>JAXCHB010000115.1:0-2530000 GCA_036926305.1 Uropetala carovei
CCGAAAAATCGTTCATTTTCATCAATGATCGCCTTGGAAACGGTTGTTTCAAGCCATATATGCTCATAAACCAAAACTTGCAGCCTGCTGCAGCTACGCTTGCAAATATTCTAAATGGTTCGACCTTAGGTTAGATCTTCTTTGTTCCCTATTCATTTGAGGTGTTTCCCTATTTCTTTGTCTAGTACTCACCGCTCCTCATCTTTTACGGGCAAACCTGTGAGCTTCCGCATCTCTTTCTCTCTCTTCCTACAATACTCTTCATTAGATCACTGGCTCCTCTTCCTTTCTCTGGCAGCTGTAGCTGGGCTAATTGCTCTACCTTACCTTAGTTCCAATGATTATCTTTGCACCCTTATAGACGAACTCACAAACAGTTACTTTCCTTCAAGTGTCTTTCAACGACTACTTTTAACTTCTTACAGGACCTACTATAAAGGCGACGTCAATGCAAGCGTTTATTTAGATTATCAATGAAGAGAAAATAACCATAACGCTTTTCTTTCGTCTATTTGAAGGTTTAATTAGACTTAAATGAATCGGAGGCAACAATGAGAGTCTCCTTGGCAACGCCCGGGATGAGTACGAAAAATCCGCAAATTTCCGAAAAAGAATGCGTATTTCAGAAAAATTCACCGTGTGACCTGTTAGCATCGCAAGAATAAGATAGTATAGAGCTTTAGCCGTCGAATAAAGGAAAAAGAAGAATATCGTAGCATACTAAGTATTTTAACGAACGAAGGAAAAAAACCTTGCACTCTGAAAAATCGAAAATCACGTGTAATCTTATGGGAAAATATAATTGTCTCCTGGACCCGGGACACTTCATCGAACGAAATTATTTTTCCAGGGACCTCATAGCCAGTAGAAACAAAACGCCGTTTACCGCATATCTTTACGACGAACGCTTCTCGAGAAATACGCCGATATAATTACGCCAGGCTTCATACGCACGGACGGACGGACGCAGCTTCACTACGGGCATAATATATACGATTCATTTGCGTAAATTGGATGGACAAATGCGGTAAATTACGTATCTTAAAACATGCTATGGGTTTGAAATAATTCGACGATGTTTTAACGTGCCTTCGTTGTCTTATTGAAGTCTTTCTGGGTATTAAAGGCGGTTTCTTGCGCTGTGCCTTCGCATTATCTGAATAGAACAGATATTATGAATTACATTTGCCAGATGCAGTTTTTTCACATGGACAGTTGTATTTAGCCATAACTAGAGCATGTGATTAACATAATTTGAAATTTTGGGTTAAGGATAAAGATAATCAAGGGCAATTGCTGTTAAACGAAAGGGTATTTACAAGGGGGTACGGATAATTTCATTCCACATAAACGTAAAAGTGATGGAGCGGAACCAAGATGGTACAACCAGGAAGTTAGATGCGCTCTTAGACGGCAAAGAAAACTTCACGCTCGCTTAAATAATAATTCTTCGAAAGTCACAGAGGTCAACGATACGGCATCAATACAGAGAGGCGCGGTCAAGAGCTAGAGTAACAACGCGAGAAGCATTTAATGATTACAAAAAGAAAGTTCTGCATAGTAATTTGAAAGAAAATTCGAAAGCATTTTGGTCGTACGTTAGAGAGGTTCATGGTAGAGGCCCCACCATAGCGTCATTGAGAACGGAGGCAGGTGATGTAGTACATGACAGCGCGGAAAAAGCGAACTTGTTAAATGAACACTTTCAGAAAGCGTTTACTTCGTTGAGTAACGAATTTGAGGAAACAGCTTCGAATGATGACGGAAATTCGATGGAAGATTGATATTTTCGGAAACAGGTATCGCGCACCAGCTAGAGTCGATTAAGCAAAATAAGTCTCCCGGGCCGGAGGGCATACCCGCGCCTGTGTTGAAAGAGCTAGGTAATCGCACCTTACTTGAAAATAATATTCGAAAAATCCGTTGCACATGGTACCGTTCCAAAAGACTGGAAGTTAGCATACGTAACGCCCATTCACAAAGGCGGTGATAAAGAGAACCCCGAAAATTATAGACAGATTTCCTTGACGTCATTATCGTGTAAGATTCTAGAACATATAATCGTTAGCTCTGTTTTGCGTTATTTAGATGGTCGTTCTTCGCTAAGCAAAAACCAACACATGTTTCGGAAATGTAGGTCATGCGAAACGCAGCTCGCCCTGTTCGTAAACGATTTGTTACAATGCGGAGAGAAAAACACTCAGGTTGATGCCATTTTCATTGATTTTAAAAAAGCGTTTGACAAAGTACCCCATAATAAATTAATAGGTAAACTAAGAAACTACGACATAAACCCTAATATCGTGAGTTGGGTAAAAGACTTCCTCTCAAACGTAAAACAGATAGTAGTTATTGATGGGAAATCTTCATACCCGGTAAAAGTCGCATCAGGTGTTCCACAGGGAAGTGTCATAGACCCACTACTATTCCTGATATATATATTCGATATCTGCTATGCAGCTCGCTGCAAAATAAAACTTTTCGCAGATGACACCGTTTTATATAAGGAGATGACTCGTCAAGATGACCAAAAATCGTTACAGGATGATTTAAACGCCCTTTCAGCATGGTGTCAAAATTGGAAAATCGATGTAAATCACAGCAAATGTTCCCTATTGAGTTTCTGGAAGAGCAAGAACAATGAATTAGACCCGGAGTACAGAATTGATAGATTGAATAGCCATTTTGCAGAGTACGTTAAATATTTAGGAGTCACCATTTGTCGTGATCTATCGTGGAATATGCATATTCGAAGGATCGTAGGCGCAGCTAATAAGAAATAGTGCTTCGTAGGCAGAATAGTAAGAAGTAGCACAGAACAGGTACGAGAAACGTGTTATTTATCATTAGTCACATCTCAGGTCGAATACGCTTCCAGCATATGGGATCCGTACGAAAAGGGACAAATACTTGAGTTAGAAAGAATCCCCTGCCACCCACCAGTCTGGTGATTTGCAGGGTATCATGTAGATGTAGATGTAGATACTTGGGTTAGAAAGAATCCAACACAAAGCAGCCAGATTCGTTAAGCAAAAATATGAGCAAAAATTAAGCGTCACATCACTCCTGAAGGAGTTGAATTGGATATCGCTAGAGGATCGCAGAATTAGCGCTAGGTTAAGGCTTCCGGAGAAATTTAGGTCGGAAGTTCTCTTAGAGGAGGTCTCAGGAATATCAGAGGCACCTACATACATGGGCAGGCATGATCACGAGAATAAAATACGAGAGATCGACTGTAGGACCGAGCGATATCAGAGCTCGTTTTTCCAAGGACCATACGGGATCATAACAGGAGAGTGATTCCCACGAGGGACGTTATTAGGTAGGTTTTGGTGTGCTGCACCTCCTGCCACCCACCAGTCTGGTGATTTGCAGGGTATCCTGTAGATGTAGATGTAGATAACAAATCTGAAGTATGCAACAGCGGCACATACGTCACTTAGAGGCTGAAGTCTTAGCTAACATTGTACCCTTATTGTAGGATAAAAGGTGGCACATTTCTGAGCTGAATAGTTGTATTAACTCAAAAGGCGCAATATTTGAGTTGCGCTACTAATGCATTCATTGAGCGATATATAACACTTTAGCATGAGCACCAAGAAATGATTAATTTTTGGACAATAACGGGTAACCCGAAATCGAGGTTTATTCGAAACCAGATTCGGTTTTTGCGATATTTCTCCGTTAAACCCTCAAGCCCGGATGAGATTTATGAGAACCTACCTTATTCGCCGGATGAGGTTTCTTTAAAACACAGGTAAAGGTGAGAAAATTTGCGAAGATTTTCAAAAATTCATAACTTTTGATGTATTATTGTTATTTTGATGAAATGTTTTGTGAATATACATAAAAGATGAAATTTTTAAACGGTATCCTTTAAAATATCATATGTCGCACACAAAGATTGCTGCAGTAGAAGCGAATAAATAATTTTCCGGTGGGCGCTCACGATTTATATTAACTTTCGGAATCGCGAGGACTATGAAGTGTATTCCAAAAAACATTAAAACATTACTGAACATTTATTCGCTGAATGTACCTATCTAAATCAATTAGGTAAAAAGTTTGTCGAATGTAAACTTTTCCATGTCTTGGCTGAATATTTTTAACTAAGTGTTGTATTTATGATTTTTTTAAAAGGTGTTTCATTAATAATATAAACTTTTTTGTTATGCAGTCATCATTCTTAATCATTACATAAGTAAAATAGAAAAATTGGTTACATTTCGTTGATTAGAAGTGGAGATATGGAGTGTATTTATCATGAGACTTCAGACACAAAATACGAAAAACTTTTAAAAGTGACATATTAGCTCACAAATCCTTTCCAGATTGTTTTAGAAAATGTAGACATGCGTAATTGGATTCAGCATGAAATTTACATTATAGCATCGTAAACATCTTTCTTGTAAGCGAAGTCTTTGAAAAGAAAGCGTGAATCATATCCGAGCGTGACCGTTTCCTCGTCTACACGCACTATATGGTCTATGTGGGTCAACTTGAGAAATCCAAACTGCGTAGGTCCGTGGAATACGAAAGTCAAAAACTGTATTATTATTATTATTATTATAGATTGTTCATAAATTTCATTTATTATTATTGAAATCAATAAAAAATATATATTTATGTCAAAAATTGATTTTAATGCGCCGTTTTATTTAGTTTTCCCTAATGTTAAATATCGATAAAACATACTTATTGATTCACTAAAATATCAGTCATGTTACGGTTTTGAGTTAGCCTTTCATTTTAACGCGCCGTTTCGTGCTTCTGGAGGACGGATGGACTTACAAGATAAACAATGCAAACAATACAAATAGCGGAAGAAGCCGGTCGTTGAAGGTCGTTGAAGGATCGCCGAAGAGGAAAGCATTCTTGGTGAATTGAAAAGCGATTTTTAGATGTATCTGAAGTGGGTTGTGTGTATTTAGTATATACGAGACATATTTCTTTCTCAAGCGGAAGACCACTTTTCTCACAAGGCTCCACAAAGATACAACGGAAAAGATTATATTTCTTCTTCGAGAAAGTGAAAAGAGGAATCGTAATTTCGTGGTAAAATGAGAATTTCATCGCAAACTTTCACGTTGATTATAAACGTCAGAACAATAGTAAAATTACAGGTCGTGCATTACTTAAGAGGCCAAAACTTCCTCTATCAAACTAAGTAAAGCTTATTCAGATCGACGAATATGCCTTGCGTATTTAGACAAAAGTATGTGGTTGCGCTCCAAATTTTCAGCGCAGAAACGAAAATTTTACCGCAAACTTTCACGTTGATTATAAAACGTTAGAGCAATAGCGAAATTACGGAAGAGGCCCAAGCTTCCTCTTTCACAATATATGAAGCTTATTTATTTTTACGAAACTCCGTTACGCCAAAAGGCGATGAAAGGTTCAGGCGCACGGTACTTTTGTAAAAAAATCGAGCGCAAACTTTATCGTACATTATAAATTATAAAAACATAACAGAAAATACAAGGCATACATTACTGGAAAAGCCAAAGCTTACTCCTTCAAGATATACTTAAATATTATTCAGATTTAAGTATGTCCCTTGCGTCAAATGACAATTAAAATTAGTGCTGGTGCTCCGTAATTTTGTGGCAAAAATGAAAAATCCTTCTCTAACTTTAACGTAGATTATAAAATATAAATTCATGCATTAATAGAAAGGCCAAAGCTTCCTCTTTCAAAATATATATAAAGATTATTTAGATGTAAGTATGTCCCTTGCGTCGAAAGACAATTATGATTAGTGCTGACGCACCGTAATTTAGTGGCAAAAATGAAAATTTCGTCGCAAAATTTAACGTAGATTATAATATACAAAAACACTACTAAAATTACAAACCATGACTACTAGAAAGGCCAAAGCTTCCTCTTTGAAAATATATAAAGTTTATTTGGATCTCTCGCGCCAAAAGACAATTAAATGTAGAGCTGACGGAGGACGTAATAGTACGTATGACGGCTCAAGTGTGTGCATGAAATATTAATTACGATAATTAGAATTTATGCTTAATGAATTTTAAAATAAACTCCTCCAGAAATAGATCTATTCCTTATAGTTATAAAAATCGGTACAACATACATTGTACAAACTTTCTCATATACGTACCAATGCGTCGTTTAGTTATCTTTAGCAAATGAAAATCGTATGAGCCTGTTTTTAGAAAATCCAATTTTTGTTAAAGTTGCCCAAGAATAAACTTGCCTTATATACATTCATTGGGAAAAATGAAATACGTAGTATTATTGAAGACGTATACTCAAGTAACTGTACGAAATTTGATCAAAATCGTTGGAGCCGTTTCTGAGAAAATCGAATTATTGTTAAAGTTGCCTAGAATAAACTAGCCTTATATTCATTTTTTGAGAAATACAAACTACACAGTATTATTGAAGACGTAAACTCAAGTGACTGTGCGAAATTTGATCAAAATCGTTAGAGCCGTTTTCGAGAAAATCGGATTGTTGTTAAAAATGCGTAGCATAAACTTCTCTTAATTATTGATCAATGTCAACCATTTCTACAAATACTCTGCTCAGTATGATAAAATGCCTAAGTACCAGATTTCATTCATTTTCGCTCTACCGTCTAGGCTCCAGCGCCAGTAACAGACATTGCGAAAACCACTTTTTCGGATTCAGCGACACCTAAAACGTGCATTTCCGTAAAAAATCTCGAGGTCGAATTTTTTCGCGAAAACAATACTTTCTCGATACTTCGTATGAGAATGTAAAAATTCAATGATTTTTTCATCGTGTTAACTACAAGATCAAATAAAACTCAAATTTCGATACCAAAACTGTTCATTTACATCTAAAATATCGAAGTACTTTTTTATTTATAATCTGTAAATGGTTAATACATACGATAAATAATAATTATCAAATGGAATACCATTTTCTACTACTTTAAACTTTCAGTTAGTATTTTAAAATTTCGTAGATTAAGGTAAATGTTTTCATCCAAACGAAAATTTTAGATCCGAACAATGGAAACCGGTTCGAACCGGTTTAGTTATTGTTGCCGGAGTGAAACCGGAACCGAACTGAAATTTTGCGAATTTTGTGGAGCGGAACGAAAACTGGAGCGAAATAAATTTCGGTTCGATGCCCTGCTTTTACCGCAAATTTCGTGTCGATAACTTAATTTTAAGATATTTTAAAGAGTAAAAGAATGAAAGCCTTCAAACCAAAATGGTCAAATTTAAGTGTTATCTTATGAGAAACGAGATTCATCCTCTGGAGTCGAACCCGTGACCTTTTCAGTAATTTTTATATCATAACGTAAAGATTCAACAACACTGAAATCCTAAGAAATTTCAGGCTTCTAAGTTAATTTCTAATCGAGTTATTCACAAAATTAGAGCGTTACGCATCATAATGACCAATACGATTTTATAATATACTAGCTGAAAGTACCCGGCGATGCCCGGGTTATGCCAGACGTCTTTGGCGAATAAAATTATGATTTATATGATAATACAATCACTTCTCCATTTGCGCACCTAAAACGTGTATTTCCGTTGAAATCGCGATTTCGAATTTTTTCGTGAAAACAATACTTTCTCTATACTACGTATATTGGAGAAAGTAAAAACTACTTCTGAGATATCTCTGATACCTATGAATTGAGGCGGGAGGGTCCATGGAGGTCCGGAGAGAACGTGAGCATACGTGAGAGTAATAGGATTTCGACTTTAACAATGTAATCGGTTGGCAAGGCAACTTCACGTTAAAAACGCTAAATTTTGTCAAAATATGATATTAAAAGGTTAAATTCGAAAGATTTAGAATCTAACGCGATAAAAGACGATAAGAATAAGAAACTGCATTTATTTTTCTTTAATACAGTCCAAGTCCGAAATTCGTAGGTCAAATATGGGAATTTTAATAAGCAAAATAAAATAAGGTTGCAGGTCGAAATATCGATTTTTCCATGTTATCTTATGAGGAATGGAAATCATTCTCGGGAATCGAACCCGTGTCGATTTTGAAAATTTCTTTTTCGTAAGTGGCTTCTACTTTAAGAACCGAACATTCTTACCAAATGTCAATCTTCTAGCAACTCGGAAAGATTGTTAAAAATAGCATTACATAGTTCCGATTTCCCACTGACGACGAAGTCAATTTTATATACTAGACTAGTTAATATGTGCATGCATTCTGCAAACATTTTAAAATTTTAGCGTTTTTACAATTTTGAATTATTCCCAATCGATTTTGTACAAAATAATATAACCGTGTCAAATTTCAAGTTTGTAGCTCATTTAGAAGTGTCTTACAATTTTAATCCTCGTATGGTGCAATAATGGGGCAAAACAGCACCTAAGATTTAGAATTTTTACAGTATCAGATTTCTTCCTTCTGTTTTAACTAAAAACCCATAATTCTGCCAAATTTCAAGTTTGTATCTGATGAAGAAGTGCCTTATAATTTTCACAATTTTATGGGACAAAAATGGCGCAAAACCGGCCCAAAAGTTTGTATTTTTGCATATTTAATTTTAACTTCGGTTGCAACGAAATTTCTATGATCGTGCCAAACTTCAAGTCTCTAGGTCATATGGAAAAAATCGGTACAACATACATTGTACAAACTTTCCCATATATGGGTAGTAATGCGTCGTTTTGTTATCTTTAGAAAATGATAATCGTATGAGCCTGTTTTTAGAAAATCCAATTTCTGTTAAAGTTGCCCAAGAATAAACTAACCTTATATTCATTCACTGAGAAAAATGAAATACGTAGTATTATTGTAGATGTTTACTCAAGTAACTGTACGAAATTTGATGAAAAACGTTAGAGGCGTTATTGAGAAAATCGAATTACTGTTAAAGATGCCCAGAATAAACTAGCCTTATAGTCATTTTCTGATAAATATGAACTATACAGTATTATTGAAGACCAAAACTGAAGTAGTTATACGAAATTTGATCAAAATCGTTATAACCGTTTTTGAGAAAATCGGATTGTTGTTAAAAATGCGTAGAATAAACTACTCTTAATTATTGATCAACGTCAACCATTTCTACATATACTCTGCTCAGTATGATAAAATGCTTAAGTACGAGATTTCATTCATTTTCGCTTTACCGTTTAGGCTCCAGAGCCAGTAACAGACAGATAGACAGACATACGGCATTGCGAAAACCACTTTTTCGGATTCAGTGACACCTAAAACGTATATTTTCGTAAAAATATCGCGGTCGAATTTTTTCGCGATAATAACACTTTCTCAATATTCTTCGTATATGAGAAAGTAAAAAATCGGTACAACATAGATTGTACAAACTTTCTCATATACGTACTAATGCGGCGTTTAGTTAACCTTAGAAAATGAAAATCGCATGAGCCTGTTTTTAGAAAATCCAATTTTTGTTAAAGTTTCCTAGAATAAACTAGCCTTATATTCATATTTTGAGAAATATGAACTATACAGTATTATTGAAGACCAAAACTGAAGTAGTTATACGAAATTTGATCAAAATCGTTAGAGCTGTTTGTGAGAAAATCGAGTTATTGTTAAAAATGCATAGAATAAACTACTCTTAATTATTGATCAATGTCAACCATTTCAACAAATACTCTGCTCAGTATGATAAAATGCCTATGTACAAGATTTCATTCATTTTCGTTCCACCGATATGCTCCAGCGCCAGTAACAGACAGACAGACGGCATTGCGAAAACCACTTTTTCGGATTCAGTGACACCTAAAACGTGTATTTCCGTAAAAATCTCGAGGTCGAATTTTTTCGCGAAAACAAAACTTTCTCGATACTTCGTATGAGAATGTAAAAAGCATGCATGAAAACAATTCATAGTTTTTATCACTTCAAAACTCCATCTTTGGCATTCGTATTTAAAAACGGTTCAGTATTTTTCTTTCACTCAACAAAAACAAAGTCTTACACAAGCGGAGAAGGGATTGGAAAATCTGACCAGGTTCCAAAGATCTTGGGAAACGTTGAAAATGTTTCCCACTGATCAACTTTCGAGTCTTAGGGTGCGGTGGGGGTGATTCCCGTTTTCCTTTCCTGCCTCTCCTTTCTTAATCACCTTTCTCCCACCCTCCAAGGGAATGCATGCCTCTCAGTCATCCCGCGCCAAACTATGGTCAAAGAGTGCATTGCCCCCGTGGGAATATCCCCTGGGGCGCAAAACGAAGATACTATCGGCAAGAGATATTGGTGTCGCGAGGTCTACTTAGATCAAGGCGGCAAAAACCCCCGGCAGGGCTTCGCGTCCCTCCGCGTCTTATATTTCTGTTTCATTGTTTTCTCTAGGAATATTCATAATGCTTAAGCATTCTGGGGAATATCAATCTGCTATGAAGCGCGCCCTATGCTGCATTCTCACCATTCTCACTTAGTAATGCAAAAGAGCTAGGTGACACTCTTTTGGCCTGTGTCTTAAATTAGTTGGATATAAATATTCTGTGCGATTCCAAGAAGGAAGGAAAGTGATACGTTCCACGTTTTCTACTAGCAGATCAACGAAATACCTTTTACTGAAAGGAACAGGGTTTATAAAGGTGTCAGTATTTTATATTATATTAAACATTTATTGAGAGACGTAGGAAAACCATTTTCATTTATTTCTGCAGTAAAATCATGTATACTTTAAATCCATATTTATTAATTTTATTTTCGGTAAAATCACCATAAAAACTGAAAAATAAAGCAATGTTGATTGATAGTTTGTGGTGCAAAGAGTAATTTTTAATGCGCGACTGACTAACATCATGTTTTTAGGTGAGTTTCGCTTGCAGCGTGAGCGCCTATTATCTCGGCTTCTACGAAACGGATTTTCATGAAATTTGATATTAAGGACTCAAAATCAAATATAATAAGAAAATCGCAAAAATGAATCACGTACGCTAAACAGGGGTACCACTTTACTGGTGACAAAAAATCAAATTTCCGTCATATCTCGTAAAGTATTGCTCATATCAAAATATTTTTCTAATAACAGTTCTAGAACCGGTAAAGTAGAGTATTTCCTTTCCTATATATTTTTATCGAGACAATCAAACAAGAATGTCTTAAATCGAGTTGAACTTTGAAAATTTCTTGCATGGTTACTTCTTCATTGCTGCTAACATAAACATTCTCCAAAACAAACGTTTAAATTCCTTAAATGTGCATGTAATATAATTAAATAAGAAGAAAATGGATTATTTATGATGAAGAAAAGAACTTTAAAACGCTATTTCCCTTACGTACAAGTATATAATTGCTTTCTAATACTCCATTGCACGAAACGCGCCCATTTGTGATACGTTCTACATTTTCCTAACTTGTTTATGTTTATAAATCGAACATAAGATCTGATTCCTGTCAACTTGCGTTATTTTATGAGCTAAATTACATTTCAATTAAATAGATTTATTATTTTAGTATTTCGGGTTTCTTGATTATGTACTAATTGGAAGCCGTTGGGTCTTAATATTTTATGTTATGTTATTGTTGAAAATAGTAGATTGAAAGATATATTAGTGGTAGATACTTTGATTTATACCTTTAAAATTATCGCTTCCTTTTTTAATTAAGACAGTCCACAAAAATACGGAGTAAATGTATTTGGTTGTACAAATATCAATTAATACTATAAATAATATTAATATTACTCATAAAAATCTGATGTGGCCAACACATGACTTTCTCCATATTTGGGGTATAGATATTTAAATTATTATGAATAATATTACTAGGCAAAATTATTATTTCGTATCGTAAAAGAAGACACGTCCATGTTGCCGTAAATTACGTATATTTTGAATGTTTACAGAATTCACCGCTACATGGTGTTGGCGCTGTATACCGGTATTAAGATAAAGCGAAATATATCCGAAATGGATGGTTCTACGAAAATTAGTTTCAAACAAAACTTGGAAGAAATATTATTCTCTACAACTTTGGTCCTTACGAAGATTACCAATAACGATGTTTTTAAGGAGATATTTAACGGAAACCGAAAAACCAGTTATTTATAAATAACTCCCAAACAATCACTCCTTTAGAAAATTGTTTCAAATGAAAACTGTAGGAAATTACATTCTCTATAACCTTTGTATAGAATTGTACATACAATAATTATGTTTTAATGAAGAAATATCGCAAAAACCGAATCGGGTTTCGAATCAACCTCGACTTCCGCTTATCCGTTATTGTCTAAAAACTAATCAGTTCTTTGTGCTCACGTTAAAGTGTTATATATGAAGTTTGGTAACGATATGAGATGTACTTTTTGAGTTAGAGCGCCCACAATAACATACACACACAGACATCATTCCGAAAATAGTCTAAACGTGTTCTAGGGACCTCAAAACATGTATTTCCGTTGAAATCTCGAAGTCGATTTTTTTCATGAATACAATACTTTACCATTACTACGTATGGAGAAAGTAAAAAGTTAAGATGCCACACAGTTTTACAGTTTCTAAAGCGGACGACGGTTGACCATAAAAAAATATCTGGTGTTGAATATCACAACAGAAAGGCTACTTTTTAAAACAAACATTTTCTCAAAATTACTAAAAAAAACCCTAAACTTGACCTTTCAGAATTTATGAAAGCCATTGATCAAACTATTGATTTTTTTAAAAGATTATTGCACGACAGCAATCAACGACATAATAGTAGCAGCAGAAAAAATCGCGAAGACCTAGAAATTGATCCAGTGTTTGTTACAGATGAAAGACTAAGAGTACAGCAAAAGCATAAGCAATTAGATCACGAAGATAATAATTATTTCATTGATCCAAAAGAAATTTTTTAAATAGATTCTGCGTCAAATGCTATGAAAATTAAACTATGTAGAGTTGAGATTTTACATAAATATAAGTGATTATGGATTTGAATAAATAGATTTTTATTATTTCGTATCGTTTTCGACTAACATATAATAAAATTACTTATTAAAAAAATTAAGGGAGCGCCATATTATATCTAGCCTCAGGCGGCAAAATGTCTCGGCTAGGGCCTGTGTGTGTGTATTTATATACATATATATATATATATATATATATATATATTTCTATATCGACTCTTCTTACAGAGGATATAGGATATACGATATAGGATACAAGTGAATGTTTGCTTGCATTCTGCAAGCATTTTTTCTCACATAAACGTAAAGAAAAAAAATGTAAATAATAGTTAAACCCGAAATTTTGTACATCTGCGCTACATTATGTGTTTATATTTTTGGAAAATTATGGGGTAAAAACAACCCCTAAAATGTACCATTATAAATATTATATAGGTTTTCATCCTTCTTTTCGAATACCTCACACTTTTGAAAAAATATCATCAAAGTAGCACCTCTAGAAGTGCATTTCCGTAAATTCAACTGTTAAAATTATTTGAATTTTCAACAGCCACAATAATAAATATTTCTAAAATTTTCAATGTTATTTACTACCGGGGCATCATTCCCTACCTTGTTTCAAATTTTCAGCTTCCTGTCCCTTCAGAAAGTACATAAGCATTAGTCAATTTGTTTAATATTCGATAATTTATACGGCCGAACGAATAACTATTTTCAAACTTCCATATTCCCGTTTACATTATTTGGCAAATTCTACCTCTAGAGAAAATTTCAGCTTCATAGCGCACTTAGAAGTATCTGAACCAAGAAATGTTAGTAAAATAGTTTATAATTTTTTACGGCAAAGAAAATAAACATTTTTTGAAAATATTGAGGTATAAATAAACCTAAAATTTATAATTATAAAACATTTATAGGTTTTTAGCATTTGTTACGAATACCTCACAATTATGCAAGATTTCATCAATGTAGCACCTCTAGAGGTGCATTTAATTGAATTTCATTGTTTAAATTTTAATAATTTTTAACTGCCACAACAATAAATATTTCTAAATTTTCAATGTTATTTATCACCGGAACATAATTTTCCAGCTCTGTGAAAAATTTCATCTTCCTGGATCTTCAGAAAGTACATAAACATTAGTCAATTTATTAAACATTTAAGAATTTATTACGGCCGAACGAATAAAAAATTTAAAATTTCTATATTCCCGTTTTCATTATTTGGCGAATTCTAAAGGTAGAAAACATTTCAGCTCTATAGCTCATTTAGAAATACATAAACCATGAAATGTAAGTAAAAGGGCTTATAATTTTCACCGGCCAAGAAAATAAATATTGTTGCAATTTTCCAATATTTCCTCCGATTATTTTTTCGGTTCACCTATGCATTAAATTTCAGCTCTCCAGCTATTGTAGTTTGGGCCAGACATAAGTATCCCCATATCCTATATATCATTCTACAAGTGAATGTGTAATTTCATTCTGCAAGCATTTTCTCTCATTTAATAAAAAAGACTAAAGGTCGATAAAAAATTCTAAATGTAAAAGAGCCCTGCACCTATTACAATGTCTTCCTTTTGGGAAATAATCTCAAATTTGAGGCTACTTGGAATCGAACCGGTGACACCTACGCAGGAGTTGTCAAATACTATGGAGATATACTCATGACATCTACAAACCCTGAAAATATCATTTATTTATTCCTCTTAGTTTCGTCTATATGAAGGAATTCATTTTTTCCATGCATTCGTATGGGAGATATACCGGGTCATCCGGAGTCGAACCCAGGACACTAGCGGTTCCCTATAGATCTCCTGGGTATCTCACAACCCTCCAGGTTTGAATTTCCACCTTATCTGAAAGTGCCTTAGTTAATTTTTAAATATGCCGTAATGCTTTTCTTATGGTAAAAAATGGAAATTTAGGAATTTCTGGAGTCCAACACATGACACCTCGGAATGAGATCTCAATTTTTCTGGCGGTTTCTCCATGCCATCTACAATTTATGAAAATTACAGCTCTCCATCCGTTGTAGTTCGGGCCTGACATTAGTATCGTCCTATATCATTCTATAAGCACTCTACTTACAGAGGAGGATATACAATACAAGTAAATGTGTGCTTGCATTCTTAAAGCATTTTCTCTAACCTTAAAGTAAATATAAAAGCCAAAAATAATTTTCAATGCGTAAGTTCGCATCTCGGCTCCGAATTGCGTTTTTCTGTTTTGAAAATATTGGGGTATAAACAAATCCTAATATTTACATTTATAAAACATTTATAGGTTTTTTGCTTTTGCTACGAATACCTCACATTTATGCGAAATTTCATCAATGTAGCACCTCTAGAAGTGCATTTATATGAATTTCATCGTTTAAAATTTATGAATTTTTAACAGCCTCAACAATAAGTATTACTAGAATTTTCAATGTTACTTATCACCGGAACATTATTTCCTAACTCTGTTAAAATTTTAAGCATCCTACATCAAGAGAAATTACATGAATATTAATCAATTTGTTAAACATGTGAGAATTTATTACGGCCGAACAAATAAAAATTTTCAAATTTCTATATTCCCGTTTTGATTCTTTGGCGAATTCTACAGGTAGAAAAAATTTCAGCTCGATAGCTCATTTAAAAATACCTAAACCATGAAATGTTAGTAAAATGGTTAATAATTTTTAACGGCCAAAATAATGCACATTGTTGCAATTTTGCAATTTTTCCTCCAATTATTATTTTTTATTCACCTCGGTATTAAATTCCAGCTCTCCAACTGTAATAGTTTGGGCCAGACATTAGTATCCTCCTATATCCTATATATCATTCTATATCGACTATTCTTACAGAGGATATAGGATACAAGTAAATGTGTGCTTGCATTCTGCAAGCATTTTCTCTCACCTGAAAGTAAAAATAAAAGCTGAAAAATAATTTTCTATGCTTAAAGTTGCATCTCCGCTCCGAATTACATGTTTTTCTGTTTTGAAAATATTGGGGTAAAAACAACCCCTAAAATTTATAATTATAAAACATTTATACTGTTTTATCATTTGTTACGACTACCTCACATTTATGCGAAATTTCATAAACGTAGCACCTGTAGAAGTGCATTTATATGAATCTCATTGTTTAAATTTTATTAATTTTTAACAGCCACAGCAATAAATATTTCTAAAATTTTCAATGTTATTTACCACCGGAACATTATTTCCTAATTCTGTTAAAATTTTCAGCTTCATGGATCAAAAGAAAGTACATAAACATTAGTCAATTTGTTGAACATTTAGGAATTTATTACGTCCGAACAAATAAAAATTTTCAATTTTCTATCTTCCCGTTTTCATTATTTGGGGAATTCTACAGGTAGAAAAAATTTCACCTTGGTAGCACATGTAGAAATACCTAAACCATGAAATGTTAGTAAAATGGTTTATAATTTTTACCGGCCAAGAAAAGAAACATTGTTGCAATTTTCTAATTATTCCTACGATTAATTTTTTCGGTTTACCTATGTATTAAATTTCGGCTCTCCAGCTATTGTAGTTTGGGCCAGACATTAGTATCCTCATATATAATCTCCATATATCCTATATATATCGTATATCCTCCTCTGTAAGAAGAGTGCTTATAGAATGATACGATACTAGTGAACGTGTGCTTGCATTCTGCAAGCATTTTCTCTCACCTGAAAGTAAAAATAAAAGTCTAAAAATTACTTTAAATGCATAAGTTCCCATATCGGCTCCGAATTACGTGTTTTTCTGTTTCGAATATATTGGGGTAAAAACAACCCCTAAAATTTATAATTATAATACATTTATAGGTTTTTATCATTTGTTACGAATACCTCACATTTAAGCGAAATTCATCCATGCAGCACCTCTAGGAGTGCATTAATATGAATTTCATTGTTTAAATATTTCAATTTTTAACAGCCACAGCAATAAATATTTCTAATATTTTCAATGTTATTTACCACCAAGACATTATTTTCTAACCCTTTTAGAAATTTTCACCTCCCTGGATCTACAGAAAGTACATAAACATTAGTGAATTTGTTAAACATTTGAGAATTTATTACGGCCGAATGAATAAAAATTTTCAAATTTCTATATTCCCGTTTTCATTATTTGGCGAATTCTACAGGTAGAAAAAATTTCAGCTTGATAGCGCATTTAGAAATACCTAAACCATGAAATGTTAGTAAAATTGTTTATAATTTATACCGGCCAAGAAGTTAAACATTATCGCAATTTTCCAATTATTCCTCCGATTATTTTTCTCGGTTCACCTATGTATTAAATTCCAGCTCTCCAGCTATTGTAGTTTGGGTCAAACATTAGTATCCTCCTATATCCTATATAACATTCTATAAGCACTCTTCTTACAGAGGAGGATATACGATACTAGTGAACGTGTGCTTGCATTCTGCAAGCAATTTCTCTCACCTGGAAGTAAAAATAAAAGCCTAAAAATTACTTTAAATGCATAATTTCTCATCTCGGCTCCGAATTACGTGTTCTTCTGTTTCGGAAATATTGGGGTAAAAACAGCCCCTAAAATTTATAATTATAATACATTTATAGGTTTTTATCATTAGTTACGAATACCTCACATTTATGCGAACTTTCATCAATGCGGCACCTCTAAGAGTGCATTTATATGAATTTCATTTTTTAAAGTTTATTAATTTTTAACAGCCACGGCAATAAATATTTCTAAAATTTTCAATGTTATTTACCACCGGGACATTATTTCCTAACGCTGTTAAAATTTTCAGCTTCCTGGATCTACAGAAAGTACATAAACATTAGTCAGTTTGTTAAACATTTGAGAAATTATTACGGACGAACAAAAAAAAAATTTCAAATTTCTATATTCCCGTTTCCATTATTTGGCGAATTCTACAGGTAGAAAATATTTCAGCTCGATAGCGCATTTAGAAATACCTAAACCACGAAATGTTAGTAAAATGGTTTATAATTTTCAGCGGTCAAAATAATGCACATTGTTACAATTTTGCAATTATTCCTCCAATTATTTTTCTTTGTTCACCTCGGTATTAAATTGAAGCTCTCCAACTATAGTAGTTTGGGCCAGACATTAGTATCCTCCTATATCCTATATATATAGTATATCATCCTCTGTAAGAAGAGTGCTTATAGAATGATATATAGGATACTAGTGAAGGTGTGTTTGCATTCTGCAAGCATTTTCTCTCACCCTAAAGTAAAGAGTATGAGTCGACTAATAATTTACAAATGCAGCAGTTTGCACCTTTTTGCCTGTTTACATGTATTTCCTTATTGTCAATATTGGGGTGAATACAACCCCTGAAATTATAATTATAATATTTATTTAGGTTTTCATCATTCGTTTGGAATACCTCACATTTTTGCAATATATCATTGGTGTAACACCTATAGAAGTGCAGTTATATGAAATTCATTGTTTAAATTTTCCCAAAAATATATAATTTTAAAACATTGATAGGTTTTTAGCATTTCTTAGGAATACCTAACATTTATGCAAAATTTCATGTATATAGCACCTTTAGAAGTGCATTTATAAGAATTTCAGTGTTTAAAATTTATTAATTTTTAACAGCCACGATATAAAACTTTCATGAAAATTCAAATGTTTCTTTCCACCGGAAAATTATTTCCTAACTAGGTTAAAATTTTCAGCTTCCTGGCTATAATTAAAGTACATAAACATTAGTCAATTTGTTAAACATTTATGAATTTCTTAGGTCCGAACGAATAAAAATTTTCAAATTTCTATTTTCCCGTTTTCATTATTTGGCGAATTCTACAGGTAGAAAAAATTTCAGGTTGATAGCGCATTTAGAAATACCTAAACCATGAAATGTTAGTAAAATGGTTTATAATTTTTACCGGCCAAGAAATTAAACATTGTCGCAATTTTCCAATTATTCCTCCGATTATTTTTCTAGGTTCACCTATGTATTAAATTCCAGCTCTCCAGCTATTGTAGTTTGGGCCAGACATTAGTATCCTGCTATATCCTATATATAACCTATATATATCCTATCATTCTATAAGCACTCTTCTTACAGAGGAGGATATACGATATAGGG
This sequence comes from Uropetala carovei, assembly GCA_036926305.1. NCBI lineage: Eukaryota > Metazoa > Arthropoda > Insecta > Odonata > Petaluridae > Uropetala > Uropetala carovei. The sequence goes on from JAXCHB010000115.1 coordinate 18,950, forward strand.
TACTAGTGAACGTGTGCTTGCATTCTGCAAGCACTTTCTCTCACCTGAAAGTAAAAATAACAGCCTAAAAATTACTTTCATTGCATAAGCACGCATCTTGGCTCCGAATTACGTGTTTTTCTGTTTCGAAAATATTGGGGTAAAAACAACCCCTAAAATTTATAGTTATAATACATTTATAGGTTTTTATCATTTGCTATGAATACCTCATATTTATGCGATATTTCATCCATGCAGCACCTCTAAGAGTGCATTTACATGAATTTCATTGTTTAAAATTTTTAATCTTTAACAGCCTCAACAATATGTAATTCTACAATTCTCAATGTTATTTATCACCGGAACATTATTTCCTAACTCTGTTAAAATTTTAAGCATCCTGGATCAAGAGAAAGAACATGAACATTAGTCAATTTGTTAAACATTTGAGAATTTGTTACGGCCGAAGGAATAAAAATTTTCAAATATCTATATTCCCGTTTTCATTATTTGGCGAATTCTACAGGCAGAAAAACTTTCAGCTTGATAGCACATTTAGAAATACCTAAACCTTGAAATGTTAGTAAAATTGTTTATAATTTTTACCGGCCAAGAAAATAGACATTGTCGCAATTTTCCAATTATTCCTCCGATTATTTTTCTCGGTTCACCTACGTATTAAATTCCAGCTCTCCAGCTGTTGTAGTTTAGGTGAACCGAAAAAAATAATCGGAGGAATAATTCGAAAATTGCAATAATGTACATTATTTTGGCTGCTAAAAATTATAAACAATTTTACTAACATTTCATGGTTTAGGTATTTCTAAATACGCTATCAAGCTGAAATTTTTTCTATCTGTAGAATTCGCCAAATAATGAAAACGGGAATATAGAAATTTGAGAATTTTTATTTGTTCGGCCGTAATTAATTCTCAAATGTTTAAAAATTTGACTAAAGTTTATGTGCTTTCTGCTGATCCAGTAAGCTGAAAATTATAACATGGTTAGGAAATATTGTCCCGGTGGTAAATAACATTGAAAATTTTAGAAATATTAATTGGTGTGGCTGTTAAAAATTAAAAAATTTAAACAATGAAATTCATATAAATGCTGTTCTAGAGGTGCTACTTTCATGAAATTTCGAATAAATGTGGTATTCGTAACAAATGATAAAAACCTATAAATGATTTATAATTATAAAGTTTAGGGGTTGTTTTTCAATTTTCAAAAGAGAGAAACACGTAATTCGTAGCCGAGATGCTACCTTAAAAGAGGAAAATTATTTTTCGGCTTTTAATTTTCCTTTAAGGTGAGAGAAAATTCTTGCAGAATGCAAGCGCATATTTACTTGTATCCTATATATATATCGTATATCCTCTGTAAGTAGAGTGCTTATAGAATGAATATAGGATATATATAGGATATAGGAGGATACTAATGTCTGGCCCAAACTACAATAGCTGGAGAGCTGGAATTTAATACATAGGTGAACCGTGAAAAATAATCGGAGGAATAATTGGAAAATTGCGACAATGTTTAATTTCGTGCCCGGTAAAAATTATAAACTATTTTACTAACATTTCATGGTTTAGGTATTTCTAAATGCGCTATCAAGCTGAAATTTTTTCTTCCTGTAGCATTCGCCAAATAATGAAAACGGGAATATAAAATTTGAAAATTTTTATTCGTTCGGCCGTAATAAATTCTCAAATGTTCAAAAAATTGACTATAGTTTATGACCTTTCTCTAGATTAAGGAAGCTGAAAATTTTAACAAGGTGGGAAATAATGTCCTGGTGGGAAATGACATAGAAAATTTTAGAAATATTTATTGCTGTGGCTGTTAAAAATTAAAAAATTTAAACGATGAAATTCATATAAATGCACTTCTAGAGGTGCTGCATGGATGATATTTCACATAAATGTGGGGTATTCGTAACAAATGATAACAACCCATAAATGTATTATAACTATAAATTTTAGGGGTTGTTTTTACCCCAATATTTTCGAAACAGAAAAACACGTAATTCGGAACCGAGATGCGAACTTATGCATTGAAAGTAATTTTTCGCCTTTTATTTTTACTTTCAGGTGAGAGAAAATGCTTGCAGAATGCAAGCACACGTTCACTAGTATCCTATATCCTCTGTAAGAATAGTCGATATAGAATGATATATATCATTCTATAAGCACTCTTCTTACAGAGGAGGATATAGGGCCAGACATTAGTATCCTCCTATATATATATATATATATATATATATATATATATATATATCATTCTATATCTACTCTACTTACAGAGGATATAGGATATATATATATATATATATATATATATATATATATATATATATATATATAATGTCTGGCCCAAACTACTATTGTTGGAGAACCTAAATTTAATACCGAGGTGAAGAAAAAAAATAATCGGAGAAATAATTGCGAAAATGCAACAATGTGCATTATTTTGGCCGCTAAATATTATAAACAATTTTACTAACGTTTCATGGTTTAGGTATCCTGGATCAAGAGAAAGTACATGAACATTAGTCAATTTGTTAAACATTTGAGAATTTATTACTGCCGAAAGAATAAAAAATTTCAAATTGCTATATTCCCGTTTTCATTATTTGGCGAATTCAACAGGTAGAAATAATTTCAGCTCGATAGCGCATTTGGAAATACCTAAACCACGAAATGTTAGTTAAATTGTTTATAATTTTTAGAGGCCAAAATAATGCACATTGTTACAATTTTGCAATTATTCCTCCGATTAATTTTCTTTGTTCACCTCGGTATTAAATTGCAGCACTCCAACTATAGTAGTTTGGGCCAGACATTAGTATCCTCCTATATCCTATATATCATTCTATAAGCACTCTTCTTACAGAGGAGGATATACGATATAGGATATACGATATAGGATATACGATATAGGATATACGATATAGGATATAGGAGGATACTAATATCAGGCCCAAACTACAATAGCTGGAGAGCTGGAATTTAATACATAGGTGAACCGAGAAAAATAATCGGAGGAATAATTGGAAAATTGCGACAATGTTTAATTTCTTGGCCGGTAAAAATTATAAACAATTTTGCTAACATTTCATGGTTTAGGTATTTCTAAATGCGCTATCAAACTGAAATTTTTTCTACCTGTAGTATTCGCTAAATAATGAAAACCGGAATATAGAAATTTGAAAATTTTAACAAGGTTAGGAAATAATGTCCTGGTGGTAAATAACATTGAAAATTTTAGAAATATTTATTGCCTGGCTGTTAAAAATTGAAAAAGTTTAAACAATGAAATTCATATAAATGCACTCTTAGAGGTGTTGCATGGATGGAATTTCGCATATATGTGAGGTATTCATAGCAAATGATAAAAACCTATAAATGTATTATAATTATAAATTTTAGGGGTTGTTTTTACCCCAAATTTTTCGAAACAGAAAAACACGTAATTCGGAGCCGAGATGCGTACTTATGCATTGAAAGTAATTTTTAGGCTTTTTTTTTTTACTTTCAGGTGAGAGAAAATGCTTGCAGAATGCGACCTGTAGAATTCGCCAAATAATGAAAACGGGAATATAGAAATCTTAAAATTTTTATTCGTTCGGACGTAATAAATTCTCAAATGTTTAACATATTGACTAATGTTCATGTACTTTCTCTTGATCCAGGATGCAAAAAATTTTAACAGAGTTAGGAAATAATGTCCCGATGGTAAATAACTTTGAATGTTTTGGAAATATTCATTACTGTTGCTGTAACAATTAACAAAATTTAAACAATGCAATTCATATAAATGCACTTCTAGAGGGGCTACATTGATGAAATTTCGTATAAAAGTGAGGTATTCGTAATAAATTATAAAAACCTAAAAATGTTTTATAATTATAAATTTTAGGGGTTGTTTTTCCCCAATATTTTTAATACATAAAAACACGTAATTCCGAGCCGAGATGCGAACTTACGCATTGAAAATTATTTTTGGCTTTTATTTTTACTTTAAGGTTAGAGAAACTGTTAGAGAGACTGTTATTTACTTTTATGTCTTGAAAAAGCAACGTACAGTTGTCCATGACTGAACACTGACTGGTAAATGTACACCAGATACGTGAGATTATTTATGTTATTAAACATTATAATGTAAAATATAATGATTTTACTTACAAAAAATGTAAGATTCCAGTATTCAATAGACGAAAGAAGGTTCAATTACTTCCATCAATAAACGCTTCCTGAATAATGTTCAGTAGGTATCTATTTACGTTGCTATCCATAAACATCGATCGTTTCGTTGCTAAAACAAAAGTGCTAATCGAATAACTCTAAACTTCCGTCTATTTGAAAGCTTCATTGAAGCTAATTGAATCGGAGGTAACAATGACGACCGCCTTGGCAATTAGAATAAGACGAATTATCCTTAGCACGAAAGTCATTTTGTTTGCTTTCATTTTCACACAAAATTTCATTTAAGCAAGCCCACACATCTTGAATCAAATTCGTTCAACCTACCCGGCGGGGTAATTTTTCTTTCCTTTCCCGGTATTTTTTAGCACCCGGTACGTCACTACTTTTTACATTTGATAATCTGAGACCAATGAGTGCAAAGAACTGCAAATAATTCACAGTTAATAATCATGTTTTAAAAATTGTTTCGACAAAATACAAATACTTTTTTATTAAATACTTCTTCGTTGTAGTTATCTCTCATGTGGTCCAATTAATTGCACTGGCTCGCTCTTCTTACGCCACGCCAGGATTAAAGTGCGTGCATATATGTTTTTTCCGTTTGAATATATGTAGTAAAGCAGTACTCTCCAAGAACCTTTTTTGGTCCACGGCACACCTTCTTGCATGCTTAATAACATCGCGGCACACCAAGCCACTCCTAATTAATTTCACTGCGAAAAGACACATTTAAAAAAAGTAGCATAAAACAAATAAAAGTCGCAATTATATTAGATTGTAAAGCAATATATTCAAATAACTGTAGAATTTTATCGTAAATTAAGGCCACACAAAATTCAAAGTGTAAAAATGATATGCTCTTCAACAGAAAATTTGGGCTTGCCTTTTTGGTACATACAAAGACGCTTTGTATTTGTCTCAATAATAGAAAGAGCTACGCGAACTTCTTCATATAGGTTCTATAAACATGCCCTTTTAATATTTTTAATATGAGCCGTTGAAGAGCAACTAAATTCGCATAATTTGGAATGTCATATCGATGGGATATTCAGATATTGAAGGATATTCATACCTCTAGCTTTTAGCCAAAACACATCTAAAGGTAGCATAATAATTTTAAGTTGTATGATCGTTACCAATTCCTCTCGCAGTTTCAGAATAAATTCCTTGGATGATAAAATGTATGCGAATTTGTTTGTTCCAAACGCTTTTGTGAAAATTACATATCCTCAGACTGTGCGGCACACCGGTTGGAGAGCACTGTATTAAGGTACACTTAATTATCGCAGGCGTAGATAAGGAAGGAGTAACGTTCAAAGGAGGTGTAATGGTGTCGTTTCCATAGGGTTCTACAGCGTGAGACGAGAGTATTATGAATTTTTCATAAGCATCGTGACTTCCTGTTATAGTTTAGTGAGGTGCCTTAGACTTAGTCATTAGAGGTATAACTCTTTTATGAATAGCGTCCGTAGAGAGCTCTTGCGAGCATATTGCGGACGGGAAAGGAATTTTTTTTTCACGGTTCTCTTCGCAAGATCTATTATGGAACAAACAGCGTCTTCTTAAGTTATTAATGTTTCTTATGTAAGTCACTTTATGAAGAGAAAAAAATTAATGTCCTTAAAATTTTATCTCCAGTCGTAAAAAGAAAATTTTCTTTTAGAATTCGAAAGTAATTCGAGTGGCGAAGAAGGCGATTAGTTCATCCGTATTTTATGAAACTAGCGAATTCCTTTCGCGATTATCTTCACGATAATTTCGATCGTAATTTAATCTCTCTTTGCACGACTGGAAATTTTTTCTGTAGCACTCCTCCCGAGGTCCTAGGTTCGACCCTCGAGAACGATATTGTATATTTCTGTGACGCCTTATATGAATTCTCTTTCGTTTTCCTGTCTCGTTGATGAAAGTCAATATAAGACTTTTTTGTTCTTACGTCACTTATCGTCGCTTTCGACTTGCATCCATTTTGCATCGGCACCAGTTATGTCAGGATCATATATAACGCACGCAACGGCTGAGGATTTTTTGTTTCATTTAAAAACGCTATCATTTATAAATAATTCCGAAAGAATCGATTAATTACTTCGCCTTTCGAAATTGAGAAATTTAATCTCCTTTGCCGCATCCGTCGGAAAAAATTACCTAAGCGCCTTTGGAATTTTTTTTTTTAGACTCCGCTGGTGTACCCCAATTTGACATTAATTTAAGAAAGAAGTAAATTAAAAAGTGTCGAAGTCAAAACAGTTCTCATGGCACCTGCTTTGATACATTTAGAGGCGGATGGATCTTAAAAGGAACAGCGTCTTAACTATTATATAAAAAACTATTTCATCCATATTCTATCAATTAATCCCCTTTATATATCGTTGGTTTTCTACGCAACAATTTTAGTCATATTATTCTGTTAAGCTATGTCTCTCCAGTGACCAAGAAAATTTATCAAAATCAGATGCGCGTTTGTTCTACAAAGCATCAGTCATCAGATGTCGTCATTAAAATGGGAACTCTGTCTTTCTGCGGTTGATCGCCTACATGGATGTTAAATAGTTTGAAATAGAGGCCATTTTCGAGTTTCGTCTTATTCCTGCACTTTACGTTAAATGGAGCGAGTTGATCTTCTGTATTCTTGGAAAGAAGAATGAGGCAAAAAAGAGAAACAGCGATGGCACGCCACAATGGAGAGTATTCGAAGTGGGTCGGAAAGAGGGGGATGGGTGAAGATTGGGGGGGAGGGGGAGAAGGGAGGTTTAGCGTTACATCCGACAATCAAACCAACCAACAGATCCCGGAAAATATCTATAGAAGTTGTGAGCTCTATAAGCATAAGGGCATTCGGTGTATGTTTGGTGCAGTAGAGTATACATCGCTTGGCAGAAGAGCGTGGGGAGTTTGATACATCTAGGGAGGAATATGTTATAGCGGCAGTCAATGCAAATTGGGTGGCATAAATCAGGGGGTAATTTCGTGTGTTGGGTGGTCTATATCGAAGGGGCAATCAAGTGATTGATGGTCGTATATATATTAGGCGCTAATAATTAGGGGTTTGTTTTGCAAGTTGGGTGGCATATATTCCAGCTGATTTTTGATGCGTTTTTGGTGGCACACACACACACGCACTCCCTCACACGCACTCCCTCACACGCACTCCCTCACACACACACCCTCACACACACACCCTCACACACACAACCACACACACACACAACCACACATACACAACCTCACACAGACACACACAACCTCACACATACAACCACACACACACACAAAACCGCACACACACACAACCCCACACACACACAACAGCGCACTCGCACACAACCTACACACACACACACACAAACTACTCACTCACACAACCTACTCACACACACACAACCTACACACACACACACAACCTACACACACACACAACATCCACACATACAACCTCATACACACACCACACAAACGTCATCTCATTCACCCAACACACTGATTTTTCTCACGTATTTACAGGCAGTCGTTTTCGCTCATTCACTCACTCAAGGCCGATTTACACATACACAGACTGTGCACCGACCGCGCAACGACCGTGTCGTTTCATAGAGGACCGCGAAGAGGTCCTTTCCATTTGAATTGTACGGGACGGACTGTTTTCGATTTACACATGGGGGACTGCGCGCAGACCGTGCCCCTACCGTGTTCCTACAGAGCACTTCGAAAGAGCTTCCTCAAGGTCACGACGCGACACGGTCGGTGCGCAGTCTTGTATATGTAAATGGCTAGACGTCGCCGACCGTGCTGTTTTTGGTGATTCGGCTCTTTTCGCCTCTATGGACATGCACGAATGTCTTCAGTTGAGTTCAGTGGAGTCGTGCGATTAGTCCGTTTTCTGTTGCAGAGAGATCATATATGAATATGGATAAAGAAACATTCATTCATTTAGTGCAAGAAAATGAATGTTTATATAATTTGGAGCACAAAGACTATGATAATTTTATATAATAATAGCCGTCATCCGTTGGTTGGTTGATCACGCTATGCAAACGCCAATTACTCGAGAAATAATAATGATAGAAATTCGAAATTTGGTAGAGATGCTTGATTAACACTTTTTCAGGTGATGACGAATTTAAATCGCGAAAAAATTCCTTGGTTCGTCTCAAAGAGAGGCATTTCCTTTTCCCATTACTTTACATGTAAAACGCGATTTTTCGACGTGCAGCCTTTTATTCATTTGGAAATTAAAATTAGAAGAAATTAACAGACGACCTTCGGATTTAAACCATTTTGAAGAAAAAGTTATAAAGTTTCTTATTCCGTTCGTCTTTTTTCGTCCGCAGTTCGAAATATTCCATATTAAACGTTTAATTTGCATATTTTGTGGAAATCTCGCCATTTTAACGTGATGTTGCTATGTCGACCATTATCATTGTTAGGTTAAATACGAGAGAGAGAGGAAGGAAGGGGAGAGATTGGCGTGTTTTGTGGAAAATAAGTATATTTACGTAAATATAAAAAATTTTAAGTATCAACAGTGTCGTTTTAGAAAAATTGGAAATAAAAAGCATTCTTAAATTAAATTCTTTGTAAACCATACGTGCTTACGAATTTATATTGTTATTCCTCTAATTAATTTCGTAACAATGGCCGAAGTTTGGAAAGGAATATAAATTAAAATTCAATTAAAATTAAAAGGACATATAAAACTGTTAACAGGCAATTTTCGAAGAAACAACAGTGGATCTTTTAATGAACTGATTTGTTTTCATAAAAGGAATTTTGGTGCTTATTTAATACAGAGTAAGTTCCATTTAAATCTAATAACAGTGGCTATTATAGTTTGAAGAAAGAACTTTATTTATTCACTTTACAGAATGAATTAATTTTAGGCTAGCATTGCCTATTATAAAAGGAGTTACTTTGGAATTTACAGTATGTAAAGTGGAAGTTGTACTGAATTGACTCAAGTATATTTCAAAGCAAAAATCAATTTAAAACTATTGAAAGTTGTTGTTTCGGAAACTGAGTGGTGAGCGGACGCTAAAGGATACTTAGGTACATTTTATTCCAAAATCTATTTAAAGTATTATCAGAGGCAATTCAAGATTGAACCAATTATTTGGAACCGGAATTCTGCTTATTTAATGAAAATGAAATCCTAATGCTATAATCAATTGCAAAATAATAATAATGGCTATTTTAGTAGAAAGAAAGGTACTATTTTATTCACAAGGAATTTCTGTGAGATTTTAGTTAATTAATTAAAACAGACATAATATAGAAATATTCGATGGTTAAAACAGTGCACACTTTTATTCTTGCGATTTTTACATGTTGCATTGACGAAAATTTAGATTCATTAAACCCGTTGAAATTCAACGGGCACTTATGCTAGTAATATAATAAAAGAAATAGCAGGAAAACTCTCTGCTAAAGGTGAGTGAAATTCGCATTTGAAGATACTGAACTGCCCTTTCTTTCATGCAAGATTTCTTCGTTTCCTTTTCTTCTTCTCCTCTTCATATAACAAGTAAAGCGAGCAATCCACAACTACATCCTGCTCTGAAGAATCCATAGCGATCTCTGAAATCAGGAGGGAGAACGGTAGGGGCACGGTCGGTGCGCAGTCTGCTATGTGTAAATCGGCCTTCACGCACACATCCCTTCACGTTCTTCTTCGTACGTGCTGGGATATAAAAAGAAATTTTCTAATTCTATTGTTACCGTAATATCCTCAGGCTATCTTAACCCATCGATACGGCTAAAGCGGCCGCGTAGATTAGCCTTATACATCTATGAATATTCCATTTAAACTTCTTCTAGATATTTCTCAATCTACAACGTAGCAGCGAAATTATATGGACCATGTTTTCATCATTTTATAATTCCTTTATACCAACCTACAAATCATTCATTGCATTATTTATCCTCTTCTCTGGTCACATTAGCAGGTATAACATGCTCCCATGGCGGCGAGCTCTTATGGGCGCCAAATTTGAAACCCTCGTTCGTGTTTCGGATACCGTTGCCGTCGCCTGATTGGTGTAGGATGGGCTTGGTTGGGCAAATCGCAAAATTCGACGCACGATGCGTACAGGATCCCTCATGTAATTACACATACCTCATATGATGGAAAGGTATTAAAAACGTAAAAACAATGTATCGCAGGAAAATGAATGGCGATTTTCACATAAAACAAGAGCCATCAAAGTTTTAATTCATATCACTGCTTTTTGACATATTTATTAATCTTCCTTTGCTTTGAGGTCGTATTGTATTTTGAAATATGATATGAAATCGAATAATTTCGCCATTCTTTGACTACACTGTCATCTACATCAATACATGTGATAACGTTATTCGTGTAAAGCAAGCGCTCTGAAGGCCTCTTTGCGAGCTCAAGGAGTCTCTACTCGTCATCATCTTCTCTCTCGATCGCTGGAGTTTCTTTGGGATCATTCGAATCTTAGTGATTGCTAGAATATCCATTTAATTGTCAGGAAGTTGCTACCATGCAATATTCGAAATGTGCTGGATGGTGAGACATTTGGTTAGTTAAACAGAAAAACATTTCTTTCTTCAGAACATGCTATTAGCTAATTACAGGTTTTTTGGAAAGTGCAAATGATTTATTGCATTAGCAATTCCACTTCTTGTTAACAATAAAATACAAACACCAAAAGCAAGCTAGGGAAATCGGCGAAAGTAGATATTATAAGAAATATTATAATAATATGTTATAAGAAATATTAGAAGAAAAATTATTCTCTACAATTTTAGACCTTACGAAGATTAATAATAACGACGTTTTTAATGAGATGTTTGACGGAAACCGAAGAAACCGATTACTTATAAATAATTCCTACATACTAACAGCTATGGAAAATTGTTTCAACTGAAAGTTGTAGTAAATTACATTCTCTATAATATTTGTATAGAATAGTATATACAATAATGATGTTTTAATGGAGATGTTTCGTCTAAACTGAAACGGGTTACGAATAAACCTCGACTTCAGTTTAACCGTTATTGTCCAGAAACTACTCAGCTCTCCGTACTCATACCAAAGTGTTATATATGTAATTTGGAGTTAATATGGCAAGTAATTTTTGAGTTAGACCGCCCAAAATGGCATACATCCACACACACAAACCTCATTCCGAAAATAGTGTAAACGTGTACTAGGGAGCTCAAAACGTATATTTCCGATTAAATCTCGAAGTCGATTTTTTTCGTGATCACAACAGTAAAAAATCTGATGTGGCCAACACATGACTTTCTCCATATTTGGGGTATAGATATTTAAATTATTATGAATAATATTACTAGGCAAAATTATTATTTCGTATCATAAAAGAAGACACGTCCTTGTTGCCGTAAATTACGTATATTTTGAATGTTTACAGAATTCACCGCTACATGGTGTTGGCGCTGTATACCGGTATTAAGATAAAACGAAATATATCCGAAATGGATGGTTCTACGAAAATTAGTTTCAAACAAAACTTGGAAGAAATATTATTCTCTACAACTTTGGTCCTTACGAAGATTACCAATAACGATGTTTTTAAGGAGATATTTAACGGAAACCGAAAAACCTGTTATTTATAAATAACTCATAAACAATAACACCTATAGAAAATTGTTTCAAATGAAAGTTGTAGGAAATTACATTCTCTATAACTTTTGTATAGAATTGTACGTACAAAAATGATATTTTAACCAAGAAATATCGCAAAAACCGAATCGGGTTTCGAATAAACCTCGAATTCCAGTTATCCGTTATTGTCCAAAAACTAATCAGTTCTTTGTGCTCATGTAAGAGTGTTAGATACGAAGTTTGGTAACGATATGGCACGTACTTTTTGAGTTAGAGCGCCCACACTAACATACACAGACACACACGTAGCACACACACACACACAGACATCATTCCGAAAATAGTCTAAACGTGTTCTAGGGACCTCAAAACGTATTTCCATTGAAATCTCGAAGTCGATTTTTTTCATGAATACAATACTTTCCCATTACTGCGTATGGAGAAAGTAAAAACGAAGTTGAAACTGAATTAGCCTCAATTTAAAGAAACGAAAACGTAAGTTACGAAAGTGAATAAACAGCACTACATATAATAATTAAAAAGTCTGATGTGGCCAACACATGACTTTCTCCATATTTGGGGTATAGATATTTAAATTATTATGAATAATATTACGAGGCAAAATTATTATTTCGTATCGTAAAAGAAGACACGTCCTTGTTGCCGTAAATTACGTATATTTTGATTGTTTACAGAATTCACCGCTACATGGTGTTGGCGCTGTAGGTTGGTATTAAGATAAAGCGAAATATATCCGAAATGCATGGTTCTACGAAAATTAGTTTCAAACAAAACTTGGAAAAATATTATTCTCTACAACTTTGGTCCTTACGAAGATTACCAATAACGATGTCTTCAAGGAGATATGTAACGGAAACCGAAAAACCGGTTATTTATAAATAACTGCTAAACAATAACTCCTATATAAAATTGTTTCAAATAAAAACTGTAGGAAATTAAATTCTCTATAACCTTTGTATAGAATTGTATATACAATAATGATGTTTTAATGAAGTAATATCGAAAAAACCGAATCGGGTTTCGAATAAACCTCGACTTCCGGTTATCCGTTGTTGTTTAAAAACTAATCAGTTCTTTGTGCTCATGTTAAAGTGTTATATATGAAGTTTGGTAACGATATGGCATGTACTTTTTGAGTTAGAGCGCCCACAATAACATACACACACAGACATCATTCCGAAAATAGTCTAAACGTGTTCTAGGGACCTCAAAACATGTATTTCCGTTGAAATCTCGAAGTCGATTTTTTTCATGAATAAAATACTTTCGTAGTAACGTATGGAGGAAGTAAAAACCGAATCGGGTTTCGAATAAACCTCGACTTTCGGTTAACCGTTATTGTCCAAAAACTAATTAGCTCTGTATACTCATGCTGAAGTGTTATATATGAAGTTTGGTAACGATATGGCAAGTACCTTTTGAGTTAGAGCGCCCACAATCACATACACACACATACGCGCACGCACACACAGACATCATTCCGAAAATAGTCTAAACTGTTATAGGGACCTCAAAACGTGTATTTCCGTTGAAATCTCGAAGTCGATTTTTTTCATGATCACAATACTTTCCCATTACTTCGTGATGATTTGCATGGTATCATGTAGATAGAAGAAAGGCACAACAATTTCACGAGAGGAGAACTCGACCCGCACTACAACTCAGGGGATATGAGCACCTTTCTCAAGATAAAGTTTGTTTTTTGCACTGCCTATAACACCGAATTGTGACATTTTTTATTTGTCCATTCAGTTTGAATGATGCCTCATCAGACCTAATTATACTATACTTAAAGCCATTACATTCATTACTAATTCCGGAGATAAGCTCAAGGAATAAGCTCTTCTGGGACATCTTTGTTAAGAGCACACAAAAGTATAGATATGTAGTATGCTTTCCACTTCGACTCTTACAAAAATACGATGGATGAAATTGATGTATTGATACTAAATTCAGGGGCCCACTGCTCTATTTTACTGTTTGTAGAACGTTAGATCGTGGTTATTATCTATAGTATCCACGTTTAATTGACTGCGTGAAGCACATTTTCTTCCACGCTGGATTTTATATTATAGTCGCTCCAACATCTAAAGACTCCTGGCGTACACCAGTTAGCAGCAGCCAATAGGAGACTGTTTGTTTGGGTAGGTAGTGGGGAGGAAACCAGTCTCACTCCTGCTCTCGAAGAGATCACATCTGGATGCGTTGCCATTAGAAATTGCGTAGTATATCAGCTGAATGCGAAAATCAGCAAGAGCTGGCAACGCTCACCGATATCTGCTCTCCCGCACGAATGTTGAGAGGGGCGATGGAAGGGTAAACGTTCGTGATTGGCTACTTGCTCTAAGTAGGCCAAGAACCTTCCGATCGTGAAGCGACTATAATAGATTGGATAGATCCGTGTTCTTCAAATTTCTACGATAAATGGTTACAGGTATTGAAATTGCTGTTGCATCTCCTCCTATTCACTTTCTTTATATTTTCATACTTCCAGTAGAGTTAAAATAATCTTTCGCAGCTTGAAATTTAACTGCCAATCCGATCATTTAAGTAATCAGTAATAATCAGAATTTAAAGTAGGATGACATGCTAACGATGCGCCATTAGGTAATTGCTCTGAAGTTTAATATCAATGACAGAGTGATTCAGAATGTGCATAAATTATTTTGTTAAGAAAACATGAAAAACTGGAAGTTAACCAAAAGACAATAAAAACTTGAAAAACTGGTTTAAGTACTCGATAACTTTGCCGAATACTCGATAATCATCTAGAAAACAAGTTAAATGTAATATAAATAGAAACGCGTTTAGACAGACAAACGGACAAACCAAACGCAATAAATGCGTTTTTCTGTCAGCCCACGAGAGCAGATAAAAGGCGTCCGGACAACGACAGTTGGAGAGACCACTTCCCTGTCTCCTTTACTTCCCCTAAACTCCCCCTCCCCCACCACTCACCCCCTATAAGTACATATAACCCTTCACTTTCTCCGTAGCAACGGGGAGGGAGGGACCATGTGATCCCTCCCCGTCGCTCGCGATAAGATTTTGAAATTCCTTCGTAAAAGAAGAAGCTCGAAATGCGGAAATTATTTTTACCCTTGCGTCTTCTCGAAGGAATGTCATTCATTTTTTTAAAGGAAAAAGTTCCTATTATAATGGGTTTGCCACTCTGTCTGTTCGTATTTTTTGGACGATATGCCACTGGATGTATTTTTATGAAATTTGATTTTCAGGATCGATTTCAAAGAATATATTAATGACTACCATGAGAAAATAATCTACTCAGGAATGTCACTTCCCCGGAAACAAAAAACGAACTTTTTATATAACTCGTACCTTATTTATTGAATAAAATTTCTCCATTTCGGAGAAAGTTCAATGAGTAAATTTATGTTTTCTCTGATAAAAAGTTAACAAAAAATATCACCTGCTTCATATCGTATACAAAAATGCGTTCAATAGTACAGTCGATGCATTTTCACTGCTGTAACCGAACGCGTAATAAATTTCCCGTGAAAGCGAAGTGCGTTTCCATGTGTAATCAGGTTGATGTCTCGATCGCAAAGGAAGAAGAAATAGCCAACGAGCGAGTCACATAAAGACGCGAACTGCGCCGCGGCGGATGAGATGAATCGAGTGTGTCAAAGTACGCGTGCATTCCTTCGAAATTGAAGCCGTACTCGGTACTTCTTTTGTTTTTCAAGAATTTATAAGACATCGATAGAATCAGCGAAAACCTTTTTTTAACGAGAAGGGAGAACTTTTGTAAAATACGTGAAAAGTTTTCAATTTTCAGAAATTGTATATAAGTAGTTGGAGTTATAATGATTAAAAGCACAGAATAATTTCATTTACAACCGTAAGAATTAATTTTAAAAACTTAGCTTTTGTTTGAACAAAAGCTCATTCTATTTCTCCCCTGACTTTTCCCTCCTATTGAGGTTTCCTCTTCCTTCGGCAACGGAGGTAAGGAAGAGGTCCGCATCGCTAGCGGTACGAGACGCATAAATCAATTATTACCTTCACCGTGTTACCGCTATCATCTCCTCCTCCTTCCCAATTCCCTCTTCACTCTCCCTTCCCAATTCCCCTTCCTCCCTCTTCACTCTCCCTTCCCAATTCCCTCTTCACTCTCCCTTCCCTATTCTCATTCAGCTGCATCTCCTCCTCCTTCCCAATTCCCTCTTCACTCTCCCTTCCCAATTCCCCTTCCTCCCTCTTCACTCTCCCTTCCCAATTCCCTCTTCACTCTCCCTTCCCTATTCTCATTCAGCTGCATCTTCTCCTCCTTCCCAATTCCCTCTTCACTCTCCCTTCCCTATTCTCATTCAGCTGCATCTCCTCCTTCCCAATTCCCTCTTCACTCTCCCTTCCCTATTCTCATTCAGCTGCATCTCCTCCTCCTTCCCAATTCCCTCTTCACTCTCCCTTCCCTATTCTCATTCAGCTGCATCTCCTCCTCCTTCCCAATTCCCTCTTCACTCTCCCTTCCCAATTCCCCTTCCTCCCTCTTCACTCTCCCTTCCCAATTCCCTCTTCACTCTCCCTTCCCTATTCTCATTCAGCTGCATCTCCTCCTCCTTCCCAATTCCCTCTTCACTCTCCCTTCCCAATTCCCCTTCCTCCCTCTTCACTCTCCCTTCCCAATTCCCTTTTCACTCTCCCTTCCCTATTCTCATTCAGCTGCATCTCCTCGCTCCACCGTCTCTCTGTCATAGACAAAAATTCCAAAAATGGTGCTCGCCAAGCATTTGAAAATTTACTTACTTACTTACTTTACTTTTCACGCTTATTCGCAAAATTTTCCTCTGCACACCCATAATTTTGTAGAAATTCTTATTTTAGAGTTCGAAATTTTTTCAGAAAGTTGTATTCAGGTTTTCTAAAACACTTGCTCTCCATTCACTCTTTGTGTTTCCCACAGAGAAACTTCCGCTATCAAAATCTTACAAAAGCCATTTTTCCAGAAGAAATTTTTCTTCTGAAACAAGTTTTCCAACATAATTAATAACTAAGATTTGAGCACCAGAAATGGCAGCGATTTCATTATGAATATAAAGATATTCGATTAAAATCCTCTTTAACAAAATGCACCCAAATATATTTATCTTATACTTCTTACTTTTCATCGATGGAGAAATCTGAAAATAATTTTTATGAAACCTAATGGTAGAAGTGATGGATTAAGCTTTTATGAATCCTTTTAGCCGCTAGCTTTTATGGAAAGTGCTAAAATGCTCCTGTTAGATGCATGGCACCTACCATTTTAGCACAAATAGGCAAACCAACCAATGCATTAAACAGGTAGTTCTAAAGCTTTTCTCCACTCACCTAAAAAAAATAATAATATCTCATGTCCCGAATGTAACTCGTCGAAATTAGTCCGCAAAACCCGGACAGCTAAAGATCTCTTTGTTTATATTAAACCAGGAAGAAGTATTCATAGAGGCGGGACATAGCAGACCGATAAATGGGGGAGTGAGCCCTTACATCAGCTCCCCCGGCTACAACCGGCGAAACAAAGCCACACGACGCAGGATAATTAGATTGATTGACGACAAATATTCCTTCCCAAACGAAGGTTTAATGGTCAAGTGATCGGAGCAAGAGGAAATCAGATGTCATATTTACGCTAACTCATCGAAAAAGCGGCCGAAGGAACCCTTCTCCGCACACTTGGGCGCCTCCTGCATCGTCGCTCGCATCCGCACGGCGCCAGCATCATCTCCTCCTTCCCTTTCCGCTATCCCAACTCTCCTCTCCAAATAGGTACGCCACAGACAGCAATCGTTAACACCGGTCGCGTTCCGCGGCTATCTACGCGGGTAGGAAGTCGAACGACATGTTTACTCCCATAACCCTTCTCCCCCCACCCCCTCCCCCTCCCCACTCCTATTCTCCCCCTCCCCACCTTTCGCCACCCCCGCCCTTACATGCGAATCAGGATCAGTCGCTGGGATCGAGACAAGTCTCACGCGAACCGCAATCACATTTACATTAACTAGCGTCCGTCGAGTGATGGCGGCCTATGAGAAATTGCTCACGAGCCTTATTTCATCGTGGACCACGTTTTGTCCGCGCTGCGACAACCGAAGGAGTGGCCGCACCCATTGTGGTGGATACGGAAACTTTACCCATAATACTATTCGTAAGATTTTTCACCCTTCGCCTCAAATGATCCACTCTCGACCGAAAAGAGTTAGGTAGCATTCCGATGTGTTCCTTGGTTTAGTTCACTGTTCGCGCGAAAAAGAGTGATTTCTCGCTACATGCTATTCACAATGACAATCTCCGTTGGATGTGTGTAAACAAAGGTATAGTTCGTGCAAAGAAGATTCGTCCAATTAATTTTCAAAGTCATGAATGATAATTTAGGAAAGATATCTATAAACTAAGAGTTAAACACTGTTTAAAGCTGAAAATCTAAAATATTTACGTTTTCTTTACGGTCACACACATTAGGTGGAGAATTTAGGAGAGCAATGGCGAAGGAAAGAACAAAGATAAAAGCAAGCTCTCGAGCTGTCACGCCGTTGAGTGTTCCTTTATTGTCAGGCAATAGGAATGACGCGATGCTAAATAAGGGAAGAGTTCTCAGTTTAACCGGATGAAGACACGTTATATAGCGAAATACTACGATCAACATTTGATTATTCGAAAAATTTTTACCAGGGTTTGAATAATGAAGAAGGAGAAGGTTCTTAAGTGAAATATTTGTCTGCGAGAAAAACATTTTTGAGATGAAGTCGAAATTGCTGGTTTTGATTTTTTTTAACCCTGAAACTACCAGGATATCGAACTCCCGTTAAATACCGGGTGGGCCTCTCAGGCCCATCGTGCAGTTTTTGTGGCCATCATTTTTTTATCTCCCTACTATCGAATAATGATGTACCTGTAAGGCATTCTTAATTATAAAACGTAATTTTTGGTTTTATATTGTTTTTTATTTTTCTGTTTTACATTTGAGAGAAAATATAAACAAAATTTTATTACTATTATACTGAACGAAAAAAGTTAAAAGTTGTCGCACCCGAAACAGATGAGAACAGAATGCTCCCCACAAACCAATCTGTCGCATTTTACGCAGGTTTTCTGACTTTTTCTGTCTTTTTGAATGCAGAAATCACATCGTTTCCGTTTCTTTTGCCCCTGGTCCGGACCTGGAAGCGCAAGTCGCACAACAAGTGCAGTTGCTCCTACTCCAGCTAGTTGTTTGCCTAGCTCAATTATAAATGAACGGCGCTTCCTTTTTTCTTCCTGAGGCCTTAACATCAAATGATGTAAGCATTCATGACACTGACGTCGATCATATTGTAAAATATGACAAGGGGCCACCATAGAGTCTTTCTTTTGGTGCTATAGCAGCGAGTCTTCTGGTCCATAGTGTCAACTCCACCTTTTGTGGCATTGTATGTCATAATAATCTCAGGTTTTTTATTTTCTCTATCAGCAATGTTCGGCTGATGATGTAATATACTCATGAGCGTGACAACCTTTCCCTTTCTGGAGACGTACGACACAATCGTAGCATCTGGTTGAAATCCAAATATACTGGATTTCACTTCCCGCCCTTTGGCTTTAGTAAATTCAGTAGGCAGCTCTCCTTTATTTCGTCGGATAGTGCCCACAATCGTTAGTTCCTTGGTCAACAAATACTGGGCCAAATGGAGACTTGTGAAAAAGTTGTCACAAGTTATATTCTCAATTTCGGTAACTAAATACTTCACCACATTTTCCCCGAGCCCCACCGCTCTCGGAACATTGTTATCTCGCCCTTGATATATTTCCATTTTCCAGCAATAGCTAGTTTTGCTATCGCAGATGGCCCAAATTTTTATTCAATATTTCCCTGGCTTAGAGAGTATATACTGTCGGAAGGGACAGCGGTCACAGAAAGTAACTAACTGTTCATCAACGGTCATATGCCATCCCGGATTGTAAGCTTCCCTCAGAGTGGTATCCCACATTTCAAAAACTTCCCTTATGGGCTGTAACTTATCAGGTGACCTGTGTGCGCGACGAGCAGCAGCATCGTCAAAGCTCAACACACTCAGTAGAGCTTAAAACCAATTTCTTGGCGTTATTTTATTGAAAAGTGGACGACCATTTTCTTTGCTCCATAACTGCGACATTCTTCATTCTTTGACTTATAAACACCAATAAGAATCAAAATGCCCAGAAACTTTTTCAGTTCTTCTGGAGTCATTTCAGTCCAATTATTTTCGAAAATAATTAGTCCTTCCTTGTTGGTCCATCCACATATTTTTTGTAGCATCGGTAAACGGAAAAATAATGAAAAGCAAGACTCCTCGTTAGCACACTCTCGATTAGCATATTGGGAAGGGCCTTGAGCTTCCTTCAAAATGTCTTTCTTGTTTCTCCTGCCAGTAACCAGCTGTATAAACACTCAAATTTACTGTCTCTTTGTTGCGATGTGCAGGTGGGCCTGTCAGACCCGCTTGGGAAGAAACGCTACATTTGTGTTTTCCTGCCTAACAAAGTTAAAAGCCAGAAAGCTGTTTACATAAAAATTATTATAGCTACAACTCAGGAAAAGTCAAATAATATCAACGATCGCAGGGAACACCACGCGATTTTATCAGATTTTGAAAGTCAAATTGGGCCTCGGAGGCCCGTCTGGTAGTTACAGGGTTAAGTTAAAATAATGACTGACGTAGGTCAATATCATGTGCGTGCGTACACGTGCGCTTGTGTGCGTTCGTTGCGGAGGAAAAGAGAGAGAGTCAGGTGACCTCATGCGTTGCCAGATGTCAGGCGACAATGACCTGAATTACTATTTGGTGTACAGAGATATTTGACTTAATTTAGGCGAGATTGAGTCTAGTAAATCCCTCAGTGACGCAGTGACGCTGCGGATAAGCATCGTGACTTAGTAATATGCCCGAAGTATCCTCTGATAATAGTATATCAATCGACAGTAACCACCTCGATTAATAAAGAAGCCTCACAGGTAAATATATGGAATAATTAACATAAGACAGCTGTTAAACATCATTTCGATTATTTATTTCTATTCCCGGGAGTAACAGTCATAATTATCCTCTCCAATTAACAAACTTATTAAAATATTTAGTTATATAAAAATACTAAAGAATATTTCAAGTATTGCCCTCTAATATCAACGATAGCCATATAATTTTTTCTGCATCGTGAGTTTTTTTCATTGTTTTGATGAAAATCTTCATGTTCGCCGCTTGTGGTTCCTCTCCAAGTAGGAGAACACACCCTCCTTCCGGAATAAAATATAAAACTAGGGATATGTGCTCCCCCAGCCATTTTTAATTAACGTATTACGCCTTCCTTAATTGATTAAAGTATTAATTAAATAAATATAGGTAAAACATATTAATGATACGCTAGGTCAGTTATCTTCAAGGTGAGCGATAGCGCCCACCAGTGGGCGTTTTTGGATTTTTGGTGGCCGTTAAAGAACTCATCAAATGCTATTCTAATTTTTACATTGAAAAATAAAATTCTATAAAAAAGCTTAATGATACGCACACATATTCTGTACAACTATTTTATGTAAAACTATTACAGTTCGTTTGTCGTTAACATCATATCATACTATACTAGCGACAATGTATCCATGTTACTGTAAAATCGAAAGGCCCATGAGGGTGGTCGGAGTCTCTCGCAGAAGTAGCGAAGCGTTTAAGTTTAATTTTACCAAATATATAAAATCAAAATTTTAAACACTGTTATTGCCACTGAGAACGTATTCGGTAATCTCATCTAACGACAATCCCACTAGTATTACGGTTACCATACGTCCGGATATTCTTAAAATTTACCGAGATGTTAGCAAATAAAACCCATTTCTTTTTTTGGTTATACCCATCAAAATCATAACACTATAGACTTAAGCAATTAGATACCATGTTTTTAAAAAAATATATACTACATTTTAGGTTTAAAATTAAATTTGTCCGGGTTTTATTATCAGAATATGGTAATCCTAACTATAGTCGATCCGAAATCGGAAGACTCCTGGCCTCGAAAAAGGGGCGGACACCAGTTAGCAGCAGCCAATAGGAGACTGTTTGTTTGGGAAGGTAGTGGGGAGGAAACCAGTCTCACTCCTGCTCTCGAAGAGATCGCATCGGACTGCGTTGCCGTTTCTACCGCCGTTTCCTTGCTGTGGATCAAAAAGACGGATGGGAAGTATTTTTTTTAGAAACTGCGTAGTATATCAGCTGAGCAAGAGCTGGCAGCGCGCACCGACATCTGCTCTCCCGCACGAAAGTTGAGAGGGGCGATGGAAGGGGAAACGTTCGTGATTGGCTACTTGCTCTAAGTAGGCCAGGAGTCTTCCGATTTCGGATCGACTATAGTATGTGCCATTTAGGAAAGAAATGCTGAAAAGCTGCCAGTGGTTTAAAATCGCCAACGGGATACCTTCATTCAGATATTTGATACATTATATGGGGAACGCAGCGAAATGAAAGAGAAGCGATATTAAGAGATAAGTATACTATCTCTTCCCACGGACACTCATTGATTGCAAAAATGTTATTTCGGTATTCATTGACAAATTGGATTTATTCAGAAAAAACATCCTGCAAAAAGAATTTTACCAGTTTCCGGAACTACTCAACATCAAGGATGATCTTACAGCCGAAGACATAGACAAGTTTGCAGATCACCTTTCTGTCATTAGAATTGATATGATGACTCGTTTTCGCGATGTAATAGACTTGAAAGTGGATGCCTGGATGGTGACTCCATTCATCACAAATGTGTGTGATGTGGATATGGAATAGCAAGAGGAGATAATAGAATTAATTCATGATGATAAGTGTAAAGCCAATTTCAACCAAGGTGGATATGTACAGTGGTGGACATAAAAACTGCACACCCTTGCGAGCGCTCCACCGAAATTTCAGTGAACTACTAGTCTCGAACGAGCTGTCACGCGATATGGCAACAGAGATGGTAGAGGAGGGGGCGAAGGGTCTTCTTCCTCTCCCTCAGCCCCGCCCCCCCCCCCACTTTACGGTTCTCTCCTAGCTCTTAAGGATTGGATATTTTCCCTCAAGATAATGAATGCTTTTGAATTCAGTAGCGCTTACTTTCCCCATTGCGGTAACACGTGAATGAGTGTCAGATATAATTCTTTTCATTTCAAAATTAGTTAGAATCGAGACACGAACTCCGGAGTTTAACATACGGACGTCAAAAAGAACGATGTTTATTTTTCCATTCAAGATTAAATTAATTAAATTCCGAGTTAGCAGAAATATTTATTAGGAGTCGAAAGGAATACACATTTCAACGCCTTAACAATGAGAAATGTTTAGTTGCGACTACTTCACGTATTATTTCATTGCTTCGACGCCCAATATCTGTTTATGAATGCTATAAGTTGAATTTGAACAATATCTTTATTCATTTACATAGGAGGAGGATTTTGGTCAGTTATATGACGGGATGCCTAGCACTTAGGTAAGCAATTTTAAAAAATAACAAAGTATAGAAAGCTACGAAAAACGTAACATTTCAGGAATTAAGTGAGAAACTATTAAATTTAAGTTTATGAATTATGTGTAACCAAAAGTTAAGTAAATAACTTTAATAAACGAAACATTTTTTAAACGATAAAATCACTAGTGAACGCAAGGTAGTCTCGAGCGAGAGTGAATGCTCAACACAGGCGTAAATATCCAACACGGCTACAGGGGTTCCTTTCCGGCGATCATCCTGACAAAAATTCGTCGTCTGCACACAAGCTTTTAGTCTACGATTCGTCGGTTTTTCCCCTGGCTGCGGGAGATCACTATGGGGGCAAAAGGTCGCTTTAAAAGAAAAGGTGATTAGTGTTTGTGAGGTGTCCGTTGAAAGTGGACACACAAGTTTACAATAGGAATCATTTCTGGAAGGCAAGGCAGGGGTGGGTTAGGATAAAGGGGTGGGGACGGGTTTGGGAGCCTGTGGGAGATGCCGACAAGAGTTCGTAGATGGGTAGAAAGGTTGCAGGTAGCAAGCAATGGGGAGTGAGTGGCGAAAAGTGTACTCATGGATAATGGGAGCGGTATTTGTTGGAAGAACATAGAGTTATCTCAAGTTTTTCTCAAGGTGGCTCTTATTTACCACATGCAGTGCTTCCACAGAAAAGGAGGTTCTTGTGGTTTTGCTCCAACGACCTTATTGTCCACAGATCAAATGGAGTTATTTTTTAAAAAAAGTTTAGTTAGGTTGTTATAATTTCATTTAAAATATAAAATGAAGTAAAGATTCAAGGTTTTGATTGTTCAACGACACAAAAGGAAAAGAACTTCCCTACGCGGATGGAGAGTTTTTTTGCGTATCGTCTCGTGAGTAAATATTGGTAGGAAAAACAAGTCCTAACACTTGAGATGTGGATTTCCTTCTTGCTTTCGAACGATGAAATCATTCATTCGCAACAAAATTTCACCATTCGGAATTCCTTGAAGTGGATGAGGGAAAAGGACCGAACTTGAAACTAAATGGCAAACACTCAGTAGTCATTGAACTATAGTTATCAGTTAGTCGGCGTATTCTCTCCGCCTACTTTTGCGAGTTTTTGCCAGCAGCGTTGGCGTAACTTACACGTTTGCTTGGACGTATAAATACGCGTATACTTCGTAGAATTCGACGTCTTTTACGAATATAAACGTAGATGCAATCATATTGCAGAGAATTTACTATCGATACTCACAATTTATATAACCTGATCAGAAATCCTCGTGTAAGACCCCCTTTTTTCCCCGGCGTTTCGGGAATAATGTGCGCGGGGTACACGAATAAATACGGTAATTCCTATTTAAGAATGCTAGTAATTTTATCGTTTAAAAAATGTTTCGTTTATTAAAGTTATTTACTTAACTTTTGGTTACACATAATTCATAAACTTAAATTTAATAGTTTCTCACTTAATTCCTGAAATGTTACGTTTTTCGTAGCTTTCTATACTTTGTTATTTTTTAAAATTGCTTACCTAAGTGCTAGGCATCCCGTCATATAACTGACCAAAATCCTCCTCCTATGTAAATGAATAAAGATATTGTTCAAATTCAACTTATAGCATTCATAAACAGATATTGGGCGTCGAAGCAATGAAATAATACGTGAAGTAGTCGCAACTAAACATTTCTCATTGTTAAGGCGTTGAAATGTGTATTCCTTTCGACTCCTAATAAATATTTCTGCTAACTCGGAATTTAATTAATTTAATCTTGAATGGAAAAATAAACATCGTTCTTTTTGACGTCCGTATGTTAAACTCCGGAGTTCGTGTCTCGATTCTAACTAATTTTGAAATGAAAAGAATTATATCTGACACTCATTCACGTGTTACCGCAATGGGGAAAGTAAGCGCTACTGAATTCAAAAGCATTCATTATCTTGAGGGAAAATATCCGATCCTTAAGAGCTAGGAGAGAACCGTAAAGTGGGGGGGGGCGGGGCTGAGGGAGAGGAAGAAGACCCTTCACCCCCTCCTCTACCATCTCTGTTGCCATATCGCGTGACAGCTCGTTCGAGACTAGTAGTTCACTGAAATTTCGGTGGAGCGCTCGCAAGGGTGTGCAGTTTTTATGTCCACCACTGTACAAATTTGGCGGAAAAAGAAAATTCCCTCTCTCTATCAACAGCTGTGGAAGAAAATATCGTTGCTCTTGGTAGCTTTCCCAACTTCATATCTAGTCGAGAAGGGATTCAGTGCAGTCGACAATCTCCTGTCCAAAAAAATCTGATGTGGCCAACACATGACTTTCTCCATATTTGGAGTATAGATATTTAAATTATTATGAATAATATTACGAGGCAAAATTATTATTTCGTATCGTAAAAGAAGACACGTCCTTGTTGCCGTAAATTACGTATATTTTGATTGTTTACAGAATTCACCGCTACATGGTGTTGGCGCTGTAGGTTGGTATTAAGATAAAGCGAAATATATCCGAAATGCATGGTTCTACGAAAATTAGTTTCAAACAAAACTTGGAAAAATATTATTCTCTACAACTTTGGTCCTTACGAAGATTACCAATAACGATGTTTTTCAGGAGATATTTAACGGAAACCGAAAAACCGGTTATTTATAAATAACTCCTAAACAATAACTCCTATAGAAAATTGTTTCAAATTAAAACTCTAGGAAATTACATTCTCTACAACATTAGTATACAATTGTATATAGAATAATGATGTTTTAACAAAGAAATATCGCAAAAACCGAATAGGGTTTCGAATAAACCGCGACTTCCGCTTATCCGTTATTGTCCAAAAACTAATCAGTTCTTTGTGCTCATGTTCAAGTGTTATATATGAAGTTTGGTAACGATATGGCATGTACTTTTTGAGTTAGAGCGCCCACAATAACATACACACACACAGACATCATTCCGAAAATAGTCTAAACGTGTTCTAGGGACCTCAAAACATGTATTTCCGTTGAAATCTCGAAGTCGATTTTTTTCATGAATACAATACTTTCCCATTACTACGTATGAGAAAGTAAAAAGAAACCGCTTACAAATAACAGAAAGAGGAGATCTTCGAATGACCCTTACAAACATGAAGCCAGACATTCATTTCCTGGTTTGTAGGCACCAAGCACAAAGTACGCATTGAAATGTATGCCAAATGCTTATTTTAACATTGTTTTGGGATTAATAAACAACTAAATGTTGTCTTTTTAAACATTTATTTTATTAAAAATTTTATTGTTAAGTTGATAGGGTAGGTGGGTTTAGTGGCGTAGTGAAGGGGGGCAGGGAGGTGCAGTTGCCCGGGTGCAGAGTTCAGAGGCGCAAAAATATCAAATTAGCACCCGTCGGGTCGAGGTGAGATTTGCACCCCCCTCCCCCCCGCTTTGCTACAGGGGGCGCAAACTGATTCTTTACCCCGGGTGCCAGAAACCCTCAATACGCCACTGGGTGGGCGGTGAACTTATATCAAAGTACAACATATGGCAAAAGTGGGCGGTGACTCAAAAGAGGTTGAAGACCACTGCGCTAGGTGTTTACTATTTTTCTCGGATAAAGTTTATCTTCATCCGTTCACCGTTCACTCAAAAAGTACTTGCCATATCGTTACCAACCTTCATATATAACACTTTAGCATGAGCACAAAGAACTGGTTAACCGGAAGTAGAGGTTTATTCGAAACCCGATTCGGTTTTTGCGATATTTCTCCGCTACAACATCATTATTGTATATACAATTCTATACAAAAGTTATAGAAAATGTAATTTCCTACAACTTTTATTTGAAACAATTTTCCATGGCCGTTATAGGAATTATTTATAAAAAAATTATCGGTTTTTTCGGTTTCCGTCAAATATCTCCTTAAAAACGTCGTAATTGGTAATCTTCGCGAGGACCAAAGTTGTAGAGAATAATATTTCTTCCAGGTTTTGTTTGAAACAAATTTTCGTAGAGCCATCCATTTTGGAGATATTTTGCTTTTTCTTCATTTCCA
The DNA here is from genome assembly GCA_036926305.1 of Uropetala carovei. Taxonomy (NCBI): domain Eukaryota; kingdom Metazoa; phylum Arthropoda; class Insecta; order Odonata; family Petaluridae; genus Uropetala; species Uropetala carovei. The sequence goes on from JAXCHB010000115.1 coordinate 46,211, forward strand.
GTATACAGCGCCACCACCATGTAGCGGTGAATTCTGTAAACATATCCAAAATATAATTTATGGCAATAAGGACGACTGTATTCTTTTACTATACGAAATAATAATTTTGCCTTATAATGCTATTCATAATAATTTAAATATCTATACCCCAAATATGGAGAAAGTCATGTGTTGGCCACATCAGATTTTTCATTTCATTTGTTGCTTATGTTTAATTGGTACCTCTCACTCTCCCTTCAGTTGCGTCCTCCCCCACCCTCTACCTCGCCTGTTTCCTAACTCCGTTGATATGTATCGTAGAATTTCGTTAATGTAACGACGATGAAAATATGATTGTTTTCATTGTCATTGGTCTATATTACATGATTTTCTTGGGATTTCAAAATTTCTTCTTTGGAAAAAATAGGAGCAGGATCTGATAAACGTTTCTGTTGCGCTTTTCTAAGAAGATAAAGTACAGCTTCAGGAGATGCGAAATGCAAAAAGTCTCATATGGTGAAAATATGAGTTTTGCACCAGACATAATTCAAGTGATTTAGTAAAGGCTGAAAATATTAATGAGATTTCTTTGGATCACCATATCGCTTTGAAATGAGGAAATTCGAGTGCTTCTATAAGTTCACGTTTTTACAACATGTGGTAAAACTTGGTCCTAGGTTTTTTGGTTTTCATTCACAAAGAAATCAAAAATTAATAATTTCAGACTTAGAAAAGCGCAACAAAAACATTTAACAGACCCTGTTCCTATTTATTCCAAAGAAGATAATTTGAAATCCCAAGAAAATCATGTAACATAGAGGAATGACATTGAAAACAATCATATTTTCATCGTCGTTACTTTATGTTTAACATTTTATGGGTTCTGTAGACTATTTGAAAGGGATAGCTGAAAGGACAGAGTAGTTGTACGTGTTGTAATTCGGAAAGGCATTGTCCTTTTCAAATTTCCCTCCTAAAAAGCTTAAGGCAAGAAGAAGTCTCACTTTCCCTTCAGTGTCTTCCCTCCCCCACCCTCTACATCGCTCATTTCCTAACTCCGTTGGTATGTATCGTAGAATTTCGTTTAAAAAACGCCAAAAATCAGCATTTTCACTGCAATGCACTTATGTAACTTTCAATCGTCTGATTTGCAAAAAGTATTGCAATATTGCAATGATAAATCGGTAATTCAACCACTCGCTGTGAGGGTAGACTACACCGAGCTAGGAGCCGGGACTGGAGTCCGAGTGCGGGTCGCTAATCCTCTCTAATGAGGGACGAAAGGGAAGACCAGGTAGTCTTCCAAAACATGGCCCCGGATCTGAGATATGAACCGAAGGACCTAGCCTTATATTCATTCGTTGGAAAAATGAACGACCTACAATTATTGTAGATGTATACTCAAGTAACTGTAGAAAATTTGATCAAAATCATTAGAGCCGTTTGTGAGAAAATCGAATTATTGTTAAAGTTGCCTAGAATAAATTAGCCTTATATTCATTTTTTGAGAAATATGAACTATACAGTAATTGCCGACTTCAAATACACCCCTGCGACAATATATAAGCCAAAGCGATTTACATTTACATTTACATCACTACCCTGCAAGCCGCTAGAAGCGTTTGGCAGGGGGTGTCACAACACCAAGTGAAGTCTAGCTAATTCCTCTGTTGGATTGTCTTATCGCGTCTGGGAAAAAGGATCGGTAGCATTTCTCTGTTCTATCGGTAATTTCGAGATATTTTCTCCTGCACTGTGATCTAACATTACGTTCGCTAATACCGATGGCGATGACTATGCCGCGTACGTCTTCAACGAATTCGGAACTTTCAAATTTTTCAAATAGTTCCCTTTTGTATTCAATTCTTCCATATCTTCAGTAAAGCAGATCTCCCAGGTTTAAAAAATTACGTTACAAACCAAATAGCGACATATATCAATTTTGCGAATAGTAACAGCGTAGATGACTTTTGGACGGAAATTCTGCGAATCATTCGAGAAGGGATAAAAACGTTTGTCCCAACTAAAGCAATTCGTGATCGCAAGGACCCGCGGTGGGTGAAACCGAAACTCCGTGCCTTGCTCAAGAAACAAAGACGGCATCACGCGCGCATAAAGCACCTCAAAGAAGTTGGTAGGGACCACGCGAACGAGTATTTAATATACAGAAATATTCGTAAATCTGCAAGAGACGAAGCGCGTAAGGAATTTGACGCCTACCTATCCACGACACTCTTGGATTCACTAAAAAACGACTCAAAAGAATTTTGGTCGTACGTGCGAGAAATTCGACGAGATCAGTCCACAGTACCTCTTCTACGTACAGACAACGGTGAAAGTGTACACGATTCATTTACTAAGGCTAGTATGTTAAATCGGTTCTTCGAAAATTGCTTCACAATAGAGAGCGGTGATTACATTGATTTCCCTACTCGTATAGACTCAAATATGAGCGACATAGAAATATTCGAAAGCGGTATCGCTAAATTACTAAGTCAGGTCCATAAAAGAAAACCGCCAGGGCCTGAAGCCATAGCTGCATTCATTATAAACTCGTTAGTAAACGAATTAGCTCGGTACCTTAAAATTCTATTTAGAAAATCTTTAGATGAGGGTGTAGTTCCTTTGAAATGGAAAACAGCCCACGTTACACCAATACATAAAACGGGAAGTAAATTAAAAGTGGAGAACTACCGCCCTATATCGTTGATGTCAATCTTCTGTAAAGTTTTTGAGCACATTCTGCGTAGCTCAATAATGCGATTTCTGGAAAGCAAAGAAGCGCTTCCGAAGAGGCAGGTCATTCGAGACTCAGTTACCTCTACTCACACAAGTTATTGTGAAAGCAGCGGATAAAGGAATAGGAGTTGATGCAGTATTCTTAGACTTTAGGAAAGCCTTCGATACCGTTTCTCACGTGATAATAGTGCAAACATTTAGGGCTTATTCAATAACGAAATATGAAAACATCTGTTCTATTGGTGACCACAGGTACAGCTATTACTCCTGTGGCTTATTGCATACATTCATAATTGAAGGAAATGCTAAATTTCAGTTAGAGGTTAGTGAAAATAAAGATAATAAGTAATTTTTTTCTCATCCAAACTCACGGACCCCCTGAAATCCTTCCACGGACCCCTTAGGTTAAGAACCCCTGCGTTAGAGCATCTAATGTAAGAGTCGAACTCTTATTGAATTTCTCATTAGAAAGTGACTTACTTCTTTTTTATTGTAACATAGCAGTGTTTTATCTGGAGTTTACTGGACGAAAATGCTCAATTTCAAGTACTTAACCACTTATCCGATTACAATGTTTTCTGTGTTTCACACTAACACACCTATCCTCTTCAATAAGTGTCTGAGTGTGCGCGCGTGTGTGTGTTAAACTGAAACATGAAAAATCAATTGGAACGAAGGAAAAGTTCCAGAAACAAGAAAATTTGAAGCTTATGAACTGTCTTTCTTCTTCAGGACCTGTAGGCATCTGATTCTCGTCATCATTATGTGGCTGTGTTATCCGTTCAACTATTCCTGGAGAACAAATATTACTCCTCTGTGCTTCCTACGAAAAAATCCATTTCAATCTTTCTTACGCATATATTTCGATGACGAAGGTAGCCTTTGTAGAGAGCCATTATTAATGAACTAGTGTGCCTGTCAAAAATGACGAATATGCATGAATAAATTTCTTGATTAAAATTACTGACCTGCACCCCCTGCCACCCACCAGTCTGATGATTTGCAGGGTATCATGTATGTAGATGTAGATGTACAAGACATCCCATTTTCTCTTCCTCCCATTTCCCCTCCCTCTCACCCTCCATCTCTCTCTCCCATAAAAATGTAGCTATCTCTCCCATTGTGACAGAATCATAAATATCGTATTATAATATTATAGTAAACGTCGTTCCACAAAACAACGGATACTTTCACATAACAACGGATACTTTGTTTGTGTTATTGATGAATTCTAGCGAAGAAAGTTGAATCATAGACGATAATAGCAATTTAAACTTAAAAGAAGTTTGTCAGTTATTTGAGGATTTGAAGATAAGGTTAGTATACAATGTTTATTATTAATTAATATTAATTATTATAATAATATTAATTATTTTTAGGCGAGCACATACCTTCGAAGAAATTTTAAAATGTCCAATTCAAGAGCCGAATATTCATATTATCGTGATAGGATCAATTCGCAAAGAAGAGAACTTGATCAGGAATTTAGAGAAGGAATTAATGGACGCAGAAGAGCTCATGTAATGCTCAAGAAAGAAGAACAAAAGGGGCATTTATCGACTCCAAGGTAGGCATTTCCATTTCCCATAAGGTAGGAGGGAGGGAATGATGGAGAGGGAGGGAGGGAGAGAGAGGTGGAAAGAAGCAATTATTTTTTAAAGTTTAACTAAAGAGAAGTAGCCGCTCAAAGCGTGGCACGAGGTTGAGCGCCGCAGGCGCCAGTGGCGAAGCCCCTAGTAACTCATTATTTATGAAGAAGATGAAACTGGTGCCTTATGATTTAGCAGTAACTACGCAACCATTCGCTACCATTTTCATTCAACATTATTTATGTTAACCCACTTCTGCACTGTGAATCAGCTTTTTAGAATATTTTTCGCTTGTCTCTTGCCTTCTTCGTTGCTCCTCTACTCCGTTTCGCGGATGACGTTCTGTTTCCATGGCGACGCAGCGGAAGTAGACTCGATTAATCGTTGGTTCTCATTCTGATAGCTGAATTATTCCTTCCATAAGTACCCTCGATGGCCGAAACGGATATATTGACTCTAATGACTCCCGAAAAATTCTTAATCTATATAAAGTGCCTTGGTATATCGATCCCGTTAGAATGTCCAAAAAAAACATAATGTCGAGTTGCATTAGTCCCAAATGTGTCGCAATTAAGGGCTATCCATCCCTCGTTCTTTTCCTACCAAAAGCACACACCAAAAAGCCATTCCACCTCCGTTACACCTGAAATAGTCCCCATAAAAAGGATCAATGGCCGAAAAGAGTGAGACTCGTGTGAAAAGCTTCGATAATGAATATAATCCTCGGCCTCCTGACAATGGACGCTTGTCGATGTTCGTAACACGGGTGTTAGGTATCGGATTCCACCGAGGAAGAGAACGCCGCTCCGTATGTGTGTGTATGTGAGACAGAAGGTGTATGTGTGTAAGAGGGTGTGTGTGTGTGTGTAGACGAGGGCGCCAGGGGATACCGTTCACACCCCGAACACGTAATCGAGCGGAGAGCATGTAAAAGAGAGATAGAGATATGAAGAGTGCGGGAGGTTACCATCAGATCGATCGATCTTTTCCCATAATTCCGCGTCACGCGCGAGATAAAAGCGAATTTGAACGTCGTTTGTAGATTGGGCGCGTGATTGATCGAGGTTTCCAATCGACGGATGGTGATTTTCATTTGTTTCTCGCGCGCACAAGCGTGGATGACGCGAGCGCATCGAAATTCGACCGCTGATCGCGGATATATGGAATAGGCATAGGAAGTTGGAGGTAAAGGAGGGAGGGATAGATATCCTCTTTATTTTTGGGCGAGAAGGAGAAGAGAAAGGAGAGAAGGAGGGAGAGGAATAGGGAGATATCGAAGCGTGTTCATCGATCATGAAAATGACGGAACAATCAGAGCGCGAATAATATATTTTCTCCTCGCTGGAGTTTGATCATTCGCCACCCCTTATCGCCACTCCTTTCCGCCACGTCCTTTCCGCCGCGTGTCATACGTCACGCCATCCCCTTCCACGCTCGTGACATACATACGTAGATAGCTCGCTATTTCCGATGCGAGCGTGGGAAGACTCCTCTATTATATAGCTGCTTCGCCAGCTTTAAAATTATATTCAGTCAACGGAAAGTTCGTGTGGTGAAATGTGAGGGATGACCGATGACTAATTAGACTGAATCCTCACATTTTACATAAGACATTCTATTTATTGAAATATATATTTTCCTTTACAAAATAACCTCCTCAAAGTGCAACACATTTATCCCGGCGTACACGCCCAGATGTAATTATTAATCATTGAAAGCAAGATCGCCACCATGATTTTCAGAAATTCCTTATCGGAAGTATGGAAGGCATTTCTTAAGCTATGAGAATAGCCTGAGATCACAGGGAGTAGAAGTGGTGATGGTCACTTTTGAGTTCATCTGACTCTGTTTTATTGTTTATTTAGCATCTCTAGTGTCGTAAGTCACTGCGAAAACTTCAAAATCTGACATATCATCTAATGCTTCCGTCACTTTTATATTAATAATCTCTTTTCTAGTAAAGCGAGACGTTAGCGTATAGAGTTCAGTCAGAGTTTTCTTTTAAAAGGTGGAGAAACTCATTCAACAAAACATAAGCTATAGCGAAATGTCAAAGAGTCGACTTATTAATTACATTTAAAGGGAAATAATAGATTCTCTAGAAAAGTAAATGATTAAATAAAAAAATAATGAAAAAACGAAGACTGAGTCACAGTTGATGTTTATTATAGTGAACAAAATATTTTTTTATTTTCACTGAGTAATTGACACTAGTTTAAAAGATAGAATTTAAATAAATACTCATAATAAAGAAATAGTTTCCATTAAACAAAATAGTGGATCATCTAATTTTCAGCACCTTGAAATGATAGGCATATTTTTCCTCTCAAATTTCAGACGAACTGAATTTGCCCTGTTAAAAATCTGTAAATTTCTACTAAAGTACAGTTTTTTCGATTATGATTTATTGTTTGTAATTTCAATTACTATTCTGATTGGAAACTGTCCCAATTAAAGTACCAAAGAGAAACGGTGAAAACCTATGTATGAAACATTTTAACTATTCTCTTGGTTACGTTGAAAATTCCGCCAAGTTAGGATTCATACACACATAGATTATTCATCCGATAGCTATGTCTCCAGCTGATGATGCGTTTCAAAATAATAATGTGATGACGGTTTTTACAATTGTTTTATTTTGTGGCTTATCGAAAGTTTCTAACGAAATGTATTGCTTCGAACAAAATTCTATTAGTGTAGTCGACGAACTCAATTTTCCAATAATTGGCTGTTTTACTCCCATCCAAACGCCAAGTTCTAATTTCAATTCCAATCCATTTAAAAAAATGCAAATTCGACATGTCCTTCGTCGATTCTCATGCGCAGATCATAGCTAAAATAGCCGTTCCTGAAATGTAGGTATGTGGTGCATTTTTGGAGGTAATCAATATTGAAACTGCCGCTGCAAAAGGCTTTCTTCTAGCATGAGTAGTTTTTGACATTACGCTACTCGACGAAGAATGATATTTTTAACCTGAAGAAATGATCGAGCAAAAATATTTCGATCGGATCCATTACTGTCCATTTTAGCATCCTCTGGCAGTTAATCGACAGTTTCACAGCTCATAAAATTAATTCAAAAATACATTGAATCCCATCTGCACGATTGAACTCCTGAATATAGGCATCTATTAATACACGCACAATAAGTTGAGAGAAAACCAACGTTAGAAGGGAAGTCAAATGCTCATTTGGAACTTTTCCTTATAAGTTTCACCCTATGACGTCAAAGGTGGGATTCTTAAACCTCTGACCGCTTTAATTCTACGATTTATGGTCATTCGCAAGAAGACATACGGGTTTCATATACTACATCCTCACAAAAGCTGTAACAAATTTCCACCCATCGCAATTTCTGTTCTTCGGTCAACACTTTTGGAACTATTTTTAAGACGATAGCGAAATATGTCACGAAAAACCGGCTCAGCAAAAAGCAGGCATAGCACACGATTCTGAGGCCAAACAACACTGTCAAAAAAGACTCGAAAGCAAGTTTACCAATGAAAAATGTGGACAGTTTTTTAATAATTATTGCATTTTAATGAAGTAATTTATTCAAATGAATTTGTTTGACTGTAAGAGAGTAAAAGGCTAGAGTATGAACTGGTTTGAGTTTTTAAAAGGTTTTTGAGCATAATATTGCAGCTATAAATCTCGCGCTGGTTATTAAGTTTGTTTAACTGGAATATCAACAGAACTAATAGTGACTACAAGCGTGAATAAAGAAATAGGTGAAATCACTGAAACTACGAGGGGCGTTCGGAAATGATTTGGACACACCTCATTTTCAGCAATTTTACTACCTGTAGATTGCGTGGAGAAATTACGACTCGAGCTCTTCATAAAACAAACTCGGAGTTGCATCGAAATGTTTAGATTTATACCAAAAAATAGGGACAAAGTATCTAAATAAAGTAATTTCGAGCGCAGCATGTGAATGGTTTGTAAAAATAGTAACTTCTAAAAATCGTATTATATTTTCCGGTGTTGTTATTCAAAAACTCGAATAGCAAAAGATAAGATACGCGTATGGATTAATAATACATTCAAACTCTGTGAAAATGTGAACATTTCTTATGTAAATTTATATAACGAACAAAAAAACTAAATTTCACGTCATGTCCCGATATTTTTTATTAAGAACCCATTATGATTTTATTTTAGCTTTTTTGAGGTATAGTAAACCTATTCATGTAACAGTAAGTAAGCACAACTTCAAACGTAGTTGCACACTTAATGTGAAATTTCGGCGCTAATTCCTACAGTTATATAATATGTGTACGTTTTTCACTTTCTCCATACGTAGTAATGGGAAAGTATTGTATTCATGAAAAAAATCGACTTCGAGATTTCAACGGAAATACACGCTTTGAGGTCCCTAGAACACGTTTAGACTATTTTCGGAATGATGTCTGTGTGTGTGTGTGCATGTTATTGTGGGCGCTCTAACAAAAAGTACGTGCCATATCGTTACCAAACTACAAATATAACACTTTAACATGAGCACAAGGAACTGATTAGTTTTTGGACAATAACAGTTAACCAGAAGTCGAGGTTTATTCGAAACCTGATTGGGTTTTTACGATATTTCTCCGTTAAAACATCATTATGATATATACAATTCTATACAAATGTTATAGATAATGCAATTTCCTACAACTTTCATTTGAAACCATTTTCCATAGCAGTTATTGTTCAGGAATTATTATAAATAATCGGTTTTTTCGGTTTCCGTCAAATATCTCCTTAAAAACGTCGTTATTGGTAATCTTCTTGAGGATCTTCTTGAGGACCAAAGTTGTAGAGAATAATATTTCTTCCAACTATTGTTGAAACAAATTTTCGTAGAACCATCCATTTCGGAGATATTTTGCTTTATCTTAATACTAGTACACAGCGCCAACACCATGTAGCAGTGATTTCTGTAAACATATTCAAAATATTCTGTATTCTTTTACGAAACGAAATAATAATTTTGCCTCATAATGCAATTCATAATAATTTAAATATCTATACCCCAAATATGGAGAAAGTCATGTGTTGGCCACATGAGATTTTTTATAAATTGGGCTTATGTCAACTAACTGGGACCACATTTTAAACTGACCGCGAAACTGACCCCTCGACCGTCATTAACTCGGGTTAGACGCCCACACCTCGAGACCCGTCCCCAAATCCGAGCTCAGGTGTCTTCACCCTCTCACCAGGGGGGCATTAGCCGACCACGTCTTTTGCAATAAAATTTAAACTATTTTATGTTGTTAACTTAGTGCGATTGTGACTCAAGCAACATGTTCGGGTGAATGCGCTGATCAAGAGCGTCTTTTTAACGGAATTCTACGATAAATAATAACATATTTACGCTCACATCTAATCTTGACGCCAAGGAATACCAACTTCTTAAGAGTTTTTGGACGGGATTGTAATGAAAGCAGACATTCGCGAGACGGTGCGGAGGGTGTAACGCTTGGTTGTTATATGGTGTTAGATGGGAGAAAAGGGAAACCGCTCATAACTAAAAAGCTTTACAACATTTCTCGATCAAACTTTCAGGAATCACTTGACTATTAAACTTTTCAATTTGAAACTGCTCGCCGTGTACATAGTAGTTCTGGGTTTGACTTAAGGAGCATATCTTTTCTCCATTTGAATAACATTGGCAGAGCTGAAACGAAGCGATTTTCTTTAGCATTTTCAAATATCTTAAAAATGAGATTTCGTCGTGGTATTTCCACAGTTATGCCGAAAAAAGTATGGAAATGAATTTCCATATCGTAGAAATTCAAATCTCATTCGAAACAACCAAAAATTAGGTTTAATTAATATTCTTCGTGATTTTTTACGAATTTATTCAATTCGTCGTGATAAAATTGTGATAAAATCGTTTTTTATATGTCCATGACTATTATTACTCTCTGGTACATTCGATTATGTGGATTTTATATTCTTTTTGCGTTTTAGTGTACATAAAATTTGGTGTCATTTATTTTTACTAGCTGTACCCGTGCGAATAATTCGCACATAAAGAGATACAAAATGCTTAAGAAACAAAACTTTATTTAGATATTTTTGTTATTTTTTAGATTACTTCTTTAAATACAATATTTGATGTTATCAATTTATCATTCTGTATAAGTTGTCGAGGTCCTTCAATAATGGTAATAGCGACGTTCTTAAATGATGAAACTCGGGAAAAGGCTACATAAAGCTGACCATGGGAAAAAACGGGCAATTTTAGGTATATTCCAATACGTTTAAGCGTCTGTCCTTGAACCTAATTGATTGTCATAGCAAATGCGATTTTGATCGGAAATTGTCTTCTACACAGTTTGAAGGGAATGGTAGGATCTGATGGACATAACTGAATCCTGGGTATGAGAATAGTCTTTCCAGTGCCAATAACTTCCGCTGCTATACAGTGCTCGTGCAAGCCTTTTACGATCATTCGCGTTCCGTTAACTAATCATTTACTGGAGTTTAAATTTCTGATCAACATTACAATAGTGTTAATTTTCAGATGTAGTCTAATGCGGTGGTAAACCGGATGGTGATAAACTGTTCAAAAACTCGATAGGGTATAGCTGTTCGTCCGACTGATCTTCGCAATCTACAGTGTCCACACTAAAGTAAGTTTTGGAGTCGTCTTGGGTTAAAGTATTCACAATACGATCATTTATTTCTGTTCTTTCGATTCCCTTTTTCTGCGTTCGCGATCTCTTCTAATCTTTTCCAATCGTTTTTCTTTTTTTATTCTTTCTTCTCTCGCTTGGGTGGCATTGTTATCTTAAAGAATTAATTAATAAAAAGCAATTAGTGAAATTAATAATAATTGATATTCATAGCCTGTTAATATTCCATTAAAGATCGTACTTACTAAGGCTGCATGCCAAGGATTTCCATCTAATCAGCAGAATCTCATAGCTCAACAGAATCTGAGTTAGTTGTTAACAAACAAAACATTTGAAAGTTCGGGGTAATTAAAATGTTAAAACAATCATTTGAAATGGGTTAAATTAGAGAAAAAGGCATTCGCATCAATGCCGATCATTTATTTCCACCAAATCAACCAAATCTCAAGAGCTCAACAATACCAGCGTTTGTTGTTAGCGACGCATAAATAATACACAAAAAATGTGAAATTTCGGAGTACTAAAAATGTTAAAAACAATCCTTTGAGACGGGTTAAGTAAAACAAGTTAGGAAAGCGTACAACGTATCACAAATGGGGCGCGTTTCATGCAATGGAGTATTAGAAAGAAATTATATACCTGTACTTAAGGGAAATAGCGTTTTAAAGTCCTTTTCTTCATCATAAATAATCCATTTTCTTCCTATTTAATAGTATTACATGCACACCTAGGGAAATTAAACGTTTGTTTGGGAGATTGTTTATGTTAGCAACAATGAAGTAACCATGCAAGAAATTTTCTAAGTTCAACTCGATTTAAGACTTTCTTGTTTGATTTTCTCGATAACGGCTACTCCTACGATGAAAATATATAGAAAAGGAAATACTCTACTTTATCAGTTCTACAACTTTTATTTGAAAAATATTTTGATATGAACAATAGTTTACGAGATATGACGAAAATTTAATTTTTTGTCTCTAGTAAAGTGGTACCCCTGATTGGCGTACGTGATTCATTTTTGCGATTTTCTGATTATATTTGATTGAAAGTCCTTAATATCAAATTTCATAAAAATCCGTTCGGTAGAAGCCGAGAACGAACATGCGGACGGACGGACGGATGGACGGACGGACGGACGGACAGACAGACGGACGGACGGACCGACCGACGATAATAGGCGCTCAAGCTGTAAGCGAAACGCGCCTAAAAAATGGACATTCGCGTCAATGCCAAAGCATGAGCTTTCTGAAACTGCCTTTTTTGAAAAAATCCATTCGGTAGTTCAGCAGATCATGATGGCGCAAACAGACATTACTGTAATAATATATAGGATTTTATTTTAACGTAATACTCAATTCACGCCTACCCGTCATATTTCACGGAAAATTACGGTAGTCACTTATAATAATAGACAATTTTTTGTTGGTTGGTTGGTGATCATAGAAAAATGCGATTAACTAGATAAAAGCGTTACACCCTCCGCACCGCCTCGCGAATGTCTGCTTTCATTACAATCCCGTCCGAAAACTCTTAAGAAGTTGGTATTCCTTGGCGTCAAGATTAGATGTGAGCGTAAATATGTTATTATTTATCGTAGAATTCCGTTAAAAAGACGCTCTTGATCAGCGCATTCACCCGAACATGTTGCTTGAGTCACAATCGCACTAAGTTAACAACATAAAATAGTTTAAATTTTATTGCAAAAGACGTGGTCGGCTAATGCCCCCCTGGTGAGAGGGTGAAGACACCTGAGCTCGGATTTGGGGACGGGTCTCGAGGTGTGGGCGTCTAACCCGAGTTAATGACGGTCGAGGGGTCAGTTTCGCGGTCAGTTTAAAATGTGGTCCCAGTTAGTAGATGCAAGCCATAAATTGATTTCAATTTTCGGTTAAACTCAGATATGAATATCATGTTTTTGATTTTTAGAGCCAATAAAGTTAATTGTGCGGTATGCTGTGTTTTTTCAAGAGCTCTACAATATTGACATTTTTCTTGTCACCTTGTCCGTTCCTTATGGTACGCAGAGGTGGTTCACGAGGTCGTCCCCCATTACTGCAGAAATACTGAAGTCCTTTTTTTTAACGCGATTCTATAAGAGATAATGGAACGAAGAGTTGTTACCGGAATTTTAACCGCCTCTTTTTTGAAAAATTGCATCGTTTCCTTAATTTTGAAAAACAGCCGCTTTATGTATTTAAAACGGATACAATCCAGGCGCCCCAAACACGATTACTGCGTGACAATATTCTCCGCAAAGCATTATCTCATGACGGTCCCCGAGAGATACCAGAAATGGGTTTAATCACACTCCAAAGAAGAACAACAACACAATCTAATAATAATAATAGTAGTAGTACCTATAGTAACGCATTTCAGTTTCCTCTTAAGAGGTAAGCTTCTCTCATCTTGTTACCGGATAATTTTTATTTTGTAGATTACCTAAATGCAGATGTTGTATTCACGTATATAAATGGGCTTACATGTGTGCATTAATATGTGAGTGCTTATGTACAGTATTTTCCCAAATGTATATAATACAGTGCAAGAATTTTAAGAGTAAAAAGTCAAGCGTGTCTCCGCCATGATTAATACACACGCATAATTTTGTAGCCTTAAAGTCAATATTATCTCTCACGGCAGAATTAATTATGGGATTGGAGAGCAATTAATGCTAATTGGAATTACGACAGAGAGAAAGAGGAATCCCGATTCATCGCAGCAATTGTAAAAACACCGCATAGTAATTTGATTATAATTTTAATGCAGAGTATAAATATGCACTCTCATAATTAGCTCTTATCTTTTTATATCTTCCTCTTACATCAATGAATCTTCTCAGGTCTCTTTGAATTTTATGAAATTGAAAACTGTATCAATAAACTGCGAAATTACGTAAATGCTCAGAAAATGTATTACGTTTAAAATTTTCTTCTTTCATGGCGATAAAAAATAAAATTCACTCCATTATCAAAGAAATGATATTAACAAGAGATTTTCCTTCGATGTTATTATTATTGCCCGGATCAACAATTTGTAAACGTTCATTGAATATTAAATTTATAATATACCATCGTAATAAATCAGGCTTGAAGAGTCATATGAATTAGAAAGCATCGGAAAATAAGTTAACCAAAGTCTCTAGCGGCAGAAAATGTCCGGCGCTTTAGTAGAATTTCGTTTGATGGCACATTCGTCGTTTGCCCTCTGGTATTTAGTAACGGCTCGTGATCCTAATCTCAAAACGATTAACGGCTCATTAGCGCATACGTATGAGAGGCAGCACCTTTATCAAAAAAGAAACATCGCTCGACGCAACCCACCAGCAGGGAAGGGAATTAGGAAGGTACACGATCGCAGCGACACTCAATGGTAAGCGTCAGAGAGCGACACCAGTAGATATAATTGCTAAATCCAAACATTTCCGCTTCATTTCTTCCGCGGGAGAAAATAATGGCAATTAAGGAGCGTAACAGCCGAAGTCTTTAAAATATTGCCTCCGCTCCGAAAATATCTGAGACAGCCTTCTTAAAGGGACACGAACCAAGATTCCCCGTCGTCTCCCCCTTGCAAATAAGCATTCTTTTAAAACTTTTACTTAGGAAATGGGATTTTTTTGCGTTTTACATAAGGAAAAAACTAGATCGAGAAATGGTAATAGCACAGAATAACCTATAATATGCCGTGTAATAACAGTGTTAACTATTCCCAACTGATCATGCAGGACGAGAAATTCAGTTTGACGTAGAATTTAAATTTATAAAGGTGACCTCAACGTTAGGAAAACGTTATAAGATAAATAAAGAGGGGAAAAAAACATGAAACCTCGGTCTACCTTACACACAAGTATATCTGCATGGTTTATTAGGACTATTGTATCATCACGTTAAGTAAAACTGTTAAATTGATGTAAACATAAATATCACCAAGGCGGAGAGAGGAATAAAAAGTTAACAAAATGGTCAACAAGCCGTACGAAGAATTTATGTACAATCTATAATAATAATAATACACATTTTCTGTCTTTCCTATTCTGTTCATCTTTTTCCGCCTACAGTTCGAAACCGCACATGTTAAACGTTTATTTTACATATTTTGTAGAAATCTTGTCATTTTAACGGGATGTAGTCTTGGCTACCAATTATATTGTTAGACCTCAATCCTTGTGATGTGAGCGTGCTTTGAATGCTTATAATACGAGATAGGGAGGGAGAGAGATGGATGGTAACAGAGGGGGAGGGGAGGGGATGAGGGGACGTGCCCAAAACGAGCGGCGCCTTCTCGATGCATGCATCCTTCGTACGAAGAGCCGCGAAATGATGGACCGGCGGCGCGGAGTTTGATTCCACAAAAAAGCCTATACTATATAACGTTTAGGGACTCTATATAATAAGATATCGTATAGAGGGCTGGATTATCGTACGCTTATTCTTACGCTCATTTGCGCTTCCGACCGAAGTGGGTTGGGTTCCACGGACCTACGCAGATTCGATTTCTCAAGTTGACCCATATAGTGCGTCTAGACGAGGAGACGGTCACGCTCGGATATGATTCACGCTTTCTTTTGAAAGACTTCGCTTACAAGAGATATGTTTACGATGCTATAATGTAAATTTCATGCTGAATCCAATTACGCATGTGTACATTTTCTAAAACAATCGGGAAAGGACTTTTGAGCTAATATGTAACTTTTAAAAGTTTTCCGTATTCTGTGTCTAAAATCTCATGATAAAAACAACTCCATATCTCCGCTTCTAATGAACGAAATGTAACCAATTTTTCTATTTGACTTATGTAATGATTAAGAATGATGACTGCATAACAAAAAGTTTATATTATTAAAGAAACACCTTTAAAAAATCATAAATACAACAGTTAAAAATTTCCAGTCAAGACACGGAAAAGTTGACATGCGACAAACTTTTTACCTAATTGGTTTAGATAGGTACATTCAGCGAATAAATGTTTAGTAATGTTTAAAAGTGTCTTTGAATAAGATTTCATGTCAATACCTTCCATAGTTCACACTATGCTGAAAGTTATATAAACCGCGAACGCGCACCGTAACATTAAGCGATTTCTGTTCATTCGCTTCTATGTAGCAATGTTTGTGTTTCACGCATGATATTTTAAATGATACTGTTTAAAAATTTCGTCTTTTATGTAATTACACAAAAAATGTCATAAAAAATATTTAAACCATCAAAAGTTACGATTTTTTACATTTTTTCGCAACTTTTTCGTGTTTTTTCAAAAAACTCCTTCGTCCACTGAGGAGGGAATTATTAAAAACTCCTCAGTCGTAGAGGGGTTAAATAGAGCAGAAGGAAATGAAATGTGAAAGAAAAAATCTACGTTAATGCTCTAATATACAATATATTATGTCTCGCGTTAATAGTATGTACCAAGCTGGAGAAACGTAGGTAAGAAGTGTAGAATAAATTATTCGCTTATTAGAATAAACAATAATAACTTTACTTTCCGCGAACAGAGGATTTAAATAACAGCGTTATCTTGAATTGAGACAAACTTACGCCTCATGCTGTTCACTACATAAATGAGGCGTGTTTCTCACAGGAGATTCAAGGGTTATAATTTCAACATTTACTCCCAGTATGTTGGCAGTCCTAATGGGTTGATATGAATCAAAATCCATTTCACCTCAGGGATTTAAAAAAATTTTCATGATACATTATTTAATGACGTTCTGTTATATGATTAAAGAGTTGGAATTACTAATTTTATTTCTGGTAATATGTTAGATCTGCTTGAGTGATAGGACAACATATATTTGAAAGTTAGCAGCCCAGATTGACTGCTTTATTATATTGAAAGAAAAGTTTTAAAAAAAACCTTTAATTTCTTTCTTCAACTTGAATATAAATGAGGGGGAAATATCAAAGAAAAAATATTAATTATGAGTCCTACGGTTAATCAAAGACTCATTACCATATTTCATTGAAATTCTTCGAGCGGTATAGTGCCTACCGTGAACCTGCAGACAGATGAACTAACTTTAAAATAAGCGTTTTTTCTTCTTTAGAAATAAGTTAGTCAAGTGAAAATGATCGAACATAATGAAAGAGAGTAGAAGCAGAGAATTACTCCGGATAGAGCGCAGTAAAGGCGACTCCCGAGATTCGACAGTTCAGAGATTCGACCAAATCTATAATTCGACCGCTTATTCGACCCAACCGATCGATCGGTCGAATTAGAAACTAGTTTAGGTGAAGTAATTTTCGGCCCGCCCGACCACGAGAGGTTTAGTTTCAGTCTAGACATCGTTATTTCTGCTCTAATTGTTTGAATTTATGCTGATTTGACATTCGACTGTTCGAGATTCGACCACGTTTTCAGGACCGCATCCCCGTCGAATCTCGGGAGTCGCCTGCATTTGAAAAATAAAGCAACGACTTGTTTTTTTATAATGGAGGCAGTGGCAGCAAGGAGAAGATGAATAGCGATCCAAAGAAAAGTTTTATCAAACTGTTGTTATTCCGCGCCAAAATCAAAACCAATTGTATTATACCGAAAGACGACGCTTCCTTAAACATCACCGAAATGACAAAATTACGTAAAGTGAGTTCTGTGAGATAATAGGAATAATACCCTAAATTGTCATGTATAACGTGCGCGTTATACAAAGTTTTTTGTAAAATTTTCAGAATTATTTAGTGCGCGTTATGCATGAGAAATGCCCCTTTTTAAGATAACCTTAAGGTATACCGTAATGTATTTACTAAATGGCTGAAATCTATCGAAACCTAAGTCCATGTTCTCCACGCCATCGCTTATTTTGCACTTTTCATTGTTCCAAGTACAATGCAGGCGCTAGAAACCTTTTCCGGCACCTATATGCCAATCACTATATCGCATTTCAATTAAAATACGAAAAATTACGGCAAATTTGACGTTTTTGGTTGAAAAAACGTAGCCTATGCCTTCCGAAATACGAAAACGAATTCCAACACAACACATTCACTTCTCTTAATAAATACGACAAAATTCTTTATCCTATATATTATGCATGTAATGAAGCTGCGTCCGTCCTTCCGTGCGTATGGAGCCTCGCGTAATTATATCGGCGTATTTCTCGAGAACCGTATATGCGGTGAACGGCGTTTTGTCTCCACTTGCTCTGAGGTCCCTGGAAAAGTATTTCGTTTGCTAAAGTATACCGGGTTTGAATCCAGGAGGCAATTACATTTTCCCATAAGTTTACACGGGATTTTCGATTTTTCAGAGTGCAAAGGTTTTTTCCTTCGTTCGTTAAAATAGGTAAATATTGACCAATTTTCTCCTTTTTTGCTTTATTCGACGGGTAAAGCTCTATACTATCTTATTCTTGCGAGGTTTACACGTTATGCGGTCGAATTTTTCATAAATACGCATATTTTCCGAAATTTTGCGGATTTTTCGTACTCATTCCGGGCGTTGCCTCCGATTCATTTAACTCTAATTAAACCTTCAAATAGACGAAAGAAAAGCGTTATGGTTATTTTCTCTTCATTGATAATCTAAATAAACGCTTGCATTGACGTCGCCTTTATAGTAGGTCCTGTAAGAAGTTAAAAGCA
The DNA here is from genome assembly GCA_036926305.1 of Uropetala carovei. Lineage (NCBI taxonomy): Eukaryota > Metazoa > Arthropoda > Insecta > Odonata > Petaluridae > Uropetala > Uropetala carovei. The sequence goes on from JAXCHB010000115.1 coordinate 64,721, forward strand.
GTCGTTGATAGACACTTGAAGGAAAGCAACTGTTTGTGAGTTCGTCTATAAGGGTGCAAAGATAATCATTGGAACTAAGGTAAGGTAGAATTAAAAATTTTCCGCTTTCAATATGCCGCGATATTAAACTAGCATTGAGTAAATCTGTGACATTGTGATCACGTAATTGCTCTAATATATTGCTGTAAAATCGCACAAAATTTTTAAATGCGAAGGGGCAGACCAGTGAATAGCAGAGCTATTAGCACAGCTACAGTTGCCAGAGAAAGGAAGAGGAGCCAGAGATCAAAGGAAGAGTATTGTAGGAAAGAGAGAGAAAGAGATGCGGAAGCTCATAGGATTTCCTGTGAAGATGAAGAGCGAAGAGTACAAGAAAGACAAAGAAATAGGGAAACACGTCAAATGAATAGGGAACAAAGAAGATCTAACCTAGGGTCTTATCTATTTAGATTATTTTTATATATATATTATAAAATCGTAATGGTCATCATCATCATGCTGCGTAACGCTCTAATTTTTCGAATAACTCGGTTAGAAGTTTACTGAAATGTCAGAAATTTCTCAGGATTTCAGTTTTATTGAATCTCTACGTTATTACTAAAAAATTTGAATGATGTCACGGGTATGACCCTTATACGATGAATGTCGTTTCTCATAAGATAACACGTAAATATCACGTTTTCGGTTTGAAGGCTTTCATTCTTTTACTTTTTAAAATATTTTAAAATTAAATTATCTAGGCGGAATTTGCGTTAAAACACGCCAAAATGAATGAAGATTCTTATTCTTACCGTCAAATGCTCAATCTCCTTTGAATTCGCTCATATTTTGTATTTATACTCGAGTTTTTTAAATTTTTTAACATTTCAATAATAAGTTTCCATGGTTACCAATATTGTTGTCCTTGGTAATTTCCGTACATATTCACTTATATAAAGGTTTAAAGATCGAGAATAAGATTAAAAATTCCTCGAAATGACCAAAGATATGAATTTAATGCAAATAAATCGAACGCGGTATTCATGTTATTTATATTTTTTATCTATATTACTAAAATCCTATTTCTGGTTGTCTCTCTCTCTCTTTTTGACGCTCTATACCTCAGTCATTTTTAATCTCCGGGAATTTCAGCCCTCTAAGTTTATTTTTATGGAGTAATTCAACTAATTTTCTTAATTTGTTATTAAATATCAAATATACATCCCTTATGAAATATATTCATTAAACTCATATTCAAAACATATTCCCGTTAAACTAATCTAAATCCAATAGGTACATACATACATGGTACGAAGAAACAGCGAGCAAAGGGGGGGAGGGGGGGGGGGTGGGAGGTTGGCGAGCGTCAGCGAGCAGGGGGCTTGCCCCCTAGTATACATATATACACACATATATATACAGATGTTTTGGACTTTGCAACTATATTTTTATTTTCAAGCAGAGAAACACACTTTGAAAATCACCCATGAATCTTCCGAGATCACGAGATTATAAATAAGGCTAGTCCTGGGAAACCTTCAACTCCTGCAACATAGAAATGAGCATTATTTTTTAAAGTTGTTGCTTCTACATATTGATCCGGAAAATAAAATTTCATCTAAATAATTTTTAAGATCATGGACGATGTCTAATAGAATTAAGACTAAAAATATGACTCAAAGAGGATGTAACATTCAAGTTGACGCCTACCAGAAAACTCGCGAAAATTAAACATCATACATCCGACAAAAAACAAACATTCACTTCAAATACTGAGTCAAGAGGATTCCACGACCTCGATAGCACTCGAACAGTAGTCGGAAGTAGCCTTGTAAAACAAAGGACCGAGAGGAAAAGGATCAGAAGATGAAAGGACCACTTTGCTGAAGACATCTGACTTCTTGCAAGACCTTGGAAACGAACGGAAGTGCTGGAATTAATCAGTAGAAAAGCTAGAAATGAAACAAAGAGAAAAAGCAGTGCAGTTTTTTCGCGCTCTACAAAAAAACTCAAATAGAAGAAACTAGAATAGAAAAGGTCAAAAGAGTTGCTTTCATTATCACCTTCACCTCGGGTAGTTCACTAGAAGCAAAACGGAGGTGTCATGATGATGATGGAATGAATAACATTCGAAAAAAGGGAACGGAATTTAGAAATATCAAAAGGCTTATATAATGCTCCAGATATGACAAAAAGATTCAAAATCTGGCTTCTTAAAAACAGAAAAATACAGTTCCATAAAACAACGTACGTAACCAGAGAAAAATTCGAATTACATGATAAGAGTGTACAAGAAGAAATCGGCAATGTGACGACCATAAAGTAAGGAGAAAATAAATCCAAAGATTGCCTTAAACGAGAAAGAAAGTTGACATTTTCTTCTTTTTATTCACACACACATTATATAATTACATAATCTGTAATTATATTACCGTAAATCGTAGGCGAACTCTTTCTGATAACCTAACGATTTGTGCAAGGTTTTTTTCCTTCGTTCATCAAAATACGTAAATATGGACCGATTGTCTTCGTTTCTACTTCATTCGACGGTTAAAATTCTAAATGTTCTTATTCTTGCGATGTTTACATGTTACACGGTCGAAGTTTTCAGAAATACCCTTTCATTTTCGAAATTTTGTTGTTTTTCGTACTCTTTCCGGACGTTGCCAAGGCGACTCATTGTTGCCTCCAATTCAATTAGCGTCGATTAAGCCTTCAAATTGAAGGAAGTATAGCGATATTTGCTTCGCTCTTTTGTTTAAGCTTAGAAATTATTGTCAACCTTTATACATAGTGTTGTAAATAGTTATTATATAATGATTTGAATCTTTTCTCATCATTTTAATGCTGAAACTTTAACTATTTCGCTAGTAAAATCATTATAATTTTATTTATCACATCATTTGGAAAATTAAAAATAAATTAAAAACATTAAATTAAACCTAAATTCCCAAGCTGATTAATAATAAATAAGAAAGAAAAACCTGTTGATAATTTCTTCAAAAAGGATGATGAACGCCGCAAAAAAAGAAAGGAATATATGAAAGCATATAGATAAAAAATAAGGTTAAACTTCGTGAGCAAAAGAGGATTCGTTATATTGAAAATCGAGAGCAAATAAAACAAGTAAGAAGAGAAGATTATCGTCGAGCGCAAGTGAGTGACTCTCATTATAAATCTGCTGTAAAAGGATCTCCAAGCAACATTTGTCCTATTGGTTATTGCCTTGGTCCATTAAATACAGAATGCTCACACTGTAAATATTAACGTTGGTACTTCAGTGTAACGTCTTTTGTAAAAAAACTGTCTCTCTGATCAAATGAATTATTTAAAAAACTCAAAATCAACTTAATGTGAAAGCGATGCGTCACAGGCTCCCTAGTTACTTACGTCTTTGGAATCGAGGAGTGATTCTTCAATCAACGGTGCTGAGATGGTTAAATAACTAAGTCGAAGGTTTACCATATATCCATTCCGTTTATATTGATATAAACTCTATCATAAAAACACCATACTCGGACATCCAAGAGATTGGTGGTCATCCAAACAACGATGTAACCAATAATATACTTTATTAGGGGAGACCAGCATTTTGAAAGGTGTTTACATTTTTCTTTGTCTAATTAAAAACCGCTATCTGAAGTACATATACCTCCGTATATACCAGGAATGCCCAACCGCGGCTCGCGAGCCACATTTATAAATTAGTTTGCGGCTCTTTTGAAAGTCAATTCAACATTTTTCCAGAGCTGCAGACCAAACCGAACCGCAGCCATTTTGCCGAACAGGGAACCGAACCGAAACCACTGATTAATTTTTCAATGAACCGAAAAACGAACTTTTTTTTTGTAAAAGTGGTTCGGTTTCGGTTCGATCTCAATCCACAATGTATGGACCAACGAAAAGACTAGGAATTTCCATTGGAAAAATCAGCGGGTTTGCTTCAAAGGAAAGAATGCCTAACTCTTTCTTCTCTGATACTATTGTTATCCACATAGAAATCACGTTAGGAAAAAAATACCATTTTTGAATGTAAATAAATGAAGGTGATGATGGGATTGTAATATATTTAAAATATAAAATGTTCCTCTCTTTATATAAATACTTTTCATTTAAAATAATAATGACTGCTGATTGATTTACTTACAGATTGATACTGAATGTGTAATGTATATATTGGATAAATTATTTATGGATAGTATTTCAAATGATTAATTTAGTTGAACCGAACCGAACCGCAAACCGAACCACTTGTCAAAATTCCCGTCTGAACCGAACCATGAACCGAACCACTTCCAAAAACTTAGAACCGAACCACTTCCGAATTTTGAAGTGGTTTGCAACTCTGCATTTTTCACTATAGGATACAGTGACGCAGTGCGACTTCAGACATTTTGGGGATGCCTAATGGACACGCAATATATCTTAACTGCTTCGGATACAGTTGGTGTACTGTTCGTAAATTTATGAGCACAGAACGTGTGTCATGCGGCTCTTGAAGATTATCGTATGCGGCACCGAGGGTAAGTAAGTTCGGCCGCCCCTGGTATACAGTGAATTCTCGATCTATCGGTTTTGAGGGGAAATGAAAAAAACTATGAGAACGGAAAACGACGGATGTGATAAATTAAAGATATTGTAAATAAAATATAGTCAAAGCTTTGAATATAACGCACATAATTTGACATAATATTATACGATATAATACACATTCACCTGCTTTGTAGGAAGATTCCTCGCTGCTTAAGGATAAAGAAATATTTTAGGTACTGTATAACTCGAAAGAAAAGTCGAAACGGACGGATAAAAACAATCGTTTCGCGATTCTAAAAAGGAGAAAAAATGAAGTTGTAGTAGGTACCTAAAGATCCCTCTCGACAATCGATTGGGAGAAAAGATAAATGTAAATGTCCCCAATATCAAGACAGGCGAAACATCCATAGTATTTTCCTCTTCATTTAGAGTCGCGGTTTTATAACATTTTAAAATAATGCAAGGCCTTGCCGTCTAGCTAATCAATTCTCTGAATGATTCAGAAGTTCCTGTCTCCAATTCTGTTTATTTTCGGTTACATAAATCTGAGAGAGTTCTGAATTGACGTAGTATTCCATGGCGCACAAAGGTTCTAGAAATATTTTATTAAAATAATCTTAAATGTTCGATCGTGGGTATTCCATTCAAAATATTGTTACCGCTCGATCAGTTATTTGAGTCGATGCATGACGTAAGAAAACCCAAAGTTTGGTCATCGATCATCCAACACAACCTTATACATTCCCTCCTCCCCCCCCCCCCCTTCCCCCTCCCCTCCCCCCTTCCCCCTCTCTTCCTATGCTCTATTCCAGTGGTTCTTGAACTTTCAACTGTCACGGTCCCCTTTGAATTGAAAATAGTGAAAATGATAAACTTGAATACAAATTCCTTTATTTTATACAACTGTCAATACTTTTTATCACATCGCATTTCCTAAAATTCTCTGATTAAATTTTATTATTCGTGAATATTATATATTTTGGCATTTCACCTAAACACATCTAAAATAATTTTGCGGCCCCCTTTGGGGGGGACGCGGGCCACAGTTTGACAAACACTGCTCTATTCGTTGATTTTCCACAGAAAAATTAGTGTGACTAAAGATGACGATGTATTTCTCAAAAAAAGTTGCCAGAGTATTTTCATCCACACGGAGCCCATATATAGATAATATAATAAATTTCAAGATTTCTTTCTTTTCATTTTCCGCGAAATTAAGGCATATATCCGGGATTTTCAAATTCTCTGGCAATCGAATCGCGTCCAAGTTTCCGTATTTCAAGTTTCGTGACTCGGATTCGCATTTACCAGCAAAAACAGTAATCATCATTAACGCAATAGCCTATATATTTTACACTGACATTGTTGACAATTTAAGATATTTTATGCATTAGGATTGTAGCGCAACCAACGCCTTTTAATACGTTTCAGGCTAAAAAAAATCGCGAATTGCGCATGTGGTAATAATATTTTTTCCGTTGTTAGTAATAGAACCTTGTGGAATAGCTGTTTCCGTAATTTCTTCAAAACATATTTCAATGCTCTCTTTCATTTTATTAGGTTAAATAATAACTGGAATATAAGTATGTATGTGGGAGCATACCTATAAGACAATACCTTTATTAATTCCTCCTGTGATAATTTTCAAATAACAAATGCACCTACAGCTGTATAAATTCGTAAATAGGTAAGAAAGAATGGAGCATAATTAAGACATTGGTATGGATTATCATCTTCCTAGACAACGAGTAACAAATGAATATTTATCTACAGCAAATATATACGAGTTTTCTGGATATTTCTGCAGCTGCGGTAGACAAAAGAATGGGAATGTTAGTTTTGCACCAATTAAAGCGTAAATCAGCTGAATAAATTTTTTATCTCTAGTGCTATGAATGATATCAATCAGAACATACATTTGGAAATTTCATTTTTTTATATACTTAAATGGAATTAATAATCATGCCGATGCAGAAGTGTGAACGTTCGTTTAATTCGTTTCCTCTGCAGGAGGAAACGCCGGGACTCGACCATTCGAGGTCAATTTTACGCTTTCAATTGTATGCTAAGTAAGCTATAAATAATAAAGAATAAACGATTAATGCTTTCCTTGCATTTTCTCTCGCCAGAAGCCATAGTCAACGAATCCTGCTTCTTTCACGATCAATGTGAATCCGAGAACGTGCAGACCGAGTGCCGTGACGGGAGATGCGTCTGCCGCTTCGACAAGTTGCCCGTCTTCAACCCGGATGGAAGTGTAGAGTGCATCGGTAAGTGCTTCCATCTAGTGTACCGACAGCCACGAGGTCACAAAGCGCTATTCGATGCGATCACAGAAACTAGCGTTCGGTAGTACTGCGTCACTACTTAAGAAGAGAGGAATCATCGTTAGAATAGAAGATGTTGCCTTATCCCCACCAATGAGAAATCATCTGGGAAATAAGGCCGCTGTAGGCCATAAGGTAGCGCCCCAACAGCTCCAGCATATTCCTCTGTTGAGTCTTATTAGAATCCAACAGCGCGGTCGGAATGAGCAGCGACGCATTTCGGAAGTTTCTTTCAGACGACTGGAATAAGGCGACGTAAAACAGTAAAACTCGCTCAAAATAACGCAATTTTCAGATATTTTACAGTCATTATTAATTGCTGTGTAGTATTCTAAACAAACAATTTGAAAATATTTCAGCAAAACATGCCATCTAATCTGTAGCGCACACAGGATTCTCTCAAAAGGGGGGTTCCGAAATATTTGGCAAGCACAAAAGTTGTATGCAAATTATATCAATCCCTACATGTCGCATAGTGCATTATTAATTATATTTATGTTAAGAAAACAAAGGGGGAAAACCGTCTCCTATTCCCCTCAGACGACGCCCATTAACCCAAATTTAAAATAACTATGTATGTTTCCACAGTTAAGAAAAATCACAATTTTCCAGGGAGGGGGTCCGGAGTGTGCGCCACTGTATCTAGTTACATAATCATATTCGAGCCCTCCCAGTATGAAATAATTATCCCATTCCTCTCTTTTGCGAGTGTCAGCTCCAACAACTGCCGCCCCATATCGACATGAAGGTGTGACGTAACTACTCTTTCCCTGGCTAAAACTTGCTTTTTCTACATAGCTCACACAGCCTTTCCCTGGAATGTGGAGGAACAATGGGGTGGGTGGGTAAACGCGACAGAAAATATTATCCTAAGCTCAGCTATATTATCATGGATTTGTTGAAATTCCTTCCGCTCTTTCATTCGTTGACCATTTTGTTAACGTTTTATTCCTAATTTTCATTGCAGCACATACGTAGCCAATAGTTACACACCATTGATTGAAAAACTGAAAAGTAGTTAAACTCGTTGAAATGTGTCACTCTATGCAAGAAATCTTAAGTGCAGCCATTTTAAATTAAAAAGAAAAAATTCGAATTTTGGAAATAAATGTGAAATATTAAGGAGATATGGTTTATTTTTCCTAATGCGTATCTACTAAACATTAGGCATAAAGTAGAAGAAACGCATCATAAAGAGATTCAACTGTAAGTATTAAGGAAGTTTATTTAGAAAAATCGGTAAAACACACATTGTACAAACTTTCTCATACACGTACTAATGCGTCGTTTAGTAATCTTTAGAAAATGAAAATCGTATGAGCCGTTTTTAGAAAATCCAATTTGTGTTAAAGTTGCCCAAGAATAAACTAGCCTTATATTCATTCATTGAGAAAAATAAAATACGTAGTATTATTGTAGATGTATACCCAAGTAAGTTTACGAAATTTGATCAAAATCGTTAGAGCCGTTTTTGAGAAAATCGGATTGTTGTTTAAAATGCGTAGCATAAACTACACTTAATTATTGATCAATGTCAACCATTTCTAAGTATACTCTGCTCAGCATGATAAAATGCCTAAGTACGAGATTTCATTCATTTTCGTTCTACCGTCTAGGCTCCAGAGCCAGTAACAGACAGACAGACGGCAATGCGAAAAGCACTTTTTCGTATTCAGCGACACCTAAAACGTGTATTTCCGTAAAAATCTCGAGGTCGAATTTTTTCGCGAAAACAATACTTTCTCGATACTTCGTATGAGAAAGTAAAAAAATCGGTACAACATACATTGTACAAACTTTCTCATGTACGTACTAATGCGTCGTTTAGTAATCTTTAAAAAATGAAAATCGTATTAGCCTGTTTTTAGAAAATCCAATTTTTGTTAAAGTTTCCCGAGAATAAACTAGCCTTATATTCATTTTTTGAGAAAAATGAACTATACAGTATTATTGAAGATGTAAACTCAAGTAACTGTACGAAATTTGATCAAAATCGTTAGAGCCGTTTCTGAGAAAATCAAATTGTTGTTAAAGTTGCCTAGGATAAACTAGCCTTACATTCATTTTGTGAGAAATATGAACTATAGAGTATTATTGAAGACAAAAACTCAAGTAACTGTACCAAATTTGATGAAAATCGTTAGAGCCGTTTTGGAGAAAATCGGATTGATGTTAAAAATGCGTAGAATAAACTACTCTTAATTATTGATCAACGTCAACCAATACTATGTATACTCTACTCAGTATGATAAAATGCCTAAGTACGAGATTTCATTCATTTTCGTTCTACCGTCTAGGCTCCAGAGCCAGTAACAGACAGACAGACGGCATTGCAAAAACCAGTTTTTCGGATTCAGCGACACCTAAAACGTAAATTTCCAAAAAAATCTCGAGGTCGATTTTTTTCGCGAAAACAATACTTTCTCGATTCTACGTATGAGAAAGTAAAAAATCTAATAATTACATTTCTCCGAAAATACGTACAAAAAATCGGTACAACATACATTGTAAAATCTTTCTCATGTACGTACTAATGCGTCGTTTAGTTATCTTCAGAAAATGAAAATCGTATGAGCCTGCTTTTAGAAAATCCTATTTTTGTTAAGTTGCCCAAGAATAAACTAGACTTATATTCATTCATTGAGAAAAATAAAATACGTACTATTATTGTAGATGTATACTCAAGTAACTGTACGAAATTTGATCAAAATAGTTTGAGCCGTTTTTCAGAAAATTGAATTATTGTTAAAGTTGCCGAGAATAAACTAGCCTTATATTCATTTTTTGAGAAATATGAACTATACAATGTTATTGAAGACGTAAACACAAGTAACTGTACGAAATTTGATCAAAATCGTTAAAGCCATTTTTGAGAAAATCGAATTATTGTTAAAGTTGCCTAGAATAAACTAGCCTTATATTCATTTTTTGAGAAATATGAACTACACAGCATTATTGAAGAAGTAAGCCCAAGTGACTGTGCGAAATTTGATCAAAATCGTTAAAGCCGTTTTCGAGAAAATCGGATTGTTGTTAAAAATGCGTAGAATAAACTACTCTTAATTATTGATCAATGTCAACCCTTTCTATGTATACCCTGCTCAGTATGATAAAATGCCTAAGTACGAGATTTCATTCATTTTCGTTCTTCCGTCTAGGCTCAAGAGCCAGTAACAGGCAGACAGACAGACAGACGGCATTGAGAAAATCACTTCTTCGGATTCAGTGACACCTAAAACGTGTATTTAAGTAAAAATCTCGAGGTCAAATTTTTTCGCGAAAACAATACTTTCTCGATACTTCATATGAGAAATAAAAAATATAAAATACATACAAAAATACATACAAATACATAAAATTTTCATATCAACAAAATACATGTAAAAAATTGTAAATATCAACAAAAGAAACTGATTTTACTGCCAGATAAATAGCTTTTAATAAGTGTTTGGGCTCGTTTTCCAAAGCCATTCATAACACCAGTAGTTTGTTGAGAGTGAAAGGCATTCATCCATGGCAAGACCCACTTTCTGCCTCTGCCCTCTGGTTGTGCTCCTTAAATAGTCATAGGGATAAAAATGGTCCTCTTTGTTGTTCTGTTCTACTACCTAACTCGCATATTATATCAATTCCAATTTGTATAAAATCTAATACTACTAATTTCCTTTGTGATTGATTTAACAATTTTGTTAACATTTCATTCCATAGAAACAAACTAAATAAACAAACAAAATAAATCGGTACTTTTTTATTTACATAAAAACCGAGTTTCATTGTTATAACGTGCAGTATTCATGGAAGCTATATTTAGATCAGTGGTCAGCAACGTTTTTTTGTAGCGGTTCAATTTGATCCTGGGTCATCAACTAATGGGACAGTGCTAAAAATTAAAATTCAAACAAACTTTCACCGTTTTATTTAACAACCTTTATGTTATGATATTATATATTTTATACAATTTATAGATACATATATGTACTGTAATAATTTCATATCTATAAAATATAAACCAAAAAACTTTTATGTTTTTGTAAAAAAAAATTAGTGACTTCCTTGGTGCTGTATCATTTCCTTTGAAAGCTTTGAAGTACTTGGTGAATAATTAGTTGTTTTTAAAAGAACACAAGAATTTGAATTTTCTGTAGTTAGTCTGTTTTGCGAAGAATTCATAATAAAATTCATCTGCGAAAATACTTGCTCACATTTTTAAGTGGATCCAAAAGCTGGCAATAGGGCAAAACCTATTTTCTTGATTGAAGAAAATTTGGATGGAAGTGATGCCCAGCATGTAGATATCATTTTTAGGTGATTCTCTTCCGTTTTCTCAAGATTCATTCTTAAGTCTTTAAATTTATCTGTCCATAAAGTTGAACTTCTGAAGTCAATTAACTCCATATCCAGATTCCCAATTCAAAGGAAGTTAAAACAGTGAAGTTACAACACATTCTCGTGAATTTCATCAGGCTTTATTATGAAGGCAAACATTGGACCGTAGGCCTTAAAATTTGCAAATCTGGATTCAAATTCTATTTTAATGACATCAATGAAGCTTATGAGTATGCCTAAATTTGCATCATTAATTTCTTCATGTGTTTTCACAGATGGAAAATATTTAAATGTTCTTTTTTAATGTCATCCTGAAATAGAGCTAATTTAGAAAAAAAACTTTTCCGTTCTTCATGAAGTTTGAGAATGGTAGGTATGTTCTTTACCCTGGAAGAGCAAATTTAAATCATTAAAATGATTTGTAATATCTGTTAAAAACTTCAATTTCAAAATCCAATTTTTGTCTTTAAGCTGAGGAAAGCTTTCTCCAATTTCACTTTAAAATATTTCAATAGCATCAAAACAGGCCAAAAATCTATTCAAAACATTCCCTCTGATTAACCAGCAAACTTTAGCATGCATTAATAAGTCACTATATTCACACTCTATCTCCTCTAAAAATGTCTTAAAACGTCTGTGATGCAAGGCCCTACTATTTTGTTAGTAATTTTAATCATCTCATTTAACTGTTTCGAGGATGCCTTCGCACATAAATGTTCTTCATAAATTATGCAGTGGAATGAATCTTCCAAGTTCCTTCTCTAATAGCTTCACAAAGCCAATTTTTTCCCTAACATGGCTTGAGCACCATCTGTTGTCACAGAAAATAATTTTTTCTTCAAATCTAAAATGTTTCCATTTTCAAATTTAAAGAAATCTTGTACTTTATTCAAGATGTCATTACCTTTTGTAGTACCTAACATTGGTGCCAGTGCACGTAATTCTTCACAAATAGTTGGAGAATTTATTGTTCCATAATGAGCAACTATTGCAAGCCTTGCAATATTATTTATGTCAATACTTTCGTCAACAGCTAAACTGACAACATCGCTCAAAAACAAATCAGTTGTAATCTGCTCATTACCATTCTTGGACACATCATCGACACAATGCTGAACAGTGCTAGCAGATAAAGGCATTTTTTGTATTCTCCTTAAGATTTCTTTTTTATTTTGAAAGTCAGAAAATATCTCTTCAGAACACTCGAGAAAATTTTTTTTTAAGAACTCACCATCAGTAAAAGGTTTACCGTGCCTGGCTGTGGTAAGCGATGCAACAAAACTAGCTCGTGTTAAGGTCTCATCTGAACTCACAAACTTAAAGATAGTTCATTTCTGCTTGGTGTAATTTTGTACACATTTTTTAACGTATTCCAGTCTTTCTTGCGATCCCATTTTAGATAGAGATGCATTACGTTTTGATGAATAATGGCGCTCTATGTTGTATGTGCGAGCAGTTATACTTTCACCACTTCACCACAGAGAGTGCAGTGAACACTTTCACCAAGTTGAACGCATCCATAATTTTCTTCCGAGACAGATTGAAACTGTCTTATCTTTTTTGATTTTGGCTAAGACATGGGCTTTAATCGAAATTTTATTTTTTATTTAGTTTCTAAAAATATATGTTAAAGTTACTTGTAGGCAAAAAATTAGCTATTAAAAAATAAGAAATAATTGATGAAAGGTTTTGTAAAATAGGACAATAAATTGTTATGTTTGTCAACTTACTGCTAATGTAAATAATCTATAAATATCACTACAAATATAATAATTAATAAGTACTATGTCCATCTAATTCCATAATTAATACAAATGAAGTACTTAAAGAATAGTATTAATTTACTATGATGAAACACACCTGTATTGGGCCTAAGAGTGCCTGTTGTTATACACTTAGTACATTGAATACAAGAAGTAAACTGAAAATATAGGAGTGAACCGAACAGGACTACATAGTTGTTCGCATACAATAAATCTTCATAAACAAATATTCACACGGAATGCTGTAATTATAAAAAGAAAAGACACCACAATGAAAATTTCTCGCTTAATACTGCCAATTCAAAATATATTAAAACTTAAAGCTCGTTATTGTGAGGAAAATAAAGAAAAATCTCCAAAACTGAGCAATTGTTACAATTACCCATGTACAAAAAACTTTTAAACTTTTAAGAGACCACAATGGCTGCAAATATGTTACATTTGGGCCATATATGATGCCTAAGTTTGCACCAAAAAGCTAATACAGCCAACTATATGCATAGAGGTGCAACACTCCAGCAAAAACAAATGAATGAATGCAATCACCCTGGTGAGAACTAGCTATTCATTGGCTCATAAATTTTTAAATTTATGCAGCTATATTCAACTTTTGAATTAGTCTATCATAAACGTTCTCTTCCTTTTTTATATAGGCAAATAAAATAATAAAATGTATACAAAAATATTATTTTTAATGCAAACAAATTTCCAATATCCTTGTAATAGTGTGCTGTTGCACGATTTTATTTTTAGAAAGAAATCAGAATTTCCTCAGTGGGTCAGCAAAATGTTCCCGTGGGTCACTAACTGACCTGCGGGCCATAGGTTGCTGACCACTGATTTAGATATCCGTAAATCTAATATTTTATTTTGATTTGTTTTGAATAAAAGTAGTAATATTTGTGATAATTGCTTTGTAATTCTCACTTTATTATATCATCTGTATTATTACGCAAAGCCAACTTTATTCAGAATAGATTTCAAATCAATTTTTCTTTGATAAATTTTTCACTGAAATTAACATTTTTAAGCAAATTAAAGCATTTGAAAGATAATATTTAGGTAAGTTTGGTGTGTTACCAATTTATATTATTGAAATAAGTTGGTGATTTGTTTTCGTTCAGACAGTTTTCAAAGAAATTATTCCGCTGATTAATTAATTAGTAAGCTCAATTTTTATTTTGATGTATCAAAAAAATAAGCTTTATTCATTTATAGCAATGGATGGAAATGATGAGACACAAGGAAATAGAAAACGAAGATTAGCTAGAGAAAGGAGACAGCGTTGGGTTGTAAGGCAAAGTCAGGAGACGTTAGAAAGAATCAGAAGAGAGAATGCAGCATGGAATGCATTGAGCCATCCAAATGCAAGTCAGCAAGCAACCGATGAATGACGAAGATTAAATAAAATTATTACAAATAAATTATTGGTCTTATGAGAGAAGGGGAGTGAGAAGGGGAGGGAAGGAGTTAAGGTAGAGGCGAGAGGGGGAGGGAGTGACGGGGAAGGGGGAGAGAGAGACAATAACCAAAGAGAGATTTCACAACACCTTTGTTTTCAGATAAATGTTCAATTAATTATAAAAGATTTTTAATATGTGAAAACTGCCGTTTGCATAGAGCGTCATTCAAAAGAAAAGCAGTATCAAAACAATTTCAGAGTCCGGGAAGAGTGCGGAAGACTATAAAAGGAAGCGGCTAACCAACTCTGTATGTACATTGTCCGAATTTATGCCCTCTCAATACATTTTTATTTAATGTGTACCGTGCCAATAAACAAAATCATTCCCCTTCATTTTTGACGGGCACTTATACTAGTTAAACAATATTTCTGAAACATCTTCAGTTAACCCGTCCCATCTCTGTCACTCTAGTATCTGCAATCTAGAAATTATCTGGTTAAGGGCTTAAGAAGTAATGCTTTGTTTATTGTTATGATAATTTCGTTTCACATACATAAATGTCACGCGATGACCATTTTATAATCAATGGGTAAAACTAGCAATAAGTTGAAAATTATCGCGATTAATTGTCGTAGCGTTTTCAAAAAGAAGCCCTAGTTCGGAAAAACGATTCTTCAATTCTTTTTCGACAAAATTGTATGAAGTTATGTTTGCATCTAGTTTTGCAAGGGTCAGAATGAATTAGGTGAAAATAGAATGTCTTTTTTGTCATTTATGTATATTGATTTGAGTTCTTTTCTAAGTACAATTGAAACAGTATACATTAATTTTACTGGACTAATTATAATATAGCGTTGCATAATGTATAGCGATTAGTCTCTTACCAGGGAAATATCAACTGCGGAATATAGAAAATGGAGCCTCCAGTCTCAATTTATTTACTTGACCTTATATTTTGCAATTAGGTTAAATTCAGGTGTCAATGAGTTTTAAAATATCCATTCTATAAATATTTATAAATTATAATGAATAAATCATTCAAAAAGAATATAAATTACATACAAATTATTCCTGATCAGTATATCCTGTGCTATGCAATTATAAAATACCATAAAGTTTTGTGTATAAGGCGCGTGTTATACACAAGACTTTAGGGTACTTATTATTTGTATTAAGTCAGAGTTTTATAGGTTCAAAATAGGTCTTCTCAGCTACCTTAGTAGTCAGAGATCTCACGAGGTCTCTACCGTATTTCACTCTGGGGATGGGCATATTTGGTCATCGAGTCGATTCAAGTGAATCAATTGGAATCGAATCTTTCGATTCCGATTGATAAACTAATCATTGGATCGATTCATTCGATTTGATTCTTCTCATAACAGTGTTAAAACAAAATTTTTCTATTCAAATAGTTGATTATTATAAGGCATGTAACCTCAATTATCTTTAATATGATCAATGAAATTCTATTATTTTATAAAGTCTGTAAAATGAAATATGTACTCAAAAATTAAGTTTTATATAAATGACATGTAACATATCTATTAAACAATCTGTTATATGAAAAATTATTCAAGCAAAACTTGTGTAAAATTATATTGTATACAAATTTAATTATAATATTAAATATTTACATAGATTAAGTTCCAAAGGAGATAATTAGAAAAAGTAGTAAAAACATACTCAGGGGACATATCACTGCTTCAACAAAGAAATATAAAAAATACACGCAAGTACAGTAACACAGAAAAATATAAGGTTCTTTTGTACAATAGCCCCGCCACTCTTAAAGCCCTCTAAATGCCCCACCAGGAATCCATCGGAGATCAACTTCCAAGCATTGATACTTAAATATCAGAACTGATTGGCCGGTCTCGACATTTACAAACCCTATAACCGGACAACGGTGAGGGATACTTTGGTTCCGGGCGAGGTGAAGGGCACAGTAGCACCCGAAGATGACTACCCATTAAAACAAAGCAAGCCAAACGCTCATCACTATATCCTTTCAATGTTATATCCGCTTGATTGTTTTGCCGCAAATTGAAGGATATATTGACGAGCCTTCGGCTCGCTTTGTTTTAATGGGTAGTCATCTCCGGGCACTACCGTGCCCTTCGCCTCGCCCTGAACCAAAGTATCCCTCCCCGTTGTCCGGTGACTGGGTTTTTAAATGTCGAGACCGGCCAATCAGTCATGGGTTAGCAAGCTTTAGGGTAAAAATATTACGGGATCCCTTCGAATCTATCTCTCTAGCTATCTATTTAGAGGGCTTTAAGAGTGGCTATTGTACAAAAAAAGCTTTAAGAGTGGCGGGGCGGTTGCACAAAAGAACCAAATGTAATTCAAAACAGTTCAAATTTTCTTGGAACCTAGAATTAGCGTCGTTTATAAATTGCTGACTATATAACGCTGCAATTCACGCAAAATTACAGAGTTTGAAAATGTTGAAAGATAGGTCGAATTGCACTCAAATGTGTCTCTATAATATTTTTTATTTTTTTATTCATTATGCGGATCAACCAGCAAAACAAATCATCCAAATTGAATCACCTGAATCGAATCATTCTCAATCATCATTCATCTACATGTACAAATCTACACGATATCCTGCAATTCACCAAAGTGGTGGGTGACATCTTTCCATCCTTCTCCCACTCTTTCTCTCTGCCACTTTCTCTTTCCCTCTCCCTCTTTCACACACTCTCTTCCTTCTTCACAATACTTATACAACATCAGAATTTTGGTTTCTCCATCGGTTAATTAAATCGAAGATACATTCATTGAAATTTAACGTTCGGTTTTATTTAAAAAATATATAATTTACACATCTTCGACTATATACAGATTCTCCAAAACTTAGTGTGTATCTATTGATAAACTTCTAGTTGACTGAAAAATATAACTTTCGTATTTCTTGTCCCTTAACTGCAGGGAAGAAATATATGGAGAGGGAGAGAGGGAGAGAGAAAGGGAGAGGCAAGACGGAAGGAGAAAATAGTGAGGGAATTCTACATCCATTTATTTTTGTAGGAGATTTTTCACGCGTTCTTATAAGTTTAGGGTTTACTTTTGCAAATAGTATTTTTCGAAGAATTTTTTTTAAAGATTCGCTTTTTAAAAGATATATTTTTTGAAGAACAGCATTTCAAAGAATTGCGATTGAAGAATTTTCCGTTTGTGGAGTTTGAACATCTTATCCGCTGGCAACAAGCTGGCACATGTGCAGAAGGTTGCCTTACAAAGGACATATATAGTAAGGTATGGTATTACAGAGAGTTTACAATAGATGAGAGTACCAGATCTGAAAATGAAGTCTTTAAAATGGTCATTAATGAATGCAAAAGTTATCCAATCTCAGGTAACGACGACTAAGTTGAAAGTGTGTGGTGTGTTAGTCTGTTAGTAAAATGTCTCAAGCGATCGAATAATATACCAGATTCGGTAGCTAAAAACTCCCCAGAGCGTATGAATAAGGTTTTCATGCAAGAAAGAATAAGAGATCGTGGAGTGTAAAGTTAAAAAACTGAGAAGCATATCAAGGCTTTTGAGATACTCATTTCTATGCAAAAATAAATGGAGGACTTTGTACATTCAGCAAAAGGTATAGCATAGCAATCTGATTCAATTGGGCTTAATAATATATCCGTGCAAGTATGAAACATTTACCTATAAAATCTCACTCTAATTTAAAATAACATTCAAGAAATCCATTGCACAAGGTGGTGATCATACAGACTGCAACTTGACATACACAACACTTATTCATAAAGGCGGTGACAAAGAAAACCTTGAAAGTTACAGAAAGATTTCCTCAACTATCGTTCAAGATACTCGAGCATACTATGGTTGACTCTATTCTGTACTTTTTAGATAGTCGTTCTTCTTTGTGCTAATGTCAGCATAAACCCAGGGGGAGCAGATCATTTTAAACGCAGTTCGGCTGTTCTACACCGGTTTATTGCTATTCATAGTGAAAAATACTCGATGGTCAATGCCACCTTTTATTTATCTCAGGAAAGTGTTAAATAAAGTACTTCATCAAAAATTAATAACAAAGCTGGGAAAATACGGTTTCGATCCCAAAGTTGGGAGATGAATGTGAAATTTTCTCCCACAAATAGAGAACAAATAGAAGTTATCTGTGGGATGAGTTCAAACAACGTTAAAGACATGTAACATATTAATATTCATCTACAATATCTAATAGTTGGTTCATAGCAGTTTATATACACCGTCATATATAGATACAGGGGATTAAATTATGAAGCAATAATTTAGCATTCCTGAATCAGTTAAAATAATCATTATAGAGAGTCAATCGCTACAAAGTTATGAAAATGAGCTCGAAAAAGTTTTATTTTGAAAAACTGTCACACTCATTGGTATGCAGCTGTGGAAGTACCAAACCATCTCGCGGTGTCTTTAATTTCTGGTAGATCTGAATATACCGAATGATCGAATGTTGACCGTTTATCGCGTTGAAATCACCCCAGTCACGGCGGCGTTAAATGGATAAAACGAGTGCAACCAACAAGGAGAAATAAATAAACAAAAACAACTCATTAGCCAGATGAATCTGTGAATTCCACTGTCTAACGAATGTCTCTTTTCTTTCTCCCTCAGCCGTCAAGGAAGAGAGGCCTTCGCTTCAAACGGTGGACCCGGCGATGATCGGCGTCCTGGTCGGCCTCGGCCTCATGTTCGTCATCCTATGTGTTGTCCTTCGGCTGTTCAGCAAGTGAGTTCCGGAGGAGAGTGAAAGGAGGGAAGAAGGCCGTCGCCCGCACGCGATGCACAAATAAACTATCGTTTAGCTTGTTAGAAAACGAGGGCCGTCGTATAAGTAACGGCACTGAATTTAAGGCTAAAATGAAATTTTGGTACTAGATTCACGAACGGGCAAATGCTTATTTCGGTTTTAAGAGTCGTACAATAGTATACACACGACGAAACGCTTATTAAATCAGAGTAATACTCCCGCTTATTCATGAGAAGCCTTTTTAGGCGCGTTTCGCTTCCAAGGTGAGCGCCTATTGTCGTCGGTCTGTCCGTCCGTCTGTCTGTCCGTCCGTCCGCATGTTCGTTCTCCGCTTCTACAGAACGGATTCTCATGAAATTTTATATTAAGGACTTATAATAAAATATAACAAGAACATGGCAAAAATGAATCACGTCATATCTCGTAAAAGTATTGCTCATATCAAAATATTTTTCAAAGAAAAGTTGTAGAACTCGTCAATTAGAGTGTTTATTTTTCTACACATTTTTACTTTCTCCATACGTAGTAATGGGAAAGTATTGTGCTCACGAAAAAAATCGACTTCGAGATTTCAACGGAAATACACGTTTTGAGGTCCCTAGAACACGTTTAGACTATTTTCGGAATGATGTCTGTGTTCGTTTCTGCGTGTATGTGATTGTGGGCGCTCTAACTCAAAAAGTACTTGCCATATCGTTACCAAATTTCATATATAACACTTTAGCATGAGCACAAAGAACTGATAACTTCTTTCTGACGGGGGACGTAGGGTGTTCCACTCCATACTCCGATGTTTGTTCTCAGGCTCATAGTGGTGGACCCACGTTTCGTCACCAGTGAGAATGCGATTCAGGAAGACATCACTATCCTCTTGATACAGGTACAAAAGTCAGTTACAAATGACGAAACGGATACGACTGTGCTGTTCAGTGAGTTGTTTGGAACCCATCTTGCACAAAAGTTACGGAAGAGAAGTCTGTTGTGGATAAATTCATGGGCCGAACGGTGACTAATCTGCATGTAGTTTGCCATTTCATCGATAGTTAC
Source organism: Uropetala carovei (assembly GCA_036926305.1). NCBI lineage: Eukaryota > Metazoa > Arthropoda > Insecta > Odonata > Petaluridae > Uropetala > Uropetala carovei. Next base: position 84,861 of record JAXCHB010000115.1, read on the forward strand.
CTTTCTGTTGGCAAGAATCGGTGCGCGGACTTCTTCAATGTTGTCATCAGTCGTCGATGTGAACGGGCGCTCTGATCGTTGTTCGCCTGTGTCACTTGCTCGGCCATTTTTGAACATGTCTATCCACTCGTACACGCTTCGCTGTGGAAAAGCGCTGTTGCCATACTTCGCTGATAGTCTTCGGTGAATTTCTGCACCTTTTACACCTTCAGCCCACAAAAATCGAAAGACTGCATGCTACTCTTCTTTGGTGCATGTGATAAGCGGAACGGCCATGTTGACACTGCTAATGTTGAAAGTCAACTGCATGACCAAGGTCAAATATGCCACTACAACAACAGAGAGGCTTCGTCCACACGCATTCAGCAGTGGCGCGAATCTCAACAAAAAATATGAGCACTTTGCGGAATCTTATTGACTCGTCCTGGTAGAATTCACAATAGATTTAGCGTAGCGGTTATCATCCCTGCTTGCGAAGTGCTATGCATAGGGTTCGAATCCCGAACTTGACATTTTCTTTTCACCTACCCGATTTTATGTTTTCTTGTCTATAACTTTACGAAAACTTCACATCGACAACTTTTCTCTCGAAATTTTGTTTGAACAAATCTGCGAATTTATTCCGATTACCTCCAGCTTCGACTTCACTTCCTAAAAATTACTATGTATTGTATTTTCACTCATGTGTCGCATGGACGAACGGTTGAAAAGGTTTCGCTTGGAACAGTTGTCGTCGCCAGAGAAAGTTCGGCCATCTTCATCGGTAATGGCTAAAAAGTTTTCGATAGATATTTAGACATATGAGTGAAAATACAATACATAGTAATTTTTAGGAAGTGAAGGCGAAGCTGGTGGTAATCGGAATAAATTCGCAGATTTGTTCAAACACAAAATATCGAGAGAAAAGGAGTCAGAGTGAAGTTTTCGTAAAGTTATAGACAAGAAAAAATAAAATCTGGTAGGCGAAAAGAAAAAGTCGAGCTCTGGATTCGAACCCTATTCATATCGCTTCGCAAGCCGGGACGATAACCACTATAGTCGATCCCCCATCGGAAGTCTCTTGGCCTACTTAGAGCAAGTAGCCAATCACGAACGTTTCCCCTTCCATCGCCCCTCTCAACTTTCGTGCGGGAGAGCAGATACCGGTGCGCGCTGCCAGCTCTTGCTCAGCTGATATACTACGCAGTTTCTAAATAAAAAGGAAACGGCGGTAGAAACGGCAACGCAGTCCGATGCGATCTCTTCGAGAGCAAGAGTGAGACTGGTTTCCTCCCCACTACCTTCCCAAACAAACAGTCTCCTATTGGCTGCTGCTAACTCGTGCACGCCCAGTTTTCGAGGCCATCAGACTTCCGATGATGGACCGACTATAACGCTGTTTTTACTGTGAGCTATGCGGTGCTCATAATAAATTTTAAAGGAACCCCAAAGTAAAAAGTTCATTTTCTGGCTAAACTATTAACCGTCTACGTCCAAGAGGGCGGCGATTCGTAAATCTCGTCTAGACTACTATCCATTGACCAAGTTTCATCAAAATAAGTGACCCTCCCCTTATTAGACCAGGGCGTGATTGCTGCGTTTAAAGCATGCTACCTACACCAGGCGTACTTTCGGTAGCATACTTGATGCGAAGAAAGAAGGTTCGTTCATAAATATCGGACAATGTTGGAAAGACTATAACATCCGTGATTGTAGCAAAAAACGTGAAACAAGCGCTCGATTAAGTGTTCAATCATCAACGCCTGTTGAAGGAATTTATGGAAGGAGGTAGTAAACTATGTTGATGGTTTCCAATATGTGGGTAAAGAATTCAATAGTATTGTGAAATTGGCCTGTGACATTGGAGGAGAAGAGTTTGGGGATATGGAGGAAATGGAGGAAGAAAAACTCGTTGAGTCTCACGCCGAGGTAATAAGTGAGAAGGACTTGGGGGAGATCGCCAAAGTAATCGAATAAGGGAATGATGATGTAACTTAGGATGTTAAAAAAATATAATTGAAATTTTAAAAAATATTTCATAAATCTTTAGCTATGACAAAATGAGCGAGTATGACTCCTCCACGGAGCGTAGCCTGAAGATGAAGCGGAAAACTTAGGCTGTAGTAATATGTACTTTACAAATAAATTTATAAAGAAAATTTAAAACAGCTTCCCATAACAATGTTTCTGCACAAGTAACTTCCACCAGTCAGACCACCTTCCTCGTCTGTAGCCTCTGAACCTCTGTTTCCACCTTCGTGACCTGTCTGGATGAACATTCAGAGGAAAAGTTATACTTCCGCTGGTAAATTCATCGTCATCACTACCGACTTCATCATCACTGTCATGATATTAAACGTACGTTCAGTAAATGAGTTTTTGGTTTGGTGTATATTTTATATAGTACAGTTAATAAATAGAAGTATTAACATCTTGTTTATGCATTTTTGCTTCATTAACTCTGATAGAAATATGTTGATTTTTGTGTGCTGTGAAGCTAACTCCCTATTTAGCATACTGGTATCAGTATTCGCAGTTTTCCCAGGAACGTATCCCTGTGAATTTCGAGGTCTTGCTGCATGTGAGAAACTAGTAAAAACTCACAAGTCAAGTGCAGTGTAATTTCTTTGGATTAAAACTTTCTCGAATAAAATCGCACATCTGTTTCAACCATAAGAAAAAATCAGTACAATATAAATTGCACAACTTTCTCATATACGTATGTGTCTGTATGGGACACATTTTGCTACAAAAACTACAAAATCGCGGCAAATATTTTCTTCGCGTAAATGGTATTACCTGATATATGTGAAAATCAAACTTAATAAATAGTTATGTCATACATAGATGTCAACTATTATGTAGATTGGCGCTGACATATATAGGCACTGAAGCATATTTTCCGTTAGTGACGTCAGAGGACCGTGGAGAGCTGGACGATATATATATGTACATATATATGTATGTGTGTGCGTGCGTGCGTGCGTGCGTGTTCCAAATATCATAATGTCGCTGTATGTTTATTTTTTGAGAAATATGACATATGTAGTATTCTATTCTGTGTTCTACGAAGGAATGAATTTTAGTCAAAATCGTTGGAGCTATTTCTGTAAAAATCGACATTTTCTGAAAATCAACAAGAATAGCCTAGTCTTTATAATAATAATCATTTATTTAACACAAACAGGTTTCCCCAATTCTACATGTGTTGTAATACATTTTCTCTGACAACCACAAACGACCATGCCCTCGGCAGGATTCGAACCCGCGACCCCTGCAGTGGGAGTTAGACAGGCTAACCACCCCTCTACCAAGGTCGGCAATCGTGGAAATATATCGTTTGCCTCTTCATAGATTCTATTCTGTATAATAGTGTGCCTAAATATGAAATATCATTCGATTTCGTTTAAACATTTAGGCTCTAGAGCCACGGACAGACAGACGGCATAACGAAAGCACCTTTTTTTAGACTTTGGGACACCTAAAACGCGTATTTCCGTCAAAAACTCGAAATCATTTTTTTCGCCATTACAGTACTTACACTTGATAATACGTATATGAGAAAATAAAAACCTAAGTGGGCAAAACTATAGATAAAAGTTAGTTTACCTCATTTATCGAAGCGTGAGTGAAAATAAACTAATTCTGCTTAAACCCTTGGCACTTAACTCGTCTTTTTAGACATTTAAGCGTCGAACAGGTTGTCTACTAACATATGATATTCATAACATTTTAGATCTTTCTTAATATCAAAGGGTCTCCTTCCTACAGAGCGAGATGGCGGGAGAACAGAACAATCTTCAACACGCCCAACCCACGCCTCATGAACGTGTCACTGCTGCGAGACAGCAAGCTGCTTCACGGCGCCGGAGAGCGGCGTACGAGCCGAGGCAGCATCCGAGCGCCGAGTCGCCAGCCCAGCATGGCGTCCCTTCGGCCGCAATCGCCGGCGGCAGCGTCGCTCGCCGGTAAGGTGGGCCCACGACGAAACCCGCTCGCCACGCGCCTGCCTCCCATCAGCACGCAATGGGCCGGTAATGCCCTCCAATGCCACCTGCACCCACCCACCCCCTAGCCACTGCACTCGCACATCCACCGCGAACCGATCGAAAAAAAAACGCTTTTGCTTTCTCAGAAATCAGCTTGTGCTAAAGCCTTACTGCAAACCTCAATTATTACACTGTGGAATCTTAAGTTCGGATATAAAAAAATAATATCACATAAAAAATTTTTAATCGCTTTGTAATGGAGTATGCAATGAATAATTATTTCAGTTACATTTCAATAATAATCTCGCTCAAACATCAATTTTTATAAGTTGGAAAACCAATGCACATGTCGGTGACATAGTGGTCATCGTTCATCGATACTATATCCTTTGATTCTTTTTTTAAATGTACTACCTGAAATCATCATAGATAACAGTTGCTTTGCATACGAAATGTATTTTCGCTTTCCAGTCTTTTTATAGCTCTATCTATTCTACCAATTTGATCTCATTCTTAAGGCGATATCAACAATTCTTGCCGAATTTCTACCGATTGCCATTTTAATTTTTATAACTAGAAGTTTTTCTCCTTTCTTCAGACCATACAACTATAAACTTCATAAAATATAATAAATATAGTTTCATATACATACGCCATGGTGAGAAAAGTTTTTAAAATGTTGGAATTGCACAGAAGGAAGGAAATCTAGCTCGCCCATACTGTGAATAGCGGCAGGCTGATTATATGAGCTGACGTTGGAAGCTTGTCCTTAATCGGATGCAAACAATTACTTATTTCAACATTTACAGATCTTTCCAGTCATTACACCTTCTTTTAAACGCCTTCTCTTTTATCTATTATATAAAGTGCTTATGATATATATATATATTTATTTATTTATTTATTTATATGTATGTTAACATTACTATGTTTCTATCTACAACCAGTAAATAAACAAAGGTTAATTTTGCAATTACTACGTTGCTATCTACAACCAGTAAATAAACAAAAGTTAATTTAGCTGAGTAATGCATAAATAGTAAGTCTAAATTATGGAAAGAATTTAAAAATTTTATGTTGACTGAAAATATGAGAGTTGAAACTGATAGTAATCATAGTAGCAATTGGACTGATTATTTGTTAAAAAGAGGAAATGGAAGTATTCAAAAGGATTCTGACGGTTACATAGAGTTACAAATGGAATGTAAAAGCAGTGGTAATTTAATAGATGAAATATTCGGAAAGAAAATCGAAAAAGGTAAAGAAGAAGAACTATACGGAAAAGTTATATTAGCACTTACAAATGCTGATTGCTTAGAAATAAATAATGAAATATTAAATAAGAGTGGTCATTGATGTGGATGAAAGCGAAGTAGTACATATATACAAGTGCGGACGAGTTAGTTAATTGTGATGAAGAAGAAAAGGCAAATTTTCCGGTTGAGTTTTTAAATTCACTCACACTACAAGGAATGCCACCGCATAAATTAAGATTAAGAGTTGGAGCTATGGTAATGCTACTAAGAAATATCAATGTAGAAAAGGGACTTTGTAATGGAACCTGCCTAATAGTTAAAAAGTTGGGAAAAAACACAATTGAATGTAAAATTGCGACTGGTAGTAACAAAGGAAATTCAGTGTTGCTACCAAAAATTGACGTTACAATGACAGAATGCGAATTACCATTCTAAATGAAACTAAGACAATTTCCTATAACACTGTCATTTGCAATGACCATAAATAAGAGTCAGGGGAAACTTTTGACTATGTAGGACTGTTGCTCAAAAATCAAATATTTGCCCATGGGCAACTTTACGTCGGTTTATCAATAGTACGACGACAGGATCGCCTAAGAATACTGTCCAGCAAAGAAGACAAAATGAAAAACATTGTTATTACAGATGTAATTTCATGATTTTTTTAAATTAAATATTTTTTAAACTATTTTCAATCTGATTTTTATTTTGTCTAAACATTAGATTGGGAGCATATTATAAAGCTGGGCACATGGTGCCCATAGGTCGCTAGTATATCATAGATTGAAAAATTATATTATTTTTCGATCTACCCTAGTTCCATAATTCTGTCGAATAGTGGATTACCTATTCAATTTAAAAAAATTTTATTGCGTTTCTTTCTTTGTAAACATGATTTAATGTTTTCTACTAAAACTGGGATCATTTTCTATGTCAGATAAAACCGAAATCAAAAATGTTTTGAATGATATGTTACAACAAAATAAATAAGGCAGTGATTTAAAACTACATCTGTATATGTCAAACCCATTTAAATACACCTTTTTCTCTGTGTGAGGTAAATTTTTCTAATCCTTGGATCTCTCGAAAATGTCGTCATTTGTTAGTCACCATTAGTTCCTTTGTGCTGCGAAAAATATTGGTATTATACCCGCTACGGATTTCCTCTGTCAATTAGTTATGAAGAAGAAGTAATGATGATTGATTGAGTTATCAATGATGACACATGTTAGAAGATGAGTTAACAGAATATCAGGTGCGATAAGAAGAGTAGTAAAAAGGCCTCGATGCCCTGTCAAGATAAGGCTGATTAGCGATGTAAAACTCAGATGCATATTCGTTATGTCAGCCTTGTTCAACAGGATTTAGAGAATCGCCAGACTTGTGGTGAAAGAAGCAACTTATTCGACACATTATACTAAATATAGGAAGTATTAATGAGAAAATGGCTTAATCTTTTAAATGGTTTCACATTTTATTTTTCAGCATAACCTGTTATTGCTTATATATCTATAATATATAGATGCTTCTTACACATGATATATATATATATATATACTAGTTAATATGTGCTTGCATTCTGCAAGCATTTTCAAATTTTAGCATTTTTACAAATTCAAATTATTCCCAAGTGATGTTGTACATAATCATATAACCATGTCAAATTTGGAGTTTGTTGCTCATTTAGAAGTGCCTTATAATTTTAATCCTCGTATGGGGCAATAATGGAGCAAAACAACCCCTAATATTAGAAATATTACACTCTCAGATTTTTTCCATCTGTTGTAACTAAAAAACCATAATTCTGCCAAATTTCCAGTTTGTATCTCATTAAGAAGTGCCTTATAATTATCACACTCGTTTGGGGCCGAAAAGGGGCAACACCACCCATTAAAAATTGGAATTTTTGCATTTTTACAATTTTACCTTAGTTTGCCATGAAAATTCTATAATCGTGCCAAATTTCAAGTCTCTAGGTCCTATGCAGCTGCCTCGCCTTTTTTGTTCTCGTATGGGGCCGAAAAGGGGCAAAACCGCCCTTTGAAAATGAGAATTTTTGTAATTTTGCAATTTTATCTTAGGTTGCAATGAAATTTCTATAACCGTGCCCAATTTTAAGTCTCTGGGTCCTATGCAGTTGCATCGCCTTTTTTGTTCTCGAATGGGGCAAAACAGCCCCAAAAATGAGGATTATAACAATATCGGATTTCCTTCATTAGGTGTAGTTTAACATTAACAGCATTAAAATATAAGCCTCTGATTCCCATTAAAAGCTTACCCATATGAAAGGATAGAGCTTGTTACCAAGGAAACCTATATATTATAGATATAGATGCTTCTTACACATGATATATCTATAATACAGTAAAACCTCTATCTAGTGAACCTCCGTTTATCGTAAACCTCCGTATTTCGTAATATCTTTTCGGTCCCGCCAAAACTGTATGTTACGGTATAGACAAACCTCTTAATATCGTACCTCCGTATTTTCGTAATTCTCCGTATATTGTAATGGGAAAATGCAACCCTGATAAAAAACAACCTCCCTATAGTAAAATAATGTATTCCTGTTTACGGATAAAATAATTACGCTAGTTTGCAATGAAATTTTGCATGTGAATAACCGAAAGAAATCAGTCGACGGTATATGCATACGTACGTACAATGTTATCCCGTTTAAGCAACCACCGTAGTGGCCTCTCGAAAAAGTCGCCAAAATATTATCATAATGCAACAAATATGCACAATTTAAGTTGAAGTTAGGTTGCGTAGTTTATTACCTATGCCAGGCCCTACGAGTTCAACTCGCTCAGATTTACGGTCCCCTTCTAAAAGGAAACAACGGCAAGCACCTATAGTCAATTCTTCCGTGATTCTCAAGTTACACATCACTGCTACTTATGTACGTATCAATTTTAATCACTCGTGAAAAGTGTCACGAGAATATTATTACAATGTTGCAAAGATATATCATTTAAACGTAAATTAATTCTCGATCCTCAGCTAACACACCATTGCTACGTATTTATTAATTTTCACGGTCTTTGAAAAGAGCCCTGAAAATATGACTACAGTGTTGCAAAGGTATTTAATTGTCAATTCTTTCGTGATTCTCATGTTACTTTTACTGCCTCTGAAAAACCCACGAATATATAACTGTAACATTGCAAAGACAATATTTAAGTCAATTCTTTCGCGGTCCTGAGGTTAACAACGCACCACTGCTACGTACGTATCACTTTTTACCGCATCTGAAAAGAACCGTGAATACATGACTATAATGTTACATAGACATAATATTTAAGATAGGTACTGCTTCTGCTGCGAAGATTTCTCGCCTGGTGAATCCCCTCACACGTCTCGGTTTATCCCCTCATGCAGGCGTCCAGCTATACGCCGGTATGCGTCAGGTTTCTATGAGCGTGTAGTGCTTATGTTTGCCTAATACGAGGAGCTTGTCAAAATTACTGGTTATACCACATTGATTTGTTTCATTAAGCTATAGTGGATACATAATCTACAAATACGTGTTTTTTAACGTTAATTTTGTCCTTAATCACGTGAGTATATTATTTATTATATCATAACTTTCATGTAATTATTAATGCATTAATTTTCCGATTATAATTAAAGTTTGTTAGGTGTATAACAATATACTTCATTATGCCTTGTATAATATTAAGTGCAATATTTACAAATAATACAAGTAATTAATGAATATGTTTATGAATAAATTAATTTTAGACCCATAATGGACATGGTAAATCATAGAAAAAGACGGCTGCTGAAAATAGAAACGAAGTTAGCAATTTTCCAAGCCATTGATGAGGGGAAAAGAAAAATGGATGTGGCAGAAACCTTTGGCATACCACCGTCGACTCTAACATCTATTTTAAATAAACGTAAAGAAACTGAAGTAGCAGCACATCAAGGTTTCATCAATAAAAGATCTCGGGCAGTGAAAAATGAAGAATTAGATAAATGTGTGTTTGATTGGTTGATGGAAGCTAGAGCCAGAAGCATACCTATATCTGGGCCTATTCTACAACAGAAGGCTAGGGAAATGGCATTGAAAATGGGAACAGATGACTTTCAAGGGTCAAATGGATGGCTACAGAAGTTTAAAGTGCGCTAGAACCTAAGAACTTTAAAAATGTGTGGGGAAGAAGCTTCTGTAAGTACAATTGTGGTAGAAGAGTGGAAAAACACTCTGCAAACAATTTTAGTGAGTTATGATCCTCAAGACATTTTCAATGCAGATGAAGCTGGATTTTTTTATAACTTACTCCCAGATAGAACTATTGCAGTTAAAGGAGAACCCTGCCATGGAGGGAAAAAAAGCAAGGAGAGATTTACAGTGCTTTTCTGTACCAATGCAGATGGCACTGAGAAATTAGAGCCACTTGTGATTGGGAAATATAAAAAACCCAGATGTTTTAAGAATATAAAAAAACTTCCCTGTTTATACAGAAATTCTAAAAAGTCATGGATAACTGCAGCTTTATTTAGTGAGTGGCTAAGCATGCTTGATGCAAAGATGGGCATAAAGAACAGAAAAATAGTTCTTTTTCTGGATCAGTGCACTGCTCATAAAATTGAGGGGATCGTGTTGCGACATGTTAAAATAATGTATTTTCCTCCAAATACCACAAGTAAACTGCAACCATTAGATCAGGGCATAATTTCTAGTGTTAAGAGAAATTACAGATAGCAGTTGGTGCTCTATATTTTAAGAAATGTGGATGAAACAAATGATCTTACAAAATGTAAATGCAATATATTGCAGGCCATGCATAGGCTCTGCCTATCATGGAATTGTTCAATCAGCCTCTATTAATAAATGCTTCATAAAGGCAGGATTTATGAGGACAACGTATGAGGAAGATGAAGTATCAGATGATGAACCTTTAGAATGGGATGAAATCAATAAAATAACTCATCTTCAAACATCATTTAATGATTTTGTTAATGTTGACACTTCCCTATTAACTTGTGCACCAACTGAGGGAGAAATGGTAGAAGAAGTGGAGATAGAAGTTGAAAGGGAGACTATAACAGAGACTAATAAGGAAGAAGAAGAAAATGATGAAGAGGAAATAATTTCATCTCCAAAAAAGAGTGAAGTGCAAGAGGCTTTGAGTGTGCTAGAAAGGTTTTTTATGAATATGGAGGATTGCAGTGGTGATAATCTCTTGCTACTAAATAAAATAGAAAATGTTGTATCCAATGAATTTAAGAAAAATATGACACAGACTGAAATTACCAGCTTTTTTTCCAGTAAACAATAGAGTACATATTCATTTTTTGTTCAGTTAGGTTGGTATTTATATTATAAATATATTAAATTTATGTTGTGTATATATAAATATACTAATATAGTAATTAAAAAGACAATAGTACTTTTAATTACCAGTTTGTGCATTTATGAATAATAATATGAAGGTCTTACGGTAAACCTCTTTATAGTGAACCTCCATTCATCAAAATGCCTAAAAATCTGTTCCCTTCCATTTCGATATATAGAGGTTTTACTGTATATAGATGCTTCTTACACATGATATATTATATATATATATATATGAGGATACAAAATTATGAGGCACTTTCAGATGTGCCAGTAACTTGAAATTTGGTAGGATTATAGATTTTTAGTCACAACCAAAGGAAAAAATCCGAAACTGGCAAAATTCCTATTTTGAGGGGCTATTTTGGCCCCTGTTTGCCCCATTTTTTGCCCATAAGAAAGCATGTAAATTGGTGCAGAGGTTTTTATATTTACATTTTAAAATTACTTCCCGTCAAGATACGAACTCGAGACTTAAACTGTCGGATAGGATATAAATTGTAGTTTCTAATTTTTGAAGACGGAATGCAAATCCGAGTAGAATTAGCGTAATTTTATAGTTTTTATCGCAAAAAATTGCTAATTTTTCTGGGTCTAACAATAGGTTTCCTTGGTAACAAGCTCTATCCTTTCATATGGGTAAGCTTTTAATGGGAATCAGAGGCTTATATTTTAATGCTGTTAATGTTAAACTACACCTAATGAAGGAAATCCGATATTGTTATAATCCTCATTTTTGGGGCTGTTTTGCCCCATTCGAGAACAAAAAAGGCGATGCAACTGCATAGGACCCAGAGACTTGAAATTGGGCACGGTTATAGAAATTTCATTGCAACCTAAGATAAAATTACAAAATTACAAAAATTCCCATTTTCAAAGGGCGGTTTTGCCCCTTTTCGGCCCCATGCGAGAACAAAAAATGCGAGGCAGCTGCATAGGACCTAGAGACTTGAAATTTGGCACGATTATAGAATTTTCATGGCAAACTAAGATAAAATTGTAAAATTGCAAAAATTCCTATTTTTAATGTGTGGTTTTGCCCCTTTTCGGCCCCATACGAGTGTGATAATTATAAGGCACTTCTTAATGAGATACAAACTTGAAATTTGGCAGAATTATGGGTTTTTAGTTACAACAAATGGAAAAAATCTGAGACTGTAATAATTCTTAATGTTAGGGGCTGTTTTGCTCCATTATTGCTCCATTCGAGGATTAAAATTATAAGGCACTTCTAAATGAGCATCAAACTCCAATGTGACATGGTTATATCATTATGTACAACATCGCTTGGGAATAATTTGAAAATGCTTGCAGAATGCAAGCACATAACAACTAGTATATATATATTATCCAGTACAAGCATAATTAAGGGTATTAAGGTACTAAAAAAAGATATACAATAAAAGACATTATTAAAGTATAAAAACTTAAAACTGACACACAAGGACTAATTTTTTTATTTATATATGTATGTAAGAGAGGTGATCGAAATATAACAGGACTGAATTTTTATCTCCAGAACTGGACTAAATAGTTTTTTGCCGCAAGTTGTAACAAGTCTACTGGATTATCAGCTCATCATGAGTGTTATTTATTCCTTCCAGTATCTATAGGACACTTGTGGAGTGAAATGTTGTTTATCATACCATCCAGGATTTATGAATATAATTACTATATGCATTAATGTTTTCTGTGCATTTGAAAAATGAGGCACAGAAACGTTTTCAATAATCGAAGGGGCATTCAACGTGAATTTTTAGTATCGCCGTAGAGTGATTGAATGAATAAATGGTTTTCTGAAGGATGTGAGTAAATCGATGATGAACACCGCTGTGGTCATCCGTCCGCAATACGATCTGAATCAACTCAATCAAATCGATTGATTAATAAAGGATAACAGTCCCATTAGCTTGAGAAATTAATTCCTGCCATAGACGACATTTATGGGGTGGTTGATGGTATTGCCTATCATGATTTAAGTTACAGGATGAAAACAGCCAAGTGGATACCTAAAATCATGAATGATGATGGAAAAATGCACATTGCGTGCCATTTTGCATTAATCCTAAGCTAAGGTCTACCTTGAGATGCATTGATTACAACCATAGCACCATTTGTAGACTGAAAATTTTTGAGAATGCTTTCCCGCCCAGCACAGCATGAGTTTGGCCCTGCTGAAGATTCTTTGTATAAGTGTGTATGTTAATCCTTGCAACCAACACATATCTATCTAATCTAGTTTCCTCCAAAGACTTAATACCAATAAGCAAACACCAAATCTTTCGTAAAACGAACCAACCTGGAATGTTTCCTCTCAACGTACACCAACAAACTTGCATCAAATATCTCTCCGATTTACAGCAGCAAATTAAGCTATATTGCTCCTAAAATGTAACAAAACGCAATAACTTCCCTGATATTTTGGTCACCCAATTTACACTTGTCTGCTCCTACACAGGACACCACCAAACTAACACTAGCCCCCGATATTATACAAGCCACTTTACACTAAACTGCCCCTACCGTGTATACTGCCAACCAGATAGCTCCTGGTGTTAAGCCACCCAACTTACTCTGCATCGTCCTTGCAGCGTATACCACCCAACATACACCGAACCCCTTATTGTTAGTTTATCCGTTCCGACTTACGCCCGAATGCCCCTGCTGCGTATACCGCCAAACTAGCATCGGTTGCTCCTGAATGTTATGCCACCCAATATACACTTAACTGCCCCTATAATGTATGCCACTCAAAATACACCAAATTCCTCGTACTCTTAACCCGTCAGCGTCGTCATGCGTACTGGGAACGTCGCGGAGGTCGCTAGCTTTCTTTATTTTTTTGACACAGTAAATTTTCTTAGATATGGATAACCTTTATATATTTTAAAAGAGGAACCTTTGGCCTTCCTATTGTGCTTAATTCTGTAATTTTTACTCTCCTTCTTTTTACTTTTATTATACGTTAAGTTTTGTGATTACATTTTCACGTAGATAGGAGAATTGGGGAATTTTGGCTTCTAAAAAAGCCCCTATTCAACGAAATCTTTGCACGAAAGCAACTGTGAGGTGTAAGAAGAGGATACCCCATTTGTCTGCTATCAGACATCTATCCCGCTCTTGAGACATGTTTTTATATTGTGTCATCACTTTGAGAGGGAGAGAGAGGAGGTCTGGGCCATGTGCTTGGTTTAGTATTTCGTGAGGGAATATAGCTAGAGTGAGACAGACTAGAGGATCATATTTTGTATTTATCTTTTGTATTTCCAAGATATTTGCGATATTGAAAGCGTGGGAAATATGCTGGCGCTTGTATCGCGCGGAAAATGTTCTCTCGTCGCTCTGAAAAAATCAATCTGAGTGAAACCTTGCACTGTGCGGAGGCAGGTTTCGTTCGCCTTTCTTTACTGTGGTAAATTTTACGTTTACTTGCTTACTTATTTTCAAAATACTAGGAGTAATCATGTGCTCAACCAGTGAAAATAGTCAAGCAATACCGAGTGCTGACAAGGAGACGGAAGTCCTACTTGGAAGTGATTCGGAAGAAAGCGTGAGTTCGGACAGTGATAGAATCATTTGGATGAACGTACTCAAATTGTTTCACTGACACATAATGATAGTGATCATGAGGAGGATAATGTAGAACACTACTTCTGGGAGGGCACGGAGAATTACGTAGGACGAAAGGAGAATTTCATTGGTGGTTACGGACCTCAAAAGGCAGCTAAGGGTTTGACTGACATTGTAGGTACTTTTCAATTGTTTTTCGATGAGGAATTTGTTAGTGCCATAGTAAATGAAACCAACCGATATGCTGACCAATACATCAAAGCAAGTGAACGTACATTTTCGATGAAATCAAGAGTTTTATCGTGGAAACCAGTTACCGTGGATGAAATGTACACTGTTTTGGGAATTTTTATGTTGATGGGAATTGTGCAGAAGCCCACGCTTCTTTCCTATTTTTCGACGAAAAGAGTTCTATCCACACCAGGCTTCGGCGATGTCATCACTAGGGATCGATTTGAGCTTATTTGCAAATTTTTGCATTTCAATAATAACGAAGAAAAGAATAATTACCGTGGTCCTCCAAAGCTACAAAAAATATTTCCGATTACTGAACATCTGAACAAAAATTCAAGGAATTTTTTTTATCGAAACGGGAAATTTCAATAGACGAGTCCCTAACATTGTGGAAGGGCCGTCTATCTTTCAAGCAGTATCTCCCTCTGAAGTCCTCCAAGTTCGGAATCAAGACCTTCGAGCTCTGTGATGCAAGTACTGGCTACTTATGGTCATTTCTTGTATACACGGGGAAGGATACTGTGTTTCATTCGCCCCTTGTCTCAGCTAATGTAAACAAGACCACGGCAATAGTTTTCAATGGGTAGGCCAAAGGTTCCTCTTTTAAAATGATGAAGGTTATCCATATTTAAGAAAATTTACTGTGTCAAAAAAATAAAGAAAGCTAGCAATCTCCGCGGCGTACCCAGTACACAGGACGGCGCTGAGGGGTAAGAATCCTTATTTGAAGGTTTTTTTTCTGAAAAACTTACAGGGAAGAAGTTGAAATCCAAGATAAAACAGTAGATGTGAAGTACTCTGTAAACTTTGAATAAAGAAAAACTGAGTAAATGGCTTCCGTGATTAAGTGAAAGAATTCATAGAGGTATTTCACGCGAATAATAATAACTAAGACGGTGTGAAAAACATAGGTAAATATACATAGTTTTACGTAAAACCTCAAAAAATTTCAGTCAAATTCCATAAATATCTAATAAGTTACGAATTTTTATATGATTTCGCGCAAAAACTGCGAATTTCCCTAAATCTCTTCCGACCTGCGTGACGTATTATATTTAAATGTCCTGCGCGCTTGAGGGGTTAAGCCATCCAAATTATACTACTTTGTCCCTATATCATATCATCATTCAAAACTCTACAGCTCCTACAACTTATCCCGCCCAACATACTGGAATATCCTGCATTATATGCATAAAAATAAAAATGTTGCTTGTTACATCAGTCCCTTTCTTACCTGTGGAAACACCAGGAACACTTAGAAAAGACGAAAGTTGGACAATGTGCGGAAAAGTGAAGCATTTTTTTATGCGTTGTCAAAATCGGGGTCATATAAGACCACCTCATTCCAAGAGGTTAAGAAGAAGGTGGCAAGTATATTTCAATGTACTGAGAGGACTGCTATTAGCATAATTCAAAGTTAAAATTCTTTACTCTAAATAAAAATCTTGCACTGTTTACTACATAGATGTAAACTACAGTATTTCCTCGATTTAACGGACTAATAGGGGTTAAGGGGTATCCGTTAAATCCGAATGTCTATTAAATGGAGAATGCGATTTTTCAAGCACAAAAAAACACTCGTACATGAGAAAACCTACTTTATTGATAGTGCATAATGATAATTACTGTCTAAAATAACACTTTACCGTAATAACAACAAGAACAATAATCTTATAAATATTTTAGAGTGTGTGTATGTATGTTCTATATAAGTTTTTACACCGTTGAAGCTATCGAACTCAAAAGTTTCATGAGTCACCCTATGGACCAAAGGAAGAACTTGGTCTAGGTTTGCCGACCTCATGGGGTCAACAAAATACTATTTCCATAATAATTCACGGGAAATGGTGTGGAGATACCCCAAAATGCCATGCAGCCCTTCACTGATGTGGATATAAATATACATAAATATTAACTTACGATCATGGGAAATGGATTACTTTACGCAGGAAAGACTGTGTATTTTAATTCTGTTCATGTTTCGTAGTATTACCTGCTAAATCACTCGAAATTTTCCTATAAGCGCAAAATTTATTATAAGATGACCATTTTCCAGGCGGAAACAAAGCTAAATTTCTTAATTGTTGTCCTCTTCAAAGGGAGATATACACGTGTAACGTCTCCGCGGGTTCGGGGTCCCGTAGGGGGAGATCTGACAGGGATTCACCAATAAAAACCCATTTCCAACCAAATAGTTCTTTATTCCCCTAAAGAGCTACACCTCCAGCTCCACCATCAACGGCAGGCCGACTGCCTCGATGCTTCGCTCGCGTCCTCTCTCCATCGGCCGTGGCGTCCCCCATGTGATCCTCGTAGCGGCCCTCCATTGGCCACCGATGTCTTTACCAAAGTTTCAAAGGGCACGGGGAGCCTCCTGGTAGGAGAGGTGACTTCTCCCTAGCTTGCATTTCCCACCAAGGTGGACAGGAAGTGTTGAGTGCTATCTCAGCACCGCGGTGTGGGAAATGGGGGGGGGGGAAGAAACTAGCTGTAACATTAAACAGAAAGGAGGAATCCAGCGAATCAGCCCCCTTACACACGTAAAGATTAATGCAAGGAAAATCGACGCCGTGGCACGCCGTAGAGGAAGAATGGCTAACGCCAAGATATGCCTAAATATAGTCTATGAATACTTTTAAAGTGAGTCAAATGAT
Organism: Uropetala carovei; assembly: GCA_036926305.1. Lineage (NCBI taxonomy): Eukaryota > Metazoa > Arthropoda > Insecta > Odonata > Petaluridae > Uropetala > Uropetala carovei. The sequence goes on from JAXCHB010000115.1 coordinate 101,887, forward strand.
TTTTAAGGAATATTAGAACATTGTTATCTTTTACCATTAACATTGAAAGATTTATCGCAACATAAATCGATACATCTACTTACATTTGTTCGGCAACCAAGATGTTGTTTATTGTTTACGTTTTGACTAATAGTATTGACATAATCTACATAATTTTATTACCGCTTTAAAGGCTTCGGTGCATCTATCCATGAGAATATTAAGTAAGACGCTAATGCGTACGGGTCTAGGACATCTCGACGCAGCCATCTCGCCGCGGCCACCTCGCCGCGGCCGTCTCGCCGCGAAGACCTTTCGCCGCAGCCGTCTCGCCGCGAGACCTTTCGCCGCGGAGACTTTTTGCGGCGGATGTTTATAAGTGCATTCCAGAGTTGAACTTTTAGAGAAGATAGATAAAAGTTTACTTCCGAATTGTAATTTTTACCTATGGTATTATCTGCAATACAAACGATATACAAAGCATATAAAATGTATAGTGTGTAGTAGTTTAATGTTTTTACTTTTCTAGAAGCGAGTCCAAGTTGAAAAACATCAGTATGTATTGATAAACTGAGAGAAAGTCTTTGAATTTTAGTAAGTCGAGTGTTTAAGGGAATTTTTATGGTAAACGAATGTGAGTTAAACTAGAAACGAAACTCTAAAATTCAGAATAACCAATTAAATATTCCGAAATTCTTTTTTATTAGGTTATCTTGACTGTTAAAATTAAATTCTTTAAGTCAACCCGCATGAATGATCATCATGAGTTACATTCATTTTTGAAATGCATATAATTATAAAATGTGCTGTTACGCAAATTATTATCTCCTCTTTTGATCTAGAAAACTTTATTAAAGCGTCTATTCAGTACATTTTATTCGTATTCTGAAGAAATTATTTTCTGTATCATTTGAGTTTATAATGGAACTAGGGGTATAATCCAAATTAGACTTCCTATATTGTGTACGTGCTTGATATCAGCAGTCATAGGAATGGTTGACTGGCGGCCATTAATGTAGAGAAGTTGTCTTAAACTTTTGAAAATTATTGCATGATTTTGCCTATCAAAAAGCACAAAAACAAGGTTTTTGTATAATTACCATTTGAATAAATTTTCCTTTCTGAGAGGATACCCTATTTTTAAAAATCGACTTATTGAGATGCACTAATGGCTTCAAAAAATTCTCTCGATGAGATTGATGCATAATTTGCCGTGGTTATAGCTCGATCGTTTTACAATGGCAGGCGACGACGCAGGAGTTAGTGGAGGAGAAACGTAATTTAATAGGTGAAAATGAGTGGAGAACAGTATGCCAGAAAAAATACAGAAAATGAGTACATTCAAAGAGAATGTGTAATGAACGGAATTGAAGAAATACTTGTTAATATAAATTTGGAGAATGAAAGTGATAGCACTGAAGCAAGTGACTAATAAATATCAAAATAATTATTAACTATTATTGTAACTATTATATTTTGCATGTATAAAATGATAAATAAAGGTTTCCTTAAAAATATATTTCAGTAGTTGTTATACTTAGTATCAAAGAAGCTTCCTCCTCTATTGACCACCTGCACGAGGAACTGAACTAGAAAATAAAACTACTCCCACTAGGCATTCATAAGATTCAAGGAATTCTCAAATGAGTAAATTTCCCCATGGAATTTCTGGAAGTCGTTAGATATTATCTTAATGTCAAATTTGTGGAACGAACCAAGGGACTTGAGGATTAGTGAATTTGGTTGGGGTTTGGACCCCATGGCGACAGGGTATGGGAGCGTGAGGGTGTCGATGACCATGGAAGGTAGGACAATTCGGCCTTTCGCTAAACAATCGAGCTATAGCCTAAGATCGACCATGATTATGGCAGTCTTATCTTTGCTACCGTATGGTAAACATCCGTCCTCCGAGTTCCCATTCACGGTGTGATATCGTCTGTGGATCCTTGCTAACTTGCTCAGTGAACATTTTTATTCACTTTACAATAACATTCCGAAAGTTTTTCTAACTTTTACTAATTCCTTAAAATGGAAATTATTCTGTCTATCCGTGGAAAGGAGAAACTATTAGTGGACGGTTTTGTGTATGTGTTTGAGCGGTTAAGTAGCGATGAGCGTGAGAAATTTTGGCGTTGTGAAGAACGTGGAATGTGCAAAGCTAGAATACCCACTTGTATTCCAAAGTGAATCACATATTAACGAAGCGGCAACTTCGTATTTTAAGAAAATCAAATTATTGTTAAAGTTTTCTAGAATAAACATGAACTATGTAGTATTATTGAAGACGTAAACTCAAGTAACTGTACGAAATTTGATCAAAATCGTTAGAGCCGTTTTTGAGAAAATCAAATTGTTCTTAAAAACGCGTAGAATAAACTTCCCTTAATTACTGATCAATGTCAACCATTTCATCATAGTCTCTGCTCAGTATGATAAAATGCTTAAGTACGTGATTCCATTCATTTTCGCTTTATCGTTTACATTTACATCAATACCCTGCAAGCCGCTAGAAGCGTTTGGCAGGGGGTGTCACAACACCAAGTGAACTCTAACTAATTCCTCTCTTGGACTGTCTTATCGCGTCTGGGAAAAAGGATCTGTAGTATTTCTCTGTTCTAGCGATTGTTTCGACATATTTTCTCCTGTACTCTGATCTAACATTACGTTCACTAACACCGATGGGGACGACTATGCCGCGTACGTCTTCAACGAATTCGGAGCTTTCGAATTTTTCAAAAAGTTTCCTTTTGTAATCAATTCTTCTACTCTTCAACGTCTGCCGTTTAGGCTCCAGAGCCAGTAACAGACAGATAGACAGACAGACGGCATTGCGAAAACCACTTGTTCGGATTCAGCAACACCTAAAACGTGTATTTCCGTAAAAATATCGAGGTCGATTTTTTTCGCGATAACAATACTTTCTCAATATACTTCGTATATGAGAAAGTACGAAGCAAGCATGAAAACAATTCATAGTTTTTATCACTTCAAAACTCCATATTTGGGCACTCGTATTTGAAAACTCAACGCTTCTTTTTGGTTTGTCGAAATCTTCTTTTCGCTTTATCTCAATTCACTCAATTTAATAGTGTATAGTTACATGTTAGACGAATCGCACCCAAAGCATTTTTATCAAATTAGCGATGGATAAGCGATTAAGGTTCTTCGCGATCGTCAGAGTTTTGTTGCTACGGTAGAGCGATATGTTAATAGCATAGGATAATCAGCACGTTTAATATTAATATTATGTTAAACACTTATTATTAATAAAGGACGAAAATCAGACAAAGACGTGAAGACAGAAAGAAAACTCAACATTGTTCGCATAGGCCGTGAGATTTTCATATATACCTACTTAAAAATAAACGTATAATGTAAAATAAAATTAATATGTAATATTCAACGTGATTTTCCGTTAATTTTTAATCAATCACGGCGAGAGAAGTCCTCGCGGCGAGAAGGCCGCGGCGAGGCGGCCGCGGCGAGATGGCCGCGGCGAAAGGTACCTTCGCGGCGAGATGGCTGCGGCGAGGCGGCCGCGGCGAGGTGGCTGCGGCTAAAAGTCCCATTCCCAATGCGTACAATATAATACGTAAATAGTATATGTTAATGTAAGCATCGCTTGCGTAATTAAGGAATGGGGAACGTTTGCCCTGAGCAATAAAAATCGTTTGCCACTTTCCCGAGCGAAGCCGGGCGTTTCAGTTAGTAATCTTATAATATTAAAATTCTAATCGTAAGTACGGGCCATTCCACGGCATTTCGGAAAAAATAAGTGAAACTTGACCTCGTAATTTTTAAAAATTCTAAAATTTTTCATACTTGTTAATACCATCGAGAAACAAAAATCTGTGAAGTTACAGCCTCCCACTATTTTTTTTCGAGTTATTAATTTTCAAAATTTGAACAGTTTCGTGAAAATCGGCGTACACGCGACTCTTTGAAAGATCATAACTTTTGAACGAAACAAGATATAAAGCTCGGTGACCACGCGTTTTAGATTGAATGAAGTGTACTTCACAATGATATAAACAAAGACTACCTTTGGTTGAAAATAGTTAAGAAACTTGCATTTAAATGTTTAACTTGAACTTTAACCCTCTTCCCAGAAATTGACCAAAATTTGATAAAACCACGAGTTTCTATATACGAGTACTTTCCACTGCAGGAAACCGTTTTCAGATAAATGGGATGATAATGGAAACAATGAAATAATTGAAATTTATTTATTTAACTGAGCGAAATGTAATGTTCCGTCAGTTGCGTTTTCTTTTTTTACGAATGCTGATCACATAAGAGAAGAAGAACTTTTAGAAGAACGATTTGTCCGAGCACTCACAGATCGAGGGACATTATCTCTGCACGCATGCATCCCGCTTTCCACAATTAAACTTTACTACGAAACATATTTCTTCGCATCTAACCATCAAACGGCGATTGTATGTAATAATTAAAGCATGTAATATTTGAAAAACCAAAATCTACTCTCAATAATTAAATATGCCGTTAAACTTTGCATATATACATATATATATCTCTTGTGCTGACGAAGGGATCATCCCGAAAGCTCTAACCTCTACAAATGTGTCTCTCCAACACCCCAGCGGCTCTACTTCCGGTAAGTGTTCACTGGGTTTCCTTCAACACCTAGTTGCCCAATATATATATATATATATTTGGATCAAGGGGCTATTTGGATCAAAATAAGCATTTGACTTACTGCACACAATGCTTCGCGCATCCGGCAACCATTTACTAGTGAACATTTGTGGAAGATGCTGTTGAAGTGGATTTATCTAGTTATACATCTTGACACACCTTCAAAACGCATTTAAAAGGATCGAGGTAAGCGTCACTAGCTCTGATTTTAACTGTATGTAACATTACGTCTTTAGAATTTAAGGTCTAGTCTTAAAATTATTCTAGACCTCAACTTCCGGTTAACCTTTATAGTCCAAAAACCAATCATTTCTTTGTGCTCATGCTAAAGTGTTATATATGAAGTTTGGTAACGATATGGCACGTACTTTTTGAGTTAGAGCGCCCAAAATAACATACACGCACACAGACATCATTCCGAAAATAGTCTAAACATGTTCTAGGGACCTCAAAACGTGTATTTCCGTTGAAATCCCCAAGTCGTTTTTTTCATGATCACAATACATTCCCATTACTTCGTATGGATAAAGTAAAAATCTAATGTGGCCAACACGACCTTCTCAATATTTGGTGTATAGATATTTAAATTATTATGAATAGCATTATGAGTCACAATATTCATTTCGTATCGTAAAAGAATAGAGTCGTCCTTATTGCCGTAAATTATGTATATTTTGAATATGTTTACAGAAATCAGCGCTACATGGTGGCGGCGCTGTATACTGAATAATACGAAAAAGTACAATATCTCCGAAATGGATGGTTCTACGAAAATTTGTTTCAAACAAGACTTGGAAGGAGTATTATTCTCTACAACTTTGGTCCTCACGAAGATTACCAATAACGATGTCTTTAAGGGGATATTTGAAGGAAACCGAAAAACCAGTTATTTATAAATAATTCCTAAACAATAACTGCTATGGAAATTTGTTTAAAATGAAAACTGTAGGAAATTACATTCTCTATAACATTTGTATAGAATTGTATATACAATAATGATGCTTTAACGGAAAAATATCGCAAAAACCGAATCGGGTTTCGAATAAACCTCAACTTCCGGTTAACCTTTATTGTCCAAAAACTAATCATTTCTTTGTGCTCATGCTAAATTGTTATATATGAAGTATGGTAACGATATGGCACGTACATTTTGAGTTAGAGCGCCCAAAATAACATACACGCACACAGACATCATTCCGAAAATAGTCTAAACCTCAAAACGTGTATTTCCGTTGAAATCTCGAGGTCGATTTTTTTCGTGATTGCAATACCCTTCCATTACTACGAATGGAGAAAGTAAAAATGACCTCGTATTTTTTTAAAATTCTGTAGTCTTGTAAACTTATAAATATCCTCGAGAAACGAATATTCGTGAAGTTATAGCATTGTAACTATTTTTATTGCTGAGTTATTCATTTTCAAACATTCGGCATTTTCACGAAAATCGGTGAACACGGGACCTTTTGAAGGATCGTAGCTTTTGAATAAAATAAAATAGAGATCTACTTCTACCACCGTTTTAAATGGAATGAATTCTGCTTTTAAGCAGTTTTCAAGTTATGTCTAAAGTGTTTTCAAAACATTGTTTAAATTTCCAGTTAATTGTTTAATACAAAATTTGACCCTTTTCCCACCTATTTATCGAAATTTAAATCATCCCACGAGTGTCTACAAGCCGTTTTCTGTAGGAATCAATTTTTAAAATGTGGGATGCCAATGGGAACGTATTAAAATATTGCGAAGTTACCAGCGGTACACGTTGCGCGCGTACCGCCCCCCCCCTCCCCCCCCCCCCCCCCCCGCGCTGCTGGTACGCGCTCGCCTACGTCGATAATAAGCCTACCGGAAGCATCGAAGTCAACAATTGCTGGAGGAGTTGACAAATAAATGACATGCCGTAAGGTGAACAATATTCCGAGAGTGTTTTATTGGAAAAATTCATCAACTGAACATGTAACTCTTATACAGCAACAAAATGTTTCAAATGTATATAATAGCTTTTTAATGCCACAAATAATTATGATAAATTTCGTTGGAGAGTCGTACAGGTTGATATTACTTATTACATATCACAGTAGTTTGGCACTCAGTTGCAAATGAGTAAGTCTTGAATGAAAGTTTGGCTTTTGAAATTGGAATGCAGGCGTGCATTGGTAAAGTTCCCTTTACTGTTCGTGCTCTGTCAAATCTTTCTTTCAAAAGTTCTTCTTCTCTTTTGTGGTCATCATTAGCAAAAAATGAAAGCGAAACTGTCGGAATATTTCACTTTGCCCACTGAAATAGGTCCTTTGGAGTAAGAATATGACCTTCGCCTAAGTGTTGAAGGCTCGCTCTGGCCGCAAGACGTTTTATAGTACCCCCAATACCGTCACAAGAGCCTTTTCCGTGAGCGGTAGCAAAATAATGCCATTCGGCTTTAATTTTAAAATCTTCTTCATGGTAACAGATGTTAATGAAATTTTTTTATTTTTATAATGGCCGGCTGCGCCTTCACTAAAATTTTAAAAAATTTTCACAACTTCTCCAGAATTTCTGAGAAATTCAATCAAAGATTTTTGGAATAACTGCACGGCCACTGTGTTATGTTTTACGCATTCAGAAATCGAGACGAAGGATTTTCAGGTGACTCTACCTTCTTGAAAACGATAATTACGAAGGGATGTATTGTTGCTTGCCGATTATTCCAGTGAAAACCAGATACTTCATCTTGAACTACAAATGGATAATTCTCTGAAAAATCGCACACGATAGCACACTCTCCCTATTGTAAATTGCTTTTAATTTCTTTGAAGAATAGCTGCTGCTGTTGAGCAATGAATCCATGTTTCTTCAAAGCAACCACTTTCGATATAAATTCATCTTTGAAGTCGGGAACGTTTTTTGAATAATTTCCAGGGTTGTTCTGTCCACAAAAACCCATTGTCTATACGATACAGTATCGACTAAAGCTCTTTCAAAGGCATTTTGTAATTGTACATGCAATTCGGTAGTCCCGGGGCACGCGTTACATGTACCAAAATAACATGATGGCAATGGAGGATTGCAAATAACGACGCAATCACGGTATGTTTTTATGGGCAGTGGGTCGTTTTCTGTAAATTTTGGTATTCTGGCGCAGTCAATCATTAATTTTACGTTTTGATGGATTGTACAAACGCAAATACTTTGTGTGCCCGATGAACCGGATAGTGCGGAATGCAATTTTTCCTAATAGTGACAAAATCTTTCTTCCCTTTCATAGTTCGAGACACATCATCCCTTTCATAAAAGTCTTTCACAAGATTTTCCGTGACTTGCGGCAAAGAATGACATTTCTTCCCGTTGGGGCGCGGCAAAATATAACCTTCTCTCGCGCATTCTTTAGCCGTATTAATCATATGAGTAGTGACATTAAAGTGTTCTTTGATTTTGCTATAGGACCAATTTGTAGGAAGCACAGTCAAAATTTTAATTTTGCACTTTCACCGTCATCGTTACCATCACTTGATCCTGACGACGCGTGATGATGAAAAAATACGCGTCTTACGCTCTTCTCCACTTTCTTCGGTTTTTCTTTGACATACTTCCGTCGATGTAGTTTCTTTCTTACAATTGGACTTTCACCAATATGCGATAATGTTTCGTTCAAGTGTGAGGTCTCTTGAATCAACGCAATATCCACTTCACTATCACTTCCACGTTCACCAACTGCAGAGCTTACTGGATGTACACTAGGGTGATTCATTTTAGATGAAGTTCTGACATGTCACGGCGCCAACCCGGAAATCGGTTCCTTTTCAGAAAAAATAATTTAAAAAAAACCGGAGCGAGATCGGACAATATTTAGAACTCGCGCATCCGGCCCGAAGTTTTCGGTATTTGGATATTCAGTGTTTTACTTAAAAATGAGCCGTAGATCCGAAATAGCACGTTTCAGGGGAAACTTCTTTTGACACTTTTTAATAGGCACATCACACCCTTTGGTTTGAGCTCGCTCGCGACTTTCTACGGCCATTTTGAATTTTTGGGGTTGCCTCCCTCGCAGTGGCAGTTACGCCATATTCTCGTTACTTGAAGGAATGGAACGGCGAAAGAAACATGGAAGTGTAACTACGAGAGAAATTATCACAAAATTTGACTTGAATATGCTTTATTGACTATTTGTGACATTTTTCCAAACGCAAACGGACAATTTTTATCAGGATATACATGTGGGAACAAATTTAAATCAAGATTTGTGTTGCTGTTTTCTTCTCCATTATCAGGTGATTTTCGAACATTCTGCTCCTCTTCTGCTGCTTCGACATCATCAACATCTTCCTCTTCTTCCACTACTAAGTACCTGGCGTTATCACAGGATACTCCACTGCAATTTAGGCAAACATTTGATCACTTCAATCCGGTTTTTCGGCATCCACAAGCCTGGCGACATTTTTTAGTACAGCTGCAAAAAAAACTTTGTAAAATATTATCTGGAGCAGGTGGTTTTGTTAATCGAAGAGGTGAGAACTTCCGACCTAAATTTCTCCAGAAGCCTTAACCTAGCGCTAATTCTGCGATCCTCTAGCGTTATCCAATTCAACTCCTTCAAGAGTGATGTGACGCTTAATTATTGTATATACAATTCTATACAAAAGTTATAGAGAATCTAATTCATACAACTTTCATTTGAAACAATTTTCCATAGCATTTATTGTTTAGGAGTTATTTATAAATAATCGGTTTTTTCGGTTTCCGTCAAATATCTCCTTAAAAACGACCGTATTGGTCATCTTCGTCAGGGCGAACGTTGTAGAGAATAATATTTCTTCAGGTTTTGTTTGAAAAAAATTTTCGTAGATATTCAACTTTTTTCGTAATTTTCAGTATACAGCGCCAATACCATGTAGCGGTGAATTCCGTAAACACATTGAAATATACGTAATTTACGGCAATAATGACGACTGTATTCTTTTACGATACGATATGATAATTTTGCCTCATAATGCTATTCATAATAATTTAAATATGGAGAAAGTCATGTGTTGGCCACATCAGATTTTTGCTGAAAAATATTTGCCAAGGCCCCTTTAATGAATACAGCCCTACACCGTTAAAAAATCTGATGTGGCCAACACATGACTTTCTCCATATTTGGGGTATAGATATTAAAATTATTATGAATAATATTATGAGGCAAAATTATTATTTCGCATCGTAAAAGAATACAGTCGTCCTTATTGCCGTAAATTACGTATATTTTGAATGTTTAGAGTTCACCGCTACATGGTGCTGTATACTGGTATTAAGAAAAGCAAAATATCTCCGAAATGGATGGGTCTGCGAAAATTTGTTTCAAACAAAACTTGGAAGAAGTATTATTCTCTACAACTTTGGTTCTCACGAAGATTACCAATAACGATGTTTTTAAGGAGAAAACCGATAACCGTTTATTTATAAATAACTCCTAAACAATAACTACAATAGAGAATTGTTACAAATGAAAGTTGTAGGAAATTACATTCTCTATAACCTTTGTATAGAATTGTAAATACAATAATGATGTTTTAACGGAAAAATATCGCAAAAACCGAATCGGGTTTCGAATAAACCTCGACTTCCGGTTACCCGTTATTGTCCAAAAACTAATCAGTTCTTTGTGCTCATGCTAAGGTGTTACATATGAAATTTGGTGTTAATATGACAAGTACTTTTTGAGTTAGAGCGCCCACAATAACATACATTCATACATACATTCATTCTCTACCTGGCTGTTGAAGAGAGCGGACGTGCCTTTCACTTCCTTCAGTGGAGCCCAACGGCCTTACGAGCGACCATTGTAGCAGTAGCATTAGAGTAGAAGTAGACGTACTGTTAAGTAGAACTAACTTTTCTTTTATATTACTTGTCAACCTTTCTTATAGCTTATTTACTTATAGTAGTAGTTATCTTAACTAATAACCTCCTTGTATTTTTTTTAATCGTAATACTTACTAGTCGTGTACCGTAGTGTAGTAATTTTTCTAACACTCCATTTGCGCATTGCTTTTTTACACCGATATTTATATCGTAATTGTTGTCATTTTCTTCTCTCTATAAACGTAACTTCTTCCTTTTATTAGAACTGTACGGTGTTTGTGTGCTAACCTGTGTTTTATTAACTTCTAACGTTGTCTGTAGTATTTGAGTAATCCTTGTCATCGTTTTTGTGTTAACTTAATATTTCATTGTTGAATACCGTAGTATCGTTCTTTTTCCAGCACCCAGTTTTTATAAGCCCGTTTATTTAAATGGTATTTGTATATTTTTAGAGTATTTTTTCCGTAACTCATAGTTTACAAATTTACACGTTGATTGTATACTAACCATCTTGTGTGCGAACTAACGTTGTTCGCGTTGTGACTAACTTTCACTTTCTACCTGCGCTTGACCCTTGATCCCTTCACTGGAGCACTCCAGGAATAACTTCCCCGCGTATATTAAGCGTTAGACTAGCCTATTAGATTCGTTATTTAAGAGCTTATAGAAACCCGTACTTGGAAAAGATAGGATGACTCCCCTTAGGCCCTCTGTTTCTCTCTTCAAGAGTGCTGCTGATTGCGAGTCCTTGCGGGCCCGGGTCGCGGAGCATGAGAAGTTAGCTGCGGAGCTCCGCTCTAGGGTGGAAGGTTGCGAGGAGTCTTGTGTCTGGGTGGGACGCGTGAGGCGCTCCTCGAGATCCCTCCGCACCGGAATGGCGGCTCGGGTTCGCCCAAGTGCTAACGCCGGCTGGGTGATCGAGGAGTCTTGCGCGGTCTCTCCACGGGTAGGGACGACTCCCTCTATAAAGCCCGATGAGTGGAGGGTGGCTACACGTGGTAGTCATGGAGTGGTGCTGCGGAAGCAGGTGGTATGTGAACCTACCCCTGTAGCAACAGGTTTGCGGTGCTGTCGGAGGATAGCTCAACGAACTCTGTGACCGTACCTATCCCACCTAAGAGGAGTCGGGTTGGGAAGGGAGGGTTGTTAGTGATAGGTAGCTCTAATGTCCAGCGTGTGATGGCGCCTTTGCTATCAAGGGCCCGCCGGGAGGGAGTGGTGGAGCGGGTGTTCTCCAGGTGTATACCAGGAGGTACGGTGCCCCAGGTGACGAAGGTGGTTCGGGAAGAGGTCGTTGGCACGGGCTGCTCTACTCTGCGGGTGGTGGCGCATGTTGGCACCAATGACGCCTCGAAGCGCGGCTCCGAGGAGATTTTGAGTTCCTTAAGGGACTTAAACTCCGAGGTCGGTCGTGTCCGAGAGGAGTCTGGGGTTGATGTGCGTTTAACCATCTGGAGCATTGTCCCGCGGATTGTCTGTGGCTGTGAGGTTTGGAGTAGGGTGGAGGGGTTAAACCGAAGGCTATGGTCCTTCTGTAGGGACATGGGGGTGGATTTCGTTGACCTTCGTCCGATTCTCGGATCGTGTGGGGCACCCCTAAATGGCTCGGGGGTTCATTACACGCCGGAGGCATCCCAGGGTGTAGCGCGTAGGATCCTTGAGCATAGTAGGGCTTTTTTAGGCTAGAGAGCAGGGTAGAGCGTAGGCGTCTCAGGGGAATGGATGTAAATGAGAGGGTAACAGAGAACAATATTACGAGAAATCCGGCCAATACCGCAAATAAATTAGTTACCGAGCGATAAAGGCGCTGACATCCGTGATGTCAATAGTGTTAACGTTTGGGATTTCGATAAAAATGGTGAAATAAAACGCGATCAGAAAGAAAATGCTATATCAACCAATTGGCGAAATAATAGTATGAAGAACGCATGTAGATGTATTCCTAGAACGATTACGAATGGTAAGGCTGAGGTTTATCTGAGAAGCGATAGTGTGAAATTAAATGTCGTCGCATTGAACTGCCGCAGCATCCGTAAGAAAACTGCCGATTTTGAGCATATTATTCGTAGTCTAGAAGCCGATGTCGTGATCGGTACAGAGAGTTGGCTCACTGACGAGATTGCAAGTCAGGAGGTATTCCCTCAAGACTATAGAATTTTTAGAAAGTACCGTAGTATCCGGACGGGAGGTGGAGTATTTATAGCAGTCAGCAAGGCATACGAAAGATTTCCACTACCGATTAATGACGCCGAAATAGAAAGTGTTTGGTGTGGAGTTAGAGGAAGCGATTACACTATAGCAAATATATGCGCATTTTATAGGCCTCCCAATGCAAGTTTAGAAATTATTCATAATCTCGAGAAACAAGTAGCAACGCTAATATCGAAAAATAAAGAGAGGGCCATTATAATAGGAGGAGACTTCAACTTACCTTCAGTAGACTGGAATCATAATGGCTTTGATCCCGGTGGTAGAGAGCGTGAATCATGCGAAGCACTTATAGAAACCTTCGTTAAACACTCGTTGTGTCAGCTAGTAAGATGTCCCACGAGATCGAACAATATATTAGATTTACTCGTAACGAACTACCCCGAGCGTATGAACAAGCTTTCCATAGAGGAAGGAATAATCGATCATAATGCTGTGTACGTAGAATTTAAGCTAAAAGTGGAGAAACAGGTTAAGGCTAGAAGACGCGTATATATCTACGCCAAAGGCGATTTCTCGAAATTTAGGTCTTTTTTAGAGACAATTCCCTAATTTCTGCGGGCTATCTATAGACGCTAGTACAGAGGAATTATGGTGCGTGTTCAGGGATATGATGCGAGAGTGTACGGATAATTTCATTCCACATAAACTTAAACGGGATGGTGCGGAACCAAGATGTACAACCAGAAAGTTAGATGCGCTCTTAGACGGCAAAGAAAACTTCACGCTCGCTTAAATAATAATTCTTCGAAAGTCACAGAGGTCAACGATACGGCATCAATACAGAGAGGCGCGGTCAAGAGCTAGAGTAACAATGCGAGAAGCATTTAATGAGTACAAAAAGAAAGTTCTGCATAGTAATTTGAAAGAAAATTCGAAAGCATTTTGGTCGTACGTTAGAGAGGTTCATGGTAGAGGCCCCACCATAGCGTCATTGAGAACGGAGGCAGGTGATGTAGTATATGATAGCGCGGAAAAAGCGAACTTGTTAAATGAACACATTCAGAAAGCGTTTACTTCGGTGAGCAACGAATATGAGGAACCGGCTTTGAATGATGAGGGAAATTCGATGGAAGATTTGATATTCTCTGAAACAGGTATCGCCCACCAGCTAGAGTCGATTAAGCAAAATAAGTCTCCCGGGCCGGAGGGCATACCCGCTCGTGTGTTGAAAGAGTAATCGCACCTTACTTGAAAATAATATTCGAAAAATCCGTTGCACATGGTACCGTTCCAAAAGACTGGAAGCTAGCATACGTAACGCCCATCCACAAAGGCGGTGATAAAGAGAACCCCGAAAATTATAGACCGATTTCTTTTACGTCATTATCGTGTAAGATTCTAGAACATATAATCGTTAGCTCTGTTTTGCGTTATTTAGATGGTCGTTCTTCGCTAAGCAAAAACAACTCGGGTTTCGGAATGGTAGGTCATGCGAAACGCAGCTCGCCCTGTTCGTAAACGATTTGTTACAATGCGGAGAGAAAAACACTCAGGTTGATGCCATTTTCATTGATTTTAAAAAAGCGTTTGACAAAGTACCCCATAATAAATTAATAGGAAAACTTGGAAAATACGGCATAAACCCTAATATCGTGAGTTGGGTAAAAGACTTCCTCTCCAACAGAAATCAGATAGTAGTTATTGATGGGAAATCTTCATACCCGGTAAAAGTCGCATCAGGTGTTCCACAGGGAAGTGTCATAGGTCCACTACTATTCCTGATATATATAAACGATATCTGCTCGGTAGTTCGCTGAAAAATAAGACTTTTCGCAGATAACACCGTTTTATATAAGGAGATAACGAGTCAGGATGACCAAAAATCGCTCCAGGAAGATTTAAACGCCCTTTCAGCATGGTGTCAACATTGGAAAATCGAAGTTAATCACAGCAAATGTTCCCTATTGAGTTTCTGGAAGAATAAGAACAATGAATGAGAGTCGGAGTACAGTAGTGATAGATTGAATATCCAATCTGCAGAGTACGTTAAATATTTAGGAGTCACCATTTGTCGTGATCTATCGTGGAATATGCATATTCGAAGGATCGTAGGCGCAGCTAATAGGAAATAGTGCTTCGTAGGCAGAATAGTAAGAAGTAGCACAGAACAGGTACGAGAAACGTGTTATTTATCATAGGTAAGATCCGAGGTCGAATACGCTTCAGGATATGGGATCCGAACGAAAAAGGACAGATACTTGAGTTAGAAAGAATCCAACGCAGAGCAGCCAGATTCGTAAAGCAAAAATATGAGCAAAAATTACGCGTCACATCACTCTTGAAGGAGTTGAATTGGATATCGCTAGAGGATCGCGGAATTAGCATTCGGTGAAGGCTTCTGGAGGAATTTAGGTCGGAAGTTCTCTTAGAGGAGGCCTCAGGAATATTAGAGGCACCTACGTACATGGGCAGGCACGATCACGAGAATAAAATACGAGAGATCGACTGTAGGACCGAGCGATATCAGAGCTCGTTTTTCCCAAGGACCAAACGAGATCATAACAGGAGAGTGATTCCCACGAGGGACGTTATTAGGTAGGTTATGGTGTGCTGCACCCCCTGCCACCCACCAGTCTGGTGATTTGCAGGGTATCATGTAGATGTAGATTTAGAAGGGAATACGTCACTACACTCCATTCTATCATCATCGAATACATATAATATATAAACTGCTATGATGCTCACAATATCGGTAGCAAAGCAATGAAGGCGAATGTTGGAAAAAAATTTGGTGATGTAAAACTTTCGCGTAAAGACCGAGTACAAACAATAGCAATGGTCAATAATTCTTTTAATTCCAGGGTTCTGTTGTCACTGCCGATCCGTTGCTCCTTTTTCAGCGTATTTCAGTATTTTGGAAGTCTGAGGAAGAATTGAATTCTTACTTCCAGTAAGAACTTGCTCCTTTCCCCTTGTCTCTTTTTGATGAAAACGGCATGCGAAAAACCAACAAAGCAGCGCTTTATGCAGTTTTTCAAAAGAAAAGTTATCCTACGGTTCCGGATGATTGCATCTGCGTCATAGATGGAGGATGGCTTCTACATCGCGTTATTTGGCCTACAGGTAGCACATATTGCAGGGTTGCAAATAATTACGTTTCATATGTCGAACGAAACCACAATCGTAAATCAATTGTCGTTTTTGACGGTTATTCAGAAAACGTATACAATACAAAAGCAGCTGAAAGATCACGTCGCTCTTATAAAAACTTCGCGCCTGATATCCAGTTTGATGAACACACGAATGTAACAATACCTCAAGAAATTTTTCTGTATAATGATCGAAATAAGACGAATCTTATCTCCATGCTTATGAAAACATTTTGGGAAAAAGGTTTTAACGTAAAGCAGGCTCAAGGAGATGCAGACACGCTAATTGTTAATACGGCTATTGAAACAGCAGGTTCTGGTGAGGTTACAGCTATTATTGGAGAGGACGTTGATCTCCTTGTTTTGCTGACTGCTTTAGCGCCTCCAGAGAAAGAAATATTCTTTGTAAAACCTATTCTATTTGGACATCATAGAAATAATACAAATATGTTCAAACCTATCTTAACATTAATAGAAAACGTAAAATATATTAATACTTAAAAGTATAAGAACTATTACATACTGTACACAATATTTAATAATGGCGTAAAACTAGATTCGGCGACTAACTATTGGTTTGATAGGGAAATATACGTAAAATCGAATCGTAGTAAAGCGGACCAACGCAAAGCGGGGGCTGATTGTATTCGTAAACTTAATATCATGCCTGAGTATGCCCTGTTCGCCATATGCAGCGATTGGGGGCCATTTTAAATGCCGTTTACTCAGTAGACGCGACATTATTCTTAATGTATTAGGATTGAGTTTTCGCCTTCCTCATATGAGAAGGAGTTTTATCTGATATATGATGTCAATGAAACAATTTTTTGAGTTTCTCGTTTAAACGCAACGATGTGAGATTGACGGTATTGGGAAAAACTCCATGATTTGTTCCAAATCATGGGAGTTACCGGATTAGAGGAACACAGATTAAAGAGATTTCACTGAATTGCAGTCTTCAATAAACGGTTTTGATCTCTCTGTACCATACTTTTACGATGCATAATGGCAGTTTCTTAAATTCTCACCTGCAACGACCTTGATGTCCACTGCCCCCAAAAAAAATTCCTTAATGCCCCCCTGGGGGGGCGGTACCGCCCACGTTGGGAATCACTGCTCTAGTTTAATTGAGTGTAACTTCTCCATAACTTTTTCATGCTTCATCCTACTTGGTTCTCTTAACATTCTTCCAAATTCTACTTCAACCATCATTTTTTCATTATCTGCTTGCTGCTTTATAATTTCCCTCAGCCAGAGCTCCAAACCGAACCGAACCAAACCGCTGAACCGAACCGCGAACCGAACCGAAACCACTGATTAATTTTTCAATGAACCGAAAACCGAACCGTAATTTTTACTTTCTCCATACGTAGTAATGGGAAAGTATTGTATTCATGAAAAAATTCTGATGTGGCCAACACATGGCTTTCTCCATATTTGGGGTATAGATATTTAAATTATTATGAGTAGCATTATAAGGGAAAATTATTATTTCGTATAGTAAAAGAAGACACGTCGTTGCCGTAAATTACGTATATTTTGAATGTTTACAGAATTCACCGCTACATGGTGTTGGCGCTGTAGGCTGGTATTCAGGGCCGGCCCAACCATACAAGCAGACCAAGCGATTGCTTGGGGCGGCATACTTTTGGGGGCGCCGATTTTGACTCACAGAAATTTGGAAAATATCTTAATTCGTTAGCGTTTGCAGCTGATGGAAATAAGCAAAGATATTCAGCTGGTAACGGGGCGAAGACATCCGAAGATACCGTTTTGAAACCTCGGCTTACACACGCGAAGAAGGAATTGTAAAATCCAACCATAAAACCAAGTCCCTAAGATTCCCTGATCTTGAAGACCTTTGCAAATATTTCCCACTTGGCAATTTTTGACAGCACAGCTGCATAAAAGGGCGGGGAGGCGGGAGCGATGCCCCCTTTCGTTTAATGGCATTTCTTAATAGCCCTTCTCCAACCCTCCAAAGAATTCATGGACTTCTGCCTCGAGGGCGGCTAGAGGAGATTTCTTATAATCCTAGGGGTCATAAAATCGGAAGGGTGGGAGCCGAGCTTCGGCCTTAACTATGGTCAAAGAATGCATTTCTCCCGGGGAAATCCCTGGAGCGCAAAACAAAGAGCCTC
Source organism: Uropetala carovei (assembly GCA_036926305.1). Classification (NCBI taxonomy): domain Eukaryota; kingdom Metazoa; phylum Arthropoda; class Insecta; order Odonata; family Petaluridae; genus Uropetala; species Uropetala carovei. Next base: position 119,783 of record JAXCHB010000115.1, read on the forward strand.
GGAAAGAAACGTGGAGGGCGGCACACTTTCATTTAGCCGGCCAAGACCAATGACATTGCCCCATGTCGCTTCGTGCCCTATTATTGTATTTCATTCGTTTTTTCTTGGAATATTCAAAATGCTCGGAAATACCAATCTACTATAAAGCGCACACTCTGCTGCATTCTCACCATTCTCACTTAGTAACGAGAAAGAGCTTGGTGAATGCTCTCTGTTGGCCTCTGTCTCACTCAGTTGACTTGTGTTTAAGTTCAAGGAGGAAGGGAAGTGATACATTGTGCGTTTCATACTAGCAGATCAACGAAACACCTTCGACTGAAAGGAATATAATTTATAGAGGTAAGTCCGTGTTTTATGCAATTTTTAACATTTATTGAGAGACGTAGGAAAAACATTTTCATTTACATTGAAGAAAAATCATTGAATACTTTCAATCCATATTAATTATATGGGCAAGTCCCCTGCTCGCGCGGGAGCCGGCCGGGTTAGACTGCCTTCTAACCCAAAGGTCGCGGGTTCGAATCCCGCTTGGGGCATGGATGTTGTGATGTATGTTGATTTTCTCTAACAGAATTTGACGGTGCAAAATGACCTTAGCTGTTGACGCACCTAAAAACCTAATTACTACTACTCCCCTTCTCGCTAACGCTCGCCACCCACCTCCCTTTGCTCGCTCTTTATTGATTCCTACCATGTACCTATTGTATTTATATTGGTGTAACGGGAATGTTTAGAATATGATTTTATCGAATGTATATTTTGCTTTTAATAAATATGAAAAAATATGAAAAATTTAATTTAGCTTTTCGTTATAAAGAACATTTTTAATTATTTGATTTTCTGCTCCACGACCATCACGATTTTATAATATTATAATTTGTTTGATGAACATAATTTATAAGGGATTTGTTTGGTTTTTAATAATAAATTAAGAAAATTAACTGAATAAGTCGATAAAAAATAAACTTAGAGAGATGAAATTACCGGAAATTAAGATGTCTGAGATAGATCGTTGACAAGAGAGGCAGAGAAACAATCACAAATAGGATTTTAGTCATATAGATTTTTTAAAAAACATAAACATCATCCGATTTATTTGCATTTAATTCATATCTTCGCTTTATTTAAGTGCCTACGCACTGAAATTATCAAGGACAACAATACCCGTAACCATGGAAATGCTGTAAAAGTTACGAAAACTCGAATATTCAATAATCAATAAATTTAATACAAGCGAATTCGACTGAGATTGCAAAATCGACGGCAGGAATAAGAATCCATTAGTTTCGGCGTGTTTCAGCGAAATTTTCGCGACGATATCTTGATTTTAAAATATTTTAAAGGATAAAAGAATGAAACAAAAAATGTGATTTTTACGTTTTATCTTATCCTTATCCTCTGGAGTAGAATCCATGACCGTACCCGAAATTATTTTTAGCTATAACTTACAATTAGATATTCATTAACACTGGTATCCTGATAAATTTCAGACTTCTAAGTTTATTCTAATCGAGTTATTCACAAAATTAGAGCGTTACGATCACGATGATGGACATTACGATTTTATTTTAGAAAGATATTTTTGGTAAAATCCAAACAGAAACCGTGCAAAATAAAATAATTTTGCTTGATAGGATGAGACGTGGTGCAAAGATTAATTTTGAATGCGCGATTGACTAACATGTTTTTTATGATGAGGTCTCGCAATTGTCCGTTCTGTCAACTTACTTTACTTTGTGAGATAAATTGCATTTCATTTAAATGTATCTATTCTTTTAGAATCTCGGGTTTGATGATTATGAGGTTCTTGGAAAACTTTATAATGCAGCGAGTAAATATTTTGTTGTTTTGACATTGAGATTAGTAGGTTGCAAGATTTCTTAGGTGTAGATATTCTAACTTCAGCGTTTCCCAAACGTTTTTGACCACGGAACACTTTTTAAATTATAATGTATTGACGGAACACATTAGATAGAAATGAATAAGAAATAAACTAATAAATAAATTTATCATGTGATTTCCTGGCGTTCTCGGGTATGGCACACGATTTCTTAAAGGAGGATTATCGTGTAATAATAAGAACAACTATATAAATTTAGAATTTAGTAATACTGCTAGCATCGATTTTTTCGCGGAACACCTATTAGCATCTCGCGGAACACAGTTTAGGAAATGCTGTTCTAACTTACAACTTTAAATTTATCGCTTCTATGTTAATTAAGACAGTTCAGAAAAACATATAGTGTATATATTTCTGTAAAAATATCAATTAATACTATGAATAATTGTTAGCTTTTATTATATTTTAATATCATTATTATAAAAAATTAAGACACCGTACCTTATTCTTTTGCATAAAAACGGACGATGCTTAGTCGTAAAAAATTATCTGGTGCCGAATATCGCAAGAGAAAGGCTAAGACTCAATTAGAAATTAAAAATCAATCGGGGTCTTTACATAAATTCTTAAAAGAAGATCTAGCTTTGACATAATCAGTAACAAGTAAAAATGTGGTTCATTTCGAAGAAAAGAAAAATGAGCTTGATTCATCTAAGTCTGCGGAAGAGGCAGATACTGTGATAAATTATCTTGGAGATGAATGTGGAGATGGAATCGTTGAAAATATTTCAGATCCTGCAACCTGGCCCTCTGTCCTCACGGATTCATTTAGATTGGAGGCAGTTTTAAAAGGACCAGCAAAGCCAAGTGCAAATATTAATTACCCTAAAGATAAGAATAACCGGCGATTTACAGTTGCAAACGTCAAAAGGAAGCTGAGAAATGGAGAGGAAGTTAATAGAACATGGCTAGTTTATTCGCCATTTAAAAACGCAATGTTTTAGTTTTTTTGTAAACTCTTTAGCTTGACAAAAATTTCCATAACTGAGGATGGTTATAATGACTGGAGAAATTTGAGTCAAACCCTTAAAGAGCATGAAATCTCCCAATTTCTCTTTGAATCACATAAAAAAATGGATAGAATAGAATAGTAATGAAATATTAGATGCCTATTTGCAGAAAAATTTGAGTGCTGAAAGTCGTCATTAGCAAGGATTATTAGAAAGACTATTTGCAATAGTCGGATTTCTCGGCCATCAATGTCTCTCATTTAGGGGTTCATCAGACAGGTTGTATGAAAGCAATAATGGGAATTATCTACAATTAGTAGAGCTGCTGGCAAAATTTGATTCTGTCATGGCAGAGCATCTGCAAAGAGTAAAATCAAATGAACTTCATAATCACTATTTAGGTAAAACTGTTCAAAATGAAATAATTCAGCTAATGTCCCAGGCAGTACGAAGTAAGATAGTAGAAAATTTAAAGCAGGCGAAGTATTATTCGATAATTGTTGATTGTACACCAGACATAAGAAATATTGAACAGATGTCAATAATGTTACATTTTATTAACATCAATCAAGGGGTAGAAATTTGTGAGCACTTCCTAAATTTCATTCCGGTCGAGAATACATCTGCATCAGAACTTACTGAGGCAATTTTTAAGGAACTAGAAAAGGCGGGTATTCCCATAAGTAATATGCGCGGTCAAGCTTACGACAATGCTTCAAACATGAAAGGCAGACATTCGGGTGTTCAAAAAGGAATATTTGATGTAAATAGTCGAGCATTTTTTGTTCCTTGCCATTCTCACTCTTTGAATCTTGTCGTTAATGATGCTGCTAAATCATCTCACATCGCTGTATCATTTTTTAGAGCAATACAAGCTATCTATGTTTTTATGAGTGGATCTACAAGACGCTGGACTGTTTTAATTAAAAACATTAGTAAGTTCACATTGAAACCATTGAGCGAAACTAGATGGGAAAGTAGAGGCGATCAAACCTTTCAGATTTCATTCCGGTGAAATTTATGATTCTCTTTATGAAAAAATCGGTACAACATACATTGTACAAACTTTTTCATATACGTACTAATGCGTCGTTTAGTTTCTTTAGAAAATGAAAATCGTATGAGCCTATTTTTAGAAAATCCTATTTTTGTTTAAATTGCCCAAGAATAAACTAGCCTTATATTCATTCACTGAGAAAAATGAAATAAGCAGTATTATTGTAGATGTTTTCTCAAGTAACTGTACGAAATTTGATGAAAAACATTAGAGCCGTTTCTGAGAAAATCGAATTGTTGTTAAAGTTGCCAAGAACTAGCCTTATATTCATTTGTTGAGAAATAAGAACTATACAGTGTTATTGAAGACGTAAACACAAGTAACTGTACGAAATTTGATCAAATTCGTTGTAGCCATTTGTGAGAAAATCGAATTATTGTTAAAGTTGCCTAGAATAAACTAGCCTTATATTCATTTTTTGAGAAATATGAACTATAGAGTATTATTGAAGACGTAAACTCAAATAACTGTACGAAATGTGATCAAAATCGTTAAAGCCGTTTTCGAGAAAATCGGATTGTTGTTAAAAATGCGTAGAATAAACTACTCTCAATTATTGATCAATGACAACCATTTCTATGTATACTCTGCTCAGTATGATAAAATGCCTAAGTACGAGATTTCATTCATTTTTGTTCTTCCGTCTAGGCTCCAGAGCCAGTAAGAGACAGACAGACTGCATTGCGAAAACCACTTTTTCGGATTCAGCGACACCTAAAACGTGTATTTCCGTAAAAATCTCGAAGTCGAATTTTTTCGCGAAGGAGTTTCTCTAAATTAAAAATTATTAAAAACTATTTGAGATCAACCATGTCTCAAGAGCGACTGACTGGACTGGCAACTATCTCTATAGGGCACGATGTTTTAAAAACAATCAAATTTGAAGATCTGTTACACGACTTTGCATTTCTAAAAGCACGAAAACAGAATTTCATGTAAATATTTTTATGTAACTTTTACATTAAATTCAATGTAAATAGACTCCATTTTTGTAAACGCTTATTTTTGTGAAATTTTAATCATAATATTCTGTATATTAGAAATTGCATATATAAAACATTTTAATTAATAAATATATGCAAAATTAACACAATCAGATTTCAAGATCTACTAAACGATTTTGCACCTGTGAAAATGTATGTAAATTTTATATCAAATTGTTTGTAAATATACCCCATTTTTGTAAAATTGTTTATTATTTTGTATGAATTGAATAAGAGTGTATCGTCTCCCGTTTGGCAGGGTAGCAATCTCTTAAAAAGCTAGCAAGAAAATTTGGTCGGCAAGGGCGCCCAAACGACTCTGCGCTTGGGGCGCCAAGGTACCTTGGGCCGGGCCTGCTGGTGTTAAGATAAAGCGAAATATATCCGAAATGGATGGTTCTACGAAAATTAGTTTCAAACAAAACTTGGAAGAAATATTATTCTCTACAACTTCGGTCCTCACGAAGATTACCAATAAGGACGTTTTAAAGGAGATATTTGACGGAAACAGAAAAAACCGATTATTTATAAATAACTCCTAAACAATAACTGCTGTGGAAAATTGTTTCAAATGAAAGTTGTAGGAAATAACATTCTCTATAACATTTGTGAAGAATTGTATATACAATAATGATGTTTTAATGGAGAAATATCGCAAAAACCGCATCGGGTTTCGAATAAACCGCGACTTCCGGTTAACCGTTATTGTCCAAAAACTAATCAGTTCTTTGTGCTCATGTTAAAGTGTTATATATGAAGTTTGGTAACGATATGGTATGTACTTTTTGAGTTAGAGAGCCCAAACTAACATACACACACACACAGACATCATTCCGAAAATAGTCTAAACGTGTTCTAGGGACCTCAAAACATGTATTTCCGTTGAAATCTCGAAGTCGATTTTTTTCATGAATACAATACTTTCCCATTACTACGTATGGAGAAAGTAAAAATCGACTTCGAGATTTCAACGGAAATACATGTTTTGAGGTCCCTAGAACACGTTTAGACTATTTTCGGAATGATGTCTCTGTGCGTGTGCGTGCGTGAGTGCGGGCGTGCGTGCGGGCGTGTGCGTGTGTGTGTTTCTCCTTAAAAACATAGTTATTGGTAATCTTCGTGAGGACCAAAGTTGTAGAGAATAATATTTCTTCCAAGTTTTGTTTGAAACAAATTTTCGTAAAACCATCCATTTCAGAGATATTTTGCTTTTTACTTTCTCCATACGTAGTAATGGGAAAGTATTGTATTCATGAAAAAAATCGACTTCGAGATTTCAACGGAAATACATGTTTTGAGGTCCCTAGAACACGTTTAGACTATCGGTTTTTTCGGTTTCCGTCAAATATATCCTTTAAAACGTCGTTATTGGTAATCTTCGTGAGGACCAAAGTTGTAGAGAATAATATTTCTTGCAAGTTTTGTTTTGAAACAAATTTTTGTAGAACGATCCATTTCGGAGATATTTTGCTTTTTCTTAATTTGCAGTATACAGCGGCACCACCATGTAGCGGTGGATTATGTAAACATATTCAAAATTTACGGCAATAAGGCCGACTGTATACTTTTACGATACGAAATAATAATTTTGCCTTATAATGCTATTCATAAAAAGAATTTAAATATCTGTACCCCAAATATGGAGAAAGTCATGTGTTGGCCAGATCAGATTTTTTCCAAAAGTGGTTCCGTTTCGGTTCGATCTCAATCCAAAAGTACGGACCAACGAAAAGACCAGGAATTTCCATTGGAAAAACCAGCGGGTTTACTTCAAAGGAAAGTGTGCCTATCTCTTTCTGATACTATTGTTATCCACACAAAGATCACGTTAGGATCAAAAATACCATTTTTTAAATATAAATAAATGAGGGTGATGATGGGATTGTACTTTATTTAAAATATAAATTTTTCCTCTCTTTATATAAATACTTTTCATTTAAAATAATAATGACTGCTGATTGATTTACTTACAGATTCATACTGAATGTGTAATGTATATATTAGATAAATTATTTATGGATAGTATTTCAAATGATTAATTTAGTTGAACCGAACCGCAAAGCGAACCTAACCACTTCCAAATTTTGAAGTGGTTTGCAGCTCTGCCCTCAGCAAATGGAAAAATGAGGCATGGCATGCATAAAATAAAAAATAAAAGTTATTTAATACTTATTTCTCCCATATTATATTTAAATTTTTAATACGTTTCACGCGTTTTCTGAATCATGGGTAAGACACCTGTGGGTCTTTGGATAAAACGTTATGGGTGAAGTGACATGTGGGCGAAGAAACTATGGGTGAAACGTCCCGTGGGTGAAACGTCCCGTGGGTGAAGTGCTTTGGGAGAAACGTCATGGAACCAATCGACGAGCTTTCTTTATGCCCTGTGGTTGCCATAATTTAAAGTTAATACTCAGTGACAAGCCAAAGTGACCTCTTGCAGTCAAACCGTTTTTTTTTAATTTTGTAGCAAATATATGTACTTTTTTCTGGTTCGACACAATTATGGCAGGTTTATAAAAACCATGTGACTAAGTTTACTATAAAACCATTATCGGAGACTCGGTGTGAATTGAAATTAATTGTGTTAGAGCGATTCGACTTCAGTTGGGCGACGTTTATGACGCGTTATTTGAGGTTTATGAAACTGCAAATGACCTAAAACGCCGAATAGAAGCACTTTCATTAGCTAAAGAACTGAAAAGTTTAAATTGTTGGTAATTTTAGTAATTTGGTAAGATATTCTCGAGCAAATATATGTTGTTAGCAAGATGATGCAAAGCAAAAACATGCAGGTAGATCAGGTATTATCACTTTTGCAAAGTACAGAATGTTTCTTAATTCAATTAAAAGAAAATGGCTTTGAAAGCTTGAAAACCGCAGCAAAAGAGCTATCAAAATAACTCGAAGTGGATATAGAAGAAGCCATTTTTCGGGTGGAATCGTCTGTTCGATGAAGAAAAAGAAACAATTTTCATATGAAGCCAAAGACGAATCAATAAATGATCCCGGAGAAAAATTACGAGCTGACTTTTTTAATAATTTGTTGGACCAAGCAATTCTCTCACTAAGGGAACGATTTCAGCAAATAAAACGTTTTAATGAAATCTTTGGCTTTTTGCGCAGTATTTTGTCACTGAAAAACATGTCTGATGGTGATTTGCTTAAACGATGCAAAGACCTAGAATTATTGCTTTCTGAGCAACGTGGTGAATTTTAAAATGGCATTGAAGGATTAAGCCTTTTTATTGAACTTACGACTGTCACGAATTATGCCGGACCATTGTGAAACGGCACTGGATACCTTGCGATATGTTTGTGACAACCGTTTTGTTGAAATTATGCCAAATTATTACATAGCACTTACAATTTTATTGACTATATCGGTCACTGTAGCTAGTGATGAGCGTAAGTTCTCGAAACTAAAATTAATTAAAACATACGTATTTGCGTTCAACGACGACACAAGAAAGGCTGGTTGATCTTGATATTTTTTCAGTTGAAAATTCTTTAGCATCATCGCTTGATTATCCCACTTTAATTGCTCATTTCGCAATTTGTAAAGCAAGAAAAATAAACCTTTGATTGGTAGAATTTGATTATAAAATACTTTAAAATTAAAAAATATTGTAACATGATTTTTTACTTTCTCCATTCGAAGTAATGGGAAAGTATTGTGATCACGATAAAAATCGACTTCGAGATTTCAACGGAAATACACGTTTTGAGGTCCCTAGAACACGTTTATACTATTTTCTGAATGATGTCCGGGTGTGTGTGTGCGTATGTGATTGTGGGCGCTCTAACTCAAAAAGTACTAGCCATATCCTTACCAAACTTCAAATATAACACTCAAGCATGAGCACGAAGAACTGATTGTTTTTGGACAATAACGGTTAACCGGAAGTCGAGGTTTATTCGAAATCCGATTCGGTTTTTGCGATATTTCTCCATTAAAACATCATTATTGTATATACAATTCTTCACAAATGTTATAGAGAATGTTATTTCCTACAACTTTCATTTGAAACAATTTTCCACAGCAGTTATTGTTTAGGAGTTATTTATAAATAATCGGTTTTTTCTGTTTCCGTCAAATATCTCCTTTAAAACGTCCTTATTGGTAATCTTCGTGAGGACCGAAGTTGTAGAGAATAATATTTCTTCCAGGTTTTGTTTGAAACAAATTTTCGTAGAACCATCGATTTCGGAGATATTCAACTTTTTTCCTGTTTTCAGCGCCAAAACCACGTAGCGGTGAATTCTGAAAACATAATCAAAATATAATTTACGGCAATAAGGACGACTGTATTCTTTTACGATACGAAATAATAATTTTGCCTCATTATGCTATTCATAATAATTTAAATATCTATACCCCAAATATGGAGAAAGTCCTGTGTTGGCCACATCAGATTTTTTTGTTTTGAAATAAAAATTTTCATCAAGCTATTACCCTTTTTGTTTGTATTAGTTTGCTGTTGTTTCTCACAACATCGTGCAATTAATAATGATATATGGGGCCGCCAACTGCCTAGGACCGGGTCTGACTGGCAGGCCGGATTAAATCACTGCGTGGGCCAGATGTGGCCCGCAGGCCATAGTTTGGGGATCCCTGGTTTAGATGCACGTTTCATGACAATGTGATACAGATATCACATTAAAGACATGATTTTTACCTTTACACCCAAAAACGCCAATGAGACAATTATGTTTATGAAAGAAAAGACGTGACTATAATTTAATTATCAAGAGCTCTTACACAGTGTTTGACTACGATAATTAAAAGTATAGGAAACATACATAAGAGGTTGAAAAAGGACAATGCAGCCCAAATAAAAATGCCCTTCCTTAAAATTCATTGCAAAAATAGCTAATTACCAAAAATCTTTATTTAAATTTGCTACTGCCTGTGCTTGTGCTTTCGCCAAAAAACACCTCGACTTCCTCATTTTTGTTAATGGTTTTATTATGCAATGTTGAATGTTCCATCAGAATGATTTTTCTGTTCCATTTAAAATCTAGAGAACTGTTATACATTGCAGTTGTAAAAAATAGCCCTCCAAGGAACCAGTACTAATTTTGAATCATAAAAACAATATTTTTCTCTTATTCACACTAATCATCTTTCTCATTTTTTGTTCAAAACTTGATTAAAATGATGGAATTTACAAGTATCTCCTTCATGTTGCTCTCATTGTGAAAATGAATCAATTTACAAATTCTAATTCTACTAATTCATAATGAAAGACAATTGTTACTGTAGACATGAAATGAAAATGAATGAAATGTAAAAATTCGCAAATCTTTGTTCCCCTTTGCTTTAACGTTATAGGAGGAGGATCTCGAAGAGGTAGCAAGACCAGCAATGGTTCCAGTGCCTCTCCTAAATCTCTCAAGTCACCCAATTCTCCGACTGCACCGCATTCGTCGACCACCCCAGGAGGAACACCATCAGGGCCCGCTGGCTCAGGAAGCGTCATCGTCGAAGTCAGGGACCCTAACGTTTAGCAATCGAAGTGGAAGTGCATGACGTCATCAAATGACATAATCACGCATCTCAACCCTTTTCTATGCGTTTCTTTTGTCATGTTCACCTTTCCCCTCTCTGCATTATGTCACAAGTACTTTTTTTCTGATTTAAGCTATACTTGACAAAAATATTACCGAAAATTCTATATATATTGTACTTGAAATGGTCAGAAGTCCCTCCAAAAAAATAAAAAAACCATCCTGATATAGCATCAGGTAAAATAATAGTGTGATCAACTGGGACCAGCAAGTAATTGAGAGAGTGAGCTAAATTAGGCAGGGCTGCATTTTACAAATACAAATTTATCAGATTTCACCAATATACTGTAGGTATAGTAGTATTAAGTCACCAGAAATAAGAATCCAATATGCTTTCAATATCACAAGTTGAAAGAATGGAACAACAAATACCACATTTTCATCTCAAAATTCCGCTTTCCAAACTTAACTCTGGACCTTAATAACACTTGTTCTTGCTATTACACATTGGAAGCCAACTAAAACAATAGTGACATGACTCCTTGTTCAAAGTCTATTCTTATACTTAGGCATGGAGTAACTAACTCATGCCATACAATATTGTGAAAATGGCTTACATGAATTTTGAAGCCAGGTCTTGTTAATGTAAAATAAGTCTCATTAAAGGAATATAGATTTGGCATGACCAATCAAAAAACATAAATGTAACCATATGTTAATACTCTAATATATTTTCCATATTACACATTTAAAAATAAGCTTCTAGCTTGTAGAAGAGGAAACCTAAAACAAAGGGCAGGAAAACTGAATTTTCTAAAATCTGACACCTCTGGAGGCATTCCAAAATCCCTAATACTCTAACAATAACCCAAAGGTTATAGAGGCAGATTTTCCTTCCCAACGGTTTCATCTCTCATCTTCACATTAAATATACTCCATTACCTTAGCATTCATTAAAACATTCAACAAATACATGCTTACACATTGAAAATATTTCATATGCCTATTATAAACTGCACATGAACTGTTATTAATTTACATCTCATATGTATAATACTAACTCCTTGGTGCCTCTTTGATAATACTTCTAAGGAAAGAATTAGATAGCAATTAATCAACAAAATGAATATTTCTTAATGATGATTGCTTGTTATAATAATGTTAAAAATAATACGGTTAGCTCTTTTTCATTCAGGGTCGAAATAGCAGCATATTATGATGAAGAATAGAAAATTTTAGATGATAGATAAGAATCAATATAGCAACTGCCCTATGTAAGAATATCAAGTATAATTTCAAATTCTTCATCAATTAGATTTAAGTCAGTTACTGTAGAAGGAAAGCACATTTTTACCTGTAGTGCACTTGAAATATCATAAAATTTAAGTAAATTCCCTAAGCCAATAAGGCTAATGAACCCCAGTAATAAGTATTTAAATTTTGAATAAAAGGAAGTTGATACTTTAAAATAATAACACTGTCATATTGATTAGTCCCAATTCCAAAATGGATGTTGTAATTCAATAACAGATCTACATTAGCCTCTCATTTCATTCTCATCTACATAAACATAGCGCTCAACAACTATAATTGTTAGGACAACTCATTTCATAGCACATGTAAAAATGTTTTCAACTAAAGCAATTTCATACTAATACGAAAAAGAGAAGCGGAACTTGAATCCAAGGGGAAGAGATCCAAGTTCCACTGATTCTTTTTTAAGAAGGCTTCAATTGGGGTTTTCTTGTATTACCTGACGATACAGGCCAATTTTCACGGCCTCCACTTTTCTTGCCTTTTATGGCTCTTTGTCCAATGTGAGAGTGTGTATGTTTTGATGCAACGCAACTTTTTCTACTAGAAATATAAACTTGAAAAAAAGTCGTACATATTAATGATAAAACCAGAATATGAGTGGCATTTTCTAACTCATGTTTTATTAGAGCCTTTATCTGTATTTGGAAGCCAAATAAGGCATTACCTTTGTACATGTACTTGCGCTTGCTTTCTTTATACAAGGCACAGCCAACACTGTAAGGGAGGATTTCCAAATGAACTGCTATGGAAATTCTGGTCTGGATCACAAGAATCAAAAGAAGAGGGGATTAGTTTTTCCTTGCTTTAACATGGATTTGTTTTTGTAATAATTTGAACTTCTCGTCTTAATTCTTGTGAACCAAGAGACAGAAAGAGTAAGTCATTCCATACAGAAATTGATTCATTTCTGAGTCCTTGGTGTTTGGCTCCTGCAAATTTCAAAAATTATGAACTCATATTTGCATGCCAAACTGTTTCTGATGCATATAATTCAATTTACTTTTAATAAAACTTGCATTATTGAACATCCAAATTTGTATTTTTTATCTACTATAGCCAACTCATTACACTTAACAGTAAGAATAAAATTTATATCATAAAAATCAAGAGTAAACAATAAAGTGGATAATAATCTACAGATTTACATCACAAATTACAGAGTATCATAAAGATATATCCTAATGAAAAATTAAATTAGGAAACCTATTTAAGAAGTAGCATATAAGCTCATTTGACTGTAACTCATGGGGACATGTGTTGTGCAGTTTTATTGGATTGGCCTCAATAAAGCATTTGGATACCAAAATACGGAATAGATGTAGAATTATACATTCACCCTGGAATTGTGACTAGGTATTCTACTCACAATTGTTCTTAAATAATTCGTTGACATTCAAGAAAGTAATGAAACTCAAATATGCAAGTATTCAACACGTTTAATTATAAAATTTTAATATTTACTACCTACGTTATATCCTACAGATTTTCAGGTGCTCCTGTCGCTATTAACTTCTCTTTTGTTCTAATAACAACTGGAGGTAAGGGTTAACTTAGTCCAACCTTTAGGAATTTCCAACAAAAAGAATTGTTTCCTTGTTTCACAAAAGGAAATTATGGTAATCCTGTATTTTAGCATGCTAAATTATGCTACTGAATTTCATAGTGCCAAATTAGTCAGACAGTCACAAATATACAAAAGAACTCCTAATTAAAGAAGTGTTGGAGACTATGGCAAGATGGAGTTCATACTCAAAATATTGAAAACATGTGGATGCATGTTAAGAGAAAGCTGTAACACCAGTTTGGCACCAGCGGGGACCTGTTTCCATCATACCTTACAGAATTCATGTTCAGGAGCTTGTTTGAAAAGAAGAAAATCTTTGGGAACTTCATTATACTGGTATCAGAAAACCATCATTAAAAATCATATTATAACAACAATTTTCTGTTCTTTTGCAATACGTTTATAAAATTTATTAAATTAAGAGTTATTTTGTAATTTTCTGTTCTTTTGATATAAATTTATAAAATTTATTAAATTAGGAGTTATTTAATAATTTTTTGTTTGTTTTCAATAAATTTATAAAATTTATTAAATTAGGAGTTCGTTTTTAAAAAATTAAGAACTCCTTAACCGTACAAAGTAAGAATATTTAGAGGTGATACAAACGGTAAAAATAAAACGGTAATGAAAGAAAAACAGAAACAAACAAAAAAATCTGGTGTGGCCAACACATGACTTTCTCCATATTTGGGGTATAGATATTTAAATTATTATGAATAATATTACGAGGCAAAATTATTATTTCCTATCGTAAAAGAAGAAACGTCCTTGTTGCCGTAAATTGCGTATATTTTGAATGTTTACAGAATTCACCGCTACATGGTGTTGGCGCTGTATACTGGTATTAAGATAAAGCGAAATATATCCGAAATGGATGGTTCTACGAAAATTAGTTACAAACAAAACTTGGAAGAAATATTATTCTCTACAACTTTGGTCCTTACGAAGATTACCAATAACGATGTTTTTAAGGAGATATTTAACGGAAACTGAAAAACCGGTTATTTATAAATAACTCCTAAACAATCACTCCTATAGAAAATTGTTTCAAATGAAAACTGTAGGAAATTACATTCTCTATAACCTTTGTATAGAATTGTATATACAATAATGATGTTTTAACGCAGAAATATCGAAAAAACGGAATCGGGTTTCGAATAAACCCCAACTTCCGGTTACCCGTTATTGTCGAAAAACTAATCAGTTCTTTATGCTAATGTTAAAGTGTTATAAATGAAGTTTGGTAACGATATGGCACGTACTTTTTGAGTTAGAGCGCCCACACTAACATACACACACACATACACAGGCATCATTCCGAAAATAGTCTAAACGTGTTCTAGGGACCTCAAAACATGTATTTCCATTGAAATCTCGAAGTCGATTTTTTTCATGAATACAATACTTTCCCATTACTACGTATGGAGAAAGTAAAAATTTACACTTACAGGTTTATGGGGATAACTCGTCGCTGGTGACCTGGTGTCAAACGTTCATGCACTCATCCCTCCCAAAAGAACTAAACCTGTCAGAAGAACATTCACTCACATACGCACCCACGCAACAAACGGGAATCTCTAAATATTCAGTGGGACACTAGATATGTATTTCGGGCATGAAGTACCCATCATCTGTAGCTGACGTGGAATGAAGGTGTGGCGTGTGGTTTGGGAAATTTAAATGGTGGAGTGTTTATGTGAAAGTGAAAGGAGGGGGAGGGCTTACTGTTAAATTGCAGGGAGGGGTTTGTTTGTGTTTTTCAATGAGTCCAAGAAACATCCACAGTTGTGTATTGCAACTGCCAAAACCACCAATTCCGAATTAGGTGTAATAAAAAAAAATTCGAGAGGCAGGAGTTGCCGGTTGCTTGAGAATTCTAGTTGCATGAGTGCCGGATAACTGGGAGTTTACTGTATACAGTTAATCTATCTTTATTTTTCTTGAACCCTGATGCATTAGTTTCAACTGCCCTTACCAATATGGATGAAAATAAATAATACCATGAAATACTAGCCACCCATCAAAATATATGCAATGCTCATTTAACTGCATTTGTTTCTCTAAATCCTTGACCTTTTCAATTCGCCACTAATATAGGTAATATGGCATCGAATTCTTCTAGTCTTGACTTAACCAGGGGTTTTTCATTCTCATTATATTTATTTAACGCTAGCATAAGTCAGGGTAATTTTTTAGAAGTTGTTGTTTTAGTGATTATTAATACTCACTGAGCCAGATATGCACATCATACAACCCTAATCACAGCATCTTCAGTACCTCTCCTTCCTAAAGCTGCTACTCTTGTTTTCCATAATAAATGAGAGAGAAAAGAAATTTAACCAGGAAATAAAATCTTTCTTTGCTATGGCTTTGATTTGTTGTAACATCTGTATCACTTCCTTTCCTCGTTTTTCCTATGCTACTGATTGTCTTATTCGTGACTTTTGTGGTATTTTGAGGTGGTAAGTAATGTTTCAAAATTAACTATAACTACCTGAACCCACGCAATGTTTGCGCGTTTTTTTCAATTAATTTATCAAAAATTAAGGTGTGTAAAAAAAGTTGATCTCAATAATTCACATTTAACTATAGGTACTAATTAATTTTCCAGGTATTGGTAAGGTTCACTGAGTGTGCGGCTGTGTTTGCGTATTGACAATTTATTATGCGAAGTCAGTCAGAAATCTGCATTTTAAATTTCATATTAGAGAGGAAATTAATGCTATGCAGTAATTGACTGCAAACTTTTCTATTTCCCATAAAATAACACTTAAAAATAGAATTCTTGACCTGCAGGCTTTCATTTTTTTTGAGATAAAAATAATAAAGTATTGACCTACAATCTACGGTTGTGAAACATTTTGAATGAAACATTATAAAGATTCTTATTCTGTTCGTCATTTTCCACCTACAGTTCGAAATAGCTCAATTTAAATGTTTAATGCATGTAATACTGGAATTCAAGTGGAAAATAAAAGGGTATTGAAATGGTAAGATCAGTTTATAGAGGAATGTAAACAATGGATAAGACAACTCCACAGAGGTATATTTTTCCACTTCCATTATCTCAATGAAGAGAAGATAACTATGTAATGTGTCAAAATAATAACGTTCGTCCCTATTCTCATCTAATTTCAAATTTATGCGTGAGACTATTTGCGTTAATAAGCATTATAGATGTATAATATAATGGTTCTACCTACTAAAATGTAAGATTCCAGCATTCAAACGATAAAATGAAGATTCACCCGCTTTGAATAAATCGTTAGAAATGCTTCCCATACGAAGTTAACTGAATAATTATCCGTAAATATTTACTTTTCTATGTATACTGAAGTTTGAAGTATTCTTTTTAGTAACTAGTATTATTGGACTATGCACTCAAGTCGTATGATCAAATAGTTCAATTCAATTCCTTCCGCTAGAGGTTTCTTTAAGTAAAGGGTCTCTGCCCCTGACCGGTCTGGTTTAAACCCGTGAGATTGGTGGCAAAAATAGAGCATATCTTTCTAGCTCTGTTTAAAAGCTTGTGTGTTAAGTCTTCCATCTCTTTTCCACATCCATTAGGGAAAATAACCCATAAGTCAATCAGAAATCTGCATTTTAATTCATATCAGAGATACACAGCAATTGATCACAAACCTTTATGTTTATAATTTTCTTTGTTTCTTCTTATTGAATAATATACCCTTTCTTTTTTACATAACAATCAATGCAACCGTTTATTTAGATTAGCTACAAAGAGAAGGTAACAGTGTAACTTTCAATAGTATGTTTTAAAAAAATCGTACGTCCCTATTCTCATCTAAATTTAAATTTATGAGTTAGCCTATTTGCATTAATAAGCATTACAGCTGTATAATATAATAATTTTACTTATGAAAAGGTAAGATTCCAGCATTCAAATGATGAAATGAAGATTCAATTGCTTCAATTAAATCGTTAGAAACGTTTCCCATATGCAGTCAACAGAATAATTATCCATAAATATTTATGTTGCTATGCATCATTAATTTTGATGCTTAAACAAGAAGCGAATAATGCTTTGTTTAACCTATTTGAAGGTTTAATTGGCATTAATTGAATCGGAATCAACAATGACGGCCGACTTGGCAAAGCCCGGAAAGAGTACAAAATATCCACTAAATTTCTAAAACAATTGTGTATTTCTGAAAATCTCGACTGTTTAACATGTAAACATCAAAAGAATAAGATAGTGTAGTTTTTTAGCCAACAAATAAAGTAAAAATGAAGAAAATTAGTCCATATTTATGTGTTTTAATGAATGAAGGAAAAAAACCTTAATCTGAAAAATCAAAAATCCTGTGTAAACTTATGGGAACATATAATTGTCTCCTGGATTCGAACCTGGGAGTTTATGAAAATGAGAATAGTTTTCTAGGGACCCTCTAGCTTGTAGAAACAAAACGCAGTTTACCACATATCTCTACGACAAACGGTTTTTGAGATACAGGGTGGGACGGACGGAAGGACACTTCCAAAATTATATACAGGATAACAAATCACAAAAATCATTTTACTGTTATTTATATCATGGCTAAGTGGACACCTTGAGAAAGACTAGGGAACAAGATGGAATGCCACATGCAATAATGCAAATTTTGTTATTTGCAACATTAGCCATGACTACAACAATGGAAGACCAGGAACATCTCAGCATGGCAGATACCATTCATGCAAGTTTGCCAGGCAAACAGACATTTCATATAGCATAAAATATTAGTTGACTATTCTTAATACATGCTGGATGCATAGTGAAGTAAATAGTAACAATTTTAGATATTAATAAAAGCATTTAATATAATAATAGCCATTGTCTGTTGGTTGATTGGTCACGCTATGCAAATGCTAATAACTCGAGAAATAATAATGATAGAAACTCGAAATTTGGTAGGGATGCTTGATTAACACTTATTCAGAGAATGACAAATTTATATCGCGAAAAAATTCGTTGGTTCGTCTCCAATAGAGGCATTTCCATTTCCCATTACCTAACATGTAAAACGCGATTTTTCGACATGCAGCCTTTTATTCATTTGGAAATTAAAATTACAAGAAATTAACAGACGACCTTCGGATTTGAACCATTTTGAAGAAAAAGTTATAAAGTTTTTTATTCCGTTCGTCTTTTTTCACCCACAGTTCGAAATATTCCATGTTAAACGTTTAATTTTCATATTTTGTGGAAATCTCGCCATTTTAACGTGATGTTGCTATGTCGTCCATTATCATTGTTACCGTATACATCCTTCTGGGAATAAGCGTGCCTTGAGTGCTTCAATACGAGAGAGAGACAGAGGAAGGAAGGGGAGAGATTGGCGTGTTTTGTGGAAAATAAGTATATTAACGTAAATATAAAAAAATTTAAGTATCAACAGTGTCATTTTAGAAAAATTGGAAATAAAAAGCATTCTTAAATTAAATTCTTTGTAAACCATACGTGCTTACGAATTTATATTGTTATTCCTCAAATTAATTTCGTAACAATGGCCGAAGTTTGGAAACGAATATAAATTAAAATTCAATTAAAATGACATTTAAAACTGTTAACAGGCAATTTTCGAAGAAACAACATTGGATCTTTTAATGAATTGATTTGTTTTATAAAGGGAATTTTGGTGCTTATTTAATACAGAGTAAGTTCTAAGGCTTATAATCCATTTAAATCTAATAACAGTGGCTATTATAGTTTAAAGAAAGAACTTTATTTATTTACTTTACAGAATGAATTAATTTTAGGCTAGCACTGCCTATTATAAAAGGAGTTACTTTGGAATTTACAGTATGTAAAGTGGAAGTTGTACTGAATTGACTCAAGCAGAGGCGTAGCCAAGGGGAGGGTTTATGGGGTTCAAACCCCCCCCATGAGAACAGAGCCCGACAATACAAATGAACCAAGCGAGACGACGGCGAAGACTTCCGTATAGATAGTTTGGAAATGTCGGTGAAGAAGAAAGTGGAAAAACCTACAATAAAACTTGGGAATCCCTGCAAAAGTTTCCCGCTGGTCAATTTTAGAGAATGCAGCTGTGTAGCGCCCTTTTTTAATTACCTTTTTCGAACCCTTTACGATAATGCACGTGCAACCCAGGGGGCAACTGGAAGTGTGAACTCTGCCTAGTAAAAGAGGGTCCCAGAAAATCCAAGCGCAAAACTAACAGTAAGAAACGTTGGGGTCGGTATATTTTCATTCAGACGACAAAAGCCCACATGGCTCCATGTCGCTCCGTGTCTTATCATTCGATCTTATGCCTTTTTCTTGAAATATTCAAAATCCTGGGAAATACCAATCTACTACGAATCACACCCTCTGCTGCATTTCGCCATTCTCACTTAGGGTGGAGAGAGCGTCAGCAATACTTTTCGTTGGCCTGTGTCTCAGTTGTGTTATAAGTGCGCATAGAAGTATTTGGTGTGGCTTAGAAGATTGACTGTCGGACACAGCCTAAGCCTTAGATCAACCGAGCAGAGGAAGATAATAATACTCCAAGGAGGAAGGGATCAACGAGCAGGTCAACCTTCGACTGAAAGGAACATTTTTAATAGAGGTTAGTCTTTTCAACAATTTTGAATATTTATTCAAAGACAGAAAAATGCTTTCATTTATTTTTGCGAAAAAAATTATTGAATTGGTTTAACGGGAACATTTTTTGATGTTGATTTAAACGACTCGTTTATTTCGTGTTTAATAATATTTTATCCAGGGTTAAATAATTAACAGATCATTAATTTACTTTTTGGTTGTAAAATTTATTATTTAGTTGATTTTCTGCTTTGCGCCCATTGCAATTTATTATATAATTTTTTAATATAATTTATTTGCTTTATAATTGTAAATTATGAATCACAATTGAGTAATTGGCTAACAAATAAACTTAGAAGGATGAAATGACTGAAGGTAGATAGAGAACTGAAATAAGAAAGAGAATGACAAGTAGGATTTTAGTTTTATATAGATAAAATATGATTAACATCCGAATTATTTGCATTTATTCCATATCTTCATTAATTTTGGTGAAAGTTTTCTTATTCTTATTTTTCACGCTTAAATGTTAATGTTAATGAGTTTTTCGAAAACAATTATACTCAAAAACATAGAAATTATGTAATAGTTAAAAAACTCGGGCATAAATTAAATAATTGATTTTATTACGTTTTTATTGTACAGAAAGAAATTTCCCATAAATACAATCTGGATTTGTGCAAAATAAAATAATTTTGCTTGATAAGATGCTAAGTGTTGCAAAGAATACTTTTTAGTACGAGGTTTAGAAACCTTCCTATGACGATGTCTCACAGTTCGCAGTTATTTCAAATTACATTACTTTGTGAAATAAATTACTATTCATTTAAATTTAATAGTCTTTTAAAGTTTAGGGTTTGGTGAATATGGAATACTTGGAAATTTTTAATTAAGTAAATGCAAAATCTTGTCTAATTTGAAAATCCTTTACCTGATTTTACATTTGTGAAAGCATATAAACAATATCTTTTAAAAATGTATGTAAATTTTTCATTACATTCTCTTTAATTATATTCCATTTCCATAAAACTCTATTATTCTGTAAATTGAATAAGTGTGTCTCATCACTCGTTTGACAGAGTTGTATCTCAAAATATATCAGTAAGAAAATTTTATTAGCGAGGGCGCTCAGATGCCTCCGCACTTGGTGCATCATAGTATCTTGACCCTGTGCTGATTTCGCGGAGCATGAATGTGCACATTACTAAATTATGTAAAAATGTCTTTCTTCCAGCTAGAGCAAAACAAGCGTTTGCTTCAGACGGCAAAATTTTGGAAATTGTTTCGCAAAATTTGGAAAATATTTAAATCCTGTATTGCTAACAGTTGAAAATAAGTAAAGAGCTGGCAACGGGATGAAGCTATCGTTTGGAAATATCATTCTACACATCCGAAGGATGAATGGGAAGTATTAAAACCAGGTTCCCGACCCCCTGATCTTGGAGATTCTTTAAAATTTTTCCCATTTTTCAATATCTTAGATGGCAGCAGTGTAATAGAGCGATCTCCTTTTCCTTTGGTCAGTCTTAATTGCCCTTCTTCAAACTTCCAAGGGAATCTTTGCTAGGAACTGTTGGCTCCTCGAAGGCAGCACGAGCAGAGTTCTTACTATCATATCATCGGTCAAAGAAAGCATCTCTGCTGTGTCAATTTGCTGACAAAACAAACTGTTCTTCTCTCAAAATATGATAAAACAAAAACATCATACTAAATATTATTATAAAATAATGAAAATTGGCCATTCCAAATAATTTAATACGATATCTAGCCAAATTGATGCACGTTTTAATGACTATTTATTTTATATCTTACATTTTTAGGTTTAGGTGTAGTATTGCACTCCTTTGAAGTTTTCAATAACTCGATGTCAACTAAGTCAACAACTCCTGCAGGCGACAAAAACAATTTTCCTGTATTACATAGGGGATTGCGTGAGCGACCTCCAAGAAAATGTGCATCTACTCTCCATTTGGAACAGTTAGATTGAATATAATTTCTTCCATCCTTTTAGAGTTTGCATAAATACTGTGGTATTCAGTGAATCCATGAGTTTAAAACTAAAAATGTCAAACACTCGAAAGCAACCGAACGTAGTTATTGTTACGACAATAAAGAATAAGTTTGGAGAGTAAAATAATACGTCTGTTCCCATTTTTATTATATTTTGTGCGTATTTGTGCCCGCCCCTGGATGGCAGGCATTTTTGTGTTTTCTCCATGGCCCTGAACCTGAACCCCCCCCATAGACAAATCCTGGCTACACCCCTGGACTCAAGTATATATATTTCAAAGCAAAAATCAATTTAAAACTATTGAAAGTTATTGTTTCGGAAACTGAGAAGTCCAGAGTGGTGAGCGGACGCTAAACAATATTATGATACATTTTATTCCAAAATCTATTTAAAGTGTTATCAGAGGCAATTGAAGATTGAACAAATTTTTTTGTTACCGGAATTCTGCTTATTTCATGAAATTGAAATGCTAATGCATTAATCCATTAAAATCTGTTAAGAGTGGCTATTTTAGTTGAAAGAAATATATGTACCTACATGGCACTTCTATTCACTTTTCAGAATGAATGAATTCTAGGTTAACATTGCATATTATAAAAGGATTTTCTTTGGAATAAGAAGTTTGTTATGTGGTTATTTTAACTCAATTGAATCAAGTTCTCTTCTAAGTTTGAAATCCATTTAAAACTGGTGAAAGTGTCTGTTTCGGAAAATGAGATGGCAAGACTGCTGAGCAGTCGATAAACGATATTGAGGTACATTATATTCCAAAATCTATTTAAAGTATTATCAGAGGAAATTGAAGTGAACCAATTTTTTGGAACCGGAATTCTGCTTATTTAATGAAATTGAAATCCTAATGCTATAATCAATTTAAAACTAATAACAACGGCTATTTTAGTAGAAAGAAAGGTACTATTTTATTCACAGGGAATTTCTGCGAGATTTTAGTTAATTAAATAAAACAGACTTATAATATAGAAATATTCGATGGTTAAAACAGTGCACAATTTTATTCTTGCGATTTTTACGTTGCATTGACGAAAATTTAGATTCATTAAACCCGTTGAAATTCAACAGGCACTTATGCTAGTATTAAATAATGAGGAAGTGAATTATTTTTATTTTTGTACTTTATCTTCTAATGCAGTGGGTTCAGCTTATTAGAATCAAGTCAGGAAACCATTATTTGACTCAATTAAATGGCCAATTCAATAATCCAGAGATTATCTATTTTAGATATGGCAAATGATAAATGTTAAAAAAGTTTATTTCATAAATTATAATTTCGTGGTTATGTTAATTTGTGAGATGTAATATAAGAAAGTTTATAACAAATAAACACGAATTTCACTTTTCGTGTTATTTTAAAAATAGTTATCCAATGTCGTTTGAATCATGCTCTCCTTAATATGAGAAATTGAGTCATTTTCCATTTTGTATAAGCGACCGACCTTTTATGGCCATCCTCATCTCAATTCTAGGTTCCTTCTAAGTACAGCCAAAGCATGTTGGAATTCTTCAGTAGTAGGCACCGGTAAACAGTATACATCTTGATCATTTTCTTCTACATCTTCATCAACACTTGAATTGTAATTTCAAATGTCAACTACAATGTCATTTTCTGTCAATAGAAGATACAACGATGTTGTCATCTATTGAATTCCATCTGTAAAACTCTTCCTTAACTTCCTCCCTTTAGTTTTATTTTCTGTTTGATGTGAAGAAAATCTGATTTTCTGAAACAGTTAGCAACCTTAGGTAAACAACACTACAGTCATTCATTGCCATTAAACCAAAATACGTGATTCCAATAAGCAGAGATTTTTGAAAACATTACATACAAAATGATTTTGGTTTTAAGGTTTTGATTCAATAAAGCAGCTGATTCAATTAACCATTGATTCTAATATCATAAGTAGAACCCATTGTAATTGCTTATTTAACATAAAACAACAAATTATGATAGAGTAAATTAAATTCTTAAAACACTTTAACGTAATATGTATTATGATTCTGCAGTACATACAACTCAATGCAGTACAACCTCTTTACTCAAATGCCCTTGAGAAATAGGCAATTCCAGACTACTTTTTTCCAGAGTTGGCCATAATCAAGGATAAACAGAAATTATGCAATCATTTTTGGTTCTATGCTTTTATTTCACATAATTTTCATTCATAAAATGGTATTTTTCAGTTTCATTTTTTCACATCACATAGTTTATATTTTAAATTTGAAAAATCTGAAGCACATAAATTCATGTCATAAAATTATACAAAATGATGGCCATTAGTCCTTAATCACACACACCTGTGTCGGTCTTATCACTTTTTTGTGCAAGTACCTATGGTCACATCAGAAAAGTAGTTAAACTGATTACAGTAGACCTTTGATATATTGGACTGAAGGGGGGGAAGGTCTGTCCGTTACTTCCGAGTGTCCGTTATAACCGAACTATCCAAAGGATATGTATATGCTGGCTTAAATTGCTAAAATTCGCATGTTATGAAAGATGTTTAACTCCTGAAGCTTTTCCTTGTCCTTATGGATGTCTGAAACAATTTCTTTTGCAGTTTCATACTCTTGACACACCCTAGCCACCAGAACACCAGACTCCAGCTTCTCAATTAATTTCAATTTTTCAGTTACACTTTCGTCACTGCACAGTGGTTCAGAACGCCAAAAACCTGGCCAAAACCTATTTTTTGAAGTTGAAAAAAAAGATCTTTCAGACTTAGAATACGATAGAACATTGTTCAGTACGTCTAAAACTTCCTGGTTTGGGGTTGCCTCAAAATTCTTCAGTTGATGACAGTCTTCCAAAGTTAGTGCATGTAGGGCTCGGTTTTTTCGTCGGTGCAAAACGCTATTTAATCTACTTTTTGAAGCAGGATTTTTTTGTTCGGAAGCCATGCCTATGAAAAGTAATGTTTTATTATAAAATAATGAACATTACTGACTATTAAAATGTGTACTTTGTGCCAATTTACGCTTCTGTAATGTACAAACGGTTAATGTAATATAACTATGCATTTTTTTTCTGACTCCAGCTAAAACCATTCATCTCATTGGCCTACAAAAAAAGTCCAGCGTTGTCCAGTCCTAATTCTTTCATGAAAAGTTAGTATACGGAATACATTTGAAGATTCTGAAGGAAAGAATTGCCCGTTTTTGCCCCTTTTGCTGAAAAACTTAATTTAAGTCATAGGTGCACTCTCAGGGCCACCTTTAACTCAAGCGATTTTGACATTTTTTAAACTTTCTCTTACTTTTGCAAAGTAGGTAATAACTAAAAATGGAAATGATATGGTTTTAACACTTTATCCTCTATATTATAACCGCTTTGTCCCTGGCTGCCTGCCTGCAGGACCGGCCCGAGCTACTGGCGAGCTGGGCGGTTGCCATGGGTGCTGAAGCTTCGGGGGCACATGACATTGGGTGCGTCGAAGCTTACATGGGGCGCAGAAGATTCGGAGGGAGGGCTGAACAGAAGATTTGGGAGCAGCACCCCTCCTCCCAAATCTTGTTTCGCCCCATATTCACCAAAGAAAACGGCCACAGAGTTTGATGCGGGGGTGCTTTCGTTGTCCTTCCGCCTTTTAAAGATTTTAGCACATGTATGCGAAGATGGACAGAAAACCCCAGAACTATCAGAACAACCGAAAATTTCATGGACCAGAGCTTAGTGCTCCCACTGTGGCCCCTTCCTGCATTTCGGTTTTCATTTCTGCTGAAATAGCGATCACTTTTCTCTTTGCACTCGTACAAGAAAGCTGTAACTTTAAGTGCGTTGCTTGTCAGCAAGAAGGGAACGCTCTTTTTTGGTTTGTGTTTCGGGGTCTGCAATTAAAACTTCATCTTCTCTCACTCTTGAGAATCAACGTGGACACGTACTCGTAATCTGGTTAGTTTTTCTATAAATTCAATTTACTAAGTTTAGGTCAGGCGAACTTCAAATACCTTTGGATTTTATTTCCATGTACTTCGAACCCATGAATTTCATATTTCAAATATTGTTAAAAATGGTTTTCAAACTGGTTATATTGTGATTAAATCTGTGCTTGCAGCGGAAGAATATTTATCTAGTTTTCTTCTCTAATGCGTTTCCCTTATTTTCTTGATTTCTTCGTCAAATTTTCTTTTTATTCACCCTTTTAATTACCGTATTTTAGAGACTTGTTCGTACATGAACTCTGTAAATACCTTTCAGCCACATTTACAAAAGGAAAGTCATTCATATTTCAGTCTCAATGATAATCTGTAGTGGAAGGAATAATGAATATTGGCCGTTACTAACAATAAGTATTTTGTTTACAATTCTCATTAGTTTTAGAATAATTATATACAACTAGAGATCCAGTGACATTTCGCTTTCACATTAAGTTGATTTTTAATTTTTTTAAATAATTTAATTTTAAGAATACCAATTTTGTTTTGCTTGCGAAGTTTTTTCTTATTTTTTCTCCATAGGCTTTCAAGTAATCCTGTCTTTTTATCGGCGTTCATCATCCATTTATTCCCCCCAATAACCCTTACATACTGATTTTCATGGAAATCTGATACCTTTTTGATAAGTCAGTCTGCCATATTGGATCCGCCATTTTGTTTTTTATAATATTGATTTTACATTTATAATCAGTGACCCTGAAAACCGTCATACATCAATTTTCATGCAAATCAGATAACTCTTTGAGGTTTTGTCCGGCTTTTCTGCAATTTGAACCACTGTGCACTGGTTGAAATCTAACTTCATCCAATGCATAGTCATTCCATGATTGAGGTATGGCCAGGCATTCTCTCAGTTTTTGACTAGAATCTTAGGCAAATTATTAGCTAATGAATAATTATTGAAAACTAAGGTGGAGTCGTGCATTGTTTTCAAGTGTTTAATTCACTTTAAGCCTTCACATTTCGTTTTTCAGATTCGTACAGCCCATTTGAAAGCTACATTGTATATCACCATAGATACTTAGTTACTGGCAACCGTTATGAGTTGTTGCAGTCGTAATATTAGTGTTGAAATGGAATTATATAGCTGTTGGGCCGATCAAGTTCATTCTCGAATTACTTTGAGATGAAACGCAAGCACAAACGTGTGAAATAGTAAAGCTATCGAGAATTTGGTTCGACGGACTCCAGTGGCTCTCGTGGCAGAGTGGTTATGGAGTCTGGGTTCATATCATAGTCGTCCTGTCATGCCAAGGTTCAATTTCTGGTGGTACCCAATTCTTTTTATTTGCTTGGTTATCACACGTAGTTCCTACTTATTTTATTTTATTAATCGAATCATCAAAATTCAAAAATCAATGTACTCTCGGAATTTTCCATGAAGAACTAGTGAAGAAAATTCTGAAAATGTTCATGCAATCGTAATAAGAAAGACGTAAGTGCCAGATTAAATTTAAAAGACTATGCAACTCCAAATAAAAATGCAGAATCGGAGAATCACAATATTTTTATATGAATAGTTATTTTAATAATTAGTTCACCAGCTGAAGTCATTCATTTCTTCTGCTATGAATTTCTTAAAAAACCATATTAGTGACTTCTAACGATTTAAGAGGTTTTTTGTTCTTGCTATTGCCGATCACAATTATTTTGCAAAAAATTGTAGCAACATAAATTTTCTAGGGCAGACCGAAAGGTAATCACATAGAATAATTTTAAATAACATGATCTGGTACATGATAACCTCAATTTCAAGCAAAAAATTTCCAGGAATGACACAAAATTCAAGTCATGGAAAAGAAAACACACATATCTAATAAAAATGCTTTTAATATTTTGTTGCGCCTCCATTGCTTTCCAATACAGATTCAAGTCTCAATCTCACTGACCCTACCAAATTTTCAGTAACCCTGGGATGCCGGCCTAAGGTTGCCCAAACATCCCTGGTGTGGGCTTCTAATGCCTCCTCGTTCCTTTCTCCAGCATAAGTCTATTCCTTAACCATGAGGCCCCACAGATTCTCAATAGGATTGAGGTCGGGCGGGTGCAACGGCCAGGGTAAGAGGGTTATTTGAGGATTACGCTCGAAAAAGCCTTTCGTTATATTTGCCTTGTGTATTGGGCAATTGACCTGTATGAAAACTACTTCCTCGTCATCAGGAACTATTGATGTATGGCAGCAGGTTAGTCCTTAGTATTTCCACATACTCTGCAGCTTTCATTCTCATGGGCGTCCTCACTAGTGGCCCTGATCCTGCAGCAGACATGGCCCCCCAAAAACTCATACTTATATGTCCAGGATTATTTGTTTTTAATATATGTTGTTGGTCATATCTGTAAATAATTATGCATATCACAAATATTATCTTAGAATATAATGTATCATAAAAAGAAAAATACCGTTAGTCAATTAACATGTTATCATCACCTTGTATTCCTAGGAAGCCAAAGTTCAATTTTTCCATGCTGATTGCTGCGGAAGGTTTTTTCATCTGAAAATATGACCAAGTCCCAATACGCTTGGTCCATATTTAGAAATATTTGAGAAAACTCTATTCTAGCTAATTGATGATCCACGGTAACTAGAGGTTTCTTAGTCGGCTTGTGATGACGCGGACGCCCCCTTCCAATAGACGATGCCTTGCCGTGTAGTAACTGCAATTGATATTCATCCTTCTAATTTGAGCAACACCACCGATGGACAGTGGGGTTTCTGCAACAGCTTGCAGCAACGCTTCGTCTTGCTCCCTGTCCGTACATTTCGGCCGACCGCTCCTCGGTTTTGATTGAAGTATATTATTTCCTTCCCTGTGCCTCTTCAACCAGTTATAAACCGTTTTCCTGTCAATATTCATATCTGGTGCCACTTGGCCAACAGTTTGTCCACTCTCAATTAGTCCTATTATTTTTTCCCTCTCTGCAGGACTCAAAGGCATGTTACCACGACGAACCATCTCCTAGAAAGCTCATGGAACGACTGAAAATTTTCCAGGTTGTTTCCTAAGACGAGGAAATAGCATTGGCTCATGATAAGGCCCTGATACACAAGGTCAATTTAACTGTTTTTTGAAGGTAATCCTTGCAAAACCATCTTGCCCTGGCCACCGCACTCGCCCGCCTTTGTAAAATATGTGGGGCCTCACGGTGAAGGAATTCGCTTGTGCCGGGGAAAGAAACAAGGAGTCATTAGAAGTCCATGTCAAGGAGGTATGAGTAAGGGCAGATTTGGCAGCTACTAAAATAACATTAATTACTTCGTAAGTTCATTATGCTTGAATTTTCTGCCCTAATCCGGCTGAGAGTTATAAAGATGAGGCTATGGCGCTGCCCATTTTGCTGATGCCCATGGCAAATCCGAGATATAACTTAAAAAGGATGGGCTTGAGAGCGAGACAGAGATATCGTATACCCTAAATACACAATGCAATTTTTTCAATTTTATAAAATATATAATATTCACCGTTGTAAATGAACATAACGAAAGAAAATACTTTTTTATTAGTGAAAAGAGACCAGAAAATACAGAAGTTTTCACAGAAATGATTTTTCCTGAGGTATTCGTACCCTCTTTTTGGTCTTGGAATGTGGCCCTCACAGAAAACGCATTTCGATAAAATGTCGATAAGAATTAAGAATAACTAATAAAAGGAAGCGGCAGTCTTTCCTTGATGTAAATAACTTCTCGCAAAATTTTTAATGGAATGAAGTGACCTAATTAATTACGAGCTTGTGGTTGAAACCGCATCTGGGGAGAGGAGTCGGGGAGAATCATAATTGAACCTCGAACAGAGAGGTATCAACAACAGCCCAACGACATCGGCTTCTATTCGCACTATGCTAATAGCATCATTCAGCCAGTAATTCGAAGCTGTAATAGATACAATGTAGCTTTCAAATGGGCTGTACAAATCTGAAAAAGAAATGTGAAGGCCTAAAGTGAATTAAACACTTGAAAACGATGCACGACTTCACCTTAGTTTTCAATAATTATTCATTAGCTAATCATTTGCCTAAGATTCTAGTCAAAAACTGAGAGAATGCCTGGCCATACCTCAATCATGGAATGACTGCATTGGATGAAGTTAGATTTCAACCAGTGACTTTGTGGAAAGACTTTTGAAAATGACTGTACACTTAATATCATATACAGTAACCTCTCAATTATCTGGCACACATGGGAACAGGGGTGTGCTGTTAAACCAAATATGTCGTTAGGTACCAAGCAATTTTGATGTCTGGTATCATGGAAACAATAATATCAATAGTAGATGTTATAAATAATGGTAAATACTAAAGACCATGCATGTAGCTATGTACAGTACCCACCAAATGAATCATCTGAAGATCATTATGTTGAGAACACTGGGGTAGTAATACTATATTAACTTAAACTGTACTGCACTTATAGTAACTTGGACACAACTTAATTTAACTGTACTTATTCTAAAATTATACTATCTATTGTACTATTTACACAACACTGTAAGGAATAAAGTTTTGAGTGTTTACTGCCCCTCAGGTGTTCTAGTAGCTGATACATCATCTACTTCTTCCTTTGCTAGATTAGCAGCATCAGATCTAGATGTTGATGGTAATAAAGAATTCTCTTTGGAGACCGTACTAGCTCTCAGATGCTCCTCTGCAAAATGTACGAATATCAGCTTGTTTGAAACGTGTCTGCTTTTCAGAATAATCGTGTTTTGCAGAGCATGGCAAGATATGGCCATGCCTTCACTACGTTTTAATACAAACCACACATACAACACTTTATCCAGTTGATCTAATTTAGGCTTGCATAGGTTTTTAAGTTTACTTGTAGCTTTACTGCTACTCTCAGAACTCAAAAACTTTAACAAATCGTTCTTTTGATGTTTTATGTCATAAATGGTTGATGCAGGGCCATCCCTAGGAGGGTGCGGGGCCCGGGGCGATCAGCATTTGCAGAGCCCCTTAACAATCTAAAATTATCAAGGTATAATTCGCACACTAAAAACTAATTGTAAAAATATTTCATATTTTTAGATATGTATATTCCCGTATTATAGATATTGTTATTATTATTATATGTATATTCCCCTATTATAGATATTATTATATTAGATATGTATATTCCCGTATTATAGATATTATTATATTAGATATGTATATTCCCGTATTATAGACAAAGAATGCACTCGAGATATCAAAAGAAAAACATTAAATTCAGCACCGATATTTTGGTATTTACGTCAGATAATAAATTCGAAATATTTTACTCGTCTACGATATCGACACTAAAAGTTTTCGAATGCAACTGACTGATAGCATCAGCAATTATGCCACATTTTGTATGTGGCAATGTATGAAATTTATCCTACACGACAATGTATTAAATCAACAGTATACATTGTAATTTGAACCGATGCATGACGGCTAACATGGAGCGAAAGCGATAAATGTAAGAGCGCTTAGCGGATCGCTCAATTGTCAAGTGCGATTATTTGTGAAAATTCAGGGCAAGCGGAACAAATTGTACGAATGCGAAACATTTTCCGGGACTCCTCACCATGCGGGACAAACTATCGAAATCCGGGACTGTCCCGCCTAATCCGGGAAGATTGGCTGGCTTAAGATAACTCCGTTCTTCAGAAAAGTACTCCATATGTTTACATATGTTGCTTATTTTGTGCTATAAACTGTAATAATTAGGTGTATTCAAACGTTATACGTTTCATTCCTGTGTTTCATACAAGATACAGTAATATACGCTTGGTTGTGAATATCGTTCATATAATTATTTTATTTTATTATGCATATTTCATTTTATCTCTTATTTAATACACGTATTTTTTGTTTGTGACATGTGCGGACCGCCAAAGCGCGGGGCCCCAGGAGTGCAGGGCCCAGGGAGCGCGGGGCCTGGGGCAGAGGCCCTGCTTGCCCGGGTCAAAGGGCACCACTGGGTTGATGAAGCAATATTAATACATTCCGATTTACACCTCTGTCTATCTTCTTTACTATTTCAATTTTCTGAGCAATAGTCAACACATTTCTTTTTCTTTTCTGTTCACTACATGGTGTAAAATTTTTAGAGGCCATAGTTCTAGGGTGCACAAATAATTGATTGATAAAACAAGAAATATTACTATGTTATCAAATACCAATGGTACCTATTCCCACACTAAAAACGTGCTGTTAGAGCAAATGTGCCACTAAATAGATTGCCGGATAATCGAGATGAATTCCATCTATAGTGAGAGGCATGAAAATGCAAGCTTCAAGGTCAGCTGTATGTTGCCAAACCTATCATCAACTAGGCAAATCTGGTACATTTCCCAAAGAAAGCGTAGGTAAATCTGGCAACACTGCCGGGTGGGAGATGGAGAGGGGACCTGAAGAGTGGTTGACCTTGAAGCTTGCATTTTCACGTCCCATACTATAATCAAACTCCTCAGAGCCAGAACTCCAAAAGGCAATGAAAATTTTCCGGCTTTTGGAAGTTTTCCGTCTTTGTGGAGTTCATTATTCACACTTTTTACAAAATTGTTTTTTATGTTCATATAATCTGTTTTATTCTTCATACATTTTTACAAATCACAGTAAAATTTTTATTACGTTTATAATGTTTTAAAAAATTAACTTTTTATAATAAAAGAACAAGTTGGGAAAGTGTGCAACGTGTCACAAATGGGCGCGTTTCGTGCAATGGAGTATTAGAAAGAAATTATATACCTGTACATAAGTGAAATTGCATTTTAAATTTCTTATCTTCATCATAAATAATCCATTTTCTTCCTATTTAAAAATAGTGCATGCACAAGTAAGGAAACTAAACGTATGTGTGTGAGATAGTTTGTGTTAGCAACACCATGCAAGAAATTTTCTAAGTTCAACTCGAATTAAGACAATCTGGTTTGATTTTATCGATAGCGGCTACTCCTACGATAAATATGTATAGTAAAGGAAATACTCTTCTTTACTATTTCTACAAGTATTATTTGAAAAATATTTTGATATGAGCAATACTGGACAAGATATGATGAAAATTTAATTTTTGTCACCAGTAAAGTGGTACCCCTGATTGGTGTACCTGATTCATTTGTGCGATTTTCTTATTATATTTGACTGAATGTCCTTAATATCAAATTTCATGAAAATCCGTTCTGTAGAAGCCAAGAACGAACATGCGGACAGACGGGCAGACGGATGGACAGACCGACGAAAACAGGAGCTCACACTGGAAGCGAAACGCACCTAAAAATGTTTTAATGTATAATAGAAAAATTTTAATAGGTTTATTAATTTTGTAAAAAGACTTTTATTGCTGTTTGTTTAAATTTTTTTAATGGACGATTTTTTTCAACAAATAGAGATTTCAACGCAGATGATTTGTCATAAAATTCAGTCACCATTTTCAATTCCCCATTCCTCTAAAGCAATGGTTCCCAAACTTTTTCGGGTCACTGCCCCCTTGGTTCCATAAACTCATCCCCAGTGCCCCCCACCCTAATCTATAAAAGTATTCTTCAGAATGGCGGGTTGCACGACCCACTGAGGAAGATAATAACACAATAAAATTCAAAACAGTAACGATTAATTGCATATTTATTCAAAATCCAATTAAAGCTTTTTATTTTAATTAATTCAACAAATTTAATGAACTTGATCCAGTCTGATAGTCATTTAACAAGAGTTTTAAAACTACATTTAGTAACTACTTCACTGTTCAGTAAATTCTTAATGCGATGGATGGGCTTGATGAAGTGATACCAGTTTCCCAATGTCTGGTTTAATGTCACTTAGCAGGAGTCTTAAATCACCACCTTCAGTAAACTGGAGTCGATTTCTTTGTTTGGAGAGAAGTTGGATGACCACACTAAAGCAACGTTCCACCAAATATGATGTTGGAAATGCAACAAGGAGCTTCTTAACCACTGCCCATAGTGCAGGATCGCGATCAGAAATTTCCTTCTGTAACCAAAACTCTTGGTAAGAGTTCTTAAACTTTGGTTTCAGCTCAATATCATTTTGTAACTCAATTAGTTCTTCCTCTAATACCCCAACTTCGAGATCGAAAGATGCCAGGAGATATAATAAGGAGCGCAAAGAAGTCAGTTCAGTTGAGTTCTGCCTTTATAAGCAAGAAGAGATAAGCTATTTGTATATTCTTAGGCGATATTGTATTTTTTTAGTTTGTATACGTTTTGTTTACGTTGAATAATCGTTTTAAACAGCTAACAGATGTTTTGTATTCAGTAAAATTTAGTACAATACAAACAAACAGGACCAAAGGAAATAGGCTTGAAAGTGATAAGAGCAGTAAAACTTTAAATACAAAGCAAGGAAGGTGTTTTGCTCTAGGCACTAACCTGAACAGTCGTAAACAAGCGATCAAAGCGCTCGGGAAAGGCCGGCCTCCAGTGCCTCCCAGCCATCCCCTTGCCTCTTAGCGCCCCCCAGGGGGCAGTACCACCCACTTTGGGAACCACTGCTCTGAAGTATCTAAACACTTAAAAAGATCTCTTTTTGTCACTAGGTCTTCAAAAACCTCCACATCTTCTACATCAATACTCATTTCATCATCTGATTCATTCCCTACCTGTTTTGATTGAATTATGTTTTCAATGATGTTCTTGACGTTTATATAACTTTCTTCGGTAGCTGCTTCTTCATCAATCTAACATATAAAAGACAGTGTCACAATGTTACTTTGTCATGTAATGCTTTTTTCAGCTTAATATCCTGCAAACGACTGAACCGAATTTGATGAAATTTTCAGGATAGCATTATGATACAACAACAAAAAGTTTTAATTTATCGAACTCAAGATCAACGATCCAGGTTCGATTCCAGGAAATAATTTCCATTTTCCATAAGGTAACACGCAAAAAGGGACATTTCGACGTGCAGGCTTTCATTCTTTTTACTTTCTCCATACGTAGTAATGGGAAAGTATTGAATTCATGAAAAAAATCGACTTCGAGATTTCAATGGAAATACACGTTTTGAGGTCCCTAGAATACGTTTATACTATTTTCAGAATGATGTCTGTGTGTATGTGATTGTGGGCGATCTAACTCAAAAAGTACGTGCCATATCATTACCAAACTTCATTTATAACACTTTAACATTAGCATAAAGAACTGATTAGTTTTTCGACAATAACGGGTAACCGGAAGTTGGGGTTTATTCGAAACCCGATTCGGTTTTTTCGATATTTCTTCGTTAAAACATCATTATTGTATACACAATTCTATACAAAGATTATAGAGAATGTAATTTACTACAACTTTCATTTGAAACAATTTTCCATAGCTGTTATAGTTTAGGAATTATTTATAAATAATCGGTTTTTTTGGTTTCTGTCAAACATCTTAAAAACGTCGTTATTAGTAATCTTTGTAAGGACCAAAGTTGTAGAGAATAATATTTCTTCTAATATTTCTTATAACAGATTATTATAATATTTCTTATAATATCTACTTTCGCCGTATTTTCCTAGCTTGTTTTTGGTTTTGTATTTAATTGTTAACAAGAAGTGGAATTGCTAATACAATAAATCATTTGCACTTTCCAAAAAACTTGTAATTAGCTAATAGCAAGTTCTGAAGAAGGAAATGTTTTTCTGTTTCACTAACCAAATGTCTCACCATTCGGCACATTTCGACGATTGCATGGTAGCAACTTCCTGACAATTCAATGGATATTCTAGCAATCGCTAAGATTCGAATGATCCCAAAGAAACTCCAGCGATCGAGAGAGAAGATGATGACGAGTAGAGACTCCTTGAGCTCGCAAAGAGGCCTTCAGAGCGCTTGCTTTACACGAACAACGTTATGACATGTATTGAAGTAGATGACAGTGTATTCAAAGAATGGCGAAATTATTCGATTTCATATCATATTTCAAAATACAATACGACCTCAAAGCAAAGGAAGATTAATAAATACGTCAAAAAACAGTGATATGAATTAAAACATTGATGGCTAATGTTTTATGCTAAAATCGCCATTCATTTTCCTGCGATACATTGTTTTTGCGTTTTTAATACCTTTCCATCATATGAGGTATGTGTAATTACATGAGGGCCTGTACGCATCGTGCGTCGAATTTTGTGATTTGCCCAACCAAGCCCATCCTACATCTACCAGGCGACGACAACGGTATCCGGAACACGCAAGCGAACGAGGCCTTCAAATTTGGCACCCATAAGAGCTCGCCGCCATGGGAGCATGTTATACCTGCTAATGTGACCAGAGAAGAGGATAAATAATGCAATGAATGATTTGTAGGTTGATATAAAGGAATTATCAAATGATGAAAACATGGTCCATATAATTTCGCTGCTACATTGTAGATTGAGAAGTATCTAGAAGAAGATTAAATGGAATATTCAGATATGTATTAGGTTAATTTACGCGGTCGCTTTAGCCGTATCGATGGGTTAAGATAGCCTGAGGATATTACGGTAACAATAGAATGAGAAAATTCCTTTTGATATCCCAGTACGTACGATGAAGTACGTGAAGGGATGTATGCGTGAGTGAGTGAATGAGCGAAAACGACTGCCTGTAAATGCGTGAGAGAAAACAATGTATTGGGTGAATCAGATGATGTTTGTGTGATGATGTGTATGAGGGTATGTGTGTGTGAGGTTGTGTGTGTGAGGGTGCGTGTAAGGGTGTGCATGTGTGTGTGAGAGGGTGTGTGTGAGTGTGTGTGTTTGTGTGTGTGAGGGTGTGAGGGTATGAGTGTGTGTGTGTGTGTGAGGTTGTGTGTGTGAGGGTGTGTGTGTGCCACCAAAAATGCATCAAAAATCAGCTGGAATATATGCCACCCAACTTGCACAACAAACCCCTAATTATTAGGACCTAATAAATATACGACCATCAATAACTTGATTGCCCCTTCGATATAGACCACCCAACACACGAAATTACCCCCTGATTTATGCCACCCAATTTGCATTGACTGCCGCTATAACATATTCCTCCCTAGATGTATCAAACTCCCCACGCTCTTTTGCCAAGAGATATATACTCTACTGCACCAAACATACACCGAATGCCCCTATGCTTATATAGCTCAGAAATTCTATAGATATTTTCTGCCATCTGTTGGTTGGTTTGTTTGTCAGATGTAACGCTAAACCCGCTTGCTAGAAAAATGCTAATAATGATATATTTATTTTGACATGACCTCGGCAGGATTCAAACCCGCGACCGTAACATTGCTAACCAACCCCTCTATCGATAACTCGAGAGAAAATAAAGATAGAAACTCTAAATTTGGCAAGAATGCTCGATTCACATATGATAAAGTGGTGACGAAAAAAATCTCGAAAAAAGTGCTGGGTTCGATTCCAATGGAAGGCATTTACATCTCCCATTAAAATGACACAATAAAATCGACTGTATGCTTTCATTATTTTTACTTTCTCCATATACGTAATATAGAGAAAGTATTATTTTCATGAAAAAAATCGACTATGGGATTTCAATGGAAATACACGTTTTGAGGTCTCTAGAACACGTTTAGACTTTTCGGAATGATGTGTTTGTATGTGATTGTGAGGGCTCTAACTCTAAAAGTACTTGCCATATCGTTACAAAATTTCAAATGTAACACTGGTATGAGCATGAGGAGCTGATATATATATATATATATATATATATATATATGATATATATACAAATGTTATAGAGAATGTAATTTTCTACAACTTTCATTTGAAACAATTTTCCATAGCAGTTATTGTTTAGGAATTATTTATAAATAATCGGTTTTTTCGGTTTCCGTCAAATATATCCTTAAAAACGTCATTATTGGTAATCTTTGTGAGGACCAAAGTTGTAGAGAATAATATTTTTTCCAAGTTTTGTTTGAAACAAATTTTCGTAGAACCGTCCATTTTGGAGATATTTTGCTTTTTCTTAATTTGCAGTATACAGGGGCACAACCATGTAGCGGTGGATTATGTAAACATATTCAAAATTTACGTAATTTACAGCAATAAGGACGACTGTATACTTTTACGATACAAAATAATAATTTTGCCTTATAATGCTATTCATAAAAAGAAATTAAATGTCTATACCCCAAATATGGAGAAAGTCATGTGTTGGCCACATCAGATTTTTTAGATTAAAATTAGAAAGAATTCACCTACAATCTTTGGATATGACCCATTTTGAAGAAAACATTATAAAGTTTCTTATTCTGTTCATCTTTTTCCGCCTATAGTTTGAAATTTCTCAATGTAAACGTTTAATTCACACAGTTTGAGGAAATCTTGCCATTTTAACGGGATGTTACCTTGCCTACTAATTTCATTGTAGGACCTCTCTATCATACACTAACGAGATATTTAACTGACAACTATGTGATATGCGGGTTATGCCCAATGATCGAAAATGGAGGAAGGGTTTTGAGAAAGGCATCCCAAATGAGGAGAAGGATAGCGCTTCTTCACTCCATCAGGGGCCATTGAGGAGACTTGCACGAGGGTAGGGAGGCCCACGGAACAGGTAATGGAGGGATCGATCCGCGACCATATATCGCAACAGAAAGTGCAAACCCTGACACAATCACTTTGAAACAAAAGGCATGCAAACTAACAAGTAACAATAAAACACAGAAAAACTTTCTTTAAAAGAAAAAAATCAAAAACTAACTGTCGATGGGCAAAAGGCAAAGCTTGTTTACTGCCCGCATTATATCGTATTCCCTTGGGCTGTTTTGATGTCTGCTACCCATGCGATACCATCTGACCCAAGGTGAACAACTGTGACCCTACCTAAACACCACTTTAAAGAGGGCAGTTTTTCCTCCTTAATGAGGACCATCACTCCGATTTGCAGATTGGCATTATGTTTGAACCATTTGTTCCTCTGCTGCAGGATGCCAGCGGTTCCAAAATAAAGCCATGATTTGCTTGATCAGGTGCCACCGATCACAGTGGTTGATGGGTTTAAGTGGCAGCCCTTTTCCTGATTTCAACGTGTCGATTTCCTCCGCGAATTCCTCAGCTTGTACAAGTTTAATCCATGTTTCGAGGGCTGCTGACAGTTCTGCGGCCGACAGTTCTCCTTTACAGCAATTCTAAGGATTATGGCAACTAAATGTAAATCTATTACAGTATGCAATTATTCTTTTCAATCGAAACAATAACAAAAAATGATTTAGGATCTTCATGGCAACATTTTCATTCACCTGAGTATGGAGGATTACGATCCTAGCTTCTTCCTCCATCTGTATGGATTCTTGGGGCACCTCCTGCAAAAATGGCCACCGCTCTTGGTGTACCCTCAGCCATTCGGGTCCTGCTAGCCACCTAAGGTGCCTCAACATCTCCTCTGGATACAAACCCCTCGATGCGTAGTCCGCTGGATTCATCTCTGATGCCACATGTCTAAAATGATCTCGAGGCCACAACTCCTGCACTTGGCTGACTCAGTTCACCACAAATGCTTCCACCAGTGCAAGAAAGTTTGTACCCAGCGCAGTGCCACTGACAAATCCGTTCAACCATACACACCATCTATTTTAAATTGGGACCTCATAACATCTGCAACATGGCGTAACAATTTAGAGACAAGTACCATTCCGCAGAGTTCCAACCGCGGCAGAGTCACGCGCTTTAAAGGTGCAATTGTTGATTTTGCCAAGATAAGCGAGACCCCGATCCAGCCATTGGCATCCACCATCCGTCCATATACTACTCCTGCATACCCCCGCTCGGAGCTATCTGCAAATCCATGGAGTTGTATATTCACAGAGTGATCTATGCCGATGCACCTATTTAAGACAAATTTCGACAAGGGCAGTTCTTGCCGAAATTGCTGACATTTTGAACACACTTCTTTCGGAGCCTCATCGTTCAATAATTTACGAACCAGACTGTTCAAACGACTGTCCCCAGTCGTGCAAAAACTATGGACGTTTGCAAGAGAAGAATTGGGTGGTGAGCTCACCTTGCCCACTAAACAATAGCCCCATATGCTTTTAATGGCTCCCAGAGTGACTTCCGGTCCAATGATGGGATTGCTGAGTATTACTGAGGTGAACCACTCGGCTTCTAAGAGTAAATGCACTGGTCCAGGACAGCCGTAGGTTGGATCAGCTAAGTCTAAGCCTTGTAAATGCTTCCAGCCAGATTTATTCACTGCCATGGATGGGCAGCGAGCTATATTCTCTACCACCAATGCGCTGACACAGAGTTCTTCTGGGAAGCGAGGGACTGTTTTAAATTTACATATAACGGAGCCCTTAGCAGTTCCCACCGGAGTCTGGGCTAGACCAAAGAGGGTTGTCGAGTCAGAATTTATGTGGAGTCCTAGCCACAAAATGCAGGCATGCGTTATAAACGTGCCTTGAGAGATGTAGTCCAGCAATACCTTCACTCTCTTATGTTTCCCATTGACATCCAATACGTGGGCCTCTACCATCGCCAGCAGCACCAGGTTGCCTGACATGGTGGCATGGATCTGGACACCCGCAACTTTATTTTCAAAGTCCTGACCTTCCAGGGTGGACACTCCTTCCAAAGGAGACTTAGCAGGCCGCGTCGTATTGGTTAGACTAGGATGCTTTCTTCCTGGTTTCTGGTTAACCTCTATTGACTCCTGTACCCTCCCATGGTAGAGAAGGGTATGATGCAAAGATGAGCACTTTCCGCAGAACCAGTTTGACTTGCACTCGTTTACGTAATGACCTTCTGCAAGACATCGCAATCACATATGATGTACTTGGGTGAACTTAATCCTTTTAAGCACTGGTAGACCTTTAACTTTCTCGCAGTTATATAATGAATGTTTGGCACTACAGCCCAGCTGGCACCCCGATGTTGGCTTCGACGTGGTACCCATATTCATTACTAGCGTTGTGGTCCCTTTGACTGATCTGGTTGTTTTAGCCTGGCTGTAGGATGATAGCTTGCTGCTCCGATCCTTGTTTAACAAGGACACGCTAGGACGAGACACCTCCACCAGATTGGCTTGGTCTAATAGGAAATGAATAAAATTCTTCAAGGTCAACGTTCCCCTGATCTTTGTCTCTTGCTGCCATCTTTCCCGAAACTCGGTCGACAGTTTCTTCCGCAGTAGAAACAGTAACGGTACCGCCCACCCTTCGGCGTCATGGCCCAAAGACTTAAGAGCACCCAAGTACTCAGTCATGGTTGTGGACAATGAACGTAGCGGGCCAGTATCTAGAGTGGCGGCCGGTGCTTCCAGCAGCGCTTCCAAGTAGGTATCCACCAGTCGACTAGAGTCGTTGTACAAGGAATTGAGGGCGCCCCAGGCAACCTGATTGTTTGCTGCATCTAGAGGGAGAGAGAAAACCACCGCTAAGGCCTCACCCTTGAAGACGGATCTCAAGTACAGGTGCTTTTGAACCTCCGATACCCGCTGATTGCTGTCCACTGATGCTAGGAACATATCGCGAAACTGATTCCACTTCTTCAAGTCCCCATCAAATTCGACCAGCTGAAGTTTAGGCAAGACCTCGTCACAAGTGGGAGAGGGGTGTGTAGGTTCCCCATCCCTCGAAGCCCGGTTTCCATCTAGCCTTCCTTCATCCGGGAACAGGTTGGCGAGTACCAATTTGACATCATAGTATTTAAGTTCAAAATCAGCTATCTTCGCTTGTAAATCAATATCCACCTTCGAAGATTGCTTACTGTACTGTGCCGCCAATTTTGCGACCGTTTCGTGGAAGTTCTCAAACAGTTCATCTATATTTTCAGTCATCACCTTCAATCGAGTAACCTCCTTGTTATCAGGAGCCTGCTCGGCTCCAGCAGCAACCCTGCTTAACAGTTCTATTTTTTGTTGAAGTTAGTTGAGACGAAAACCCAAATCATCGATCAAAGGCATCGTGATTCTCAATGTATGTAATACTTAACAAAGTAAAAAATTAAACTGTTTTGCCCCTCTACAGATGCCTAAATATGTAAGACTTGCTAAGATAGCCCTCACAATTTCCTACCTCTTGGTCAATTCGTTTAATATAATAAATATCTAATCAAATACTAGGCGATTAGAGCAATCCAACAACAAGCGCTAATCTCTCATTTATTATATTACGATTTATTCAACCAGTAGTGGTAAATAATATTTAATTTATGCATGCCTATAGAATAATAACAGACTTAAGTTATTGCATAACCAATTGAGCTAAATTCAAATGAACCAAACAAAACAACTTTGCTTAATCGTATTATACTATACTGATTAACCGGCATTGTTAGACAACACGAGAAACAACTTCAAATTTACTTATCCAATCAAATTAGGAACAACGTATTCCTAATGAAGCACTTGTAAATACCAAACAACTTTGCTTAATCGTATTATATATTCTCACCCAATTCTGATCACTTTTTATCGAACAAAATTAATGCACCATAACTAGGATTAGCTAAATGAGTTCGCATATACTATACCCCACCAACCAAGGCATAGTCATCAACAACAACAATAATAATGAATTATTAATAAATGCAAAACATTAACAGCATATAACCCACTCATTACAGTTCTTATATACAGTTTGACAGTTCACCGATCAGTAGCGATATCAATGAACGGTGGAAGGAGAAACGCAGAACTAGTTCCTAATGCCTTGTCAACGATCTTGTAAAAACAGCTAACAGCAATCAA
This sequence comes from Uropetala carovei, assembly GCA_036926305.1. Taxonomy (NCBI): domain Eukaryota; kingdom Metazoa; phylum Arthropoda; class Insecta; order Odonata; family Petaluridae; genus Uropetala; species Uropetala carovei. The sequence continues at coordinate 162,211 of JAXCHB010000115.1, forward strand.
ACACCATAATTGAGTCTGTAGCACTTCCAAATACAAACAAACCGAGATCCGGCCCGAAGGACCAAATGTTGGCGCACGTAGGTTGCCGCACTTCCTTTGGCTACGATTACGCGCCGCCGTTCTCCGGTTACAACTTAGTGGACTGTAATTTTTATGAAAAACAAACAAGAATGCAAACGGTAATGAATCTTTCTTTATTACACTCTACACAAATCTGCTTTACAATCAATCACACACACTACCAAGTCCAACAGCAAACTGCACCAGTCCATTGTCTCTATCAACACATATTGTTCTCAGAATCCCGCATATGGCCCTCCGCTCGGCATCGGCGACATCCCTCGGTGCAAATAGTCAACATGTCCGAACAGATGCTAAGACATTACAAGGAGCAGACATTGATTCAGATCATATCCTTCTAATAGTCGATGTAACTACAAAGCTTTAACAAATACAGAAAACAAGAAGAGAAAGACAGACTTGGGACCTAGGAAAACTGAAAGAAAAGAAAGATGCCTTCAGCACGAAGTTGGAAGATCACCTTAGAAATTTGGAAAACAAACCGAAGGCCGTGGATACAGAATGGGAGGAAATTAAAGCCAGTATGACAAGATGTTTTGAATAATGAAATTGGATAGAAAGAGAAGAAAATCAGAAAACCATGGATCAAAAAGAAATGCTGGAGAAAATGGATGAGAGAAAAAAATGGAAAAACGTTAACAATGAAGAAGGCAGAGCCAACTATAGGTGCATAAACAATGAGTTGAGAAGGGTAACAGATAATGCTACGGAAAATTGGATAAAAGAAAAATGTGAGAAAATACAACAGATGGAGAAGTTTGGACGGTATGATATGATGTACACTAGGGCACTGGATTTAGAAGATAAGAAGCCTAACGGGTATACCTGATAGATAAAGTTTCCATTTGTTGGAACTGTGTCATATTTATTAAAACAGTAAAAACCATAAAGCAGTCAAAACCATAAAAACTTTAAAACATTTGGTGAAGTTCCACAGGCAAATGTTTTAAAGTTTTAATAGTTTTGACAGCTTTATGGTTTTTACTGTTTTAATAAATAAGCCTAATGGGATTCATCGTAAAGGAATTATTAATACAGATGGAAAAATAGTCGCAGAACCAAAGGATGTAGCACAGGTATGGGAAGAATACATTAAGGAACTATACAACAAGCAAGCAGGATCGGCACAAATAGAACTGGAAGAAGAGGATTGCATTGAAGAAGACAACTTGGGACCAAGTATTATGAAAACTGAAGTAGAAAAGGCAATACTGGAACTGAAGAAAGGAAAAGCTACAGGCAGCGATGGAATACCAGCAGAAGTACTTACAGTCATGGGATCGGAAGAACTAAAAGTGATTACGAAATTAATTAACAAGATTTACGACTCGGGAGAGTGGCCTCAGGATTTCTTAGATGTAAAAATGATCTCTCTAAAGAAGAAGCCAAAGGCAATGCAGTGTAAAGATTATAGAACGGTAAGTGCCACACACTTCGAAGATCATCATGAGAATTCTTAATGAAAGGCTAAGGAAAAAGGCAGAAGAAATGCTAAGGGAAGATCAATTCGGCTTCAGAAAAGGACGAGGAACCAGAGATGCTATCGGTGTAGTGAGAATCATATCAGAAAGGGCAATAGAGTACAGCCAAGATGGCTCCGTATGTTTCATCGACTGGCAGAAGGCCTTTGATAGAGTAAATTGGATAATTTTGATGAGGATATTAAAGGATATAGGTGTAGACTGTTAAGACAGGAGACTGATCAGGAATTATGTGAATCAAGTTGTAAAGGTCAGATTGGAGAATGCAGACACCAGCAGAGTAAATATCGGTAGAGTAAGACAGGGCTGTTGTCTATCGCTGATTCTATGCAATACAGTGACTCCCCAACTTACACGGGTCCGAGTTACACGGATCCGTAGATACACGGATACAAGACATCTTATCAGCTCGCTCGATTTTTAGTTCAACTGCCACTCAATAGATGGTGGTACTAGTACAGTAATTCCTCGGTATACGAGCAATCGGTTTACTAGTTTTCGCTTATACGAGAAGCACAAATTAATACCGGATTTTCAATTTACGTGCCAATTTTCGCTTATATAACGATCTCCTTCCTCTCGCAAACCGATCGTTTTTCCCGGCACCTATTCTCGGCTTTCGTCGTTCCCGAATCATCTCAAATGTGCAGAACGTCACGGCATCCCAACTTTAATAATGTAACTATTGTTTATAAAATTTATAACATGGGATGTACTGGGAAATTAATTTTCGTTTTACGAGTTTTCGCCTAACGAGCAGTTTTTGAGGAACAAATTAAGCTCGTAAACCGAGGGATTGCTGTACGCTGACACACAGCTGACAGCGTCGTTTTTGCCATTTAGATTAGTTATCCCATGGGTGCAAGTTGTGTCTCGTTACTGTACTCCCCTTCATAAACAAACTATAAACCCTCATCACATAAGCACTACTTTTTTAACTTTTACTATCCATTGAAACGAACGTATATGTCAAAAAATATATCGTATTTAAGCACTGTTGGACTTACACGGTTTTCAAATTACACGGCGACCTTCGGAACGAATTAACCGTGTAAGTTAGAACATAACAAGTGGCACATTGTGTCTTTGTCAGAGTAGCACTAAATTTTCAAATTAAAGAAAATACACACTCGACCGAAGATATCAATACGCTCCATATCACTCGAATCTACAGTAAGCCATTTAGTTTATTATCATACATCGACACGGTGAGAGCACTATTGGCAAAAATACTTTTGCGGACAAATAGTTAAGAGATTTAAAGTCTTATTTTGATGAGGATATTAGTAGATGTTCAGGTGAGTATGAGAAATATTTATTAGTCCATTACTAGTACATTCGTAAACTTACTTTCTAACATAAACTGAACCTCCTTGGTTTGGTAGCACCTTGAATAGGCAAGGATAAGTCTTACAATTAGCTGGTCGCCGTTAGATCTTTGATAGGAGAAGAATGAGATATTGAGAAACGGCCTGAGTGACTATTAGTTGGCAATGCCACGAAGAGAAATTATTTTACAAATATATTGTTTTCAAAAGAAGTTGAATAGGGGGCAAAGAGCATTCCTCTCCCCTTGGAGGTGTAAAACAAAAGATATGATACTTTCAGCAATACCTTAGGTTAGTAAAAGGATTTGATTATCCATTTCAATGGCGTTGCTGATTGTTTTATACATGAATAAGAAAATCCGCGAAAATTTAAAAAATCTAAGTATAAAATTTTTACCCTCTGAACAGTCCAGTAGAATTGTTAAGTATCTCTTTTAAGATGAATATTCTGTGTACGTTGCAGCTTTGAAATAAAACATCTGCCAACTGATTCATTAACAAGGAAATCAAGTCAACATTGCAGATGTTTACGTCTTCCATTCGTCTGATTTAATTACGAGACATCGTGATCATCTGATGTGGATGAATTTGTGATATTTTTGCTAAATGCTATATTGACTGTTTTTTATTTAGTTTTTAATTGCTTTTGTGATTTTAGTGAAAAATATCAAAAAAATAATTGATTCCTTCACTATGGGTAGAAAAAGAAAAACACCATCAGATTGGACTTTAGAATACCTCGACTTTAAGGTTTTCCAAACTACAGACAATAGTAATGGAGAAAATGCCATAGTATGCAAATACTGTTGCCTAAAAATTGTGGTTGATCCTAGTAAAAAGCCCTTTGATAGAGTGAACGAACATATTGCTAGTTTAAGACACAAAAAATTACGTTCTGAATTTTTAAATCCTCTTCCCTCAACATCACAGCAACAAGTTACACTTAATGATATACTAGTAAGACAAAGAGAGAAGGAAAAAAGGCAAGAAGGTGCAATTCATGATTTTGTTCGTGCTGTTTGTCAAGCTGGATTGAGTCTTAAAACTTGTGATGGTCTAATAGGTAATTTTTAAAAAGAATATTGTCCTGCTACGAAAACTATGCCAAAATATGAAATGTTACAGAAAAAGTATTTGCCTGAAGTATACAACTTAGAATTTTCCAAAATAAAGGAATTGATAAAGTACTCAAAAATAAGCTTTATTATTGATGAAAGACGCGATGTTTTAGGACAACCAACTGTGAATACAATGTTAACATATTACGATGAAAGTCAACAAAGAAAATAATTTTTATTGGTTGACGTTTCTTTTGTGACAAAGACAAATAGTGTTACTATTGCCACAGTTTTAGGAAAAACATTGGAAAAAATTGCTAAAAAGTGGGTAGATGTTCTTTGTATGGCAACTGACAGTGCCGAGTACATGAAATTAATGGTTTCAAATCTTAAAGTTGGAGAAAATATACCTCGTCTATTACATATTACGGATATTTCTCATTTAATTCATGTTGCTGTGGACAAAGCAATCAATTGCCAGGGAATTACTCCGGCAAGAAAAATAATTGTTAAGTTAGGAGCTATTTTTAAACATTCGCCAAAACGATTTGATCAATACTTAGAGGCATGCGAAAGTGCAGGTATGTTTGGAGTAAAACCTTCCGCTGTAGTACCGGTTCGATGGACTAGCTTTTATGAAAGTTTAAAAATAACTGTAGCAATGTGGTCTGGTATACAACATTTTTTGAAGAATTCAGAAAAGGAAAATAGTAAGAAAATATTAGAAATCAAGAAAATAATTGAATATTTTGGAAAAAATGAATTATACGCTTCACTCTTATATTTAGAAGAACGATTGATGCCTATTATTGATTTACAAAAAAAATTTGAATGTGCAACTCCAATACTACATCAAATTGATCATATTATCAACATTCAGCTTAAGTATCAAACGGAACTCCCTTGGAAATTGCCAGAAACAGGTTCATTTGCAGCTGTCCTGAGAACAGTACCTAGTACAATAAATGTAATTGCGGCCATTACGGAATTTTCAGAAGTTCTTTCTTCAAAATGGAAGATCCTTTTAAGAAATCTTTGCATGACCATGATAACCATGCTCTCGTACAATTTTTGGTCACATATGATAGTCTGGATGAGCAGATTAAATCCGAACTTACTGCCTATTTATTAGAGGCAACACCTCTGAACAAAGATTTGGATATTATTAAGTTTTGGGTTGATTGTGGTACCCGATACTCTAAATTAAGCAAGTTTGCCCTAACATTACTATGTATGTCCATGCGTAGCTGTGATGTTGAGCGTTCATTTTCTCATTTACGTCATTTGCAAACTCCAAAAAGGAGTAATGTTACGGAAGAAAAACTCGCCATGCAAATGTTATTGTATGTAAACCATAAAAATAATTGTTAAATAAACATTTAAAATTTTAAATATTTTTTAAATCATCCGAATTACTCTATGTTAACCCCCGATATTTACCCAGATTGAAATTATTTATAGACCAAGATAAATTTATGCCATATTTACATCCGATTTTTACCTGAATGCAAAGAAAAATAATAAAACCCGATATTTACCTCCAATGGATTTTTTTTAAACCCGAAAAATCCATACCTAAATAATAAAGGATGACGAAAGCAATTTTCGTATCACATGATCATTCATTGTGTTCATTCTTGCGGCCATTTTGAAGACAATGCAGATTGCACAATGGAATAGCAAATCCATCTATTAACAGAAATTGGTACTAAACTCAAATAATAATTTCCAAGCTACGTGGTGGTGCCATCTAAACGAGTTAGATGTAACAAAAACAAATTTTCCAAATTTGTTAGTTACGGGGTTCTTGCACAACGCAACCAACATAGTGCAAGAACCAATTAATTACAAATCTATATATTGACAGAAACTGGTGCTAAATACTGAAATAATAATTTTCAAGCTGAAAAGGGTTCTTGCACCAAGCCGCACAATTTACACGTTTACATCATTTTCGATTAAAAGTCGCAAGGCATACAGTAATCCCTCGCCATTCGCGAATTTACCATTAGCGAAATTTGCGTATTCACGATTTTCATTTTGAGTATCTGTCTTTTCATTCACGAGGCAGAAATTCGCATATCCACAAATGATCGCTCAAGTACCACTCACTCCAGGACATTTTTTTCGAAACGTCTTTCTTTCTCGATGTCTCGTAGTCACCGCGGTAGTGTACACGTGCAGTTCCTCGCCTATTTCATGAATTTATTGTGTCATTATCGTTATTATTACTGTTTACATTCACATTTTCCACACAATGCAACGGCGCACTCAGTGCGCCATTAGGGTGGTCCTCAAAAGACAAAGTTCGAAATGTTGCGGTGCTGAACGCTAATTTTGTTCTTCGTGTGGAGCATGTAATGTGTTCGAAAGAGGGGCTCGATACCTCAATATTTGATAGGCGCAAAACTCAATCAAAAATGGCAAAATTCGGAGAAAACATCCAAGAACCGATTTTGCCTCTCTAAATCGGCCGATATTATTAAAGTCTTTGATAACTTGATAGGTTTTTTTTCCTGCAAGGGGAATATACATGAAAAAGTAATAGATTACACATACTGTGGCTTCCTTTATTGTCATAATTTTTCAAGTGTAACATAAGATATTCTGCACTGTGGAGTAGAGACGAGTTGATTGTTGAACGACATCAATTTAAGGTGTGCACAGTGTTGCCTTCTTACAGTCAGGGTACTTTTTTCTGTACTCTTGGACAGCTTGAAGGATGTATTGCAGCTGGCCTTCATTTTTGGTCAAGTTTCCAATGTGTTCCTCTATGAAGGCCACTCCCCTTCGGCGAAAACATTTACTACACCGCGCCGAGATGCCTTACTGCAGTGAGAGCAGAAGCGTAATCACTTCTTGCTTTCCAAGTACGGGGGTCTGTAGCGAGAAAGCCCTGTTGGAGACCGTGACATTCGAAAAACCTCTTTGTATTCGATGTGAAAAAGACATCGAGGTTCTTCTTCTCAAGTCCCGTGCACAGATGGGCAGGATACGGCTTCAGAGGGTCCTCAGGAGCGTCTAAGGCAGACACCATTGCTTCTTTTGTCTCCACAGTCACATCTTTGTCAAAAAAATGTTACTGCGACCAGCTCTTCGCTCAGGTACCACATTTGCCCATACATTTTATTTAGGGCAGCAGTGGAAAGCTGATGATCATGCTTTGTGAAAGAGAGGAGTTCCTTAATGAGCTGTAGGTCGTTGCGCGGTGCCGATGTTGCAGCCGAGGCCAGAAACCACGCATTCAAGTAAATATTCACTATGAACACACACATTCTTCTAATATTGCGGCTTTCTGCACTAGAGAGCTTAAACTGCTGGCGAAAAAGAAACATTTTGCTAGTATAAAGAGCCTTTGACAACCACCTGGCGTGATGGAGAGCGCCAGGATACCTGAAGTGGAAACCATGGGATAGAGTACCGCCGAGAAAAATGATGGACAGTTCCAAGAACTCTTTATAGTCGTCCCACGGTTGAATGTGCTCAAGCTACTCCTTTGCAAATGCTATGATGCTCTCTTCCTTGCCTTCTAGTGTGGATTTTACCTACACATAAATATAAGTGCAATTGTTAAAAGAAGAGTGAGATATTACATGATTACAGAAAATAGAACAGGATGACTTGATGACAGTGAAATTAAACATGCGTGAACGGTATCAGTCGCCAGCAGGAGGCAGCTTAAAAACAACAGCGCCCTCAGCACTGCCGTTCAGGCTGGGCGGCTGGCGTAGCGGCGCAGGCAGACGCTGCTGTCAAAACAATGCTTTTGTCGCTAGTATCGATCACATAACGAACTTGTGTTGCATTTTCGGCTTCATTTATCATTCCTCATGACAGGAAGAAATAAATGCGAAGCAATCGCCACACAACTGACCAGTCAGTGCGGCGCTTGTGGTTTTTCACCGAATTTTACCATTTTTGATCGAGTTTCGCACCTATCAAATATTGAGGTATCGAGCCCCTCTTTCGCACACGTTACATGCTCCACACAAAGAACAAATTTAGCATTCAGCACCCCAACATTTCGAACTTTTGTCTTTTGAGGACCACCCTAGTGCGCCATGGGACCAGTTGCCTGAAATATTTTGACACGCACCCACTGAAATATGCGGTAGGGAAATTTTTGATTATTTCATTATGCATGGTTTTCCATTGTTTGCAGTGGCCGCGTAATAGGGGAAGAGGCAACTCACGAATCTCTTGCATATGCACCCGGGCAGAGTCAGCTGAGAAAATCAAAAATCGACATTTTAATGCACTCATAACTTCAATTATCCTACACCATAACTTTTCAATTGGACAGCAAATAAAAAAATTTCCAGAGCCTCCGATTGTAACCATATTTTTGAGTTCAAAACGCAGCTTATATCGAGGGAAGTTTTTTTTCTATTTTCAATGTTGAAAAGCCCTGGGTGCGGTTTATATGCGAGTAAATGCGGTATTTGCTATATAATGGCTTTACATGTATACAGATTATTGTGCTTAGGTCAGTTTAGGTTATATTAGTTTAGGTAAGATAAGGTATGTCAAGATAAAGGTTTTTGTGTGAGAATGTGTGTGTATGCACTATGTAAAAATATTCGTTTGATGCTTATCAACAATGGTAAAATTTTATTCATCACGGTAAATCTATATCACTTAATGCCAATATCGCGCTTGTGGGATGCTTCCAAAAAACATGGTGCTAAACAAACCTGTTTGATTTTTTAAGAACTTGTTTGATACGTATTACTGCAGAAGACACTAAAGACACATCCAATCCTAAAAACAAATTGAAAGTACTGATAATTAAATGTGTAAATAAGAACAAGCATTGCCAAGTGTCACCAAGTAAAAAAACCTGGTTTTCACTCACATATGCAGAGTTACCAATTGGTGATGTATTTATAATTTCTTTCTTCACAAAACATATGTCCCAGTATCCAATTAGAACACACATTACTTAAATTTAAGAAATAATTAAATTAAAATAGCAAATATATTAACAAAAATTTGATAAACGATAATGTCGATTATTGGGTTGTGTTCAACTTCTTGAAAACCTTGTGGAACTACATTAGTAGGACATCCTTATACTCCTGGTTGGGTCTGGAAACCCATTGTAGGAGCTAAACCCTCTCACCTGCTGTCCTGCTTAGTTGGGTCTGGTTATGCAACAAATGAAATGGTGGCTTCAATCAATGTGCATCTTTTAAACCAATTTGTTGCTGAAGAACTATTTTACAACTCTGTGAATACCATAACTAATTTGGGCGAAGCAGTAAATTATCCGGTTGAGTTTTTGGCGCACCAATTATATTAGGAGCTCCAAAACTTTGTAATGGAACCCATTTGCAGATTCATACAAAATTTTGACAGAATGTGCAAAAGGACAAAGTGTTTTCATAACACATATCCCTATGATTCCTAGCAACTACCCTATTGAATTTAAACGACTTCAATTTCCGGTAAAGCTTTGTTTTGCAATGACTATTAATAAGGCCCAAGGTCAATCACTAAAATTTTTTTGTGGCCATTTATATGTAGCATGCTCAAGATTAAGTAGTGGAAATCATTTGTACATTCTTTAACAAAGTGAAAAGACCCTCAAAATAATCTATAAATAATTACTGTAAAGAGATTTAAGTATGTTATTCAAGATAAATGAATTCAAGGAATACATATTATTCATTCAAAACCATGAAAGATTATTAGTACCTGCCAATGGGACTTTACAAGATATTAATTATAATTACTCTGGACAAAGAACAGGTTATTCTATTACGAGGGTGAATCAAAAAGTAAGTTGCACTCAGCGCTATCTCTCATCGCATTACAGAAACAACATGTTCGCTTCGGGGAGATGTAGTTCACAGAAAAACCATCCGACCAGGCAAGTTTCCAACTTGCTAACGTTCATATTAATATTGTTAGTAATCGTTCAAGCTGGCACATCAACTGGATTCTTACTCCAAATTAGAAGTCCGCGGAACAGTTCGTTTTTTATGGGCTAAACGCTTGAATTGCATGGAAATCCATCGTGAAATATCCGCCGTATACAGGAAGAATGCAATGTATCGTCCGACCATCGTTAAGTGGTGACAACGGTTTGAAAACAGCCGTACAGATCTGACAGACGAGTACCGTCAAGGAAGACCGTCAACTTCCAGCACTCCTGATCACGTCTCGCGCATTGAGGAGATGATTCGGGCTAATCGCCGGATCAAAATCAAAGAAACTGCGAGTGAGTTGGACATTTCCTATGGCAGTGTGTACTCTCCATCATCCACGACCGGCTAGGATTTCGAAAATTGTGTGCGAGATGGGTTCCACGCTCTCTAACGGACAAACACAAAAATCAACGTTTCTTGTTGTTTTTGCCTCTCCTTCAACGTTATTCTGCAGAGGGCCATAATTTTTTGCGTCGAATCGTCAAAGAAGACGAAACTTGGATAAGCCACTTCACTCCAGAAACCAAGAGATCGTCGATGGAATGCAGGCACTCGACATCACCCAGCAAGAAAAAATTCAAAGTTGCACTGTCTGCGGGAAAGGTCATGGCAACTGTTTTTTTTCACTGTGAAGGAGTTGCGTACACTGAATTCATGCCGAAAGGATCAACAATAAATGCTGCATCATACTGTCAAATGTTAAAAAATCTGAGAAGGGCCATTGAAGACAGAAGACTCGGAAAGTTGAGCGATGTAATCATTCTCCTGCACGACAACGCCACGCCTCACAAAGCAGCTGCAACACAGGAATTGCTGAAGAACTTCAGGTGGATAGTGTGGCAACATCCGCCCTACAGCCCTGACTTATCCCCCTGTGACTACCACTTGCTTGGTTGCTTAAAAAATGTTCTGGGAGGACAACAGTTTTCGTCCGAAGAAGATGTGAAGGAAACTGTTTTAACTTGGTTGCAGAACATAGGAGCAGACTTTTACTTTCGCAGGATCAAAAATTAATCACACGTTCAGAAAAGTGTTTGCATAACCTAGGTGACTATGTCGAGAAGTAGATTACAGTTGTATCTTCACCAAATAAATCTGTCGTTCTGCAATATTTTGTGGTTTTTGATTTATTCAAGAGTGCAACTTACTTTCTCATTCACCCTCATAGTAATCCTATATATAATTTCTGAAGTGTCCATCTGTCCGTCCGTCCCCTCCTCTATCTCGAAAACCGTTTGCCGTAGAGATTTGCAGTAAACTGCGTTTTGTTTCTACAGGCCAGGAGGTCCCTAGAAAACTATGCTCAATTTCCTAAAGTCCCGGGTTCGATTCCAGCAGATAATTATATGTTCCCATAAGTTTACACGGGATTTTCGAGTTTTCAGAGTGCAAGGTTTTTTTCCTTCATCCGTTAAAATACGTAAATATGGACCGATTTTCTCCGTTTCTGATTTATTCGACGGCTAAAAGTCTAAATTATCTTATTCTTTCAATGTTTATACCCTACGCAGTCGAAATTTTTGGAAATACACAATTGTTTTCAAAATTTTGCCGATTTTTTGTTCTCCTTCGGGGCGTTGCCAAGTCGGCCTTAATTGTTGCCTCTGCTTCAATTACCATCGATTAAACGTTCATATTAACGTAAAACTGGAATCCTTAAGTTAGTAAGATCACTATACGCAACATTTTTGTTTTAATTAAAGTTTTATTGTTATAAATATAGCAATGGATGAATGCATTAAGATAATGATTTAACTCGAGAACATTCAGTAAGATTATTTTCTGTGACTAGGACGCGTTTATCGTAGATTGTGGTAGAAAAGCATATTTATTTTTTTAAATATTGTACCCGAGTATTCAACCTTTTGGAAATACCAAATGTGTTTGTTTTCGTGACTGAAGCGACCAAGTCAGTGGAAATACGCATAAGACTCTGCCATTTCATTTCGAAGGCTCTGGTGAGGAGGAATCTTCCTAAACCCTGGTAAGTTTATACTCCGCATTATTCTACAATCAATTGTTTCAACGCTTACTTTTTTAATACTTTTGCCTGGCTTAAGTGGATAAATAATTATTTTCTGTGGCGTCGCTTTTACAAGAGTTATGTTTTGTGATTGATTAAGTGGATGACATTTCCTGTAAATTACAGAAAGTTCACATCTTTCTTTTCCCAACATTTGCTTTCTTTGAGGTGTTAAGACCCAGTTTGACTCCCGGTCTTAGCAGTTCTATTCTTCTGTTTCCTCATTTCACATCACTACAGTTTATGCCTGTCGCGTAAGAATCTTCCGATCACTAATCATTTCAATTTAATTACTGTGCCGCATCAATTTTCTCTCTACCTTAACTTATAAAATACAGATTTCTGATTACTTAGGGATAACATTTTTTTTAATATGCGCACACTGCCTTTCCCTCAGTGAGATTCTAACACGCAAACCTTACATTGGGAGTCAAATATCTAATTGTAAGTATCCTATACTGTGTAAATTCATTGCTAGAGTAAAATATGAATTATTAACGTCAACTTATTTTACAAACATTATTTTTTTATGAATCAATTTAAAATTAAACACGCAAATTTTGCGCGGGCTCAGCTAGTATATATAAATCTAATGAATTTTATACAATAAAAAATTAAAAAGTAAAATACCCTAGTTAAAGAAAGAGGTGGAAGTATGTTTTCTTAAATCCATTCAGGGTTCTTGTTTGTCTCCCCCTTTGGGGAGTGGCCAACCCAAAACTTTAGAATGTAGAGCCTCATTAGACCTTCACCTACCTAGCAGAAAATCTATGAAGTACTCGGAAAATAAAATTATTGGAAAAATCATAGATTGGTAAGAGATCTATTTCAAACAGAATTGGTTCCTTGGTCCTTGGTTTACGAGATAGATACATTCCTGAAATCGCGTAATTCGAATCCCACTTTCCATTATACCTAAACTATGACAGAGGGGATACGTTCTTCACTAACAAATTTTGAAACAAATATAAACACGATGAGCTTTAAATGTCCCAAATTAAATCCAACCGCGAGTGAGGCTTACGGATAGAAACAAGTTTTTGTGCCTCATCTTCAATCCAACCCAACCCAACCTCTCCATATTGATCTCTACTTTTATTTATTCTACTAGCACTTGTTAATGGTGTCACTTGGAGCAAATTCACGAATTTCCTTTTCATTAATTTTAATTGTTCCTACCGTTCAATCAGCTAAACCGAGCACTAATGCAATTTCACTGAACATTTTCCACTCATATTGAAATGGGTCAGTAAATATGAACAAATACAAAAGTTCAAATAATGTTCAACATGATTTTCGGAGTAACAAAACCAACTAAGCAGTGCAGGTTCACACGAGTTGTATTAACACAACGAGAAATATTCTCGTCATGAAATCCGATCAGCATTTCCATGTACCAAATCACGTTAAAGCGAATTCCACTAATGCAAATCGAATTATGGTCCCTATTTTGTTGATCACATATAAACGAATCCATATAAATTAAGGTCCCGTGTAATGAGACTATACTGTATCTCTTAAAAAGAAAATTGCAGAACCATGTCACATAATTTTGTTTTTAGCCAAAACATAAAAATGTTTAGAGGGTAGCCTAATACATTCATCGACATTTTCATTTTGTGCATCAAATAGTGGGTTTATTTATTGTAAGTGACCACACCCACACCCACTATACAGCAGTGCCATAAATAGGATTTGGTATTTGCCACAAAAAATGTGTTTATTTTCCCATAAGTATTAACACAGTAAAAGCCTGCTATTACGAGTATGGTGTATAATGGGTGATTTTATATACATCATCAATTCGATAATGTTAACCCAGCAGTACTCACGCAGGATGTTGTAGACAACCCAGCCATATGTTTATTGTCCTTTATGACCCCCTCCTTTTCAGCAGCTGGAATGGCATGTGTATTTACACTTTACCAGTAAAAATTCTTAGTTTCTTACTTTTATTTGAGTTCAGACGTTTTTCTTTTGACGGTGCGCTAGTTCCTGTTTGTGAACATCAGTAATTTTTCCTTCGTTCGGACATTATTCATATTACATTGTGACCTTATTATTACTATTTACTGCCCTGGTGTTATTTTAGATAATTTTTGATCGCCCTTCAAATAAAAAAGTTTTTTATTTTTTATGTTGCAATTTTCATTTATAGTATGTTTCTTTTTTCAAAAAATGATCTTTACAAATACAGGTATACCCCGCTTAACAAAGCCTCTGGGAATGAAACTCCTTTATAACGAAGACAGAAATTCCACAGTGAGATTTCGAAAAAGTCGGGAATTTTTCAAATTAGTATACACGTTTCATACGGATCAGGTGGCCAAGACAGGAATTGATACTGGCACTACTTACATTTCGAAGCTTTGCTAATATAGTATCATATATGCTACATTGCAACTATTAAATTAGAATGCTATATTCTCGATCCCAATCTATTCTATAAATAGATGAAGTACCATGAGAATGAGTTACTTTGACACTCTAACTCGAAGTAGCCAATTCCGAATGTTATAGCTTAGGAAACCTCTCATTTTCGTATTGAAGGGATGTACGTTCATTTTACATTTTTACTATTTGTTGATTGGGATCAATCCAATTATTACCCCAGTATGTACTCCAAACTTCCTTAAAGTGAAAGTAAGTTTAATAAGTAAAAAGTGCATCGTAAATGTATTTATTTAGAAACAAATATTCAAGTCATACGACTAGTCCATCTTTGAAACAACTACAGAGGCTTCTTCCCTTCGTTTTTCCCATCATATACACAACCACCGATGCAAAATCGCAGGAAATGAACCTCAGAAAAACCCTGTCATTTTGTTTTAATGCTCATTGTAGATTTAGAAAATTTAAAATGCTCTTTGCTTGTGTATCAGCAGTTTAGTCCATTTCTTTTATTACATGCTGAAATTTTGGTACTAAAACCCCCTTTTCTGAAGCCCTAGAATGCATCCATTCCTTTCTTATGTAATTTATATCTCTGGTAACGAAGTTTCCGATAATGAAGTGACGTCGTGGAACGCATCTACTTCGTTAACAGAGGTATACCTGTATATGTTATCAGTAAAATTAAATGAACACATTACATTGACAACAGTGGAGGAGATTTCCACTAGCATCGGCATAAAGAGATCACCAAATAAATAGCATCATACAGGTAGGAGGGAGAAGATGCTTAACTTGAGTAATAATTACCATATATTCCGGCGTATAAATCGATCCAGCATATAATTAGACCCCTACTTTTTTGAAAGAAAATACATGATTAGCATATGTTCGCCATATAAGTCGACCCCCACTTTTTCACTTAAAAATACTTCTCATGAAATCATTTTCAGACAAAAAGTCATGTACAATCCAAGTTTTAACAAAACAGAAATAAACATAATAATAAAAAATATATAAATACTGTTTAGAGTCCGCATAATTGTTCTTGAGCATTCCATGTGACAGATGTTTTAATTTCAACCATTAACTCTTTTGCTGCGGCGCTCGCATTTATGCACAGTGCCCTATGTTCCGAATTCTGCAGAGCTCACATTATTGCGAGTTCTATATTCCCGTCACTGCGGCGCTCGCATTTCCTCGTCAATCATCTACCTGTAATGGAGTGTCATCTATCGACATAATTTAGAACTGCTTGATAGATTTTTCAAGCCTTGACAGAATGAGTGCTATCATGGCTTCTTCTGGTCATAAAAATTTGTTAGAAGATGATGTAAATAAGCTATTATTTGCTGATTCAGCATCGGAGAATGAATGATGAAGTGAGTGATAGTTCTTGTGAGAGTGCAAGTATTGAAGGAGATTTTGAAATGGAAGAGTATGATGATACCACTTCTGAAACACAGAGTGTCACAAAGAATAGGGTGCAACAACGCATTGATTTGGACTCTGGCAGCTCTTCACAAGTAAGTGGGAAAGTAATTGGAGACAAATCAGGATTCAATACACCATTTTCTACATTTTCTAAATATTTCCCACAGACAGTATTTGAACACACTGCAAAACAAACAGAAGTTTTTTCTATGCAGTTTCTTGACAGAACATACGACTTTCCTCGTCGTTCAAGATATCGTGCCTGGAATGGGTGTAGTGCAGATGACATTAAGGCAATGGTTGCCATGGAAATTGGAATGGGGATGTGCAGAAAATCTTCTCTTGAGGAATATTTCAATAATTCACACTGGATAAATAATACACCAAATTATTCATCCGTTATGTGCAGAGACAAATATTTTCTCCTCCGTTCATTTCTGCATTTTAACAATAACGAAGAACAGGTTGCTAAAGGAAATCCTGGTTACGATCCACTTTTCAAAATTAGGCCTATCATAGAAATAGTTCAAAGCACTTACCTTGAGCACTTCTCTCCTGGTTCACAACTGTCAGTAGATGAAACTATGCTCCATTTCAAGGGGCGATTATGGTTCAAGCAATATATGCCCTGCAAACCCTCTTCCAAGTGGGGTGTAAAAGCCTGGTCCCTGTGTGACAGTAAGACTGTTTTTCTGTGTAAATTTGATGTCTACACTGGGAAATCTAAGGACTGTGGAGATGTTAATGGGCCATTGGGAGAACGGGTTGTTTTGAACTTTACACATGGATTCGAAAACAGAGGCCATGTTATATATTGCGATACTTTTTCTCCAGTCCTGCCCTTTTCCAAAAACTCAAAGCAAAGGGTATAGATGCGTGTGGAACGGTTAGATCCAACAGAAAAGGTCTGACTTTGGATATGAAGACTCAAACATGCAAAATGTTTTTTGTGAATGCCCTTAAAAATATGATTAGCTGTATTTGGCATGATTCAGGACGAGTAAATCTTCTGTCTACTCTACACAACACGGACACTGAATTAGTTCAAGTAAGATCCAAGAAAGGTGAAAGTGGGTATTGTTCAGTAGTTAAACCTAAATTGGTGACACATTACAATAAATTCATGAACTGAGTAGACAAATTTAACCAGATGTCTACAAACTACAGATACACTCACAAGAACATAAAGTGGTATCGTCTTCTATGGTATTTTATGATCGAAACAGCTCTTGTCAATGGGCGAATCACCCATATTATGGCCACAGGGAAAAATATATCTGCCCCTACTTATCGCCATGCTGTGATTGAGGGTCTCTTGCTCAACTACAACAGACCAGTCTCTGTGAAAAGGGGAAGAAAATCGGATGACCCATTACCGGAAGCTCGACTGACTGAACGCCACTTCATTAAGCAATTTGAGGACAAATCACACAGACCTGAATGCTGTGTTTGCTCAATTAAGGCCTCCCAGTGCAAATTCAAAGGAAAAAGGGACTGCAAGAGGAGGCAAACTTCATTTTACTGTCAGGCTTATCCAGGAGAACCTGCGCTCTGTGTCATCCCTTGTTTCGAAAAATATCACACCATCGGGGACTACAGAAATGTCTGTAAATGTCAGGAATGAGGTAGGTAATGTGTGAATGACTAAAGCATGTAATTTGTAAAGATAAAAAATAATAAAAATTATTTATATAACTAAATTCAATTCTACAGGAGAACCTGAAATGCCTTCCTTGATTAAGGATAAAACAGACCATAAAGGACTGGAGAAACATCTGCGAATGCCAGTAATAGCATGGACCACCATTGAATGACATAAGTATGTGATTTGTAAAGGAAAAAATAATAAATATTTATTATATTTTTCATCTAATTTAATTACACAGTCAAGGGTTTCCTTATTTAGGGAAATTACGCAGCGAAAGAGTTAAGAAACTTATTTTTGGAGAGCTTGACCCAGTAAATAAAGTTTCCTATAATTCGATTGATGTCAGGTGCCACTGATACTATCGAAATGAACTATACCTAATGATCGCCATCAATCTCTACGGTGATGAAATTCAATAAAATATCACAAACGTGTACCCCGCGCACCTTTTTTTTTCAAAATGTTGGTAAAAAAAAAGACAGCAGGTCATACATGAAAGATTAAAAATTGCGAGTTTGGATAGTTAATTTACTGCAACACGCTTGCATTACATTTATACATGTAAAAGACGAATAATTCTACAAAATTTATGCGTATCTACACAACCAAGAAACATTTAAGGTTTAAATGCGTGGTTTATACTGCTGTTGGTGCATCTTCAACAATGAGATGACGTAATATTTTTATAATATTAAAGCTGTACCTTTTAATTGAGTTTTAAGTTTATTATTGTTACTCAAAATAAGCAGTTCCATCATTAAAAATTTACTATCAGTTTCTAACTACACTTTTGCCGGAATAAGTTGGCATCTGGTGTCTGTATTCGCCGAATTCATCATGAGCTGCTGACGCTCCTATAACCCAGGTAAGAACCAAAGTTCCCTCTAATTTTTTCAATACATTGGCGGAATGAATATCGCCTTGTGCACCTACATAATGCTAGGGCATGGATGTGCACCGGGGTTGACACAGCCCTGTTTCGATATATCCGAAGATTCACTCAATCGTGTGCACTTGAAGAATTTAGTGTGCAGCACTTCAAAATCTGCTGCATGGCCACGCAGTCGCGCAGCTTAGAGGAAACCATGGAGAGAACACACCTACGGGGAATCCCCACACTTTTTTGATTTTTTTTCTAATATTCCACCACCGTAGACGTCAACTTATTAAAGCATGAATTTATTTTTTCTCCTCGAACTGGTCAAAAATAAGGGTGCGCGAGGTACACGAGGATGCAGATTACGTAAATACAATATCAAAGTTAATTATTATAAATCTAAAATATATGTCATAAAATGTAAACACTGGAACAGCTGACTCAAAATAGCGATAACCTCCACCGAAAAACCAACGGTCATCATAGATATTGATGTTATTCATCTGTAATTTAAGATTCACATTTTATGTTCAGTGTATAAGTCAGCTCTAAATTTTAGATAATTTTTTTTAAGCTTCAAAGGTCAACATATGCCGGCATATATGGTAATACCTTTTTTGTTGCCTCATGGATTTAACAGATATACAGCCAGACCCCAATTTAGCACCACTGTTTATCCATCACTACATTATCACTAAAGCATGAATGGTGGTAAATTGAGGTAGTATATGATTGCTCTATGTAATCATAAGATGGAAGTTCTATTCACAGTGATTCATGGCCAGTATGTGGGGGTATGTAGAGGGGCACTAAATTATGGTCTAACCATATGTGGATACTTTACTTTCTTTTTTATGCTTGTGATGTAAGTTAACAATGGCTGATGCTCTGATAGAACCCTGTTTTTGAGCTCATTGCTGTCCTAATTTAAAATCCTCTCTTTAGTAAACTCTCCAGAAAGAGATTGTTTAAATCGGGGCCCATGCAGGCTCTTGGCACCCTTGGATATATCCACTGGGAGGTCTAAAAAATCAATCATTCACTTAGTAAACCTTCAAAAAATAAATTACATATAAAAATGATAAGTACAATTAATTTCATTATATTTGTTTAATTGACATTATATATATATATATATATATATATATATATATATATATATATATATATATATATATATAATACATGTACACATGTATATGTATATAGATTTATGAAATTATTTAATGTACGAGTAGCATTTTTTCTAAAAGACATTTATAAATACACTCAGTAAAGGCAATTTCTATGATTTCTTTGCCCTCCAATCTAAATATTCATCAAACTCATCTTCATTTACACTGGAGGATGAATCATCCTCTTCTTTTGTATCTTTTACACCAATGGCATTTACTTCTTCCTTTTTCTTCTCCAAGTCAATCACTCTGAAATTAAATCAGATAAGTTTTTAACAAGTCATAAGCTATGGACAGATAAGATAAAGAATGAGGAGAAAGGACTAAGAAGAAAATCTGATGATTGTACAGATCATAAGATAGAAGACGGCAAACTGGGTCACACATTACCTGAAGAGAGAGATCATGATTAAAGAGGTGTGAGAAGAAAAAAGAAGTAGAAAAAGGTTTCAGCTGATAGACAACCAATAATAACCATAGACGTATATGCAGAGAGAGAGAGTACATATGATGATGAATCTATATCTACAGAAATATAAGAATATGCAAATGTACCCAAAGTCACTATGAAAAAGGTAATGCAGATGCATAGAGTATATTTTATTTTCATTTAAGGTTTATTTTTGTGAAACATAATAAAGATGGGGGTTTAGCACCACCTAATGGTCGGTTGACTAATTCAGCCAATTCGACTTATACACAGTGATGTAAGGTATCTTCTGGAGTAAAAGATTCAATATGAGCAATGAATCCTGATCTAACAACCATAGATGGAGAGATGCCATCACAATTCTAAGTTTTCAATGTTGTTCTCAAAGCTTTTTAAACAGCCTCTGACAAATTATAGCTGAAAGACCTAGCCTTTGAGCATATCACTGAAAGGTAAACATTTTGGTCCATGCTGAAAATTTCTACTATGCCTCCAATATTACTAGTATACACAATTTATAACATTTAGAAATACAGGCGACTCCTGAGTCTCAATTGTTCGAGTCTCGATTAATTCGAGATTTCGATCCCGCCAATCGATAATATACACGGAATAAACTTCACGTAGTTATTGGTTCTGACCAAACGCGAGGTTTAGTTTTGATGTAGACGTAGTTATATCTGCTCTAATTGTTTGAATTTGTGATGATTTCACTCTTTTTTCTCAATCTTTTATTTAAATTTATTTATTTTATTGATTTATTTATAAATTTATCACTTGACATGGCATCTAAAAGGAAATGTAATAGTGATAATGTAAGGGAATCAAATAAAAGAGTACATAAGATTCATAGTTATGAATTGAAATTAGAAATTTTAAAGCATGTTGAGAAAGGTGAAAGCCAAGCTGAAATTGCACAATCGTTGAGAATGTGTCCTTCAACTATTAGCACTTATGTAAAACAGAAGGAGAAAATTCTAGAATGTGATAAGTTCAGGTAATTTGATAACAACAATAAACAGTTCCCCACCCAATAGCTCCTTCTCTTCCAACTAAAATCTTCCAACTTCTCAATTAATAAACCAAGTCCAGTAAGCGCAGTTGAAAAAGATTTAAGGTATGAAAATATTTTTAATTTTATTGTTTCTTTATTCTTAACTTATTTTGTGCTTTTATAATAACTTTTATATTAATTTCACTGCGATAAATAGTTGTATGTATAGAGAGATGTACGCAGGTATGTTATCCAGCTCGCGCGAGTCGTTTGTTACAAACGACTCGTGCGATCCAGACCGGGCTGTCTGTACAGCATATTGCATACATCTATCTTTGAAGTTCGAAACAAAAATTTATTTTTTCCTTTTTAGTGCAAAAAACAAGTTATACATTTAAAATATTTATTATATAATTTATTCATAATTTAATATTGTTGTATTAACATATTAGTAATGTTATTTTATCTTTATAGAATGTGAGGGGAGACTTTTTCCCGAGATGCGGGAACGTATCCTCCGATTATAACATGCAAGTATATGGAAAAACGTCGTTCGACACTGGACTATTCGAGATTCGAACATGTTTTCAGGAACGCATCCCCAACGAGACTCAGGATTCGCTTGTATATGATAAATATTATTCATAAACTGCAAATCCTTTGGAAGACATTTACCACATTAAAATAAATATGAAAATTTACCTTGACCAGTTACGCATTTGCTCTTCAATTTCATGAATTTGTCGCTCAGCAATTGCTTCTTCCTGATCTTCCATGATTATCTGAGCTGAAACAGATGCTTCTTCCTTGATAGCACGTTGAAAACGTTCCCATTCCTCTTCAATTGGATCTTTATACTCAACATTTCTCACCTAGAAGAATTGGAACTATGTAATACAGTAAAAGGAATGCTGTTCAATGTTTTAATATGTGAAAATTACAGAAAATTAAATATTCTAATATTATTTGTTTTACTGCATGTAGCTCATAAAACTTAAAAGGTAGGTAAATGCAAATTATGGTTATCGATAATAATATTTAAAATTCCAATGCCTCCAATACAAAACGACTGACGCACACAGTGCCAACTATTGGACAAAATTGAAAGTTCTTGGGAGGCCCAACGATGCGCAGAAGTAGTGCCATCTAGTGGCAAATCATTGAACTCGGTACTGTGAACCATTTACTCCCTAAGTACCTTACAGTCTGGACGATATTACTTTGGGATTGAGGGTTGAGGCGGCTCGGGTGTGATGTTGCCAGCATGTGCATAACAGATTCCCCCAAATGCGCAAAAACCACGTTTCAAATATCTTAGCGACTGAGTGAGAGAGAGAGAGAAGAGAAAGCGTCCCAACACGTGACGAACGAGAACCAATAGGAATGAAGGAGGCGGAGCGTCACTGGGCTCAATTTCATTCTCTCTCAAGCCTCCGTCGTGTCCACTTCGAGTCTCTCTGTGCTGTGTTGCCTTTTGCTTCGCAAGTCCACCGAAAGGTGCATTCCAGTGTAGTAGATATGGCAATGCTGAGTTTGAGTTTTCTCCCCAGAAGACTTCCCCCCCCACCTCCTAGCAGCGGAGACACACGAGCGGTCCCGACTAAGTATTTTGTTTGCAGGGTGCATAGCGGCAACGCAACGTGATTGGTCTTAGCAACACTTCCCTCCCCTCTGCCTGTGATTGGCTTTGAGGGAGGGGAGTCTTTCCTGCCAAGCTCCCACCCCTCCCCTTCCCCGAAGTTTCAATACCAAAGAAATTTCGTCCAGACTGTAGTCTATAATATATTCTGATTCGTGTGTTTGTTCATGGAACTCCTCCTAAACGATAAAAGCTAGAATAACCAAATTTGGTACGATTCTTCCTTACAACCTAACTTAGTGAATGGTGAAGGCTTGGTCAATCAGGATTAATCAGTGCTTCCAATATAGGGGATTAACATTTTTCCATAAGATAACACGTATGAATCCATTTCTTGACTTGCAAGGTATTCTTCCTTCAAGCATAAAAATAAGTAAATATGGACCAATTTTTTTCGTTTTTGCTTTATTCGACGAATAAAACTCTATACTATCTTATTCCTACGAAATTTACATGTTACACGGTCGAAGTTTTCAGATACACGCTATTTGATTCGAAATTTTGTAGATTTTTCATACTCTTTCTGGGCGTTGTCAAGGAGGCCGTCATTGTTACCTCCGATTCAATTAGCTTCAATAAAGCTTATAAATAGATGAAAGTTTAGCGTTATTCGCTTCGCACTTTTGTTTAAGCAACGAAACGATCGATGTTTATGGATAGCAACGTAAATAGATACTGATTATTATTCAGGAAGCGTTTATTGATGAAAGTAATTGAACCTTCTTTCATCTATTGAATACTGGAATCTTACATTTTATGTAAGTAAAATAATTATATTCTACATTATAATGTTTATTAACGTAAATGGGCTCACGTATATGGTGTATATTTACCAGTCAGTGTTCAATCTTAGACAACTGTACGTTGCTTTTTCATGGGTTTCTTGCTTACAATACATAAATGTAAACATTTCATAGGCATAATTACACAAGAAATGAAGCTGGATTTGGTGAAAGTGATATATGTGATAGGAAATACAATTATCGTTATATTTGAATGCAAAACGTTCGGAAACGGATTGTTACAAGCAAATATGATTAACTGTTAAGAAAAGCTAATTGTAATTTGAAAAGTATCTACTATATAGATATTTTAAAGAGTTTGTATGTTGTGCTGTAGCAGCTTCACTAAATCCATTGAAATTCAATGGGAAATTCTGCTAGTTTTACATAAATGAATGCATACTTTAGATTAGAAAATGAAAAATTTCTAGTCTAGACCAGGAATCAAACTAAGGTAGTTTGCTAGCTAGCCAGCTGCTCTACCACAACCTATCAAGCCAGGCTAGTTCTACAAGAATAGAGAAGTAGGCTGATTTGATATTGATAGCCCAGCAACTCAAAGACCTAGTCTCAACTCAAGATCAAGGTGCTTAACACATTCCAGATGGACATCTCAGCTGTTAAATTATCTCAATTCTCTACTCCAAATGCAGAGACTGACCTTTCGATTCAATGAGTAATTTATACAATCAATGAATTCATTTTTTAATTACCTTTGCATCCAAGACTGGATCATCAAAGAAACCTTCTGGTAAGGGTTCAATGGAATGGTCTTTTGTGGCAGACTTGTCATCTTGGCTTTCAGCATTCTTTGTATCAGTCGCTGTTAATTAGAGAACCAAAGTTACAATGAAAATGTATTAATTTCTCAATGATAAAGTACAAGAAACTTCTAATAACTTTCTTCATAACTTCGACATTAACTGAAATATATATGATCTAAACAATTCATACAAATATATCCTGAATACCATTGAATTATGATATGTTAAGATTGCCATCAACACAAGTATTGTATGTTGACAAAATCATTGGAATGCTAAATTAATCCTGCAGAAAATTATTCAAATACATAGGTGGTGAAAACCTGGAAGAATAAAAATTTAAGAAATAAGTAAAAAGGTTTGGAGCAATGAGGACCAACTTTTACACACCTCATGAGGACCTTTGTATGTAAACACTTTAAAAAACACCAATACCAAAAGGCAGAGGAACAAATATCATATATTGAAGCATTAGCTCATTAAGTAAGCCAGTCCTTAAGCCCATGTTTCTGATCATTTTTTAAGTTTTTAAGGAATAATCATGCATTTAAAATCATTTAATCTTGTTTAAATTTAGTGTTTTTTGTGCACAAAGAATGCATTCCCATTTTTTCAATAAGCTCTTTGTACTAGTATGTTTGGTTTAACCGTTTGTGGATGTCTCCGGAACTTATCCCTCATAAATTTTGAGGGTCTGCTGTACAGCAGAAATAATCGTCACACAGGATGCGTTTATTACCTATTAGATAAACGCATAATGGTGAAAACAACATAAATCAGATCGGCATGACACAGGGAATGTTTGAATTTTAAAAACATTTATAATGTTACGAAAAACTATTTGCCAAATAATATTAATACAATAACAATTAAATATATAGTATAACTTTCTGCAAAGTAAATTTAAATTAGCAAAGCTATCTTATACAAGTATCAGGTAAAAATCTTTGTTCATCACAGGAACTAAGAGGTTCTTTTTTAGAATGATATGAATACAGTTGACTGGAGATCTCCGGATCATTGCCATAATCTCCAGTCTCTGGGTCAGTAGCTCTAATCTCCAGCTCACTTTTTTAAGGCTGTTAACTTATGAATAAGGTGACATTCACTGTAATTTTTTATTAATTAGGATGTTAATTTATAAGAAAAACAACATTGTTAAGTTTTAGCTTCAAAATTATTGAATAAGAAAAAAATCTATGGTTTTCGAAAACAAGTCTCCAGTACATAAATGTCTGAAAGGTGGCAACCCTAGATATGAAATATAAATTTTACTCCATTTCTATAACTGCTTCATTGTGAAATTTCTTGCTGAAGTTAGGGAAGTAATTTATCAAGACACACATACATTTTGTAAACAGTAGTTATGATTAGGAGAAGAAAATAGCATATAAACTAACATCTACATTCAAGGCACTGACATTACATGAGCTGGAGGTGACCAACTTAGGCAGCACTTATCTACAGGTTGCATTACAAAATCATTGCTATTACTCAAAAACTACAGGTATACTTTTTGTCTGTGGTGGTGATGGTAGCAGATTTTAATACCAGCCCTGCTCAAACTGCTTAAATTAATTGAAATATATAATATCTGATAAAAGTTGGCTTTTGTTTACCCAAGTTCACCATCATTTTTTTCAAATGACTTTGGATATCAAATAACACAAAGTAAAATGGATTCTATAAAATTTACCCTAGCGAAATATTTTATATTTATTTTTTCTGTTGACAACTCCCACAACAACCAGTAAATATAAAAAGAAATCTCATTAAATTTTTTGCAAATAAATCTGGAACCAACAGTCAACACCTTACTAAAACTCTAGCATCTAATATTTTCAAAAGCCACAGTTGCTACCAAATGCATGATTATTTTTCCTTTCAAATGAAATCAATTCATATAAGATCTGTTAAAAGTGCTAATACTTATTAATAATAATAAAATGATTTCAGAGCGAGAATATTGAACAATTAATATTTTAACAATATTACCTGACTCAAAATCTTCGTCTTCCGAGTCATTGTAATCACTTATGAGCAGACCTGCCGGTTTTCCCGAAGATTTGGCAACACTAGCATCTGCTGATACATTTATACTCTGACTATCAAAAAAATTTGGAGGCAGCGATTCTGTTTAAAAATAGAAGATAGTCTAAAACATTATGCAACGTAAGATATTAAACAATATAGAAGATATTAAATTGGTATTCCCACCTTTACGTTTCTTTTTCGGAGGTTCATCGGAAGCTTTTTCTTGTAAAGGAATTGAAGTAGCTTCTAAACCTGTGCTTCTTGATAAATTATCTTCACGCCTCTTCTTGGCATTAACGATATTTTCTTTATGCAGTTTACTGTTGATGTGGACACTCCAAATAGCTTCACTTCTGACTATTGAACCGCACAACATACAACTCAACTGACCATCTTTGGAATATTTATGAACACAATTAAGAAATAAACTTGGAGAAAGGAATGAAAATTATACGTATATCAAAAAAGCCAATTTCTATAAGAAAAAAAACATCTTATATGAAACTTATGAAAAGGATATTTTGCCAGTGGTGAATCAATCCTCTTTACGGTTTGTAATAGTTTTTTCTTTTGTTCAAGCATAACCTTCCGTAACTCATTTTGACTGATACTTTTCCGTGCAGGTTTTTTTATACCTGACATTTCCCTTTCATGTTTATGTCAAACCATCAGGTAATTAATACTTGAAATGCTCTTACAAACTTATCACGCAATTCATCACTCTTTTTTAACCGCGCTTTCAGTTCGATGAACGATATGAGAAATTAATTCTATTTTATATGCGATACAATCGCATCTGCATACGATATCGAGATAAAGAAAGGAGAAACGACACGTTTAATAATATATTGAAAAATAGTAATCCCCAATTATACGATGTGTGTGAACTTGTTTATAATAGGATTGAACATAAAGCGATTCCTTCATAATATTTTGGCCTACCGTTACGTTTCAGCAGCGCTTATATAATTTCTGGGGGAACGGTGTTACCATGGTGTTACCTCATTAATTTATTGTATTTACAGTTCTTCCGTCAATTAAAACATTTTCTTACATTAATGAAATAATACATAATGATGGTCAACATTACATCTTCATATTAAATTTAAAACCACATAAGACTTGTTCAAATATTAATATAAAAATAAGTTTCGAAAATGTTATGAATAAAAAATGTTGAAGTTACAAGAATTTAAAGGCTGATGAATGTGTTTACTTCAACGTCCCTCTTGTGAGACAACATCTGATCTGTACAAGATTGTTTTTTATCTTACACTTTCCAAGTTACTTTATATTTATTTAATGACCGTAGATCTCATTATGCATTCAGTTTTGCTCTGAATGGTTAGGTAAAGTTAGGCGTTCCCTTTCTTATTTTGCTACAAATTAAGCAGTGCATTTCAGGCAAACCTAACAAGCTGTACTATCCAAGTCTTCCTCTTGCAGTTCTCATACCCAGTTTCCTCCTTTTATGCATCCAATATACATACCTGTCCTCTTCCTGTCTCTATCCAAACATTCCCTATTGCAGTGGTTTCCAAACTGTGGGGCACGGTGGGCAGGTCAGAGGGTGCAAAAAGACTGTCACGGTCATGAAACCTACAATATGAAGTCGCCAAATTCTAGCTCTCAAGTGGCTAGGGCATATCATTTGCGATATATATGACATATAAGGGGGTGCAAGGACTTTTCTCTTAGTTGATGGGGGTGCAGCTTTGTAAAGTTTGGAAACCACAGCATTATTGTATTTAAAAAATTGTCAGAATTACTACAATTCCTTGGTACGCTATATTGTCCAGTTCTTCATAGTTTATTGTATATTCTGGATAGTAGTTCGATTTCTTTCAACAGTTTAGACCAGGGGTTTTCAACCTTTCCTTTCAACGTACCCATTGGGAGTATTTTTTTAATGGTTGCATACTCTTTAGAGAATATTTTACGCTCATGTACCTCCAAGTACATTTGAAGTGATAATGAAATGAAAGACATCTGTATTAATATAAATAACTCCTGTTTATAAGGTTGAAATTCACACCTTTGGCAATTTTTCTGCTTTATGACGGTATTCTATGTTGGCGCATTGCAACAGTTGATTCCGAAGCCATGCATAAAAGAGAAAGTAAGAAGAAAAATTATAATCTTTAACACTTTCATGTACCCATTTGAAGCTCGACGTACTCCTTGGGGTATGCATACCACCAGTTGAAAAATCCTGGTTTATGACCAAGAGCCACATACAGAGGCAAACAGCATGATGAAAAACAACTTTTTTGTACACAGAGCCTCCTAAAATATACATTTCCATCAAAATCTTAAGTCGATATTTTTTGCGGTTACAATACATTTTCTGTATCATACAATCGAGAAGTATACCACCTGTAATAATTATAGGCTGTGGGTAAACAAACCACGGATCCAATACACCGCAGAACTAGGTATAAGGCTGACTTTGACGAAGGTTCTCACGAAATGCTCAATCGATTTTTATCCTTCATACGTCTGTTTGATTGTAGGTATAAATGCACTAAAACACAAGGCCAAAAGTGCCAGTTCTAAAGATGTCTTAAAGCTATGCCATCTGATGCTGTGTTTCCATCAGTCAGCCACATGCGTCATGTCACAAATGTACCATATATCATATTCCCATTTTGCAAACAGTGAGAAATCACATAAGCAAAGTCAAGTATGTAATTTTGCCAGAAATACTACTGAAATTATGAATTAACACATAATTACTTAACAATATTAACCATTAGTGTCAGTAAAGGGGAGGTATCTTTAGCCAAATTATGACAAATATGGATTTTTCAACCAAATTAAAAACAAAAACTTCTTATATGTACTGCAGTATGGTAAGTTCCATTTGTCTCAATATATTTTAGTTAACCAAATACTCTGCCCTCTTTCTTGGAGGCATATAATGAGCATTCCAAACTTATGGACTGTGAGATCATCTTTTACTGTCATGCAGTACCTGTAGGATGTAAGTTACCAGAAGTACTTCAGCCGCAATGGACAATTTGGGTATGACCCATCAACCTGTGAACATGAAGGACTTCCTAAGTTGTTGGAAATTTTCAATTAATCAATATTACTTTTAAAATGATGGGTTCGACGATTTTCTGATCGAGTACATTCATCCTTGCCTATGGAGTGTGAAATATGTTCCTCTTTGAAAAAACTTTGTTTTACTACCTTTTTCTGTCATTCACATAAATTTGAAATGTGTAATTCCTTTTCATCTTAAATTATATTTTAATATTACATGGAGTTATATGGATTTTTTTACTTAAGTTAAATGTAAATCAAATGACAAGAAATCGGCAAATATAGGATTCAATGGTTCATCAAAAGTGTATTCCAACCTAGGATTGCAGCCAAGACCATCTTTATGTGAAAGTAGCTACCACAGACCCAGTGCATAGAGTTGGCAATTTTAATTTTATCATTATTCTGAGAAAATTGGAAAATTTTTCTACTGTGGATATGTAATTTCAATTCTGGGATGTTTCAATTCGGGGGTGTTTCAATTCTGGGGTGTAACTACAACTATGGGGCACCCATGCAAGTAAAATTCTTAAGATTCACACCTATGTAAAAAAAATTTCCCATAAAATTGTTTTTAACTAATTTCAATTTTTCATTGATTTTTGAGATTTGTATTCTGCAAATAAGTCATAAAATAATTTTTCGCATATGATTTTAATTTTAACAAGTCTTTATTATCATATCAATTCTGAACATTTCTGTCATTTATCAGTTTCCATTTTCCATACTTTCGAGTTTTCTATTGAAAGCAGTGATAAATACCTACTTTAATCTACCTCTGGCCACACAAGTGCATTTTTCTTAAAAAAATCTTTCAATTGAAGACAGTTACTGGCAATATATCATCAAATCAAATAATTTATCCCAAATTGACTAATATCGTTTGCAAAATGCACAAAAAATTGAACTAATTTGCATGCATGAGTTGATAATTCGGTGGGATACCCATAGAGGTGGTGATTTAGCCAATTGCTTTCTGCTGCTAGTGGTTCAAAATTCAACACCAAATTGACACCATACTTGGATTGATCTAGGTTTGAAATTAAATTACATGAAGTTATTTGCAGCATTCTATGCACAGAAGACGAAAGACACAAAAATATGTGCACACTTTGAGGAGGATGTAACAGCTGATCGAGTGTTACGCAGGGACACCAAACACCACCAAAGTTTACATTTGTCTAATTTACATAATTAAAAATAGCAGAATTTCCCCTCGCATGGTAAATACCTGGGAACCGAAAGAACGAACTGCTGGTAAGAGTGATAGGTATTGAGTGTCATTCTCAGTTTTGGCCAAACGAACTGAAAACGTCGCTCTATTTTCCAAAGATAATATTGTGCCAACCTTCTAATCACTCCAAATGAAGTTGCTCATAAGCGTTACGATTTAAGCGTGTGGGGGTAAATTTTCCATACCATTGCACATAGTTTTTAGTTTGGCTCATTTGTTGCCGTCCAGTATTAAATTCATCTTGAATAATAACATTTAATTTCCCATGCTCCTTGTAGGTCAGACAAAATACATAGTATTGAGGTTGCCCCTGAAAGTATGCAACCTCGTGGGGGGAAAATAATTGCAATAAACCAAGTCAGTTGGTCAGGATCTGCCCCTGCTCTTCATTGTTGCTTACATAAACAATCTCACAAAATACGTTTAATGTCCTTGTGTATGCATGATATTTTTAAGTAGGAAGAAAATGGATTATTTATGTCGAAGAAAACTTTAAAATGTCAAAGCTAATTTGTTAAATAAAGTAAATGTTATTTCATATGGCTAAATTTCAACACTATCATTTTTACAGAGAATTCATTCCGAAGCTAATCTTTTAAGATTCTGAAATCAGGGAAATTTTGAAAACCACCACTTTCTTGTTCTAAGAATGTCAGATTTGAGAGGTTTAATTTACAATATTTTTTCATATGAGATGTGCAAATTCTTCTTGTCCAAGGTCCATTAAAAGTAATTTTCCTCATTTTTACATCAATGTTTCATCTAGCTAAGGTGACTATATGTACCGGTTTGAGAGTGCTTGGTCCTGGTGTCCCGAAAAAATGAATAAAACATTTTTGTACCTGTTTTGAGATGTTTGCTGCAAATGTATTGGCAATTCCATCAAACCACACAAACAAATGCAGAGAACAAATTTAAAAATGAATGGAAATAAGTAAAAATACTTAGCAGCAGTAAACCTGCCTATTTTCTATTTACCATATATACTCATCTATAACGTGCAGTTTGAAGACCAAATTTTCAGGTCATAAAGTAGGGGTGCATGTTATACATGGTTAACACTTTTGGGCACATAAAATCAGATATTAAAATGAACTTACCTCACACCAGACTCTCGCTTTTGGGGTGAATTAAGGGGGAAAACCACAATAATTATCAATAATCCAGGTTATTCATATATTAATTATTATAGAACATCTCATTACCTCTATACAGTTATAATTCCATCCTCTCCAAATATTCTGCATTTCACTAGTTCATCAGCTGATTGCGGTAATTTTTGCAAAATCACCAGATAGACTTCCCACAAAACACACATCAAAAACAAAAAACAGAATAAGCAAATTCAAATAATTTTATTTGGTTAATGATTCTAGTATGTACAATTAACAATGTATGTAATTTAAAACCCATATAATGTGGAATGACGTGTATGATCTTAATCTTACCTGTGTGTTTCCAGTTTCCAGATTCATTTGTTAAATTTTCACGTTATTCCTTCTATTAACCAGTTTTAGAATGAGATAGGAAAGAGAGAACCAACATCCACTATAAATCAGAACTCTATCCATTTTATAGATCCCTTTTTGTCTGATTTAAAAGGATTAGCAACAGTGATGCTGCAGATTTCTAAGCATCATCAGTTTGCCCAATTTACTGTATGAAGTTGCTGCCATCTCAACTCAATCACTTTCATTATTGATGATGTCTCTCTAAGATGTAACGTGGCACTTATTGATCGTAATACTTATGGGCAAGTCCAAGCATTTTAAAACTTAAAAAATCCAAGGAATTTGGCTTTACTTTGTGATAATTGATACTCATATTTTCTTCAGAAATAAGTTTTAAAATTGTTAACTGGCAATAATTTAGTTTTTTAACATATTTATTTATGGTACTCTAGTTAATGTTTAACATGATGATACAAATTTGTTCTCATACCCCAAAAAAATCAAGGGTGCACATTATACACGGGGTCTGAGAAAAAGTTGGGATTTTTGACAAAAAGTATGGGTGCACGTTATACACGAGGGCGCATTATACAAGAGTAAATACGGTAATTGTTGAGTTTGCTAATACCTAATAGCTCTATTGAATGAGTTTTTAGTATCATGAAAAGTGTTTGGTCTTAAGAAAAAAGCTGCATGAAAGTGGATACAGTTAAAGCAATAATATCAATAAGAGTGAATTCTAAAGGTGAAAATTGTTCGCCATTTATGATAGCGTCCAATGATAAAAATTTCCTTCAAAAATTCACTCCTCTGAAAAGTATAATAATTAAGAGATAATTTGTGTCAATCTAATTATATGTTACTAGATTTTGATGTGCATTTAATAAAATTTCACTTAAAATGTGCAATTAAAAATATATGTTGTAAATAATAAAACAATTCCCATTACCTTTGAGTTCTTCTAATCTATTGATTTCATATTTAAAAATATTTGTTTCTTCATTTGTCAAAGAGCAGCTGAATTCTTGTGGACACCTAAAATTGCCTATGCACCAGGGGCCCATTTGTCCATTATGAAATCTTGTTACTATACCAGCAATGTAACTTGCCTCCCAACTCTGTGCGGGCCAGCTCAAAAGTTAAATATATTTGGGGGACACACCAAAATTTGAAAGGTAATACATATAAAAGCATAGATCAGTATTTTCGTGTCAATGCTCAATTAGCATCAATTAAACCTTCAAATAGACCAAAGGATAACATAATTCACTTCACACTTTTGTTCAAGCAACGAAATTATCAATCTTTATATGAAGAAACATAAATATATACTGATAATTATTCAGGAAACTGCATGAGGGAAGCATTTATAATGATTGACCAAAAAATTGTCGTCAGCCATTGTTGAAGTATTCACTTTATTTGTGATATTTACAATTCTGCACAATCAGTCGATGGCATTCAGTGAGTGGTAAGGGGGAGCACGGGGGGCCAAAGACTTTTAAGAGGGGGTCAGGGCCCCCCCTGGTCTCCCCTTAGTTACGTCCCTGCACCTTACCTCTAGCAGCTTTCATTCTAAGTTAATTGTTTAAGTGCTTTGTATCTATCTTCAATTATTTCTAATGTCCACTCTCCATTTCCTTCTTTTTTCATCTCTTCTGTAAATAAAGTTTTCTTTATTCTCTTAAATCGTTCAAAACATTTTCATTATGCTCCACCTATACTTGGTATTTGACTAATATCAGCTTCTGGATATTCATTTTCCTTTCCTTCTTAACTCCAAATCTTATTAGGTATCCTTCTAGATACAACCATATTTTCCATCATGGAAAGGTTTGAACTTTTTATTGCACATAAAAATAGTTTAAAATTTTCATTTGAAATACATAACAATAATAATGTTCATTGATCCCAGGACTAGTATATAAAAGTATTGGACAGGTCATGAAATTACACTAAGCATACAAATGAAATCAAATATGTAATTAATATAATTATTTTAAAATGAAACATTGTAAATACAGCTATTTACATAGGAATTCTTCAACTTATTAATCCGGTTGATTTGTTAAGATACAAACATAGGATAAGTGAAAAAGTATACATATCTAACACATATATAATATTTAATACAGTAAAACCTCGCATAGCACAGTAGCTGTGTTCCTTGAAATTTTGTCGTATGAAGCATTAAGTTAATAGGAAATAGGGAGTTAGGTTCATGAATCTCATATTATCTACATTTTTTAGAATAATTTTTTGGCCGGTATTTAATTACGCAAAATAATACTGTATTTACTTGCATAATCCACACCATCACGTAATTTGCACAACCGTATTTCTCCATGTGGAATTAAGAAAAATAATATAATAGTATGATGCGTATTTCACACACCCAAAGTTTTGGTCACTTTTATTTCACGGCACACCTTAGGGTTCGTTCAATCCTCACAGCACAATGAACCAAATTTCACACCGATATTGTGTAGAACACTTTTATCACTAACTATGAACATCAGCAAGAGGAAAATATCACTTTTTTCTATATAGATGGGACAAATTATGACTAAAATGATTCACTTTCATTTTGGAGATGAGAATTATAAGTAATGAGGAAAGTAATGAAGAATAGATAAAAATAATTAATGCTATTGTCCAGAGAGTAACGTGATACATACAAAAATTCCTGAATTTTTCATAAATAGAGTATAAATTGATGGAATGAATGATCTGAAGATCCTTATGTGGCAGGCATAAGCTGTAATGAAGGGAAATGTGGAAACAGGTGAAAAAATTTGCTATGACTGTTCGATTCCCGGTCATAGCACCGTGTCCTATAAGGTGTAGTAGAGGAAATGTATACCACCTCTAAGCGAAATCTCATATTGTGAATTCGCAGTATGTGAGGTTTTACTGTAGTATATCAAATTGCGAGGAGTAAAAAACATTTTTTTTAAATCAAGCTCCTCGCTGGGGTTCAAAGTTTGACATGTAGATATCCATCCACAACAACACCAATCTAATAAGTCCAAGAAGTGAAAACTGCGAATTAAGAGCTGGACTCAAACACACAACAACAAAATGAGAGATTTGAGATAACCAATACAGTAAAAGTCCGTTTCAACGGAACCCACGGGACCAAAGTCGTGCCGCTAAAATGAATATGCCGCTATTGGAGACTCAAATCAACTACAGAGGTGCTGCAATCAGTGACATCATTTTGCAATATGGCAGATGCATTGGTGTTAAGATTTGCGTAGTTAAAGGCGTTAAACGTGTGTTTCTGCATGTTTCTGTGTTTGATAGCATTCGTCATTATCATTAATTGCGAAGAACAATGAGTGGGAAATTATCACTCTTGTTTGGAGAGACGGTGAATTTCTTAGGAGGAAACCCTGGCTCAAGAAATATTATTGAAGGGGAATGCGTTCTTTAAGCTGGACTTGTGGGCAGCAGAGGGAAGAAGGATGGTATTGTACCTATTTTGGGACTAGTTCTTCAAACCAGCGGTATTATTATTATTATCAAGCCAAACGCTGCAATTGGGAGCAGGTCCTGGTGGCAGCGGTCCACATCTCATATACCAAATGAAGTACCTCATAATACAACAACATTACATTTAAGTGCCAACTTACTAAAAACACGTTTTCACACAAAAGAATTTAGAATTGAATAATAAAATTAACATTTAAAATGGGATACATTGCAATTTCCCGTGCAAACTCTTAAATTACAATTTCCCTGAAAAGTATAGCTTAATTAAAAAATAATAATAATTAGTATTAAAATACTAAATAGATCCGTCCTGATGTCAACGTCGTCATGACACGAATATGTGTGTATCATATTGAGAGGGGAGCGCACACATTCCCTGCCTGGTATTTACCCAGGGATGGGAGGGAACCCCTCAGAAGGCCTCCCGTAGGCAGGAGTTACAATACAGTTACAACATATGCCTACTACTATTTACAAATTATAACATTTCATACATTTGAAAAAATTTCAGATAATTTTTTGCATTTGTTCTCTTTTTCTATTGTGAACTTCTGGCAACCCTATTTATATTATAAATTAATTCAGACATTGCATTAATAAATACATAAAAATTACATATGAAATTAAATAATACTAACGTATTTAGGTAACAAAGAACGGCCGCAATGTGTTGACATTTTTCCAACAGTCCAGCCTTGCAACTGCACATTATCTTCACCAAGCAGATGCTACAATCTTCTAATATCTTCACCTCCCCAGTAATTTGTATCAGAAAAGAGCCGCTACAGAAAAATCAGGTAAATCACAAAATTCAGGAAAATCAGGCAATCCAAGAAATTCAGGAAAATCAAGAAAATCAGGAAAATCAGGAAATTCGGGAAAATCTACAATCTTCTAATATCTTCACCTCCCCAGTAATTTGTATCAGAAAAGAGCCGCTACAGAAAAATCAGGCAATCCAAGAAATTCAGGAAAATCAAGAAAATCAGGAAAATCAGGAAATTCGGGAAAATCTACAATCTTCTAATATCTTCACCTCCCCAGTAATTTGTATCAGAAAAGAGCCGCTACAGAAAAATCAGGTAAATCACAAAATTCAGGAAAATCAGGCAATCCAAGAAATTCAGGAAAATCAAGGAAAATCAGGAAATTCGGGAAAATCAGGAAATTCCGGACAAACAGGAAAATCAGGAAAATAAGTAAAGTAATTTTCCTGATTTTATTTATTTTCCTGAATTTTTCGATTTTGCTGAATTTCCTGATTTTCCTTATTAAAGTGCTTGAAATAAAAGATGTAGGAAATTATCAGTAAAATCAGGAAATTCGGGAAATTCAGGAAAATCTGGAAATTCAGGAAATTCCAGAATCAGGAAATTCAGGACAGGTAAATCAGGAAAATCAGGAAATTCACGAAATTCAGGAAAATCAGCAAAATCAGGAAAATTAGGAAATTCAGGAAATTCGGGAAATTCAGGAAAATCTGGAAATTCAGGAAAATCAGGAAATTAAGAAAAATCAGGAAATTCAAGAAAATCAGGAAATTCAGTAAATTCAGAAAAATCAGGTGAGGAAAATCAGGAAAATTAGGAAAATCAGGAAAATAAGGAAAGTAGTTTTCCTGATTTTCCTTATTTTTTAAAATATCGTGATGTTCCCGAATTTCCTGATTTTCCTGAATTTCCAGAATTTCCTTATTTGCTGATTTACCTGATTTTGCTGAATTTCCTGATTTTCCTAAATTTCCAGATTTCCTTGAATTTCCTGATTTTCCTGAATTTCCTGGCTTAACTGATTTTCCTGAATTTCCTCATTTCCTGATTTTCCTGAATTTCCTCATTTCCTGATTTTCCTGACTTTCCAGAATTTCTTGATCTTCCTGATTTGATTTTCCTGATTTACCTGTTTTCCTAAATTTCCTGATTTTCCTGAATTTTCTGATTTTCCTGATTTACCTGAATTTCCTGATTTACCTGATATACCTGATTTTCCTTATTTTCTACATCTTATACACAGTGAGAAAGGTGGGAAAGGACTACTTCCTTATCCACAATTGGACGGCATGTACTGATTAAAATACGCGTATTTTCCCAAGTTCTGCTATTGATTTGAATCAAATTTGGTACGATTGTGGAGGGCTCCCAGAAATAATTCATACGTGGTTTTTGTTTCTCTTTGCCCATTGTATTCAACACGGCGGCCGAGTGAATTCTGAAATACCATGTATCATCTAGAATTCTGATCGGATTTGAAACAAATTTCCCCGGGCAACGCCGGGAATTTCTGCTAGTTTATAATATAAATAGGGTTGCCAGAGGTTCACAATAGGAAAAGAGAACAAATGCAAAAAAAATCTTTAAAAAAGAAGCCGACATAAATTATCGGCGGTTTGTTGTATTTTGTACTTTCAGAACATAATATTTTTACTTCGCATGCAGGCATAACGATGCAGAAAGCAGAACGCAGAACGCTAGTACACCTGACAGAAGCCTATTATTACAATTGATATGTATTACACTCAGTTAAATGTTAATAATTAATATTAAGTCATAAAACAATTTTAAAATGTTTATTGATTTTTATTTATATATTAAATGAAGCGAGCGCACAAACATGTTCTTGGTTATCGGCTTCCCAATCTTCAACAGCCTTATCCAAGTCTTGCTTCTGTCGCACCTTTCTCGTATGTTCCATTTATTTGTCAAAAAAACGAATTCGCCTTCCCGAGGAAAACTATGGAACCAGAGATCAGGGTTCGACCAGGTTTTCGACAAACATTGTGGAACACAACAGTTTCGCTTCGCAGAAGATTTTCTCGGTGAGAATTTCACCCCGGTCTTTTCCATAATTATTTCCGTTAGCAAATTAGCTAACTGTACCATACAATGATACTGATGAAGTTCTTAAAAGGACTATAAGTCGTGTGAACAAAGGATGAAAGTAAATGAACAAGATATGAAAAGAATGGAGGTGAAGAAATGAACAGAATGAAGAAATGGTTTTGATGAGGAGTTCTCAAAAGAACTGTTCTGAATTGATGAATAGTGAATGAAATGAATGATAGTTATGAAAAGAACTGATTAAATAATATGAAAGAACTCATTGAACGTTGATAACACAGTAAGGAACTTCAACACACGTTGCGAGACTACGCTTACCAATGCAATGTAAATATGCCTCAATCAGGCTTGACACCAAAGCGCTAATTACAACTTTCGCCACCAGTTGGTGTATTCCTTTGCTGGAATCGCGAATAACGAATGGTGCTTCAAAATCATATTCCAGTTACTTTGGGGGCATATTTGGTATCTTTTAACGTTCTTCTTCCCTATAAGATATTGTAATGTTGTTCTTCATTATCGAATTTACTATTTCTTGCCCCTAATTATTACGGTGTAATAAATCTGTCTAACTATATATTAATTTTTTGTTGATGTCTGTCGACAATTGTGTATAATTTATATCGCTGTATTTCTCCAGAACCGTTCATCATAAAGATATGAGGTAAATGGCATTTTGTTTCTACTGGCTATGAGGTCCCTGGAAAAATATTTTCATTTGCTAAAGTGTCCCGGGTTCAAATCCAGGAGACAATTATATTTTCCCATACGTTTACATGGGATTTTTGATTTTTCAGAGTGCAAGGTTTTTTCCTTCATTCACCAAAATACGTAAATATGGACCAATTTTCTTCATTTTGACATTATTCGTCGGCTAAAACTCCATACTATTTTATTCTTGCAATATTTACATGTTACACAGTCGACGTTTTCAGAAATACGCATTCTTCTTTGAAATTTTGCAGATTTTTCAGTGGTTAAGCTTAAGGAAGATCGGTCATGACTGTAGCAACATCTATTAGACAATTGGAAAATGTAAGTTCACCGAAGATGCCATTAGAGCGAGTTTGCCACTAGAATGGGTGCCGTTAAAACGAGCTTTTACTGTACCATGAAAATAATGTTACGAAACATGATAACAATACATGCAAACACAATGAAGTAATTTTAGCAGAAATTGTCAAATTCTATTCCATTAAAAAATTTTATCTAAATAACATATCAAATATGTTGGTACTTTATGTATCCAAACTATATACAAGAGAGTGTCACTTTGCCACTTCGCAAAAATTTCATTCTCACTGGCGCCGGGTGAATGTGAAAAAGAGACACAAGACTTAACACAAACAGAGATAGGTAGATACACCGAGTTTTTGCCGCCATCCACTCCTGCTTATGTTTTTGACAATTATATGCCAGGGTAAGAGTGCATCATAAAATTATAGTAAATTGATAAAAATTTCAATTTTTTAAATAATGTCAGTATGTAGTAACAATGTTGTTTCGCCTTTTTAGGGCATTTACAAACAAAATTTTATTATATTTAAAAGTGGTCAGGAGTTATGGAAACTTGCATTTCAGATCTCTACATAGAGCTGCCCTATATTTGTTTTTCAGATTCTCACCATCAACTCTGTTCCGCTAATGATTCTTGACACCGCTGGCACTGATGAGCCTCTTTAATGTCGTCACACTCTATTGATGCTTTGAAACACCTGAATTACATCTCACATAAGGATCACATCGTTACCTATGGAGATAGAAACTCATAATTTAGCAAGATTGTCGACTCATATATTGTAACGTGGCGACGAAAAAAATCTCAGAAAAAGTCCTGGATACGACTCCAAGGTAGGCATTTCTATTTCTCATAAGGTAGGAGGGAGGGAAGGATGGAGAGGGAGGGAGGGAGGGAGGGAGAGAGGGAGAGAGAGAGAGGGAGGGAGAGAGAGGGAGGGAGAGAGAGGAGGGAGGGAGAGAGAGGGAGGGTGAGAAAGCGAGGGGATCTAGGAAAATTCACCGACCACAATTCACCGAAACACAATTCACCAACCACAATTCACCGAATCACAATTCACCGAACCAAAATTCATCGAATGTATTATTCATCGAAATTTCCAATTCACTTTATGAAGATGGGGGAAGGCAGAAGTAATATAAACTGAATGTTGGCAACAATAATAAGTAACAATAAACCATTACCGTTTCAGGAGGAGTGGGTACGGGGAGGAAAGAAGGAAGATGAAATGGTATAACAAAATGAAATACTAGCATCATGGATGTCATTCAACTGCAAATAATTGGTACATGAATAATAAATAAACATATTACACTCACGAGAGTAGGGGGAGGAGAGGGGGAAGGTTAACCATCTACAAACGGAATACTGACACCATGGGTGTCATTTGATTGCAAATAACTCGTAGATGAATAATAAACAATAAAAAAACAAATGATGCACTCAAGGCATATGATAGGGGGAGGAAAGGGGGAGGTTAAACATTTAAAAAATGAATATTGGCACCATGGGTGTCATTCGATTGCAAATGACTCGTAGATGAATAATAAATAAACAAATCACGCATTCAAGGATTATGGTAGGGGGAGGAAAGGGGGAATGTTAGATATTTAAAAACGGAATACTGGCACGATGATTGTCATTTGATTGCAAATAACACGTAGATGAATATTAAATAATAAATAAATCACGCACCCAAGGGTTATGGTAGGGGGAGGAAAGGAGAAAGGTAAAACATTTAAGAAAGGAATACTGTAACCATTGGTGTCATTTGATTGCAAATAACTCGTAGATGAATAATAAATAATAAATAAACAAATCATGCACTCAAGGCTTTAGGTAGGGGAAGGAAAGGGGGAAGGTTAAACATTAAAAAACGTAATACTCACACCATGGGTGTCATTCGATTGCAAATAATGCATAGATGAATAATAAATGATAAATAAATCACGCACTCAAGGCTTATGGTAGGGGGAGGAAAGGGGGAAGGTTAAACATTAAGAAACGTAATTCTGGCACCATTGGTGTCATTCGATTGCAAATAACTCATAGATGAATAGTAAACAATAAATAAATAAGTGACGCACTCAAGGCTTATGATAGGGGGAGGTTAAACATTTAAAAACTGAATATTGGCACCATAGGTGTCATTCCATTGCAAATAACTTGTAAATGAATAATAAATAATAAATAAACAAATCCCGCATTCAAGGATTATGGTAGGGAGAGGAAAGGGGGAAGGTTAGACATTTAAAAACGGAATACTGGCACCATGGATGTCATTCGATTGCAAATAACTCGTAGATGAATAATAAACATTGAAAAAACAAATGACACACTCAAGGCTTATGGTAGGGGAAGGAAAGGGGGAAGGTTAACCTTTAAAGGACGGGTTTAAATCCCAATTGTATTTTCTGGGGACCGAGACATTTAAATGGCCTTCTCTACATTTTATACAGCTATTCAGAAAATTTGATATTTTTCGAGAACTATAAATTACAAAACAAAATGGTAAAGAGCTTCTTAAAGTAAAACATTTCATCCACAGTCACATCTAATGAAGTCAAGTACTAATTGTAATACCTGTTAGTTTCCTCCACCAGCAGTTGGATAATTTCTATGAAAAACAACACAAATTCTTCACCAGCTAAAGGATCTTTATATATCTGCATGGCCGCTTCATTCCTAAAGCCACTGCGACGACCAGAATAGGGCAAACTCCTACTACTCACGCGGCAGAATTGGGTGCTCCATCCATCGAGGCTAGCACGAACCGAGGAGACTCCATTTTCCCTCTCACTCAAATCCGAAGTACCTATATACAACAAAAACAAAAAAATTTTACTTCGAGGTATAGTGCACTATGCTCTGATATCAGCTTCAACCTCAAGAATGAATATGTGAGAAACTATCCAAGGATCGTGTAAACATCTGTTTATAAAAACTGGAAAGGACACCTGAGCAAAGTGGACAAATTTTACACCCCCGAGTGTGTTTAGGCATGGGCTGAGGTCATAAAAGAGGCCTGGAAGGTCGGGTGGGCAAGCGGCTACTTTTGAGTATGTTGGCGGAAACATCCCTTGCTTAAAAAAATTTTCTGCGTCGCGAAAATCATCAGCTGCAGTCCTTTTCAAGTGCTCTCTAACAATATCTCAGGCAAAATGGCCTTGAAGACGTCACATGGTGTTTTAAAAGCAACGCAGATTTTACGGTTTCATTTGAAACCTCACATAAAATTTCAATTACATTCAGCTGTTTCAAATGAAACCACACGTCCTTTAAAGGTTAAATATATAAAAACAGAATACTGGCACCATTGGTGTCATTCGATTGCAAATAACTCGTAGATGAATAATAAACAATAAAAAAACAAATCACGCATTCAAGGCTTATGGTAGGGGGAGGAAGGGAGGAGGTTAAACATTATGAAATGTAATTCTTGCACTGTTGGTGTCATTTGATTGCAAATACCTCGTAGATGAATAATAAACAATAAATAAACAAATGACACACTCAAGGCTTATGGTAGGGGGTGGAAATGGGGATGTTACACATTTAAATATGGAATACTGGCACCATGGATGTCATTCAATTGCAAATACCTTATAGATGAAAAATTAACAATAAATAAAACAAATGATGCATTCAAGGCTTATGGTAGGGAGAGGAAAGGGGGAAGGTTAAACATTAAGAAAAGTAATTCTGGAACCATGGGTGTCATTCGATTGCAAATAACTCGTAGATGAATAATAAACAATAAATAAACAGATGACGCACACAAGGCTTATGGTAGGAGAGGAAAGGGGGAAGGTTACACATTTAAAAATGCAATACTGGCACCATGGGTGTCATTCAATTGCAAATGACTCATAGATGAATAATAAACAATAAATAAACAAAGGATGCACTCAAGGCTTATGGTTCGGGGAGGAGAGGGAGAGGTTAAACATTTAAAAACGTAATTCTGGCACCATGGGTGTCATTCGAGTTCAAATAACTCGTAGATGAATAATCTCTGTGTATATATATATATACTAGTTAATGTGTGCTTGCCTTCTGCAAGCATTAGTATCGGAAAAATAATTTTTTGACGCAAAAGTTTGAACCTCTTCACCGCTTTATGTGTTTTCCTTATTGAAAAATTTTGGGGTAAAAACAACTCCTAAATTAATAATTATAAAATACTCATAGGTTTTTAACATTTGTTACGAATACCTCACATTTATGCCAAATTTCATCGATGTAGCATCTCTAGGAGTGCATTTATATAAATTCAATTTTTTTTCATTTTTGAATTTTTAACGGCCACAATACTAATATTTAACAAAATTTTAACTTTAACTTTAACAGAATTTTCAATGTTAATTGTCACCGGAACATTATTCCCTAACTTTCATAAAATTTTCAGCTTTCTTGGCTCTTCAGAATGTACATAAACTTTATTTAATTTATTTAACATTTAAGAGATTATTACGGTCGAACGAATAAAAATTTACAAATTTCTATAATCCCATTTTCATTATATGGCAAATTCTACCAAAGGAAAAAATTTCAGCTTCATAGCTCATTTAGAAATACCTAAACCATGAAAAGTTAGTAAATAGTTTATAATTTTTAACGGCA
The DNA here is from genome assembly GCA_036926305.1 of Uropetala carovei. NCBI lineage: Eukaryota > Metazoa > Arthropoda > Insecta > Odonata > Petaluridae > Uropetala > Uropetala carovei. The sequence goes on from JAXCHB010000115.1 coordinate 205,986, forward strand.
AAGAAAATACATACTGTTGCAATTTTTCCTCTGATTATTTTTTTTGATTCAATTATGTATTAAATTTCAGCTCAAACTATGGTAGTTTGCACTGGAAATTTGTATGCCCTCTATATTCTAAGTAAGGTCCACCAATATATACCGTATTCACCCGAATCCAAGACGAACCTGAATCTAAGACGACCCCCCATTTTGATGATTCCAAAACAGAAAAAAGCTCAAATTGACCTTCATGACTACAAAAATTATAAATCTTGTGAAATATTTATTTTCCCTTATACTTTTCTTGAATGTCATTGTCTTTTAACATTTTAAAATCATAAGATCACATCACAAATAGAACCATTCAGGTTTTCAAACAAATTAAATGGTAGCATTCATTTTAAGATAACATAAAAATAAAGTAAATACATTGAAAGAATATACTCATTTCAGGACAACAAAAAAACATTTCAATCCAAGTGCTGCATAAAATCATTTTATTGTGTTAGTCATCATCACTGTCTATGCAACCTTCACTATTTTCCTCATGCTCACTATCTTTATCACTCTCAACTTCATCATCAGTCTCCCACAAAACATCATCCTCACTCCCATCCATGGCATTAGATAAGCAGCATTTCTTAAATCCTTTCACTATTACTTTTGCATTTATTTGTTGCCACGATGCCTTGATCCATTGGCAGAGCATTGCAACTTCAGGTTTCTTAAGATTTCCTTTTGGTGTTAAAGTGTGAGTTCCACTCTGTAACCACTCAGAATACAAAACCTTTAAATTATTTTTAAAACACTTATTGACAGCAACATCTAAAACTTGAAGTTGCGATGTCATTCCTCCAGGTATTACAATAAGATCAATATTCATCGCACTCATTATGTTTTTAATTTCAGGAGATAAGTGTCCTTGAATGCATCCAGTGAAAGCATTGCTCTTTGTTTCAGTAAAGCTCCTGGCCGTCTATTCCACACCACATGTAACCAATCTCTCATTAGTTCTTTAGTCATCCACCCCTTTTCTTGACACCTATTATTCCACTTGGCAAATGTTTCTTAGGCATTGTTTTCCGCTTTAGAATCACATATGGTGGTAATTTAGTCCCATCTGCTAAAACCGCCAACATTACCGTGACTCGCATTTTTTCGTTGCCTGTAGTTTTAATTAGGACGGACTTCGCACCTTTTTCGTTCACAGTATAATTAGATGGCATGTAGAAGAAAACCGGAGTTTCATCGGCATTTCCTATTTGGCTCAAAAGGTAATTATTGGTTTTTCTAAGTCCAATTACGTATTTCTGGTAAGCGAGAAGTTTTTCAACATAGTCTACTGACAATTTCTGACGCAGCGAAGTTCGCCGCCGTAAAGAAAAATTATTTCGTCGCATCATTCTCACGCACCAACTTCTGCTGGCCTTGAATTCTTGCAATGATATATTAAGTCCTCTAGTAATTTCATTAGCTTTAAGTATAATACTTTCAGTCGAAACAGGCATACCGTTCTTCCTCATGGTGCGCACAAACTTGACTACTTCTTCTTCAATGCCATGAAATCGGCCTAATTTTGGACCACTGAGCGACATCCTTTGGCTTTTTCTAGTTCCTGTTTTGAGAGTTCCCATCGACGCACATTTGCCTCAGATACACCGAACTTTCTACTCGCATCACAGTTATTAGTTTTTTGGCGTAATTTATCACGATCAGCTTAAAATTTGTATCTTAGCTCCGTCTAATTCATTTGTTAACTTTCCCTTTGCACTCGTGCCACGTACTTCAACATGATCTGTCGTTTTAACTTAAGGGTTGTGCATTTAAATCAAGAATGCACAACTCAAAATTACTGTCACACATAGTGAATCGTGGTGCGTCGTTTGAAAGGGGAATCCCAATGATTTCCGCTCTCATTTGTTTTGACATTGCGGTTGCCATTACGTGGAAGATGAAAGTACGTCGTCTGTGTTATGATCGTCGACGATGATTATTAGTCTAAATAATTATTATTCCCGTCATGTTTTTCTTATTGTTATTACTATTTGTTTATTTCACTTCTTTATGTACGTACTTGAATTTGCTGTTGTGAATTGTTTACTCTAATATACCATTTGTTGTAAAAACCATTGATTAAATGCTTAAATATACTTCGTATTCGAATGTAAGACGACTCTTGATATTTACAGCTGAAAATTTGGAAAAAAAGGTCGTCTTAGATTCAGGTGAATACGGTAATGTAGAAGCATTTTTAAATTGTAGGATTTTTACAATTTCGAATTATTCCCTGTCTACTTTTAAAAAAATCATGTAAGCGTGTCAAATTTCAAGTTTGTAGATCATTTAGAAGTGCCTTATAATTTTATTCCTCGTATGGGGCAATAATGGGGCAAAACAGCCATAACGTTATGAATTTCTACAATATCGGATTTATTCCTTCTGTGGTAACTAAAAACCCATAAGTCTGACAAATTTCAAGTTTGTATCTCATTACGAAGTGCCTTATAATGTTCAAATTCGTATTGGGTAGAAATGGAGCAAAACCTCACCTAAAAATTTGAATTTCTGCTATTTTTTTATTTTATCTTCTGTTAGAATGAACTTTCTATAATGGTGCCATATTTCAAGTCTATAGTTCGTATGGAGCTGCCTCTTCATCTTTGTTCTCGTATGGAGCAATACTGGGGCAAAAGAGCTCAAAAAATGAGGATTATTGCAATATAGGATTTCCTACATTAAGCAAAGTTTAGCAATAAAGGCATTAAAATATAAGCCTCTGATTCCCATTAAAAGCTTACCATATGAAAGGATAGAGCTTGTTACCAAGGAAGCCTATTGTTAGACCCAGAAAAATTACCACTTTTTTGCGATTAAAACTATAAATTTAGCTAATTCTACCGGGATTTGAATTCTGTCTTCAAAAATAAGAAACTACAATTTATATCCTATCCGACAGTTTAAGTCTCGCATTCGTATCTTGACGGGAAGTAATTTTAAAATGCAAATATAAAAACCTCTGCACCAATTTACATGCTTTCTTATGGGTAAAAAATGGGGCAAAAAGGGGCCAAAATGGCCCCTCAAAATAGGAATTTCAACAGTTACGGATTTTCCCTTTGGTTGTGACTAAAAACCTATAATCCTACCAAAATTCAAGTTTCCAGCACATCTGGAAGTGCCTCATAATTTTGTATCCTCCTATATCTATAATATATATATGCTTCTTACACTTGATATATATCTATAATATATAGATGCGTCTTACACATGATATATATATATATATATATATATATATATACTAGATTATGTAATGTAATATAAAGAGTAGAAGATACAGATAATTTTAAAATGCAAAAGTTAGCACCTCTGCGCCGATTAATGTTTTACATTATGGAAAATATTGGAATAAAAGCATCCCCTAGAATTTATAATTGTAAAACTTCTATAGTTTTTATCATTTGATACGAATACCTCACATTTCTGCAAAATTTCATCGATGTAGCATCTCTAAATGTGTAGTTATATAAAATAAATTTTTTAAAAATGATGAATTTTTAGCAGCCACAATAATAAATTTTATTACATTTTTCAATATTATTTACCGCAGGAATAGCATTCCCTAATTTCTCAAAATATTCAGCTCCCCAGCTCTAATAAAAGTGCATAAACATTAGTAAATTTTTTAAATATTTTTTAATGTTTTACGGATCAATAAATAAACATTTTCCAATTTCTATAATCGCGTTTTTGCTACTTGGTAAGATCTACCATTAGGAAGAATTTTAGCACTGTAGGACATTCATAGGTAACTAAACTATGAAACGTTTGTTTATATCTTTATAATATGTGATTGCATTATGCAAACATTTTTAAATATTAGCATTTTCTCAATTTCAAATTATTCCCAATCAATTTCGTTCAAAATCATATAAGCGTATCAAATTAAAACATTGTAACTCATTTAGAAGTGCATTATAATTTTATTCGTCGCATAAGACATTATTTCGCGAAACGGTAGCTAAGATTTCGAATTTTAACGATATTGGATTTCGTCTTTCTGTTGTAACTAAAAACCTATAAATCTGCCAAATTTCATGTTTGTATCTCATTAAGAATTGCCGTATCATTTTCACACTGGTATGTGTCATATATAGGACAAAACCGCCCTTGAAATTAGGAATTTTTGCAGTGTTTTATTTTATCTTCGGTCGCAATAAAATATTTATAACCAGGACAAATTTCAAGTCTCTACTTCATATGGAGCTGCCTCATAATAGCCTCTGATTCCCATTAAAAGCTTAACCATATGAAAGCATTAAGCCTGTTGCTAGGAAGCCTATTGTTAGAGCAAGAAAAATTACCACTTTTTTGCGATAAAAACTATAAATTTAAGCTAATTCTACTCGGATTTGAATTGTGTCTTCAAAAATAAGAAACTACAATTTATATCCTATCCGATAGTTGAAGTCTCGACTTCGTATCTGAACGGGAAGCAATTTTAAAATGCAAATACAAAAACCTCTACACCAATTTACGTTTTCTTATGAGCAAAAAATGGGGCAAAGAGGGGCAAAAATAGCCCCTCAGAATAGGAATTTCGCCAGTTTCGGATTTTTTCCTTTGGTTGTGACTAAAAACCTATAATCCAACCAAATTTCAAGTTTCCAGCACATCTGGAAGTGCCTCATAATTTTGTATCCTCCTATATATATATATATATAATACTAGTTAATATGTGCTTGCATTCTGCAAGCATTTTCAAATTTTAGCATTTTACAAATTCAAATTATTCCCAATCGATGTTGTACATAATCATATAACCATGTCAAATTTGGAGTTTGTTGCTCATTTAGAAGTGCCTTATAATTTTAATCCTCGTATGGAGCAATAATGGAGCAAAACAGCCCCTAACATTAAGAATTATTACAGTCTCAGATTTTTTCCATCTGTTGTAACTAAAAACCCATAATTCTGCCAAATTTCAAGTTTGTATCACATTAAGAAGTGCCTTATAATTATCACACTCGTATGGGGCCGAAAAAGGGCAAAACCAAACATTAAAAATAGGAATTTTTACAATTTTACAATTTTATCTTAGTTTGCCATGAAAATTCTATAATCCTGCCAAATTTCAAGTATCTAGGTCCTATGCAGCTGCCTCGCATTTTTTGTTCTCGCATGGGGCCGAAAAGGGGCAAAACCGCCCTTTAAAAATGAGAATTTTTGTAATTTTGTAATTTTATCTTAGGTTGCAATGAAATTTCTATAACCGTGCCAAATTTCAAGTCTCTAGGTCCTATGCAGCTGCCTCGCACTTTTTGTTCTCGTATAGAGCAATAATGGGGCAAAACAGCCCCAAAAATGAGGATTATATCAATATCGGAATTTCTTCATTAGGTGCAGTTTAACATTAACTGTCGAAATTACTATTTTGAAGGGCAATTTTGGCCCCTTTTTGCCCCATTTTTTGCCCATAAGAAAACATGTAAATTGGTGTAGAGGTTTTTATATTTGCCTTTTAAAATTACTTCCCGTCAAGATACGAACTCGAGACTTAAACTGTCGGATAGGATATAAATTGTAGTTTCTTATTTTTGAAGACGGAATGCAAATCCGAGTAGAATTAGCATAATTTTATAGTTTTTATCGCAAAAAATTGCTAATTTTTCTGGGTCTAACAATAGGTTTCCTTGGTAACAAGCTCTATCCTTTCATATGGGTAAGCTTTTAATGGGAATCAGAGGCTTATATTTTAATGCTGTTAATGTTAAACAACACCTATTGAAGAAAATCCGATATTGATATAATTCTCATTTTTGGGGCAGTTTTGCCCCATTATTGCCCCATTCGAGAACAAAAAAGGCGATGCAACTGCATAGGATCCAGAGACCTGAAATTTGTCACGGTTATAGAAATTTCATTGCAACCTAAGGTGAAATTATAAAATTACAAATATTCTCATTTTTAAAGGGCGGTTTTGCCCCTTTTCGGACCCATGCGAGAACAAAAAATGCGAGGCAGCTGCATAGGACCTAGAGACTTGAAATTTGGCACGATTATAGAATTTTCATGGCAAATTAAGATAAAATTGTAAAATTGCAAAAATTCTTATTTTTAATGTTTGTTTATGCCCTTTTTCGGCCCCATACGAGTGTGATAATTATAAGGCACTTCTTAATGAGATACAAACTTGAAATTTGGCAGAATTATGGGTTTTTAGTTACAACATATGGAAAAAATCGGAGACTGCAATAATTCTTTATGTTAGGGGCTGTTTTGCTCCATTATTGCTCCATACGAGGATAAAATTATTAGGCACTTCTAAATGAGCAACATACTCCAAATTTGAAATGGTTATATGATTATGTAAAACATCGCTTGGGAATAATTTGAATTTGTATAAATGTTAAAATTTGAAAATGCTTGCAGAATGCAAGCACATATCAACTAGTATATATATATCTATAATATATAGACGCTTCTTACACATGATATACTAGTTAATGTGTGCTTGCATTCTGCAAGCATTAGTATCGGAAAAATAATTTTTTGACGCAAAAGTTTGAACCTCTTCACCGCTTTACGTGTTTTCCTTATTGAAAAATTTTGGGGTAAAAACAACCCCTAAATTAATAATTATAAAATATTCATAGGTTTTTAACATTTGTTACGAATACCTCACATTTATGCCAAATTTCATCGATGTAGCATCTCTAGGAGTGCATTTATATAAATTAAATTTTTTTTAATTTTTGAATTTTTAACGGCCACAATACTAAACTTTAACAGAATTTTCAATGTTAATTGTCACCGGAACATTATTCCCTAACTTTCATAAAATTTTCAGCTTTCTTGGCTCTTCAGAATGTACATAAACTTTATTTAATTTATTTAACATTTAAGAGATTATTACGGTCGAACGAATAAAAATTTACAAATTTCTATAATCCCATTTTCATTATATGGCAAATTCTACCAAAGGAAAAAATTTCAGCTTCATAGCTCATTTAGAAATACCTAAACCATGAAAAGTTAATAAATAATTTATAATTTTTAACGGCCAAGAAAATACATATTGTTGCAATTTTTCCAGTCATTATATTCTTTGATTCAATTATGTATTAAATTTCAGCTCAAACTATTGTAGTTTGCACTGGAAATTTGTATGCCCTCTATATTCTAAGTAAGGTCCATCAATATATAATGAAGAAGCAGTTTTAAATTGTAGGATTTTTACAATTTCGAATTATTCCCTGTCTACTAAAATGGGGCAAAAAGGGACAAAATGGCCCCTCAAAATAGGAATTTCAACAGTTTCGGATTTTTTCCTCGTATGGGGCAATAACAACCCCTAACATTATGAATTATTGCACTCTCAGATTTTTTCCATCTGTTGTAACTAAAAACCCTTAATTCTGCCAAATTTCAAGTTTGCATCTCATTAAGAAGTGCCTTATAATTATCAAACTCGCATGGGGCCGAAAAGGGGCTAAGCCACCCATTAAAAATTGGAATTTTTGCAATTTTACAATATTATCTTAGTTTGCCATGAAAATTCTATAATTGTGCCAAATTTCAAGTCTCTAGATCCTATGCAGCTGCCTCGCATTTTTTGTTCACGCATGGGGCCGAAAAGGGGCAAAACCGCCCCTTAAAAATGAGAATTTTTGTAATTTTATAATTTTATCATGTTGCAACGAAATTTCTATAATCATGCCAAATTTCAAGTCTCTAGGTCATTTGCAGCTGCCTCACCTTTTTTGTTCTCGTATGGGGAAATACTGGGGCAAAACAGCCCCAAAAATGAGGATTATATCAATATCAGATTTCCTTCATTAGTCATTGTTTAACATTAATGGCATTAAAATATAAGCCTCTGATTCCCATTAAAAGCTTTCCCATATGAAAGGATAGAGCTTGTTACCAAGGGAGCCTATTGTTATACCCAGAAAAATTAGCAATTTTTTGCGATAAAAACTATATTTTACGTTAATTCTACTCGGATTTGAATTCTGTCTTCAAAAATAAGAAACTACAATTTATATTCTATCCGACAGTTTAAGTCTCGAGTTCGTATCTTGACGGGAAGTAATTTTAACATGTAAATATAAAAACCTCTGCACCAATTTACATGCTTTCTTATGGGCAAAAAATGGGGCAAAAAGGGGCCAAAATAGCCCCTTAAAATAGGAATTTCGACAGTTTCGGATTTTTTCCTTCGGTTGTGAACAATAACCTATACTCCTATTAAATTTCAAGTTTCTACCACATCTGGAAGTGCCTCATAATTTTGTATCCTCCTATATATATGATATATCATGTGTAAGAAGCATTTATATATTATAGATATTATGTGTAAGAAGCATCTATATATTATAGACTAGTTGTTATGTGCTTGCATTCTGCAAGCATTTTCAAATTTTAGCATTTTTATAAATTCAAATTATTCCCAAGCGATGTTGTACATTATCATATAACCATGTCAAATTTGGAGTTAGTTGCTCATTTAGAAGTGCCTTATAATTTTAATCCTCGTATGGGGCAATAATGGAGCAAAACAGCCCCTAACATAATGAGTTATTACACTCTCAGATTTCTTCCATCTGTTGTAACTAAAAACCCATAATTCTGCCAAATTTCAAGTTTGTATCTCATTAAGAAGTGCCTTATAATTATCACACTCGTATGGGGCCGAAAAGGGGCAAAACCACACATTAAAAATTGGAATTTTTGCATTTTTACAATTTTATCTTAGTTTGCTATGAAAATTCTATAATCGTGCCAAATTTCAAGTCTCTAGGTTCTATGCAGCTGCCTCGCATTTTTTGTTCTCGCATGGGGCCGAAAAGCGGCAAAGCAGCCCCTTAAAAATGAGAATATTTGTAGTTTTATAATTTTATCTTAGGTTGCAATGAAATATCTATAACCGAGCCAAATTTCAAGTCTCTGGTTCCTACGCAGCGGCATCGCCTTTTTTGCTCTCGAATGGGGCAATAATGGGGCAAAACAGCCCCAAAAATGAGGATTATATCAATATTGGATTTCATTCATTAGGTGTAGTTTAACATTAACAGCATTAAAATATAAGCCTCTGATTCCCAGTAAAAGCTTACCCATATGAAAGGATAGAGCTTGTTACCAAGGAAACCTATTGTAAGACCCAGAAAAATTACTACTTTTTTTAGATAAAAACTATAAATTTACGTTAATTCTACTTGGATTTGAATTCTGACTTCAAAAATAAGAAACTACAATTTATATCCTATCCGACAGTTTAAGTCTCGAGTTCGTATCTTGATGGGAAGTAATTTTAAAATGCAAATATAAAAACCTCTACACCAATTTACATGTATTCTTATGGGCAAAAAATGGGGCAAAAAGGGTAAGTTCGATTGAGAAAATCACTAGTGATGAGGCTGAAATGAGGGGGAGCTCCATCGTGCATAAAGTACATGTTTTGTCTGATCATCAATGGGACAACTTCTAACAAAACAGGCAAATCGTTTTCCAAGAAAGCTCTGTAATTTGGTCCTGTGAACCTGGTTGGAAGTACATGAGGTCCCAATAAAAAATCACCAACAATGCCGGCCCAAACATTGATGGAGAACTGTTGCTGATGATGTGATTGAACAATTCTGTGAGGATTCTCGTCTGCCCATAGGTGCTGATTGTGGAAATTAACAATTCCATCTCTGGTGAGCTATGCCTCATCCGTAAACAGCACTGAAGCAATGAAGTCAGGGTTGGCACTTTATTGCAAAAACAATTGGCAGAACACATATCATGCAGGAAAATCCGCTGGTGACAAGGCCTGCACGAGCTGTAGATGGTAGGGATACAACTGTTGCTCACACAACACTCTCCAGGCCATCAAGCAATCAACATTACTCCTTAATGCTAATCTCCTTGTGCTTATTCTGGGATTCTCTTCGACTGCCTGCAGAATTTCCTCCTCCAAGTCTGGGGTCCTCCTCCTCCTGGGTCTCCCACGGTCGGCAGTAGCAGGCTTAAACATCCCATGTTCCCTAAGACAATGATGAATCGATTCAAACGTTTTCCTGTCTGGACACCGTCATTCTGGATATCTCTGCTGGTACAAATGCTTAGCTTCAAGGCTATTACCGTCTGCCAACCCGTAAATGAAATGAGCATCCGCCAACTCCTCATTTGACCCTTTGTTTCGTGTGGCATTTTACAAGCAATGAAGTGAGGTGGCAATACCATCTCACATAAGTGATAAATTTTCCTTGTTGTGTTGGCAGGTTATTAGCCCATAAATGTGAATTTGACCAGATGTCAGAAAAAGAGCTCTAACACGGAAAGGAAGCGTTTTTGAACCTATGTTCATATGAAATGTTTTCATCTTTTAGGTGTGAGGAATATGCTCCCAAAGTTCTGCCGTGCATTTTAGTGACAACCTGTGTGTGTGTGCGTGCGTGTGCGTGCGCGTGTGTGTGTGTGTGTGCGTGCGTGTGTATAGGTATATATATAGGTGTATATATATATATATATATATATACACAGGGCTGTGCCCAGACATTTTGCCGCCTGGGGCGAGATATAATATGGTGCCCCTTTAATTTTTTTTATTAATTGTAATTACTTTTACTATATGCTAGTCGAAAACAATAGGAAATAATAAAAATCTATTTATTCAAATCCATAATTTTATTTCAGATCGATCTAAACTTTTGTTTAAATTTATTATCAAGTAAACTTTAAGAAGTTGATTTATTTGTGTGGCACTAAACACATTTGATTGAAAATTTGAAATCGTGTGATAGGCTTAGACAGGGCTGACTCAAGACATTCGTGCGCCCCAAGCAGATTTCAATTATGGCGCATATAGAGTCATACAAGTTATATGAGGAATAGTTTTTAGTTTAATAGGATACAATTATTTTGATTTTGTGTGTATTTTTATGACTGATGAAATGAACCGCATTCATTCTCTCAATGCTAGATCTTCTCTGAGGAATTTATGTAAAGAGCCAGATTGCTTTTTCAGTTCTAATTGAGTCAGTCTTAGTCTTTCTTCTGCGATATTCAGCAGCAGTTAATTTTTTATGGCCAACCATCGTCTGCCTCGGACATTTTTGCCAAATTTTGGCGCCCCCCTTCAAGAGGCTCCTGAGGCGGTTGCCTCACCGCCTTAACCATCGGCACAGCCTTGTGTGTGTGTGTGTGTGTGTTACGCAAGCGAGGACGACCGCCCCGAGAAGTGCTGCCAGAGGCATACGGTGAAGGAGAGGACTGGGAGATCACGTGACGCGGGAGAAGAACAGTGTGTGACGGGACTCGTGGTGGTGGTGGGCCGTGTGTTGGCTCATGGAAGAGCTTCTGCTGGAGGGCAGAATGCTGGTGTAATTCGGGTTTAAATAAAATTGGAGTCCCTTGGACGAGTTGTTGTGTTATTTTCGGGTGTGCCTCCCCGCGGAGGAAGTTAGAGAGTGGTAGTGTTTCTGACATATATATATATATATATAGATATATACAGGGCCGTGCCCAGACATTTTGCTGCCTGAGGCGAGATATAATATGGGGCCCCCTTAATATTTTTACTAAGTAATGTTATTATATGTTAATCGAAAACGATAGGGAATAATAAAAATCTATTTATTCAAATCCATAATCATTTATATTTATGAAAAATCTCAACTATAGATAGTTTAATTTTCACAGCATTTGAGTCAGAATCTATTTTAAATTTTTCTTTGGGATTAATGAAAAAATTATTTTTTTTGGTGATCTAATTGCGTATGCTTATGCCGTACTCTTAGTCTTTCTTCTGTAACAAACACTGGATCAATTTCTAGTTCTTCCGCGATTTTTTCTGCTGCTACTATTATGTCGTTGAATCCTGTCGTGCGATAATCTTTAACAAAATCAATAGTTTGATCAATGGCTTTAATACATTCTGAAAGGTCAAGTTTAGGGCTTTTTAGTAATTTTGAGACAATGTTTGTTTTAAAAAGTAGCCTTTCTTTTGTGATAATTTTTATGGCCAACCATCGTCCGCTTTAAAATTGTAAAATAGTAATATATGGCCTCTTTAACTTTTTATAAGAGTAATATTGAAAATATACCAACACTAACAATTATTTATACAGGTAATCTCCGATTTACGTCGTTCCGATTTACGTTGTTTCGATATAACGTCGTTTACAAATAGGGGACAGTTTTTCCGTTTTACATCGTTCGTCGTTTCTATGTCCGATATAACATCGAGCGAACCGCTGCAATGTATCGAATGCTTCTCCTTTCAATCACTAGGCAGATGGAGAATTCGAGTTAATCATTTAATTAGTTAATCCCTTTATAACATACTAGCAGAAATACCCGGCGTTGCCCAGGGAAATTTTGTTCAAATCCGATCGAAATTCTAGATGATACATGGTATTTAAAAATCCACTCGGCCGTCATTTTGAATAAAACGAGAAGAGAGAAACAAAAACCACGTATGAATTATTTCTGGGAACCCTCCACAATCGTACCAAATTTGATTCAAATCAATAGTAGGACTTCGGAAAATACGCGTAGTTTAATCAGTCCCCGCTGTCCAATTACGGATAAGGAAGTAGTCGTTTCCCACATTTCTTACTTTGTATAAGATGTAGAGTTACCTGTTCTTTGAGAAGAGGAAATTTATGAGAACAATTATTTTATTGAACAGTTTAGGCATCAGAACAGTTCGAAAAGAACTGTTCCATTCTTTCTGACATACAAAGTTATTTTGTATCTGTTGGAAGTTAGATTACTCTAGCTTTAATGGTGTGGAAATGTATAGATGCACAAATAAACAAACAAACAAACAGACAAACTTTCATAAATATATAAGAGATAAATATATGGGAAAAACGTGTCCGATTTACGTTGTTTCGATGTACGTCGCCGGTTCTAGGAACACATCCCCGACATAAATCGGAGGTTACCTGTACTATTAATTGATATTTGTACAACAAAATACATTTACTCCATATTTTTGTGGACTGTCTTAATTAAAAAGGGAAGCGATAATTTTGAAGTTATAAATCAGAGTATCTACAACTAATATATCTGTCAATCTACTATTTTCAACAATAAAATAACATAAAATATTAACACGAAAAGGTTTCCAATTAGCCCATAATCAAGAAACCTGAAACTCTAAAAGAATAAATCTATTTAATTGAAATGCAATTTAGCTCATAAAATAATGCAAGTTGACAGGACGCAGATGTTCTGTTCGATTTATAAACATAAAAAACATGATGTTAGTCAGTCGCGCATTAAAAATTTCTATTAGTATATGATAATGTTTGTACAATGTATGTTGTACCGATTTTTTACTTTCTCATATATGAGAATATTGAGCAAGTATTGTTATCGCGAAAAAATTCGACCTCGAGATTTTTACGGAAAGATACGTTTTAGGCGTCGCTGAATCCGAAAAAGTGGTTTTCGCAATGCCACTTGTCTGTCTGTTACTGACTCTAAGGCAGTGTTTCCCAAACTTTTTAACCACACAAACCCCTTTTTATAACGACCCAAATCTTGCGAACCCCCTCCTAAAAATAAAAATTTTCAAGTATTATCTTTCTTACCTGAGTATAAATTATTAAAGAATATACATTGTAAATAGTTTTTTATATTTATTAATTTAAGTATACAATATTTATTATAACATTATTTCCACCTTTTATATATACTTTTCCGTTGCTTATTTGCGTATTTGTAACCTTGTGGTTATATTAGTAGTAAGGGGAGCAGGGTAATTTTTATTTGCATATTAAAATTACGAAGAATTATCATGAAAATTTGAGATTTAAAACAAAGCCCAGACATATAAAATTTACTTTGTTTACAATTAACGTACAATATTATGTCTCAACATTCGTCCTTGTCCCTTTCGTTAAGAGTGCATTACAATTATATAATTCGGCATGATATCGATTTGTGCATTGTTTAAAGAAGACAATGGTCTTCTATCAATTTATTGCTTAAAAAGATGAAGGCCTATACAGTTTCCGTTGTTACGAAAGGCTCTCTACGTAGTGAAAAAGGAGCGATGATTTTTATTCCTAAGGCAGATAAAATAGGTTTAGCTCCAGACACATTCTTTTCGTACTTCAAAAAAAGTTTGATATAAATATTGTTTAACTACTGGATTATTTTGCATTTTAATAAAAAGTAGTTATATAAAATTTGTTAAAACTTGAATGCCAACAAGGACTAAATTAAGTGATTTACCAAAAAACTTTGCTTGCCCTTATGAATTTTTTTGCCGCGAACCCCATGAGACATCTTGCGAACCCCCTGGGGAATCGCAAACCACAGTTTGGGAACCTCTGCTCTAGAGCCTAAATGGTAGAGTGAAAATCAATGAATTCTCGTACTTTTATCATACTGATCAGAAGCAGGGGCGCGCCTACCAGGGGTGCAGTGATGCAATGCTCCCGGGCGCCAACTTGCTGAGGCGCTTATCGTCAAAGTATTTGTATCTATATATTATTGGAACTCGACTTAGGAATGTTTCCTCCTTTGTCCGAGTGAAAAGGGAAAGTTAGAGATTCTAAAATCTTCCAGGAAAAATTTTTCCGATCCCTTGCGATATGCGGTCGCATGACTCAGGGTCTCTAGAACACGCATCAGTGGCGACTGAAAATGGGTTCACCATAGGAGTCGCCAAGAGGTGGGGGCGCTACTATGCTAATTTCTATCCGGACCCTAGCGAGGAGCTCCAGCTGAGGCGGCAATCCTTTCGTAAAGTACCATCGACCTTTACCACAAATCCTTTCACTGGAAGAATACCAGGTGCCTACCCTTTTTCTCACACTTACCGAGTCTTGGAAATCCCAAATCTGTTTTGAATCGGTTTGCTATAGCTTTTCCAAAAACTAGCTTTTATTACTCCTTCACGATCTCCCACCTGCGTTAACGTTCATATTAGTTTCTAAATAGTACCAAATTCAAATATTGAAAGGATTTCTCCAAATAATGAGAGAATTATTGACATTTACTTCTTCATTGGATTTTAAAATATCTTAAAATGAAAATACGAAGTTGGAACTTTGACGTAGGAATGCATAAATAATTGAAGTTTTGTTTTCTTACTGTCAGAATAAATATCAAATCTAATTTGGTTTGTAAATGGACAAAAATATAGGAATTTTTGATTGGTGATTAAGTTAACGGGACAGAGTATAGAATTATTACCATATGTGCGACATTTTATAATTTTCCTTCCGACAGATATTAAATGATATGTTTATATTAATAATTATGCAACTAATTTCTTCAATCAATTTGTTATGGGATACAGCTACAGAAATACATCATCTTGTCTCCAAGTCGTATATGATCATACCACGAAATTCCGCTAGTAAGGGGGTGCCACAGAGATATCTTGCCCCCGCACTGGGCATGCGAAAAAACTTAACACGTTGCATACGGATGGCGAGAATCCTCGCCATTCAAACATCACTTTATTGTAACAAATACCTTATTTACTGATACCACCATGGCCGTCTATAGGCGGAAAGAAGGTAAGGCACCGCCTTAGGGTGGCACCTCACTGGGTGCGGCAAATGAGTTGGTCTCGTATCCGCCCAAATTGCGTTAGTCATAACTAGGGTATGGATTTTTTGGGTTAAAAAAAATCCATTGGGGGTAAATATCGGGTCTGCCTGCGCCGCTGTGCCAGCCGCCCAGCCTGAACGGCAGCGCTGAGGGCGCTGTTGTTTTTAAGCTGCCTCCTGCTGGCGACTGATACCGTTCACGCATGTTTAATTTCACTGTCATCAAGTCATCCTGTTCTATTTTCTGTAATCATGTAATATCTCACTCTTCTTTTAACAATTGCACTTATATTTATGTGTAGGTAAAATCCACACTAGAAGGCAAGGAAGAGAGCATCATAGCATTTGCAAAGGAGTAGCTTGAGCACATTCAACCGTGGGACGACTATAAAGAGTTCTTGGAACTGTCCATCATTTTTCTCGGCGGTACTCTATCCCATGGTTTCCACTTCAGGTATCCTGGCGCTCTCCATCACGCCAGGTGGTTGTCAAAGGCTCTTTATACTAGCAAAATGTTTCTTTTTCGCCAGCAGTTTAAGCTCTCTAGTGCAGAAAGCCGCAATATTAGAAGAATGTGTGTGTTCATAGTGAATATTTACTTGAATGCGTGGTTTCTGGCCTCGGCTGCAACATCGGCACCGCGCAACGACCTACAGCTCATTAAGGAACTCCTCTCTTTCACAAAGCATGATCATCAGCTTTCCACTGCTGCCCTAAATAAAATGTATGGGCAAATGTGGTACCTGAGCGAAGAGCTGGTCGCAGTAACATTTTTTTGACAAAGATGTGACTGTGGAGACAAAAGAAGCAATGGTGTCTGCCTTAGACGCTCCTGAGGACCCTCTGAAGCCGTATCCTGCCCATCTGTGCACGGGACTTGAGAAGAAGAACCTCGATGTCTTTTTCACATCGAATACAAAGAGGTTTTTCGAATGTCACGGTCTCCAACAGGGCTTTCTCGCTACAGACCCCCGTACTTGGAAAGCAAGAAGTGATTACGCTTCTGCTCTCACTGCAGTAAGGCATCTCGGCGCGGTGTAGTAAATGTTTTCGCCGAAGGGGAGTGGCCTTCATAGAGGAACACATTGGAAACTTGACCAAAAATGAAGGCCAGCTGCAATACATCCTTCAAGCTGTCCAAGAGTACAGAAAAAAGTACCCTGACTGTAAGAAGGCAACACTGTGCACACCTTAAATTGATGTCGTTCAACAATCAACTCGTCTCTACTCCACAGTGCAGAATATCTTATGTTACACTTGAAAAATTATGACAATAAAGGAAGCCACAGTATGTGTAATCTATTACTTTTTCATGTATATTCCCCTTGCAGGAAAAAAAACCTACCAAGTTATCAAAGACTTTAATAATATCGGCCGATTTAGAGAGGCAAAATCGGTTCTTGGATGTTTTCTCCGAATTTTGCCATTTTTGATTGAGTTTTGCGCCTATCAAATATTGAGGTATCGAGCCCCTCTTTCGAACACATTACATGCTCCACACGAAGAACAAAATTAGCGTTCAGCACCGCAACATTTCGAACTTTGTCTTTTGAGGACCACCCTAATGGCGCACTGAGTGCGCCGTTGCATTGTGTGGAAAATGTGAATGTAAACAGTAATAATAACGATAATGACACAATAAATTCATGAAATAGGCGAGGAACTGCACGTGTACACTACCGCGGTGACTACGAGACATCGAGAAAGAAAGACGTTTCGAAAAAAATGTCCTGGAGTGAGTGGTACTTGAGCGATCATTTGTGGATATGCGAATTTCTGCCTCGTGAATGAAAAGACAGATACTCAAAATGAAAATCGTGAATACGCAAATTT
This sequence comes from Uropetala carovei, assembly GCA_036926305.1. Taxonomy (NCBI): domain Eukaryota; kingdom Metazoa; phylum Arthropoda; class Insecta; order Odonata; family Petaluridae; genus Uropetala; species Uropetala carovei. Next base: position 223,361 of record JAXCHB010000115.1, read on the forward strand.
CGCTAATGGTAAATTCGCGAATGGCGAGGGATTACTGTATGCCTTGCGACTTTTAATCGAAAATGATGTAAACGTGTAAATTGTGCGGCTTGGTGCAAGAACCCTTTTCAGCTTGAAAATTATTATTTCAGTATTTAGCACCAGTTTCTGTCAATATATAGATTTGTAATTAATTGGTTCTTGCACTATGTTGGTTGCGTTGTGCAAGAACCCCGTAACTAACAAATTTGGAAAATTTGTTTTTGTTACATCTAACTCGTTTAGATGGCACCACCACGTAGCTTGGAAATTATTATTTGAGTTTAGTACCAATTTCTGTTAATAGATGGATTTGCTATTCCATTGTGCAATCTGCATTGTCTTCAAAATGGCCGCAAGAATGAACACAATGAATGATCATGTGATACGAAAATTGCTTTCGTCATCCTTTATTATTTAGGTATGGATTTTTCGGGTTTAAAAAAAATCCATTGGAGGTAAATATCGGGTTTTATTATTTTTCTTTGCATTCAGGTAAAAATCGGATGTAAATATGGCATAAATTTATCTTGGTCTATAAATAATTTCAATCTGGGTAAATATCGGGGGTTAACATAGAGTAATTCGGATGATTTAAAAAATATTTAAAATTTTAAATGTTTATTTAACAATTATTTTTATGGTTTACATACAATAACATTTGCATGGCGAGTTTTTCTTCCGTAACATTACTCCTTTTTGGAGTTTGCAAATGACGTAAATGAGAAAATGAACGCTCAACATCACAGCTACGCATGGACATACATAGTAATGTTAGGGCAAACTTGCTTAATTTAGAGTATCGGGTACCACAATCAACCCAAAACTTAATAATATCCAAATCTTTGTTCAGAGGTGTTGCCTCTAATAAATAGGCAGTAAGTTCGGATTTAATCTGCTCATCCAGACTATCATATGTGACCAAAAATTGTACGAGAGCATGGTTATCATGGTCATGCAAAGATTTCTTAAAAGGATCTTCCATTTTGAAGAAAGAACTTCTGAAAATTCCGTAATGGCCGCAATTACATTTATTGTACTAGGTACTGTTCTCAGGACAGCTGCAAATGAACCTGTTTCTGGCAATTTCCAAGGGAGTTCCGTTTGATACTTAAGCTGAATGTTGATAATATGATCAATTTGATGTAGTATTGGAGTTGCACATTCAAATTTTTTTTGTAAATCAATAATAGGCATCAATCGTTCTTCTAAATATAAGAGTGAAGCGTATAATTCATTTTTTCCAAAATATTCAATTATTTTCTTGATTTCTAATATTTTCTTACTATTTTCCTTTTCTGAATTCTTCAAAAAATGTTGTATACCAGACCACATTGCTACAGTTATTTTTAAACTTTCATAAAAGCTAGTCCATCGAACCGGTACTACAGCGGAAGGTTTTACTCCAAACATACCTGCACTTTCGCATGCCTCTAAGTATTGATCAAATCGTTTTGGCGAATGTTTAAAAATAGCTCCTAACTTAACAATTATTTTTCTTGCCGGAGTAATTCCCTGGCAATTGATTGCTTTGTCCACAGCAACATGAATTAAATGAGAAATATCCGTAATATGTAATAGACGAGGTATATTTTCTCCAACTTTAAGATTTGAAACCATTAATTTCATGTACTCGGCACTGTCAGTTGCCATACAAAGAACATCTACCCACTTTTTAGCAATTTTTTCCAATGTTTTTCCTAAAACTGTGGCAATAGTAACACTATTTGTCTTTGTCACAAAAGAAACGTCAACCAATAAAAATTATTTTCTTTGTTGACTTTCATCGTAATATGTTAACATTGTATTCACAGTTGGTTGTCCTAAAACATCGCGTCTTTCATCAATAATAAAGCTTATTTTTGAGTACTTTATCAATTCCTTTATTTTGGAAAATTCTAAGTTGTATACTTCAGGCAAATACTTTTTCTGTAACATTTCATATTTTGGCATAGTTTTCGTAGCAGGACAATATTCTTTTTAAAAATTACCTATTAGACCATCACAAGTTTTAAGACTCAATCCAGCTTGACAAACAGCACGAACAAAATCATGAATTGCACCTTCTTGCCTTTTTTCCTTCTCTCTTTGTCTTACTAGTATATCATTAAGTGTAACTTGTTGCTGTGATGTTGAGGGAAGAGGATTTAAAAATTCAGAACGTAATTTTTTGTGTCTTAAACTAGCAATATGTTCGTTCACTCTATCAAAGGGCTTTTTACTAGGATCAACCACAATTTTTAGGCAACAGTATTTGCATACTATGGCATTTTCTCCATTACTATTGTCTGTAGTTTGGAAAACCTTAAAGTCGAGGTATTCTAAAGTCCAATCTGATGGTGTTTTTCTTTTTCTACCCATAGTGAAGGAATCAATTATTTTTTTGATATTTTTCACTAAAATCACAAAAGCAATTAAAAACTAAATAAAAAACAGTCAATATAGCATTTAGCAAAAATATCACAAATTCATCCACATCAGATGATCACGATGTCTCGTAATTAAATCAGACGAATGGAAGACGTAAACATCTGCAATGTTGACTTGATTTCCTTGTTAATGAATCAGTTGGCAGATGTTTTATTTCAAAGCTGCAACGTACACAGAATATTCATCTTAAAAGAGATACTTAACAATTCTACTGGACTGTTCAGAGGGTAAAAATTTTATACTTAGATTTTTTAAATTTTCGCGGATTTTCTTATTCATGTATAAAACAATCAGCAACGCCATTGAAATGGATAATCAAATCCTTTTACTAACCTAAGGTATTGCTGAAAGTATCATATCTTTTGTTTTACACCTCCAAGGGGAGAGGAATGCTCTTTGCCCCCTATTCAACTTCTTTTGAAAACAATATATTTGTAAAATAATTTCTCTTCGTAGCATTGCCAACTAATAGTCACTCAGGCCGTTTCTCAATATCTCATTCTTCTCCTATCAAAGATCTAACGGCGACCAGCTAATTGTAAGACTTATCCTTGCCTATTCAAGGTGCTACCAAACCAAGGAGGTTCAGTTTATGTTAGAAAGTAAGTTTACGAATGTACTAGTAATGGACTAATAAATATTTCTCATACTCACCTGAACATCTACTAATATCCTCATCAAAATAAGACTTTAAATCTCTTAACTATTTGTCCGCAAAAGTATTTTTGCCAATAGTGCTCTCACCGTGTCGATGTATGATAATAAACTAAATGGCTTACTGTAGATTCGAGTGATATGGAGCGTATTGATATCTTCGGTCGAGTGTGCATTTTCTTTCATTTGAAAATTTAGTGCTACTCTGATGGATACAAAATGCGCCACTTGTTATTTTCCGACATTTGTTACACTGTATAGCTATGTTACAAACCTAAGGTCCCCAAATGCGCAAGCGGGGAGGTAGCTGCGAAAAGGGGTAGTCTTAACCGATGAAGAGATATGGCTCGGCACGAGTACAGAATGGATAGACAAATGTAGAAATTAATTCTAAAATCAAGTAAAATGGATATTCGATTTGCTAATGAATAATTATTAGTATATGTAATATATAATACTATATATATATTTCAGTTCAACGAACATCACAGAGCACGTCCAAGTTCTTAGATGCATAAAAGCATTAAAAGAAAATTTTGAATCTAAAAAGTTTTGTGTGATAAAATTAATGATTTCGGGGTTTTCCAGGTTTTACCTGAATTTCAAAAAAGCCATTTGGAGGGTTAAAATCCGGAAAAAATCGGGTAAAACCCGAAAAATCCATACCCTAGTCATAACTCGTTGTCGTTGAAAAAAGACTACATATTCATATCCATCGAATACGAAAAAATATGGCGAGGCAAAAGTTTAGATGCAAACACGAAAGTCGGTATCAGTGCAAGCCTCCAGTTTCTACCTACCCCGGCGACCGATAATAAAAGGCAGCACTTGGGCTTTCTCATTTCCATGGCATCTGGCTTGGTTACACTTCCCAGGGGCTCTTACATCCTTCGCCTTCCTCCCCCATCCCTCTCTTTTGTTTCCCCTTGTGGTAACAAGGGACTGTAAATTCGACTGCCTCTGAGCTTGAGACGAAAATAATGGTATGGGAGAGAAATTTTTGTTCCTAGCGGATTCTTAGGAACATGAAAGGCAATTAAAAACTGTTTTTAATAACGAAATTAAAGTGACCAGGTTTCCAAGAGCTCACTGCCTTACAAAATGAAAAAATCGGTATAATGTACATTGTACAATCTTTCTCATATAGAAATCAGTGGAGAATCCAGGGGGCGAAGCAAAACCCCAAAGAAAATCAGATTCACATTCACGAATCGACCAAGTGCGTCATGTATAAGTTCGTATGCTCGTATAGCAAAATGCTAAAAAAAAACGTTATCCGTAACGTATTGAAATTATGAATTGATTTTTTACTTTCCTATATATGTAGTATATCGTATGTATAGAGATAGTATTGTAATCGTGAAAAGAATACTAAAGTTAATATGTATCGTAGAATTTCGTTTAAAAAAAGGCCAATTTTCAAGATTTTCACCGCAATGCAATGATGTAACTTTCAGTCGTCTTATTTCCATATGTATTGCAATTTTGCAATGATAGATCGGGAATTTCACCACCCGCTGTGAGGATAGACTACATCGAGTCCTAGTGAGGGTCGCTAATCCTCTCTAATGAGGGTCGAAATGGAAGAGCAGGTAGTCTTCCAAAACATGGCCCCGGATCTGAGACATAAACCATTAAAGGTATTCTTCTCGATGTACAAATTATACATCGAATTTTATTATGATTATTGAACATCATAAATGAAGCTTGCCTTGTTGTTTCGAATTTTAGTAGAGAGAGTTATCATTCTCTGTTCATTTATGTTTGCATCTTTGAAAATCGAAGTACATACATACTTATCCTATGACCACCTAGTAATTCCGATTTCTTAGATTTTGAATTTATTTCGTGTTATTTTTTAAACTTCTATTTCCACCTTATTCGTCCGTCTGCCCATGTGCAAGATTCCAATTATAATAAAAGGCAGTATTAATTGGTTTGTCCTCTGACTGGTTGTTTGTTTGGTCCGTGTGTCACGCTGTAGAGAAATTCGGACAATTCGTTAAATGGCGTAAACAGAGGATCGAAAATTTGGCAGGATGTTTAAATGGGATATATGAAGGTAACGGCGTAATATATCTCAAAAAATGTCGCGAGATCGACCTCAAGGAATTATTTTCATTTCTCGTAAGATAATATGTAATATTTAAAATTCCGCTCAGCAACCCTTGTTCCTACTGCAAATAAAATTGGAAAATTTGACATGCGTTCTATGGACCAAGAATAATTTAAAGAAAAAGGAACATTTCTTAATTTGAAAGTCAATTTATCCTTCTATTCGGATTCGCTCGAATTTGGGCGAAATTCCTCGTTCTTAACTAACCATGCCAATTGTTGTATCATTTCACGTGTGTAATGCAAAAGTGTCAATGCGCTGTCTATATGCGCTCGAAAGAGATGTATCTACATCTATCTACATCTACATGATACCCTGCAAATCACCAGACTGGTGGGTGGCAGGGGGTGCAGCACACCGAAACCTACCTAATAACGTCCCTCGTGGGAATCACTCTCCTGTTATGATCCCGTGTGGTTCTTGGGAAAAACGAGCTCTGATATCGCTCGGTCCTACAGTCGATCTCTCGTATTTTATTCTCGTGATCGTGCCTGCCCATGTACGTAGGTGCCTCTAATATTCCTGAGACCTCCTCTAAGAGAACTTCCGACCTAAATTTCTCCAGAAACCTTAACCTAGCGCTAATTCTGCGATCCTCTAGCGATATCCAATTCAACTCCTTAAAGAGTGATGTGACGCTTAGTTTTTGCTCATATTTTTGCTTTACGAATCTGGCTGCTCTACGTTGGATTCTTTCTAACTCAAGTATTTGTCCCTTTTCGTACGGATCCCATATGCTGGAAGCGTATTCGACCTGAGATCTGACCAATGATAAATAACACGTTTCTCGTACCTGTTCTGTGCTACTTCTTACTATTCTGCCTACGAAACCCAATTTCTTATTAGCTGCGCCTACGATCCTTCGAATATGCATATTCCATGATAGATCAGGACAAATGGTGACTCCTAAATATTTAACGTACTCTGCAGATTGGATATTCAATCTATCAATTCTGTACTCCGAGTCTAATTCATTGTTCTTACTCTTCCAGAAACTCAATAGAGAACATTTGCTGTGATTAACTTCGATTTTCCAATCATGACACCATGCTGAAAGGGCGTTTAAATCTTCCTGGAGCGATTTTTGGTCATCCTGACTCGTTATCTCCTTATATAAAACGGTGTCATCTGCGAAAAGTCTTATTTTGCAGCGAACTACCGAGCAGATATCGTTTATATATATCAGGAATAGTAGTGGACCTATGACACTTCCCTGTGGAACACCTGATGCGACTTTTACCGGGTATGAAGGTTTCCCATCAATAACTACTATCTATTTTCTGTTGGAGAGGAAGTCTTTTACCCAACTCACGATATTAGGGTTTATGCCGTACTTTCCTAGTTTTCCTATTAATTTATTATGGGGTACTTTGTCAAACGCTTTTTTAAAATCAATGAAAATGGCATCAACCTGAGTGTTTTTCTCTCCGCATTGTAACAATTCGTTTACGAACAGGGCGAGCTGCGTTTCGCATGACCTACCTTTCCGAAACCCGTGTTGGTTTTTGCTTAGTGAAGAACGACCGTCTAAATAACGCAGAACAGAGCTAACAATTATATGTTCTAGAATCTTACACGATAATGACGTCAAGGAAATCGGTCTATAATTTTCGGGGTTCTCTTTATCACCGCCTTTGTGGATGGGCGTTACGTATGCTAGCTTCCAACCTTTTGGAACGGTACCATGTGCAACGGATTTTTCGAATATTATTTTCAAGTAAGGTGCGATTACCGAGGCTAGCTCTTTCAACACACGCGCGGGTATGCCCTCCGGCCCGGGAGACTTATTTAGCTTAATCGACTCTAGATGGTGCGCGATACCTGTTTCCGAGAATATCATATCTTCCATCGAATTTCCCTCATCATTCAAAGCTGGTTCCTCAAATTCGTTGCTCACTGAAGTAAACGCTTTCTGAAAGTGTTCATTTAACAAGTTCGCTTTTTCCGCGCTGTCATGTACTACATCACCTGCCTCCGTTCTCAAAGACGCTATGGTGGGGCCTCTACCATGAACCTCTCTAACGTACGACCAAAATGCTTTCGGATTTTCTTTCAAATTACTATGCAAAACTTTCTTTTTGTAATCATTAAATGCTTCTCGCATTGTTACTCTAGCTCTTGACCGCGCCTCTCTGTATTGATGCCGTATCGTTGACCTCTGTGACTTTCGAAGAATTATTATTTAAGCGAGCGTGAAGTTTTCTTTGCCGTCTAAGAGCGCATCTAACTTTCTGGTTGTACATCTTGGTTCCGCACCATCCCGTTTAAGTTTATGTGGAATGAAATTATCCGTACCCTCTCGCATCATATCCCTGAACACGCACCATAATTCCTCTGTACTAGCGTCTATAGATAGCCCGCAGAAATTAGGGAATTGTCTCTAAAAAAGACCTAAATTTCGAGAAATCGCCTTTGGCGTACATATATACGCGTCTTCTAGCCTTAACCTGTTTCTCCACTTTTAGCTTAAATTCTACGTACACAGCATTATGATCGCTTATTCCTTCCTCTATGGAAAGCTTGTTCATACGTTCGGGGTAATTCGTTACGAGTAAATGTAATATATTGTTCGATCTCGTGGGACATCTTACTAGCTGACACAACGAGTGTTTAACGAAGGTTTCTATAAGTGCTTCGCATGATTCACGCTCTCTACCGCCGGGATGAATGCAGTAATGATTCCAGTCTACTGAAGGTAAGTTGAAATCTCCTCCTATTATAATAGCCCTCTCTTTATTTTTCGATATTAGCGTTGCTACTTGTTTCTCGAGATTATGAATAATTTCTAAACTTGCATTGGGAGGCCTATAAAATGCGCATATATTTGCTATAGTGTAATCGCTGTATAGTGTAATCGCTAATGTAGAGGGAGGATGGCGAGGAGGAAGGAGATGAATATTGGTATTCAACCGGAAATACGGGAGGTTTTTTCAGGATATGCAAAAGATTCCTTTTTCATAACCTTTACGATTAGGTGCAGTGAATACAAATTTAGTCGACCGAAATTAATTCTAATCATTTAAAGATTTACTGTGAATTTGTCCGTATTATGTGATAATACAAGTGGGTGTGCACATCTTCAAAGTTTTCCAAGGGGCACGCTGATCAAAAGGGTTGAATATCACCGAGATGTAGACGGGAAGAGGAAAGCGAGGGGAAGAAAGATCGGCTGTAGGGAGATGGGGTATTTGTGTCAAAGTATTAATCAGGTCGGAGTGGATTTTAACCACTGCTCGAAATGGAAAATGTTACGAAACGGAACGCTTGTATTGGTTGTGGAACGGAAATTTTTACGAAACGGGACGCTTTTTATAAGGGACGGTATTTCTATGTGTCTGTCGAAAGAGAACGGTATCATCGGCGAGTGTGACGAGCCGGAGCGGCGTTCCGGTGCGTTCCGGCTCATTCCGAGATCTGATTCTAAGCTGCTTTAAGGGAAATAAATTAGCCATTTAAAATATACTTTGAGTTAATTTCAAGAGGATATTCAACATTGTGATAATATAATTCATAGCGATTCAGTGGTGTGGATTTGTGGTCAGTTGGAGGCAGTGGCGGATCCAAGGGGGGAGAGGGGGGGCGATCTCCCCCTCCTTGGATAACCCCATTGCACCCCACTGGGCGCTTTCTTAAATTCATTCCCTGCAAAAATCCTCAATTATACATCGAATATTAAGTCTGTATAGTAATGGAAAGAAGGATTCTGATAGGTGTAGGGATTTTCAAAATATAGGGCAGTTGGCAGGGGCGGATTCGATAGGTGTAGGGGCGATCGCCCCCCCCCCCCTCTCTTGAGAAGATTCTGGATCCACCCTTGGTTGGTAATCGGTTAAGTAAAATTTTCCCGGGTTGGGAAAAATTGCGTCCGCCCGTGGGTAATAAGCATTTTTGTGTTTTGCCCATCCCTGAAAAATTTTCTGCCGACGCCCATGTTGTCCATGATTGAACAATGGCTTTGATTCAACTTTTTTCGATAAAAATTAGTAAGTTACGCTAAACTCCCCCCCCCCCCCCCCCCCCCAACATAATCGTTGAGTGCGTCATTTTTTATTTATTGTTTATTATTCATCTACGAGTTATTTGCAATAGAATGAAACCCATGGTGCCATTATTACGTTTTTTAATGTTTAACCTTCCCCCTCTCCTCCCCCTACCGTAAGCCTTCAGTGCGTCATTTGTTTATTTATTGTTTATTATTCATCTACGAGTAATTTGCAATCGAATGACACCCACGGTGCCAGTATTCCGTTTTTAAATGTTTAATCTTCCCCCTCTCCTCCCCCTACCGTAAGCCTTCAGTGCGTCATTTGTTTATTTATTGTTAACTATTCATCTACGAGTTATTAGCAATCGAATGACACCCATGGTGCAAGTATTCTGTTTTTAAATGTTTAACCTTGCCCCTCTCCTCCCCCTACCATAATCCTTGAGTGCGTGATTTGTTTATTTATTGTTAATTAATCATCTACGAGTTATTAGCAATCGATTGACACCCATGGTGACAGTATTGCGTTTTTTAATGTTTGACCTTCCCCCTTCCCTCCCCATACCATAAGCCTTGAGTGCGTAATTTGTTTATTTGTTGTTTATTATTCACCTACGAGTTATTTGCAATCGAATGACACCCATGGTGCTAGTATCACGTTCTTTATTGCTTAACTTTCCCCCTCTCCTTCCCCTACCATAAGCTTTGAGTGCGTCATTTGTTTATTTATTGTTAATTATTCATCTACGAGTCATTAGCAATCGAATGACACCCATGGTGCTAGTATTCTGTTTTTAAATGTTTTCCCTTTCCTCCCCCTACCATAAGCCTTGAGTGCGGAATTTGTTTATTTATTGTTTATTATTCATCTACGAGTTATTTGCAATCGAATGACACCCATGGTGACAGTATTACGTTTCTTAATGTTTACCCTTTCCCCTTTCCTGCCCCTACCATAAGCCTTGAGTACGTAATTTGTTTATTTATTGTTTATTATTCATATACATACGAGTTATTTGCAATCGAACTACACCCATGGTGACAGTATTACGTTTCTTAACGTTTAACCTTTCCCCTTTCCTCCCCCTACCATAAGCCTTGAGTGCGTAATTTGTTTATTTATTGTTTATTATTCATCTACGAGTTATTTGCAATCGAATGACACCCATGGTGCTAGTATTACGTTCTTTATTGTTAACTTTCCCCCTCTCCTTCCCCTACCATAAGCCTTGAGTGCGTCATTTGTTTATTTATTGTTTATTATTCACCTACGAGTTATTTGCAATCGAATGACACCCATGGTGGTAGTATTCCGTTTTTAAATGTTTAACCTTCCCCCTTCCCTCCCCCTACCATAAGCCTTGAGTGCGTAATTTGTTTATTTATTGTTAATTATTCATCTGCGGGTTATTTGCAATCGATTGACATCCATGATGCCAGTATTACGTTTTTTAGTGTTTAACCTTACCCTTCTCTTCCCCCTTCTCCCATGAGAGTAATTTGTTTATTTATTATTCATGTACGAGTTATTTGCAATGGAAGGATATCCATGATGCCATTATTTCATTTTGTCATACTATTCCATCTTTACATTCACATTTACATCAAAACCCTGGAAGCCGCTAGAAGCGTTTGGCAGGGGCTGTCACAACACCAAGTGAAGTCTAACTAATTCCTCTGTTGGATTGTCTGATCGCGTCTGGGAAACAGGATCGGTAGTATTTCTCTGTTCTAGCGGTAATTTCGACATATTTTCTCCTGCACTGTGATCTAACATTACGTTCACTAACACCGATGGGGACGACTATGCCGCGTACGTCTTCAACGAATTCGGAGCTTTCGAATTTTTCAAATAATTTCCTTTTGTAATCAATTCTTTTACTCTTCAACGTCTGCCATTTCAGATCCCTCAATATCTCTGATACACTCGCGTCATACCGATATTCTCCTTTTACAAATCTAGCCGCTCTATGCTGAACCTTTTCGAGCTCTCTTGTTAGGCCCTCCTCGAAAGGGTCCCAGACGGCGCAACAGTATTCCACGATGGGTCGTATTAGGGAAAAGTATGCGATTTCCTTCACATTCGAGGGGCATCCCCGCAGGAATCTAGAGGAAAGCCCTTGATTTCTGTTTGCCGATGCTATAACGGTTTTGATATGCTCTCTACTAGACAAATTGCTACTGAGAATTACTCCTAGGTATTTGTAACTATTGAGGTATTTTAGCTTTAGTTCAGATATTTGGTACGGGTAACGGTTGAAATTCGTGGAGCGCGTGAAGTTCATTGCGGCGCATTTCTTTTTATTCTGATCGAGTTGCCAATCTTTACACCATTTCGTAATAGCCTGAAGGTCCTTTTGCAAATTCGTGTATTGTGTTGATTTCTCCATACACAAGTGTGTCATCCGCGAAGAGTCTAACTTTACACTTTATATTATCCGCTAAATCATTTATATATATCAAGAATAACAGAGGTCCGATTACACTTCCCTGAGGCACGCCGGAAGTCACTTTGACGACGTCTGATGCAACTCCATCGAGGACTACTCTCTGGGTTCTATCGGAAAGAAACGAGGCGATCCAATTTACAATTTTCTCGTTAATTGAATAAACCCTTAATTTTTGCACTATTTTCACGTGAGAAACGGTGTCGAAGGCTTTCCTAAAGTCTAAAAATACTGCATCAACTCCTATTCCTTTATCCGTTGCTTTCACAATATCTTGTGTGAGTAGAGCTAACCGAGTCTCGCATGACCTGCCTCTCCGGAAACCATGCCGGTTTCTATTAAGCGCAGCTTTGCTTTCGAGAAATCGCATTATTGAGCTACCGATAATGTGCTCAAAAACCTTACAGAAGATTGACGTCAACGATATAGGGCGGTAGTTCTCCACTTTTAATTTACTTCCCGTTTTATGTATTGGTGTAACGTGGGCTGTTTTCCATATCAAAGGAACTACACCCTCATCTAAAGATTTTCTGAATAGAATCTTAAGGTACGGAGCTAATTCGTTTGCTAACGAGTTTATAATGAATGCAGGTATGGCTTCAGGCCCTGGCGATTTTCTTTTATGGACCTGACTTAATAATTTAACGATACCGCTTTCGGATATTTCTATGTCGCTCATATTTGAGTCTATACGAGTAGGGAAATCAATGAAATCACCGCTCTCTATTGTGAAGCAATTTTTGAAGAACCGATTTAACATACTAGCCTTAGTAAAAGAATCGTGTACACTTTCACCGTTGTCTGTACGTAGAAGAGGTACTGTGGACTGACCTCCTCGCATTTCTCGCACGTACGACCAAAATTGTTTCGAGTCGTTTTTGAGTGAATCCGAGAGTGTCGTGGATCGGTAGGCGTCAAATTCCTTACGCGCTTCGTCTCTTGCAGATTTACGACTACTTCTGTATATTAAATACTCAATCGCATGGTCCCTACCAACTTCTTTAAGGTGCTTTATGCGCGCGTGATGCCGTCTTTGTTTCTTGAGCAAGGCACGGAGTTTCGGTTTCACCCACCGCGGGTCCTTGCGATCACGAATTGCTTTAGTTGGGACAAACGTTTTTAGCCTTTCTCGAATGATTCGCAGAATTTCCGTCCAAGAGTCATCTACGCTGTTACTATTCGCAAAATTGATAAATGTCGCTATTTGGTTTGTAACGTAATTTTTTAAACCTGGGAGATCTGCTTTACTGAATATATAGACTAATCGCGTTGGCTTATATATTGTCGCAGGGGTGTATTTGAAGTCGGCAATTACTATTTTATGATCACCTATGCCGTAGTCGATTTGTAGGTTTCTAGTCGATAGTGGGTGGGTAGTGGCTAGCAGATCTAATATGTTTCCGTTTCCATTGTTGTCATATCGCGTCGGCTCGTTGACGATTTGATCTAGAGAGTTTAGAGTAAACGCTTCAATTAATTCACGACAAGCTTCTCTATTTTTTCCACCACTAACATAGGTTACAGATTTCCAATCGATCGATGGAAGATTGAAGTCTCCTCCAAGAATTATTACTGGATCGTTCTTTCTCCTAGCTATCACCTGCAATGTACGACTGAGTTCTCTAATGTTCTCGACTCCCGAGTCAGGTGGGCGGTAAAATGAGCAAAAAAATAATTTTTTAGAATTTCTCGTACGAAGGGAGCACCATATCGTTTCGCAGTGTTCGCTGACGTTAATCTCCTCTAATTGGCTTGATATACTCTTTCTGACGGCGATGAAAACTCCGCCTCCGACTCTTTCCCTCCTGTCTTTGCGATATACCACGTAATCTGCTGGGAAAGTCTCGTTAGAATTAATGTCGCCCTATAGCCAGCTCTCAGTTCCCAATACAACGTCTGCACGATGGTTTTTAACTAAGTGGCAAAAATCAGCCTGTTTCCTTCGAATGCTTCGGCAGTTCATAATAATAATTTTTATTGTGTTTCCTACGGATATTTTCGTTCTGGATTCCCCCGCCACTTGATCTAACAATTTTATTTTTCCACTTCTCACTCTACCGCTATTCTTGGACTCCCTAGGCTCAATGTTAGCGGACTCTTTTCTAACAGATATATTGGTGTTATCCTCGTCTAACCTAAAAAATCTGATGTGGCCAACACATGACTTTCTCCATATTTGGGGTATAGATATTTAAATTATTATGAGTAGCATTATAAAGCAAAATTATTATTTCGTATCGTAAAAGAAGACACGTCCTTGCCGTAAATTACGTATATTTTGAATGTTTACAGAATTCACCGCTACATGGTGTTGGCGCTGTAATCTGGTATTAAGATAAAGCGAAATATATCCCAAATGGATGGTTCTACGAAAATTAGTTACAAACAAAACTTGGAAGAAATATTATTCTCTACAACTTTGGTCCTTACGAAGATTACCAATAACGATGTTTTTAAGAAGATATTTAACTGAAACCGAAAAACCGGTTATTTATAAATAACTCCTATAGAAAATTATTTCAAATAAAAGTTGTAGTAAATTACATTCTCTATAACACTTGTATAGAATTGTATATACAATAATGATGTTTTAACGAAGAAATATCGCAAAAACCGAATCGGGTTTCGAATAAACCGCGACTTCCGATTATCCGTTATTGTCCAAAAACTAATCAGTTCTTTGTGCTCATGTTCATGTGTTATATATGAAGTTTGGTAACGATATGGCATGTACTTTTTGAGTTAGAGCGCCCACAATAACATACACACACACAGACATCATTCCGAAAATAGTCTAAACGTGTTCTAGGGACCTCAAAACATGTATTTCCGTTGAAATCTCGAAGTCGATTTTTTTCATGAATACAATACTTTCCCATTACTACGTATGAGAAAGTAAAAACCCCAGCGTGTTCAAAAACCCTACGTGCTACCGCATCCGCTGCCTCGGCCGTGTAGTGGACACCAGAACCGTTTAGGGGTACCCTACATGAGTCCAGCACCGGCCTCAGGTCAACGAAGTCCACTTCATTGCCCCTACAGAAGTCCCACAGCCTACGGTTCAAGCCCACCACACGGCTCCAAACCATAGAACCGCAGTCCGTCCGAGGGACAATGCTGCAACTTTTTCCAGCAGGTAAATTTTGACAGGCAGATAACTGTCTATTCTGACAAAAATATTTTTGTGGAATCACACGTTTCTTCATTCTTAAATTGCATTCCATCATCGTATACTTAAGCCAATTTTTGGCATCTTTTTGTAACTGTAAAGAACAAGCCAAAACTCACTTTAAACACTAAATCAAAACTCTCCAATAAAGAAGAATCGAGTGTTTTTACATTCAGAGAATGAAATTGTTGGATATTTTCCCATTTAATAAAACTGATTTTTACTTACATTAAAATGATCTTCACAAACAAAGCCTGTCGTATTTTTCGATAGTGGATGCTTCCTCCTCATTGCATGGAACCATTTCTTTCTTACTGTTTCATCCTTAGGGATGGTTATGAATATTTTATTCGGATTTCCGCTCGTGTTCTCGCACATGGGAACAACACAATATTTAAAATTGCTCATAGCGAACGACTAAAATTCCAAATGCGATCAACTGTAACAATGACGCCTCGAAGCGCGGCTCCGGGGAGATTTTGAGTTCCTTTAGGGGCTTAAACTCGGAGGTCGGTCGTGTCCGAGAGGAGTCTGGGGTTGATGTGCGTTTAACCATCTGCAGCATTGTCCCGCGGATTGACTGTGGCTCTGAGGTTTGGAGTAGGGTGGAGGGGCTAAACCCTTTCTGTAGGGGCATGGGAGTGGATTTCGTTGACCTTCGTCCGATTCTCGGATCGTGCGGGGCACCCCTAAATGGCTCGGGGGTTCATTACACGCCGGAGGCATCCCAGGGTGTAGCGCGTAGGATCCTTGAGCATAGTAGGGCTTTTTTAGGCTAGAGAGCAGGGTAGAGTGTAGGCGTCTTAGGGGAATGGGTGTAATTGAGAGGGTAATAGAGAACAATATTACGATAAATCCGGCCAATATGGCAATTAAATTAGAGTTACCGAGCGATGAAGGCGCTGACATCCGTGATGTCAATAGTGTTAACGTTTGGGATTTCGATAAAAATGGTGAAATAAAACGCGATAAGAAAGAAAATGCTATATCAACCAATTGGCGAAATAATAGTATGAAGAACGCATGTAGATGTATTCCTAGAACGATTACGAATGGTAAGGCTGAGGTTTATCTGAGAAGCGATAGTGTGAAATTAAATGTCGTCGTATTGAACTGCCGCAGCATCCGTAAGAAAATTGCCGATTTTGAGCATATTATTCGTAGTCTAGAAGCCGATGTCGTGATCGGTACAGAGAGTTGGCTCACTGACGAGATTGCAAGTCAGGAGGTATTCTCTCAAGACTATAGAATTTTTAGAAAGGATCGTGGTATCCGGACGGGAGGTGGAGTATTTATAGCAGTCAGCAAGGCATACGAAAGATTTCCACTACCGATTAATGACGCCGAGATAGAAAGTGTTTGGTGTGGAGTTAGAGGAAGCGATTGCACTATAGCAAATATATGCGCATTTTATAGGCCTCCCAATGCAAGTTTAGAAATTATTCATAATCTCGAGAAACAAGTAGCAACGCTAATATCGAAAAATAAAGAGAGGGCTATTATAATAGGAGGAGATTTCAACTTACCTTCAGTAGACTGGAATCATTACTGCATTCATCCCGGCGGTAGAGAGCGTGAATCATGCGAAGCACTTATAGAAACCTTCGTTAAACACTCGTTGTGTCAGCTAGTAAGATGTCCCACGAGATCGAACAATATATTACATTTACTCGTAACGAATTACCCCGAACGTATGAACAAGCTTTCCATAGAGGAAGGAATAAGCGATCATAATGCTGTGTACGTAGAATTTAAGCTAAAAGTGGAGAAACAGGTTAAGGCTAGAAGACGCGTATATATGTACGCCAAAGGCGATTTCTCGAAATTTAGGTCTTTTTTAGAGACAATTCCCTAATTTCTGCGGGCTATCTATAGACGCTAGTACAGAGGAATTATGGTGCGTGTTCAGGGATATGATGCGAGAGGGTACGGATAATTTCATTCCACATAAACTTAAACGGGATGGTGCGGAACCAA
Organism: Uropetala carovei; assembly: GCA_036926305.1. NCBI lineage: Eukaryota > Metazoa > Arthropoda > Insecta > Odonata > Petaluridae > Uropetala > Uropetala carovei. Next base: position 240,157 of record JAXCHB010000115.1, read on the forward strand.
GATGTACAACCAGAAAGTTAGATGCGCTCTTAGACGGCAAAGAAAACTTCACGCTCGCTTAAATAATAATTCTTCGAAAGTCACAGAGGTCAACGATACGGCATCAATACAGAGAGGCGCGGTCAAGAGCTAGAGTAACAATGCGAGAAGCATTTAATGATTACAAAAAGAAAGTTTTGCATAGTAATTTGAAAGAAAATCTCTTTCTTCAAATCGCCATGCCAGTCTGTAGACCCTCACTCAAAGGAAGTATAACAAACACTCCCCTCTTCTTCACAGGGGTGCGCAGTTGCGAAGAGGGTCTCTCCTCCCCGCCGTACTTCTCTCTGCTTATTCTTTTAACTGTTGAGGGGCTAATTTTTAAAGCTGCAGCAGTCCTTTCAACTACTTGATTCACAGGTAAAAGAGGCTCGTTATTGTTCTTCTCTTCCTCAAAATACATTCGCAGTTTGAAAATCATCTCGCGGGCCTGACTACCGAGAACTCGCTTGCGACTTGATTTTACTTTTCCCGCTGGCTCTTCCACTCTTTCACACATTTTAACTTAATAAATTAAAAGAGGGAAATAAACTAACGAGCCACCTAAGTAGAGGAGAAGTAAGGCTTCTGGGACAAAATCCAAGATGGCGGAGACTAGACAGTGGCGTCACCTTAGAAATCCAGAACTAAGAAAGTGAAAGCATGCAGTACCTTGGAGGGGGGGGGTGCCTCGTGTAGACTGCTTTCTATGGTGCTAGATGTGGCGAGGGGTGCGCCAAGTATGTCGCGAGTTGGCTGGGGATGAGGAGGTCAAGAACCGCAAGACGCAGTCGTTCTGAGGGGGGCGGTGATGGAATGTGCATATCTCACAACCGAAGGAAATAGAAAGCTGAGATGGGGACACTATTTATTTGAAAAAAACATTCCTTTGGGGCTGGAATCGAACCAGCGACCTATGGATTTACAATCCACAGCTCTACCTACTGAGCTACCGAAGGCTCTTATCGAATAAAGAAATAAATAAGATTTATAGAGCTTATTGGTACGTTCTGTTCAGGAGAGTTATGGAAATGAAAGAGTAGCAGACAGGTTTTAACATGTTTATTATACACATTTGTACAAAAGAGAATTACAACATTTCAGGCCTTTTTAATAAAGGACAAAATATCGAAAATTTATCATGCTCCTCCTTAGGATCGTCTTCGCTTTTCCAACAATATACATTTAAGCCACATTTGTAACAAATAGTTACATCAGAAATACCAGCATAAATAAATCCAACGGCAGCCATCTTGTTCACATGGAAAATAAATTTATTTTTTGGAAAACCGTCAAATGTGGAAAGTCTTTGGTTCTCACTTTGAGTGTTCACTCTGTCCAGTAACCACAGTTTAAGTTTATGACAATTGTTCAATGCACAAACGAACTCGCTACCTCTATGCTGAGGTAACATGCAGTGCACGTCCAACGTCGGTAATGTTTTCATAGACGGGCATCCGAAGACTTGTAGATTTATCACTTTGTATCCTAAAATTGACGAAATGAATTTACATTTTTCTAAACCCATAACAAAGACAAGGCGGTAACCCATAGTATACTTCAATAGCATGGTTTTAAAAATTGCATAAGGAACGTCACCGTCCGACAATCTAATTCCGTGATAGTTACGCGTGAGCCAAGCATTTTGTTTTTCAAATTGTAAATCGCTCGGGGGCTGAAAAACCCACGATTGACAGAAATCGCGATCGATGTCGCAAATAGCGAGCTCTCTGACTACGAACTCGTTTCCGCTATCGCGATAGGCTTGAAAATCCACGATACACCTTTTCAGCGGTATAACTTCCATCGTTCAGAGTTTGGTTTACAAGAGTTATTAGCTCCAACGCCAGGGACCTGCTCCGAAGCATACACACACACTTGGTTTGCGAGGTGTTTAAACCCGCGCCAGGGACCAACACACGCAGTTTACGGGAGTTTTAATTCCGCACCAGTGACTGCGTTACATACAGTTTATCAGATATTCACCAATTGAACAGAGCAATAGAAATTCAAGCCTCAAGCGATCGTAGTCGATTTTACTCCCCGCAGGCTTTTCAACGTTATCGACTTTATTAATGCCGATTACGCAAGCGGTGTTCATATACAGTTCGTAAAATGTTTTAACGTTCGCCTGTTCGCTGTTTAAAAATTCCAAAGCCAAACCCACAGGTCTCGCACATAGCAACAATTTATTCCATTCGTCCTCGTTCAAGGTTATAGAGCATCGATCGACTTTAATGAGCACATGTCTTTTTCCAAAGTAATTTGCCAAACTTATGGGGAAACTGGTTGAGATACTAGTTTTCTTACCGGAATTAAAATAACCGGAGATGGGTTCCTTTTGGTTTATGAAATCATGCCAATCTGAATACTTTAGATTAATTGATCCCTTGCCCGAATGAGTTAACTGCACACACACTTCACACGTATAAGCGTCGAAACCGACAGCGACACTTTTAGTTTTGTTAATGTTTAAAAAGTATAAAGTTTCCAGCAGCAATTGCGATGTATCGCACACCTTTCTCTTCTGACTCGACTTTGGTGGTGAGGCGGCCCGCGTGCCAGATGGTGGCGATGTCGGCGATGGAGTAGTCCGCCTCCGTTTAGGAAGGAGACCCGCTGACTCTACACCCGTAGACTTCTGCATGTTGAATGCTGAGTGCGCTACTTATATGCTGAGTATATATCTCAAGAGGAGGGGGAGGAGGGGGTGAGGGAACGGTTTACGGGAGTTTTAATTCCGCGTCAGTGACTGCGTTACATACAGTTTATCAGATATTCACCAATTCAAGCCTCAAGCGTTCGCAGGTTTTTCAACATTATTAATGCCGACCAAACGTACACTGCTGGGATGGTGCTCACACACGCACTGCTTTAGAAAATCCAGTCGGATTGCGGATATCACAACCGTAACAGTCCTTTTTCATGGGAGGTGGTCCATCAATGCAGATATCTCCTCTGTTATAATGTTCAAAACATGGCATGTACTCTTCTATTTCACTTTCACCTTTGCAGTAATCTGGGTAAATTTCCCGTATTCTATGGATTCCTCGTGGTTCGTAAAGCTTCATAAAGTCTAGAGGCAGCCGACGTAACTCTTCCACCGTCATTTTTGCAGCACCTTTTTCGTGAAGGGCGCGTATAGCAGCTCCGACGTTTTGGACCTCCTGTCTCGACATTGGTGGTGAGGCGGTCTGCGTACTGGATGGTGACGATGGGGTAATCTGCCTCCGTTTAGGAAGGAGAACCGCTGACTCTACACCCGAAGACTTCTGCATGTTGAAGGCTGAGTGCGCCAATTATATGCCGAGTATATATCTCAAGAGGAGGGGAGTAGGGAACATTCTGGATAGACCGAACATGGATCTGCATCGATCTTTAGGATTTGGTATTTCAGCCAATGAGATAAGGAATGTGCATTTCGCAATGCGCAATTACTTTTACGCAATCGATGGCACGGGTTCAAACAGGACACGGTTCGGAAGGAGGAGGAGTCTGGAGAAGGACAGTTGAAATCCTTTTTCATGTCGATGAAGGTGCGGCCGGTGAGGTCGGAGAGAAAGGCGCATTTTTCTTCTTCGAACGCGTACAAGGCTGTGGCGTCCTCGATGATCATTTCCAAACATGGAAGCAAGTCGGTGTAGGGGACGATGCCGTTGATGAAGGATGCGGTGTGACATGTCAACGCATCGTTAATCTTCACCTTCTTGCCTCCAGCGACCCACTTGCTCGGCTTTTGGAAGCTGCACCAAAACACTCTTTCACCGTTCACGTCTACGGCCGCCAACTCCCTCACGCTGCGGCTGCCCTCGGGGTCGGAGCTCCACACCAGGTCTACGACGAGTCTCATCTTGTCGGAGTCTGATTCTCAAATGTTAGGATTTAACCGACGACGAGGCTATTTATCTTGGAGCAGCATCTCTGCGATCGGGGATGACAGCGTCTCCCTTCTCTGGTTCTCTCGAACTCGACGAAGAATAGTTGAGCGACCAGGCAGTCGTTGAGGGGAGGGTCGAGGTGGGAGAATTTGGAAAGGAAATGGTCAAGGGATTTCCCCACGGACTTGTAGAGTGCATAGAGACAACAGATTTCCCCGCAAACGTCCGAATGAAAACTTTGGAGCTGAGAGTGATTCCGAGTGAGAGAGAAAGGTTTTAAAAATTTTATTATCGACCGAACGAGAGGTGGATAACCGTACGAATCGAAATATTCTGCACTAAACCCGCTTAAAACGTGTACTGCGACCCAGTGACTCCCCGGTCGAGTAGAAGGATCTAAATTTATAATGTAAATTCCCGATGATGGTCTTTTCGGTAACCTATCCGAAGGAAAAACTCCGCGAAAGAACGTTCTCGTGCGATGATCCCGTCCGAGTAAAGTTTCTATATCGCACGTGTTCATCACGAAGGCTTATGAGAAACTGGTGATGACGTTTCGATTTTTATCGATTTCCAAAGAAGAATCATATTCCGCATAAACGATGCACGTTACGGTTCTATCGAGAGCTTTTTCGAAGCGAGCATCGATCCTCACGGTACCGTCAAACCTACGTATTCTTCGTTACCGGAACCGTCGGGAGTCAGATCGAATACTAAAACGAAGAAACCGTGTGCGAACATATCCAAAGTTATTTGATTACCCCTATCGCTGTGATGCACCCCGGTTCCCGAAAACAGAGAATGATATGCGCGGGTCCAACATTTCTGAGTGGTGAAATCCATGGAAAGACCTTGCGCTGGAATTTGAACCCCGTTGACGATGAGAGAGAAATCGGACAAAGAGTAATGAGAAAGTGCGAACGGATTCTTATCTCTCTTTCCTACGAACGCATCGTTATCGACCATGGTAACTACCACAGTATTAGGTAGTTTTCCTATTATAGCGTTATCTATAGAATACGATTGATTACCACTTGCGATGGTAAACGTCTTTACTTCTACTCGCTTGAAAGGGTATCTCGCGTTGGTCTGCTCCAATGCTCTGGAGTGAGCTAACAAAATGGAGGGATTGATATCGAAATGCTGCACGTCTAGAGTAGCATCGACGATTTTCACCAAAGAAGTGCCCGTTACCGCATCCATGAGATAGAAACTAGGTCCAGCGAGCAATAATTTAACAGTTACATCGACTCCGTTCAATAAGAGAAGTGGCTGGTTAAACACGTCAGCGTGAAGTCTTCCGTAAAGCTCCACTACTCTACTGTTTGCGTATCTGCTTTTCCTCGTCACGTAGCCTATATTTTTATCATCCATCGCGTTGATGTTTTCACCACCGTCAAGATCCCACCCTTCACAAGCCATTTTAGTGCGACCCGCATCAAACCCGTAAATCAAGAGTTTTTCCAAATAGCTGCGATAGTGATAACAATCTTCCGAAGCCGTGACCAGAGTACCGTTGAGATAGACGTTACATTGTTTGAACAAAGAATGCAGAAGATTATTCACCACACCGGGTTGTACTTTCTCCCCATCCGCGTAATCTGAACCATCAGATTTACAAATCTTAACTTTGAGATGTAAATAAAAACTGTTTAAATCCTTGTACGAATCTCCTGAATCTTTCACCACGAATTCGATGACCGATTGATTGTCCAAAGAAGAGACCGGTTTGTAGGGAATGATACGCTTACCCAAGATATTCGACGCGACGTCTTTTTCTCCCCGAATGAGGTTCATCACGTTTAACATTCCTTTTTATCTTGATCAACTTTGGTCTTTTGCTGATGCGTAAACCCGATCCGCTCATCGTTTTAATTTTTTCTTCCGCTTTTCTCTTCAAGTTCGACCCAGCCTCACTCAATCGATTACGTAATATTTCCTTAATCGGTCTTGTGCCCAGATCCGATAAAACTCCCAGACCTGCGCTAGCCGCCTCTTTCCCTACCGCTTTGAGACCGCTGTGTATTAGAGGTTTCGCGAAACGAAAGAGTCCAGCCAGTAAACTTCCCAATCCCCTCCCCCTCTGTACTCGGTAACTAGCACGATAAACAGGGCCGATTTCTCCTCCGCATTGATTGGTGTAATATGCCGCGTACCGGTCTACGTTCCTCGACATCCTGAGCGATAATGATTGCTTTTGAGCTATTGTGAAACTTTTATAAAGTGTAAAACTAACAGAGACGGTGTTGTTCCACCGATGAAGGGGTAAGGCTCGCCGTCTTTTCCGGCGAGTAATATTTCAACGTTCTCGATTTCTCTTTTCTCTACGGGAAAATAGTAAACAGGATTGAAAAAATTGTGACCTTTTTCGTTCGCGCTGACAATTCGCAAACATCTGCTGAGCGAATCACCGACCAATTGAGGCTTGATTAAATCCGTATAAACAAAAATGTATCGCGTGTCGCTACTAGGTGCGATGCTCCGCTTTTTCCTGTATTCCCCTCCTTTGTTGACATCTATCGAATTGTTTGGATTTTCAAATATGACATGGTTTATTTTCACCACCATTTCTCGTAGGCTATCTTTCGCTTCGCTGTTCAACTCTTTTTCATGACTGCCCTGATATATTACTTGCACAAGTGTCATCAACGACCTGTAGGATCCTGGAGGAACAACCTCAAGCAAATCATTCGGTAGTACTTCGACGTGAAAACTTACGAGTTTATCCATAGCTTTTATCACCCTTTCACCGAGATCGATTTCACCCTTTTTCTTCGGTTCTAAAACCGAAGATATTAATTCTGCAGCAGACGCAAAAGTGCCAGGAGGTGCTCTTAGCGGTGAATTATCCGGTATTTCAATTCGCACATTAACAACTTTTTTCAAATCTTCTGATATGTCCATGCATGCGTAGATAAAATCAATGAGTTGCAAAAAAATATCGTCAAAGCGAGCATTAGTATCTTGTATAATCATACCGATGATATACTGCAGCAAAGTTTCGTATTTTCCCGCAGGAGGTGCAATAAGCAATGAATCTGACGGAATTTCAACATGGACGCCTATTAATTTATTCATCTCATTAATCTTCTTCTTTCCTAAAGTCATCCTTTGATTTAATTCAACATTCAGGATTGATTTTAAATCTAAGGCTAAGTCCATTAACTTATCGGATTCATTTTCATCGCATTTTAACAAATTTCTTTTCATATCAGTCGACAGCGATCCTAACATATCTTCTAAAGAACTGTAAGTTCCAGGATGGATCGTAACGGGCGAATCGCCAGGAAATTCAATATTAACTTTATCTTCAGAACAGGCGCTATATTCCTTCAATATATCCATCGCATGTTTTCTCTTCTCAGACGGTAAAGAGTCTATCATATGCTGAATAGATCTATAAGTCCCTGGAGCTATTGTTATAGGTGTGCTATTTGCCATTTCGATATTGACTTGTCGTCTATCCCTAACCACCTCATCCCTATGGATCCTGTTGTCACGAGTCTTTCGATACGAAAATTCAGTCAAACCTACTGTCCATTCACCGCTACTTAAATCCACTCGTTGAGATAGTTTTGTGTAAAAATGAGCTATCGTATTATCCTTGAAATACTCTTGAGAGCTATCGCTAAGGAGAGTGAGATAGAACTCGCTCATTTCAAACGTTTTACCATCGATGCTTTTATCCAAGAATTAAACGAATCGGGATAACCTTTCCACTTGATAAAATACTCCAGACTGCGACCTTTTCTTCTACGCCTCAATATTTTATCGATTTTGAATTCCGTGGCGCTGGATATGATCGTTTTACTTAGTTCGGGTTCGTAAAAATAACCTTCGATAGGTTCTCCATCCATATCTTCCAATTTGTAGGTGGAAACCGCATTCCCGGGAATTACCGTTGTAATTTTAAACGCCTCGGTGGTATAATTTGGAGTATATCCCTTAGCAAACGGCATTCTCTCTTTGCTGATTCTGACGTAATCTCCCACCTTAAACCTCGACTTTCTACTTTTCCCCCTCACTTTGGCCAATAACCTTTTTGCCACCTCGAATGCATTGGAAGCATCAACTTGTGATGGTGCCAAGCCTATAGAAGAATGAATCGATTGATTATATCCCTCCATTAATTTTGGTAAAACGTCTACATAATTGTAAGTGTTAAACTTTGTGAAATATTTATACATTTTAGTCTTTAATGTTCTGTTAAATCTCTCGACGATCGAGGCTTTAACGTCTGGATTGTGCGTGTAATAAAATTTGATTTTCTTCTTGGCGAGAAAATCTCGAACCTTTTTATTAACAAATTCTGTCCCCTTATCGCTCTGTAACTTAAGTGGGGTTCTTCCGCTATTCCCGAAGATCGATTCGAATGCACTTACAATCTCTTCACCCGTTTTAGTCTTTAATGGAACTGTCCACGCGTATTTGGAAAATAAATCGATCACCGTTAAAATGTATCCGAAACCTTTGTTAAATTTTTTCAAATTACGCATATCGTTCAAATCTGACTGCCATGTTTCGTCAATGTATGAAACGTCATAATAATTCCGTTGAAATTTTTTACGTAGTGGCCTATGCAGCGTGTATGCATCTTGAGCATCTAACCAATTTTGAACGATTTTCTTCGACACCTTTTTATCCGCGGCATTCCGCAATTTTTCTGCTGTGGAAAAACTTGCTGGATTCGCGGGGTCGTAATAAATCCGTTCTAGAGTTACGTCATTGGAGTCCATGGAATTTTTAGTTTTGGGACCCGTGCCGATCGTCTTGGTATTTCTCGTCCTCCTTTTGGCGTCGTTTCCTGAGCTAACACGTTCGCGCGATCTAATCTTCCCATTAAGTTTTGCCATCGTTTATCCATACGCTGTTGATCCAATTTAAGACGTTTCGTAATGTCCTGCAGCTTCGGTGTCGATGGTGATCTTTTAACTGCAGGCGTTCTCTCTCTTCTTTCTTTCACGGTCTCACTTCTTTCTTTCACGATTGGAATACTAATGGGTTTCTTCTTCTCCGCCGCGACGTTTAAATACGTATCTAACGCACGCTTGTATAGATGCCACTTGTCTACATCGTTCAAATCCCTCGTGTTTAATATTTTACGCATCTCATCGTCTAATTTCGACATTCGAACATTTGATTGTTCTCTATCGAAGATCTCGGGTCGAACTAGAAGCATCTTCCTCAAACTCATTTTATCAGACTTCCAATCACCCCGCTAAGAATCGATCCTAATAACATAGGAAGGAATCCTCCTTTTTGAATCAATAGTTTTCTCTTCTGTTTTAGGGATTTATTTTTAACGCAAAGTGTTCTCAATATCTTGCAATGCTTACCGAGTTTCTTCTTCAAAGCAGGATTTATTCTATGGTGTCCGTTCAACGTATTCAAGCAACATTCGCACAAAGCCTTAATTAGATAGTCGTCAGATGCTTTTATAATCGCGTTACGTAACTTAGGTTTGGCCACCTTCAATGCATGTAGCAAATGTTTGTTAGATCTCAACCTTTTCATCCTCGATCAGATGTGAAGGAGAATAAATGATCGGTATCTCATCAGGAAATATCCGCGTTCGAAAACGAAATCTATCATCCGTCTCTTGAGAAAGGTCCAACACCAAATAACCGTAAGGTTCACAAGTCGCTTCCTTATATACCCTTACCAACTCGCTCGAATTCTCCGGATACACCTGTCTTGCCAAATGGCCGAATTGAAGTTTATCGCGAGGATTTCTGAATGCTACAATGTACTTTGCGTTCAACGAAATATTTCTCGATTGAGGACTCTGATAGAAGACGTTTTGCGTTATGAGAATAACCGAGATATCAAAATGATGGGAACCTTTCGTGAATAATTCGCTCACTTGTTTATTATATGCTTCATGCATCAAATCATCGATGATGTACAGAGTACTCGGATTATAGAAAGACGGAATATGATTTTCGAATTCGATACCTTTCAAGCGAGGTTCACTACCAGGACTGCAGCACCACACTATGCGCCGAATTTCGCCTTCGACTAAACTGGACAAATTTTCTAAAAACTTTAAAACGAAAGTTGTTTTTCCAGAACAACTCGGACCGGCACAAATACAGGTGAATGGATGTTTCCACCTCAGAGGCATAACCAACACTGATTAACTTGATGGTGTACCTAATGTTTTATCCAGGTTCCCCTTCGGAGTCAAAGGCTTCTTCCCAGGTTCTTTCTAAATTTTGAATTTTGTGGTGCCCCCACGCCAGAGTGTTTACCCCATCGTCACGCACGTAACGCTTGTCATCTTCAGCACTAAGTGCTACCTTGTTCGTCTCCACAGTATGTACCTCATGCTTTTTTGATCGAATCGTGCTCATTTTTCTATATTCCGTAGAATTATTGCGCAAGCAAGTCTCGTAGTCTTCAAATGTCAGTCCTTTGGCTATTACGGCTTTAGTTACGCCTTTAGCCTTTTTTGTATCCTTCTGTCCTTTGATTTTATAGGAGTACAGTTTGCTACGTAATCCTATAAAATGCGTCATGATTTGTCCGTTACATTCGTCTTTCATTTTCCCTATCACCTTTTTATTAACGTCCGAAAAGCATGGGTGACACTTTGGATAGATGGATGTGTCGTACAAGTCCAGGTCCGTCAACATATCGTCGTAAAAGCCATCCGTCTTTATTTCATAAATAAAACTGTCCGTGTCCATATAAGCGAGTTTTAACCTTTCTCCATACTTGGGTTTCATCCTCCGATAGTGAAAGTCGTACATTAACGTTTTACTAAGATCCAAAACACACAACCCAATATAAATAGGCTTGTTCATTTTGATGGTGGATTTGCGTAAGTGAACCATCACTAAATTTTCATTAATGATCGTTCGGTCGATGAAAGTGGATTTTGAAATTAGTTTATCCAACCTCTTTTCGTCGGAAACCAATTCCAAATTTATCCTCTTCCGAACGTTTTCCATAGTCTTACCAAAAACCGCGTTATTCATTAATTTATAAAAATCTTTTTCAAACTCGTTGGTGGCAATTTTCCTACGTTCCGTGTTTAAATCAATGTACGACTTCAACCACGGAGATTGATCAAACTCGATTACGCGGTGAATGGTCTTATGTCTTAGTCCAAAGGCGAGAGCCTGTTTCAAATTTACGTAATGGATGACGTATTTCGTCTTATCGTCGAGAGTCGTCAACAGTTTCCTATGCTTACCGCCAGGAGGTTTTCTGTTTTCGGGGCATAATGGTAGATCATTATGTTCGTTGTGGAGCTCTATCGGATATTCTAAATCAACTTCCAAAATATATCCCTTTGGATGATCCTCAGGTATTGCTGATACGTTAAGATTTTGAATTTCGTTAGAGCTAAGCCAGCGGAATCCGCTATGGGGTAGATGATTACTCATCGCCCATCCATAGAGATTATTCGCGTCCACGTACATGATATAGCGAGACTCCTCGTCAGGATTATAAGTGTCCAAATACTTATTATTAGCCTCGCTATATCTTTTTGAACATTGACTTATACCACCACGAATACCACGCTCTACCATTAATATCATGTCATAGTCGGTCAAGAGCTCCAAGTTTATTTGAGTAAACTTGAGCATAGCGTCAAAGGTCAGTCCAGGAGCGGTATAGTACCAAGCAGGGTCTAAATAGTAAGCATTGATACATACGTCCCTGAAATTCTCGAAAACGTCTGCTAAAAGTAGAACGTCAGTCTTTAAATATAAATCACTATAGTCTCCTAAAGTTTTACAATTAAACTCGCTCCATATTTGTTTAGCGTATTCATATTCGGCGTCGCTAATATTGTCTTGTGTCAAGCTACTGTAAAAGTTCTCCTTCGGAGGTAAACACTCATCGTTCAATTTCTCCCAGCAGTCTAAAAATTCATACGGAAACACACCCTTGCGTGAGACTAAATCAAACTTGTCTCCAAATACATTTTTGATGTGTCGAAACTTGTCTTGCGGAAGATTTGCGACCAATTTAGAGAGAGAAGAAGCCATGAATCTGAAAGTGTCTAGAAACCGTACCGTAAATCTCTCACCTACAGTCTTGGAGAAGGAAATGTACTTCTCCTCCGAATTGGGTATACAATGAATCCGTCTATCATCATACCCCAATTCTCTAACGATGAAGTGAGAGTCGTAACCGGATAAATTGTGTATAAATACCGGTACGAAATTTGGCATTTTAAAATTTAGATTACATCCGGAGTGAGCCGGACCTCTATACAAGCCTGTGAGGTGGCAATGATCCCTTACCCTTTCAATCTCTAATTCTTCCCCACAGATGTGACAAGTATCTGCCGTTTTGAATGCCTCTTCTTGCTCCGGGGTTAGGGGTGTCATCGGAACCGTGTATCTATATAGGGTTTCGATTCTCTCAGCCTCCTCCCGGATATTTTCAAGAAATACTTTAGTAGCGTCACGTCCGCGGTAGAGAACTGGTTCGAAAACGTCTCCTCCGGAAGAAACGATAACGAAACTGAAACTCATAACTTCGTGTTTCTCGACCTTGGTCGAATAGGAGTGATCTGCTGAAGGTTCGCAATTGTTAAATTTTGGAAGTATACATTCAAAATCAGCATAGATGACGAAGGGAACTCGAAACGTATGGTTAATGTTTTTGAATTTAAGCCACTTGTCGTCATCTGTGGGGAGCACGATTTTCGAGGGAGCATTGATGTTACAGTCCCGTCTGTGTCCCCCTAGCCTCACTTCATCGTGGAAGTGCGCGAAACACCGTTTGCAAATAAAGATTCTTCTTTTGTTTTTAGTTAATTGCTTTGCGACTAATCTTTCAAAGCACCTAATCCAACAGTAGTGGCTCTTTTCACCATCGGTCAGAAACAAAAGGTCCCGATGGTCATCGAGTTCCTCGTTCACCACTTTGAGAGGATAGACATTATTTTTCTCATCCAACCCGAAAACATTAATCGAAATATTGTTAACTTTTTCGAATTTTGAAATAGACTTTGGGTCTGCTGGATATGTGATACAATCCCAGACGTACCCTTTTCTAAATTCCTCTGTAATGTAGAGGGAAACACGCTCTGCGTGAATGCTGATATTCTTAGCCCAAATGGCGTACTTGAAACAAAACTCATCGGAATTTTGAACATTGATTACCGATTTCGTGTTTTTAATTTTCTGCGGTAAATCAATGAATGAAGATCCTCTCAAAGGTACGTACTTGTTTATCCTCAGCTCTATGCCTAGGATCTCACTCAACGTCCATCCTGAACCTTTTGCCTGGCTTTCAGACTTTTCTTTCAAAATTTTTCCAAACAGATTATTTAAGATTTCACCTTCATCATCGTTTTGAAAGATTCTAACGTTTTTTGTCTTAAATGCCCTTTCGTTTGTTTCCTCCCCCTTTTGAAACTGTGCTTTTAGAATTATATTTATTTTTAATGCATTACTGACTAATTGTTCCCGAACCTTAGCAGTTAAAAGTTCCTTTATGCCTTCCATAAACGAAGTTATGTCTCTATGCACTTTATTCCCACTTACCCAATAGGTTTTCAGACGATTCCTGACTGCTGAGTCGATCTCAACAATCTTTTGTCCTCCACCCCTTTGGATGAGGTGTCTGAGATGCACATCGCTTCTCTCATGCGCGATTCGGTAACGCGAGTCAAAATAAGTGCAGCACACTTCGCAGAGGGATTCCATGATGTTAATTCTGTAGCAGCAATCGATAAAATGAGAAAAATACAATTCTCGTTACAACTTATATAGACATATTTCTGCGCAGGTATCATAAGGATAGCTCATCGCTTAATTATGAATAGGAAATGTACTTTCATATGTTTAACGAAAAGCTATGCTTACCAAATTCACTTTCTATTTCTATCGGAAGTGTATTCCATTTCAATCACCCATGACGCATCTTTTAATCTTCGTTTTATGCTTCGAGGGAGTCTCAAGATTTCTACTTTGGCGTAAACATCCTTCTCGATATCCTCGTCTAATTTCTTTGACTCTATTAAACTCCTTACTATCAATCTTTCACAGATATCTTTTAAAGTCCTTGGTGTCTGTGCTATTAATTTTCCTTGGTCGAGAGTATCATCGAGAGTATCATATGAAATGACCTTCACATGTGTCTCACAAATTACCTCCACATATTTTTCATTAGGGTGGTAACGAATAGTGGCACACATTATGGAGTACCTAAAATTAGAAAAGTATTTTATTCTAACGTTATAAGATATAATATATAATGTAACTCACTGTGAGTCATCTACATATTTTTATTTGTAAGTTTTGCTTAAATTTTTTTTATTACTCGATCTTTGAAGTTTTAATTCATTTCATCGGTTAGAGCGTTAATAGGTTCATATATATTTACAAAACGTTCCATTCACGTATCTCTTCAAATAAGCGAGTTATGATGTAAAATTCTCGAAAATTCAAGATCTTCAAAATTACCCCTGGAAGATATGCCACCAGAAGATGTTAACCCCTGAAAGTTATACAACCCGTAAAACTTACCCCGAAACCCTTCCTATCCTTATACTAAATCTTAACCCTCTAACTTAAAAAATAAGGAAGTTATGGAATTTTCAAAATTTTCACCCTTATATGTACGCAACCCACATAACACTCATTCTTTTACCCAGTTCTCTCATATCGTAGATACCCATGATTGACTAGCAATAATGTTTGAAACCTGTTAAGCTCCTCCATTTCGTTTGAATTGTTTTTGGTGAGGCTTTATATTTAAATAAACCTTCCTACTATTCTTAAAGAGGGGAGATATTTGGAATCGGTAAATTTTAGCACTCGGGTACTCTTTTCAATATGCTAATTTAACCCGTAATTATAAAATTTTTATGATATATTTTAAGATGTTGCGTATGTAACAATAATTACCTCAACTTCAGGATGATGACAATCTTCATGCAGTTATCTTCCGATATTCTTTTTCTGGTTCTTCTGAGATTCCTCGACTGGATGTTACGCATCGACTCCGTTGCTATACTCGATGAGTGGTAATGAACGCTAGAACCCATCAATATATATACTCTATCCCCCACCCCCCTACTTCATACACTTGTATTTAGCAGTGTACTTAAAAGAAGTGTAAGACCTTAAGATGGTGAAAGGAGTTTTGGCATATAGAAGCGGAAATAATGATAGGTGTTCCACTTAAAGGTTAATAGTGAAAGGGTTAGATTTCCTGGATACGCCTAGAAGCCTTTCACTTCCCCCAGAATTTCCTGCAAATAGAATAGCGTATAAATACCTAACGTTCTAACCTCAAAGTTACCAGTACACCTTTGGAATCACTGCATTACTCTCCTCCTGCTGCAAGTCTACTCCAAGTCTACGAAGCTGTCATAATATCCATCTAAATTAAAAACGGTAAGTATGAATTAACTTTTACAAACACTAACTCACTCAAAAAAATTAAAACTACGTATTTTATTTAATGAATCAATCTTCTTTCACCTAGTAGTTAGTTCACCTCTGCATCTCTCAGACCGATATCACCGTTTACTTCTCGCAGCGTTCGTTCTCCGCCTTCATCTCTTCCCAGTAAGCATACCATATTATATTCTTGTTGCTTATAAAACCAAAAGGTTACTAAAATTAACAGAAGTAATAAGTTTCTCATATTATTTGATGTAGATGAATTCTCTGAGGGAGAAGTATAGCAACCTGCAAGAGTACATCCCATATGTTAAGACGAAGGACTTGAAAGAGGAGCATACATACGAGATTAATAGCCTGAAAAAAACCGTGACGATGTATGGTCCGGCGGTATCCGCGGAAATAAGTGATTGGGATGTTCCTTCTTGGAGGGGAATGATATTTCTCCCAAGGAAATATTGTAATATTACAGAGGCTGAGGTGGAGGAATATAACAAGTGTCCGCTGGAGAAAAAGTTTCATGTAATAAAAAAATGTGGGACACTTATAGTGGAAATAAATAAATAAAAATGTATAAAAAAGTAATGTACTATTTACTAATTCATCACCATCTTATTTTCCATTAAATATAACAGTAATGGAAGCAAAAGTTCTGAAGTTGAATGCTGCAGCCTGTTTACCTGAGGGGAGCTATGGTTCGCCAGCCGGATACGACCTGAGAAGTGTTGAAAATTGTATGATAAAGAAAAGAAGTAGGGCATTAATAAGAACTGGTATTGCAATTGAAATGCCGGAAGGTGTGTATGGAAGATTGGGCTCAAAGTCAAGCTTGGCTTTGAACCATGGTATTGAGGTGGGGGCGGGTGTTATTGACCCCGATTATAAGGGTGAAATTAAGGTATTGCTATTCAATCATAGTGATACCGATTTCGAAGTATGTATAGGGAGGAAAGTATGCCAAATTATTTTTGAAAAATTTTTGAATAAGATTATATTTACAGAAACAAATACAATTCAAAGTACTGAGAGAGGAGAAAACGCATTTGGAAGTTCTGGAGAATACTAAAAATAAACTTGCTAAAACTTGATCGACGTTTTCTCATTTCAAATAACACCCTTACCCCTTATTTTCTCAAATTAATTTTAATATCCATCAAAATGAATAGGCTTTCAAAACAGTTTTATTGAGATATGCCTCAGGATACCGCCTAGTCTTTGTTATGAGTTTAGAAAAATGTAAATTCATCTCATCGATTTTAGGATGCGGAGTTATAAACCTACAAGTCTTCGGATGCCCATCGATGAAAACATCACCGTCGTTGGGCGTGAATTGCATGCTACCTTGACATAGAGGTGGCGAGTTCATTTGTGCATAGAACAATACGTTAATATTCAAAGCGAGCAACACAGACTTTTTACATTTGATGGTTTTCCAAAAAATTATTTTCAATATTTGCAAGATGGTTGCCTTTGGATTTATTTATGCTGGATTTTCAGATGTTACTATTTGCTGCAAATGTGGCGTAAATGTATATTGTTGGGAAAACGAAGATGATCCTAAGGAAGAGGATGATAAATTTTCAATGTCTTGCTCATTAATAAAAAGAACTGAAATGTCATAATATTCTTTGGAAAATAAATCTTTTCAAACTTGTCCGCTATTCTTTTATTTCAACATCTCGCATCAGCAAACCAATAAAATATATTTATTCAATACGAACCTTCGGTAGCTCAGTAGGTAGAGCTGTGGACTGTACATCCGAAGGTCGCTGGTTCGATCCCAGCCCGAAGGAATCTTTTTCTCAAAAAATAAATTGTGCCCCCATCTCAGCTTTCTATTTCCTTCGGTTGTGAGATATTCACATTCCATCACCGCAGGCTGTTGACCTCCCCCATCCTCAGACAACTCGCGACATACTTGGCGCACCCCTCGCCACATCTAGCACCATAGAAAGCAGTCTACACGAGGCACCCCCCCCTCCTCCCCCCCCCCCCTCCAAGGTACTGCATGCTTTCACTTTCTTAGTTCTGGTTTTCTAAGGTGACGCAACTGTCTAGTCTCCGCCATCTTGGATTTTGTCCCAGAAGCCTTACTTCTCCTCTACTCACCTATAACAGATTATCAGAAGGAAAACATAAACTCCTAAAATTATATTTCAATTAAATCAACAACGAAGCGAAACTAAAAGCGTATTTAAATTATTGAGAAAGCTAATAAAAAACAAATTTTTGAATCTACCACAAGAAAAATAAAATAAATAATCAAGCAAAATTATAGACGTATTTAAATTTATGATATACCAAACTAAACTACCGAACAAATATATGTAATATAAGGAAAATTAAATGAAAGCAATAAAATAGAAAAATTTACGGCACACTTAAATCAATGAGTGACCTAATGTAATAAAACAACGGAAGAACTGTTCATAAATCTACTATAAGATAAAAATTAAACGAAACGAAATTAAAAATATAAGCGAAATTACTGAACAGTGACAAAAATAAAGGAATTCCTAAATGATTATTAAATAAAAGCAAAAGAAAATCGAACGTAAAGATTAATAACCTACCTAATCTATTAAACGAACAAAAAAAGGATTTTTAAATGAAACGAAAAATGCAGCGAAGCGAGCTCCCGAAACAGTCAGGACGAACGCAGAGATCAAACTATTCCGACGGCAATGCTGAGGGTTTTCCGCCACGAATCGGCACTTACTATTGGCTACGACTCCCCATCCCTTCGAACATCTAGTAGGCGGGGCATGGGTCAAGATACAACGGCTCAACTATAGTCTCGGTAATCGCACCTTACTTGAAAATAATATTCGAAAAATCCGTTGCACATGGTACCGTTCCAAAAGACTGGAAGCTAGCATACGTTACGCCCATCCACAAAGGCGGTGATTAAGAGAACCCCGAAAATTATAGACCGATTTCCTTGACGTCATTATCGTGTAAGATTCTACAACATATATGCGTTAGCTCTGTTTTGCGTTATTTAGATGGTCGTTCTTCGCTAAGCAAAAACAACTCGGGTTTCGGAAAGGTAGGTCATGCGAAACGCAGCTCGCCCTGTTCGTAAACGATTTGTTACAATGCAGAGAGAAAAACACTCAGGTTGATGCCATTTTCATTGATTTTATAAAAGCGTTTGACAAAGTACCCCATAATAAATTAATAGGAAAACTAGGAAAATACGGCATAAACCCTAATATCGTGAGTTGGGTAAAAGACTTCCTCTCCAACAGAAAATAGATAGTAGTTATTGATGGGAAACCTTCATACCCGGTAAAAGTCGCATCAGGTGTTCCACAGGGAAGTGTCATAGGCCCACTACTATTCCTGATATATATAAACGATATCTGCTCGGTAGTTCGCTGCAAAATAAGACTTTTCGTAGATGACACCGTTTTATATAAGGAGATAACGAGTCAGGATGACCAAAAATCGCTTCAGGAAGATTTAAACGCCCTTTCAGCATGGTGTCAACATTGGAAAATCGAAGTTAATCAGAGCAAATGTTCCCTATTGAGTTTCTGGAAGAGTAAGAACAATGAATTAGACTCGGAGTACAGAATTGATAGATTGAATATCCAATCTGCAGAGTACGTTAAATATTTAGGAGTCACCATTTGTCCTGATCTATCGTGGAACATGCATATTCGAAGGATCGTAGGCGCAGCTAATAAGAAATTGGCCTTCGTAGGCAGAATAGTAAGAAGTAGCACAGAACAGGTACGAGAAACGTGTTATTTATCATTGGTCAGATCTCAGGTCGAATACGCTTCCAGCATATGGGATCCGTACGAAAAGGGACAGATACTTGAGTTAGAAAGAATCCAACGCAGAGCAGCCAGATTTGTTAAGCAAAAATATGAGCAAAAACTAAGCGTCACATCACTCTTTAAGGAGTTGAATTGGATATCGCTAGAGGATCGCAGAATTAGCGCTAGGTTAAGGTTTCTGGAGAAATTTAGGTCGGAAGTTCTCTTAGAGGAGGTCTCAGGAATATTAGAGGCACCTACGTACATGGGCAGGCACGATCACGAGAATAAAATACGAGAGATCGACTGTAGGACCGAGCGATACCAGAGCTCGTTTTTTCCAAGGACCATACGGGATCATAACAGGAGAGTGATTCCCACGAGGGACGTTATTAGGTAGGGCTTGGTGTGCTGCACCCCCTGCCACCCACCAGTCTGGTGATTTGCAGGGTATCATGTAGATGTAGATGTAGATACTTGAGTTAGAAAGAATCCAACGCAGAGCAGCCAGATTCGTTAAGCAAAAATATGAGCAAAAATTAAGCGTCACATCACTCTTGAAGAAGTTGAATTGGATATCGCTAGAGGATCGCAGAATTAGCGCTAGGTTAAGGCTTCTGGAGAAATTTAGGTCGGAGGTTCTCTTAGAGGAGGTCTCAGGAATATTAGAGGCACCTACGTACATGGGCAGGCACGATCACGAGAATAAAATACGTGAGATCGACTGTAGGACCGAGCGATATCAGAGCTCGTTTTTCCCAAGGACCATACGGGATCATAACAGGAGAGTGATTCCCACGAGGGACGTTATTAGGTAGGTTTACATTTACATAAATACCCTGCAAGCCGCTAGAAGCGTTTGGCAGGTTTTGGTGTGCTGCACCCCCTGCCACCCACCAGTCTGGTGATTTGCAGGGTATCATGTAGATGTAGATGTATACATCAGGGCATCGAACCGGAACCGAACCGAAAACCGATACCGGAAAAAACCGTTATTTTTCCTGGAGTGAAACCGAACCCGGACAGAAAAAAAATATTTTCCTGAACACGAACCGAAACCGTTATATATTTCGTTCCATGTTTTTCGGTTCGCATAAAATGTGGGAGCGAAAGAAGGGTTTTTCCTTTTGCTTTAATTTGAGTCTTTCTGAAAGCCTTGGGAAGGATGTGTCTTTGTGATAACATCTGTTGGCTCAATAGTGGGATTTTCCATGTGCATCTCAATGCATAGAGTGTCTACAATACATCCTGCTGAGATTACCTGTTAAACGAGGCTACTGGAAAGGAACTTGGGCAGTACTTTGAAGACAGCCTCTAATTGTCTTGCTACACTCCCCCCGAGCATACCCCGTAGTGTGTGTTCCCGGCAAAAATATTTCCCTATTCTTAACTTGGATTTTCCTTAAAGTTGGAGGTTATTGTCCCCATATACTTTCACTCCCTCTCCATATCCACTGAACCCTTGTATTCTGGTAGTCATTCTCTAAAACTTATCCAGGAAGGATCGCTCCGCAGTCGTGGTTATGAGATATTCTTACTTCGGTTATCCTTTGTTACAGATTAGTAAATTTCTATTTATTTTATAGAAAGCATCTTAAAATGAGCACACATATTCGTATTGGTTGCTTAAAACTGAAGATAAATTAAATATGAATGCGAATTTGTTATTTTTAGTGGAATATTTTACCGACTGCAGAAACCCACATTAGAGACTCCGCCTGAAGAAAGTTCACGACAGGCCGAATAAGTGTGTCTTATTTTCTTTTTGTTTGCATGTTTGATTGCAGGGTAATATGTAGATGTACGTAGATGTTTTTTATTTGCTGCCGGGTGAAAATCACATGCTTTCGCTTAGTAATAATTTTTCGAAATGGTACTTATCATTTCAATTTCATGAAATAATGAAGTTTAACATTCTCACACTACGTAAGTGATTAAAAATATTCAGTCATCGTAAATTTGTATCATGTTAATAAACATTTCTCAGCCTTTCTGAATTCTCGGACCCTCAATTTCTGCGGACTTCTTCCTCATAGATATTTTATAGATTTTTTCATCCATTTAAGCAATCTTTGAATGAAAAAATTAAGCCGTGCAATTACAGTTTTTACTATAATACGAGCAGTGGACGTGATCTACAAATTGTTAATGAAAATAACATAATATCTTACTCAACTTACTGGCACTATAGAGATAACGCGATCTCTTATTTTACCGAACGATTTGTAAATAAAAATATTAATAATTCATTATTAGGCATTCCAGCTTTAGCGCATATTAGCTTCGGTCTGTCCGTCCTTCTATCAGGATGCAATTTTTTTCGGTAGCTATTCAGCGGATTTTGATAAAATTTAGTACTAAGGACTAAGCACATTAAATTAGAAAATGAGATGAATGCTTTGCATAACATAATAAGTTTAGATAACTCTATCGCAGAAAACGTGCTCATTTATAATTTACTTTATACTTTCCTAATACAGTAGAACCTCATAAATCCGGCACCCTCGGGACCTAGCGCGAGCCGGATTTTAGAAAATTCCGATTTTTTGAAAATGTTGCACATTGCCTAAGTACCCAGGGGCAAATCGGCCTAATGCTGGATAAAACAAAAGAAAGTTTTTTGTAATCTATATAATATATTTCAAAATTTAATCAGAAATCACGCCAGAATATTATAAAATATGAAATACATACACAAAATGTATGTAAATAAACATGAAAAATATTAAATAAATCATAATAGACGCCTTGCCCTCTTGCCACCCTTGGCTACGCCACTGCACCTTCATACCATATCACGGCCTATACGTTAAAAAAATAAAATACATAACAACGAAATCCAAAATTTACGCCAAAACATAAAAGAACGAATCATTAACAAGTGGACGAATTTGGAATAAGGTCATAGCAAATTTAATGCCAATTTAATACCAATTTACACGTCTCGTTTCTACTCTCGATGGCTAGACGATAAGGTCGAGACAGCGTCTTTAGTTGCGGGAATGCAAGTTTCATTTCATTTCAGTGCTGGAAGCTTTTTGAAGGTTTTTCTGCGAAATTGTCTTGAACATATCACACAGATTACTTCATACATAGTGATCTTTCCTTAATAAGTTTATCTTTAATTAGATACAAATTCATCATATCCTGTGATTCGATGCATGACCGCTGCTCCAAAGCCGATATTGTATCAGTGACTAATTCTATGCAACGGTCTATTGAAGTTATCCATGCACGTTTATTAGCACGGTAGTTGACAGGAAAATTCCTTACACTCTTTAAAGCAATTACAGTTAGCTCTAGTTTGTGCGTACCTGCTGCATTTGCGCACGCAAGAACCGTCAGCCTCTCCTTTGACTCCTTCACTCCAAATGCCATATCCTCATCGGCGGCTGCAAGTGTGCTCCGAGGAAGACATCGCCAAAATAATCCTGTCTCGTCCGCGTTATATATTTGCTCTGCAGTAAGATTTTCATCCGAAATTAACTTGGTAAACTCTCTACAAATGTTTCGGCAGCATCCGAATCGGCACTAAGTTTTTCGCCAGACACTGTTAATTTTCGTATTCCATGGCGAAGCTTGAAGCGATGATGCCAACCATGCGAATAATCGCAAGCTTTATTGATTTTCAAATCGTCGTGGAATTTCTTTGCTTGCTGTATTAGCAATAGGCCTGATACCGGTACACTTTCACTTCTTCTTTGTCGAAACCATTCAAACGATACTCTATCGATATCGTTGATCCTGGAAGTGTGTAATGTTTTTCGGCCTTAAAAGTGTCACTGTCTGCATAAAATGTCAGCAACTCACTTTTTCGTTTCTTCAAGTCATACATAGTAGAACTGCCTACGCTACATTCTTCACAAAGTCTCTCAACTGAAGCACATTTTTCAAGTTTTCTTAATAAATCTACTTTTTGTTCAATAGCAAGAGATTTATGTTTACGCTTCATAATACTACTGGAGGGGTTTTCAGCTTTTTTTAAAAGACATTCCAATATGAACTTGAGCAATATCACACTAATGAAAGACACATGCGATCGCTACGAATCTGAACACGCGACTGTATACAAGTTATACAATGTGACTGTGGAAACTATTACACGTACCAACATGTATTGGTCAGCTGACAATTGGACTCACTCACGCATACAATGTAACTGCTGCCGTCAAATTGGTTCTAGAATTCGCGAATTTTGATGCGAAGCGGTGCGTTTATCGTTCCATAGTGGATTAGGCTACCCGCGGCAAAAATTTTAAAAAGTGCACTTTTCAAAAACTGCCGGATTTTTGATAATTCCGGATTTTCGAGTGACGGATTTATGAGGTTCTACTGTATGTTGAAATCATTTGCGGCGCATGTATGGTTTGTAAATTTTCAATTCAAAATATATTCTTAAATAAATAAGATACATACTAAATATTCACATTTAAATAATTTATTTTCGTGTTTTGATTATGTTTTTTAAATATCACTATTTTTATAGTGAAGATGTATTTGATTTAATAAGAAAATTACTTAATTAATAAATCAATTCTTGAAAGTTTCCTAAAAATATTTTAAAGTCGGAGCGAAAAAAACCGGTTCGAACCGGTTCACTGACGCTTGTCGGAGCGAAACCGGAACCGAACCGAAATTTTGTTTTGAGTGAACCGGAACGAAAGCCGGAGCGAAGAAAATTACGATGCCCTGATATACATTCAATGATTATTATGCTTTCTGCCTACCTCTCCTTTTCATTCCCTTCCTTCTACTGCATCAATTCCTCGGATTCTCTATCTAATGTTTATCACGCCTATCTCTGAGTTCAGATATGTACTTAGGAGCGAGGGAGGGAGGAAAGGAGGGAGGGATGGACTGGAGGGTGGGAGAGAGGGATGGAGGGAAGGTGGAGTAGGGTAGGATGGAAGGGAAGAAGGGAGGGGGATAGGTTTGGAGGGATAAAGTGTGGGAGGAAAGGAGTAAGGATCGGAGGGAAAAAGGGCGTGGGAGGGAGTGAGGGAGAGATAGGAAAGTAGAGAGAGATAGATAGATAGATGACTTTATTTTCAAGGCGAAATTGAGACCATAAGGTCTTCCATTTAAGAGAGAGAGGGAGGGTGAGAGAGAGGTAGGGTGAGAGGGAGGGAGCGCGAGAGGGAGGAAAAGAGAGATAGAGAGAGAACGAGGGCGTAGTCAGAGAAGGAGGGAGGGAGACACGGAGTGAGAGAACGAGGGAGAATGGGAAGGAGAGGAAATATTTTAACTAAAGACAGTCCCTCATACTGGCTGGTTTTTATACTAGTGAAGGATACAAAGACGAGACGCGGAAAGAAATTTCTAGCGCGCGTAGATACCGATTCAAATTTTTCGATAATTAACCAATATCATTCAAACAGCTACCGTCTCACAATTTACGAATTTCCTTTTTCGAACCCTTTTTTTGTTTCACTTTTATCATTAATCACCTCTTCGTCCACTCCATTACTTCATGCCAATTTTCGAATTTGAATATTTGTTGCATCTGCGGTACAACTGAAGCGAATGCGAAAGAGCATACATTAAACTGCGACATTCGATTCGCTTACCGCCATTAATCCTGCGTTCCCTCGACTCTTTTCCGTTATGCTTTGCCTTAGCTGCAGTTTTCGCGACTAAACCGAAGTTTTCCAGTTGACTGGGAAGATTCCTTTTCCCACTCGGAAGGCAAGAATCCGACCTTCTGAAATCCACCTAACATCCTAGCCTTCCTCCTACTCCCCTCCTCGCATCGTGGTTCGCTATAGTCACCAGCAGCACGGAGCCTCGAGGCCCGTCGGGGTTTCCAATGCTTAAAAATGCTCATCCTCGTGTACAGCACTCGGAAGCAGAGAATAAAGGACGTCTTTTATACGCTATTTATAGTTTTCGCTTTTTCCCGCGATAACTCGTACGAAGAAAAATGAGAGGTTGAATGAAATATGGGGTTATCATTAAGAAGAATTGCACTGGATTGCGTTACCATACGGGAGTTTGTGAAAGCATATACTTTTTTCGACGATAATTTATTTTATGCTCCGTATTTCCTTTAATATTCTGCAATTAATTAATATATCTTAGAATTTCAGAGTTCCATTTTCTCCCACTTATACAATTTATAATCAATTTAAACCAAGCATCAATATCATCAAATCGCAAAAAGCACTGAGCATTGTTTCCGTTAAACACACGCTCGAAATTTAATGCCCAGCAACTTATCAGCGGCAATCACTCGCTCGAAATAGCATTAAATATTAAAAATTTAAACGCCGACTTCCGAGATTTCTACGATAGACATCGATTACTTCATGCAAATTTTCGAATTTCAATATATAGTGCATCTGCGGTACAACTGAAGCGAATGCGAAAGAGCATACATTAAACTGCGACATTCGATTCGCTTACCGCCATTATTCCTGCGTTCCCTTTACTCTTCTCTGTTATGCTTTGCCCTAGCTGCAGTTTCCGCGACTAAACCAAAGTTTTCCAGTTGACGGAAGAGTACGAATTTGACGCAAGTGTTCCTATTCGACGGATAATTTCCGAGTTCCAATTCTCCTCCTTCGACTCCCGCCTCAACTCTCTCCTCCCTCATCGCCTGGGAACGTTCTTTTTTCCACTCCGCAGGCAAGAATCACCTGATCCGACCTTCTAAAATCCACCTTCCTACTCCCCTCCTCGTCTCGTGGTTCGCTATAGTCACCAGCACCACGGAACCCTCGGACGTCGAGGTCCGTCGGGGTTTTCCAATAGGACTTGTCCTAGAAAGCAAGTCTGCTTAAAAATGCTCATCCCCGTGTAGAGCACTCGGAAGCAGAGAATAAAGGACGTATTTTCTACGTTGTTATTTCTAGTTTTCAATTGTTTTTTCCTCGGCAATTTGTACGAACAAAATTTAGGCTTGCAGACAAAATAGTTTTCTAACGCTGTTGTGACGCGTAAATGAAGTCTTATCTACATAACTCGAACGTCAAAAGAAGAAAAATAAACTCGAATAATTGAACTTCATTTTAACTCATTTGAACACCATCGGGAAAATCACGTCTCGATCAATCGAGTTATAGACGTTCGAATTTTCGAGGTTTTAGTTAATCTACATTTACATACATCCTTTCATAAATAATGCTTGTTGTTGTTTCAGAGATGACGTCAGTCCTGAGAAGAACACGTTATAAATTAGCGTTCAGGAAGCTATTTCGCATATCAGAACTGACAATAGTCTCTAAATTAAAACGTGTCTTAGGGTTATAACCATTTACGGCTTTCGGGGATCCATTCATCATTCACAGAAATGGGTATACCTTACGTCGTTAAATATAAACCTCAGAGTTAAAATGTTTCTTTAAAAAATAGTCATTAAGAAAAAATCGCACGGGCATAAATCACCATTTCTTATGGTATGGATATTTGTGACTGATACTTCGTTAAGCAATGCGTCACTTATAATTTCAGTGGACAATTAGCTTAGTTTCATAGCTCTAAAGTTTAAAATTTTAATTTACATAAGGCGACGGACTTAAATCTTATGCACGAAAGGTTTGTACAACTAAAAAATTTAAATAACGAACCACAAATTTTTAAACTTACGCAACCGTGTGAAATTTATTCTAAATTGCTAAAAAGCAAACGATACTAATTCATCGATAGAGTTTAGGCTGCGGGTGAGGGAACTGACCCTCAAATTCTCTATGCGGAGACCTGCCGTTACCTCCTCCCTCACCTCTCCAAAACCTCATTTCAACCCCCTTCAACCAATTCTACCGTCATTAAGAGCATTCTTAATATCTTTGAATATTTACCTTTTATATCGAAGAACGTCGTCAATGAACTTGGTGAATGTAGTAAGCAGGTTTTATTAATCAAACTTTAGGAAAAGAATGCGAATTCAGCTAAAATTAACAGTTATTCTTTCTGGACTAAAATGTTATTTCTCCATTGCGCACGGGCATACAAACGGCGCGAGCGGACGATTTATCGTCAGACACGTACAGTATTTTTAACAGTAATGCGGATTGTATTATAATATTCCGTATATTCTTATACGGAAATTTAACAAACAATAAGGCGCTGCCATTGCACGAACCAAAACTCTCTCAACGCGCACTCTACCCGACTCTTCTTCACCTCCTCCCCTCACTTCCCCCCCCCCTCCCCCCCCCCCCCTCACATGCCCCCTCTCACCAGCCGCCCTCTGACATTCCCCTTTACTGCTTCTCTTTTCCTGTCTTCCTTCACCCCCTTCCCCCCAACACGCTTCTTCCCCTACCCTCAATTCCCCTCCTCCCCTTTCCCCCTCCCTCACTCCTCCCCTCCAAAGCCTTTCCACCTCCTCCCATTCTTTTCTCCCCCACCTCTTCTACAACCCTTATTTCGACCAATTCTCCAATCGTATAAGAACATCGTCTGTATGTACATTAAACTACGACTTTCCCACCGTTGGCATTCTGGCGTTCCCTTTCCCCATTTGCGGAAGAATTTTGGAGAACTGGTGACTCTATCGACACTCACGCATACGCCCGGCCCTTGGCAGACTCCCTTTCCACTCTGCGAGGCCCTCTTTCCTATAACCTTTTTGACATCCCAATTCCGCATGTTCGTTTTAATGCAAACCTACCTACCTAAGTACAATTGCTCTTCTGCGAATTTCGTATTAATCTGAGAGGTTGAATGAAATATGGGGTTATCATTACGAAGAATAGCATTGGATTGCGTTACCATACGGGAGTTTGTGAAAGCATATACTGTTTTCGACGATAAGTTATTTTATGCTCCGTATTTCCTTTAATATTCTGCAGTTAATTAATATATCTTAAATTTCAGAGTTCCATTTTCTCCCACTTATACAATTTATAATCAATTTAAATTAAGCATCAATATCATCAATTCTCAAAAAGCAATGAGCTACCACGTTTCCCAGGGCTTAGTTCGATAGCGGGCTGGAACGGGGCCTATTAATGTGTCTATATATACCAGGTGGCGTAAAAAATTCCTTTTTTAAAAAAAAGAATAATGGCAGTTTTTTAATGAAAGATAGTTATCATTAAATTTAATTTTTTGAATTATTATATAATAATCCGTAAAAAATCGTCATAATCTCAATATATAATAAGGCGCTGGGCCCTGTTCGGAAGAACAGAGTGCACACGTTTCAAGCAAAACCTACCGTTCCCTCCCCTCCTCCCCCTCTTTCCAAGACCCTTGAGGAAAAACCGCGTGACTTGTCAGCATATAAAGGGTGAAATTCTCCGAGTTCTCGTCATTCGTCTAACCGCAAGCGAAGACGCTACGAGTCCGAATACGCGCAAGCTAAACAAAGGCGGGAGTGAACCCGGCACATTTGCAATGGAAGAAAAGTCGGAAATAGGAATGGGAGATTCGGAAACATTCCAGAGAAGTTCTTCTGGGGCGAAAAACCTGTGCGAATAACGAAGATATTACTCAGTCGCGTCGGAAAAATTGCGTGGTGCAAGGTCCTCTCCTCACTTTCCTTCTCACCTGCCCGCCTTCTGCAGTTGCCCGGACTTCAGCCTACTTCGACCTCGAGGGACTTCCTGCAACCATCAAGAGGAGTTTCGGTCGCCGTTGGAACGCAGAGTGCTTCCGCCGATGGAGGATTTTCCGCAGCAGAGGTAAGGGCTCTTCGGTTCACGCGAACCACCTCCTCCGACCCCGCTCTCTTTCAGCGTAATGGTGTAGTGTGTAAGTCAAAGGAGACAAGGTATCCCTCCGCTAGGGCCCACCGAATGGGCGATAAGGAAATATAACACTTAAGGTCTGGGGGGTAAATTAAAGTGAACGCTAAACTTAACGTAGATGTAAGGATGTCTAGATATAAGGTTTTCCTACAATGTACACTGGCCGCTCGGTCTCCTCTCCTCACAAGATGCGTGAAATAAAAACTTCTTCAAAATCTATCCTCTTCTTTCCTTGGCGGCACATGGTGCCGTAACATGGTTTTATAGGGCTCTCTAATTGCAACTGCTGCCCGGGCAGTAGACAGTTGCAATTAGGGGGGCGAACCCCTCCATTCTTAAAAGGGGAAACGAGCCAATTTCACAGCACCTCTTTGGGTGGCTAGGAAGTCTGTGAACCTATTTTTATATCTTACAATGTAGAACTAAAAGTAATATCACTTATCTTATAACTCTGTTGATTAAATGTTAAAATTCTATTAAAAATGTGCATAGGTGACAAGCAGCCGGCTTCTTTCTTCATACCAACCAGAAGGACTTCCCCAGCAAGGAACCTGTGCAGCACACACACACACACTGGCATCCTGTCATAGAGAACTGAACCTAGAAAGGTCGCCGCAGATGACATCCCAGACATGGAGATGACAAAGCTGCAATTTTGAAGAGGCAATCCAATGAAATCTCGCATCTTTAATGAGTGCTAAGAATTTGTGAAATCTATTATTAGCTTCATAAGCTAAAATCGAGCTTGAGGATTTTTGAAATCCTTAATTATTTGTGATAAATTTATTTTTCAGAATCTTAACGAATTGTTTTTGAAAAATGCTCTCCCTTTCTTGCTGATGAAGAAAAGGGGATCTTTATTATATAAAAGTCATGAATGTATTTTTTTTAATCTGATGAATTTGATGTGTATAAATAATAAAATCAAAAGCAATAATAAAAAAATTCCTGAAATTTTGTTCTTGTTTTGACTTTTTCTCTATTACGAACCCTTCCCATATCTTGGTGCTTAAAGATTTATTTCTGTTTATTCCTCTACTCCATTCTAAATTTTTTGTGATATTAGGGATTCTTGGCTAATATAGAGAGTTTTTACAAAGAAATATCTTTTTAATAGCAGCAGCAGCTTTTCCATAAATGGATATATATATATGTATATATCCATCCTACTCAAAATACTGATCAGACTATATTTATTTTTTAAATAAAAGATTTTTTCTCAAATTTGCAAATTGTATTTAGGTTGGACAAAATAAGGGACAGGAAAAAACTACTTATCGGATATCATAATCGCATGGAAAGTGCTTTAGAAGAAAGGCAATTATAAACCATGATCGTTTTACCTGCCTATAATTTCTCATGGAAAAAACTTGCAAAAACTAATTTATTATGATAACTCCCGTAAAGAAGGGAGTTTGAGTCTCAAACTGGTTTATCACGTCTTGCTTCCTTAATTATGGCTGCCTTTTTGTATAGTTAACCCTATGAAACTTCACTTGTAATTTTTTCAGTAGAGTTAACAATATGCATAAAATAAGTGAAATAAATTGTTTCTTCAAGCAAATTAATAATTATAAAACAAGAAATGTGTTACTTAAAGATTTCTGCAAAACAAGAGTCTTTTACATAAAGTTTTACATTTTTTTAAATCAAGACTGGTTGCTTTCTACAAACATTGATGGCAAATGAAATAGGTTTTATGCAGCGCCGGCTCTAGGGGCGAGCACTTGAGGCACAGGCTTGTGGCACCGAACTATGGGGACACCAAAATCGAGAAAAACTGCTGTAGTTGACTCTTTAAAAAATCTAATACGCCAGCCAACAAAATTTTCAGCTTGTTTTTTTCACCATTAAAATTTTAAAGTGAACATTTCAAACTAGAAAAATCTTTTGAAAGTAATAAAATTGATCATGACCAACCAGACGAAGCAGATGCGATTGTACCTGGTCAGCATTCTCTAACGAATTCCGATCTTTTTTTATCACTACGTATCGTTATGAAAGTGATTAGGTGATGTTATTTCTTCCAAAGTGGCAACAGTAATATGTATATGATAATTTCATTATAATAATGGGTAAAAATTAAAATAAAGATTAGTAAAAATAATTTTAAAATGAACCAAAAATACATAATGATTATATTAGATGTTATAACGAATTTTATAATAGTGTTTGATATAGCAATGAGGGGAAGAGGGGCCTCTTACAAATTTGGTGCTCGGGGTGCCAATGCACCTTGAGCCGGCCCTGGTTTTATGTCAGAGTTTAATTTTAACTAAATTATTTAAATGGTGAACAAATAAAAATTGTATTTTAATTCAACAAAAGAGGAAAATATACAATTTAGATGAAGTTAAAATGTAACTGCAAATCTGCAATGAAATTATTTGAATTCTGCTTCAAGGCTTTGTTTGCTAGTTCAAGATAATCAGACCTCATATTTAACCAAAACTCTGCTGGCGAGCAATCCTTGAATGCCAATTTTAATGAGGCGTCACTTGATAACTCAATAAGGCTGTCTTGTTCACTTGGAGATAAGGTTAGCATTGTGATGTTATTGCAATCTATATTAAATGGGTAGCTAATCCAATTATTGGTGGAGCCAGGAACAGGAAAATAATATCTAAAGTTAGTTTTTAATTATTGCAGATGTTGAAAAAACAACATTCCTAGTTTCAGCATAGAGGTCGCTGTCAGACTGTTGAAGGAAATCAGTAAATACTGGAAATTACTCATTTACAGCATTTCGAAAACGACTTGACCATCAATGAAGTATTCTTATCATTGCTTCCACTTTGTCTTCAACTTGGAATATATTGACATCTACTCCTTGTAAGTTTAGACTCAATCCATTTAAATATCCAAAAATATTAGCTAAATATGTTACCATAGCTACCCATTTAAAGTCAGTTAAACGCTTGCCTAGTTGAAATGTATTGTCAATATTACTGAAAAATATTCTCATTTCATCATGTAAGTCAAAAAAAACGTTTAAGAACCTTTGCACGAGGTAGCCAACGAATTTCGGAATGTAATAAAAGCGGCTTACGATCACTACCCATCGATTCACAAAGTGCAGTAAATATGCAAGAATTAAGTGGGCAAGCTTTAATAAAGTTTACGATTTTAACCACTTCATCTAACGTTGCTTTTAATTGTTCCGGCATTTTTCTGGCTGCTAAGGCCTCTCTGTGTATACAGCAATGGTACCATTTAATTGTTGGTACAATGGCCTTTAACTGTGCAACAAGTCCTGTATATTTTCCTGACATAGCACGTGCTCCATCCGTACTTATTCCGGCACATTTCAACCATTCAATGTTATATGATGTTAAAAATTCATTCAAATTTTAAAAAATAGCATTGGCTGTAATGCTGGCTGACAGTGAATGGCAGCAAAGTATATCTTCAAAAAGTTTACCCATGTATTCATACCGAATGAATGAAAGCAAATTAGCATTATTTGATGTCTGTAGTTTCATCCAATTGCAATGAGTAATATTGACTTTTATGTATCCATGAAATTAATTCTTCTTCCACATTTACGTTCATTTCTTCGATTCTACGTTTCACCGTATCACTTGATAACAGTCAAATTTAAGTCCATTGCAGCCTTATCTCCCAACATCTTACTGACCATTATTTTTGCAGCTGGTACAATTAAGTTTTCTGTGATGGTGTGCGGTTTTCCAGATTTTGCAATCAGTAATGAAACTTCATAAGAAGCAGATACTGCGTTTTCATTATTGCATTCAAATACTAGTTTTTTTATAGTGTTTGGATTTGCACGTAGTTCTGGCAATTTATTTTTTTTTAAATCGATGATTTTGTAACTCGTTCTTTGTGTTTAGTATCCAGATGTCTATGAAGTTTAGCTGGTTTCAAACACTCATTTGATAACAGTTCATAACAAAGTACACATTGTGATTGCTGATTGCCTTCAGGTCAGCTGTATGTAAATCCGTTTAGCAAGTATTCGTTGTTGTATTTGCGTTTTTCATGTTTCACTTGTTGTCGACTTGATTCTTTTGATTTTGAGGGTGATGAATCATCATTTGATTCATCGTCATTATCACTGTCGTTATTTTTCCTTTTTAACAATGAACCTATTTTTAACCACCAATCCATTATATTGATGGGCCAATCAATTTAATAGTACATCCCAAAATTTGATACTGAAAAATAAAAAAATACCATTTAACCAAAAAGTTCTTTATTGCGTATTTACGACATGCTTCCTGCTAATGAACTGTTGCAAGTTGGTACATACAAAAACGGGATCTGTCTTGTCCTTCACTTGGTGCGAATGCATCATTTATGTATTAAGCCCTTATTCTATGAAAATGTCTTTCAATTGCAAATTATCACTACAAAAGAGAAGTTTTGTCTTTATAACTGTAAATCAAATGAACATGTGTACTTTGGCGGATGTTGGACGATCATTGTCATTTTGATATTAGGACATGCCAACCTAATCGCAGCCAAACATGCTTACCAACATATAAAAAGTTAAACGCTAGGTGGCGCGTTGGCTCAGTTGAATAATTGTCTAATTATCCAAAGGGGTCGCAGGTTCACCTCCCACACAAGACAAATTTTCAATAAAATTTGCTATACAAAAATAGTAAATTGGAAAATAGAGCTGCGGATTTGAAGGGTTTAGTTGGCGTGATTCCAAAACTATTTATAGTGATCGGGGAGTATAGTAGCTGCCTACCCACCCGTATAGAAATATACCTGAACCAGGTGCCGAAATCATAAGGTAGTGATAGGGTTTGCCTTCAAAACAGCTGCACTTCGGTATAGCTACCACAATAAAAAAAAGCTGTCCCTTTAAGTGAACACTTGGCGCTAACACAAATGTAAACACAAATGCAAACGCTGGCACTTAAATCATGTGGCAGTACTCAGTTATAAGGTGGTCATCCAGATGATCCAGAATATGCCTATATTATTTTTTTTAGATTATCATCGAAATGAAAACACAAGATTAAAAATTCTTGTAGAGAACTCGCAGACCCCCGAGAATACATTCGTAGACTCCAGTTTGAGAAACCCTGCTATAGACTATAGATGAAAACACCTAAGCCCTTTTTACATTAAACTCCCGGAATGGGAAGATAATCTACAGTGTATTCATTGTTAATTAAAGACTTTTTTATGGAAATGGAGAGAACATTGCATTTTCCAGGTGAGCCTCC
The DNA here is from genome assembly GCA_036926305.1 of Uropetala carovei. Lineage (NCBI taxonomy): Eukaryota > Metazoa > Arthropoda > Insecta > Odonata > Petaluridae > Uropetala > Uropetala carovei. The sequence continues at coordinate 274,088 of JAXCHB010000115.1, forward strand.
ACAGGGAGCAACAAGGGGATGCACTGTCTAATGCCAATTGTACATTTATGCATATTATTATATATTTTAAAATGAATTAAATATTTACAATCTATTAATTTAAGGGTAAGTTCCTTGGATGATGAAATTTATGCGAAATTTATTTGTTTCAATCTCTTTAGTGACAATTAAAAATTCTCGGAATTTGCGGTACACTAGCGCCTTCCTTGCCGCCCACCGGTTAAGAAGCTCTGGTATAGATTTCCTAATTTTTGAAGAGTTCTTTGAATGAAAAAAAGAAAGATTTCCTAAGCCGATATACGACATCGTTTATTGCTTAGTATTTAGCGGAAATGGAAAAATTACACACAAGCAGTGCCAGATACAGGCATGGGTGAACCAGGCGGCCGCCCGGGAGTGAAATACTGGGCTCTGATATTTCCCATGGTCCCTGCTCCCTTACCATCCTTTTCCTCCACTGTAAAAAATGCCACAATCTCCAAATGGCATATGACGATATATAACACATCGTAGCCTTAATTAGCAAGTAGTTAACATAAACTTTCAGAGAATAAATTCACTTATGAAAGAAGGGATCTCCAGACTATTAATTTTCCTTTGAACAATCAGAGATTGATAGATAAAACTTCTACTCAAAATGGTCCCCTGCACTGCCCGGTAGCCCTTTTCTTATAAACTCGAATAACTAACTGCGGATCCTTAATCTAGTGAGTACCAGAGTCGTACTGGAAAATCTGGGCCTCCCGGAACAAGTAATGTGCCCCCGACACCTTTGAATATCTTAGACATTTTTCAGGTTGAATTCCTTACCAATGCCATGACATTAATAAACAATGCCTCTTCAACAAACACTACTGATATATTAAAAAGTTAAAAGTCCCCTGGATTCGGAGATCAGGCCATTATGGGGCCCACTAATCACGGAGTGCCTTCCCCAACACACGTTGTGGGAATTGTATGGCCCATCGAGACGCTACTGTGGATGGACAACAGAACAAAGTCCTATTCCAATTCTAAATTCTATATAAATTATCCGTCCATTTGTCATCAAATTTATAACTGAAAAATTAAATTTATTAGCCAACGAAATATGCTTCCAAGGGAACATTTATTACAGAGAGAAAGAGAAGGATGGTTCAATTATATATGCACAAAATAGGTAGTTTCTTGAGTTCGGGGGCCCATAAGGCACGATCAACTAAAGCACGAGTCCCGATGGCATACTTTCCAATTATTTTAACAGGTTCTACCGCTAACTCCGTGCCCTGATTCAGATCAAATACAGGCGACTCCAGACTCTCGATTGTTCGAATTTTGATTAATTCGAAATTTCTATCCCACCGATCGATAATATACGAGGTAAAACTTTGCGTAGTAATTGGTTCCGACCAAACGCAAGGTTTAGTTTTGGTGTAGACGTAGTTATATCTGCTCTAATTGTTTGAATTTGTGGTGATTTCACTTTTTTTTCTGTTAATCTTTTAAATTTATTTATTTTATTGATTTATTTATAAATTTCTCACTTGACATGGCAGCTAAAAGGAAATGTAATAGTGATAATGTAAGTGAATCAAATAAGACTAATAGTTATGAATTGAAATTAGAAATTTTAAAGCGTGTTGAGAAAGGTGAAAGCCATGCTGAAATCGCACGATCATTGGGAATCTGTCCTTCAACTATTAGCACTTTTGTGAAACAGAAGAAGAAAATTCTAGAAGATGTGATAAATTCACGTAATTTGATAACAACAATAAACAGTCCTAGGTGCGGCGTTGTGATTCCTAAAATGGAAATACTTTTAAAACTTTGGGTAGATGATCAGTGTCAGAAACACATACTGAAAGCCATACAGAAATCTCAGGATCGTTGGGAATGTGTCAACTATTAGCACTTTTGTGAAACAGAAGAAGAAAATTCTAGAAGATGTGATAAATTCACGTAATTTGATAACAACAATCAACAGTCCTAGGTGCGGCGTTGTGATTCCTAAAATGGAAATACTTTTAAAACTTTGGGTAGATGATCAGTGTCAGAAACCCATACTGAAAGCCATACTGAAATCGCAGGATCGTTGGGAATGTGTCAACTATTAGCACTTTTGTGAAACAGAAGAAGAAAATTCTAGAAGATGTGATAAATTCACGTAATTTGATAACAACAATCAACAGTCCTAGGTGCGGCGTTGTGATTCCTAAAATGGAAATACTTTTAAAACTTTGGGTAGATGATCAGTGTCATATCACATACTGAAAGCCATACTAAAATCGGAGGATCGTTGGGAATGTGTCAACTATTAGCACTTTTGTGAAACAGAAGAAGAAAATTCTAGAAGATGTGATAAATTCACGTAATTTGATAACAACAATAAACAGTCCTGGGTGCGGCGTTGTGATTCCTAAAATGGAAATACTTTTAAAACTTTGGGTAGATGATCAGTGTCAGAAACACATACTGAAAGCCATACTGAAATCGAAGGATCGTTGGGAATGTGTCAACTATTAGCACTTTTGTGAAACAGAAGAAGAAAATTCTAGAAGATGTGATAAATTCACGTAATTTGATGAGAACAATCAACAGTCCTAGGTGCGGCGTTGTGATTCCTAAAATGGAAATACTTTTAAAACTTTGGGTAGATGATCAGTGTCAGAAACACATACTGAAAGCCATACTGAAATCTCAGGATCTTCGGGAACGTGTCAACTATTAGCACTTTTGTGAAACAGAAGAAGAAAATTCTAGAAGATGTGATAAATTCACGTAATTTGATAACAACAATCAACAGTCCTAGGTGCGGCATTGTGATTCCTAAAATGGAAATACTTTTAAAACTTTGGGTAGATGATCAGTGTCAGAAACACATACTGAAAGCCATACTGAAATCGCAGGATCGTTGGGAATGTGTCAACTATTAGCACTTTTGTGAAACAGAAGAAGAAAATTCTAGAAGATGTGATAAATTCACGTAATTTGATAACAACAATCAACAGTCCTAGGTGCGGCGTTGTGATTCCTAAAATGGAAATACTTTTAAAACTTTGGGTAGATGATCAGTGTCAGAAACACATACTGAAAGCCATACTGAAATCGAAGGATCGTTGGGAATGTGTCAACTATTAGCACTTTTGTGAAACAGATGAAGAAAATTCTAGAAGATGTGATAAATTCACGTAATTTGATAACAACAATAAACAGTCCTAGGTGTGGCGTTGTGATTCCTAAAATGGAAATACTTTTAAAACTTTGGGTAGATGATCAGTGTCAGAAACACATACTGAAAGCCATACTGAAATCGCAGGATCGTTGGGAATGTGTCAACTATTAGCACTTTTGTGAAACAGAAGAAGAAAATTCTAGAAATGTGATAAATTCACGTAATTTGATAACAACAATAAACAGTCCTAGGTGCGGCGTTGTGATTCCTAAAATGGAAATACTTTTAAAACTTTGGGTAGATGATCAGTGTCAGAAACACATACTGAAAGCCATACTGAAATCTCAGGATCGTTGGGAATGTGTCAACTATTAGCACTTTTGTGAAACAGATGAAGAAAATTCTAGAAGATGTGATAAATTCACGTAATTTGATAACAACAATAAACAGTCCTAGGTGCGGCGTTGTGATTCCTAAAATGGAAATACTTTTAAAACTTTGGGTAGATGATCAGTGTCAGAAACACATACTGAAAGCCATACTGAAATCTCAGGATCGTTGGGAATGTGTCAACTATTAGCACTTTTGTGAAACAGATGAAGAAAATTCTAGAAGATGTGATAAATTCACGTAATTTGATAACAACAATAAACAGTCCTAGGTGCGGCGTTGTGATTCCTAAAATGGAAATACTTTTAAAACTTTGGGTAGATGATCAGTGTCAGAAACACATACTGAAAGCCATACTGAAATCTCAGGATCGTTGGGAATGTGTCAACTATTAGCACTTTTGTGAAACAGAAGAAGAAAATTCTAGAAGATGTGATAAATTCACGTAATTTGATAACAACAATCAACAGTCCTAGGTGCGGCGTTGTGATTCCTAAAATGGAAATACTTTTAAAACTTTGGGTAGATGATCAGTGTCAGAAACCCATACTGAAAGCCATACTGAAATCGCAGGATCGTTGGGAATGTGTCAACTATTAGCACTTTTGTGAAACAGAAGAAGAAAATTCTAGAAGATGTGATAAATTCACGTAATTTGATAACAACAATAAACAGTCCTAGGTGCGGCGTTGTGATTCCTAAAATGGAAATACTTTTAAAACTTTGGGTAGATGATCAGTGTCAGAAACACATACTGAAAGCCATACTGAAATCTCAGGATCGTTGGGAATGTGTCAACTATTAGCACTTTTGTGAAACAGATGAAGAAAATTCTAGAAGATGTGATAAATTCACGTAATTTGATAACAACAATAAACAGTCCTAGGTGCGGCGTTGTGATTCCTAAAATGGAAATACTTTTAAAACTTTGGGTAGATGATCAGTGTCAGAAACACATACTGAAAGCCATACTGAAATCTCAGGATCGTTGGGAATGTGTCAACTATTAGCACTTTTGTGAAACAGATGAAGAAAATTCTAGAAGATGTGATAAATTCACGTAATTTGATAACAACAATAAACAGTCCTAGGTGCGGCGTTGTGATTCCTAAAATGGAAATACTTTTAAAACTTTGGGTAGATGATCAGTGTCAGAAACACATACTGAAAGCCATACTGAAATCTCAGGATCGTTGGGAATGTGTCAACTATTAGCACTTTTGTGAAACAGATGAAGAAAATTCTAGAAGATGTGATAAATTCACGTAATTTGATAACAACAATAAACAGTCCTAGGTGCGGCGTTGTGATTCCTAAAATGGAAATACTTTTAAAACTTTGGGTAGATGATCAGTGTCAGAAACACATACTGAAAGCCATACTGAAATCGCAGGATCGTTGGGAATGTGTCAACTATTAGCACTTTTGTGAAACAGAAGAAGAAAATTCTAGAAAATGTGATAAATTCACGTAATTTGATAACAACAATCAACAGTCCTAGGTGCGGCGTTGTGATTCCTAAAATGGAAATACTTTTAAAACTTTGGGTAGATGATCAGTGTCAGAAACACATACTGAAAGCCATACTAAAATCGCAGGATCGTTGGGAATGTGTCAACTATTAGCACTTTTGTGAAACAGAAGAAGAAAATTCTAGAAGATGTGATAAATTCACGTAATTTGATAACAACAATAAACAGTCCTAGGTGCGGCGTTGTGATTCCTAAAATGGAAATACTTTTAAAACTTTGGGTAGATGATCAGTGTCAGAAACACATACTGAAAGCCATACTGAAATCGCAGGATCGTTGGGAATGTGTCAACTATTAGCACTTTTGTGAAACAGAAGAAGAAAATTCTAGAAGATGTGATAAATTCACGTAATTTGATAACAACAATAAACAGTCCTAGGTGCGGCGTTGTGATTCCTAAAATGGAAATACTTTTAAAACTTTGGGTAGATGATCAGTGTCAGAAACACATACTGAAAGCCATACTGAAATCGAAGGATCGTTGGGAATGTGTCAACTATTAGCACTTTTGTGAAACAGAAGAAGAAAATTCTAGAAGATGTGATAAATTCACGTAATTTGATAACAACAATCAACAGTCCTAGGTGCGGCGTTGTGATTCCTAAAATGGAAATACTTTTAAAACTTTGGGTAGATGATCAGTGTCAGAAACCCATACTGAAAGCCATACTGAAATCGCAGGATCGTTGGGAATGTGTCAACTATTAGCACTTTTGTGAAACAGAAGAAGAAAATTCTAGAAGATGTGATAAATTCACGTAATTTGATAACAACAATAAACAGTCCTAGGTGTGGCGTTGTGATTCCTAAAATGGAAATACTTTTAAAACTTTGGGTAGATGATCAGTGTCAGAAACACATACTGAAAGCCATACTGAAATCTCAGGATCGTTGGGAATGTGTCAACTATTAGCACTTTTGTGAAACAGATGAAGAAAATTCTAGAAGATGTGATAAATTCACGTAATTTGATAACAACAATAAACAGTCCTAGGTGCGGCGTTGTGATTCCTAAAATGGAAATACTTTTAAAACTTTGGGTAGATGATCAGTGTCAGAAACACATACTGAAAGCCATACTGAAATCTCAGGATCGTTGGGAATGTGTCAACTATTAGCACTTTTGTGAAACAGATGAAGAAAATTCTAGAAGATGTGATAAATTCACGTAATTTGATAACAACAATAAACAGTCCTAGGTGCGGCGTTGTGATTCCTAAAATGGAAATACTTTTAAAACTTTGGGTAGATGATCAGTGTCAGAAACACATACTGAAAGCCATACTGAAATCTCAGGATCGTTGGGAATGTGTCAACTATTAGCACTTTTGTGAAACAGATGAAGAAAATTCTAGAAGATGTGATAAATTCACGTAATTTGATAATAACAATAAACAGTCCTAGGTGCGGCGTTGTGATTCCTAAAATGGAAATACTTTTAAAACTTTGGGTAGATGATCAGTGTCAGAAACACATACTGAAAGCCATACTGAAATCACAGGATCGTTGGGAATGTGTCAACTATTAGCACTTTTGTGAAACAGATGAAGAAAATTCTAGAAGATGTGATAAATTCACGTAATTTGATAACAACAATAAACAGTCCTAGGTGCGGCGTTGTGATTCCTAAAATGGAAATACTTTTAAAACTTTGGGTAGATGATCAGTGTCAGAAACACATACTGAAAGCCATACTGAAATCGCAGGATCGTTGGGAATGTGTCAACTATTAGCACTTTTGTGAAACAGAAGAAGAAAATTCTAGAAAATGTGATAAATTCACGTAATTTGATAACAACAATCAACAGTCCTAGGTGCGGCGTTGTGATTCCTAAAATGGAAATACTTTTAAAACTTTGGGTAGATGATCAGTGTCAGAAACACATACTGAAAGCCATACTAAAATCGCAGGATCGTTGGGAATGTGTCAACTATTAGCACTTTTGTGAAACAGAAGAAGAAAATTCTAGAAGATGTGATAAATTCACGTAATTTGATAACAACAATAAACAGTCCTAGGTGCGGCGTTGTGATTCCTAAAATGGAAATACTTTTAAAACTTTGGGTAGATGATCAGTGTCAGAAACACATACTGAAAGCCATACTGAAATCGCAGGATCGTTGGGAATGTGTCAACTATTAGCACTTTTGTGAAACAGAAGAAGAAAATTCTAGAAGATGTGATAAATTCACGTAATTTGATAACAACAATAAACAGTCCTAGGTGCGGCGTTGTGATTCCTAAAATGGAAATACTTTTAAAACTTTGGGTAGATGATCAGTGTCAGAAACACATACTGAAAGCCATACTGAAATCGAAGGATCGTTGGGAATGTGTCAACTATTAGCACTTTTGTGAAACAGAAGAAGAAAATTCTAGAAGATGTGATAAATTCACGTAATTTGATAACAACAATCAACAGTCCTAGGTGCGGCGTTGTGATTCCTAAAATGGAAATACTTTTAAAACTTTGGGTAGATGATCAGTGTCAGAAACCCATACTGAAAGCCATACTGAAATCGCAGGATCGTTGGGAATGTGTCAACTATTAGCACTTTGGTGAAACAGAAGAAGAAAATTCTAGAAGATGTGATAAATTCACGTAATTTGATAACAACAATCAACAGTCCTAGGTGCGGCGTTGTGATTCCTAAAATGGAAATACTTTTAAAACTTTGGGTAGATGATCAGTGTCAGAAACACATACTGAAAGCCATACTAAAATCGCAGGATCGTTGGGAATGTGTCAACTATTAGCACTTTTGTGAAACAGAAGAAGAAAATTCTAGAAGATGTGATAAATTCACGTAATTTGATAACAACAATAAACAGTCCTAGGTGCGGCGTTGTGATTCCTAAAATGGAAATACTTTTAAAACTTTGGGTAGATGATCAGTGTCAGAAACACATACTGAAAGCCATACTGAAATCGCAGGATCGTTGGGAATGTGTCAACTATTAGCACTTTTGTGAAACAGAAGAAGAAAATTCTAGAAGATGTGATAAATTCACGTAATTTGATAACAACAATAAACAGTCCTGGGTGTGGCGTTGTGATTCCTAAAATGGAAATACTTTTAAAACTTTGGGTAGATGATCAGTGTCAGAAACACATACTGAAAGCCATACTGAAATCGAAGGATCGTTGGGAATGTGTCAACTATTAGCACTTTTGTGAAACAGAAGAAGAAAATTCTAGAAGATGTGATAAATTCACGTAATTTGATGAGAACAATCAACAGTCCTAGGTGCGGCGTTGTGATTCCTAAAATGGAAATACTTTTAAAACTTTGGGTAGATGATCAGTGTCAGAAACACATACTGAAAGCCATACTGAAATCTCAGGATCGTTGGGAACGTGTCAACTATTAGCACTTTTGTGAAACAGAAGAAGAAAATTCTAGAAGATGTGATAAATTCACGTAATTTGATAACAACAATCAACAGTCCTAGGTGCGGCATTGTGATTCCTAAAATGGAAATACTTTTAAAACTTTGGGTAGATGATCAGTGTCAGAAACACATACTGAAAGCCATACTGAAATCGCAGGATCGTTGGGAATGTGTCAACTATTAGCACTTTTGTGAAACAGAAGAAGAAAATTCTAGAAGATGTGATAAATTCACGTAATTTGATAACAACAATCAACAGTCCTAGGTGCGGCGTTGTGATTCCTAAAATGGAAATACTTTTAAAACTTTGGGTAGATGATCAGTGTCAGAAACACATACTGAAAGCCATACTGAAATCGAAGGATCGTTGGGAATGTGTCAACTATTAGCACTTTTGTGAAACAGATGAAGAAAATTCTAGAAGATGTGATAAATTCACGTAATTTGATAACAACAATAAACAGTCCTAGGTGCGGCGTTGTGATTCCTAAAATGGAAATACTTTTAAAACTTTGGGTAGATGATCAGTGTCAGAAACACATACTGAAAGCCATACTGAAATCTCAGGATCGTTGGGAATGTGTCAACTATTAGCACTTTTGTGAAACAGATGAAGAAAATTCTAGAAGATGTGATAAATTCACGTAATTTGATAACAACAATAAACAGTCCTAGGTGTGGCGTTGTGATTCCTAAAATGGAAATACTTTTAAAACTTTGGGTAGATGATCAGTGTCAGAAACACATACTGAAAGCCATACTGAAATCTCAGGAACGTTGGGAATGTGTCAACTATTAGCACTTTTGTGAAACAGATGAAGAAAATTCTAGAAGATGTGATAAATTCACGTAATTTGATAACAACAATAAACAGTCCTAGGTGCGGCGTTGTGATTCCTAAAATGGAAATACTTTTAAAACTTTGGGTAGATGATCAGTGTCAGAAACACATACTGAAAGCCATACTGAAATCTCAGGATCGTTGGGAATGTGTCAACTATTAGCACTTTTGTGAAACAGATGAAGAAAATTCTAGAAGATGTGATAAATTCACGTAATTTGATAACAACAATAAACAGTCCTAGGTGCGGCGTTGTGATTCCTAAAATGGAAATACTTTTAAAACTTTGGGTAGATGATCAGTGTCAGAAACACATACTGAAAGCCATACTGAAATCGCAGGATCGTTGGGAATGTGTCAACTATTAGCACTTTTGTGAAACAGAAGAAGAAAATTCTAGAAAATGTGATAAATTCACGTAATTTGATAACAACAATCAACAGTCCTAGGTGCGGCGTTGTGATTCCTAAAATGGAAATACTTTTAAAACTTTGGGTAGATGATCAGTGTCAGAAACACATACTGAAAGCCATACTAAAATCGCAGGATCGTTGGGAATGTGTCAACTATTAGCACTTTTGTGAAACAGAAGAAGAAAATTCTAGAAGATGTGATAAATTCACGTAATTTGATAACAACAATAAACAGTCCTAGGTGCGGCGTTGTGATTCCTAAAATGGAAATACTTTTAAAACTTTGGGTAGATGATCAGTGTCAGAAACACATACTGAAAGCCATACTGAAATCGCAGGATCGTTGGGAATGTGTCAACTATTAGCACTTTTGTGAAACAGAAGAAGAAAATTCTAGAAGATGTGATAAATTCACGTAATTTGATAACAACAATAAACAGTCCTAGGTGCGGCGTTGTGATTCCTAAAATGGAAATACTTTTAAAACTTTGGGTAGATGATCAGTGTCAGAAACACATACTGAAAGCCATACTGAAATCGAAGGATCGTTGGGAATGTGTCAACTATTAGCACTTTTGTGAAACAGAAGAAGAAAATTCTAGAAGATGTGATAAATTCACGTAATTTGATAACAACAATCAACAGTCCTAGGTGCGGCGTTGTGATTCCTAAAATGGAAATACTTTTAAAACTTTGGGTAGATGATCAGTGTCAGAAACCCATACTGAAAGCCATACTGAAATCGCAGGATCGTTGGGAATGTGTCAACTATTAGCACTTTTGTGAAACAGAAGAAGAAAATTCTAGAAGATGTGATAAATTCACGTAATTTGATAACAACAATCAACAGTCCTAGGTGCGGCGTTGTGATTCCTAAAATGGAAATACTTTTAAAACTTTGGGTAGATGATCAGTGTCATAACACATACTGAAAGCAATACTAAAATCGGAGGATCGTTGGGAATGTGTCAACTATTAGCACTTTTGTGAAACAGAAGAAGAAAATTCTAGAAGATGTGATAAATTCACGTAATTTGATAACAACAATAAACAGTCCTGGGTGCGGCGTTGTGATTCCTAAAATGGAAATACTTTTAAAACTTTGGGTAGACGATCAGTGTCAGAAACACATACTGAAAGCCATACTGAAATCGAAGGATCGTTGGGAATGTGTCAACTATTAGCACTTTTGTGAAACAGAAGAAGAAAATTCTAGAAGATGTGATAAATTCACGTAATTTGATGAGAACAATCAACAGTCCTAGGTGCGGCGTTGTGATTCCTAAAATGGAAATACTTTTAAAACTTTGGGTAGATGATCAGTGTCAGAAACACATACTGAAAGCCATACTGAAATCTCAGGATCGTTGGGAATGTGTCAACTATTAGCACTTTTGTGAAACAGAAGAAGAAAATTCTAGAAGATGTGATAAATTCACGTAATTTGATAACAACAATCAACAGTCCTAGGTGCGGCATTGTGATTCCTAAAATGGAAATACTTTTAAAACTTTGGGTAGATGATCAGTGTCAGAAACACATACTGAAAGCCATACTGAAATCGCAGGATCGTTGGGAATGTGTCAACTATTAGCACTTTTGTGAAACAGAAGAAGAAAATTCTAGAAGATGTGATAAATTCACGTAATTTGATAACAACAATCAACAGTCCTAGGTGCGGCGTTGTGATTCCTAAAATGGAAATACTTTTAAAACTTTGGGTAGATGATCAGTGTCAGAAACACATACTGAAAGCCATACTGAAATCTCAGGATCGTTGGGAATGTGTCAACTATTAGCACTTTTGTGAAACAGATGAAGAAAATTCTAGAAGATGTGATAAATTCACGTAATTTGATAACAACTATAAACAGTCCTAGGTGCGGCGTTGTGATTCCGAAAATGGAAATACTTTTAAAACTTTGGGTAGATGATCAGTGTCAGAAACACATACTGAAAGCCATACTGAAATCTCAGGATCGTTGGGAATGTGTCAACTATTAGCACTTTTGTGAAACAGATGAAGAAAATTCTAGAAGATGTGTTAATTCACGTAATTTGATAACAACAATAAACAGTCCTAGGTGCGGCGTTGTGATTCCTAAAATGGAAATACTTTTAAAACTTTGGGTAGATGATCAGTGTCAGAAACACATACTGAAAGCCATACTGAAATCGCAGGATCGTTGGTAATGTGTCAACTATTAGCACTTTTGTGAAACAGAAGAAGAAAATTCTAGAAGATGTGTTAATTCACGTAATTTGATAACAACAATAAACAGTCCTAGGTGCGGCGTTGTGATTCCTAAAATGGAAATACTTTTAAAACTTTGGGTAGATGATCAGTGTCAGAAACACATACTGAAAGCCATACTGAAATCGCAGGATCGTTGGTAATGTTTCAACTATTAGCACTTTTGTGAAACAGAAGAAGAAAATTCTAGAAGATGTGATTAATTCACGTAATTTGATAACAACAATAAACAGTCCTAGGTGCGGCGTTGTGATTCCTAAAATGGAAATACTTTTAAAACATTGGGTAGATGATCAGTGTCTGAACACATACTGAAAGCCATACTGAAATCGCAGGATCGTTGGGAATGTGTCAACTATTAGCACTTTTGTGAAACAGAAGAAGAAAAATCTAGAAGATGTGATAAATTCACGTAATTTGATAACAACAATAAACAGTCCTAGGTGTGGCGTTGTGATTCCTAAAATGGAAATACTTTTAAAACTTTGGGTAGATGATCAGTGTCAGAAACACATACTGAAAGCCATACTGAAATCGCAGGATCGTTGGGAATGTGTCAACTATTAGCACTTTTGTGAAACAGAAGAAGAAAATTCTAGAAGATGTGATAAATTCACGTAATTTGATAACAACAATAAACAGTCCTAGGTGCGGCGTTGTGATTCCTAAAATGGAAATACTTTTAAAACTTTGGGTAGATGATCAGTGTCAGAAACACATACTGAAAGCCATACTGAAATCTCAGGATCGTTGGGAATGTGTCAACTATTAGCACTTTTGTGAAACAGATGAAGAAAATTCTAGAAGATGTGATAAATTCACGTAATTTGATAACAACAATAAACAGTCCTAGGTGCGGCGTTGTGATTCCTAAAATGGAAATACTTTTAAAACTTTGGGTAGATGATCAGTGTCAGAAACACATACTGAAAGCCATACTGAAATCTCAGGATCGTTGGGAATGTGTCAACTATTAGCACTTTTGTGAAACAGATGAAGAAAATTCTAGAAGATGTGATAAATTCACGTAATTTGATAACAACAATAAACAGTCCTAGGTGCGGCGTTGTGATTCCTAAAATGGAAATACTTTTAAAACTTTGGGTAGATGATCAGTGTCAGAAACACATACTGAAAGCCATACTGAAATCTCAGGATCGTTGGGAATGTGTCAACTATTAGCACTTTTGTGAAACAGATGAAGAAAATTCTAGAAGATGTGATAAATTCACGTAATTTGATAACAACAATAAACAGTCCTAGGTGCGGCGTTGTGATTCCTAAAATGGAAATACTTTTAAAACTTTGGGTAGATGATCAGTGTCAGAAACACATACTGAAAGCCATACTGAAATCTCAGGATCGTTGGGAATGTGTCAACTATTAGCACTTTTGTGAAACAGATGAAGAAAATTCTAGAAGATGTGATAAATTCACGTAATTTGATAACAACAATAAACAGTCCTAGGTGCGGCGTTGTGATTCCTAAAATGGAAATACTTTTAAAACTTTGGGTAGATGATCAGTGTCAGAAACACATACTGAAAGCCATACTGAAATCGCAGGATCGTTGGGAATGTGTCAACTATTAGCACTTTTGTGAAACAGAAGAAGAAAATTTTAGAAAATGTGATAAATTCACGTAATTTGATAACAACAATCAACAGTCCTAGGTGCGGCGTTGTGATTCCTAAAATGGAAATACTTTTAAAACTTTGGGTAGATGATCAGTGTCAGAAACACATACTGAAAGCCATACTAAAATCGCAGGATCGTTGGGAATGTGTCAACTATTAGCACTTTTGTGAAACAGAAGAAGAAAATTCTAGAAGATGTGATAAATTCACGTAATTTGATAACAACAATAAACAGTCCTAGGTGCGGCGTTGTGATTCCTAAAATGGAAATACTTTTAAAACTTTGGGTAGATGATCAGTGTCAGAAACACATACTGAAAGCCATACTGAAATCGCAGGATCGTTGGGAATGTGTCAACTATTAGCACTTTTGTGAAACAGAAGAAGAAAATTCTAGAAGATGTGATAAATTCACGTAATTTGATAACAACAATAAACAGTCCTAGGTGCGGCGTTGTGATTCCTAAAATGGAAATACTTTTAAAACTTTGGGTAGATGATCAGTGTCAGAAACACATACTGAAAGCCATACTGAAATCGCAGGATCGTTGGGAATGTGTCAACTATTAGCACTTATGTGAAACAGATGAAGAAAATTCTAGAAGATGTGATAAATTCACGTAATTTGATTACAACAATCAACAGTCCTAGGTGCGGCGTAGTGATTCCTAAAATGGAAATACTTTTAAAACTTTGGGTAGATGATCAGTGTCAGAAACACATAATGAAAGCCATACTAAAATCGCAGGATCGTTGGGAATGTGTCAACTATGAGCACTTTTGTGAAACAGAAGAAGAAAATTCTAGAAGATGTGATAAATTCACGTAATTTGATAACAACAATAAACAGTCCTAGGTGCGGCGTTGTGATTCCTAAAATGGAAATACTTTTAAAACTTTGGGTAGATGATCAGTGTCAGAAACACATACTGAAAGCCATACTAAAATCGCAGGATCGTTGGGAATGTGTCAACTATTAGCACTTTTGTGAAACAGAAGAAGAAAATTCTAGAAGATGTGATAAATTCACGTAATTTGATAACAACAATCAACAGTCCTAGGTGCGGCGTTGTGATTCCTAAAATGGAAATACTTTTAAAACTTTGGGTAGATGATCAGTGTCAGAAACACATACTGAAAGCCATACTGAAATCTCAGGATCGTTGGGAATGTGTCAACTATTAGCACTTTTGTGAAACAGATGAAGAAAATTCTAGAAGATGTGATAAATTCACGTAATTTGATAACAACAATAAACAGTCCTAGGTGCGGCGTTGTGATTCCTAAAATGGAAATACTTTTAAAACTTTGGGTAGATGATCAGTGTCAGAAACACATACTGAAAGCCATACTGAAATCGCAGGATCGTTGGGAATGTGTCAACTATTAGCACTTTTGTGAAACAGAAGAAGAAAATTCTAGATGTGATAAATTCACGTAATTTGATAACAACAATCAACAGTCCTAGGTGCGGCGTTGTGATTCCTAAAATGGAAATACTTTTAAAACTTTGGGTAGATGATCAGTGTCAGAAACACATACTGAAAGCCATACTGAAATCGCAGGATCGTTGGGAATGTGTCAACTATTAGCACTTTTGTGAAACAGAAGAAGAAAATTCTAGATGTGATAAATTCACGTAATTTGATAACAACAATCAACAGTCCTAGGTGCGGCGTTGTGATTCCTAAAATGGAAATACTTTTAAAACTTTGGGTAGATGATCAGTGTCAGAAACACATACTGAAAGCCATACTGAAATCTCAGGATCGTTGGGAATGTGTCAACTATTAGCACTTTTGTGAAACAGATGAAGAAAATTCTAGAAGATGTGTTAATTCACGTAATTTGATAACAACAATAAACAGTCCTAGGTGCGGCGTTGTGATTCCTAAAATGGAAATACTTTTAAAACTTTGGGTAGATGAACAGTGTCAGAAACACATACTGAAAGCCATACTGAAATCGCAGGATCGTTGGGAATGTGTCAACTATTAGCACTTTTGTGAAACAGAAGAAGAAAATTCTAGAAGATGTGATTAATTCACGTAATTTGATAACAACAATCAATAGTCCTAGGTGCGGCGTTGTGATTCCTAAAATGGAAATACTTTTAAAACATTGGGTAGATGATCAGTGTCAGAAACACATACTGTAAGCCATACTGAAATCTCAGGATCGTTGGGAATGTGTCAACTATTAGCACTTTTGTGAAACAGAAGAAGAAAATTCTAGAAGATGTGATAAATTCACGTAATTTATAACAACAATCAACAGTCCTAGGTGCGGCGTTGTGATTCCTAAAATGGAAATACTTTTAAAACTTTGGGTAGATGATCAGTGTCAGAAACACATACTGAAAGCCATACTGAAATCTCAGGATCGTTGGGAATGTGTCAACTATTAGCACTTTTGTGAAACAGATGAAGAAAATTCTAGAAGATGTGATAAATTCACGTAATTTGATAACAACAATCAACAGTCCTAGGTGCGGCGTTGTGATTCCTAAAATGGAAATACTTTTAAAACTTTGGGTAGATGATCAGTGTCAGAAACACATACTGAAAGCCATACTGAAATCGCAGGATCGTTGGGAATGTGTCAACTATTAGCACTTTTGTGAAACAGATGAAGAAAATTCTAGAAGATGTGATAAATTCACGTAATTTGATAACAACAATAAACAGTCCTAGGTGCGGCGTTGTGATTCCTAAAATGGAAATACTTTTAAAACTTTGGGTAGATGATCAGTGTCAGAAACACATACTGAAAGCCATACTGAAATCGCAGGATCGTTGGGAATGTGTCAACTATTAGCACTTTTGTGAAACAGAAGAAGAAAATTCTAGAAGATGTGATAAATTCACGTAATTTGATAACAACAATAAACAGTCCTAGGTGCGGCGTTGTGATTCCTAAAATGGAAATACTTTTAAAACTTTGGGTAGATGATCAGTGTCAGAAACACATACTGAAAGCCATACTGAAATCTCAGGATCGTTGGGAATGTGTCAACTATTAGCACTTTTGTGAAACAGATGAAGAAAATTCTAGAAGATGTGATAAATTCACGTAATTTGATAACAACAATAAACAGTCCTAGGTGCGGCGTTGTGATTCCTAAAATGGAAATACTTTTAAAACTTTCGGTAGATGATCAGTGTCAGAAACACATACTGAAAGCCATACTGAAATCGCAGGATCGTTGGGAATGTGTCAACTATTAGCACTTTTGTGAAACAGAAGAAGAAAATTCTAGAAGATGTGATAAATTCACGTAATTTGATAACAACAATCAACAGTCCTAGGTGCGGCGTTGTGATTCCTAAAATGGAAATACTTTTAAAACTTTGGGTAGATGATCAGTGTCAGAAACACATACTGAAAGCCATACTAAAATCGCAGGATCGTTGGGAATGTGTCAACTATTAGCACTTTTGTGAAACAGAAGAAGAAAATTCTAGAAGATGTGATAAATTCACGTAATTTGATAACAACAATCAACAGTCCTAGGTGCGGCGTTGTGATTCTTAAAATGGAAATACTTTTAAAACTTTGGGTAGATGATAAGTGTCAGAAACACATACTGAAAGCCATACTGAAATCTCAGGATCGTTGGGAATGTGTCAACTATTAGCACTTTTGTGAAACAGATGAAGAAAATTCTAGAAGATGTGATAAATTCACGTAATTTGATAACAACAATCAACAGTCCTAGGTGCGGCGTTGTGATTCCTAAAATGGAAATACTTTTAAAACTTTGGGTAGATGATCAGTGTCAGAAACACATACTGAAAGCCATACTGTAATCGCAGGATCGTTGGGAATGTGTCAACTATTAGCATTTTTGTGAAACAGAAGAAGAAAATTCTAGAAGATGTGATAAATTCACGTAATTTGATAACAACAATCAACAGTCCTAGGTGCGGCGTTGTGATTCTTAAAATGGAAATACTTTTAAAACTTTGGGTAGATGATCAGTGTCAGAAACACATACTGAAAGCCATACTGAAATCTCAGGATCGTTGGGAATGTGTCAACTATTAGCACTTTTGTGAAACAGATGAAGAAAATTCTAGAAGATTTGATAAATTCACGTAATTTGATAACAACAATCAACAGTCCTAGGTGCGGCGTTGTGATTCCTAAAATGGAAATACTTTTAAAACTTTGGGTAGATGATCAGTGTCAGAAACACATACTGAAAGCCATACTGAAATCTCAGGATCGTTGGGAATGTGTCAACTATTAGCACTTTTGTGAAACAGAAGAAGAAAATTCTAGAAGATGTGATAAATTCACGTAATTTGATAACAACAATCAACAGTCCTAGGTGCGGCGTTGTGATTCCTAAAATGGAAATACTTTTAAAACTTTGGGTAGATGATCAGTGTCAGAAACACATACTGAAAGCCATACTGAAATCTCAGGATCGTTGGGAATGTGTCAACTATTAGCACTTTTGTGAAACAGATGAAGAAAATTCTAGAAGATGTGATAAATTCACGTAATTTGATAACAACAATAAACAGTCCTAGGTGCGGCGTTGTGATTCCTAAAATGGAAATACTTTTAAAACTTTGGGTAGATGATCAGTGTCAGAAACACATACTGAAAGCCATACTGAAATCGCAGGATCGTTGGGAATGTGTCAACTATTAGCACTTTTGTGAAACAGAAGAAGAAAATTCTAGAAGATGTGATAAATTCACGTAATTTGATAACAACAATCAACAGTCCTAGGTGCGGCGTTGTGATTCCTAAAATGGAAATACTTTTAAAACTCTGGGTAGATGATCAGTGTCAGAAACACATACTGAAAGCCATACTGTAATCGCAGGATCGTTGGGAATGTGTCAACTATTAGCACTTTTGTGAAACAGAAGAAGAAAATTCTAGAAGATGTGATAAATTCACGTAATTTGATAACAACAATCAACAGTCCTAGGTGCGGCGTTGTGATTCTTAAAATGGAAATACTTTTAAAACTTTGGGTAGATGATCAGTGTCAGAAACACATACTGAAAGCCATACTGAAATCTCAGGATCGTTGGGAATGTGTCAACTATTAGCACTTTTGTGAAACAGATGAAGAAAATTCTAGAAGATGTGATAAATTCACGTAATTTGATAACAACAATCAACAGTCCTAGGTGCGGCGTTGTGATTCCTAAAATGGAAATACTTTTAAAACTTTGGGTAGATGATCAGTGTCAGAAACACATACTGAAAGCCATACTGAAATCTCAGGATCGTTGGGAATGTGTCAACTATTAGCACTTTTGTGAAACAGAAGAAGAAAATTCTAGAAGATGTGATAAATTCACGTAATTTGATAACAACAATGAACAGTCCTAGGTGCGGCGTTGTGATTCCTAAAATGGAAATACTTTTAAAACTTTGGGTAGATGATCAGTGTCAGAAACACATACTGAAAGCCATACTGAAATCGCAGGATCGTTGGGAATGTGTCAACTATTAGCACTTTTGTGAAACAGAAGAAGAAAATTCTAGAAGATGTGATAAATTCACGTAATTTGATAACAACAATCAACAGTCCTAGGTGCGGCGTTGTGATTCCTAAAATGGAAATACTTTTAAAACTTTGGGTAGATGATCAGTGTCAGAAACACATACTGAAAGCCATACTGAAATCTCAGGATCGTTGGGAATGTGTCAACTATTAGCACTTTTGTGAAACAGATGAAGAAAATTCTAGAAGATGTGATAAATTCACGTAATTTGATAACAACAATAAACAGTCCTAGGTGCGGCGTTGTGATTCCTAAAATGGAAATACTTTTAAAACTTTGGGTAGATGATCAGTGTCAGAAACACATACTGAAAGCCATACTGAAATCGCAGGATCGTTGGGAATGTGTCAACTATTAGCACTTTTGTGAAACAGAAGAAGAAAATTCTAGAAGATGTGATAAATTCACGTAATTTGATAACAACAATCAACAGTCCTAGGTGCGGCGTTGTGATTCCTAAAATGGAAATACTTTTAAAACTCTGGGTAGATGATCAGTGTCAGAAACACATACTGAAAGCCATACTGTAATCGCAGGATCGTTGGGAATGTGTCAACTATTAGCACTTTTGTGAAACAGAAGAAGAAAATTCTAGAAGATGTGATAAATTCACGTAATTTGATAACAACAATCAACAGTCCTAGGTGCGGCGTTGTGATTCTTAAAATGGAAATACTTTTAAAACTTTGGGTAGATGATCAGTGTCAGAAACACATACTGAAAGCCATACTGAAATCTCAGGATCGTTGGGAATGTGTCAACTATTAGCACTTTTGTGAAACAGATGAAGAAAATTCTAGAAGATGTGATAAATTCACGTAATTTGATAACAACAATCAACAGTCCTAGGTGCGGCGTTGTGATTCCTAAAATGGAAATACTTTTAAAACTTTGGGTAGATGATCAGTGTCAGAAACACATACTGAAAGCCATACTGAAATCTCAGGATCGTTGGGAATGTGTCAACTATTAGCACTTTTGTGAAACAGAAGAAGAAAATTCTAGAAGATGTGATAAATTCACGTAATTTGATAACAACAATGAACAGTCCTAGGTGCGGCGTTGTGATTCCTAAAATGGAAATACTTTTAAAACTTTGGGTAGATGATCAGTGTCAGAAACACATACTGAAAGCCATACTGAAATCGCAGGATCATTGGGAATGTGTCAACTATTAGCACTTTTGTGAAACAGAAGAAGAAAATTCTAGAAGATGTGATAAATTCACGTAATTTGATAACAACAATAAACAGTCCTAGGTGCGGCGTTGTGATTCCTAAAATGGAAATACTTTTAAAACTTTGTGTAGATGATCAGTGTCAGAAACACATACTGAAAGCCATACTGAAATCGCAGGATCGTTGGGAATGTGTCAACTATTAGCACTTTTGTGAAACAGAAGAAGAAAATTCTAGAAGATGTGATAAATTCACGTAATTTGATAACAACAATCAACAGTCCTAGGTGCGGCGTTGTGATTCCTAAAATGGAAATACTTTTAAAACTTTGGGTAGATGATCGGTGTCAGAAACACATACTGAAAGCCATACTGAAATCGCAGGATCGTTGGGAATGTGTCAACTATTAGCACTTTTGTGAAACGGCAGAAGAAAATTCTAGAAGATGTGATAAATTCACGTAATTTGATAACAACAATCAACAGTCCTAGGTGCGGCGTTGTGATTCCTAAAATGGAAATACTTTTAAAATTTTGGGTAGATGATCATTGTCAGAAACACATACTGAAAGCCATACTGAAATCTCAGAATCGTTGGGAATGTGTCAACTATTAGCACTTTTGTGAAACAGAAGAAAATTCTAGAAGATGTGATAAATTCACGTAATTTGATAACAACAATCAACAGTCCTAGGTGCGGCGTTGTGATTCCTAAAATGGAAATACTTTTAAAACTTTGGGTAGATGATCAGTGTCAGAAACACCTACTGAAACCATACTGAAATCGCAGGATCGTTGGGAATGTGTCAACTATTAGCACTTTTGTGAAACAGAAGAAGAAAATTCTAGAAGATGTGATAAATTCACGTAATTTGATAACAACAATAAACAGTCCTAGGTGCGGCGTTGTGATTCCTAAAATGGAAATACTTTTAAAACTTTGGGTAGATGATCAGTGTCAGAAACGCATACTGAAAGCCATACTGAAATCGCAGGATCGTTGGGAATGTGTCAACTATTAGCACTTATGTGATACAGAAGGAGAAAATTCTAGAACGTGATAAGTTCAGGTAATATGATAACAACAATAAACAGTTCCCCACCCAATAGCTCCTCTTCTTCCAACTAAAATCTTCCAACTTCTCAATTAATAAACCAAGTCCAGTAAGCGCAGTTGAAAAAGATTTAAGGTATGAAAATATTTTTAATTTTATTGTTTCTTTATTCTTAACTTATTTTGTGCTTTTATAATAACTTTTATATTAATTTCGCTGCGATAAATAGTTGTATGTATAGAGAGATGTACGCAGGTATGTTATCCAGCTCGCGCGAGTCGTTTGTTACAAACGACTCGTGCGATCCGGACCGGGCTGTCTGTACAGCATATTGCATACATCTATCTTTGACGTTCGAAACACATATTTATTTTTTCCTTTTTAGTGCAAAAAATAAGTTATACATTTAAAATATTTATTATATAATGTATTCATAATTTAATACTGTTGTATTAACATAATAGTAATGTTATTTTATCTTTATAGAACGTGAGGGAAGACTTTTTCCCGAGATGCGGGAACGTATCCCCCAATTATAACATGCAATTATGTGGAAAAATGGCGTTCGACTCTCGAATATTCGAGATTGGAACACGTTTTCAGGAACGCATCCCCAACGAGACTCGGGAGTCGCCTGTAGTTTTATTTGATTATCTTTTGTACATCTGGTTTAGGACATTAGCACACCTTTGTGTTCTGCTTGTCACCTTATTTCTTTATGGCTAACAATGTGTATAATCTTTTGCTGAAAAAGTAAAAAGATAATATTTTGACATTGCTTAATCCTCAACATCATGAGCACAACATCACAAACTGTACATGTTCCGAGAACGAAGTTTTTTTGTAGTTGATGTTTACATTAATTATTATATTATATTATCTAATTAATTATACTATTACCCTATATATAATTTTGGAAGTGTCCATCTGTCCATCCATCCCCCCCTACATCTCAAAAGCCGTTTGTCGTAGAAGTTGGAAACCAATGTCCTAAATTATAACATATAGAGACTTCATTTTTTGCCAATCAATTAGTATTCTGATTAGTTATGCACATTTTTTGTGGAGGTCATTCTGACAGGGCTGGCTTGTTGGTGATGCACTGGGCCTCACACAGAGGCCCCACTTTCTCTAAATATATTTGTTGTGTTTGTAAAAAATAACTAAGTAGATGCTAGAAATATCAAACATTTTCATAGAGGTCGTTTTATCTGTTTGAAATTACTGTTAAACATTTTTGATGCAAAAGAAGTCCTGCATAGACACATTCAACTGGGCCCAGTGATTTTTCTAGCTGGCTCCGTGTGCTGGGTTATATTTTTGAAACTCTACACGTTAGGTTTTTGGTAATTAGTAATAAAAATATATTTCTATGCTCTTATTCAGCATTTTTGAGGGATAAAAATCTAGTTTAATTTGGTTTAAACCTAAAATAAAATGATGTACAAACAATTCATGACAAAAATTTCACTTTAAAAATAGTATTTTTTTATTACATTTTTTATTTTAAAGTTATATCTTCTCATATAAAGTATAAAGATGACTTTTTACAAATGTATAAAGATATACGATAAAACTTATATGATGCATTCATTCTAATCTCCATGAACTTTGGTCAAAGTTTATATTGAAAAAAGGTGATATAGGCACTTACAATATATACCTCATAGATGAGTTCATTTTTCGTTGATCTTTATCCAAATTAATCCAAATTTAATAAACAGGTTTTTTGAAGATGATTTTTATTGCAATCATCATCAAAGTTATTAAAAATCTTGATGTTAAATTGATTAGGCATGGTTTGCTGGCAGCATAACCATAATTTATAAGTAAATGATCACAAAATATCTCAACCTGAGGTGTCGCCAAGTTATAGTTGTCTTTTTAAAGTCACTCCTGATATTGCAGAAATGCCTCGTCCTGTACAGCTTACAACTTACTGAGCAGAGAGTAACAATTTTTCCTGAAAGGATCAACCGCTTTCTCTATGTAAAGCCAGCAAAATATAATGCCACATTAGACATCTACTCTTCATACAGAGAGACAAACTTATTTGAAACATTCAAATGTAAAAAATCATCAACGATCCTCCGATGAACTTCTCCAAGAAGGAATTAAGTCAAGTGAACTGTATGCGTAAGGCACTAAAATAGGTTTGTTTTTGCACTTTTTAGAAATGCAATTTCCATCCCCTTTTTCTTCATCCAAGCATATTTTGTCTGGGAAGTTTCGGTGCAGTGATCATAGGCCATGGGATTTGGGGTACACAGGCAGCCAAACATGCCAGCCAGCAATAGGGAAGCTCCAAGGGCAATGAGTAAGAATGAGATGACTTGCTGCAATATGGGGAGAATTACCACAACAAAGTACATGAGTGACGAGATGTACCACAGCAAACCAACCTGGTTCTGCAAACAATAAAAGGTAAAATTTGAAATATATGGAGTAGCCCATAATATATTCAATTTATAATTAATTTATGAAAATACCAGAAATAGATGAATCTGGTTCTTTAACAAAAAATTAATAAATAAATAAAATATGTAGCATGAGGGTCATTTTTTGTTTGTTTTGGTCATGTGACCACTTTAGGTGCCACCAATGGCATTATTATGTATTATAGTCAGTCTGTCTTGCGATCACAGTCGCGACTCTAAACAGTATAAAACGAGGCACGAGTAACGTATCCCTCAGTCACCTCAGTGTGTTTTGGATCCCTTCCCATTGGTCCAATATGTTGCTAGGCAAGAAGCTAAGTAAGCAGTCCCATCTCCTTTTCCCCCGTCTTCCTACCTCCCTCCTCTCCCACCCTCCCCCTCCCCTTTTAGTAGGTACAGGGAATTTTCCGTAAACCAAATGGAGTTTATTTATTCCATAAATTTGATGCCATGATCCTCTTAATTTTTTTCCAGTCTGAGAACAATTTGCCCATCAAATGTTTGAGTGGGAATTACTCAAAGAACCAAAATAAAATTAAAGAATTATAACAAAAAAATTATGACAAAAACTGATGTGTCCAACAAATGACTTTCACCATATTTGGGATATAGATATTTAAATTATTATGAATAGCGTTATAAGGCAAAATTATTAATTCGTATCGTAAAAGAATACAGTCGTCCTTATTGCCGTAAATTACGTATATTTTGAATATGTTTACAGAATTCACTGTTACATTGTGGTGGTGCTGTATACTGGAAATTAAGAAAAAGCAAAACATCTCCGAAATGGATGGTTCTACGAAAATTTGTTTAAAAAAAAACTTGGAAGAAATATTATTCTCTACAACTTTGGTCCACACAAAGATGACCAAAAACTACGTTTTTAAGGAAATATTTAACAGAACCGAAAAAACCGATTATTTATAAATAATTCCTAAACAATAAATACTATGGAAAATTGTTTCAAATGAAAGTTGTAGAAAATTATATTTTCTACATTTTTCGTAATGGTCAATGTATACAATAATGACGTATTATTGGAAAAATATCACAAAAACCGAATCGGGTTTCGAAGAAAACCTCGACTTCCGGTTAACCGTTATTGTCCAAAAACTAATCAGTTCTTTATGCTCCTGCTAAAGTGTTATATATGAAATTTGGTAGTAAAATGACAGTACTTTTTGAGTTAGAGTGCCCACAATCACATCCATCCACACGCACTCACACACATCACTCCGAAAATAGTCTAAACGTGTTCTAGGGACCTCAAAACTTTTATTTGCGTTGAAATCTCAGTCAATTTTTTTAGGGATCACAATACATTCCCATACTATGTATGGAGAAAGTAAAAATGGAACCCCATTTGGGTAACCTAAAAACTTCCTGTACCTTTATAAGGATGTGGAATTGGTACACACTTCTGAAGGAATTTTGTTGCTTACTCATATGACAGCATTAAGCCTGTTGCCCAGGAACCCCATTGTTAGACCCAGAAAAATTACCACTTTTTTGTGGTAAAATCTATAAATTTACGCTAATTCTACACGGATTTGATTTCTGACTTCAAAAATAAGAAATTAACATTTATATCCCATCCGATAGAATAAGTCTCCACCTCGTATCATGATGGGAAGTAATTTTAAAATACAAATATAAAAACCTCTACACCAATTTACGTTTCCTTATGGGCAAAAAATGAGGCAAAAAGGGGCCAAAATAGCCCCTCAAAATAGGAATTTTGCCAGTTTCGGATTTTTTCCTTCAGTTGTGACCAAAAACCTATATTCCTACCAAATTTCAAGTTTCTAGCCTATCTTTAAGTGCATCATAATTTACGTTTTCTTATGGGCAAGAAATGGGGCACAAAAGGGGCCTCATAATAGGAATTTCGCCAGTTTCGGACTTTTTCCTTTGGTTTTGACCAAGACCCAATAATCCCACAAAATTTCAAGTTTCTAGCACATCTGGAAGTGCCTCATAATTTTCTATCCTCCTATATATCTATAATATATACACGCTTCTTACACATGATATCATTCTATATCGACTCTTCTTACAGAGGATATAGGAGATAGGATATATATATATATAGGAGGATACTAATGTCTGGCCTAAACTAAATAGTTGAAGAGCTGGAATTTAATACATAGGTGAACCGAAAAAAATAATCAGAGGAATAATTGCAAAATTGCAACAATGTATATTTTCTTGGCCGATAAAAATTATAAACAATTTTACTAACATTTCATGGTTTAGGTATTTCTAAATGCGCTATCAAGCTGAAATTTTTTTTACCTGTAGAATTCGCCAAATAATGAAAACGGGAATATAGAAATTGGAAAATGTTTATTCGTTCGGCCGTAATAAATTCTCAAATGTTCAACAAATTGACTAATGTTTATGTACTTTCTGTAGATCCAGGAAGCTGAAAATTTTAACTGAGTTAGGAAATAATGTCCCGGTGGTAAATGAAATTGAAAATTTTAGAAATATTTATTGCTGTGGCTGTTAAAAATTAAAAAAATTTAAACAATGAAAGTCATATAAATGCACTTTTAGAGGTGCAACATTGACGAAATTTCGCATAAATGTGAGGTATTCCTAAGAAATATTAAAAACCTATAAATGTTTTATAATTATAAATTTTAGGGGTTGTTTATACCCCAATATTTTCAAAACAGAAAAACACGTAATTCGGAGCCGATATGTGAACTTATGCATCGAAAATTATTTTTCGGCTTTTTTTTTCACTTTAAGGTGAGAGAAAATGCTTGCAGAATGCAAGTACACATTTACTTGTCATTCTATATCGACTCTTCTTACAGAGGATATACGATACTAGTGAAGGTGTGCTTGCATTGTGCAAGCATCTTCTCTCACCCTAAACAAAGAGTATGAGCCGACAAATAATTTTAAAAGCAACAGTTTACACCTTCTGGTCGATTTACGTGTTATTCCTTATGCTCAATATTGAGGTAAAAACAACCCCTAAAATTTATAATTATAAAATTTTTATAGGTTGTTAGCATTTCTTAGGATTAACTCACATTTATGCAAAATTTCATGAATGTAGCAACTGTAGAAGTACATTTACATGAATTTCATTGTTTAAATTTTGTGAATTTTTAAAAGCTACAACAATGAATATTACTAAAATTTTCAATGTTATTTGCCACCAGAACATTATTTGCTAACTCTGTGAAATTTTTCAGCTTCCTGGATCTTCAGAAAGTATGTAAACATTAGTCAATTTGTGAAACATTCAAGAATTTATTATGTCCGAACGAAGAAAAATTGTCAATTTTTCTATATTCCCGTTTTCATTATTTGGCAAATTCTACATGTAGAAAAAATTTCAGCTTCATAGTGCATCTAGAAGTACCTAAACCATGAAATGTTAGTAAAATTGTTCATAATTTTTTACGGCCACGAAAATAACCATTGTTGCAATTTTGCATTTATTCCTCCGATAATGTTTTCTCCTTCACCTGTGTATTAAATTTCAGCTCTACAACTATAGTATTTTGGGCCAGACATTAGTATCCTCCTATATCATATATATCATTCAATAAGCACTCTTCTTACAGAGGAGGATATACGATACTAGTAAACGTGTGCTTGCATTCTGCAAGCATTTTCTCTCACCTGAAAGTAAAAATAAAAGCCGAAAAATTACTTTCAATGCATAAGTTAGCATCTCGGTTCCGAATTACGTGTTTTTCTGTTTCGAAAATATTGGGGTAAAAACAACCCCTAAAATTTATAATTATAATACATTTAAGGGGGTTTTATCATTTGTTACGAATACCTCACATTTATGTGAAATTTCATCCATGCAGCACCTCTAAGAGTGCATTTATATGAATTTCATTGTTTAAACTTTTTTAATTTTTAACAGCCACAGAAATAAATATTACTAAAATTTTCAATGTTATTTCCCATCGGGACATTATTTCCTAACACTGTTAAAATTTTCAGCTTCCTGGATCTACAGAAAGTACATAAACATTAGTCAATTTGTTAAACATTTGAGAATTTATTACGGCCGTACGAATAAAAATTTTCAAATTTCTATGTTCCCGTTTTCATTATTTGGCAAATTCTACAGGTAGAAAAAATTTCAGATTAAAATTTGACACGGTTATATGGTATTGGATATAATTGATTAGGAATAATTCGAAATTGTAAAAATGCTAATATATAAAAATGCTTGCATAATGCAGTCACATATTATAAACATATAAACAAACGTTTCATGGTTTAGTTACTTATAAATGCGCTACAATGCTGAAATTTTTTCTTACGTAGATCTTACCGAGTAACGAAAACGGGATCATAGATATTTGAAAATGTTTCTTTATTGGGCCGTAAAAAATGCCTAAATGTCAAAAAAATTAATGGTTATGCACTTTTATTAGAGCTAGGGAGCTGAATATTTTGAGAAATTAGGGAATGCTACTCCAGCGGTAAATAATATTGAAAAATATAATAAAGTTTATTATTGTGGCTGTTAAAAATTCATCATTTTTAAACAATTAATTTTATATAACTACACATTTAGAGGTGCTACATCGATGAAATTTTGCGGAAATGTGATGTATTCGTATCAAATGATGAAAAAGTACGGAAAGTTTTACAATTATAAATTTCAGGGGTTGTTTTTATTCCAATATTGTCCATAATGTAAAACATTAATCGGCGCAGATGTGCAAACTTTTGCATTTAAAAATTATCTGTCTAAACTACTCTTTATATTAAGATGAGACAAAACGCTTGCAGAATGCAAGCACACATTAGCTAGTATCTATAATATATAGACGCATCTTACACATGATATATATATATATACTAGTTAATATGTGCTTGCATTCTGCAATCATTGTCAAATTTTAGCCTTTTTGCAAATTCGAATTATTCCCAAACGATGTTGTACATAATCATATAACCATGTCAAATTTGGAGTTAGTTGCTCATTTAGAAGTGCCTTATAATTTTAATCCTCGTATGGGGCAATAATGGAGCAAAACAGCCCCTAAAATTATGAGTTATTACACTCTCAGATTTTTTCCATCTGTTGTAACTAAAAACCCATAATTCTGCCAAATTTCAAGTTTGTATCTCATTAAGAAGTGCCTTATAATTATCACACTCGTATGGGGCCGAAAAGGGGCAAAACCACCCATTAAAAATTGGAAATTTCGCAATTTTATCTTAGTTTGCTATGAAAATTCTATAATCGTGCCAAATTTCAAGTCTCTAGGTCCTATGCAGCTGCCTCGCATTTTTTGTTCTCGCATGGGGCTGAAAAGCGGCAAAGCCGCCCCTTAAAAATGAGAATTTTAGTAATTTTATAATTTTATCTTAGGTTGCAATGGAATTTCTATAACCGTGCCAAATTTCAAGTCACTGGTTCCTACGCAGCGGCATCGCGTTTTTTATTCTCTAATAATGGGGCAAAACAGCCCCAAAAATCAGGATTATATGAATATTAAATTTCATTCATTAGGTGTAGTTTAACATTAACAGCATTAAAATATAAGTCTCTGACTCCCATTAAAAGCTTACCCATATGAAAGGATTGAGCTTGTTACCAAGGAAACCTATTGTAAGACCCAGAAAAATTACTACTTTTTTGAGAAAAAAACTATAAATTTACGTTAATACTACTCGGATTTGAATTCTGACTTCAAAAATAAGAGACTAAAATTTATATCCTATCCGACAGTTTAAGTCTCGAGTTCGTATCTTGACGGGAAGTAATTTTAAAATACAAATATAAAAACCTCTACACCAATTTACATGTATTCTTATGGGCAAAAAATGGGGCAAAAAGGGGCCAAAATAGCCCCTCAGGATAGGAATTTTGTCAGTTTCGGATTTTTTCCTTTGGTTGTGACCAAAAACCTATAATACTGCCAAATTTAAAGTTTCTAGCACATCTGGAAGTGCCTCATAATTTTGTATCCTCCTATATATCTATAATATATAGATGCTTCTTACACATGATATATTATATATATATATATGAGGATACAAAATTATGAGGCACTTCCAGATGTGCCAGAAACTTGAAATTTGGTAGGATTATAGGTTTTTAGTCACAACCAAAGGAAAAAATCCGAAACTGGCAAAATTCCTATTTTGAGGGGCTATTTTGGCACATTTTTCCGCCATTTTTTGCCCATAAGAAAGCATGTAAATTGGTGCAGAGGTTTTTATATTTACATTTTTAAATCACTTCCCGTCAAGATATGAACTCGAGACTTAAACTGTCGGATAGGATATAAATTGTAGTTTCTAATTTTTGAAGACGGAATGCAAATCCGAGTAGAATTAGCTTAATTTTATAGTTTTTATCGCAAAAAATTGCTAATTTTTCTGGGTCTAACAATAGGTTTCCTTGGTAACAAGCTCAATCCTTTCATATGGGTAAGCTTTCAATAGGAATCAGAGGCTTATATTTTAATGCTGTTAATGTCAAACTACACCTATTGAAGGAAATCCGATATTGATATAATCCTCATTTTTGGGGCTGTTTTGCCCCATTATTGCCCCATTCGAGAACAAAAAAGGCGATGCAACTGCATAGGACCCAGAGACTGGAAATTTGGCATGGTTATAGAAATTTCATTGCAACCTAAGATGAAATTATAAAATTACAAAAATTCTCATTTTTAAATGGCGGTTTTGCCCCTTTTCGACCCATGCGAGAACAAAAAATGTGAGGCAGCTGCATAGGACCTAGAGACTGGAAATTTGGCACGATTATAGAATTTTCATGGCAAACTAAGATAAAATTGTATAATTGCAAAAATTCCTATTTTTAATGTGTGGTTTTGCCCTTTTTCGGCCCCATAGGAATGTGATAATTATAAGGCACTTCTTAATGAGATACAAACTTGAAATTTGGCAGAATTATGGGTTTTTAGTTACAACAGATGGAAAAAATCTGAGACTGTAATAATTCTTAATGTTAGGGGCTGTTTTGCTCCATTATTGCTCCATACGAGGATTAAAATTATAAGGCACTTCTAAATGAGCAACAAACTCCAAATTTGACATGGTTATATGATTATGTACAACATCGCTTGGGAGTAATTTGAATTTGTAAAAATGCTAAAATTTGAAAATGCTTGCAGAATGCAAGCACATAACAACTAGTATCTATATATATACTAGGTAATTTGTGCTTGCATTCTGCAAGCGTTTTGTCTCATCTTAATATAAAGAGCAGAGTAGACAGATAATTTTTAAATGCAAAAGTTTGCACCTCTGCACCAATTAATGTTTTACATTATGGAAATATAGGACTAAAAACAACCCCTTAAATTTATAATTGTGAAACTGCTATATTTTTTCATCATTTGATATGATTACATCACATTTCCGCAAAATTTCATCGATGTATAACCTCTAAATGTGTAGTTATATAAAATTAATTGTTTAAATATGATGAATTTTTAACAGCCACAATAATAAACTTTATTCTTCAATATTAGTTACCGCTGTAATAGCATTCCCTAATTTCTCAAAATATTCAGCTCCCTAGCTCAAAAAAAAGTGCACAAAAGTGTGTAAAATTTTTAAATATTTATGAATTTTTTACGGCCCAATAAATAACCATCTTCAAAGTTCTATAAGCCCAATTTCATTACTTGGTATGATCTATCGTTACAAAAAATTTCAGCAAGGCATTTATAAGTAACTAAACCTTGAAACGTTTATTTATATGTTTATAATATGTGATTTCATTATGAGGCATTTTTAAATATTAGCATTTTTACAATTTCAAATTATTCCTAATCCATTATGTCCAAAACCATATAACCGTGTCAAATTTGAAGTTTGTATCTCATTATGAATTGCCTTATAATGTTCACACTCGTATTGGGTAAAAATGGGTCAAAACCGCACCTAAAAATTTGAATTTATGCTATTTTTTTATTTTATCTTCGGTTGCAACAACTTTTTTATAATTGTGCTAAATTCCAAGTCTCTAGGTCATATAGAGCTGCCTCACCGTATTTGTTCCCATGTTGAGCAATACTGGGTCAAAACAGCCCCAAAAATGGGCATTATATCAGTATCAGATTTCCTTCATTAGTCGTAGTTTAACATTAATGGCATTAAAATATAAGCACCTGATTTCCATTAAAAGCTTACCCATATGAAAGGATTAAGCCAGTTGCCTAGGAAGCCTATTGTTAGACTGAGAGAAATTACCACATTTTTGCGATAAAAACTATAAATTTACGCTAATTCTACTCGGATTTCAATTCTGTCTTCAAAAATAAGAAACTGCAATTTATATCCTATCCGAAAGTTTGTCTCGAGTTCGTATCTTGATGGGAAGTAATTTTAGAAAGGAAATACAAAAACCTCTACACCAATTTACATGTATTCTTATGGGCCAAAACTGGGGCAGAAAGGGGCCAAAAAAGCCCCTGAAAATAGGAATTTCACCAGTTTCGGATTTTTTCCTTTGGTTTTGACCAAAAACCTATAATCCTACCAAATTTCAAGTTTCTAGCACATCTGGAAGTGCCTCATAATTTTGTATCCTCCTATATATATCTATAATATATAGATGCTTCTTACACATGATATATATATATCATATATATATATATATATATTAGTTAATGTGTGCTTGCATTCTGCATGCATTTTTGAGGTTTAGCCTTTTTACAATTTCAAATTATTCCCAATGAATTTTGTGCAAAATCATATATCCGTATCAAATTACAACTTTGTAGCTCATTTAGAAGTGCATTATAATTTTACTCGTTGCATAGGACAATTATGTGGCAATACAGTTGCTAAGATTTCGAATTTTCATGGTATCGAATTTCTTCTTTCTGTTGTAACTAAAAATCCATAATTCTGAAAATTCCATGTTTGCATCTCATTAAGAATTGCCTTATTATTTTCACCATGGTATGGGTCATAAATAGGGCAAAACCGCCCTTAAAATTTGGAATTTTGGCAGTTATTTTTTATCTTCGGTTGCAATAAGGGTTTTATAACCAGGCCAAATTTCAAGTCTCTGGGTTATATGCAGCTGCCTCATCATTTCTGTTCTCATATGGAGCAATACTGGGGCAAAAAAGCTCAAAAATGAGGATTATTACAATATAGGATATCCTCCATTAGGCATAGATTAACGTTAAAGGCATTAAAATATAAGCCTCTGATTCCCATTAAAAGCTTACCCATATGAAAGCATTAACACTGTTGCCTAGGAAGCCTATTGTTAGACCCAGAAAAATTACCACTTTTTTGTGATAAAAACTATAAATTTACGCTAATTCTACTAGGATTTGAATTCTGTCTTAAAAATAAGAAACTACAATTTATATTCTATCCGATAGTTTAAGCCTCGAGTTCGTATCTTGATGGGAAGTAATTTTAAAATGCAAATATAAAAACCTCTGCACCAATTTATATGCATTCTTATGGGCAAAAAATTTGGAGCAAAAAGGGGCCAAAATAGCCCCTCAAAATAGGAATTTTGCCAATTTCGGATTTTTTCCTTCGGTTTTGACCAAAAATCTATAATCCTACCAAATTTCAAGTTTCTGGCACATCTGGAAGTGCCTCATAATTTTGTATCCTCCTATATATATATATATATATATCTATAATATATAGATGCTTCTTACACATGATATATCATATATATAGGAGGATACAAAATTATGAGGCACTTCCAGATGTGCCAGAAACTTGAAATTTGGTAGGATTATAGGTTTTTAGTCACAACCAAAGGAAAAAATCCGAAACTGGCAAAATTCCTATTTTGAGGGGCTATTTTGGCCCCTGTTTGCCCCATTTTTTGCCCATAAGAAAGCATGTAAATTGGTGCAGAGGTTTTTATATTTACATTTTAAAATTACTTCCCGTCAAGATACGAACTCGAGACTTAAACTGTCGGATAGGATATAAATTTTAGTCTCTTATTTTTGAAGACGGAATGCAAATCCGAGTAGAATTAGCTTAATTTTATAGTTTTTATCGCAAAAAATTGCTAATTTTTCTGGGTCTAACAATAGGTTTCCTTGGTAACAAGCTCTATCCTTTCATATGGGTAAGCTTTTAATGGGAATCAGAGGCTTATATTTTAATGCTGTTAATGTTAAACTACACCTATTGAAGGAAATCCGATATTGATATAATCCTCATTTTTGGGGCTGTTTTGCCCCATTATTGCCCCATTCGAGAACAAAAAAGGCGATGCCGCTGCGTTGGAACCAGAGACTTGAAATTTTGCACCGTTATAGAAATTTCATTGCAACCTAAGATAAAATTATAAAATTACAAAAATTCTCATTTTTAAGGGGCGGTTTTGCCGCTTTTCGGCCCCATGCGAGAACAAAAAATGCGAGGCAGCTGCATAGGACCTAGAGACTGGAAATTTGGCACAATTATAGGATTTTCATAGGAAACTAAGATAAAATTGTAAAATTGCAAAAATTCCAATTTTTAATGTGTGGTTTTGCCCCTTTTCGGCCCCATACGAGTGTGATAATTATAAGGCACTTCTTAATGAGATACAAACTTGAAATTTGGCAGAATTATGGGTTTTTAGTTACAACGATGGAAAAAATCTGAGAGTGTAATAATTCCTTATGTTAGGGGCTGTTTTGCTCCATTATTGCTCCATACGAGGATAAAATTATAAAGCACTTCTAAATGAGCAACATACCCCAAATTTGACATGGTTATATGATTATGTACAACATCGATTGGGAATAATTTGAATTTGCAAAAAGGCTAAAATTTGAAAATGCTTGCGGAATGCAAGCACATAACAACTAGTATGATATATATATATATATACCATATTCACCCGAATCCAAGACGACCCTGAATCTAAGACGACCCCCCATTTTGATGATTCCAAAACAGAAAAAAGCTCAAATTGACCTTCATGACTACAAAAATTATAAATCTTGTGAAATATTTATTTTCTCTTATACTTTTCTTGATTGTCATTGTCTTTTAACATTTTAAAATCATAAGATCACATCACAAATAGAACCATTCAGGTTTTCAAACAAATTAAATGGTAGCATTCATTTTAAGATAACATAAAAATAAAGTAAATACATTGAAAGAATATACTTATTTCAGGACAACAAAAAAACCAAGTGCTGCATAAAATCATTTTATTGTGTTAGTCATCATCACTGTCTATGCAACCTTCACTATTTTCCTCATGCTCACTATCTTTATCACTCTCAACTTCATCATCAGTCTCCCACAAAACATCATCCTCACTCCCATCCATGGCATTAGATAAGCAGCATTTCTTAAATCCTTTCACTATTACTTTTGCATTTATTTGTTTCCACGATGCCTTGATCCATTGGCAGAGCATTGCAACTTCAGGTTTCTTAAGATTTCCTTTTGGTGTTAAAGTGTGAGTTCCACTCTGTAACCACTCAGAATACAAAACCTTTAAATTATTTTTAAAACACTTATTGACAGCAACATCTAAAACTTGAAGTTGCGATGTCATTCCTCCAGGTATTACAATAAGATCAATATTCATCGCACTCATTATGTTTTTAATTTCAGGAGATGTGTCCTTGAATGCATCCAGTGAAAGCATTGCTCTTTGTTTCAGTAAAGCTCCTGGCCGTCTATTCCACACCACATGTAACCAATCTCTCATTAGTTCTTTAGTCATCCACCCCTTTTCTTGACACCAATTATTCCACTTGGCAAATGGTTCTTAGGCATTGTTTTCCGCTTTAGAATCACATATGGTGGTAATTTAGTCCCATCTGCTAAAAGCGCCAACATTACCGTGACTCGCATTTTTTCATTGCCTGTAGTTTTAATTAGGACAGATTTGCACCTTTTTCGTTCACAGTATAATTAGATGGCATGTAGAAGAAAACCGGAGTTTCATCGGCATTTCCTATTTGGCTCAAAAGGTAATTATTGGTTTTTCTAAGTCCAATTACGTATTTCTGGTAAGGGAGAAGTTTTTCAACATAGTCTTCTGACAATTTCTGACGCAGCGAAGTTCGCCACCGTAAAGAAAAATTATTTCGTCGCATCATTCTCACGCACCAACTTCTGCTGGCCTTGAATTCTTGCAATGATATATTAAGTCCTCTAGTAATTTCATTAGCTTTAAGTATAATACTTTCAGTCGAAACAGGCATACCGTTCTTCCTCATGGTGCGCACAAACTTGACTACTTCTTCTTCAATGCCATGAAATCGGCCTAATTTTGGACCACTGAGCGACTTCCTTGTGGCTTTGGCTTTTTCTAGTTCCTGTTTTGCGAGTTTCCATCGACGCACATTTGCCTCAGATACACCGAACTTTCTACTCGCATCACAGTTATTAGTTTTTTGGCGTAATTTATCACGATCAGCTTAAAATTTGTATCTTAGCTCCGTCTAATTCCTTTGTTAACATTCCCTTTGCACTCGTGCCACGTACTTCAACATGATCTGTCGTTTTAACTTAAGGGTTGTGCATTTAAATCAAGAATGCACAACTCAAAATTACTGTCACACTTAGTGAATCGCGGTGCGTCGTATGAAAGGGGAATCCCAATGATTTCCGCTCTCATTTGTTTTGACATTGCGGTTCCCATTACGTGGAAGATGAAAGTACGTCGTCTGTGTTATGATCGTCGACGATGATTATTAGTCTAAATAATTATTATTCCCGTCATGTTATTGTTATTACTATTTGTTTATTTCACTTCTTTATGTACGTACATGAATTTCCTGTTGGGAATTGTTTACTGTAATATACCATTTGTTGTAAAAACCATTGATTAATTGCTTAAATATACTTCGTATTCGAATGTAAGACGACTCTTGATATTTACAGCTGAAAATTTGGAAAAAAAGGTCGTCCTAGAATCAGGTGAATACAGTATATACTAGCTGTTATGTGCTTGCATTCTGCAAGCATTTTCAAATTTTTGTATTTTTACATATTCAAATTATTCCCAATCGATGTAGTACAGAATCATATAACCGTGTCAAATTTGGAGTTTGTTGCTCATTTAGAAGTGCCTTATAATTTTAACCCTCGTATGGAGCAATAATGGAGCAAAACAGCCCCTAACATTAAGAATTATTACAGTCTCAGATTTTTTCCATCTGTTGTAACTAAAAACCCATAATTCTGCCAAATTTCAAGTTTGTATCTCATTAAGAAGTGCCTTATAATTATCACATTCCTATGGGGCCGAAAAAGGGCAAAACCACACATTAAAAATAGGAATTTTTGCAATTATACAATTTTACCTTAGTTTGCCATGAAAATTCTATAATCGTGCCAAATTTCCAGTCTCTAGGTCCTATGCAGCTGCCTCACATTTTTTGTTCTCGCATGGGTCGAAAAGGGGCAAAACCGCCATTTAAAAATGAGAATTTTTGTAATTTTATAATTTCATCTTAGGTTGCAATGAAATTTCTATAACCGTGCCAAATTTCAAGTCTCTGGGTCCTATGCAGTTGCATCGCCTTTTTTGTTCTCGAATGGGGCAATAATGGGGCAAAACAGCCCCAAAAATGAGGATTATATCAATATCGGATTTCCTTCAATAGGTGTAGTTTGACATTAACAGCATTAAAATATAAGCCTCTGATTCCTATTGAAAGCTTACCCATATGAAAGGATTGAGCTTGTTACCAAGGAAACCTATTGTTAGACCCAGAAAAATTAGCAATTTTTTGCGATAAAAACTATAAAATTAAGCTAATTCTACTCGGATTTGCATTCCGTCTTCAAAAATTAGAAACTACAATTTATATCCTATCCGACAGTTTAAGTCTCGAGTTCATATCTTGACGGGAAGTGATTTGAAAATGTAAATATAAAAACCTCTGCACCAATTTACATGCTTTCTTATGGGCAAAAAATGGGGGAAAAATGTGCCAAAATAGCCCCTCAAAATAGGAATTTTGCCAGTTTCGGATTTTTTCCTTTGGTTGTGACTAAAAACCTATAATCCTACCAATTTCAAGTTTCTGGCACATCTGGAAGTGCCTCATAATTTTGTATCCTCATATATATATATATATATCTATATGTATGCTTCTTACACATGATATATTATATATATATATATATATATATGAGGATACAAAATTATGAGGCACTTCCAGATGTGCCAGAAACTTGAAATTTGGTAGGATTATAGGTTTATGGTCACAACCAAAGGAAAAAATCCGAAACTGCCGAAATTACTATTTTGAAGGGCTATTTTGGCCCCTTTTTGCCACATTTTTCGCCCATAAGAAAACATGTAAATTGGTGTAGAGGTTTTTATATTTGCATTTTAAAATTACTTCCCGTCAAGATACGAACTCGAGACTTAAACTGTCGGATAGGATATAAATTGTAGTCTCTTATTTTTGAAGTCAGAATTCAAATCCGAGTAGAATTAACGTAAATTTATAGTTTTTATCTCAAAAAAGTAGTAATTTTTCTGGGTCTTACAATAGGTTTCCTTGGTAACAAGCTCTATCCTTCCATATGGGTAAGCTTTTAATGGGAATCAGAGGCTTATATTTTAATGCTGTTAATGTTAAACTACACCTAATGAATGAAATCCAATATTGATATAATCCTCATTTTTTGGGCTGTTTTGCCCCATTATTGCCCCATTCGAGAACAAAAAAGGCGATGCAACAGCAAAGGACCCAGAGACTTGAAATTTGGCACGGTTATAGAAATTTCATTGCAACATAAGATAAAATTACAAAATTACAAAAATTCTCATTTTTAAAGGGCGGTTTTGCCCCTTTTCGGCCCCTTGCGAGAACAAAAAATGCGAGGCAGCTGCATAGGACCTAGAGACTTGAAATTTGGCACGATTATAGAATATTCATGGCAAACTAAGATAAAATTGTATAATTGCAAAAAATCCTATTTTTAATATGGGGTTTTGCCCCTTTTTGGCCCCATACTAGTGTGATAATTATAAGGCACTTCTTAATGAGATACAAACTTGAAATTTGGCAGAATTATGGGTTTTTAGTTACAACGATGGAAAAAATCTGAGTGTAATAACTCATAATGTTAGGGGCTGTTTTGCTCCATTATTGCCCCATACGAGGATTAAAATTATAAGGCACTTCTAAATGAGCAACTAACTCCAAATTTGACATGGTTATATGATTATGTACAACATCGATTGGGAATAATTTGAATTTGCAAAAAGGCTAAAATTTGAAAAGCAGAAAGCAATCACATATTAACTAGTATTATAGATATATATATATAGGAGGATAGAAAATTATGAGGCA
Organism: Uropetala carovei; assembly: GCA_036926305.1. Classification (NCBI taxonomy): domain Eukaryota; kingdom Metazoa; phylum Arthropoda; class Insecta; order Odonata; family Petaluridae; genus Uropetala; species Uropetala carovei. Next base: position 313,194 of record JAXCHB010000115.1, read on the forward strand.
CTTCCAGATGTGCTAGAAAGTTGAAATTTTGTAGGATTATAGGTTTTTGGTTACAACCGAAGGAAAAAATCCGAAACTTGCGAAATTCCCATTTTCAGGGGCTATCTTGGCCCCTTTTCTCCCCTTTTTTTGTCCATAAAAAAACGTAAATTGGTGTACGTTTTTATATTTGCATTTTAAAATTACTTCCCGTCAAGATATGAACTTTGGACTTCAACTATCGGATAGGATATAAATTGTAGTTTCTTATTTTTGAAGACAGAGATCAAATCAGACCAGAATTAGCGTAAATTTATAGTTTTTATCGAAAAAAAGTGATATTTTTCTGAGTCCAGCAATAGGCTTCCTTGGTAACAAGCTCTATCCTTCATATGGGTAAGCTTTTAATGGGAATCAGAGGCTTATATTTTAATGCTGTTAATGTTAAACTACACCTAATGAAGGAAACCTGGTATTGATATAATCCTCATTTTTGTGGTTATTTTGCCCCATTATTGCTCCATATGAGAACAAAAAAGGCAAGGCAGCTGCATAAGTCCGAGAGGCTTGAAATTTGGCATGATTATAGAAATTACATTGCAACCTAAGGTAGAATTATAGCATCGGAAGAAAATTCGAATTTTTAAGGGGCGATTTTGCCCCTATTCGGCCACATGCGAGTGTGAAAATTATAACGCACTTCTCAATGAGATACAAACTTGAAATTTGGCAGAAATATGGGTTTTTACTTACAACAGTAGGAAAAACTCTGATATTGTAAAATTCAAAATCCTATTAGCTGTTTAGCCCCATTATTGACCCATACGATTATTCAAATTGTATGGTACTTCAAAATGATCTTCTAACTTGAAATTTGAGATGGTTATATGATTTTGTAAAAAATCGATTGTAAATAATTTAAATTTATAAAAATAGTAAAATTTAGAAAAGCTTGCAGAATGCAAGCACATATTAACATGGCATGGAGAAATGAACAGGAAAAATCGAAATTTACAATATTTTAATTTATTCGCCGTTAAAAATTATAAACTTTTAAAAAACATTTCATGGATTAGGTACTTCTAAATGTTCTACAATGCTGAAATTTTTTCTGAAAGTAGAATGTCCAAATAACAATATCGGAATTATAGAAACTTGAAAAGGTTTATTTATTCGGCCGTTAAAAATTCATAAATGTTAAAAAAAATTGACTAATCTTTGTATACCTTCGTACGAACTAAAAAGCTGAAAATTAAGGAATTGTTTCAGTTACAGTTAGATTTGACAATTTTTAAAAAGTTTATTATTGTGGCTGTTGAAAATTCATAGTTTAAACAACGAAATTTATATAAATGCAATTCTTGAGGTGCTACATAGATGAAATTTTGCAGAAATATGAGGTATTTGCACCAAATAATGAAAACCTATAAAATTTTTACAATTATAAATTTTAGGGGTTGCTTTTTTCCAATATTGCCCATAAAGAAAAATACGTAAATAGGCGCAGAGGTGCAAACTTTTGTGTTAAAAATTATTTGTCTGCACTTACTCTATAAATTAAGGTTAGAGAAAAAGCACACATTAACTAGTATCATTCTATAAGCACTCTTCTTACAGAGGAGGATATACGATATAGGAGGATACTACTGTCTGGCCCAAACTATTACAGTTGGAGAGCTGGAATTTAATACCGAGGTCTATAAAAAATAATAACCGGAGGAAAAATTGCAACAATGTGCATTATTTTGGCCGCTAAAAATTATTAACAATTTTACTAACATTTCATGGTTTAGGTATTTCTAAATGAGCTATCAAGCTGAAATTTTTTCGACCTGTAGAATTCCCCAAATAATGACAACGTGATTATAGAAATTTGAAAATTTTTATTCGTTCGGCCGTAATTAATTCTCAAATGTTTAACAAATTGACTAATGTTCATGTACTTTCTCTTGATCCAGGATGCTTAAAATTTTAACAGAGTTAGGAAATAATTTTCCGGTGATAAATAACATTGAAAATTCTAGAAATACTTATTGTTGAGGCTGTTAAAAATTCATAAAATTTGGATTTATCATCCAAAGGTTTGATTGGACCATTCTTTTTTGATGCAACAGTTTCTGGTATTGTGTATCTCAACATTCTTCAGAGATCAGTTGTACCACAAATTTGTCAGCTGTATGGGGATGAGGAAGACTTTTATTTTCAACAAGATGGGGCACCCTCCCATTTTCATAGTGATGTCAGAAGTTATCTTGATGAAACATTTCCAAACCGATGGATCGGACGAAGAGGCAGTGTTGAGTATCCTCCACGTTCACCAGACTTAACACCACTTGATTTTTATTTATGGGGTTACCTTAAAGATAAAGTTTATGCCACTAAACCTACAACACCTTCACAGTTAAGACAAGCAATCGAATATACGTGTTGCACAATTACAACAGAAACGTTAATTGACGTTTGCAATTCAGTTATTCGACGATGTCAGCAGTGTTTTGACCAGAATGGAAAACTATTCGAACTGTTGAGATAATGCAACAATGAAACATCTAACATGTAAACTTTGTCATTTTATCTTTATTCGAACATATACTCTATGTTATGCAATTATTATATTAAAATTTATTAATAAACACACAAGTTATTAATCATCAAAGTGTGTATACATTTTTTTGAGACACCCTGTATATTGGAGGATACTAATGTCTGGCCCAAACTACAATACTTGGTGAGCTGGAATATAATACATAGGTGAACCGAAAAAAATAATCGGAGGAATAATTGGAATATTGCGATAATGTTTATTTTATTGGCCGGTAAAAGTTATAAACAATTTTACTAACATTTCATGGTTTAGGTATTTCTAAATGCGCTATCAAGCTGAAATTTTTTCTACCTGTAGAATTCATCAAATAATGAAAACGGGAATATAGAAAGTTGAAAATTTTTATTCGTTCGGCCGTAATAAATTCTCAAATGTTTAACAAACTGACTAATGTTTATGTACTTTCTGTAGATCCAGGAAGCTGAAAATTTTAACTGCGTTACGAAATAATGTCCCGGTGGTAAATAACATTGAAAATTTTACAAATATTTACTGCTGTGGCTGTTAAAAATTAAAAATTTTAAACAATGAAATTCATATAAATGCACTTCTAGAGGTGCTGCATAGATGAAATTTCGCATAAATGTGAGGTATTCGTAACAAATGATAAAAACCTATAAATGCATTATAATTATAAATTTTAGGGGTTGTTTTTACCCCAATATTTTCGAAACAGAAAAACACGTAATTCGGAGCCGAGATGCGAACTTATGCATTGAAAGTAATTTTTAGGCTTTTATTTTTACTTTCAGGTGAGAGAAAATGCTTGCAGAATGCAAGCACACGTTCCCTAGTATACATATATATCATGTGTAAGAAGCGTCTTCATATTACAGATATAGGAGGATACAAAATTATGAGGCACTTCCAGATGTGGTAGAAACTTGAAATTTGGAAGGATTATAGGTATTTATCAGAACCGAAGGAAAAAATCCGAACCTGGTGAAATTCCTTTTTTGAGGGGCAATTTTGGCCCCTTTTTGCCCATATGAAAACATGTAAATTGGTGTAGAGGTTTTTATATTTGCATTTTAAAATTACTTCCCGTCAAGATACGAACTCCAGACTTAAACTATCGGATAGGATATAAATTGTAGTTTCTTATTTTTGAAGACAGAATTAAAATCCGTGTAGAATTAGCGTAAATTTATAGTTTTTATCGCAAATAATTGTTAATTTTTCTTGGTCTGACAATAGGCATCCTTGGTAACTAGCTCTATCCTTTCATATGGGTAAGCTTTAAATGGGAATCAGAGGCTTATATTTTTATGCTGTTAATGTTAAACTACACCTAATGAAGGAAATCTGATATTGATATAATCCTCATTTTTGGGGCTGTTTTGCCCCATTATTGCTCTACACGAGAACAAAAAGGGCGAGGCAGCTGCATAGGACCTAGAGACTTGAAATTTGGCACGGTTATAGAAATTTCATTGCAACCTAAGATAAAATTATAAAATTGCAACAATTCCAATTTTTAAGGTTTTGCCGCTTTTCAGCCCCATACGAGTGTGAAAATTATAAGGCACTTCTTTATGAGATACAAACTTGAAATTTGGCAAATTATGGGTTTTTACTTACAACAGAAGGAAAAAATCTAATTGTAAAAATTTATTATGTTAGGGGCTTGAAATTTGACATGGTTATATGATTTTGTACGTAATCGATTGGGAATAATTCTAAATTGTAAAAATGCTAAACTTTAAAAATGCTTGCAGAATGCAAGCACATATTGACTAGTATATGATATATCTATACTATATAGACGCTTCTTACACGATTTTATACAATAGCCGTCGTCCGTTGGTTCATTGGTTGGTCATGCTATGCAAATGCTAATAACTCGAGAAATAATAATGATAGAAACACGAAATTTGGTAGGGATGTTTGATTAATCACTTATTCAGAGAATGACAAATTTAAATTGCAAAAAAATTCCTTGGCTCGTCTCCAAGAGAAGCATTTCCATTTCCCATTACTTTACATGTAAAACGCTATTTTTCGACGTGCAGACTTTTATTCATTTGGAAATTTAAATTAGAAGAAATTAACAGACGACCTTCGGATTTGAACCATTTTGAAGAAAAAGTTATAAAGTTTTTTATTCCGTTCGTCTTTTTTCACCCACAGTTCGAAATATTCCATGTTAAACATTTAATTTGCATATTTTGTGGAAATCTCGCAATTTTGCTATGTCGACCATTATCATTGTTAGCTTCAATACGAGAGAGAGAGAGAGACAGAGGAAGGAAGTGGAGAGATTGGCGTGTTTTGTGGAAAATAAGTATATTAACGTAAATATAAAAAAATTTAAGTATCAACAGTGTCATTTTAGAAAAATTGGAAATAAAAAGCATTCTTAAATTAAATTCTTTGTAAACCATACGTGCTTACGAATTTATATTGTTATTCCTCAAATTAATTTCGTAACAATGGCCGAAGTTTGGAAACGAATATAAATTAAAATTCAATTAAAATGACATTTAAAACTGTTAACAGGCAATTTTCGAAGAAACAACATTGGATCTTTTAATGAATTGATTTGTTTTATAAAAGGAATTTTGGTGCTTATTTAATACAGAGTAAGTTCTAAGGCTTATAATCCATTTAAATCTAATAACAGTGGCTATTATAGTTTAAAGAAAGAACTTTATTTATTTACTTTACAGAATGAATTAATTTTAGGCTAGCACTGCCTATTATAAAAGGAGTTACTTTGGAATTTACAGTATGTAAAGTGGAAGTTGTACTGAATTGACTCAAGTACATATATTTCAAAGCAAAAATCAATTTAAAACTATTGTAATGGTTTCTACGATAAAGTTTATTTTTTTGTTAATATGGATCTCCAATACAACAATCCATTCAATCGTCAAGGGAACAGTTTACAATGTTGAAATAAATTAATATGTCTTTGTTTTGATTGATTAATTAGTTAGCTTTTAATTTAAATATTTTAAAGAGTTTTATTTTAAATATGTAATACATAACGACGGAGAACATTTTGAGGATTCGAGTAAGCTTTCTTTCTTCGTAAGTACAGAGTACAATTTTAAAACAAATATAATGTTAAGTGCACGAAATGTAATTATTTTCCCTACGTTATATATGTATACATATAACTATTTCCCGGTCTTTGCACACCGACATTTATATGCAGCATTGACGAGAACAAGGTGGGAGAAGAATAACAGAATTTTATAGCCGAAAATAAAAACCAAAGGCATTTTCTAAACAACAGCAGAATATTCACTAGAAATGTAATATATGACGAAATATTTCATATGTAAAAGTGTGCTAATACTTATTTTAAATGCAAATATTAATAATCAATCTATCTATAATTCTTCCGTTGATATTTCAATGGGCATTACACTAGTTTGTAATAAATTCCCTTTATTGTAAGGTAACCACCTCAAACAGCAAGCACCTATTTTATTTATAAATCGATGCAAGGTCATTGCATGCAACAGAGAATTACCAAGCTTGTCTTATGGCTAAAAATAATTCAAGAAAAAGTACTTAAAAATACTTCTCAGGTTATCTCCAATAGCCATAACAAGGTTATACATAACCTTAGTGCTCGTCTTGAATTAAGGTCATTGCATGTTTATTCCCTAGCCTAGTACAGACACCAGACAAAATCCAAGCATCTGATGGCCTTCCAATGCACAGGACAAAAACTTAAACATATTTGAAAGAAAATGCCTTGCAAGGATAATATATTTGCAGCTAAAGAGTATATAACTGTAGTGATAATACTAATTCTGAAGGGAAAGTATTGATCTTAGAAAAATAAAATGTAATACATAACTAATGCAATTTTACACAAAAACACATTTTGTTAATTCGATACTTCCAGATATTAAAAAAAGTACCGACTTATTGTACTTAATGCGAGTTCCTACATACATCTCATTATGCAACCCTGAAATTCTTCACTCAATTTTTCATAACACTAAATCCTATGGAGCATAACATCTTTTATTATATGTATAGTATAATGTGAAACATATTTTTCAGTTACAGATGAGAAGGAAAATCTTCAATGAATATGGCTAAAAATATTTGTCAGCAAATTTCATGTTACACAACAGTGTTCATTTTTTTCGGGGCAAGAGCAACATAGCCTACTTCCGCCCTCATCACAAGCTACACACAAGAACGAATACAGCAAAGAATAATTCCAGAAAAGTAAAGGACTGTTGGGGTGTTACATCTGATTTGTTTTAAATTTATATACCTATTCTGTAAATTGAGGAAAAGACGTTATATTTATAGTTTTCCATTTAATTACTATTTGTAATTCAAAATTAATGGACACACTAAAGGGCATCAAACCACATAGACCATGGCAGCCACAAAGCCACTAGGGTTCCTCATCTATGAGTTTAATACAGTATAACTCCAATTACCCTAACTGAACTTGTTCAACTCATTGTAAACCTAGCAGTTTATTCAAAGGTGACTTTAGTCTGAATAAGCAGTATGATTTGTGATGAAAACAAAAATCATGCGTGAAACCATGTCTTCTAAAGGAAGAACCGACCTTCTCTTATATTCAACACTACATCATTAAGTAAACATAAAAAAAATTCTTAGCTCTAGAAATATGAGCCTGATAAAAAAATCAGAAAAACGTGGGATAATATCCGCAGATAATTTTGTAAGAAAACCTGGAAGAGTTCATTTGTAAAAAACACAAAAGGTATGAAGAATGTGACTCAGTCCAACTTCTTTGTTTAAAAATATTGAGATTTAGCAGCAAAAAAGGAAGTTTTTTACAAAACAGCTTTCAATCACTCAGATCTTGCCTTAAATAAATTACATTTTATGTATGTACATTCTTATGTATTTTTGTAGATCGCTGAATTAATTTTGTATTTCTATTGCCTTAAGCATTATAAAGTGCTCTACTTCACACTTTTATTTACTTTTTCCAATTATATGAACCACCCTTGGTCCCAATTAATTCAGATAATCTGAGTTTTACCGTACGTGTAACATAAGCCACAAAATTTTGGTACAGAATCAATCAAAAGAACCTGGCAGCATAATTCCTTATGCATTCAAGCAATTTTCGGTATTCAAAACTACTACCACTGTAATAACTTTCTTTTAACCAACTTCATGTAGATTGTTCAAACAAGCCTTTTCAGCTTTGTGCAATAAAAATTTTGTATCACAATTATCTGATTTGCATTCTCTTAACCCACTCCAGCCTAAAGCACATTAACCTGCTTTGACATTCCTGCATAAAGCACCTGTTCATAACAATTTTTTCCCTCTGTTGGAGAGTTATGACGTCTTTGTATTGAGACTCGGGTCTTGATTGTGCAACTTCAAGAATTAAAAGGTTCAAAACTGGAGCTACCGAGCGTTTAAATTCAGACGAGAGGGTTGAATTAGTTTGATTTTACCAAATTACTCAACTCGCCAAAATAAAATTAAACGTCAAATATCAATTTTTTGAAATATACGCAGTTATTCATACCAAAAAAACGACTTTTTATTGTAAATACTTCAGTGAAAGGCAAACTTAGAAATTAAAGTCACACCTGAAGGAAGTATAACCTTTGACCAAACGAAGAAACTTCAACGTTATACTTACCAAATGGATTAGACTATGAAAACATGTAAACACTAGCTGTAGTATTTTTTAATAACCTTCAAACTGAACAGAAAAGTTTTAAGCATCATCAATTTATAAAAAATAATACATATTATCAGTTAGGGTAATTCAAGACGTTTGTACTGCAATGATCTATTAAATAATTTAAGATCCAATTACAAATCATAGAAATTTGTTGCAAGTTATTCCATAAAAGACAAGCATCATAAAAGACCAATGACATACTTTTCTTGCCAACCTCATTGGGACTGAAATTAAGGGTTATATGGTAGATAGGCATACTGGATAATATTTCAAACTTCAAACTCATTTCAATGACTTAGAGAAACTCCTAAATATACACACTTTAATAACCAAAACAAACAATACACTTGTTATTAACATCTGTAATATGGAAAGAACACGAGACAACGTGCAATTCTAAAACTGTCTTTTTTACGCCTGGGATTGTATATTATTGCCCTTAACACTATATAATAGCAGTAGTAAAACATCTTTCATTTGAATCTTGTCTAAAATGTACATACTACCCATTTCATGTTGAAACATCTTAAAACTGGATATTCATCTCGTCACGAAGGATATGTCCACCTAGAAATACTTGAGCAATCTCTTGGCACATCAATTAGCTTGTTTTGAATAATTTTCAGTTCCACCAGTATAATAACTTCAATCCCAAAGACCCCAATCATTCCAACAAAAATCTACTCCTTCAACAATACTTTTGTACTTTTTAGTCTTCTAAAAACTTCAATCCATTAATAAACCAACATCATTCATGAAACATTTCCAAGAAATATGCATATAAAAGTGTGCACATTATGGCCTGAACATTTGTTTCAGTAACCATGTTCATTAAAATATTGAATATTATCAAAACCAACACTTCCATTTCATGGGGGTCATGTCTAACTGGTCAAACCCTGAGTTATCCATAATATTCCATTTAAAATACACACCTCATGGTATAACTAAAGAGAAACAAACAATAACCAGATCAATATCAATAATGTCACAGGGAGAAATGGGTAGTAGCACACTATAGGGAAGCAAAGCACTATTAATATGGAATCCTCTTTCATGTTGATTTGCCCTGTGAATCAGATTTGTCAGTAATGATGTGATAACTTTTTAGTAATAAAAAAATCACTCCCCATCCCCCCCCCCTCAAAAAAGGGAGCCTATCTTGCCAGCTTTCACATTTATTCACCCAATGATCACCATTTTGGTAATTTTAAATGGACTTCAATGGTGCTAACATGACAGTTAAGCAATGTTTACAAAAATGACTAGCAACCAACTCCACAAAATATAAGTAAACACCCTCATTCCCCACATACAATATTATTACACAAATTATCTCTGCACCAACCATCTATTCCTATTAAAAATTTTAACGCATAAAAACAATACTGCTTAGGATATGACAATGTTGAAAGACTTAGTATACTTAAAACTACTTTTTAATATGTTGTAGACCCTGTTCATTAAAGGCTGGATTTTTCATAAATACCTTTATTCAATGAAAACAAGTCATTAATTCTTGATTTGATCAAACATCCAAATTGCCATTATAACCTACCATAACTTGTCACATAACAAACAGCTATGTAAATATGGAAAGAATTCCTTATTAAGGGATAAATGATTTGAGTACCCAAATTTTGGCTTATCCAGCCACGTGAATTAGTTGAGGAAATTAACAGCAGGAAGGTGTTTTCCCTGCATTTTTGTTAGTACCAAGCCAAAACAGGTACCATTTCCTGAGTTTCACTGCCACGTAGGGCCGATATGACATCCACTTTAAGAAATATACACTGGGGTCATGAGGGCATATATAAAGGATCGCTGATGGTAGTTGGGAGCATAACAAAAATCACAAAAGGATAGAAATCTACTACAAGATCCAAAGGTGATGGTAGCTTGCTAGGTCTGAGTATACTGAAAAAACTGGGCATATAAGGGGTAGGGATGAGGGTTGTGCCATTGTGTATTTGTCTTTTAGCAGGTTGTATCCTACATAGGCTTGGTAAACAAAATTACCCTCAAGTTTATTTGGCACAGAAGTTCTTCTCTGCATTACCTCTAAATAATCATTACAGCCAACACAGTCAGCAATTTGTTTGGCACGTTTTTCTGATGGATTTACTTTGAGTATAGTATAATTAACAAGAGCAAACTTCTATTACATTAACCTTATATTATTTTCAGAAACATGACCCTGATCAGTAAACCATCCTTAATCCTGATCACATGCTGACATCAGCCTTAAGGCCACACAATCCCATCATTAAAAATATACAATGGCTAATGCAGCCACACTTGTTATACACATACTCAATAATGAAAATGTATAACATCATGGGTTAAAAAGTACCAGAAAATATGACAGGAAATAAAGAAATTATAGGTTATTTTAGATAAATTTCAATATTGCAACTATGATTTACGGAAGGATAATAGTTTACTCAACTTCCAGTACAAAATTTCTCAAGATGATGTCACATAATATATATAAATTATATGAAGAAATGCATACCAACTGCAGCACATAATTAAGGCCCCTTTGCACCAAAAAATATAAATTTCAGAACTCAGATAATGATTATTGCTCTGAGAACTGTGAATTTATATAACTCATCATATATCATTTGCATGATGATATCAACACACAACAAAACCATGAATACTTGTATACAAGAGGGTAGAAAAGATGGATTACCTAAATAGGGAGGCCATTTCTACACATTTGTCTGCATGTTAAGTACACAACTTGATTGAATTTATCATCTACTGCTTTTTTAAAACAGGTGTTGAATAGTGAATCCTGATATGCTGTAAATTCTTAATATATCAATCAAAGTCACTGGAATTCATCCCCTAAGATTTGAATTTAGTAAAAGAAACAATATAAAAATAATATTTACATAAAAATTATTGTACATTCTAAAGATCTTTTAACAACAATAAAAAACTGAACAATTTCCTATCTCTTTGAGAATGTCTTTTTTTCAGAATATATTTATGAAAAACTATTTTATGCCAATGTTTCAGTATTTTACAATATTCCTAAAGTGAGATTTTTGTATAATGGGCCCCCGTGCATCCAGATGCCAGATGCACTCACATGTCTTGGGGACCAGTTATGTCAGTAACTCCGTCAATACAAAACCTGAAATTCCAAAAAAAAATTCTTAAAAATCAGACAACTTAATAATGTAAATTAACAAAAATCAAACAAAGCAAGACATACAAGGATTAAAAATCAAAGAAAAAAATTAATCCTTATGATTATTAACATCATCTCTGAAAACAGATTTTAGCATAGTTAAAAGACAAATAACTACCAACTCCTATTTTGATTAGTTTCTCAAACAATTCAAAAAGAAATATTCTATATATCCGAGTAGGTGATGCAATAAATTTCTTGTTAATATATATTTCATTTATCCATTCCGCAATACATTAATGGAAGTTCATACACCAACACCATTCCCAAAAAGAGACACACTACTCCACAATTCAGTTCAAATGAGAAGAGAGGCAATAACGCTTCTTAACAGATTTAACGATATGTTGACTGGGAATCCAAAAACAGATGCACCTTAGAATTAAGGCCTTCTATCCCTTCCCAGGAAAAAACTCTTCTCATTCCTTCAGGCTTACTCTTAGTCTCCTCTTGCAAACAATATGCATTAACATTACTGGTTGGTGAATCACAGCTTTCAAGAAGTTAACATCACATACTTAGAGACCATTATTTGTACCATGTTTCCCACAGGCAGTCACCATAAATTTTCCTTTAACACGGGGACACTTTTAGGTGTTAATAATCATTGATGATATACCAGGAACGCCTTTCATCCACCACATGTTACAAGGAAATCTACCGAGCACTGCACCTTCTATCAATTCCTCCTGTACAAAATGACAATGATGCAGAGCGCACTTCTAATCACAGCTACTAAGGGCTTGTCTACAATGTCATATAGACACTGGCTCCCTAGGCATAGTAAAATAGTGCTGTACAATATTATTAGATTTTACACTGGATCATACTAAACAGTCAAGCAACTGGATACATTTTCAATAAAGATGTTCACACAAAATAAATTTCTAAAATCTAATGACGTTTCATGATGTGTGAATACGATACTTTTTCTTACCAAGAACAATGCATGAGCAATCAACCATAATTGGCTTATTACTAAAACGAATATTTGGCACAATATTTGGCAAGGAGCTAAAAATACCAACTGTATAAATGCCCTACATACACAAACAGAATAAAGAGGTTATTAGCTATTAGAATATTAAATGGTTTCTGTTTACCAATAACAAGGGCACACAGGTCTACAAAAAAATTATCTAGGTTCAAGCAAGTCTTTGAACAAAACGAGGTAAATATGGATCAACTCAGACACTAATTAAGAGAGGCTCAAGATTAATTCAATGTAGGGTACCAAAAATACTGAGCAATTAAAAACCCTTATATAGCTACAACACAACAAGAAAACATGGACATAGAAAAAGTGTGGCAAGTGCTAGGGAGAAAACTGTTGGTAAGTTACGATTAAAAATGAATGCATAGGGTGATAGCAGATGCACAGCAAGCTGATTCAATCCTATATTTAAAAGGTTAAAAATGGTATGCTTTTTTTCAAACAACATAAAGGAAAAAGAAATAGAAAACTCTTTACAAACACTTTTACAGGGTATTAAATCCCTGTTATTATCATCCTAATTATGAGCCAGCTATTAAAAAAATCACAAATCTTTGGTTTGATCCCTTTACCGTTCCAATATGTTCATATTCCACCCTGCCTTGGTTCACAGGTGCCACAATCACAAAAGCTCTAAGGCCCAAGGACAAGGCCAGTGGAAGTCAGTGTCAACCCTATCTAACAATCACTCTCTGCTAATTCATACCATGCACGAGTTCTGGCACTTTTTAAGAAAACTGCCATACTGTCTTTTTTTTTAATTATTGACCATGGTTTCCCCCAAAGCAATTTCAGACCACACTTAAATAATGACCAAAATATATATTGCTGACATTAATGAATAGGAGCTTTGACAATGTGATTTGGTGCAATATAGTGATATCCCGGCATGGCCATGGCGGCTGTCTCCATGGATATCCTACAAAGATAGAGAAAAGAGGAGAAACACAATAGATCGAAAACAGATTCCACCAAGATGAAGAGCTCAAGGGCAATCATACATGCCAGAAATGAAAACTTGAGCAGCCGTGAAGTAAATAAATTATTTTACCACCATGATAATAGCAAATTTCTAGCATTCTTGCATAATCATGTATTAATTAAATCCAGTTTCATTGAAATTAATACCAAAACAAGTTTGGTTTAAATATCCTCTGGCATGTCCCATTTGGTGCCTTGTAGTAGCTACTCTTCTGTAAAATAAATAATCCTTTCTACAGATATAAACAATCGATTCTTCAAAAACGAATACAAAGGTGAGTACTATCTTTTTTATTACCATTTCCTAGAATTCATGGTGGTAAATTAAACATACCAGGTTAAGGGAAATGCAGAATCAAGCCTTATCAAATTAGTAGTAGTTTTCAAAAATTATCACTTCAGCTTAATCTTAATGTACCTTCGTAAAATGCTGCTATCATGATAAGACAAGATTCTTCAGGAATAACAACTGAAACACTATATAAACTTCTTAAGACATACACATTCTATTGTGTTCATTTATAATACAGAAAATATGCCAAATACAGTAAGGGTTATGCTTTCTGCAAGGCCAAGACAGGAAGTGAACATTTTCCAATTATCTTGGCAGAATAGAAATTCATATCCCCTTTAGAATATATAATGATTTCAAAAGTCAAAATTGTACATTAAATATAAAAAATGAAATGTATTCTACCCTAACAACATTCAAAAATACTATATCAAATAGTTGTATTTTTTCAGATGCGTTAACATATACTTTACAATTCACTACTGTTTACTTCTGTAGTTTGTATTGACTACAAATTTTACAGAGGAAAAGTCTAAATTAAATGTAGACTTATTGTCAGTGTATTTAAAACATTTAACATGAAAAACTTTCCTTGGTTAAGTAGACTATATAAAATAAAACTTTTCTGTTTACTCTAATGCAAAATCCTTTATTGACTGTTTACAACATAAAATACTAGAGCAAGTCATATTTGTTCCCAATATTTAACAACTGCAAATACTGAATCTGCAGTGTTTGGTTCTTCACGACTCCTAATTGGAGAAAATCAACGAAAGTCAAAAAAACTGATACAAAATAACAGTAAACAGAAATATCCACAATGATGCACTGAAAAATTATGCAAACTATAAAACTTTATAATATACTCGGAAATACCTACAATATTTCTAGTCTCAATTTCGGAATCAACTATGAATCAATTGACGAGTAAGATGGAAAAGAAGCTAAGTTTTTGATATGTTATTAGAATTTCAAAATTAATCATAATTAAACTTCAATGGTTCTAGGATGCTTCCACACATCTTACCCATGTTCATTCTCCAGGTCACACACACATCCCTAAAATACACGATTATGTGTGATCAATGTCACAAGTCATTCATAAGGATGAGACGTCCAAATTTTATTTTATTTTTTAAACCAGTTCCTTTCTCAAACATCTCAACACTTGTTCCTAGAACTCATGCCATAATTTTCCCTCTTTTAGAGGCTAAAAACAAATCTATAAAAATTAATGACATGTTAATCATAAGATGGCTTACAGCAATAATTACCTACAAAGTTATATTGCAGAAACTATTAAAACAATGTGCTGTAATATGATCAGTCCTAATGAGAACATGGTTTATCTAACTCACAAATTGCATTGCAACACAATAAACCTGCCACTAAACATGATACCAATGTCCTAAAGTTGTACCTAATTCAACGACCTCAAGACATGATGTATGTATCTATTAGAAAAAATTACTTTTAACACTGATAATGTTATCTTTTACAAACTTTATAACTTCTTTCTTGGGCCTCTTCAAATCCCACAATGCCTATCCCTGCTTTCTCAGATACCTTCTTCACCTTCAAAACATGGGAGGAAGAGAGGAGCCGAGCAAGTCAACAATGAAATAAGCCTTCAATTCATATTCAAATGAAAATCTCCCATTATATCCAATCATAAAACAGAAAAAATAAAAACTTGTTTTATCTTGCTCTCCCCCAGAACATTCCACAAAAACTAATAAGGTGCAAACTTGCTTCTCTCAGATTTAATTTTAGCCCCATTAGTGCTAGGCTCAGTGCCTGTACCAGCCCCTCCGCTAGCTTGGTTCCTCAGCTTAGGGGTATAGGTTTTGTGGGATCGGTGTACACCCGTGGTCTGAACTGGGCTGGGGCCGCCCCCACCCCCACCCCCTCCTCCCAGCAGGTCCGATAGGCCCCCGAGTGCACTCAGGCTGGAGAGGGCGTTGAGGGCGCCAGGTTTGGTTAGCAGCTGGGCGAGGGGGATGGCACTGGCCAGTGGGGAGGTGGTGGTGGTGGATGGGCCACCGCTACTGCCGGAGGTGGTGCCGGAGTTGGAGCCTGTTCCGCCGGTAGGGGATTGGTTTTTTTGGGCCTCAAGGTTAGCTTTCTGCAGTTCGATGCTGGGGAGTAGAGAGAAAGACGGGAAAACTGGGAATTAACAAGGATAAAACACTGGCAAAACGTGTACAAAAGTAGTAACACAAAGGATTTTCTGGATTTGGTTTTTTGGCAGTAAAATAAAATTGGACAAAGTAAAAAGTGGATTTGTAATGGTATAGGTAGGTAGGTTTTGTTTAGTTATGGGTTGTAAAGCTCATGTTTTCCGAACATGAGAAATCAGTTAAATTCAATACCGAGAAGGTATTTGAGAAGTGACAATTATTTGAGAATATTTAATCATTGAAAACAATCAAATGATTTATAGTTAAATGCCTAAGTAAAATAAAATTTTTATGATACCCCAAATCTTAAGATCAAACTTCCTCAACAATGAAGTACAGTATTGTTTCATTTTGTTTACCAAAGCTGCCGCACAAAAATTCTTAAACTAATACAAAAAACTAATGACTTGGTATCGATGGCATTTTTAAAATGATACAAATCTTCCCAAAAATTTAAGTGTCATATAAAAGCCTCTGCTTGATTAGACACTGAATTAAATTAAAATTTGATATGCCTTATCCACAGAGTTGCTCAACCGGTTTTTAGTTGCAAAGCTAACCTTTTCTACAAAAATCTGTTTTATAACATTATAAAGCATGCCTTTGTAATGATTGCACAAGCAAAAATAATTGATGGCTACATGTATTAAGTAAGATTTTAATGGAATGGAGGTAGCCAAAAGTTCAAGGTAGCAGGCATGTGCAGGATGTTAGGGTTGCATCGACATCAGAAAAGGCAGAGTGGCAAGAAACCAAGCCTGATGAAGAATAGGAATAAATCAGGAATGAGTGGAACAGGCCCGAGAGGGAGCAGGAGTAATCATATGCTGTGCCTGGGGTCAGGACACTGTAGCGGACAGGATATGGAGATGGCAGCGCGGCGGTGAATTAGGAATGGTTAAGGAAATCCTGAAAAAGAGGGAACGAAGATTCCACCATACCCACCCCCTATATTAAAACCAACCTGCTGGAAAAGAAAGCTCGAGTAATTTGCTTCAACAAAGGAAGCACATCCACTGCATTTAGTTATAGATTGATTTTCCTCATATTCACCCAGAAGCATTGTTTTCCTACTTCACTTTCCCAGTGTGAAGTCAATGTTTCTTATAAAACATTAAGACATACACAGGCAAATAATTTTAATTACCTCATATTGATCAGGTACTGTGCAAGAGCTACTGAGTCTGGATTTCCAGTGATGGTGATGGTCCTATCAGTGGTGCCACCTTCCCTTTCTTCACAGTTAGATATGCGAATCATTGCTCCACTAATTTGCCTGTAAATTCACAAATCATTAATAAAAGGCTCCAGCAGAACCAGGATGAGGAAGTCCATGATGGAAGAACTACCTTATTTCAGCAATTTTGGTGCCACCCTTGCCAATAATGCAGCCAATAAGCTCATTAGGGACGGTCATTTCATGTGTCTGAGTTTGAGATCCAGCAGCTGTTCTGTTCTGATTATTTGCACGTAGTTGACTACCAGCAATAGCAGCTGCTTCTGGAAAATTACCATCAAAGCACTTAAGCCCTTACTTTTATTGCTTTAAAACTCTGAGCCAATATTGATAATTCACTGATTGTAAAAAGATTAAACTGATGAAGAAGTACCTGCAGGATTGAGAGCTCCAGAATTGTTAGTACCTAAACCACCTAGACCAAGGGCAGCTAGACCAGCCAATGGTGTATTCCCAAGCTTTGAAATCTGAAAGTATATAAATCAACAAAGCCCATCCTGAGGTGCTATGTTTTTATTCAAGTCTAAAAGATATTTAAACTACTCTATCTCATCTTTACTATACAAATCAAGAAAAAATAAATTAAAAACATCCAAACACTACACTATCTTAAACAAGGAAAATTAAACAACACAATACATTATACTTGCTATATAACCTAAATTCCCTAAATGCTAACTACCCTGAATGACTTCATCAATAATGTTGTATAAAGGACTCATTAGCAGTAAATGTATTTAGGCTCTTAATTTCAATAGCTACAGATACCTTTTTTATCATAAAATTTAACCTGCAGGTTTTTAAAGCTCAATACTTAAAAATTTCATGCAAACCCCACCACAAATACTTTTGATTATATTAACTTAAACAACATTCCAAAGGTATGGCAGGTACACATTCCAAAACTACCTTTTATTGGGTTTCCAAACACTTGCCAATGATGTTACATAATTCAAACTTACAACACAAGTGCCTATGTCAAACACACGGTTCATAACCTACTCTTGGCATCTTTTGTTGGAGGGAAAGGTGAGCTGCGGTGAATTCTGGAAAGGACATTTTGTGAACAAGGTGTATTATCAAGGTCTTGCAGAATTATTTTGTCGCCAGGGTACTATAAAAACCAATTTTCCAGTGATACATAAGAGATTATATAAAAAACTTAACACTTATTACACTCATTAATGCCTGTAAATGTTCACACAGCATAAAAAAATTGCCAAATTAAAATTAACAAACTAAAGAGTAGTAAAAATACCAGATGAAATCTAAATTAAACTTAAAAAAAAAAAGGAAACAAATCTTGTGGAAGGATAATGGTGAGCTGGACAACTAATCATAAAAGAAAGGTCTCCTACAAGGTCAGATAAAAACATTAGCATCAAGGAGCTAAGGATATAAAACAGCTTATGTGAACAGTTACAGGTTTTCTAATAAGAAAATAGCTGCCAACACGCCTGGGGAGGCCCCGTTGGGAAAACAGACCCCTTCCCATTACATAACCGCCCACTATCTGAGAATAATTTACACAACATTTTCTAAGGTGCGCACAAATTTAATCTTTAAAGTTGAATTTAGAAGAAATATTATATATATATATATATATATATATATATATATATATATATATATATATATATATATATATATATATATATAAATAAAAAGCCATGCAAATTATAATTTGCGTAGATGTATTTCCAACTTTAATGGGATTTAGCATACTTTCAGGAATTTCTTCAAATCAGCTCATTTTTTTAAGGAGCAAAGGTATTTGAGAAAAGGCATGCTCGGTCATAGGTAGGCTATTTGGTTTGGATCAGGTAATTGAAGTGCCAGACAAAATTATAAGCTCACAGTACGTCTGCTCACTTTAACTATAATGAAGTGTGTTTATCTCTTATGCTTGTTAGTCACAGCTCAAATACTAACTTTCTGAAATTACATGTACAAGCTTAAGTGCTGACTACATTTTGAAGCAAAACCAAAAACATTCTAATCAGTACACAATGTTAGTGTATTGTAAATAAAAATGTAATAAAAATATAACGAAAATAATTAAATCAATTCTCAAGCATCACATAGGCACGAGCTCCAGTTACCAGGGACCTGACCAAGCTTTACATTAATCATCATTTGCTCCAGATCCTATCTTATGCAAAAAAAAAAGGAAAGTGTGATATGGTTGTGCACACGTACATATCAAAATTTTCTCTTTACAGACGAAATTGGAATGTAAAGAAGCTGCAGAATAGGCAGACCAACCAATGCCTTTAGATTCCCACACCCATTTGCCTGCTCCATTTGAAACTTCAAAATAAATATTCTGTATACAATGGAGTAGTGGGGGAGAACTGTTGCCTCAAGGAGACTCGGGAACGGGTAAAGGAATGGTCCCTGGGAGCTGCAGCAATTGCCAACCCGTCCAATGACAAATCGCCCGTGACCAGACTTACATCGGCCAGGTGGCTCATGGCTGCCTGCATGTGTCCGTTCTTCAGGGGCTCGGAGTGGGCGAGCCCATGTGCCGCCGCCGCAGCCGCTGCCACGGCGGCGGCCGCCGCGGCCGCGGGTAGGAGCGCAGAGTGAGGGGGATGGGGTGGCAGGCCCAACGGGGGAGGGGGAGCCCCAGGCGGGAGGGCGGCAGGGAACAGGGGTACAGTACTTACGTCTGGGTGGGCGGGCACAGCATAGTTACCCTGGATGGTATATGCCTGTCCTCCTGCCAAGATGACGGGACCAGCCACCTGGGGTTTGGGGCGATAAGGGATGGTGGCACCTTTGGGAGGGGACTAAAAACAAACAAAAAATAAATTGACGAGTGATACTAATTTTACCAACAAAGCTTATAAGACAAAAAAACTCTCAAAAGATAGTTTTACTTAACATGGACATTTCACTTTTATTCTTTCCACATATCACTTTATAAATTCCATGGTGTATCAACACGTATAATTTCTATTTAAACACTGCCAAAAATTTAGTCCTTCGTAATTCAACAGCAATGTTTGCCCTCACCAAGGCTGGAGCTATAGAGGGTGGCAGTGAATCACAATAAATACCACTGTCATGTGCTTTTACTGGCATTAACGGTGGAAGTGTAAATCAAGGGTTGCCTGTATTAAGCTCTTTTTACCATTTTCTTAAATTGCATTGCCTTGGCATTTATTTTTCACTAATTTTATAACATTTCAAAAGGATGAGAATATAGGCATTTTGATAAAAAATTATCCTAGTCCACCATAAATAACAAATAATGCCATTCATTTTTACAATAATGCTTTTAAACTGAAATACAGGATAAGGATGAAATAAACCTTATCAAACTTAATGAAATATGGAGAAACAAAATTCAATCAATTATGAACTTAGCAAATTATTATTTACATACCTCAAGCATAACACAGCAAATATGGTAGATGCATTGTGTGATGGCTTCACTGGTTCCTGAAATTGTAACAGCTCTTTCGGTTGAATTAGGCAGCATTTCAGATGCTACTTGAATGCTAGCTCCTGTAACTTCACGTATTTCCTTTATCTTAGATCCTCCTTTACCAATGAGAGACCCACACTGTGAAGCTGGAACAATTAATCTGAGGGTTATGGGGGGTTTAGGAACACCACCAGGACTGGGAGAACCCTGCATATCCTGATAAGCTGCTGATGTCTGCAATGAGATCAATTAAACATTAACACTTTACAAATTAACAATATAATATAATAAAAACTTTTCCAACTAACTTACCTCTTCAAACTTCTTGCAGATAAGAGTGAAAGCCTTAAAGATTGCATTGGTTGGTCCAGTAACGGTGACAATTCTCTCAGGGCATGATCCATCAGAAATGTTAATTTTAGCTCCAGACTAGAAATATAATACTATGTGTTATTTACTTGTCATAGATGTAATTAGATTATACAGTAAAATAATTATGTACTTGGGAATGCTTTTGAGAATACAGTACACAATGAATCTTTTTCATAAAAATATATAAACATACCCCACCCTCCAACACATACATTTTCTGGAAAATTAACCATCCTGAAAAAATATCAACACAACTTATTAATCTCCAAAATATCTAGGAATTTAATTTTTTAAATAAAAATATAAAATGTTATTTTCCTATACACATATGATCACTACAATTAGAGTTCTTGATGGTCCAAACGAAAGGTATTAACTGCACAAATCAAAAATCAATATTGAATACAAAAGCTTCCTCACATATTAGGAATACTATAATAGAAATTCTTTTCTCTAAAGGATAAAATTCTATCATTAATGTTAATAATAAAAAATCGGTACAACATACATTGTACAAACTTTCTCATATACTAATGTGTCGTTTAGTTATCTTTTGAAAAATATGAACTATGTAGAATCGTTATAAATATCAACTTAAATAACTATAAGAAATTTGATGAAAATATGAGCCGTTTTTTCGAAAATCCAATTGTTATTAAAGTTGCCCAAGAACTAGCCTTATATTCATTCTTTGAGAAATATGAAATATGAAGTATTATTTCAGACGTAAACTCAAGTAACTGTACGAAATTTGATCAAAATCGTTGGAGCCATTTTTGAGAAAATCAAATTGTTGTTAAAAATTCGTAGAATAAACTTCCCTTACTTATTGAGCAATGTCAATCATTTTTTCATAGCTTCTATTCTGTATGATAAAATTCATAAGTATGAGATTTCATTCATTTTCGCTCTACCATTTAGGCTCTAGAGCCGCAAACAGACAGACCCACAAACAGACAGCATTCCAAAAACCAAATTTCGAGGTAGAATATTTTTGCAACTACAATACTTTCTCAATATACTTCATATATGAGAAGATAAAAATGGCCATAAATCAAAAAATAGTAATGAATGAAAATTAATGAAAGAGACAATGAAAGCACAAAAAAGAGGTACCAATATTGAGCATTTACAAGAATGAAGCTGAATTCCAATTCACACTGTCTAATAGATATATTTATTGAAATCAACCAATAACAAGTAAACCAATGCTAATGCAGAAAAAGTATAGTTTACTTACTTCTTCTCTAAACCTTTTCACAATTTCACCTTTCTTGCCAATAATACTGCCCACTTCCTGTAAATTAAATATTGAATATTTAGAAAACAATACATTTTTATACTGAAAACATGCAAAAATATATGGTCAATAAATAGTAGCAAAAATAACTTACAACATCCATCCCTAGCTCTAATCATTAATGATCATCTTATTCATGTTATCAAGGCATTTCCACAAAATCCAGGTTAAAAATTACTTTAAGTTATTTTTGCTAAATTTAATGCTTGACAATACAGATAAATGGCAGAGAAGGCAAAATTACTCAGGAATTTCTCTAATTCTTGAAAATATATATGATATAAACATAGGCTAATTAAATGATGCCTAAAAAATAAGCAGCAATATTCCATCCAGCAACATAAATTTATTTTCCAATTTTTGTAAAATGAAGCAAATAAAAAATGACAGCTAATCATAGGTGAAGCAATAAATAAATTTATGACTACCAAAAATCAAACCAGAACAACGTGAATCACAAAACAAACTCAGATGCAGAAAAGTAGCATTAGAATTTATAATTCTGAGAACGATACTAGATAGCCATAATTAGCAGCAGAACTAAATAATGAAAACACCATGAAAACATTTCATGTTTAATATTCAACAGACAACATAGTAAAATACATAAATTGCTTTCATGCATTAATACGTTGAAAAGTCTTACTTCTCAGAATTGATATTCTTTCCAAAACTCTATGATAATAAAGAAACAATATGCAATTTAAACATTAATATAATAACTTCAAGGCCAAACATTTTTAACGTGACATTTTGAGCTTATTTAAAATTGATATTGAAGAATAAAAGTTATAAATTTTTGCTAGTACATACATACAGAGAGGAAAAACATTCTAAACATTGAAGCATACATAAAACTTTTTAAATCTCGCTACGATTTTCCACTGGCCATTAAAACTTCAACGATCGATATGCATCACTCAAGAATACATATTAACTGCATTAATTATTCACATGGACAATGATCACACTTTTAATTCCAATTTTACTGCCTGAAAATACAAATCAAATCACATGAACAATTTGTAAGCGTATTAATTCCTATGAAGTGCAGCTAACTATTGTATACGTGAATGCAGGAAAACTCCCATTTCTGCTATAATTTTCCAGTAAATTTGCCAAAAAGGCTAAAACAGCAGCACATCATGTAGTATTTTTGTAATTAATGTTATATCAGCAAAACTTAAATTTCTTTTGCAAATGAGAAAAATATTGGAGTTTGAAACTTTGATAAATACACCAATAAATTTGCACTTCTAAAGGCTTCTGATGGATACATTTCATTTTAAAAAATCGAAATAAGTTTACCCTTCCAATACATCTCTACTGTCAATTTGGGAAAATTTTCTAGCACTTCAGATTATTATGCGTTTTCAAATGACTTAGCGGATGAGGGGGAGGTAAAAGAGAAAGTGAATGGGGACGAGGCACTGAGCGAACCCACAGGAAAGTAAGAGGAGGTGCCTAGGCGTCCGAGAGCTCACTCTTTATCGACTCTGTAGTGGTGACATCGTGTCTGAGTGTGCTGTGTTGCCACGTGCTTACGCCGCTGAAATTGTGCAGTTAAAGTTGTTGTTCGTTGAGCTTTTTAGTTACATCTTTTGTTTTTTATCATTGTTAATTCAATTTTCTTGTTATTCATTCCGTTTGTTACATCATTCGTTATAAGTTATTCAGTTACTTTGTTGTTTGTTTTGTTATTTCGTTTGTTCAGTTATTTTGTTACTGAATATTTTTGTTATTTGCATTGCATGGAGATCAAAAATTTTCAATTCTTGGAAGTCAAGCAAAGAAAATAGTGCACAACATGTTGAAGTACTTTCAGAAGGAGAAGGAACTTGGGCGTCCAATAACCTCTCTGGAGAAAGTACAAAAGAGAGTGACTGAAGCCTGTGGAATAAGTGAAAGAAGAATTCAAAGAATTGCTCGAGAAGGTAATCATATTTATTTAATAATATTTTAAAATAAAATTACTTGATAATTGTTTTATTTTAATGGTGTATTTCATGTTGCTTAGTAGTTATGCTAATTGAAAGTCGAGAATTTAGTTAATATGATAATCCTGCCCGGAATTATTATAATCATATCTGACGTTGTTACAGGGAGAGCTTCCATAGAGGAGATTGGTTCACCTTTGTTTAAATCGCCTATTAAACAACGGAAACCACACTACAAAACAGTTATGCAGCTGGATGATTTCCAGAAGGATGTCATGAGGAGGACTGTTTTGGAGTTTTACGACGAGGGCAAATTCCCCAAACTCAAAAATATCCACGAAAGAATAAAAGAAAAGAACGAATTCCAGGGGAGCATATCCTCTTTGTGGAGGGCTCTCAAAGATGTTGGCTTCAAATACAAACGTACGGTGGATGGGAGGAAATTTTTAATGGAGAGGGGAGATGTTATGACTGCGAGGATTGCATTCCTCAGGAAAATGAGGAACTTAAGAAACTCAGGTGAAATGAGACAAATATTTTACCTGGATGAGACTTGGGTGAATCAGAATTACTCGTTAAGTGCAGCATGGGTTGGCCCTAACGAGGAAGGGGGACTGAAGGTTCCAATTGGAAAGGGGTCCAGGCTAATTGTATGCCATGTGAGGTCAGCTGAGACTGGGTTCCTGGAGGAATGCAAGCTCGTCTTTAGGTCGAAGGGGAAGAAAAATGAAGATTACCACTCCGATATGAATGCACTGTATTTACGAAATGGTAATTTAAATTACATTTTCAATGTTTTTGGACATTTCGTCGTTCTTATAATATGGTATTTGTATTTGAATCGTATTTCATTTTATGTTTATGCATTAAATGTATTATGTTTTCAAACTTTCTCTTCAGGTTTGAGAAGTTCCTGGAGGCACTTAAGGTTAGAAATATTAAAAATGCCATAGTAATGGACAATGCGGGTTACCACTCCATCATTGTGGGTAAACCTCCAACAACGTCAACCAGAAAGGATGATATTAGGAATTGGCTCATTTTAAAAGGAATACCATTCACCTGTGACCAGACGAGGGTGGAGCTACTGGCTTTGGTGCAGGCATTTAAGCCTGCCACGAAAAATTATGAGCTTGATAGGAATGCTGCAGCAGAAGGCCACACAGTGGTGAGGCTACCGCCCTACCATTGCCAATATAATCCTATTGAGCTTGTCTGGTCGTAGGTGATGAGGCACGTGGCAGAGAATAATTCATCATTCAAGATGAATGACTTGGAAATTCTCGTCCATCAGGTATGAATTGCAGTGCATTTCCGAAGTTGCGAGATAATTTCATGGCATCACTTCTCGGATGTTTATTTAATTACAATATGTTTTACAGGCAATCAACCAAGTAACATCGGAACTTTGGGCCTCGTGCGTCCACCATACAGACAGACTGCAGGATGATGACTTCAGGAGGGGGAGAGATTGCATGGGAGGATGTCCTGGAGGCCATCATCATGCAGCTTGGGGAGAGCGGCACCGAGGATGAAGACGATTCTCAACCCTTGGCATGCCCATTATAATAATGTTTGTGTAACAATATAATAAATAATAAAATGCTTTATCAAGAATATAGTGGAAAAATTCACTTGTTTGATTAAGCACGCATGCTACATGTGTGATACGATAAAAAATATTTCCATTCGTAAATTCCCTTTAAATGCCTGCCAAACGTTATGTGTGTTCTGGTGTAGAGTTGGCAACGTCGAGCTTGAGCTTTCTGCTAGGAGGCACTACCCCCTCCTTCTGGCAGCGAAGAGATACAAGCGGTCCCGAGTGCGGCCGAAATCTCACTCGCCAACTCATTTGAAAACAGGCATAACTCAGTTAAATGACTGTGCAAAATTCTCCTTAAAGAATGACTAATTTTAGACCTGAAGCTTTCAACTGCCATGAACCGTTCGAATCACCTGAAATATTATTACAATACACCTGCAGGAATTTGTACCAAAAAAATATCCCAAATGAAATATGTATTTCATGGAAGGAATATTGTCCTCTTCAAATCTAGGATGACTTTAAATCTTCATTTTTATGTTTGCTCCAACTACCATATTTTTGTATTTACAACACAAAAATCGCTAATAGCATACAATAAGAATGAACAGAATTATCATCAACACAAATATTTAATCGGTTGCAGTATATGAATACTTGGGAGACTAATTCCCTCAGCTAAATACTAATGGCCCTTCAATTTAAGGTTCAAAGAAGTTCAATGCAGAAATAAAATTCATGTGTTCAGTGAAATAATACATATACAGTAATTAACTATTCATATAAATAAAAATTTGCTTCAGTTGAGAATACTCATAACCTAAACAATTGCTCTTCCCATACGGGTGGTTTAAATAGAAACACAATAGCATTATGTTTAATGTAAGGGAATTTTTTCATAAAACAATTGGAAAAATAACGTGTGTCGTTAAAACTGACTCAATTTTAATGAAATATGAATCAAAGTGAAATTTTACAATTTTTCTTACACTTACGAAACAAAAACAATTTTCGCGTAAATCTCAAACAGGAATATATTCGCTTCCAATTCCATTCGCATCGCAAAAAATTTTGTTCAAAAATAAAAACTTTAAAATAGACTAAACATGATGCTCTACTACGATTCAAAATATATTTCAACGAATGGTAAACACAAAGATGACAAACTATGGAGGAGAGACAATGATATTTTATATAATGAGAGAGCTCGATCAGAATCACTAAACCAGTACGTCAATTTCTACGAGTATACGACCGTGCTACAAGACCACGCTCGATACCATCGACTATGACGTCATTCATTAGCTTTCGGTCCAGCGAGACGTGACGCCTCGATAGGAATACGTGTATCATGCGATAACATCCATCGACGAAGTAAAAATTACACTTCGACGATCGCTTGGCATGTTAATTAAGAATAAAAGTTGTGTTAGGAGTACGTATTTCACTAAAAATTAATTTTAAGGCAATTAAGGGAGGTTGTATAACTACGAACTCAGATTGGTTCGTAACAATAAAATTTGTCTACAGAGGAACTAAATGACTGAAAATCATGATGCATTCCAATGCTGTTAATCGGGGCCACTGACTCTTCTTATTTTATTGGAATGTCAAAAATAACGACCTTAGAGGGATAATATAATCGAGTGTGTATACGACGGGAATCCGCAAGTGAAGATATTTCAGTTAACACACGCAACAATGAACTTAGCTATCAACACATTGCCGCATGGACTCATAAAATTGATTATTGGGAAAATACCTTAAAGCCAAAAGCTGTTATGGGTTAAATGGAAGGGGTCGAAACTAATGTAAGACGCTGTTACGAGGATATTTACCAAATGCCACCTATCACGGCATTAATGATTTAGTGTGATTTTCCGCCAAGAAGGACGCGATTCCTGCTGTGGGGAGTACGGCTGACTTAAAATTAAACCCCTTATCGGAAATAGCAGAAAAAAATCTTTTAAATGTCAATCGCTGTTAAGCTCTGCGCATAAAAAATTAACCAGTTGTTCGATCAAATTAAATTACTTAATTAGAATATAATAACGATTAAAGCATTTCACAATTGCTAAGAATATAAATTAGAGATCCACGAATAGTTGGAATAATAGAACATCATTAATGCAGAACCATTTAATCTAGTCTGTTCTTCCTAATTTTCTGCTTTTCAATACTTACAACAACATTTTAATTATTATGTAGAAAGTATTGGAGCAAATGAACCATTAAGTTTGCTGGTGAATACCCAACTTCGACGATAATGCGCAATTAACTTAAAATAGCGACTCTAAAAATGAATCTAGTACGAGTCACCTATATTGTAGTTAACGCAACTCTAATGATAGAAATTGTGAACGCTAAAGAGTAATTAATGAAAGTGACATTTGTCGCACTTCGCAGGTTGTATTTGAAATGAAGTAATCAATATTTTATTAATGTTTTCGAGAACTAGATGACCTCAAGTACTTCCGTGAAACACCGCAAACAGAACAGGATACACAATTCACAAGCTTCAATTCCTACTTCGTAAATCCTATGGTGTAACTAACAGGATTAGCACCTAAAATGCTTCCCTAAGAAGTCCCAGCAGTGTGGTTCCCTGCGTCCGCTCGCGAAGCCCAACGAGAAAGGCCAGAAGAAGGACCCGAAAGTTACCAACCAAAACGACTTGCCACCTTGAATAGGATTCGTGAAACCATCAAATAAGGCTATAACCCTAAATGCACATTCTTCGCTCGACGTTAAAAGTTTCGGAGGAAAATAAAACAGACCTTAATGTAGAACAAGTTAGGAAAGTGTACAACGTATCACAAATGGGCACGTTTCGTGCAATGGAGTGTTAGAGAGAAATCATATACCTGTACGTAAGAGAAACAGCGTTTTAAAGTTCTTTTCTTCATCATAAATAATCCATTTTCTTCCTATTTAATAATATTACATGCACACGTAAGGAAATTAAACGTTTTTTTGGGAGATTGTTTATGTTAGCAACAATGAAGTAACCACGCAAGAAATTTTGTAAGTTCAACTCGATATAAGACTTTATTGTTTGATTTTCTCGATAACGGATACTCCTACGATAAAAATGTATAGGAAAGGAAATACTCTTCTTTACCAGTTCTACAACTTCTATTTGAAAAATATTTTGATATGAGCAATACTTTACGAGGTATGACGAAAATTTCATTTTTTGTCCTCAGTAAAGTAGTACCCCTGATTGACGTACGCGAATCATTTTTGCGATTTTCTTATTATATTTGACTGAAGTCCTTAATACCAAATTTCATGAAAATCCGTTAGGTAGAAGTCGAGAACGAACATGCGGACGGACGGACGGACGTACCGACCGACGATAATAGGCGCTCACGCTGTAAGCGAAACGCGCCTAACAAATGGGAGAGCAAATTCAGAAAAATTCTGATACATATGGAATGCGCATTTGCGCTAACTTCCGAACGCATTAACTTAAATGTCATATAATGAATGTCTTCATTCGGCTTCAGTTCAAACTTCATGAAATATTAATGTAGGGACAAACGCACTACACGTTTAACATCACTTTCACAATTAACTTTTCCATAAAATTACGCCTTTGCAAGAAAACCAATACTTATGCGTAATAAAAAATAAGTTTCTGCACATCTTGCTAAAACCGCGATCTTCAACACCTGAGAGCATCAATGCCATTTGCCGCATAATTCACCTTGGGACGCATATAAGCATTCATTCCATCGTGAAGAAATCTAGACGCTGCGACACCATGCCGAATGTACCTTCGCATTCTACATCGAAATCGTTATCACTAACGAAATAACTCCTCAATAACAATAACATGCCGCCGTGCGCCAGCACTATGTTATTTGGATCCCTAATGCGACTCCTTCTTCCATCACCTACCTTTCCCTGCATGATGAGCCGGATGGTGAGGGTGACTGTGGGGTCATCATTGGGAAGTGGCTTGTCTATGGATGCCATTTCGGTGTCGCTTGAGCGTTGAGATTCCAGTTTCACCGGGTATGACCCAAGTGCCATACAACTACGGCAGGGCGATATGTGGAATTGGGACCCGAATTACTCGAAACGGGAGCGAGGGAAAGGAGAGGGGGGTTGGTGCAGGGAAGTGGAAAGGGTGGAAGTAGTTGGTGCAGGTATTTTGTTTCTTATATGCAGACGTTGCTACTTAAGTTGCCAAGGGGAGCCGGGAACCAGGGCCTGGGGGGCGGTGGTGAACCAGGTCAATTCAGGTCACTCTGTGGACAAAGAGAAGCAAGCAGATGCTGGTTAGGAAAGAGAAAAAGTTTTGGGGAAAATACAAGGGTTCTGCGAAAGGGACACATGCAGGACAGGCTTATTGTGAAAACAGAAGTCATACCTGAAAGGACACTCGAAACTTCGCAATCCTCTCTAAATTTTATAATCCACTAAAGACCGTTTTTCCTTACGACTATTCTATCGCTATATCCACTACGAATACGCCGAAACAATCTCCTCGCACTGACCTGAAATTGTTAGCACGACGATAATGCAAGGGTACATGTGGACAGGAGGAAGGATGGTTGGACAAGGCGGTAGGTGGGCGTGAGACAACCGACCGGCTTCCACGTCGCTTATTGGGACAGTGAGCTAGCAAGCAACCTCTCTCCGTCCCGTCCTACCCCCTTCCCCAGAGACAGTGACGAAGCCCCTCAAGATAACTAAGTTCCGGGGACACCGTTCATGCGACGTATAATTTTCTGTACGTCTGCATAATACCCCAGCAAACTTGGAAAATCAAATCATTAAGAGGCACCTCCGACGCAGTATAACTTACAAAATACTTGAGAATACTTCCCAATTAAATTTAAACTATTATAGAATGAAACGCCTAAATACCAGTTTGTCCAAAAATATCAATTTTTTAGTATCCGTAAAAAACGACAACCGCAAACAGGACGGGTAAATCTTCTACGGTATACCTCTAAAACATTTGATTCTGGAGAAATTAGACGTCAATACATTCAAATGTACGATACAATCGCAATCTTTCAACACTATCCAAATAAAATCTTTTCTCCAACATATTAGATATATACGTTTCAATTTATGTTCATGTTACTCTCCTTTTTAATTAATTACATTTTTTAATGCGATAACACAGAAACGGATTTTTGCCGTATTTATTGTATAAAGATCCACCGAAATGGTATTACTAATTAATGTACGCGCATATAATCTTTATTAAAAGATATTACGTGTGCAATTATGAACGTGCTCGTAAATAGTTCACGTCAACAGAAAATAACACACTACGCCAGAGAATCCACGGATCCAACTCTCACGGACCTTCCATTTTACTCTCACCCTTTTACTTCCAAGAGGCCCACGCGCAGTTGCGCCGCATGACCCCAACACGGGCAGATCAATATCACACGGCAGAATGAAAGAGTGGAAATGCGAGCCTGCATTTTATGATAAAGTTGAGAAACCGCTCCTAAGATTCGTATTTACGGCTACGGCTGAAAACTGAGCTTACTTCGCTAAATTAAGCCATTCTTAAAACTGCCACCGATAATATCCCCTACTTCTTAACGGGGCAATAAAAATCAAAAGCATAGACAAATTCGGCTAAACAATGGAATAACAACATACGACGGAAATATTTAATGTTGTTAAATTAAACCTTTAAAAAAATTAACCGGCTGAAATCGTGCTTTTACTGCGTGCGATCGAAATACAGTTACGGAAATTCCTCTAATCGGCGACTTTCAAAAATCCATTAAAACACGATTCCTGTTTCCGAGCGAAGCATTTTAACGGCTTCGACTTGTGCACAGTTGTAAAAAAGTAGTCTGCGCGCCTCGGCAGCAGCCATCATTATCGATCGCTTACATTCTCCCCGACACGATCCGAGTAACATAACAAAAGGCTCTGCGGCGTTTCATCCCAACTCTGATGCGATGCTTCTACCGGCAGGAAAAAATAACATAACACATAAGGAAGAAGCATAAATCGTATAATTGGTAGGGTAAAAGAAAGAGCAGCAAAGCAGAAATGATGCCGATAGGGGAGGGCGATTACGATTAGACAGGAAGAAGTAGGGCGAGCAAGGGCTTTTAAGAGGATCTTCTATTGAGAGGGGTGCTTCTGGCGAGGAGCCTAGCAGAGGCACGTCTTCCCTTGCAAACACTACCGCCTCACCCTTGAGGCAGGGGCTGAGTCAGCTAGATTACAGGACGGAAAGATTTTCGAGTGGTAGTGGTCTCTCTTCTCCTTTCAGCAGCTACCTTTCTATCCACGAGACACTCCACTCGATTGCCGTGGGATGGTGCTATATAACAACGAAGGGGGTGAGGGTGTGGACTTCATGTGGGTGAACCGCGAATTCAGGAGCACCGCGCATAAAAAATTTCCAGAGAAAAAACCTCACCAAAATAAATTTTCAGCGGCAAAATTACGAACGCATTCGCGTGACAAGAAACGGAAAATTGTGCTAGGTTTAACGAAATAAAAATAATAATTTCTCACATAAACGCATAAATAATACGTTCATTGCAAGAGTAAAAAGAAAACAAAAACGAGTCCGCTGAATTTACAATTGAGATCTTCCGTGCATGAGCTAATTAAACGAGTTTATACCTTAAATCTATAATTTTTACCCATTCTCAATTCATTTCCCAAACGTCATTTATATAGGAATGGCATTCAAAATCTGACATAGTTCTTAATACTACCCACTAGATATATTAATTAAAATAGGAGGTAAAATTAAAATAATACAGGAAATTTCAAAACAAAGTAATAAGATAATTCCTTCGAAATTTAAATCAAGGACCGAGACAACGGAGATGACGCAATAAATATACCACAAAAAAGTGCCTATGATACCTAAAATTTAACTTAATTTTTACGATAAAAACTCAAATCAATAATAAAAAACAAAGCATAATAGGCCTGTAAGTTTGCCCGTGAAAATTTTAAAGCAAAGAGATGCTCATGTAATTCGAAGACGGGGCAACAACAGGATACTGCACCAATCATGTACTACAATGAATATGAGTCTGACGTAATAGAAAAGAAGACCATCGCCACGACGACTGCCACCACCCCCAACAATCAATGATATTCGCGTTGTCATAGCAACGAGCCTTCCCGTCACTCCGGGGGCAACAATCTCGCCCGCGTTTCCATGGATACCGCGCGCCAGGTGGATGCGGAGGAACACTCGACTGGGCGTGGGGTGGCGGTAGGTGTCGCGGAGGGGAAGAATGGGGAGGGAGACCAAGGAGAAACCCGCGATAATCGCGGTTTAACCCGTTCGATTTTAACAGGAGAAGAAAGACCACGTACAAATACATCACATACGCTATCGCATGAAATTAAAATAGCAGCTCTCTCGTGTCAAAACAAGCAATCCCCTCACTACCCTGCTACCCGACCATCCTCAAACATTCACGGCCGAACGATCGCCGAAAACCTTTGCCGTCCAATTGCGTTAGCACCATCTCGACGAGCATCACCTCTTAACTATTAAGCGACACAAAACCACTTCGAGCGAAACGACCGACCACAAAACGGCCGCCAACAACAAAAAAATATCGGCCTCGATCCGACTTCCCTTTGAAGTCGCAACGCGTAATACCTACAAGAGGGCGAACACGGTTTTTCATTGCCAGGAATACATATACGCAGGGAATTCACATTTTTTTTTAACTAAAGAGACACACGCGTCGACGCACTTTTTCAAAACGAGTCTTCGCCGACCGAAGTTCACGATAACGTGAAATCTCTAGATCATCACAGCCACGATAGAACGAAAGATAAGTGACATCGACACACGCCAATCATATAATACACTAATTAAAACAGCACAATATACCGGACGATCACGAACCTCACGGAGTGATCCAAACGTCCTTTTATTCCCAGCTATAAACTGAGAAGCGGAGTCATCTATCGATGGGCAGCCTCCGAAGAAAAGCAGCACAAGAACACCCAGTGTGTTTGTGTATCACACTGCACTCTCTCTCTCTCGCTTTCCCCCACCACCAACTTCGTTCGGCCCGATATCTCACGTCCGTGCCGAGGACCAAAAACTCCACCGCCCCTTCCCTACAACAGTTTCACTCGGGCCTCCAACTCCGACACTTCTCCCCACCCGGTCTGTATTGAGAGGGCACGAAGACCACGACGTCGGCAGCTCTCCCTGCATGAATCAATAACTAGCGAGCGCACCTCTCTCTCTCTCTCCACCCGTGGCCCGACCGTCCTTTTTTCCCTCCCACGAAGTCTACCCCCGACCCTCGACACGTCTCAAACACGCCCCCACCTGCCACTCGACATCGTTCGAGATTGCCGCCGGAAGCACGAGTTCCGTAACCACCACCTTAAGTAGCGAAGGTCCCATCCCCAATTTCTAACGACGGATACGACTCGCCGTTTTTCTTTTCGTATCCTTAGCAAGATAAAATTCGGGGCATGTAGTCACGAAGCCTACGGTACATGCTTCTCGAGGAAAGCGCAACTTTTATTATCGATATTTTACCGCATTAAAAGCGTCAAAATAAAAAACTACGCGATTAAACGGCCAAAAATTTTGCTTTATATAATGCGACGGGATTTACTTTACCTTTTTGTAAGTTGAAACCACCTAGAGGCGTGGAGAAAAAAATAGTCACACACCACTTGAAGTGAAGAAGTTCTGCGCGCACACCGCATACGAAATCAGATCCACTAAGAGACGGGATTGATAGAGAAATAAGGAGTGATAAGGCACACACTAGAGAGCGTCCGACTATGTGTGGAGGGGATAGCGCCGAAATGGCGAGAACAAGAGAGGGGGAAGCCGCGTAGCATGCATTTGGTTGGCCGGAATATCTCTTTTTTTTGAAGCCCCTTTTCAAACTGCAGGTAGGGCTAGAGGGAGAAGGCTCGGAGGTGCGTGGCTGCGGCGAGAGCCCGGGATCACCACCACAGCCTCGGCGGCTGCGTTCGTCTAAAAATATCACGCGACGTCGACAAACTGAGATGGCACAAGGGAAAAATGGGCACGGAAGAGAAGTTGGGGACACATCGAGGCGTTTAAAACGACCGATACCCAAGTGACACTAATTGTAAGACGCTCGCTAAGATTGTGATATGGTTCGATCATCTCAATAAAAATTTATTGAATAAAACCAGTCACGTTCAAATACCCGATATACCAACCGGAATTCGGCGGTAACTTTTACGCGACGCGATTTAAAAATTTCATTATAGCCTTTAAATGAGGACTTGTGGGTTTCAACAAAATATTATACCAAGGGCCAAAGCATCCCACGTGCCTGCAATCCGCTAAGAGCTATCATAACAGGAAATGAGGTAAATCTGAAACGCGGTTTTACTTAAATGTGATTTCTTCTCAAACTAATGAACTAGTAAAGTCGATGCCTACGAGTCTGTAACGATTCGCGAATAAAGGTACTCGAAATTATTTTAGGATCTCAGCCATATTTTCCGTCAAATTTCAATAAAAATGATAAAGCATATGCAATTCTCGTTCGCCTCCTGCGAACATAACAACAAACATGCGACCAATTATTATGGGCTAGTAAGCATCCGTGATAAAATTTATAAGGAAGCCGAAAGCGTTCACTTATGTCGTTCCGCCTTAGGCCCCAAATTCTTCCCGTTCCCACCACAATGACAAGGAACGCTGGCCAGTTTCCACGTTGGCCTGCAGACATCTAAAATAACTCGGAGCAGCCTTGGCACATGCTTGATGGGACACAGCGACGCTCCGAATCACGAACCCCACCTCTCTCTGGCGACCAAGTTGTACGCGCGTACGTACAGTTAATTCGCATTACTAGAATTTCGAATTTTAAAAACACATTCAAGTGAAACGTTTCGAAATCCTCGTCCAAGTCTGCTGAAACTTGCCGAATGTTGCTCCGATTCAGGGTTTGGTTAAAAATTAAGCGCCGGTAAAAAATTGTAAATACGGCCACTACACCGGTTATGACAAATCAAAGCGTTAACGTAATTGAAACAGCGAATTCACTACACAATGTCTATCTAGGATTGCAGCATTCCTTCAGGAGTCACCCACCGCCAATGCTGCATCAGGCTATCTGGGGAGCATGCGAAATACCGCTGGAAATTTGCCAACCTTCTATATGCTCTTTTCCCGGACAACTCCGAGGATCTGTTTCGTTTAAAAATAACAAACGTTACAATCCGTACGATTTTGCAGAAACCGTGGCATGGGCCGTTATAACGATTAATAACCCAATTTTAAAGATAACTGGTAAATAATACGAAATATACATTTCATTGTGTAATAACCGCGTTTTTGAATAAATGAACTACCGTTCATCTGTACAAACCAATGGATTGCGGCAGGTGGTTATCAAGACACTATCTTTAGGAATGAGACTTCAGCAGCGGGCGATCATGCCGACTTTTTTAATGTGGATCGAACTTATATCAACAAATCAATACCTTTATCATCGGGTGTCATTTTCCACTTCCACGTATCCAGGACAAGCGATATGTACGAAGACCCAAGTGGCTGTCCTCAATTCGTTATCGTCACGAACTCGAGTTGCGCCGTATGCATATTCATAATCGTTTAATAGACCAAAGACCTGATTTAAACAACTTGTGATTATAACAATCCTCCGGTGCTCCATTGCAATATCAAATGAGCTGAGTAATTATTCCCGCTTTTTAAGCATTACACCAATACTCATGGAGTTCATTCAACAACTTCCAGATTCGACATTTGTTTCAATAATGCAACAAAGTGGAGGACGCCAAAGCTTTAATTTCTTGCAACATATCTTGAAAGCTCACAGACTTAAAATGTTAACTCCATCTAACAAATCGTTATTTTCCGTAACCAGAGCCGTGAAACTCCCTCCAACTTAGTAATTAAAACTGTTTAATTCATAAATCCCATGCTCTAAATACAGCTGAAACATATAATTTTAACTCGCATTATTTCACATAGCTTTCAATTATAACTATCAATTTGTAAGTTCTCTCTTTAATCGTCAAGTCCCACTATTAGGTAAATACCTTAGGCAGAGGTTCCCCTTTTATGGCGCGACACGTAGCTGAAATACCAATTTTCGCGATACATGCAAATAAAATGCCAACTTTTCATACAAATTAATAATTTGTGAAGCAAAATGCTTTAGAATTTGTTCATGCTTTTATTCATAAAAATGATTAACTCTATTTCAGTTTAACTTCAAAAATTTTCGAGACACACGGGAATCGCTGATTAGTCAATACATATTACTTACTTTTCCATCTTCTGTTCCAGATGAATTTCAACCTGTTGTACTCGAGGCGTTTTCACAAGAATCAAAACCATAAATCTTTATTCAAAACGTTTTGATTTCAATACAACTTCCACACGTTCACTGATAATTATGGCTAATATTAATGTAAACAAGGAAATAAAATCTGCAAGGTATTCCATACTCAGCAGTTCAAAGTACACAAGCTTTTGATTTAATTCTAATTCATGTCTTGCCTTTCATCAAAACAATCTATCCAAGTGAACAACTCCATACCAACCCATGCCCTTCGCTACTTCAATGGCAGCATCTTTCCAACCATTCTCCTTTAGTTTCCTCGAAAAGGTTTCGATTCAAGGAATAGGATTAACTTCAAATGCCAGGAAAGTAAATAGGAACAAATTTCTTTATTGAAAATAAATCCATATTCTTTCACGTTGCCAGGTTTCCCTCTCCACTGCTTGAATAGGACTTTTTGAAGAGAGAAGGCTATCCGGAAAGGTTAAAGGTACAAGGTGGTGTTATTTTTCCACTTCTAAGGAGTTAACTGAAGAAGGAACTTTATGATGGATACAAAAGGAACTGGTTGTTGGATCTGGGAAGCCGAAATTAGGTTCTTATTCCTGACATTGGAAAGGCATGGGATGGTGGCACAAGGAAGACACATTGGATGGAGGGAATTTTTAGGTATTCAGAATTATATGGAATCGGGTAGCCCCTGATATGGAAATTAGCGGGTAATGGAAATGGGGTAATGGACGGTTGGGACAGCCACAAATGAAATTAGCCAGCGCTGCGTTCAATTTGGAAATGATGCAAAATTGTTGCAATTTTTCCGAATATTCACTCACTTCGACTGTCTTCCGCAGAATTAATTACATTCATGCACTTTCTAATTCCAACGCGCTAAAATGCACCCCTATAAAGGTAGTAAACGATAATTTTTATTAAAGAAATCGATTGAATTTTATTCCAAATTTTAAGCCAACGCTAACATACCGCAACCGTAATGGCGTCACCGAACGCCGGCTGGCTTCCTCAGGAGTGGCTTGGGTTAGGGTTATGTTAAATTTCATGAAGATGAAGGTAGGAAAAGTTACAGAACATACCTTGGTGTAATCAGGATAGACTTGGCAGGTGCGGGATTTACCGGGAATATCTCTGGGTACTAAAAACAGGACTTGAAATGAAGGAAGGCTGGGATGGAAACCTGGTAGCAATGACTCCAAGGACGAAATGGACTTCCTTAACGCTAACGGGGTAGGTATTGTATTCATACGCGAGTACACTTTTTCCTGTAAATTAATCCTTTTGCCACATTATCAGAATTATATAGTTCCAGTTCTTCTAAATTCAATATTTTACAGCATATTACAACTAATCTTTGCTTTTTTATGACGAATGAGATAAATTACTTGAACTACATTATTAATTTGAGCATCGCAGAGAGATGACGTGTTGACGCCGCTAGGCAGAGCTGAACGAGATGAAACATCGATCGACCGATCGAAACTATTCGTACGGAGGGAATGATATGCTCGAAATATTGCATGAGTATAATAAATGCAGTCGGCGCAAGTCAATGGGCTACCCATAGTTTTTATTGTCATGTTAAAAATAAAACCAGTCCATTAAAACCCTGCTGTTATGGCTAATATGTATTAGATTACATTATATTTCTATATAATTTAGGGGAAAAAATTAATTGCTTGCGTTATTGCTTTAGTTACATAACACAAAGATATAGATGAGTAATTAGCAATGGCTACCAACTTTCCTTCATACTCGGAAAGCTACACTGAAGATGCAATCCGTCACATTTCAAAAGAATTTTCTAAATTGAATGGTAAGTCGTAGAGGTAAAAAACCGATTTTTGGTAGAACAGAACTACATATATAAATTCTTATTGACAGGTTTGGTCTATTTAGACCATACCGGTTCGACTCTGTATGCTGACAGCCAGATTAAAGCAGTTTATGATGATTTACGACGAAATACCTATGGGAATCCTCATTCTCTGAGTTTATGCAGCAAAAATTGTCAAGATTCGATTGAACTTATTCGATACAGGCAGGTTTTATTACGTCTGATTAAAAACATACATGCGACTTGTGTAACCAACATTTTCACGTGCTTTCAGGATTTTAAATCACTTTCACGCAGACTCGGAAGAATATTCAGTTGTATTCACTTCAGGAGCAACTTCGGCTCTTAAATTAGTAATAGAAACATTTGATTGGAATGAATACAATACTAAAAATGAAGGAAGTAATGATGGAGATGTTTGTATCTCTGGAGTTTTGGATGAAAACTCCAAACACAAAAAATCGGCTACAGAAGATAAATATGGGAAATTTGTATATTTGAATGAAAACCATACTTCCGTTATTGGTATGAGGGAAGTTGCATTTACTAAGGGAGCATCAGTGGAATGCATTTCAGTTTCTGAGTTGCAGGAATGTCTCTCAGCATGCGTACCTCAGAGATTGCCAAGGTCATGGGGGAATTCTCTATTTGTTTACCCAGCACAATGCAACTTTTCTGGAACAAAATATCCATTAAGTTGGATCGAAGCTATCCAAGGAGGCATTTTAAATATTTTCAATTCTGGAAAGCCAACTAATTGGTTTTGCTTGTTAGATGCAGCAACATTTGTCTCAACAAATGACTTAAATCTCTCAAAGGT
Organism: Uropetala carovei; assembly: GCA_036926305.1. Lineage (NCBI taxonomy): Eukaryota > Metazoa > Arthropoda > Insecta > Odonata > Petaluridae > Uropetala > Uropetala carovei. The sequence continues at coordinate 352,865 of JAXCHB010000115.1, forward strand.
TAAGCCAGATTTTGTGTGCATTTCATTTTATAAAATATTTGGGTACCCTACTGGATTAGGGGCACTTTTGATCAGAAATGCAAGTGGATTTGTTTTAAAGAAAGAATATTTTGGAGGTGGTAGTGTAACAATATCACTCAGTAATAGAAAATTTCATGTGACAAAACCAGGATTTGAGAGGTAAGCATAACTTGCTCTTTGTTTAATGCTAATACAGAATTTTGTATTGTCAGAAAACTGGTAACATAGAAAACGGTAAATATTAATAATCATAAAATAAGTACGTTATCTTCTCAATTATGTACATAGCTTTTTTTAATGGAAATAAAGATTAAGTTAAGAAACTTAGGCACTCGCAAACTCATATTTTATTTTATTGCATTTCAGATTCGAGGATGGAACTATTCCCTTTCTATCAATTCTCAGTCTTCAACATGGCTTCGATGCACTTAATAGACTAGTGGGAAGTATGTCAAATGTATCTTGTCATACATTTAACTTGGCACAGTATTTTTATCGCAGCCTGACAAGAATGCATCATAGCAATGGAAATCCTGTGGCAAAACTATACTGTAATACTAATTATGATGACATAAATACACAGGGAAATATAGTCAATTTTAATTTATTAAGAGCAAATGGAAACTGCATTGGCTATGCTGAGGTGAGAAAATGAGTTTTATTTTGCAGAAAACTAATTTATGCTGGAAGCAACCACATTTTAAAGTTTGTTTTGTGTTAGATTTTCTGAAAAATATGCTATCATAATATATTTAAGCCAATTACAAAAAATTTAATTTTATACGATATTTTTTGAATTAATATTATTCAGAAATTCATCTCAGAATAAACTTTTTCAAAGTGGCAGGATTGTTTATCTTATTTTTTGCAGACATTTTCACAAGTAAAGCTCTCAAATTACACTGTATGTTTATATAACTCTCATGGAAAATATTTTAGTGAAATATTTTCATTGGAAATATATACAACATTTTATGAAAGTATTGTATTATTATTGTTTCTGAAGCTATTCTTTATTATTTAAATGTATTGCTGCCAACAAATTTGGCAAATGAAGCCTGTATTGAAGCTTATTTGTTAGTGCAAATTTATTTGTTGAAATAGAAGTTATATATTATAATGAATGATACAGCCTGTCAAATTAGGTACTTTAATGAGTATAAACTGGTCAATACAAATAAAATGAGAATTTCATTAGATTACATGCATAAAATAATTAGTCACAAATGAATGGCTAAGCCGCTGTGAGAAATTGATGATTTAAATTAGCCTATTGAATTGTAGATGATGTTATTCTCTTAAATTATCTGTAACATAGTGGCCTCTCTTCAAATAATAATAATAATATTTTTATTTATCTGTAAATGGTACAAACCACAATAGATATCGTCCAGAAAAAAAAATATATATCATATACAAAGTAATTAAATACAGTTGTACAATGCAAATAATCAGGAAATTTATGATTTACATCAGTATACCAAATCACCGTCCATAAACTCTTCATTTGAATAGAATGCCTTAGTTGTAAGCCAGAGTGTTTGGGATTTGAACCTATTAATACTGACAGCTGCAGCAGATAGAGGTAATTTGTTAAAAAAACTTTATACTCAGATTACAAAAGGAATTATATGACTTTTTCAAGCGAAGTCGAGAAGTATCAAGTTTAGTTATATTTCTAGTACCATAGTTATGTACATTGGATCTAGTAGGTAGGTTTACCAGGTTTTCTTAACATTAACCACATTTATGTAGATGTATAGGCTATATACAGTCATGATTTTAAGCTGCTTGAAGAGTGGCTTACAATGCTCACAAAAAGCTGCATTTGTTAATAACCTGAAAGCCTTCTTTTGTAAAGAAAAAACATTCTTTACACCTGAAGCATGACCCCACAATCGGAGACCATAGCTAAGGTGACAGTGAAAAAAAGGTGAAGTAGGCATTTTCAGTTTTCTAATTATGTACAGAGATGTGGACAACCTTTTGCATACACTAGAAATATGATTGTCCCAGTTTAGTTTGTCATCAATGTTAAATCCCAGTAGTTTGATATATTTATTGTCCTCATTATTGTATGAGAGGCTACACATCATATGTTGAGTTTTATCTTTATTTAACGATAGTTGATTTACAGAAAACCATGTATCAAACTCATCAAATTGGTAGACGAGTTTGGCTTTATGTAGGTCCTTACATTTCAGCATAAATGTAGTGTCATTCGCAAACAAAACAGATTCACACATCATATTACATGGGAGATCATTTATCATCACCAAAAACAGGAATGGTTCTAATACAGATCTCTGAGGGACACCCTGATTGGTTTTAGATATTTTTGACTGCTTACCACCTAAGGTTACCAGCTGCTTTCTATCAGTTAGGTATAACAATAATTTCAAGTACAGTATCGCAAATGCCATAGTGGTACAGTTTTTTAAGTAGAATTTCATGTGAAACACAATCGAAGGCTTTGGACAGGTCACATAGTGCCAAGTATGTACCTTGTCGCTCTTCAAAGGCATTGAGAATATTGTTCACCACTATTTCAGCTGCCTTCTCTGTAGACTTCCCTGAACGAAAACCATATTGAGATACAGTGAAGAGATTATTACACTCAAAGTATAAATTTAGTTGAGATTTCATAACTGTTTCAAATATTTTTGATAAGACTGGTACCACCGAAATAGGGTGATAACTACTGGTATCATTTTTATCCCATTTCTTGAAGATTGGTACTGTCTTTGTATACTTAAGAAAATCAGGAATTATGTCATCATGTAGACATTCACTTATAACATGGGCTAATACTTTGGAAATTATCTCAATTATTTCTTTAAATAAATTATTAGAAAAGCCAAATATATCTCTGCTGTTAGATCTTTTGAATTTCCTGACAATGGCAGTTATGTGACTGGATGTGACCCAATTCCACTTAAAGGTCTTATTAGCTTATAAGATAAAGATTTCAGAATACATATTTCTTTATTCATTTAGATGTTTATTTCTAAAGTAAAAATAATTTTCATAATTTCCCTAAAAATAAACCCTAAGTTTTGTTATTCATTTTAAAAGCTCGTCATATTGCATCTGCAGTTATAATAAGAATGTAATTCAATATTATTAATTTACCTAATTTTGTCAGGTTAATTACCATTAATTGGAGATGTTTACTAGTTTGCATTACATGTTCTGCATTAACAAAAATGACAACATATTTGGTAGTCATATGCTTATGCTAACTTTTGTTGCTATTTAATCCATGTGTAGTTTTATTTTATATTAAAGAAAGTGTACATTATGAAATTTAAAAATTTTGCAGGTTCTTCATATGGCAAACTTGCACAATATTCACATTCGAACAGGATGCTTCTGTAACTCAGGAGCCTGCCAACGGCATTTGGGTCTTGGTGATCAAGAACTTCTAGATAATTTTGAGGTTGGCTTTGAAATTTTCACTAAGAATAACTTGGTATATTGCTTGATTTTTAAGTATTATATTCTTCCAGGCTGGTCACATTTGTGGAGATACAATGGATTTAATTAATGGAAAGCCAACAGGCTCTGTGAGGATATCCTTTGGGTATATGTCGACAAAAAGTGATGCTGATGCCATGCTTTGCATGATAGAATCTTGTTTCATGGAAAAACTTCCTTATCAGTCAAGTGATTTACTTCGACCCTATGAAGTAAATAACATAGTCATTGATTTCGGTTGATATCTTTTAGAAAGAATGTTATAAGAATAATTTTACTGAGAAACAAATTTTCAATTTTGTAGCAATATATTTTACATCAATTTTATCATAATCTCTCAACTAGAATAAAAAGAATGACTCTTGAAGTATATAAGATCATTTATTTTGCACTGATGAAATCTTATTAATTAATTTCAGATGGAGGAAATACTTGAAGAGAAAAAATTTCAACCAAATAATATGTTTCCAGCACCTAAGATTCATAATATTGAAACATTAAAGATAACCAAAAATATAAATACAGAAAATATGCCATGCAGTAACTCTCTCATTAGACACATATTTTTATATCCAATAAAGTCTTGTGGTGCATATCAAGTCAAAAGGTGGCCTTTGGGATCACGTGGTCTCCTTTATGATCGTCAGTGGATGGTGGTGAATTCTGCAGGTGTCTGCTTAACTCAAAAGAGAGAACCAAGATTGTGTATGATATGCCCATCTATTGATCTAAAAAAAGAACTGCTTCTCCTTAATTACCCAGGTTTCTCAACTTTGTAGAAGGTTTGCGCTCGGTTAAAATCATAATTGCAAAAATAACTTCTATTTCCATTTACAGGAATGCAAGAAATTGCTGTGCCACTGACTGTAGATAACAGTAATCTTACTTCTGTATCAGCCACATGTCAAAGTAAAGTTTGTGGTGATAAGGTTCAGGTTATTGATTGTGGCAATGATGTAGCCAAATGGCTAACAGATGCTCTTTGTGATACATCTCTGGGTGATTTGCGTCTCTGTTGCCAGTCTTTTCATGATGGTAGAGAATCTTGTAAGCACAAAACAACTTCAAATTATGATAATGCAAACATTGAAGGTAATATGAAAGTATTGTAAATTTACAAACTAACTTACGTTTAATAGATTTTCTTTCAATTGCAGCAGAATTCTTAATGTTTGGTCTGTATATTTTATGGCTATGGGAATTATTTAGCTCTATCATATTTGCCTGGTCATGAAGGTAAAAAATATCTTTTATCACATATGAAAATAATTCAACGACTGATGTGAAAAAAGTTTTTCTAGTACAATAAATACCAGACATTTATATTTAGTGTAGAAAGAGCAATTTAGTAGACAACAAGAATATTTATATATCCTAGAACAGTGTTTCTCAACCAGTGGGATGTGTCCCACTGGACTTGAAAGCCGTCTAGGTGGGACCAGGGCCGGCTGAAGACATTTTGGCACCTCAATCGGTTAGGGGTTGGCAACCTATGGCACGCTAAGAAGTTTTAAGTGGCACGATATTCCAAAGAATAATTACAAAAAGTATGTATTTTTAAAAGAATTTCAATTTTATTTGAATTTTTATTATGCATTTTAATGATATCGCATTCTATTTAGGATTCCTTATAATACAAGAACCGCTTTCCATAAGCATTATGGACAAAACGAATGTAAGGGTGGCGCACGCGTAGAGGGTCACGGGTTATGAATATTGATAAAGAGTGGCACTCAACAGAAAAACGTTGCTGACCCCTTGGTTAGCCTTTCTGGCACCTTCTCCTTTATATAGTTAACAGTCTCAGGTGTAACTTGATGGAATTTCTTCATATTGTCGAAATAAAAAAGATTTACGTGGTAATTCCACAAAATGTAATTTTTAAAAATTAATAAATAAATAAATATTTTTGGAATTACCAAGTAAATCTTTTTTACTTCGACCTTCTCTTTTGTGTCTACCAATTATTAATGTACTACTTATATGCTTATAAATGTAGAAATACATCTATTAGAAAAAGTGAGGTTTTCTTTATATCATGGTGGGACAGGGTGTCTTGAAAATGTGGTAGGTGGGGCACAAGAGGCAAAAGGTTGAGAACCACTGTCCTAGAGAACATCACCTTTAATGAAATTGTTATTATAAACCCTAGGTGTTGAAAACAGCACCTTCTAAGTGACCACAAGCAACTATAGTTTGCATCATCTTAGATTTCAAGTAGAAAATTGACTATTTCCTGTTCAGTTTGCCTATGTAAGTCTTGAATGGTCAATGGTCTTGCCTGGTAGATAGTTGAATGACGATACCCCCACAAGAAGAAATCTGACACTGTATGGTCCCTACTTCTGGCTAGCCATGAAGCATCTCTGAATTATGAAAGTGGATTATGTGATAACAGGTTCTTCAGGAGTGGCATAGATGCATGACCTGTCTTGTTGGAACCAGGTTTGATCATCAAATTCCATGTTTCTTAGTTTTGAAGCAATAACATTTCTAATCAGGCCCACGCCGGGCATATTTTCTTCCCAGGTGCAAGCAGTTTATGCCGCTCCTTACAGACTTATAAAAGCACCCTGGCCCAGATTTTTTTCGATTTTTAGATTGAAAGTATTTAATTTAAGAAATAAATTGTGCAAACTTTCTCGTATATGAATCATCTCGATATATTATGTAAAAGTACTTTATTATAGATGGTAGTCTATCACATGAGTTTACAAACACAGCAGAATGTAAAGGAGGTTTGTACGTTTGTAAAAACACAAAATTAAGATACATTCTTGCTTCCACCATGAATTTCCACCCCTAGTATGTTGCCGCCAGTGGCGTATCCAGGAATTTGTCAGGTAGTGGACGCGGTACATCCCAAAATTTAATAGAACTCTGCACTTTTTGATTGGAATATGCCACTTGGTGTGCGGATAGGTATGTGCAAAAGTAAATTTTTCAGATAGGGAGCCACCTCAAATTCCGTGTAGAACACCGTAATGGCGGCCATTGAAAATGGTGGCAGAGGCTTTATTAAAATCGTTAATATCTCGGCTATCTTTCATCCGATTGTAATTTTAGTTTTTTTATCTGAAAGCTTGTAAGTTATATTATATTTTTTACAATTAGCATTTTTTCTGTAAACCTTACAGTTTTCCCGGAAATTGCAGAAAACTGAAAATTTCTCAATTTATCTGTTTTTTGCTTCATTACTTCCATATAACGCAAAATTCCCCTTTTTTGTGGTATAACAAAGAAAAAGAAAATTCTTTAAGCTTTTCATTGATACCACCTGTGCACTGCTACCATGAAAACTGCCGCGGTAATTAAAAGAAAACCAGCAGAAGAGCGTATTTCTGGACTCGGGCAAGAGCCACCTACACAAACCAGGTTGTCATTCTTAAGGTCATAATACTAGGAATTTATTCATTCTTAAATACTCTGTTACTAATATGTTTAGTGAATGTTAAAAACCATTATCTACTTAAGAAATCAGCAGCTGTCAAGTGAAGTCGACTTCGCTCTTAACCATGGCCAATGAATGCATTTCTCCTGGGGAATTCCACGGAGAACAAAAGAAAGCACCAGTGAGAAGCACTGAGGAAGGCACATTACCACAAAGGTGCTAAAAGCACAGTTGGAGCCTACGACAATATAGACCACAACTATAGCAGCACCACAGGACAGTCATCTTTCCATGGAAGAGGTATTTCCTTGTTTCAAATACCTGTCGAAGGCCAAACGGGAGATCCTAGAAACTTTCTTACTAATTTCTGCCATGTTAGCCAAAGGAGTCGTACAGTTCCTCAGCTTCCTGACAGTTACGGTGTCGTAAAGGCAGTAACCCTTCACACCAAGCAGCCATCTGCGCCAACAGCCTGTGAGCTCATTTATGACAAAATGTTACCTTCTGTCATAGGTCTGGAATGGAAAAATGAAAGAGAGTGGCTAGATCATGTGCTCACTGACGGAAAGGATGGCCCTTTAGATCTCACCTGGGCTGCTTTCCATGCCACAAATTGCTCCTTCGACGTAGCCCTTACTTCTCTTCTGCGCCTATTTAATGAAGGCTCTTCTTCAGCATCGATGCTCAAACATGCAATGGACCATATCAGGAAGTTAACAAATTTTCTGAATCCGGGGCAAGTTCCTGTCATATGTGCAGACCAACCTTTGTATGCCTTAACTAAATTAGTTCAGTGGAATTGGCCTGAGGTTTATGGGGAGTCCACCTTCGTAGCATTGTTTGCTCCTTTTCACATTGAACAGGCTTTTTTGAAAGTGCTTGGACAAATCCTCCAAGGTAGTGGCTGGGTAGGTGTGATTACCAATTCAGGCATAAATACAGAAGCGAGTGCAGAAGCCAATCTTAAAGTGACTCATGTAACCAAGGCTAGAGCAACACATCAAAAAACTGCCTCAGTTCTCTACAGTCTGCTGCAAGATTCATATACAGCCGATAGCCCTGAAAAATCCTTTGAAGAATGGATTGCAGAGAAATCTTCTCAATCTCCAACATTTAGATTTTGGTTTCTGGTTCTCAACCTTGAGATCCTTCTTCTCTCTTTTGTTCGATCAGTTAGGGAAGGGAAATATGAACTCTTCCGGCAATCCCTGAAAAACATGATGCCTTGGTTTTTCTTGCTTGACCACCAAAATTATGCACGCTGGTTATCCGTCCACATAAAAGATTTGGAGGAACTGGAACAGAAAGCACCCAGTGTTCACAGGTGTTTCTGTAATGGGCAGTTTGTAATTCGTAAGACAAACAGTGCGTTCTCTGCGATAACTGTCGACGGAATTTGAGGTGGCTCCCTATCTGAAAAATTTACTTTTGCACATACCTATCCGCACACCACGTGGCATATTCCAATCAAAAAGTGCAGGGTTTTTCAGTGTACCGCACCGACTAAGGGGAGGGGTTTGAACCTGAACTCGAGAGGGAGGGGGTTAAAGCTAAACCCCATGATACGTTTTTTAGTGATTCGCGAGCGTGAAGGAAATTTTTGAATTGAGAGGGGGGGGCGGTGGTTATGACCCCCCAAAACCCCCTCCTGGATACGCCACTGGTTGCCGCCTAGGTCAGTGTACCCCTTGAATCCATAGGCCGGAAGACCCTGTTTCTAATCATTCTCTGTAACAGTTGCCTCATTTGTGTCAGAAAAAAGTCCCAATGACTCAGCCCAAGAAATGTCAAACGGCAGTCCTACACATTCACTGTGTAAAGGTTATTGATGAAACTGCTGTGGATTTTCTTGTGCCCAAAACCATGGTTCTTGATATTAGCTGCTAACTCAGAATGAGCTTCATCTGACATAATTATTCCCTCATTAAACTTGTCACCATCCCCAAACAGATGAAGAATATGTTACAAAATTCCACCCTTCTTTGTTTGTCTCCTTCAGTAAGTTCTTGAACCATTTGAATTTTTGGGAAGGCATGTGCAAAACATTCTTCAGCATAATCCAAAGGGATCATTCTCTTTATTTTCAAAACCTGACAGTTTTTTGTCTAATGTGGGCTATGCTGAATAGCCTCGGGCACAAATGTAATATTGTCAGATGTATGAATGCTTCTGGGTCATCCTGGAGGAGTCTTGGCTTGTTTACTAGCAGTTTCACAAAATATTTTGGCATACGAGAGTATCGTGTACCTGGAGAGACATATGCTAACATTGTTAATTAAGCCTGAAATGATTGAACTGGACTTCAGTTACAGTTCTAATATATTTTAATATTTGTGCAATCTACCATATTATGAAATCTTACAAGGGTCCTTTGCAATCTGAAATTAAAACATTAATATTATGTATTTAGTATTTTAAACTAACAATAAGTTTAAAATGTGTCTGGTATTTCTCACCCACTCTGTACAGTAGAAGGGAAGGCAGTATTCCTTCAAGAAGCAAAACAAACTCGTCTCAAAATTTGAAAAAAAAAAGATATTTTCAAAGCACCATAAAAAGCTTATGAATAAATGTATTAATTAACAAATTCTTCATTTTTCAGAAAGGAAAGGCCTATCTTTATCCAACCAAGCACAATTTTTGCTAATAAATTCTTCTAGCATTAAATGGTTGGCAGAAAAAATTAACAAAGAAATGGTAGATTCGCCTTACACAGAGGTATAGTAGTTCTTCTCACGTTTTTAATACCCAAAGTGAAATATAAAAGTATTTATACCACAAAATTTTTAGGATGATCTTATTAGCAGATTTAGGAGTAATTTTGTTGTGGAAGGCCCAGAAGCATTCTCTGAAAACTTTTGGCATTCGGTCAAAATCGGAAATATACTTCTTCAGGTAAGTTCACTATTTTTAAGATATCAAACTAAATGTTTGAACTTGATTCTCCATCCTCCACAAATTTACTATTGTTTATTGAAAAGATAGTGTAGAAGGCAATGACTAGTTTTTCCTAAGTAACCTCTAAAAGATTTCATAAATAATACCTTCACCAACGAATGCTGATGATAGAGAAGCATATAAAACAACTATCACCCTTAACACTCATTTTATTTTGGGATGTATTCCTGCTTATTATTTTTACGCAAATGCCAAGGAATTATATCGCAATTAATATTCTCCAACCTCTCCATTTATGAACTAGTTATAACGCTTCCTGAAGAATAAAGTAACAATAACCCTACAATAAAAAATCAGTAATTTGATAAATTGTCGATTTTCAGTCTGAAGGACCCTGCACTCGTTGCCAAATAATCTGCGTTGATCAAGCAACAGGCAAGAAGAACAAGGAGCCCTTGTTAACTATAGCAAAAGCCTTCAATGGTAAAATTAAATTTGGTATCTACTTGTCACAAATTGGTTCTGTTGAACCACGAAATCATATTTCTGTTGGAGACATGGTCGAGCATAATCACAAAGCCTAGAATTGTTTGATTATAATCTTTATTTAACTACATTCCATTTGGTTCGACTACCAAACAATTCTTAAACATTCACTAATTAAGCTTAATCATCAACTTAAACATCAAGAACCTTCTCCCAGACAAGGTCTGGTTTCAGAAGGGTCTGTCATACTGTTGATATATTAAGACCATGGTGACATGGTTATAATTTCTCTGCAAATAAAAGAATTGTTTTAAATGTATTATTATTACACCTTATTTATAACAAATTATTTCCGGAATAAAAAATAATTATGGGACGTCTACTCACGAAAGATAAAGATGCTGAACGATCACATTACAGAGCAATCGGTTTCAGTTTTTTTAACAGATTTTAAGTCTCCACCTTTGTACACCACCTCAACAATTTCCACCACCTCTTGGAAATCGGGAAATGCCATTGTTTGTAGTTTAGAATGAATTACCGTACCGTTGACCACCACTTCAAATGATGCTGTTGAGTAAAATGCATAGTTTTAAATATTTTATAGTTCAACTACTTAAGGGATTATAATTCAAATAATAAAAAAACTTACTTCTTCTGCCCTCCCTGCCATTTATTTCCGCTTCGGGAACTTTTGCCAAAATCTGTTCGGCCAGTTCGACGTAGCGGGCATTATAACCTCACGATCCACTAAAGAACGATTCAAAACCTTATTTTGAATTAAACAAAATCCAGTATTTTAAAAAGAAATCAACTTACCAGTATTCTACTTCTATTTTGACGGACATTTCTGTATTCTTTACTGACAACAACAGAAGTATATTAATTAAGATTCCTACGCGAGTAAACGAGGTCAATATGTTCAAAATTTCACGTCATGCATTCCGCAGTTATAATTTCGCTTAGCAATTGTTTTTGTTTTGGTGGTGTAAAATATTTTAAGATAATTAAATGCATTAAATCTTATAGTATTAAAATTTGCTATTTTTTTATTTCAGTAAAAGTAAATGTTTTCACATTGATTAATTCTTGCTAGTAGCCGTTGTACTAATATCAACAGAGGCCGGTAATTGTTGTTTGTATGAAAGTTGCTGTGCTAATTTTAAACCAGTACATTTTAAATAACGCATATTATTGTATTTACAGAACTTGATAAATGGCATTAGCTTCGGGACGAGACCGTAGAGCAACAGCTGGTAATCGTCTATCTCGGCTTCTTGAGGAGGAAGAAGAAGATGATTTTTACAAAACTACCTACGGTGGCTTTAGTGAAGCAGAAAATGACGACGATTACAAGTAATTTTTACTTTAATTTTTTACAGATTTATCATTTAAGGATGCATGTCATTTTAGTAAGTTATAAGAATACTAAATACAGTTAAGCTATGTTTATTTAAAGCTAAACTTGATCACAGTAAACACATTTGTATACATTACATTTGTTGTTTAAAGAGTGCTAACATGGTACGAGTGAACATTTTTCAGGTCGGAGGAAGAAGTTGAAGATGAAGTAGATTCAGATTTTAGTATAGAAGAGAATGATGAACCTGTGTCAGATCAGGATGAAGAAGGAGCCAAGAAGAAGAGGCGTTTAGTTACAAAAGCTTATAAGGTATTTTAGTTGGGATGTTAACTGGTTAGATATATGAAGTTTTTGTGAATAGTTATTGCTTTATAAACAGTGTTTTTAGAATAGATGTCTTTAATGCTTAATATATCTTTTTAATTCTCTTGCTGAAGGAGGCTGCTTGAGCAGCAGCTTCAAACTTAAAGAATTTAAGCATGTCCTTTTTCACTTCCTTGTTGCTTATTATATATACCTTTCATGCATCTTTCTAGTATCATGGTTATATGTAAAGAGAAGATTTCATAACAACATTGAGTTAGTAATGTGTCCTAGAAAAAATCCATTTGATTGTAAATTACATTACTAATTTTATTATTTTCGTTAAATATGCTATGTTTATTTCATATTATTATTGGTATGCCATATTTCCTAGGAGCCTGTTACAACACAAAAAGTAGAAAAACCAAAAGTTGGAAGGCCTCGTGGACCAAGGAAAAGAATATCATCAGATTTTTATGGCAAGTATTAGGTTAATTTTTCTTTAAATTCTTCTACTAAAACCTGCTTTTCATTCCTAAATGCCTACAATACAAAGAACCCCTTTGTCTTTCTCATCCTTATAATTGCCTCGGATCAATTAATTGTTTGTGGTGCAAGGCATTGTTATTCAATTAAAACTGGCTACACACCAGCAGTCTCAGTTGTGTCGATTCAAGTTCACTCATATGTACTCTAGAGCAGTGGTTCTCAACCGGTGTGCCGCGGCACATTAGAGTGGCGCGAGAAAAGTACTAGTGTGCCGCACACTCAGAAGAAATTTAATTTTTATATTATTGTATTAAATGTACCATAAAATTATCCAATTATTGCTTTACCAATCGTAGCAATCTAATATAACTGCGACTTTCACTTGTTGCGCTAATTTTTATCTTTAAAAATGAGTATTTACGCATTGAATTAGGGGTGGTTTGGTGTGCCGTGGTGCCAAGCATGAAGGTGTGCCGTGGAGCAAAAAAAAATTGAGAAGCACTGCTTTAGGTCAGTGGTTACCAACCTTTTTCATCCCATCACCCATTTTGGCATCATTTAAAGCTTCCATTACCCCCGATTGCAAATGTCCAAATTAAAATAAACTAATCTAATAGCATACGGTAAACCGCAGGAGTAAAGCCATTCCTTATAAGTTCCAGCCTTCCCAATAAGTTGTAGGGGAACTAAACCTTTCAAAATTGAGAAGAAAAACACTTGCTGTCAATCTTTACTTTCTCATATGAAGTATCCAGCAAGTATTGTTATCGCGAAAAAATGCGACCTCGAGTTTTTTACGGAAATGCACGTTTTAGGTGTCGCTGAATCCGAAAGTGGTTTTTGCAATGCCGTCTGTCTGTTACTGGCTCTGGAGCCTAAACGGTAGTGCGAAAATGAATGAAATCTCGTACTTAGGCATTTCATCATACTGAGCAGAGTATTTTGCTAACATTAAAAGAAGGCATTATCAGAAACACAAAGCAGACAAGCTATGAAAGTGTACAACGTATCACCAATGGGCGCGTTTCGTGCAATGGAGTATTAGAAATTATGTACTTGTACGTAAGGGAAAAAACCTTTCTTCAACATAAATAATCCATTTTCTTCCTATTTAAAAATAGTGCATGCACACGTAAGTAAATTAAACGTTTGTTTGTGAGATTGTTTATGTTAGCAACAAGAAGAAGTAACCATGGAAGAATAATAGGAAGCGCAGCTCCCATAAGGACAATGGTAATACGTTGACGGCAGAGCGATCTAGCGGTCAATACGAACTGAAGCGCGCCTAATTTAAACTCAAGCGGCAGACCAGGTTTTGGCGGTACATTTGAATTAAGCTAGATGACGTATTTAACATAAGTTTAGGACTCAAATTAAAACAAAACAACCGGGTGCAAGATTTTTTATTTACTCACGTAAAGAATAACAATACAACATTTATAAAAACACAACATTCTTTTCTGGATAGAAATACATTCATAAATAACAATAATATTTGTTCCGGCGACTCGTTGGTAAAGGCAAGTGGACAGTATAAATTAATAAATGCTAAAATTTTCTAAAACTTACCAAGATGGTTTGGTGTTGAGTGAGCTTTGGGAGAATGTAAAACATCCTCAGAATCCCTCGGCTCATCTACAAGAATTAGAATACGATAGGATTAAGTTAATGAAATTCGAAAAACCGGTATATAATAAAATCGAAGTTTCACTGTATACCATGTATAATACTCAAACTTGTTTTCATACCTTCAAATACACTAGGAACGGCATTCGCTTTTAGGAGAGGCCGAGGGAATCTGCTGCGGAAATCATCATCTGTAAAATGATCACTGCAGACACTATACTTCTTCATACAGTTGATATCCGCAGACATTAAATCCTCCCTCAGGCAAAATTTTGCCCTAAATTATAAAGCAGAAATGGGCTTCAAGACTAATAACAAAAACACGTAATTCTCAACTTAACACAAGTATTCCGTTTTATGCGGTATCTCTTCTTTAAGCTCACCTCGAAATATCCTTCGGAAATCCGAAAAATGAAATCTTCTTGTCTACCCTGCAACCGTTAAAATTGTTGCACCAATATGCTGCACAATAAGCATTCCGTGCCATTTCAAAAATTAGAAAAACACGACACTGAAAAACTCCACCACTTTCCCGCGCAATTTCCATACAACTGGTTTGAACAGTTTGAATCATGGAAGAATAATTAATTATTATTATTAATAACTAGCATAAGAGCCCGTTGAATTTCAACGGGTTTAATGAATCTAAATTTTCATCAATGCAGCATGTAAAAATCGCAAGAATAGAATTGTGCACTGTTTTAACCATCGAATATTTCTATATTATAAGTCTGTTTTAATTATTTAACTAAAATCTCACAGAAATTCCTTGTGAATAAAATAGTACCTTTCTTTCTACTAAAATAGCCATTGTTATTAGTTTTAAATTGATTATAGCATTAGGATTTCAATTTCATTAAATAAGCAGAATTCTGGTTCCAAAAAATTGGTTCAATCTTCAGTTGCCTCTGATAATACTTTAAATAGATTTTGGAATATAATGTACCTCAATATTGTTTATCGTCTGCTCAGTACTCTTGCCTTCTCATTTTCCGAAACAACCACTTTCACGAGTTTTAAATGGATTTCAAACGTGGAAGAGAATTTGATTCAATTCAGTTAAAATAACCACATAACAAACTTCTTATTCCAAAGAAAATCCTTTTATAATATGCAATGTTAACCTAGAATTCATTCATTCTGAAAAGTGAATAGAAGTGCCATGTAGGTACATATATTTCTTTCAACTAAAATAGCCACTCTTAACAGATTTTAATGGATTAATGCATTAGCATTTCAATTTCATGAAATAAGCAGAATTCCGGTAACAAAAAAATGTGTTCAATCTTCAATTGCCTCTGATAATACTTTAAATAGATTTTGGAATAAAATGTACCTTAATATCGTTTAGCGTCCGCTCACCACTCTGGACTTCTCAGTTTCCGAAACAATAACTTTCAATAGTTTTAAATTGATTTTTGCTTTGAAATGGTACTTTCCTGTTAACGGGAATAGCTCAAAAAATAAACACATATTGTTGTGTTATGTTGTGATATTTTGTTTGTTAACAATGCGTAACAAATCTCGTTAAGATATTTACGTTGATCCCTTAATGATGAATTTGTGGAGCTTGCCGAGGAGTGAATACGAAGCTGTATCTTTGCTTCAAGACTATGGTATTTTATCTAAAGGGCGAATGTGCAAGAAGGATCATATTATGAAACTTTACTTCTGCGACAGAATATTTTGGAAATGCAAAGCGAAAGCCTGTCATCAGAATAATTCATGCGGCGACAACATAACAAAGATATCGACATAATTCCAGCTATTTTAAATGCCATAAAGACATATTGGCCCCCTAGTAACATAAATTTAGATTGTATTAGTAATTATGTTACTTTTATTAATAAATAACTTTTAAAAAAGTGTGATTTTTAAGTAATTCCCCCGTTGTTACGCGTTGTTAATAAACAAATATGTCGTAACATATCACAACAATACGCATTTATTTTCTGAGGTATTCCCGTTAACAGGAAACTACCCAAAATACTTGAGTCAATTCAGTACAACTTCCACTTTACATACTGTAAATTCCAAAGTAACTCCTTTTATAATAGACAATGCTAGCCAAAAATTAATTAATTCTGTAAAGTGAATAAATAAAGTTCTTTCTTTAAACTATAATATCCACTGTTATTAGATTTAAATGGATTATAAGCCTTTGAACTTACTCTGTATTAAATAAGCACCAAAATTCCTTTTATAAAAACAAATCAATTCATTAAAAGATCCACTGTTGTTTCTTCGAAAATTGCCTGTTAACAGTTTTAAATGTCCTTTTAATTTTAATTGAATTTTAATTTATATTCGTTTCCAAACTTCGGCCATTGTTACGAAATTAATTCGAGGAATAACAATATAAATTCGTAAGCACGTATGGTTTACAAAGAATTTAATTTAAGGATGCTTTTTATTTCCAGTTTTTCTAAAATGACACTGTTGATATTTAAAATTTTTTATATTTACGATAATATACTTATTTTCCACGAAACACGCCAGTCTCTCCCCTTCCTCTCTCTCTCTCTCTCGTATTGAAGCTAACAATGATAATGGTTGACATAGCAGCATCACGTTAAAATGGCGAGATCTCCACAAAATATACAAATTAAACGTTTAACATGGAATATTTCGAACTGTGGGCGAAAAAAGACGAATGGAATAAGAAACTTTAGAAATTTTTCTTCAAAATGGTTGAGATCCGAAGGTCGTCTGTTAATTTCTTCTAATTTTAATTTCCAAATGAGTAAAAGTCTGCACGTCGAAAAATCGCGTTTTACATGTAAAGTAATGGGAAATAGAAATGCTTCTCTTGGAGACGAGCCAAGGAATTTTTTTGCGATTTAAGTTTGTCATTCTCTGAATAAGTGTTAATCAAACATCCCTACCAAATTTCGAGTTTCTATCATTATTATTTCTCGAGTTATTATAGTTTGCATAGCGTGATCGACCAACCAACCAACGGATGACGGCTATTATTATATAATTAATTATTTCTTCCATGGTTTGAATGAGTGTGGAATGGGTATTTTTAGAATCACATTGACCGATAGGATCGCTGCAGATGCAACCATCAGAGACATCTATAGGTATTCGAGAAAAGAATGAAGCTGCACTTCCTATTATTTCTTCCATGGAAGTAACCATGCAAGAAATTTTCCAAGTTCAACTCGATTTAAGACTTTCTTGTTCGATTTTAAGGATAACGACTACTCCTACGTTAAAAATGTTTAGGAAAAGAAATACTCTAATTTATTAGTTCTACAAGTTTTATTTGAAAAATATTTTGATGTGAGCAATACTTTAGGAGATATGACGGAAAGTTTATTTTTTTATCACCAGTAAAGTGGTGCCCCTGATTGACTTACGTGATTCATTTATGCGATTTTCCTATTATATTTTATTGTAAGTCCTTAATATGAAATTTCATGAAAATCCGTTCGGTAGAAGCCGAGAACGAACATGCGAACGGACAGACCGACGATAATAGGCGCTCACGCTGGAAGAGAAACGCACCTACATTGTACAAACTTTCTCATATATGGGTACTAATGCGTCGTTTAGTTATCTTTAGAAAATGAAAATCATATGAGCCTGTTTTTAGAAAATTAATTTTTGTTAAAGTTGCCCAAGAATAAACTAGCCTTATATTCATTCATTGAAAAAAATGAAATATGTAGTATTATTGTAGATGTATACTCAAGTAACTGTACAAAATTTGATCAAAATCGTTAGAGCCATTTTCGAGAAAATCGGATTGTTGTTAAAAATGCGTAGAATAAACTACTGTTAATTATTGAGCAATGTCAACCATTTCTATGTATACTCTGCTCAGTAAGATAAAATGCCTAAGTACGAGATTTCATTCATTTTCGCTCTACCGTCTAGGCTCCAGAGCCAGTAACAGACAGACAGACGGCATTGTGAAATCCACTTTTTTGGATTCAGCGACACCTAAAACGTGCATTTCCGTAAAAAATCTCGAGGTCGAATTTTTTCGCGAAAACAATTCTTTCTCGATACTTCGTATGAGAAAGTAAAAATTTTTTCCACTCGCTGTTTCATCTTCCAATGCTGTTGAGACGTAATTATAAGTCATATACAGGCGACTCCCGAGTTTTAACCATTCAAGATTCGACAAATTTGAGATTTCGACACAGCCAATCGAAATGGGAACTACTTTACGTGGAGTAATTTTCACAGAGTAATTGGTTCCGACCAACCATGCGAGCCTTAGTTTTAATGTAGACATAGTTATATCTGCTGTAATTGTTTGAATTTGTGCTGATTTCACTCTTTATTCTGTTAATCTTTTATTTAAATCTATTTATTTTGATTTATTTATAAATTTATCACTTGACATGGCATCTAAAAGGAAATGTAATAGTGATAATGTAAGTGAATCAAATAAAAGAGTGCATAAGACTCATAGTTATGAATTGAAATTAGAAATTTTAAAGCGTGTTGAGAAAGGCGAAAGCCATACTGAAATTGAACAATCATTGGGAATGTGTCGTTCAACTATTAGCACTTATGTGCACTTATTGAAAGACCACAGCCAACAATAGCTGCTTCAACATCTGCTGCAAGAACTAGCCCGTCCAATTCCCCAGTCAATAGTCCATCCAGTTCCCCACCCAATAGCTTCTCTTCTTCCAACTAAAATCTTCCAACTTTTCAATTAATAAACCAAGTCCAGTAAGCACAGTTGAAAAAGATTTAAGGTATGAAAATATTTTTAATTTTATTGTTTCTTTATTCTTAACTTATTTTGTGCTTTTTTAATAACTTTTATATTAATTTTGCTGCGATAAATAGTTGTATGTATAGATAGATGTATGCAGGTATGTTATCCAGCTTGCACGAGTCGTTAGTAACAAACGACTCATGCGATCTGGACCGGGCCGTCTGCAGAACATATTGCATACATCTATCCTTGAAGTTTGAAACAAAAATTTATTTTTTCCTTTTTAGTGCAAAAAATAAGTTATACATTTAAAATATTTATTATATAATTTATTCATAATTTAATATTGTTGTATTAACATATCAGTAATGTTATTTTATCTTTATAGAACGTGAGGGGAGACTTTTTCTCAAGATGCGGGAACATATCCCCCGATTATAACATGCAAATGTATGGAAAAACAACGTTCGACATTCGACCACGTTTTCAGGAACGCATCCCCGTCGAAATTCAGGAGTCGCCTGTATTTTTATTCTCAGTAAGCTATGAAAAAACTGGAATAGAACTTTTTAACTGCAATCCCCAACGATTTTATCATGTGAGACGAAAAATATTTGAATTAAAACAGAAAAAAATTATTTACTAACATTAAGGTGACCAGATGCCCTCCTTTTGGAAGGACTCCTCCTTTTTCAATGGCTGTCCTTCCTAAACATTTTGTCCTTCCATGTCCTCCTTTTTTGAAAATTTTCTGTCTTTGACCTTCCTTTTACTTAACTTTGTTTATCCATGGAACATTTATACCTACTTTGAGAACTCAGACCTATGCTAACCAATATCATGTGATTTTTGTGGATTGACTTGCTTTGCTCCTGTCTGTTACGTTGTTATACGTGCAGGGAGTTAGTCTTTCTCTGAAGACACAATTCTCAGAGTACACTAAGCTTTCCAACAAGCTTGTTAAATGATCTTAGTCCAGCTCACTGATTGTTTTCTTAGTGATAAAGAACACTGTCTGCTAGAATAAATGTTTTATTTTCTCCTTGATTATATTTGTTTGGTTACTGGTTTATTAAAATCCTGATTTATACAGTGTACCTATCCCTGCCTATTACTCAAAGTATTTCTTTCATAAAACAAAGTTGATTCACTCCTGTTCATTTAGTTGTTATCGGCAATGGAGTTGAGTGATTTTAGTAGGTTTTTGTGTTTGTGCGTGCTAGTTAAACTTTTACAGCTTCCTATTGCTTGTTTTGTTTTTCTTTCCTCTGTCAGTGAATTGTGAAAAAATAGTTATATACTGTGTCCTGCCTGAGTGAAATTTGAATAGCTGCGTTTTTTCATTTTAATTTACAATGTAATCTTCCATTTTATTATATTCATTTTTAAATATTTGTTGTAATACCCTACAAAATGTCTTCAGCCAAGAAAATAAAATGTCACTTAAATGTAACTTTCGCTAAGGAAATTCCACATTTAAGATCTGTTGGAAATGATGCAGTCATTAAATGTTGTATGTATATAATACCACATTTAGTATCGCAGTTGGTGGGCATTCAAGTATTACAAAGCACAATCTTTCCCAAAAGCACCAAAGTTCTCTTTATATAGCCCCCTCATAAAAACACTTACTTTATTTTTTTAAATGTGAACTAAAGCATATAAACAGTTTTTACTTTCTCATACGAAGTATTGAGAAAGTATTGTTATCACGAAAAAATTCAACATCGAGATTTTTACAGAAATATACGTTTTAGGTGTTGCTGAATCCGAAAAGTGGTTTTTGCAATGCCGTCTGTCTGTGTCTGTCTGTCTGTTACTGGCTCTGGACTCTAGATGGTAGAGCGAAAATGAATGAAATCTCGTACTTTGGCATTTTATCATACTAAGCAGAGTATACATAGAAATGGTTGACATTGCTCAATAATTAACAGTAGTTTATTCTACGCATTTTTAACAACAATCCGATTTTCTCAAAAATGGCTCTACTGAGCAGAGTATACATAGAAATGGTTGACATTGCTCAATAATTAAGATTAATTTATTCTACACATTTTTAACAACAATCCGATTTTCTCAAAAACGACTCTTAACGATTTTGATCAAATTTCGTACAGTTACTTGATTTTACGTCTTCAATAATACTGTATAGTTCATATTTCTCAGAAAATGACTATAAGGCTAGTTTATTCTAGGCAGCTTTAACAATAATTCGATTTTCTCAAAAACGGCTCTAACAATTTTGATCAAATTTCGTACAGTTACTTAAGTATACATCTACAATAATACTACATATTTCATTTTTCTCAATGAATGAATATAAGGCTAGTTTATTCTTGGGCAACCAGCAACAGATCCAGAAAATGTCTTTAGGGGGGGGATACAAAAGGGTTGATACAGGGGGGGGTCTGCAAAGGAGGTAGTTATCCCTCCACCAAGATTTCTGAACACTAGAAATAATTAACCGCTGAATCTCGTCCTACGTGCTGAGCAAAATGCGCTCTTATGTTAGACGCATTCGGTACAAAATATCTCGAATTTGCGCCGGAGGCTAGTTCTAAGCAAATAAATGCGCTTGCGGAGTGAGAGTTGCACTGATAGAAGATTCGTTGGTCTACAGAAGTTTGAGAGGACGATAGGCGCAATTACTCTCATTGAATACCACCAAAAAAGAGAATCATAAAGGTGAAAACGATTGTCATTTTCTCCCTTTCTGTCTCCCTCCCTCTTCCACCCCCTCCTTCTGCCTCCAATTCCCTAAATCTCCACCTTCCTATGCCTTTCTCTCATAGTTTCTTAAATAAATTTGAAAATGTCTCTAAATCCACCCTAAAAGGTAGCTAAAAAGTCCCTAAACTCAAAGAAAATGTTGCTAAAAAGTCGTTAAAAATAAATAGTGCATAAATATTTTGAATAATTCTTATTCATCTAATTAGTAAACTTTTATCTCTTTTATAAATGAATATAAATATAGGTAATATTTATTTATTAGTATTAAATAAGGGGGACTTTTTGCAAGCCTTTTGTTAATAAACAATGAAATAGATATTAACATTTATAAGTCAAGATTATTTTATAAGTATAAAAGTAAAATATCGTAAATACCCGCATATATCACGCAAGGAGGTTTTCCGCCTCATATTCAGTTTTTTTATATATCCGCGCATAGCAAGCATTCATTCCTAGAATTTTTAAGAAGGGGAATAAAACTTTTTGATTTTTGAAATAACTTAAAAACGCAAATGATTGAGGATTAACGTAGCACCTTCAAATGCTCTGATATACATACATAAGAAGCACTCATCAACTTGTGACAACAAACTCCATACTTTGTAACACATAGTGAGTCACAATTTATGACAGTAGTCTTGCTAACTCTCTATTCTAAATTTCGAAACAACAAGGTAAACTTCATTTATGACGTTCAATAATTATAATAAAAATCGATGTCTAATTTATACATCGAGAAGAATGCCTTCTTTAATTTTTAATGGTAATCTTTTTTTCTGTAATTTTACTGACTTTTATGATGTATTCTTCTACGTAAATTATAAGGAATTTTCAAAATTAGTAACTGTAGAAATATTTTAAGGTTTATTAAAACTCATATAGATTTTAATAAAGCAATCAAAATTAATTTCTTTGGTATATGTGGCATTTCATGTATTTATGCATACATAAAGCAATATTTAAATATGTCGATAGATTAGTATCAAATCGCAAAGTTAGTGACATGTCGCTAAACACTAAAAAAAGTCACTAAAGGAATTAAATATGCCGCTAAATCTAGTGTCAAAGTTGCTAAATTGGCAACTATGCTTTCCCTCCTTTCCACCCTCTCTCTCCCTCTCACTCAGCTTCTCTCTTTTACACTCCCAACTTATCTTTCGCTTTTTATCCATCCTTTTTATTTTCCTTTCTCTCACTCTTTCTTTCCCACAGTTTCTCCCTCCAAGTCAATCTTTCAGGGTTGGCAAATAGGTATTTAGCCAGAATGCCAGCAAAAGAAAAAATCTATAAAATGATAATAGGCATGCTGGACTCACAAAATGTAATACTATAAAGATTTCGATCAAATAGGAGAGTGAGAGCTCATTGGGAAACAAGGCCATCATGCCTTATGTTTGACAATGACACCCATGTCTTACAACATATAACAAAAATAACCCATTAAAAAAGCTTCGACGGAATCCTGAAAACGTGTAAATCTGTCAGATCTCCAAGTTGGATTGCAATACTTTCTCTATATATGGACTACATATATAAGAATGTAAAAAATCAATTCATAATTTCATTGCGTTACGCATAATGTTTTTTTTAGCGCTCTGCTGTACAAGCATATACATGATGCACTGGGTCGATTCGTGAATATGAATCTGATTTTTTTTTCGGTTTTGCTTTGGCTCTAGGGGGGGGGGGGGGGGGGGGGCAGTCGCCCCCCTCACCCTGGATCCACCACTGTGGGCTACCTTGAACAAAAATTGGATTTTCTAAAAACAGGCTCATACGATTTTCATTTTCTAAAGATATCTAACCGACGCATTAGTATATGAGAAAGTGTGTACAATGTATGTCATACCGATTTTTACTTACCCATATGAAGTATCGAGAGAGTATAGTTATCACGAAAAAATTAGACCTCGAGATTTTTATGGAAATATACGTTTTAGGTGTCGCTGAATCCGAAAAAATGGTTTTCACAATTCTGTCTGTCTGTTACTGGCTCTGGAGCCTAAACAGTAAAGCGAAAATGAATGAAATCTCGTCATACTGAGCAGAGTATATGTAGAAATGGTTGTCATTGCTCAATAATTAAGGGTAGTTTATTCTACGCATTTTTAACAATAATCCGATTTTCTCAAAAACGGCTATAACGATTTTGATCAAATGTCGTACAGTTACTTGAGTTTATGTCTTCAATAATACTGTATAGTTCATATTTCTCAAAAAATGAATATAAGGCTAGTTTATTCTAGGTAACTTTAACAATAATTTGATTTTCTCAAAAACAGCTCGTGCGATTTTGATAAAATTTTGTACAGTTACTTGTGTATACATCTACAATAATACCACGTGTTTCATTTTTCTCAATGAATGAATATAAGGCTAGTTTATTCTTGGGCAACTTTAACAAAAATTGGATTTTCTAAAAACCGGCTGATACGATTTTCATTTTCTAAAGATAACTAAACAACGCATTAGTTTATGAGAAAGTTTGTACACTGTATGTTGTACTGATTTTTTAAATAAAATATCAGGATTTGACCTCCCTTTTGGTAAAAAATATCTGGTCACCTTATTAACATGAAACTCCTGGAATCTCCTAATAATGAACAAAATTTCTGCTATACACCAACATGACTGTATGGTCAATATGAAGGGAGATAAATATATGCAGTTTTATATATGCCACATATATGTTTTATCAAAAAGATATGTATATTCTGGCAGGAAACAAGAATAACATCAAGAAGTCAGAAAAAGTCACAAATCTTTTTTATAAATATACCTCTGCTACAAAAATATTTTATAGTGATTGATTTATGCATGGCCTTTTCTAAAACATCCTTTCTGGTGTGTGTGAACTATGATGATTCTGATTGAGTTACAAATAGAGAATAATTAAATGACTCAGTCTGTCTTCTCCTATTGCTGCTTCAGGTAGTTTTTCATGCCTTTTCTACCACTTTCACAGTGATAAAATTCCCACAAACATGCATTGCCCCCTAAAATACCTAAAATTACCCAGGTTGGGAAACACTGCTCTACAGTCATGACCTTTCACCATACTGAGTCTTAGCAAGTCATTTATAGTCACATTTCATAGATAAATAATGTAATTTTATCCTGGTCTCGATTTAATGTATTATATTTGCTACCCTTTCCATTGCAAATTATATTAATTTAGTCCTGTTGTAAAACGTTAATTTCTAGACAAGTAGAGAAGTAACTAAATTATTTAAAGATAAGATAAATAATAATAACGCCTCAGTCTCCATCAATCTATATCTGACATCTTGAAGTGCAGTTAAAAATTCCTTTTATTAGTTTTCATAAAAATCAAAGGTAGAAAAAACACTCCTCAATGGTTTTGGTTTTCATTGTGCAGTTCATTTGGCTTTTATAAAGAACAGGCGACTCCCGAG
Source organism: Uropetala carovei (assembly GCA_036926305.1). NCBI lineage: Eukaryota > Metazoa > Arthropoda > Insecta > Odonata > Petaluridae > Uropetala > Uropetala carovei. The sequence goes on from JAXCHB010000115.1 coordinate 377,749, forward strand.
ATTCGACAAACTCGAGAATTTGACCGGTCGAATCGACCCAGCCAATCGATTGGTCGAATTAGAAACTAGTTTACGCAAAGTAATTTTTGGCTCGCCCAACCACGAGAGGTTTAGTTTCAGTCTAGACATCGTTATTTCTGCTGTAATTTTTTGAATATGTGCTGATTCGACCGTTTGAGATTCGACCACATTTTCAGGAATGGATCCCTTTGAATCTCGGGTGTCGCCTGTACTAGCAGAAATACCTGGCATTACCCAGAGAAATTTGGTTCAAATCTGATTGGAATTCTAGATGATATTTAAGAATTCAATCGGTTACTGTTTTGAATAAAACGGGCAGAGAGAAACAAAAACCACGTAAAAATTATTCCTGGGAGCCCTCCATAGTCGTACCAAATTTGATTCAAATCAAAAGTAGGGCTCGGGAAAATATGCATAGTTTAATGTTTAAATTGGCCACCATTTTGAATAATGCAGACAGACGGACACTAAAATCACGCATTAACCTTTCCCTTGGTATCCCTTACAATCGTGCCAAATTTGGTTGGAATTGGCTGAGAAATGTGGGCGTGCATAAAGGAACAGACAGACAGACTTACTAAAATATAGTGGTGGAGATCAATGCAAAGATTCTTCGACTCAACTCCTGAAAGACCTGATCGTTCTGCAGACATCAACAAATGTGCAACTTTAAAAATACCGTATCTACCTGAATACAAGGCGATGTTTTTTGTCAAAATCTATCATGAAAAAATCGGTACAACATACATTGTACAAACTTTCTCATATATGGGTACTAAAGCGTCGTTTAGTTATCTTTAGAAAAAGAAAATTGTACCAGCCTGTTTTGAGAAAATCCAATTTTTGTTAAAGTTGCCCAAGAATAAACTAGCCTTATATTCATTCATTGAGAAAAATGAAATACTAGTATTATTGTAGATGTATCCTCAAGTAACTGTACGAAATTTGATCAAAAATGTTAGAGCCGTTATCGAGAAAATCGAATTATTGTTAAAGTTGCCTACAATAAACTAGCCTCATATTCATTTTTTGAGAAATATGAACTATACAGTATTATTGAGGATGTAACCTTAAGTAACTGTACGAAATTTGATCAAAATCGTTAGAGCCATTTCTGAGAAAATCGAATTATTGTTAAAGTTGCCTAGAATAAACTAGCCTTATATTCATTTTTTGAGAAATATGAACTGTACAGTGTTATTGAAGACGTAAACTCAAGTGACCGTGCAAAATTTGATCAAAATCGTTAGAGCCGTTTTCGAGAAAATCGGATTGTTGTTAAAAACGTGTACTCTTTATTATTGATCAATGTCAACCATTTCTATGTATACTCTGCTCAGTATGATAAAATGCCTAAGTAGGAGATTTCATTCATTTTCGTTCTACCGTCTAGGCTCCAGAGCCAGTAACAGACAGACGGCATTGCAAAAACCACTTTTTCCGATTAAGCGACACCTAAAACGTGTATTTCCGTAAAAATCTCAAGGTCGAATTTTTTCGCGAAAACAATACTTTCTCGATACTTCATATGAGAAAGTAAAAATCACCCCTCAGCTTAAATGCAAGTCTGAGGAAAATTTGGGTTATGGTTAAATCTCGAAGCCTCTCATTGCCTTCACGTTAAAATGATAGTACTATATTTTTCGTAAAGTAAATATTTGACCTACGATGAATATATATAAAAATATCTTGGCGAGATCGCTTGCGTAAATTGACGATTACACAAAATGCGTTGACGGCTTTGAACGCTCAACTGTTTGAATTTCGGTAAAACTTTACATGGAACGTGTATAATTATAAAACTTCAGTTTCTTAAGGCAATGTTTATGCTAATTTCATTGGAAATAGACTTGGATGAAAAAATATCTTGGCGAGATCACTTGCGTAAATTGACATTTACGCAACATGCGTTGACGGCTTTGAACGCTCAACTGTTTGAATTTCGGTAAAACTTTACATGGAACGTGTATAATTATAAAAATACAGTTTCTTAAGGCAATGTATATGCTAATTTCATTGGAAATAGACTTGGATGAAAAAATATCTTGGCGAGATCACTTGCGTAAATTGACATTTACGCAACATGCGTTGACGGCTTTGAACGCTCAACTGTTTGAATTTCGGTAAAACTTTACATGGAACGTGTATAATTATAAAAATTCAGTTTCTTAAGGCAATGTTTATGCTAATTTCATTGGAAATAGACTTGGATGAAAAAATATCTTGGCGAGATCACTTGCGTAAATTGACATTTACGCAACATGCGTTGACGGCTTTGAACGCTCAACTGTTTGAATTTCGGTAAAACTTTACATGGAACGTGTATAATTATAAAAATACAGTTTCTTAAGGCAATGTATATGCTAATTTCATTGGAAATAGACTTGGATGAAAAAATATCTTGGCGAGATCTCTTGCGTAAATTGACGATTACGCAACATGCGTTGACGGCTTTGAATGCTCAACTGTTTGAATTTCCATAACACTTTACATGGAACATGTATAATTATAAAAATGCAGTTTCTTAAGGCAATATATATATGCTAATTTCATTGGAAATATACTTGGATGAAAAATTTCTTGGCGAGATCGCTGTTAGTATATTTGACCTTTTGTGAAAATGAAGATGAATGAAATTATTGTTACTGAATGTGGAACATTATTCAACGATGCAAAATTATTAATTGGAGTATTATTCCAAAATGTCAACAACTAAACCATTTCCCACACATTTCTTCGATCTCGAATAATGTATTCTAAGCCGTGCATGAATTCCCAGCACACTTCAGCATAAAATCTACGAAATTTATGTTTTTGCCAAAAAATTGTGGAAATTTTTGGGGGGTCGGCTTCTATTCAGGCAGATATGGTACATTGAAACCGTACCTTTGCTATAGCCAAATTGGTCTGAAATCTTTAATTTCATCGTTTAAATGCTATAATTATTCAAAGTTTATGTGGTATAATTTGGGGAAAAAATTAATTGAATTTTATTTTTATTACTTTACCAGTTTTAACTTTCGCTTACAGCAAATCAGATTGTTTAAGGCCTTTTAATCAGGTTATAAGTGGTTTATCATTATTCTCACTAATACCAGCGTACTTTTGAAATTTTGAGAAAGTGTCTTGTTATAACACAGTCATGCAACATGGATCACAGGGACTTTATTATCCATACCACATTAACACATTCCTAATGTATTAATCCTTCAGTATTCCTTAAGAAGAAAGATTTCAAGTTGCATGCATATCATAATTGTCTATCTTCATTGTAATCAGTTTTGTATTTGAATGAAACCATTTCATTCTGTTAATAATAAATATAACAAAGACCTCACTCCTAACAATGTCATGCACATAATAATTTTTTGTAGTCAACTGGCTGTGGTTTAAATATTTTATTTCTAAAAAATACTTAAATGATTAGAATTAGGGTAATACAATCTTATATTTATCCCATGCATTCTTTCATTGGTGCAGAAAGAAAATCCATTAGAAAATCAACTGCAGCAAAATCTGCAGAGACCCAGAGATTGATTAAAGAGAGGACTGAAGGAAGAAGAAAGCGAAGGGTAAGACATTATCGTCCAGAAGATATGAGAAAGCTCACTCAAGAAGAATTGCTGGAAGAAGCTCGTATCACAGAGCAGGAGAATCTCAAATCTCTAGGTAAGACTTCGTAGGTTAATTTTGTTTTGAAAGAAACAATTATATATGGTACAGGCACTCCCCGGATTATGTAAGGAATGCATTCCGGCACCTGTTTCCTAACCCAAAATTTTTGTAAGTCAAAAATTACAACAGATGCTATGTATTTAAAGTATAATTTACTGCATCAGTACAGTACAAGTAATCAGTTAAAATAGAGGCATGTAAACTAGCACTTTTACTCTCACTGTGAAGCTTATCATGATTGCATGGACAACACGTTAATTTGTGCAAAAGTGAAACACATGTTAAGATATCAAGCTAATATGCATGAGCGATAGAACATACTGAGAATACTGCATTACAACCCAGGCCTTGCATTCTTCCTCCGCACATGTATGTAGTTCCCAATCACTTATGCAAACTGCTAACATAAACTTTCCGCATAACGAAAAATTTTTTTGTGATTTATGGGGCCACTTACGTAACTGCGGGTTTACATTAGTCAGGGCTTAAAATATCCCAGAGAGTGCCCGTATTTGGTTTTTCCAAACAGCAGAAGATATCAGTTTAAAATATTTCCAATCTGGCAATGCACCATAGTTAATACAATAATTAATTTTTACTTTCTCATACAAAGTATCGAGAAAGTATTCTTTTTGCGAAAAAATTCAACCTCGAGATTTTTATGGAAATACACGTTTTAGGTGTCGCTGAATCCGAATAAGTGGATTTCACAATGCCGTCTGTCTGTCTGTTACTGGCTCTGGAACCTAGACTATAGAACGAAAATGAATGAAATCTCGTACTTAGGCATTTTATCTTACTGAGCAGAGTATACATAGAAATGGTTGACATTGCTCAATAATTAAGGGTAGTTTATTCTACGCATTTTTAACAACAATCCGATTTTCTCGAAAACGAATCTAACGATTTTGATCAAATTTCGTACAGTTACTTGAGTAGACGTCTTCAATAATACTAGGTATTTCATTTTTCTCAATGAATGAATATAAGGCTAGTTTATTCTTGGGCAACTTTAACAAAAATTAATTTTCTAAAAACAGGCTCATATGATTTTCATTTTCTAAAGATAACTAAACGACGCATTAGTACCCATATATGAGAAAGTTTGTACAATGTATGTTGTACCGATTTTTTAAATTGAGTATAGGGACTATGTCAGGTTCTATGATAAATAAACTTTGTTTTGTTTAGTTATTTTATTTTGCTACATCTCATCCCCATCCTTGATAAATCTCATGGCCTTAGTTTTCTCCCTATTTATTGAAGAGGAAAGATAGAAGGAAATTAACAATGCCTAGGCATCTTGAAAAAGATTTTTGTGTGATTGATATTGATAATTAAATGGGGTTTGTTGTATCTGTTGTGTGTGGAAAAATAGAGATAAAATAATGAGGTCTAGTATTACACCATTATCAGTAATAAAATTGGAATATTTGCTTAGTTTAATGATGAAGAAAAAGTTATTATCTATATATTAAAATTCATCGATGGTATGTGGCCGCCTGGCATTCACATAATTCCAGTCATAACTCAACAACTACAATAGCTAGAGAGACACTGTTTTCACACCTCGTATCCAAATTCCATGTAGATTTGTCCATTCTCATTCTAATTTCGAGAAAATGCACAGGTTCAAATCCAGGAGACAATTATATGTTCCCATAAGTGTACACGAGATTTTCGATTTTTCAGATTGCAAGGTTTTTTCCTTCGTTCGTTAAAACGTAAATATGGACCGATTTTCTTCGTTTTTGCTTTATTCGAAGGAATAAAACTCTATACTATCTTATTCCTCCAATGTTTACGTGTTACACGGTCGAATCAGTCAGAAACATGCAATTGTTTTAGAAATTTTACGGATATTTCGTACTCTTTCCAGGCGTTGCCAAGGCGACCGTCATTGTTGCCTCCGATTCAATTACTATCAATTATACCTTCAAATGGGTGAAAGAATTCGCATCTCACTTTTAAGCATCGAAATTATTGCTGTAGCATTGTCAACATTTATACATAGCAACATAAATATTTACGGATAATTATTCAGTTAACTGTGGACAACTGCATATGGGAAGCATTTCTAAGCAGTTGAATCTTCCTTTCATAATTTGAATGCTGGAATCTTATCTCTTTGTAAGTAGAACCATTCTTTATACATATGTACTGCTTATTAACACAAATAGGCTCACGCATAAATTTAAAATTAAATGAGAATAGGGACATATGTTATTTTTGTTAACGTATTACATAGTTAGCTTCTCTTCATTGATAATCTACATAAATTGATTGTTATGTAAAAAATCGGTACAACATACATTGTACAAACTTTCTCATATATTAATGCGTCGTTTAGTTATCTTTAGAAAATGAAAATCGTATAAGCCTGTTTTTAGAAAACCCAATGTTTGTTAAGGTTGCCCAAGAATAAACTAGCCTTATATTCATTCATTGAGAAAAATAAAATACGTAGTATTATTGTAGATGTATACTCAAGTAACTGTACGAAATTTGATCAAAATCGTTAGAGCCGTTTCTGAGAAAATCGGATTATTGTTAAAGTTGCCTAGAATAAACTAGCCTTATTCATTTTTTGAGAAATATGAACTATACAGTATTATTTAAGACGTAAACTCACGTGAAATTTTATCAAAATCGTTAGAGCCGTTTTCGAGAAAATCGGATTGTTGTTAAAAATGCATAGAATAAACTACCCTTAATTATTAATCAATGTCAACCATTTCTATGTATACTCTGCTCAGTATGATAAAATCCCTAAGTACTACATTTCATTCATTTTCGTTCTTCCGTCTAGGCCCCAGAGCCAGTAACAGACAGACGGCATTGAGAAAACCACTTTTTCAGATTCAGCAACACTTAAAACGTATATTTCCGTAAAAATATCGTGGTCGAATTTTTTCGCGATAACAATACTTTCTCAATACTTCGGATGAGAAAGTAAAAATATGTTTCGTTATGGTAAAAAAATATTTTTACTTTCTCATACGAAGTATCGAGAAAGTATTGTTTTCGCGAAAAAATTCGACCTCGAGATTTTTACGGAAATACACGTTTTAGGTGTCACTGAATCCGAAAAAGTGGTTTTCGCAATGCCATCAGTCTGTTACTGGCTCTGGAGCCTAGACGGTAGAACGAAAATGAATGAAATCTCGTACTTAGGCATTTTATCATACTGAGCATAATATACATAGAAATGGTTGACATTGGTCAATAATTAAGAGTAGTTTATTCTGTGCATTTTTAACAACAATCCGATTTTCTCGAAAACGGCTCTAACGATTTTGATCAACTTTCGTACAGTTACTTGAGTTTATGTCTTAAATAATACTGTATAATTCATATTTCTCAAAAAATGAATATAAGGCTAGTTTATTCTAGGCAAATTTAACAACAATTCGATTTTCTCAAAAACGGCTCTAACGATTTTGATCAAATTTCGTACAGTTACTTGAGTTTATGTCTTAAATAATACTGTATAATTCATATTTCTCAAAAAATGAATATAAGGCTAGTTTATTCTAGGCAAATTTAACAACAATTCGATTTTCTCAAAAATGGCTCTAACGATTTTGATCAAATTTCGTACAGTTACTTGAGTTTATGTCTTAAATAATACTGTATAATTCATATTTCTCAAAAAATGAATATAAGGCTAGTTTATTCTAGGCAAATTTAACAACAATTCGATTTTCTCAAAAACGGCTCTAACGATTTTGATCAAATTTCGTACAGTTACTTGAGTAGACGTCTTCAATAATACTGGGTATTTCATTTTTCTCAATGAATGAATATAAGGCTAGTTTATTCTTGGGCAGCTTTAACAAAAATTGGATTTCCTAAAAACAGGTTCATACAATTTTCATTTTCTAAATATAACTAAACGACGCATTAGTATCCATATATGAGATAGTTTGTACAGTGTATGTTGTACCGATTTTTTGTTACGTTTTTCGTTACACTCAAATCTAAATTTCATTGTTCGTTATGTTTAACAGTATAACGAAAACTTTTAGTACACATTAATGAAGTGGCCCTTTTTACTTTCTCCATACGTCTGATATTGCTCATCTACAAACTTGACCTTATACTTGTATTGAAAGTGACAAGTATCAAATTTTAACATCCTAAGTTAATTTACTCGAGAATTATCGTCGAAAAATCAAATCGATGCCCCCCCTTCCCTCACCAAACCCCCACTTAAATTTTTTTTGAGACACACCACATAGCCTATATTTTAGCCTGGACCAGTCTAAAGATACTCTGCAAGTTTCATAAAGAATCGACCAGCCGTTTTTGCATGATGCGGTAACAAACAGACAGACAGACAGACAATAATTGTGCAAACTGGTTCAAACATCTTCTTCTGATGCGAAACACACAAAAAAAGTAAAACCCCGACAAAAAAACAAATGTACAGACAGAGGTTACAATTTTATTTATATAAATGTTTCATAACCGATGATTGGAGGTCAATACTTTATTATTTTTATCTCAAAAGGAATGAAAGCCTGCAGGTTGAGAATTCGATTTTTACTTGTTATTTTATGTGAAATGGAAAAGTTCGCAATAAATTACTGCGTAGCATTAATTTCCTCTCTACTATGAAATTTAAAATGCAGATTTCTGATCGACTTCGCATAATAAATTGTCAATACGCAAACGCAGGCATGCCCTCAGCGAGATTCAAACGGGCGAACCTTACCAATACCTGAAAAATACATTAGTATAGTTAAATGTGAATTATTGAGATCAACTTTTTTTACACACTCCTTAATTTTTGATAAATTAATTGAAAAAAAATCTGCAAATATTGCACGGGAGAAAGTCGTGTTGGCCACATCAGATTTTATCGGTTTCCGACAAATATCTCGTTAAAAACATTGTTATTGGTAATCTTCATGAGGACCAAAGTTGTAGAGAATAATATTTCTTCCAGTTTTTGTTTGAAACAAATTATCGTAGAACTGTCCATTTCGGAGATATTCAACTTTTTCTTAATTTCCAGTATACAGTGCCATCACCATGTAGCGGTGAATTCTGTAAACATTCAAAATATACGTAATTTACAGCAATAAGGACGACTGTATTCCTTTACGATACAAAATGATAATTTTGTCTCATAATGCTATTCATAATAATTTAAATATCTATATCCCAAATATGGAGAAAGTCATGTGTTGGCCACATCAGATTTTTACTTTGTCCATACATAGTAATGGGAAAGTATTATGTTCATGAAAAAAATCGACTTCGAGATTTCTACGAAAATACACGTTTTGAGGTCCCTAGAACACGTTTATACTATTTTCGGAATGATGTCTGTGTGGATGTATGTGATTGTAGGCGCTCTAACTCAAAAAGTACTTGCCATATCGATACCAAATTTCATATACAGGCAGTCCTCGACTTTTGTACATTTGACTTTCGTTCAATTCGCTCTTTCGTACATTGTAAATTCTCGCCCCTAAACCGCCTTTTGTATGCCGAACAATGCCGAATTCGGAATTTCGTTCGTCAGCTGACGATCAAACATTTCGAGCTATCACCTAATGGCGCTGTCTGTCAGGCAAGCCAACACTGTTAATAAATAAAGTATGCTACGTAATAATATACGTATTGTATGTAATGTAAGATTTGTGTGTAATGTTTTTTAATATTGTACTGAAATTTGACAAGATTAATACCACTGTAAAGTCAGTTAATAATCAATAAATTATTATTATTATTATTCAGTCTTGGCAACGTTACTGTCTTTGTTTGTACATACAGCAGTGTTTCTTTGTTTGTGCATTTTACACATATTATTTTATAAACATGAATGACAAACGGAAAACTGAAAGTGCTAATACAAGTGGAAAGAAACGTAGGACTCATAAACTTAACACGATTGAGACAAAGATGGAAATAATTAGGCGTGCCAAAAGCGGTGAATCTTTAGCTTCAATCGGATGCTCATCGGACTTAAGCCGGTCGACTGTGGGGTCAATTGTGAAGGAGAAGGACAAAATTAAAGAATACATACGAAATGCTGGAAATATTTCGTCAAAGATTGTGTCTAAAAGGAGAGGTGTAGTGATGGAGGAAATGGAGCGATCTTTAACATTATGGATTGAGGATCAGCATCAAAAAAACGTTTCAGTGAGTCTTGCAATAATACAAGGTAAGGCTCTCAGTTTGTATGAAGATTGGAAAAAATGCTTAGAAGAAGGGGCTGCTGATACTCCAGAATTTCAGGCAAGCCAAGGCTGGTTTGATAGGTTCAAGAGCAGGGCTTGTTTACATAACGTTAAATTGACTGGAGAATCTGCTAGTGCAAATAAAAAAGCTGCACCAGAATTTGTAAAAGAGTTTTCTGAAATAATTCTGCTCGTCAATTTTTTAATGTTGACGAGACAGGATTATTTTGGAAAAGGATGCCTGCACGAACCTATTTAGCAAAGGAAGAGGCAGTTGCACCTGGGCATAAGGCAGCTAAGGACAGACTCACATTGCTTCTTGGTGGCAATGCAGCAGGTGATTTAAAAATAAAACCAATGCTAGTCTACCATTCGGAAAATCCAAGAGCTTTGAGGGGGAAGGCTAAGGAAATGCTGCCAGTCATCTGGAAATCTAATTCAAGTGCCTGTGTTACTGGAACAATTTTTGAGTATTGCTTTAATCTTCATTTTGTTCCAGCAGTTAGACAATATTGCAGGAGGAATTATTTAGTATTTAAGGCAATATTACTTTTGGACAATGCTCCTGGACACCCACATTCGTTACAGGAACTTTATCCAGAAATAAAAATTGTGTTTCTGCCTCCAAATACCACATGCGAAATTCAGCCTATGGATCAGACAGTCATAGCCACTTTCAAGCAGTACTACATGAGGAGAACAATCAACCATGCTATCAGGGCAACTGACAAGGAAGATGGACCTACCCTGAAGGAATTCTGGAAAGATTATAACATCTGGAGTGCAGTGAACAATATTGGGGACTCTTGGGCTGAGATAAGGGAATCAACAATGATTGGTTGCTGGAAGAGGTTGTGCCCAGATTTAGTGCAAGATTTTAAAGGTGTTGAGGAGACTCCTGAAGCTGCCACAAAGGAAGTTGTTCAGCTTATGAATGAACTGGACTTGGGTGTCAGCATTGAAGATGTGGATGAATTATGTGCATCTCATTCAGAGCCTATGTCCAATAAAGATCTAATTGACCTACAAGAGGCAAATAAGATACCACCTGAAGATGATGACTATCAACTTCCTCCCAGTAACACTTTGACAGTGAAGAAAATGAATGAAGCCCTCGCGCACCTTGAACAGTTCTTAAGCATCATGGAAGAATATGATCCAAATGCAGAGAGAAGTTCACAAGTACATAGAGCTGTTGATAGGGATACAGCTTGTTAGAGACTCCTTTATCAAGAGAAAAATAAGGCTAGTGTTCTTTCTCTTGACAAATTTTTCAAGAAATTTCATAAGACATCATCAGCAAATACTTCTTCCCAACATTAAAATCAGTTTTTTGTCTACTAAATGTAAAAAATAACGAATTTGAGGCAAGAAGTAAAAAGAAATTTGTATTGTTTATATTTTTTGTATTGATGAATTCAAGTACAGACTGTAATTATTGGTACAACTGTTTTGTTTGTTGCCCATAAATAGGGATTTTTATTTACAGTAGTCCTCTCCATTCCTGAAAAACCTCGCGAATGGTAAGTAATTGGGTTTTTTAGAAAAAATAAGGTTTGGGTCTTGCAGTCCCTATTCCAACAAGTAACTTGCATTTTTGCCCTTCAAAAGATAATAATAGAATACGTACTGTGGTGTTCTGAATAAATGCCACCGATCTATACACGCTTCGATGACGTTGGCGATATCCCGTTAGCAGACCGCGAAACAATTTGAGACATAATGATTGTGCAGTAGCTTAGCTTTCTTGTGAATGACAGGTGAGCAGGACTTTCTTGATCGCTTCTTCACTTTTCTTAATCGATCTTATTGTGCACTCGTTCACACCAAGTAATTTACCAACTGATGAAGCAAATGCATTATGCGCAAGCATATCTAAAACTTCAATTTTCTTCTCCAAACTTGTCACTTTTTTTGCCCTTTTTACCGACTTTTCTTTAATTTCAATCATCACTCTTTTTGGGGCCAAGTTTAGACAATATTACAAAAAAATCTGATGTGGCCAACACATGACTTTCTGCATATTTGGGGTATAGATATTTAAATTTTTATGAATAGCATTATGAGGCAAAATTATCATTTCGTATCATAAAAGAATACAGTCGTCCATATTGCCGTAAATTACGTATATTTTGAATATGTTTACAGAATTCACCGCTACATGGTGTTGGTGCTGTATACTCGAAATTAAGTAAAGTTGAATATCTACGAAATGGATGGTTCTACGAAAATTTGTTTCAAACAAAACCTGGAAGAAACATTATTCTCTACAACTTTGGTCCTCACGAAGATTACCAATAACGAAGTTTTTAAAGAGATATTTGACGGAAACTGAAAAAACTGATTATTTATAATTAATTCCTAAACAATAACTGCTACGGAAAATTGTTTCAAATGAATGTAGTAGGAAATTACATTCTCTAAACCCCTTGTATGGAACTGTATATACAATAATGACGTATTATCAGAGAAATATCGCAAAAACCGAATCGGGTTTCGGAAAAACCTCGACTTCCGGTTAACCGTTATTGTCCAAAAACTAATCAGTTCTTTGCACTCATGATAGTGTTATATATGAAGTTTGCTAAGGATATAGCAAGTACTTTTTGAGTTAGAGCGCCCACAATCACACACACACACACAGACCACTCCGAAAAGTCTAAACGTGTTCTAGGGATCGAAATATCTAATAAACTAACGGTTTTTCAAAACATTCCTATCACATACACACAGACAACATTGAGAAAATTTTCAAAACATGTTCTAGGGACCTCAAAACGTGTATTTTCATTGAAATCTCGAAGGCGATTATTTTCGTGATCACAATACTTTCCCATTACATCGTATGGAGAAAGTAAAAACTATGAAAATAGCAAATGCTTTAATGAAAAAAGAGGGATTTTGTATGTGCACTTCAGGCGGTCCTCGACTTTCTTGCGTTCGATATTCGTACAACTCGCACATTAATAATAATAATATTTATCTACAGCCAGTAATCACATTGTAGTCACAAATCACAGAATAAGTTTCATTAATCACAAAGTAATTTATTATCCAACTCATAGCCCGTAAAACGGTATTAGGGGTTCAGCAACAGCTGGTTTTCCACCTCTTCCAGAAAAGACACTGCTATAAACAAAGATAATTTCACCAAAAATACAAAAATGTAAATAGACATAAACAAGAAAAAGGGAACTTAATACCAAAATATAATAACTATAGTCAACGACTAGATTATGGTAAGGATGGAAGCACTGTGTTACAAACAGTACGAATAAATGTAACTCTTACAGTAATAAAAATTTCTTGAGAAAAAGGAATGAAAAACAAATAACGATAAATTATGAAAAGATAATAATCAATTACACTATGTGTGTGATAACCTTAGGATAATACAAGGGAACAAGAACCCAAGATAGCATAGATTGACATCCCTGAACCGCCTTTTGTGCGCCGATCAGACTTTCGCGCATCAGCTAAATGACGAATGAATATTTCGAGTGGTGCTGGTTGCCAGGCACCAGTTTCCACCGCGTCGCCATCTTTGTCCATGCTGCAGTGTTTATTTGTGCAATTATTTAAATATTTTATTGCATTTTGCCCCCTCTCTCTATTATAAAATCAACGATTGTGTCTAAAAGGCCCCTGCACAAACAAACTAAACATTTATACCATAATTAGAGATTTTGTAATATTTTTTGGCTCTCTGGGAACGTAACCCCTCTATAACATGTAAATCTCTCTTTGACATTTGTACATTCGACTTTTGGACACGTTTTCAGGAACGCATTGTGTACGAAAGTTGAGGACTACCTGTATAACACTTTAGGGTGAGCACAAAGAACTGATTAGTTTTTGGACAGTACTAGTTAACCAGAAGCCGAGGTTTATTCGAAACCCGATTCAGTTTTTGCGATATTTCTCCGATAATATGTCATTAGTTACTTTCTCCATACGTAGTAATGGGAAGGTATTGTTCATGAAAAAAATCGACTTCGAGATTTCAGCGGAAATACATGTTTTGAGGTCCCTAGAATACATTTAGACTATTTTCGGAATGATGTCTGTGTATGTGTATATGTGATTGTGGGCACTCTAACTCAAAAAGTACTTGCCATATCATTACCAACTTCATATATAACACATGAACATGAGCACAAAGAACTGATTAGTTTTTGGACAATAACGGTTAACCGGAAGTCGAGGTTTATACAAAAGCCGATTCGGTTTTTGCGATATTTCTCTGATAATACGTCATTATTGTATATACAGTTCCATACAAGGGGTTTAGAGAATGTAATTTCCTACAACTTTCATTTGAAATAATTTTCTATAGGAGTTATTGTTTAGGAATTATTTATAAATAATCGGTGTTTTCGGTTTCCATCAAATATCTCCTTAAAAACGCCGTTATTGGTAATCTTCGTGAGGACCAAAGTTGTGGAGAATAATATTTCTTCCAGGTTTTGTTTGAAACAAATTTTCGTAGAACCATCCAGTTCCGAGATATTCCACTTTTTTGTAATTTCCAGTATGTATTCAGCGCCACCACCATGTAGCGGTGAATTTTGTAAACATATTCAAAATATACCTAATTTACTACGGCAATAAGAATGACTGTATTCTTTTATGATACGAAATAATAATTTTGCTTCATAATGCTATTCATAATAATTTAGATATCTATACCCCAGATATGGAGAAAGTCATGTGTTGGCCACATCACATTTTTATTATTTGATAGTAGTAATACTTTCTGCAAATCATTATTAAAAAATCTGATGTGGCCAACACATGACTTTATCCATATTTGGGGTATAGATATTTAAATTATTATGAATAGTATTATGAGCCAAAATTATTATTTCGTATCGTAAAAGAATACAGTCGTCCTTATTGACGTAAATTACGTATATTTTGAATGTTTATGGAATTCTCCGCTACATGGTGCTGGTGCTGTATACTGGTATTAAGAAAAAGCAAAATATCTCCAAAATGGATGGTCCTACAAAAATTTGTTTCATACAAAACTTGGAAGAAGTATTATTCTCTACAACTTTGGTCCTCACGAAGAATACCAATAACGATGTTTTTAAGGAGATATTTGACAGAAACCGAAAGACGGTTATTTATAAATAATTACTAAACAAGAACTGCTATAGTAAATTGTTTCAAATGAAGGTTGTAGGAAATTACATTCTCTATAACCTTTGTATAGAATTGTATATGCAATAATGATGTTTTAACGGAGAAATATTGCAAAAACCAAATCGGGTTTCGAATAAACCTCGACTTTCGGTTAACTGTTATTGTCCAAAAACTAATCCGTTCTTTGTGATCATGTTAAAGTGTTATATATGAAGTTTGGTAATGATATGACAAGTACTTTTTGAGTTAGAGCGCCCACAATCACATACATACCTACAGACATCATTCCAAAAATAGTCTAAACGTGTTCTAGGGACCTCAAAATGTGTATTTCCATTGAGATCTCGAAGTCAATTTTTTTTGTCATCACAATACTTTCCCATTACTATGTATGGAGAAAGTAAAAATCCATGTTCACGTGATCACATCATCGCAACTTTCGTGAAGTACGTAACAGATTAGGACATTTAAAGTGGATTGACAAAACAGCACGACTAAATATTAATTCTTTTGATTTTATTTAATGTAGTAACAACGCTAGTATGTGTTGTGCCATTGATGGGTAGATTGAATCAATATATTACATCTCCACCAAATGAAATATTCTCGAGTCACGGTGTAAATGCACCTGAAATCGAGGCGATGCCCAGCAAGGGACCAGAATTTTGTCCCTTAATTGCGGGCAATTCACAAAATCGAGAAACACTGAATCTGGTGATACAATACATTATTTATATGGAGCTTTGGTTGGGTCCACAAAAATCCGCCTTAAATGCTGGTAAACCTTAAATGGGAGAACTTTAAATCGGGATTCCACTGTATTTTCATTTTCATCATGACCCGGCCGGGTTCAAATCTTAGGAATCATTTATATTTTCAATAAGATAACATGCAAAATTCGACTTTTCGGCATGCAGGCTTTCATTCATTTGCTCATGTATATTTGAAATATTGGCATACGAGCTTCGGATCTTGATCGTTTTAAAAGAAAATGTCAAGGATTCTTATTCTTATCATCTTTTTACTTTCTCCATACGTAGTAATGGAAAAGTATTGTGATCACGAAAAAAATCGACTTCGAGATTTCAGTGGAAGTAAACGTTTTGAGGTCCCTAGAACACGTTTAGACTATTTGCGGAATGATGTCTGTGTGTGTGTGGATGTATGTGTGTGTGCATGTGTATGTGATTTTGGGTGCTCTAACTCAAAAAGTACTTGCCATATTGTTACCAAATTTCATATATAACACTTTAGGGTGAGCAGAAAGAACTGATTAGTTTTTGAACAATGACAGTTAACCGGAAGTCGAGGTTTATTCGAAACCCAATTCGGTTTTATTGATATTTCTCTGTTAAACCATCATTATTGTATATACTACTCTATACAAATGTTATAGAGAATGTAATTTGCTACATCTTTCATTTAAAATAATTTTCCATAGCAGTTATTGTTTAGGAATTATGTATTTATAAAAAATAACGGTTTTTTCGGTTTCCGTCAAATATCTCCTTAAAAACGTCGTTATTGGTAATCTTCATAAGGGCCAAAGTTGTAGAGAATAATATTTCTTCAAGGTCTTGTTTGAAACAAATTTTCGTAGAACCATCCATTTTGGAGATATTGAACTTTTTCGTAATATCCTGTATACAGCGCCACCACTATTTAGCGGTGAATTCTGTAAACATATTCTAAATATATCTAATTTACGGCAATGAAGATGACTGTATTCTTTTACGATATGAAATAATAATTTGCCTTATAATGCTATTCATAATCATTTAAATATCTATACCCCAAGTATGGAGAAAGTCATGTGTTGGCCACATCAGATTTTTTCATTTACAACTCAAAATCGCCTGCATTTTAACTTTAATGCACATAATATGCCATTTTAACGCTATATACCTTGATGATGGACATTGTCGTGCTCGAAGTCCTATTGTTGTAATTAACATCTTTTATAAGCCGTTTAAGTGAAGAGAGGCTAAGGGGAAACGAGAGAGAGGGAGGGGGAAAGGAGAGAGGGGAGAGACAAAGAGGGGGAGAGAGGGGGATAGGGAGATGTTTCAATAATGCAAGAATATCGTAAAAGACATATTTAATAGAATAATTTTCTTTGGGGATATAATTTGCACCATTAATTGATTCACGTTATTATTAATAAATTAATTGGAAAAATCTATACAAACATTGCACAGGACAGCTAGTCATTATTAAAAAGCATGTTGGATATGGAATGATCAGTGGCAGATTACCGCACAAGTGCACGATGCGCTTGCCTTGGCCTCGACACTCATAGGGGCCTCAAAACAGTCAAAACTTGATTTTTTTTCAATATTTTATTTAGTAAAATATTTCACAATCAGTATAATTTACTACTTATGTACACATCTTGTGTTTTTACTTAGGTTTATTACAGTGTAACATCCCTTGCATCATTTGAAAACACACCTAACAGTTATAATTCATTTTTTGTTTATTTTTCAATATATGCAACTTTATATAATTAATAATAATATTTCTATTTATGAATTTCTGTAATTCAATTTATTTAACCTGCTGCATACATTTTTTTCCATTTGTAAGTTGTAAAAATTTTTGTAGATTGGGTACCCTTCCCTCCCAGTCAGTTAGGGGCCTCCTGATACCTAAATCTGCCACTGGGAATGATCATGACTTTGAATTTTGCACTACTTGAAATTATCTGATGTTGTACTAAAGAGGTTTTATCATATACAGCATCTTTACAGTTGTAGCCTCTAGTGCAGTGGTTCTCAACCAAGGTGACATGACACCCCAGGGTGACGTGAAGGTTATTGAGGGGTGATGCGAATATTTGATAAATTCACTGTGTATCATATTCTGACTTATAAAAATAAATAAGGCCAGAAGAATAAACACACGTGCTTATTTAAATGCTAGAATTTTATCTTTATGTGGTAGGAAAAGCCCAATCTATCTTTAAAGGTGACTTGAAGGTAATGGAATTGCAAACGGTGTGACGCATGACTGAACATGGGGTGACGCAGACAAAGAAAGGTTGAGAACCACCGCTCTAGTGCATCTGTGATTTGAAGTTCTCAGAAAAATGCAACTACAGGGTGACCCATAAGTCCCAATCAGTTAAAATGAAGTGAAAATTTAAAAAAAATTAAAGTAAATTTAAAAAAATAAGCTAATAAAAATGTATTGAGATGGTTTTATTTTTTATTGTGTTTCTAGATTTATTTAAAAACTTTTACTTTGATATTTGTATTCTTCCTTCATTACAGCTGATTGGAATTTATGTGCCTCTCTGTAAGATTTCCCCAACTCATTTTAATCCTTTTCAGAAAAATATCAGAAATTGGAGTTAGAGAAGAAAAAAACAAGATCAGTGAAGAAGACGTATTTTGGTCCAGTCATACGATATCATTCTATGTCTATGCCATTAGTGGAGGAAGCACTCCCAGTTGAGAAAATTAGCGTGGATGAAGAGGACAAAATCCCTGAAGAGAATGAGGAGGAGTCCAAAACAGACGGAACTAAATCATTAAATACTTTTAACGAAGCTTGTGAGGAGTTGAAAAATTCAATTTCCAAAGAGACTGACTGCAATAACCTGGATAAATTGGGGCCTCGTTGTGAAAGAACCTTCATCACTTTTATGGACGAGCAAGTTTTTCAAGAAATTTTTCCACAAAGAATTCCAAAGTCACCACAAAAAGCATATTGTCCTTTAACCAGGTTTGTAATACTCCTTTACTAGTATCCTTAATTTTGTGTAATGTTATATAGGAAGAATTGAAATGCCAATAATCATATTATAGGAAAGAATCATTTCGTAAATTATCATAGAGTGAAAGCTTACATTTATATTATTGAAATTATTGTTTACCTGCAATTAATGCTTTTTTCTTTTATTTTAATGAAATGAACCCCTGAAAAATGTCTTTGAGAAGTGGAAGTTATCTGCAATTTGATGTTTTCATTGACCAATCGTATATTTTTGATATTATGTATTAACTATTCTGAGTCGATTAATGATGATTCTTCTATTAGCCTTTCATTTAGCATGTTTACACCACACCATAATAGTAAGTTAGCCTGTGAGAAAATTTGAAATTATTTTAAAATTTGTAGTTAAAGTGGCCAAATACAATCGGAATTTATTTCGTCCTGTGATCACGTATCAAATAGCGCAACGAATTTGCAGCAACAAGGTTGCATCAAATGCAGTAATGTCGTCTCCTAGTGGAATCGATAGGGACAAAAATCTGGAGCAAGTCCCCGGTGCAGATGGTCAAGCAGTTTTCGCTAAATTGCAGTGGGTATTCCAGCGAAGGGGGCAGTACAGTCGCAAATGAAGGCAAAATAAGTGCAAGTGAACTTGGCTCCCCGAAATTTTGCCCAGTTACTTCCTGTGAAGTTGAAAGAAGTTTTTCCCAGTATAAGAACATTTTAACTGACAAAAGAACAACGTTCTGTATCGAAAACCTGGAAAAATATTTGGTAATTAATTGTAACATAAATCCCGACTGTGACTGATTAGCAAAATGGAAATAAAACGATACTTTCACTGCCTATTTTGGTGCCTATTGTAGCTTATTTTGCCTTCTTAAGCACCTATTTTTTCCTATTTTAGTGTCTATTTGCCTGCCTTTTTAAAACGTTTTTAATGCCTATGGATCCGCCATTTAGTCATCACCAAGGTGTTTAATGAGTTATGTTAGGTAAATCACAAAACTTAATACAGGATTCAAGGAGTTATCAAGCTTGTCTTATGGATAATATGGTTAATATTGTGCTGATAAATCAGAATTCTCCAAATCATAAAATGGTATTGAAAACCAAATGCATATTTTGCCTCAAAGTTGCCATCGTCAGTGGTAATTCACCAATAGCAGATTCTAGAATTTACTATCCATGAATTACCACTTATAATGGGTGCCTTGTAGCCATACTGCACATTTGGTTTTCACAATCATTTTCATTTTTGGACAATTCCGATTAATCGGTTATATGCAGGATGTCCAGAATACCACCCACACATTTTATTAACAAATATGCATACATTAACATAGAGAGCCATTTACATAAAACCAACATATCACATGAAAATGGAAAATGATTGTAAAATGAAGCACACCACGTGTGCTCCAGCGAGCGGCACAGTGATGCTAGTACTGTTTCCCAGCATCCCACATGGTGTTGGTCTATTTCTAGGCACAGTTCTGTCAAGATTTCATGCACATTGTGCCATAATAGTTCGTTTTTATTGATAAAAACCTTTTCCTAAGATCTAACATGCCTCTTAAAAAAGTTGAAATGAAAAGAAAGCATGTTGTGCTTCATGAAAAATTAAAAATCATAGAGAAATTAGAATCTGGTGTTTCAATTGCTATAGTCTGGACGAAATTTCTTTGGGATTGATACTTTGGGGCAGAGTAGGGATGGGGGCTTGACAGAAAAGACTCCCCTCCCTCGCAGCCAATCACAGGCAGAGGGGAGAGAAGTTTTGCTAAGAGCAACCACGCTGCGTTGACGCTATGTCCCCTGCAAACAAAATACTTGGGACCGCATCTGTCTCTCCGCTGCTAGGAGGTGGGGGGACGTCTTCTGGGGAGAAAACTCAAACTCTGCATTGCCATATGTACCACACTGGAAAGCACCTTTCGGTGGGATTGTGAAGCAAAAGGCAACACAGCACAGAGAGACTCGAAGTGGACACGACGGAGGCCTGAGAGAGAATGAAGTTGATCCCAGTGATGCTCTGCCTCCTTCATTCCTATTGGTTATCGCATGGTCACATTTTGGGACGCTTTCTCTTCTCTCTCTCAGTCGCAAAGATATTTGAAACACTGGCAACATCGCATGCGAGCCGCCTCAACTGTCAATCCCAAAGTAATTTCGTCCAGACTGTAGTATTGCTGCTAAGTATTTTTGATAACCTTGTTGTGGCTATTGGAGATACCTGAGAGAAGTATTTTTTTAAGTGTTTGTTCTTGAATTAATGATATCTCTCCAACATTGTTTCCATGCTTGTGTCCACTGAGCTTTATTCCCTCAACATCTAGTTGCTGTCCATATATATATATATATATATACACAGTGCCTTTTTTCTATCAAAAAAGGTGCCGGAACACAATAGAGATGAGTGGGGAAAAATAAGAAATGAATATAATTTGTCAGCAGAGAAATGTGAGATGGTACAGTATGATTAAAACATTATTGAAAATTACTACTTTTGATTTGTTTTAGATTATGCAAATTAGTATTTATTGCAATTCTGGAACGGTGTTCCAGTGCATTCCATCAGAAAAATAGCACTGTACAATATTCCTCGACTTACGAACTTTCGCATTAACTCAAACGAATAATTTGGGCATTTTTTGATTTATGCAATTTCGATTTAAATTTTTCTGAAGTGAAATTTCAATTTAGCACCATAAGCTATGGGAGGCAACACTACACGGATCAGATTACGCTCAGTGGCTGATCCAATGGGGGGGGGGGGGGGGGGCACCATCGTATGTACCTCCCTGTTGTCAGACCCACAATTATTTAATTGAAAATTTATTAAATTATATACTAGTATAAATTCATTGCATTCATTCCCAATGCCCAACCACGTAGTATAAATGTTATTTCGACTCCTGCATGGGTGACAAAAGAGTAATTGAGCTTTACCCTTTCCGTACTGACTTATAAATGTACGGTTATCCCTTTCCGTACCAAGCTGGCTGAAACTGGCCGCTCCACTTCAACCTGATCTGTGTCATATCTTTGGGCTGATGAACTTCTTCTTTGTGATAAGATGCATTAGCCTAACATATTTGTAGATATTGTTATTTATTTAATTTACAAATTGCTACTAGTAGTTATGGACAGGTCCCGAAAAATACGGTTGCCTGCTCGCCAGTGGCAAGTTGATATTACCAGCTGGTGACAATCTATTCACAATAGCAATTTTTATTTGTAAATTTAGCTCTTTGCCAATCAAACCAACTTTCCCTGCTATTCAAAATAGATTCACCTGTCACAATTGTCGTTGGAACATCTGTGAAGTAGTTAGCTGTCCAACTTTTAAAAAGTGTCTCATTCGCCTTACATCGTCAAGAGTCCTAAAATATCTATTTATTTTATTAGTATCTTACGAGAACCAGCATATTATTTGAAAGTGAAATTAATATTGTGAACTAATTAGAACATACTAAAGGAGTGACAGAGAAAACATTTCCTGAGAACACGTCAATGAATGGAAATTTCTAGGAGTTCAGCAACCTGAAATACCACAGGTAATATTGAAATTTGAGAAATTTATTGAAAATATTCTTAGTTAATGGTATGAAGTTAAAGTATTATGTAAGAAATTGAAGCTAGATGATATTCCTAAATCAATAGTTTCACACGGAGAAAGGTTGTTCAGTAAGTTGATATCTATAATAGCAGTTCTTCCAACTTCAGTGGCATCATGTGAGAGAGGTTTCAGAGCTATGAATATAATTAAATCTAAGAATAGGTCTTTGTTACAGAATTCTAGTTTAGATGACCTCTTAATGATAACACTCAATGAACTCGCATTAAATTTATACAATCGTTTTCTTCAAGGTTGTACAGCTAACTGTTCCCATGGTGTGTGGATCAGTGGTGCCTTGTAAGGTAAAAAGTAGGTGAAGTGCTTGGTAAGGGTGGCAGGATGCCTACATGCCAGGGGCACCAGAAGTGTCTAGTTTAGTAATACCATTCCGCTAGCTTAACAGGTGTTCGGTTCATAATATATTCTATTTCATACATTGCTGGTAATTGAATGTCAGCAAAATATACTTGAAAGGACAAAATCAATAAATTTTCAAATTTTCTAAAAGTTTAACAACCGGCTTGCAAATTCCGGAAAAAAATAACAAACAGCTCGCGCGAGCCGGACCAAGCCAGCTTCAGCTCGTCACTGCCAACATACATGCATTCTTATGTTAATGTCCCCAATGCCTACAAACTAAAATTTTACTATTGCTACAATACGTGCAAATATGTAAATGTTTTTCACAACTAACCCTATTTCTTGTATATTAAGTCGATCCTCCTGTCTTTCATAGCAGCAGATTTATCGATGATGTCTTCATAGAAAGGCTGGTTTTCGATGAGATTGGATAATAGTTCCTTCGGTAAATAAATGTTGGCTAGTGATGAAAGTCTCTCTTGTGATGTCGTGTTTCTTGTGTAAGTTTTCAATCTTTTCAGACAGGAGAAGCTTCTTTCAACAGAAACGCTTGTAGAAGGTATGGTCAGAACTAAACAGAACAGTTTATAAGTTTCCTCAAAAATATCCGTATCTTCTTGCAGTACCTTAAGAATTTTTTCTGTTGTTAAGTTTCTGTAGGATTCATCAGCATACAAGAGACAAAGTTCGTTCTTCAAACTTTGAATTTTGGTGAATATCTGTGGGTAGAATTGCTGTAAATTTTGAAGAGCTGTAGAAGGAAAATCTTTAGCATAATCTTCAAATTTTCTTGCATCAGAAGTTTCTTACAGTCTTGAAATCTCATTTACATTTCCATCAGAATGTTCTCCAAAATTTCGTAATATAAAATTCTGCAATTAAGAAAAACCTCATCCTCAGATGAAGCAGCATGAACTCTTCGCAGAGTTATGCTCGTCAATCTTTTACCTTTATCAAACTATGTAGAAAAATGCTGTTCGTTTCTTTTATTATTTATCAAGTTGCAAGTTATCTTTACCTTAGTGGCACAATAATTAATGTCTAAAGATTTTTCCTGCAGAACCTCGAAAAGAACATCAGTCAAAGCAAAAATATCACTGAACACAACGGCCAAAAACGTGAATTCAAAATTGTTCATATCATTTAGAAATCCTTTACACAGACGAATAGATTTCTTGTTTGATGCTTCATCATTCATAATTAATTCGAACACATGTTTTAGTTTGTCCCAATCTTCAATAAAGACCCGAAGAAGTCTGGAATTGGACGACCAGTGAGTTTCAGCCACAGTTGGAATTCTTCTAGCGGCCACGGATTCAATTGTATGCGTTCATTTTGCCGAATGATGGAAAAACGAAGGAATTCCACTAACCGTTGCAAAAAATACGCGACACTTAGATATTTTCTTAAAACTTTGCTGTAGTACCACGTTTAGGCAGTGGGCCATATAATGTACAAAAACAGCTTGAGGTGCCTTGTCTTTAATTCTCTTTTGAAGATCATTTAAATGTCCGGACATTACACTTGCACCATCATAGCACTGCACAACAAATTTATTTTCATAGCAAAATTCTTTTAAAATGCCGTCTAGTAGATCAAACAAATTTTCAGTAGATCTACCAGCATTAACATTGTAAAATCCTAAAAACCGTTCAACCATTGTACCATATGAATTCACGTACCTAATAATGACAAAGCATTGTGACTTCTGAAATATATCTTTGGTATCATCAACTTGAATTGAAAAAAATGCTGTAGTGTTAATTTCCATTTTCACATGGTCTTGTATGTACTCTGAAATGCATTCAATTAGTTCATTTTGTATTGTTTTTTAATTACCACTGAAAACAGTTTTAATTTTGCTGTAATGGTTTTGAATTTATAAAGAACTTCTGGATATTAACAAAGCCAACAGTTCCTTAAAATTTCCACGATTTAAGGAAGAAGTGGTTTCGTCGTGTCCCCTAACCGCAAGTTCTTGCTTACTCAAATATAACACTACATGAATCACTAGTTGCAGGAATTGTCGATTTAAACAAACATTTTCATTAAATTGTTGAGTCAACAGTTGCATATTTTCCTTGAGAGCATCAGCAATAGTATTTCTGCCTTTTTCAAAAGTTTTTAAATGTAATTTGCACTTTAAATGTTCCACAGATTCTTCGTGTTTGTGTAGAGAACGAGTTATATTTTGAAAATCTCCAAATCCCTGTTTATTCCAAACCTTACTTTTAGTACTAAATAGAAGGCAAGGCCAACAAAACAATTTCTGCAAATTTCGGCTACTGCATAACCATATAAAGTCTGTAAACCAAGATTTTTAAAAAGTAATTTGGTAAGATTTTCCACTTTTCTTAATTTCCTTTTTGAGACAAATATCAAGTAAATATGTAGGTCATCCACAATTGAAAACATCTTTTTTGTCTTCATCCTTCCATCTACAAAACGGTGTTTCTAACAAATTATAAATGTCATTAACAGGATACATAGCGTTATTAAATGTACTCACACGACAGTTTAAAATGATAAAATCATTTGTGGAATTCCGCTCGATGCACCGGTAACCACTCACTTGCAATGAATTTAGAATCCGCCTGCTTACTCACAAGTGAAAAATACACACTAGGTTTCTCAGCGCTTCCCTTGGCAACACAATCTGGCAAAAATAGCATCGCGGAGGCTGGAGTGGGAGGCCGAATGATGTAACATTGTCATGGCATGGTGAGTGACGGAAAAATTTCAACCAAAGTCAAGTTCTTCACTTCCCTAGTCGCACCATCCAAACGACTCGGCCGATGCTCGCAGTCAATCCAGCCACACAAACTGACTGAACGTGCATTCGTAAAATCAAAATGCAATGCTCCATCTTCGCGATATATTAAAATAAATAATTAATATAAAGTAAACATAATTATTTAAAATAAACATACGTATTTTTCGATTAAAATAGGTGAAGTGGCACTTCACTTACTTCACCTGAATAGCCACCACTTATGTGGATATGAGGTTCCTGTCTGTCTGTTACATAGGGTTTCCACCTCCTCGGGTTTCACCCCAAGTCTTCAGATTATCAGCCAAATCTTCACACTCAGAGTTGAACTCCGTAATTCTACAGGTTGAAATGAGTTTGGCACAACTTGTTTTAACACCTCCCACCTTTTATTCCTACGTCTCAGGTGTCTCTTGAAATGACCAAAATTTGACTACAATGTATACTTAACCAACCCAGAGAGTAGTTCTCGATGGAGTTGCATCAGACATTGTCACAGTGACTTCAGAGTGCCTCAGGGAAGTGTAATTGGGCCGCTGTTATTCTTGATATCAATGATTTAGCGGATAATATAAAGTGTACTCTTCATGGATGACATGCTTGTGTATGGTGAAATCAAAACAATACACGATGAGGAGAATTTGCAAAAGGACCTTCAGGCTATTACGAAGTGGTGTGAAGATTGGCAACTCGACCTGAATATAGAGAAATGTGCCGCAATGAATTTCACACGTTCCATGAATTTCATCCATTACCTGTACCAAATATCTGGATTAAAGCTAAAATAGCTACAGATACCTAGGAGTCACGCTCAGTAGCAACTTGTCTAGTAGGGAGCATATCAAAACCATCATAGCATTGGCAAACAGGGTTCAAGGGCATTCCTCTAGAGCAGTGGTGCACAGCCCACGGGTCGCATGCAGCCTGCTACGGCATTTTGTGCGGTCCGTGGCCGCTTATGTAAAATTCTAAATTTTACAAAATTTTACAGGTTTTTTTATAGTTTGGGGGAGCTAACCCAATTTGTATGGGATCATCCATAAATTACGTTACAGTCTAGGGAAGAACGTGGAGGTTTTATTGTCTCGAGCCTTGGGAAATTTTCATTCGAGACTTTTTTAAAATTGAATTTTTTTTCTATTCAAACCCCAAAGTGTGCCTCAAGTCAGTATGATTCATACACGCTGCACTGCAGAAATAATGTACCCCCTGACTGTCGGGTCGAACAAGCCTTATAATCAGGGCCAGCTCTAGGCAGTAAGCAAGGCATCGGGGCGCCGAAAATCAAAAGGTGCTCAACAGATTGTCAGTGGTCCTCCCATTTTCCTTTTGAATTGATAAATTATGCAAATGTTGAGTGAGTCTCCTATTTGAGAGAAATAAAGATACAAACATGTTGTAGGCTTTGCTAGCGAGGTATACAGGTATAAATGTATTCAATTACTTTCCGCCCACCCTGTACCTGTACTGGCGATCGCATCTTTGTTTGGAAGTCACAGTCTTCCACTTTAAGATGCACTCTCTGACCTATTCGGTACACTTTCTTGAATTTACGCCGCAGATTAGTTCTTGAGAAAGGCAAACAAATTTTGCAGAGCGAGAGACATCCAAATCATGGTCATTGCAAGTTGCATATCTAAAAAGAGGAACACTCCTATTGAATAAAACCTATTGCCACTCTCTTGTAGAAACAAACAACTGTCATCAATTCCTACTCAAGAATGGGAGACGTAGAATGAAACATTTTATATAATAATAGCCGTCGTCCGTTGGTTGGTCACGCTATGCAAACGCTAATAACTCGAGAAATAATAATGATAGAAACTCGAAATTTGGTAGGGATGCTTGATTAACACTTATTCAGAGAATGACAAATTTAAATCGCAAAAAAATTCGTTGGTTCGTCTCCAAGAGAGGCATTTCCATTGCCCATTACTTAACATGTAATACGCGATTTTTTGACGTGCAGGCTTTTATTCATTTGGAAATTAAAATTAGAAGAAAATAACAGACGACATTCGGAATTGAACCATTTTGAAGAACAATTTACAAAGTTTCTTATTCCGTTCGTCTTTTTTCGCCCACAGTTCGAAATATTCCATGTTAAACGTTTAATTTGCATATTTTGTGGAAATCTCGCAATTTTAATGTGATGTTGCTATGTCGACCATTATCATTGTTACTGTATACATCCTTCTGGGAATAAGCATGCCTTGAGTGCTTCAATACAAGAGAGAGAGAGGAAGGAAGGGGAGAGATTGGCATGTTTTGTGGAAAATAAGTATATTAACGTAAATATAAAAAATTTTAAGTATCAACAGTGTCATTTTAGAAAAATTGGAAATAAAAAGCATTCTTAAATTAAATTCTTTGTAAACCATATGTGCTTACGAATTTATATTGTTATTCCTCAAATTAATTTCGTAACAATGGCCGAAGTTTGGAAACGAATATAAATTAAAATTCAATTAAAATAAAAAGGACATTTAAAACTGTTAACAGGCAATTTTCGAAGAAACAACAGTGGATCTTTTAATGAATTGATTTGTTTTTATAAAAGGAATTTTGGTACTTATTTAATACAGAGTAAGTTCTAAGGCTTATAGTCCTTTTAAATCTAATAACAGTGGCTATTATAGTTTAAAGAAAGAACTTTATTTATTCACTTTACAGAATGAATTAATTTTAGGCTAGCATTGCCTATTATAAAAGGAGTTACTTTGGAATTTACAGTATGTAAAGTGGAAGTAGTACTGAATTCACTCAAGTACATACCGTATCTGTCTGAATACAAGCCGATGTTTTTTGTCAAAATTTATCATGAAAAAATCACCCCTCGGCTTAAATGCGAGTCCGAGGAAAATTTGGGTTATGGTTAAATCTCGAAGTCTCTCATTGCCTTCACGTTAAAATGATAGTACTATATTTTTCGTAAAGTAAATATTTGACCTACGATGAATATATATAAAAATATCTTGGCGAGATCGCTTGCGTAAATTGACAGTTACGCAAAATGCGTTGATGGCTTTGAATGCTCAACTGTTTGAATTTCGGTAAAACTTTACATGGAACATGCATAATTATAAAAATGCAATTTCTTAAGGCAATGTAAATGCTAATTTCATTGGAAATAGACTTGGATGACAAAATATCTTGGCGAGATCGCTTGCGTAAATTGACGAATATGCAAAATGCATTGACGGATTTGAACGCTCAACTGTTTGAATTTCGGTAAAATTTGACATGGAACATGTATAATTATAAAAATGCAGTTTCTTAAGGCAATATATATATGCTAATTTCATTGGAAATAGACTTGGATGAAAAAATATCTTGGCGAGATCGCTTGCGTAAATAGACGATAATGCAAAATGCGTTGACGGATTTGAATGCTCAACTGTTTGAATTTCGGTAAAACTTTACATGGAACGTGTATAATTATAAAAATGCAGTTTCTTAAGGCAATATATATGCTAATTTCATTGGGAATAGACTTGGATGAAAAATTTCTTGGCGAGATCACTGTTACTGTATTTGACCTTATGTGAAAATGAAGATGAATAAAATTATTGTCACTGAATGTGGAACATTATTCAACAACGCAAAATTATTAATTGGAGTAATATTTCAAAATGTCAACTAAACCATTTCTCCCACATTTCTTCGATCTCGAATAATGTATTCTAAGATGTGCATGAATGCCCGGCACACTTCAGCATAAAATCTACGAAATTTACGTTTTTGCCAAAAAAATTGTGGAAATTTTTGGGGGGTCGGCTTCTATTCGGGCAGTTATGGTATATTTCAAAGCAAAAATCAATTTAAAACTATCGATAGTTGTCGTTTCGGAAACAGAAGTCCAGAGTGGTGAGCGGACGCTAAACGATATTAAGGTACATTTTATTCCAAAATGTATTTAAAGTATTATCAGAGGCAATTGAAGATTGAACAAATTTTTTTGTTACCGGAATTCTGCTTATTTCATGAAATTGAAATGCTAATGCATTAATCCATTAAAATCTGTTAAGCGTGGCTATTTTAGTTGAAAGAAATATATGTACCTACATGGCACTTCTATTCACTTTTCAGAATGAATGAATTCTAGGTTAACATTGCATATTATAAAAGGATTTTCTTTGGAATAAGAAGTTTGTTATGTGGTTATTTTAACTCAATTGAATCAAGTTCTCTTCTAAGTTTGAACTCCATTTAAAACTGGTGAAAATGGTTGTTTCGGAAAATGAGAAGGCAAGAGTGCTGAGCAGACGATAAACGATATTGAGGTACATTATATTCCAAAATCTTTTTAATGTATTATCAGAGGCAATTTTTTGGAACCGGAATTCTGGTTATTTAATGAAATTGAAATCCTAATGCTATAATCAATTTAAAACTAATAACAATGGCTATTTTAGTAGAAAGAAAGGTAATATTTTATTCACAAGGAATTTCTGTGAGGATTTAGTTAATTAATTAAAACACTTATAATATAGAAATATTCGATGGTTAAAACAGTGCACAATTTTATTCTTGCGATTTTTACATGTTGCATTGATGAAAATTTAGATTCATTAAACCCGTTGAAATTCAACGGGCACTTATGCTAGTAATATAATAAAAGAAATCGCAGGAAAACTCTCTGCTAAAGGTGAGTGAAATTCGCATTTGAAGATACTGAACTGCCCTTTCTTTCATGC
Organism: Uropetala carovei; assembly: GCA_036926305.1. Classification (NCBI taxonomy): domain Eukaryota; kingdom Metazoa; phylum Arthropoda; class Insecta; order Odonata; family Petaluridae; genus Uropetala; species Uropetala carovei. The sequence goes on from JAXCHB010000115.1 coordinate 407,950, forward strand.
AAGATTTCTTCGTCTTCTTTTCTTCTTCTCCTCTTCATATAACAAGTAAAGCGTGCAATCCACAACTACATCCTGCTCTGAAGAATCCATAGCGATCTCTGAAATCAGGAGGGAGAACGGTAGGGGCACGGTCTGCTATGTGTAAATGTAAGTGACACAACACGGTCGGTGCGTGGTCGGCGCCCAGTCGGTGCACAGTCTGCTATGTGTAAATCGGCCTTCACGCACACATCCCTTCACGTTCTTCTTCGTACGTGCTGGGATATAAAAAGAAATTTTCTAATTCTATTGTTACCGTAATATCCTCAGGCTATCTTAACCCATCGATACGGCTAAAGCAACCGCGTAAATTAACCTAATACATCTCTGAATATTCCATTTAAAGTTCTTCTAGATACTTCTCAATCTACAACGTAGTAGCAAAATTATATGGACCATGTTTTCATCATTTTATAATTCCTTTATAGTTAGGTCATAAAGATTAAATTAATGAACAATTATTTTACTGATATTCTATTTATTCGTAATTATACAGTGGTTGGTCATATTATTAGACTCGGTCACCAAATTTCGTATTTTCTGAATTCAAGCACTCGTACCAAATTATCGGTTCATCTTACAAAACAAAAATTACCTCAGTATTATATTCTCAAAGAAGAATATCATTAGATGATTAACAAGATGCATGAGTAAACATGCAGCAATCCCTCGCATAACCACGTTAATTCGTTCCATGAAAAAGCGTCTTTATGCGAAACGTTATTATGCGAATATTAAAAACCCATATGAACTACTACGTTATATTGGATTAACTGGTACCTGGCCAAAGGTTAATGGACTGTAAATTCACAAACGAAAAGTAAAATCTACGCCGTAAAGTTCAGGAAATACTATAGTAGTATTACGTGCAGTAGATGCACAGTACAGGAATCCTTCGTTTAATGCTGTTGATGCATTCCTGAAAAATACCCCGTTACTTAAACTCACGACAAACGAAAACAAATTTCCAATAAGATTAGATGAATGATAGGGTACATTTCTGGCAGAACATTACTGTGCATATAAATTTTAAAACGTGTTTTATGGTTTTAATAAATGAAAATCATAAAATACGCGTTACTATAACATACCTTAACTCCCGCAACTGGTCTAAATAAATGAAAACTTCTGTTATGAAAATGGTTCTAATATGTAATGCATAATTTGGGTTTTCATTTCTTGTAAAAATATGAAAATTAAAATTAAGAAAGGAATTAAAATAAGAAAATAAACATGGAACTGATCTAATCAAGTTGAGACTTTGGACTTGAAAATCCTGCTGAAGAGTTGAGTTGGACACAATTTCATTCTCTGCTTGAAGGGCCTGGTTGGGACTCACTGGCGGGAGGCCCCGGTGAACTTTTAAAGAATTTGTCTAAGGACAACTGCATTGAAGTGTTTCTCAAGTGTCAATATGTAAGCATCCTTTGTAAGAGGAAGAATGGGAGAAATCCCACTGGGATTTTTACTGCTGTTTAGAATTGTGGGAGGCTGGAAAGTGAGTAGAAAGTGAAAGATCATTGTGGCATGATATAAGAGAACGTAATGGCATCGAAGGATTGTCAACCAGTTAAGAATCATTTAAAGCAAGCCATGGCTGGTTTGAGCATTTTAAGAAGCATGCTAACTTGCACAATTTATGTGTGATGGGTGAGGCTTTGAATGCAGATGCTATAATGGCTGATCGTTTCCTAGTCGAATTAAAAAACATCAGTAGGGAAGGGGATTTTTTTGGTTTCGGGCGCTCGTGCGGTGTGGATGCCTCGTCACTCTCTGCGGCTTTTTCAAGGCTATGCCTTGCTGCTATCGAGCCTAAGGGAATGGGAATGTGCCGAAAGTATTCCTGACTATTCTCTGTAAGTGTGTTAAGTTTAGAGAAATTATCGCTGAGCTGTAATAAGTGCATTTCAAGAGTTTATAATAATTATTATAAGATGAGCCTTTGCTTTGTGTGCCGTAAAACAACCCAGAACACTGTGTTCATTTCGTGTGTGGAGTGTCGTGAAAATTTTCACGGAGGCTGTCTTGAAGATCCTTTGACTCAAGAAGATATTGAAGGGGTTGTGGCTAGTAGGCAAAGATGGAGGTGTTCTGAGTGTCAGTTTTCACATAGGAAAAGCTTAAACGCTGCAGTTGTAACTGAAAAAAAATCACAGGAAGGTAAATCTTTCGTTTAGTGAGCTCAAAAGTGAGTTGAAATCAACAGAAACAAACCTAGGTGATTCTATAAACAAACTGTATGAAAGGTTGGATGATAGTATGAAAGTGATAGAAGTGCAAGCCAAACGGCTTGATGAGTGTTTTGAAGCAATAAATGAATTAAAAAGTGAAAACACGTTTTTAAAAAAACAAGTAAAAGACGTTTTCAATTGTTCTGGTGAGTTGGAACAACGTTTGCTTGCAAATACTGTAGAAATTCATGGAATTCCAGCGAGTCAAAATGAAAACTTACCAGATATAATATGTAAAATTGGCATCGAATTAGGCGTTAATATTAGGGATGACTCTATTGACTATTGTTATCAGTCTAGGCCCAAGTTAAATGGAACTGATGGGGGAATATATGAGAGATTCATTAGCCAACACATTAAGGGTAGTTTATTGGCCAAGCGTAGGGTAAAGAGGAACTTCTCTCTACGTCATTTGATGTTGGACTCTATCCCATCATCTGATGCACCCGTCTCTATCAACGAAGCTCTTACCCCCGATCAACGAAGACTATTCAACGCACCAAGAGGGGCAAAGAAGACCAAAAACTACGCCTATTTGTGGATATGCAGCGGAAAGATACTAATGTGAAAAGCAGAAAAGGAGCCTGCTATAGCACTCACTTGTATGGAAGACATAAGTAAATTGTATTTTTCTATGGATAATTCTATTAATGATACTTTGTTAAAATTTGCAAATGAAGTAATTGTAATTCAACAAAATATTCATAGTTTAAGAAGCAATTTTGATTTATTATTGGTACATTTAAATTCTTTATCTTTTAAACCTACAATAATTATGTTAATGGAAATTTGGATAAATAATGATGAAGTTAATTTCTGTAGTATTTCTGATTATAAATGTTACGTGAGATGTGACAATAAGAATCACGCAAAAGGCATCATTGTTTATGTTAAAAAGGATATATGTTGTAGTTCTAAGCTTATTACTATCTTCTCGGCTGATTGTGTATTGTTGAATCTTAAATTTGATCTCATTGAGGTTGACTTACTTAGTATATATAGACACATTAATAGTTCATCAGCCACATTTTTTGATAATCTTGAGTCCACTTTACGATGTCTAAAGAATAATCTAATTATAGTTGGTGATATGAACATCAATATTTTAGTTTTATTGAGTTCTTATGGGCTATCTAGTTTGTTGAACCAACCCACTCAAACAGCGAATAGCTCCACTACTTGGATTGATCATGTTTTTGTTAGATTTTTTAATTCATATAAGTTCACATTCTCTGCTGATGCATTACATTTAGGTATAACCGACCATTCAATGATTCTGTTTACAGTTTGTTCGAGTGACTATCATGTATCAACGGTAGAAAATGAACAGAAAGTCTCTTCTGCGTCAAAAATAAATTTTGACATATTCAAATATATTGTGGATAAAATTGATTGGACACCAGTATATGAAGAAGTTAATACTTGTAAAGCATTCAGTTTAATGATTGAATTACTTAAAAATAGTTTGGAATCAGCTAAATGTACGAATTTTATTGGAAATAAGTCGGTAAAATTGAAACCTTGGATGACGGATACTTTGTTAAAATATATAGATAAAAAGAAATATTTGTTTAGAAAATCTAGATGCCATCCAAATAATTTAAGCCTTAGAAATGCATTTGTAAAATGTAGAAACCAATTGCGAGAAAAATTAAGGGAAGTAGAAAATAATTATTATCTTACTAAGTTCCATAAATCTAAGGGCAACTCCAAAGAACAATGGAAGTTATTTAAAGAATTAGTTGGAGAGAAGGTAGCAGACAAATTAAAATTAGAGTTAAAAGTGGGAGATATAACTGTTAATGATCCTGCCACTTTGGCCTATGAATTTAACAATTATTTTGTTAGTGTTTTTGATTTGGCAAAATGTAATCATGAGACTCATTATCCTGATACTTTAATAAATCCTTGTGTGACTATAAATAGACCCGAATCTTTTTATTTCGATCCAATAGTTTCGAATGAAATAATTTCATTGGTTAATTCTCTTCCATCTCGTAAATCACCTGGATTGGATGGAATCAATAGCTGTGTGCTGAAATCTGTTATTAATATCATTGCACCAGTAATTGTACACGTATGCAATTTAAGTTTTATAAATGGTGAGTTTCCTTCCATATTAAAATGGGCTGTGGTAATACCCTTATTTAAAAAAGGTGATCATTTAAATATTCAGAATTACAGACCTATTTCTTTATTGTCAATTTTTACAAAGTTTTGGAAAAACTTGTGAAAGTAAGAATTTTAAAATTTTTTTGCAAATTTGATTTTCTTAGTACTAACCAATTTGGCTTTCGATCGGGAAAGGGAACTGAAGATGCATTAGAAAATTGTATTTCGTTTATTTTTTCGGTGATAAATTCTAATAGACATGCTGTGAGTTTATTTATTGATATTAAGAAGGCCTTTGATACACTGGACCACAAAATATTGCTGCACAAATTGGAACAATCAGGTATTCATGGGGTAGCACTAAGTTGGTTTAAAAGTTATTTATTTATGCATTTACAGTGTGTAAGAGTTGATCATTATTATAGTGATTATAGAATTATAAATACAGGTGTACCACAAGGTTCTGTGTTAGGTCCTATTTTATTTCTTATATATATAAATGACCTATGTAATTACGGATTTAGAGGGAGTTTAACGGCTTTTGCTGATGATGTGGTTCTAAATTACGCTTCTACTAACTCGGAGCTAATAGAGGATAATATTAAAGAGGATTTAGAGTTTTTAAGTCATTGGTTTCATTACAATGGACTTCATTTAACAAGGGGAAGGCACTACTGACCCCAACCGATTTGGCTGAAACTTCGTAGAGATAATGTCCATGATGTCCAATTAACGAAAATATATACATATCAGGGCCACTACCCAGCTGTTTTTATTTTATTAATAAAAATAAGTTAATATTTCCTGAGTCACTGATTAAGTACCATACACGGTAACGAACCTCGTAAGAAGCGGCGCTGGCGTAGCAGTTAGCGAGCTTGGATGTAAATCTCAAAATGTGTTGTCCAAGTCCTTGTTTCGAAACATTTTTCATTTTTTCCCACATTTTCACTTTCATCATTTTAAATGCTTATTTCTTAATAATGCTATATATTTTTATTTTTTAATAGTTGATATTTTTAATATACTGATGTGCAATTTTGAAGAATTATTTGTAGCGTACATAGTGGTTGGTTTTCCTCGTCAATAAGTTTTCATTGTAAAGCGATTTATTAGTTTGTTCTCCCCATGAATAAACAATGAAAAGAAACTTATTGTCTTGCACGTATTGTTTCACAACCATGACATTGTTGAAAAATACTTTGAAAGCATTTGGAAAAGGATCGGAGAGGAGCGATTTCAAGTGCTAAAAGATCAGTATTGCTTCTTTCATCAGAGCATTGTGACATTTTAACTAGTGTGTTTCGAAGTGTATTTTTAACATACTGCTGTTTCAAAAATGGAATATACTGCTTCAACGTCTTCAGCGGGGAATCCTGTAACGAGCAAAAATGTTACATCTTTCACATCTCCTCCTTTGGACGACGAAACAGCGAAAGATGTGTTGAACACCGCCATGCATTATTGCATGAAGCTCCTCCGAAAAAATCGATTGATGCCGGATAAAGAAGTTCCCGAAAGTGAATGTGGCCGTAGTGTTGTAATGGCCAAAGAAATTTATACACGTGTTGTGGATATGCTTGGCGAGATGAACTTCCATGAAGATTACGATCTGGTGGGGCCCGATGAAGTTGACGAAATGCACAGATATGGGGAAATCGAGTTAGCTCATAGTTATATATACTACCATTGTGATTAGGAATTTTATTTGGAAATAAATGGATTTCAAACTTAAAGCAATATTAGGAAATTAGGTAATAAATACTTTAAATGATGAAAGTGAAAATGTGGGAAAAAATGAAAAATGTTTCGAAACAAGGACTCGAACAACAGATTTTCAGATTTACATCCAAGCGCGCTAACCGCTATGCCAGCACTGCTTCTTATGAGATCCATTACTGTGTATGGTAGTTAAGCAGTGACTCGGGAAATATTAACTTATTTTTATTAATAAAATAAAAATGGCTGAGTGTTGGCCCTGATATGTATATATTTTCGTTAATTGGACATCATGGACATTATCTCTACGAAGTTGCAGCCAAATCGGTTGGGGGTCAGTAGTGCCTTCCCCTTGTAAGTGAGAAAACTAAATTTATATGTTATGATCTTTATAATATATGTAATTACAATTGGAATTTAATATATCATGACACAGATTGTTCAAAATCCAATTGCCACTGTCCAGTTATTGATTGAGTTAGCGAGATAAAGTATCTTGGAATTACAATTGACCAACAATTAAAATGGGCTAAACACATTTCCAATGTGGCTATTAGTTTAAGGTATTGTTTGTCAAAATTTTATTTTATCAGAAATAAATGCTTGCTCCAATTCCAAAAAACCCATTATTATGCCTTGCTTCACTCAAGGTTGAATTACGGTTTAGTGTGTTGGGGTGGATCCTATGCAAATGCACTGAGACCAGTTGTAATATTGCAAAAAAGAGTAATAAGAGTAATTAAATGTAAAAATAAATATGAACATTCATACCCCCTTTTGTGTCACTTAAGATATTACCACTTAGACACTTCTACATTTACAAAGTTTTGAAATTATTTTATATAAGAAGCGGAAACAAACCATTAATATATTTGAAAAAAACTAGTTACCTTTTAAGAGACAAATATTATGTACACTTACCTAAACTAACTAGAACATACTTTAAACGATGTTTTCTCTACATGGGTTCTAAAGTTTTTAATTTAATACCTGCAAGTGTGAAGAGAGAGCAGTGCTCGAAATTTAAGTTTTTTATAGTTTTTAAAGACTGGTTATCTGCTCAGCCAAATGTTGAATATTTGTTTACAATTGTAATATAAAAATTTGTTTCTTTTTAAATGGCACATATTTGTATATTTGATGTTGTGGCAATGCATGTATTATTGTGAATGTGACCTCAAAACAGTTTTTACTTACAATTAGAGGTCACCTAAAGCTTCCATATATTATTATAAATATATTTTTCTTGTTTCTCATTGTAATTGGAAGAAATAAACATTATTATTATTATATGGTGGAACACGTCTTCAACATGGGTGAGACTGGCCTCTTCTGGAAGAAGATGCCATCACGTACATACATATCAAAGGAGGAGAGGAAGGAAGGCTGCAGGGCTTCAAAAAATCACCTTACACTTCTCTTTGACGGTAACGCAGAAGGGGATTGTAAGCTAAAGCCCATATTAGTGTATCATTTCAAGAACCTGCAGGCATTGAAAGGATACAGTAAAGTGAATTTTCCCGTAGCTTGGCATTCGAACCCCTAAGCTTAGATGATGGCCAGTCTCTTCCATGACTACATTTTGTCTTATTTATCCCCATTCATCACAAGATATTGCGTCAAAAGCAACCTGAATAATAAATGCTTGCTGATCATCGATAATTGCCGTCCCATCCATTGTGAAGACTGCAGATAACATCCGTGTGGTATTTTTGCCTCCAAACACCACCTCATTAATACAACCAATGGATCAAGGAATAATCGCAAAGTTCAAACGTTACTACATGCGGAATGTAATGAGGCAGCTTATCTCAGAAACAGACACCTAGGATAAACCTTCAATTTGCAACTTTTGGAAGTTATAATATCAAGAAGGCAATGGATAATATCGCTGATTCTTAGAATGAAATAGACAGTGATCTCTGAAAAAAGTTATGGCCAGAGTGTGTTCATCACTTTGTAGGGATCAAAGGAATGCCGAAAGGCATTGAAAATCAAATTATTGACTTCTCAAAGGAAGTGGGGTTTAATGACTTTAATGAAGAAGGTTCTTCTCAAACATTCCTGCCTAAATGTCTTAAGGTGCATGTCACAAGCTTTCTTGCTTATTGAAGAAGGCCTATCGATTTTCAAAGATGACAGTCCGAATGTTGAACGCAGCCTCTGTGTGAGTTGAAACATTGAAGATGCCATTCATTGCTACAGGGAGCTCTATTTAATCTATTCAAAGAGATTGCTATGAACCTCACACTGCCTCCACAACCAGTTCTTACTAGATGAGGAACATGGCTGTCAGCTGCTATGTACTGTGCCAGGAATTTCAGAACATTCTCTGATATTATGGATCGATTTGACTCAGATGAAGTCACATCTATTTGCGTATTGAAAGAACTATTAACCAAGACATCTCTTCAGAACGAGTTAAGTTTCATATCTGTCCACTTTTCAATGTTACCGGATGCTATTACGTCGCTAGAAAAAAGGAATGATTCCCTTGTGAACTAACTCACTAAAAGGTGTGAATGACATTGTCAAGGCATTATCGATTGTTCCAGTTGAAAAAGGACGTGCTGTAAGTGCTAAGCTTGAGAAAGTGTTGAGAGCTAATCCTGATTTTGAAAAAATAAAAAGTGTAGGTAAGATTATTGAAAGTAATAGTATGGTTTCGGTTGATATGGAACCATTAACACTAGCTTGTTTCAAGTACGCCCCAATCACTTCTGTAGAGGTGGAACGATCTTTCTCTGTTTTAAAAAATCTTCTTACTGACAAAAGAGAAGAGTTTTCTTTCGAAAACTTGGAAAAGCATGTTGTTGTAATGTGCAACCATTCTTCTTTTTTGTAATATAGTTGCATTTTGTGTTCTTGTAAATTCTCTGCTTTGATAATTCGTTTTAAGAAATTTTGTTGCTTTTTGTGTAGAAAAGCTTAAATTACAGTGGAATCCCCATTTAACATTTGCATCGGGGACAAGTTTTTTGTACCTTAAATCGAGTAATACATTAAATGGGGGTTATCTAAAATTGAAAAACTAAATGGCAGTTCATTAATGTCAAATATGTTTTATTAAAACATAAATATTAAGTGTCTAGATTAATTTCGATCAATTTTTTCATTCGTAAAATTTTACAGAACTAAGATGGTTGAGACTAATACCAACTGTAAGTCCTCCGGCGAAGGTGATTCTTCTAGCTTACAGTTTTTTGCGAAATTAGTGGTCATTTCATGGCTGTGACCCTCATTGCACCTCCTAGCAGTGAATTTGCGATCTTTAATTTTTCCGAGACAAACTTTCTTAAAACTTTTAAGCAAATAAACACACTTAATTGAAGCACTCCTATATAGGAGGAATCAACCAAGCGTGCAGATCCTTTCAGTTTTTTAAGTTAACATGCTATAATGCAGGGGTCCCCAAACTACGGCCCGCACAGTGATTTAATCCTGCCCGCCTGCCTTACCCAACCCAACTGCGCCCTCTCCCCCCCCCCCCCCCCCCCCCCCCCTCCCCTCTCGAAACTTGCTCTTTGAAGTTTTCACACAGCCCGATCAGTCATTTGAAAAGTCTTAAGTGGCCCGTGGCCCTTTCAATAAAAAGTTTGGGGACCCCTGCTATAATAAATACATGATATAATTATGCTCGTATGGATTATATAAGATTATACAGGCAGACCTCGTCTTTCACAGGGCTTACGTTCCTGAAGACACCGAGAAAGACGAAATCTCGAAAGAGAAGTAATTAAGGCAATGGGAAATACAGGGTTTGGTTCCCATACCAGCAGAAACGGATCATTTGTCCTCTGTATTGGTGACCGCAGAACAATAGAGAAAGAGATGGAAAAATTAAATTCAATGAAAGTGACACTTAAACAAGTTAAAAGAAGACGAAAAAAGTATCAGAAAATAAAGTCTTATTTAAGTTCCGTAGTAGAATCGAGAAAAAAAATGAACTGAGGTTGCCTAACTTGCAGGGGCTAATTCTCCAAATATGGTAGACCGCGTCTTTCTTGGGGTTACATTCCTGAAAAAAAACTGCAAAACTCCATCAATAATAAATGATGTGCAAAATGCAAAGTTTAAGCGTTTGGACTATGTCAAACCTGATAGTGGATGCGGTACATCCCAAGATTTGAAAGAACCCTGCACCTTTTGATTGGAATGTGCCACTTGGTGTGCGGGTAGGTATGTGCAAAAGTAAATTTTTCAGATAGGGAGCCACCTCAAATTCCGTGTAGAACACCGTAATGGCGGCGGAGGCTTTATTAAAATCGTTAATATCTCGGCTATCTTTCATCCGATTGTAATTTTAGTTTTTTTATCTGAAAGCCTGTAAGTTATGTTATATTTTTTATAGTTAGAATTTTTTCTGTAAACCTTACAGTTTTCCCGGAAATTGCAGAAAACTGAAAATTTCTTAATTTATCTGTTTTTTGCTTCATTACTTCCATATTATGCAAAATTCCCCTTTTTTGTGGTATAACAAAGAAAAAGAAAATTCTTTAAGCTTTTCATTGATACCACCTGTGCGCTGCTACCATGAAAACTGCCGCAGTAATTAAAAGAAAACCAGCGGAAGAGCGTATTTCTGGACTCGGGCAAGAGCCACCTACACAAACCAGGTTGTCATTCTTAAGGTCATAATACTAGGAATTTATTCATTCTTAAATACTCTGTTACTAATATGTTTAGTGGATTTTAAAAACCATTATCTACGTAATAAATCAGCAGCTGTCAAGTGAAGTCGACTTCGCTCTTAACCATGGCCAATGAATGCATTTCTCCTGGGGAATTCCACGGAGAACAAAAGAAAGCACCAGTGAGAAGCACTGAGGAAGGCACATTACCACAAAGGTGCTAAAAGCACAGTTGGAGCCTACGACAATATAGACCACAACTATAGCAGCACCACAGGACAGTCATCTTTCCATGGAAGAGATTTCCTTGTTTCAAATCCCTGTCGAAGGCCAAACGGGAGATCCTAGAAACTTTCTTACTAATTTCTGCCATGTTAGCCAAAGGAGTCGTACAGTTCCTCAGCTTCCTGACAGTTACGGTGTCGTAAAGGCAGTAACCCTTCACACCAAGCAGCCATCTGCGCCAACAGCCTGTGAGCTCATTTATGACAAAATGTTACCTTCTGTCATAGGTCTGGAATGGAAAAATGAAAGAGAGTGGCTAGATCATGTGCTCACTGACGGAAAGGATGGCCCTTTAGATCTCACCTGGGCTGCTTTCCATGCCACAAATTGCTCCTTCGACGTAGCCCTTACTTCTCTTCTGCGCCTATTTAATGAAGGCTCTTCTTCAGCATCGATGCTCAAACATGCAATGGACCATATCAGGAAGTTAACAAATTTTCTGAATCCGGGGCAAGTTCCTGTCATATGTGCAGACCAACCTTTGTATGCCTTAACTAAATTAGTTCAGTGGAATTGGCCTGAGGTTTATGGGGAGTCCACCTTCGTAGCATTGTTTGCTCCTTTTCACATTGAACAGGCTTTTTTGAAAGTGCTTGGACAAATCCTCCAAGGTAGTGGCTGGGTAGGTGTGATTACCAATTCAGGCATAAATACAGAAGCGAGTGCAGAAGCCAATCTTAAAGTGACTCATGTAACCAAGGCTAGAGCAATACATCAAAAAACTGCCTCAGTTCTCTACAGTCTGCTGCAAGATTCATATACAGCCGATAGCCCTGAAAAATCCTTTGAAGAATGGATTGCAGATAAATCTTCTCAATCTCCAACATTTAGATTTTGGTTTCTGGTTCTCAACCTTGAGATCCTTCTTCTCTCTTTTGTTCGATCAGTTAGGGAAGGGAAATATGAACTCTTCCGGCAATCCCTGAAAAACATGATGCCTTGGTTTTTCTTGCTTGACCACCAAAATTATGCACGCTGGTTATCCGTCCACATAAAAGATTTGGAGGAACTGGAACAGAAAGCACCCAGTGTTCACAGGTGTTTCTGTAATGGGCAGTTTGTAATTCGTAAGACAAACAGTGCGTTCTCTGCGATAACTGTCGACGGAATTTGAGGTGGCTCCCTATCTGAAAAATTTACTTTTGCACATACCTATCCGCACACCAAGTGGCATATTCCAATCAAAAAGTGCAGGGTTTTTCAGTGTACTGCACCGACTATGAGCAAATAACGCAATGATCCTGAATGGGAAGGGTCAAGAGTTCAGTCTTTCCCCTCGGGACTTCCCCGTCGTAATAAAGACAGAAGGCTCCTGAACGGTGATGCCAGCTTATGTTCTGCAACTTATCACGTGCGAAGGGACACAAAAGTGTGAGGATTGCATCCTAAAAATATTTAAAAGTACATATAAGACACGTACACGTGTCATATATAAACTTTTAAAAAATAGATACACGTATCTATTTTTAAATTACATAAATATTTTTACATATCAGAATAACGTAACAATATTTTTCAGACCTGACTATGAGAGAAAAGGTGAGGAAACCGAGATTCATTCCATATACAGAAAATGTCGTGCAGCCTTTTCCGTGATTTTTTCCGCGAAACATAAGACTGCGAAAGACAAAAGTAGTTGCAAATGCGAAACCGTGAAAGATCAAAACACAAGAAAGATCGAAAGATGCAAAAGATAAAGCCGCAAAAGACGAGGTCTACCTGTATAAGATATTTACAAGTTTTGAATAATTATCCCTCAGTGAAGCAGTGTGGTGAGCGTTGACAGACGTTTCACCGCCTGCTATCGGCTGACTGCGTACAAAATGACAACGCTAACAGTTCCGTCCTTTTAGTCTCATTTGTTACATTTCGGCCCTTTATGCGAAGTGGGCTCGCAAATTTGATTGCGTGTCTTGTGCGGTGTAGGGAAATGCTACAGTGACTGACGAGTAGGAACATACATCCAAAGTTTTAATAACATCGCCGCCTCGATGTAATAATAGCGTTGTTGTGAATAAGACTTCCCTTTTTTTGGGGGATTGTCTTCATTTCGGGTTAACACATTCGGTGCGGGTGCCGCCGACAGGCGGCGCTCAGGTATTTACTTAGGACCGACCGCCGCCTTTCGGCGTCTTCCTTCCTATTGTGTAAATATTTAAAAAAATACGTCGTTCTCGGGAAAAATCATGTTCACCACCCCCGCAGCGAATGTGTTAACAAGGTAAATATGGCTGTGGTAAATGCGGGTGGCCCAACTAACTAACGCGTCACGTTAGTGATCGAGCACCTGCGAACTGAGACGTAAAAAAAATGTTCACCTGATGGTCATCGCAACTTTCGTGAAGTACATAACAGATTAGGACATTTAAGGTGGATTGACAAAACAGCACGACTACATATTAATTCTTTTGAGTTTATTTAACGTAGTAATAATGCCAGTATGTGTTGTGCCATTGATGGTTAGATTGAATTAATATTACATCTCCACCAAATGAAATATTCTCTAGTCACGGTGTAAACGCACCTAAAATTGAGATGATGCCCCGCAAGGGACCAGAATTTTGTCCCTTAATTGCAGGCAATTCACAAAATCGAGAAACACTAAATTGGGTGATACAATACATTATTTATATGGAGCTTTGGTCGGGGCCACAAAAAATCCACCTTAAATGGGGGTAAACCTTAAATCAGGATTCCACTGTATTTTGGTATTATACTGTGTCTTACTTAGTATATTGCTGCCTTATTTATAGAGTGATGAAAACGTGAAATTGTGTTGAGATTTGTATAAATTTATCTTAAAATACAAGTATTCCTTTTTGTTGTTTGTTTTTTCCTTTTTAAGTGCCTTTTTTGAGAAAAATTGTTGCCTATTTTGCCCTTGTTTAGTGCCTGAACTTCCGGCCTCTGTTGATAAGTAATTACAATAGTTAATTAATAATATTCAGAAAATGTTTTATGTGAACCTTAAAATATTTTCTGTTTTTTCTCTTGATTTTGATCCAGAAAATGTATTTACAAGCATTCTAATTTCTTTTTCTCTAGGCTTCCTGCTAGGTATTTTGATCCTGTCACAGAACTGCCATATTGTAATCTTCAATCATTCAGGATTTTGCGTGAAGCATACTACCAACAACTAGAAGGAAAAGGTGATCGTAGCAATCCAGAAGTTGCTCGCTGGATAGAATGGAGACGACGCCAGAAAGAGCTCAAAGCCGCAATTGCTGCTGCAGCACAAAATTTACAAGTCAAAGAGAATTTTAAAGCTGAAAAGGCAACTACTGTAGTGGGAAATCGTGGAGTTCCAGTGTCATCTTCATAATATTTTAAATATTTAATTGTAAAATTCAATTTTTTATACATTTGTAATCTTAAAGTAAATACACTTAAGTTAAATAATGGATTTTTATTTTTTAAAGCTAATGAGACCCAGAATAAACATTTGCTATAATTGGTTTTGGTCTGGTTTTAAATAGCAATTTCTTGAAAACTGTTGCCTTAACAACATAAGCATGTGATGCTTTTTCAGCATTTTCATGGTTATGAACTTTTTCAAGTACTGCAAGTGGCTTATCTAGCTGCATTAATTTTCCATGTAGAATGTGATGTCCAATTATTAGAATTGGTACACCCTGTAAAATATATAAAAAAAACTAAATAATAGCTAGTTTATCAACCATAACAATGGTACTTTTGCATAAGGATATAAAATATTACCTGATTAGAATAATGAAGGTCACCAATGAATTTTCCTGCAATGCAAGAATGCTCTCTTGATTCAAGATCTCCTTGTAATTCAATAATTGTCCATTCTCCTGGTTTTTCACCTAATTGACTGTAGAAAAATGTATGATGATCATTTTATTTTAAAAATTCATATGGAGGTTTATGTTTAATAACTTACACTGAAACTAAAATTTGCATACTCAGAACTTTGGATTTCTTGAATTTAAAATGATGACTACCTATAAAAACAAAAGTTTATGAATTTTAAATAACTTTAAAAAATATGAAACAAATAATATTTAATAAAATAAATGGTACTTTCCCATTTTGGCTCCGTAAAATTTTTCATTGTTAAATTTTATTTCATATAGTGACCAAGGATATTGGCGAGCCTTCGGGTCGCTTTCTTTTTAGATTATAATGCCTTTTATATCGGGTGTAGCCATCTCCGGGTGCCTCGTCTCTCTGGAACAAAACTATCCCTCCCCTTTGTCCGGTGATCTGGTGGGTAAATGTCGCCACAGGCAGATCAGATAACCCTTTCATGCAAAACATAAGCTTGCAAACCCATGACTGATCTGTCTGTGGCAACATCTACCCACCCGATCACCAGACAATGGAGAGGGATAGTTTCATTCCCAAGAGGCAAAGGGTGCGATAGCACCCGGAGAAGGCTACACCCGATATAAGAGGCATTATAATCTAAAAAGAAAGCAAGCCGAAGGCTTGCCAATATCCTCAGTTACTTGTAATTAAAAATTCCAACAATATCCTTGATTAAAGACAAAGCGAGCCGAAGGCTCGCCAAGAAAAATAACAATAAAAACAATTGTCAATGGTACTAAAATAAATAAAATTTAACAATGAAAAATATTTGCGAGGCCAAAATGGGAAAGTACCAAACAAATATTTAGAAAATAGATAAAACCATTAATAAAAATATACACATCAGATTGATACAACCAAAATTGCAGAAAAGTGGAAATAAATGGACTACTGTATAAACAAGATTGCACCAAGCCAACTAATAATAGAAGATGTGTATTAGAAAATATTCAGTGAATTCAATGAGTGTTTGGTGTAAACTGTGAAATGTACACATTCTATTACAGAAAGTGTACCAATACAGTTAGTAAAACAAAATTTAAATTATCAATGCTCAGCAAGCTTACCTTTTCATTAAGGCTACCAAAAACTTTAATCCTTCCATAATTTTTCATTAATATATTAATAATAATCACTATCCAGGATGTGCATTTGTAAGATTTTGACTACTTAAGTGAAATTTAATCTTAACAAATAAATTCTAATTTTCATTAATTAACATTTGAAAAAACTTTAATACTGTAAACCAACAGTGAATGACGAGAAAATCACGTGCCTTAAATAAAGTTGCAACTTTAGGAGCAAAATTTAAACTTTGCAGGAAAAATGAAAGGTAATGTACGACTGGAAAATACAGTTCTGAGGCGGACGAAGCGCATCCGTCATAATTATGTATTATTATAAATAGTTAGGCATAGTGGGCAGATGGATTTGTGGTGACGCACGCCAGGGGCCTACGGAAGTACGGGACCCCGAAAAAGTTATATAATCTCAGAAATATTATATGTATCGGTTTAATAATATGTGAAACCCCTTATGATTTCATTGAAAAGCGATTGTTGAGGCGTCACATAAAACGAGTAGACGTTAGGAGAGGTTTATTGCAGGGTCCCCAATTGTTTTGCGCCAACGCCCCAGAAAGCCGCTGATGGCGAGTACATATACGAATACGAAGCGATTTCACGGAAAAATAAATTAACATGACTATGCTAAACTGTGGTATATACCGAATTGCAACGAATTTCACTGCGTTCTCCTTTCCTCCAAGACACGAATTCGTCGTGCTTTTTATAAGCTATACATTCCTGAAATCCCACAATCGTTAATTTTCGATGGCATACAGAAGTGGTTTCCTTCATCTCTAAACAGGACCCTGACAACACTACTCTTACCTAATATAGGTTCTTCGGTCAATAGATTGTACCGATTAACATAAAGTGGTTTCATAGTTTACGTTGCAAAACCAATGTTCTAAACTTATATTTTACTCTCACCAAGTTGTTGTGATTTTAAAGTCGATTACAACTTAAATAGAAGTTGAGACATTCTCTTTTGCGATAATAATTATAGAGGCCGACTTCAGACCAACAAAAGCCATTTTCAAAAATATATTTTTCATAATACCAGTTTGTTATTCAGGAGAAAAGTTTTACCTTTTTATCTTGGAGTACATTAGAGAACAACAGAAAACCGAGAAAAACACCTATGCTTCTTTACCGCCAATAGGAACAATACCGCAATTCATTCCTCATTTCTTCTCCTGGACAGAAGCGATCGCCTACTGGGGGTTGCCACACGTCCCGATTTTAGCGGTGCAGTCCCTACTTTTGGACAATTTTTGACTGTCTCGGTTCATTCCCAAATTGTCCCGACTTTCTCATTCGACATTAATTCGAATTTTTTTATTGAAAATTTATTTTTGTATGTATCGATATTTGCTTCATTCACAAAAATAGATTAAATTTCGATTTTCTACGTATGTCACGCCCGTTAAGGTGGTTCCTCCATAAAGTTAATTATCCAAGAAAATTCTGAAAATCACGTTATGCATTCCTGAACGCTCGGTTTATCCGTTGCATTTAAAAAAACCTGATCTTACCGAGCTAGATTTTCTGCAAATCGTCCTTAAAAATGACATATTTAACATGGCCCCTTTTGAGTAGATCCTCACCGACAAGTATAAAAATATTTATTTGAGGGTGAAGGGAATCCAAGGCCGCCTTTAAAAATACTTCATTAAAATAATCAGTGCTATTTAATTTGTTTTATGGAAAAATATATGCTTCTACCCGAACTCGTTTTTGAGATATCATTGCCTGAAATTCAGTTTATTTCAAAATTCTCGCCATTTGCTTAAAATGGCGCCTTTGCTCAAGTAAATGTGGCAACTATGCTATAGCAGTATTTCCGGCTAGAACTTTAGTCTGCTAAATGTACTTTTGCTGTTTAATAACGAGTTTCTTGAAGAACTTATCTTCACTATCGAGATACTCATGAATTTCAAAAACGAAATAAAAGTTTTAATTTTAATCTCATTCTGTCTAACGTGACATATACGTCGCATTTAGAAATTCTCGTTTATACGAAAAGGAAAGCATTAGAAATTGTTAGAGAGCTAGTTATCTGTTTCGCATGTATTAGTTTTCATTTAGACACTAAGTACAAAAAATTATTATTGTTCGTCATTTTGTTTTAAATGTTATAAAATGAGGACGACAGAACTTACCCATAACATAACAAATTAGCTCTTGAACAACGTTCGAAATCAAACTCAAAATATCAATAAACAAAATGGAAAAAATTTCATCTTCCTTTAATTTGTCGTCTTTTTATCACTTTTATAATATTTGTAATTTCAGTTTCCTTTATTTAATTAATTATTCTCCATTCTTTTAATTCCTCTTTAACCCTATCTACATTTCATCAATTTCAACTCTGCCCAATTCCATACCTCTATTTTAATTATATCTACTTTTTATATTCCAAATCCTTTATTTTCTTTAATTTGTTTATTTTTCTATTTAATTTGCTACTCACCTCCCTTCTCTAACCACTCTCCTATTGAAACCATACAAATTTTGCACTCCATAAGGCAAAGCATCTAGTAAAGTTCCAAAATTCATTGTCCTAAAAGAAATTCATTCTTATTTGAGGAATTTAATGTTTAAATGGGAAGAAAATATATAATGTATTACCAGATTCCAAAATTCAGTATATATAGTTTTACAGGAGATATCATTCACTGACAAGTTTGATATTATCAAATCAATAAGAGAACAGGATTGAAAGGAAACAGGAGTAGGTTCCCTATTGAGAACATAGAGGCCAATACTGGATAACATATTAGGTAAGTAAATCATTTTTTTCTTTTGTATTGTTAAGCTGATTTACATTGAGATCAGCACAGATTATGAATTTGTCCATCTTTTTACCAAGTATGTATTGAACAGCTTCATTGAAAGCAGAGAAAATCTCTGAAGGAACCACTTGGAGAGCGATAAACAAAAAATAAAGCATATCTTACACTATTTGACTTTAAAATGGCAGCACAACACTCAAAAACCTTTTCAGAAGACATTCAAATTTAGGTCAGATAAAATAAAACCAGATTTGGCATAAATGGTAACACCACCACATATGAAAGAGAATCAAAATTATAAACACTAAAGTGTATTAATAACTGTCAACAATCACATTAAAGATATCATTGATATAAAGGCAACTATAATGCATTACATTGCATGTGTACTACGTTTCATATACATTTAAATCCTGGCTAAGTTGTGTTTTCAAGTGTTCTAATAAATAGCTTGAAGTGCTACGAA
The DNA here is from genome assembly GCA_036926305.1 of Uropetala carovei. Lineage (NCBI taxonomy): Eukaryota > Metazoa > Arthropoda > Insecta > Odonata > Petaluridae > Uropetala > Uropetala carovei. The sequence goes on from JAXCHB010000115.1 coordinate 427,123, forward strand.
ATCATAAGTCAACCACTGATGTTTTTGTAGGTAACTTCAAAGAAGTATTTTATCAGTAATATTTTAACACTCGTATATAATAAGTAAACTTAAATTTTGTTTTTAAAGTTTCATTTGTGAAAAGGGTATTGAAAAAAGGAATGGTGACAATTCCGATGATCGCTCAGCCCAAATTGATGGATGTTAAGTTGTAATATCAGGTAAAAGACCCACCACCAAAGAAAAGATTTTGCACATTCAAAGCCGAATGGCGCAAAGATCCAAATTATTCATCGTGGATTGCAAAAACCTATGATCGTTTCACTGCAAAATGCATTTTATAGCTCACTTTGACGTCTTTAAAACCTGAAGGCGTTGGAAACTGCGAAGCATATTCAAAATTCGCTTATAACAAAAACTTCAAAGACGATTTCTTTCTTCTTTCACACACCTAAGGGAATAGATTACAGCAGTGTTGCTGGACTATGTTCTGCTTATCATGGAATTATGCACAATGACAGTTGTCTTCAGTGTGTGAAATAAAGCTATCATGTAAAATATTTTGTGAATCTAAAATGGGAGCAAAAATACATGGTCGTACTAAATTATAATGTTTAGCTCATAACGTTATGGCTCCATATTCTTGCGAATTATCACAGAGAGATTGTAGAGCAAAAATATCTCTGTAGCTTCAGATGCTTCTAACAAAGCTAATATAAAATTTACCCACTTATTCTTAATTTTTTTAACACAAACTAAGGTATTAAAGGGTTTTTGTTAGATTTCTATGATGATTCAGGAGAGAATTCATCAGCAATCTCTAAACACATCAAAAATATTTTGGCTAATGGTTTGGATAACAAATTTATTAGTTTTTATGCAGCAGATGATGCAGCTGTTAATTTTGGTGAACATAATTCAGTATTTCAAAACTCTCAGTAAAAAAATCCAAATATTATCAAAGCAAATTGCAATTGCCATATTATTAATAATATGGTCAAATTTTCCACAAAGTTATTGAAATGTGATGTTGAAAGTATGGTAATTAAGGTTTTCAATGAGTTATCATCTAAAAATGCAGTTAAAGAGTATTTTTGATTTTGTTGGTGTGGAATATTCTTTGGTACTTACGTATTATCTCCAGGACCTTACTTTGGTATTATCTTACTTAGGTATTACAGAATAACAACGTATTGTTGGATTTACGATATTTTATTTTCAAAACAACATTAACAGAAACTGATTGGCCGGTCTCGACATTTACAAACCAGACAGGAAATTTAGGATTTTTGAATTGCTTTAAAGGAATGAATTGTGATATACCTGTATATAGGATGTCATAAAATAAGGTGACTGCACTGTTTATATCAGTGTCGTAGAAAAGTGCATCCCAATCAACTATGGCATAGTATTTACACAGATTATTATAGTCTCCGTTGAAGTAATGATGGTCGCATTAAAGGGTTGTTTGAGATGCATGAGCCGGGATTTTCAATTCAATAGATAATGGAGGATGAAAGGGATCTGGCTGCACTAAAAATTCAATAGATTTATTAACAGAGATTCCTCTATAGATTGTAAAAACTAAGTCAAGAATATTTCCTTTTGAGTTGCAATATGAGTTCATTTGGGTTAGAATGAGAAAATTATAAGAATCAAGAATGGTATCAGAGTTAACTGAGACTTTTCCAGTTGGAATTAAGCCAAAACCATTATGTGATTTAGTCCAATACAGATTTGGTAAGTTATAATCACCTAGAAGTATCAATTTCTTTCCTGGATGTTTCAACTAGTGATGTATCGGGTACCCGGCAATTACCCTGTACCCAGCAATTACCCTGTACCCGGCATACCTGGCCATATTTCAGTACCCAGACCCGGTACTGGGTCCCAGCATCTGGTGCCAGGTACTGGGTCCCTCATGAGCAAAAATGGATAACAATAAAAACAAATTAAATGGAACTTAATATTTTACTTTTACTTCTTAGCCTGCAAGAAACATTCAGAGAAACGATATTTTAATTATCATCATCATTAGGTTCTCTGCCCTTGGGCAGGTCCCTGGCACCAGCCTTGTCTCCATTCCTCCCTGTTCCTTGCCAGTTCTTTCATTTCCTGATATCTACCCCTTCCTTTTAGGTCATCAATCATTTTTATCCTCCTACGTCCTCTCTTCTTTCCACCTTCTACTGATCCTTCCAGCATCGTCGTCAACAAACTTCCTCCTCTCAAGATGTGCCCTAACCAATTACCTTTCCTCTTCTGAATTGTTTCAAGTATCCTTCTCCTCTCTTCCACCCTTCTTAATACTTCTTCATTTCTTATCTTTTCAGTCCACTTAATTTTCTCCAATCATCTCCACACCCACATTTCGAATGCCTCTAACCTTTTCTTATCTCTCTTTGTTAACGCCCATGTTTCACATCCATAAAGTAGCACACTCCAAACATAACACTTTACAAGACGTTTCCTCAAATTTAATTCCATTTTACCACACAATAACTGTTTTTTCCTATAAAATGATTCTTTTGCCATTGCTATTCTTAATCTTATTTCTTTTCCTCTCTTCCAATCGTCTGCCAGCAAACATCCTAAATATCTATAGTCTTTTATTTGCTCAATCCTTCCATCCTTCATTAACACATTCATAGTTTCCTCATCTCCTATTTTCATCACTTTGGTTTTCTTAATGTTCATTTTCATACCATATTCCATCATCTTATTTTCTAGCTTGGTAATCATTTCTTGAATAACCTTCGTTTCTTCTGCCAGGATGAGCATATCATCAGCAAACCTTATACAATTTATTTTTCTACCTCCAATACTAATCCCTTTATCATCATCTATTCCGTTGTTAAGCATATCTTCTATATACCGTATTTGCCGGCGTATAGGACGCACCCCGTTTTATACACATTTTTAAGGAAAAAAATTTTCTACATTTTTTTCATGAATTTCCATAATGATTTACTGTACTAATTTTATAGTTATTTATGTCCATAAAAAATGTAACTAGGGAACATTGTAGTTAGGTACCTTTTAATCAGAATTCTCAAAACCCAAAAATTCATCTCCAGAGCTAAATGAAGAATCACTTAGAGCCTCTTCTTCAGAAACTGAGTCTTCGTATAACAAATCATCCTCTGTTCCATCAAGTGAGTTACTAATTCCACATTTCTTAAACGACTTTACAACTGTCTTTTGTGCTATTTTTGTTTTAGTCCGCATACGTAGGTCATTTCTCTTCATAAATCTGGAACACCATGATGTTGATCCTGTAAAATCAGCGATGCCTCTGTTAGTAGCAATCACTCTTGCTTGTTGAATAGTCATTTTTGTGGAAACTGAAAATCCCGAGCCTCTGTGGTCTAATATCCAAGTTTTTAATTCTTCTTCTAGTTCCGGCCATTTTACAATTCCATGTCGCAGATTGTGTTTACTACGCATAGCTTTTTGTAGGTCCTCTTCCTGTCTTCTCCAAGTTCTTATCATCTTTTCAGTTGGTGGTGATCCAAAATTCCTCTCTGCTGCCCTGTTTCCGTGCTCTTTGGCATACGCAATCACTCGTACCTTGAATGCAATATCATAGCAGAATCTGCCATGTTCTGCCACTTACTCACCCACTAACCCTTTTCGCCTTCCCGTATGGACTCCTTGGACAATGGTCGCAAGATGGACTGATGACCCAACCCTACGTCTTTCAATTGTTTCCGCTACGCTATACGCACTTCATTTGTTTCCGCGGCCAAGTCCGAGAATTTTTGCGGTCGTGGAACCGCAACGCCGAGCTATGAGAGTCAGATATGGCCGATAGCGCTTTATTAAAACTCATATAGTAACGAAGAATGCGGATATACCGCCAGCGTACACACCTGGGGAGCTTAGCTTAAAGTCGGGAGTTGCACCATTCACATTCAAAAGGAATACACGATTTCATCAGCTTTCGCCTAATCGAATAACGCTACGGACCAGCAGCTTGTTGTTGAAATGTGATCACGCATGTGCACATTGGATGAATCGTAACTTTAGATGTCGGTGGATTTGAACTCTATTTTACTGGAATGATCCCTCTTTCAGTAATGAAGCAAAAAATATATCACGCAACTTTTTTTACAGAACAGAAAAAATTTATGGAAACGATTTATTCGAAACCACTTTTTAGCAAAAAAAACAAAATGCAATAGAATACTTATACATGTATATTAATATAAACCAGAAGTTTTAGACAGACTGAAATTTCAACTCATAATTTTGATTACCGGCGCATAAGACGCACCCCATATTTTAGGCGTATTTCGATGGAAAAAAAGTGCGTCCTATACGCCGGCAAATACGGTAAATATTAAACAAGGTAGGCGATACGCAGCACCCTTGCCTCACTCCTCTTCCTAGGCCAAACCATTTGGTCTGTGCATCCTTTATCCTCAAGACTGCTTCCTGTTTCATGTATATCTCTTTAATTAATCTTCTATCTTTCCAGTCTATTCTTTTTCCTTTTAATATTTCCATGAGTTTTACCCAATCCACTCGGTCAAATGCCTTCTCCATGTCTATGAAACATAGACTAATTCCTTTACGTCTTTCTATATATCTCTCCCCAATCATTCTCATTAGCCCTATTGCGTCTCTTGTGCCCCTTTTCTTTCTAAATCCAAACTGCTCTTCTGCAACACTTTCAACATAATTTTAATTATAATAAACTTTTAAAAAACCGATTACTCTAACAAAGGTTAAACTGAATCATGAAATAACATTTTCATAATATGCATAATTATACTTAACGACCTGTTAACAGTATCAGATTGTAAAATCTTATAAACTTTATAAAATCTTCTTAAGTAAAGAATGAAATAAAAGTGCAGTCAAAATTTTAATAACTAAATTTCAACAATGGGAGATTATGATGAAGAAACAATAGTTTTTCCGCATTTCGCGGAAGGAGTTTATTCCTCCGCTCTTTGTATATGTTTCCCACCTCGCTAAACATCCTTTCACTGGGTATGCTGCTTGGAGGTGATGACAAGTAATGTCTGGCCAACTTTGACAGTTCAGGAAAGATAGCTAGCTGCATTTTTTGCCCACCAAGTTCAAGGATTTACTTTATGAGGGATGTTAGGACATTTAAGAAAATTTTCAAATTGCCTCTCTTCTTTAGAATAAGACGTATTATCCTCAGCACAAACCTCTTCTTGTTTGCTTTCATTTTCAAACAAAATTTCATTTAAGCAAGCCCACACATCTTGAACCAAATTGGTTCAACCTACCTGGTCGGTTAATTTTTCTTTCCTTCCCCGGGTACCCGGTACATCACTAGTTTCAACATAATGCTTTCAACCATTTCAAAATGCTTTGAATAATTATTGGCTTCACTAGAAGGTGGTATATACACAAAACAAAAGATAAATGAGACATTATGAATATTTACGCTGATACATACTTGCTCAAATGCACCTGCATACGTAGAGATTAAACTAGATGGGAATAGGTTTTTTATGGTTAAAAGAACCCCTCCTCCCCTTTTAGCATTGGACAATTTTGGATCTCGATCGCATCGGTAAATAATGTAATTATTAAGGGATAATTCGGAATCTAAAATATCATTGTGAAGCCAAGTTTCTGTAATGGCAATTACATCAACCTCCATGTTGGATACTGAACATTCAAAATTAAGTAATTTTGATAAAAACTAACATACTAATATCCTAAGGATTAGATTTGGACATAGTGAGATTATCACTCAAGCACTGGGGTTATTTCTTTCAAGGATATGTTTACATAAACTAAAGCGTATTCTAACCTCCATGGGAATCCAGAAACTCCTCAAGTGGGAGAGAGAGAGAAGTGGAATTCAATGGGAGCATTGCGCCTATCGTCTTCTCAAGACTTCTGGAGACCAAAGAATCTTCTATCAGTGCAACTCTCACTTTGCAAGGATATTTATTTGCTTAGAATTAACCACTGGTGCAAATTCGAGATATTTTGTACTGAATTCATCTAATTGTAAGAGCGCATTTTTCTCAGCATGTAGGACGTCGTTTAGGGGTTAATTTTTTCTTGTGCTCAGAATTCTAGGGGGGAGTAATTACCCCCTTTACCCCCCCCCCCACCCCCGTATCCACCCATGTGTTTCTTAATATGTTGCCATAGAGGTGATAGAATGTCTGCTCACGGTACCAGTAGGCAGCACCTCCGTAGCGCCAACGATGGTTGAGCGAAACGACGATTATTGATGACTTAGTTTAGTGATGTCCTATTCAGGGCTGGTCCAAGGCATGGGCAACGTGGGCAAAAGCCACAGGTGGCCGGTCGGAGGGGCGGCCATCCAGCGACTTATTTGCGAATATGGAAAGGGAACGGTGCATAAATTCCGTTGCCCAAAATTTTTCCATCTCTCCAACCGCCGACATGGTTTTTCCCATGTAGTTGGATTCTTGTTTTGGAAAGGACGTCGAAGAAAAGAGTTGAGGATGCAATTATGTGTGAGAGCAAGAAAGTGGCATCGTCCTTTGGCATCTGTGCCGCATGCCGTCCGCTGAGTTATGACCCATTCAGCCCTCTCCACGAGGGCTGATATTCTATGATGCTTCTATCCCGCTGACATGGGTTTTTCTCCAAATTGTTCTATCCTTCTCGGATGTTGGAGACGTCAAGGCTCTTGTAAACAAAGGACTTATCTTTCGGTTCCCTTATAAATGTCAATGGCCTCAAACGGAAGAAGTACCCAGGTTGAGATTACCCATACCCAATGTCAACTCCTCTTCTGCTACCATTCTCGGCCTCTCTAACGACCTTTCCAACAGTAGGACAATGGCGAACACGCATCGCTACCCTTTACACCCCGGGTTGCAGATTTCTGCAGTGATTAGCGGAAGAGGCTCGGTTTCCTTTTCAGAGGAGGTATTTCTCCTTTGTCTCGGTTCTAGTGCAGATGACTCTGTGGAGCTGCACATTCTTTGAAAGGTAACGTCCATCATCTCCGCGATTTCGGAAGGGGTTTTCCCTAAAATAACTGAAAGTTCCTCCTTCCTCTCACTCCTCCTATGACATTTTTGATACTTTCCACCAGTCTTTCATTGTCAGTTGTGGAAGAATTATCTCAATATTTTTGTGCTCTGGACGATTTTCTTCACTCACTGAATTACAGGTTGGTTTCTTATCATTTTTCTATTTATATATATATAGACCCAGCTTTCAATTTACGCGGATTTCATTTACGCGTTTTTGGAATAACGCGGAAGTGATATTACTACTACATATTTTCAAATTTAAGTGGTCATTAGTTTAGAATTACGTGGCTAAAATTACGTACCAACGAAAGGAATCTTCCTCTGTTCTCGTGCAACCAATGTCATAGAGTGATATTTTTACTTTCTCATACGAAGTATCGAGAAAGTATTGTTTTCGCGAAAAAATTCGACCTTGAGATTTTTACGGAAATATACGTTTTAGGTGTCGCTGAATCCGAAAAAGTGGTTTTCGCAATGCCGTCTGTCTGTTACTGGTGCTGGAGCCTAGACAGTAGAGCGAAAATCTCGTACTTAGGCATTTTATCATACTGAGCAGAGTATACATAGAAATGGTTGACATTCATCAGTAATTAAGAATAGTTTATTCTACGCATTTTTAACAACAATCCGATTTTCTCAAAAACGGCTCTAAAGATTTTGATCAAATTTCATGACATTACTTGAGTTTATGTCTTCAATAATAATGTATAGTTCATATTTCTCAAAAAGGAATATAAGGCTAGTTTATTCTAGGCAACTTTAACAACAATTCGATTTTCTCAAAAACAGCTCTAACGATTTTGATCAAATTTCGCACAGTCACTTGAGTTTATGTCTTCAATAATACTACATATTTCATTTTTCTCAACGAATGAATATAAGGCTAGTTTATTCTTGGGCAACTTTAACAAAAATTGGATTTTCGAAAAACAGGCCCATACGATTTTCATTTTCTAAAGATAACTAAACGACGCATTAGTACCCATATATGAGAAAGTTTGTACAATGTATGTTGTACCGATTTTTTCTCTTGTGATTATTCGTGTGGTTTTAATTTGTTGTGAACTTTTTGCCCATATTATGACTGGAAAACGCTCATCTACATCGCATCGAAAATTGTTTGATTTACGCGGCCATTTTCAAGAACGCAACCACTTCGTCAATCAGCTGGGTGTATTGTATCATCCTGAATATAACAAGATTACGAAAAGTGCAATATTTATTTATATGTATGTAATTTGGCCATTTCTGAAAAAGCGATTGGCAGAAAACTTTAATATATCTTAAATCATTACATCAGGAATAATTCGTGGTTGGCATATACAATAATCAAATAATTTAGCCGGCCAGTATTAGAAGCGTATTTCTACGAAATGAGGAAAATACCGATCATCCAATGTGGAAGAAGTAATTCTCATTCTTATCTAATAGGTGTCAAGTAAATTTTAAGATCTTTAGTCCAACGGAAAGTTAATACGAAGTGATTCAGTGATGCGGATCTGATTCAACGATGGATGTCTTTCCTTTATCGCTTGGCTTCGGGGGTTGTTCTCCCAAAATTGTATTTACATTACTTTTTTAAGTTTTCAGTGTTTATTTAATTACAAGGTACGTTTCCATAATATTTAACAGTAATTGTTTCTTTTGCGAATTATTTGAGGTATTAGATATGCACTATTTTTTGGTTTTGTTATGTGCGGTTATGGCGATTTATTATTACATCTACATCAAGTAGGTTCGCTTCCTTCTCCGAACGAAATTGTAAGATAAAATAACTAACGGCGCTCTCGGAGTACTAAGTAACGCATTTCGCATGTCACCATTGTCCTTTATCTGCCGGATAAAAAGTTTTTGTTGGCCTTCTAATGAAATTACGTACCTATCTCACAATCCATTGGTGAAAATGTTCTAATTGGAAGCATTCTTTAGTTAATATATGGCAGTAGATATTACACAATTCTGCTTGTCCACTGTCTGCTGAACCTGCTGTATTCGCTCACCCTCGGCTGCGAGTAGATACATTTATCGCATATATGACTGTTGGCAGATTAACCCTTAACACTGGTGAGGTGTGGTCCCTGGGACCCCTGACCATATGTTTTCATCCCTCAGTCCCCACCACTCTCAACCATGACCTTGAGGTCTGGAGTACCTTCTAGTTAGTCAGTCTATGTTTGCCAGCCGTGGTGGTTGTTTGCTTTCTTCACTCAGTTTTTCAGTTTTAGAACGTCCGCGGTCCCTGGGACCTCACATCACTAGTTACGTAAGTAAATTCGAATTATCTTAATTTAATTAAATTTTCTTGAATTTCTTTAATTATTAGTTATATTATTATTGTTACAGTTATGGATCCATCATCGGGCCCTTCTCGGCGAAGAATTGATGATCCTGGTTTAGATGAGCAAATACATTTGTGGATGGAAGACGAAGTTGATGACAATGGTGATTTACCTTTTATGGATGATTCAGATAACGATGAGGATTTCATAGTAGAAAGTGACCATGATTCTAAGTCCGAATTGTCAGGAGACAGTGATGAAGACACCTCAGAGATGGAGAGTGGTAGGGTCTCTGATTTTTATTATGGAAAGGACAGATTCAAGTGGATGAAGAAGGAGGCCCCAAGAAACATGCGAACACCATCACATAATATTGTGCGTTTACCAGGTAACAGGACAGTTCGTGAAACAATTGATGAACTTTGGTCTTTTAGGTTAATTTTCAATGATGATATGCTCAATAAAATAATTATTCACACCAATGTAAAGTTGCTAAAAGTGCGGGAAAAACTTAGTGATGCTAGCCAAGTTGACTTCTGTGACCTCACTATGGAGGAACTAATGGCTTTTCTTGGAATTCTCCTTTTTAGTGCAGCATTTAAATCAAATCACAAAGACATCGGAGCAATGTTTGCTACAGATGGCACGGGGCGAGAAATATATAGGGCTGTTATGTCAGGTGAAAGGTTTTTGGTACTTCTTTTAGTACTGAGATTTGACGATGTCACAGATAGAGACGTAAGAATAATTACCGATAAAGCTGCAGCAATCAGCGAGCTTTTGGGACTATTTTTCAAAAATTCCCAAAAGGCCTACACCATCGGCACCAACGCCACCGTTGACGAAATGTTGGTTTCATTTAGAGGCAGGTGTGCCTTCAGGGTTTATATGCCAAATAAACCAGCTAAGTATGGAATCAAACTTCAAATTTTAGCTGATGCGAGAACCAATTACGCATTCAACTGTTATATATACAGCGGAAAGGGGAATGATGGAGCTGGTCTATCAGAATCTGAACGTAAGTACAGCATTCCGTCTCAATCGGTGGTCCAATTATGTAAGCCAATTATAGGCACTAATAGAAACGTAACAGCTGATAATTGGTACTCTTCAACAGAATTGGTTGAGATTCTAAAAACGCAAGGCCTCACGTTTTTACGGACACTGAAGAACAAGAGACAGATTCCTAACGAATTTTTGCTGAGTAAATCAAAGAGTTATTGGATCAGCCCTGTATGGCTTCACGAAAAATATGACTTTGCTGTCCCATGCCCCGAAAAAAAATAAATCTGTAATATTGATTTCTTCGATGCATCATACCGCCACTGAGGATCCTACAACTGGGAAACCAGAAATGATATCGTACTACAATTGTACCAAAGGAGGTGTTGACAGTCTGGACCAAAAATGCAGTTTATACTCCTCTGGTCAAAGAACCAACAGGTGGTCTATGGCTGTTTTTTTTGGAATAGTAGATATGTCAGCCATTAATGCGTTCATTATTTACAAATCCACTGTTAAACAAAACAGTAATACAAGACTTCAATTTATGAAATCATTGGCTAGAAACCTTGTCGAACCGCATATGAAAATTTGGCTAGCTAATACACGGATTCATAGAAGCTTGAGGATGTCAATAACAGCAATTTTGGGATTACAAGAGGAGCCTCAAAGTGAACCTGAATAAACCCTCACCAGGGAAAATAGAAAGACCTGTTACTTGCACCCTACAAAACAAAGGAGAAAGACTGTCTATGTTTGTTGCCGTTGTAAGAGGCCCATTTGCCTTCAGTGCAGCAAAAAGATGTGTACAGACTGCCAACGCAGGAGTGATGAATAGCACTTTGCATATTGCAATTTTTTCTATTTTTTTATATGATATCAAAAATATTTTTCTTTATTGTTTATTATAGGATTAAAAGCAGAAAATCACTGTGTTATTAAGTTCATTCTGAAACACCTAAAACTTTTTTAAAAGCATTTTTTAAAAACCTTTGATAAGTTTGCCAAAAAATAGTTTAATGCAAAACATTAAAGTTCTGTAATTATGTAATTTGCCCCTTGGATTATGGCATTTATCACCCTGGGGACCAAATTTAAAATTTAAATATCGCGGTCTGTAGGACCCCACCTCACCAGTTATGTTCAAAAAATCCACCTCACCAACTAAGGGTTAAGCATAATATCACAACTAATCCTCCATAGTCTGAAGGGTAACTGCCCCATGTTTGACAGTTTTCGTTCAAGTCGAGTATTAACTCAACTGGAATTTTGTATGACCGGAGAAATAAAATTTTAATATTTAGTTTTCTTAATTAAGTATTAATCATTACATAATTAAATGTGAACTTATAACAAATCCCATAATTTATTTAATTTTAGAATGGTGGGATAGAATCAAAAAGAAGTTGCGTTTTTCTGGATGTGAATATAAAAAACGAAAAGCGGAAAAAGAATAGATTTGCACCAAACAAAAAGGCACTTTCCTAAAATATTTAAAACCAAAAGAAAGTTTTGATAGAGACACTTCAAGCTCATGTAGCCGTGACGTCGATAGAGATTCCTGTTTTGGCAAAACTCAACATTTTGAAACATTAGGATTAATTGAAGAAAGTGTTTCGGAAGATGTTGGCGTTCCAACAGTGTCAGAACAATCTAGTGACAAAAAATTTGTTGAAATTGATTCAAAAGATTTTAGTGTCAATGTTTTTGATGATCCAGCTTTATGGCCAAAATTGGACAGTACAGTGATAGATATTTAGATAAAAAATCTGATGTGGCCAACACATGACTTTCTTCATATTTCGGGTATAGATATTTAAATTATTATGAATAGCATTATGAGGCAAAATTATTATTTTGTATCGTAAAAGAATACAGTCGTCCTTACTGCCATAAATTACGTATATTTTGAATACGTTTACAAAATTCACCACTACGTGGTGGTGGCGCTGTATACTGAAAATTACGAAAAAGTTGAATATCTCCAAAATCGATGGTTCTACGAAAATTTGTTTCAAACAAAACCTGGAAGAAATATTATTCTCTACAACTCTGGTCCTCACAAAGATTACCAATGACGTTTTTAAGGAGATATTTGTGGGAAACCAAAAAAACCGATTACTTATAAATAATTCCTAAAAAATAACTGCTATGGAAAATTGTTTCAAATGAAAGTTGTAGGAAATTACATTATCTATAACATTTGTATAGAATTGTATATACAATAATGATGTTTTAACGGAGAAATATAGCAAAACCCGAATTGGGTTTCGAATAAACCTCGACTTTCGGTTAACCGTTATTGTCCAAAAACTAATCAGTTCTTTGTGCTCATGCTAAAGTGTTATATATGAAGTTTGGTAAGGATATGGCAAGTACTTTTTGAGTTAGAGCACCCACAATCACATACACACAGACATCATTCCGAAAATATTTTAAACGTGTTCTAGGGACCTCAAAACGTATATTTCCGTTGAAATCTCGAAGTCGATTTTTTTTGTGATCACAATACTTTCCCATTACTACACATGGAGAAAGTAAAAAGGGCTCCCTGTTAAGCTTACACAGTGTAATTTTCCAAAAGATAAGAACAAAAGATGTTTTAACGTATCCTATTATATTAGAGTATTGAGTAACGGTGAGCAAATTAATAGGCAATGGTTGGTTTATTCACATTCGAAGAATGTAGTATTTTGCTTTTGCTGTAAATTATTTTGTAAATCAAACACTGCATTACCATCAGAGTGAAATAACGATTGGAAACATATTTCTTCAGTTCTTCAACGCCACGAAAGGAGCCAAGAACATTATAACTGTTTCCAAAAGTGGTTAGAATTAGAGAAAAGGCTAAAAAATAATTTGACCATCTGTAAAGATTTGCAAAATTTAATGAAGGCTGAAAAACAGTATTGGATAGATGTTCTAAAATGCTTAATAAACGTAGAGAAAAATTGACTGTTTATGGGCTCCTTTTCTCGTGCGGTTACGGATAGGAAATTGAACAATACTATGTACTTTGCTAAGAAAGAAAGAAAACAGTGCCATCGGGAAAATTTAGTAAAATACTAACATAATATATTGTGTATGCCCATGCTTGTAATGAATAAGAAAATAAAAGTAATTATTACAACATTTTTGGTGATTATAGATGTTTTTTGTCAAAAAGCTGACAAAATTAGTAGGATTAAATAAATTTTGCATTGGAAAATAATGAATGTTCCCTTGAAATAGCGTATTCTCAAAACTTTGTACGGTGTTGGTAAGACGATATACATTCATACATAAGTATATTTCGCTAACCGTGGATACTAGAAACCACGGTTGGTAAAGAATTCATTTATTAGGGGCGACAAAATAAATTCTTGCCCACTCTCGTAAAAAGGCTTGGGCCGGCACTGGTCCTATTGTAATTTTGTGACTGCTAGAAAGAGGGACATTTTCTGGATTGGGTGGGCAGCGGGATAGATTGTCAAAAAGTGAGATCATCCTGCCTAAAGAGGGACGTCTGGTCACCTTAATCCAAGCAAATCTGGGCCCCTACGAGGAGGGGCCCCCGATGCGACGCATAGGCTGCATACCCTAGAAGGCCGGCCCTGGTGAACAATAAAATGTCTTTAACAAAATCTTCCATTACGTGCATGCAACCTTTGTAATTAACAATAGCTAGAAGAAACAAAAAAGCTTGTATTAATAACTAAGATATTTGTTATAATAAAGTGGCAAGTTTGAATGGCGAGAACTCTTGCCATCCGTAGTCAACGCGTTAATCTTTTTGGTATGTCCAGTTTTTTCACATTTTTAAATAATCTATATTTATAAAAGTGAAATAGATTATGTTTGTTCTTTATACAAATACACACTTTTGAAGATAACTTCACAAAAGTATACACTAGTGGCCAAAATTCTGGAAACCTTTCTTGTTTTCTTAAATTTGTATACAAATTCAAAAATATTTCATTAATCTTCTCTAAACTTTTAAAGTTTTGTTCAAGAAATCTCTAAAGTAAGTAGCGTATTATATTGTGAAAAAATATACTTTTAAGTTCCCATATATCATAAATATAATTAAATTGTAATGAATTACCATAACAAAATATCATTTATTTTCAGTCTTGAATTTGACTCTTGAGTTATGTGCATGTCAGCTGACCATGCTTAGTGATTGGTTGATTTCAATTGTCATGTGATAATTTCTAGTCAATGGTGTGTTATTTATATGTCATTTAAGAGTTATTTCTTGTATCAGTTGTCTCTAATTAGTTGAATAGGCAAGTGGCTTTTCATTTTTGAATTTTTCTTCCTTTTTCGAATTTGCTAGGTAGTTTCTTGTAATGGCACCTACTAAAACTAAAAGAATCAGATGGACACCTTCAAAACATACTAGAGCAATTGTTCTTCATGAGGAAAGGTATAGTTATGAAGATGTTGCACTGAAGCTGGAAGATGAAGCCACTAAGTCTGGAGTTTGGAAAGTTTGCCAACGATTCACAGTGAATAGAAATGCCAGAAGAGTTGCCAGAACTGGTCGGAAGCCCAAAGTTAGTGATCAAGATGAAAGGAAAATATGTACATTGGTTCTTCAAGACCGAAGAATCAGTTTAAAAAAATACAGTCAATCCTGAAAACCACGGGTGTCAAGGTATCTGAGAAAGCTGTTTGGAGGAAATTATTTAAAAATAGTTTAAAGGCCAGAATACCCTGGAAAAAACCTTATTTAAATGCGAAATAAAGGTTAAAACACATAAACTGGGCCAAAGAACACCAGTCGTGGTCATTAGAAGACTGGTCTAAAGTTATTTGGAGCGACGAAACCAAAACATCCATCTTTAGAATCCAGAAAAGTGGGAGAGAGAGAGATAGGGGATATTCAATGGGAGCATTGCGCCTATCGTCTTCTCAAGACTTCTGGAGACCAAAGAATCTTCTATCAGTGCAACTCTCACTTTGCAAGGATATTTATTTGCTTAAAACTAACCTCTGGTGCAAATTCGAGATATTTTGTAATGAATACGTCTAAGAATGCATTTTGCACATCACGTAGAACAAGGTTTATGGGTTAATTTTTTCTAGTGGTCAGAAATCTTGGGGGGTACCCCCCTCTGTATCCGCCCATGTGTTTGATAGTATGTTGCCTTAGAAGCAACATAATGTCTACTCATGGTACCAACAGGCAGCAACCCCATAGCGCCAACGAAATTTGAGCAAAACGACGATTTTTGATGGCAAAGTTTAGCGAGGTCCTATTGTACATTTTCTGGATCATGTGGGAAGTGGGATAGATTGTCAAAAAATGGGACTGTCCTGCCTAAAGAAGGACATTTGGTCACCTTAATACAAGCAAATTGGGACCCCTACGAGGAGGGGGCCCCAATGCGACGCATACACTAGAAGGCCGACCCTGATGAACAATAAAATGTCTTTAACAAAATCTTCCATTATGTGCATGCAACCTTTGTAATTAACAAGCTAGAAGAAACAAAAAAGCTTGTATTAATAACTAAGATATTTGTTACAATAAAGTGACGTTTGAATGGCGAGAATTCTCGCCATCCATACTCAACGTGCTAAGTATTTCAGATGTCCAGTTTTTTCACATTTAAAATAATATCTAATATAATATTTACGTTTTTACACATTTCCAGGGGAGGAGCGGCAACTGCCCTCCCCTTGCTCCCCCTCCCCCTCCCCCCCGTCAACGCCCATGATTTATTTATTATTTATGAATATAATAAAACTGGAACTGACAGTGATGTAAATATTTTTATTGATTTTCTATGCATAAGAAATTGCCAAAATAAAAATAAAATATGCAGTTTACATTTAATAAATATAACTCACAGAAAAAGAACTGAAATAGTATAGGTTAAAGGAAAACTACTGTATGCTTACTATGAAACTGTTAATTGGAAAGGAAGATTGGTTGGAGTTGAA
This sequence comes from Uropetala carovei, assembly GCA_036926305.1. NCBI lineage: Eukaryota > Metazoa > Arthropoda > Insecta > Odonata > Petaluridae > Uropetala > Uropetala carovei. The sequence goes on from JAXCHB010000115.1 coordinate 443,321, forward strand.
AGCTTTTAAGCCCTTCATTGGTGACAGAGAATTACCACATTTCCTGGTCAATGAGGCACACTGGTCAAAAGGACGTCTATATTTTAAAATATTTTTTAGAAAAAATATTCAATGCATTTATGCTTACATAATTTACAGCAATAAAAACAACTATGTATGGCTCTAAAATAACCAACTATGAATTTTATTTATTATAGAACATGAAATTACAACATTAACGATGACATGTGCTAGCCAGGGAGAACCTCAGGACAGACAGTGCAGGTCATATACTTATGTAAAAATGTTTATGCTTGAGATTCAAGTGTAAAGTTTTATATTATGTTCATTACTGCTAATTGAATAGTAAAATCGCTTTAGAAACCATCGCTTTTGATGTTGGGTGAGTTCTTTCCTCTATTTACCTCATACTAATGGAATACTGTAAAGTATCAGCTTCTTCAGCATATCCTATTATTTTTAGATGGTCACCATTAAATCCATTTGAATTATTTGTGTGAGGAAAGCAATATTGTGTTTTTGATCTTCTGAGAGCAAATGCCAGTTTCTCCAACTACCAATGATAAATTTGAGACAACCAGTTCTTATGCTGACTTTACAACCACAGTACCTTCAGCTGATAAGACATGGATCAGTTTTTGGCAACCTTTCTATCTGAAATACAATGAACAGTAGGTAAATATTATATTAACAACAAGTAATTCTTTGTTGCTGATGAGGGATATAGTCTGAAAAGCTTTCAACTCATCATCTATCCAACCTATTACTACCTGTTTTACAGTAAGGATACATTGAATTTCCTTTTGTGCATGGAATTCCAATTGTTTTTGTCTTTCCTCTTCATTAAGTTCATGTATAAAGAATTATTTTTTATCTATGGAAAAATATTTAATCTATTTTATTTGGCCCACGTCTTCATCACTTTGATCATATGCTCCACTGATGGTTTATTGGAATTTTTTAACATCTGAATTGCATCTTTTAAAATGTTTCTGTAAAAAAAGTTATTATCAGATTTGGAGTGGTTACATTGAAGTACAGGCGACTCCCGAGATTCAACCGGGATGCGTTCCTGAAAAGGTGGTTGAATCTCCAACAGTCGAATCAGCACAAATTCAAATAATTAGAGCAGAAATAACGATGTCTAGACTGAAACTAAACCTCTCGTGGTTGGGCGGGCCAAAAATTACTTCACATAAACTAGTTTCTAATTTGACCGATTGATTGGCTGGGTCGAATAAGCGGGATTTGACCGGTCTAATTCTCGAGTTGGTCGAATCTCGAACGGTTGAATCTTTGGAATCGCCTGTAATTTGAGTCTTAAATTAGCACCATTATAAATAAATTGTAAATCACAAATATTAGTAACAAAAATATAAATAAAAATGCATCTATAATTTACGATTTGTTGTGTAACTTTAATAAAGCAAATTTACAAACTTTTGCTTATCTGTATTTCATTTGAGCACTATTTTTATTGAAGATATTAGTTAGAGCTGATAGAATATAATGAATTATTTGAATTATTTACCAAAGCATAGATATTTTATTGGATTCAGAAGGTTTACTCTTAACCTTTATCGTACGGATTTAAATGCCTGCTATGGGGGCCGTTGCCCAGATTTATTTGGGATATTTAAATAATACGTTTATTTTTGAGTAAATTATCATATCTCGGGAACTAATAACGATAAAATCTTCAAATAAAAAGTATTTTATAGGAAAAATATTGACAAGTTGCCTAGTTAAAGTTACATGCTCAATAAATTCGTAGTAAAACCAAATTTTTATGGTAATACACTGGTGGTAGTACCTATTTGCCTCGTCCACCAGGAATCGGAAAATATCCTTAAAATAGAGCATAACAATGCCAAATTGTGGAGGCTTCCAGTGAGCATCCTCGTGAACCTTGGCCACTCTCTCACTAGCCTCATCATACGTGTCTGAACTGCTATCGCAATAGTACTCTTACATCTTCCCCACTTTCCTTTTTAAGGCCATCATGTATAAAATTACTTCCTAAGAAACTATTACTTGCTGCCACACAAGTCAGGCAGTGGCCGAAAACTAAATGAGAATGACCATGGAAGATCCTAATATGTACCACATGACAGAATAAAAAGAAAAGAAAAAAGAACACAAGATAAACATGGGAGGATGAAGTATATAATCGAGAGGCACACTGCATTGCATTACGAAGAGGGAGAAATGAAAACAAGAAGCATTCTCATGAACTGGCACTCTGCACCACTTCAAGTGGTAAACAAACTATATCTCTAAGATAAGCTAACTACCTCCATGTGCTGCAAGGTAGGAAATGATGAATAATCATCTGTGAAGAGTTTGTCCAAGGGAAAAATCCTTCTTTGCTCCAGACGTAAAACCCTGCAACTTGCACTTAAGTGCACACTTGGCCAACAGCACATACATTTTATGTACACTAAAGTGCACATACATACTATATAGATTAATTTTATGAGGGGAATTTAAAATTTGACATTGTGTAAAGGCTTTGAATTTGAAGAGGAGAGGCATTGAATATGAGTCTAAATCTTCCATCAGAGTTTTTAATGTAATGTCTTTGTCTAAAATGCATAGGTTTGGTGTTCTTTGATGAAAATGTTGTTCGATGAGTCGAGTGAAAGTTTAGGAAGCTGAATATTTTTCTATTTAGTCCTACACCAAATTTAGCTCTTACAGCAATATTTTAGCTACATTTAAGACAGGAAGCTATCTAAATCTAAGGCAATTGCTTTCCATTATGATGGAAATGTTTACCATATGGCAAACCACCAGTGTGTTACCACACCCTCTAGTCATGCAGAAACCTCAATGGGTTACCTACTGGTCCCAGCAAGAATGACTAAAGAAGAAATTAATTTCATCCAGTTCTCTGAACACATACACACAAGCTGCACTGCTTGTAAACTGCTGTCTCGCTGAAGCTAAATTCTTTTAAATTTATTAAAAAACAAATTATATTTAATAAAATTATTAGGGGGCAAGCCCCCTGTTCACTGACACTCACCAACCTCCCCCCCCCCCCTCCCCCCTCTCCACTTTGCTCGCTGTTATTCGTAACTACCATGTACATATTGGATTTAGATTAGTTTAATGGGAATATATTTTGAATATGAGTTTCATGATTATATTTGATAAGGGACGTATGTTTGGTTTTTAATAACAAATTAAGAAAATTAGTTGAATAACTCGATAAAAAAAAACTTAGGGGCTGAAATTCCCGGAGATTAAAAATGGTTGAGGTATAGAGTGTTAAAGAGAGAGAGACAACCTGAAAGAGGATTTTAGTAATATAGATAAAAAATCTGATGTGGCCAACATTTGACTTTCTCCATATTTGGGGTATAGATATTTAAATTATTATGAATAGCATTATGAGGCAAAATTATTATTTCGTATCGTAAAAGAATACAGTTGTCCTTATTGCCATAAATTAGGTATATTTTGAATATGTTTACAGAATTCACCGCTACATGGTGTTGGCTCTGTATACTGGAAATTAAGAAAAAGTTGAATATCTCCAAAATCGATGGTTCTACAAAAATTTGTTTCAAACAAAACCTGGAAGAAATATTATTCTCTACAACTCTGGTCCTCACAAAGATTACCAATGACGTTTTTAAGGAGATATTTGACGGAAACCGAAAAAACAGATTATTTATAAATAATTCCTAAACAATAACTGCTATGGAAAATTGTTTCAAATGAAAGTTGTAGAAAATGACATTCTCTATAACCTTTGTATAGAACTGTATATACAATAATGATGTTTTAATGAAGAAATATCGCAAAAACCGAATCGGGTTTCCAATAAACCTCGACTTCCGGTTATCCGTTACTGTCCAAAAACTAATCAGTTCTTTGTGCTCATGCTAAAGTGTTATATATGAAATTTGGTAAGGATATGGTAAGTACTTTTTGAGTTAGAGCACCCACAATCACCTACACACAGACTTCATTCCGAAAATATTTTAAACGTGTTCTAGGGACCTCAAAACGTATATTTCCGTTGAAATCTCGAAGTCGATATTTTTCGTGATCACAATACTTTCCCATTACTACGTATGGAGAAAGTAAAAATATAAATAACATGAATACTACGTTCGATTTATTTGCATTAAATTCATATCATCGATCAATTCGAGCAAGTTTTAATCTTATTTTCAATCTTTAAGCCTTTATTTAAGTGCATATGCACAGAAATTACCGAGGACAACAATATTGGTAACCATGGAATCTTATTATTGAAATGTTAAAAAATTTACCAAAACTCAAGTATAAATTTAAAATATGAGCAAATTTGAATGAGATTGAGTATTCGACGGTAAGAATGAGAATCCTCATTCATTTTGGCATGTTTTAGTGCAAATTTCGTGTAGATAACTTAATTTCAAGATATTTTAAAGCGTAAAAGAATGAAAGCCTTCAAACCAAAAAGGTCATTTTTATGTGTTATCTTATGGGAAAGGACATTCATCCTCTGGAGTCGAACCCGTGACCTTTTCAGAAATTTTTTTAGTCTTAACGTAAAGATTCATCAGCACTGAAATCCTGAGAAATTTCAGGCTTCTAAGTTTATTTCTAATCGAGTTATTCACAAAACTAGAGCATTACGTATCATGATGATCATTACGATTTTATAATATAAAGAGATTTACTCAAAATGTACTGACTTAAAAAAATCACGGAAATAAAAAAATTATAATGCATTCTGTTATCATATTTCCAAAGGCAGTATTTAATACATTTAAAAGTGCCTGATAAAAAGAAGAAAAGGAAACTGGATTGGGTATATCTTGGGAATAAGTGAAACTGTAAGGGACATAATCCAGGGGTAGGTGAGGAAGACAATATTAGATTAGGCAGAAGGATACAGAGACACAAAAGAAAAAGCTCAAGACATGAAATACTGACAAGCAAACATTTACTGCTAGAAAAAAGGAACTGCCTGTGGGCAGAGCACTGAAGAGATTTTATACATTCAAGAGCTCATGAAATGAACAAAAATGTATTAACTGGAAAAAATACAATTCTGATTTTAAAAACTAATTGGCAAAATTCAAGATTAAAGCTGAAATAACTTCACCTTAAATTAGCATTTACATTAAAATTACGAACTTCTTACACTACCCACAACAAAAATACTGAAACAGAGATCATTCAAGCTCAAGATTTTCAAGCTGAAATTCTTACTTGGGTTCCTCACAGGCTACTACTTTCTGGAAAATTCCAACACAGGCACCTCGCTTTCCTTCCCAGTATTCTGGATTTGGATCAAACCTTTCCAACATGTCAAATGCTTTTGCTGCATGGTAGAAGTGACCCATTCTGTAGCAATCATTTGCAATTAACTGTAATAAGCTAAATGACTCTGGTGAAGCCTCCATTTTCAAATACAGCTCCCATGCTTCTTGTGGCTTCTTATTCATTATATCTTCAAGGAAGAGTAGAAAATGACTAAATTCCAAATGGTACAGAGATAACTGTAAGACTAAAAATCAGTACTAAAACAAACATGCATACACAATTAGTGCTTACATACAAAATGCATCTGCTGATTTTTGTGCCAACTGGATAGCCAGGCTAAGTGCTATAAATATTGTGAAATGTGAAAGAAATATTAATTAACATGGAACAAAAGAATTAAAAATAGACAGTTGCTTGAATCTTATCTGGTTCATATTAGTCAAATGTAGAAAAAATTAAACATTGATATATCATACTTAGTGGAACATTTGATATGAGAATAATAAAGATATAGTTGATGAGATTGAAAGATAGTAAGGGAATGTGAAATGACATTGAGGTATGCTGTATTTTGATCAACATTTTAAGCTGTCCAGCAAAAAGTTCTTCTACCATCTGATTACAGATATGATAAGAAATACTGACAGATCACTGGAGTGATAAGCAGGGGCGTTTCTAATGTTGGTGCAATTAGCGCAATGAACTGAAGGGTCCCTCATATTGCGGGCCCCAAAGTAATTCACGAATGGCGAGATTGATTGATTCTTGCTCAGATGCTTACCTTTGTGTTCATAATCATTGGAATCGCTCTCAATAAGCAATTCTTCCTCAATTTACACATTCGGTATTTTATGTTAAATAAAATCAATAATGTAAATTAAAAATTTGAGAATGAAAATCTGAATTTTTGTAGCAGATCAGTTCAAACAGGCTCCTATGAAAATTGCAATGAGTAGCTTAAAGTCTTAAAAATGCCCCTGGTGATAAGGGAAGGTCTCAATCTCTTCAAATGAAAGTAAGCACTTTTTCAGAGGATTAGTTAAGACAGCAAATTATTTACTTCTAGCAAACTTAAAGATTCACAAACCTAAATCCAATGTCATAAGATATTAGCTAAAATTACAGTTAAAATTAATAGTTCAGTAGTTATTTAAAAAATTATTGACATTGTAATGCCATACTCTGCTTCAAAGAAGGAAAATCAGGAGAAGTAAAAGGTGACTCCCAAATACCCAACCTGCCAAATTTCTTACCCATTCTTCACATGATGCTTGTAGAGAAAACAGGATGACTGAGATGCAATAAAGTGAAAGAAGCCTAGAAGCTACTGCGTGATCAGCCTTATGCGCAGTATATATAAAATTCAATTAATGCCTACTTTTGCTATCTGAGAAACTATATTTTTTAAATTCTTTATAGCATACATCATGCTTTACGAAAAAAGAAATATTTAAAATTTCTCATTGGCATGTCATTTATGTGAGGCTTTTTTATACTTACAGCATCTTGCCAGCAAACTGATATATGCATAGTCATTTTTTAACTTTTCATTTTGCACTAGATAAAAAGCTTCTTCTGCTTCTTTGTAATTACCTATGGCTGCTTTAGACTGAAAAAAATTGCAAATATCTTGTAGAATAATAAAACAAGCCTAGTATTTTAAATGTAAATAATTAAATAAAAACTCTCATATACTCAACTACCGTATCTGCCCAAATACAAGCCGATGTTTTTTGTCAAAATCTATCATGAAAAAAATCACCCCTCGGCTTAAATGCGAGTCCAAGGAAAATTTGGGTTATGGTTAAATCTCGTAGTCACTCATAGATGGCAGCACGTCTCATGATACCATTATATTTTTCTTAAAGTAAATATTTGACTTACAATGAATATTAATGAATAAATAATAATGGCCAGAATATTGAATTTAGCACTACCTGTGCTTTGTTACCATTTAAGGCTGGGTTTTTCACATTATTTGAATGGTCACATGATTTGCAGACGATTACGCAAATGCGTTGACGGCTTTGGATGCTCAACTGTTTGAATATCGGTAAATAACGAGAGATCTGCTCTGAAGGTATGAGCAATGGCTTGAACTGCAAAATTCAGCTGTTAATGAACAGTAAAACTTTACATGGAACGTGTATAATTATAAAAATGCAATTTCTTAAGGTAATGTAAATGCTAATTTCATTGGAAATAGACTTGGATAAAAAATTATCTTGGAGAGATCACTATTACTATATCTGACCTTTGTGGAAATGAAGATGAATGAAATTATTGTCACTGAATGTGGAACATTATTCAGAAATGCAAAATTATTAATTGGAGTAATATTTCAAAATGTCAACAACTAAACCATGTCCCACTTTTCTTCGATTGCAAATAATGTATTCTAAGCCGTGCATGAATTCCCAGCACACTTCAGCATAAAATCTACAAAATTTACATTTTTACCAAAAAATGGTGGAAATTTTTGGGGGTCGGCTTCTATTCGGGCAGATGCGGTATAACACTTTTTGGCATAGTAATTTATTAAAATTTTCAATTTGCAAACCGTGCATTATCATCCCAAGCTTTACATATTAAAGAGGTTTATTATTATGATCATTATCAATAATCCATATCTATAGCTCCTACAATAATTGGATGAAAATGTGACTACAGATAAAAAGATTAAGATAAACTTGTGTTAATTTACAAATAATTATAGTGAAACTGAGGGATTTAAGATTTCCACATTTAGTGTTTAATTTTTGTAGACCTGTCAAATGCTTAAGCAATGTATTGTTTTTTAGATTTAGGCCCGGTTGCATAAAGATTTCGTTATGGAACCAATAACTATTGGACTCATAAAGTTATGGGACTCATAACTTCCCCCGTGTTTCTTGAAGCTATTGTCGTCATAAGTTACCTTTTAATAGCTATTGCTCCATTCACATAGTTTTGTGGAAGCCGCTAGGTGGTAGCACGCGCAAAAACAAAAAAAATTAAGCGAGAAACTCTAGTTGAGATGACAAACTTCAATATGGCATCGTTTTCTGCAGTTTAATTATAATAGATAACCCACACTCATAGTTTTGGTACTTAGATCGTAGATACAACATTATGTAATGAATAGGCAATAATGCAAAAAATGTTAATACGAATAAATCAAACTGTAATTCGTAAAATAAAAAATAATAACAAAACGTATTCTATATTGAACGAGACAAACGGGAAAATGATAGCTAACAATAATTCACGATGTACATATTAATTATTGAATTACAGCGAACTTTAATTGATAAACAATCATACTATTAAAGAAAAAAGCACGCTAATGTCTACAGTAATAGTAATGAGACGGTAATGTCAACAGTAATTATAACAACACGCTAATGTCGGGTACGTAAATATAGCATATAAGAAATTGCATCTTACTTAACTCAACGAAATTCTGCTATTTATCGTGATGTTATAAATGCACTGTTCCCGTCAATGTGCACACTGTATAAACAATGTAGCGAAAAACAAAACGTAAGGCGTAGGTCTGTTATGACAAAACATCCGCCATCTTAGATTCTTATGGAACTCATAACATCTTAACCGTACCCATAGGTAGAGATAAATTATGGAAAGGCTTATGGAACCAGTAAGTGCTATTGAACGTTTCAGAAACTGCTTTTAGCGATTTTTCATAAGTTATGTAGTACATAGGCCTATCGGTTCCATAACTCGCGTTCAAGAAACCGGCCCTTAGTGTTATACCCACATTTAGTGTAATACATCTTCAACTAACTCATGATTTCCTACCTCTACTTTATTCCACTGAGTGGTTACTAATACGAAGCAAAGTCAGTAAGTAAGTCACGCAGTGCCTCCCGAAAGCATCAACCCACATCATCAAACGCTGAGAAAACCTCCAAACGAAGAATAAGTCACAAATGTTTATAAAAAGTAAAATAAGTGAGATACTAACCTGGAAAAAACATTTATTACTCAACATAATCCCTTGTAACATTAATACACTTGTCCCATCACTTTACCAGTCCCTCAAAACCCGCATCATAAAATTCTTTCGTCTGTTGTCTCAGCCATCGCCGCACCTCATTTTCAACCTCTTCATCATCAGAGAAACATTTGCCACCAAGGTGTTGTTTTAGCGGACCGAACAGGTGAAAGTCGCTTGGGGAAACGTCAGGATTTTATATTATTTATTTTTTAAAATACTGTATCTGAGTATACAACCTTTTGGAAATATCAAATGTTTTTGTTTTCGTGATTGAAGCGACCAAGAATCACCCTGTCAGTGGAAATACGCATAAGACTCTGCCATTTCATTACGAAGGTTTTGGTGAGGAGGAATCTTCCTAAACCCCGGTAAGTTTATAGTACTCCGCATTATTCTACAATCAATTGTTTCAATGCTTACTTTTTTAATACTTTCGCCTGGCTTAAGTGGATAAATAATTATTTTTTGTGGCGTCGCTTTTACAAGAGTTATGTTTTGTGATTGATTAAGTGGATGACATTTCCTGTAAATTACAGAAAGTTCACATCTTTCTTTTCCCAACATTTGCTTTCTTTGAGGTGTTAAGACCCAGTTTGACTCCCGGTCTTAGCAGTTCTATTCTTCTGTTTCCTCATTTCACATCACTACAGTTTATGCCTGTCGCGTAAGAATCTTCCGATCACTAATCATTTCAATTTAATTACTGTGCCGCATCAATTTACTCTCTACCTTAACTTATAAAATACAGATTTCTGATTACCTACGGATAACATTTTTTAAAAATATGCGCACACTGCCTTTCCCTCAGTGAGATTCTAACACGCAAACCTTACATTGGGAGTCAAATATCTAATTGTAAGTATCCTATACTGTGTAAATTCATTGCTAGAGTAAAATATGAATTATTAAAATCAACTTATTTTACAAACTTATTATTTTTTATGAATCAATTTAAAATTAAACGCGCAAATTTTGCGCAGGCTCAGCTAGTTTATACTATAAAAAAATCTAATGTGTCCATCACATGACTTTCTACATATAAAGTAATGAATATGATTGCTCTTGACATCAGCACCCTCAAGAATAATTAGTGACAATTACACTTGTGAATAATTTTGAAACACTGAATAATTTTCACATTGAAAAAACAATAAGTAAACAAAATTGTTCACTGTTGATATGGATAACAAAATATCAATGTGCAATTAAAATTATTCTTGGCAGTAAATGCATTGATATCAACAATTTAAAAAAATTTACCATAGAAATGGAAACAATGGTATTATTTGCAAAGCTGATTTGATGGACCAAGAAATTAAATACTAAAACATGGAAAACGTAAAGCAAACATCAACATCAAAAATGTCAAACATTCCTGTAGATTTATGATCAGCTGATTAGCCACAAAAATTTTATATTAAGATGTGTTCAAATTTTGTTAATTAGTATCCTAACACTAGATATGTTATTTATATGGAAATCTGAGATTCTATCACAACAGATGACACCCCATGTCAAAATTTAATTTATTTTTAGGTTTTTAGTGCCTTTAATATGAAAGTTGTATAAACTAATTTAATTTATTATATGAAGATGAAGTAGAAGGCCATAACATACATGGAAAGGAAAGATAAATAATAATTGAATGTACTATAAGCACTGGATAAGCTAACAGCTGCAGGGAATATAGTTAGCCCTGAAACAATGGCAAAATTTTTCAGGGAAGGATTAATCTGAATCCTATTGTAGTAACAAATACATTGTTTGAAATAGGGTTTATGATTTAAGGACTGACAAAATGAATAGATAGAAAAGAGTACAAAGACTGAGATATAGAATAAGAAAACAATGCATGGGCAGTTTGGACGTATGATGAAAATAAAGGTCAAGATATGACCAAGAGAGAAAAGGTTGTGCTAATTTTCGATAAAGGAGGAGCTAAAACTTCAATGTATACTCAAGTCAAGTCATTCACTGGAAAATGAGATAAGGTGGGCTTGGTCCACTGGGTCTATTTTCTCAGCATGTGGCAAACAACACTAGAGTTATTCTTATATTTTACTCAAAAAGTATGCAAGAAATATTGCATGAGACCCAGCACAATAAAATGACCTTACCTGAGCATAGTTAAAGTTAAATGTATCATCACCATGATGATGGCTACGTATAGAATTGAGATAACGAAGGACTTCATCAAACTGATGAAGAAGGAAGAAAAAGGAAGCCATACACTGTCTTCCTTGAATGGTATCTCTCTCACTGCAACTGTTTCCAACAGCTTGAAAGTACTGTTGAGCAATCTCCATTTCTTCTCTCTAAAGAACATACATAAAAGGTTTTCTGAATACTTAGAAAATTATGGCACTTGACTGGAATATAAGAGGGAAAAAATATAGTACTAATACAATAAATATTTAAATAATCAATTCCTTACTGATCCATTTTTGTGTCCAATGACAGCATGAATGATACCTTTGAGAATATATTCTGAATGTTCAGAGGCATTCACGTCCCTCATGAGATTATATGCCTCAGTTATATCCTCCTGAAATGAGAGAATCTACTTGAATAAAATCAATACATCTTATAACAGGATAAATATAAACATAATACTAATGCACAACAGTATTCAAATGAAATTTTATTCAAGTTTAAATGAAGTTGTCTTATTGATAAAAAATGCAAGATATGACCCAAAGGTTCCTCGACAGATGATACATAAAATCACAGGTATAAAATGATCTTCACATATTCTGTTACAAAATAGTCTCTTTGCTGAATCATACACTTCTATTGGCAGTATTTTCATGCCTGGAAACATTTTTTGAAGCTCAGTTTAGTAAATGTCCTTAGAGCTCAAAAGTTTACTTTTCTTCATTTGTCATTGTCATCCTGAGTTGAAGAGAGTGGTTGCTCCTGCAGGGTACAGCAGGGCTGCATACTGTGCTATCTGTCCAACACTAAACAAACAATGAAATATCATTCTGCTGACATTCGAGCCATAAAGACAGCTATGACAGACCAATTGTGCAGCATTCCAGAAAATGCCTTCTAGAGGTATTTCAACAAACTTCAGAAATGCTGAAAGTGATGTATCGATGCAAGGGAAGACTATTACGAAGAGGACAAACAGCAAATATTGTAAAAGTATCTTGTGTTCATTTTAGCAAAGTCAGTCCTGGAACTTTAAGGATATAAGCTGTATATGTTTTGTGTTGTTACTCACAATTGACAACTCTACTCAAATGATGATATTTGTAGGCCAAACTTATAATTTGGATTTCTCAAGCCATTAATGTCCTAATTCTCTTCTAATACTCTCAGTCAACAAAAAATTTACTAAACTAATAAAAACCACTCCCACAAAATAGATATCAATTGATACCTTGAGGCTCAATTTTAACCCTTTGGACAGTGCCGCATTTACCATAAGGCAAACTAGGCAAGTGCCTAGTAATTTCAAAGATTTAGTTTTTGTTTATGGTTCTTTAAAAATATTAAATAGCAAATATCCTCTATTTATAGTATTATATGATAAATAAATATGTGATTTCCTTTCATTCTAAAATAATGTGTTTTAATTTTCGATCAAGGGCCCCAGAAATCTGATTTGCCTAGGACCCAAAATGTGCTAAATGCAGCACTGCCTTTGGATGGCAAAGAGCCAATCAAGCCAATGCAGTAGGTGCTGCTGAGAACGCTAAGGACCAATTGAGCCAATTGTCAGAAGCAGGTTTTACTTTTGCATGTAGTTCACACTTATCAAGTCAAACATAACTGTGAAGAGGTCTATGAGAATAACTTGGAATCAGGAGCCAAATGTGGATGTTTTATGAGTAGATACTAGCTTGGTAAACCTGGACCCAACTAAGAAAAAAATCCACATTCTGAAATGGAAGAATTAATCTGACATGATAGTTAAGTGGTAGAATATCCATCAGCATTTGGAAGACCCAGGTTTGATTCACGGTCATGGCAGAATTTTTCTTCTAATTTCCCATATTCCAGCTAATGTCAATCACATGAGGATCTTATGACATTCTTTTCATCAAGTTCTGCCAAGAGATCTATTCAACAGCAAAGAGTTTCTACTTTTAGCCATATATGTCACTGTTGCAATCATTTTTCTCTTGATATTTTTGCTAAGCCTCAATTTGTGGCTGGGAGGTAACCTGGTGAAGTGTAGGCAGAAGTTGGACTTGTGCTGACTGACGCATTAAAATCATTGGAAGTAATTTGCCTAAAGACTCTGAGAGTGATACTGAATCATGAGATAGTAACTTCATTCAATCAAACTGAAATTAAAATCAATAGTGGCATTCTAAGTTACAGAGTTACTCAAATTAGGTTTAGTAAGCTTGAGAGTGGAAATGGAAGCCACATTCACAAGGTGAGATTTATGGAGTTAGATATTTAAGAAGAAATTTCACTGAGATTGTATGGGAATATAACAAACAATGATAACAAACTAACTCTTCCTTTTGATTTCACCTGTTGACTATAAAGTAAATAACTGTTAATGCTAACTTCTGCAAAACTGTTATTTTAATCTTTAATTTGAGGTCAACCATGAAATAACAGTGTAGAGATCCAAACAAATGGCAGTTATTATGAAAATAATGTGCAACTGTTGAATTTTAATTTTAAAAACAAAAAACAATTGAAATTCTTCAATTTACGATTAACAGCTTTCCTCCTCAGTCCATTTTGAATGTTAGCAATTATATTCATTTTTAAAGAGTCAAAACTATGGCGAATAAAGTCTGTTTAATGGCAGCAAGCATTTTAGGTAAAAACAGCATGACATTTTTAGCTAGGTAGTGACAGGCCTGGCATCAAGTAGGTTAAGTAGTTTATTTCATTTTAGTTCTATATATGCATAATATCTTATCGACCTTCAAATTATCATTTAATTGCTGATATGAAGGTTTATAGCTCAAGATTCAATTCATATTATTCGAATCACATGATAGACAAACTATACTAAAATTGGACAACATATTAATGTTACAGAAAACTGTCAACTAGTATTGTAATTGAGCAGGAAATGCTCCATGGGAAGAGAGAAGAACATACACTTCACAATTCTGCATACATATATAACACCCACAAAAAATTGATATATGTTTCTATGGATGTGAAAATAACTATTTGACATTTCAAAGCCCTTCCATAAAGGTACTTTACACAAATTTGTCTCTTATTTATCTCTTATATGTTTAACATTTATATATGCATTACGATTCACATGAAAAGGCTCTTGGGAGTAAGGAAGGAAATGCCAACAGTAGACAATATAAATAATGAAATAAAAAACTTTACCTGCATAATGTAATAGATGACTAAATTAAGTCTTGCTTCTGGTATAATACCCACAAGTGGTGGTAATATTTGTAAGGCACCTTCTCCTCTTTGAAAAACAACACTGTTATGTTGTATGATATCTTTATAGCAGTTGAAGCCTTGAGATGTTTGATCCTAAAATAGTTTTATAAAAACATTAATTATTTTGAAACAAAAGTGAATAGGTATACTTCATGTTGGGATACACAGATTTAAGATTATGAGGAGGAAATCCAAACTGATATAAAAAAGAATTTCATATAATAGTTACAGTTATTGGTAAAAATGAAAACATATGACGTATCTCATCAAGAACAACCAATAAGCTCTATGTATATCATTAATGAAACACATCAAGTTCAATTAGACTCTTGCATAAGGTGAATTTTCTGAATTGTCAACATAGACCAAAAATGAATTTATTTGAAAAATGTTACTACTCCAAGTCTCATAAAAATCAGCTTGTTTCTGAATGCGAGTCCATCACAACATTAATCATTTGATTTGACAGTTATTAGAAAAACTGCTGATATATGATTGTATTTCATTCTTCTAATCATAAATCCACTGATTTTCTACATTAGTCAAACTGAAAATAATGTATAGGCAACTCCCGAGATTTGACCGTTCGAGATTCGACAAACTCGAGATATCGACCAGTCGAATCGACCCAGCCGATCGATCGGTCGAATTAGAAACTAGTTTACATGAAGTAATTTTTGGCCTGCCCAACCACGAGAGGTTTAATTTCTGTCTAGACATCGTTATTTCTGCTCTAATTGTTTGAATTTGTGCTGATTCGACATTCGACTGTTCGAGATTTGACCGCATTTTCAGGAACGCATCCCGGTCGAATGTCACGAGTCGCCTGTACTAGGAAACACTGTGTATGCCGAGATGAAGTTCACTCTTGTTATATACAATGATCAATGAATCACCAATGAGGAGTGGTGCTTTGCAATGAATACTCATATGATTTCCCAACCATTTTATGACAGTAATTAAGTAATGACAATTCAACAAATTAAGTTTATTATATATAACTAATTCACAAACAGCTCTTACCAGCCTTTTAAAATAAGCATAATAGCAATAACAAAGATGATCACATTGAAACATGTCCTCAGCACGATTTAAATACCGTATTCACCCGAATCCAAGACGACCCTGAATCTAAGACGACCCCCCATTTTGATGATTCCGAAAAGAGAAAAAAGCTCAAATTGACCTTCATGACTACAAAAATTATAAATCTTGTGAAATATTTATTTTCTCTTATACTTTTCTTGAATGTCATTGTCTTTTAACATTTTAAAATCATAAGATCACATCACAAATAGAACCATTCAGGTTTTCAAACAAATTAAATGGTAGCATTCATTTTAAGATAACATTAAAAATAAAGTAAATACATTGAAAGAATATACTCATTTCAGGACAACAAAAAAACATTTCAATCCAAGTGCTGCATAAAATCATTTTATTGTGTTAGTCATCATCACTGTCTATGCAACCTTCACTATTTTCCTCATGCTCACTATCTTTATCACTCTCAACTTCATCATCAGACTCCCACAAAACATCATCCTCACTCCCATCCATGGCATTAGATAAGCAGCATTTCTTAAATCCTTTCACTATTACTTTTGCATTTATTTGTTGCCACGATGCCTTGATCCATTGGCAGAGCATTGCAACTTCTGGTTTCTTAAGATTTCCTTTTGGTGTTAAAGTGTGAGTTCCACTCTGTAACCACTCAGAATACAAAACCTTTAAATTATTT
Organism: Uropetala carovei; assembly: GCA_036926305.1. Lineage (NCBI taxonomy): Eukaryota > Metazoa > Arthropoda > Insecta > Odonata > Petaluridae > Uropetala > Uropetala carovei. The sequence continues at coordinate 459,712 of JAXCHB010000115.1, forward strand.
TTAAAACACTTATTGACAGCAACATCTAAAACTTGAAGTTGCGATGTCATTCCTCCAGGTATTACAATAAGATCAATATTCATCGCACTCATTATGTTTTTAATTTCAGGAGATAAGTGTCCTTGAATGCATCCAGTGAAAGCATTGCTCTTTGTTTCAGTAAAGCTCCTGGCCGTCTATTCCACACCACATGTAACCAATCTCTCATTAGTTCTTTAGTCATCCACCCCTTTTCTTGACACCTATTATTCCACTTGGCAAATGTTTCTTAGGCATTGTTTTCTGCTTTAGAATCACATATGGTGGTAATTTAGTCCCATCTGCTAAAACCGCCAACATTACCGTGACTCGCATTTTTTCGTTGCCTGTAGTTTTAATTAGGACAGATTTGCACCTTTTTCGTTCACAGTATAATTAGATGGCATGTAGAAGAAAACTGGAGTTTCATCGGCATTTCCTATTTGGCTCAAAAGGTATTTATTGGTTTTTCTAAGTCCAATTACGTATTTCTGGTAAGCGAGAAGTTTTTCAACGTAGTCTTCTGACAATTTCTGACACAGCGAAGTTCGTCGCCGTAAAGAAAAATTATTTCGTCGCATCATTCTCACGCACCAACTTCTGCTGGCCTTGAATTCTTGCAATGATATATTAAGTCCTCTAGTAATTTCATTAGCTTTAAGTATAATACTTTCAGTCGAAACAGGCATACCGTTCTTCCTCATGGTGCGCACAAACTTGACTACTTCTTCTTCAATGCCATGAAATCGGCCTAATTTTGGACCACTGAGTGACTTCCTTGTGGCTTTGGCTTTTTCTAGTTCCTGTTTTGAGAGTTTCCATCGACGCACATTTGCCTCAGATACACCGAACTTTCTACTCGCATCACAGTTATTAGTTTTTTCGGCGTAATTTATCACGATCAGCTTAAAATTTGTATCTTAGCTCCGTCTAATTCCTTTGTTAACTTTCCCTTTGCACTCGTGCCACGTACTTCAACATGATGTCATTTTAACTTAAGGGTTGTGCATTTAAATCAAGAATGCACAACTCAAAATTACTGTCACACTTAGTGAATCGCGGTGCGTCGTTCAAAAGGGGAATCCCAATGATTTCCGCTCTCATTTGTTTTGACATTGCGGTTGCCATTACGTGCAAGATGAAAGTACGTCGTCTGTGTTATGATCGTCGACGATGATTATTAGTCTAAATAATTATTATTCCCGTCATGTTTTTCTTATTGTTATTACTATTTGTTTATTTCACTTCTTTATGTACATACTTGAATTTGCTGTTGTGAATTGTTTACTCTAATATACCATTTGTTGTAAAAACCATTGATTAAATGCTTAAATATACTTCGTATTCGAATGTAAGACGACTCTTGATATTTACAGCTGAAAATTTGGAAAAAAAGGTCGTCTTAGATTCAGGTGAATACGGTATATAGGAGAGCCTCAATATATCAGACTAAAGGGAGGGGAAGGCCTGTCCATTATTGCTGAGTGTCCGTTACATCCAAATCAATTGAGAAAAATGTGTATGTTGGCTTAATTGCTAAAATTTGCAGGTTATGAAAAATAATGTTTTACTCTGCTATATATTTATACAAATTGTTAGAACATGTGCAATAATGGCATGGAGTTTTTCTAATTAATTCATAAAAAATATGAATCATATGAATTACATATACAATTTTATATTTTAGTAGTAAAAGGTGTTTGCAGTTTGTTCTTACAGACGTCTGAAACCTTTTGTTTTCAATTCCATGCTCTTGACACTAGCCACCAAAACACCATACTCCAGCTTATCAATTAATTTCAACTTTTTGTTACACTCAGATTACTGCTTACTTTTCTCACAGCCCTTCATAGAAACCGTTATAATCATTAATCTATTATAATATATTTTGAAGCGTGTTTGTGTATTTGTGTGTTTGTTCATGGAACTCCTCCTAAACGATAAAACCAAATTTGGTACGATTCTTCCTTACATCCTAACTTAGTGAATGGTCAAGGTTTGGTCAACCAGGATTGATCAGTGCTGCCAATATATGGGATTAACATTTTTCCATAAGATAACACGTATGAATCCATTTCTTGACTTGCAAGGTATTCTTCCTTCAAGCATAAAAATACATAAATATGGACCGATTTTTTTCGTTTTTGCTTTATTCGACGAATAAAACTCTATACTGTCTTATTCCTGCCAAGCTTACATATTAAACGGTCGAAGTTTTCAGAAATATGCTATTTGTTTCGAAATTTTGTGGATTTTTCGTATCCCTCCCGGGCATTGCCAAGGCGGCCGTCATTGTTACCTCTGATTCAGTTAGCTTCAATGAAGCTTATAAACAGACGAAAGTTTCGCGTTATTCAATTCGCACTTTTGTTTAAGCAACGAAACGATCGATGTTTATGGATAGCAACGTAAATAGATACTGATTATTATTCAGGAAGCATTTATTGATGAAAGTAATTGAACCTTCTTTCATCTATTGAATACTGGAAACTTAAATTTTTTGTAAGTAAAATCATTATACTCTACATTATAGTGTTTATTAACATAAATAAGCTCACGTATCTGGTGTACATTTACTGGAGTCAGTGTTCAATCATGGACAACTGTACGTTGCTTTTTCAAGACATAAAAGTAAATATTACAGTGAGGCATAATTACACAAGAAATGAAGCTGGATTTGGCAAAAGTGATATGATAGGAAATAAAATTATCGTTATATTTGAATGCAATAGGCTTGGAAATGGATTGTTACAAGCAAATATGATTAACTGTTAAGAAAAGCTAATTGTAATTTAAAAAGTATCTACTATATATTTTAAAGAGTTTTTATGTTGTGCTGTAGAATCTTCACTAAATCCGTTGAAATTCAATGGGAAATTCTGCTAGTCTATAATATAATTCGCTTAAACTGACCGGTGTGTGTGACCTTTTTTGGTGCATGTGTACTTGAACCGTTTACACAGCATTTTCGATTTTTCAGAGTGCAAGGGTTTTTTCCTTCATACATTAAAACGTAAATATGGACCGATTTTCTTCGTTTTTGCTTTATTCAACAGCTAAAACTCTATACTATCTTCTTCTTGTGATGTTTACATGTTACATGGTCGAATCATTGTGAAATACGCAATTGTTTCCGAAAATTTACGGATATTTCGTACTCTTTCCGGACGTTGTCAAGGCGACCGTCATTGTTGCCTCCGATTCAATTAATGCCAATTAAACCCTCAAATAGGTGAAAGAATAGTGTTATTCGCATCACACTTTAAGCATCGAAATTATTGCTGTAGCAATGTGAACATTTATACATAGCAACATTAATATTTATGGATAATTATTCAGTTAACTGCGTATGGGAAGCGTTTCTAACGATTCAATCAAAGCAGTTGAATCTTCCTATCATCATTTGAATGCTGGAATATTATCTCTTTGTAAGTAGAACCATTACATTATACATCTGTAATGCTTATTAATGCAAATAGGCTCATGCATAAATTTAAAATTAAATGAGAATAGGGACATACGTTATTTTTTTAAACACATTACATGGTTATCTTCTCTTCATTGATATTCTACATAAATGGTTGTATTGATTGTTGTATAAAAAAGAAAGGACATACATTTGAATAAAAAGAAAAACGTAAAAGATCGCGATCAATTACTGTGCAGGGAAATGGAGAAACAGGAGAACAAATCTGCTATGACCGAGAATACGAACCCGGGTCATCCACCTGCCGGGCGTACAGTCTACCACTGAACTACCTTAGCAGACTAATCCTCCTGTTTCTGAGTGGCAATAATTTCTTAGGAGAGTTAAATGTTAATTACTGAGATCAACTTATTTTACATACTTATTATTTTTTTTATAAATCAATTGAAAATATACCGCGCAAGCATTGCGCGGGTTCAGCTCAAAGGAAACTCTAGGCCCGTTGTATTACAACCACAACAGGCTTTTCTACTTGTATGAAATATTTTATACACGTAATATATTAAATACAAAAGTTGTTTCAAGCCAGAAAACCTATTACCAACGCAAGTCAGTCTGTCACAACCAGTCACAACAATCAAAAACAGGATTTTTATGAATTTACTGCACCATTTAATTATACATTGTATCTAATTATGGGGAGCCATGGCATAGTGATGATGGCACTAGAATGCTATGCTGAGCATACCCAGTTCAAATCCTGCAAGGGTAGGATTTTTTCCGAGGTTGCCTAGGCCCCTAGTTGCGTGGCTTACAATTAGAGGAGAACATGCAGATCAGTGCTCCGTCCTTCAGAAGGGATATTAAGCCCCCTTTGTGCTTTTTGTAAGAGTAGGCTAATGCCGGCACTGGGTTTCTCTCCTCCCTTCTGTGTGTATGTGACTGGTGTGGAAGGCAATGGGAAACCACCATTCCATATGTGTATATTCCCTACTCATTTCAAACCAATCTTGGAATTCAAACCATGAATGAATCTAATTATATCTCCTATAATATATTTTGAAGGGTGTGTTTGTTGGTTTATTGGTTTGTTCATGGAACTCCTAAATGATAAAAGCTAGAATAATCAAATTTGGTACGATTCTTCCTTACATCTGAACTTAGTGAATGGTCAAGGGTTTGTTTCTGTCCGTCACTTTGATTTGAAATGACGAACGATTTAATTATCGAACGTCACGTATTTTGCCGCATCCTGCAACTGAAATACAGGGATGAGTGTAGACTACTTTGAATTTGCACTTAAAATCACAGTACAAACTTGAGACTTGGATACTTCTTTGCGGGAAAGAACAAAATTTATATTTTTATTGAAGACAGATTCCGAATTCTGATCGAATTCACGTAGAAATGCGGTTAGAATCAATAAAATACGTGATTTTATCAGTTTTACTACAATACCAATTATAAGCTACCATGACAACTCCCATTGTCGCCGAAATTGAGAGTTCAATGCATTTATATGGGAAAAATTTTAACGTAACATCGTTTGTCAATTTCTGTGTACGATTTCAATTTGTTTACATGGAAACCAAATATTTGTTGTTTTTAATTGAATTATCTTCTCTCTACTATAAATATTTTGAAGAATGTGTTTGTGCATTTATAGAGCAACAACTACAAAACATAGAAGCAAGAAATGGTGCCATTTTAACTGCAATAAAAAGTTAAGCAAAATGGGATGCAAGGGCGGATCCAGAAACTTCTCAGGGGGGGGATCGTCCCTGCCAACTGCCCTATATTTTGAAAATCCCTACCCCTATCAGAATCCTTCTTTCTCTTGCTATACAGACCTAATCTGCGGCGAATAATTGAGGATTTTTGCTTATCCAAGGAGGGGGAGATCGCCCCCCCCCCCCCCACTGATGGGAGGGTTTTTAAAGTGATTTGAACTACGTTTTTTATATTAAAAATGTTTTTCTCTTTTAATTTGTCCCATTTAAATAACACGGGAATAAGCGTATTGTTGGATTAACAATTTACATGACAACCATTATAAACAATGCATAATATTAACTAAAAGAAGTAATATATACCTAATATAAACTAAAAGAAATAATATATACCTAATAAAACTAAAGGAAATAATATATACCTAATATTAACTGAAGTAGCGAAGAAAGAAACTCAAAGTGTGGCATAGAGTTCTCGAAAGCAAACTGTTTTTGAAACTACGTACATAAGTAACTTAAATAATTAGACGTAGATTTACCACAAATTGTGATTTTAAAACCTTTGAAGATATCGTCACAAAACTTCGCTTAGGTAAATAATTTTATCCTGCGGATAACATAGGCTATATGGCAATAAAAAATTGGGAGTGGGGGGTGAGTAATTCAATAATTATTTTCCCATGAGTTTACATGTAATTTTTGATTTTTCAGAGTGCAAGATTTTCTTCTTTCACTGATCTAAATAGGTAATTGCGAACGGGATTTCTTAATTTTTGCTTTATTCAACGGTTAAAACTGTGTACTATCTTATTCTTGCGATGCTTACATGTTACACGGTCGAAGTTTTAGATTCACTAAATCTATTGAAATTCAACGGGAAGTTCTGCTAGTACATTATATTACGTATATAATTAGATATAATGTTTTGATGTATTCATTTGGTGTTCCGTATCATGTATAGGTATCTATGAGATAAAATGTATTAGTGATGGCATTTACCCACGTTCACTATAATCCTAGTAATGGGAGTCAGACACACTGACCTCCCCTCTAACAAGCTTGGCAATATCAACGAAAATGTAATTATCATGAATGGTTGCAAGGCTGGCTCTAGGCAGTAAGTGAGGTAAGCAAGGCATTGGGGCACTGAAAATCAAGGGCTGCTCATAAGATTGAGGGTGGTTTCAGATTGCATCAATAAATATTGGGAAGCTGCTTAACCTTTGACTGTCGTAGGTCATGTATAATTAGGGTTGGCCAACCGATCAAAAATTGGTCAATTGACTGAATTTTTGAGTGCTTTTTTTGACCAAGTCAAAAATTGGTCAAAAATACATGCAGGTTTCCTGTTGCAATTCTGGACCTGTTAAGACAAAACTTGAAGTAGCACTAGTGGATATTAAACACATACTATGGACTTGGGATATTTTCCGGTTACATATCAAAACATTGCTCTGTCTCCATAACAACCATTACGTAATACTTAATTGAAAAATGGTTTACGGATAAGTGGATAACACATGCACACACAAACAATCCCTGCTTAATATGTATATAGGATATTTTTATGCTGAACTATAGCAATCTCAGTACAGCAAAGCTTCATAAAAATACAAGTACATGTATGTAAATACTTGTGTCTGATTATCAGCAGACACAATAATGATGTTTTAATGGAGAAATATCACAAAAACCGAATCAGGTTTCGAATAAACCTCGACTTCCGGTTAACTGTTATTGTCCAAAAACTGATCAGTTCTTTGTGCTCATGCTAAAGTGTTATATATGAAGTTTGGTAATGATATGGCAAGTACTTTTTGAGTTAGAGCACCCACAATCACATACATCCACACACAGACATCATTCCGAAAATAGTTTAAACGTGTTCTAGGGACCTCAAAACGTGTATTTCCATTGAAATCTCGAAGTCAATTTTTTTCGTGATCACAATACTTTCCCATTACTACGTATGGAGAAGGTAATAAATAAGTGCAGAAATAGTTAAAAATTATTTCTTATTAAATCTAATTAGGTAGTAATATTACAATCCTCTTGAAGATAAATCACAATTAAATTAATATTTGAATAATTAGAATAAAATAACAGAATTTTTACAAAATGGAAAGGAAAAAGCATTTATAGTCCAAGCTTATAAAATAAGTAGAAAAATGAAAGATTTAAAAAAATGTACAATAAAAATACTAAAGTAATTCTTCAAATACAAACAAATAACATTGGGATAAATCTTCTCCACTTAAATTACCATCTTTTTGCTTTCTCCTCGGCTGAATACCTCTATGCACCAGTGGAACCAGTTTTATTATTTACAACACTTGGACAGATCATAATCATAACAACATTTTCCACATCTTCTTCAACCATATTTAATTGCCAAAATTGCATTTAAAGTCTTGACACTCATTCTTTTCCATAATTTCGACTTTATAATGTTCATGTAACTAAATTGACGTTGAATGTTACATCATTTGAGTGAGGTAATGTGAGTACTATTAATGCCAGATCTGAAATGTCCTCAAAAGGATTTTCACCAATTGCATCTCAGTAGCTAGCGATTTCAGACCAAAGTTTTAATGATTCTGAGTTTTCTGTCAATATAATTGTATGTAGTTTTTTACACAGAAAATCAATATGAGTTAGCAATGCTGAATCTTTGACAAACATTTTAGCTCTATTAAGTATTCCTGTAGTATTGGGGAAATTACAGTAAAATGTATTTCAAGATTTACCAAATACTTATATTGATTTTAATAAAGCTATATAAAAGTATCGTATATACTCGTGTATATGCCGACTCCATGTATAGTACGACCCCTGATTTTTTGGTGAACAAACCTGATTTTTTCATATATCTCGTCCATCTACTTAATAGGTAGGGATAACGGATAAAAAGAAATTACTTTGTAATATTCCACAGTCTTTATTGTTTCTTCAATCACACACCGACCGGTTTCCACTACAAAATCATTCTAATGGTGTTACTAACCGACGTAACACCTTTAGAATAACTTTGTAGTGGAAACCGATCGGTGTGTGATTGAAGAAACAATAAAGACTGTTGAATATTACAAAGTAATTTCTTTTTTCTGAGATGTCGAAATTCCATAAAGTTACGCCGTCTACGATACTTTTAGTCCAACTCGTTCCAATCCATCCCTTGTAAAAAGACGCAAACAAAGACGTACATACATAAATTCCAGAAAGGAAGTACCCGTAAATCATCACTTATATCAAGTATTTGTGAATTTGAAGCTGTATATGTGAAAAAGATTCTACTTTTCACGAAGCAACATAACAACGATAAAGGACCTCACTGTTAAGGTTATCCTACCATTAGAATGCGTGCGGGTGGCATAACTTCACCGAAAATGCCCGTGAAGATACATGAATTTTAAATCCTCAAATGCATTACTCGTGTATAGTACGATCCCCAATTTTTGCAATAAAAATTTGGTCGTAAAAACTCGTACTATACACGAGTATATACGGTAATTAGATTTGTTTATTTTGAATGTTGTATGTATTTCTTTCCAAATACAGAAGACGTTAATTTGTTGTCAGATTAGGAGAAAATCGCTAATTAGCAACATATCGCTAAACCATAAAAAAAAGTCTCTTAAGTAAAAACTTGCTAAATCTAGCGACAAAGTCACTAAATTGGCAACACTCTATACTCGCCAATTCATCTTTGGCAAGTGATGTGGGCCCCACAGCGTCACAGCAGCAGTCAGTTTCCAGCCAGTCCACAAGAGAAGACTGAACTTGACAGGGTGCTTGCTAAAGCTACGTATGCAAGTACATAATTTTGCTGTTTCACATTCTAGAAAACCCCTATATTGTAGATTTTTTTGGTAAATTTCACCCAGTTTATACTCTACCAGGAAGAAAACACTTGGCTGGGCATCTTCTTGATGAGGCTTATGACAAAATACAACAAAAAATTGGTAGTGTTTTTGAAGAGGCATCTCATCTATCTATTGTCTCATATGGTTGGAGCAATGTTCAAAATGAAGGTATTGTCGCGATTTAGCAGATATCGTGGTTGCACTGTCTCGGGTGGGTTGCCGCTAGATGTAGGGACTGTCGCGGGCGGAAGCGGGCAGTAGCCGCCGAGACAAGGAGTGTACGGATGCACGAGTGATGCGCAGTGCGAATCGGCATCTATCGAGATGGCTGTGGTGCACCGATATTGTATTCTGTGATCGATATCGTGACATTTGGTGTCAGAAGTGGGATCGCGATGTTAATAACGCCCATTTGTGTTATTTGCATGTAGTTCGTGATTTTGTTCCCGGACATTGACCACGTGGTCGCCCGGATCTGTGCATGAGGCTTAGGAGTGGACGAAGTGATGATTTAGCACCAGCTATGGATCCATCAGTGTTTTGGAAGATCAACGAGGCGTTTCTGAAGGAGTTGCGTGCTCAGCAAGACGTTTATGCTCTCTCGTGCACCCCCGTCCTCCGTGCACTTAGCGCATCAGTTTTGGCCGCCATTCCCGCATTTTCTGGCGCCTGCGATGAGGACGTGAGCGGGTGGATCGAGAAAGTGAATCAGGTGGGAAGACTCGAGGGATGAGAGCCCGAAGCGCACTTATGCGGTGCTCTGTTTCGTATAGCGGGAGCTGCCTACAATTGGCACGAGGTGCGTGGGGTTAACCTGGAGACGTGGGCTAGTGGGTTGCGCTCGGCTTTCGCAGAGGAGCCTACGCTAGAGGTTGGTGCCGGCTGATGGAGGCCCGGGTGCAGCAGCAAGGTGAGCCCAGCGCACATTACGTCTGCGACAAACTCTGCATGTGTCGACGATGCCCTGTCAATCTGCCTGTGGAGGATCAGATCCGCAGGCTAGCGTGGGGTCTGCGGTGGTCGGAAGTGACGGCAGCGGTCATGTCTGCGGCGCCGCGAACGGTGGAAGCCTTTCTCGAGAGGCTGGAGACCGTAGAGCAGGTTCTGGAGTGCCAGGGGGTCACATTACTCGAACGCGGACTAGGGCGGTAACTGCGACGGACGATCTCTGTCGACATCCCCTTGGATAGGCACAGTGGGCCGACCCCAAGCAGGACTCAACTCAGGGCGGTATCCCGGACACGTTGGCGACGGTGTTGGATTGGCTCTCTTCGCGGTTGGACAATTTGGAGATGGTGGCGAAGGAATCGGGTGAGCTTGCTGCAGAGACTAGCCGCTAGAGAGAACATCGAAGGACAGAAAACCGTACAGGGGCATGCTACGCCGAGTGGAACGAGGTGGTACAAGAGTTGGGGTCAATCGAGACGGAGGTAGGTTCGGATTGGACTGGGTTTCTGGTCATGGAGGAAAGGTGCAACGTCCCACCAGGTACCCTGCCTTTGTGACCGCTCGAGTCCCTGACCAATCAGTGTCCATGGTTTCGACGCGCACGGTGGTTTGCGCTCATCCCGGACGTGAGTGGGCGAACCCGGGCTCCGTTCTGGAGGTGCAAGGAGGCACGGTTGCGGTTACCATTCTAAACGTCGGCCGTAGGCCATTAATCTTAAGACGGGTGCAGCGGCTGGTCGAAGCATACATCGGGCCGCACGAGGTCATCAGGAGGCTGAAGCCTGTCACTTTTTGGGTGTCGTATCCACCCGGCTATCGGTCATGGTGGCGATGGAATGTGTTCCCTGTGCATGTGTCACAGACGAAGAGTTACAGTTCTGGGTATTATAGCGGTTACTCGAGTAGCGGGGAGGTTTGTAGTCTGGGTGATAGCTCCATTAGCTGGGCCGATGACGATGGGTCGTCAGGGGAGATTGGAGTGAAGCGGTATAGAGTCAGAGCAGAGGCGATGGTGCCACTGTCTGGGGCAGGTTGCCACTAGATGTAGGGACTGTCGCAGGCGGAAGCGGGCAGTAGCCGCCGAGGCAAGGTCAAAAATAATACATGCATAATACTATGAGGGGTGATTAATACAAGGGAGAGTCAGAAAGTATCCGCAATGTATTTCTTTAAATTAATACAAAAACAATAGAGAACTTACAAGAGCATCATTTTTCAATATGGAGAAAATTTTCTCGGGTTTCCAGCCGGGTGGTGTGGAATAAGGCTTCCGATGTTTCGGCAACTGTCTCTGCTGCCATCTTCAAGGAGGAGTGTCGAGTCAAGTTTCAGGTTCGATATTTATAGGGGCCGGTCGTAACTTCTCCTTGAAGATGGCAGCAGAGACAGTTTCCGAAACGTCGGAAGCCTTATTCCACACCACCTGGCTGGAAACCCGAGAAAACTTCCTCCACATCATTCACCGAGAAAGACTCAAATCGTTTCCCATTTTTCAATAGTTCCCCTGCTTTTCAACACACTTAGTCCAACGTTTCACAAGATTCTGTACGCCCTCAGAAAAAATCTTTTTGGTCGAGTGACAAGCCACGCATGCACCGCTTCCTTCACTTCTTGGTCACTGACAAAGCGTCTTTGAGTAAACCAAAGAGGTGATAGTCCGAAGGGGCGAGGTCAGGGCTGTACGAAGGATTCTCCAATACCTCAAAGTGCAGTTTCTGGAGGGTTTCAACAGTCTGGGTAGCAGTATGTGGACGGGCATTGACAGATGTCCAAATGGTTGCACTTGTGCTCTTCTGTGAGTTGTTTGAGAACCCATCTCGCACAGACTTTATGAAAGTCAAGTCTGTTGTGGATTATTTCACGGGCAAAACCATGACTGATTTGTAGGTGATCTGCCACTTCATCAATAGTCACCCGTCTGTTATTCAGAATCATGGCATGGGTTCGTTCAATGTTCTCATCACTAACGGACATGGATGGATCATTCTTCATCAGTGACACTTATGCGACCGTTTTTGAACATGTTAATCCAATCGTACACACTCCGCTGCAGCATAGCACTGTTCCCATACTGTGCTGAAAGTCTTCGATGAATTTCTGCCCCTGGAACACCTTCAGCCCACAAGAATCGAATCACTGCTTCTTTGGTGCATATGGCAAGTGGAGCGGCCATGTTAACACCGCTACACCGACACGATAACTGACCATTCAAGGTCAAAATCACACTAAAATGACTAAAAGAGTCAACAATTAGAGTTGCACATGCAATTAGCAAAGCAGCCAACAAAACAAAAATTTTAAAAATATATTGCGGATACTTTCTGACACCCTCGTAAATTCGTAGCCTCACATTAAAAGAGATAAGATTTGGAAAAAACCAGCTATTGTTATTGAGCTATACTTTATTGAGTATTGTATACAATCTTTGGTAGAAATAATCCTATTAGTTTAGTTTCTACTGACATTTGAAGCAGTGCAGTTCGACTCTTCAAGAGAGATGGAGAAATCAGAGCTTTGTGCTGTTATTACATACTTGCAAAAAAAGAACATGATTCCACAGCAAATACACACTGACATGGTGGCAAAATTGGGTGAGTATGCCCATTTATATGCCACAGTTAAAAAGTGGGCAGCGGACTTCAGAATGGGAAGTGAGGCTTGTGAAGATGCTTCAAGGTCTGGATGTCCCAGAACAGCAGCAACTGATGAAAACATCAACTGGATTCACGACATTGTCATGAATGATAGGCGAGTGACCATCAGGCATGTTGCTGAGGCCCTCGGCCTTTCATACAGTGCCATCCATTCCATAACAGTCAACATATTGGGATTTAACAAAGTGTCTGTCAGATGGGTCTAGGGCAAATGGCCATCGGCAACTGAGCACGGCCAACTGGTCACGGCCAACTGGGCGCGGAGCCAACTGGGCGCAGAGCCAACTGGGTGCAGAGCCAACTGGGCGCGAAGCCAACTCACCGCAGAGACTAATGAAAGTTTGTTATTTCGTACAGACTGTATTAGTATATAATAATAATAATATAATTAATATATTTTACCGAATGCTACGGGTTGGTTCATCATTAGAAATCTCAGTTTACTTCCCTTTATTCGTTTTTTTTTGTACTTCATATAAATAAACTCAAAAGAAGTTATCCATACAGAATTTCATATTGGGGATGAAATTTTTAAAAATCTACCGCAAAACTTAAAGGGAATTTCACTTTCCACTACATCATACTCATTTACAATCTCGCACGTCAATTTGTCGCAGGACTCAGAAAAGCCCCTAAATCGGTGTAGGAGTTTTTAAGTTTGCTTTTTAAAATTACTTCCCGTCAAGATTTGAACTCCTGATTTAAATTATCTTAAATATTTAGCATACATTATTAGTTATTATGGAAAAAAACTGAATCAAAGCCAGCGTTCTATCATGGACAACATTGCATTTTCACGGGTTTCTTTCTTGCAAAACATAAAAGTAAACATTTCAGAAAAACATAATTACACAAGAAATTAAGCTGGATTTGGCGAAAGTGATATGATAGGAAATCAAATTATCGTTATATTTACATGCAATATGTGGATTGTTTACAAACAAATTTGGTTAATTGTTAAGAAAACCTAAGCGAAAAAGTATTCTTTATAGATGGTTTTCAGTTTTTCATAGAATAAAATGCTTTTGTATATTCTGCATACGCCCTAGAATTAGCAGCAAAAGTAAATTCACAAAATCCGTTGAAACTCAACGGGCACTTACACTTCTTTAAACATAAAACGTCACATCTCTGCTTCTATTACTCCAATAGGGATAATTATTTTTATTGTGCCTCTTGAAAGACTGCTTATAACAACTGTAGAAATCAGAAACACATATTGTCAATCAAACGCTTTTGAAAAATTAATAACCTTACTCATAAAACATTCCGATATCTACGTTTTTAATTCTCTTTAAATATAAAATGTCATATCTCAGCTTCTATTGATCCAATAAGGACTAATTTATTTGTGGTGTCTCTTGAAAGATTACTTATAACAACAATAGAAATCAAAAACATATATTATTAATCAAACGCCTCTGAAAAATGAACAATTTTTTTTAATTAACCGAAATTTTTGCTTGGGACATGAAGAAGTCGGTTTGCGGAAAACTTTTTTCCTAATTGATTTAGATTAAGCAAAGAACGTGCAGAAATGTTGAAATTTACTTTTGGAAAGGACACCTTTCCAATACTGTTTGTAGTTCTCATGATATGGGTGTATAAACAAAAGCGTGGTCTACGCCGGCCGAGAAATAGACCGAAGCGATATTTTCACTTTGTTTAAAGGGAGGCTGCCTAAAACCATTCATCATATGTTGTGGTACCCGCTTTATAATGCAGCTAAAAAAAGCTGAACCTTATTAATTTGAATATTTTCATTAGAAAATAATACCAAATTATAATAATAAAAAAGTATTCCCAAGTTGATGTAGACTTTTGATAATATAATAATATAATATAATAATATAAATTTTCTTGCACATCCAAAGCAATTTAGTTGAGAAGTAGTCTATGGTCATTACGGAGGCAAATTCTCAGATGCACTCTATTTTTTACTTATAATATAGTACGTTTAGTTTTGTGACGTAATTTAATTTTTGCGATGGACCTACGCACTTTCAGTTTACTTCCCTTTGTTCGTTTTTGTTAAATTAAAGGAATTAAAGTCGAATAATATAATTGGAAAACGTATCGATAATTATGTAATTGTGAAATTCCCTTTAAGTTTTGCGGTAGATTTTTAAAAACTTCATCCCCAATGTGAAATTCTGTATGGATAACTTCTTTTGGGTTTATTTATATGAAGTACAAAAAAAATGAATAAAGGAAACTGAGATTTCTAATGATGAACCAACCCGTAGCATTCGGAAAAATATATTAATTATATTATTATTATATACTAATATAGTCTGTACTAAATAACAAACTTTCATTAGTCTCTGCGGCGAGTTGGGTCTGCGGCGAGTTGGCTCTGCGCCCAGTTGGCTCCGTACCCAGATGGCTCCACGCCCAGTTGGCTCCACGACCAGTTGGCCATGACCAGTTGGCCGCACCCAGTTGGCGGCGGCCACTTGTCCCATTCCACTGCCAGATGGGTGCCAAGAATGCTTTCTGCTGACCAAAAGCAAGTCAGGATGCACTCAGACCCAGAAAACTTTCATGCCAGATTTGTAACCGTGGATGATGCTTGGGTCCACCACTTCAACCCAGAAACAAATGTCAGAGCATGGAGTGGTGACATTGCAGTTCACCTCAACCAAGGAAGTTTTGAGTTCAGGCATCGGCTGGCAAGGTCATGGCTTCAGTGTTTTGGGATGCTGATGGTGTTCTGCTAATTGATTACTTGTCTCGTGGACAAACCATTACAGGGCAATATTACACCCAGCCAGGGTATCAAAGTGGAGAATTTATGGGTTCAGTTCGGGTTCAGTTTCAGACAGTTTCAAACTTTCTGGGTTTGGGTTTGTTTCATGAAAATTTTTGTCAAACGGTTCCGGTTCCATTTCGGGTTCAGGTTCTGGTTTAAAATAATACACCGCTCCCCGGTTATAACGTGGGGTATCGGGGGAGGAGCTGCGACCTGCGTTATAAGACAACCGCGGACATGACTTCATTTTTTTAATTTCTATACTTGCTACATACAACAAAATTCAAAGAAAAAATAATATACAGTTAGCAAAAGAAATTTATTTAATCGATTCCGTAAACATCAGTAATTTTTTGTTGTTTGTATTTAAGTACTAAAAAAAGTAAAAGGACTTTCTTTCCAAGAAATTGGGAGGAAGACCCGCGGCATATCTGAATCCATGGTATAACCAACAGCGTTATAACCGGGATGCGGTGTAATTCATTTTAAATACAAAATTTGTTAATTTATTATGAAATCACTTAATTTAAAAGACACAATCCACATAGAAAAATACAATGAATTACAAAATTAATAAGAAATGTTGGTAGAATTAGGAACTGTATAAACATTTTTTGGCTACATCAACAATTGACAAACACGAAAATCAATTTTAAAAAATACAACAAATAAACACCCTTTTATTTTTCAAAACATTTTCATTCAAACAGACCAGCAAAATATTTTCAAGTGTCTCTTCCAATAAGCTGGCACACTGCGGAGATAAAATAAATTTTAATGCTGAGAAAGGTCGCTCAAGATTGACCTGTGTTGCTGGAACTGCTAAAGTGACCTGAGAAATATGGTACAAAATGGCATACTGGTTATTATTTTCTTCCCAGAATTTAGGAACTTTACTGTCTTTTGGAAATCTTTGAATTTTCTCATAAACTTCAAATCCTAGTTCTAAATTATTTTGATTTGTATAATCAAGTTGGCTATTATAGTTAGTAAGAGATTTCTGTTTTTTTCAGAAACTGCTCTAACTGAGTCTAAAATTCTTACTGCTGGTACAGAATGTTTCACCTTTTCTTTCGAGCTGTCTCCCAGTCTTATATTTCAGTATTTGGATTTTAGCTTTCTTTACTTTCTCTTCATCTAAAGTCAATCTGTATCTAGGATCTACATATACAGCAGCAAACAAAAGATCATTGCAGGTGACTACCGAGATTCGACAAATTCGAGATTTCGACACAGCCGATCGAATTGCGAGCTAGTTTACGCAAAGTAATTTTCGTCCCGACCAGCCACGCAAGGTTTAATTTCAGTGTAGACATAGTTATTTCTGCTCTGTTTGAATTTGTGCTGATTTCACTCTTTTTTAATAACTTTTATATTACCCTCACTCCATATATCTAAAATATATAGATGCTTCTTACACATGATATCTATACTAATATATAGAATCGTTCGTTTGTATGTATGCTACCGATAAACTCGAGAACCACTGCACCGATTTGGACAGGAGTTTCACTGGTGTATTCCTTATACTTCAAGGAGTAACATAGGCTATATTTTTTTCAGGTCTGAAGGGTCATATTTTAGGAAAAAAACAAAAACTTGATACCCATTTTCTGTCAGCGAGAAAAGCAACTCTAGGCATGCACCACTTACTGCACTATCTACTTCTGCCCGGTGGCGATCTTAGGAACTAGGATCAAATACCCCTCTCACCCTCTCCTCATGCCTCAGCGAACACCCATTTTCCTACGCTACTTCATGGGGGAGGAGCAGACGGCGCGGCTCGGACCGCGCATCGCTCACTGCGCATGCACAACACGTCTTGAACGCACACTCGCTCACTTGGTACATTCCTGCGCACTTTCTTTCTACGTTAAGTTTCCAGCACAGCGTGGATTGTGTTTTGAAATTTCTATGGTTTTAAAATGCCGAAAGTTAGGTCACAGTTGTCTAAATCATCATCGAGGGCTAGGAGAGCAGCGCTATCGACAAATAATGAAACACCCGAAGAACGTGAGTTACGACTTTCTGAAATGCATTCAGCCAACAATGCCAGGCGCCTTGATGAGACAAGGCCTGAGAGAGAGCCCCGTTTGAATAAAAATCACTTCCGTAGTTCTCAAAATAGAACAGCTGAATCAAGTACACAGAGAGACACCCGTTTAAGAGAACAACGAGTTCGCACGGCTCAAAGTAGGAATGTAGCGTCCAACCCAACCCAAGGATTCAAGTCAGCATTTTCATATGATCCTGCCATAAACTATGCTGACCATTGTGACATTTCGATATGGAAAATGGACAAAAATTGTGGACATTGTCACGCGAAAAATGGACCAAGGAAAATGATGGGATGTGTTGTTCGAATGGTAAAGTTCGCTTACCAGAATTTGATGATCTTCCAGAACCACTGAAAAGCTTATTGCGCATAAAATACGAGATAGGGAGGGAGAGAGTTTGATGGTAACGGAGGGGGGAGATGGAGAGAGGGAATTAGAGGGAAGGGGTGGAGAGAGGGAGGAGAGTGGGAGATGGAGGGGGATGGAGGGGGAGGGAGGGAAAGGGAGAGAGGGGAGGGAGGGAATGGGAGAGAGGGGAGGGAGAGAGGGGAGGGAGGAGGAGAAGGGGAGGGTGGAAGGGAGGGTGAGGAGTACTATACTATTATTGCGATGCTTACATGCTACACGGTCGAAGTTTTAGATTCACTAAATCCGTTGAGATCCAACGGGCACTCCTGCTAGTATATATATATATCTATAATATATAGATGCTTCTTACACATGATATATATATATATAATGTGTGTATGTATATACATATATACACATATATATACATATATATATATACTAGTTAATATGTGCTTGCATTCTGCAAGGATTTTCAAATTTTAGCATTTTTACAAATTCAAATTTTTCCCAAGCGATGTTGTACATAATCATATAACCATGTCAAATTTGGACTTTGTTGCTCATTTAGAAGTGCCTTATAATTTTAATCCTCGTATGGAGCAATAATGGAGCAAAACAGCCCCTAACATTAAGAATTATTACAGTCTCAGATTTTTTCCATCTGTTGTAACTAAAAACCCATAATTCTGCCAAATTTCATGTTTGTATCTCATTAAGAAGTGCCTTATAATTATCACACTCGTATGGGGCCGAAAAAGGGCAAAACCACACATTAAAAACTGTAATTTTTGAAATTTTACAATTTTATCTTAGTTTGCCATGAAAATTCTATAATCGTGCCAAATTTCAAGTCTCTAGGTCCTATGCAGCTGCCACGCATTTTTTGTTCTCGCATGGGGCAGAAAAGGGGCAAAACCGCCCCTTAAAAATGAAAATTTTTGTAATTTTATAATTTTATCTTAGGTTGCAATGAAATTTCTATAACCGTGGCAAATTTCAAGTCTATGGGTCCTATGCAGTTGCATCGCCTTTTTTGTGCTCGAATGGAGCAATAATGGGGAAAAACAGCCCCAAAAATAAGGATTATATCCATATCAGATTTCCTTCATTAGGTGTAGTTTAACATTAACAGCATTAAAATATTAGCCTCTGATTCCCATTAAAAGCTTACCCATATGAAAGGATAGAGCTTGTTACCAAGGAAGCCTATTGTTAGACCAAGAAAATTTACCACTTTTTTGCGATAAAAACTATAAATTTACGTTAATTCTACTCGGATTTGAATTCTGTCTTCAAAAATAAGAAACTATAATTTATATCCTATCCGATAGTTATAGCCTAGAGTTCCTATATTGATGGGAAGTAATTTTAAAATGCAAATATAAAAACCTCTGCACCAATTTACATGCTTTCTTATGGACAAAAAATGGGGCAAAAAGGGGCCAAAATAGCCCCTCAAAATTGGAATTTTGCCAGTTTCGGATTTTTTCCTTTGGTTGTGACCAAAAACCTATAATCCTACCAAATTTCAAGTTTCTGGCACATCTGGAAGTGCCTCATAATTTTGTATCCTCCTATATATATGATATCTATAATATATAGATGCTTCTTACACATGATATATATATATATATGAGGATACAAAATTATGAGGCACTTCCAGATGTGCCAGAAACTTGAAATTTGGTAGGATTATAGGTTTTTGGTCACAACCGAAGGAAAAAATCCGAAACTGTCGAAATTACTATTTTGAAGGGCTATTTTGGCCCCTTTTTGCCCCATTTTTTGCCCATAAGAAAACATGTAAATTGGTGTAGAGGTTTTTATATTTGCATTTTAAAATTACTTCCCGTCAAGATACAAACTCGAGACTTAAACTGTCGGATAGCATATAAATTGTAGTTTCTTATTTTTGAAGACGGAATGCAAATCAGAGTAGAATTAGCGTAATTTTATAGTTTTTATCGCAAAAAATTGCTAATTTTTCTGGGTCTAACAATAGGCTTCCTTGGTAACAAGCTCTATCCTTTCATATGGGTAAGCTTTTAATGGGAATCAGAGGCTTATTAGGCGCGTTTCGCTTACAGCGTGAGCGCCTATTATCGTCGGTCGGTCCGTCCGTCCATCCGCATGTTCGTTCTCGGCTTCTACTGAACGGATTTTTATGAAATTTGATATTAAGGACTTTCAATCAAATATAATAAGAAAATCGCAAAAATGAATCACGTACGCCAATCAGGGGTACCACTTTACTAGAGACAAAAAATTAAATTTTCGTCATATCTCGTAAACTATTGTTCATATCAATATATTTTTCAAATAAAAGTTGTAGAACTGATAAAGTAGAGTATTTCCTTTTCTATATATTTTCATCGTAGGAGTAGCCGTTATCGAGAAAATCAAACAAGAAAGTCTTAAATCGAGTTGAACTTAGAAAATTTCTTGCATGGTTACTTCATTGTTGCTAACATAAACAATCTCCCAAACAAACGTTTAATTTCCTTACGTGTGCAAGTAATACTATTAAATAGGAAGAAAATGGATTATTTATGATGAAGAAAAGGACTTTAAAACGCTATTTCCCTTACGTACAGGTATATAATTTCTTTCTAATACTCCATTGCACGAAACGCGCCCCATTTGTGATACGTTGTACGCTTTCCTAACTTGTATTTTAATGCTGTTAATGTAAAACTACACCTAATGAAGGAAATCCGATATTGATATAATCCTCATTTTTGGGGCTGTTTTGCCCCATTATTGCCTCATTCGAGAACAAAAAAGGCGATGCAACTGCATAGGACCAAGAGACTTGAAATTTGGCACGGTTATAGAAATTTCATTGCAACCTAAGATAAAATTTCAAAAATTCTCTTATTTTTTTAAGGGCGGTTTTGCCCCTTTTCGGCCCCATGCAAGAACAAAAAATGCGAGGCAGCTGCATAGGACTTAGAGACTTGAAATTTGGCACGATTATAGAATTTTCATGGCAAACTAATATAAAATTGTAAAATTGCAAAAATTCCTATTTTTAATGTGTGGTTTTGCCCTTTTTCGGCCCCATACGAGTGTGATAATTATAAGGCACTTCTTAATGAGATACAAACATGAAATTTGGCAGAATTATGGGTTTTTAGTTACAACAGATGGAAAAAATCTGAGACTGTAATAATTCTTAATGTTAGGGGCTGTTTTGCTCCATTATTGCTCCATATGAGGATTAAAATTATAAGGCACTTCTAAATGAGCAGCAAACTGCAAACTTGACACGGTTATATGATTCTGTACAACATCGATTGGGAATAATTTGAATTTGTAAAAATGCTAAAATTTGAAAATGCTTGCAGAATGCAAGCACATAACAACTAGTATATATATATATATACTAGTTGTTATGTGCTTGCATTCTGCAAGCATTTTCAAATTTTAGCATTTTTATAATCATGCCAAGTTTCAAGTCTCTAGGTCCTATGCAGCTGCCTCGCATTTTTTGTTCTCGCATGGGTCCGAAAAGGGGCAAAACCGCCCTTTAAAAATGAGAATTTTTGTAATTTTATAATTTCATCTTAGGTTGCAATGAAATTTCTATAACCGTGCCAAATTTCAAGTCTCTGGGTCCTATGCAGTTGCATCGCCTTTTTTGTTCTCGAATGGGGCAATAATGGGGCAATAATGGGGCAAAACAGCCCCAAAAATGAGGATTATATCAATATCGGATTTCCTTCATTAGGTGTAGTTTAACATTAACAGCATTAAAATATAAGCCTCTGATTCCCATTAAAAGCTTACCCATATGAAAGGATAGAGCTTATTACCAAGGAAACCTATTGTTAGACCCAGAAAAATTAGCAATTTTTTGTGATAAAAACTATAAATTTACGTTAATTCTACTCGGATTTGAATTCTGTCTTCAAAAATAAGAAACTACAATTTATATGCTATCCGACAGATTGTCTCGAGTTCGTATCTTGAAGGGAAGTAATTTTAAAATGCAAATATAAAAACCTCTACACCAATTTACATGTTTTCTTATGGGCAAAAAATGGGGCAAAAAGGGGCCAAAATAGCCCTTCAAAATAGTAATTTCGACAGTTTCGGATTTTTTCCTTCGGTTGTGACCAAAAACCTATAATCCTACCAAATTTCAAGTTTCTGGCACATCTGGAAGTGCCTCATAATTTTGTATCCTCATATATATATATATATCATGTGTAAGAAGCATCTATATAGTATAGATATATATCATGTGTAAGAAGCATCTATATAGTATAGATATACTAGTGATAATGTTTTCTCCTTCACCTGTGTATTAAATTTCAGCTCTACAACTATAGTATTTTGGGCCAGACATTAGTATCCTCCTATATCATATATATCATTCAATAAGCACTCTTCTTACAGAGGAGGATATACGATACTAGTAAACGTGTGCTTGCATTCTGCAAGCATTTTCTCTCACCTGAAAGTAAAAATAAAAGCCGAAAAATTACTTTCAATGCATAAGTCCGCAACTCGGCTCCGATTTATGTGTTTTTATGTTTCGAAAATATTGGGGTAAAAACAACCCCTAAAATTTATAATTATAAATCATTTATAGGTTTTTATCATTTGTTACGAATACCTCACATTTATTCGAAATTTCATCAATGCAGCACCTCTAAGAGTGCATTTATATGAATTTAATTGTTTAAATTTTGTTAATTTTTAACAGCCACACCAATTAATATTTCTAAAATTTTCAATGTTATTTACCACCGGGACAATATTTCCTAACCCTATTAAAATTTTCAGCTTCCTGGATCAACAGAAAGCACATAAACATTAGTCAATTTGTTAAACATTTGAGAATTTATTACGGCCGAACGAATAAAAATTTTCAAATTTCTATACTCCCGTTTTCATTATTTGGCGAATTCTACAGGTAGAAAAAATTTCAGCTTGATAGCGCATTTAGAAATACCTAAACCATGAAATGTTAGTAAAATTGTTTATAATTTTTAGCGGCCAAAATAATGCACATTGTTGCAATTTTCGAATTATTCCTCCGATTATTTTTTTCGGTTCACCTATGTATTAAATTCCAGCTCACCAAGTATTGTAGTTTGGGCCAGACATTAGTATCCTCCTATATATATATATATATATATCCTATATCCTCTGTAAGAAGAGTCGATATAGAATGATATCATGTGTAAGAAGCATCTATATATTATAGATATATAGGAGGATACAAAATTATGAGGCACTTCCAGATGTGCCAGAAACTTGAAATTTGGTAGGATTATAGGTTTTTGGTCACAACCGAAGGAAAAAATCCGAAACTGTCGAAATTACTATTTTGACGGGCTATTTTGGCTCCTTTTTGCCCCATTTTTTGCCCATAAGAAAACATGTAAATCGGTGTAGAGGTTTTTATATTTGCATTTTAAAATTATTTCCCATCAAGATTCTAAATCGAGACACACTATTGGATAGGATATGTATTGTAGTTTCTTATTTTTGAAGACAGAATTCAAATCCGAGTAGAATTAGCGTAATTTTATAGTTTTTATCGGAAAAAAGTGGTAATTTTTCTGGGTGTAACAATAGGCTTCCTAGGCAACAGGCTTAATGCTTCTAATGGGTAAACTTTTAATGGGAATCAGAGGCTTAAGCCCGTTTCCCACGATGCGTGGCTTGGCGAGCACGCAAATGCTCGTCAAAGTTCAGAATATCGCGAGTAGGCGATTATTGACTGCTCCCACGACGCGTGATGTGGCAAGTCCCAAGTGGCTCGAACATACTCGACGAGCTGCTTGTGAGTTGAAAATGAACAGTGAACGAGAACGGAACGCTGCTTGTGCTGCAGTTTTTGTGATATTAATCGGTGAGTTTTTGAAAAAAGGCAGAAATTGCAGAAATAAAATAAAAATTTCTAAAACATACCACTGAATCTGCTGTTTTATTGGGTGTATAAATTCCGTCATGAAACTTTGCCATGATTTCATAAGAAAACCATTCTGGTTTAAAAACCTTGTTATTGCCGCTGCCTGTCCTTTAGCTGGCCTTCTCTTTGCCTGCTAGTTTTCGATAAGTAGTCACGAGTGAAACCTTTTTTTTCTTTAATTCTTTAATAGGAAATTTGACGCTTAAACTGGTCTCAATCCTTTTCCAAGCATCATGTACTGCATTGCGATCCTTGTGCAGGGGTTCTGTTGGATTCCATATAAAAGGTTCACTTTGGTGAAGTTCCAAAAACTCAAGAACTAAATCATTGGACCACTCCATTTTGAAATTGCGAAAATCAACCTTCACTCTCGACAACCAAAACGAAACTGAATGTCCGAGCCATGTTGGAACACGTACGAAAACAGGCGAGTCTACGCGCGCTCATCTGGCTCGTCACTTTGACTTGCGTCCATTTATTGACAAATTGCAGGAAGGCCGAGCCGAGCCAAGCCATCCCGAGCCGCCCTGTTCCCACGACGCGTGGCTCGGCAAGTTTTTCGAAAAGCTTGCCGAGCCACGCGTCGTGGGAAACGGGCTTTACATTTTAATACCATTAATGTTAAAGTACACCTCATGAAGGAAATCTGATATTGATATAATCCTCATTTTCGCCCCATTATTGCCCCATACGAGAACAAAAAAGACGAGGCAGCTGCATAGGACTTAGAGACTTGAAATTTGGCACGATTATAGAAATTTCATTGCAACCTAAGATAAAATTATAAAATTGCAAAAATTCCAATATTTAAGGGGTGGTTTTGCCCCATTATTGCCTCATATGAGGATTAAACTTATAAGGCACTTCGAACTGAGATATAAAAAATTTTAAATTTGGCAGAATTATGGGTTTTTAGTTACAACAGAAGGAAAAAATCTGATATTGTAATAATTCATAATGTTAGAGGCTGTTTTGCCCCATTATTTCACCATAAGAGGACTAAAATTATAATGCACTTCTAAATGAGTTACAAACTCCAAATTTGACACGGTTAGATTTTGAATGTAATCGATTGGGAATAATTCTAAATTGTAAAAATGCTAACATTTAAAAATGCTTGCAGAATGCAAGCACATATTAACTAGTATATATATATATATATAGGTATATATAGTGGTTTGTAACCACTTTGGCAGGATACAAAATTATGAGGCACTTCCAGATGTGCTAGAAACTTGAAATTTCGTAGGATTATAGGTCTTTTGTCATAGCCGAAGGAAAAAATCCGAAACTTTCGAAATTCCCTCTTTGAGGGGCTATTTTGGCCCCTTTTTGCCACATTTTTGGCCCATAAGAAAACACATAAATCAGTGTATAGGTTTTTACATTTGCATTTTATAATTATTTCACATCAAGATTCGAACTCGAGACAAACTATCGGATAGGATGTAAATTGTAGTTTCTTATTTTTGAAGACAGAATTCATATCCAAGTAGAATTAACGTAAATTTATAGTTTTTATCGGAAAAAAGATGCAATATTTCTGGGTGGCAACAATCTACTGCCTAGGCAACCGGCTTAATGCTTTCATATGGCTAAACTTTTAATGGGAATCGGAGTCTTATATTTCTCCTTTAAAACCTTACTAGTGTAATGACCATTGAAATATCAACGGGAGTAAAGATTCGATCGTTCAAGCTATCTTTGGATATCAAATTGGCATCAGAAACATTAATTGTATTGGAAGTCATTTCCCTCTCTCACCCTCCCTCCTTTTGTCTCCTCCCTCCCTTTGTCTCCTCCCTCCCTCCCTCTCTCTCTCGTATTAAAAGCAATCAAAGCACGTTTACACCCATAATGATTGTGTAATGGTACCGATTACTTACCTTTGATATTACTCGTGTTGCACTTCGTTGATTTGTATACAACAAGAAATGTCTTCAGCCTTGATATCCAGATTAATTGAATATAACACCGCCTCCACCAGTAAAAGGTAACTTATGCAGGTAATTTCACCAAATTTGAAGTAATGTGTACAATAGATGTTAAAATATAAAAGTTATTTATAAAAATTTATTTTTATACCATTACTTGTTCTGTTAATCTTTTATTTAAATTTATTTATTTTATTGATTCATTTATAAATTTATCACTTGACATGATATCTAAAAGGAAATGTAATAGTGATAATGCAAGTGAATCAAATAAAAGAGTGTCGTTCAACTGTTAGCACTTATGTGAAACAGAAGGAGAAAATTCTAGAACATGTGATAAATTCTCGTAATTTGATGGCTGGTTTGACAGATTTAAGAGAAGTGCAGGTTTGTATAACCTTAAATTTAATGTCGAGGCTGCAAGTTATTTTGTACTTTTTAATAACTTTTATATTAATTTTGCTGCGATATATAGTTGTATGTATAGATAGATGTATGCAGGGATGTGCTGCAGATGGCCCGGTCCGGCTCACGCGAGTCGAGATGCGGGAATGTATCCCCCGATATAACATGCAAGTCTATGGAAAAACAACGTTTGACATTCGACAATTCGAGATTCGATCACGTTTCAGGAATGTATACCTGTCGAATCTCGGGAGTCGCCTGTATTTAGAAAATTATCCTTTCTTTTAAGTATACAGTAGGACCGCGAAATTTGCGGCTTCCAAATTTGCATGATTCGCAGTTTCACGGTTTTCTTCGACTACTGCTGCCATCTTTGAAGTGATGAGAAAAAACACTAAACAAATGAATTTCCCCATCCGCTAGGTTTTTTATCACACTGTGGATGTGTACGCTCGGTGTGGGGTTCGTTTTCTAGCTCTCACCAAATTTAATGCATTTTTTTGCCGTTTCCATGATTCAGTAAATATTTTTTTTCGTATATTCTTTGCTAATCATGGTTTATGCAAACTTATCTCTTTAAACCTACTGTATGGCTACGGCAGATTTAAATGCCACACTAGCAGCCCGCCGCAGCTACACTTGCAAATAATCTAAATAGTTCAGCCCTACGTTAGATCATATCGCGGTATATTCAAAAGGGAAAAATTTTTAATTCTACCTTACCTTAGTTCCAATGATTATTGTTGCACCCTTATAGATGAACACAAACAGTTGCTTTCCTTCAAGTGTCTATCAATGACTGCTTTTAATTTCTTACAGGACCTACTATAAAGGCAACGTCAATGCAAGCATTTATTTAGATTATCAATGAAGAGAAGATAACAATAACGCTTTTCTTTCATCTATTTGAAGGTTTAATTGGCCTTAAATGAATCGGAGGCAACAATGAGAGTCTCCTTGGCAATGCCCGGAATGAGTATGAAAAATCCGAAAAATTTTGAAAAAGAATGCGTATTTCTGAAAAATGAAACCGTATAACGTATAAAAATTGCAAGAATAAGATATTATAGAGCTTTAGCTGTCGAATAAAGCAAAAAATGAAGAAAAACATTCCATATTTACGTATTTGAACGAATGAAGAAAAAAAACACACTCTGAAAAATCGAAAATCCCGTGTAAACTTATGGGAAAATGTCTCCTGGATTCGAACCCGGGACACTTAAGCAAACGAAAATATTTTTCCTGGGACCTCATAGACAGTAGAAACACAATGCCGTTTACCGCATATCTTTATGATGACCGGTCTCGAGAAATACGCTGATATAATTACGCGAGGCTTCATACGCACGCAGCTTCACTTATGCGCATAATATATAGGACTGTATTGATTCAAAACCACTTTTAGCCTATCTTTTCAGCATTTATTGGTGTCAAAATAATGGAGAACGCGAACCTAACCCCCATTTTCTCATAAGGCCTTTGCTTCTATTTTCGCGGATTCCAAATTCGCGGTGTTGTCGGGAACATAACCCCCGCGAATTTGGGGGTTCTACTGTATTTGAATGGAAAGCTTGTACCAAGCATTGAGCATTGTTACAGAGGTCTAATTTAAAATGAAGCCAATCACCATAAAAATCTCCCAGCATCATTTGCTCACTTTGCAATTTTACAGTACCGTATTTCCCAGCAGATAACGTGCACCTAGTCGATAACGCGCACCTTAATAATTTTACCAATTGCAAAATTGTATACATAACGCACAGCCGAAATTTTTCTGCTATCTACAGCTAATTAAAAAAAAAAAGGAAAACAGAATCGACGCAATTTGGTCTTCCAATTTTTCTAACCTTCTTCAAATGAATCACGTGACTAATCGTTCATTTTTTCTGGTTGTGTGAATCAGTGCTCAGTTAAGTTGTTATCCTAATTACTAAAAAGTTTACAATAAAACCCATGGAAAACAAAAATAAATCAAGACGAAAATCTAACACTGCAATATTCAAATTAGATGTAGTGAAATTAGCCCAAGAAAAAGGAAATCGTGAAGCTGGAAGAATGTTTAATGTAGGAGAATCCAGCGTCCGAGAATGGCGGAAAAGTAAAGCAATTCTCAAGTGCTTGCATCAAAACAAAATCTGATTTGGCCAACACGTGACTTTCTCCATATTTGGGGTATAGATATTTTAATTCTTTTTATGAATAGCATTATAAGGCAAAATTATTATTTCGTATCGTAAAGGTATAGAGTCATCCTTATTGCCGTAAATTACGTAAATTTTTAATATGTTTACATAATCCACCGCTACATGGTGGTGGCGCTGTATACTGCAAATTAAGAAAAAACAAAATATCTCCGAAATGGACATCATTCCGAAAATAGTCTAAACGTGTTCTAGGTACCTCAAAACGTATATTTATGTTTAAATCGCGAAGTCCATTTTTTTCATGAATACAATACTTTCCCATTACTATGTATGGAGAAAGAAAAAGGAAGATATCTCCGAAATGGATGGTTCTACGAAAATTTGTTTCAAACAAAACTTGGAAGAAATATTACTCTCTACAACTTTGGTCCTCACAAAGATTACCAATAACGATGTTTTTAAAGAGAAAACCGAAAAACCGGTTATTTGTAAATAACTCCTAAACAATAACTACAATAGTAAATTGTTTCAAATGAAAGTTTTAGGAAATTACATTCTCTATAACTTTTGTATACAATTGTAAATACAATAATGACGTTTGAACGAAGAAATATCGCAAAAACCGAATCGGGTTTCAAATAAACCTCGACTTCCGGTTACCCGTTATTGTCCAAAAACTAATTAGTTCTTTGTGCTCAATTTTAAAGTGTTATATATGAAGTTTGGTAACGATATGGCACGTACTTTTTGAGTTAGACCGCCCACAATAACACACACACACAGACGCACACACAGACATCATTCCGAAAATAGTCTAAACGTGTTCTAGGGACTTCAAAACGTGTATTTCCGTTGAAATCTCGAAGTCGATTTTTTTTGTGAATACAATACTTTCCCATTACTACGTATGGAGAAAGTAAAAACATTCAATGCGTTTCTGAAAGTGCTTCTGGCCAGGATTAGAAAAAACTGTACGATTGGGTGATTAAGGAACGATCAAAAGGTATTAGAATTTCGACTGTTCGTGTGTTACTCGAAGCAAAGAGAATAGCACAAAGCGAAAACATTACAGAGTTCAAGGCTTATCCATCATGGGTTTTTAGATTCATGAGGATAAATGGGTGTGCATTGTTCCACCAGTGTCGGACAAAAATTACCCTTGGACTGGGAAGCAAAAGTGGCTAAATTTAGATTGTTCGTTAATGAAAACTTGTGTGGAGTTGATCATCAACATTTCAGAAACATGGACAAGGTTGCGATTAGTTTTGATCTTCCTAGTTCTAGGACTGTCAACCTTAAGGGAGCAAAAGAGGTGTCGGTTGCAACAACTGGACATGAAAAATCTAATTTTACCGTAGTTTTTTGTGTGACGGCAGATGGGTCAAAACTTCCACCCATGGTGATATTTAAAAGAAAAATTGTCCCTAAAGGTTCCTTTCCTAAGGATATTGTAATTACCACAAATGATAAAGGGTGGATGAACCAGGAGGTGATGAAATTCTGGTTGGATAATGTTTGGAGAAAAAGAAAAGGAGCATTTTTCAAACCTAAATTTTTATTGATAATGGACTCGTGCCATGCACACATAACGCCAGAAGTAAAAGAAACCGTGCGTAAATTTTCTAAATTGGCCATTATTCCAGGAGGATTGACGAAAATAGTTCCTCTTGATCTGACTGTAAATAAATCATTTAAAACCAAGTTGTGGGCAAAATAGGAGGATTGGATGATGGATGGTGTTCATGAATACACCAAAACTGGGAAAATGAAACGGCCATCATATGATGATATGTGCAATTGGATCGTTGAAAGCTGGGGTGCAGTTACCGCAACATGTGTCAGAAATGATTTCCTGAAAGCACTAGGCGATTTCTTGACGTCTGAAGACCAAGAATTTGTAGAAGATAATGATTGTACTTTTGAAATTGATGAACAACTTGTACCAACTGAAATATTATCTTGCACTGATTCTTTTTTTATCGATTCTGATGATGAATTTCATGGTTTTGAGTAATTTAATATTCAAGAAATCTTTTAAAATTCTATTTGATTCCAGATGTTCATTTGATTTAACTCCCAAAAAAATGTTGAATTACTTTAGAACATTTTTAGTAATTTCATTTTATATATTGCTACATAGACTATGATATAGTTATATGTATTACTATTAGAAATTGAAGACTTCATTTGTATAGTATGGAAAATGTTTTAATTACGCGTTAAAACCGCAGTAAATCTTTTTTGAACTGGAAAATTATGTATTTTAACCTAGGAAATGTTTTAAATCGCCGTTTGATTAAAAAGAACGTCCATAAACAATTTTAAAAATGTGATGAATTGTCGTGAATTTGAAATACTATTAGAAAAGCACAACAACATTTACGAAAAAATAATGTTCGCTTTGAAACGTTCATTTTTTTCCTGTGTATAACGTGCAAGGCCATTTTTGCTAGATTTTGAAAATTTTGGTATAGATAACGCGTGCGTTATCTGCCGGAAAATATGGTATTTTTTTAGCCAGTGAAAAAGCTTCTATAAAATCTGAACAGAATTCCCAAGCTGCATCACTGAGGTATAATTCTGCATCCATAAGATTGAAGCAGGAGCTTCTGAATTCTAAAAGGCACTGCATACAAAACAGTGTTTCGATAGTCGAACCGACTAAGTTACTAAGTTTTATGGGGGTTATTATCCCATTACCCTCTCGTTGTATCTGCCATTGATTCACAATGTGTGGGGAGATCAAGCAACAAATCAAATCTAGAAACAGAATAGAAATCTACATTCTGCTTTCTGAGAGATCTGAAAATTGAAGACATAACATCCTTGTCTCTCTCTCATTCACCAAACTTCAGTAAGAATTATTTTCTTTTAATTTGGTCATATATACATGGATTGTCTGGAAAATTTTAAACCCACTTTGAACCCATTTAAAACTGGTTTCGGTTTGGGTCAAAGAAAAAACAGAATCATGGTTAGGGTTTGCAAAATTGAGCGGTTCGGAGCGAGTTTTCGGTTCAGGTTCGGTTCGACCCCCTGCACCCAGCTAATACCTCAGTTGTGTGAGGCCATCAAGCAGAAGAGACAGGGAAAGTTGACATGTGGAATCCTGTTCCACCAAGACAACGCTCCTGCCCATCACTCCCAAGTTGCCATGGCTGCCATCCACCAGACTGGGTTTGCAATCGTGGACCACACTCCCTACTCACCAGACCTAGCTCTCAGTGACTTCTACTTATTTCCAAAACTCAAAGAAAGTTTAAGGGAACAGAAATTTTCAACCGATGAAGAAATGATGGACACTGTTGAGGAGCAGATCCAAGAAAGGGACAATGGATTTTTTTGTGAAGGAATTAGGGCATTAGTGCCTCAGCTGGTGAAATGTATTGCCATTCAATGAGGTAATGTCGAAAAATAAAATAAATTTGACAAAAGTTGCTTATTTATGCCTTAGGGTGAAAACAGACAGCGGAGCGGGGCAGCGCACACATACAGCATTCTGCAGCGGAGTGGTCGACCATCAGTAGCCATCATGTCCTTATCGAATGTGCATCGTCGCTTTCTTTTGATGGAAAGTTCCTATTTTAAGTGGAACTTCTTAACTAAAAAATGATGCTAGTCCACCTGTCTTTTGTTCAGTGAAGGTCCAATCTGCTGACAGTATTTAGAGACGATAAATGCGATAAAACTTTCACCAATGCAGAAATCACTCTACTGGAAAAAGGTCTGAACTATACCCTTCCTTATAAAAAACCGCCAACAGAAGACCTAGTCAGACACATTGAGTCGTCTATTCAATCACTACCCGAAAACACAAAAAATATAATTAGAAACACCACCTTTGCACAAATAAAAGAAAATCTTTCCAAAAATTCCCAAGAAAAACATCACAGTTATCAGGACTACAACACCATAAAAACACTAAACAACAAAGGTTGTTTTTATTTAAATTCAGACAAAGGTTACTCAGTAGTCATTTTGGAAAAACAACAATACTATGAAAAAGTTGAAAAAATGCTAGAAGAGGGACCTCATACCAAAATCCCCAAATTTCCCCTAAACAAGATGATCACAGATACAAAAAACACCCTCAAAACTTGCACTTTGGTTATTACAAAAAACTCCGGCTCCAAACTAAACATCTCCAACCCTACAATCCCAAGGATGTACTGTCTCCCAAAAATACATAAAAAAGACATCCCACTTAGACCTATCGTTTCTGCTATAAACTCCCCAACATATAAAATATCTCTTTGGCTACATAAACAATACAAACTATGGCCCCTTACGCAGACCTCAAACATTAAGAACAATATCCACTTCATCAATTAAATGAAAGATTTAAACCTCAATGACCCTGAGATTTTAGTCTCCTTCGATGCCGTTTCCTTTCTTCCTAACGTCCCAATAGAAGAAACCATGAAATTTCTAGAAACCTGACTCAAGGAACGAAACCTTCCCCAAGTAACAGTCAAGGATTACATACACCTGACACGCCTCTGCATGAAACAGAACTTCTTCAAAGTAAACAATAATATATACCAACAAAACCATGACACAACTATGGGAAATCCCCTCTCTCCATTCTTAGCTAACCTATTCATGACAAATTTTGAACAACAATGTAAAGACACCTTCACCTACTTCCAAAAAACATGGTTCAGATACGCTGATGACATTTTTACCATCTTCGACACGTCAAAAAACAACATCACCAATTTCTTGGAAAATCTAAACAAACAATATGAAACCATAAAATTTACACATGAGGAAAAAAAAGACAACTACCTTCTCTTCCTCGATCTACTAGTAAAAAGACAACAAACTAAAATTTAACATATACCAAAAACCTACACATACTGACAAATACATACCTAATGATTCACACCACCACATTTCACATAAGTTAGCAGTTTTCCATTCCATGATACACAGACTCCTACATATACCACTTTCCAAAACAGATTTTCAAAAAAACATACATAAAAAATGTTGCTACACTGAATGGCTATGACACAAACATAATTCAAATCATACCATGAAAACATAAGCACATACTCTATCTCAAAACACACACGACCCTCACAAATACTTCTTAAGCCAAATCAAGATATATTAAAATTCCTTTCACCCCAAGAACCACAAACAAACTTCGCAACATTTTCTCCAAACACGGTTTTATAACTGTACAAGTCAACCAAAATAAACTCACCAACCTACTCCACAATCCAAAAGATACCATATCACTTTTACAGAAATCAGGTATTTATAAAATATCTTGCGGCAGTTGTGACAAAATTTACATAGAACACACAAAACGTAAATTGGAAACTCGATTCAAAGAACATATTGCACATTTTAAATACAACAGGTTTACTAATTCAAGTGTAGCAACTCACATACAAGAATACAACCATCCCATCACCATTGAAAATTTATCACTGTTAAAATCGGTACATGATGATTACAAACTAGATGCCTACGAAAGCATGCTCACTGAAAAACACAAACAAACCGTCATGAATAAGGGCCGTGGTCCTCTCCCCCATTCCCCTCCCTGCAGTTTAACGGTAAGCCCTCCCCCTCCTTTCACACAAACACTCCACCATTTAAATTTCCCAAACTACACGCCACACCTTCATTCCACGTCAGCTACAGATGATGGGTACTTCATGCCCGAAATACATATCTAGTGTCCCACTGAATATTTAGAGATTCCAGTTTGTTGCGTGGGTGCGTATGTGAGTGAATGTTCTTCTGACAGGTT
Organism: Uropetala carovei; assembly: GCA_036926305.1. Lineage (NCBI taxonomy): Eukaryota > Metazoa > Arthropoda > Insecta > Odonata > Petaluridae > Uropetala > Uropetala carovei. Next base: position 493,688 of record JAXCHB010000115.1, read on the forward strand.
TAGTTCTTTTGGGAGTGTTCCCCTTGAATTTTTATAGTTTCCCGTTTGTTGTTTGAGTGCGTGTGTGAGTGAGTGTTCTTCTGACAAAATTAGTTCCTTTGGGAGGGATGAGTGCATGAACGTTTGACCCCAGGTCACCAGCGAGGAGTTATCCCCGTAAACCTGTAAGTGTAAATTTTTTTTGTTTCTCTGTTTTTCTTTCATTACCCTGTTTAATTTTTACAGTTTGTAACATCTCTAAATACTCTTACTTTGTACGGTTAAGGAGTTCTTAATTTTTACTTTCTCCATACGTAGTATGGGAAAGTGTTCACGAAAAAAATCGACTTCGAGATTTCAACGGAAATACACGTTTTGAGGTCCCTAGAACACGTTTAGACTATTTTCGGAATGATGTCTGTATGTGTGTGTATGTTATTGTGGGCGCTCTAAATCAAAAAGTACGTGCCATATCATTACCAAACTTCATATATAACACTTTAACATGAGCACAAATAACTAATTAGTTTTTGGACAATAACGGTTAATCAGAAGTTAAGGTTTATTCGAAACCTGATTCCGTTTTTGCGATATTTCTCCATTAAAACATCATTATTGTATATACAATTCTATACAAATGTTACAGATAATGTAATTTTCTACAACTTTCATTTGAAACAATTTTCCATAGCAGTTATTGTTTAGGAATTAATTATAAATAATCGGTTTTCGTCAAATATCTCCTTAAAAACGTCGTAATTGGTCATCTTCGTGAGGACCAAAGTTGTAGAGAATAATATTTCTTCCAAGTTTTGTTTGAAACAAATTTTTGTAGAACCATCCATTTCGGAGATATTTAAAGTATTCATAATTTCCAGTATACAGCGCCACCACCATGTAACGGTGAATTCTGTAAACATTCAAAATATACGTAATTTATGGCAGTAAGGACGACTGTATTCTTTTACGATACGAAATAATAATTTTGTCTTATAATAATGCTATTCATAATAATTTAAATATCTACACCCCAAATATGGAGAAAGTCATGTGTTGGCCACATCAGATTTTTTAAATATCCATCTCGCCGTAGTCTCCAACACTTTTTTAAATAACTGCTATGGAAAATTGTTTCAAATAAAAGTTGTAGAAAATTACATTATTTATAACCTTTGTATAGAATTGTATATACAATAATGATGTTTTAACGGAGAAATATTGCAAAAACCGAATCGGGTTTCGAATAAACATCAACTTCCGGTTAACCGGTATTGTCCAAAAACTAATCAGCTCTTTGTGCTCATAACAAAGTGTTATATATGAAATTTAGTAACGATATGGCACGTACTTTTTGAGTTAGAGCGCCCACAATATATTTATATATCCCTCTCTCTCCCTCCTCTCTCTCCCCCTCCCTCTCTCTCTCCCTCCCTCTCTCTCTCTCTCCATCCCTCCCTCTCTCTACCCCTTCCTCCCTTTCCCTCCCTCTCTCTCACACACACACACACAAATTATTCCGAAAATAGTCTAAAGGTGTTCTAGGAACCTTGAAACGTATTTCCGTTGAAATCTCAAAGTCGATTGTTTTTGTGATCACAATACTTTCTCTATACTACGTATATGGAGAAAGTAAAAAGAGGCATTTTTAAAAGATTTTGTATCACAATGAAGAAGCTACGGTGGTCTTGAAAGTACACCAGTCCCTCAACATCCGCGAGTTCAGCATTCGCGAGTTCAGGTATTCGCGAGGTAGCCATAAAATTTCATTATTTCAAAAAGGCAACCGTTCTCAGGTTATAAAATTAAAATTAGACAGTCAACAATCCCATAAGCTGTATAAGTGACTATCCAAAATATTACTAATCTTGCGATAAAAGCGCTTAAATTGTTTTAATCAATAAGGTATTAATTGATGCAAGTAGAATCTAAGTAGGAGGTGTTAACCGTATAAATACTTGAGGACAGTAGATGTTAACCTTTCAAAAATACAACTCATAACGACCTACCTACAATAAGCTATAATTCCAAAAATTGGAATCTTTCTGTTACATAGTATGCACTATGTATGTACATACAAAGTTACAAAACCGTGCCACAGAGTCGAACGCTACGCCACCACCATTCCCCACCTCCCGGGCATTTCGCTCAGACTGTCACTCTTACATACTTTTCATCAGCTTTTGCACTTTGATTTACTTATTACTGTAATTTTTAATTTAATAATTGCGATTTTTACTTAACCATGTTTTCAAAAAGAAAATCATCTGTTAAAAGTGAATCAAGTATAAAGAGATCAAAGAATATATACTATATAATACATACTACGTATGTTTTCATTTTGTTTTAACTGTTTTCTAGTTTTTTCGTAAGTTTATTTTTAGCCTACGAACTTTAATTTTAGGTTTAGTGTTGAACACAAAGCAGTGTGAATGTTGAATACTAAGTTTGGGTAGTATAATCAGAGCAAAATTCTTATTCGCGAATTTCAACATTCGCGAGGTTATTGGGAACGTATCCCTCGCGAATGTTGAGGGGCTGGTGTAGTTTTTTATAGTGATAACCATTAGAGTAATAGATCACTTATAAAATTAAAAACATTTTGTAAGTTTTCTTCAAAATGATTATAAGCAACCTCTCAGCACGAAAAAAGATAAATGTAATGATGGCATTCATGCTCTCTACCTTTATAGTCTTGATTTCAGCTTCAGCTGCTTTTCCATCATAGAGTTGATAATAAATACAAGCCTTAAGGTTTATGGAAATAGCAGAATCTGGATAATGTTGCAAATATGAATGCAGAACTTCCTGAGCTTTCTCCAGATAACCTGTTTTATAATAACAGTAAGCTTGATAAACTTTTATAGCAAAAAATTCCCTGAAAATGGATAGTATGTGTTACTGACACAACAAAAAGTACCCTTTGCTCTAATAAAAATCAATTAAACTATGCAAATTACCAAATGCACCATGGTAATCAGCTTAGAAAAATAAATATTATGAAAATGAACAACGAAAAGGAAAGGCAGACCTATGATCCAACAAAACTGCTTTATATATATCCAAGGCTTCCTGATAATGTGCCTTTAAGTAATTCCAAGAGGCAATACTAAGTCGATCTTCAATCAACTCTCCCAATTTCTGTACATACTCCACTGTCTTATTTTCAGCAGCAAATTTATTTGCTAAATGAAGCAGCAATCTGTACTTTAATCTACTTTCTGGAGCTTTTTGCACAACCTGAGATAAACAGAAATACAACATCATTTGCTATACTAATATAGTGCCCATGAGAGTAATGGGTATATAGAATGTTTCTAATCGAGCCAGCTTTAAAAGCATTAATACAAGCATAGTAACTAGTAGATAAACGAAAGCAGCATTTAAGCAATTAAAAATTAATTTTATGTTTTAGAAATTATGACCATGGTATTATGGTGAAATCAAGCCCAAAACTATCAACTATTATTTTTAAAACCAACCTCATTTGATTCAGCATACATCCCAAGAAAAAAATAACAGCATGCTAAATTTATACTGACTTCCTGCTGCTGAAAATTTTTTGCAAGTTTTTCATACACTGTTAAGGCCTGTCTGTATTCACCCAAATGAAAGGCACAATATCCAATCCACATGTCTACATCATTAGTATTCTTCAGAACACCTCGATTGAACTGCAAAATTTTATTTCATCAATTTTATAAATATACAGTCTCATTAAATGATAATGTTACAAGTCCCGCTGTACTTAGGAGCAAAGCATTCCAATGTATATAACAGAGAGATTCATTCGAAACTTAACATATTTGTAGACAAGACAGCTAAAGTCATAGTTATTATGTTGCCGCATTGAGGCACAATGGTTATACGTATCATGATTTATAATTACACTAGTAGCCCGTGACACAGTTAAGCTTGCGTACATACATTAATAAATATATATAGTTGGTTCTTTATGTTTTTAAATAATATAATCAGTTGTTCTCATTGGTTAGTAGATTATTTATTTGTTGTTGTAATTAATTATTTATTTATATTTGAATTCTTTAATTTACAGGCTAATAATGTTTTTCTTTTGTTTTATAAGTATATCCTAAAAGGTTGAATTGATAATTATTGTGAATTTCTAACAAAACTGGTTGACATAAAGTTGGCCAAACATATGAATTTGAAAAAAGTTCCATTTTCAGATGTTTGATTTTTTAGAATAATTCTCCCATATTATTGTCATACAGAGAAATAAACAAATAAGTCACTCTCCAACCTTTTCAAAATGCATTAGTTTTGCTCCAAGGAAGGCTTCCATACAATACCTCTTCATTATATGCGGATAACAATCATTCGTGCCAGAGTGCACTGATGTATTAATAGATCCCGGTTCTGCGGCTGGTCTGAGATTATATCATTTAAGGATAAGAGGGAGGTTGGGGAAGGCTGTTACTCAGTTGGAAAGTGGACCTCCCAATAAAAGGTGCATCGATGCAAAGTAGAACCAAGGCCGTCAAAGGCAGCACCCATTCTCCCAATAAATAAAATGGTAAAATGTTTTCCCAAAATATAGCATTTAAACATTAAATTCGAGCAATTTCAAAGTGAAGACGAAAATTGACAATAAGAAAATTAATCTTCATGCTTTATGGAGTGCAAATCCAGCATCAATATCTCAAATTATAACATATATCCCTGAGTAAATAAATGAGTAGTTTTTCAACTTCATATTATATAGTTTTTGAAAACACATATTTCATGCAAAATGTTGGGAATTATAATGGATAAAACAAATTTTTACATAAAATGTTATTAAAAATAATCATAGGCATTAAATAGATGGAATTATTCTTAAATAGGTTATATCAGATAATATAATTTATCTTGGTAAATTTTACATGAAACACATTTTTACTTAAATATATAAAATTACCCCATCAGGGGAATGGTTAGAGGAAATTATGTCCTCTTATGTGAGGACCAACAGTAGGTATTGCTTGCAATGCCCCACTGGTGGCATACGATCTAGGGGCGCATTTACATACAGTAGGCGCCACATTATTAGTGTGATCCAGGGCATTGAACTGTAATTTTTTTCGCTATATAAAATACCATAGTGCTACCTATAAGTAAATCTAATAATAAAGAATAGTTATGGTGTTTCGTAAGCATGATAAATGATAGAGTTATATATCAACTCACCTCTAAAAGTGTAAGAGCACCGATATAGTCTCTGGTAGAAAGGAAATCAACTAATTTAGGCAATTGTTTTGAAATACTGACATTCTCATTTCTCACAATCGAATTCGCAACTGGTTTAGTCCTAGAGAGTATCTGGAAATTGTTATAATAGCGTTAGTCGAGTTTATTCCAAAACCTAGTAACAAGATAAAATAATACCAATGCCTGAAATATGCATACATCCCGTAAAATCTTTGTTTTAACATTATTTGATAATCTATTTCCAAATTCATTACATGTACCGACATGAAGGCAATGAAACTCAAAATACTACCATACCGAATGACATAAACACATACTTTCTATAAGAAAATGTCGCAGCCTATCGTTAGGAGTATTTTCTTTGTTATTTAAAAAAAGGCGTCTACGGATTATTAAACTTAACATTTCATACCATTTTTATATTTCTTATACAAATCCTTCAAGATTAATAATTCAGCATTTCCTCCTCTACAATCACAAACTGGAAATAAACAAATATGTAGCTTATCTCGCATACCGAAGAAATGACGATCGCTATACGCCTATTTCGAGTTGAGAGTTCAATTAACGGGTTAAGTTAATTCTACAGATTTAGTAATGTTAAATTGTCATTCCAAATTTAATTGTTGATAAATTAATTATATTAATTAAATTAAATTATATAACATTTGTTCTTTAGAAGGGTTAAAGCGCCATTACACCGAATAGTTTTATAATCATGCCAGGAATGTTAGAAGGAGTTAAACATGTTATATTGATCCTTTCGGGTAAAGGAGGTGTAGGGAAATCAACTGTGAGCACGCAATTAGCGTTAGGACTGAAAGAATCAGGTTACAAAGTAAGTTTTCCGTGACGCGTTGTGCAGTATTGTGTAACTATTAATCTGAAATTTCATTTTCTCTCAACAGGTTGGTATACTCGACGTGGATTTGTGTGGTCCAAGCATTCCTTACTTGTTGAAATTAGAAGACAGAGATGTTCATCAATGCCCTCAAGGGTAGAGATTTAGTTATTGGTTGTTTATTTGAAAATTTTTATAATTAAACAAATGCTCTAAACTTGTTTCACAGATGGGTACCCGTCTATGCCGATCAGGAACAGAGACTGGCGGTCATGTCGATCGGTTTTCTTTTAAAAAATAGAAATAATGGAGTAATATGGAGGGGTCCTAAGAAGAATGGTACGTACATCAATTATCTGCTGAAATATAATATGCTAGTATTAATATAGAAACAAGGTTATACTACAGAGCTTTATTGTTTTTAGCTATGATAAAACAGTTTCTCACCGATGTTTATTGGCAAGATATCGATTTTTTGATTATTGATACACCACCTGGAACATCTGATGAACATATAACTGTCATGGAAAACGTAAGGTAATTAGTTTGGTTTATCATCACTTAATTTGATAGCTCTTTGAAGTATTTTGTTGGTTTTTAATTTGGCATCCCTTACGTTGGGATATGTATGCCCAAATTTTGTTTGAATAGTGTATCAGACATTTTATCCTTATAAAAAATCCTGTTTGTCCAGTACATGACTTTCTCCATACAAAGTAATTAATATGATTCCTCTCAACATCAGTGTCCTCACGACTATTTATCGGCAGTTACACATGTGAATAATTATTAAACACTTTCAATAATATTTAAATTGAAAAAGCAAGTAAATAAAATTGTTAGCTGTTGCAATGGATAACAAAATATCGATGCGAAATTAAAATTACCCTTGGCAGTGTACACTAGAGCCTTGCATACCCGCAATTTACCCGACCCGCAGGTACCCATAGCAAAGCAGATATTATTGTAAAAGAGACAAAAGATCTCACCAAAACCTTTTTATAAACAGAAAGTGTTGGGCTTAGTATTTTGAAAACATCCCAAGACCATTTACCATTAGTGTAGGGTGGCCATTTTCGGTGGTGCTTATTCACGGCTGGACATATTTTACGGTATCGAAGCTCAAAGGAATTATATAAAAATTTTATATTTCCTTATTAGTAGAATATTATTGAAATAAAAGGCATTTTAAACTAAACTAATTTTATGCTATTATTTGTATGAAAATAATATAACATTTTAAATCAGTGAATTGTTCATAAAGAAACCAAAAAATGAAATCGTATAATAAATAAAATGGAATAAATTTAGACGATATACACAATTTAGATTTATATTATTACATGTGATATTAGTGTGCTATGACTCAAATTTTGTAAAATACAAAACTTTTAATTTATAATTGAACGAATTAAAAAAAGTCTACTGCTTGTCCATAAACTTCATCATCCCCACTGTCATCGGATGAGTCACACATGTCATACAAGGTTTTTACTTTACATACATAAACTTAGTATGTATTGAGTTGAACTGGACAATTAACAAATGCAGGTCAGGTCGGGCAAATAGACCTTCCTTGCAGGTATGGGTCGGGTCAGGCATGTAGATCTTTGCGGGTATGTGTCGGGTACGGACTAAAAGTCTGCGGGTCGCATACGGACGGAAAATACCATACCCATGCAGTCCTCTAGTGTATGAATCGCTATCAACAATTTGAAAATTTTATCATAACAATGGAAACATCGCTATCACGTAGCAACGTATTTAGCATATATTCAGAAGAAAAATCAAAATATCTCTAAAATGGTCAGGTTGATGAAAAAATGTTTCGAAGAAAACTATATTCTCTACAATTTTGACTGACAAATATTTACATTAATTGAATTTTAACCCTTTCAATGCTGAGTTTTTTCAAAAGGTCGGCACTGAGCTGAATTTTTTTACAATATGTACCATTTTGCAAACCATTCTCTTAAAGTCAGGAGTTTTTGCCATTTTCTATAAAGCACACTGCTATAATATGATGCAAAACTAATTCGCTGAGGTGAGACTAAGCTAGTGACAAACTGTTTCCTCAATAACACTGAAAGGGTTAAAGGTGATAAAGTAAACTCCCGATTTATGAACATTTGGTTTACGAAAATTCGATCATACTAACTTGAATTCAGTGAACTCCAGTTACTATCATCATACATTGTACGAAAAAGTTACATTTATTTCTGGCATGCCTAAATAAATTGTTGCTAGACCCTTTCAATGGCATTTAAAAGATTTTTTCATTGCTTTGTATCTGCAAATTTGTATCAGACTTCCTTGGATGCGTTTTTCGTTCCTTTGAAGCACTACTCTTCTGATATAAATGTTGAAAGTTCAGCACCTTCTTCCACATCATCATGTCTGCTAATCTGTACCCGTAAGAGCTGTGCCCCAAACTTTCACTTAATGTGGAAAATGATGCTAAATTCAACAAATGACTAAGTCATGATTAAGATGCATTAGTTAAAATTATTATAATTTGTCCTGTTCTTTTTGTTGCATGTGTAGGAGGAAAAGTTGGTTTTCAAACACATCCCATGATATTAATTAACATTGCATTAATGGGAAAATCTCTCCCAATTTACGAACTTTTGGTTTATGAACTACTTTTCAGGAACAAATGGTGTTTGTAAATCCGGAGATTACTGTATTTGGAAAAAATGGCAAGAATAAACCACTTCTGGTTGACCAGTTTCAGGCATAACCTTTTCAGATCTTCATTCACTAATAAAAATTTAAATAGAAAGTTTTGTGTTCTGATCTGATCATTATTAGTTTTTGAGTTAGAGGATCACCCACATCATTTCTATCTTGCATACACACACACACAAATGATCGCGAAAATAATGAAAACGTACTCAGGGGACCTCAAAATGTGTATTTCTGTTGAAATCTTGAATTTGATTTATTTTACTAATACAGTACTTTGTCATAAACTAAGTATGGAGAAAGTAATAATGTGCTTTTATAATATGTAATGATAATGTACATGTTTAATTTATGCATTTACCTAATATGATTCAATTCCCAGGTCACTCAAATGTGATGGTGCTATAATAGTTACCACACCTCAAGCGGTATCACTTGAAGATGTGAGAAAGGAATTAACGTTTTGTCGTAAAACGGGTATTCAAATCTTAGGTATTATCGAGAATATGAGCAGTTACATATGTCCAAACTGTTCGGTAAGTTGTAACATTAGTCATTTTATAACTTCCTTTGAAGAAGTTTAAAAGTAAAAGATGCTTATATCATTTCTGGCAGTGATAGTTTATTCTAGAAAAATAAGTTAGTTGTTATAGGTAATTGGTATTGTTTTGGGAGATGTATTTGAGAATTTTGAGTATTTCAAAAAATTCATGAGGTATGTTAATTAATATGAAGTAGACATAAATTATAACTTATTGTAAAAATTAGGAACTAATTTTTCCATGTAAGCATTATAAATTTTGTCCGAGTTTTTATCAGTTGTTGAATTTTTTTACTTAATTGGATGAAATTATATTGCACAGTATTTTAAAATATCCATATTAATCTCAACTTTCTCTCCAAAAACAAAATATGAAGGTCACTTTATAACTAATGTAATTGATGAAGACACCAATGGCCAAAAAATTGTTGGATCTAGTAAATGTGCATTTCAGCTGCAAAGCAGATATTCTAAGTATTGATTACAACAAGAAATCACTGTAACACATCTGAAGATGACTACTTTGGAGTCAAAATATGCATCTCCTATTTCCAAACATTTCATAGCCATTGGATTTACCTTCATCATCATCAATTATTTCTCTAGTGCAGTGCTCTGCAACCAGTGTGTCAAGGCACTGCTGCACAGCTACAAAGAAACAAATTACTCATAAAGAGCTGGGATTTCATTCTTTGAAACCGTAACCAAGTTGCTTTGTAAGTGGAGAATTGACAATATTTCTTCGACTGTGTGAGATAAGCAATTATTTTCTTTCATTTTGGTTGACTACAGTTTGATAAAAATGTTCTACACAATCACATTTTGTTCGTAGTGCTACGAAGCTTGACTGTGCTTGAAAGTGTACCTTATAATTAAAAAGGTTGCAGAGCACTGCTCTAGTGCATAAACATAACTAGGCTTGGTAGAATTCGACGTTAATTTTTTTTTAAAATCGACGTTTATTTTCCCAGGAGATTTTCAACGAATATCGATGTTTAAAATTACTACATATACATGGCCGGCAGTTTTCGGACTCTCAGTTAGATTAATTTAATTTTTACTGTGTAATTCTATGTAAAATATAAGTACGTTCATTTTACAATAATTTATTTATTAAAATTTTTATATGAAGTTAAATCTATCCAACTGTATTTAATATCTAACTAATATATTGTGTTCTTCATAAATTTTATTTATGCATTTCCACTCTTCTACATTTTTTGAATGATCGTATTAAAGAAAAAACTCAATAACAAATTGACTAAATATATTGATATTACTTTTATTTATTTATTTATTAAGAAACTGAGCCATAGCTCATTTACAAAAAACAACATACATATTAACTCGAGAGAGAAATAAAGAATAAAAAATACACACATTTGTCTTTTATCTTGAACTTTGCGAAATAAACTGAAAGAGCGTTCAACACCCACAGATGTTATTGGAATTGCAAGTGTGCTGAGTGCAAGTGTACTCAGTTCTGGTAGTCTTTGTTTTTCGCTTTTCCAGTACTCAATAGCTGAAATTTCAGTATTCGTGGGAACATCTTGAAGCATATATGAATTAAAATCCTTTTTTATTTCATTTATGTCACATTTAAATGCTTTTATTAGTATCTTGTAAGAGGCAAAATCTTTTGACATTTGTGATTTCAGAAAAGGATCAAGCACTCTGCAGTGATAGAAAAAACCTTTGTCTCCATATAAGTATCCTGGAACATTATTATCCATTGCTGCTTCAAATTTGTTCTTTAGTTTCTCACAAAATGTATGCATTTCTTTCTTTATCCTATTGCGGTCTACTGCAGCCACTGTCTTCTTATGGCTGCTCTATTTTCTCCTTTTTGCATTCGTTTGATCATCTCCAGGTTTTGTGTTAACGTTAAAACAACTTTTTCTCTCCTGTCCCTTGCTTTTAGGTATTTATATCGATGCCATATTCAATGGATGGGTAATATTTTTAATTATAAAAAGCGATAAAACTGGAAATTGTAGAAGTACACCAAAAAATCTACACATTGCAAATGCCTTACGTTAACAAAAACGCCATGCTTACTCGGGGTCCCAGAAGTATACGGAGTAAATACGTAATATATACATCTTATATTTTAAGAAATTTTAAAGTGGAAGTTGTGGTATTACACAAATGCAATTCACACAAAAATTCATACAAAAAGAAAACGAAATACAAAATGAATTGTATTTGTGTAATTGCCGGTATCTAAGGGTGGCCGGTTCTAAATAGCCGGATAGCACAGCTTTTACTGTATGTCTACGTGTTATATGGGATACTAGCAGAATTTTCCGTTGAATTTCAATGGATTTAGTGAAGCTACTACAGTACAACATAAAAACTCTTTAAAATATATAGTAGATACTTTTTAAATTACAATTAGCTTTTCTTAACAATTAATCATATTTGCTTGTAACAATCCATTTCCAAGCCTATTGCATTCAGATATAATGATAATTTTATTTCCTATCATATCACTTTTGCCAAATCCAGCTTGATTTCTTGTGTAATTATGCCTCGCTGTAATATTTACTTTTATGTCTTGAAAAAGCAACGTACAGTTGTCCTTGACTGAACACCGACTGGTAAATGTACACCAGATACGTGAGCTTATTTACGTTAATAAACACTATAATGTAGAGTATAATGATTTTACTTACAAAAAATTTAAGATTCCAGTATTTAATAGACGAAAGAAGGTTCAATTACTTTCATCAATAAATGCTTCCTGAATAATAATCAGTATCTATTTACGTTGCCATCCATAAACATCGATCGTTTCGTTGCTTAAACAAAAGTGCGAATTGAATAACGCTAAACTTTCGTCTGTTTATAAGCTTCATTGAAGCTAATTGAATCGGAGATAACAATGATGGCCGCCTTGGCAACACCTGGGAGGGGTACGAAAAATCCACAACATTTTGAAACAAATAGCATATTTCTGAAAACTTCGACCGTGTAACATGTAAACTTCGCAGAAATAAGATAGTATAGAGTTTTATTCGGCGAATAAAGCAAAAACAAAAAAAATCGGTCCATATTTACGTATTTTTATGCTTGAAGGAAGAATACCTTGCAAATCAAGAAATGGATTCATACGTGTTATCTTATGGAAAAATGTTAATCCCCTATATTGGCTGCACTGATTAATCCCAGTTGACCAAACCTTGACCATTCGCTAAGTTAGGATGTAAGGAAGAATCGTACCAATTTTGGTTATTCTAGCTTTTTTTTGTTTAGGAGGAGTTCCATGAACAAACACACAAATACACAAACACACATTTCAAAATATATTATAGTAGATATAGTTATAAGCCAAAAACCATATTTCTTGTATATAACGAAATCACGCTTATAACGAAGCAATGAATCAGTCCCCTCAAATACGTAATAAACGAGTTTTACTGTAAGTACGCATGTATGTTGGCAGTGATTAGCCGTGTTATTTTTTTCCGGAATTTGCGAGCCATTTGTTAAACTTTTAGAAAATTTGAAAATTTATTGATTTTGTCCTTTCAAGTATATTTTGCTGACATTCAGTTACCAGCAATGTATGAAATAGAATATATTACGAACCGGACACCTGTTTAGCTAACGGAATGGTATTACTAAACTAGAGAGATCGTATGCCCCTGGCATGTAGGCATCCTGCCACCCTTACTAATCACTTCACCTACTTTTTACAGCATGAGCCGCCACTGGTGCAGAATAAACTTCATTGTGTAAATATGAAACAATATGTCTTGTTCTTATATTTTTCACTCTTTTCCTTCCAAATGACAGCCAACCTACATGAGAAAACGTATGTATTAATAGTTAATTCACGCCTTTTACTGAACCTTGATGATTAAACCAAGTTAGCACCTCGAGAATATTTTTGCTGTTTTACCGCACTGAAAAGGGTATTTTTAACCTCAAATATCGTAAGTTGGTACGTATTCGAGTTCAGCCCAAAGGATTTTGGACATTCGTTAATGCCACTTAAATACTAATTAAGGTAAACATTAATGATATAATTAACACAATATTGTAGCTATCAAAAAAGAACTATATATTACTTTATTTTGTATCATTTGGTATTTTTCGTCACTGTACTAAATATTCTCTGTATTTAACATAAAATATACATAGAGAAAAATTAGACTTAATTAATCATCAGTCGATCAAAAGTCTTGCCTCAACACCTGATTAAAATGTTATTCCAATCGGCAAAATATTTTACTGCAAATACATATTAATCCTTAATATCTCTTCAATTTTAAGTAGCAGTTGCTAATTTATGTGCAACTTTTTAAACAATTATATATTAATTGAAATATACTAACCTGCAGCAAAGAATGAAGAGGCCAAAAAACGCAAGAGCAGAACAATCCTTTCTGGGTAACTGATAGAGAAAAACTGCCAAAAGATCGGTTTCAGTTCATACTGAGAAGCCCCGGCTCGAGCATGTTTAGAAACAAGTTCAAGGAATTTGATCCTTTAATATTACAAAAGACGGCCATTGTTTTAAAAATGTTGTATTACATTGTTTTTGATCCGTCTGTGTTCTAAAGAGTATAGAAACTTCATAGTATGTATTTCACTGAAAAGTAACAACATGGAAGGAGAGTAACAATTTCTGACGAGACCATTGGTGACACCCATTTCTGGCACCTGCCAAATCAGGCTGCTCATCATTTTGTTTTTCGACAGGTCGATGTCTGTCGTCAGGTGGTCGTCTGGTGCACTTGAAGCAGGAGAATGAGCTTCAGGAGCCATAGGTCATTCCTCAAATAGCTGCATGTGCAGAATGAAATTGGTTTTTGGAAAATTGTCGCTTATCAACGACTATTCATTTTGTTGAATTCGAAATTTTAAAAAAAATCAACGTTTTTCGATTGAAATCGAATCCTACCAAGCCTAAACATAACATTACAGTATGGGTAATTTTGTTATATGTATGGCAATCATGCAGATACTCTCACAGTTCATATGCAGAATTATTTTGTTTGGTGAATGATAGTCACCAATTCATTATTGTGTTCCAAGTAGAATTCTCTACCAATAGTGGATATTAATACAGATTAGTTTTGGAGAATGTTGATGTATTCTTTTTTACATCAGGAATGCACCAACATATTTTCAAGTGGTGGAGGACAGTCACTCGCAGCTGTTGCAGATGTGCCATTTCTTGGCTGCTTACCTCTTGATCCTCAGTTCGCTAGGTTAAGTGAAGAAGGTCAAAGTTGTCTTAAAGCAATGCCAAATTCTCCTACGTCAGAATTCATTAAGTCATTGGTTAGTAAAATTACTGGAGAATAAGTCAGCTGTGAATTTTGATATAAATTTTTAAAATAACCACCCAAATGTTTTATTCTCAAGATTTATTTTTGTTATTTTAGTGTGATAAATAATTTTTGTATTATATGAAAATAAACTTGCTCCTTTGCTAGTTCCTTTGAAGAAATTCTTTTAGTCATGTTGGACTTAATTAAAAAAGTTTGCTCACTTAATTTAGACTGCCTAGTGCAGAGGTCAGCAAATTTGGCCTATTGTCTTTATGTGGTCCCAGAGAATGTTTTGGATATCCCACGATTAAATTTAACCTAGAGAATTTAAAAAAAAAAATGAAATTGAGGGCATAAAACAATGTTGAAATATTGAACTAAAAAAAAGTGACGAGGTTTCCAAATATCACAAACATTCAACACCCCTCGCCTAAGAAAATTGTCTTTGTGCTCCCCCTCTCTCAATATCATGTTCAATCACAGTTCATAAACAATACCTACAATTGCAATTAATATAATTACCTTAAGAAAAACATTGATGCAAACAATACATCCTACCCACTTGAGAATAACAAAGTCAAGTTTGATTTAATTCAATTCTTGCCTTATTAGTAGATGCATAAAAGTATTTTGAAAAATGCCTATTTCTTTGATTTGGTTTGTTTTTAAAAGGTCTTCAGGTTGGTATGACCCACAGGACAATTCTATGCTTATCCTCATTGGACAATTGACTTGGAAATGTGGCCTTATCTTTTGGCAAGCTATCATCAGGAAAACTTACCACTTCACATAATTTGTCAAAACAAGTTTTGACAAATTATGTATTACTATATTCTTTCTTTAGATTTAGTCAAGATTCGTGGATTCACGATCAAATGTTTTAAGTAATTACATACTTTCAACAGCATTACCATCAGGTTCTAAATTTATTCACAGTGGAATAAGACACATTTTCATTTTCTTTCCCCATACATAGTAATGGGAAAGTATTGTGATCATGAAAAAAATCGACTGAGATTTCAACGGAAATACATGTTTTGAGATCCCTAGAACACGTTTAGACTATTTTCGGAATGATGTCTCTGTGTGTGTGTATGTGATTGTGGGCATTCTAACTCAAAAAGTACTTTTCATATTAACACCAAATTTCATATATATATATATATATAAAGACTTCTTTCCGAGAATGTCCCGCAACTCGTTGATATTACATTCTCGTCCACGCTATGCAATGTAAATTAAATTAATTCTTTACGTGGAAGATACATTTCTTAGAGTTTTTCTCAGGCAAGTCACATACGACAGACGAATCGTGCATAACACGTTGACCAAAAATGTCATGGTTAAACGCATAGAAGGCTTCAACAGAAAAATTAATTGCTTAAAAATTAGGTATAGTTTGAATATGTTTACAGAATTCACTGCTACATGGTAGTGGCACTGTGTACTGGAAATTACGAAAAAGTTAAATATCTCTGACATGAATGGTTCTACGAAAATTTGTTTCAAACAAAACTTGGAAGAAATATTATTCTCCACAACTTTGGTCCTCACAAAGATTACCAATAAGGACGTTTTTAAGTAGATATTTGACGGAAACCAAAAAACCGATTACTTATAAATAATTCCTAAACAATAACTGGCATGGAAAATTGTTTCAAATGAAAGTTGTAGGAAATTACCTTCTCTATAACCTTTGTATACAATAATGATGTTTTAATGGAGAAATATCGCAAAAACCGAGTCGGGTTTCGAATAAACCTCTACTTCTGGTTAAACATTATTGTCCAAAAACTAATCAGTTCTTTGTGCTCATGCTAAAGTATTATATATGAAATTTGGTATTAATATGACAAGTACTTTTTGAGTTAGAGCACCCACAATCACATACACACACAGACATCATTCCGAAAATATTCTAAACGTGTTCTAGGGACTTCAAAACGTGTATTTTTGTTGAAATCTCGAAGTCAATTTTTTTCGTGATCACAATACTTCCCCATTACTACGTATGGAGAAAGGAAAAAGGAAACTTTGTTACCCCTTTGGAAATAGGCTGGTATCAAAGATCTTTGGCACTTAGTTGCCCAGGAAAAGGACACTAGGAAGAATGTCAAAGAACAAAGAAATTACTCGAGGCGTGTTCTAACGATAGGGATTTCTGTCTTCTTTCGTGTTTTCCGATGAGTCTCTAAGGGGCCTGCTCATTGTTTTGCTGTTAGTGATTATATAGAACCCAAATAACAATAAAATGTCAGGTATTTTTCTTAAAATCTGCATTCTGAAATATCATATCACCTTCCTGAGTATGAAATGGTTATTGCTCTCTAAACATTTGTTTTCAGCCACATTATAGCAGCTTTTCGCCAAGTCACATGTAAGGGATGTTTTAGAGAGAGTGGTACCTCTGTAAGTACGAGGCATGGGACAGGCCCACTTTTGGATCCACCACCAAGTCTGCTCTTTCATCGGTTCGATATAAGAATGTCACAGGCGTTTGGGGGCCCCAGTGCATTGCACCAGTTTGCTACATGTATGCTACGCTTCTTCACTTACAGTTAATCACATGTGCCATTTAGTGGTGTAATCTAGAAATTTAATTTCATCTTTTTGACTTTTCCAGTTATTTTCCTTTGTAAATGTAGAAACTTGGGAAAAAAAAGTATGGCTTTTTGGGGAGTATAAATGAAATTGTATCATATGGTCTGTATGATAACATGATTGTTATATGTTTGGCGAAAATCTGAATCATATTGGATACCCTTGCCTTAGAATCCTAGTCTGGAAGCCGTCCATCAAGATTAGGAGATAACTTGAGATCAGATTAAATCTACTACCTGATTCCTTCACCAACAGATCTTTTGGTGTTTAAAATGTACTATGTTGATATTAAAAATGACTAACCTAAACCTGTGCTGCAACATGTGTGATTATTCATTACTCCAATTATATCAAACGTTTTTCAACTCCTGTGTAAATTTTATCCCCATAATTTTGCATTATTCTCACAAATAGAGAGCCTGCATTTCTACTGTAGGAAAATTGAGAAATGTTATATGTTGATATTTGCCAATAATTAAAAATAACATTGAACTTGTAGGTTTATTTACAGACAGAGAAAAAGTCAAATGTTGAGATGGTGTGAGAAAGCAGTTACCATAATTTCCTGATTATAATACGCATTTATTTCGCGAAAAATTGACAAAAAGTTAGGGTGCGTATTATATATGGTAACAAGCACATACAACTTTTTTAGTAAGGAAATAATTTATATTTTCGGGCATACTTTTACCAGTAAATCGTACATTTCAATGCATTATGATAACATTCCTTTAAATGTTGTTTTTCAAAACAAAAATAAGAGTAATTATTTATTTACTTTAAATGTCCAAATCTTAGTCTCTGAATTCATTATTGCTTTCCTCAAATAGTTTGCCGGCGATTTTGTTCTCTCTCATCGTCTACGTAAATGGCGTCACCAAGAACGTCGTCTTCATCCTCACTATCCACTTCGGAAAAATCATCATCCCATATGATGTCGTCTTCAGAACCATCCATGGCATTTGTGAGGCATCACTTTTTAAATCCATACTTTTTAAGAAAAAATCAATGCAAGTTGCGAGCAACAAATATTATTTTACATACGTCGACCAGATTGTATGAAGACAGAACTAGATGTGATATTCACATAAACTATCTCGCTCGGTGGCAAGGCAAGAACTTTTGTTCCAACTGACCAGATTATTACACAATGCAACATTGTATTGATCTTTAAAGTGAGAGTCAAAATTATATAGATGTGAAGTTTTCGTCAACACTCTCGCACATAACTCACTTGGCGGTAATGAGAGAACTGTTATTCCAACTGACCAGATTTTTACACAATGCGACCTTGAGACCTGTTTTTATACATTGTATTGATCTTTAAAATGAGAGTCAAAACTATATTGATGTAAAGTTTTTGTAAACACTCTCGCACATATATTGCTTGGTGGCAAGGCAAGAACTGTCTCGATACTGCTAATAACTTAGTGAAAAATTACAGTGATCTCTTTACAATAAATGAGTTGCGTATTATACATGGTGATAAGACAATTTTCACATTTCATCGTAAAAACATGGGTGCGTATTATGTAGAGTGCATATTATAATCGGAAAATTACGGTAATTACTATTTATTATAGCTACTAAATACATTTTCCACTGGTTCTACCTTTCCTTTTTTCTTCCCCTATTTCCATGTATTGTTATGTTCCTCAACCCTTCATTTTCTTCCTTTCTGCTACATTTCTGCCATTCTCATGACAATATGCTAACAATAACCTTCTGCTGGGAATAGAGAACATAATCTGCAAAATGAGGTTTCTATGGCTACAAAATTTTTTGCTTAAAGAATCTTCTAATTTTGTTTTTAAAAGCACACAGTGTTGGACAGATTTTCATGTAGTACTTGGAATTTGACAGTATGAAAATAAAACTTCATTCTTTTCTCTTTCACGACTTCATGTCCTGATTTTAAGAATTTTTGAAGTGCAAATAAAAAATTTGCTATACTCATTCCTGTGTTATTCAAATGGAGGAAATTGAATAAGAGAAAATAATTTACTTGGAGCGATTGGAATTAACAATTCACCTATACCACAATGCAGGTCACATAAAATAGAGATTTTGATTAAACTCCAATCATTAGTTCCATAGAAATTTTTGACTTACCTTTGCTAGTTGGACATCTGAACTGAAACTGATTGTTTTATTGTGTGATTTCAGCATCTTAAAAAGTTTTTTTGTCTGTGTAATTTATCATGAATTAACAAAACGACATAAAATTAGGTGGTAAGACGTCACTTAATTGTTAAATCAATTATATTGTAAATTTTTCAAGTTAAGCTCTTTTGGGAGTGCTAAATATTACTGGTAATGGATATGGGGTATATCTAAATTACCACCAAGGACAAACAGTTCTTTAACCTTAGATATATTAAGCAAATAATTCTAAGTAATGAAAAAATGAATTTTCTGTATACAACAGGGTTTCTCAAACTTTGTGGCTCATTGACCCCCTAGGAGCCTAATATTTTTTCATTGAGCCCCATGGGTCATATACAGTAGTGCAACCAGGGGGGTGCAAGGGTGCATTTGCACCCCCCAAGAATTTCATATACTGTATTTACTCGTGTAACCCACGCACCTTTTTTCCCAAAATGCCTGTGAAAAAAGGGAGTGTGCGTCTTACACGAGGATTCATTTATTTGAGTATCTCGCGCACCTTTTTCCCAAAATGTCGTGCCGGTAAACAAATATATCTTAAGCCAATGCCGCATCTATTACTGTATTTATAAATTTCTTCGTATTGAGACGTTGTTCTTTGTATATAAATTTTAAGCCTATAACGATAGGCATAAAGATTGGGTCAGTGTCGCCACCATGGATTGAATGCGTCGCAAGAGTGTAACAGTCATAATATTGTAGCGGTGATACAAATTAAACACAATGTCTTTTTACATAATGGGAACACCGGTTACAATATCACATATTCTGCCGCAACATTGTTAATACCAGCTACTTTTAAACACACATTAAATTACAATGGAAATGCGGGGAATTTTTACGCAGCGGCAAGTATCGTATCCTTGGGGGATAAAGCTCAGACAGATTTAAAGTCTGCCGTTTTAACTGAATTAATCATTACCCTTACAATGAATCTTGGGAAGAGATTGCGTTCGTTTACCGTTAGTGTAAAATTGCAAATTATTAGGGAGGCAGAGGTAAAAGGAAATCGTGCAGCAGACGAAAATATGATGCATTGTACCTTTTAAATTAGTTTTAAGTTTATTAACTGGCGTTCGCCAAATTCTACGAAGTATAGGCACAGGAGCTGATTTGGCCGCCGGGAAACTGGGCTAAGTCTCGATAGGCCAGTGCTGCCTCGTGAATTTGTCCCTGCATACGCGTATCTAGTATATCTTGGGTGGACCTTGTTCAGGGAAAAGGAATCGGTGAAGAGGTCGACGTTTTTACTTTCTCCATACGTAGTAATGGGAAAGTATTGTATTCATGAAAAAAATCGACTTCGAGATTTCAACGGAAATACATGTTTTGAGGTCCCTAGAACACGTTTAGACTATTTTCGGAATGATGTCTGTCTGTGTGTGTGTGTATGTGATTGTGGGCGCTCTAACTCAAAAAGTACGTGCCATATCGTTACCAAACTTCATATATAACACTTTAATATTCGCATAAAGAACTGATTAGTTTTCGACAATAACGGGTAACCGGAAGTCGAGGTTTATTCGAAACCCGATTCGGTTTATGCGATATTTCTTGGTTAAAATATCATTGTTGTATTTACAATTCTAAACAAAAGTTATAGAGAATGTTTGAAACAAATTTTCGTAAAACCATCCATTTCAGAGATATTTTGCTTTTTCCTTTTTACTTTCTCCATACGTAGTAATACGTAGGAATACATGTTTTGAGGTCCCTAGAACACGTTTAGACTATTTTCGGAATGATGTCTGTGTGTGTGTGTATGTTAGTGTGGGCGCTCTAACTCAAAAAGTACGTGCCATATCGTTACCAAACTTCATATATAACACTTTAACATGAGCACAAAGAACTGATTAGTTTTTGGACAATAACGGATAACCGGAAGTCGCGGTTTATTCGAAACCCGATTCGGTTTTTGCGATATTTCTTTGTTAAAACATCATTATTGTATATACAATTCTAAACAAAAGTTATAGAGAATGTAATTTCCTACAGTTTTCATTTGAAACAATTTTCTATAGGAGTTATTGTTTAGGAGTTATTTATAAATAACCGGTTTTTCGGTTTCCGTTAAATATCTCCTTAACAACATCCTTATTGGTAATCTTCGTAAGGACCAAAGTTGTAGAGAATAATATTTCTTCCAAGTTTTGTTTGAAACTAATTTTCGTAGAACCATCCATTTCGGAACAATTTCGCTTTTTCTTAATACCAGCCTTCAGCGCCAACACCATGTAGCGGTGAATTCTGTAAACATTCAAAATATACGTAATTTACGGTAATTCCGAAATATTGATTTTGCCGCCCCTCTAGAGTGGCGCCTGTAAGCGACCACTTACGTCGCTTACGCCTGAAACCGGCCCTGGTTTTGAGGTCCCTAGAGCACGTTTAGACTATTTTCGGAATGATGTCTGTGTGTACATGTTTGTGATTGTGGGTGCTCTAAATGAAAAAGTACTTGTCATATTAATACCAAATTTCATATATAACACTTTAGCTGGAGCACAAAGAACTGATTAGTTTTTGGACAATACCGGTTAACCGGAAGTCGAGGTTTATTCGAAACCCGATTTGGTTTTCGCGATATTTCTCCGATAATACATCATTATTATATACATTGAGCATTACAAAAAATGTAGGAAATATAATTTCCTACATCTTTTATTTCAAACAATTTTCCATAGCAGTTATTGTTTAGGAATTATTTATAAAAAATAATCGGTTTTTTCGGTTTCCGTCAAATATCTCAAAAACGTTGTAATTGGTAATCTTCTTGAGGACCAAAGTTGTAGAGAATAATGTTTCTTCCAAGTTTTGATTGAAACAAATTTTTGTAGAACCATCCATTTCGGAGATATTTTGCTTTTTCTTAATTTCCAGTATACAGCGCCATCACCATGTAGCAGTGAATTCTGTAAACATATTCAAAATATACGTAATTTACGGCAATAAGGACGACTTTATTCTTTTACAATACGAAATAATAATTTTTACCTTATAATGCTATTGATAATAATTTAAATATCTATACCCCAAATATGGAGAAAGGCAAGTGTTGGTCACAACAGATTTTTTCCCTTTGAATTGGCACAAAACTAGAGGTGCGTGTGATGCACGAGGGCGCGGGTTACACGAGTAAATACGGTATTTTGCTATTATTTTATATTGAAGGTTTTAAACCGTTATACTCCACACTCAACAGTCCACACCCAAAATAAGGTAGTGGCTAGGTTGCGCGTCGGTCGGTTAGATATGAATCAAATAAGAAATCTAAGATATAGTACTTAAGTGAGGCCAATAGACGTCTATTGATTAGCGATTGCGGCACTTTATCAGATGCGCATCGATCGATTAGTAGTAGTACCACATATTGCTACACGCCACAGTAGCTGTATATGGCTGTATGGTCAGACAAGTCACAGTGCCTGTTCTTGTCGCCTGATTAGTGTCTGTTGTCATACTTTGCTTCAAACTGGTTAGCTGTTTAACTATATTCGTTATCATAGGGGAAATTACATTGAAATGTTACATGTTCTTGTTCTATATGGTAACCCGGTAGCCCTATAAAACAACTACTTGTTAATATTGTAAGTATAAGAATATTTGTTTAGTTATTTTTTTAACAGTTAACAATAGTTTGCTTTTGCTATCTATTTGCTATGTCACATGAGATAATTATTATTGTAGGTATTTACCCACCAGCCACCATAATGAGCAAGAGAAAACAACCGTCGCTTCTCAATTACTTCACTAAACTATTACGTAAATATCAAGATGAAAACTCTACTTGTCAAGAAGTTACAACAACAACACAGAGTGAAAAACCATCAGAAGAAAATCACGTCATTCCTCGGAAATATAATGAAGCGGGACATGCAACACCCAGCTGTAACAGTAATTTTGTTGATAAATATGATGTGGACAACGTTTGAACGACGAAGAAAAGGTGAACTTAATTGATAATATATGGAAACCAACTGAAAGCTTCATTTTTCTGAGTGTGTTATGTGGCTATGAGAAAAATAAGATAAGATTTAGTTATATGTGGTTAAAAGATTTTTCTTGGCTGGCGTATTCAAATTTTGGAAACGGCGTTTACTGTAAATATTGCGTTTTATTTGCTAACCAATTTGCAGGGCAATCAAGCAGTCAAACTCTTGGACAGTTCTTAAACGAGCCCTTCTGCAATTGGCGAAAAGCAAATGAGAGATTCAAGAAACACCAAGAAACAAATTACCACGAATTTTCATTGTTGCGTGCAGATAACTTGCGAAATATTGTTCATGGTAAAAATCTAACAGTATGATTTGATAAATACTGGTCGCAAAAGTTAGGCCCGGGAAAACAGAATCAAATTAATTCCAATAATAAAAACTTATGTTTTGTGGAAGAAATGGTTTAGCACTTAGAGGTCATCAGGATTTGGGTCACATAAATGTAGATGATCCTATGGAACAACAACACCAGGAAGGAAATTTTCGTCAGTTATTAAGATTTCGAATGGATTCTGGGGACAACATTCTAAAATCGCATTTGGAAAGTGCTGCATCCAACGTTACATACATTTCCTGGAAAGTTCAGAACGAAATTATAGATAGTTGCAATGAAATAATTTTGAAAAAGATTCTCGAAAAGGTCAATAAAAGTAAACGTTTTGCTGTGTTCGCCGATGAAACTACTGACATATCCAAGAAGGAACAATTTGCAATATGTGTCAGATTCGTGGATGAAGATGATGATAGCAAAAAATTAGTGGAAAATTTTTTGCAATTTGTTCCTGTAACTTCTATTTGGGGTGAAGATTTAGCTAACACTCTAATCAATTTTCTAAATGAAACTGGTTTGGATCTTAACTATCTGAGAGGCCAAGGTTATGACGGTGCAGCGGCAATGTCTGGTAAATTCAATGGAATTCAAGCCAGAATCCTGGAAAAATTTCCAACCGCCTTATACGTACATTGTGCCTCTCATTGCCTTAACCTGGCAATCTCAGACTCCTGCCAGATTAAACAAATTCGGAACTGTATGGGAATTATTGAGAAATGTTATTCCTTCATGAACCCACAAAAAAAATGCAGTTCTTCAGTAGTACATCATGAAAATATGCCCATCATACAGAAGAGTCCTACACGTTGGATTCAGCATCATGAATCTATAATGGTAATGACAGAATTGCTCAAGCCTTTCGTGCTGCGTTAGAAACTATTGAAAACTGGGATGATAGAGATTCTTCCTCAGGAGCACATATGCTCCTGAATTCAATCAGAACCTCAAATTTTAAAAACGCAATGTTCACTATTGAGAAATGTAAAGTAAAATCCTGCAATCAGTGTTGCTCGATTTAGTTGAGGCCATGGAAATATCTGAAAATACCATTCATGAACTGAAAGAAATGCGAAATGCTGCAGCTGTCATATTTTCAGATATTTATAAAAAATCGTTAGCAATTCTCCAGGATATCATTGATGAAAATTTTCAAATAAAGATACCCCGATTCGCAAATCAAGAAACTCATCGTTCCTATTACAATACAGACTCACCAGAAACTTATTATCGCATATCAGTGTTTACTCCTATGTTGGATTCTGTGATATTACACTTACAGGAAAGATTCATCAAACACAAAGAAATACTTCAATCACTAAATATATTAATTCCTGGTAAAAATAATACCAATTACGAAACAAAACTTGAACTTTTACTGTCAAAATATGCATTTGATTTACAAAACTGCAGTACAAATGTTTTAATTGCTGAATACAACTTGTGGCAACGGAAATTTAGTGACTGGGCTAGGGATTTAATGCCAAAATCCGCAATTGACTGTTTACAAGTGTGTAACATCAACATATTTCCAAATATTTATGTACTTTTGAAAATCCTGGCAACATTAACTGCGACAACCTGCACTGCAGAAAGATCATT
The DNA here is from genome assembly GCA_036926305.1 of Uropetala carovei. Classification (NCBI taxonomy): domain Eukaryota; kingdom Metazoa; phylum Arthropoda; class Insecta; order Odonata; family Petaluridae; genus Uropetala; species Uropetala carovei. The sequence continues at coordinate 518,916 of JAXCHB010000115.1, forward strand.
TTCAACTTTAAAGTACTAAAAAACTATTTAAGAAATACTACCAATCAAGACAGGTTAAATGGACTAACATTATTGTATATTTATAAAAACATAAAAGTAGACGAAGATGAAGTTTTTAAGATACTATTAAAAAATAAAAGAAAACTAGGCTTGGTTTTGTAAGTTAATATAGTAGTTGATTTTTTGTGTGCAATAATAAATAAAATATTATAACAGATATACACATTGATTTAATTATTAACAAAAAAACTTTGCACCCCCAAATATGAATTGCTGGTTGCGCCCCTGGTCATATATACACTCATCTCAAGGAACAAATTTTGAGGGTAAAGAAATAAATAACACAACTATAAGTCTATAATGAAAAGTGTATTTTAAGTAAAATTACGGTTATAGTTGTTTGACTTTGTTTTGTTTTATAATAACTTAGTAATCGTAATAACTCGAAAGAAAATTTTATTGCTACTCATATGAAAACATTAAATTAAAATACTTTAATTAAAAGGAAAAACATTTGTTTCTTCCACTAAAAGGTTTTTAATAAAACATGACTGGTTTCACTATGATCATAGCTATGCTATAATAGTAGTACTTTGTTTCTTTCATTAAGTTTTTTCATTCTTTTAATTATGAGTAAATTCAACAAAGTCGAGCCTAGTTTCATTAATGTAAAATACTTGAATATGGGATTCTTTGTTAGAAAACCTTTTATGTAATGGAATATCTCATACGAGGTGCTATCAAAAAGTTCCCGGACTGGCCTCGTGGAGCACTAACTGGACATAGTACAGACTTGGGCTAAAGAGCTTCATTGTGTGTCATTGTGAAGCAGTGTGCCGAGTGTCACATTGATACACATAATCATTTATTTTCACGAGGGTTTTTGTGCGTTAGTGTTAGTGGTGTTCTGTGATTCTTGCGAGAAGAGAAATTGCAGACTTGAAGGAGCAGTGCGTGTGCATCAAGTTTTGCTTCAAACTCCGGAAAACCGCATCGGAGACCCACGAAATGCCTAAACAAGCATTTGGTGATGACGCCATGGGCAGAACCCAGACTTTCGAGTGGTTCTCGCGGTTCAAATGTGGGCAAACATCAGTTGAGATTCTGAATGTTCTGGTTGGCCCTCAACCAGCAGAAACGAACAAAATGTTGACAAAGTGCATCGGGCCATCCACAAGGACTGTCGGTGAACGATTAACAACATCTGCAGTATCGTTCAGTACATGCCAATGCATTCTTGCTGAGGAACTCAACATGAGGCAGATCGCTGCCAAATTCGTGCCCCGCTTGCTGACCCAGGACCAGAGGCAACACTGGCTCAGGAACAGGTCAGAAATGACCGAAACTTCCTTTCCAAGGTCATCACTGGTGATGAAAGCTGGGTTTATGGCTACGACCCAGAAACCAAACAGCAATCATCCCAGTGCTGCTCCTTCAATTCTGCAATTTCTCTTCTCGCAAAAATCGCAGAACACCACTAACACTAACGCACAAAAACACTTGTGAAAAAAAACGCATGTATCAATGTAACACTCGGCACACTGCTTCACAATGAAGCTCTTTAGCGCTACATAGCGGCCCAAGTCCGTACTACGTCCAGTTAGCGCTCCACGTGGCCAGTCTGGGAACTTTTTGATAGCACCTAGTATATTCCGGTACAGATAGATTTAATGAGATGGATGGGCTTGGTGTGCTTTCACGGGTGTATGACTATTGGGCTCTAGGTTGGTGAGTTTTAATCTCAGGTTGCCGCGTTCTTCGACATTGAGCTTGTTTTCTTAGATGTGCAGCGATTTTCCCCACACCTCCGCACTTAACGAAGGACGCGATATTCAATGGTGGGCGTTTTTCGTCGCGTTTATTCGACAAGTTCTATGCTGTTACATCAAATACCTCTGTCCTTCACAAACATTCATGATCACCAGAATTCAGATCCGCATCTAAAATAGCTGATGGAGCGAATCAGACAGGGAAGTCCATCCTCCAATTATTTCATAAAGAATGATTTATTATATCATGGAACAAGCAGACTTAAAAGGGGTAGAGTAGTCGTTCCAGAGGCCCTCAAGGCCATGTTATTTTCCTATTTCCATTCCTTACCAACTGCTGGACATATGGGCGTTAGTAAGACTTCTGAGTGAATCTGTAGGGAGTTTTGGTGGAGTAACATGAAGTCAGAAATAGCCCAGATGGTTAGAACCTGTCATGACTGCCAAACCTGTAAACCTAGGAACACCCTTCCCCATGGAAAAATGAGTTCTACTACTCCTAACTACCCCTGGGAGAGAGTATATATAGATTTTGTTGGTCCATTACCCAGAAGTCGAAGTGGGAATACCTGTGCACTTACAATCATTCATGGTTTCACCAAATTTACCTTCATCGAACCATTACGCTCTCAGTTAGCCTCCCAAGTTGTTTCGACTTTATTTCATAAAATCTTTCCTAAATTTGGCTCTCCTAAAATCCTAGTTTCTGATAATGGAACCCAATTCAGATCCACGCTTCTGTCAGATATGTGTTTTAAATATGGCATAAAGCAAATTTTTACAGCCCCTTATTATCCGCAACCTAACCAAGCTGAATGAGTCCACCGCAACTTGAAATATGCTTTAACCATCTTATCCCAAAATGACCATAGGAAGTGGGATGAATTTGTGCCCAGTTTAACCTTTGCCTTCAATTCTGCCAAGCACAGCAGTACAGGATATACTCCTGTGAGGGTGTTTATGGGAAGAGAACTTCCTCACCCTCTAACAAATTTCTGGAGAATTCCTCCACAAGCTCTGTCGGAGACTTTAACACAATCTGAAAGGCAGTCCCTATGGCAAGATGTGTTAAGAAATCTAAAAAGGACAAGGCTTAGGCAAGCAGTGGCATTTAATAGAAGTCATTCCGGGAATCCCTTTAAAACTGGTGATATGGTGTTGTATAAAAGGTTTCCTACTAGTTCAAAGGCGCTCCACCAAACCGCCAAACTCACACCACAATGGGTCGGTACATTTTCAATTATAAAATTTTTTATCTCCTGTGACAGCTGTTCTGGAACTGTCACCCACTAAGGAGAGAATTGCCAATATTTCACATTTAAAATTTATCATCAGTAATTTTGTTATTATAGCTTGTATGTGCTGGCGTAGGAAATTAGCGACCCCATCGCCCAATGATACTGCATCATTGTAATCAGCCCCCAGATGAGAATCTGGTAAAACATTTTCATTTTCGGCCTCGTGCTATGCCTTTGTGTATACAAGGATGATGTTTGAGGCATCATAAAGGATAATTAGACCTTTATGTATGTCTCCAGGGCTCTAAATTTTTATTATTTAATGTAACCTGGCCATGTATTTCTTATGTTTACTGGTAATAATGCCACTATTACCACAATAGTTTTTGTGCACTCTCCCCAGTTGGGATAGTGTACCTTAAAATGTTTATAACACTACACTATTGTCAAGACAGCCATGCATCTCAAACAGGGGAAATATACTAGATTTAAAATTGTTTCACTTATAATAATTATCTGTATCACTGTGAATATTAAGTAATGTTATAACAATTATCTGTACCACTTACTAAGTTCAAAATGGTTAATGTCATACTGATTTCATGCCTTGTCTTAGAAAATAACTGCTGGTAAGTGTCCAGCATAGAATACTGTTTACTTTACTTCATGCTTTAAATTCAAAATAATCTTTTGTTAAATTTCGGTACTTCCCACATGGAACTACCATGAATGCTTTTCTTTGTTATAATATCCATTGTCTTTTAATGTGCCCTTATTGTAAGCCTAAGGCAAGGAGTGGGCAATAATTTTTTGTATCTTGATTCACTGTTGCTATTCTGAAACCACACACCAGAACACTTTGTGTTTATTAATATCTGTTATGGTGAAGACATAAGTTGGGCTATTGAATTTCCATCCGAGAAGACATCTCACTCCAGTGCTTAGTGAACACTTTTCAAAACTGCCTTCAAGGAGTGTACTCAACCTGAACAGTGTTAATCAGTGGTGAATATTTTTCCATTTCCCCTGAGAACTTCAAATGGAACAGTGTCGCAGACTCGGATTATCAGAACAACATAACATTTCCAGTGAATTATTCCCAATGTGTTTTAGTTACTACAATAACATTAAATAAATTATATTAACAATACTACAGACAATTCCAACGTCTGTGTGATCTAATATAAAGCGTGATTAAGCGAAGTGCTACAGATAAAGGGTGTGGACCATTGGGGGAAGAGATGGTCCAGGGAATCTCCCCCCACCCTTCAAAACTTTATTTTTTTCATTTTCTGAGGGAGGATGCAGCGATTTTCCCCGCACCTCTGCACTTAACGAAGCACTTGTCGAATAAACGCAACGAAAAACGCCCACCATCGAATATCGCCTGTCCTTTTTTATCGGCGTCTTTCGTAATCGGCGAACAGAAAGGCAAAAACCTCTCAGCCAAATGGCTGCTCCCACACCAATGCGCTTATACAGGGCAAAAATTCCCCCTATTTCCCATTTCCTCCTTTCTCATGGTTATGTAACGTAATCAAGAAATTAACCAGTACAAAGTCGAGGAGTCGCCCGTTTAAGCTACCCGCCGAATCTCCCCTCAACCGCTCCATCACATGACCGCGGCTTTTGAGAGAACGAGTCGGCAGATATCCCGAGAGAGAGCCAGCCGAGGGTCGCCGCCGCCGAGAGTAAGATTCCAAGTGACGGAGAGAGAGAGAGGAGCGGATCCTCGCAAGTCGCGTGTGCTGAAAGTTTCCTGAGGACAGAGTGTAACTATAATTTGAGATTCATGAAGTGTTTTATGTTGCGAGACTAGTTTTCTGTCTCAAGAGTTTTGTTTGCTGTTATGTTATAATTTCATATTCACGAAGTGTTTAAGTTGCGAGACTATTGTTACGTCTCAAGAGCATTTGTTTTGCTGTTATGTTGTTATTTCTTGTACAATATAGCATTTAGTTAGAGGATTATGTGGCTTTGTTTTTTGGTCGCCACAGATGCAACCACTCACTGCTGTACACAAAGTCTGTGATGCCATGTGATCTCCCATTAATTTTGCCTGCTCCTTACTCACTTCATCAGTTACTGTATCAGTTTTTGCATTCACTTGCCCTATTCAAATAACTAATGCATCCTCCAGATTTTCATGTTTTGCACTCTTAAGTCATTTCTTATTTACTGATTCATCCACTTATCTTTTTCACTCAGTATGTCTCGAACACTTATAGGTTTTATACTTGTACATTTTATTTAAAGGTTTGCCTAAGTAGCTATGACGTTAAAACGAACTCACTTTTGATGCAAAACCATATATTTGTGGGTTCACAGATGTGGCGTATGGTGGCTAGTGGGGGTGGTGCTTTACCAAGAGGTTCTCTATGTAATAATAATGCAGAAGGTCTGTTCACAAGGATTCATTGGTGCTGTGTGGGGGTGGTGCTGTATAGGGGGCGTTAAATCGAGGTTTGACTGTATATGAATTTTGTATCACAACAACACATTACTTAGTGATGGTTCAACATTGTTTGAGAACTCTACAGCTGATTGAAAAAGTTCGGCAAATCTCTGTATGCAATCTCCCCTTTACAACCACCTTACTTCTTTATGCAAAAGCAACAGTAACAATTTCATCATTGTTTTCACGTAACCCTACAAAAAGGCAAGAATTAAGTGAGCTTGTTTTTATTTTGTTAATTGACTTTATACATATTTTTAAAATGTGACGTTCTCCACTGAGGTGTTTCGCAACCAGATGTGTGTAGGACACATTGAGCAGTAGCATGTACATTCTTCTCTAAAAACAGCAAAAATCAAAATTGCCATGAGATATTAAGCGAAAAATAATAATATTTGATTCTTAAGAGTGGAAGTACTAACCTGCTATATTGAAATTGACAAAATTGCACAAAATATTGATACAGGACATAGCTCTCACTATGTGTTACTTCAATGACAAGTCAATTAATGACTAGGAAGTGTAAAGGACATTTACAGGAAATTGGAAGGGAAGAGGGATAGAAAATGTGATGCAAAAAAGACCTCCAATGTGTTTGCTTGTGAATTTTCATGTGTAAGGTTGGAAGAAACCGCCAAAGACTTGACCCAGCAGTTTATGGCATGTGGGAGCTTGTAGCAGCAGGGAAAGGGAGTAATAAGGGGAGCATGCTTAATAGGATGCCATAAAATGTACTTTCTTTCACTACATGTGGATCGTATCATTCTTTGAGAACCTATGAAGCAGAGAGGAGGATATGGAATAGGAGAATAAAGTTGGAAAAAACCAAAGCAGGGACTGAGAACTGTAAATGGGAGGACCAAACGCAACCCCGTGGTCGTTGACCTACCCTTGGTACACCCCTCACCAGCATATCAAAATATCCCTTTCATCCATCAAAAGTTCCAAACCTAACCTATAACTAAAACCCTATATCTATTTAAATAAAATTGTAACCTCTGTCTGTACATTTGTTTTTTGTCGGGGTTTTACTTTTTTTGTGTGTTTTGCCTCACAAGAAGACGTTTGAACCAGTTTGCAGAATTATTGTCTGACTGTCTGTTTGTTTGTTACCGCATCATGCAAAAACGGCTCGTCGAATTTTTATGAAACTTGCAGCGTATCTTTATACTGGTCCAGCTTAAAAGATAGGCTATGTGGTGTATCTCAAATAAATTTTAAGTGGGGATTTGGGAGGCATCGATTAGGTTTTTCGGCAATAACTCTCGAGTAAATTAACTTAGGAAGTTCAAATTTGATATATGTCACTTTCAATGCAAGTATAAGATCAAGTTTGTAGATGAGCAAAATCAGACCAAGGGGAGGGGGGGGGGGGGGCACCTGTAAGAGAAATCGCTGATTTCGAGCTAATGGTTGATTACATCGAAGAAGTCTACTAAGAAATATTTTAGAAAAACAATTTGGGTAAATATTTTAGGAAAAATATTTTAAGAAAAAGTCTGTCTGTTTCTTTGTTTGTTACTGCACCACGCAAAAACGGCTGGTCGAATATTTATGAAACTTCAGCATATCTTTAGACTGGTCCAGCTTAAAATATAGGCTGCTAGCTTAAACGCCCGGCTTCACTCGGGAAAGTTTTCTTTTAAGTATCAAACCATTTTTATTGCTCGGAGCAAACGTTTCCCATTCCTTAATTATGCAAGCGATGCTTACATTAACATTTACTATTTTATGCATTGTATTGTAAAGTTTTACCGTTAATATAATTACACTTTAACATCTTACTTAATATTCACATGGATAGATGCACCAAAGCCTTTAAAGCGGCAATAAAATTATGTGGATTATGTCAGTAGTATTAGCCAAAACGTAAACAATAAACAACATCTTGGTTACCAAACAAATGTAAGTAGATGTATGGATTTATGTTGTGATAAATCTTTCAATGTTAATGGTAAAAGATAACAATGTTCTAATATACCTTAAAAATCATTTGACTCACTTTAAAAGTATTCATAGACTATATTTAGGATGAATTCATTTGTACCCTTTATCTTGGAGTTAGCTATTCTTCCTCTACGGCATGCCACGGCGTGGATATCTCTAACTTTGAAGAGAACAACAATTAAGAAATTTAGCTTTGTTGCTGCCTGGAAAATGGTCATCTAAACTGATAAATTTTGTGCTTAAAGGAAAATTTTGAGCGATTTAGCATGTAATATGACAAAACATGAACAGAATTAAAATATTCAGTCTTTCGTGCATAAAATAAGCCATTTCCCGTCATCGTAAGTTAATATCTAGGTATATTTATATCCACATCAGTGAAGATCTGCATGGCATTTTGGGTTTCTCCACACCATTTCCCATGCATTCTTATGGAAATAGTATTTTGTTGACCCCATGGGGTATAAGAGACTCCACGGTCTGCAAACCTAGACCAAGTTCTTCCTTTGGTCCATAGGATAGCCCATGAAACTTTTGAGTTCGATAGCTTAAAAGTGTAAAAACATAGGGATGAATACCGGTATTGGAAAACCGGAATTAATACCGGTATTGAATTAGACACATAATACCGATATGGTGATTTACAATACCGGGTTTTCGGTATTGAAAAGTGCACTTTGTGGGAGCAGTGCCAAGTTACCAAAAATGTATTTGTTGCCTGTGTGAGTAGAAATAAAGTGAGGGGATTCTTCCGAAAAGTGACTCCGATAGATCAGTATGAGAGTTTTATAATATTACCTAGTTCGATGAGAAAAAACGATTGGAAATGGTCCCGTCCTCCTGAAATGCGTTCCTGAACCCTTCGGTCCTGAGGCGCTGTATTTTTTGACCTCAGGTCCACAAATTGACTCATTATTTTCATATCAAACATAATTTGGTTTATAAATTTATTTTATGTAGTATAATCCTTTCTTCTTACGTTGCCATTATTGTTTGTGGAATATGAAGAATGAAGAATTTTCTTTTCGAAAAAAAAATGTTTTTTAGCCTGGGGTTGAAAAATACCCCTTATTTGGATGGGTGTGACCGTTTTGAAGAGTGGTAAAGACGCCCTGAACAGGGCAGTTACATATCTAGTTATAACCTTATTTTGAAAGCAAAAGTGTTTTTGAAAAGTCCAGATTTATGTAGTTGTTGAAATACTCATATCTTACTTTTGAACTCCGTTTGATATTTGTAAGAAAGACGGTTTATCCCGTTAATAAAGGATTATTATTATTATTATTAAAATAATATACTAAATGATTATAAACTGTTCTCTGCACAAAACCAGTTTCAATACTGTCCCAATACCGGTATTAAAAATTGTCGGTATTATTTCATCCCTAGTAAAAATGTATAAAGAACATACACACACACATACACTCTAAAATATTTATAAGATGTGGTGTATCTCAAACAAAATTTTAAGTGGGGGTTTAGGGGGCATCGATTTGGTTTTTCAACGATAACTCTCGAGTAAATTAACTTAGGAAATTCAAATTTGATATTTGTCACTTGCAATACAAGTATAAGATCAATCTCCTATATATTCATGAAAGTCTGTTTGTTTGTGCATTTATACATTTCCACACCGTTAAGGCTAGAATAATCAAACTCAACAAATATGTTCATCACAAATAGGAAGATCGTAGGTTACTTTTTAATTCCAAATATTTTATATTAATTGTACAAAAAGCAAAATAACTTTGTATGCTAATGCACTGCCATCTAGAGGTGAGTCAAAAAGAATGGGACAGTTATTTTTGAACTGTTCTGATGCCTAAACTGTTCAATAAAATAACTGATCTCATAAACTTCCTTCTCAAAGAACAGGTAACTCTACATCTTATACACAGTGAGAAAGGTGAGAAACGACTACTTCCTTATCCGTAATTGGACGGCAGGTACTGATTAAACTGACTGATTAAACTACGCATATTTTCCCAAGTCCTACTATTGATTTGAATCAAATTTGGTACGATTGTGGAGGGCTCCCAGAAATAATTCATTCGTGGTTTTTGTTTCTTTCTGCCCATTTTATTCAAAACGGTGGCCGAGTGAATTCTTAAATACCATGTATCATCTAGAATTCTGATCGGATTTGAACCAAATTTCCCTGGGCAACGCCGGGAATTTCTGCTAGTGTACCTATATTTTCCAAATGTATACTTTCAAAATTAGGTTTTCCGATGCCAAGTTTATACCAACTTTATGCCGACTTTCTGAAGAAGTAATTACAGTGAAACCCATGAAAGGCAGAACCAGTAATTGGCAGAAACCTGCCAAAGTCGGAAATCCAAAATAAAATCATACCAGTAGATACCGTTTTTCATCTGAATGTATCTCTGTAAGGCAGAACCTGTGAAATGTGGATGGAAAGGATTTTTTATTGTAATTTTTTAAATATTAAGTACATTTTTAACCTGTGAAAGATGGAAAATAAAATTGGTCTCTTTAAAATACGTCTAGGGGGCCTTCAATATATATATCAATGTAAGAGAAGATCAGAATTGACGGTTAAAATCAATGTTTTAGATGCAATTACATTTCTCAGCCGTTCGTTAGTGTGTACAAGAAGCATGTATCAAAAATTGTTTTAGAAACTGTGGCTTTGCTTTCGATGATGCTAATGAATGTGACGATGCGGGTGGCCATAGTGATTATTGTGACATTCAAAATTTGATTGATGAAGATGTATTAAGTTGAGGGTACCAACGTAAGTGCAACAAATTTCATAAATATTGATGAAGTCGTTTCCACAAAGATTGATGAAATTGACTTGAAAACTGTAGTAGAATCACAAAGCAATTAAATTGTTCCCAATTCAGAGCATGAACAGAATGAGGAAGATTGTGAAGAACAGGAAATGCAACAGAAGTTTTACACTATCTTAAAGCTTTAAAACATTCTGCCAGAATGAAGGGTGAAAATAATTTCTTTAACAAAGTTATAAAAATAGGGCTTTCTTTTGTCATTTTAATCAAATTGCAGAAAAAACTACACAACTAAAATTGGATATTTTTTCAAATAAATTTCTAGAATTTATTAACTTTGTTTAATATTTTTATTGCATTTTAATGTGTATTTGAAATGTTTTGCAACCATATAAAATTTAACTGTTCTGATTCTGAAAATTTGTAGCATAATTTTGTGAATACAGGCGACTCCTGAGATTCGACCGACTCGAGAATTCGACTGCTTATTCGATCCAGCTGATCAATCGGTCAAATTAGAAACTAGTTTACGCGAAGTAATTTTTGGCCCGCCCAACCTGGAGAGGTTTAGTTTCAGTCTAGACATTGTTATTTCTGCTCTGTTTGAATTTGTGCTGATTCAACATTCGACTGTTCGAGATTCGATCACGTTTTCAGGAACACATCCCCGTTGAATCTCGGGAGTCGTCTATAACTCGATTAGAAATAAACTTAGAAGCCTGAAATTTCTCAGGATTTCAGTGTTGATGAATCTTTACATTAGGACTAACAAAATTTCAAAAAAGGTCATGGGTTCGACTCCAGAGGATGAATGTCTTTTCCCATTAGATAACGTGTAAAAATCACCTTTTCGGTTTGAAGGCTTTCATTCTTTTACTATTTAAAATATCTTAAAATTAAGTTATCGACATGAAATTTGCGCCAAAATGAATGAGGATTATTATTATTCTTACTGTCGAATACTCAATCTCATTAGAATTTGCTCATTTTTCAATTTATACTCGCGTTTTGGTAAATTTGTTAACATTTCAATTATAAGATTCCACGGTTACTGGTATTGTTGTCCTCAGTAATTTCCGTGCATATGCTCTTAAATAAAGGCTTAAAGATCGAAAATAAGATTAAAACTTGCTTGAAATGACTGAAGATATGAATTTAATGCAAATAAATCAAACTCAGTATTCATGTTATTTATATTTAATGTATGCATATTAAGACATATAAATAACTAATTCCATTCAATTTTAACTTTACAATTTAGCCAAAAAATTAGATGAATCAATGGAAAGAACAATTTAAATTTAGTTTTTATAAACAATGTTCGAGTCTATTCTGAACATATTTTACAGAACCATTTAACATAGATAATTAACAATAATGCAATTCCAAAAAATACAGTAATGATTCAAAACTTGCAATAGCAAATCTTTTTTATTCATTTCAAGATGGAATGCTTTTAGCTGAATTTCCTGTATCACTTGTTTGAGCAATTGGCACAACATTCCCAAAAGGTGAACGCAATGAAAAAAGCACGGGTATTGTGGAAAGACGTGGGTTGGTTTTCTGCAGAAGCCTAATCCATGACAACAAAGAGTCTCGACTTGAAGTACCAGTGGCACACATTCCCAGTACAGTTCCTTCTTCTTGCTCATGGACTGATGGAATTGACTGACTGATGATTGAAGTTGATGGTTCTTCAAAAGGAGTTCTTAAGTAGCTTACATCTGATGAAAGAATACAAAAAAGTATGCCATGATACGTAAAATGGATTAAAACCATGTAAATTTCCACTTAAATATTTAATTGGAAATTTACACAGTGAACCTTAATTTATTTGTATAATATCATCCCACAAAGTGAAACTTTTCTTAATTAATAATATAAAGATATATTTACTTCACTTCCTGTTGAGTGTTACTGTATTGTAAATATACATATGTGTAAAGAATTATATTATCATTTTTGACAAGTCAGTTCTACAAAAAGAACTGCCCAGTGGTAACATATTAGTCAAAATATTAACAAGAAAACATTGTATCATCAAGAAAAAAATCACTTCTCCAAGTTGTTTCTTGGAATTCATTCATTGATGCTAATTGTCTAATAATGATATTTTCTTCTTGAAATATGGCCTTCCCACTGCCACCTTAATCTCCTAATTACATCACTCTTCCTTCTTACCCAATTGTTACTTTAGTGGACTCTTCGGATGAGGATAAATCTCTCCATGCTTCTCTGTGTGGTTTGTAGGCTCTGGACTATTCTGGCATGTCCGTGTTTCACATCTATGGGTTAGAATGAGCAGGACATTCGTCAAACGATCTTTTTTTTTTGGTGAGCTGAGATATTTGATTTAAAGATATTTGCATTCTGTCCAAACGGCCCTATTTCATTGGCAATATAGATTTGCTCACTCAGAAAATTGGTCAATGAATTTCTCTGCAGCATACAAATCAGCACTATTATCCCAGATACTGCCAATTTTTGTATGCCAACCATACACCAAGTTTGAATCGTTGTACATAGCCTCAATCTTGAGAATAATCACAGGGTTCAGTAATTTTATAGTCAGCATGAAACTTTTCACTTGGTATATCAGCATGAGGCTAAAACAGGCACACCTTCACTTCTTTGTTGCTAAAATCAAAGGGGCAAAATTAGTCTTCCAAGTGTGGGGAGGAACAGCATGAACTGTTGGGGTGGGTGGGAAATATTATTGTCAAAATATTTGGAAGGACACCAAAATATCTTTTTTAAATAATAAATTGATGGAATGGATGATCTGTAGATCCTTATGCGACAGACATACCGTATCTGCCCGAATACAAGCTGATGTTTTTAGTCAAAATCTATCATGCAAAAATCACCCCTCGGTTTAAATGCGAGTCCGAGGAAAATTTGTGTTATGGTTAAATCTTGAAGTCTCTCGTTGCCTTCACGTTCAAATGATATTACTATATTTTTCGTAAAGTTAATATTTGACCTACGATGAATATATATAAAGATATCTTGGCGAGATAGCTTGCGCAAATTAATGATTACACAAAATGCGTTGACGGCTTTGAACGCTCAACTGTTTCAATTTCGGTAAAACTTTACATGGAACGTGTATAATTATAAAAATGCAGTTTCTTAAGGCAATGTATATGCTAATTTCATTGGAAATAGACTTGGATGAAAAAATATCTTGGCGAGATAGCTTGCGCTAATTAATGATTACGCAAAATACATTGACGGCTTTGAACGCTCAACTATTTGAATTTCGGTAAAACTTTACATGGAACGTGTATAATTATAAAAATTCAGTTTCTTACGGCAATGTAAATGCTAATTTCATTGGAAATAGACTTCGATGAAAAAATTTCTTGGCGAGATCGCTGTTACTATATTTGACCTTTTGTGAAAATGTAGATGAATGAAATTATTGCCACTGAATGTGGCACATTATTCAACAACGCAAAATTATTAATTGGAGTAGTATTTCAAATTGTCAACAACTAAACCATTTCCCACACATTTCTTCGATCTCGAATAATGTATTCTAAGATGTGCATGAATGCTCGGCACACTTCGGCATAAAATCTACGAAATTTACGTTTTCGCCAAAAGATTATGGAAAGTTTTGGGGGGTCGGCTTAAATCCGGGGTCGGCTTCTATTCGGGCAGATATGGTAAGTTGTAATGATGGGAAATGTAGGAACAGGTGAAAAATTGCTATGAATGGGAATTGAAGGCAGGTCTTCCACATGCCAGGCAGATATTCTACCACTGAACTACCATAGCAGACAAATTCCCATTTCAGAACAGGAATATTTTCTTAAGTTGGGACCAGGCTAGCTATGCTAGTATCAACTAGCACCAACAGATGTCCTCAATGAGATACATCAAATAGTGAGAATGCCTATGTTATAAATTGATGTTATGGATGATCCGAAGATCCTTATGCAACGCATAAGCTATAATGATGGGAAATGTGAAAACGTGAAAAAATCTGCTGATTGGGAATCAAACCCAGGTCATCCAGTAGGACAGTGATGGCGAACCTTTTATTGCCCGCATGCCAATATTACTGAAATTGTCGAATCTTTTCGCATGCCACAAAAAAGTCCTTGATTTTTTTTGCGGGCCAACTAAATTAAATTCGTAATCAAGACATAAGAGATTGAAATTTGTAACCATAAAACTAACGTTTACAATAGTTAACTAAATAACAGAAATGTTCTTGCAGCACTAAATCAGTACGATTAATGATTTGATTGGTTTTTGCCTTTCGTTGGCGTGTCAAACAAATTCGTCTTGTGTGCCACTTATGGCACACATGCCATAGGTTCGCCATCACTGCACTAGGACAATATATATACTAGGACCAGAGCGGTAGTGCATAGAGGATTCTCTCAAGGGGAAAGTCAAAAATATTTGACAACCACAAAAGTTGTATGCAAGTTATATCAATGTCACGTATTGCATTATTAATTTTATTTGTGTTAAAAACAAAGTGGGCAAACCATCTATTATTCCTTTCTGATGGTGCCCATGAATCCAAATTTAAAATAATGTTGTTTTCACAGTTTAGAGAAATCACAGTTTTCCAAAGAGGGAGGGTCTGGACCTGGTGGACCCTGAACCCCTCCCCCCATGTGCGCTACTGGACCAGACACATACCAAGGTGATATGGCCACCTATGGACAAATTTTAGGAAACACCTTGGTTATGTTGAATATAATTTTTTCTGCGTTTTCATAAAGAATAATAGGGTTTTCATTAAATACTAGCTGTGCCCACACAATGTATGTGCATTTTCTACTTTCTCCATATACGTAGTATAGAGAAAGTATTGTTTCATAAAAAAATCGACTTCAAGATTTCAACAGAAATACATGTATTGAGGTCCCTAGAACACGTTTATACTATTTTCGGAATGATGTGTGTGTGTGTGTGTGTGTATGTGATTGTGGATGCTCTAACTCGAAAAGTACTTGCCATATCATTACCAAATTTCATATACAACACTTTGGTATGAGCACAAAGAACCAATTAGTTTTTGGACAATAACAGTTAACCAGAAGTTGAGGTTTATTCAAAACCCAAATCGGTTTTTGCGATATTTCTCTGTTAAAACAACATTATTGTATATACAATTTGATACAAATATTATAGAGAATGTAATTTTTTACAACTTTCATTTGAAACAATTTTACATAAGAGTTATTGTTTAGGAATTATTTATAAATAATAGGTTTTTTTGGTTTCTGTGAAATATCTCCTTAAAAACATCGTTATTGATCATCTTTTTGAGGACCAAAGTTGTAGAGAATAATATTTCTTCCAAGTTTTGTTTGAAACAAATTTTCATAGAAACTTCCATTTAGTAGATAATTAATTTATTCGTAAATTTCCAGTATACAGCGCCACCATCTAGCGGTGAATTCTGTAATCATATTCAAAATATAATTTATGGCAACAAGGACGACTGTATTCTTTCATGATACGAAATAATAATTTTGCCTTATGTAAAATATGTAAAAGAAAGAAAAAGAACCTTTCGAGTCCCCCTGAGCCTTTAATTGGCTCATCAGGAGGTGCTCAGGTTATGTAGTCAATCGGACGTGTTTTACAATATAAATGTTTTTACAAATATAAATATTTTACCATGGCATAATGATAGATTTTTACAAAATACATTTTATACAGATTCACCTAAATGTGCGTATACTTACATATATATACTTATACACAATGCTTTTTTTCCTAGAAAAATAGGTGGGTATACTGTGTTTTCCAAAAAAAAGGGTGTGTATTTTTAGCATCGTGTTTTCAACTTCAAAAGCAATTTGTGGTTAAGCAACACGTTAAAGGTCATTTTTTTTCGTTTTGGAACTTACTTGTTACGTAGTAGATTTTTGTGAGAGGTGGAGATATTTGGAAAAAATAAAATTTTGAATGTATTAATTCTATTTCTATTTATTAATTAGGAAAGTTAAACAAAAGTTTTAAGTAATTAATGATGTGAATATTAAAAAAACATATTTGTAAAAGTTTTATAATAAACTCCAAATCTGACTCATGCCTTCAGGAGGTTCAATGTCTCGATTTCTCTCTTTGCTATTTGCGTCTATTGCTGAATGATGTCCAAAAAACAACCACGATTCGACGAATTTTGTTGGATCAAACAGTCTTATAGGAGGCCCAACAATCTTGATGACATCACTGCTGATGTTGTTTTAGTGGACAACGAAGATCTTAAAGGGGTTACAATAAGGTTCATCTGTGAAAAACCCCTTTCCCATTCACTTGAAGATATCGGAATCATATCGAGATTGTGTATTAATTGAAATAATCCATCTGGAATTCTTTTTTTTCTCTAGGCATTCTTGGAAACTCTGTATCATCTCCCTTTCATTCAAACGAAGTCTTCTAGACAAATTTCTTGTTTCTGCCTCCCCAAACGCAAATGATTTTGAACTTCTTCTGGCCACTGTTTCGGATCTAGCACTCGGTAAATCAGCTTCTTCAAAACTCTTTTCTATAGATATTTTCAGATTTTCCTAAAATGAAATAGGACAGATTGGTGGGTTCTCTTTTTTACCTTTTTTGTATATAGGAACCCCCTGGAAAATGAGACATTTGGCGGCAGTGGCGGCTTTTTCATAATATGGTCCAGGATATATTTGTCTCTCTTCAAATACTTGAGCAAGACGTTTAATCATTTTATTTGCACAATGCAAATTTATGTTGCGTTCTTACAATTTCAGACTTAGCTCAGAAAGCTCTTGAAGTGCATGACACATCAATCCTAGATCTAAAATAAACTCCACTGTTGTAATTTTCTTCAGCAATCCTTCATACATACGTCTTTTTTGTCTTTGACGAATCATCCTTAGCAATTGTAAAATGATACACCAATGCTTTGTAATCCTGCCAAACTGCAGAAACTGAACGAAAACTACCCAACGAGTGCTTAGTATTCGTCCAATTTTCAAAAGTTGCATTTCCAGTGAATTAGCACAGGCTTGTAATTCTCGACTATTTTTTGGTGATGCATGGTAGAGGACATATAACTTGTCAATAAATGCCTTGAACCTGTTAATTCTAGAAATTGTCTTGACAGCATCGTGGACGACTAGTTCCAGTCTGTGATTGGCACAGTGCCATACAATTATTGATGGAAATTTCTTTCAATAATTTCTTAACTCCACCACGAGATCCAAGCATTACCGCTGTACCATCACAAGCAACAGAAACTAAATAATCATTCAGGTATTCTTCTGTCAATCCGATAGATTGAAGATTGCAAATCAAAGCGGAGAAAATCCCAGTCGCCGTTACATCATCTAATTCTATCAACTCAATAAATAAATTAACTGGTGCAGTCATTTCACAACCAGAAATCATTACATGGATATACAAGATTAATGTAGACTTTTGATTAAGGGATGTTGCTTCATCAATGATTAATGATATTTTTGATTTGGAACTTATGATTTTGCGGACCAAGTTTGTTCTCATTTCCTTGCTAATGTGATTGATAATGTTGATGCAAGCATTTGCAGAGTGAAGTATTCGTCCCATATCAACACCATTAAGTTCTTGCAAGTCAATTTCCATTTCTAAATTATTGAAAGATTGATTACTTTTTGCAACTTTGTAGGCTGTGCGAAATATTTTGGCAGTAACCTCTTTTTGGCGTGAAAGGGATTTCAGGAAAACCTTCTCTAGCGTTTCTTTACTTGCCTCTTCCAATATCTTCATGGCAGTTTTGTGACCAGCACTTTCTTTGTGTTTAAATATATTGGTCCGTAGAGATGTTAACTGCTGTTCTCGAGTTGTACCAAAATGGGTAACTTCATTATTGGCCCATTACTTTGATATCTTCATACCCATTTTTGCCTCAATTCCAAGCGTTTGAACTTAACGGCAAGCACCACAACCAAGTTTTCTGTTTTTTGTACATAACCAAACGTTTTTTTCACAGAAATCATTCTTTTTCTCTAAAGTCCAACAAGAAGGTCACGTATTTTCCACTTGTTCATTTGCCTTAGTAGAAAATGGCGATGTCGAAACTGCAATCGATTCAGACGTATCAGTTATAGTCAAGCCGGGACGCGAATGTCGAAAGTCTACTGCAACATTCGCAGCCGGGACACATTAGAAGTTAGAATAAAGACAGCTAACAGCATGCACAATAGAGAAGATATTGTCACGATAGTCACACACGATCAGAACACAAATGCTCGCACACGGTACTCTCTCGCTCATTCTGTGTTCCGCCGATTTTTCCCGCTACCCTGCATGTCCCTTTGAAAGGATACCTAAGGGTCAGTGCCCTCCCAACCCTGCTGCCATCTAGGATACCGCGACAATATCTATGGCATGCGCCGTTGTCTTGTTTCTTTTTGCGGTAAATCTTTTTCCATTCATGCAACACAGATTGAAACATAGACAAATAAATTTTAATTTACAAGAATACGTAACAGGGGAACTAAAAACTCGCAGTTTTCTAAAAATAATTTTATTTTTATTTTTAACACGAAATTTGTGTTTCTTAAAATTAGGATAAAAGCAAAAGAATATTTAAAAAAAAGGTGGGGATACGCCGTATCCCCACGTACCCCCAGAAAAAAGCACTGCTTATACATACAAACACCAACTTATATACGTACACATATACTCACATGTATGAAAATATATAAGACTTTAGATTGTGACACCTAAAAGATGCAATGATATTGAACAACTGTATATCTCTGTGCATAAGAGAAAAAATATGGAAGCACAGCTACATCATATTTTAACAGCTAATGGCTGAGTCACGGAGCAAGAAATCTTTTAACACTTTCTTCAATTCCGACACAGTTTACCTTCCTTAGATGTTGTGGTAGGTTGTTAAATATACTCGGTATTACAATGGACATTCTATTCTTACCATAGTTATTATTGTACCTTGGAACATCAAATCTAATGTCAATTCTAGTAGCCATAAGATGTCTGCTTTCATATATCTCTCTGCAGTTCCCATGGAAATAGTTATTATTTACCAATATATATGTGTACAAGTTTTCCACAGGTAAAATACCAAGTTTGCGATATATTTATTTTACACTGACATGCTCATTTACATCATATTCCCTATTACCGTTATTATACAACAATTTAATGATTCTATTCTGTGTTTTCTTTACCTGTAATTTGTATACATTGCTTATATTATCCCATATGGATAAACCATAGCATATTAGCGATTCTACGAAAGCAAAGTATATTAACCTCAATGTATTTAAAGGCATGACATTTCTTATATGATAAACTTGATAACAAACTTTTCTTAGTTTATTATTCAGTTTGTATAAATGTTGGTCAAATTTGAAGTTCTTATCAATTAATATCCCTAAATATTTGTAGTCAGTCTGTAGTCAGTCTGCATTTATGATTGTTTATAAGAGTATGTAAACATTCATGGTCATGAATTTTGAGTTTGACAAGTTTCCTTCTGTCAGCTCTGCTGGCAATATGCATAACTTTAGATTTGTGTATATTAATTACCATATCATTATCATGTGACTAAGTAGCCAAATTGATCAAGTCCTCTTGCATATTCTTAATCGCTGTATTGATCAATTTGTGTGCAATGGAGAGAACAACATCATCTGCGTACATTAATAATTTAGCGTTTTTGACACAATTTCCTATTCCATTAATATAAATTATGAATAAAATTGGTCCCAGAACCGAACCCTGTGGAACACCATAGTTCATGACCTTTTCACAGCTAAACTTGTCCTTGATCTTAACACACATATGCCTATTTGTTAAATAGCTTCTAAACCAGTCTAATGCCCTCCCTCTAATCCCAATGTCATGTAGTATGTTTAGAAGTACAGTAAGTCCCCAACTTACACTGTTAATTCGTTCTGAAGGTCTCCGTGTAAGTTGAAAACCGTGTAAGTCCAACAATGCTTACATACGATATATTTTTTTACATATATGTTCGTTTCAGTGGATAGTAAAAGCTAAAAAAGTAGTGCTTATATGATGAGGGTTTATAGTTTGTTTATGAAGAGCAGTACAGTAACGAGACACAGCTTCAACCCACGGGATAACTAATCTAAATGGCAAAAGCGACGCTGTCAGCTGTGCGTCAGCGTACAGTATATCCCTCGGTTTACGAGCTTAATTTGTTCCTCGAAAACTGCTCATTAGGCGAAAACTCGTAAAACGAAAATTAATTTCCCAATGCACCCCATGTTATAAATTTTATAAACAATAGTTACATCATTAAAGTTGGGATGCCGTGACGTTCTGCGCATTCGAGAAGATTCGGGAACCGACGAAAGCCGAGAATAGATGCCGGGAAAAACGATCGGTTTGCGAGAGGAAGGAGATCGTATTATAAGCGAAAATTGGCTCGTAAATTGAAAATCCGGTATTAATTTGTGCTTCTCGTATAAGCGAAAACACGTAAACCGATTACTCGTATGCCGAGGAATTACTGTACTAGTAATGCCATCTATTGAGTGGCAGTTGAACTAAAAATCGAGCGAGCTGATAAGTTATGTCATGTGTCCGTGTATCTACGGATCTGTGTAACTCGGACCCATTAAGTCGGGGAGTCACTGTATACTGTGATTTACAAGATCAAACGCTTTCTTAAAATCTATGAAAGTGACAACAATTTTATTGCACTTGTTCAAATTATAATTAATCCAGTCATGAAATTCCTCCAAAGCTTCCTTTGTCCCCTTACGTTTTTGAAACCCAAATTGAGACTCAGAGATTATATTATATTTGGCAAGGAATCCTAACAAACAGGAGGCAACATACTTTTCTAGTATTTTGTGCAAATCAGATAATATAGATATTGGTCTGTAATTGCTAAATCACTATGAGAGCCACTCTCATATATTGGTCTGATAATAGCCAGTTTTATTCCATCAGGAACTACACCGGAACTTATACTAATACTAATAAAATGAGTAATCAGTTCAATTAGAATTGGATTGTTTTAAATATCTTTAGTTCTTATATTATCACTACTACAGGCCTTATTTTCCAACGATTTTATAATTCTACATACCAACGGTGGCGTGTTGTAATACAATGCTATTTAATTGACTGTATCTATTGTGTGGTTTTATATGTTTTTTTACAGCTAAGTTTTAAACCCTCTACTCCAGATGTAAAGTGTTCCAAAAACATATTACATAGTTTTGCCACATTCTCATCCTTTCCTTTGAAAAGGTGAGAAAGTATAATGTCATCTCCACTTTTTTCGACTGTTTTACTTGTTAAGGTATTAATTTCTTTCTGTAGTACCCTATTGTTTTTGATGTTACTAAATCTTTTTTGATAAAAACTTTTTTTGGCTTTTCTTATTTCATTAACCGATTTATTTCTTAATTTTACGTAATTATCTCTATAACTACAATTTGTTGGTGAATTTTTCCACTTATGAAATGCAACATCCCTTAATTTCAACAATTCCAATAACTTCTTATCTACCCACTCACATTCCCTTTTTTTTACTAACTATTCTTTTGTACGTAGAATATCTAATATATAAAATTGACTTCGTCGTCGTCAGTGGGAAATCAGAAATCTGTAATACTATTTTTAACAAACTTTCCGAGTAGCTAGAAGATTGACATTTGGTAGGAACGTTCGGTTGTTAAAGTAGAAGCCATTTATAAAAAAAATTTCCAAAATCGACCCGGGTTCGATTCCCGAGAATGATTTCCATTCCTCATAAGATAACATGGAAAAATCGATATTTCGACCTGCAACCTTATTTTATTTTGCTTATTAAAATTCACATATTTGACCTACGATTTTCGGACTTGGACTGTATTAAAGAAAAATAAATGCAGTTTATTATTCTTATCGTCTTTTATCACCTTCGAATCTAAATCTTTCGAGTTTAACGTTTTAATATCATATTTTGACAAAATGTAGCGTTTTTAACGTGAAGCCTTGCCAACCGATTACATTGTTAAACTCGAAATCCTATTATTCTCACGTATGCTCATGTTCTCTCCGGACCTCCATGGACTCTCTCGGCCCAATTCATAGGTAACAGAGATATCTCAGAATTAGTTTTTACTTTCTCCAATATACGTAGTATAGAGAAAGTTTTGTTTTCATGAAAAAATTCGAAATCGAGATTTCAACAGAAATACACGTTTACAAGCAAGCTTTGAAATAAAAATTAAAACGTATTTTTCTAATTTATAATGCCTTCATCCTTTGGTAAAAAATGCACAAAAAGTGAAATGATTGTATAACCATATGATACATAATTTTATTCGCCAAAGACGTCTGGCATAACCCGGGCATCGCCAGGTACTTTCAGCTAGTTTACTATAAATAGAAGTAAATGCATTACAAAATTTGGTATAGAACAAATTAGGGTTTTGATCAATTAAATAATTATTCCAGTTATGTTCATTAATACTTTTAGAAACACATTTATCAACAACAACCTTTACCACTGACTCGTTATTATTATCTATGCTTAAATTAGTATCTTTTTTAAAAGTTACTCCAATAATTAAAAAGGGGTTAAGTGACTACGGCAAGATGGACGTTTAAAAGGAAACTCCTTAGCCGTACAGTTTGAATATTCAGGGACAAGACACAAGGAAAACAAAAAAACAGAAACAAATGAATGAAGAAAAAGAAACGTCAAACTTACAGGTTTACCGGAAGGCACCTCACAAGTGACTGGATGTCAAGGCCGCAACCTCTGCCACTCACCGAAATGGTGAAATGTAGGGCACTGATGGGTACCAATCACTTAGCAAAAAAACAAGACCGTCCGATGAACAATCACTCACACATGCGCTCAAGAAACAAACAAGGAACACTAAACTCACTCACTCATACAGGCACAAACATTTAGACGAACAATCAAACACACGCACTCAAAAATAAAAAAGAAAAAGGAATCCCTAAATATTCAAAAATAAACTAAATGTACATTTCCGGAGCAACGCTCCCATCTTCAGTAGCTATTGTAGAATGAAAGTGTGGCGTGTGGTTAAAGGTATTTGAACGGTGGCGTGTTCGTGTGAAAAACAAACACGCCACCGTTCAGTGCCCTACATTTCACCATTTCTGTGAGTGGCAGAGGTTGCAGCCTTGACATCCAGTCGCTTGTGAGGTGCCTTCTGGCAAACCTGTAAGTTTGACGTTTCAGTTTTCTTCTTTCATTTGTTTTCCGTTTTTTTTGTTTTCCTTGTGTCATGTCCCTGAATATTCAAACTGTACGGCTAAGGAGTTTCCTTTTAAAAGTTACTTCAATCATATAATGATCTGATAGTTTAATTTTGAATAACATAATGCTATTCATAATAATTTAAATATCTATACTCCAAATATGGAGAAAGTCATGTGTTGTCCACATCAGATTTTTTTCAATTAATTTATAAAAAATTAAGAAGTGTGTGAAATAAGTTGATTTCAATAATTCACATTTAACTCTAATAATGCATTTCCCTGGTGTAGGATTTTAATGTACAGTAATACCTCAATATACGAAGTAGATGCATTCCTGAAACTTCATTTGTGTATTGATACTTCGTATATCGAAACTTCGTATATTGAAACTTTGTATATTGAATAACATTAATATAATAGAATGCGATACCAACCTTAATAATTTAAAATCTTATAACATAAACCTTTTAGTAAGTACTAATCGCATTTTGAAAAGATATCATTTTAAAATAGTATTATACTATTTATTGTACATTTATTGTAAACATGATAACTTACACTATTACAAGTAAAAGGTGTACGTAAAATTTCACTTACAACACTGCTTTTGTGCTAACGAGATAACTTTCCATGATTTTATGACTGCTCCAACAACGTCTGCGCATGGTTTCATTAGTTAGGATTCATTAACAGATTCTCAGAAACAATGACTAATGTATTTACACTGAAAATTCTTTTTTGTTCCTTGCTGCGCCCCATTGTTGAATAATGTTCATCAGTTTGGTCACCATACTATAACATACATATTGTTAGAATTGAGAGACTTCAAAGGCGTTTTATCAGACTCATTGCCTGTAAACTTGGTTTTTATGTTACTAACATCTCATATGAAGGACTGAAAATTAATTTAAAATTACATGACCTAGAGTTAAGACGTAATAAAGCAGATATTCTTTTCTTGTATAGATTATTAAACAATATAGTTGATTGACCTGAATTATTAAATTTAGTCAATTTTCATGTTCCTTCGGTGAATACTTCGGCAAAACAGCTATTTAGTAACCAGTATCAAAGATGTAATTACCGTATTCACCCGAATCCAAGACGACCCTGAATCTAAGACGACCCCCCATTTTGATGATTCCAAAATAGAAAAAAGCTCAAATTGACCTTCATGACTACAAAAATTATAAATCTTGTGAAATATTTATTTTCTCTTATACTTTTCTTGAATGTCATTGTCTTTTAACATTTTAAAATCATAAGATCACATCACAAATAGAACCATTCAGGTTTTCAAACAAATTAAATGGTAGCATTCATTTTAAGATAACATTAAAAATAAAGTAAATACATTGAAAGAATACACTCATTTCAGGACAACAAAAAAACATTTCAATCCAAGTGCTGCATAAAATCATTTTATTGTGTTAGTCATCATCACTGTCTATGCAGCCTTCACTATTTTCCTCTGCTCACTATCTTTATCACTCTCAACTTCATCATCAGTCTCCCACAAAACATCATCCTCACTCCCATCCATGGCATTAGATAAGCAGCATTTCTTAAATCCTTTCACTATTACTTTTGCATTTATTTGTTGCCACGATGCCTTGATCCATTGGCATAGCACTGCAACTTCAGGTTTCTTAAGATTTCCTTTTGGTGTTAAAGTATGAGTTCCACTCTGTAACCACTCAGAATACAAAACCTTTAAATTATTTTTAAAACACTTATTGACAGCAACATCAAAAACTTGAAGTTGCGATGTCATTCCTCCAGGTATTACAATAAGATCAATATTCATCGCACTCATTATGTTTTTAATTTCAGGAGATAAGTGTCCTTGAATGCATCCAGTGAAAGCATTGCTCTTTGTTTCAGTAAAGCTCCTGGCCGTCTATTCCACACCACATGTAACCAATCTCTCATTAGTTCTTTAGTCATCCACCCCTTTTCTTGACACATTATTCCACTTGGCAAATGTTTCTTAGGCATTGTTTTCCGCTTTAGAATCACATATGGTGGTAATTTAGTCCCATCTGCTAAAACCGCCAACATTACCGTGACTCGCATTTTTTCGTTGCCTGTAGTTTTAATTAGGACGGACTTCGCACCTTTTTCGTTCACAGTATAATTAGATGGCATGTAGAAGAAAACCGGAGTTTCATCGGCATTTCCTATTTGGCTCAAAAGTTAATTATTGGTTTTTCTAAGTCCAATTACGTATTTCTGGTAAGCGAGAAGTTTTTCAACATAGTCTTTGACAATTTCTGACACAGCGAAGTTCGTCGCCGTAAAGAAAAATTATTTCGTCGCCGTAAAGAAAAATTATTTCGTCGCATCATTCTCACGCACCAACTTCTGCTGGCCTTGAATTCTTGCAATGATATATTAAGTCCTCTAGTAATTTCATTAGCTTTAAGTATAATACTTTCAGTCGAAACAGGCATACCGTTCTTCCTCATGGTGCGCACAAACTTGACTACTTCTTCTTCAATGCCATGAAATCGGCCTAATTTTGGACCACTGAGCGACTTCCTTGTGGCTTTGGCATTTTCTAGTTCCTGTTTTGAGAGTTTCCATCCACGCACATTTGCCTCAGATACACCGAACTTTCTACTCGCATCACAGTTATTAGTTTTTTCGGCGTAATTTATCACGATCAGCTTAAAATTTGTATCTTAGCTCCGTCTAATTCCTTTGTTAACTTTCCCTTTGCACTCGTGCCACGTACGTCAACATGATCTGTCATTTTAACTTAAGGGTTGTGCATTTAAATCAAGAATGCACAACTCAAAGTTACTGTCACACTTAGTGAATCGCGGTGCGTCGTTTGAAAGGGGAATCCCAATGATTTCCGCTCTCATTTGTTTTAACATTGCGGTTGGCATTACGTGCAAGGTGAAAGTACGTCTGTGTTATGAACGTCGGCGATGATTATTAGTCTAAATAATTATTATTCCCGTCATGTTTTTCTTATTGTTATTACTATTTGTTTATTTCACGTCTTTATGTACGTACTTGAATTTGCTGTTGTGAATTGTTTACTCTAATATACCATTTGTTGTAAAAACCACTGATTAAATGCTTAAATATACTTCGTATCCGAATGTAAGACGACTCTTGATATTTACAGCTGAAAATTTGGAAAAAAAGGTCGTCTTAGATTCAGGTGAATACGGTATATGTATAACAGCCCTATGGTTCAGATAATGAGAACAGCTAATAGCTCGCCTGAGAAATTAGACTTCTTTAACATGTCCCTTGACAGTTTCAAAAAGGAATTAACTTTATTAAATCAGGCCTCTTTTCAGGCAATTATTACATGATAATTTATCTATTGTTGATATTATAAATGGACTATGATTCTTGCTGTAATTTTATTTGAATTGTGTTATTAGATAAGTCATGATTTATGCATGATGACATATAAATGTTGCTCATGACTGTGATGCTGAGTAAGTGATTACTACCAGGATTCAATACTTGAAATTAAGTATTGTTTCTTATTAATATTGTATTTCACTATTGTTTTGACAAATGTTTCCTAACACTTGTGTGATTTATATGATTTTAATGAACTGTGATCTTTAATGTGTGAGATTTGATAAGAGATTTACATTATTTTTTTATTTTTTTAAATATAATGTTTAAAACTGTATTTTTGATGTATTGTGCTATATGATTATACCGGGTGGGCCAAAAGTTACTTTACCATAATTTTATTTTATTAACACAGTTATATTGCAACTATATAGAGTGTACATCAAGTTATATTTTAACTAAATGAAATGTACATCAGTAAATTTAATATTAAGTTCAATCAAATGTTCAAAATGACCTCCTCCTTTCCCTAAACAGACTTGGCAACTCTTACAAGGGGAGGCTCACCTCTTCGGGTGACGGATTTCCTTAAAAATTGGTAGGTAGGTAGCCCTCAACTCCACAACCACGAATAACCCCCCTTTTGGGCGTATATATCCAGAAAGTTAGCAACAAAATGGATTTATAATTTTCGATTTCGTGGTTAACACAGTATATACCTATTTTGCGGCGGTGATTGCTGTTGTAGTGGTGGCCCAGTGGTAACATGGTGACATGCCGTTACGAAGGTTGTGGGTTTGATCCCAAGGCAAGTACTATTTTTTTTCTGACTTATTATGGTGTGATTTTTTTGTTTATTTTTTCAGCGCCTTTTTTTTATAAATGCTGATGTTTTATAAATTTTTAATCCACTTATGCAGAATTTCGTTTTTTTGTTTTTTTTTGGGCCTTTTCTCGAATTTATTTTTTCCTTCTTTTTTTTGTTTTTCATTTTATCCTCTACCGTTTTAACAATACTATTTATTCTGAAATTTCCGGAAACCATTCCATCCAGTCGTCAAACAATGTCTGAACTGGCAAAAAAATTTCATAAAACAGGATCAGTAAAGGACACACCACGATTAGGAAGGCCAAAAACTAGGAGAAGCGATGAAAACCTTCAAAGAGTGAGAGAATCGTTTGTCAACAGTCCAAGAAAATCACGAAGGAGAGCATCAAGTGAACTGGAAATTGCAAGAACAACTGCGAGAAGGATTATGAAAGAATTACAATTTAGAAACTGTAAGCCTCACTTGGTGCAAACACTCAATGATGATGATCCGGATAGACGAGATGAATTTTGCAATTGGTACCTTAATGAATGCGATCTAAGTGATGATTTTCAAGATCGAATTCTCTGGACAGATGAAGCTCAGTTTAAACTGAATGGAAGTGTGAATAAACACAATTGTGTTTACTACAGTACAGAAAATCCCAAGCTTGTAGAAGAAGTACCAATAAACAGTCCTGGTGTTACAGTGTGGGGAGGGATCTCCTCATTTGGTATGTTTGGTCCTGTGTTTTTTGAAGAAACCGTTAACCAGGAAAATTACCTAAACATGTTAGAAGACAAAGTAGTGCCTGAGTTGGTAGATTTAAAAAATTTCAACGAAATAATTTGGATGCAAGATGGTGCACCTCCTCACTATGGTAGGAATGTGCGAGAATTTCTCGATAACACTTTCGACACATGGGTTGGAAGAAGGGGTACTGTTGAGTGGCCTCCAAGGTCACCTGACCTAACACCATGTGACTTCGCAGTTTGGGGGATAATCAAAGAGAAAGAATACAAGACGAAGCCTAGAAGTCTTCAAGGACTGAAAGAAAGAATAACAGCAGAATTTGACAACTTGAAAAATGATCATGAGTTCAGAAGGAGAATTTGCCACTCTGTATCTAATTGTAAGAGGTGCCAAGTCTGTTTAGGGAAAGGAGGAGGTCATTTTGAACATTTGATTTAACTTAATATTAAATTTACTTGATGTACATTTCATTTAGTTAAAATATAACTTGATGTACACTCTATATAGTTGCAATATAACTGTGTTAATAAAATAAAATTATGGTAAAGTAACTTTTGGCCCACCCTGTATAAATGGTGCACTCGCCCATGTAAATGTAAATAAATAAATTAGTTTCGGCATTTTGAAGTAAAATAACATTCTTCGGTTAACAACAGTCACTTTTTGCAAATGAAACACTTGATCGTGGCAAAATACAACACAATGTCAGAATTCTTACAATGAAGATGATGTTACGAAGATAACTTAAAAACAGTCAATACCTATGGAGCACTTGACGAAATGAAGAAAACTGGAGAAAGTAGATTACTGCATTGCATTGAATCTGGTATTCATTGCCTAACATCATGGGTTCATTAGTTCTGAGCCAGAAGTTATTTCATCATCATGTACACTAACATTGTAGGCGTTGATTGAATCGGCTCGATTGTCATAAATACTAAGTTCGTTATAGCGAAACTTCATATATTGAGGTATTACTGTATTTGGCTCCCAATGTAAGGTTTGTGGGTTCGAATCTCGACGAGGGTACGGCTGTATGTGTGTACTGACAATTTATCATGTGAAGTCAGTCAGAAATCTGCATTTTAAAAGTCATATTAGAGAGGAAATGAATTCTACACAGTACAGTAATACTCCACTATACATCGGAGATGCATTTCTGAAAAATGCGACTTATAACGAAACAATGTATAGCAAAACAAAGATTCCCATAAGAACTATGATAAAAGTTAGGGGCTACGTTCCTGGCGGATATTTTGTGACACATTTGTTTCCCAAATAATACATATCAATACAGTACATTAGACATATACTATGTGTTTACCACTCATTGCTACTAGGGTTTAATATACATTTAATCGTAACAACGAGTAACCAATTGCAATAATAAATTCAGAAATCACCAAAAATAATTGTCTATAGTGTGATGGAGCGCAAAAATTGTTTCTTTACTTACACATAGATACACTGATACGCAATTTAGAATACTTTTCAAGCAGATTTCACAATCCAAAGTATATCCAATATCTCATGAGATATCAACGCAAATGTAAACACACAAAATGTTAGACACAACCATTCTCTCTTATAGCTGACTGTCAGTCAGAAATAGGTTTTTACACATTGTCATTAAAATTGGAACAGTCCCTTTTATCCACTGTGTATCTTGTGAACCACCTAACTCATCGTGATCTCTCAAACACATGGCCAGCAAATGTTTATTCTGAGTATGATTTTACACGAATTGATAAACATGAAATGAAATTAATTCATATAAATAATAATAAACATGAAATTAAAAGCCGAATAGAGGGTTTTTATTGTTATAGTTATAATTTATGCACCGCAATTGGAATTTCTGAAATTTTGCTTTTAGTATTTCACAAACGACATATATGCGAAGCGACACAACTTATAACAAAACATGTTCCTTAATTGATATGCGAAACAATGTATAGCGGGGTTTTACTGTAACTGATCGCAAAATTTTGTTTTTAATTTTTGTTTCTTTTTATGGAATTATTAGTCCTTTCTTTTTCATATATCAATCAATGCAACCGCTTATTTAGATTATCAATAAGGAGAAGATAACCATGTATGCACGTCCCTATTCTCATCTAATTTTAAAATTATGTGTGAGTATATTTGTGTTAATAAGCATTATAGATGTGTAATATAATAGATTTACTTACAAAAAGGTAAGATTCCAGCATTCAAACGATGAAATGACGATTCAATTGCTTTGATCAATCATTAGAAATGCTTCCCATAAGCTATTAACAGAATAATTATCCATAAATATTTAGGTTGCTATCATAGTTGCCAATTTAGTGACTTTTTTTTGTGTTTACTGACATGTCACTAACTTTGCAATTTTCTACTAATCTAGCGACAAATTTAAATATTGCTTTATGTAAGCATAAATACATGCAATATACAACATAAACCAAGCAAATTAATTTTGATAGCTTTATTAAAACATAAACAAGATTTTATGAACCTTAAAATATTTGTTACTTCTCCAGTTATGATATTTTTAAGACTTTTCATACTAATTTTGAAAGATCTCACTATAATTTATGGAGAAGAATGCATCATAAAAGGAAGTTAAATTGCAGAAAAAATTATTTCTATTAGAAATGAAAGAAGATATTCTTCTTGATGTAGAAATTAGACATCGATTTTTTTTATAACCTTAAATAGTAAGTAGATGTGGATTTTGATGATTACTGGACATCCGCCTCATAAATAATGCTTACTTTGTTGTTTCCAATTTTAGAATAGAGGATTAGCAAGATTATTGTTACTAATCATGACTCACAATGTGTTACAAAGTATGGAGTGTGCTGTCTTAATTGGATGAGCGCTTCTTATGTATGTACATCAGAGCATTTGAAGGTGGTACATTGAGCCGTTAGCTACCTCTCAATCAATTACATTTTTAAGTTATTCCAAAAATCCAAACGTTTTATTCCCCTTATTAAAAATGAGGATGTATACAAGTTTTTATAGACTGATTTATCATGTCGCAATGATATTGACAATGTAACGCAACTTTTCCGCCGTTAAATGATAACTACGTGACTGATACCAAATTCTAGGAACGAATGCTTACTATGAGCGGGTATATAAAAAAATCATTGAATATGAGGTGGAAAACCACCCCGCATCTTATACGCGTGTATTTACAGTATTTTATTTTTCTACTTATGAAATAAGCATGACATATAAATGTTAATATCTATTCCATTTTTATTAATAAAAGGCTTGCAAAAATTCTCCCTTGTTTAATACTAATAATTAAATATCTTAATTGATATTTATTCATAAATAGATAATGTTTACTAATTAGATTAATACGAATCATTAGAAGTATTTATGCATTATTTTATTTTTAATGACTTTTTAGTGACATTTTCTTGGAGTTTAGTAACTTTTCAGGGTGGACATAGCCACATTTTCAAATTTATTTTGGCAACTATGGTTGCTAAGTATAAAGTTTGATGTTGCTAAAGCAATAATTTTGATGCCTAAACAAAAGTTCTAAGCAAATAACGCTATTCTTTCACCTATTTGAAGGTTTCATTGACAGTAATTGAATCGGCGGCAACAATCATGATCGCCTTGGCAACAGTGGCGGATCCAGAAAATATTGCTTATTCAACATTTAATTAATAATTCATCTTCCTATCCAAAAGTTCTATAGCAAAACATCACTCAATTCAACATCAACACAGAAAATGTACTTCCTCAAAAACATAAGTAAGCAATTTAGCAAAAGAATTTTACATACATATCACATTAGAATATCTAATTTTCGATTTTCACTCTTATCAAAATGTTCAATCACTTTGTTTACATCTATTTCAATTTCACGTTGAGTGTCAACCTTTCTTGGCTCATTTGGTTTCTTAAATAAGTTTTTAAAAGTCGCAATGAAGAAAAGCTTCTCTCAGCAGATGCAACGCTTATTGGCAACGTCAGAAGAATTTTTAAGAGCTGGTTCACTAATAAATATATGTCCTCATCACAATTTTTAAGTGTCTCTTCAACGGATAAAGGAATTTCCATAGATCCCACAGACCCAACCCACTTTTCTCGCCAGAGCTGAACTTCCGCTGAAAGTTGAAATTCAAGTGCGGGTTTATAATCACCTAGAAGATCGCCATAGTATTCGCAGATATCCTTAATCTTCAATGATAGTGAGCTGTTATTTAAATCCACTAAGTTTTTCGGCAACAGACAAGTTAGTTCGCATGAAGTCAATGTTTCGATAGAAAACCTTGTTTGCAAATCTTTTATCACTGAATCTAACATTGAAATATATATTGATCTTTTATAGTATTCTTCGGGAGTCAAACATAGTATGTTTGATCTGTACATTTGCTTTTTGCACATACGAGGAAGATCAACATTTACATCTAACCTCGACAAAAGCTCAGAAGCTTTGGAGAATATGGCTGAAAATTTATCATTACAGTTGACGCATTGGTTTTTTAAAACTGAGAGAAGACCGTTAACAAGATTAGAAGCAAAAGTTAAGTCAACAGTTTTCTTCTGGAATAACTGACTTAACGGTAAACACAAGTAAAACACAGACAGTTGTCAGTGCAGCGCTACTACAAATTCGACATCCCGCATAGCTGTTAGCAAGATTTTAGCCTTAGAAGAAGTTGTTGTTTCACTCCAGTCGGATATGTATTCAAGTGCCTGAACGATTTTCTCTGTTGAGTCAATCAACTGTTTCAAAGAATCAGTTCTTTCTACCCAACGAGTTTCACACATACCCTTCAGATGTGAATCGACAACGTTTATCAGTACATCAGTACAAGGTTCGCTTTGAAGAAGCATTAAAGAAAGACGAAACTTCCTCAATGATGCCGATGGAGTTATGTATACTTTGAACAGAAGACGTCTTTGACATGGACAAATTCAATGCATGTTTAAAACAAGGGCATCTAACACCGTATTTTGCTTCCTTCCTAATCTCAGCAATGGCACCAATTTGTTCTGAAATCATCATCGAACTCCCATCTGTACCAATCCCAACACAATGTAGAAGATCTAAATTCAACTCTTTTATTTTCTTAAGGATTAGCCGCCATAGAACTTTGCCAGTCATTCTAGGCTCAAATGATGTCGATGCATCTTTAAAACATTCATCGTGGACGTTTACAAACTCAATGAAATCCTCGTATCTTTCATTTTTGTACATGTACATAGGCTCAACTGCGAACTGTGCGATATGTCCATTGTTTCGTCAAAGATTACACAGTAATATTTTGCCTCTTTTGCATGCTTAAGAATATCAATCCTAATCTCTTCCCTGCAGCATGCAATTAGTTGGTTTTGTGTGCTCTTGCTGATGTAAGTGGCATTCGCTGCTGCATTTTCAAGATGTTTTGCTAGAATAGCATCTCCACTATTTACTCTATACCACAGAATCTCCCTAAAATTGCCTTCATTTATGAGTGATACTGGTGTTTCTGTTTCAACATATAATTTTCTGTCATCTCAGTGTCCTCGCAAAGGAATATTCTGCCTACTGAGAAATATGATTTTTTCAACAATGGGTTTCAACCTCTGTATATTTTCTTGCACCTGCCTTAGACGTTCTAAGTTAATCTTATTCATAATGTTTTCTTCTGGTGTATAATACGTTTTAAGAAATAATTTAGCTGCTTCTACAGCATTCCTATGGTATTCGTTCTTCTCATGAGTGCGAAGTTAACCATCTTTCCCTAAAAGCTTAGTAAAAACAGTCAAAGGCTCTGTTACAAGTTTTTTAAAGAGGTATGGGCTTGTGAAAGCCACCCATCCCTGCCGTGATTAAGAGTGTGCAATATTTGCAAAAAAGACCTTTCTTTGCGTTGGAGTATACTAACCATGGGTAACTGTCTAGGTGGGATTGATTTAAATATCTTTTTTCTTCCTTCCCTCTTTTAAGGTGTGTTGAATATGTAGGGTAGCTTGAATCCAGATGGGGGTTTCCATGGTCTTTCTATTAGCTCACATCTGATTCTATCATTAATAGAAGAAATTGAGTCAATATAATTGCCTATATCATTTCTGTCAGACATATTATTAAAGCTATAAGTACTTGCAGGTGTAACCGATGCAGTGGAAGTTGAAGTCAAACATTCTTTATCAACTTCACCACTTTTTAGTTCACTGTGATGTTCCGTTGCACCTAATTCATCACCTTCTACAGTTTTTTGCCTTTTTAGAAACACATACAAAGTTGATTGACCTCGCTTCATTTCTAGGACACAAAATAAATATCGAAATGTTAAAAGTAACAAAGTGGTTTATTAACAAGCAAAATTTAATTTACTAAAAGCACAATAAATGGCTGATAAAGTAAAAGAGCTCAAATTTTCATTACCTTTCTCTCCTGTTTCGCACCACTGCAGCCAAAAACTGTAAAGGGAGTGATTACGAATTACTCGATTTACTCAAAATTGGAGCACGGCAGGAAGAGCGACTGTAACGTTATAACCACAACTACAGGACCCGAATACAGCCGTATCACAAATGAAACTAAGCAGAGAGGCTTCCAAACAGTGTTATTCCTCTCCGGTCCAGAACGTCTTGTAATCAGTTTACAATGATTTATATTCACTTTATAGGGGTTTCGAAAATAAATCCCAAATGTATACACCTCTCTCTCCTTACACATTAAGGTACCTATTTTGTAAACACTTAGAAAATGTTATTTTATCGATCTCACACCACCACAATGTAGCAGTATAGATCACCGCAATAACATGTAATGAGCTGATGAATAATATTTTATACATTGTATAGCTGCTGTAGCATTTTAGGAACCATCCATAAATTACGTCAAGCTCTAGGGGGGGGGAGGGGGTTGAGAATTTTGTGATGGATCATGACGAGGGGGAGGGAAAGGGTGTTATGGTAACGTAACGTATTTGGTTTAATAAAAAAATTAAGCGCTACAAATTACATCAGCATTTATATTCTCTATATACTACGTATATAAGAAATTAAAACCATTTCGTAATTTCATTACTTTACGTTTAAAGTTTTTTAACACGTTGCTGCTTTGGATGTATACGAGCTTATACACGATGCACTGGGTCAATTCGTAAATGTGAATATACTTTTTTCCACTCTGCTTCGGCTTTAGGGGGGAGGGGGGGTCGATCTCCCCTCCTGGATCTGCCCCTGCTTGGCAACACCCGGAAAGAGTACAAAATATCTGCAAAATTTCTAAAACAATTGCATATTTCTGAAAGCTTCGACCATGTAACATGTAAACATTGCAAGAGTATGATAGTTTACAATTTTGTCCGTCGAATGAAGCAAAAACGAAAATCGATCCATATTTAGCTATTTTGATGAATGAAGGAAAAAACCTTGCACATTGAAAAATTATGGGTAAACTTATGGGAAAATATAATCGTCTTCTGGAGTCGAACCCAGGACTTTTTCTGGGATGTTTGATTTTTCTAGGCACCACCTCGTGGGAGTTTAATAGATTTGAAAGTTTCAGCCCTTAATTCCATCACGAAATGTCCAAAAGTACTATGATAGACAGACGGATACTTGGGAATTTATATATATGAATAAATTAACATTTGAGTATTAAAACAATACTTATTTATGGGATAATGAACTTTTGTCACTTTTTTCGGGAACGTTTGGTGCCTTTTGCAAACGGTGCCTATGGCAAATGACACCTTCACCATACCCTAGCTACGGCACTGACTAGGACAATACCAGCATGATCACATTATACCAGGGCTGCCGTTTTCACGGATTTTATCCGTTTTTACGGATTTTTATACCGAAAAACTACGACATTTCCGTGATTTACGGATATTTAGAAAACAAAATTTTGTTATTTGAGCCGTTTTCGTAAAAATCGTACATAAACTACAATGAAATTCAAAGATTGTTGATATATTTATAGCTATAATATGAAGTGTGAATAAAATAGGGTCCGGTAAAATTACTCCGTAAGTACATAGGTATGTTGATATACTTTGTTAAATATTAAACTTGTCACTTATTGTGAGACTGAATCCAAAACCAAGCTGTAGAACTGGGTCGGCAACCGAAGGCATTTACATTTTTTCTTTAAACTTCTTTTTAATCTTTTAAATTCAAATGTAAAGCTGCACTTATAGCGAGACGCTAAAATTATCAAGGTTAATAAATCAATTCTCTAGATTTGTAAGTAGCCGCGGGCACTTTATACAGGAGCTAGTTTGAACATACAGTCGCTAGATCTAGCTACAAATTTCCTACATTTGCAACAGTGGAGGGAATTCCTCCTTGGTTCGGAACACTCGTGAGTCACCGGCGGCAGCATATGGTTAGCTGTCAATGCTTCTTGACGCGCGCGTTTTCCCACGAGTTCATATATTCAGTGCGGTGACGAAAGATTTCGTATGGTCTCTCGCCAATATTTATATTAGAAGAGGCCTGACACTTTTACTAACTAATTTTAACCTTTAAATAAGTGAAATATGAATAAAAAATACAATTCTTCGATTGATTGGTCTTTGTATAGACAGAAGTACAAGACTGAGTGGGAAAAGGAACTAAAGTGGTTTAAAAAAATTAAAAACTGATTTCTTGGCAACATGTACGGTGTGCAGTTCCGATTTAAACATCAAAAGGAGGCCGAAAAGACGCCACGCCACGAGACAGCAGAATGTCACAAGAGGAACCTAAAGTCGTTCGAAAATAATTTCCTAATTACGAGTTTTGTGACTAAAGAAAACAATGACGTTGTTGACGCTGAACTAAAATGGGCAAATTTTATTTGTGAAAATAACTTGCCTGTGAAACTGAGTGACAATTTCGTTAAATTGGTGCCAAAAATGTTTCCTGGTAGTGAAATTGCTAAGAATTTTCGATGTTCTCGTACTAAAACGAGCCAACTGATTGTGCAATCCCTCGGTTGGTATGTTCAAGAAAACGTTGTTTCAGCTATGAGGGAATCAATTTTCTGCTTAATGATAGATGAATTTATCGACATTAGCGTTACCAGACAAATAGTTATAATGACTCGTATTTTTATAACAGAAAAAGTTGAAACTCATCTGTATAAAGTGATTGCATTTAATGGGAAGGCAAGTGGAGAAAATTTTTTAAATGTTGTCCACGATGCATTTAAAGAAGATAATACTATGCTTTGCTTAATTTGCAAAACATCTTAAATCTTTTTGCAATTATATTATGGAAATTCGCTTACCATCTGGGTCAGATGACAGACCATCAAAATCAGAGGATGGCATTGGATCTGCTCTCAATACAAAATAATTAACAGAAGTATTTCGCAACCATATTCGAAAAGCTCCTTCCACAAATATTGGTACTTCTTCAGGATGAGCTTCCAATAACTCCATTTGGATTGGGCTTTGGGCACTGACCACCCATGTGTCGTCAATGGAGTCTTTCACCTCTGATGTCTGAAAAAGTTACTTTTACTAATAATTGAATATTTGAAAATGTATATTATATTAATTAAAAATACATTCATGCTTATTGATTACATAGATGAAATAAAAAATAACAGCAAATTTTTCACAAGAGTGAAATTTCATCCTTAAGAGACATAGTTTAGTTGTACAAAAAGTAAGTTTATGACAGCCTGCAGGTTGCATTCAACCTGCTAATCTATGATGAAGAACAATCCATAAAATTAACACAATTGTATTTTTTAATTAAAACCCTGAACATTGATACCAAAAACAAGTTAGGACTTGACATTCACCAGTTTAACACCACAATATCTCTTGAAACTATCAAGATAAATTCTAATCCTACCCAACAAGATACCCAAACACCTAGATATGAAAGGTGTGAATTCAAATATACTAATCATTCTGCAAATAAGAATTCTTACAAAGTAGCTGAACTTTGTTAAGCGACGTGGATAGAAATTTGCTTCCAAGCCTAGCAACAAAATAAAATGAAACTAAATTTGGAACTTTGTGCAAGCCATCTTCCGGTATGCCTATAATAATAGCTTTTACACAAAAGCACTCCTGCTGGCATTATAAAGTTACAAATTTGCATGTGGTGGGGGACAGGTTGATGTAGTCGCATAGGCAAGTGCAGCTACAATTATCTAATATGTGGCTTGACCTGATACACTCACAGTTTTCTCCAGTTATCAGAATTTATCTGATACCTCATATGATTTTTGTTGATTATTGTTACCACATATATGTTTAAATAACATTTCGTTCAGTTTGGGTTCATTTTCATATCTCGTTTTACTGCAATACAATATTATAAAGAGATGTGCTTGGCAAATTCCCTAACCTGGCTCCGGTCAGGTCACAAGGTTGCTGGATTAGGGTTTGACTACACAAGTTTGTGCTCCTATAATACAATTTAAGTCAACCAAATTGAGCTGATTTTCTTTAAAGAAAAAATTGAAAATAGGATTTTTCATGTAACGCAAGTACAGTACAAATAAGAAATTAATGAGCAATACATCAATTACATAACCCTCATATTATATTTCTATAAAAATTTCATAAAAACGACATTTTATATTTGAAAAGAAATTATATTTATTCCACTAAGAAGCTGTGAAATCTGAATGCACTGTGATGTTGGCTTAGCTTATATGACAAAATTTAGAAAAATATAAGATATCGTAATTTTTTAATGACTATACTTTAAGTGAAAGTGAGCACAAGTGAAGACTTTCGAGTATTAATGTATCAATGGCATTATCAGCAAAATTTGTCTGCATTACTTTATCTTCAATAGTAATATGCAAGATCCATTACCAACTACTATCAAATTATTCATGAAATCATAATGTGTTTTTGAAATAAAAGAGATTTATTATAAGTCAATGATATACATGAAATGAATAATCCTGAAATGAGCATTATTGCTATTTTCATATGTAAATCAAAAATACATACAATAAATACCATTTGCTTATTATATTCTGAGTAACAAATGTTAAGCATTCAAAAGATGAGGTGACACAGACACAGCTTTTTGTTACCTGATAGGTACTGACTGTACTTTGAAGGTCAACACTGCTCATTTGCTTAAGAGCAAGAATTGCTAGTTCAAGACTGTCATTTGGTATAGGATTTGGAAGCGGCCATGGATTAATATTCTTAAATTTAGGCATCCAGTACATCATTCTCCAGTATTTCCTTACTGGATGTCCACTTCTACCAAATATATTTATCAGAATATCCTCAAGTTCAGGATCTGGTATTACACCTAGAAAGGTTAGCGCAGAAATTTACTTAGTATTATACTAAATAACATTCCCAAAATTTTGATATCAATGCGATGAAATAGCTCACCATTATCTTCCATTTGCTCCAGAACATCAATGGCACACTGTTGTTGCTTAGGATAATGCATAAATTCAGCTTGAAATACATTGGTAGGAATGAATTTACCTTTAGGAAAAACATTGATTAAGCTTTTATAGGCCACCAAATCTTTATGTACACCAAACTCTTCCATGTGTTTAAGCGCTGCATATATAAACTCTACGTGACCTCGTCTTTGAGGTCCACGACCTTCAAAAATCCTAACCATGTCTAAGTAAGTTTCTTTATTCTTATTTCCTATATTGTCAAAATAGTCTTTAGGTACTATGTCATTCTTCCCCTCTTCAATTTTCGCGGCAAGTTCTTTGCAAGCATGGAATGACCTTTTTAAATCGTACCCTGTGACAATGCGTTGACATGATTTCCAATATCTAATCGCAGGTGAAACTTGATTACGATTTACTAAACATCTTATACAGACTGAATGGTACAATATTTTAGGACACCACATTTTGATAATTTAAGGTAGATTTTCAAACTTATTTTTATAAATAATATGAAAACAATACGAACATATCGTTATAAAATGCCCTGTTA
Organism: Uropetala carovei; assembly: GCA_036926305.1. NCBI lineage: Eukaryota > Metazoa > Arthropoda > Insecta > Odonata > Petaluridae > Uropetala > Uropetala carovei. The sequence goes on from JAXCHB010000115.1 coordinate 559,067, forward strand.
ATAAAAAGTCATGCAGATAAAGCTGCGTGATATTACTAAAGGAAATATGTTTGAGGTAATGCATACAACGTCCGGCTTGGACAGCGTAATCGAACCAAAAACAATTCTTTACGCTTTCCTTCCTATTAACAACTTAAAATATTCATACAAACCGTAGTCATACTTAAATTTCTCATAAAACAAACGATATATGAATTTCATTATAGTTGGACACCGGCCCACTCTGGGTGTAAATTCGCTAGAAATTCCCATAGCGGGTAAGCTCAGAATGTAGTTTACTGTTTCGAAGTGATTTTATAGAAAGATTTCCATTTCTCTTATTGCACTTATAATTATAGGATATCAATCCATCCTTATTATGCATTGCACCTTGCAATAATCGGAGATTTTTGTCAAGAGAAATTTTTAGTAGGGATAGGCGTGCGACAGAATGGTAGGACCTCTGTTAATAAAGCGAATAAAGCCCGCAAAAGGAAGAAGGCAAGGTCAGACAGTCTCTTTTAATAAGAATATGTTCTATTTTTGGGTTCAACTCTTTTTTGGGGTAATGTCCTTTTTAGCAGTAATCATTTTAACTGATTTCCACTTTTTTTGGAACGTCTGTACCAGCCCTGTGCATCTTACTCTTGTGGGAAATAGGTTCAAGTTACGACTACATTTGTTCATAGATGGCACAACCGTCGCACCAAGCGCGCGCGTTTAAAATATCAGGTTATTTATTCCTCGTAAAATGCTTAATATATATGATCGCAAAATTTTAAATAGAAATATAAAATTGAAAAAACAACAAAATTATTGTAAGTTATTGATATTGCTTTATTTAAGCTTCGTTAGATGTACACATAACAAGTAAATGCCGTATTTTAAGTGAGAAACAATTCTGTAGCATTTCAGCTGAGATTGCAAACAGGTTTTTGCAAACATCACAAATTATTTGCGATATACACTTAGAAAGATGGCACAGTTACATTACAAAGTAGTACCAGATGAAAACAAACAGTTGCCAAATCTCAATTCAAACATTAGCAATTCAACAGAGATCACACATGGATTATAACCTACAGATACAAAGTCACAAAGTTCTTTCAAGGTTTCTGTTCTGGCCGTGAATACAGAAAAACGATTATAAATTGTAACCAAATTTGATTCAATATCAATTAGCCAGGAATCCCTTGCATGCTGAACACAATTATGTAAGATATACGGGCAGGGCATTTTATTCCAAGTAATTCCCCAACTTCCGCAGACAAGAGTACATAAACATTGCTCTGTCCATTTCCATCAACATAACCAAAATTGGAGTTGCAGTTATCCCCTCCAAATGCGATACACTCTTCTGGCCAATCATATGTTTTTAAAACAAGGTGACTTATAGTCCCCTCTGATTCATTTTAAACATTTCAATTCAACTAGCTTGTGTGAGTCCTTAAACATGACGATGAAAATACTGTACGAGTATTCGAAAAATTTTTCGTGATAAATTATTGCTACCATCAGTGGAGATTCTGATGTACATATTCAAGTTTAATTTTTATTAAAGGTAGAGAATGTGGAGCTAATACCTTGTCAACTATTGCTTATGTCTTAGCTGTGGCTGGTGAAATTTTAGTAGCCATCTTTGAATCCGCAAATAATCTTATTTGTGCAAATCACTGATCGATAACTCAAAGTGATGTCAAACTGAATGAAAGCCTAAAGTTACAAGCAGAAACAATTTCAGCCTACTTTCTATTTTTAGTAATAGCATCATTTGTAATTTTTCCTCGTGTAGTGCCAGAATTACTGTTTCTCATATGCTTGGCTGAATTTAAATGCTACTCCAAACCTAATTTTCCCTTTTCCACTACATATATTGATTTTACAAGTATTGCTTTTGTCACCATCTTTGTGAATCGGTGTAATGTAAGCAATTTTAAAGAGGTCAGAAAAAACGCCACTGCTAAAAGATTTTTAAATAGTATAAACAGTGGGTAAACCAGTGATTGACTGCACTTTTTAAATAAAAAAGGGAGAGAGTTCATCTGGGCCAGTACACTTTGTAACATTTGTAGACAATAATTTCCATAGTACATCCTCAGTTGAAACTGTCATTTTGCCAAAGGAAAACGTGTAATTTATGTCAAAGGCAGGCTTTGTGTCAGGTATCACAGTACTGTGGACCTTAGAAAAGTTCCTTACAAAGAGGTTTGAAATATCGTGGTCATTATTTGCAACATGTTCTTCATAATAATACATTATGCTTGGTATTCTATCCAATTTTTGATGATTTTTAACATGTCTCCAGAAATACTTTAAGTTATAGGGAATATTTGTTTCCATGTTATTTATATTGTTTTTGCAACATGAACCAGAATGTTTTTTGCATTCACCTCGGATTTTAGAAAAATTATGATAATCATCATTACTCCCAGTAATTTTGAAAATTTTATGGTAATGTTTCTTGAGTTTGATACATTCCTTTAATTCAACACTAAACCATTTAGGATAAGATGATGTTTTGATTGTTAAGGTAGGAGTACACAGTTCTATAGCTTCATAAAGAATAGAGTAGAAAATTGATAGAGCATTATTAATCTCCAAATTGCACAATATTCCTAGCCAGTTTAAAGTATCTAAGTAGTTAGTCAATGTAGTATAATGACAGTTTCTATAATCATAAATAGTAAATTGATAATTGTTATAATCTAGTTCTTTGGCCAACTTTACACTGTAATGAATATCAAGGTGATGATTAACACATTTTTAAATAGGATATGGATCCTTTTCGGAAGTTACTTGCCCTGAATTAGAAAAAGCTAGATCTAATAGTAAATTGTACAAATAGTACTCATCTGCTTAAGACCCAGTAATGTAAAACTTTCATTTATAATTCTTGCTTGAGTGGTGAAAGACATGCTATCACAGTCAGTGTTCCAACAGGGATCAAGTAAATTGTAGTCCCCAGTACAATAATATCAAAAAATTGTTATTATTCACAATATCTTCAACCACTTCACAATGAGATAAGTACTTATCAATGGCAGAGGCTGGGGGGATATACACTGCCCCAATTAAAACCTTTGCCTCTTGACTACAAATGTTTACAAAAATGTTCTACATTAATAATTTGGCTTATAACCTTTACAGATTGCAATTTTGTTTTAATAGCAATTAAAACCCCACCACTACGAACTTTATTAGAAGTAATTACACTGCGATCATGTCTATAAATGTCTAAATGAGGTAAGTCCAATTCAGAGTTATGTCTTCACTGAGCCTAATCTCAGTGAGTATGATAACGTCATAGTCAGCGGTAGAAATAGCTAGTTTAAGTTGCTCTAATTTTGTCCTTAATCCCCTTACGTTCTGATAATAGATTGAAAGCGTTGTTAAGGACATAAGTCTTTTGACACTTTTTGCTTTTTTACTGTTAGGAGTGACAATACTACTTGATATGCTACTCCTTTACATTCAAAGGAGGAATAGTGGCCTTATGTTTTTATATAAATTGTTAAATAACCATATTAAAAGCCCAGAATTACTTAATTTAATAAACCTCAAGAGTGCCTTTAATGTATACAAGGTTAGATATGACTTTTCATATACCATATATGGACAAATTATATGTGCATTTTACCTTTGTATACTATGATGAGAGACTACAACCTTATAAGTCATAAAGTTGATATATTCAATGAATCACTGCAATCATTTAAAACTAAGCTGCAATGCCTAACTTAAATGTGGTAGAAATTTATGCCAACTTATGTCTATTTTAATTCAGGTAAATTTTTATTAAGTACCATGAATCTGATATAATTTTACTTTATGCCTTAGAATATTTATTTATTTATCATTTTTAAAGTTTACCCAACAAAATAATTACAGGATAAACTGGTTTACATTTTAATAAATACACTTGATTCTAATTATCTTGATATCAAGATGACAAATTATATATGTAACGAAAAAGCAATACAAAAGCATATACATTCACAAGCATAAAATATTCATTATTCAATACAATGATATATATATATTACCATACACGACCTATGAACTATTTATAAATAAGGCAAGTAACAATGGTAGTTATACAATTGTAGTTATGTATTACCAATAACAACGAATGAAATATATTTATAAAAGAAGTGAGGCAGATAACAATCATATATTCCTTCATTTTCAAGATATGTACATAATTTCAAACAATGGTGAAATTATAAATTCATACATATCTTTTATTGAGTACCCCAATAAAGGCGATAATTATGTTATATACTCAGACTTTCTGATAAAAATGTCTAGATTAGAGAAGTACTTATTATAACTAGCACATATCCTCGTTAATGTTGAGTTCATACAAAGGTTTGTACGATATTGTTATATTGTCAGATGGATTTTGAGTATAATTTTTATAGGATTTGTGATTTTTATGTGCGATAGTATAATTTTTCTTACTCTTGTGCTTTAATGGTTTATATTGTATTAGAACGCACGTTTAAATATTTTGGCTTATTTTTAATACATTTCTGATTGTATTTTTAGGAAAAGGCCTTGTCCCGTAAATAGAGTATTATTATTATCAGTGTAAAATTCATAATAGAGAGGAGTTTACCTTTATAAAATATACGATAATATTACAATAATAAAATTTTATAAATTTCTATAAATTGATGCAAAGGATGATTCGAATATACTTATGTGACAGGCATTAGCTGTAATAATGGGAGATACAAATGGAGAAAGACGGTCGGACAATTGTAAAATTAGATAAAGGATTTGTTGGAAATAGACGCACGAATGCTTTTTTTGAAAATATATTACGTGAGTTTTTGGATTTCAAATAGGAAATGAGGTGGAAGTTTACCGTGAAGAAGGAATCACCTGAGTTTTTTATGGTTCTTATGAAGGCTAATTCACTTACTAAATAGAGTATCTTAGTTAGGACAATTACAAGTGTATTTTTCTACCTGTTCCGGACATCTGTGTTTGTAAATCAGTAGGTTCCTACGGTAGGTACCTACATTTCAAATTTATACGAATATTTTATCGGTATCAATTGAATATACCACAGGTTTACAAAGTACATGGATAAGATAAAAACCTGAAAGTATTTTCCGGAGTATAATTGCTATTCTTATAATTACACTCGTGAATAGTTTTTAATAACTAATAATTGTTTCCGCATAATTTGTAAATGCCGCCGAAACTACCCATGTAATTGTTTATGAAGACGTCCTACAGAAAAATAAATGTTACAAAAAAACGCATACGTATTTGGACCAAAAATTCGTTATTAATTAATTAATTACATTGTCGGTTATTAAGCAATCTGAAAATATATTTTAATGCCTTATTTTTACCCCTCTCCATGACGAATCCAAATTTAGGTTTGCAAAGCAAAAGTTTAATGCCAATAAATTTGATTTACTGCAAGTAATTTATAACATTTAAGCAAATTTTATCGATGCTACAATAAGTTATAATTGTGTTCCTACTAAAATGAGAAATCATGATATAAAAAGGAATTGTTTATTTTTTGTGGTTTTTTTGTCGAAATTGTAAATATCCAGGTTTATAAGGGGAAATGTTGGTTAGCCTGCGCGCCTGCGCGTTACTTCTGGTTACTTCGTAGAAATCTTAAAATGGCTGACGGGGTTGTCTGTTATGTGCGTAATACAGTTCGAAATTTATTTGGTTTCCATCAGACCTTTTTAGAAGGAAAAAACTAGACCTTTTTATTGTATTCGAAATTTAATGTTGATAGTTATGATCGTGATATATGTTTGGCCGTGTGTTCTTCGAAAACTGGTCCACGTGATAATCATTTTGACAGCAGAGTTTTAATACTTTTGGTTATTTTATGTGTTTACACCAGAACTTTTTACAAGTAAAAAACTAATCCTTTTTATTGTATTCGAAATTTAATGTCGATAGTTTTGATCTTGACGAAATTTTGGCCGTTTATTCTTCGAAAACAGTGGTGCATGTGACGCATTTTGACAGCAGTTTTTAATTATGTACTTTTAGTTTGATTTGTGTACGTTTTAAGACACTTTAAGCGAAGTGAAGTATTATCTAAAGTTTTTTATAGTTTCAATGTGTGTAATCTTCACATTGCTTACTGGACATTAATTAACTTCTCTTAATAGTACTATTTCTTATTTTATAATACAATGATATGTGAATTTGTATATGTAATTATTCAGTATGCCCTGCTTTGCCACTTAATTGTAATTTATGGTGATGTTTTGATGTATTATTGTTTTTCGTTAGTCCACTCGTGCTGTTATATTGTTTTACTTTGTATTTTCTTTTGTGATTGAGTTTGTCTTATTGATTTGCCATGTAACTTTGATCTTCTGGAAAATAAATTACTGTTATTATTGTGTGATACAGCTGTCCTGGTCAATCTCCTCTTGGATTTATATCTACAAAGGTAAGGAAATCTTAAATAACTTCTCTGTTCATCTTTGATTTATAGTTGAAATATCTTTACCGTATATATATATGTATATAGGAAATGTTATATTTATCATATTTATGTATAATGGAGTAATTATTTTTATAAATTAGTCCTTATGTATAACATTTTGTTACTGCATAACATGTTTAATGAGTGATTTTATCGTTGTAAAGTATCATTTTCTGTGAAGAGTTGGTAAAATTTTTTGCAAGGACGGATTTGTTTATGGGCAAATATAGCCAAGATATGGCGTTACACTCTTAACGTAGGATTAATTAAGGGTTTGTTATCAATATATATTGTGTTTTGAACGTAAAAATTATAGTTTACCTCATAAAATGAGAATCTGTGTTTTTAAAAACGTATGAATAATACATTATTAGCCGGTTTCCATTACTTTATAAACTTCAAATCAAAAGTTATTGTTAAGGTTTTGTAGAATTTTTATCCTTTGGGTGCGAGATTTCTGAGTTGGTTCTGTCGTTGTTTCAGATGCGAGCCTCCGAAGAATGAAGTCTGAAAACGCAGCCAGCATGGTAGATCTTCCACAGGCCAGCTCTGCTTTGCGATGTCAAGAAAGAAGATGGGTGAGTGTGATTGATTTTGCATTTCAAATTAGAACTAATGAGCTTCCCGCTTTAAATATATATTTCATGTCCTGGCATGTGCAGAAACTACATTAGTCTTACGTATTTTTACACAGGGGTATTTTCTCTCTACGGCAGTTTTAATATATCTGGAAGCTGCGGAAGTGCTCTTCTCGTACCAGCATCTGTTATGCTTTTCTCAGTTATTAAAAAACAAAGCTCTACGATATTGACATTCTTTATTAATTTTTCCTAAATGTGAATCATCTCGTCGAGTAGCTAATCTGTTTCCTATTGCTGAGTTTAAATTTGTGTCGTTTCTTCGTCTTCCGCCGTTGGCTGCATCGATTCTGTTTTGGCTTCTTCTTATATTACTCCCTTCTTCAGTTTGTTCGTTTCTTCTTTGTTACCTGATTTCGTTTATGGTCTCTCTCGCTGTTTGCCTTTGCTCATCTGTCCGTATTTTATCTTCTCACTCTTTCTCTTCTACGTCGTTCTTTATCTTCTTCTGTCTCTATAATATTTATTTATTTATTCATTTAGTCACATGGTGGCTGGATGTGCCAGGTGGCGACAAGTAACATAAAATGACACAATAAAGTACGTTTGAATCAGATTTACATTAAAATTTTCGAAAGAATCAATTTAGATTCACGTCATTGGTACATAAGTAAAAATTACACAGGTTCAAAGGCCTCGTTATCTTCTTCTTTCTTCCATTTGATGAATTAATGGGCTATTATTGCCTTAAACTTTAATTAAAAGTTATATTTGTAGTAATTAAAATGCTGATAGTAACAACAACCTGGGAAATTGCAATTGATAGTGCTTTACCGTCAGAGGTAATAATGAGTAAAAGCGTTGTTATGTAAACTAAACAAACAAAATTATAAGTTCTATTTGATGAATTAACGGAGTACTAGCTGTACCCACACAGTGTTTTCACTGTTTTTTCAATTAATTTATAAAAAATTAAGAATTGTGTAGAATAAGTTGATCTCAATATTTCACGTTTAACTCAATAATTCGCATTTAACTCTGATAATGCATTTCCCCAGTATAGGTAAGGTTAGCGGGTAGAAATCTCGCTGAGGGCGAGGCTGTGTGTGCATATTGACAATTAATTATGCAAAGTCAGTAAGAAATCTGTATTTTAAAAGTCAAATTAGAGAGGAAATTAATGCTACACAGTAATTGATTGCAAACTTTTATGTTTTTAATTTTCTTTGTTTCTTTTTATTGAAGTATACGTCCTTTTTTTCATATATCAATCAATGCAACCGTTTATTTAGATTAACAATGAAGAGAAGATAAGTTTCGGCGAGTTCTAGGTTATCAATCTAAAAGAAATGTTTTCATGCTGCTCCTGAATAAACGTAGCCCGTCGCCTAACATTCTTTGTCATTTAGATTATCTACGAAGGTGACATAACCATATAACTTTCAATTTGTTAAAAAATAATGTACGTCCCTATTCTCATCTGATTTTAAATTTACGCAAGAGACAATTTGCCTTAATAAGCATTATAGATGTTTAATAGTTTTACTTACTGAAAAAGTAAGATTCCAGCATCCGAATGATTTTAAATAAGATCAATTGCTTTGATTAAATTGCTAGAAATGCTTCCCATACACAGTTATTAACTGGATAATTATCCGTAAATATTTGTGTTGCTATCTATAAAGTTTGACATTGCTACAGCATTAATTTCGATGCTTAAAGTGTGAAGCGAATAACACTATTCTTTCACTTATTTGAAGGTTTAATTGGCACTAATTGAATTGGAGGCAATGCCAGGAATCTTTCTCTCTCGGTCACAGTGCAATCATCATTCATTTGTCTGCTTCATTCAAAACTGGCATCGGAACTTTTTAATTTTTTTGTACCATTTGGCGACAAATGAGGGTTGATCAAAACAACGATTATCAATGGTGATGTTTATAGAGGTCCAACTGTATTTCAAATGTTTATATAAACTCAGATAGCGCTTGCAATTGGGAGCTTTTAGAATAACAAAAGATTGTTTCATTTTTAACTCTTTTTAAGTACTAAGTTAAGATTCCATTATAAGCACCTGTTGGCATAGGTTTGTAAAAGTTTGAAAGGATTGAAAATATACGTTGGATTCGTTATAACTATTTTAATTTTTATTATTCCAGAGCTTGCGATTATATACTTGATACGTTTTCGTGTATGGTATATTCCAAAACGTGGTATTGTACACAGTCCGACATCGCATTCTTTACATACGTACAGTGAAGCCTCGATATATTGGACTAAAAGGAGGGGAAGGCCTGTCTGTTATATCCAAAACATCCGAAGGAAACGTATGTGTTGCCTTAAATTGTTAAAATGCGCATGTTATGAAAGACAGTGTTTTACTCTGCTATATTTTTATACAAATTGTTAAGAGCGCATGAAATAATAGCACAGAGTTTTCTAATTAATTTAGGAAAATAGGAATCGTATTAATTTTTATATTTTACTAGTAAAAGGTGCTTGCAGTGTGCTAGCAGGAGCATACTTTTATAAGAACATAATTAAGAATGAAATAAATTATAGTGACCGTAAGAAAAATTGATTTTCCCTTGCGTTCTTATTTGAAACGGAATTATTCTTAGGAATGGAACTTGGGATACTTTTTCGAGATTTTAGATTTTTCCGGACCCTGGTGGAAATTGGCAGAAAGTAACAATGAATACAAAGAATGTTTTAAGACAAACAAACCCCACAAGTAATGCAAGTCAGTCAATTTCAACCAGTCACAAAGGTCAAACGGAGGAACAATTAATTTTTGCGGATTTGCTACACCAATAAATTATACATTGTATCTACCATATATACTCATGTATAACGCGCTGTTTGAAGACCAAATTTTCAGGTCATAAAGTAGGGTGCACGTTATACACAGGTAACACTTCTCTGCACTTGAAATGGGAACCTACCTCGCACCAGATTCACGCTTTTTGGGTTAATTAATGGGAAAAGCACAATAATTATTGATACTCCAGGTTATACATACATAATTATATGTATAGAACACCTAATTACTTCTATACATTTATAATTCCATCCTCTCTAATTATTCCGCATTTCACTAGCTCATCAGCTGATTGCTGTAATTTTTGCAAAATCACAAGATAGTCTTCCCGCAAAACACACATCAAAAACAAAAAAACATAGAATAAGCAAATTGAAATAATTTTATTTAGTAAATGATTCTAGTGTCTACGATTGACAACGTAAGTAATTTAAAACCCATAGAATCTCGTGTGTGAACTTAATCATACCTGTCGCGTTTCCTGTTTCCAGATTTGTTTGTTAAATTTTTACATTATTCCTTCTCTTAAACAGTTTTAGAATGAGATAGGAAAGAGAGAACCAACGTCCACTTTAAATCAAAACTAATTTATAGATCCCTTTTTGTCTGATTTAAAAGGATTGGCGACAGTGGCGCTGCAGTTTTCTACACGGCATCACTTTGCCCAACTTACCATGTGAGGTTGCTGCCATCTCAACTCAGTCGCTTTAATTATTGACGATGTCTCTCTTAGACATAATATGGAGCTTATTGAACGTAATACACTTATGGACAAGTCCAAACGTTTTAAAATTCATATACCTCCCAAAAATCAAGGATGTGTGTCATACACGTGGTATCAGAAAAAGTCGGGATTTTTTGGAATAAAGTACGAGTGCGCATTATACACGGCAGTTATACACTGGGACGCATCATACACGAGTATATACAGTAATTATATACATTATAATATGTATATATATATCCATATATTGCGATGTATAAGTCGACCTTGAATTTTCAACTTGAAAATACTAGATTAGGTATATGTTCGCAGTATAAGTCGACCCCCTTTGTTTCACTTAAAAATACTTCTCATGAAATTGTTGCCAGGCAAAATCAAGGTCCTGTACGATCCAAGTTTTAACAAGATACAGAAATAAACATAGTAATAAAAAAATATAGGAATATTTTTTCGAGTCCGTGCTATTCTTCTTGAGCCTTCCATTTGACAGGTGTTTTAATTTCAACCAATAAGAAACTGCTATTCTCAGAGAGCTTGACCAACTAAATAATGGTTCCTATGATTGATGTCGGCTGTTAATGATGCTATCAAAATTAACTGCACCTAGTTATCGCAATCAATATCTACGGTGGTGAAATTCAATAAAGTATCGCATGTTGGCAGGCGTGAGGATGGTTCTGATAATTACATTATTCCCCTTTTCAAAAAAGGAAATGTTTTTTCCGCATATTTTTTGATTATTTTTTTTTGTCTTCTTTCATGTACTTTTTTGTACTTGATTTATTTGCATATTCCACATATAATTATAACTTGCAATTAGTATGGTTAATTCCGATCGAAGTGTACCTCTTCTATCTCACTTACTTCTACAGCATTACAATACTTTGGATGATACATTTAAAAAAACAAGGTAATTGTCCGTAATAAACATTTCATAAATGTCGTATTAAAGAATTGATATTTTAATAAACAATCAAGTAATGATTATAACATTCTAAATTTTATTATTTATTTATAATTATAATATCATAATTATATGTGGAAGGTGCAAATAAATTAAGTACAAAAAGGTACGTGAAAAAGACAAAAAAAATAATCACAAAAAATTGAGGAAAAAAACAAAAATACATAAAAGACATAATAATAATACAATTTTACTAGTTAAAATATATGTACAGACCACTTCTGAAAGAAAAAAATGCTGGCTGCTGGGAGCGAACCCCAGCCCATCCGATACTAGACATTCATTCTACCCATTCAGCTATCACTGCTTCTGTTTGTAACCTTAAGGTTAATGGTATATGTTGCATCCGTGCTTACACCTGAATTTAAATTGTTAAGATCTTTTAAACAAGGGCCCATTGGCAAAAACGCAGAGAGATATAGGTGATGTTTTAGTTCTAGTTTCACCTCCTAAAAGGGTATTACGAATTTCAATATTAATGTTATGGCCTCCCCTTGTTGGTAAATATCGATGTTATTCATCTGTAATTTAAGGTTCACAATTTTATATTTGTCGTATAAGTCGACTTTAAGTTTTAGGAAAATTTTTTTAAGCTTCAAAGGTCGACTTATACGCCGTGATATACGTTAGTTATAATGTTGCGATGTATTCATTAGGCCTTCCAAATAACGCACATGTGATAGGTCCGCATGAGACACAATGTAGTAGTGGCGTCATTTAACTGTTTTGCATCGCCGGACATTCTGTCCGTTATATCCTAAGTACGTTCCATCAAGGTCCAGTATGCAGAGGGTTCAATGTACTGTGGATTTCTTACTTTTCATTGGCTTCGTGGTACTTTTGTTTCGGATGATACACTTCCTCATGGCTAATCTCATCACAATTTACCGAAAGAAGTGAATAATATCAGTCAGTCTCTCTTTTACAGTAAGCACCGCCTCGAAATATTCCAATTTATTTGCATCGGAATCAAACCATTATCAGTTTTGCTTTTCATTGGGAATCAGTGGTCTAATGAAGTTTATTCTAATGAGTACTTGAAGTTGTTTTATTTATTTAACTAGTTTATAATTTTTACTTTGCAAAAGCCATAAATAATGACTTGAAACGCTTACAGAATGCAAGTACCTTCTACTTGTATATTGAACAAATAAGTAACATATCATTCTTGTCATTAAAGACAATTTTTAGTAATGTATGTGTATCTGTAAATGTAATTACATGCAAGGTTATTTGTCAGGTGCGTTTCGCTTCCAGCATAAGCGCCTATTAGTATTAGTCTCCATCTGGTCTGTCCGCATGTTCGTTATCTGCTTCTACCAAGCAGATTTTCATGAAATTTGATATTAAGGACTTACGGTCAAAGATAATAAGAAAATCACATAAATGAGTCACGTAAGCCAATCAGGGGTACCACTTTACTGGTGATAAAATATGAACTTTCCCTCATATCTCGTAAAGTATCAGTCATATCAAAATATTTATCAAGTAAAACTTGTGCAACTAATAAAGCAGGGTATTTCTTTTCCTCTACATTTTTATCGTAGGAGTCGCCGTTTGCGAGAAAATCGAACAAGAGTCGTAATTTGAGTTGAACTTTGAAATTTTCTAGCATGGTTACTTCTTCATTGTTGCTAACGTAAACAATCTCACGGAAATATGTTTAATTTCCTTACATATGCATGTAATATTTTTAAATGGGAAGAAAATGGATTATTTATGATGAAGAAAAGAACTTTATAATGCTATTTCCCTTCCAAACACGTAAATAATTTCTTTCAAATACTCCAATGCACAAAACGCACCCATTTGTGTTACGTTGTACACTTTCCTAACTTGTTTATATCTTAAAATCTCATTATAAATATTAGTGTTATTTTAAACTCTTGTACTAATTTTTAAACGAAGTAATCAACTGATATTTTATAATTATACAGTTTGCGTAAGCACAACATTAAATTACCATAACTTTAATGTATGTTAACAACAAATTGTTGACAGCATATTTGTAGTGATTCTGAGATAAATACAGAGTTCATAAAATTATTTCTAACGAAGAATGTAAATTAAACTACAAAATATCCTTCTAAGATTTAGTCACATTAAACGTTTATTAGGAAAATTACACTGTAATCGTTTTTGTGCATCAAATCTTGGAGTAATTATTGGAATTTATTTTACAATGCTACACAAACATCTTTATATAGTTCTCTGGTGAATAAATTAAATTAAAATGGTATTGCAAAGTTCTTTGCTTATAAATAACTAGCAAATTTACCCAGCGTTGCTCAGGTTATGTTTTAAATCATCGTGACTTCAAATTATGGCAATAATTATGAACAAAAAATTATATCTATGCTTGAATTAAGTTTTATTTGGGAAATTTTTTCATATTTTAATTGATATAAATGAAAGAGTTGGAAAATATTTTGAGGATTCGTAGTTAAAATTGACAATCAACGCAGTCGATTCATTTTGTGAGGTGATGCTTTTTGCCAGGTGGAGTTCGTTCTCTAAGCTTCCGGTAGAGAACGTGCATGTAGAGTACAGGTAGTTCCGCCTAATGTAGCAATTGAAAATTACTAGAAGTTACCTTACGCCTCAGTGATCGGAGGTAATATGTAGAGTGGAGGGGAACGAATTCCATTAGAATAGAGGGGCATTGAAGGTGAGCGCGCTTCCTAGAAGGGAAATCCCCTTGCACGCAGAGTAGAGAGGTGACTTCTTAAGTCAGTTACCATACGGTAGCTTTGCTTTACGCATGGACAGTTATATGCGGGATGCTCAGGAGTTCAAAATAAACATTCTTTAAAAATTCAGATAATACCAGGTTCCTAGAAAGGAGCGTCTGTCTCACACAACATTGTACGAGGGTTTCCCAGAAAGTAATGCACCACATGTTTTGAAATTACGCATATTTAACGAATATGTGACAGATTTAGACTTTTATCGATAAGTTTCCTGGACAACGAATGTCATTTTTAAGGCTCGAGATTCATATTATTGCCTCGCGAGAGATAAGGGGGGGAACAGCACAGGGAGGGAGGGGGATAAGGCATTGTCAAGTGCAATTTGTAACGTTTTAACAAAAGTATTGTCCACTTATTGTAACAAAGTATTATTCACTTGACATAAATTTATTTTAACAAAACTCTTTGCTTAGAGAATCATTCTAAGAGTCGGAGCATTGAATTTCTGTGTGATTTTAATTCTCTTTTCTACTGTTTTTGTTTTTCGTTGCATTAATTCTTTTTGTTTGTTCATCTGTTGTTTGTCGTTTTGTATTAACCAAACCACATCCAACACAGTGTAATGTGAGCAAATAAAGTAAGTGGTAAATGTTTTCACTTGTATAAATTGTGTAGTATCGAAAGTAAGATTGCGTAACCCGGCCGCTGTATGGGTTTGTTGTCTAACTAAGTAGGCTGTTATGAAGGTTGGCGTTGTAATAGTGTCTCATCGCACCGTCAAATGTCATGGATGTCTGTGTTGACCAGCATCATAGCTAATCCTAATATACAATAAACTTTGAAGCTTCTTTGTTTATTGTAAAAAATTCTGTCAACATTTCAAATTTGAAATGCAGGCATCTCTAGTGGAATTGTAAAATGTTATGTTCCCCTATATTATTATTATTATAGCACTGACTATAATTAACCAATTGACCAAACCTTTTATACATTCATCAAGTTAAGATGTTAATAATAATTGTACCAAATTTTAGTTATTCATGTCTTATAGTTTATGGCATGCATAATGAGACACGCAAACAAACTTGCAAATATATATAGATTGTGGGAAGCTCATTCAGTTCTATTTGGTATAATAATTATAGGATATTTATTTTGTTTCTCAATTTTGTAGTTATTCTTTTGATTCTCAGGTTGGTCTCTATGTAAATATTAACGTTGTCTCTTGTTGGTTGAGTTATATTTTAGATTACTTAACAATTTCATGGCTGTTGTTTAAAATATCTTCATTAAGTTATCGTAACGATAATTTCGGTAAACTCCATATGAGATTTTGACTTATTCTAACATAAGCGTTACTGAAAAGGAATTCTTTAAATTTATTAACATAAATAACTCAATTGTATAAAAATATGTAATGAAATACTTTAGTTTTTCGTGCACTCAATACTTTCATAAATTACAATCTGAAAATTCTTCAAATATAAGTTTTTAAATAAATGTTTTGTAATGATAATGTATTGCTACTTACAATTTGCACATTTATAATGTTAAAAAATATAATTATTGATAAATTTTTAATGATTTGATTTGCTGATTTTCCTTTTAAATTTGACAAATTGGCCATGAAAGTGTTAAGCTATCGATAAGGAGCACTGTGATTTGTTAACGATAGTGAGTTGAGTCACGCAATGCAATTACTACTTAAATTTAAAGTAAATTAACCTCAAGTCGTTAAATTTTACGCACTTACTGTACATTACCTGGAAATATAAGACAAACTTTGAGAATATGCTATATTTTTTCATAAATAGGGTGTTTGCTTTGATTAAATCAGTTATATTTTGCATAATAGCTTTGAATCTGAACTTTACATTAGAACAAATATGTTTTTGATGTTGTAAATATAATCTCACCTTGATTAATCAGTTATATTTTTAAATGCAAGATAATTTTTAAAGACAAAATGTATTTAGTTCAATCTTTGCTGTTATAAAAATTAAATTGCTATCAGAAGTAAATCTTTGTTTATATTATGCTATTAATCTTTTTCAAAAAACAGTAATACGTCTAATTGAGGTAATATAATTTGTGCATTTATACAATAATTAATTTGGCAAATATAAAGGTTTAATTTTATTAACATTTGAAATAGGTATGACATGAAATTTTAATATTGCATTTTTGAAGTTTATTTCTGACTTGGAATAGTTTATAAAAATGTTATCCTGGCATTTAAGTAATTCCAATTAAGCATTGCTTTGTGAGATTCATTATTTTTTCGTCATTTATGCAAACATTGCTCCCATTTGGAATCAGTTGCGTGCATTCAATTTTACGTATTTCTTGACCAATAAGAGACATTGTTAATTGTAATTAAGGTCATTGATAATGTGAAATGTTTCTTTTTTAAGTGTTTCCAGAACAAGTACTTTGAAAGATTGCTTGCCTCAGATAAAAATAGCTGCGACAGAGTAGTGAAAAGATTAATACATGCATTTCGACTTCAGAGCAGTTGTCGTCAGTGGCATTTCGCCACTGATGACGGCTGTTCTGTAGTCTAAATGCTTGTATTAATTTTTCCACAGCTCAGTCGCAGTTATTTTTATCAGAGGCAAGTAACTTCTTCAAGTGCTTGTTCAATAATTTATTTCAGCTGCAAAATGTGTTTGATGGTTTATTTTTTCATGTTACATATGTATTTATGTCAGCTGTTGAACAACAGTTGAAAATATTGTGTTATATGTAATATGTCAGTTGTTGAATAGTTGAAATGCAGATAAATTGTCATAATGTTGAATAATTTGTTCAATAATCAGCAAAATTTGGCTGAATTGGTGGTCATAAATGTCATTTTTAGGTTAAAAATGTGCTAAATTTAGCAAAAATATACCTTAAAAAAAACCCCTTAAGTCCAACGATACCTAAAAGAGGCTCCGAGAAAAAGAAATTATTTCTATCTAAAAGGAGTCAACAGGTTTTGATCATAATAAAATGTCTTTATTGCAATTAAAATGTACAGTGTATACATACAAGTTCAATAAAAAATTTTTCAATCTGAATTAATACATTTTGTCTACTTATTTCATCCTGCACCTGAAAATAAAAATTATACTGGACTTAAAAGAATTTTTGACTTGAGAAAAAAAATTGATTTGTTTACAATTTGTACTTAGAAAAACTTTTGAAAAAGTCCCAATTCCAGAAATCTTTCAAGTCTAAGAGTTAAAAACTATTGTCCAATTTGTAAAGTAATTTGTTTACAATCTGGACAATAATTTTTAACGCTAGACTTGAAAGATTTCTGAAATTAGAACTTGAAAAAAATTAATTTGTTTACATTTTGGACTTAGAATAATATCTGACTTAAAAAATTTCTGGACTTAAAAAGATCTGAATATTAGCACAAATCAAAATTGCCATTTAAAAATATTCATGAACTGCAGAAAATTTTTTAAATATAACAAGCACTAGAATAAAAGTTGGACATTTTTACAAAGTACTTTGGCAAGGATAATATTTCTTTAATCATTTCTATTGGTGAGAAAGTAGAGAGGAAAAATAGCATGGCTTAGAAAAAAATATGAAATGAGAGACGATAAATATATACCCAAAAGCGCTGCTAATTCTGGTTTGTTCAGATTTAAAAAAATGGCAATAATTATACAGAATGGAAAAGCAATAGCTTATATACATTTAGACAAAAGAATTTGCAATTGTTCTGAATAATATATAAATAACACAACACTTTGGAAACGTATTTACAAATAAATAACATCTAGCAAATTGGATATTGATGGAATTATTAAAAGAACTTTTTTCTGGACATTGACTTTAATTAAGAATAAAATAACCTGCACAATTTTTCTTAATTAAGAAATTTAACTCTCCACAAAGTTAAATCTTTTTCTAAATATCGTCTAGAATCAAGAACAATTAAACTACCATTTCCGATGCATGGCTTAATAATTGGAGAATATAAACTTTTCACAATGAAAATACTTTACATAGTCTGGATTTTCAATCAAAACTCTCAAAACTAACTGAAATTTCATTTGCATTTTATCTCTTTATCTGATTTTGATAACTTGAATAATGAACTGAATTTGTATTGCCTCAGAATTTTTTCTGCCTTGAATAAACAACAATAAAAACCCCAAAGAATATTTTCTGAATTAATTCAAGCAGATCCTACATCTCCAAATTTCTTTAAATTATTAAATTAAATCTGGAATTATTTAACCACGACAAACCCTCTTGGTAAAATATTAAATGTAGAACACCAAAAATCCCGATACAAATAATCTTTTTTAATGGCTGCTCCTATTTTAAGATTAAATTTAATTAATTACTTTCCAACATCCAATTTGCGGAACGATATTCACATGACAAGTCTGCAAACATGAGCAAATACAGTGCTGTCTCAGAAGTCAATACGAAAACTTGGCATTTTATAAGTTTTCTAAAGTTTTTAAATTCAACATCTTCGGAAATTCGTAAATAACTTGTTACTACATTTGATTCTTATTAACGGAAGTGAATTTAACAAAAATTTAAAATTTATAGAAGTACGCTAATAAACCTTTACAAACAAAATGGAATATTCTTTATAAAATCAAATTAAAGAAAGTTTTCAGAGTTCAAACTGAAAACCAACACCTTATATTCTTGTAAATTTATAATAAAAAATTAAATGCATTTTATAAAAAAGTTGAGTTATCAGAAAGTTTTTAAGTTCAAACAGAAAATTGATGCCCTACATTCTCAGAAATAAAATACTCTTACGGACGATATCAGATAAAACTTTTTTTTCAGACGTAGCACTATATTTTCCATTTACTTACTTTTAGTGTAAGTTGATTAAACAATATTTTTAAAAGAAATCAAATTCTTGGGGAATCGTTTAATCCCATCGTAAATTTCTGCTCATTCTGAATGACAGGAGAAAAACCTCCTAAAAATTGGAATTCTTATTGTATTGTATTTATTTTCATTGGTTGTGAGCATAAAGCTATAATAATGCCAAATTTGAAGCGTTTAGCTCATCTGAAAGGGACTTATAATTTACAATCTCTCCTACATCCTCCGTAAGATGCAGCTACATATTATACAAGATATTTATCGCCTGACATATTGAACAAACCAGAATATAGCAACATATAGGTATAAAAACCTTCTCTCATCCCATATGTATAGCCTCCAGCTCAGATTCCTCTATACTCTCGCACCCAGGTGTATCAATTGTCGTCTCAGCAAAGCAGTACTCTTCGATTCATGGTTCCTCGACGCCTCAAACCTTCGCATTTTCACTCAGCATCAACTGTGAATGCCTACAATGAAGAGGAAAAATGGTTGTGGTGAATTCAATAAAGAAATATTAACTAAAAAATCTAAATATAAAAGATTAATTTGCTTAAACAACATGAAAGAGCACATTCACTTATCAAGGTCTATTTAGAATCTTAAAATTTTAAATTCTTTACGAGTTTATTCAAATTATTATGTGAAAGATTCGTTTGACAATTACCGTATTCACCCGAATCCAAGACGACCCTGAATCTAAGACGACCCCCCATTTTTATGATTCCAAAAGAGAAAAAAGCTCAAATTGACCTTCATTACTACAAAAATTATAAATCTTGTGAAATATTTATTTTCTCTTGTACTTTTCTTGAATGTCATTGTCTTTTAACATTTTAAAATCATAAGATCACATCAAAAATAGAACCATTCAGGTTTTCAAACAAATTAAATGGTAGCATTCATTTTAAGATAACATTAAAAATAAAGTAAATTAGTCATCATCACTGTCTATGCAACCTTCACTATTTTCCTCATGCTCACTATCTTTATCACTCTCAACTTCATCATCAGACTCCCACAAAACATCATCCTCACTCCCATCCATGGCATTAGATAAGCAGCATTTCTTAAATCCTTTCACTATTACTTTTGCATTTATTTGTTGCCACGATGCCTTCATCCATTGGCAGAGCATTGCAACTTCTGGTTTCTTAAGATTTCCTTTTGGTGTTAAAGTGTGAGTTCCACTCTGTAACCACTCAGAATACAAAACCTTTAAATTATTTTTAAGACACTTATTGACAGCAACATCTAAAACTTGAAGTTGCGATGTCATTCCTCCAGGTATTACAATAAGATCAATATTCATCGCACTCATTATGTTTTTAATTTCAGGAGATAAGTGTCCTTGAATGCATCCAGTGAAAGCATTGCTCTTTGTTTCAGTAAAGCTCCTGGCTGTCTATTCCACACCACATGTAACCAATCTCTGATTAGTTCTTTAGTCATCCACCCCTTTTCTTGACACCTATTATTCCACTTGGCAAATGTTTCTTAGGCATTGTTTTCCGCTTCAGAATCACATATGGTGGTAATTTAGTCCCATCTGCTAAAACCGCCAACATTACCGTGACTCGCATTTTTTCGTTGCCTGTAGTTTTAATTAGGTCGGATTTCGCACCTTTTTCATTCACAGTATAATTAGATGGCATGTAGAAGAAAACCGTAGTTTCATCGGCATTTCCTATTTGGCTCAAAAGGTAATTATTGGTTTTTCTAAGTCCAATTACGTATTTCTGGTACGCGAGAAGTTTTTCAACATAGTCTTCTGACAATTTCTGACGAAGTTCGTCGCCGTAAAGAAAAATTATTTCGCCGCATCATTCTCACGCACCAACTTCTGCTGGCCTTGAATTCTTACAATGATATATTAAGTCCTCTAGTAATTTCATTAGCTTTAAGTATAATACTTTCAGTCGAAACAGGCATACCGTTCTTCCTCACGGTGCGCACAAACTTGACTACTTCTTCTTCAATGCCATGAAATCGGCCTAATTTTGGACCACTGAGCGACTTCCTTGTGGCTTTGGCTTTTTCTAGTTCCTGTTTTGAGAGTTTCCATCGACGCACATTTGCCTCAGATACACCGAACTTTCTACTCGCATCACAGTTATTAGTTTTTTCGGCGTAATTTATCACGATCAGCTTAAAATTTGTATCTTAGCTCCGTCTAATTCCTTTGTTAACTTTCCCTTTGCACTCGTGCCACGTACTTCAACATGATCTGTCATTTTAACTTAAGGGTTGTGCATTTAAATCAAGATTGCACAACTCAAAATTACTGTCACACTTAGTGAATCGCGGTGCGTCGTTTGAAAGGGGAATCCCAATGATTTCCGCTCTCATTTGTTTTGACATTGGGTTGCCATTACGTGCAAGATGAAAGAACGTCGTCTGTGTTATGATCGTCGACGATGATTATTAGTCTAAATAATTATTATTCCCGTCATGTTTTTGTTATTGTTATTACTATTTGTTTATTTCACTTCTTTATATACGTACTTGAATTTGCTGTTGTGAATTGTTTACTCTAATATACCATTTGTTGTAAAAACCATTGATTAAATGCTTAAATATACTTCGTATTCGAATGTAAGACGACTCTTGATATTTACAGCTGAAAATTTGGAAAAAAAAGGTCGTCTTAGATTCAGGTGAATACGGTAGTTTTAAAATTTTAACCTTCCATAAGGTGTAGTGCTTAGCGTGTCAGCTTCCCATTACAAAGCTGCGGGGTGCGATCCCCGCAAATGGAGGTTTTTTTCACAAAAAAATTAATTACTTAATTAATAATAAAAAACTATCATTGGTGTCTGGCAGTAGGCAGAACTACTGTCGGTACGGTATAGAGATGAAAACAAATGATGTTGGTTGGGTATATATTCAACAGAACAGTAGGCATGATTTGATCGGCTACAGTACTGCGATGTGGAAAGCAAGAGGGAAACTACCACATTACATTTCCCTAATAATGATTATATTATATAATATTCCGGAGGTAAAATAGTCCCCCAATCAGATCTCCGGGCATGGACTGCCTTGAGGAAAGCAACTGTCGAAGGTAACTTATGCAAAGATACTTGGAATTTAAAAACCACGAGGAAGGCAGAAAAGCTAGAGAACCTGAAAAATGAAATAGGATTGACGTCATAGGGCTGAGCGAAGTCAGATGGGAAGGAGAAGGGCAGATCCGCTCGGAAGAATTCACGGTAGTTTACACCGGAGGAAATAGTGAGGCAAGGGGAGTAGCTCTGGTACTTAAAAGATATGATGAATAGCGTGACAAAAATAACAGCAACGAACGATAGGTTGATGGCAATAAAGCTAAAAGTTGTCCCAGTTAACATGTTGATAATCCAGGTATATATGCCAACAACCGCTATTGAAGAAGAATAAATCAGGGAGATGTATGAGCAAAAGAATGACATTTATGAAGTAGAACTGCACAATAATGGGAGATTGGAACAACACAGTTGGAAAAGCCCAGGAGATAAAATGAGATGCCAAATAGATTACATCCTAGTAAAACAAAGATTCAGGAACAGCATAAAAAATACTAAGACATTACCAGGAGCAAACATTGATTCAGATCACATCCTTCTAATACTCGATGTAACCACAAAGCTGAAACAAATAAGGAAAACGAGAAGAGAAAGACAGACTTGGGACCTAAAAAAACTGAAAGAAAGGCAGAATGCTTTCAGCATGAAGTCGGAAGGTCGCCTTAGAAATTTGGAAAACAAACCAGAGACCGTGAATACAGAATGGGAAGAAATTAAAGCCAGCATCAAAGACACCTTGAATAAAGAGATTGGGAAACAAGAGAAGAAAATCAGAAACCCATGGATCACTAAGGAAATGCTGGAGATAATGGATGAGAGAAAAAAATGGAAAAAAATGTTAACAGTGAAGAAGGTAGAGCCAACTATAGATGCACAAACAATGAGTCGAGAAGGGTAACAGATAAAGCTAGGGAAATTTGAATAAAAGGAAAATGTGAGGAAATACAACTGAGAAGTTAGGACGGTATGATATGATGTATGCTAGGGCACTGGAGTTAGAAGATTAGAAGTCTAATGGGATTTGTGGTAAAGCAATTATGAACGCAGATGGAAAAATAGTCGCAGAACCAAAGGATGTAGCACAGGTATGAGAAGTATACATTAAGGAACTATACAGCAAGCAGGCAGGATCAGCACAAATAGAACGGAAGAAGAGGATAACATTGAAGAAGACAAACTTGGGAACAAGTAATATGGAAAGCGAAGTACAAAAGGCAATTCTGGAACTGGATAAAGGGAAAGCTACAGGCAGCGATGGAATACAGGCAGAGGTACTTAAAGTCATGGGATCGGAAGGACTAAAAGTGATTACGAAACTAATTAACAAGCTTTACAACTCGGGAAAGAGGCCTCAGGATTTCTTAGATGTGACAATGATCCCTCTAAAGAAGAAGCCAAAGGCAATGCAGTGTAAGGACTACAGAACGATATCCCTACTGTCACACACTTCGAAGATCATCACGAGGATTCTTAATAAAAGACTAGAGAAAAATGCCGAAGAAATGCTAGGGGAAGATCAATTCGGCTTCAGAAAAGGACGAGGAACCAGAGATGCTATCGGTGTAGTGAGAATCATATCAGAAAGGGCAATAGAATACAGTCAAGATTGCTGTGTATGTTTCCTCGACTGGCAGAAGGCCTTTGATAGAGTAAATTGGGTACTGCTGATGAGGATATTAAAGGATATAGGTGTAGACTGGAAAGACAGGAGACTGATCGGGAATCTATACGTAAATCAACTGGTAAAAGTCAGGTTGGAGAATGCGGATACCAGCGGAGTACATATCGGTAGAGAAGTAAGACAGGGCTGCTGTCTATCGCCGATTCTATTCAATATATATGGAGAGAGGCTAATGCAGGAACCGTTAGAAGGCATGGGAGATTTCTAAATCAGACTAGTGATAACAGGTAGGAAATATGGAAATTAATACAGAGGTTTAACTACTGACAAGTATTAAATATTATCTGTTAATAATTTCAAGTAGTAACAGCAATATTCATTTTAATTTATGCTATAAAATCAACTAAATTGATCAATTAACTTTATAAAAATCATTCCATGTACTCTTAATTGGAAATTATCGACAAATCACAGCATTTATTATAATGTCTATATCTATAATACAACCTAAAACCATTGTCATATTGGATAAAATTACAGTTTGTTTTTACCTTTAAAAACGATCAAAGAACATGAATTCAGAATTGAATTTTAAGCCAAAGAATAGTAAGAAAATATTTCTAATCTTCCTAAAGCTTGCATTGTGACAAGACTGCACTTAAAGAGGTAAAAACTGACATTATCGCTTCTGACTTGATCTCACTTCTTTATTCATTGTCTTTAATACTTTGTAAATAACAGGCTAATAAGATAAAAATCGTTATGTTAATGCTATGAAATATGTTTCACATTTTAAAAAGCATTGGACCTCTTGTCGCACACCAGTTCCACCAAAAATAAAATCCTCTGTCATAGTAATAAATGGCATAACACATGACATACACCCCGCAAACATCAGCCTTCTATCTCTTACAGTTAAATTTCTGTTTTGATTTGATTGATTGAACATTTATAAAATAAAATGCACTAAAATAGTATTTGAATAAATTTTCTACAATTTTTTGATGCTCAACTGATGATTAGCCAACCACCGATGGAAATAAGCATAATAAAAACCAACTGTCACGATAAACTTCCATTAGCATAGCAACTTTCCAAAAATTTGCATGTACTCCAAGAATTCGACTAACTTTGACTAATAAATCTTTTTCCTTAAAATATTTCCTTGATTGTGTCAACAATTTCCGTTCAGACACCTTTTCCAAAGTATTTTAATCACTTTCAACTGTCTGAAAATGTCTCCATAATTTCAACATTAAATAGTTTACACATCACCAAAGAGTAAATCCAATAAACATTTCACATTACACTGTCGCTACAAAACTAATATTTTTGTTTCTATGAAATTATCTCATATTTTTAATTGATTTACGTTGAATTGGAAGTCAGTAGACTGAAAAGTAAAAGTTCTCCAGCTCAAAGTATTTCATAAAATATGCCAAAAATTGAAGCGTTGATAACACTTATGTTAACGATAATTAGCAAATCTTTGAAGGTCTAAATTATAAAATCAATTTTATTCTATCAACAAAATATCCACTTAAAAGATGTTGAGATTTATCACTTTCCGATATACGCTGAAGTTACTACATTTTCACCGTTAATAGATGAATAACTAGCACAATAAGTATTGAACATATAGTAAAAAAACAAATGCATGGTTACACGACTAAATTCCTCCTAGCTATTCATTCAAATAGGTCGATAATTCTCACTGGGAACTTCTTGAGGTAACAGCCAACAAAAGTATCACAAAACAACCAATATGTCAAATGCAATAGGCAAACTACTTAAAAGAAACACACGGAATATACTCACTGTTATTATTTCTTGTTATCACACACAGGAGAATATAACAGCTCAGTCCTGTGATGTCTGCTGCAAACATTCCTATGAAACAAGAGAATAAAATCTTAAAATATATACTGTAATTTCATGCTGAATAATATTCCAGATTACATTATGTAATGTCTCTCGTGCTAAATCACTGAGGTAACATTGGAATCTTTTCTATTGTAACTCAAATTCAAAGATTTGTAATGAAATTAAAGACTTATATTACTTAAGTGGCTTGGTTAAGCTCAATAGTTATTTCAAAACCACCTGACTACCATATATTGATTACGGAAATGAATATCAACTAAATAAATCATTGATTTGAATGAATTTTTCGGTAAAGGGTTTCCAACATTTAATAAGTCTAGACAGGAATTTGCCCGAAAATTGAATACATACTTGGGAAGAAACCTTGTCAATATACTTTCAATTATTCATTAAAATAAAATCCTTCGTCATAGTAATAAATGGCATAACCACATTTCAGCCTTCTATCTCTTACAGTTTAATTGCTATTTTGATTTGATTGACTGAATATTTATAAAATAAAATGCACTAAAATAGTATCTGAATAAATCCTGTACAATTTTTGCATGATCAACTGATGATTAGCCAACCACCGGTGGAAATAAACAGAATAAAAACCAATTGTCACGATAAACTTTCATTAGCATAGCAAACTTTTCAAAAATTTGCATGTATTCCAAGAATTCGACTAACTTTGACTAAGAAATCCCTTTCCTCAAAATATTTCATTGATTGCTTTAGCAATTTCCATATAGATAGCCTTTTCCAAGCAAAATATTTTAATTACTTTCCTCAAAATGTCTCCATAATTTCAACATTAGTTTACACCTCACCAAAGAGTTAAAAGTCAATGAACATTTCACGTTACACTGTCACTACAAAGTAATAATTTTGTTTCTATGAAATCATCTCGTGTTTATAGAGCATACTTAATTGATTTATGCTGAAATGGATGTCAGTAGATTGAAAAGTAAAATTTCCCAGGTACAAAGTATTTCATAAAATATGCCAAAAATTGAAGCATTGATAACACTTATGTTAACGATAATTAACAAACCTTTCAAAGTCGAAATTATAAAATCAATTTTATTCTCTCAATGAAATATTCACTTAAAATAAATTGAGATTTATCACTTTCCAATGTAAGCTTAAGTTACTACACTTTCACCATTAATAGATGGAAAAATTAGTACAATAAGTACTGCACATATATAGACGCAATTAAAACACATGCGTGGTTACACGACTAAATTTATCCTATCTATTCAGTAAAATACGTCGATAATTCTCACTGGAAACTTCAAGTAACAGCCAATACAAATGCAATTGGCAAACTACTTAAAAGATTGTACTCACCGTTAATATGTATTTCTTGATATCACACAAGGGAACATGACAGCTGTTCTGTGACGTCTTCTGCAAACATTCCTCTGAAACAAGAGAATGAAATCTTAAAATATGTACCTACTGTATTTTAATTCTGAATATTATTTCTGATAACCTGATTACATTATGTAGTGTCTCTCGTGCTAAATCACTCCGATAATATTCGAAAATATTGTATTGTAACTCAAATTCCAAGATTTGTAAAATATAAGACTTATATTCCTTAAGTTGCTAAGTTAAGCTTAATACTTATTTCAAAACCATGACACTAGTATGTATTGATTACGTAATTAATATCGTTTCAATAAACGAAATACAGCATTGCTTTGAATGAATTTCTCGATAATGGTTGCCAAAATCAAATACAGCTGCACACGGAGAATTCTGTCTGAAAACTGAATAATTAGGAGAAAACCTTATCAATATATTTTCAGTTGCGCATTAAAATATTATTATTTTATCAAACATACGCTTTAACGAGATTAAAATACACGAAAATGAGATGGATTACCTCAGAAACTCATATCAAACTCCCACCGTTGGCCAATCTGATCATAGGCTAACACCGTATACATATATCATTTCTAAAAATCAAAGTTGATAGAAAACGAACCTTTACCTTCAAACTATACGCTTACACAACCACTCGACAAATTAATAACCATATTCATGTCTCAACTTGACTCAGTTCACCCAAAATACACGTGATTAACTTTCACCAAGGAAAATAATTGCATAGATCCACATATATCTTATGTAAAGGTCTCTCCTAATTAATGTAAAGATTATGCCGACATAAAATTCAGTGAAGAGATCAACCATTTCGTTTAATTAAGAAATAATTTCACAAAAGCTATGAACTAAGGATCAGAAGAAATAATGACCTTGAGACAAAATTGAACGGTAATATTAATGCGATGATGCTACCCAGATGCGGCGTTCCGACAATTAAATTTTCGCTTAATTCTAACTAAACCATTTAAAACCGACAATCAATCACAGTAACACGATGTCGACGTAAATCTCTTGCGAATTACGAACGGAAAGTTACTTACCCGTTCACGACCCTACTCTTCCTGGACGTAGAATTACACCCAGACCCCGAGACCCATCCCCTCCCCCACTTTCATTTTGAAGCGCACCCAGTGACACCTATCAACAAATGAGCGTAACTTGAAACTCTGAAAACCGTTGAGTTGCCAGGGGCTGGTCTGTACCAAGACGGTATAACTCCCGTGTTAAAAATTTTGACGTTTGCTATGCCGTTCGAGTTCTGGGACCACATCGAAGGTAGCGCTGGGCACTACTCAAGCCAAGTAGTGTTGCCCACAAACCGCTAGATGGCAGGAGTAACGTTATCCCGCCAAGGCCGTCGCGCTTTATAATTACCAGCCTGGTCTAACTCTTATGGGCACTCTTTTGACGATCTTTCATGCCATCTATGAATTGGTTTCGAAACTACGAACCCTCCCCTCAAATTGTTCGTTGGATCACGTGACGCGGTTGATTTGAATCACGTGAAACAGTCTGACTTGGTGAAGTGGAAATCATGGAAAGAAGGAAGTGTTATGCGCGTGGATGGCGTGGATGTTCAACAGTTGGAGGGAAGTTATTCAGTATTCCATCTTCCAAAGCAAGGTTAGATTACGAACTTACTGCCATTTGATAAATTCTTCAAGGGTCAGCTTAATGATATTCAAGCATTTGGCATTACTAGCCCGATCCATTGCATTGCTCACGGTAGAGAAATACTTAGTAGCCCGGGGATTCCCAGAGTTCTTTCATTTTTGTTTTGCGTGATTTTTTCGCAAAGATAAAAACCAGTTGGAGTATTTACAGTAAACGATTGAATTACTTTTTTATCGGATGAATTCACGGTAAGGTACAACCTTTAGGACACTTTATTACCGCGAAAGAGAGTCTTGTGAAAGTGTAATGCGTGTTTTGGACGTCGAGGCCGATATATCACACAGGCAGGTTTGTGGGCATTAATGTAATGTCACTCTCGCATTCAGTGATTTCAAAACATTAATTTGCGTCGATATCACGATTTTTTTCTTCCCTCCTTACCTTGGATATTTTCACTTGACCTTTTCTGGGCTTGATGCACATATGCAATGTTATCGTTCTGCTGATTCGAGCCAATTCTTGTTCATAACTAAAGATAGTGTCAATTCAATAATTTATTCCACCAAAGAGTAGAAAAGATATCTTCTTGATTTTAGTTCAGTAATAAAATACATTAAAGTTATTTAAATTTGTACAAAGGACAAAACTTGTGTTGCTGCGGTGTTATTATTAAATCTCCACACAGGGCCCAGAAGTGGAGGACATTTTGCAGTAACCCAATTTTGGATGGATATCCCATTGAAAAGCTGCACAACAGCTTTCAAGTGTGTACCCAACATTTTTCCGAGGACAGCTTCACATATCCATCTTCACAGAAGCTACTTCGTTCTGCATTTCCCACTCTTTTCCCACCAATCAGCCCACTAACTGAAATTTCTCCAGAACATACATCTGGTAATAGTGCACAGTTGTCATAAAATCGTTGTTTTTGCCGTTATATTGTGAAATTTATCCATTTCGGAGAATAAACAACTATCACACTTGTATTTTTTCCACTAAATAGTGGAAAAAGTACAAGTGTGATAGTTGTTTATTCTCCAACACAGTTGTCATCCTTTTCAGAGTCTCACACATCCTCATTGGAACCACTACCATCTACGTCCTCTTCTGAATCTCCATCATCTACCACCAGACCCAGTAATTTGTCCGAGTGCCTACCTGATTATCCATTTCTGTCTTCTGATGACCCATCCTCATTGGATGATTCTTTTTCTCAGCTGGAGCATAGCAATGTGAGACCTAAGAAAGCCAGACTTTCAATATATGAAAAAGTTTAGGTATCACCCGTTTGGAGAATTTAACACCCAGGAAAAGGTTTTTGGTGAAAAGCATCAGTAAAAAAAATAGAGAAATAAGCAGATTGAGGAAAGTTTGCCGAAGCATAAAATCAGACTTCCAACAAATATCAGTTCTCGCTAAGGGTAATTTAGTGCAACGGTTAGAAAATGAGCTAAGCCCTTCAGCATTCATTTTAGTTTGCTCAATTCTTAAACAGGAAAAGAAAAAATCTAAAGGTAGGAGATGGACACATTCCGATAAAATTTTGGCCCTTTCTGTTTACAAAAAAAGTCCAAAAACTTACAGGCTACTTCGCTGTCTAATGCCTCTCCCATCAAAGATGACTTTGCTTTCGCTGCTGAAATCTGTTCCATTTCAAACTGGTTTAAATCAGGATATTTTTAAGCATTTGTCATCTACTGTGGAAAAATAAAAAATCCCAGAGACAAATTCTGTGCTCTACTTTTTGATGAAATGTCGATAAAACCACAACTGTCCTACAACATTCACAGTGATGAGATATGTGGCTATGTCGACCATGGAAAGTATGGTCGTAAAGGCATTGTTGCTAAGCAGGCTCTTGTGTTCATGGTGCGAGGTTTAAGAAATAACTGGAAACAACCCTTAATATATTTTCTGAGTCATGGATCAACTCCTGCCACAACTCTTGCAGAGCTGATAAAGGAAGTTCTTGGTGCCATTAAGAAGACTGGGCTCCATGTTGTGGCCACCATTTGTGACATGGGACGAAGCAATGTCAAAGCATTGCAACTTCTTGGGGCAGATTTTGTCAATCCATCTTTTAACTTTGATGGACAAATAATTTTGACAGTTTTTGACCCACCACACCTGCTGAAGTGCTTCAGAAATCTTTTTTTAAGTCATAATATCCAGGTGCCAGTGTGTTTAGCAGGAGAGAATGTGCAGCCAACTGCAAAGTGGGAACATCTGAGGATCCTTGCCCAAGATGATGCCTCTGTGAAATACCTCCTATTAAGGTAATTCCAACTTTGTTATATCATTAACTAACATTATTTGTCAAACATTAGAACCAAAAGTGTAAGAAACACGTTCAGTGTGAAAATGTTTGGCAATTTCTAATTACTATTCCTTCTGCTTCCAGCCTTTTCAACTTATCAGAGAAGCATTTGGCGCACACATCATTCCAGAAAATGAGGGTCAACTTGGCTGTAGAAGTATTCAGCAGGCATGTAGCAGCTGGAATACATGCATTGGTGGGGAAAAGTAAGTATCAAAGAATGCACTTGAGCCACAAATGATTAAAATGTATTTCTTCATTGATGTAACTGTTCTTGTAATTCTCCTCACTCTATTTAGACGTCCTTGGCATGGATGGATTGGCAACTGCAGAATTTCTGATGGACGTTGATAAGATGTTTGACAGTCTCAATGGCAGCAACAAACAGAAGAACAATAAAAATAAAATGAAGCAGGCCCTATCAGATGACAGCCCTCATCTGTTGTTTTGGAAATCAGTAGTAGATAAAATTAGAACCTGGGAATTTTTAGGTAAAAACAAAGTAATACATCCCCCATCACAGGATGGGTGGGTTGCCACCATAACTGCAACTCAGATGCTTTGGAGAACATTGAAGAAGGAAAACTTTCTGCACTTGAACACTCAAAATTTGAATCAGGATCCTCTCGAAAACTTTTTTAATGTTGTCCGTCAGAATTGTGGAGGTAATCACTTTCCAGATGCAGAACAGTTTCAATCTTCTTTTAAAACTTCACTGCTAAACAATTTAATGTCAAATCAGACCCCAGGTAACACAATGGATGATAGCTGCTCTGAACTATGTAATTTTGCTAATTTTTTTAGAGAGGAAGATGATGCAGATGTATGTGAAACACCTGAGAAAAGAAAGCATTTGAAATTTACCATGCCTAAGAAGAAGTTATCTTCAGTTGTGCAGGTGAGTGGTTTTTTTGCCAAGCGCTTTCTTAAAGAAATCTCCTGCACTCATTGCAAGCAATTCCTTTTTGGTGATGCCTCTACCTTGGAGGATCTATTTTTTGAATTTTCTGTTGAAGGATTTGGTCCTCAGGAAATATGTCCTTCTGAAGGGTTAATTTCTGCGGCTAATTCAGTTATAAATGCTGCAAAAATTAAATTGATTGAGATCGGGTATCACAAAAAACTGTCCACCTACCTTAATCCTGTAGTCATGGAGGCTTTAAATTTGGAATTCTATAAATGTGAAATTCACAAGGAGTTGTTCAGACTAACTTTCATAGATTTCTTCTCAGAAATTTCCATTATTCAGTTCTGCATTCATGCAAACAAAAAACATTCAGAGTAAATTAGATTTTGTTGGCTGAATACTTCTGCAGCCAAGCTTCCTTTATCAGCTCTGCAAGAGTTGATGCATTCCTAAAACTTCGTTCGTATATTGAAACTTCATATATCGAATAACAGTAACAGAAGAGAGCTGCATGCACTTCAACTTTCCCAAATCGCACAAGGGGGTCCACTCGAAATTATGTATTATTAACACTTTCCATCCCTGTTTGCGTGATACTTGACGTTCCTGTGACTCCTGGCATCCCTTTTCCCATGATGCCTGCCATCCCTGTTTCCATGATGCCTGACATCCCTGTTCCTGTGAACATCTACTACACATTGCTACATAGTAAACTCACCACACTGCAGAATATCTGTTATATCGCCTTCCATGGAAGCTTCTTTTTCTTATAACTCTACACTTAACCCCAACGTCCCTGAATTTTTCCCTCAGATCAGACCTAACTTACAGAGACTATCATACTCCCCATCTCGCCACCAACCATCTACCTCTACCCACTAATTACCTCGCCTCACCCATCCCAGTACCTACACATTGTATTCTGAAGACCGGAATATCTCTTCGCAGAAATAGTCGTTAACTCCAAAAAACTCCTGCTAGAAACCATATATCATCCACCAAAAATAGGTCATCTATCTGACATTGATGAGATCATTTCAAACCTCAGACATGATTATGAACACATTATCATATCAGGTGATTTTAATGCCAATTTCGATTCTAACTGCCCAGGCAACATCTTCCTTAACAACTCCTTTACATTGCAAAATCTCAACATTTTACCATTAAAACCAAGAATAACACATAAAGCTCATCCACATGGATTGACTTATTAGTAATTGCCAACCCTGACAAAGTTTGCACCCATGGTCAACTACCAGCCCCGGGCATTTCAACCCAGGACTTAATTTTGAACCATTCTTCCTTTCCAGGTCGTCAAAACCTTTCAGTGTCTTAAAACTAGTTGTTTTTAGACGTGATAATCTTCACTGCCGTATCAACATGTTGTATCACCTTTATTTAAATTTTTATTTTTATATACAGTGCTGTTTCTATGTACCAATCTCCTCTTCTCTCCCCCCTCCCATACCCTCCCCCCTACCCTCTCTCTCTCTCCCTCCCCTCCTACCCTCCCTCTCCATCCCTCTCTCCCTCCCTACCCTTTCTCTCTCCCTCCCTGCCCTCTCTCCCTCTCTCTCTCCCTCCCTCCCCTTCCAGTAAATGTCTTTTCATCTTGTTTTTTTCAATTATCTTGTTCATATCTCATAACATTAAAATATATTTTGTAAATCTTATCTTTTATACTTGTATGTATTATAGTTATTCCACTATTGCTCTTTTATGTATCTAGGGTTTTTTCCACCCCCCTTCCCTTCGTGGGTGTTTTCCTGTGTGGTCTTTTACTAGGATAGCCAAGTCAGGTCTTTCCTAGGTTTTTACCACAATTACTCTGTCTTTTTATAGCAATTTTCTTAATTTGTAATTTGCTTGTATGTTTTTCTATTTATCTTATTTTCTGGTTCTTTTCTGTAAAATTATTAGGTACTACTGGGTTATCCCGGATCCCATTAACAGAAACTGATTGGCCCGTCTCGACATTTACAAACCCAATCACTGGACAATGGGGGGGGGGGGGAGGGGATACTTTGGTTCTGGGCGAGGCGAAGGGTGTGGTAGCACCCGGAGACGACTACTCATTAAAACAAAGCGAGCCGAAGGCTCGTCAGTACATCCCTTAAATGTTACATCCTCTCAATTTGCGGTGCAACAGTCGAGAGGATATAACATTGAAAGGATATATTGATGAGCCTTCGGCTCGCTTTGTTTTAATGGATAGTCGTCTCTGGGCTCTACCATTCCCTTTGCCTCTCCCGGAACCAAAGTATCCCTGCCCGTTGTCCGGTGATCGGGTTTGTAAATGTCGAGACAGGCCAATCAGTCACAGGTTAGGAAAGCTACCGCATCTTCTTCATTATTTGGCAAATTATAACAATGCATTATAACAATGTCAACCAAGTCATTATCTTTTATATATATTTTATATTCGATGAGGGTTGAATGACAAGACCATACTTAAGCGAGACCTTTATTTCGTCGGTCGACTTACAACTGGCTCGGGCAAGCAACAACTGCCGACGCCGCCTGTCTCGGAGGCGAACCCCTCGAGACATACGTCACGCAACGTGACGGCAGGCAACGATGAAGCGTACGGCATAGGTCATACACTTCATCCTTCCCCCGCTTACAATGGGAAACCAAAACATTACATCCACTTTCAAACAAACAAAAAAAATATATACAATCCTTTTTAATACCCATATCTTTGAGGAGGGCGACGAACCCGCTCTGAACGTCTCAAAGGTCGAGCAGGTATTGGGACCGATCCAGGTTCTAAGTAGAACGGTCCAAACTCCGACCTCCTTCCCCCGTAACCATTGGATCACCCGTTGAAAGGGGATCCGCGATTCTCACGGACTCACTCTTCTCCCTCCCAGACATGTCCCGAGCGGTATTTTCGCCTAACAGCGGCTGCCAATGTGCTAAATCCTGCGCGCTAGTTATATTTTTTTCAGTCTGAACATGTCGTACATCATTTTCAAAAGACTCTTTATTTATTTTATACCTTTTGCAAAGTTGGTCAACATGGAATGTTTTAACAATTCCCGATTTAAGACGAACAAGATAAATAAGAGCAGAAATTTTCTCAACAACCCAACCCTTTTCCCAGAATTTTTCTTGAGTTTTACAATAAACATTTCCCCCAATTAAATACACTTTAACACTTTTATTTTTAATGACATAATCTTTCTTCTGGTTAAGCATAGGATGTATGTTAGTGAGTAGTGTTCGTGGTTTTTGTTTAAATATCTGTTGTGCTGGTATGATGTTTGCCGCTGTTGGCGTGTTTCTGTATGCAAGTAGGAAGGAATGAAGTTGGCTTTTTATGTCAAATTTCATATTATTGTTCCGAGCCTCAAATAAATGCTTTTTAAGGTAGTTTTTCACAGTTTGTATGGATCTTTCTGCTAATCCATTCAAACACGGATGATAAGGTGGCAAGTGGATGAGTTTAATATCGAACGTTTGACACCAATTAGCGAATTTAGTCGATGAAAAAGGCGGTCCATTGTCAGTTACGATCGATTCCGGATATCCAAAGATAGCGATATGTTTTTCCAAAATGGAAATAAGGGAGTCAGCATCATTCTGCCTTACTGGGGTAACGTCCAGCCATTTAGAGTGTGCGTCTATTAAAATAAGGAAAGACTGAGATTCGAAGGTTCCATAGTCTAAGTGTACTCGCTGCCAGTTTCTCGTGGCTGACGTCCACTGCTCAATTGAATTTTGATGCGTAGTTTGACATGATTGACACACTTCACACAATTTTATCCTTT
Organism: Uropetala carovei; assembly: GCA_036926305.1. Taxonomy (NCBI): domain Eukaryota; kingdom Metazoa; phylum Arthropoda; class Insecta; order Odonata; family Petaluridae; genus Uropetala; species Uropetala carovei. Next base: position 594,725 of record JAXCHB010000115.1, read on the forward strand.
GACTGATATCCTCGTCGATGTTTGGCCACCATACATACGACCTTGCTAAACTTTTCATTCTAACTTCTCCCAGATGCTGATCATGCAATAGCATTAGCACAGCGCTTCTCAATTTGAGCGGTACAACAACTCGGTTGCCAATCAATAAGCAACCACCTTCAATTGAAATAGTATCTTTTTCTTTTATGAAAGGCTTTAAATCAGGGTCATCTACATATGTTGGCCAGCCATGCAAGGTTACATTGTACACTGACAGAATATTGTCTTTTTTTGTTTCACCAGCAATATGATTAACATTCAGTGGTAACACATTTTTGACATTTTCAGTAATAAAATTGATAATTTTTGAATCAATTTCTTCACACAGCTTAGCAGGACATGGCAATGGCAGACGTGATAAGAAATCGGCGGGAACGTTCTCATTTCCCTTTCGGTACTGAATTTCATAATTATAATTTGACAAGATAGCTGCCCAACGCTGTCGGCGTGCGGACGCTTTTTGTGGCAATCCCCGTGTTTCTTTAAACAATTCAGTTAACGGTTTATTGTCAGAGTACAATAAAAACTTCCTACCCCAGAGGTATTTATGAAATTTTTGCATCGCAAATATAACACTCAAGGCTTCCTTATCGAGTTGACAATAATTTTCTTCCGCTTTAGTAAGAGTTCGCGACGCAAAAGCTAATGGCCTTAACTCCACATTCATCATTTTGGCTTATGACAGCACCTATGCCATAAGGACTAGCGTCCGCCGCCATAGACAACGGCAATTCAGGGTCGAATGGCTTGAGGGCCACACTATTCAAAAACGCACTTTTACATGACTCGAAAGCCTTGGCTTCGGTTTCGCTCCATTTAAATTCCTTTAGGGCGTATAATGGCTTGGAAAGTGCAGATAACATGGGTATGTGATCATGATAATAATTTAACAATCCCAAAAATTTCTTCACCTGTTCAATATTAGTCGGATCGGGGGCATTTTTAATCGCTTCTAGCTTTGTCAACTGCGGCTCAATTCCCCTTTCAGATATTCTGTGGCCCACATAATTAATTTCCGTACACAAAAATTCACTTTTTACAAAATTAATTTTGACATTATATTTTAGCAAACGCTTCATTACACGAAATAATAGATCCTTTCCTTCCGCCAAAGTTTCTGATGCAATCATTACATCGTCAATAAAACAACGTCTTCGGAATTCCTTTCAAAATCTTGTCCATTACTTCCTGGAATATGGCGGGAGCAGAGGACACACCATATAACAGGTGATTGTAGCGAAACAACCCTCTGTGGGTATTAATCGTAAGCAATTCTTTAGACTCCTCGTCTAATTCCAATTGTAAATAAGCTTTTGAAAGGTCTATTTTCGTGAAATATTTACAATTTTTCCAATTCACCGACATCTCCTCAAAAGTAGGCAAGGGATAGTGCTCAACTCTTAGCTGCGGATTTACGGTAACCCTAAAATCTCCTACTAATCTTACCGATTTATTACCGGTTTTGACATTTGGTAACACCGGAGTCGCCCAATCGCTATGTTTCACCGGATTCAATATTCCCTCCGCCATTTGTCTCTCTAATTCCTCGTTTACCATCTCCCTCATCGCAAAAGGGACTTTATAAGGCTTGAAAAAAACGGGCTGAGCCTTATCTTTTAATAATAATTTTGCAACAAATCCCTTTATGCAACCATCAACCTTAAAAATACCTGGATATTTTTCCTTTAATTCTCCCAGTACATTTTCCCTTTTTACATTCAGGATACGTCTTTTGCCATTCCTCTTATGGACTTCCGCATTTTCATCTTTAAAAATTTGTGCCCAATCAACCCTGAGGCATTTTAACCAATTCCGCCCCAGCAAACAGGGCTGCTCAGCTCCTGCTTCAATGATCACAATCGGCATATTCAGATAAGAAAAATTATTTAGTAAAAAATCAACGAATATCTTCCCGTGAATGGGTAGTTTGACTCCTCCGTAAGTCGAGAGACTAATTTTACACGGTTTTAACTCAAACCGACTCAACAACTTTTCATAAATACCACTAGGTATTACAGTAACATCCGCGCATGTGTCAATCTGAAAATTGATCAACGCTCCATTAACATTAATTGGAATCGCACAAGGACCCCCATTGCCACCTTTTGATACCTTACATATAAGATCAATCTCACCCTCTAATATACTATCATCGGAGTCGGATTCGCACTCCTGATAGTTTATTCTCGTTGACCTTGTGGCGGTATTTGCACTAGCGTCGCCTGCTGGTGTATCACAAGCGCGACGCAGCTGTCAGTTGTCGTGGACCGGAAGCAGATGGCAGCACTGCGAAGCGGGAGAAAGCGGAAGGCGTCGAGGCACGCCAGGACTCTACTCTCAACCCGCGTCTCGGAAGGTTGCGTACGGCAAAAACTCCGATACGGTGGATCGGTCGGCATCCTATGTACCAAGCACCTCGGCGTAATAAACGGCATTCGTAAATCAAACCCGTGTTTATATTCCCCCGAAAACATCCCCAAAGTGGTGACCCCGACGTGATCGGAGGAAGTTTTTTTTAATTTTCTTGCGGACCACGTGCGCCGCGCAGTTAGCGGCGGTAATGGAGGAGGGAGCGCAGATATCTCGCGTTGGTGTGCGTGTTGCTCCGTTTTGGGCGGAAAAACCTGCCCTGTGGTTTTCCCAGCTAGAATGCCAATTCGCCTTGGCCGGTGTGGCTCAAGACGCTACTAAATTCTGCCACGTGGTCAGCCAACTGGATGGTCGATATGCCGCGGAAGTGGAGGATATCATTAATGATCCCCCTGCGCAAGGCAAGTATGACAAGTTGAAGAGTGAGCTGATTCGCAGGCTTTCTACGTCACAGGAGCATAGAATTCGCCAGCTCCTCGAACACGAGGAGGTAGGAGATCGCAAGCCGTCCGCGTTCCTACGTCATTTGCGGAATTTAGCGGGTGAGTCCGTGACGGACGATTTCCTGCGGTCCCTATGGTCGTCGAGGCTTCCGGCGCACATGCAGGCCATACTCGCCTCCCAAGAAAAGACGGACATAGAAGGCCTGGCCCGTCTTGCGGACAAGATTGACGAGGTGAATCCGCGTCCTCAAATTGCGAGCGCTGCCAGGAACCCCGAGTTGGACCTAATTCTGGCGCAAATGCAGGAGTTGAAGCTGCAGGTGGAGGAGCTGTCGCGCAGTCGCTCATCGCAGCGTTACCGCCCGAGGTCGAGGAGTCGTTCCAGGCGCCGCGACGGCGACGCCAACGCAGAATGGTGTTGGTACCACCAGACGTTCTGCGCCCGGGCCAACAAGTGCAAACCTCCCTGCAAGTACGCTTCGGGAAACGCGTAGAGGAGTCGTTGATGGCGGCCAACGACCAAGGTACGAAACTTAGCCGTCTCTACGTAACTGATGCGCAGTCAAAAGTGCAATTCCTGATCGATACAGGGTCAGATTTGTGTGTTTTTCCGCGCAAGCGTGTGAAAGGTCCGAGAAAAGCCACCGCTTACCAGTTGTTCGCGGCTAACGGGTCCGTCATCGCAACATATGGGTGGTTAACTTTGAATTTAAGTTTCGGGCTCCGGCGCGAGTTTCACTGGCGATTCGTTGTCGCAGACGTGGACAGACCTATTATCGGCGTCGATTTTTTGACTCATCACAAGCTGCTTGTGGACGTCGGAAATCAACGCCTCATCGACGGCACCACGCATCTCTCCGTCGGCGGGCGCACCGTGACATCCCCGGCGCACAGTGGGGTTTTTTCCATTAAACGTGGTCATAATGTAAAATACAAAGTTGCAGATATCACTTATGTGAATACTTAGTCATTAGGAGAGACTACTTGTGCATTTAATACAGCTAATTAACTAGTTCCTATGTTAACTATCTCTTCCCTACTTCAGTAAAAAGTTGACTGTTAAGCGAGTAAGACGGGTTGCAAAATTTCTCTCGATATTTTGTACTTTGGAATCTGCTGTTTTGTGTGTGTACTATTTATTCTGAAATCGTTTGTTTACATGAATCCAATACCTGGAGGTATGTCAAAAATTATACCATAGTTTGTATCTATTTTTCTGCATTAGTATTTATTTTTCTCTATGTTTAATTATGCAAAAAATATTCGTAAATATTCAGCAAGACGAATAATTCAATTAGAGTTTTAGTTGTCTATCGGGCATTACCGGGCAGAAATTTTTATTGCGTCTAATAATACAGTCTGTCAGCTATACGGAACTGTAAGAAAGTTTACCACATATTACCACGCCTTTGAAAAAACGTATTTGTTTCGTCACACTGTAAATTTCTGTTCTGTATATGGCGAAATTGGTCGATCCTGTTTTACTCTCGTTGCGTTACGTCTTTTTTTTCTCACAGGATCACACGACGAATGTATTTCTCTGAGTAGGAAGACAATGTTTGAAAAAATGTTTTCTTCGGATTAAAAAAAATATAGTGATAGATGTGAACATTTTAAGAACCGCGTTATGGAAATGACGAACTTTCCGCATGAGTCATCAGATGTCACTAAACGCATATTGGCTCATTTTACCTCTGATTTAAAAGCAAACTTAACCGCTTCTCACTGGAAGTAAGGTTGCAAGCTATATTGGACCACTCTGTTCATCGTATTGCAGAAGTACAGAAAGAAGTACTGGCAAAATTAACAACCGAACAACTTAACGGTTTACAATTAATATCTAAATGGGGATGCGATGGTAGTTCTGGACAGAGCCAATATAAACAACAATTTGAGAGTGGAACTGGTGCAGATGCAAATGTTTTTCTCACATCATTGGTACCACTTCAGTTAATAGTTGGCGATGCTGATTCCTCAAACAAAATTATTGTATGGCAGAATCCCCGGCCTTCTTCGTCTCGTTTTTTCCGACCAATCCGACTCCAGTTTCTGCATGAAACTGTCGATGTTACTGTTGAGGAAGTGAAGTACAATGAAGATCAAATCAATTGCCTGATTCCAACTTCGGTGATGTGTGATGAACAGCATCTCTTAATAAGGCATAACTTATAATTTTCTATGGTAGACAGTAAAGTTTGCAATGCCGTATCATCAACTTCATCGACACAAAAATGTTATATTTGTGGCGCCACGTCCAAAGATTTTAACAATATAGAAGTGATACAACAAAAAAAATTGACACTTCAACATTAAAATTTGGCCTTTCCACACTCCATTCGTGGATTCGTTTCTTCTAATGCCTTTTACACGTTACTTATAATTAAACATCAGAAAGTGGCAAGCTCCAAGTGACACTGACAATAAAATGGTCGCGGAAAATAAGAAACAAATATAAGAGAAATTTAAAGCCAAAATGGGTCTTTTGGTTGATCGTCCTAAACCTGGTTATGGTAGCAGTAACGATGGAGACACAGCTCGGCGTTTTTTGGAAAATGCTACAAATTCATCTAACACAACCGGGATAGATGAAGGGCTCATCTTACGATTCAGAATGATTGACTATTTCGAGTGGACATGCAATAAACATTGAAAAATTCAAAAAATATACTTTGGACACAGCTAATAAGTTAAGTTATTTGTGGAGAACTATGGTGGTTTGTAAAGCCAACCACAGTACATAAAATCTTAATACACGGTCCTATAGTTATTTCGTCAGGAATATTACCAATTGGAATGCTGTCAGAGGAGGCACAAGAGACACGTAACAAAGACCTCAAAGCGTATCTGAAGGTTTTTCAAGAAAATGTTCCCGAGAAAAGAATTTAGAAGACGTTTTCAGCAGTCTTCTAATATCCTCATACCCTGTTGTATCAAGCATTCGGCATCTTCCAAAACGACAGACAAAGTCCTTCCCTCGAGAAGTTGTAGCCATGATAATGCCTCCAGACACAAACGTATCTTCGGCAGAATCGGAGGACTCAGATGTGAAGTCATCTACGGATTCTGAAGAAACCTCTTGCTCAGAGTCAGATTAATAATTTAAAATATATTTGTTTAAAACATTTGTTTTAATCTTTTAAGTTAGGAGTAATGCATATGTATTAAGTGTAACTATCCACTGTAAGGTAAACTGCAGGTAAAAATATTATAAGTATATAAATGTTTTTACCAATGTTTTTATGACATTATTTTCATTAATATAGAAGTTAACTCTATGTTAGATACTTAAGCATAATTACGATAAATATATACCTACTTGTTAAAACACGTTTTTACGGCTACCGTATTTACTTCGATTTTTATTCTTCGTAACTTGTACAAATTTAGTTTTTAATTAGAAATAATCTTTTTTGTTTTTTTTCTTTATTATATATGTAATAAATATAATTTAAACGCTGAAGTACATATATATATATGTATATGTATATATATATATATATATATATATATATATATATATATATATATATATATGTATATACATATATGTGTATATATATATATATGCACGTAAGTATATTATGTAAGTAATGTAGTTTTAATATAAATGTTTTTTTTCTTTATTATATATGTAATAAATATAATTTAAACGCTGAAGTATACATATATATATATATATATATATATATATATCATCATCATCATCATCATCAGCCTTTTTCAGTCCACTGACGGACGAAGGCCTCCCCCAGACTCTTCCAGTTTTCCCTGTCAACTGCCTCCCTCCTCCAAGTTTGCCCCAAGAACTTAACAAGCTCTCTGTCCCACCTGTCTTTCGGTCTTCTTTTTGGTCTCTTGATGTTTCTTGGGATCCATTCGATGACACTGGACGTCCAACGCTGGTCATTTCTTCTAGCAATGTGGCCCGCCCACTGCCATTTTAACACCTTCACTCTTCTAATCACGTCACAGACTCCCGTCTTCTTTCTTACCCAGTCGTTCCTCTTGCGGTCTCTTCGGGTGATCCCTAACATGCATCTCTCCATGCTCCTTTGTGTTGTTTGCAGGCGCTGTATCATTCTGGCATTCATGGTCCATGTTTCACAACCATATGTCAGAACAGGCAGAACACATTGGTCATACAGTCTCCTTTTTAGGAAGACTGGAATATTTGATTTAAAGATGTTCGCATTCTTGCCAAAAGCACTCCATGCCATCTTCACTCTCCGGTTGATTTCTCCAAGAAGCGAACCATCAGTAGTGATGAGTTGACCTAAGTAAACATAGCTGGTTACTTCTCCAAGTTCTGCTCCGTTGATATGTATCTTCTCAGAATTTGTGAAGGAGTTGTACATAACCTTTGTTTTATTAAGATTCATCTTAAGTCCAGCTTCTCGGCTTGCTTGCTCAAGCTCTTCAGTTCTTCTAAGGAGCTCTTCTGGGCTTCCTGCGAACAGAATGATATCATCTGCAAAGCGCAGGTGACTCAGATATTCTCCATTTACCTTTATGCCTTTTTCCTCCCAGTCTAGCCTTTTGAATACTTCCTCTAGAGCTGCTGTAAATAACTTAGGGGACATAGTATCTCCTTGTCTCACTCCCTTTTCGGCCTTAAAGGCACTCGTCTCTTCATGCAGCTGGACAGATGTTGTCGCATTTTCGTAGATATTCTTGATCAACGTTATGTACGTTTCTTCTACTCCTTGTTTCTTTAGTGCACGTAACACCGACGAAGTTCGGACAGAGTCGAATGCTTTCTCGTAGTCGATAAAGCACATACATAGAGGTAATTCATACTCGTTGGTCCGACTGATTACCTCTCTCACGACTTGGATATATATGTGTGTGTGTATGTATATATATATATATGCACGTAAGTATATTATGTAAGTAATGTAGTTTTAATATAAATGTTTTCATGTTTATTTCCATTTATCGTAGAACATAAATAATTTAGTTTTGGGCAAAAAAATCAATGTTTTCATGACGTTATTTCCTTTCTTGATTAATGAGGAAGCAAAATGTAGCAATTGGTTTCGAAAAAAATGTTAACTGTATTTTGGCCATGTTTTTTTAAAAAAACCCCACTGTGCGGCGGCACACATCAAGGCGGTCGGCGGAAGATCAAGATTTCACGACCTCCTCGCGAGTTTCCCGGAGATTACCAGACCAGCCGGGGCTCCCAAGGAGTCGAAGCACAAGACAGTCCACTTCATTCGCACAACGCCAGGTCAACCGGTGGCCTGCAAGCCGGTTGGCGCCGGACAGACTCGCCGTCGCTAGGAAGGAGTTAGAGGCGATGGTGCGGATGGGTTTAGCGCGGAGGTCGGATAGTCCTTGGTCCTCAGCTCTTCACATGGTGCCGAAGAAGGGCGACGAGTGGCGGCCTTGTGGGGACTACCGTGGCCTAAATGCGAGAACTATTCCCGACCGCTATCCTGTGCCGCACATTCAGGATTTCGCCCAGTTCTTAGCCGGTAAGACAATATTTTCGACTGTCGATTTAGTCCGCGCTTATAACCAGATCCCGGTGAATCCCGAAGACGTGCCAAAGACGGCGATAACAACGCCTTTTGCACTCTTCGAATTTCCGTTCATGACATTTGGTTTACGAAACGCGGCGCAGACATTTCAACGTTTTATTGACGAAGCCTTGAAGGACTTAGATTTTTGTTGTGCGTATATCGACGATATTTTGGTGGCTTCCGAGTCGGAAGAGGCGCACCTGCGACATTTACGGACGCTTTTTGAGCGCCTAAATCATTATGGTGTGTTGGTGAACCCAGCGAAGTGTGTGTTTGGGGAAAGCGAAGTCTGTTTTTTAGGATACTCAGTGTCCCGGGACGGCACAAAGCCTTTACCGGAAAAGGTGGACGCCATTAGCAATTTCCCATTACCTGGGCGTATTCGGCAACTCCGCCAGTTTTTGGGAATGTTAAATTTTTACAGACGTTTCATTCCCGACGCTGCGCGAGTGCAGGCGCCACTCAACGCCCTCCTTGCGGGTAATGTGAAGGGGAATGACCTAATTGAGTGGTCCTCTGCGACGAAGGAGGCTTTCGAAGGGTGTAAGGCGAGCCCTTCGCAGGCTGCGTTGTTGAGCCACCCCAGTCTAAACGAGCCTTTAGCTTTATTTGCAGATGCATCGGACCACACGGTAGGAGCGGCCCTTCAGCAGCAGACGGCCCAAGGATGGAAGCCGTTGGCGTTCTTCACCAAGAAGTTGACCCCGGCCCAGCAGAAGTACAGCTCGTATGATCGCGAACTCCTAGCGGTGTACGAGGCCATCAAGTACTTTCGCCATATGTTGGAAAGCCGGAGCTTTGCCATCTTCACTGACCACAAACCACTTGTTTTCGCTTTCAGGCAAAAGACCGATAAGTGTTCGCCCCGCCAATTTCGGTATTTAGACTACATAGCTCAGTTTTCCACTGATATCCGCCATGTTGCAGGAAAGGACAATGTTGTGGCTGACGCTCTTTCGCGGGTGGGTGAAATTTCGGCTGGAATTAACTTCACCGCACTCGCTCTTTCACAGGAGGCAGACGAGGAGCTTCAATCATTCCTCCAAGGTAACACGGGCTTGCAGCTGAAGCGGGTGCGTATTCCCAATACAGATGTTGACGTATATTGTGATGTGTCTACGTCACTCATACGTCCATTCCTCACCCAGGATTTCCGCAAGAAAGCTTTTGACAGCCTGCATAATTTGTCCCATCCAGGTGTAAGGGCTAGCATCAAACTAGTCACGGAACGTTTTGTCTGGCCTTCCATTAGGACAGACTGTAAAGTGTGGTCCCGAAGGTGCATTCCCTGTCAGCGTGCTAAAGTTTCCCGCCATGTAGTGTCCCCTTTGCAGGCATTCCCTGATGTACATGCCAGATTCGACCATGTACACATCGATCTCATAGGCCCTCTTCCCATCTCGAATGGATTCCGTTATTGCCTTACTTGTGTCGATAGGTTTACTCGGTGGCCAGAGGCAATTCCTTTGGAGGAGATGACAGCCACAGCTGTCGCAAGGGCATTCTTCAGCAATTGGATTGCCCGTTTCGGAGCACCGTTGTGCGTTACCACTGACCGGGGCAGGCAATTCGAGTCCGACCTTTTCAGGGCCTTCAATCGGCTCACCGGGACGACGCACCTTAAGACAACAGCATACCATCCGCAGGCCAACGGCATGGTGGAGCGTTTTCACCGCCAACTAAAGGCTGCGATAATGTGCCACAGTGACAGCTGGTGGGTGGAGTCACTACCAGCCGTTCTTCTAGGGATCCGCGCAGCATGGAGGGAGGACGTCAACGCCACGGCTGCGGAGCTGGTATATGGAAGTACCATACGTTTACCCGGACAGTTCTTGGTGCCCCACCCAACCTCAACAGACGCACCAGAATTTCTTGACCAGCTGCAGCAGCGGATGAGGAAGTTACAGCCGACGGCGGCGACACATCATGGTGAGAGAGCAACCTTCGTCTTCAAGGATCTTGCGACGGCGACCCATGTTTTCATTCGTCGTGACACCGTACGGAAGCCCCTCGAACCTCCATACGATGGCCCGTTCCGAGTCATACGTACATCTCCCAAACATTACCTGGTTGAGGTCAAGGGGAAGGAGGCCAAGGTCTCCATTGACCGACTGAAGCCAGCTTTTATCATGGCCGACGGTGAATCGCCAGCGAACCGGCAAGATGAGCCAGCGCAAGCTGCTCCCCAGAGAGCAACCCGCTCAGGCCGACGAGTGCACTTTCCTCTTCATTTACAGAATTTTATTGTCTAAACGATTTTTTTTCCTTCTGTTTTGTTTTCTTTATTCTTTCTTTTTTTTAGCCATTTCATGAACTACATCACTGGCAGGGGGGTGATGTGGCGGTATTTGCACTAGCGTCGCCTGCTGGTGTATCACAAGCGCGACGCAGCTGTCAGTTGTCGTGGACCGGAAGCAGGTGGCAGCACTGCGAAGCGGGAGAAAGCGGAAGGCGTCGAGGCACGCCAGGACTCTACTCTCAACCCGCGTCTCGGAAGGTTGCGTACGGCAAAAACTCCGATACGGTGGATCGGTCGGCATCCTATGTACCAAGCACCTCGGCGTAATAAACGGCATTCGTAAATCAAACCCGTGTTTATATTCCCCCGAAAACATCCCCAAAACCTTTTCCTCTCGTCGCCTTTCTCAGCATCGCTCCAACTCCTCGGGAAACGGCACATTCTTGCTAGGTGACCAATACGGCGGCAGGAACGACATTCGTACTCTCTTACTCTGCAGGAGTCCGAGTCGTGGTCATCACGGCCGCATCTCCAGCACTGCTTCCCCTCGTAGCGCCTCTCTCTCCTCTGCTTTCCCTTCTGTGCTGCCTCTCTCTCAGTGCCCTTGACGAATGAATTGCATGCACCTCCGCTTCCGATGGCACGCCCCGGCCGCAACTCGTTGAGGGTTGCGCCTGTCTGTTACGCTCGTCGATAACCCGTAGCGTAACCTCTAGCTTTCTCTACAACTGCTTCAAAATCGTCCTCCATAGGCATGACGTCTTGCACAACTCGAACGTCCCTCAGATTCGACACAAACGTATCTTTTAGTGTAACATTTATTTGGTAGCCTGACATGTTACATCGCGCTGCAATTTCGCGCAGACTTTGTGCGAAGTCCTCTACCGACTCCTGATCCTGCTGCCTTCTGCTTCTCAGGTTGATTCGTTCGGTCACTTTTAAAGGCCTGGACATGTAATGCGCCATCAGAACGTCGACACATTCTTGATAAGTATGCGTCGATGGCGACGGTAACCTGGTGCATAAAACTTTGTAGCACTTTTTTCCTATACATGCTATCAGCGCGTGCACTTTTTTTTCGTCCGCAATCTTATTAATTGCACAAAACGACGCGAATCTTTTGATGTAGACATCGAAGTCCTCCTCCTTTTCGTCAAAATCATCTATCTTTCCGATTTTCGCCATATCAACTTTACGTCAATTTCTTTTCACGCCACACAGGCCGCTACACATCACCGAGTTTCACCTCGTCGCCACTTTTATATTCGATGAGGGTTGAATGACAAGACCATACTTAAGCGAGACCTTTATTTCGTCGGTCGACTTACAACTGGCTCGGGCAAGCAACAACTGCCGACGCCGCCTGTCTCGGAGGCGAACCCCTCGAGACATACGTCACGCAACGTGACGGCAGGCAACGATGAAGCGCACGGCATACGTCATACACTTCAATAATGTTGAGAGTTGTTTAGAATGAATAAATTATTAAAATGTAATGAAATATGTCAAAAAGTTTTTTTTAAAAGGGGTCCGGGATAGCCCAGTATTACCAATTATTATTACTATTTTATTCCAATTTATAATTGTTGATGCAGGGTTAAATGTAAGAAGGGACTATGTAGTCTCAATTCCGCCCTAATAAAGTCGTTTGTCAGTCTGTCTGTGAGTAAATACGGTACTGAGGCCAGGTGTGGTTCTATTGACATTTCGTCAACAATTAGAGCATTTGGTATTTTTTTGATGAATGTGTCAATCTCTCGTAATTGAATCTTTTTTAATAAATAACATGTTTTTAAAATCAAACTTTTGTGTTGTTCATTCTGCTACCTTGCCTCTGCCAGCGAATAGTAAACTTGATAGTAACATACAAAGAAATAAACGGGCTTCAAGCGGGATAATGGTACTACTGCCATCTAGCGGTTTCTGGGTATCACTATATGGCTTGAGTAGTGCCCACCGCTACCTACAAATTGGTTACAGAACTCGATCGGCATAGCAAACGTGGTCAAAATTTTTAACCCGGGAGTTAGACCTGGCTGATAATTACGGTTATTTCATTGGATGGACCTGGATTAACAAATGTTTTTATATACATTTAATGCAAAATGCAAGCTTTTTTTCTTTTCCTGGGACGACGTGTTGTCCTTCCCGTTTATTAAACCTCTCTTTTCTAAGCAGATTTAAATTGGATAGTGCTGCAAGAATTTTAACAGACATATACTTAAGCTAATGATACCTATACCTGCGACTAACAGAGGAACGGGGGTGCTCTATGGCCAACCGTTTGGGTCAATCCAAATCGTAAACATTAAATTTATCCCGAATGTCGTTTCAAATGTCACGACGCTTCAAAACGTTTGCTGACAGAGTCTAATTTCCGTTCTCGCCTTTTATGAAACAAATCGATCATGAGAGTCCCGTAGTTTCTCATTCTCACGTGGATTTGTTTCTTGTTATCTTTCTCCATGAGACCAAGTGTGATCCATCGAACTGAGTTTTTGTAAACAACTGTCGAAGTGAGTCAGGTGCCACTTTCAAATGACACTATAGCTAGACGAATTTTAAATCTGTCTCAAGATATGGAAGATCAGCTCATAGATCAGATTAAATTAGCAAAGTACTTCTCTTTGCAGCTTGATGAGTGTACAGACGTTTCAAATGCGGCTATTCTGATGGTGTATGTGCGCTTTGAATGGTGATTTGAAGGAAGAGTTCTTTTTTTCTGCTTCACTACCGACAAAAACAACTAGTTCTGAAATTTTCAAAACTTTGAACGAATACATCGTTAATAATTGTGGGTTGGACTTCAAATGTTGTGTAAGCGTATGTTCTGATGGCGCTGCCGCAATGACAGGACATTCAGGAGTTGTTACCCAGATTAAGGCGCTTGCTCCAAATTGCAAGTCGACGCATTGCTTTCTTCACCGAGAAAGTCTTGCAACAAAAACATTGTCACCAGAACTAAATAGTGTGCTCAACGAAGTTGTGAAAATTGTTAACAATGTAGAGGCGAATTCTTTAAATTCGAGACTATTCTCTGCATTATGTGATGCTATGGGAGATGATCATAAACAGCTCCTGATGCATGCCGATGTACGTTGGTTATCAAGGGGAAAAGTTTTGTCAAGAATATTTGAGTTACAAAACGAGCTTGCCCTGTTTTTTCAAGACAAAAAACCAAATTGGTCCCAGTTATTCAAAGATGTGGATTGGATAGCCAAGCTGGCTTATTTGGCTGACATCTTTGCCGTCATGAATGATCTCAACACTTCCATGCAGGGAAGGATGGCTTCATAGAGGCCTGAGGAGGAAATTCAAACAGCCTGTGGCTTATGTTTTTCCTGCGGGATCAGTAAAAACCCTGGATTTGTCAAAATTAATCAAAAGTATTATTAGTAATTTAATCAATTCTGGCCTTAAAGTCAATGCAACTGTCTGTGACCAGGGCTCCACAAATGTTGCTACTATTAATAAATTATGCGCAGAGATGAGGGAGTCCGTGCTGAGGTGTGGTGGGGAATACAGAGGAGAGTACTTCTGTGTCAACGACATTCAAGTTATTCCTCTGTTTGACCCACCCCATCTGTTGAAAGGGGTTAGAAATGGCCTCATCACTAAGGATCTGAAATTTTGTCTGGGTGGTGTCAACAAAATTGCTTCATGGCGCCATATCCTTCAAGTATATGCCATAGACTGCAGGCAGCAGAGGCTTGTGCCAAGGCTCACAGACTACCGTGTTGTTCCTGACAAGATCAAGAAAATGAAGGTGTTTAGTCAAAGGTTGTCAGCAATAATGCAGCTGCTGTCTGAAAGATGTAGGTGTTTCATTGTACATGTGAATATTGCAAACATTATTATTCCTTCAGAAATCTAATTGTGTTTTGTATTTTCTTTCCAGCTTGTGGAGGAGACATTGAGTCAGAGGCTGCAGGCACAGCATATCTTCTGCGATTTTTTGACCAACTATTTGACAGTGTCAATGGTAGGTCAAGAAATCTCCCAGCTGACAAACCTCTTCTGTGTGCAGTAAGATCATCTTCAGGACACATGGAGTTCTGGAGTAAGGCCATCAAGCTGTTGCAGTCTATGGTATTTACTGATGGCAAAAAGGATAAAAAGACACCTTCCATAAATAATTGGGTTAGGACCCTGAGAAATGTTCAAGCACCATGGCTCTCGTTAAAGGGGCAAGGATTTAAAAATCTTTGCCCCAGAAATTTGAACCAGGATCCGTTGGAGAATAAATTTGGATGCATCCGTTCATATGGATTCCGAAATAATTCTCCAACATGCACCAACTTTGTGGGTGCATAAAAATCCCTGATCTTGAATGACATGGTGTCTGCTCATTAAATGTAAATAGTGTAAATAGTTACCTTAGTGGTAAATGTACCAAAAGAACTAAGGTAACAGATATCATTCATCAGAGGGCACAAGATAGCTTCGCAAAAAGAAAACGAGGGCCATAGTCCTTGTAGTTAAGTAAATTGTTGTGTTGTTTTATTGTTTTATTGTAGTATAGTGTATTGTATAGTATTGTTTATTATAGTATAGTTTACTATAGTTCTATAATTGTATATACTGTTAGGTTAAGATAAGTTAGAATCAGTAGGGTGGGCTATCTACAGCCCTTGCAGTGTGACCATGACTGATACATTGTGCATCCCTAGCCATTTATTCTTCAAGCAAACCAACACTTTGAATAAGTGGCAGTAGCTTGTTTGCTGTGATCCTACGATGAAAACCCAAGTGACGAAATCTGACTTCTTCAAGGGACTCATATTGACATGAAATGTGTGAGGCTGTTTCCTCCTATCTGAGAGAATGTAACTGTTCCTATTTCTATAGTTCCTTTTCATTTGCTGCCAAGGGTTATTTTAATTGGGTATCGACATGTTTTTTATCCATAGAAACAGCTAACAATTCTGTTTACCTATTATTCTTCTGATGAAGAAAATTGGAAATGTTTTAAGATTATCGCCCCCATTACAGTAACTGAGTAAATTGTTTGCGAGTTCTTTCCTCAAACTTGTTTCGCTATTTACACCTTCTAGGTTATACAGTATCGACACCAATTAATTCACACCCAGACATAAAGTTTGCAAGGTTATTAATGTTGGCAAGGGCAGAGGAATCTCACCCAGAACGACATATGTTGTAACGAGTCACAATTCCGCTCGTTAACCAAGGTAGTCGCAGGCGTGAATTTCATTCCATTTATTGAAACGAATATATATTTCATTTCTGTTAAGCATCTAATATGGCAGACCTGAACATTAGTACAGGTAGTCCTCGGTTAATGTGCTTTCAGTTAACGCGTTTTCGTTTTAACACGCTTTGTTAATTATGGAAAAATTTTCTACTACGCGCCATTTTTTCGGTATAACGCAGTTCCGGAGGTCACTAGTAGGCGCTGCATGGAGAGTACTCTATCCCCACCCTCGTAGTTTCCCAACCTGTCTTGACCAGTCTTGAATTGGTTTCCGTAGCGTTTATTTGAAGTCTCTTCGGTCTTTTGGAATAATTATTGTAAACTGATTTAACCCTTCATTAACATCATCATGAGTGGCAAACGATCCAACAGTGATACCATTTCATCTTTCACTAAACTTAAGAGAAAAGCAATACCTTTAAGTGTAAAATTAGAAGTTGTTGAACGCTATGAACGTGGTGAAAAAGCAGTTGACATCGGCAAAGCACTTGGACTTTCGGAATGGACACTTAGAACAATTCATGCAAATTCCGATAAAATTAAAGCTAATGCTAAGAGGGCAACACCTTTAAGTGCTTCTAGAGTGAGTCGTGTACGGCCAACTATAATAGAAAAGATGGAACGGCTACTAAGCATCTGGATAGAATATGAAAATCGAAAGAACATGCCTTTAAGTCTGAATACTATAAAGGAAAAGACTAGAAGCCTGTATGAACATCTGAAGACCTCTGAACCTGTTCTGAGTGATTTAAAACCATTTCATGCAAGTCATGGATGGTTTGAACACTTCAAATCGCGGTACAGCTTACATAACATGAAAATGACAGGTGAATCTGCTGGAGCTGATACGGAAGCAGCAGAAAGTTTCCCTGAAATTCTACTTACAAGGAGAGGACGTGAAGTGAAAGCCACGGATTCCTGTCACACTTTGCGAGTAGGTAGCGTCACTCCACTAGTGTACGTGTACAAAACGCTAGGTGTAGATAAGCAGTCGTTATTGAGAAATTAGCGATTACAAATTTAAGGCAACTGAAGCTCAAGATGAGTGCAACAATAAGGCATCATTTGTTAAGCGAAACGGTGGTATAGTCGGTAGAGAAACGGCAGCCCAAACTTATTTCTGGGCAGAATAGGAAAATTAAAAAAACTCCAATTCACCGTAAAGGCGGTACTTACGTGTCAAGACTCGCAGGACCACTTAGAGGACGCGCGTTTCGACAGCTACGCTGTCATCTTCAGCAATGTCAATGTGTGTAGGGTTAGGCGGAGTATTTATACTGTTGTTGACCGTTAGAGGAGTAGGGGAGGGGAAAGAGAAAGGTGTATTGATCATTAACTGAAATAGAGGGGAGTGGGGGATAGGGCCAGCATCGTTATTCATTATCTTGTTTTGGTTGTTGTGTATGTAGAGGCTTTCATAGGCATCTAGTTTGTTTTCATTGGTGACCGTTTTCAGAAGTTTTAAATTTTTTGTTGTGATGGGATGATGGCAGGTGTTGATATGAGCTGCTACACTGGACTTGTCTATTCTGTTGTTTCTGTAATGGACTAAGTGTTCTTTGAAACGTGTTTCTAAATTCCTTTTTGTTTGCCCAATATAAATGTTGTCACACTTTTCACATTTAATTTGGTATATGCCTGATTTCTTATGGGAGGGTATGCTATCTTTAGGGTTCTTAATGAGATTTGACAATCTATTTTCATTAACAAAAACTGTGTGTAATCCTATTTCGGAGAAAATTTTTTGAAGTTTTTTGGTAGCATAGGGGTAGTAAGGTAGCTTCATAAATTTTTTGGTATTGGTGTCTTTGTTGTTGAGTGTTGTGCAGTTTCTAAGGATCATTCTGTGTTGATGTTTTTTTAACATTTTATGAATGAGTTCTGGTTTAAAACCATTCTGAATGGCCGTGCGTTTTATATAGGATAATTCTTTGGAGAAATTTGTATTTGATAGTGGTGTATTGACTAATCGATGGATCATTGAATGAAAAGGTGCTAGTTTTTGTGAATTGTGATGGTGAGAACTCATGTGGATGTATGTGTTGGTATGTGTAGGTTTTCTGTAAATGTTGAAATGTAATTTGTTGTTTTTCCTCGTTAGAAGAATGTCTAGGAAAGGCAGAGATTTTTTATTTTCTGTTTCATGTGTGAATTTAATGGTGTCAAACTGTTTGTTTAACAAGTTTAAGAATTCTACAATGTTTCCTTTCGATGTGTCGAAAATAGCAAAGATGTCATCTACATATCTGAGCCAAATTTTAGGAAAATACGGAAAGGTGTTCTTACAAGTGCGTTCGAAATTAGTCATGAAGACTTCTGCTAATAAGGGAGACAAAGGGTTGCCCATGGTTGTGCCTTCTTTCTGTTGATAAAAAGAGTTGTTGACCTGAAAATATGTTTGTTGCATACAGAGGGAAGTTAGACAGATGTATTCGTCCACGACCGGGCCGGGAAAGTTTTTTTCTAGTAGTGAGCTTCTTAGAAATTCTATTGTGTTTTTTATGGGCACACTCGGAAATAGAGATTTTACGTCAAACGATACCAATATTTCTTTGTCTGAAAGAATTACGTTTTCTACTTTGTTGATGAAATCTGTCGAGTTTTTGATGCGTGAATCATTAGGAAACTGCATTTGTTTAAATTCGTTGTTCAGCCAATGGGCTAAATTGTATGTGGGAGCATTGATTCCTGAAACTATAGGTCTTAAAGGAATGTTAGGTTTGTGTACTTTTGGTAGGCCGTACATTCTGGGGACTGTCGGATTTGAGATGTTTAAACGGTAACGGAGTTGTTTGTTTATTAGTGTAGGACATGTTTTAAGAACGTTCTTTGTAGAGGTGATCATTTTGTATGAGGGTTTTTTGTGATTTTCTCGTACGGACCTTCGTTGAGAAGATGTTCAACTTTTTTGTGATAATCAGTTTTGTCTATTATTACTACGTTGTTTCCTTTATCTGCTTTTAGGTAGTAGCAATTTTTTTTGTTTAAAGAACTAATCGTATGATAAGTTTTCGGTGTTTGTGTTGGGCGTTTATTTATGTTGGTGATATTATTTTTTATTTGATGGTAAGTGGCACTTCTGATGAATGTTTTAGTGTTTTCAGGGAGGAATTTTATGGAAGATTCGATATCCGCGATTATGTCGTCTATCGGAGGTTTTTGGTATTGAAGAGTGTGTTTGAGACCTTTCTTGAGAAGATCCATTTCATTTTTATGGAACAATTCGTTCGATAAGTTAACAACGAAATTCTTAGATGGACTAGGTGTAGGTGACGTTTTAGGGTTGCTGTTTGTAAGGAAATACCGATAAAATATAAATGATGCATTATTGTGTCATGAAAGAAGAAATAAAAAACGAAAAAAATAATTCGCGAAAACGGGTCTCGAACTCGCGAAAGTAAGTTTCGACGGCCGCGTCTCTAGCGGCTAGACCACCGTTTCGCTTAGTAACTCATGCCTTATTATTGTATTCATCTTGAGCTTCAGTTGCCTTAAATTTTTAATCGCTAATTTCTCAATAACGACTCCTTATCTACACCTAGCATTTTGCACACGTACACTAGGGGAGTGAAGTTACCTACTCGCAAAGTATGACAGGAATCCGTGGATTTCACCTCAAGTCCTCTCCTTGTAAGTGAGACGCATGTGACTGAAGAAGTGGAGGTACAAGAGTTATATATTCATGGGTACAAAAATATTTCATTGACGTCCAAAAATAACCACACTGGTGGTGATTGTATTTACCGTATTCACCCGAATCCAAGACGACCCTGAATCTAAGACGACCCCCCATTTTGATGATTCCAAAAGAGAAAAAAGCTCAAATTGACCTTCATGACTACAAAAATTATAAATCTTGTGAAATATTTATTTTCTCTTATACTTTTCTTGAATGTCATTGTCTTTTAACATTTTAAAATCATAAGATCACATCACAAATAGAACCATTCAGGTTTTCAAACAAATTAAATGGTAGCATTCATTTTAAGATAACAGTAAAAATAAAGTAAATACATTGAAAGAATATACTCATTTCAGGACAACAAAAAAACATTTCAATCCAAGTGCTGCATAAAATCATTTTATTGTGTTAGTCATCATCACTGTCTATGCAACCTTCACTATTTTCCTCATGCTCACTATCTTTATCACACTCAACTTCGTCATCAGTCTCCCACAAAACATCATCCTCACTCCCATCCATGGCATTAGATAAGCAGCATTTCTTAAATCCTTTCACTATTACTTTTGCATTTATTTGTTGCCACGATGCCTTGATCCATTGGCAGAGCATTGCAACTTCAGGTTTCTTAAGATTTCCTTTTGGTGTTAAAGTGTGAGTTCAACTCTGTAACCACTCAGAATACAAAACCTTTAAATTATTTTTAAAACACTTATTGACAGCAACATTTAAAACTTGAAGTTGCGATGTCATTCCTCCAGGTATTACAATAAGATCAATATTCATCGCACTCATTATGTTTTTAATTTCAGGAGATGTGTCCTTGAATGCATCCAGTGAAAGCATTGCTCTTTGTTTCAGTAAAGCTCCTGGCCGTCTATTCCACACCACATGTAACCAATCTCTCATTAGTTCTTTAGTCATCCACCCCTTTTCTTGACACATTATTCCACTTGGCAAATGTTTCTTAGGCATTGTTTTCTGCTTTAGAATCACATATGGTGGTAATTTAGTCCCATCTGCTAAAACCGCCAACATTACCGTGACTCGCATTTTTTCGTTGCCTGTAGTTTTAATTAGGACGGACTTCGCACCTTTTTCGTTCACAGTATCATTAGATGGCATGTAGAAGAAAACCGGAGTTTCATCGGCATTTCCTATTTGGCTCAAAAGGTAATTATTGGTTTTTCTAAGTCCAATTACGTATTTCTGGTAAGCGAGAAGTTTTTCAACATAGTCTTTGACAATTTCTGACACAGCGAAGTTCGTCGCCGTAAAGAAAAATTATTTCGTCGCATCATTCTCACGCACCAACTTCTGCTGGCCTTGAATTCTTGCAATGATATATTAAGTCCTCTAGTAATTTCATTAGCTTTAAGTATAATACTTTCAGTCGAAACAGACATACCGTTCTTCCTCATGGTGCGCACAAACTTGACTACTTCTTCTTCAATGCCATGAAATCGGCCTAATTTTGGACCACTGAGCGACTTCCTTGTGGCTTTGGCTTTTTGTAGTTCCTGTTTTGAGAGTTTCCATCGACGCACATTTGCCTCAGATACACCGAACTTTCTACTCGCATCACAGTTATTAGTTTTTTCGGCGTAATTTATCACGATCAGCTTAAAATTTGTATCTTAGCTCCGTCTAATTCCTTTGTTAACTTTCCCTTTGCACTCGTGCCACGTACTTCAACATGATCTGTCATTTTAACTTAAGGGTTGTGCATTTAAATCAAGAATGCACAACTCAAAGTTACTGTCACACTTAGTGAATCGCGGTGCGTCGTTTGAAAGGGGAATCCCAATGATTTCCGCTCTCATTTGTTTTGACATTGCGGTTGGCATTACGTGCAAGGTGAAAGTACGTCGTCTGTGTTATGATCGTCGACGATGATTATTAGTCTAAATAATTATTATTCCCATCATGTTTTTCTTATTGTTATTACTATTTGTTTATTTCACGTCTTTATGTACGTACTTGAATTTGCTGTTGTGAATTGTTTACTCTAATATACCATTTGTTGTAAAAACCACTGATTAAATGCTTAAATATACTTCGTATTCGAATGTAAGACGACTCTTGATATTTACAGCTGAAAATTTGGAAAAAAAGGTCGTCTTAGATTCAGGTGAATACGGTATGTAAGGGATGATCTGAAGGTGGATCAAGTTTCTAGGCATGTACTAGAAAGAAATTGTTGGTTGTTGGGTGCACAAATTGTTAAAGATAGGTCTAAAATAGTTATTTACATATTATATCATTCTCCAAGTAGCTCTCATGCAGACTTTATGAATTTTATGACTGTTGTATGGAGCATATTATTGACAATGATTGTGATATTGTTCTAGTTGGTGATTGCAATATAGATATGCTAAAGGATGACTTCTATGCAGTAAAACTTAAGAGACTTGATTGGTATGACTGACCTCAAACTCTTGTATGATAAAGCAACAAGAATAGGCAGGGATTCAGAAACACTAATTGACTTAATTTACAGTAATAATAGTGAAATAAGTGTTAATGTAACTGAAGAATGTAATATAACCATTCATGAAAGTCTTGTATTTCTGTAAAAATTCAAGAGTAAAAATAATAGAAAACCAATGACAAACCAAAGGTACATGAAGTGCAATATGATGATGTTAAGGGAAAAATTATTAGAAAAAGAAATGTGTATTAATAATTGTGAAAATGTGCATGTTCAAAATAGTAATTTCTATGAGCAATTTAAAAATGCTATTGAGGAGTCAAAGGAGGTAAAGAAGTGTAAAAAGGTATATGATAAATCATGGTTTTATGGAAATGTAAATATTATGCAGAGTAGAAAAAGACTGAGGGCAGAGAAGTGTATTTATGTTAATGATAGAAGCATTCAGCAATGGGAAAATTATAGAATAGCAAGAAACAAATTTGTTAGCGTTTTGAGAAGGGAAAAGAAAAGATATTTTAAGGAAATTGTTGATAAATCTAAGCATGATAGTAAAAAGATGTGGAAATCTTTAAAACTGTTAATTTCAAGTAAGAATAATGATGCTGCAATAGAGCATAGTAAAATTGAATTTGATGGTACAAGTGGCACGTGTAGCAATAAAGAATTTGCAGAAAAATATAATGAATATATTGTTGAAAGTATAGTCAAAATTGAAAAGAGTATAATACAACCTAGTCTTCAGAATTGTGACATAATAACTAATATGCCCTGCAAAGATCAGAATGTGAGGCTAATGGAATTTCTCCCAATGAGCATTAAAGACTTGAAGGACATAGGTAATATTTAAGCTAAAAAATGGGAAAGCAAGTCCAGATAATATTGATGGGGAAATATTGAAACAGAACTTTGATGTATATGGTGAAGCTTTGGTAAAAGTATTGAATCTTTCACTGGGCAATGGGAAATTATTTGATGAATGGAAATGCTCAACTGTAGTACCAATTCCAGAAGTTAGCAATCCCAAGAAACCAGAAGAACTGCGTCCAATTAATCTATTGCCTGTATTAGAAAAAATAATTGAGATATGGGTACATAGACATGTTATGCACTTTTTTGAAGTGAACAATTTATTTTATAAGTTTCAGTTTGGTTTTCGAAAAGAAATGTCAACAGAAAGTGCTCTACAGGTAGTTATGTCAAAATGGAGAGATGAGTTAAATAAAGGAAATTTTGTGGTTAGTGTAATGCTTGATCTGAAAAGGGCATTTGAGACAGTTAATCGCAAAAAATTGATTATAAAATTAGAATATTATGGAATAGATGGAATGGTACTTGAGTGGTTTAAAAATTATTGAAGCTATCGATACCAAAGAGTTAAAATAAATGACAGCATTTCTGATAAAATACCTTGTAATATTGGTGTCCCACAAGGAAGTGTTCTCAGTAGCCACCTTTTCTTAACCCTTTTAGTGCCAGCCCAAATATCATGGGGTTGTTGAAGTATGCCAAACCAAATTTTAGGAAAATGCACTCGTTCAGTAAATTATTTTTCCCAGAGTTATTATAGATATTTGGAAGCCAATTTTTTAAATCAACCATTTGCATATATGTAGAATATAGAAAAAAAAATAAAAAATGTATTTTTTACATATTGTAAAATCATGTAAAATGTTTAATCTGAGAATTTGTTATAAAAAATTTAAAAGTTTTGCAACTCGATCATACAAATCATGTGTAACAAATTTTTTTGAGCAATTAATTTCTTAACATTAGTTACACATATTAGTTATGAAGCTAAATCCAATTTTTTATATTTTTTGTATTAGACGCTCATCATTTACACTTGAAAATGTATACTGGCGCACATCTCGCGTGCGCCCATGTTAGCCATTACACTTGTGTTCTGGGAAACACTGACCATGAAGACCCTTCTCACACTTTATACACACAGTACGAGCCCTTTTTTGCTTCCCTGGCTTATTTCCACCTCTTGCGGCAAACACAACAGTCCTTTTATTTTTTCCCGATAATTATTTCAGTGTCTTATTGCCATCTGCCGTTTACTCAATTCTGTGCACGAGAACTCGGGGATAGATTTTTATGCGTCGAAAGAAAAAGTTTAACGTAGTCATTTGTTTCTTTATCAATTTGTTCAAAAAAGAGGTCAGGTAAATATAGCTGATCGGCACTGCAGTAAGAAGTGATGTGTGTTTTGGTCCATATGCTTCTTGGCACACAAGAGGAGATGGAGGTGGGTTATCACTGTTCTCGAACACCTCATGCCAATCACTTTCATCAGAATCAACTTTGCCCTCACCTGTATCTGACTCGGCACTCTCGGATGATGATAAAATTCGTACACATGAAGCAGGGGGTCGAGGAAGACATCCAATTGAGTCGTCACTGTTAGATGAAAAAACCTCTTCATCGGTCGTATCTGATTCACCATACTTCCATCAGACTCAAACAATAACTCTTTGACGTTCTTAGTTTTCAAATACCTCGACATTATCGAAGGGTAGAATGGAAAATTTTCCTTAGTAAAAGATTTCAAATAAAAACGATAATATTCAAACATCCTGATAAATCATATGCGCATTGACAGAATATAATTTAGAATAATTGCATATAAAGAACATATACAGAATACTAAGCATTGTACGGAATTTTGAATTTTCAAGTGAAAATATTTCAAGACTGATATAATGGTACGATGAATACTTTTAAAATTTATGAAAAAAATTTTGTGAAGTACCTGAGATAACAGTAGATAAACACACTGCCTTTTGAAGCTCAAAAACTGCAGATAAGTCGTGAAAAATTAAAGAAAACAACCATGAATGCGATGCACCATCTAAAACACGTCAAGCTACTGACGTGGAAACGGCCAAAGTCCTCTCAGTAGAAATAAAATCGAAAGACAAGCTATCCATATGAGATTTAATACATTGTGGCAGGGAAAGCTTACCAGATGTCAACTAAGTGACTAAAAGAGTAATCTCACCCGGAAAGAAAATACAAAGTCATCGTAAACAAGCGCGACCGATAGATCGGCCCGTGGCATTCTTCGCACATGCAGCAAGGGCCGATAGATCGGCCGGCTGGCACTAAAAGGGTTAATTTATATTAATGATATGAATTTATGTTGTAACAATGCAGTGTTAAATCTTTTTGCTGATGATGCTCTAGTATATATAGCTGGGCAGTGTGCAAAGCAAGAAATCAGTAGACTCAATGTAGAAATAAAAAGTATTGAAAACTGGTTTAGTAAGAATTCACTAAAATTAAACGCTGATAACTCACAATGTATTTTAATGGGAAACTCTGTTAGGAAGCTGAATAAGATATTAGAAGATAAGGAATGTGTAGTGTTACTGGAAGATAAGGTGTTGGAATTTGAAAAAAAAGTGAAATATTTAGGAATTATAGTGGATCAGACATTATCCATTAATGATCATGTTACATTCATTTGCAAAAAATATCAAAGAAAGTTGGAGTTTTAAAAAGAATTGGAAAGTACTTAACTCAGTGGTCAAAGTTGTTAGTGTACAAAACCATTGTAGCACCACATATTGACTACTGTGCTTCACTGTTACTTGATACAAGTAAATATAATATTGATAGGATACAAAAATTACAGTCTAGAGCAATGAGAATTATTTTGGAATGTGAGAAAAGAATTCACAGAGTGGAGATGTTAGATGCACTTGGATTCTTATCTGTTGAACAAAGAATCACGTATAAGGCTATGATATTTGTGAATCAAGTTTCACAAGATAGAATGATAAATTATTTTCAAGGAGTTCTTATAAAAAATTCAAATAACCATAGCTACCAAATAAGAAATGCTAACAAATTTTACTTAGAAGCTCAAAATAGCAGTAATGCACAGAAATCTCTTTTGGTGAGGGGTATTAAATTATATAATGAAATTCCAGAAGACACAATCAGAATATTTATTTAAAAAATTGTATCAAAATTTGTAAAGGAGAAAGTGCCCTTCAAGTAATTTATAAATAAAGGTTTCAAATGTTATACTTCTATTGTACTTTTATGTGTACCTATTGTATTTTTAAATAGTCTGTGGGCAGGAATCTGAGTATAATTATGTTATTGCAATGTTTGTCATATGCTGTAATAATAAACAAGTTAGGAAAGTGTACAACATATCACAAATGGGCGCGTTTCATGCAATGGATTATTAGAAAGAAATTATATACCTGTACATGAGGGAATAGCATTTTAAAGTTCTTATATTCTTCAAAAATAATCCATTTTCTTCCTATTTAATAATATTGCATGCACACGTAAGGAAATTAAGCATTTGTTTGTGAGATTGTTTATGATAGTAACAATGAAGAAGTAACCATGCAAGAAATTTTCTAAGTTCAACTGAAAGTAAGACATTCTCATTTGATTTTCTCGATAACGGCTACTCCTACGATAAAAATTTATGGAATAGGAAATACTCTTCTTTACAAGTTATACAACTTTTATTTGAAAAATATTTTGATATGAGTAATACTTTACGAGATATGACGAAAATTTAATTTTTTGTCACCAGTAAAGTGGTACCCCTGATTGGCGTACATGATTCGTTTTTGCGATTTTCTTCTTATATTTGATTGTAAGTCCTTAATATCCAATTTCATGAAAATCTGTTCAGTAGAAGCCGAGAACGAACATGCGAACGAACGGACGGACAGACCGATAATACTAGACGCTCACGCTGGAAGCAAAACGCGCCTTAGAGTGTTTTTATGTTTGTTCCTTTGTGATATTAGTGCAATGCACTAACAAGAATAAATTTCTATTCTATTTATTGATTTTTTTCATTAATTTTCTATATGCTAGTTTCTATCAGTAGTATGATCAGAAGGTGTTGAGCACAGCATTTCAACTTCCTTATGAATGGACAATTTTCAAATTTTCTCAAAAACTGCCATGGAATTTGTTACGGCACTTATCGGTTTTACCCCCCCCCCCCCTCCCCCTCCCACTACTATAAAAACTAATTGGCCTGTCGCAAAATTTACTAACCCAATCTCCGGACAATGTGGAGGGATACTATGGTTCTGGGCGAGGTGAAGGGCATGGTAGCGCCCGGAGCCGACTTCCCATTAAAACAAAGCGAGCCGAAGGCTCGTCAATATATCCTTTCAATGTTATATCCTCTTGACTGTTGCGCCGCAAATGGAACCAATGTAATTTATTTGGCGAAACGCATTTCGTGAATCAGATCTTTTTAATAGCTTTTTACTTTGTGTTATTGAGGAGACGACGTTCTTGTAGAAATCGTACTGCTGTTTCTTCATCCCGAATCTCTCCAACCAATCGAAAGAAATTCATATTTAATAATTGGGATGAAAAAATGACTATTAAGTAGTGATGATGATAATAAATAAATAACTACATAGCAATCAATATTTACTTAGTAACCACATGGAGGGGGGGGGGGGGGTATAACCGATAAGTACCTTTGTTACTTGTAGGTAAAATGAATGGTATAATTCTGATGTTGGCTACATCAGATAATTTTACTTCTTCATTTTGAAGAAAATCAACAAAATTTATCTTATAATCCAAATATTATTAATATTATTATAAAGTGTACAAACTATAAAAATATAATCCAATTAAATTTCCAAAAGAATTAAATATTGCAAAGATATAACAAGCTAAAGAGGAGTTGTAAGAAATTTATTAAGATGCTTTTTTCTAATTTACATAATTTATTTTCATTCTTGGCTTATAGGAATTTAATTTAGTGGATTTTTAATTCATCCTACAGTAAGATTTTAAACAAATAAAGATATCCTAAAAAATTGGTAGCTCCTGCTCTTAGAGATTTTGCCTTCACAATGAGATGTTCAAAAATTCCTTTTTACTTGGAAACGAGTATTTTTAAATAAATCATTACACAAATACATAAAAAATTGAAAGTGTGACATAGATGTTACGAAATTAAAATAAAACGATAATATTATGAGGAGTCATTTTGTGATAAAATTATTCTTCATTGACTTATAGAGTAAAAACAAATTTCTGATCTATAATTTTTGCTAAGATAAACATGTAAACATCCTTTTACTTGATTGGGTCCAAGTTCACTTTCATTGGTCTGCACTTCATGGATTGAGATTGAACCAAAACCGGACCACTTTTGCAAAAAATTTCAGTTCAGTTCTCGGTTCATTGAAAAATTAATCTGTGGTTTCGGTTTGGTTTGCAGTTCAGCAAAATGACTGCAGTTCGGTTCGGTTTGCAGCTCTGGTCACAGGTCGTGGATGCTTCCTCATCACTTAAGAGCCTTGCTTATGATTACCAGATCTCTCAAGAAAAAAACGGAACATACCAGACTTTCCATTGACAAAGAGTACAGGTAATCCCAACTCACAAAAAAATAATTAACCAACATATACATTTTTGTGATATTTTTAAATTTACTTAGAGAACCTTTAAAACAACCCACAAGGAACAATAACATTAAGAAAATATTTTTTCATCAACATATTCTTTTTTAACTTCTAATTAGTTTATGATGTTCTTTATTGAAAAAAATTTCAAGTCCCAGCCATATAAAATTGTATTGTGTTGTTATTAACTGTTATATGGTTATAATAAAGATGCTTTATCTGTTTATCTTGGCATAAACAAATAAAGTTTCAGGGAGTGAAGGAGATTGGTGAAGAATTTAAAAAATTGAAACTTGAGTCTTCAGCAAGGAATCTTAATGTTCTTTCGTACATTTTATTGCATAATCTCGTAATGTATAAAACCTTATCAAAATATGCATTTAAGCTTTATAGTCATGTTGTTTATTAAATTTGTTGTTCTATGGTAAATTGGCTAGTTTACCATGGACCCTCAGTCTGTATATACAAGTATACTTCTGCTCGCCATGATTTGACAATACCTTCAATTCCAAATATGGATAAGGTGTTTTACTCTTGTGCTGAAAAATAATTGATTCAGTATGAATTAATATTTCATTAAATTCAACATTACATTTAATCATTTAGAGCAGTGGTTCTCAACCCCAGGTCGCAACCCATGTCAGAATCACGGTGTCATTAATAGGGTTGCAGGGTGTCATTAGAAGGGCCACCAGAAGAAAGCTTTCTTGACAGTTGGTTTGTATCTAGGTAATTATTATTGCAAAGATGCCTAACCACTATTAGTCATGGAACATGCTCAGCAGCTGATGCAAGCCACCTTTGTCTTTTGAAACTTAGCAATTATGTGTGAAAATAGATGGGAAAAAGCAGAAATACCAGAGAAACCGAAAAATTTCCCTCCATTCACCTAACATGGATTTCACACTATAATTCTATCCTTTTCTAGAAAATGGTCAGAAACAGACCAGTTTCAGTGCAGTAGCAATACAGTATTAGTGTCTGGTAGCAGGAGCTTATTTAATACTTTCTGTCTGACATATCTATATTGTATCATCGCTCAATTAGAAGTATGGGTTGCGAGGTTCCAGGTATGGGTTGTGAGATCCTATTGGTAGTCAGTGTAGGGTTGCAGCATAAAACGGTTGGGAACCACAGATTTAGAGTGTCCTTATATTTAAGTTTTATCTGCCGGATTTAAATATCCTCTGGCGGGGTCCCGCTGACGGATTTAATTTTGGACATTTAAATATTTTGTGTATGTCTTTTGCAAAGATCGCATATCTCATGGTGATAAAATGTTCAATTAAAAAGCATTTTGTGGTCAAATATCAAAGAATTACATGGTTCTGCCTAATTGTAGAAATAAACAGGGCAAAATAACCCTAATAGACTAAATTACGACACCGAAATAACTGATTGTATATATAGATCAAAATAAAGTGCAAAAAACTGCATTTACTCACTTTATGGCATTGTGGTTCCTTCTCAGTCTGCAGCTGACACTACCCCAGTATGTACACTTCCCTATGAAGTTGAGCTAGTGTGGTATTCCTCAAGGCAGGGCTCAACACATAGTCCTACATCACACGCCTTGCACCTATATTTCGTTCTCGAGCTTTTGCTCTTTGAGGAGCACACACGGCAACTGATACGGGTCCCCGAAATGGGCCAATGCTTATTGTCCTTGGCCTCTAAGCGCTTTATTTGTGTTCCACTAGCACTAGGTCGCCCCCTCGAGAGTCTGGGAAGGAAGAGCCCTAGCGCCCTCTTCAACCAATTGCTGGACAAGGGAAAGTCGGAATTGCCGATGTGAAAATTCACCGCCGCACGAGGAAAGGAGGATCCAACCATTGAGGATAGTTAGATTGACTAAATGAAAAAATAATTTCTTTGTCCATTTCCAAGTGGGGCGACTGATGGTGTAGCTGTTAGCCATCCTATCTCAACTAATTATATAAAAATAAAGGAATCACTAAAAAATAAACGAACAGCTACAGATATTTTGCACGCACAAGTCTACACCCACTCTACTTCGTGGTCTGCAAAGTAAACGTAGTAAAACATATATGCGGAAAAGGAAGAAGAAAATAACAAAGGAAAGGGATCTTTGGGGTAGGGCTTAGTCCTGGGGTTCAGTTTATTGCATCTCATTGAGTTGCGAGAGAGGGTCTCACCTCGGAGGATGCGTACACTTTGAGTGAGGCACTCTCGATTGTTTGTTTACTCTTCCCTTCCCCAATACGCAATACCTTCGGC
Source organism: Uropetala carovei (assembly GCA_036926305.1). Lineage (NCBI taxonomy): Eukaryota > Metazoa > Arthropoda > Insecta > Odonata > Petaluridae > Uropetala > Uropetala carovei. The sequence goes on from JAXCHB010000115.1 coordinate 625,323, forward strand.
CTTGGGAGAGCAGAAGGAAAAGAAGGATACCTTGTCTTTCTTCTCCTCTAAAAATTTTGATTCTATGACAAAAACTACATGTGTGAGCAGCCTCAGAGCTAAGCGGGCCACAGGTGTGCCATTCGGCAGGCTTACCCAGAAATTTGCCGGCACACCGGCATGCCTTTCGGCATTTAAAGGTTAACTATAAAGAGCCAATCTGTCTCATCTTTTATTATTTTATTGTTAGTCTCCAAAAAATTAAAACATATCATTTGTGATTTATGTCTATATACAGTATAACCTCACATAACGCGGTAGTTGCATTCCTTGAAATCACCGCTTCTTGTGAAATCGCGTTATATGAAGCATTAAGTTAATAGGAAATAAGGGGTTAGGTTCTTATAGGGTGACCACATGTCCCGTTTTTCGGCCAATTTTTCCTCAAATGTCCCGTATCCCGTGTGAAATCAATACGGGACGCACTTTGTGCCGTATTTTTTTATTATAAGAAATAGGTATTTTGACTTCTGATATGTTCAGTGGAAAATTCCATCGATACTCAATCAACATGTATTTAAGAAAACATATACGTGGCATGAAAAGGAAGTCTTGATTTTTGTTCTCACATTACAATTTTTTCTAAATTTTGCTCCACTATAAGTCGATACAATGAATCTTTCTGTATGCGTACATACCTTGAAGACAATAAGATCACCGCAGACTACACGTTAGATTTCACAAGTCATCGAGAACATTGTTGTAACATCATTGAAGATTCATACATTGTCGCATGAGCATTATAACATCCTGAGAGAGAGGGAGAGCAACAAGTGAAAAGGTTTTCCTGAAAAAACTACATCCTTTGGCGATCCAATCGATTTCCTTCATACTTTCTCTTATTTTGAGGAAAATATTGTATGACATTTGAAGCAAATGTAACATTGTAGATTATTGTATCCTGAGAAATCGAGTTACATTCGTTAGTCAGACAGTCGGGCGCTAACATCTTCTGAGGTACCAGAACCGTAAGGTTAAAAAAGTCCTATAAAATTTTTAACAGTCCTGTTTTTTTGAAGGATTTGTCCCTTAAAATCATCAAACATTTGTGGTCACCCTAGGTTCTTGGATATCATATGTAAGATAGACGTCGTATTTGGTGGAAGAAACAACACCTCTACGTTTTCATCAGCATGCTGCAGCGTAGCTGGGTGCCCAGGGACATTATCAAGTAGCAATAGAACCTTACTATAAGACAAGTTTTGATTTTCGAGGTATTCTCTCACCTGCGGTATAAAACAAAATTCGAACCAGTCAATAAACCTTCGATTTGCTTTCCAGTAGACATTTTTGCCCTTCAAAGCACATGGGTTTTCAGCGTGGTAAACAAGCATCGGTTTACCCTTGAAATCACCAGACGCATTTGAACACAACAATAGCGTAAGACGATCATTACAAGCCTTGAATCCGGGTGCTGTTTGCTCCTCCTTTGAAATATACATTCTCTCTGGCATTCACTTCCAAAATAGGGCGCTTTCGTCTGCGTTAAAATATTTTTGCTGCTTATAACCTTTTTCTTCGATTAACCTAGTAAATTCTGGAATGAAATTTTCGGCCGCCTGGTGATCAGCAGAGGCAGATACGCCCACTAATTTTACGTTGTGGTAGTTGAAGCGTTTTGTGAACTTCTCAAACCAACCTGCACTTGCACTAAAGGGAACGTTAGTGGATGATTCAGCATTTTGTTCGCGTACTGTTTTATAAAGACGTAATGCTTGATCACGTATGATCGAGCCACTCAGTGGTGCCCTCTTCTGGTTTTGGTCTTCAATCCACACGCATAGTAATTTTTCCACTGTGTTTAAGTGCACATTTCGTTTTGACATTCTTTCAATTTTTCACCTGAAGAAGTTGCTGCACTTACACTGGCTCTTATTTTTTCTTCATTTTTTTCGTATGGTACGAATAGTCGACTCATTCACCCCATAATCCCGCCCTAACACTGTGCTTCCGTGTCCTGATTTATGTTTATCTAAAATTTCAATTTTTTGACCTAAGGTAATTGCTGTGCGCTGAACTTTTTTCTTCTCACTTGAAAAAACTATTTTTTTGTTTACGTTCCATTTTCAATTAGAAAGATAAATATTAAGGATAAGAATAATATTTTAAATCACAGGAGGCAAGGTTAAGACAACCTCTTACGATAAGACACGCAGAGAGCCTGCTGATTGAATGAACACGAGGTTACTACCGGGTTACTCCCCAAAATTTTTTCTACTTGTAAATTATTGAGTGCCATGCGATAGATCGAGACTGTAACACGACATTGGTGGACAAAAGGGCAGGGGAAGAAGTAACATTGTTGCAACTTCAAGTGAAACAGTGTAACAAATTCGGCCATAATGTATTGAGAAGCATGCATACGAATCTCTCAACGTAACATTTCTGTAAAATGATTACATGAATCACTTTATCAGTGTTTTTTCTTTAAAATGTTTTAATTTGAAGTTTTTATCATTTGTAGGTTATGGGAAATTTGAAGAATGATTTTAGCTTTGACTTTTCAAACCGCGTCTTAGCGAGGAGAAACACCGTGTCTTGTGAGGGTTGGTAGTGAAATTTAAACCGCATCTTAGCGAAATCGCATCTTGTGAATTCACGCTATGTGAGGTTTTACTGTATTATGTTACAGAATACAATAAATTCTGATTCAACTACGAACATCCAAACATATCTATCAGATAGTATAGATATAGGATGTTGAGAGACAATAAATATGTTCTTTTATATCACATTAAAGATGGTGAGACACTTAAATAGGTACTTTTATGACATTTTCAACCTCAGATAAGCTCAATACTAAATATTTAATGAGCTAAATTAAAATATAAAAACTCAATGTATTAAACATATTTGATGTTATTTTTGCTTGATATCTAGCTAAAATAACCCTAGATGCTTTGCATATATACTGGATTGCCTTGTCAAATCTACTGGTAGCATGTTAAGACATATGAGGTATGTTACAAAAGTAATGAGACTACATTTTTCCTGCTTTATTTGGAAACACTGGTGATGCATATTATATACCAGCGTGTACTTTGAACCTTCCTCTATCCAACAATGTATGATTCATTTCATTTGGTTTCATCATTGTCGAGTTAGCGTTGATAGAGTTAGTGTGTTCATTGCACGTGTAACAAAATGGAAAAACGAAGTCTCGAACAACGTTTCGTGATAAAATTTTGCTTGAGATTGAACGAATCTCCTACTGTTGTGTACGATAAAATTAAAAGGGCTTATAAAGGGCTTATGGATATTTGAATACGACCCAGAAACAAAATCCCAGAGTGAAGAATGGCACACACCAACATCACCAAGACCGCAAAAATGTCGCATCAGCTAATCAAAAATCAAAAGCATGATCATTTGTTTTTTTGATCATTGTGGCATCGTGCACAAAGAGTTTGTGCCTCAGGGGCAAACTGTGAATTAATATTACTTAGGAAAATGGTTCAGCGTGTTTGTCCTGAAATTACTGACAATTGGATCCTGCATCACGACAATGCTCCCAGTCATTCTGCATTGTCAGTTATCGAGTTTTTGACCTCAAAAGGCATTTCTATGCTACCTCAGCCGCCTTATTTGCCTGACATCGCCCCGTGCGACTTTTACCTTTTTTCAAAAATGAAAAGTCTAATGAAAGGACATCATTTTGCGACAGTTCCGAACATCCAGCAAGCTGTAACTGACATCATAAAATGACTGACAGAAGATGACTTCCGTGGGCGTTTTGAAGGTGTTGGAAGGACCGTTGGCAGCAGTGTGTAGCTGCGGAGGGGAACTACTTTGAAGGTTATACAGTTGCTTTACCTTAATTTTTGAATAAATTTTTTTTATTGAAACACTCTCATTACTTTTGTAACAGTCCTCATATCTTTTTATAGCCTACAAATATTACCTTGGGGTTAAGAAACAATATCTAATTATTACTAAGGAACATAGTAATTGCAAAGCAATTTTTAAGTTGGTCTTTTATGCTACATGTATGAAATTATCTGTGTTACAGTAAAGAGAGAGAAATAAATTTTAGAAAGCACTCAGTAAATTATAAACATTATTTTGTATGAGCATGCAGAAGTTTTTGGCAAGTAATTATTTTATAGCTTGGAAGGTGCCATGGAAATTGAGTTTCTATATAATTACATTCCAAGAGAGACTGAAAAAATTTATGAAAAATAGTGGTTTCTGTTAAAATATAATTTCTTACCTGAACATCAAATGTCTGTAAGGGAGGTCCATTTTTATCATATGAAAACTGCCCAAAAAAGAATCCTTCACCATCATCTTCACTTTTCAGGCCCTAAAATCAGATATAGTAGTTAAATACTAGTGATTTTTCTTGGCAAATTACTGACGACAGTGTTGTTTCTGGATAATTTTAATTTTGATGCATTAAAGGGAATATTTCTAATGCTGCACAGGGTGGGATCTGGAAAGTAATACACTTCTGCACATTCTTACTAATTCCAGCTCTAGAGAGTCAAAACTCAATCAGCACCATTCTTTTTTAAATAGAATGCACGACAAGGAGAATATTTAGGACAACATTGTAAGGCTCTGGTTCGCAAATGACATATGCCCAAAGAGCAGCTCTGATTTAGGTATAGGTGCCTTTCAGGCAGTGAGTTTTCACATTACTATTGTGAAAATTTCAGCTAGCCCCTCAAATTTATAACCCTGAGTCTTTGCCAAAAAGCTTATTAGGATTTCTGCACATATTTTTTTTCATAGTACATAAAAGCTCTTTCTAACGGCAGCCACAGGACCAAAGTCGTGCCGCTAAAATGAACATGCCGCTATAATGAATGGTGCTGCAAAATCATATTCCAATTACTTTGAGGACATATTTGGTATCTTTTAACGTTCTTCTTCCTTGTAAGATATTGTATATGTTGTTCTTCATTATCTAATTTACTATTTTTTGCCATAATTATTACACTGTAATAAATCTAACTACATATTAATTTTATGTTGACGTCTGTCGACATTTGTGTACAATTGATAACAGCGTATTTCTCGAGAACCGTTCGTCATAAAGATATGCGGTAAACGGCGTTTTGTTTCTACTGGCTATGAGGTCCCTGGAAAAATATTTTCGTTTGCTAAAGTATCCCGGGTTCGAATCCAGGAGACAGTTATTTTTTCCCATATGTTGACATGGGATTTTTCAGAGTGCAAGGTTTTTTCCTTCATTCACCAAAATACGTAAATATGGACCGATTTTCTTCGCTTTGACATTATTCGTCGGCTAAAACTCTATACTATTTTATTCTTGCGATGTTTACATGTTACACGGTCAACGTTTTCAGAAATACGCATTCTTTTTCGAAATTTTGCGGATTTTTGGTGGTTAAGCTTACGGAAGATCGGTCATGACTGTAGCAACATCTATTAGACAATTGGAAAATGTAAGTTCACCAAAGATGCCGTTAGAGCGAGTTTGCAGCTAGAATGGGTGCCGTTAAAACGAGCTTTTACTGTAATATGTTTACTTTAATTATTTTTCTTTTTGTTTCCTTTTTTCATTTATTTTGATTTTACAACAACAGACCAATTCTCTCTGGTATTTATACTATAATAGCCGAGGTCCGTTGGTTGGTTGGTCACGCTTTCACGATGGCTGATATAGAGCGTTTTAACAAGCTTCCCGAATAGGTAGAAGATTGAAATTTGGCAAGGGTGCTTGATTAACATATTTTAAGATAATGACGAAAATAAATCTCCAAAAAAGTCCTGGGTTCGACTCCAAGGAAGACATTTCCATTTTCCGTAAGGTAACATGTAAAAATCAATTTTTTGATGTGCAGGCTTTTATTGTTTTGGAGATTAAAATTAGAAGGAATTAACCTACGATCTTCAGATCTGAACCATTTTGAAGAAAAAATTACAAAGTTTCTTATCCTGTTCATCTTTTTCTGCATACAATTCGAAATCTCTCATGCTATACCATGGGCGTCGGCAGAAATTTTTGCAGGGGGGGGCAAATACAAAAATGCCTATTACCCAGGGGCGGACGAATTATTCCCAACCCGGGAAAATTTTACTTAACCGGCCCCCAACTGACCACAAATCCACATCAATGAATCACTATGAATTATATTATCACTGTACTGAATATCCTCTCGAAATTAACTTCAAGCAGTGGTTCTAAACCGGTGTGCCGTGGCGCATTAGTTTGCCGAGAGGAAGGGACTAGTGTGCCGCACACTCCGAGTATATTTAATTTTTAAAAGCGTTTTAAACAAACAAACTCGAATTAATTTTATGATGCAAGGAATTTATCATGAAACTACGAGAGGAATTGATTGACCTTAACAACGAGCATACCACTTAAAATTTTTATGCTACCTATAGATGTATTTTGGCTTAAAGCTAAAGGTGTGAATATGCTTCAATATCTGAATATGCCATCGACATAACGTTCCAAATTCAATAACATATTTATGCGAATTAAGTTGTTCGTCAACGGCTCATATTAAAAATATTAAAAGGACATGTATAAAGAACGTAGTTGAAGAACTTTTTCAAGTTCTTTCTATTACTGAGTCAAATATAAAGCGTCTTTGTATCAAAAAGGCAAGCCTAAATTTTGTCTGACATAACATTTTTACACGTTGAATTATGTATTTAATGTACAATAAAATTAAACAATTATTTGTATATTGCTTTACCAATCGTAACAATCTAATATAACTGCGACTTTTACTTGTTATGCTAGTTTCTATCTTTAAAATTATTCCGAGAAATGTCACAATACACCGAGAAATAATTGAAGTAAATCTCTAGAAATAAATCAAATGGAAGACAATGTGCTGACAATGTTGTGAGTGAAGATGTCCCACGTAGTGTGAGAAGATCTGAATCGTTACGCCGGCTCCACACATGCGTTCACGAATATTAGCAGATATTCACGAATATTTGTGGTCGCATGTTTGTCCACGATTGTTTGTCGAACACAGCCTCCACATATTCATCCTTTGATACCGATTATTCATTATTTGTGACAAGTTGCGGGAAAGTAACCAGTGTTCGTACGAATATGAGCTCTGACGACGACACTATTGTTGCGACTGCAGCTTATTTTCTAATGCCTTATTACTTTCTAAAAATGAAAAGAAGAAAAGAAAAGAATGCATCTGCAACCTCGTTTCGGTTTTTATGAAGATCTTGAATTGGGTTCCAGATTCAGGGTTCCATTTCGAAGGCTTCCAAAAAGTGGAATACAGCTTCATTTGTCCACTCCATTTATACTTTTCTAACTTCACCGAAATGGTACAACAACTTCTTTTCAAACAAGACACTAGCACAAGATACAAGAAAACAGCACTTAATCAACAAAGGTTACACGCCAAAGAAGGTTACATCAGGTTATTTCACACAGAAATTAATACAATGTTCATAAACGAAGTGTGGAGGGGCAAAGAGTGTGAGTCACAGCGAATGTTCGTGGACTTTGATGTGTGCTCATTTACCGACTCGAGACGGAAACATGTTCGCTATTCGACACAAACACCGAATATTCGTACACGAACACGAACATTCTATCCACACTTGCGTACATTCCCGCGAACATCAAATATTCGTGTACGAACAACGCATGTGTGGAGCCGGCGTTAGGATATCCTTCTACCAAAATTAAAACAGTTTCTCTCACAAAAACTCCAAAAGCGAAACCAAAGAAATTAAAAACAAATAATTAAAATATTTCACGAGTTAAAATACTAACCAGTCCTATTAATTTTTACGCAAAATGCACATACTCTTACTGCAAAAGTACGACACGACTCACTCTCTCTGCGATGTTACTTCTTCCACAAACTAAGAAAATCTGAGGCTCTTGAAGTAATTTCTTTTTCGAGAAATTTTAAAAGAAAAAGGAGACAGGGTGAAGAGACCAATGTGTAAAACACGTGTCAGAAAGGTTTCTTGGGAACGTCGCGACGTTTGCCGACGCGTCGGTAAGATTTCTTTCTAGCCACCCGTAAGGTCATAAAATCTAAAACCTTCAAAAAGAAGGAAAGACTGCCAGCAGTAGCATTTATGATCTTCGCATACGTGTCCTCCCATTCAGAAGAAAGGCGCATGCGGGTGGTCATGGAATTTCCATACAGAAATAAGCCGTCAAAGACGGTACAGCGGTTCCTGTCCTCCAATTATTCTTTTCCTTTAGAAACATCCGAAAGAGTGCTTGAAAATATTTTCGCAACTCACGGATTCTCAGAGAGTGGAAAGGGGAAAATTCTGTCTTCATAATATAAATAAGAGGGAAACAGAATCGCTGGAATCAGGGATGCCCTATGTCCTTTTAGGTCAAATATGCCGATGGGACCAATGTGGATAATCCCCCCCTCCCTTACTTTCTTGAAAACATCCCTTTTTTCCTTCACCTTCGGAGACAAAGGAGACGGAAAGCTTGTAAAAACTACCTCGCGGATCCGACCCGCACATGTTGCCTTTGTTTTGCTTTATACTTCCCTCCATTTTTCGCAAATATGTCTATGAGCTGGGTGGCCGCTCCTGCTGTAAGACCGAAGTTGGGAGCGAGAATTCTCGCCATCCTTACGTAACGTGTTAAGTTTTTTCGCATGCCCAGTTTTTTTACATTTAAAAATAATATCTAATATAATATTTACGTTTTTACACATTTCCAGGGGGGGCAATTGCCCCCCCCTGCCGACGCCCATGTGCTATACATTTAATTCACATATTTTGTGGAAATATTGCCATTTTAACGGAATGTTGCCTTGGCTACCAATTCCATTGTTAGACCTCTATATCATATGTTAATTCAATCCTTATGGGTATCAACGTGCTTTGAATGCATTTAATGCGAGAGAGGGGGAGAGAGAGGTAGAAGGGTGAGTGAGAGGGAGGGGGAGAGAGGGATGTAGAGGGGGAGGGGGAAAGAGGGGGAGGGGAGAAATGAGGATGGGGGAGGGAGTGAGAGGGTGTAAGATAGGGGGAGGGGGAGAAAGGGGGGAGGGAGAGGGAGGGAAAGAGAGGCAACTATTTTAACTAAAGATTGCCCGTCAACAACAGAATATTCACTAGAAATGTTGTATATGACAAAATATGATATTTCATATGTTAAAGTGTGATATTAATTATTTTAAATGAAAATAATAATAATCTATCTATCTATCTATAATTCTTCCATTGATATTTCAATGGGCATTACACTTGTTAGATTAGATTTATTATCAGTTTATAATGCAAAATGGTAATCATACATTATCAGAATTGAAGAGAGCTCAAAGATTTATAGAGAGGTTATACCTTGGGGCATAAGGCAAGGTTGTATAGTTGTTCTTTAATCATCATTTTGTGTAAGCAAATTTGTAATCCTATAAAGTTTTGTCAGCTGTGCTTTTGTCTTTTTAGAGAGTTACTTGCTTTCTCTAATAAATACAGGAAAAAGTTAGAATAATTAAAAGGCACTATGAAAATAAAGAATAAAGAGAAGAATAAAATTGAATGGGATTGTTTACAAACATCAATTTTGGTGCATTGTGTAGGAAATGTATAATAATAATAATATTTTATTTATCCAATGATCATACAATGTGATATAGGAATTGTCATGAGTTAAGAATATACAGTGCCTACAGTAGAATATTAATACACAATTATAGTATCAATACAATATCTCTATCTGCTTACTTTCTGGTCATAAATATAAGTCTTTGATTTTATAACACATTTTCTATAACAGCAGAGATCATCATTGAATTTTAAACATGTTGATACTGTATAAGATTTTTAAGGCACTGGGTAAAATGTGTATGTGTATTCTGACACCCAGTACAGTATTATGAATATTTTGCTTCTGTTCTTATAAAATTTCTTTTAGTGCAGCTTTGCTGTTTGTTGTAAAATTAAATGTATAGTAGATGTATAGGCATCAATTACTGTTCGCGTAAGAAAATTAAATTAAATACTATACTGCAGCCTCATAATCAAGATTTCAATTCTCCTGTCTTTCACAAGTTTTTCATTATTAACGTATTATAAATTAAAAGGAAATAGTTTTTTAATATTATTATTGTTTTTGAGGCCTTCATTCATAAAGGTGTAAAATACACCTGGCCTTCCTATAATACGGGGGATGCGTTCTGGAAAAGCAACGTATTACGTGAATCCACATTATGTGAGCCCTGTTTTACATAGTGAAATGGGGGTTGTGTTTCATGCACCCTCATCCAGAACCAAAATTCCAAAACCTATCTGCGACCCCTTTTCTTTTTAAACAGTACATACCGTATTTACCCGAATCCAAGACGACCCTGAATCGAAGACGACCCCCCACTTGGATGACTGTCAAAACAGAAAAAAGATTTTATGGCCGACATAACTACAAAAAATCGGTACAACATACATTGTACAAACTTTCTCATATACTAATGCGTCGTTTAGTTATCTTTAGAAAATGAAAATCGTATGAACCTGTTTTTAGAAAATCCAATTTTTTTTAAGTTGCCCAAGAATAAACTAGCCTTATGTTCATTCATTGAGAAAAATGAAATACGTAGTATTATTGTAGATGTATACTCAAGTGAGTGTATGAAATTTGATGAAATCGTTCTAGCCGTTTTTGAGAAAATCTAATTTTTGTTAAAGTTGCCCAAGAATAAACTAGCCTTATCTTCATTCAGTGAGAAAAATGAAATATGTAGTATTATTGTAGATGTATACTCAAGTGAGTGTATGAAATTTGATGAAATCGTTCGAGCCGTTTTTGAGAAAATCGAATTTTTGTTAAAGTTGCCCAAGAATAAACTAGCCTTATGTTCATTCATTGAGAAAAATGAAATACGTAGTATTATTGTAGATGTATACTCAAGTGAGTGTATGAAATTTGATGAAATCGTTCTAGCCGTTTTTGAGAAAATCTAATTTTTGTTAAAGTTGCCCAAGAATAAACTAGCCTTATCTTCATTCAGTGAGAAAAATGAAATACGTAGTATTATTGTAGATGTATACTCAAGCGAGTGTATGAAATTTGATGAAATCGTTCTAGCCGTTTTTGAGAAAATCTAATTTTTGTTAAAGTTGCCCAAGAATAAACTAGCCTTATGTTCATTCATTGAGAAAAATGAAATACGTAGTATTATTGTAGATGTATACTCAAGTGAGTGTATGAAATTTGATGAAATCGTTCGAGCCGTTTTTGAGAAAATCGAATTTTTGTTAAAGTTGCCCAAGAATAAACTAGCCTTATGTTCATTCATTGAGAAAAATGAAATACGTAGTATTATTGTAGATGTATACTCAAGTGAGTGTATGAAATTTGATGAAATCGTTCTAGCCGTTTTTGAGAAAATCTAATTTTTGTTAAAGTTGCCCAAGAATAAACTAGCCTTATCTTCATTCAGTGAGAAAAATGAAATACGTAGTATTATTGTAGATGTATACTCAAGTGAGTGTATGAAATTTGATGAAATCGTTCTAGCCGTTTTTGAGAAAATCTAATTTTTGTTAAAGTTGCCCAAGAATAAACTAGCCTTATGTTCATTCATTGAGAAAAATGAAATACGTAGTATTATTGTAGATGTATACTCAAGTGAGTGTATGAAATTTGATGAAATCGTTCGAGCCGTTTTTGAGAAAATCTAATTTTTGTTAAAGTTGCCCAAGAATAAACTAGCCTTATCTTCATTCAGTGAGAAAAATGAAATATGTAGTATTATTGTAGATGTATACTCAAGTGAGTGTATGAAATTTGATGAAATCGTTCTAGCCGTTTTTGAGAAAATCTAATTTTTGTTAAAGTTGCCCAAGAATAAACTAGCCTTATGTTCATTCATTGAGAAAAATGAAATACGTAGTATTATTGTAGATGTATACTCAAGTGAGTGTATGAAATTTGATGAAATCGTTCTAGCCGTTTTTGAGAAAATCTAATTTTTGTTAAAGTTGCCCAAGAATAAACTAGCCTTATCTTCATTCAGTGAGAAAAATGAAATATGTAGTATTATTGTAGATGTATACTCAAGTGAGTGTATGAAATTTGATGAAATCGTTCGAGCCGTTTTTGAGAAAATCGAATTTTTGTTAAAGTTGCCCAAGAATAAACTAGCCTTATGTTCATTCATTGAGAAAAATGAAATACGTAGTATTATTGTAGATGTATACTCAAGTGAGTGTATGAAATTTGATGAAATCGTTCTAGCCGTTTTTGAGAAAATCTAATTTTTGTTAAAGTTGCCCAAGAATAAACTAGCCTTATCTTCATTCAGTGAGAAAAATGAAATATGTAGTATTATTGTAGATGTATACTCAAGTGAGTGTATGAAATTTGATGAAATCGTTCTAGCCGTTTTTGAGAAAATCGAATTTTTGTTAAAGTTGCCCAAGAATAAACTAGCCTTATGTTCATTCATTGAGAAAAATGAAATACGTAGTATTATTGTAGATGTATACTCAAGTGAGTGTATGAAATTTGATGAAATCGTTCTAGCCGTTTTTGAGAAAATCTAATTTTTGTTAAAGTTGCCCAAGAATAAACTAGCCTTATCTTCATTCAGTGAGAAAAATGAAATATGTAGTATTATTGTAGATGTATACTCAAGTGAGTGTATGAAATTTGATGAAATCGTTCTAGCCGTTTTTGAGAAAATCGAATTTTTGTTAAAGTTGCCCAAGAATAAACTAGCCTTATGTTCATTCATTGAGAAAAATGAAATACGTAGTATTATTGTAGATGTATACTCAAGTGAGTGTATGAAATTTGATGAAATCGTTCTAGCCGTTTTTGAGAAAATCTAATTTTTGTTAAAGTTGCCCAAGAATAAACTAGCCTTATCTTCATTCAGTGAGAAAAATGAAATATGTAGTATTATTGTAGATGTATACTCAAGTGAGTGTATGAAATTTGATGAAATCGTTCTAGCCGTTTTTGAGAAAATCTAATTTTTGTTAAAGTTGCCCAAGAATAAACTAGCCTTATGTTCATTCATTGAGAAAAATGAAATACGTAGTATTATTGTAGATGTATACTCAAGTGAGTGTATGAAATTTGATGAAATCGTTCTAGCCGTTTTTGAGAAAATCTAATTTTTGTTAAAGTTGCCCAAGAATAAACTAGCCTTATCTTCATTCAGTGAGAAAAATGAAATACGTAGTATTATTGTAGATGTATACTCAAGTGAGTGTATGAAATTTGATGAAATCGTTCTAGCCGTTTTTGAGAAAATCTAATTTTTGTTAAAGTTGCCCAAGAATAAACTAGCCTTATGTTCATTCATTGAGAAAAATGAAATACGTAGTATTATTGTAGATGTATACTCAAGTGAGTGTATGAAATTTGATGAAATCGTTCGAGCCGTTTTTGAGAAAATCGAATTTTTGTTAAAGTTGCCCAAGAATAAACTAGCCTTATGTTCATTCATTGAGAAAAATGAAATACGTAGTATTATTGTAGATGTATACTCAAGTGAGTGTATGAAATTTGATGAAATCGTTCTAGCCGTTTTTGAGAAAATCTAATTTTTGTTAAAGTTGCCCAAGAATAAACTAGCCTTATCTTCATTCAGTGAGAAAAATGAAATATGTAGTATTATTGTAGATGTATACTCAAGTGAGTGTATGAAATTTGATGAAATCGTTCTAGCCGTTTTTGAGAAAATCGAATTTTTGTTAAAGTTGCCCAAGAATAAACTAGCCTTATCTTCATTCAGTGAGAAAAATGAAATACGTAGTATTATTGTAGATGTATACTCAAGTGAGTGTATGAAATTTGATGAAATCGTTCTAGCCGTTTTTGAGAAAATCTAATTTTTGTTAAAGTTGCCCAAGAATAAACTAGCCTTATCTTCATTCAGTGAGAAAAATGAAATATGTAGTATTATTGTAGATGTATACTCAAGTGAGTGTATGAAATTTGATGAAATCGTTCGAGCCGTTTTTGAGAAAATCGAATTTTTGTTAAAGTTGCCCAAGAATAAACTAGCCTTATGTTCATTCATTGAGAAAAATGAAATACGTAGTATTATTGTAGATGTATACTCAAGTGAGTGTATGAAATTTGATGAAATCGTTCTAGCCGTTTTTGAGAAAATCTAATTTTTGTTAAAGTTGCCCAAGAATAAACTAGCCTTATCTTCATTCAGTGAGAAAAATGAAATATGTAGTATTATTGTAGATGTATACTCAAGTGAGTGTATGAAATTTGATGAAATCGTTCTAGCCGTTTTTGAGAAAATCGAATTTTTGTTAAAGTTGCCCAAGAATAAACTAGCCTTATGTTCATTCATTGAGAAAAATGAAATACGTAGTATTATTGTAGATGTATACTCAAGTGAGTGTATGAAATTTGATGAAATCGTTCTAGCCGTTTTTGAGAAAATCTAATTTTTGTTAAAGTTGCCCAAGAATAAACTAGCCTTATCTTCATTCAGTGAGAAAAATGAAATATGTAGTATTATTGTAGATGTATACTCAAGTGAGTGTATGAAATTTGATGAAATCGTTCGAGCCGTTTTTGAGAAAATCGAATTTTTGTTAAAGTTGCCCAAGAATAAACTAGCCTTATGTTCATTCATTGAGAAAAATGAAATATGTAGTATTATTGTAGATGTATACTCAAGTGAGTGTATGAAATTTGATGAAATCGTTCTAGCCGTTTTTGAGAAAATCGAATTTTTGTTAAAGTTGCCCAAGAATAAACTAGCCTTATCTTCATTCAGTGAGAAAAATGAAATATGTAGTATTATTGTAGATGTATACTCAAGTGAGTGTATGAAATTTGATGAAATCGTTCTAGCCGTTTTTGAGAAAATCGAATTTTTGTTAAAGTTGCCCAAGAATAAACTAGCCTTATGTTCATTCATTGAGAAAAATGAAATACGTAGTATTATTGTAGATGTATACTCAAGTGAGTGTATGAAATTTGATGAAATCGTTCTAGCCGTTTTTGAGAAAATCTAATTTTTGTTAAAGTTGCCCAAGAATAAACTAGCCTTATCTTCATTCAGTGAGAAAAATGAAATATGTAGTATTATTGTAGATGTATACTCAAGTGAGTGTATGAAATTTGATGAAATCGTTCTAGCCGTTTTTGAGAAAATCTAATTTTTGTTAAAGTTGCCCAAGAATAAACTAGCCTTATGTTCATTCATTGAGAAAAATGAAATACGTAGTATTATTGTAGATGTATACTCAAGTGAGTGTATGAAATTTGATGAAATCGTTCTAGCCGTTTTTGAGAAAATCTAATTTTTGTTAAAGTTGCCCAAGAATAAACTAGCCTTATCTTCATTCAGTGAGAAAAATGAAATACGTAGTATTATTGTAGATGTATACTCAAGCGAGTGTATGAAATTTGATGAAATCGTTCTAGCCGTTTTTGAGAAAATCTAATTTTTGTTAAAGTTGCCCAAGAATAAACTAGCCTTATGTTCATTCATTGAGAAAAATGAAATACGTAGTATTATTGTAGATGTATACTCAAGTGAGTGTATGAAATTTGATGAAATCGTTCGAGCCGTTTTTGAGAAAATCGAATTTTTGTTAAAGTTGCCCAAGAATAAACTAGCCTTATGTTCATTCATTGAGAAAAATGAAATACGTAGTATTATTGTAGATGTATACTCAAGTGAGTGTATGAAATTTGATGAAATCGTTCTAGCCGTTTTTGAGAAAATCGAATTTTTGTTAAAGTTGCCCAAGAATAAACTAGCCTTATCTTCATTCAGTGAGAAAAATGAAATACGTAGTATTATTGTAGATGTATACTCAAGTGAGTGTATGAAATTTGATGAAATCGTTCTAGCCGTTTTTGAGAAAATCTAATTTTTGTTAAAGTTGCCCAAGAATAAACTAGCCTTATCTTCATTCAGTGAGAAAAATGAAATACGTAGTATTATTGTAGATGTATACTCAAGTGAGTGTATGAAATTTGATGAAATCGTTCTAGCCGTTTTTGAGAAAATCTAATTTTTGTTAAAGTTGCCCAAGAATAAACTAGCCTTATCTTCATTCAGTGAGAAAAATGAAATATGTAGTATTATTGTAGATGTATACTCAAGTGAGTGTATGAAATTTGATGAAATCGTTCTAGCCGTTTTTGAGAAAATCGAATTTTTGTTAAAGTTGCCCAAGAATAAACTAGCCTTATCTTCATTCAGTGAGAAAAATGAAATATGTAGTATTATTGTAGATGTATACTCAAGTAAGTGTATGAAATTTGATGAAATCGTTCGAGCCGTTTTTGAGAAAATCGAATTTTTGTTAAAGTTGCCCAAGAATAAACTAGCCTTATCTTCATTCAGTGAGAAAAATGAAATATGTAGTATTATTGTAGATGTATACTCAAGTAAGTGTATGAAATTTGATGAAATCGTTCGAGCCGTTTTTGAGAAAATCGAATTTTTGTTAAAGTTGCCCAAGAATAAACTAGCCTTGTATACATTCATTGAGATAAGTGAAATACGTAGTATTATTGTAGATGTATACTCAAGTAAGTGTATGAAATTTGATGAAATCGTTACAGCCGTTTTTGAGAAAATCGAATTGTTGTTAAAAATGCTTAGAATAAACTACTCTTAATTATTGAGCAATGTCAACCATTTCTATGTATACTCTGCTCAGTATGATAAAATGCCTAAGTTGAAGATTTCATTCATTTTCGCTATAATATCCTGGCTCCAGAGCCAGTAACAGACAGGCAGGCAGACAGACGGCATTGCGAAAACCACTTTTTCGGTTTCAGCGACACTTAAAACGTATATTTACGTAAAAATCTCGAGGTCGAATTTTCTCGCAATAACAATACTTTCTCGATACTTCGTATGAGAAAGTAAAAATTAAAAAATCGGTACAACATATATTGCACAAGCTTTCTCATATACGTACTAATGCATCGTTTAGTTATCTTTAGAAAATGAAAATCGTATGAGCCTGTTTTTAGAAAATCTAATTTTTGTTAAAGTTGCCCAAGAATAAACTAGCCTTATGTTCATTCATTGAGAAACATGAAATACGTAGTATTATTGTAGATGTATACTTAAGTAACTTTACGAAATTTGATCAAATCGTTAGAGCCGTTTGTGAGAAAATCGAATTATTGTTAAAGAATAAACTAGCCTTATATTCATTTTATGAGAAATATGAACTATACATTATTATTGAAGACGTAAGCTCAAGTAACTGTACGAAATTTGATCAAAATCGTTAGAGCCGTTTTTGAGAAAATCGGATTGTTGTTAAAAATGCATAGAATAAACTACTCTTAATTATTGATCAATGTCAACCATTTCTATGTATACTCTGCTCAGTATGATAAAATGCCTAAGTACGAGATTTCATTCATTTCCGCTCTACCGTCTAGGCTCCAGAGCCAGTAACAGACAGGCAGGCAGACAGAAGGCATTGCGAAAACCACTTTTTCAGATTCAGCGACACTTAAAACGTATATTTCCATAAAAATCTCGAGGTCGAATTTTTTCGCGAAAACAATACTTTCTCGATACTTCGTATGAGAAAGTAAAAAAGTACAGATTTTTTCCTTTACGCACAAAAAAAGGTATTACCTGTAATACGTATGGCGGCATATCCATAAACAAAGGAGCGATGCAAATTTCCAATTCTCATAATTGTCTGTAACATCATTTCAAGTACACGTTTAGTAGTATCTAGTACATGGATGGCAAATACGTGGCACGTGTGCCAAACTTGGCAAGTCAAAAAATTTTATCGGCACACGGAAAAACATAGACCATCGTTTTGGAATCCGTCTTCCACTACAAGATGCGCTCTTACACACATTCAGTACAAATCATCTCAAATGTATGCCTCAAATTAGTTGTTTCTTAGAATGTCAAAGGGAAACCCTTGTTGAGCAAGCGATACAGTAGTATCACAGTATGCACACTGATATGTAAGGGGAGTAACCATACGATTTTGCTGGACTGAACAGCGTCTCATTGGCAGTGAAGAATTTCGCGTGTGAGGTAGAAGTAGCAGTTAAGAAAGTAAGTACTTTCAGATTAATTCTGTATGAATAGATTCTTTTCATTGTTATTACTTGTATTGGTGATACTACTATTGTTTCTGAAGTAAATATACAATATTAATTTGATTGTTATTATTTATTAGAATGAATGGCCTGAGAGAATTTTATTGGAGTCCGATTTGGCCCACAACGTTATATGTGTTTTACACCTCTGACCTAGTATGTACAACAGCAAATTTCGCGTTGCTGCAAATTTAACATGTTGGAAATAATATGTTACTTAACGTAGGTAAGATTAAAAGCTATAATTACACCGTTCAGCATTTTAAAACATTTGCTTGGAATAGAACAATATTAATTTTTTAATCTTTAATAAATAATTTTAAAGTATAATTTAAAGAGGTGCATATTCCCAATTCAATCTATATTTAAATAATTTAGAATATTAATTATTTTAAATATTATTTTGAAAGGTGAAAAATGCCAAGGAAATATTTGTCTGGAAGCCAAAAACGTAAAATGTTTTTTCAATTATGATACTTTATTTGTTAACAATTACTTATCCTATGGGCAGGGAGAGGGAGGCCCCCAGGGGCGGCCCAAGGAATTTTGGCGCCCCATTCGGGATAGCATTCCAGCGCCCTCCCCGCCATAAATGTTTGTTGAGATATTTACAAAGTGCACGTTAGTTCATTCATCGCTCTGTAAAACTTATTGATAATGAAAAAATAAAAGGAATGCCATAAGATTCCAGCCTCTTTCACGGTGTAAATTACAGTCCAATATTTACTCTACTGCAAGTAATGTATGGATTATTGATCAGGATAGCTCCCCCAACACTTTGGCGCCCCGGGCAGCCGCCCTGCTCGCCCGTATCTCGGGCCGGCCCTGGGGGCCCCCACGTGGAAATTTGCATCTGGGCCCCCTTAGATAGATGGCCGGCCCTGATCATGCTTCGCTATGGACTTGTTGATGAATACCGTATTTACTCACGTAATTTTCCCCACTGCATAATTTACGCACCCCAACTTTTAGTCATGAATTTTGGTATAAATCATATAATCCCGTAATTTACGCAGCCCAACTTTTAGTCATTGGTAGGTATGCTTGTCTTCACCAATGTTCAACAAAACTATTTACATTGAGCAACCATGCGAATTCGTTTTTAATCACGTAAATGAAGTTTCTGAAGTAACGGACGCAAACTGATTTACTGCATATGTTGTTCAGTCATTAAGACTCATTACTTTCGAAAAGATGTAAAATTATTTACACTACCTTACAGGCGAATTTTAAGTATAGGTAAAAAGTGGGTAAATAACTCGAGTTACCTAGTACGGTATTCTTATAATTATTATTATTTTTGTTTTTATGCTGTTATTATTGTTTATTTCATTGTTTTATACTATTTTATTCATTTTTGTGAATTGGTTTATCTTACGTTTCATTCATTCTAAAAACTTCGATTAAACACACAGGCTTATGTCGACTAACTGGGACCACATTTTAAACTGACCTCGAAGCTGACCCCTCGACCGTCAGTTTCAAATTGAAAAGTTGAATAGTCAAGTGATTCCTGAAAGTTTGATCGAAAAATGTTGTAAAGCTTTTTAGTTATGAGTGGTTTCCCTTTTCTCCCATCTAACACCATATAACAACCAAGCGTTACATGCTCCGCACCGTCTCGCGAATGTCTGCTTTCATTACAATCCCGTCCGAAAAAACTAAAGAGGTTGGTATTCCTTGGCGTCAAGATTAGATGTGAGCGTAAATATGTTATTATTTATCGTAGAATTCCATTAAAAAGACGCTCCTGATCAGCGCATTCACCCAAACATATTGCTTGAGTCACAATCGCACTAAGTTAACAACATAAAATAATTTAAATTTTATTGCAAAAGACGTGGTCGGCTAGTGCCCCCCTGGTGAGAGGGTGAAGACACCTGAGCTCGGATTTGAGGATGGGTCTCAAGGTGTGGGCGTCTAACCCGAGTTAATGACGGTCGAGGGGTCAGCTTTGCAGTCAGTTTAAAATGTGGTCCCAGTTAGTGGACACAAGCCAACACACAATCCAACTTTGTATTCAAATTTAAGACGACCCTCGATTTTCACAGGTGGAAATTTGGTAAAAAAGATCGTCTTGGATTCGGGTATATATATACGGTGCTCATTTTGACGTGATGCTTCTCACTGCCGCCTCAACTTATTATCTCGGGCCTAATGCATCCTTTTCAGTGACATCTGGAATTCATCATCACTAGAGGAATATGAACCACTTCTTTGTGTTAGGTCTGTTTATATCCTATGTATACATTACTCTTTCATATCCTAAGTTGCTGACTGTAAAAATTCACAGAAAATTGGTTTGTCCAGCCATATCTGTCAGTTGATGACCAGAGTATGTGCATGAACATTGTTTCGTTAAGATGAGTATTGAACTTTTTGGTGAATCTGGAAGTTCCAGTAATTCAGAATATTTAAGGTAGTAATGAAGTGGCAACACAAGAAGATGTGATTAGGAGTAAATAAGAAGTGAGTCTTTCTCCTTTTTCTACTCTGATAACGGATTAAAAACACAGAATCTATGCCTGTTGTCAGATAGTATGCTATTCGATACAACTCACCTCAAAACATTTTATAGGCAGCATCAAAGGCACACATTGATACTGTGAGTTTTTCGCTATTTTAACTTTTATTGTTATTGCTCTAAACAAGTGTTTGTAATGAATATGAAGAGAAAAGATAAAAATGGTGCAACAACTTTCCAGAGGCAGAAAAATCTCAGATATTGTTACAGAATGTGTACATTCTGGATAGACTCAATAAGGGTGAAGGTTCAACATCTGTGGCGAGAGATTCGGGCCTCAATGAGGTGACTATATGCACAATAAAGAGAAAATACCATCAAGTGTAGCTGAAAGTGCACTAAAAGATGAAAAAAATGTCTTTTTACACTCAAAATGTTATTATACAAAAGATGCAGAAAGTGCTGATGTTTTGGATTGGACGGGGCACTGATAAGAGAGAAAGCCAAATAATTACACAATCATCTAAATGTGGAAGAATCATCTACTTCAAGGGAAGGCAGTGCAACCAAAGAATATCTTTTTCTCGCCAGTAAGGGGTAGTTCAAAAAATTCAAGAAGATGCATACCCTGCGCAATGTGAAGATGCATGGTGAAGCAGTATCAGCAGACTACGATGCAGCCAGTTATCGAGAAGAAGGGTTACGAACCAGAGCAAGTTTTAATTGTGGATGAGACTGGTTTGTTCTGGAAGAGAATGCCAAAGTGAACATTTATGAAGATGAGAAAGCTGCTCCAGGTTTTAAGGCTGAGAAAGATAGAGTGACCCTTCTCATCTGTGGAAATGCATCAGGAAATTTTATGGCAAAACCAATGCTGGTTTACGGAGCCTTGAATCCCTGTGCACTAAAGGATAAATGTCAGCTCCCAGTCTTTTGGAGGGCTTATCGACATGCATGGGTAACAGCAGAGATACGAGGCGCATTCAGTAAGTAAGAACTGACTGGGCATAGCGGCTGCGCAGGTGACACGCCCGCTTCCTGTGAAGGTCAGTCATCGTCTGTGCGTCAAGTGGAACATGTGTATTGCGTAGTATGGTTTTCATAATTTTTCCCCATTCGCTATAGTTGTTAAAGATGAATGCGTAAATCGAAAATCCTGCTACCTGTGAAGTGCAGTCGGTGATAAGATTTTTAAACGCTAAAAATGTGTCTGGCGGAAATTCACAGGCAGATTGTTGAAGTGTATGGTGAAGGTGTAATGAACAAAGGGAATGTGAGGAAATGGTGTCGGTTGTTTAATGAAGGTAGGACAAATGTACATGATGAGGAACGAAGTAGGTGCCCGTCTTTGGTCACGGATGATTTGAAGGAAGGTCTGAGTGCAAAAATTCAGGAAAACAGGCGTTTCACTATTTCTGAATTACACAAACAATTTCCAGTTATGTCTCGATCTCTGATCCACGAAATTGTTACGGAGCACCTCCATTACAAGAAACTTTGCACCAGATGGGTGCCAAAAATGTTGACGGACGCCCACAAGGAGAAATGCATGGTGGCTGCGTTGACATTTTTGAGCATTATCACAAAGACGGCGATGAGTTTCTCGACCACATTGTGACTGGTGATGAAACCTGGATTGCCCATATCACACCAGAAAGCAAGCAGCAGTGCTTACAGTGACAGCATACTGGGTCCCCAAAGCCGAAAAAGTTCAAGCAGACGCTGTCGGCCCGGAAAATCATGGCCACAGTCTTTTGGGACTGCAAAGGCATCCTTCTTGTGGAATTTATGCCACAAAGGACGACCATCAATGCTGAGTCATACTGTGAAACACTAAAGAAGCTACGGCGGACAATTCAGAACTGACGACGAGGCCTACTGACTAGGGCGGAGCAAAAAAATATGTTTTTCAAATTTCGGTATGCCTGACCCGGGAAAGTCTGCCTTTTTGGCCCCAAACTACAGCATTTTTTCCGTCCCGCTGTCAAAAAATTTTTAAAGGTGCCACATTGCTGTAAAATTTCGAATTTTTATTAAAATTCACCAAAAGGTTACGCAGCATAGGATCGTTCATGCTAAGTAAGTATTTGTTTACTATTTGTGACATAAAGTCCAAGGATGATAACGAATGGGATCCAAACTTCAAGGAGGTGGCAGATATTGTTGTCCCGAAGATCAAAGAGATCTGGATCCGTGCGTCATTACCGATAGTGTCACATCAACGAGTATTGAGTTTACTTCAATCTCTCCATGACAAATACAGAAACATAAAGAAATCTGTGAAGCGCTGTAGAAGTAAAACAGTGGAAGACTTCTTGAAAAGTGCAAGAGAGAGTTTGCTTGATATCTGTGCATGCAAGTGTAAAGAGTTTGAAGAATGCTCATGTTCCACACAAAAGAAGGTTCCCGTGATAGAGCGTGAATTCTTGTGTGATCAACGCACTCTCAGAAAAATGTGCATGGCAGCTGTTGACAAGAAGGTAACGAAGAAATTGAAGAACAAAGAGGAGAAGTTGAGGGTCATGGTACAGAGGAAGCACAAAATGGAGATGGAAAAGAAGCAGTTTGGTGAGTAGGTTAAGGAAGTGGACAGCAGTACCACGGGAAGTGCGTCGGATTCTGAGAGGAAAACGGATAAAGACAGCGATTTTGAAGTGAAGGAACCCGCACTAGGAGCCGGTACCAGTCAAATGAGAATGCCCATGCATCATGTTGCTGAGGCTGCTGACTGCACTGGTGTCTCTGACAGGGCCACAGCCCTCATAGCATCCACAGCACTTGCGGATGCAAATCGTATCACGGAGGAGGATGCCTCTTTGGTTGTTGACAGAAGCAAAGTATGAAGAGAGAGGTAAAGGATCCGTGAGGAGACCAAAGAAGAAGATGCTGCCAACCGCTCTCCACTAAATGCTCTGTATTTTGATGGGAGAAAAGATAAAACTCTCACTATAGAGGAAAAAGATGGAAAGCTATATGAAAGCGTTGTGACTGAGGAGCACATAGTGTTGATTCAGAGCCAGATTCACAGTACATCTGTCACATAACTCCCTCCTCAGGAAGTGCTGCAGATATCACATCCGCTATCATCGACTGCCTAGAGGAAAAGAACATTCTCCTCTCAAACTTAAATGCAATCGGCTGCGACGGAACTAGCACTAATTCTGGCAGCAAAGGCGGGATCATTCACCTGATTGAGAACAAGCTGGAAAAACCTCTCCAGTCGCTTGTATGCCTCTTGCCCGCCAACGAGCTGCCCCTGAGGTATCTCCTGACAACACTGGATGGCGACACTGCAGGTCCATACTTGTACTCTGCTTCCATAGGCATGTAGCTGAAAAGTTGCGAATAGCTCCCTGTCGTAAAATTCAAAAAGATTCCCTTCATGCTAGACAGTGTTGATGCTACGGATTTAAGTACTGATCAAAGCTACCTCCTGGATATTTGCAGAGGTATAAACGATGGAACGTGCCCATAAGACCTAGCCGCTAGATTCCCAGGCAAATTGTCTCACTCAAGATGGCTCACCTGTGCAAATAGGATACTTAGACAGTATGTTGCAACAAAGAGGCCCTCCCAGAAACTCGTTCAGTTGGTCAACTATGTTATGCATGTCTATGCACCTGTTTAGTTTACCATAAAGTGCAATCCGTCCTGCATCGAGGATGCACATCACATTTGAAAACTGGTCAGGCTCTCAAGAGCACAGCCTAAATCAGTGAGAGAAATAATCGATTCTGTGATTCAGCGGAACGCGTATTTTGTGCTCCCTGAAAACTTACTTATCTGCATGTTGGTGGACAGCAGGGAGGAAGTGTGGAACGATGCACTCAACAAGATACTGCAGGCAAGAGCCACATGCAAAGGGAATCGTGTTCGACTTTTCAAGACACCAGCTCTTAATTTTTCTGCCGAAGATTATGTGTAGTTCATAAATCTGCAAGACTGCGACATTACATCACCGCCTGTCTTACACGACTGAAGTCGAGAGCAAAAATGCCAAAATTGAAGATGAAAGCTGACACCAGTATTTTCACCAAAAAAATGAAAAAGTTTGTGAAGAGTGCCCATACGGTAGGATGGTTGGGTTGGGCACAGGCAGAACTCGAGTGCAGCCACCCCCCCATGGTGAGTTCTGGGTTGTTTAGGATGCTAAATATCCAGAGCAAGCGAAGAGCTGCACAAAGTGGACTAAAGGTGTAATATACTAAAAATTCGTAACTTTGACAGTGATGCGGCACCTTTAAAAATTTGTTTGTTGACAGCGGGACGGAAAAAATGCTGTAGTTTGGGGCCAAAAAGGCAGACTTTCCCGGGTCAGGTGTACCGAAATTCGAAAAAAACATTTTTTCACTCTGCCCTACTACCCTACTGACAAGTGGAGTTTGTTTGATGCACGACAGTGCGTGACCGCACGCCACCGCCTGTACACGCACATTACTCGAACAGTTCACGTGGGAAATTTTTGAGCATCCTCCATACAGTCCTGACCTTGCACCTAGTGATTATCACTTGTTTCTCCACCTCAAGAAATTTTTGGGCAGCCAGAGTCTGGGGAGTGATCAACAGACAAAAGACGTCGTGCAGGACTGGCTGAAAGGCTTGGCGGCGAGCTTCTGCGATGAAGGCATACAAAAGCTGGTCCCACGATATGATAAGTGCCTTAATTTACATGGTGACTGTGTGGAGAAGTAGTTTAATGTATGTACCAACATGTTGCAATAAAGATATTTTTTAAAAATTCTTTAAACGTTTTTTACACCCAACCGGTTCTTACATTCTGGATGCGTCTCGTATTTTTAGAATGTTTTCATGATTGTTTTGTGCTTGATATTGGACAGGTATCTGTTATAAAAAAAACCTTGCATGTAATGCTCTTCTGATCCTAGATAATGTGCCAGATCACTCTGGAAGCCTTGAATGTGTGCATTCAAACGTGGATGTGGTCTTTCTTCTATCGAATACCACGTCACTCCTCCAGCCTCTCAGCCAAGGCATTATAGCAATTTTAATGGCATGCTACACTCGCCGCACATTCCATAACATCTTAAATGCAATGGAAAATTACCCTAATTTGGCAGTAAGTCAGTGCTGGGAAACTACAATATCACGTAATGTATTAGTTATATAATAGAATCGCAGAATGAAATGAAGCCATCCACAATCAACTCATTTTGGAAGCAATTGTGGGGGAGGCAGTAATTGACTACCCAAGTTTTCTTATAGTGCGAGAGAAGGTGGAAAAGATAATGGAGATGGGTCAACATGTTGGAGGAGGCGGATTTGATGATCTTCAGGCAAAAGAGGTAGAGGAGCTACTAGCATCTCACAACACCAATTTGAATGAAGAAGAGCTTGGGGAGCTAATTCAGCTGGGCAGCAGTAACGATGAAAATGAAGACGAGGTGGTGGTGACCACTAAGTCAAAACTGACGATGAACACCCTGGACAAGGTTTTTCAATTGGCCAAGGAACTTGAAGACCTATTATTGCTGTGGATTCACTCATGGAGCAGATCTTGAAGTTCAAGAGAGAGATTGAGAATGTGTTAGCTTCATACAGGGAAGAGTACAAAGACATACAAAATAAAGCCAAGCAGCTGTCCATCACAAGTGTTTTCTGCAAGTCTACCTCGACCAGGTCCTTTCAACAGACAGCATTTCATCATTAAAGGTTATAATTAACCTAGATATCATTAACATTTTGATTTAATCTTTTTTATATTTAACGTTTGATAAATTTAAATATTTTTTAGTTTATTATCCTTTGACATAACATTTTGTTGCTGTAAAATGCTTATTTTCTAAAGGCTATGATTGATGTAGCTGATAATCCTAAGAATCTGAAATTAACCCTTCAATGCCCATAAGCCTTATGTATCTTTTAACATGGTGTCGATATACATGGAGTTCTTCAGGAATGAAACCCCTGTGTAAATGAAGGGTTGACTGTATATATCTTATAATATAAACAACAGTGTCACAATGTCACTTTGTCATGTAATGCTTTTTGAAGTTTAATATCTCACAAATGACTGAACCAAATATGATGAAATTTTCAGGATAGCGTTATGATATAACAACAAAAAGTTTTAATGTATCGAACTTGAGATCAAAGATCCGAGTTCGATTCCAGGAGTTAATTTGCATTTCCCATTAGGTAACACGTAAAAATGGACATTTCGACGTGCAGGCTTTCATTCTTTTTTAGATTAAAATTAGAAAGAATTGACCTACAATCTTTGGATATAAACCTTTTGAAGAAAACATTATAAAGTTTCTTATTCTGTTCATCTTTTTCCGCCTACAGTTCAAAATTTCTCAATGTAAACGTTTAATTCACACAGTTTGAGTAAATCTTGCCATTTTAACAGGATGTTGCCTTGCCTACCAATTCCACTGTTAGACCTCTATATCATATTGTTAATTCAATCCTTATGCCTATAAACGTGCTTTGAATGCTTTTAATATGAGAGAGGGGGGGTAGAGGGGGGAGCGAGAGGGAGGGGGTGAGGGAAGTAGAGGAGAGAGGGGGAAAAAAGGGGAGGGGAGAGAGAGGGGAGGGAGAGGATGTGAGAGGGGGAGAGGGAGGGGGAGAGGGGAGGAGAGGGAGGGGGAGAGAGAGGGTGTGAGAGGGAGGAAAAGAGAGGCAACTATTATAAGTTTAACTAAAGATAGTCCGTCAACAACAGAATATTCACTAGAAATGTTGTATATGGCAAAATATTTCAATGTAAAAGTGTGATAATAATTATTTTAAATGCAAATAATAATAATCTATCTATCTACCTATAATTCTTCCGTTGATATTTCAATGGGCAGTACACTAGTTAATATATTATATATTTATTTAAATGTTTAAGTATTTTATGAAAAAATATTTCAGTGGCTAAAACATTTTTCAGTATACAACTGCAAACTAATATTTGGTTAAAATTAAGATAAAAATTGATTAAATCATATACAAAACTGAATCTGTAAATTAATTTTTTATAGAAATAACATTTGTGTAAATTGAAAATGAGGGTAAAACCCTTATTACAAGAAATCTGTGATACAAATTGATTGTGAGATTCTGTATAGCAATTGTTGATTGTGGAAATTGCCTGTCTTCTAAATATTCTTTATAAAAAGAATTTTATGTATATATAATAAATGAAATAATTTATAAAAAACATAAAGCTCACCCATATAGAAAATACTTTAGGTGCTGATGTTATGCTTCCTGTAGGAGAGAGGACTACTGGGATGTGTTGCATTGAAACAGATGATATGTAAATTTCTCCTATGAGCTGAATAATAGCACTTCCGTGTGATCCTTTAAATGCCCAGCATTGTCCTGGAAGTACTCCAGGCTTTGAATGTAATGAGATATTTTGTTTATATTTATTACATCTGAACTTTTTCAAATTAACCTTATAATTTCATTCTTGTAGAATAAGAAAATTTTGACATTTCAAATATTTAGTATTATATTAATAGTAGTCAGCTTATTAATGCAATATTTTTTATTTTAAACACCATATCATAATGGGTTTATATTTCACAATTTAATTGCAAGTGGCTGATATAAAGATTTTTAAATGTAGGGGAAATGTCTTATGTAAGGATATATATTGTTTCATAATTAAAATTGATAAGATTGATATGTTTACATCCATTAGATAGCAAAGTTACAATTATTACCTGAATTATTGCCTGAGGATTACCTTTTTCGCATATAGGTATGCCAAAAAAGGAATGGGTTGTGGTCTGAGTGTAAGTTTCAGTATTTCGAGTGTTTATCACCCTTCCACCTTCAAATGTAAATTTAGAAAACTAAATGCATAATAGAGAAAACTTTTTAAAACTTTAAGTGCAGAAAAATAGGAGGAGATAGAACTAGGACCATTAAAATCAAGCATTTTCTTAATTGATGTAATTGACTATTGAAATATATAATTTCACATCATTATTCCAGTTACTTGGAAAAAATTTATCATTTATGAAATTTTTTGAAATATTATTTCAAATGTGGATTTAATATTTTATTGAATTTATTACCTGTTGATTCCAAAGCAAAGTCCGCCTTAGCACTTATATCAGTACTAAAATCTCTCTTAATTATCTCTTGTAATGGTTTTATAGCTCTGGATATTGCATCATTAAGATAGCTTGTTTGTCCATTGATTTCTTTGAAACAAAAATATAAACCTTAAACTAAACAATATAAAAAAATGCACTTAAGGCATGAAAACATTAAACATGTTCACAGCAGTTGAAGGGTTAAATATATATTATGGATATTTCACTGAGGAAAGAAGTTAGGTGAAGGCAGTGCTTTTTTGTGATGGCATGCTCTGGTACGGCATACCAGCACCTTTTTTCATAGAAACAACATATGTCTATAAATGTTAAACATTTTGATATTTATTATGTACTAGGGGGCACCGCCCCCTACTCACTGCCACTCACTAACCCCCGGCTCAGTCGCTACAGCTACAGAAATATGTAACGTCATTGTGCTAGTTCCGAATTCGGCCACAGACCCCCTCTGCTAACACCGCTGTCACAGTGTCAAGGTCAAGTTACACATGATACATTACGATTTTCTAATATAGAGAGATTTTTTATTTGTATTATTAAATTTATTATTAAAAGTTCAACACAAATTCAATAGAGCAGGAGGAGGAGGCATAGGAAGAGGAGTGAGAGAGGATTTCAATATTTATTAAGATATGAATACTGGCAACTCTTTTTACTTTCTCCATACGTAGTAATGGGAAAGTATTGTGCACATGAAAAAAATTGACTTCGACATTTCAACGGAAATATACGTTTTGAGGTCCCTAGAACACGTTTAGACTATTTTCGGAATGATGTCTGTGTGTGTGTGTGATTGTGGGCATTCTAACTCAAAAAGTACTTGCCATATCATTACTAAATTTCATATATAACACTTTAACATGAGCACAACGAGCTGATTAGTTTTTGGACAATAATGGTTAACTGGAAATCTAGGTTTACTCGAAACCCGATTCAGTTTTTGCGATATTTCTCCATTAAAACATCATTATTGTATATATAATTCTATACAAATGTTATAGAGAATGTAATTTCCTACAACTTTCATTTGAAACAATTTTCCATAGCAGTTATTGTTTAGGAATTATTTATAAATAATCGGTTTTTTTGGTTTCCATCAAATATCTCCTTAAAAATGCCCTTATTGGTAATCTTTGTGAGGACCAAAGTTATAGAAAATAATATTTATTTCCGGTTTTGTTTGGAACAAATTTTCATAGAATCATCGATTTTGGAGATATTCAACTTTTTTATTTTCATATCGTTACCAAACTTCATATATAACACTTTAGCATGAGGACAAAGAACTGATTAGTTTTTGGACAATAACGGTTAACCAGAAGTCGAGGTTTATTGGAAACTCGATTCGGTTTTTGCGATATTTCTCCGTTAAAACATCATTTTATCGTATATACAATTCTATACAAATGTTAAAGAGAATTTAATTTCCTACAACTTTCATTTGAAACAATTTTCCATAGCAGTTATTGTTTAGGAATTATTTTTAAATGTTTTTTCGGTATCCGTCAAATATCTCCTTAAAAACATCGTTATTTGTAATCTTCATGAGGACCAAAGTTGTAGAGAATAATATTTCTTCCAGGTTTTGTTTGAAACAAATTTTCGTAGAACCATACTGGAAATTAAGAAAAAGCAAAATATCTCCGAAATGGATGGTTCTACGAAAATTTGTTTCAAACAAAACTCGGAAGAAATATTATTCTCTACAACATTGGTCCTCACGAAGATTACCAATAACAATGTGTTTAAGGCAGTGCTGGCAAACAAAAAAATTGATTTGTTGTGTTTTTCGTTACGGCCAAAAAAGCAATTTCATTTTTCGTTACGATAAAATCTACATTTCGTTTTTCGTTACGTTTAACGTTATAACGAAATAATTGCTTATGAGTACTTTTTATTTGATATTTATACCTCGTAAGTTTAAGTTTTTCATTTAGAATTATAGTTAAAAAAATTTTACAGACATATGTTGCAGATAAGGAACATTTTTAAGTTTTCTAAGGAGTCGGAACAGATTTAGTTGTTTTTTTGATCATGCATACAAATTAGGATTTTTATATCCAACATTTAATAATCAAGGTTAATTGCCTTAACCCACATTAAGTACAAAAATAATGTAATAATTATAATAAAATATTGCAATGCTCATGTCGCATCGTAGAATTTTTTATAAGTAACTCGGAAAGTACACCGGCTGTACCAATTCTAATTCTTGCAACAGACCTAAAATTCAACGAAAACAAAGAAAATTGTCGAAATTTCAAGTTTTCCTCTCTGGGGTTTATTTTAAACCTTGACTTCCGGTTAACCGGTATTGTCCAAAAACTAATCAGTTCTTTGTGCTCATGTTAAAGTGTTATATATGAAGTTTGGTATCGATATGTCAAGTACTCTTTGAGTTAGTGCGCCCACAATAACATATCCACGCAGACATCATTCCGAAAATAATCTAAACATGTTCTAGGGATCTCAAAACGTGTATTTTCGTTGAAATCTCGAAGTCGATTTTTTTCGTGAAGACAACACTTTCCCATTACTACGTATGGAGAAAGTAAAACAAGTTTGGAAAGTGTACAACGTATCACAAATGGGCGCATTTCGTGCAATGGAGTATTAGAAAGCAATTATATACCTGTACGTAAGGGAAATAGTGTTTTAAAGTTCTTTTCTTCATCATAAATAATCCATTTTCTTCCTATTTAATAATATTACATGCACACGTAAGGAAATTAAACGTTTTTTTGGAAGATTATGTTAGCAACAATGAAGTAACCATGCAAGAAATTTTCTAACTTCAACTCCATATAAGACTTTCTTGTTTGATTTTCTCGATAACGGCTACTCCTACGATAAAAATGTATAGGTAAGGAAATACTCTTCTTTACCAGTTCTACAACTTTTATTTGAAAAATATTTTGATATGAGCAATACTTTACGAGATATGACGAAAATTTTATTTTTGTCCCCAGTAAAGTGGTACCCCTGATTGGCATACGTGATTCATTTTTGAGATTTTCTTATTATATTTGATTGAAAGTCCTTAATATCAAATTTCATGAAAATCCGTTAGGTAGAAGCCGAGAACGAACATGGGGATGGATGGACTGACCGACGATAATAGGTGCTCACGCTGTAAGCGAAACGCACCTAAAAAGCACTGGGTAAAACTATGTATGGCAGGGGACACAACTTATGGCCTGTGGTCTATATGTGGCACATGCAGAGTATTCATGTGGCTCACAAAAAAGTAAGTTATATAATTATGCAGACCAAATTCAAATGTATATTAATTCTTATAAGATATGCCAGTTAAATCTTTGAAAATAATCTTCTAAATATAAGGCACATATTAAATCAACTTTTTCAAATTATCCACAGCTTACTGTCTATTTCCATTTAACAAACATATACAATTAGGGTAAAAGAGAATGTTTCGTATGTTGACAGTGTTTTTGTCACTGTCCAAAAGACCTAAACTGTGAAACCAAATCTAGTATTTTCATAATGAATGGCGCTATGTGTTTTAAAAGCGCATAGGATGAGAGGGCAATTTCTGCATCTAGTAGAATGAAAGATAGACTGTTTATAGATGATGAAACATCTTGAGGAGTAGGAAAGCCAGTGACATGGAATACAGCCTGCAGTTTTGGATCCGTGTCTTAATGTAGCACATGGGTTCATTACAGTGCCACCAACCCAGCCCACATGCCAATGTGAGTTTGAGACACCTCATGTATGGTTTATGTTGTAAAACAAAAACATCTCAGATTTCATTTAGTGAATCTTCACCAAAAAAGTAAACTTCATTATGGTCTTAAAATTAAAAGTTTTAAAATAATTTGGTGTTTTCTTTAACCTTAATTACTTTTGTGTGTTTTTATATGCAATCTAATAGTTTTTTTTATAATTAATGAAAATTTTTGTATGCAGTCAAAGGTAAGACATATTTACCAAAATTAGAATAGATTTTGTGAGGTTTTCAAATTTTTAGATAACAGAAGTCCTTGAACACAGACATCTGGAATACTCTTGAAACAATGATTAAATTGGCCTTGGTAGAAGGGTGGTTAGAGTATCTGCCGATGAGTACTGAGGTCGTGGGTTCGAATCCCACCGAGGGCATGGATGATTGTGATTATCATAATGCAAGAATGGACTAAATAAGTAGTTTAATACAAGTATCACCCTTGAAAATAAAGTTGAATTATTATTATTAAAATTTACCAAACTCCTTTATGTAGTCAAGGCAGTTTATATGATTATGTAATTTGAAATAAATTTAACATAGGAAGACATTTATAAATATAGTTGCATGTACACTGCCCTTATTTCTTAATTTTACCTGTAAAAAATGAAGATTTGAATACATAATCAGAAAAGTCTAAAGTGTAAAATAATCATTAAGTGTCATTAAGACACAATTAGATAAATAGCTCTGGTGCTGAATAATTCTCCTGTTTCAGAATTTGGAATTCTTAAATAGTAGAATCAGTCTGCCATGTTATTTCAGTGATAGAACATCCACCCAGCAAATGGAAGACCTAAGTACGATGGCAGAATTATTCTCCTGATTTCTGATTTATCTAATTTCTCACTTAACAAATACTTTTCGTGAAATCTTTCTTAGGATAAACTCTAGGTCCCACACGATTAAATTTTTGATAAAATATGGTAGTAAGCACTTTAATTAGTTGTAGACAGGAAAACTCAAACCAAATCACTTAAATATAATGTCACCACAAGTTAAATATTCTCCCTTATTTCTCTGGTTCAACTATTTCCTATCCAAATAGATGCCGTAAGTAGGGCTGCCATACATCCTCATTTTCCCAGACATGTCCTCATTTTTCACGTTGGATGAACCGTCCAGGAGGCATTTCTAAAATTTCAATAATGTCTGGAATTTTGCCACTCAAAAGTCCAAACTCTCCTGATCTTCACTATTGATTAAACTTTGTGAAGTATACCTCCATCAGCCCCTTCCAAATGCCTCAGTTCACTGCCTTAAAGTCGGTGGAAGGGTGTAAATGGAGGCTAAAGGGCGAAGCACAGTGATGTCCTCGGACACTGGTAGGTTCAACCATACTGTGTAGTCTTTCTGCAATATCTCCGGCCAAAGTGAAAGTGGTATTCACCAACCTGCTCTGGGCCAGCGTGGTGTTTTAAGACCCACAATACCCCCATGACATGTACATCCATAAAAAATGGCCCTCATTCTCTGGTAACTGGATTGCCTCTGACCGTGGCAGTGGTCAGGAACAAGGCATGAAGGCAGAGGGTGTTAAGAATCCCCGGAGGTTAAACGCCCTCTGCCACTCTATCTCATCCTTACCCAATTCCTTTCACCTCAACCTAACTACCTTTAACTGCCGGACTTTGTCCATTGAAGATAAACTTCAAGAGCTCCAAGAACAACTGGAGAAGATCAAGTGGGACGTTTTAGGGCTTAGTGAGGTGAGAAGAATAGGTGAAGGCCTATTGGAGTTGAAGAGTGGACATATTTTTTATTACAGGGGAACTGACACAGGAAGAACAGGAGGAACTGGATTCATCACCCACAAAACATTGAAGAATATTATCGTGGAAATGGAAAGTTCATCCGAGCGGGCAGCTAGACTAGTGCTTCAAATAAATAAAAGATATCAACTTCAAATAGTCCAAGTTTATGCGCCAACATCATCATACTCGGAAGAGGAAGTAGAAGATTTCTACCAAGAAGTTGGAGAACTGCACGACAAAGGAAGCTGCCATCTAAAAGTGGTCATGGGCAATTTAAATGCCACGGTAGGAGAACAAAAGAAAGATGACAGCACAGTTAGAAAATGGGGCTATGGAGACAGAAATGAACAAGGAGACTGACTTGTAGACTTTGCTGAATGTACTAGTCTACATATAATGAACACACTCTTCAAAAAGAGTCAATAGAAAATGGACCTGGAAAGGACCCAATGGTATCAAAAATGAAATTGACTACATACTAGTCAATAAAAAGCACGTGGCTGAAGATTGTTCTTTCCTCAACCAGTTTAAAACTGGAAGTGACCATCGATTGGTAATTATATTTATAATATAATGGCCCAGGTATGTTGGTTGGTAGGTTGGTCGGTCACGCTATTCCTTAGGCCGTGCCTCTGGTAGCAAATTATGGTATTAACTCGAGAAAGAATCAAGATAGAATCTCAAAATTTGGCAGGAATGCTCGATTAACATATTTTAAAGTAATGACGAAAATAAATCTCAAAAAAGGTCCTGGGTTCGACTCCAAGGAAGATATTTCCATTTTCCGTAAGGTGATGTGCAGGCTTTTATTGTTTTGGAAATTAGAAGGAATTAACCTACGATCTTCGGATCTGAACCATTTTGAAGAAAAAATTACAAAGTTTCTTATCCTGTTCATCTTTTTCTGCATACAATTCGAAATCTATCATGCTATACGTTTAATTCACATATTTTGTGGAAATATTGCCATTTTAACGGGATGTTGCCTTGGCTACCAATTCCATTGTTAGACCTCTATATCATATTGTTAATTCAATCCTTATGGGTGTAAGCGTGCTTTGAATTCTTTTAATAAAATCTGATGTGGCCAACACATGACTTTCACCATATTTGGGGTATAGATATTTAAATTATTATGAATAGTATTATGAGGCAAAATTGTAATTTCGTATCATAAAAGAATACAGTCATCATTATTGCAGTAAATTACGTATATTTTGAATTTTTACAGAATTCACCTCTACATGGTGCTGGTGCTGTATACTGGTATTAAGAAAAAGCAAAATATATCCGAAATGGATGGTCCTACGAAAATTTGTTTCAAACAAAACTTGGAAGAAGTATTATTCTCTACAACTTTGGTCCTCACGAAGATTACCAATAACGATGTTTTTAAGGAGATATTTAACGGAAACCGAAAAACATTATTTATAAATAATTCCTAAACAATAACTGCTATAGAAAATTGTTTCAAATGAAAGTTGTAGGAAATTATATTCTGTATAACCTTTGTATAGAATTGTATATACAATAATGATGTTTTAATGGAGAAATATCACAAAAACCGAATCGGGTTTCGAACAAACCTTGACTTCCGGTTAACCGTTATTGTCCAAAAACTAATCAGTTCTTTGTGCTTATGGTAAAGTGTTATATATGAAGTTTGGTAACGATATGGCACATACTTTTTGAGTTAGAGCACCCACAATCACATACACATGCGCACATACACACAGACATCATTCCGAAAATAATCTAAACGTGTTCTAAGGACCTCAAAACATGTATTTCCGTTGAAATCTCGAAGTCGATTTTTTTCGTGATCACAATACTTTCGCATTACTTCGTATGGAGAAAGTAAAGATAGGGAGGGAGAGAGAGGGATGATAATGGAGGGGGAGAGAGGAAGGGAGGTGGAGAGAGATAGGGAGGGAAGGGGGGAGAGGGAATGAGGGGGAGGGGTGGAGAGAGGGGATGAGGGGGAGGGGTGGAGAGAGGAATGAGGGGGGAAGTGTTGGAGAGAGTGGGAGTGAGGGGAAGAAGGGAGGAAGAAAGAGGGAGACAGACTAATGACTTTATTGAGGGCAAAATTGAGGCTATATAGTCCCTTCTTATGTTTAAGAGAGAGGGAGGGAGAGAGAGTGATGGGGAGGGAGGGGGAGAAGGAAAGGAGAGGGTGGAAGGTAGGGGGAGGGAGGGAGGCAACTATGTTAACGTTAACTAAAGATATCCTGTCATATTGACAAGCTTTTATACTAGTATATAGAATAAAGTTCAACTCAGAGTTGGAAAAAGAAGCCTAAGACTAATATCAACACGCTTGCCAAAAGAACAAAAAGATGAATTTCAGCTCCAACTGAAAAATCAATTCAGTGCGCTGGAAGACCAAGATGTTGAATCACAATTAACAGAGATACTCAAGAAAACCACTCAAGAAATGGGTGGAACAGTTAAAACCAAACCAGAGAAAAAGTTAACAGAAGAAACTAGACAGCCGATGGAAAAAAGAAGGAAAATGAAAATAACTAATGATCCTAAAGAAATGATCCATTTTGCAGAACTAAATAAAACTATAAGGAAGTGCATCAAAGAAGATGTGAAGAAATATAATTATGAGCTAATCGAGAAAATGATAGAAAACAATAGAAGCTACAAGAAAATGTAGCAACATCTCTCAATTGTTAAGAGACAGCTGGTGGCCTTGATGCTAGATCATATATACATCATGATTGTCTTAAAAACGGCTACAACTATTGTGATCAAATTTTGTACAGTTACTTGAGTTTACGTCTGCAATAATACTACATATTTCACATTTCTCAAAGAATGAATATAAGGCTAGTTCTTGGGCAACTTTAATAAAAATTGGATTTTTGAAAAAATGGCTAAAACGATTTTCATCAAATTTAGTATAGTTATTTAAATTGATGTTTATAGTAATTCTACATAGTTCATATTTTTCAAAAGATAACTAAACGATTCATTATATGAGAAAGTTTGTACAATGTACAGTAGCGCTTTATCCACTAGGCCAAGTAGGCAACTGCCTATGGGCACCAAATTTTAATGGGTGCGGGGGTGCCAAATTTAAAAGAAACAGGTGCTTAATTTTTAAAGTTTATGGCAAAAAGTATGAGTTTGAGAGGGCACATAAATTTAATTTGCCTACGGTCACACAATGTCTTAAAGTGCCGCTGACAATGTATGTTGTACTTCTGGTTGTGAGTAATTTAAAATGATGAGGGCACTTGGTGTTGGTGTTTGGTCATGTGAAGACATTGAAGGCCTTATTTTTGTCACAAGAAATGCCACCAAAGGTTTTAAAGAATTTTTTTGAAGATGAATTTAGTGAAATTTATCTTCTTTCCCAAAGGAGTCAATATAAATTCATTTCACGTAGAGTAAAGGAAATGTTGGAAGAGAGGGGAGAAGAGGGATATTCACGGAAATGTGATGTTTTCATGAGAAATGTCCAAAATTTATATTTAGGTTGCATTAACTATCTGGACATGTGGTTAAAACCACTGATGGAATTTCTCCTTCAAATGAATGTCCCTAAGGGAGCTACTTGAATGGGAAAATGTGCAGTTACCGTATATACTCGTGTATATGCCGACTCCATGTATAGTATGACCCCTGGTTTTTTGGTGAACAAACCTGATTTTTTCATATATCTCGTTTATAGTACAACCCCAGCTTTTCACCATGGTCGATATATTTCGTTTCGATAGCTTGATGGTTACGAGCGAGATATATCGAACAACCTTGATTTTCCACACCACCATGGAATAGACCGTAAATGTCATAAATAGTATTTCTTGCGAGTACACTAAAATTCGGACAGGTTAAGTATCTTACTCCTAAAACATTTAATAAAAAGTGATATGAATCATGATTGCACAAGATGAAATAAAATCGTTTCAATTCTAGTACGTCTGGATTACGTTCCGCGTACGTAATGGTTCCAACCACTCATCTGTTTAATAGGTAGGGATAACGGATAAAAAGAAATTACTTTGTAATATTCCACAGTCTTTATTGTTTCTTCAATCACACACCGACCGGTTTCCACTACAAAATCATTCTAATGGTGTTACTAACCGACGTAACACTTTTAGAATGACTTTGTAGTGGAAACCGATCGGTGTGTGATTGAAGAAACAATAAAGACTGTTGAATATTACAAAGTAATTTCTTTTTCCCAAGATGTCGAAATTCCATAAAGTTACGCCGTCTTCGATCTTTTAGTCCAACTCGTTCCAATCCATCCCTTGTAAAAAGATGCAAACAAAGATGTACATCCATAAAATTCAAGAAAGGAAGTGCCCGTAAATTGTCACTTATATCAAGTATTTGTGAATTTGAAGCTGTATATGTGAAAAAGATTCTACTCTTCACGAAGCAACATAACAACGATAAAGGACCTCACTGTTAAGGTTAGCCTACCATTAGAATGCGTGCGGGTGGCATAACTTCACCAAAAATGCCCGTGAAGATACATGAATTTTAAATCCTCAAATGCATTACTCGTGTATAGTACGATCCCCAATTTTTGCAATAAAAATTTGGTCGTAAATACTCGTACTATACAGGAGTATATACGGTATTCATAATTTACTTTTGCACAAGAGGAGTGAGTATTGATGATGCAAAGTGCTTTGACCAATTTTGTCATCTAAGAAAGTTTGTTGCAGAAAATACTGATGTTTATGGTGATTCTGTGCCTTCAAATGCAAGATGGGTTAATTATTTTAACAAATGTAGCAATCAGGAATTGTTTTCCGAACTGTTAATAATTGCCCAGTTTTTCTTCTCCATTCATCTCATAATGCATCTATTGAAAGGTTTTCGATGATGGAAATGCATTGGTCAAAGGAAAGAAACTGTCTTACTGTGGAATCGATAAAAGGAATCCTGTTGACAAAGTTTAATTTTCGAACTATGACATGTAAATCTTTTCATTCATATTTGTCTGGCAAACCTGAGTTATTGCAGAAAATTT
This sequence comes from Uropetala carovei, assembly GCA_036926305.1. Taxonomy (NCBI): domain Eukaryota; kingdom Metazoa; phylum Arthropoda; class Insecta; order Odonata; family Petaluridae; genus Uropetala; species Uropetala carovei. The sequence goes on from JAXCHB010000115.1 coordinate 664,424, forward strand.
GATCTGTGGATAAATATAAATGGACATCTAAATGTTAAATAAATTGTGCTGAATAAAATTAAAAATTTTGTTTTCCTTTATCCATATAATTATAAGTAATTATATCGTAAGATTTCCTTTTGAGAATATAAATTTTTCATGTTGATGTTAAAAGTTGAATTTGGGAATCTATTTTAGATCATTTTGCTATTATGAGGAATGATAGATTTCAATTGATTAAATTATGGTTTGTTAATATATTATTTTGCCTATGAACTTAAATTTAAACATTTGCTTTGAGTGTGTCTTAAAAATATATCAAATATATATGCCCTCTGTATCTGAAATAAAATTGGCAGAATGGCATAGTGAAGTATTCCAGATATGAAAGTGCAGAGCTGTGCACACATGCAGTTGGACACCGAATCGCTCAAGGCATAAAACCATAAATGATATGCATTTTTTTTACCCTTCATTTTGGCTAACTCCTGTGCTCTGGAAAATTTTATAGTCTGGCATAGCCTTTGTCCAAAGGGCATCGGACTAAAGATACAAATCTATAGAAGTGTAGCATATGGTATTAGTTGGAGCCAGTTTTAGATGTGGGTGACCATCAGGGCAACTCACAATCAGTTTTAGAGGCATCTAACACAATCCCCAATTTCTGCATGAAGCAAGCAGGCCATACTCAGACATATTTTAGCATGAGATATGGTTTGCGTATTGTTCTTAGCTGTACAGGGCAGTATTCATAACGTGGCAAAAATATTTCCGTAAAATGTTGGGAACAACTGATTTATATGCTATGATATACAGTAATGACTGCTGATTAAAATAAGTGCAAAATTGATTTAATATGAATGCTATCTATATACATCTGATTAAAAGAATCTGCTTACCTTGGACAACATCATCTTTTAGTTTTACAGTTGATTCAGATAATTTTGGTAGTAAGTTTTTCATTTCTGTCATAACCTTTAAAATATTTTCAACTGCTAAAGCAGTTCCTTGCATATTCTTCTGACATGCAATATTTATTAAGATATGCTATTATCAAATTTACATATATTTGTAATTTAGTTATTATTATTTTAAGAAATAGCAAAACTAAAATCATTCAATATGGGCTCATTCACAGAAAATTATTTGATGAGCTTGTAGAAATAAATAACCTAATGGGCAATGGATTCATATAAACATATTTATATTTCGTAAAAATAGAATATTCTAATATTTTTTGTTTCAATTTCTACCAATTACATAATCATTCTATTTCTCCTAGGGATACACTGCTTCTATTATGATGTAGTCTAGGAAGGAGGAGGAGAGGAGGATCCAAGCAAGAAGGGGATGATTTAGGAAGGAGAATGAAAGAGAGATATATTTGACTGACAGTATTGAGTCTATGACTTTTCTATTTTTAATACTTGAGAAAAATCCTAGGAATGGTTGTGGCTGGGAAGGTGTTTAGCCAAATGACTGGCATATGATATCTTTATGAAGCAAGCTTTGGGGTCTAGTGTTTTACGTGTTTGGCTAGAGTAGAAAGCATTACAGTTTTTTGAGGTAATTTATAAATTCTAATTTAAAGAATATGTCAAAATTATGTTGGATGTTTCTGAGGCAAAGATCAAATTCCATTTGTTGCAACAGCCAGGTTTTAATAGTCACTAGTCTGTTCGTTGCAACACTGTTTGCAAAGTTTTAAGTTGGTTTGTGAAATTTCATTACATTCATTAACTGCCAAAAATATCTTATCTGTGCTCGAAATGGAAAATGTTACGAAACGGAATGCTTGTATTGGTAGTGAAATGGAAATTTTTATGAAATGGAATGCTTGTTATAAGGGACAGTATTTCTAAATGTCTGATGAAATGGAACGTGTCATCAGTGCATGTGACGAGCCGGAGCGGCATTCCAGCTCATTTTGAGCACTGCTTATAACCAATGATGCATTTGTTACACCTATGTGTCTCAATCCATAGGGATACACCTATGTATTACAGGTTAATGGATGAAGTAAATAATAATAACAGTTGAGGGTTCTTAGGCAGACCTTACTGACAGTTGAAAATGATTCAGTGGGTCACATTATGGTTCACATTGGAGTTACTTGAGATAATACAAAGGATAATATTAGTGAAAATCAATAATTCATAATGTATTAGCCTCATAACATCACTGGCAAAGGTTTTTTGGCCATAATTTTAACCAGCAAATGTGAAATGATCTATGTTGCACATCAAAGATTACTTTTAGAATGGCATTGTGGGACTGATGCCATTATGGCAATTTTACCACAAAACTCCTGATAATTGATATTTAAAAAAAAATAAAAAGTAGGATATTAACAAAAAATGCTGATACATATTTTAAAAATATTTTCAATTTACTTTATACAAAATAATAATAACTATAATAATAATAATGAAAAGGTATAATAACAAATAAGATATTTAAAGAAAAATGAAAAAGTAGGACCACTCACAGCAATTGATTCTGTTTCATATTTCAACTGCAGAATATCTGTCTTAATACATTCAAACTGCTTGTCTGTTGTCCATCCATCAGAGGTACATTTTATTCCCAACCCTACAAAAAATATGGTGTAACAAATATTTATGGATTCTATTTATAATAATCTGAGCTTTCTGGCGAGATATATTTTGATAAATATTGCAAGGTGGAAAGATTTTAAAAAGAAGAAAAATATGTAGCTATTTTCTGTTACCTTATTTCGTAAAAATTTATTTTAACATCAATATGCATATTCATAGTTATTATTTATCTCAAGGATATCATTTCTGATCAATGAAAAACTATAATTGAATATGTGAAGAAAATTGTGAAATTGTTATGTATAAAAGTGTTGAACATAATTATAAAGATATTATCTTAAATACTTTGAGCCTAATATATTTTAAATATTAACAGAAATGTCAGTTATTGAGGTTATTTTTCTTAATTTTGTGGAACCTAAAGTTAATCATGCTATTTACATTAAACATTGAGATGACTCTGCCCTAGTGAGGAAAATTTCTTTGTGTGTTAACACTTTCACTGCTATGAAGGTATGCAACCTGGACTCCCCACTAGTTCTGGCTCACCAGCTCCCACTTTCTCTCATTGTTCACTTATATTTATGTGTTTATACTTGTATTTAACTTGCTCTCTTGTTTTTAAAATTCACTCACCCATTTATTAAATACAGGTGAGACCCGCTTAACGTGGTCCCGGCCAACGCAGATTCGTTATAATGCAGATTTTATTTCAAATTAATATTTTTTTATGCACAGTGCGACCGCAGTCTTTTTTAAATTGTGCACTAATCAAATTTCATAAAGTATCCTAAATATAGTGATATTTCAGCAGTGTTGCATAATATTACATCGTCTTGTGGCCAATTCCACTCTTTTCCCCATAAATTTCACGGGTCTAACACAAAAAATATATCTCCTAAGGCAGAAAACATTTGAAAAACGGAAATAGAAATATGATTTATGCTTCCTGTTTCTTTGGCATCATTGGATCCTAAAGAATATTTTTGATTATTTATATTTTTTAAATCTATAATTTTTGACAATTACTTTATTACAATGTTAATTTACCATATTAACATGTCATTATAAATAATAATAAAACTAACAATACACAAAAAAATTATATAATTTTGATCTACATATGAAAAAACGTGGTACGCGCAGAAGGATCTTAATATTTGAATGCATATAATATATATTAATATATAATCAGTGATGAGCTGGAAAAAAATTAAGAACCGGCTCTCTAGAAAAAAGGGGTTAGGAAATTTGGATAACTGTGGCAGGAGGCCTATATGTCAGGGGCACCATATCGCTCTAGTTCAGTAATACCGTTCCGCTACCTTAACAAGTGTTCGGTTCATAATATATTCCATTTCATACACTGTCGGCAATTGACTATCGGATAGGGAAAAATGTATTTGAGAGGACAAAATCAATAAATTTTCATATTTTCTAAAAATTTAACAACCAGCAAATTCAGAGAAAAATTAACAACAGGCTAGACCGAGCCGGCGGGAGTCGGCTTCAGCTCATCACTGTATATAATGATATATAAATTGCAGAAAACTCAACCAGCACTACTATGGGGTTGATCTAGAAGCGGAGCTGCAAGAGCATCGTCGATCAATGCATGACTTTGTTGGAGGAGCACAATGGCTTCACGCGAGTGAGTGCCGTGAAGCAGGGCTATTTGAATGCTACCGACAAGTTTTACTTAATAAGCGAAAAAAGCTAAGCAGTCGACCCTGGATTCTTTTTAAAATAAAACTTCGTAGGTGTTCTGAGAAATATTTTCAAATAATGTACGTTTACCACTAAAAAGATTTTTTATCTTATTGTTAACTAGGTAATTTTATAGTTTGTTTAATAAATTACGTTCTAAAAGACCAGTAGAAATATGTTTTATATTGAATGTGGGTCCAAAAATACCATTTGGGAAGTTATTTCCCTCTAGGCACCTAAAGGTTATGGTGCCTTGGCGAACGTGAAGTTTTGCTTATCGCGGAGATCTCAGGAGCGCATCCCCCACGTTAAGTGGGGCTCACCTGTATTGTACTTTTATTTGTTATATTTCGTGAGATATATAATTAACAAAAGCTGTCACATTTTTCCCAATATCTACATTCATTATTTAGGCCTATATACGGTATATAATAATGCATACCTTAGTTACACTACATGTTGAAATAAATAAAAATACAAACAGATTACTGTGAAATAAATTGGATTTATTATTGAAATACCCTAAATGTTAAGTTCAGTTGCCACTTTGATACGTATAAAATATGATACTTTTCAATTACAAATTTTCAAAATAATACTTGGCTACTTTTTCCTCATGCACTTAGGATGGTATGGAACCTTGAATAATTGAGACTCAGATAATCGGGACTCTACTGTATAGCAATGACTTGCCTACTAAAATAGCTACTCCCAATACAGATGCAGGTAATGAAAAAGAACGTAATGCTGTATTATTGAAACTATTTTCAGTTTCATTAAAATATGCTGGATCAGTCATTCCATTACTTGAACAGTTTCCATCTGGTAAAATTTCCTGGTTTAATTCCAAATCTTCCTGTGTACTTCTGTGCAAGTTACGACTTTGGTTTCTTCTAGCTAAAGTTAATAGAATGCAGCTAAAATCTTTCTATATCCTTCTACTACCTCACTAGAGAATAATTAAGCACATCTTATAGCAAAAATAAATTGCGGAATAAGCACATCAAATAATTGAAAAATTAAATTCTAATATTAGGTATCTCCAATAGCCATGACAAATACTCAATTTTTCAGGTTTTTGATACTTAATTGCTTACTATGGAACTCTTATTACCTGTTTACTCAATACAAACTTTCTTACCCATTTCACCTTTCTGATTCAGCATTAACTAAAGCTGAAGATTCCAAAGAGTTATGAGAATAATTGGTTAATTTTTGAAAAATCAATTAATATACAACACCTCTCATAGCTAAGAAGAATTTAATTCATTGTTGCAGCTTGATTGATCTAACAGTATGTACTCATTATTTAAAATAATCTAAATTATTCTTTAAAAAACATTATTTATTTCTCTTATGAAGTTTTTCCTGCAGTACATACTTATTTTTATCATTGCACTCCACTAGTTCACCTATTATTAAATAATCCTAGGTAAATAAAAAATATAGTAACCATGGAAATATCATTTTCAGTGAAATACTAAGATTTTTATTGAAAGAATTTTGAAGTAGTTAGTCATTAGATTGTTAATGAAAAGATCAAATTAGTAGTGGATTTCTAACTCAAACTAGTTGAAATAGATACATTTTCAAATTCATTGCATGATTAGTCTAATAACAGGTAATTAATATTTCTGTATGAATTCTGGAAACTAAAGTTGTGTATGTAGGGCCGGCTCAAGACAGGTGTAAAGGGTTTAGTAGAATGTGGTAGAACCCAGTACAAAATCTTAGTTGAGCAAAGCATAAAACTTAGCAATCTAATATATAACAAGTTAGGAAAGTGTACAACGTATCACAAATGGGCGTGTTTCGTGCAATGGAGTACTATAAAGAAATTATATACCTGTACATAAGGGAAATATCGTTTTAAAGTTCTTTTCTTCATCATCCATTTTCTTCCTATTTAAAAATAGTGCATGCACACGTAAGTAAATTTAACATTTATTTGTGAGATTGTTTATGTTAGCAACAATGAAGAACTAACCATGCAAGAAATTTTCTAAGTTAAAACTTAGCAATCTTATATAATAAAATTGAATGTCTGTCCATCTGTCTGTTCCTTATACGTTCCCACGCCCTTTGAGCTATCGGGACCAAACTTTGCAAATTGACTTCATATGACTCTACGAGTAACATAGGGTACCCGGGATTTCCAAAATCGACGCAGGTTCGAATTCAGGAGACAATTTTATTTTCCCATAAGTTTACATGGGATTTTCGATTTTTCAGAGTGCAAGGTTTTTTCCCTTCATTCATTAAAACATAAATATGGACCGATTTTCTTCGTTTTTGATTTAATCGACGGCTAAAACTCTATACTATCTTATTCTTGTGATGTTTACATGTTACACGTTCGAATCATTCAGGAATACGCAATTGTTTTAGAAATTTTATGGATATTTCGTACTCTTTCCGGACGTTGTCAAGGCGACCGTCATTGTTGCCTCCAATTAAATTAATGCCAATTAAACCTTCAAATAGGTGAAAGAATAGCGTCATTCACTTCACACTTTGTTTAAGCATTGAAATTATTGCTGTAGCAACATAAATATTTACGGATAATTATTGATAATTATTTAGTTAACTGTGTATGGGAAGCGTTTCTAACGATTCAATCAAAGCAGTTGAATCTTCCTATCATCGTTTGAATGCAGGAATATTATCTCTTTGTAAGTAGAACCATTATATTATACATCCATGTTTATTAACGCAAATAGGCTCAAGCATAAATTTTTAATTAAATGAGAATAGGGACACATTATTTTAAACACATTAAATGGTTATCTTCTCTTCATTGATATTCTACGTAAACGGTTGCATTGATTGTTATATAAAAAAGAAAGGACATATATTTGAATAAAAAGAAAAACATAAAAGTTCGCCCAATTCATAGGTATCAGAGATATCTCAGAATTAGTTTTTACTTTCTCCAATATACGTAGTATAGAGAAATTATTGTTTTCATGAAAAAATTCGGGTACTGTCCTGTTATACCCCCACAAATTTCCTATTTATTTATCATTCCCTATTGTTGTGAAACAACAACGAAAATAAATTAAACTCATCAATAATGGCTTCGCTGAGTTATAGAGAATTGGTACTTCCAAGCATTAATACTTAAATATCAGACCTGATTGGCCGGTCTCGACATTTCCAAACCCAATCACTGGACAACGGGGAGGGATACTTTGGTTCTGGGCGAGGCGAAGGGCGCTGTAGCACCCGGAGACGACTACCCATTAAAACAAAGCGAGCCAAAGGCTCACCAATATCCTCTCCATTTTTTTTCGAGAGTATATATCATTGAAAGGATATATTGACGAACCTTCGGCTCACTTTGTTTTAATGGGTAGTTATCTCCGGGTGCTATCGCACCCTTCACCTCACTCGGAACCAAAGTATCCCTCCCCGTTGTCCGGTGATTGGGTTTGTAAATGTCGACTGGCCAATCAGGTCTGATATTAACTCAATCTACAAATAAAACGTAGTTCCCTCAATTGTTAATCGTGACCCCAGCAACGTGATAATGTTTTTATGGGACAGTTTATTTGTGGGGGTATAACAGGACTGTACCAAAATTCGAAATCAAGATTTCAACAGAAATACACTTTTTGAGGTGCGCAAATGGAGAAATGATTGTATTACCATATAATACATAATTTTTATTGCCAAAGACGTCTGGCATAACCCGGACATCGCCGGATACTTTCAGCTAGTCTAATATATGAAAATGTGTATGTGTGTTGTGTCATAATTTTAAAACTCGAAAACTACAGTTCGTAGATGCAAGAGAAAGGTATCATTTTAACCGGAATAACGAGTACAATAGTATAGTAAAATTTTTATGTTGATTTGATTGACCTGTCTAATTTTTAAAATATTTTCTTTTTTCATTTTCTCCATTTGAATAATAACATAGGGACAAGTGCAGCTTATTTTTCATTTGAATTTTAAATTACTTAGAAACATGGTATGAACTTGAGACTTGAATGGTTCTACGAAGAAAAGAACAAGTTTATTTTTATTGAAGACAGAATCCGAATCCTAATCGAATTAGCATAAAAATGCATTTAGAATCAATAAAATATGCGATTTTATCAGTTTTATTACAATACCCATTATAAGCTACCATGACAACTCCCATTGTTGCCAAAATTGAGAGTTCAATGCATTTATAGGGGAAAAATTTTAACGTAATATCGTTTGTCAATTTCTGTGTACGATTTTAATTTGTTTACATGGAAACCAAATATTTGTTGTTTTTAATTGAATTATCTTCTAATCTAACATATAAAGGAGAATGTTTGTAAGTTTGTTCGCTTTGAATGCTTTTAATACGAGATAGGGAGGGAGGGAGATGGATGGTAATGGAGGGGGGAGATGGAGAGAGGGAATTAGAGGGAAGGGGTGGAGGGAGGGAGAGGGAGGAGGGTGGGAGATGGATTCTTGCGATGCTTACATGTTACACGGTCGAAGTTTTAGATTCACTAAATCCGTTAAAATTCAACGGGCACTCCTGCTAGTTATTATTATAAAAATAAAATGCACATAGAAAGTAATATAGACAAATTAATGTAAAATTTTTCCAGGTTATAAGATCAAAAGTGTAATTTTCCTAATACCTGCATTTTGTTAAATAAAGTCAGTTTTACAATGTATTATATAAAGTACTATTTGCTTATCTGTAATTTTGATTTACAAATAGTATTTTAAATTTTGTAATGAAAAATAAATAGAAATGTAAAAGCTCGAAAAATGGCACCATTTTTCATTTTCCAATTTTTTACCTTGGGGTGGCACTGCGTGTGTGTGTGTGCATTTGTGCTTTGTGTGTGTGTATGTATGTGTATCTCCTATAATATATTTTGAAGGGTGTCTTTGTTGGTTTGTTCATGGAACTCCTCCTAAATGATTCAAGCTGGAATAACCATATTTGGTACGATTCTTCCTTACATCCTAACTTAGGAATGGTCACAATTTGGTCAACTGGGTTTAATCAGTGCTGCCAATATAGGGGATTAACATTTTTCCATAAGATAACACGTATCAATAGATTTCTTGACTTGCAAGGTATTCTGGTACTTACGTATTATCCCCATGCCATACTTACGTACAACATTAACAGAAACTAATTGGCCTGTCTCGACATTTACAAACCCAATCACCGGACAAGAAACTGAATGGCCGGTCTCAACATTTACAAACCCAATCACCGGACAACGGGGAGGGATACTTTGGTTCCGGGCGAGGCGAAGGGCGCAGTAGCGCCCGGAGACAACTACCCATTAAAACAAAGCGAACCAAAGGCTCGTCAACATATCCTTTCAATGTTATATCCTCTCAAAAACAATGGAGAGGATATTGGTGAGCCTTCGGCTCGCTTTGTTTTAATGGGTCCTTCGCCTCGCCCGGAACCAAAGTATCCCTCCCCGTTGTCCGGTGATTGGGTTTGTAAATGTCGAGACCGGCCAATCAGTTTCTGTTAATGTTGTTTTGAAAATAAAATATCGTAAATCCAACAATACGTTGTTATTCTGTTAATATTTTTATGGCATGGGGATAATACGTAAGTAAGATAATAGCAAAGTAAGGTCCTGGAGATAATACGTAAGTACCGGTATTCTTCCTTCAAGCATCAAAATACGTAACTATGGACCGAGTTTTTTCGTTTTCGATTTATTCGACGAATAAAACTCTATACTATCTTATTCCTGCGATGTTTACATGTTGCACGGTCAAAGTTTTCAGAAATACGCAATTTGTTTTGAAATTTTGTGGATTTTTCGTACTCTCTCTGGGCGTTGCCAAGGCGGCCGTCATTGTTACCTCCGATTCAATTAGCTTCAAAGAAGCTTACAAATAGACGAAAGTTTAGCGTTATTCGCTTCGCACTTTTGTTTAAGCAACGAAACGATCGATGTTTATGGACAGCAACGTAAATAGATACCGATTATTATTCAGGATGCGTTTATAACCATTGATGAAAGTAATTAAACCTTCTTTCGTCTATTGAATACTGGAATCTTACATTTTTTGTAAGTAAAATCATTATATTCTACATTGTAATGTTTATTAACGTAAATAGGCTCACGTATCTGGTGTACATTCACCAGTCAGTGAATGTTCAATCATGGACAACTGTACGTTGCTTTTTCACGGGTTTCTTGCCAAAAAGACATAAAAGTAAACATTTTAGAGGCATAATTACACAAGAAATGAAGCTGGATTTGGCGAAAGTGATATTATAGGAAATACAATTAGGTATCGTTATAATTGAATGCAATACGTTTGGAAACGGATTGTTACAAGCAAATATGATTAACCCCTCTACGACGGAGGAGTTTTTAATAATTCCCTCCTCAGCGGACGAAGGAGTTTTTTGAAAAAACACGAAAAAGTTGCGAAAAACTTTTAAAAAATCATAACTTTTGATGTTTTCCATGTTTTTTGATGAAATCTTTTATGTAACTACAGTATCATTTAAAATATCATGCGTCACACACAAACATTTCTACAGAATCGAATGAACAGTAATCGCTTAATGTTACGGTGCGCGTTCGCGGTTTATATAACTTTCAGCATAGCGTGAACTAAGAAAGGTATTGACATGAAATCTTATTCAAAGAAACATTTAAACATTACTAAATATCATTCTAAACCAATTAGGTAAAAAGTTTGTCTCATGTCAACTTTTCCATGTCTTGACTGGAAATTTTTAACTAAGTGTTGTATTTATGATTTTTTTAAAGGCGTTTCATTAATAATATAAACGTTTTAGTTATGCAGTCATCATTCTTAATCATTACATAAGTCAAATAGAAAAATTGGTTACATTTCGTTCATTAGAAGCGGAGATATTTGTATTTATCATGAGATTTTAGACACTGAATACGGAAAACTTTTAAAAGTTACATATTAGCTCACAAGTCCTTTCTCGATTGTTTTAGAAAATGTACACTTGCGTAATTGGATTCGGCATGCAATTTACATAATAGCATCGTAAACATATCTCTTGTAAGCGAAGTCTGAAAAGATACCGTGACCGTTTCCTCGTCTACACGCACTATATGGGTCAACTTGAAAAATCGAAACTGCGTAGGTCCGTGGAATACGAGAAAGAAAAACTGTGTATTATAATTATTATAGATTGTCCATAAATTGCATTTATTATTATTGTAATCAATAAAAAATGTATATTTATGTCAAAAATTGATTTTAATGCGCTGTTTTATTTAGTTTTCCCTAATGTTAAATGTCGATAAAACATACTTATTCATTCACTAAAATATCAGTCATGTTACGGTTTTGAGTTAGTCTTCTATTTTAACGCGCCGTTTCTTGTTTCTGGAGGACGGAAGGACTTTATAGGTAAACACTGCAAACAATACAAATAGCGGAACAAGTCGGTCGTTGAAGGATTGCCGAAGAGGAAAGCATTCTTGGTGAATTGAAAAGCGATTTTTAGAAGCATCTCAAGTAGGCTGTGTGTATTTAGTATATAGGAGACATATTTCTTTCATAAATCAAGTGGACGAACACTTTTCTCACAAGGCTACACAAAGATACAAGAGAAAAGATTATATTTCTTCTTCGAGAAAGTGGAAAGAGGAATCGTAATTTCATGGGAAAATGAGAATTTCACCGCAAACTTTTACGTTGATTATAAAACGTTAGAACTACACTAAAATTACAGGTCGTGCATTACTGAAGAGGCCAAAGCTTCCTCTTTCAAAATATATAAAGGTTATTAAGATTTACGAATATCCCTTGCGTCAATAGACAATTAAAGGTGGTGACGCTCCGTATTTCCTGCGCAAAAATGAAAATTTCATCGCAAATTTTGACGTAGATTATAAAATATAGAAACAATAGTAAAATTATTTTACATGCATTATAGGAAAGCTCAAAATTTCCTCTTTCTAAATATATTATGGTTTTATAGATGTATGATATATTAAGTGAGTTAAACAGTGAAGAAAGCAAGCACTACCTCGGACGTGCAGGACACGTCGCTCGGCGACATACGAAGTTCTTGTTGGACGTGCAGGACACGTCGCTCGGCGTTGAGGGATTAATTGTTAAGAAAAGCTAATTGTAAGTTAAAAAGTATCTACTACAGTAGAACCTCATAAACCCGGCAACCTCGGGACCTAGCATTTTCCGGGTTTTTGAAAATGCCGGGTTTTTGAAAATTTATAAAAAATCCTTAAGTGATGTACATTTTTGGTAATTGATTATATAATTCAAATGATGAATATCAATTAAAAGGGACCCATTATCAATAAATTCTATTGCTTATACATGCACTAAAACAAGGAATTATAAATGAACCATTAAAAAGTAAATAACAAATGTGAAATGAAGCATATATCTAATACGCATTTACAACATTATTTTCTTCACACATTATTCTGAGAATTTTTTTAAACAGATCAGGCAAACTAGCTTGCTTCATGCATTTTGATTTTTCCTTCATAAGTTTATCTTGTATTCGATACAAACACAATCTCTTGGAAATCAATGAAAGAGCGTTGTTCTAAAACAGATATTGTATCTGTGACTAGCTGTATACAGCGATCTATTCAAGGTTTGTCCTTAACTATCTCTTGATAATCGTCACTTTCATTTTCTTCGTCTTTTTCATGCTCAGGTTTCAAAACCGTGTCCACTATTTCGACCATGGAGGCTATAATAAGGAGATACCACTTTGCCCCGAAAGAGGGCGTGTTTTGTTGCCAATTTAGTTGCAGCATGTTATTTCCAACTTGGTAGCGCTGGTGTTCTTAGGTTTGCTACAAATCGCTACGAATTGGGTAGTTTGTACGTGGTCTAACGGCTAATCGTTGTATCCATTTCGTTTGTGTGAAATTTTCTCCATCTGCGGTGGAATATTTTATTACAAAATGATGCGAAATTCAAAGTGTTGCTTTGTGCCTGGCTGTTCGACAGGTTATAGCAAAACAGTACGAGTGAACAAGATTTTGGGAGTGAAGAACACAAGTGTTTTCAAGGCAAGGGTAAGTACACATTAGTCAGTAAATATAAATTTATTTAATGTAGAAAGGATATTAATTGAATTGATAATGTCATATTGAAATCGTTTGCTTTCAGGATGAAGCTCAACTTCAGAAATGGAGGAGGATTATACTCTGCAAAGATCATCAAGTTATGTAATGTATGTATATATATTTATGTGAAATTGGTATTCAGTGTGGTTTTTGGTCTAGTGATTTGTTTTTATTTGTAATTATCCTTCTCTCTTTTCAGGTTGATTCCTCAGTTGAATTGTATGCAGGGCCGCCGCAACCGATATGGCCGCCGCTGTGTAAAACAAAATTCGCCACCCCCTCTCCCACTCAACATGGTAGTATATACTGCAAAGGTGAATTTTCCTATTATTACAGTCTTTCTAAACATGAGAAAGAGAAAAGAACAATATAGTTTATCACCAAAAATTGCATTTATATAGTTTAAACGGTTCACAAGTATGAAAAACTTTTTATTGTTAGAAGAAATTAAAAATAATCTACACTAATATTCTTTATACTAAAATTGTCTAAACAGAATTAACGATTATAATATTAAATGAACACTTATTAACAAATAAATTACATGTTATTTAAGAGACTTTACTTTCCTGGCTTTATAAGTAGAAATTTTTTAAAAATGATGTCATGTACAGTCAACTTATCAGGCAGTTCATGTTCTATGGATATCATTGCTAAATTTGATAGTCTCTCTTGCGACATTGTCGACCTTGAAATAGTTTAAATAATAATTTTGACTTTTGAAAAACTTCTTTCTCCTGAAGCTACAGACACAGGTAATGTCAGATAAATGCGGATGCCAATGGCAACATTTGGAAATGAAGAGATTAAATCATTTTGAAGAATATAGTCCAATACCTCACATGTATCCATTTCACTCTTTATGTAGAGCTTCAATATTTGAATCTCTCCAAATAAATACTCCCCATCTAAATCTGATTCACTTAAGACTTGCATCAGTCAGTTTATTATCCAATTCCTTACATTTAGACAATAGCTTGCTGCCCTTTGAATCATTGAGTTTTGATGTATCATGAAACATGCTGAACAACTCACAGTGATCATTTAAAGTTTAAAATCTTTCTCTAAATGAAAATATAGTCCTGTCCAAAATAGTGAAGAAAAAATTTATTTTAAAATCAGTTGCCATCTGTTTAGATATAATTACCTCCCGTGGCATTTAGTTGTAAATTAGTGACGATTTCATACTGAAGAAATGAGGAAATAAAAATTTCAAAATAAAATATGCAGTGAAGCGTTCTTATCAATAAGCAAGCATCAACGTTGATTTTACTTTTACTTTAAATTACTCTGATTTTACGTTTTCATCATTATCAGTGAGCCTTGTCCAATTCTAAGCGGAGACAAAAATATTAAGACCTCGAAAGGAGGGTGATGCAACATTAAAAGGTTAAGAACCACGGCTCTAACGACTCATAAATTTCAATCACAAACTTAGGCAAAAAAGCAAAATTATACCTTACAGTAAACTCTTATGTTAGATGTTAAATTCATCGAAATGTGTTGCATAAACGGGAAACGAATAATTCAAGCGATTTCTTTCCGTAGGATAAAATCGATGATAAAAATTAAAGTTTTCCTCTATTTTTACCTTCTCCATACGAATTAATGGGAAAGTATTGTGATCATGAAAAAAATCGACTTCGAGATTTCAACGGAAATACACGTTTTGAGGTCCCTAGAACACGTTTAGACTATTTTCAGAATGATGTCTGTGTGTGTGTGCGTATGTGATGTGGGTGCTCTAACTCAAAAAGTACATGCCATATCGTTACCAAATTTCATATATAACACTTTAGAATGAGCACAAAGAACTGATTAGTTTCTGGACAATACCGGTTAACCGGAAGTCGAGGTTTATTCGAAACCCGATTCGGTTTTTGCGATATTTCTCCGTTAAAACATCATTATTGTATATACAATTCTATACATAGGTTATAGAGAATGTAATTTCCTACAACTTTCGTTTGAAACAATTTTCCATAGCAGTTATTGTTTAGAAATTATTTATAAATAACCGGTTTTTCGGTTTCCGTCAAATATCTCCTTAAAAACATCGTTATTGGTAATCTTCGTGAGGACCAAAGTTGTAGAGAATAATATTTCTTCCAAGTTTTGTTTGAAATTTTCGTAGAACCATCCATTTTGGAGATATTCAACTTTTTTCGTTATTTTCAGTATACAGCGCCAATACCATGTAGCGGTGAATTTTGTAAACACATTCAAAATATACGTAATTTACTGCAATAAGGACAAGTCTTCTTTTATGATACGAAATAATAATTTTGCCTTATAATGCTATTCATAATAATTTTAATATCTATACCCCAAATATGGAGAAAGTCATGTGTTGGCCACATCAGATTTTTTTATAATGTATCCTGTTCGTAGATCGTGCGCCAATTTCTTCTAAAAAGAAGAAGCCTTAACATAGAGAAATTGATATTTACATTAAAATCACAACAATATTTATAATGATCCTGATTTTCTGTAGCAAACAATTTATTATCTGATCACAGTCAGTGGACACAGACAGTAAGGATGTGAGTTTTGTTTCTTGAACGCATTTATTAATGCTCCAATAGATGAAATCAATTATAATATACAGTACTTCTTTTGTTTAATAAAATATAATTAATTCAGACATCGATTTCACGCCATTACAAAAAATAGGGCAGCCGTTTTTCTCTAACTTCTTTTCTCCAGAATACTGCCTACAGAAGAATGAGCTTGCATTAGTAAAGAAATCGATTTTGCGCATAAAACCTGATATAAATGCACTTAAAAACATTTTTGCACCAGAAATACGTTTTGCCTATTGAATTTCTTACGATCAAACTAACTGTCACCCCCTCACATACACTGCTCCTAATTATTTTATACAGTAAACCTATGAAAGACGGAAACCTGTAAAAGACAAAAAGTTTGGAAGATTGAAGGGGTTCTATATTCCTCCATTTTGATGAAAAACAACTATTTTAGCCCATTCAAGGCAAAAGATCTGTGAAAAACTGACATTTAGTCGAGTCTCATGAGATTCCGCTTTTCGAGGGTTTTACTGTATTAGATCAAAGTACACAAGAATAAATAAAGCAATATTGACCTCTAATGCACTGAGTAGTTTCATTGCTGTAAACGGCAATATGAAATACTATCATCTAAGTTTTCAGGAAGAAAAGCGAAACATTTATTAATTCATTCATTATGCAAATACTTTCCATTGGAAAGTTGACAAAAAATGTCTGCACTGTAAAATAAAGTAAAAAAACCTGATGTGGCCAACACATGACTTTCTCCATATTTGGGGTATAGATATTTAAATTATTATGAATAGCATTATGAGGCAAAATTATTATTTCGTATCGTAAAAGAATACCGTCGTCCTTATTGCCATAAATTAGGCATACAGTAAAACTCGTTTAATATGTATTTGAGGGGACCGACTCATTGCTTCGTTAGAAGCGTGACTACGTTCTATACGAGAAACATGGTTTTTGGCCTATACAGCCCATATAACATGTATACACATACAGTAAGAGCTGTGTTATCTGGCTATTTAGAACCGGCCAACCTTAGATACCGGCAATTACACAAATGCAATTCATTTTGTATTTCTTTTTCTTTTTTTGTGAATTTTTGTGTGAATAGTATATCTGTATACCACAACTTCCACTTTAAAATTTCTTAAAATATAAGACGTATATATTACGTATTTACTCCGTATACTTCTGTGGCTGCCGAGTAAGCATGGCGTTTTTGGTTATGTAAGCCATTTGCATTGTCTAGATGATTTGGTGTTCTTCTACAATTTCCAGTTTTATCGCTTTTTATTATTTAAAAAATTACCCATCCATTGAATATGGCATCAAAATAAATACCTAAAAGCAAGGAACAGGAGAGAAAAGGTTGTTTTAACGCTAACACAAAAGCTGGAGCTGATCAAACGAATTGAAAAAGGAAAAAATAGAGCAGCCATAGCAAAAGAATTCAACATCGGATCTTCCACGCTCTACGATATCAAGGCTCATAAGGCTAAATTAATGAAATTTGTGTCATCTTCTGAGATGAGTAAATCAATTAATAAACATCATAGGCTTCATAAGCCAAAAATTGAGGAACTGGATAAAATATTATATGACTGGTTTTCACAGAAATGTTCAGAAGAATTAAATAATTTTGTCCTTTTCTAATGGAGTAAATAAAGATGAATAATAAAGATAAATGAGAAAGATATAATCCAATAATTTCGATTTTGGGAACAGGTTCACTGCCGTAATCCCCAAACTTCCCGGACGTCCTAAACTTTTCAATAGTCTTTTTGTTTTGCATGTAAGCGTAGCAACGTATTAAATAAGAATGGGTAAATAGTGTTTATATCTAACTACGTGTGGAAGAATTGAAATGGAAAATGCAAACCCCATGCATAGTTATGTTTGGTGAGTACGATAGTGAACCTAAGTCCAATTTTGTTTGGTTATTGCTAAATTTGCGATGTCAAAATCGAAAATCGCTCCCCTAACCGGATATTTCTCCTAATTGGCTTTCCACAATCGCCAAGATAGCCCGATAACACAGCTTTTACTGTATTTGCAGTGAGTCGACTTCAATGCCGTACTTACGTATGAAAAGAGATGCTTATCAACTTTGTGGCATGTAAAATGTTCCACTGCTATTACATACGATTTTTTAAATGGTCAATTAATATTAGTATTATGGTCATTAATTTACATAAATATTTCACATATTCAATATCAATTTCAAAATAAAGGTAGCGTGGAAATTCGTATGGAAGGGGTAGATGGAGGAAGGGGACCTCTACGAACAAGTGCGAGGTAAACGGGCGGAAACTATTCATTACTTATCGCTCTGCTCGCCAAAATTCGTTATATATGGGGCATTTTTTGCCATGGGACCAAACATTTGTTCGTTACAGCCGAGAATTCGTAAAATGCGTGTTCGTTACATCCGAGAAATTTAACCAATGCCCTTATGGAGAAGTTCAAGGGACCAAGACATTTCTTCGTTATAGCCGAGATTTCGTTTTAGGCGTGATCGTTATAAATGAGTTTTACTGTATTTTGAACATGTTTACAGAATTCACCGCTACATGGTGCTGGGGCTGTATACTGGTATTAAGAAAAAGTAAAATATCTCCGAAATGGATGGTTCTACGAACATTTGTTTCAAACAAAACTTGGAAGAAATATTATTCTCTACAACTTTGGTCCTCACGAAGATTACCAATGACGTTTTTAAGGAGATATTTGACGGAAACCGAAAAACCGATTATTTATACTATAATAGCCCAAGTCTGTTGGTTGGTTGTCTGCACACGCTTTCATGATGGCCGATATAGAGCGTTTTAACAAACTTCCCGAATAGGTAGAAGATTGAAATTTGGCAAGGGTGCTTGATTAACATATTTTAAGGTAATGACGAAAATAAATCTCCAAAAAAGTCCTGGGTTCGACTGCAAGGAAGACATTTCCATTTTCCGTAAGGTGATGTGCAGGTTTTTATTGTTTTGGAAATTAGAAGGAATTAACCTACGATCTTCAGATCTGAACCATTTTGAAGAAAAAATACAAAGTTTCTTATCCTGTCCATCTTTTTCTGCATACAATTCGAAATCTATCATGCTATACGTTTAATTCACATATTTTGTGAAAATATTGCCATTTTAACGGAATGTTGCCTTGGCTACCAATTCCATTGTTAGACCTCTATATCATATTGTTAATTCAATCCTTATGGGTATAAACGTACTTTTAATACGGGAGAGAGGGGGAGAGAGGTAGAGGGGGGAGCGAGAGGGAGGGGGAGAGAGGGAAGTAGAGGGGAAAGAGGGGGAGAGGAGAGGGGGAGGTAGGAGGGGGAGGGAGAGAGCGCGTGAGAGGTTGTAAGAATGTGTAAGATGGGTGGAAGGGGATGATATTTCAATGGGCATTACATTAGTTTATAAATAATTCCTAAACAATAACTGCTATGGAAAATTGTTTCAAATGAAAGTTGTAGGAAATTACATTCTCTATAACCTTTGTATAGAATTGTATATACAATAATGATGTTTTAACGAAGAAATATCACAAAAACCGAATCTGGTTTCGAACAAACCTCGACTTCTGATTAACCGTTATTGTCAAAAAACTAATCAGTTCTTTGTACTCATCCTAAAGTGTTATATATGAAGTATGGTAACGATATGGCACGTAGTTTTTGAAAAAAATCAGCAGCATACGGCGAGGGTAGATTCTACTGTTGAAGTCCAGCGATATCTGGGCGAACCTTACGAAGCGAGGTCACAGAATCCTCTTTCTTACCTATTGGCGGCAAAAGGAGACAAAGTTACCGACGCTTGCTGAACTAGCAAGGAGATATTTGTGCATCTCCGCAACATCAGTACCAAGCGAAAGACTTTTCTAAATCAGGACAAATACTGTCGAAACAGCGAGCACGACTAAAAGGTGATGCAGCAAACATGATCATATTTTTTAATAAAAACTGGATATAATACTGCCTTTGTAATTACAAATCCTTTATTTTTCTTTAGTTCCTAGTTTTTAAATTTGTATGTTAGTATTATTAGTACTAATTACATAGAACTGACAAGTATTTAAAATGAAATACTGTATTTTCCCATATTATGCTGTTATAAAATAAAGTCTTGGTTGCAATGTTTCGTGCTTCTCTGATCTTCCCCTTCATTAGATTATACCACCTTTCGAACGCCTGCGCCGTGGAAAATTGTTTGAAATAAAAGATGTACGAAATTATATTTTCTACATTTTTTGTAATGGTCAATGTATACAATAATGACGTATTATCAGAGAAATATCACAAAAACTGAATCGGGTTTCGAATAAACCTCGACTTCCGGTTAACCAGTATTGTCCAAAAACTAATCAGTTCTTTGTGCTCATCCTAAAGTGTTATATATGATTTTTGGTAGTGATATGGCAAGTACTTTTTGAGTTAGAGCGCCCACAATCACATACACATGCACCGACACACACACATCCACACACACAGACATCATTCCGAAAACAGTCTAAACGTGTTCTAGGGACCTCAAAACGTGTATTTCCATTGAAATCTGGAAGTCAATTTTTTTCGTGACCACATTACTTTCCCATTACTACGTATGGAGAAAGTAAGGACTCTTTCAGTGGTTGCCTTTGCATGCCAAGGATAACAAGAAAACCTCCAAGAGGAGGAGGTATGTAAACAGTTCGAAGTTCCGCAGTGATGTCTTACAATTAGAGAGGGAAACATAAATGAATATGTCGTGTCTAGAAACTACTTGTGGAAAAGATGCAATATTTTCACCTTTGTGTGCTTTTTCTACGTTAGCCTATATATTGCATCCTTTTCTCTCATTGGTGCAGTTTTGTCCTCTGCTACTGGCATCTTTTGTGGAACATAGTGAACATTGTATGCTGTATATACTCGTGTATAGGCCGATCTCAAGTTTTTAATAAAGACGTTTTTATTTTGAATATCTCATTTATAAGTCAACCCCAGTTTTTCAGATGTGGTAAAACAATTTTTTTATTCAGTACGTATTAATCCATTTAGTTCCACGTAAAGAATCCAAAAGAGACTATTTGTTGCATCTTTATAATTCTTCGAATATCAAATTAACAATATGGTGTCAAGTAGTAGCACAGTAGTGCAATGCCTCACCTAGATGAGGTGTTTCTTTGCTAACATATTGCACCTTGTCTTGCTGTCATTCTTTGTCCTGCTGCCATCACATTACCAAACGTTGTGTAAACAAAAATTGCTTAATTACTTACGAAGCATCAGAGATCAACTTAGGATCACCAAATTATATAGGAACTTTATTCTTTTGTATACATCGATAGTTATTAATAGTTTAATTACAACAATAATTACTGTTCCATCAAATTTTAAATATCATAGGGCAAATAACGCCAAGCATTTTAATCTAACACAAATATTACTCGTGTATAAGTCAACCCTCGAGTCGCTAAAAATGTCTTAATAACTAGACCTATACTCGAGTATATACAGTATTTGGTCGTGTCAAGTTTTCATCAATACAATTCTCAGAAGCTTCATGATCAGTGCTGATGAATCCCTTGTGGTCTTGAAAATTGGTGAGCTAAGCAGTAGAATGACATGGTATTGCAATCTTCATGTTGTTGTGGAAAATTTGTGCTTTGGCTATGAATCACAAAACAAGCCAAATTTGAATAAATTTGTTTTCAGCGACTTGCACAATTTTTAATAGAAAATTTTGTAAAATGTCCAAATTTTGGACATTGCACTGTAATAGTCTGATCTTGTAGTTTGAAATCAGAACTGATAAAAACCTTAACATATTTTAAATGAGATCCTTATTAAAACAGTTATACAGATATATCGCATTTATTTAAAAGACAAACATGTGAATCACAGATTTATAGAATATTTTTAAAAGTTACATGTACGAAGAGTCAGGTGACTTATTCTCTCCAGAGACTGCACTAGATTAAGACTGCAAAAATAGTATTTTATTTAAACAAATTATGAAGGATGTGGACTATTTTCAAAGAAAAACACTTGAAGTTCAAATTATTAAATTATA
The DNA here is from genome assembly GCA_036926305.1 of Uropetala carovei. NCBI lineage: Eukaryota > Metazoa > Arthropoda > Insecta > Odonata > Petaluridae > Uropetala > Uropetala carovei. Next base: position 686,329 of record JAXCHB010000115.1, read on the forward strand.
ATACTGCTTACAAAAGTTTTACATTTTAAATTGTATATCAGATTTACACATTTTATAAAATATAACGTATCCAGCCTTTTTATTTTTCTCTCCAAAAATATGAATCAGCACCACAATTTTTTCCTCTTAGTCATACACAAAGCATATGGATGCTAATGATCCATTACATAAAAGTCTGTAATTAATGTATACATAAATGGATGAAACTGCAAGCAGGAAGCATTTCTGTCAACTTGGATGAAAGTTATTTAATTAAAAAACCACTATGTGTGAATGGTCCCAAGGTTTCTCACTTTGTAATGAAAGTTCATTTCAACCCAATACTTTGCGTCACCTGAAAACAGAAAAAACTCATAAGCAACACAATAAATGCTGTTAATTACTGAAATATGACAAACACAAATTATTTCTAATCTCAACTGTCTCTGGTGTAACTTTGGGGAATAATTCTATATTAAGAAATAACAACAATAGTAATTTTCTGCTACAATGTAATTTCTTAATAGAAATGATTTAATAACTAAATTGCATATAAATTCAGTTCATATTAATTTTAATTCAAAATAATAAATAAATTCATGCTAGTCAAAATGATTTTAAAAGGTGAAAATAATAGTATTACAATTGAAAATTGGATATAAAAATTTTCCCAGTATAGCACTAGGTGTCCGATATTTGCTATCTGTCCAATTCATATCTTATCCACATAAAAAAACCATGTCAAGGGATGGCTGAGCTGTTGACTTTAATGGACGAATAAACAGTTATAAAAATATCAATATAACAAAGGTGAGTTAATAATAATAATATGAAAATATAACAAAGAATATATAACAATATTACGAAGACGAAAAACTATGAAAATTTCACTTGAGTAAGCCTCAAGGGGGTGTCCAAAATATTTAGCAAGCACAAAAGTTGTATGCAACTTGTATCAATGTCGCGTATTGCATTATTAATTACATTTATGTTAAAAACAAAGGGGGCAAATTGTCTCCTATACCTCTCTGACGGCACCCATGAACCCAAATTTAAAAGAACCATGTATGCTTCCACCGTTGAGAAAAATCATAATTTTCCGAGGGGGGTGTGTCCAGACCCGGTGGATCATCACCGTCACATGTGTGTGCCACTGCCTGCTACCACTCTACTTGCTTGGTGGTTCACAAATGACTGAATAAGACAGCTCACAAAACACAGATTCCCTATGGAAGTAAGAGGAAATAGTGAGATGCCCTTAACAGGTTGTATAGCACCCTAAAAGGATTACTTTTATTGCTTCTCCTTGAGTTGTGAAAGCAGGTCTGCGACCTCTGCCTAGATCTTGAGCCAATGAGTTTTTGTTTGCTCTCTGTATGAGGACTACCCTCTTTTTTAATCCTTTAATCTTATCTTCTGGAGTGTTCTTCTTTTCCCACTCCCCAATTCCATGACAAAGGAAGTATCCCTAGGCAGTCTCAGAAGGAAGGGATCCCAAGCAGTATCAAATGGCACTGAGGGAACACATTTTATGCTGCTAAATAGGCACTCACAGCATTTAAAGTTTTAGCTGCATGCTATTTATGTGGCAAGGTTTATTTATTTACCGTATGTTCATGTGTACCACGCGCACACGTGTAAGATGCACACCCCATTTTTGAGCATCAAGATATAGGAAAAAAATTAATTTAGAAAAAACCTGCAAAAAATTACAACGGCAAAAATTTTCCGAGGAAATTAAATTATTTATGGCTACGTCAATCCCAGGTCATCTTAACCTATAAGTACTACCATGGATTCTGCCCGATTCCACGTGAATTGTTACCAATTTTAACTGTTTCATTTTAGGATCACACCCTACCACTTCCAGTACCTTCAAGTTGGTTGATCTTTAGTTTATTTGCAAAACAAGATCAGAGTGGTGCAAGCCGTGCAAGCTCTAGGACGTGTCAAATTACATGTAGAGTTAGACTGTCTCCATGTTAGTGCTTACGGTGTTTACCCTATTTCCTATGAATTTGCTGTCCCAAACATTCTAAAGACAACTACTACGTATATACTTTCAACCTATAACCTACCGATGCCGGCTTTTACGTATTCTGTTTTAGTGAAATCAACGAAATCAAAATTTTCGTAGCTATTACATTGGTACTTTTTCTCTGGGATTTTATGAAGTAATCAGCACCAACTGCGTCACTGTCATACTAAAAGACGATTTGTTGATATAATATATTGCGCAAATTTGCTATAATACATCGCGTTTCAATGGCTTTGATAATGTACTCATGTAAGGCGCGCATCCTGTTTTTCAATTGCGATTTCAGGGAAAAAAGATGCGCGCAGTACATGTGAACATACGGTATTCATCACTAGCTCATAAACAGCACTTTGCAATGAGTGGAGTAACAATAACAAAGACAAAACAAATATGGCCATGCCCTCGGCAGGATTCAAACCCATGACCTCAGCATTGAGAGCTACAAACGTTAACCACCCCTCTACCAAGGCCAATATATCTATATGAGAGAAAGATATCCTATTTACTTAGCCAGTGAATAAATATTTTGTGACAAATCATCTTATCAGAAACAACAGTTCACAGATTTAAGATGCATGATGTTACAAACAGCTTACGTGGATCTGAAGATGACATTCTGGAAAGGAAAGAGCAGCTGACAACTTTTAGTGTTGGAAAAGAACAAAATGTTGACTACACATGGACTGGGTATGAATAATAATAATCTGTGCAGAAAAATTATCCTTAATTTTCTAACCTTTAAAGGACAACTGATGCCTCTTTGCCACTACAAGAATCTTATTTCTTTATAATAAGGGGCAGCTTCTGCCTTTTTGTCTGTGTATTTGCAAATAAGATTTCACCTCGTCAATTGGTGCTGCCACCTTGCGGCAGTTATTATAACCGCTAGGAGCTTTCAGAGGACGGTCATGCTATTTCCTCATTGTTTTATATTTTTTCCATTATTGTTGTATGTTTTCAATTGTTGTTGGTGATAGAAATGATCACCCAACATTTCTATCTATATATAATTCTTCCGTTGATATTTCAACCGGCATTACACTAGTTTCTTTATATTTTTTACCTTTGTTATTTACCAATTTTCTTCCCATTCATAATTACAAATTATACAGAGAGTAGCATAAAAAAACTGAAAAGTGATAAATGATATTTTGTATCCTTTTCACTCCCCACTTCTTCATCCCATTAATCTAATTATTCTGCCCAATTAACTATCCCCATTGTTTTTCTTCCATACCTCCTCCTTACACCCACCTTACTGGTTTTCTTTCTCCTACTCCCCTTCCCATGAACCCTTTTAATAAACTGAGATCAAACGAGATATTTACCTGTTCATATATGGTCCATGCCATTGCTGCCATTAGAGTCCTGCGAAGCATTCGTGGTACAATTCCTTTGAAATAACCTTTCATTCCATATTTCTGAAATAAAAGATAAAGCAAAATTCACAATCCTCTAATTTCCTATTTCTTCTATAAACACATCATTATAGAAAATTCAGACCAAATTTCATTAAGGAAAAATCCTTCCTATGCTATAAAAAGTAATATTTAGAGAAATTGTAAAGAGATTGGTTTCAAATTTGGATGGAAAATTCATTTCAATTCAATTAAGAACAAGCTGCATTAACTGAATCAGTACCTCAGGTCATTCCTAAATAAAAATACACTTTCCTTTTTATGTATGTATATTTTAATTTATAATAGCCATGAGTGGTTGCTGGTAATAATTACTATATATTCAGGCGTATAAGTCAACCTTTGAAGCCTAAAATAATTTTCCTAACACTTAGAGTCGACTTATACGCCAAACATAAAATGTGAACCTTAAATTACAGATGAATATTTGCGAGGACTGTTGATCTTTCGGTGGAAGTGATCGCTATTTTGAATCATGTTCCAGTATTTACATTTTATGACATTTATTTTAGAAGATTTTTAATAATCAATTTTAATACTGTAATTATGTAATCTGCATCCTCGTGCACCCCTATTTTTGGACCGGTTCGAGGAGAAAAAGTAAATTCGTACTTTAATAAGTTGGCATCTACAGTGGCAGAAAATTAGAAAAATAATCAAAAAAGTACGGAGGTTCCCTCTGTGTTCTCTCCATGGTTCCCTCTAAGCTGTGCGACAGTGAGGTTGTACAGCAGTTTTTGAAGTGCCACACACTAAATTTTTCAAGTGTGCACGATTGTATCCTAAAAATATATCGAAACAGGACCGTGTCAACCCCAGTGCACATCCACGCACTAGCATCATGTAGGCGTGCATAGTGATATTCATTCTGCCCATGGATGAAAAAAATTAGAGGGAACTACGGTTCTCTCCCAGGTTAAAGGAGCATCAACGGCTCATGGTGAATACAGATACCAAGTGCCAACTTATTCCGACAAAAAGTGTAGGTAGAAACTGATAATAAATTTTTAAGGACAACTGCTTTTTTTGAGTAACAATAATAAACTTAAAACTCAATTAAAAGGTGCAGCTTTAATATTATAAAAATATTAAGTCATCTCAATGTTGAAAATGTACCAACAGCAGTATAAACCGTGCATTTAAACCCTTTGTCTTGGTCGTGTAGATATGCGTAAACTTCGTAAAATTCTTCATTTTTTGTGAGTATAAACGTAGACGCAAGCATGTTGTGGTAAATTTACTATCGAAACACAATTTTTAAAACTTGGTCAGAAATCTTCACGTATCTTTTTGAGAAAAAAGTTGCACGGGGTACACATTTGCGATATTTTATTGAATTTCATCACCGTAGAGATCGATCGCGATCGATAGGTATAGTTCATTTCGATAGTATCATTCGCACCTGACATCAATTGAATTATAGGAGACTTTATTTAGTCTGTTAACTTTCTTAAGTCTCTTGACCTTGATAGAGCAAGTAGCCAATCACGAACGTTTCCTCTCCTATTGCCCCTCACAACTTTCGCGCGGGAGGGCAGATACCGGTGCACGTTGCCAGCTCTTGGGGATTTTCGCATTCAGCTGATATACTACACAATTTCTAAATAACATAACTTCCCTCCTGTTAGCCATTGCAGATCATGAACTCAGCAGGGTAACAAAAACAACAAAACTAATAACAAAAATATCGTATTTACTTGTGTAAGCCGCGCCCCTGTGTATCCCGCGCACCCCAGTTTTTGGGCCGGCTATAGGGGAAAAAATTTATTTGAGCCGAAAAAGGGTTTTTTAAATCACCAATTCCTATTTCTCAAAAATGCTACGCAGACGTTAAGCATCTTCACACTTCTACGTGATGAATTCATTGGGTGATCTCTTTATATCGGTACTAGCAGAAATCTCCTCGGGAGTCCTCTTTTGTTAAACACTTAACTGTTTTTGTCGTCATATTGGTCACGTTCGGCAGAAATTGCTCCGGGAGCGATCACCAATCATTCTGCTGTACGTAATTTTCCAGCCATATGGTCACGGATCGCTACCATAGCGGTCGTCATTTTATTGGCGAACTAAAATTATGATCGGCGATTATTCAATGATCACCACGGCGGCCATGACTTTCATAGACGTATCAGTGAATAAAGGAAGCATGCCGTATCTGAACATGGTAGGCATCGTCTGCCGTGAGCACAAAACCCCCACCAACCCAAACTGGTCGCGCATGCACCGTGACGATTGCAGCAGAAGACTTCGTTGAGTTTGGGGAGCACCCGTTAATAAACTTAAAACTCATTTAAAATTTTTATACAATGAATGAAAATGACTAAATACACCGAAATTTAGAAATAGAATAATAGACGCGGCATGGGTGCTAGCTTAATGTATATTTGCTTACCGACACAAAATTTTAGGAAAAAAGATGCGCGGCAAATAAAAGAATTCGTGTAAGACGAGCACCCACTTTTTTTCACAGGCGTTTTGGGAAAAAAGGTGTGCGGCTTACACGAGTAAATACGGTAATAACAAAAAATAACAGTAACAATAACTTAGAACTCCATAGCAAGGAAACGGCGGTAGAAATGGCAATGCAGACCGATGTGAACGCTTCGAGAGCAAGAGTAAGACTGAGTTCCTCCCCACTACCTTCCCAAACGAACCGTCTCCTATTGGCTGCTACTAAGTGGTGTACTCCCTGTATTCAAGGTCAAGAGACTTTAGATAGTGAACAGAGTATAATGGTTCAAGCTCTCCAAGAATAACAGTTTCTGATTGGTTGAAATTAAAACATCTGTCACATGGAATGCTCAAGAACAATAACACGGACTCTAAGCAGTATTTATATATTTTTATTATTGTTTATTTTTGCTTTGTTAAAACTTGGATTGTGCATGACTTTGATTTTGTTAAAAAATTATTTCATGAGAAGTATTTTTAAGTGAAAAAGTGAGGATCGGCTTATACGGCGAACATATGCCGAATCATGTATTTTCATTCAAAAAAGCAGGGATCGACTTATATACTGGAACATATAGACTGGAAGGTATGTTTTTGTATTGGTACAATGCAGTGCTTGTATTGGTAGTGGAATGGAAATTTTTACAAAACGGAATGCTTGTTATAAGGGGTGGTATTTCTAAATGTTTGACAAAACGGAATGGTATCATGGACACGTGTGGTAAGCCTGAACGGCATTCCAGTGCATTCTGGCTCATTCCGAGCACTGGTACAATGGCACCTATTGTTTTCAACGTGTCTGTATGCAAGTCAGTACGCCAACAACAGTATTACTTGGCTTGATGTAGTTTTAGGAAATTAAAGCAATATATTTCACTTTCCATGCATGAAAACAAAAGACACATTGCAATATTTGATTAGATTTTGACCCAAATTGGTCAAACGGAGGTGGAGCTTATCATCTTTCTTACCTAGTGCCAAATTTTATGAACAGTTTTTCTAAAAAATTGTAGCATTGCCAACAGTACTATTAATCCTGAATATTTTATACAACAATTTGAGCTCAGTAGTAGGATGTGCTCTAATATTTTGTTATACATAGCAACAAATAATTTTTGTTTTTCAATGTGAAAAGTGATTAAAATATTTTATTCAAAGCATTTAAAATTTATTTACATCTTTACTGACAGTTATTCTTGAGAAAGCTGTTGTTAAGAGCAACTTTTAAGTACCATAGCAATCATATTGGTTACTATGCATGGAGTAAGTCATGTGCTGGCCGTATCAGATATTTTATTTGTCACAATGATCATGCAAGATTTTTGTGTCACATACTATATATTGAATCATAAGAGCCATTTGGTAGCACCATTGTTAATTTAATGACTATCTCACATTTAAGATCTTTCCAATTTTTTCCTTGTATAAGCCAAATCTTCATTTTGTAAATGTGAAATTTGGAAAAAATGTGCAGCTTATATGCAAATAAATAAGGTAAATAAATACAGTATACAGAAGCATTATGAAGAATCACTAACTGGGAAATGCAGGCCATTTATGTTTGCAATTCAAGGGTGAAACATTTTACATTATTACTAGCTGTGGCCTGTTGAAATTTCAACGAAAGAAGTTGAAATATATAGATTTTAGGTTATGATCTAATGGAAAATGAAATAAACTTTAACTAAAAGCACTTAATGCCATAAATATTTAGTTTACCTTGTGTACATAGAAAAAAACTTCTTGAATTCCCTTAAATTTATCAGGGTAAAGCTGCATTTTCGTTTTGAGCACGTCAGCTGGCTGAGTGACAGCAGATGCAAGCAAACCAGCAAAAACACCACATGAGAAGTTAATTGGGGCATTAGTGCTTGAGTTCATCCAGTCTGAAAAGAAAGAATGAGAAAGATTTATTGCAAAGATCTAATTTAAGTTCCTTGAAAATTCAGTTTTTAATTTAATAGTTCCATTTTTAAAAAAAACTATCAAAGACAAAATCCTGAAGATTTTTAGATAAATTCAAATAGGAGTTTCTGTTATTTTAAAAATTTATCCTCAGGGTGAGGTGATTTGAAATTATGGATATAATTCAATATAGGTATACTAGTGAAAGTGTGCTTGCATTCTGCATGCATTTTTTCTCACCCTAAAGTAAAGAGTATGAGCCGACAAATAATTTTTAAACACAACAGTTTGCACCTACTTGCCGATTTACATGTTTTCCCTTATAGTCAATATTGGGGTAAAAACAACCCCTAAAATTTATAATTATAAAACATTTATAGGTTTGTAGCAATTGCTACGAATACCTCACATTTATGCAAAATTTCATCGATATAGCACCTCTAGAAGTGCATTTATATTAATTTCATTGTTTAAACTTTATGTATTTTTAACAGCCACAATATAAAACTTTTATGAAATTTTCAATGTTATTTACCACCGGAACATTATTTCCTAAGTCTGATAAAATTTTCAGCTTCCTGGATCTTCAGAAAGTACATAAACATTAGTCAATTTGTATAACATTTTAGAATTTATTATGGCCAAACGAATAAAAATTTTCCAATTTCTGTAATCCCGTTTTCATTATTTGGTAAATTCTACCAGTAGAAAACATTTCAGCTTCGTAGCACATTTAGAAATATCTAAACCATGAAATGTTAGTAAAATTATTTATAATTTTTACTGGCCAAGAAAATAAACCGGGTTGTAATTTTCCATTTATTCTGGCGGTTTTGTGACATAACCTACCTATGTTCAATATTTCAGCTCTACAACTATTGTAGTTTGGGCCAGACATTAGTATTCTCCTATATCCTCCTCTGTAAGAAGAGTGCTTATAGAATGACTAGTAAATGTACGCTTGCATTCTGCAAGCATTTTCTCTTACCTTAATGTTAAGAGTAAGAGCCAAAAAATAATTTTTAAAGCAAAAGTTTACATAAATTATCTTAAATTTAAGGCTGTCTGGAGTTGAACCAATAACACCTACGCAGAAGATCTCAAATAATATGGAGATATTCTCATGATATCTACAAACCCTGAAAATATCAGCTCTTTATTCGTCTTACAAGGGGACCTTACAACATGTTCGTCGCCGATTCGGTTGAAACTTGGTGAGCATGTAGCACACACCTATTGATGAAAAATGCCAAAGCAAGAAGACGCACCTCTCAAGCATTCGCGAGATATTTGCAATTAAATTTAGCAAACATACTATGCGTCCAATGTATACCCTAATATGAGTCGCTATAGTCAGATGAGGCGGTGGCTGAGTAGGTTAGGCATCGGGTTCACAAATTTTTGGGCACGAGTTCGATACTAACACTCAATTTTTTTATTTGATTTGTTTCTATTGTCTAGTAATTTTTGGGATATATTATTTGGTGAATGTTTACTGTATTTATAATTACATTTTCACTAATTAAAAAATATTTTTTGCAGTAAAGTTGAAAAAGAATTGGATTAGAATTATCAGCAAAAATTAAATGGGAATAAGGGTCGTTTATCACACATATTCAACTCTTTTCTTTTACAGGGAGCTAATGCTTCATTGCAAATTATTATTGTACACATTTATTAATCGATTTTATTATATGACGTACAATGTTTCGGGTGGTAGTTATCATAGAAACATGAAAAGCAAATATCTAGATTACACCATGCACACCAGAGTCATATCCAGGGGGGGGGGGGTGCACATGGTGCTACAGCACTCCCCCTGGATATCAAAAGCAATCAATTTCTCTACCTGAAATACAAAGACTTCAATAGATATACAGAAGAGATCAAGACGACAGCATTGGCTCTAATGTAATAACTGCTTTAGTCGAATCGAATTGTTCTGCCGAGCATTCAACTGCACTGATTCATGTGAATCTGCTTTTACTTTTGTATCCCCAACTTCTGCTATGTGAACGATGAATGTCAATGTCACTGTGGCCTAGGGTTACCGTTATAATTACTTTCGCTCCTCAAATTTCCCCAGTTCGTGTTAATTTTATATGAAATCAAAATAATTTTCTTTTTTCATTAGCGGAAAGGCTCGAAAATACAAAATTTTACTAATAATTTTTCTGCCCCCCTCGGGAACTATTTTTAACAACAACTACAAGTTATATCTACTATTTAATGGGTTCGTCAGCATGTAGAATGTTTGTATAAGCTGCAGAATAAATTTCACATGATTCCGGGAACTACACCGAGTTATCGTAGTTTAAGTTTTAAAAAAGCGGATAGGTTCTCATCGCATCTATGTCTAGGTGTTTAAAATTTATGAATTTTTAACAGCTACAATATTAAACTTTTATGAAATTTTCAATGTTATTTATCACCGGAACATTATTTCCTGACTTTGTTAAAATTTTCAGCTTCCTGGATCTTCAGAAAGTGCATAAACATTAGTCAATCTGATTAAAATTTTAGAATTTATTACGGCCGAACGAATAAAAATTTTCCAATTTCTGTAATACCGTTTTCATTATTTGGCAAATTCTACCAATAGAAAAAATGTCAGCTTCATAGCACATTTAGAAGTACCTAAACCATGAAATGTTAGTAAAATTGTTTATAATTTTTAACGGCCAAGAAAATAAACATTGTTGCAATTTTTCCTCCGATTATTTTTTTCGATTCAACTATGTATTAAATTTCGGCTCTCCAGCTGTTGTAGTTTGGGCCAGACATTAGTATCCTCCTATATTCTATCATTCTATAAGCACTCTTCTTACAGAGGAGGATATATGATACTAGTGAAGGTGTACTTGCATTCTGCAAGCATTTTCTCTCACCTTAAAGTAAAAATAAAAGCCGAAAAAAATTTTCAACACATAAGTTTGCAACTCGGCTCTGAATTACGTGTTTTCTGTTTTGAAAATATTAGGGTAGAAACAACCCCTAAAATTTATAACATTACACATTCACTTGTATCCTATATCCTCTGTGAGAAGAGTGCTTATAGAATGATAGGAGGATACAAATGTCCAGCCTAAACTACAATTGTTGGAGAGCTGAAATTTAATACATAGGTGAATTGAAAAAAATAATCAGAGGAATAATTGCAAAATTGCAACTTTTATTTTCTTAGCCGGTAAAAATTATAAACTATTTTACTAACAATTCATGGTTTAGGTACTTCTAAATGCGCTATGAAGTTGAAATTTTTTGTATAGGTAGAATTTGCCAAATAATGAATACCGGATTATAGAAATTATAGAAATTTGAAAGTTTTTATTCGTACGGCCGTAATAAATTCTCAAATGCACTTTCTGAAGATCCAGGAAGCTGAAAATTTTAACAAAGATAGGAAATAATGTTCCGGTGATAAATAACATTGAAAATTTCTTAAAAGTTTTATATTGTGGCCGTTAAAAATTCATAAATTTTAAACAATGATATTCATATAAATGCACTTCTAAAGGTGCTATATCCATGAAAATTTGCATAAATGTGAAGTATTGGTAACAAATGCTAAAAATCTATAAATGTTTTATAATTATAAATTTTAGGGGTCGTTTTTACACCAATATTGACTATAAGGAAAAACAAAAATGGGCAAGTAGGTGCAAACTGTTGCGTTTAAAAATTATTTGTCGGCTCATACTCTTTATTTTAGGGTGAGAGAAAATGCTTGCAGAATGCAAGCACACCTTTACTAGTATCCTATATCCTCCTCCATAAGATTTGAGCTTATAGTATAGATGACATATACAACATACATATGATGTAAATATATTACCTACTTTTTAACTCTGTTAAAATGATACAAAAATATGGTCATCAACGTGCAATTTTAAGTTGCAAATGGTAAAAAGGCACCTGAATTTGTACAAGCCTATGTGTGCATAAATTTAGTTGCCTATGCCTTAAGCAAATTAGTGGCAACTATGTTGGCACTGCATTTGAAAGTTAAATAATAAGCAACACATACTTTCTATTTGCATGTCCTTTCTTGATTAACAGCCTGGCCATAACAGAGAAACAACACTGCATTAACTCAAAATAATGGAAATAACAAGATAATATTCAAACGAAGTACTGAAGACAGCATTGTAGAAAATTCACTGCATTAAGTTTTTAGTAAATTCAATGGATATTCTCATAACTGACTCAACCAATATGACAACGGTAGAAAATGGCAATATAACAAAAGAAACAAAAGCGCCCCATTTCCCCTACTTCCTTTCGCACCTATCAACATTATTCATATTTTCTTTGTTCTCACTTTCCAAGTCCTATGATAAGGCGTTATGACTACACCGGTAGCTCAGAAAATATAATAAGTAGAGAAAAAAGTTTTTATTTTATTGCAAATATGGATTATCGCAAAGCTATGGCCAACTCTATATAATAATTGAGACTCAAGATGGCCAGCCAACTAATAGAAAGATATGCAGAAACTTACAAATCAAACAACTGAACCAACACCGCTTTCTTTATCTACCAACAAAATCAGTGATCGGGATGAGCTGGACCATTGCTCTGGCTCATCACATGCCGATGACACCGTTCCGTTTCATCATACATTTAGAAATACAGTCCCTTATAACAAGCGTTCCATTTCATAACATTTTCCATTTCCAGCACTGAATAAAAATAAAAAGGAGCAGGGACAAAGCAGCAACCCCACATCACACGTAGAAATAACAAATACTCATCAACTCATTCTAACAGTTTTTGAAAATTTATAAATAACTAGCAGAATTACCCGTTGAATTTCAACGGATTTAGTGAAGCTACTACAGCACACCATACAAACTCTTTAAAATATATAGTAGATACTTTTAAAATTACAATTAGCTTTTCTTAACAATTAATCATATTTGCTTCAGCTGTAAACCACTTCAAAATTTGGGAGTGGTTCCGTTCGCGGTTTAGTTCTAAATTTTTGGAAGTGGTTCGGTTCAGATGAGAATTTTGACATGTGGTTCGGTTTGCTGTTGAGTTCAACTAAATTAATCATTTGAAATACTATTCAGAAATAATTTATCCAATATAAACATTACAAATTCAGTATCAATCTGTAAGTAAATCAGTCAGCAGTCATTATTATTTTAAAAGAAGAATTTATTTAAAGAAAGGAAAAATTTATATATTAAATATATTACAATACCATCATCATCTTAATTTATTTATATTTTAAAAAATGGTATTTTTGATCCTAACGTGATTGTTATGGTCATTGTTATTTACATATCAATTAAAAATTCTCTGAATGGATTCACTGCAAATTCATTTACCAACATACACAATCATACATAATCAGAAAGAAGATGCACCTCTAGCTTAAACCGCTTTTGAGATTATCCCTGGATGGACAGACAAACCGAAAACATAAAAGTGTTTTAAAGAAATCATTTAAAATCAAAGAAAATTAGTTCCTCAGTCATTTTAATTCTTTTCTTACCTGTAATACACATTATTTAGAGGAAAAAATATTTATAATAAGGGCCTTACCTCCCGTCTCCCAATATTTAACCTTTTCAGTTCTACCACCCGCACTTGCCTTTATTTTTCTTATTCCCACACACATACCCATTGCCGCATTGGTAATTTCCTCCCTCCTCTCTCTTCCACAAGACCTTTCTTTTTAGTCCTTTCCCCAAACCCTCCCGAGATGCTCTCCAGCCTTTCCTTTTCCCTCCCCCTTTATCCCTTTACAACCTACCACCTGCAGCAACCCTCTGACTGAGATAGGTTCCTCCTTTCCCTCCCCTCCATTCCTTTCCGTCTTACAAACTACCCTCCCTCCCTCCCCCGTCTCTACCCATTTCTTTGTATATACTTTCTATTCTCACCATATCTGCACCTGACGATAGCATTGTAACGTCGAAACCCGGGTCGTAAGAGAAATAAAAACAATGGAAGTTACAAAGCGTTATTCCTTTGGTTCATTTATAACAAATAAAATAAAAAATGTTCGCTATATTTATCAAGGGTCTAGGAAAATTCTTTTCCGTAAGCCCTTATTAAAATTTCCTTGATTGAATGATAGATTTAATTATTGAAGTAAAGAGTTTCTTGATTTCCAAAGGCGATGATGCACGGCGTCTCAATTTTTCCAACTTTCAATAATAAATTTATGTAAATAAAATATTTTAATTAGTTAATTAGTCAAATAATATGGAATAAAATATTAATCCGAATGAATTTATGATATGTAAAACTCTAATAAATTCGATTATTAATTCTTATTATTATATAATAAATTCAAAAAGACACTTTTAGCTCGATCCCAAACATATTATATGTTGCTAATTTTTTTCTTTTGCCACCTTAGAAAAGTAATCAAAAAATCAATATGATAGTAAAATTACGTTACAAGAATAATTTAAAATTAATCTACAGTTCGAAGCAGATTATTCAATATACGAAGTGCAGACACTTGTGGTTCAAAACAAACTATTATAAAATGTAGAGTGACCCTCATTAAATAACACTAACATGTTAATTAATTTTATTTGCCTCTTAAATAAACTTTACTAAAATATTATTAAAAATACACACTTTAGATAATTCAAGGAATTCTGCGGGAAATGAATGCCTCCGACCCAAGGGATCCGCCAAAGTCCTCGCCCGTTTTTGCTGGAATATAAACCACTAGGTAATGGAAATATCACACGAGAGTTGGAAAAGGAATGATGTCGCTGAAAGCTCAAGCCGTTGAGAGCAACAATTTGAATTTTTCCGAAGAAAAAGATATGAGGAGAGTTAATGGTGTTCTAAGAAAGACACAGCGGGGTATATTTTCTCAGGTCTGCTAATTACAATGCTGAAGGGGATGATGGTGATGGTAAGGGCATGGATTTTTCTCTCGGCACGAAAGCAGATTACGGCTCCTTTCTAGGCCACTGTAAAACGTCAATTTTACCTGTGTTCAGATAAAGATCTTGTTATATTCTTTGAGCTTATTTACGTTAATAAATATTACAATGTAGAATATAATGATTTTACTTACAAAAAATGTAAGATTCCAGTATTCAATAGACGAAAGAAGGTTCAATTACTTTCATCAATACATGCTTCCTGAATAATAATCAGTATCTATTTACATTGCTATCCATAAACATCGATCGTTTCATTGCTTAAACAAAAGTGCAAAGTGAATAACGCTAAACTTTCGTCTATTTGTAAGTTTCATTGAAGCTAACTGAATCGGAGGTAACAATGACAGCCGCCTTGGCAACACCCGGAAAAAGTACGAAAAATCCACAAAATTTCGAAACAAAAAGCGTATTTCTGAAAACTTTGACCGTGTAACATGTAAACTTCGGAGGAATAAGATAGTATGAAGTTTTATTTGTCGAAGAAAGCAAAATCGAAAAAAATCGGTCCATATTTACGTATTTTTATGCTTGAAGGAAGAATACCTTGCAAGTCAAGAAATGGATATATATGTGTTGTCTTATGGACAAATATTAATCCCCTATATTGGCAGCACTGATTGATCCTGGTTGACCAAACCTTGACCATTCACTAAGTTAGGATGTAAGGAAGAATCGTACCAAATTTGGTTATTCTAGCTTTTACCGTTTAGGAGTTCCATGAACAAATACACAAACACACACTTCAAATAAATTATAAATAATGACATGCTTGTACCAAAAAATACCATACCAACCTAAATTTCCATATTTTTAGCGCTTTTTCTGAAAATTAGCTTATGCATTCGGAAAACCATACATCTGTCTGTCTGTGTAAAAATAACAAATAATGGCTAGTTAAAAAAGTTAAAAACGGCAAAATTTCAGGTTAGATAGTTCTGCATTAGAGCTACATACTGTATAAATTTCTTTCAGATGATAGGGAGTAATAAGAAAATAGGAAAAAAGTAATTGGTCTACAAAAGTAGGCAACCAACAGCACTTCAAATCCGTGAGTCTTTACTCTGATAGAAAGATATCAGTTAATGAAAAAGTGCCTTGTGTAATTTGTTCTGCAATTCTTCTTTCACTTGTTACAGATTGAAATCGCTTTTTTTTGTTTACTCTACTTTGGTAAATAATTGAAACTTCAAGAGCAAATAGGAAGTGTTTTTCTGAGAAGTTATTTTCTCAAAGAGCTTAGTTTATGAGACTCATGGTAATTATGAACTGATATAGTTTGAATTTTTTTATGCATGAAAGGAAGAAAAATTATAAACTAGGCAAAAATAAAATTTCCCAAACCTGCAGGGACAGCTGCCTTTGCTTGTGTGTAAAACATGAGGTAAAGACCAGAAAAGGGTGCATCACGAAACAGTGTTGGTAACAGCCCACAGCAAAGGCCCTTCATTCCTTCATTGCAGTATATGGATCGTAGTGCCTGGGTTACTCCTCCATACTCATAAACTCCACTCTGAAAAATTGTGCACTAATTACTTCCTCTATAAACACATTCATTAAAAATATATCTCCAATTGCATTGAATATATAACAAAAACTGACAAGAGAAAAAGTTTCAAAATGCCAATATGTATTTAACAATTAAATCTTGATAAAATACCAACTATCAATGTATAATTGAGAAGAAAAAATGAAAATCATAGGTACACATTAATCAAGCAGATCTACTGTTATGCAAGAAACCTATGAGCTTACATGAATTAATACTTGAAATACAAACCTCAAACCGAGTCTTAATAACAGTGATGGGAATCAGACAAACTCCACTTATCGTTCGAGCTGCCATTCCAAGGAACACGGCCTCTAATGGTCCGGGTTCATTCCCAGTCGTGGTACATGAGCGAAGCCAATGAAGAGATGAGAAATAAAGCCCCACCCCCGGAACTACCCTGGCAATGGACTTGACAATAACATAAAACGTTAAAACGCCAGTATGATGTAAGACACTAAAGAACTAAGGGAGGTTATAAGTAAATACGAGACTGAATTAACATTGTTATATTTAACTTACTGGAGTTATGCCTTTCCACAATCCTGCAAGGTGCTCTTTTTCTAGGATGTTTCCAAAAATAGTAATCATACTAGCAGATTGACTGCCTCTGCGAAGCAAAAAATAAATTATTTTTCTACAAATAAAAACAAAAATAATATTAAAAATTAACATAAATATGTAAAACTCACCGAATGGATGCATGGACAGGGCTTTGTAGTCGTGTTTTCACCAAATCAAGTGGTTGGAAAACTATAGTAGAGAAAGTTCCAGAGAATGACCCGGCAAGGAAGGACTTAAGTAAAGGGTACTGAAAGGAACCAGCACTAATAATTATTACTCGATATAAACAACAAGCAAGGCTAGAAATGAATCAAACCATACTCACATTAGTGATTAAATCCATGGTTAAATTATTGCTAGCGTGACTGTCTTTCATCTAAGGAAATGTATCCGGAGGAATAATAACCTTTGGATAATACTTTAAAGACTATTTACACAAAAGTTATAAGCTCTTCCAATTTTTATTAATCACAAATTTGTGTCAGAATAATCAGAATAATAAATCGGATTAACTCTGAAGTGGAGACTCATCATCATCGTCACAAATGAAAAAATAATTGTATAAAAATTAATCCTGAGGACAGAATAGCACGTTATCAAATTTGTTTCAGATGGCACTCTTGACAGCTTTAAATGTGTGATGATCCCACTATGCGACAAGAACTTAACCACACGGACTTCGGTGATTGAATCACAAAAATTTCGCTGCGCACAGCGATTTTGTTAGATAGCTCGGATAGCTCCAATGACAGACCAATCCCGAACGTCCTTACACTGATGACGCAATTAATGGATCAAACTGTCGTCAGATTGTTGACGTCTAATTTGGGAAAGTTTACAAGGGAAATAGAAACGGGTTACTTATACAATCAGAGGTAGCAAAATACGGATATAGGAAAGTTTTGTACATATCGATTATTTAACACATTGTGCTTTAATTAAGGTAAGCCATTAGCTAAGAAGTGTTATTATCCTCAAAATTTTCTTTTTGAAAAATAATTTTTGTATACGAAGCATATGATAATATTACCCGAAACTGAACTTATTAATGGCAGTGTATTTGTTGATATAATGACCGATAATACAACAATTTAAATTACACTTGAAAGTAACATGCTTCTTTCTATTTTATTAATATCCAGGGAAGGACTGATTATATTTGACAAATGACTACGAGAAATTCATTTGCTTAGTATTTTATATATATATATATATTTGTAGAGGTGTTCACTGGGTTTCCTTCAACACCTAGTTGCCCTATATATCCTTACCTTTCCTCTTCCGTAGTGTGTGTGTATATATATATATATAAACACATATATATATATATACACACACACGGCCGTGACGATAGGTGAGGCGGCGAGGCAACCGCCTCAGGCGCTTCCCATATAAATTAGAGTACAATTTGAAGGGCTTATAATTTTTCATTCATTCATTGTTGTACAATTAAGCCGGAAGAGTAATGTTTTTACTTTCTCCATACGTAGTAATGGGAAAGTATTGTGATCTCGGAAAAAATGGACTTCGAGATTTCAACGGAAATACACGTTTTGAGGTCCCTAGAACACGTTTAGACTATTTGCGGAATGTTGTCTGTGTGTGTGCGTATGTGTGGGTGTATGTGATTGTGGGCGCTCTAACTCAAAAAGTACTTTCCATATCGTTACCAAACTTCGTATATAACACTTTGGTATGGGCACAAAGAACGGATTAGTTTTTGGACAATAACGGTTAACCGGAAGTCGATGTATATTCGATACCCGATTCGGTTTTTGCGATATTTCTCCGTTAAAACAACATTATTGTATATACAATTCTGTAAAAAGGTTATAGAGAATGTAATTTCCTACAACTTTCATTTGAAACAATTTTCCATACCAGTCATTGTTTAGGAATTATTTATAAAAAATCTGATGTGGCCAACACGACTTTCTCCATATTTGGGGTATAGATATTTAAATTATTATGAATAACACCATAAGGCAAAATTAGTATTTCGTATCGTAAAAGAATGCAGTCGTCCTTATTATATTTTGATTATATTGACGTAAATTATATTTTGTTTCCAGAATTCACCGCTACGTGGTTGCGGCGCTGTATACTGGATATTACGAAAAAACTTGAATATATCCGAAATCGATGGTTCTACGAAAATTTGTTTCAAACAAAACCTGGAAGAAATATTGGCTTGTGTCCACTAACGGAGACCACATTTAAAACTGACCGCGACGCTGACCTCTCGACCGACATTTACTCCGGTTAGAGGCCCATACCTTGAGGCCCATCCTTAAATCCGAGCTCAGGTGTCTTTACCCTCACACCAGGGGGGCGCTAGACGACTAAGTCTTTTGCAATAAAATTTAAACTATTTGATGTTGTTAACTTATTGTTAGTGCGATTGTGACTCAAGCAACATATTCTGGTGAAGAGCGTCTTTTTAACGGAATTCTACGATAAATAATAACATATTTACGCTCACATCTAATCTTGACGCTAAGGAATACCAACCTCTTAAGAGTTTTTGGACGGGATTGTAATGAAAGCAGACATTCGCGAGACGGTGCGGAGGGTGTAACGCATGGTTGCTATATGGTGTTATATGGGAGAAAATGAAAACTACTCATAACTAAAAAGCTTTACAACCTTTTTCGATCAAACTTTCAGGAATCGCATGACTATTCAACTTTTCAATTTAAAACTGCTCGCCGTGTACATAGTAGTTCTGGGTTTGACTTAAGGAGCATATCTTTTCTCCATTTGAATAACATGGGCAGAGCTGAAACGAAGCGAGGCCTTTTTTCTTTAGCATTTTCAAATATCTTAAAAATGAGATATCGACGCGGTCTTTCACAGTTATGCCGAAAAAGGTATGGATATGAATTTCCATATCGTAGAAATTCAAATCTCATTCGAAAAAAGCCAAAAATTAGGTTTAATTAATATTTTTCGTGATTTTTTACGGATTTATTCAATTCGTCGTGATAAAATCGTGTTTTATATGTCCATGACTATTATTACTCTCTGGAACATTCGATTAGTTGGATTTTATATACTTTTTGCGTTTTAGTGTATATAAAAGTTGGTGTCATTAATTTGTATTTTATTTTAACGTAATACTCAATTCACGCCTACCCGTCATATTTCACGGGAAATTACGCTAGTCACTTATAATAATAGACAAGTTTTTGTTGGTTGTTTGGTGATCATATAAAAATGCGATTAACTAGATAAAAAAAGATATAGAAACTCTAAATGTGGCAAGTATGCTCGATATACATATTTTAAGTTGATGAAAAATATCTCGAAAGAAGTCTTGGTTCGACTCCAAGGAAGGTATTTTCATTTTTCATAAGGTAACACGTAAAACTCGGCTTTACGACGTGCAGACATTCATTCTTTTTGGAATTATAATTAGAAAGAATTGGTTTATAATCTTTAGATATAAATCATACAGCAACCAAGCGTTACACCCTCCGCACCGTCTCGCGAATGTCTGCTTTCATTACAATCCCGTCCGAAAACTCTTAAGAAGTTGGTATTCCTTGGCGTCAAGATTAGATGTGAGCGTAAATATGATATTATTTAAAGTAGAATTCCGTTAAAAAGACGCTCTTCACCAGAATGTGTTGCTTGAGTCACAATCGCACTAAGTTAACAACATAAAATAGTTAAATTTTATTGCAAAAGACTTGGTCGTCTAGCGCCCCCCTGGTGTGAGGGTAAAGACACCTGAGCTCGGATTTAAGGATGGACCTCTAAGTTATTTTACTTAACATTCACTAGTATTATTTTCGTTCACATAGATGTAATATTTAGTTTTAACTAACAGATTTCATTCCTGTGCATAAAATTTACTAAAGCAAAGGTTTAATATTTTAATAACTTTTATATTAACCTCATTCGATATACAGGGTGTTTCAAAAGGTAAGGTCAACCGGCGAGGAGGTGGTAGAGGACATTGATTTGAGCAGAAAACTTAAATAAAGTTTTTTTCAATTCACTACTTTTGATACTTTTTCACTACAAATGATTAGATTAGAAACTGTAAATAAAAGTTTCCTTTATTTGCTACAGTTTTTTAGATACAGCGTTTTAAACATTTCAGCAGGAATCTTAATAATAAAAACTCACAAGGGATGGGTCATTCAGTGCTCATTATTGGAGCAAATGCTCGAAATGTCGTCCTCCCTCACGCAAGCATGCCTCAGTACGGAATCTAATAGAGATTTGCACACTCTCCAACAACATCTGCTGGACTCTAATTTCTTCTGTAGCGGCATGAATTCGTTGCAGGAGATCTTCCCTGTTTACAAACTCCATGGTGTACACTTTTTCTTTCAGGCAGCCCCATAAAAAGAAATCCATCGGAGTTAAATCGGGAGACCGTGCCGGTGTGGCAGGTAAGGTGTACTCTAGGCAGGACAGACACTAGAGTACGCCTTACCTAGGTACCATGTACTCTAGAGTACATCGTACCTGGCGATAGCGTGTACTCTAGAGTTTGGCGTGCCTAAACACAAGCTCAGGCATAGCGTACTCTGGCAGGTGATTTGGACTCTAAGAGTCCACGCTACCTGAGATCCTTGGCAGGTAAGATGTTTAAATAAATTTTTAATTGTCATATATTGATGTACATATCATACCATACATGTTGACTGCCAATTTACAATTACTTATTGACAATTTCGTTAGTATATTTATGGAAAATCACAGCATAGACCCTGAAGCATTTTCTTTCTAACATTTTGGATTCAAATGAAATTGGATGATTGAATGATTGGAACACCACTGATTGGAATTGCTCAATTGATACTTAATTCGATTAAATGTTACTTTTAAAATAGGTAAGAAAAATACTTTCATTCCAAACATATAGGCTAAATCATTCAATCAAATTTAAATGACTTTTAAATTCTCTGGTATATAAATGATGGTATGCGGAAGATTCAACGGTATCAACTCACCGCCGGAAAATTTACCACCAGCAATTCACCGCCGCGGAAAATTCACCACCGCGAAAAATTCATCTCAAAGGGAAACTAATAGAATTATATGGATTACTACTTATAACATATACGGACTCTTCTTCTGTATAGGATACAGGAGGACATAAATGTTTTGGTACTTATAGATGTGCTAGAAATCTGAAAGCGATGGCCGAAACGGGATGACTAATAGCAACGCTCAGATTTAAAAGCCCATAAAAAAACCCAACGGTACTTATGAAAATGGAAAAAACTTAATCCTTAAACTTTTTTACTTTCACCTAAAGATTTTAGTTTAATTTATAAATAGCAATTATACCCGGTGTAACTCGTGTTCTTAAATCAATGCAAAAAATCGGTACAACATATGTTCCGGCGGTGACTCGTTGTGGTAAATGCAAGTGGACTGTATAATTTAATAAGGCTAAACATAGATGGAACAATCTCCAGATTTATATTTCTTCGACACAATTAAGGGGTGAAAAACAAACTCAAAAAAACAGAACACTTGAAATGAATCCTTGTTAGCACTGTGTATCTAAGCACGTTGATAGTTAGTGTTTGAATCGCACTGTTTAAGAGAATAAACATTACCATTACACTTGGTGTGTGGAGCTCACCGAAAACACATCTCGTCGTGAGAGCGATCATGTATGAACTCGCCTCCGTCTCGAAGACAGCCAACAGCGTTGCCTTCCCTTTCACTACAAAGTAACTCACATACAATGTAACTCACAACATACATAGTACAAACTTTCTCATATATTAATGCATCGTTTAGTTATCTTTAGAAAATTAAAATCGTATCAGCCGGTTTTTAGAAAATCCAATTTTTGTTAAAGTTGCACAAGAATAAACTAGCCTTATATTCATTCATTGAGAAAAATGAAATATTTAATATTATTGCAGACATATACTAAAGTAACTGTACGAAATTTTATAAAAATCGTTCTAGCCGTTTTTGAGAAAATCAAATTATTGTTCAAGTTGCCTAGAATAAACTAGTCTTATATTAATTTTTTGAGAAATATGAACTATTTGGTATTATTGAAGAATTGCGAAAACCGCTTTTTCGGACTCAGCTACACCTAAAACGTATATTTCAGTCAAAATCTCGAGGTCGAATTTTTTCGCGATAACAACACTTGCTCAATATACTTCGTATATGAGAAAGTAAAAACAGACATATTTGGTCGTTAAATTTCCTTGGTCCAATTAGCTAGGGACCGGTTTAGAAATGAAGCAATGTCTTGCATTATTTCTGGGATTCGGTATCCATGTCATTATATATATACTAGTATAAATATAATGAAGGGGATAAAGAAACTTTAAAATTATGTTATCATACCGAAATTTCCAAAGCGAAACAAATATATCTTAAACTTAAAATAGTTAGGTACGTATATTCTTCTACAAAGAGAATGAATGTACAGTGAACCATCGGTATATCGGACCTCGATAGAACGGACTTCGGATATAACGGATAGATTTTCCAACTGCTACTTTCTCCCGAATTTCCACCAGGGTGGGGAAAAATCTAAATTTTCGAAAAAGTTCCCAAGTTCGATTCCTTGGAATAATTCCGTTTCAAATAAGATATATGCGAAAATAAATTTTTATTTCGTAACTCCGAAATTAAAGAATTTTCGAGCGATTTAGAATCAAATGCGAAATCCTTTCACATGGATAAAAAACTTTACTCATTTCTTCGTAGGATGGTATACACTTCCCGTAGATAGCTTAATTCTTAATTCTGTCACCTTCAAAAAAGCTAATAAAAAGTCCTGCACTGTGAATTCGAGGCATTCACATGATATTCAAGTGGAAAACAAAAATAATTATTTCAACCTTTCACCCAGCATATTTCGGTGTGAAAAATAGCGCATTCGAGTAGTTTGAGCAGCAGGATAGTTTATGCAAAACTGTAGGTTATCGCGAAGTATGACTTTATACGGAACAAACACTCTTCAAAATATTTATGTAAAGATATGTGAAAATATTGATTTAAAGTGATAGAGTCCACGTTACCTGGCAGAGTACGTTTTGCCTGGCGTATTGTTTAGGCACGGTGGACTCTAGAGTCCACCCTGCCTGCAGGTACCGTGGACTCTAGAGTACAATATGCCGGTAGAGTCCACCCTACCTCCTACACCGGCCAAGACACAGGACCTCTTCTCCCGATCCATTGTGTTGGATAGTGTTGATGCAACCACTGATGTACTGGGCGTGTGAAATGCGCCGCTGCACCATCCAGTTGATACCACATGTGCTGACGAATATTTAGAGGTACATCATCCAGTAATGTATGCAGTGTTCCCTGAAGGAAATTTAGATAATTGGCACCTCCGATCCTGTCTTCTATCACGTATGGACCAATAAGGCTGCTGCCAATAATTCCTGCCCAGACATTTATACTAAATCGGTGCTGGAATGAGGAGGATCGTTTTGCACGAGGATTCTTATCTGACCATAAATGAAAATTGTGTAGATTCATAACACCACCTCTTGTGAATCCTGCCTCATCAGTCCATAGTACTTGGTTCAGGAAGTCTGGTTCGTCAGTAGCTTTGCGTAAGAGCCATCGACAGTACTCGCGACGACATCCATGGTCTCTTGGTGTTAACTCATGTACACGACAGAAATGAAAAGGATGTAGACCTTGTCTATGTAAAATATGCCAAACTGACGTATGAGGAAAGCCTGTTCGATGTGCAATATATCAAGTACTAATGGAAGGATTTTCGTTAACAATATCAAGAACATCTTCCTCTTGATGCACATTGCACCTAGGACGACCAACATGATGCCTTGGTTTTATCACACCTGTATCTCCCAGCCTTTGGTGTACGGCTTCAAACATGCGTCTTTGAGGATGCCTTCATTGTGGAAATCGTAACCGATATTCCCTCTCGGCGGCTGCAGCATTACCACCACAAAAACCGTAAATGTAATGCATATCACGATATTCCTCGTTGCTAAACATTTCCGTCCGCACTCTACTGTCTCTCTTTGAAACTGAACTTTGAATGCTGGCGAGATTCAACCTTGCCGATCTAGGCAAAAAGTGATGAATCATAGCATCCATATTTGACGCTCTACACAGTCAAAATGGTCTAAAGAAGATTTTGTCAGGCAACTGTTTTGCACTGTTCATGTCGCTGTAACTCAGAAACGGTAGTGAATTGAGAAAAACTTTATTTAAGTTTTCTGCTCAAATCAACGTCCTCTACCCCCTCCTCGCTGGTTGACCTTACCTTTTGAAACACCCTGTATATATATATATATATATATGTATATAGAGCGGTTTGTAACCACTTTGGCAGGATACAAAATTGAGGCACTTCCAGTTGTGCTAGAAACTTGAAATTTGGTAGGATTATAGGTTTTTGGTCACAGCCGAAGGAAAAAATCCGAAACTTCCGAAATTTCCACTTTGAGGGGCTATTTTGACCCCCTTTTGCCCCATTTTTTCAACATAAGAAAACGTAAATTGGTGCAGAGGTTTTTATATTTGCATTTTAAAATTATTTCCGGTCAAGATACAAACTCGAAACTTAAACTGTCGGATAGGATATAAATTGTAATTTCTTATTTTTGGAGACAGAATTCATATCTGAGTAGAATTAATGTAAGTTTATAGTTTTTATCGGAAAAAAGTAATTTTTCTGGGTCCAACAATTAGCTATCTAGGCAACAGACTTAATGCTTTCATATGGGTAAGCTTTTAATGGGAATCAGAGTCTTATATTTCTCCTTTAAAACCTTACTGGTGTAATGTCCATTGAAATATCAACGGGAGTAAAGATTCGATCGTTCAAGCTATTTATGGAGATCAAATTGGCATCAGAAACATTAATTGCATTGAAAGTCATTTCCCTCTCTCACCCTCTCTCTCTCGTATTAAAAGCAAGCAAAGCACGTTTACACCCATAATGATTGTGTAATAGTACCGATTACTTACCTTTGATATTACTCGTGTTGCGCTTCGTTGATTTGTATACGACAAGAAATGTCTTCAGCCTTGATATGCAGATTAATTGAATATAACACCGCCTCCACCAGTAAAAGGTAACTTATGCAAGTAATTTCACCAAATTTGAAGTGACGAATATAATATATGTTAAAATATAAAAGTTATTTATAAAAATTTATTTTTATACCCATTACTTGTTTATACTTGCTATTCTTTTAGTCGACCTTGACTCAAGGCTTGCAGGTCGATACAAACGTTGTTTGTGTAGTGAATCACCCCCTCCTTTTCACTTTTTACCTGCGTTAACCCTAGATTACAGCGCATAAGTCAGCCGACGAATAAGTTAGTCGAGTATTTTAAGTTATATTTTTAAAACATTTAGCTAGTTCAGATTAGTTTCGAGTTTAGGATGGCTACCCCAAGGACTCCCGTTTCCTCCGTTTTGCGCGACGCTGGTTTGGAGGCCATGAGGTCTCGAATCACGGAGCTTGAGGGGGTGGTTGCGGACCTCCTTCAGAGGGTGGAAAAGTCCGAGGCAGCTTTGGTGCGTGTGAGGGGTGCGGGGTCATCCCTGAAAGCAAACCGCGCCAAATTGGCGGCTCGCGTTAGCCTGGGTGCGGAAACCGGTAGAGCGATCGGGGTTGTCCGTCACTCCTTATCGCGGGCTGAGGGTGTTCGGGCCGGGAAACCCGATGAGTGGAGAGTGGAGTCCACTCGGGGGGATCGTGGCCGTGGTGCTGCGGAGGCAGGGAGCTGGGAACACTTCGGTGGACCCTCTTCCTGTTAGTAATAGGTTTGCGGTGTTGTCGGAGGACGACTCCGAAGCCGTTGCGCCCGCACCCGCTCCCGTCTCCTCGGTGGGGACCGGGCCCAAGGGGAGCTCGGGGGGAAAGAGGGGGCTGTTAGTGTTAGGGAGCTCCAATGTCCGGCGTGTGGTGGCGCCTTTACTGTCACGGGCCCGCCGGGAGGGTGTTCATGAGCGGGTGTTCTCCAGGTGTATACCAGGAGGTACGGTGCCCCAGGTGACGAAGGAGGTCAGGGCGTCGGTTTTGGGCACGGGTTGCTCCTCGTTGCGGGTGGTGGCCCATTTGGGACCAATGATGCCTCGAAGCGCGGCTCCGAGGAGGTTTTAAGTTCTTTTAAGAACTTGGCCGCTGAGGTTGCTCGTGTCCGAGAGGAGTTGGGTTCTGATGTGCGGCTTACTATCTGCAGCATTGTTCCTCGGACGGACTGCGGTTCTATGGTTTGGAGCCGTGTGGTGGACTTGAACCGTAGGCTGTGGGACTTCTGTAGGAGCAATGGAGTGGACTTCGTTGACCTGAGGCCGGTGCTGGACTCATGTCGGGTACCCCTAAACGATTCTGGTGTCCACTACACGGCCGAGGCAGCGGATGCGGTAGCGCGTCGGGGTTTTTGAACACGCTAGGGTTTTTTTAGGTTAGACGAGGATAAAACCAATAGATCTGTTAGAAATGGAGTCCGTCAACATTAACCCTAGGGTGTCCAAGAACAGCGGTAGAGTGAGAAGTAGAAAAATTAAATTGTTAGATCAAGTGGCGGGGAAATCCAGAACGAAAATACCCGTAGAAAACAATAAAAATTATTATTATGAACTGCCAAAGCATTCGAAGGAGACAGGCTGATTTTTGCCACTTAGTTAAAAGCCATCGTGCAGACGTTGAATTGGGAACTGAGAGCTGGCTATCGGGCGACATTAATTCTAACGAGATTTTCCCCCCAGATTACGTGGTATATCGCAAAGACAGGAGAGACAGAGTCGGAGATGGAGTTTTCATCGCCGTCAGAAAGAGTATATCAAGCCAATTAGAGGAGTTTAACATCAGCGAACAATGCGAAATGATATGGTGCTCCCTTCTTACGAGAAATGCTAAAAAATTATTTTTTTGCTCATTTTACCGCCCACCTGACTCGGGAGTCGAGAACATTGGAGAACTCAGTCGTACATTGCAGGTGATAGCTAGGAGAAAGAACGATCCAGTAATCATTCTTGGAGGAGACTTTAATCTTCCATCGATCGATTGGAAATCCGTAACCTACGTTAGTGATGGAAAAAATAGAGAAGCTTGTCGTGAATTAATTGAAGCGTTTACTCTAAACTCGCTAGAGCAAATCGTCAGCGAGCCGACGCGATATGACAACAACGGAAACGGAAACGTATTAGATCTGCTAGCCGCTACCCACCATCGACTACAAACCTACAAATCGACGACGGCATAGGTGATCATAAAATAGTAATTGCCGACTTCAAATACACCCCTGCGACAATATATAAGCCAACGCGATTAGTCTATATATTCAGTAAAGCAGATCTCCCAGGTTTACAAAATTATGTTACAAACCAAATAGCGACATTTATCAATTTTGCGAATAGTAACAGCGTAGATGACTCTTGGACGGAAATTCTGCGAATCATTCGAGAAAGGCTAAAAACGTTTGTCCCAACTAAAGCAATTCGTGATCGCAAGGACCCGCGGTGGGTGAAACCGAAACTCCGTGCCTTGCTCAAGAAACAAAGACGGCATCACGCGCGCATAAAGCACCTTAAAGAAGTTGGTAGGGACCATGCGAATGAGTATTTAATATACAGAAATAGTCGTAAATCTGCAAGAGACGAAGCGCGTAAGGAACTTGACGCCCACCGATCCACGACACTCTCGGACTCACTCAAAAACGACTCTAAAGAATTTTGGTCGTACGTGCGAGAAATTCGAGGAGGTCAGTCCACAGTACCTCTTCTACGTACAGACAACGGTGAAAGTGTACACGATTCATTTACTAAGGCTAGTATGTTAAATCGGTTCTTCGAAAATTGCTTCACAATCGACAGCGGTGATTTCATTGATTTCCCTACTCGTATAGACTCAAATATGAGCGACATAGAAATATCCGAAAGCGGTATCGTTAAATTACTAAGTCAGGTCCATAAAAGAAAATCGCCAGGGCCGGTAGCCATTCCTGCATTCATTATAAACTCGTTAGCAAACGAATTAGCTCCGTACCTTAAGATCGTATTCACAAAATCTTTAGATGGGGGTGTAGTTCCTTTGATATGGAAAACAGCCCAGGTTACACCAATACATAAAACGGGAAGTAAATTAAAAGCCCTATATCGTTGACGTCAATCTTCTGTAAGGTTTTTGAGCACATTATCGGTAGTTCAATAATGCGATTTCTCGAAAGCAAAGCTGCGCTTAATAGAAACCGGAGAGGCAGGTCATGCGAGACTCAGTTAACTCTACTCACACAAGATATTGTGAAAGCAACGGATAAAGGAATAGGAGTTGATGCAGTATTTTTAGACTTTAGGAAAGCCTTCGACACCGTTTCTCACGTGATAATAGTGCAAACATTTAGGGCTTATTCCATTAACGAGAAAATTGTAAATTGGATCGCCTCGTTTCTTTCCGATAGAACCCAGAGAGTAGTCCTCGATGGAGTTGCATCAGACGTCGTCAAAGTGACTTCCAGCGAGCCTCAGAGAAGTGTAATCGGACCTCTGTTATTCTTGATATATATAAATGATTTAGCGGATAATATAAAGTGTAAAGTTAGACTCTTCGCGGATGACACACTTGTGTATGGAGAAATCAACACAATACACGATCAGGAGAATTTGCAAAAGGACCTTCAGGCTATTACGAAATGGTGTAAAGATTGGCAACTCGATCAGAATAAAAAGAAATGCGCCGCAATGATCTTCACGCGCTCCACGAATTTCAACCGTTACCCGTACCAAATATCTGAACTGAAGCTAAAATACGTCAATAGCTACAAATACTTAGGAGTAATTCTCAGTAGGAATTTTTCTAGTAGAGAGCATATCAAAACCGTTATAGCATCGGCAAACAGAATTCAAGGGCTTTCCTCTAGATTCCTGCGGGGATGCCCATCGAACATGAAGGAAATCGCATACTTTTCCCTAATACGACCCATCGTGGATTACTGTTGCGCCGTCTGGGACCCTATCGAGGAGGGCCTAACTAGAGAGCTCGAAATGGTTCAGCGTAGAGCGGCTAGATTTGTAAAAGGAGAATATCGGTATGTTGCGAGTGTATCAGAGATATTGAGAGATCTGAAATGGCAAACGTTGAAGAGAAGAAGAAATTGTTCAAAAGGAAACTATTTGAAAAATTTGAAAACCCGAATTCGTTGAAGATGTACGCGGCATAGTCGTCCCCATCGGTGTTAGTGAACGTAATGTTAGATCAGACTGCAGGAGAAAATATGTCGAAACAATCGCTAGAACAGAGAAATACCACAGATCCTTTTTCTCATACGCGATAAGACCGTCCAACAGAGGAAGTAGTTAGAGTTCACTTGGTGTTGTGACACCCCCTGCCAAACGCTTCTAGCAGCTTGCAGGGTATTGATGTAAATGTAAAATGTAAAAACCCGAGTTAATGACGGTCGAGGGTTCAGCTTCGCGGTCAGTTTTGTATGTGGTCCCAGTTAGTCGACACAAGCCGAAATATTATTCTCTACAACTTTGGTCCTCACGAAAATTACTAATAACGACGTTTTTAAGGAGATATATGACGGAAACCTACAAAACCGATTATTTATAAATAATTCCTAAACAATAACTGCTATGAAAAATTCTTTCAAATGGAAGTTGTAGGAAATTACATTCTCTATAACATTTGTATAAAATTGCATATACCATAATGATGTTTTACTGGAGAAATATCGAAAAAATCGATTCGGGTTTCAAAATTATTATTTCGTATCGTAAAAGAATACAGTCGTCCTTATTACCGTAAATTACGTATACTTTGAATATGTTTACAGAATTCACCGCTACATGGTGTTGGTGCTGTATATTGTAAAGTAAGAAAAAGCAAAATATCTCCGAAATGGATGGTTATACGAAAATTTGTTTCAAACAAAACTTGGAAGAAACTCTCTACCACTTTGGTCCTCACGAAGATTACCAATAACGATGTTTTTAAGGAGATATTTGACGGAATCCTAAAAACGTTTTATTTATAATTAATTTCTAAACAATAACTGCTACGGAAAGTTGTTTCAAATAGAAGATGTAGGAAATTACATTCTCTATAACCTTTGTATAGAATTGTATATACAATAATGATGTTTTAACGGAGAAATATCGCAAAAACCGAATCGGGTTTCGAATAAACCTCGACTTCCGTTTAACCGTTATTGTCCAAAAACTAAAAAGTTCTTTGTACTTATGCTAAAGTGTTCTATATAAAATTTGGTAACGATATGGCAAGTTTTGAGTTAGAGCGACCACAATCACATATACACGCACACACGGACATCATTCCGAAAATAGTCTAAACGTGTTCTAGGGATTTGTATTTACGTTGAAATCTCGAAGTCGATTTTTTTCATGATCACATTACTTTCCCATTATTACGTATGGAGAAAGTTAAAATCTGATGTGGCCAACACATCACTTTCTCCGTATTTGGGGTATAGATATTTAAATTATTATGAATAGCATTATAAGGCAAAATTATTATTTCGTATGGTAAAAGAATACAGTTGTCCTTTTTGCCGTAAATTACGTATAGTTTGAATATATTTACGGAACTCACCGCTACATGGTGGTGTCGCTCTATGCTGGGAATATATTGAAAGAATATATTGACGAGCCTTCGGCTCACTTTGTTTTAATGGGTAGTCGTCTCCGGGCGCTACCGCGCTCTTCGCCTCGCGCGGAACCAAAGAAACCCTCCCCGTTGCCCGGTGATTGGGTTTGTAAATGTCGGGACAGGCCAATCAGTTTCTGTTAATGTTGTACGTAAGTAATGTCCTGGAGATAATACGTAAGTACCGGTTAGGTTTTTATTGTATTATTTTAAGAAATGAATCGGACCCAACAAACGTAATTAATTCAACTTCAATCTGTATTCGCATATCCACAAAATCAATCGATTCCATTTGTTTACACATTAGTTCATGATTCCATACACAGAATAGCTTTTTAAAGTTCTTTTCTTCATCATAAATAATCCATTTTCTTCCTATTTAAAAGTAGTGCATGCACACGTAAGCACACGTAAGTAAATTAAACCTTTGTTTGTGAGAATGTTTATGTTAGCAACAATGAAAAAGTAACCATGCAAAAATTTTTCTAAGGTCAACTCAAATTAAGACAATCTTGTTTGATTTTCTCGATAACGGCTACTCCTACGATAAAAATGTATAGGAAAGGAAATACCCTTCTTTACTAGTTCTACAACTTTTATTTGAAAAATATTTTTATATGACCAGTATTTTACGAGATATGACGAAAATTTAATTTCTTTCACCAGTAAAGTGGTATTCCTGATTGGCGAACGAGATTCATTTTTGCTATTTTCTTATTATATTTGACTGAAAGTCCTTAATATCAAATTTCATGAAAATCCGTTTCGTAGAAGCCGAGAACGAACATGCGGACGGACGGACGGACAGACCGACGACAATAGGCACTCACGCTGGAAGCGAATGGCGCCAAAAAATGGCAAGTTCGTGACACTAGCGATACAGAAATGTTTTTGTCAAAGAATTAGAGTATTATCCAAACGTTTCGTCAGAAGATGGGTTTATTTGTGGACATTCCAAAACAAGTGTTTGGTACGGCTAATAACGGAAACACTGCGCGCCGATTTTTTCAAAATCCTGCCCTGTCGGATGATATAACTGGCATTGACGAAAAATTTATACGTCGATTTCCTACCATATTGCGCACATAATCTTGTGGTTTTGATATACAATCGGAAGCATTCGATGAAAATGCATTTGAAACCGCGAAATTATATGTAAGTTTGTACCATTGGTTTCCAATGCCGACAAGTGTTCATAACAGTTTAATTCATGGGTCACAGGTCATAAAAACATTACTCCTGCCCATTGGACAATTGTCAAAGGAGGTATCGTTTTATGATGGCAGTCGGCGGCGCACGAGGAGGAATGGAAAGGATTTCTCCGTTAAAACTTCATTATTGTATATACAATTCTATACATAGGTTATAGAGAATGTAATTTCCTACAACTTTCGTTTGAAACAATTTTCCATAGCAGTTATGTTTTAGGAATTATTTATAAATAATTTTTTTTCGGTTTCCGTCAAATATCTCCTTAAAGACGTCGTTATTTGCATACTTCGTGAGGACCAAAGTTGTAGAGAATAATCTTTCTTCCAGGTTTTGTTTGAAACAAATTTTCGTAGAACCATCCATTTCGGAGATATTCAACTTTTTTCGTAATTTCCTGTATACAGCGCCACCACCATGTAGCGTTGAATTCTGTAAACATATTCAAAATATAATTTACGGCACTAAGGACGACTGTATTCTTTTACGATACGAAATAATAATTTTGCCATATAATGCTATTCATAATAATTTGAATATCTATACCCCAAATATGGAGAAAGTCATGTGTTGGCCACATCAGATTTTATTTATTTAAAGAAAACATATTCTCATCAAAACCCATAAAAATAATAAAAATTCAAATTAAATAATAAAATATGTAAAAAAAACGTTTACAAAATCAAACTAATCCGTCTATTTTTTCCGCTATCGGCATACTTGTCAGAAACTTTTTCATCAGTTATATTAATATTTCTATGTATGGATAACAGCGCCAGTCCTACAAGACGTGATTCAGTAATTGTTTCGTAAGTGTGTTTTAAGTCTTCACAAGAATGAAAAGCTTCGTTCAACAGTAGCTGTGGAGACAGGAAGTAAAGCTAATATTTTGATAAAAACATAGACGGGTGTTTCAAAAGGTAAGATCAACCGGCGAGGAGGCGGTAGAGGACGTTGATTTGAGCAGAAAACTTAAATAAAGTTTTTCTCAATTCACTACTTTTGATACTTTTTCACTACAAATGATTAGATCAGAAATTGTAAATAAAAGTTTCCTTTATTTGCTACGGTTTGTTAGATACAGCGTTTTAAACATTTCAGCAAGAATCTTAATAATAAAATCTCACAAGGGATGGGGCATTCAGTGCTCATTATTGGAGCAAATGCTGGAAATGTCGTCCTCCCTCACGCAAGCATGCCTCAGCGCGGAATCTAATAGAGATTTGCACACTCTCCAACAACATCTGCTGCCCTCTAATTTCTTCTGCAGCGGTATGAATTCGTTGCAGGAGATCTTCCCTGTTTGCAACCTTCATGGCATACATACTCTCCAACAACATCTGCTGCCCTCTAATTTCTTCTGCAGCGGTATGAATTCGTTGCAGGAGATCTTCCCTGTTTGCAACCTTCATGGCATACACCTTTTCTTTCAGGCAGCCCCATAAAAAGAAATCCGAGTTAAATCGGGAGACCGTGCCAAGACACATGACCTCCTCTCCAGATCCATCGCCTTTGATAGTGTTGATGCAACCATTGATGTACTGGGCGTGTGAAATGCGCCAGTGCACCATCCTGTTGATACCACATGTGCTGACGAATATTTAGAGATACATCCTCCAGTAATGTATGCAGTGTCGCTGTAACTCGGAAACGGTAGTGAATTGAGAAAAACTTTAAGTTTTCTGCTCAAATCAACGTCCTCTACCGCCTCCTTATCGGTTGACCTTACCTTTTGAAACACCCTATATTAGGAAATATATTCTTGTCACAACCAGCTAGATCGTCCATTGCGGTGGCCGGCCAGGTTCTTTGATCTTCTGTTCGCCACTTAGCTTTCCACAGCTCATATTCTGCTTGAACGATATCAGGACATGCTGGTAAATCATCTTCATATATCTGCACTGCAGATTTAATGGTTGAATAAGTTTTATCTATTGAATACGCAGGAAGAAGGTATTGTAAAGAATATGGGATTTCCATTTAAATTTTTTCGTAAATTTCTCGAATTTTTTAACTCCTTACATATATATCGCAGACATATGCTCTCGCAGACTTTTTTGCGGTAAATTATCTCCTCTTTTGGAATAATTTTTTAAAAGAGGGGCTTACAGATCAAATAAGACGAAATGAAGGTAAAATCATATTTTTCATTATTGCTCAGCATTTGGATATACTTAGCAACCGATGTAAACAAATTACGTTTGAACTATAAACATATCGTAAACGTAGAAATAGTTGATGGAATACTCATTTAATATCTTCAGATTTGATTGTATGTTTTTCGTTCATTATCTATGGTCTTCTATACACAGGTTAATTCTGCGAATAAACATTAGTGGACTGTTTCTTTTTCTGTAATCGTGTCATTCGCATTATAGGTATGTTTGGCTATAAGTTAAATTGTTTTTATATTGCTTTTGTCTTATTTTATTTCATATTTTGTTTAAGTGAAAATTACTGAAGATATATAATTCAATTACTACGTTAAAGTTTTTGTGTTTTGTTTTATGTTGATTTTATTTAAAAACACGGGTCGTTAAGGTGTTTGTTTATCATGGAAACAGTTTATCAATAAAAACGGAATTGAGTATTTCATGCTAACACGCAAGTTTTTTCCTATGCTCATCCATTTTGCGTTTCAATAATAATTAGATACTTTTTTGTAATATATAATATCGTTTTGAATTAAAAGAGAGTTTTATCAATTGGAAATAAGGATCACTCTTGAATAATTGTTATTTTAATGCGAGAACTAAATTAGATTAACATTTTGGACACGTAACGCAGTGAATTTCGAAAGATTTTATTTGAATAATACTTTTGTTGAACTTTATTATGTCTTCTTAACTAAAATTAAGAATTCGTGTCTGCGGTTCCATGGGTAAAATGTAAACACTACCGATACACTCACGTAATTAATTACGTTAGAAAAGTAAAACATTTTACTACATTATTTAAAATCGATTCGTTCCAATATCTCAATCTATTATTCAATAAATTACGATGGAAAACACAATTAAGATCAATAATTTTATATCTATTTAGAGTAATAATAGGTATTCTTATTTAGTTTCTCCTGTTATTATGTTGACATACAAACTCACATTCCGCGTAATCAGTATTTACTCATCGCTACGACACTCTATTTTGTGATTGTTTATTCGAGGAAAGTGATGTTCTTATTCATTTTTGCTGCATTCGTCCTTCCTATCACTTGATAATTAGATTCATACTTTATTCATTGAATTGTCCAATCGTTTCCTGTTCATTGTTTCCTTACGTGTGACTTTTCCTAAAAAAACTGTGTGTTTGTAATAAAATTTTATACATAACTTCTGCATGCTTCCCAAAATTGACTACATAAGCTATTTATTAACAAAAAAGACTATATAATATCTAACATCAAAGAGGAAGATGAATAAAGGACAAAGGGCTATCAATCCCGTGCCCGTTCGTGTCTTAATAGGTCTTAATTTAAAATTGATTTTATTAATTTTATATTAAATAAAAAACCCGAGCAACGCCGGGTACTTCTGCTAGTATAATATATTAAAAAGTCAGAATTAAGCACTTATATACTAATGTCTTATACTTTATAAATATCTGGTTACTAACGTAAATCTTTTCGTTTCCGAATGCATACATTTAGCCAAGTTATTTCTGA
This sequence comes from Uropetala carovei, assembly GCA_036926305.1. Lineage (NCBI taxonomy): Eukaryota > Metazoa > Arthropoda > Insecta > Odonata > Petaluridae > Uropetala > Uropetala carovei. The sequence continues at coordinate 722,626 of JAXCHB010000115.1, forward strand.
TTTCATGTTCACAAATTTTAACATTTGCCCCTTTCCTGCAAGAAGACTTAAATAATCATTGATTCGCCAAGTTTTCGATAAAAATTGTGAAAACAATTTTCGTTTCTAGAGTCATCTCAAATATGCATAGATCAGTTTATCAAACAAATGTTTAAAATTTACCACGCGAAGGTCATTAAGGACTTCGAAATAAAATAGAGCTCTTCAAGCATTATATGATAAATAATGAATGAATGAACAGACTTGAAATGGTATTGAAAGAAAAATTTGTGCAAGTGGAGTTAGGGCATGTGAATTTCGGGCATGTGGGTTTAGGACGTGCGGAAATTAGGGCATGCCCCCCTCTACTTCCCTCTCTCCCCCTCCCTCTCGCTTCCCCCTCTACCTCTCTCCCCCTCCCCTCTCTCCCGTATTAAAGGCATTCAAAGCACGTTTACATCCATAAGGATTGAAATAACAATATGATATCGAGGTATAACAATGGAATTGGTAGCCAAGGCAACATTCCGTTAAAATGGCAATATTTCCACAAAATATGTAAATGAAATGTATAACAAGAGCGATTTCGAATTGTATGCGAAAAAATATGAACAGAATGAGAAACTTTGTAATGTTTTCTTCAAAATGGTTCAGATCCGAAGATCGTAGGTTAATTCCTTCTAATTTTAATTTCCAAAACAATAAAAACCTGCACATCAAAAAATTGATTTTTACATGTTACCTTATGGAGAATGGAAATGTCTTCCTTGGAGTCGAACCCAGGACTTTTTTGAAGATTTATTTTCGTCATTACCTTCAAATATGTTAATCAAGCACCCTTGCCAAATTTCAATCTTCTAAATATTCGGGAAATTTGTTAAAACGCTCTATATCGGCCATCGTGAAAGCGTGACCAACCAACCAACAGACCTGGGCTATTATATTATAAAATAGTATGCTGAGTGTGGACGATATTCAGTGAATAAATAAGTAAAATCTGATGTGGCCAACACATGACTCTCTCCATATTTGGGGTATAGATATTTAAATTATTATGAATAGCATTATGAGGCAAAATTATTATTTCGTATCGTAAAAGAATACAGTCGTCCTTAGTGCCGTAAATTATATTTTGAATATGTTTACAGAATTCAACGCTACATGGTGGTGACGCTGTATACAGGAAATTACGAAAAAAGTTGAATATCTCCGAAATGGATGGTTCTACGAAAATTTGTTTCAAACAAAACCTGGAAGAAAGATTATTCTCTACAACATTGGTCCTCACGAATATTACCAACAACGACGTATTTACTTTCTCCATACGTAGTAATGGGAAAGTATTGTGTTCATGAAAAAAACCGACTTCGAGATTTCAACGGAAATACACGTTTTGAGGTCCCTAGAACACGTTTAGATTATTTCGGGAATGATGTCTGTATGTGTGTGTATGTGATTGTGGGCGCTCTAACTCAAAAAGTACTTGCCACATCGTTACCAAATTTCATATATAACACTTTAGCATGAGCACAAAGAACTGATTAGTTTTTGGACAATAACTGTTAACCGGAAGTCGAGGTTTGTTCGAAACCCGATTCGGTTGTTGCGATATTTCTCCGTTAAAACAACATTATTGTATATACAATTATATAAAAAGGTTATAGAGAATGTAATTTCCTACAACTTTCATTTGAAACAATTTTCTATAGGAGTTATTGTTTAGGAGTTATTTATAAATTATCGGTTTTTTCGGTTTCCGCCAAATATCTCCTTAAAACGTCATTGGTAATCTTCGTGAGGACCAAATTTGTAGAGAATAATATTTCCTCCAGGTTTTGTTTGATACAAATTTTCGTAGAACCATCCATTTCGGAGATATTCAACTTTTTCGTAATTTCCAGTATACAGCCCCAGCACGATGTAGCGGTGAATTCTGTAAACATATTCAAAATATAATTTACGGCAATAATATTCTTTTACGATACGAAATAATAATTTTGCCTCATAATGCTATTCATAATAATTTAAATATCTATACCCCAAATCTGGAGAAAGTCATGTGTTGGCCACATCAGATTTTTTAATAGATAAAACAATACTAATTTTGTCCCCGAATAAATTCTCGCAGATAATTACCTACATATATTCTGATCTCACGAAAGGATGGGAATAATGCGTTTACTTACACTATATATGCCTAACTAAATAAATAATATTTCAATTTATAAATGACGTATTGTTATAATTTGTAATACTTATTAATTAACAAATTGTGAAGAAATGAATACTCGTTTAAAGCGAAGAAAAAGTTTCCCTTCAAATCTCTGGGTTTCAGACGAAAAACTCCGATTCATGAAGGTCTGACAGCTGGTAACCCTTTGCCACAGTGACATCGACATTCGTCGTTCACATAACAGAAGTTGGAGATACAAAGGTAAAAGCAGATTTACATGAATCAGCGCGGTTGAACGATCGGCGGAACAATTCGATTCGACTAAAGCGGTTATTACACTATAGCCAATGCCGTCGTCTTGATCTCTTCTGTATATCTATTGAAGTCTTTGTATTTAAAGTAGAAAAATTGATTGCTTTAGATATCCAGGGAGGATGCTGTAGCACCATACGCACCCCCCCCTCCCCCCCTCTCTATACGCCCCTGCTAGGATTGTTGCTATCATAACCAATCTCACATAAATACGTGTAATTTCCTTACGTGCGCATGCAATATTTTTAAATATGAAGAAAATGGATCATTTATGACGAAGAAAAGAACTTCATATCGCTATTTCCCTTACGTACACGTATATAATTCTTTCAATTGCACGAAACGCGTCCATTTGTGATGCGCTGTACACTTTTCCAACTTGGTTTTCCACTGCCGTGCACATGCCTCTATTTCCTTATTTTCCTCATTGTTGTGTCCTCGCCTTCCATAATTATGTACACTTGATCCATCACTATCAATCTTTACACCTAGAATGTTTTTCAAAACATTTAGTGACATTTTTCCTCGTTGACTGTTTCATGATTTTATTTATCCTAAATGCAAATTTCGAAAATGAAATAAACTCTTCGCGTTCAAATTATACCGATAACTAATATTGTGTGTTCATTCATTGTCGCTAGTGCGCAAATCCTGAAAACGCTAATTGCAACTAATTAGAGTTTTCCGTGTCTCTATTGGCGGTACCCCATTAACCCGAAAAAGACGAACAAGATAACCCACAAAGCAGCAATTCCTATAATGTATGTAGGCCTGCGTAAAGCGATTGGGGTGAAACGAGTCGCTTTGCCATTTCAGGACGCCACATTGAAAGCTCTCAGCATTTTCGGAGCAAATATTTTGGAAAGGATCTCTGCCGTCGAGCACACAGTCAAAGAACTCGTGTCATGTGTTCATTTCGTCCTGCTCAATAAATATTTCACTGAGGACGTGTAGCGGAAATAGATCTTTCTACGTCTTATGTAACAGTGGTTTTCAGCCGGTGTCACGCATACAACATGTGGTGCATCATCGGGTGATCAGGAACGATCGTATTTTTATTAATTTCTGAAACTAACGTTAATCGTTGGAACCAAACATGGCAGATATTGTAAAACCCCGCAAACGTATATTATTCGCCATTTATTTAAAATGTATGAATAATTATCGTTATAATGTATATTATTCCTTTCCGGTATAAATTTTAATTGCTATGTACTTTAACACTGTGTTATTGTCAATATCATTTTCCTAATCTCCATGTATTTCTCTAGATTTCTTGCTATCCTTTTCCACTTTCTGAACTCAATAATACGTCGTCTTAGTCAAGGTCATTCAAAACATCTTCAATTTCTTCATATCTCAAATACAGAATCATTTTAACGAGTTGTCTTGCGACGAATTGACTGCGACGAGTTGTCGTAGAACCTTATATGAGTTCAGCTATTGACCCTTCCCTCCTTTAACCTATGGTTGCTTATGAAATCAATGATTGGATAAAATAGTGAGTCCCTAACTGTATAATCCCTTCAAAAAGTTATTTTAATTCCCTATCTATAGGAAATCTATGAATTCTTTTCGAAGTGCAATTTACCTGTTTCAATCATTTTCCATAGGAATGTATGTTTTCCTGGAACGTCTCATTAACCATGCCTATCCAGTGACGTCTTTTTAAAATCATCTTTCCTTAACACTAGTTAAATATTATTATCATTTTTCAACTGCACCGGAAACGTTAATTTCCCCCAATAATCACTTGCAGTAAATTTTCATTAGCGTTTGATAGGAGTGAGGTGAACGAGTGGCGTTCGTTCTATTCTAGTCCTGTGAGATGATGTCCTGCAAAAGGCAGTGGCTTAGCCACTCCTCCGCGATGTATAGGCACCAGGGCCGCCGAGAGCCCCTGGGGCAAATACCATCGCCGGGCCCCTTTTCTTTGTTTTAAGTTCAAAAAGCGAACCGGGCCGCTCGGCAGGCCCATGACGGACGACTCCCCCTCCCCCCTTCTCTATGGTATTGACTCGCAGTATTGTAAGCAAAAATTGTCAAATTCCATCCAATTAAAATTTTTTATCAAAATTACATATAAAATATGTCGATACTATATGTATAACATCATAATTAGACTTGGTATGATTCGGTTAATGTCTATAAACAGCGAATTTGTAAAAAACAAATATTCGACGAAATTTAATTGCCGTCGATAAGTGTAGGTCTAATTTTTTTGCGAAATTACATGTCATGGTTTTTTAATTTGGTTTTCCAAATTAACACCTAAAATGTATTTTAGTACCCAAAAAGCAACGCCCAAAAAAATCGGTACTTGTCATAACAGACGGCCACATTTGAATCGGAATTTCCTACACAGTGCATTGTGAGGTCCCCCGTGACATTTTTAAGTAACTGCGTATCTTGCGCTGCAACAGAGTCGAAAAGTACGAATTACATGAGAGTAGATCTTACAGTTAGTATGAATGAATACCGATCGCCAGATGTCCCTATAGTACTTTAACTAATAAAGTCTCATAAAATTTACATTTCTAGGAGCCATACCGATAATCCATCTTCCAAAGGAGAGCTCCCCATCATAATCGTTCCGTGTTTGCGTTCTAAGCATTTTTCTAGGTTTCTTCTGGTTTTTTACCAATATCGCAACTTTTTCCTTCATAATATTTACGTATAAATTTGGTTGTATATTATAATAGCATAACATTAAGTTTGTTATTGAATGGTCGCGATTTTGTAATTGTACGATTCAGTAAAGTTTATATTCGATGGAAATTATCGTCGTGTCAGCATATATGCGATATTCCAAGTTCAACATTATCAAATATGGTCAATAAAGAAAGAAAGGCTACCATATCTCTAAAAAAATCGGAGTTAAACAATATTGTTCTTTAGAACTGACCGTACGACGACACTCCGAGTGCTTGTGGGTCCGGACCTCGGGCCCGAAGACGGAATTTCCCGAAGGGGAGAAAAATGAGAGTAGTGGGCAGGAGTTTCAGGGTGCTGAGGGGTGATGGAAAAGCAGTGGGTTGAGCTGGGAAAACACAAATCCAAATCTGAGAAATGGAAAATGGAGAAAACACCGCCCGTTTGTGGTATCGGTTGCACGCGCGTGCCTTGCACCCGCGTATTGCGATAGGAAAACCTTACGATCGATCCTAATACCGGGCCCCGGGGATTTTGCCCCGGTATCCCCACCCTCTCGGTGGCCCTGATAGGCATAGAGAGGTGTTAGAAACTAGTACTAGAAATCTGCATATCCGAAATTTATCCCGACCCGCGGATATCCGCACCAAAAGTTGCGGTTCGGGTCGGATTATACGTAACTTTTCGCGGATGCGGGCCGGATTCGGATATATTAGAGCCTGCGGGTATGGATCGGGTGCGGATACGAAAATTAGTATCCGTCAAAATTCAGTGTCTTGAGTATGAGAAAAAATAATAACTTTGGTTGCATCCTTCTCTTACCCCGTCCAAACCGATAACCCTAAAGGCCCTCCCCGTTAACTTTCGAGGGACGCTACTTTCTTTGGGGCCATTGGTGGGATTTTCCAAAACATTCTATGCAGTAAGAGTGGGTCGTTGATATGTTCTGCTGAGAGTCATTTTCTTTTGAACTTTTGGATTTTGGTTAGTAGATGTTACTCCAGATAACTTTTGCCTGCGGATACGACTTCTGCTTGCGGGTCGGGTTGGGTCGGACAATTTATTCCTGCGGGTCGGATCGGGTAATTCAGAGATTGTTGCGTGTACGGTTCGGATACGCATATATAGCTTGTGGGTACGGGTCGGGTGCGGATATGGAAATCTGTATCCGTGCAGATCTCCAACTAGTACTACAAGAAACAATATTCGTTTCTATTCACGCATAGATTATCATTTTGTATTATAACATTATCATAATAATAGTTTTTAAAAACTTCGTCTTTCCTTCTGACAAATAAAGCCTATTTTTGCATAAATTCTTTATTTATTGGTCAGTTTGGTGTCCATCAGGGATTCCTGCGCCGAGTCCCAAAAAGCTACGCAACTTGTAATAAGACAGAAGACGTTTCTACGCGTGATGCCTGGCCGTTACAAGGGGTCGTGGTGAAATTACTAGCAGAATGCAAGTGAATTTAGGAAATTTAAGCGTGGCGACAAAATGTCTCATTCTCGCTATCTCTTCTCCTTCTTTCCCCGGCCGAACGCCTTTCCTGATCGGTCGAGGTCACTCCTTATCGTTCCTCTGCTGGGGGCAGTGAGATAAGGAGAAAGCGAGAGGTTTCGCCGAGATGACGTAGGCATTTTACCCCCCGTCGGGTGTCGCCGCCTTGACCTCTGGCTATTCCACTATCCCCGCTTTTACGCCGCCAACAACTCCTGCGCAACCCTTGTCGCTTCCGATGACATGCACGTGATGCCCGAGGGCGTCGTCAAGTCACGTTGCTGAGGAATATGAAGATGCGGGCGGGTTGGTTGGGTTGGATTTCTACCTAATTTAACCTTTTTACACGTATGATCTCCCCTATTTTCCGCCCGGATTTCGGGGATTTTTCACTAAAATGCGCAAATGGTAGTGACAGCGCTAAGGCTACTATGGATGTGAGTAGATATATAGGAATGTATATAAATAGATGTAAGAATAATATTATGCGAATAGATGTAAGAATACAAAGAGAAGACGCTTTACAAGCTCGCTTGGAAGGTTTCTTTTCCATTCGTTACCATAAGAGGTCATCGAGTACATACTATAAAGTAAATCAGGATAGATGATGAGGAGAGAAGAAAATCGTTTATTTCCTCCTCAAAGTTGGAATGGGTTATACGCGAAGGGGTAATGCGCGGTATTTTTATCGCCAAACCATTATAGTTTGGCATCTGGAAATTTAAAACAGGAAGAGTCGCATTAAAAGCGTTATTGCACTATAACGACTATGCATCTGTATCATGTGGTTTCACACACCCCAACGAACGTTATTTTACCTTATTGCATGCAAATGCTTCATAACTGTTCATTACAACACCGTGTAACTTTCAATAGAGGGTAATAGAATATAAAAAACAAATTTTCTCAGCTGACGATAACGGCCAATTAAGTTAAGAATTGCATGATTGGAGTTCCTCAACCTCCACCTCACCATAAGGCGTTCGTTTCTCTTCTATTTGTGCCATTTTTTTCATGTTATTCTTCATATAATGGGTCGAATTTTGTGATTTACCATTTATTTATCCAATTCTTCGCAAACGGAACCGTTTAACATTGAGCTCTCGCACCGAATCGCAAGATAAGTCACCAACAAAGCAGGTTCCATATGTGATATTTCCACGGAAGAAGGACTGGAAACAATTGTCATAAAAGTGTCAGGTATATTTTTGGAGCAAGTCTAATCAAGAAACCTCATTAGCGTAAAATTTATTCTTACTTTTACAGGGTGTCCCATAACTTGCTGGCCAATTAATGTTACCAAACCAAATCTTCGGCTTGTCCAATGATGCCCAGACCCTTTCTCGAACGAAATTTGCATATATACCGTCAAATAAGTCGATCAGAAGGAGCAGAACGTGTGTTGAATTTTAATCTAAAAGCTCTTTGAGAGCCAGCGATGGAAGTGTTGTTTGTAAAATAAAGTTCCACAACAGCCACTCTTTGTTGCACAGTCCAGGATTCCATTATTAATAATCGCAGAATTGGTACTTTATCTGAAAAAATTAATAATAATCATCAAAAAATAAAACAGTTATAGCCAAATAAAACCCTACAAGAGTTTTGGTACACCCTGTACATACACTTCACCTTTTGCAGTTTCGAAGAATATCGCGTAGTAATGTTTAATTTTTTATTTTATAACTATAAAATAATAGATTAAATAAAAATTAAGCAGATAACTAAAATATTATTGTTAAAGATGATAAAATGTTTTCACTTCTTATTGAATGTGCCTAAAATCTTGATACATAGTTGTATTACCACAAATTACACTAGATTACTGTACTGTGTGCAAAAACATGCAAGTTGAAAAAATCATTCTTTGGGCTTTGTTACAGACCACAAAACTATCTCCAGGTAAAAATAATGCGGCATTTGGAATGAGTAAATCTAGCAAAATTACAATTTATAAAATTTATCTGTTTTATTCGATTTGTATGCCTTTTATTACTGGGTTATGTCAGTATCTGCCATAACAATGACGCAATAATATGCGCCCATGATGAAACAAACCAGATGTGTATTTTTTACGTCATTTTCTACGCTATATGGATCGAAAACGCGCAACAACACGCCAACGGTAAGAGTTTTGTGTTCATTTTCACGCTGGATTAATGGTATTAGTGCACCAAAATTAATTTTGAATCAAAGAAAAATTGAAAAAATCTGATGTGGCCAACACATGACTTTCTCCATATTTGGGGTATAGTTATTTAAATTATTATGAATAGCATTATAAGACAAAATTATTATTTCATATCGTAAAAGAATACAGTCGTCCTTATTGCCGTAAATTATATTTTGAATATGTTTACCGAATTCACCGCTACATGGTGGTGGCACTGTATACTGGAAATTACGAAAAAGTTGAATATCTCCGAAATGGATGGTTCTACGAAAATTTGTTTCAAACAAAACCTGGAAGAAAGATTATTCTCTACAACATTGGTCCTCACGAATATTACCAACAACGACGTTTTTAAGGAGATATTTGACGGAAAGCGAAAAAACCGATTATTTATAAATAATTCCTAAACAGTAACTGCTATGGAAAATTGTTTCAAATGAAAGTTGAAGGAAATTACATTCTCTATAACATTTGTATAGAATTTTATATACAATAATGATGTTTTAATGGAGATATATCGCAAAAGCCGAATCGGGTTTCGAATAAACCTCGACTTCCGGTTAACCGTTATTGTACACACGCACACAGGCACACACACATAGTCTAAACGTGTTCTAGGGACCTCTAAACGTGTATTTCCGTTGAAATCTCGAAGTCGATTTTTTTCATGATCACAATACTTTCCCATTACTACGTATGGAGAAAGTAAAAAGAGATACGGATCGCTCAGCCAGCTATTTTCAATCGTGCTACAAAATTCATAGTTTTACAGGTATCGATGCGTAACGCATTTTATTATACAAGTTCAAAGGATTCTAACGAATACTTTCACAATCGAATAGTTCTAGCCAGAGAAAAAGGGGACATATATGTTTTCATAAAATATGAGGTCGCAACAGCGTTTTACGGTGATTAATGAATTGATGTCGATTTAGAGGTTATCTTGATGCCGCTCTCTGCTGGGGGCCTTTATCTTGGGTTCATATTCTGCTTTCTCTGTCAACATTTGATGGGTCAGATCCAAAAGTTCGAACGTTGGTCTAAAAATAACGGGATATGTTTTTCGGAAAACTTGTGCAAGAAGAGTACGTCTACATGAACATAATACCCTGCGAGTCACGTTCTTGGTAGATGGCAGGGGTGCAGTGCACCAAGATTCCATAGCTTACCTACCTTACCTATTCCTTATTATGCTTCCTTATCGTCCTAGGGAAAAACGGTCCTCTGTATCGCTCCGTCCTACAATCGATGCCGGTGATCTTATCCTCGCTGTCCTGCCTTCCGATATATGTCGAACTTCTAATAAGATCGACTAACTCATCCGCTAATCCCTCAGACATTTTTCTAGCAGATTAATTCTAGTCTGCAGTCTACCTTCCTCTAACGAGACCCATTTCAGATTTTCCATTAATGACGTTACGCTTTGTTTACAGTCGACTGCCCTGCGCTGCACCTTTTCTATCTCTTTAGTGAGTCCCTTTTCATAAGGATCCCACACGGCTGACTTATATTCGACCTGCTATCTAACCAAGCATAAATAACTTTTTCCGAGCTATTTCGAACTATTCTCCCTATAAAGGCCAGCTTTTTTTTAGCGGCACCTATCACTCTGCGAATAAATAACTCCTAAATATTTAACCGAATCTGAAATAGGAATTCTTACTCCGTCGGACGAATAATTAACATTTAGCGAGTTATTTTAAGTTCTCCAAAAATTGATAACGCTGCTTTTCCTTTGGTCGATTTCTAGCTGGCATTCCTTACACCACGCTGAAATAGCTCCTAAATAATTTTGGAGATACTGATGGTCTTCCTGATTGCTTATTTCTCTATAAATAACGGTGTCGTCCCCGAAAAACCTAATTTTACTTCTAACTACTGAGCTAATATCGTTTATATAAATCAAAAATAACCACAACCCCGTGGACCACCTATAATAAGCTCGAGGACTTCCCACCAATAACAACCTTCTGCTTCCTACGATTTAAAAATTCACGGATCCTGCTAATAATTTTTGAATTAACGCCTAAAGTTTCTAATTTAATTATTAACTTTCTGTGAGGCCAAAAGGTTTCCTAAAATCTAAGAAGCTGACATCGACCTGCTCTCCGTTTCTCAGAATCTAATTCACAAATAGACCGAGCTGGGTGTCGCAAGACCTACCCTTCCCGAAGCCGTGTTGACAATAAATTGTCTAACATTGAATTACTCTCAATAAAACGCATTATGTTGCTAACGAGAATGTGCTCAAATATCTTGCATAGTATTGAGGTTAGGGAAATCGGCCTGTAGTTTTCTGGGTTCTCTTTGTTGCCACCCTTATGAATTGGAGTCACGTACGCTAGCTTCCAGTCCTTCGAGACCTCTGCGCGGGAAACGGACTACTCGAATATTATCCTAAGAAAAAGTGCTACATCTTCGGCCAATTCCTTGAATACCCGAGCGGGAATTCCTTCAGGGCCCGGGTATTTGTTAGGTCTAATCGCACTTAATTCCTTTGCTATTCTCCCCCCTCAGAAAGTACTATGTCGGCCAACAGGTCGTTCCTTATAGCGGGTGCATAATTTACGCATTGATTGTTGAAGGCTGTAAAAGCTTTCAAGAAATGACTAGCAGAAATGGCTTTCTCCACGCCAGGGGTCGGCAACCTTTTCTATATGGAGACCGCATTAGTTGTGAATGCTTCGGAGGGCCACATTGGAAATCGCGAGAGCTTTGGCGGGCCGTATGGCCGTTTAAATCAGAAGGTACATGGAGATTTCACGGTCTCATATTAGTGAAAATAAATTCTAATTAGTTTAATAGCGTTATAACTCCATCGGAAAGGTTTTGAGAGCATAGTTTCAATGTAAAAATCTGATGTGGCCAACACATGACTTTCTCCATACTTGCGGTATAGATATTTAAATTATTCTGAATAGCAGTATAAGGCAAAATTATTATTTCATATTGTATAAGAATACAGTCGTCCTTATTGCATTAAATGAGGTATATTTGAAATAGCTACGTTTACAGAATTAATCGTTCCATGGTGGTAGCGCCGTATACTGGAAATTAAGAAAGCAAAATATATCCGAAATGGATGGTTCTACGAACATTTGTTTTAAACAAAACTTGGAAGAAATATTATTCTCTACAACTTTGGTCCTCACGAAGATTACCAATAACTATGTTTTTAAGGAGAAAACCGAAAAACCGGTTATTTATAAATAACTCCTAAACAATAACTACAATATAAAATTGTTTGAAATGAAAGTTGTAGGAAATTACATTCTCTATAACTTTAGTATAGAATTATATATACAATAATGATGTTTTAACGAAGAAATATCGCAAAAACCGAATCGGGATTCGAATAAACCTCGACTTCCGGGTACCCGTTATTGTCCAAAAACTAAGCAGTTCTTTGTGCTCATGTTAAAGTGTTATATATGAAGTTTGGTGACGATATGGCACGTACTTTTTGAGTTAGAGCGCCCACAATAACACACACAAACACAGACATCATTCCGAAAATAGTCTAGGGACCTAAAACGTGTATTTTCGTTAAAATCTCGAAGTCGATTTTTTTCGTGAATACAATACTTTCCACTTAATACGTATGGAGAAAGTAAAAATATGGAATTGACTGTGTTAAATTATAACGATAACTTATTCAACATGGTTTCGCGGACCGCATAAAACGCTCTCGGGGGCCGCACGAGGGCTGCCGAACCCGATCATGAATAACATCACCGGAGTCATTACGCAAGAAGGGTATGGTATGGCCTTTACCCTGGACTTTCCTCACGTAGGACCAAAACGCTTTAGGATTCTTATTCAAATAACTATTTAATACATTATTCCTAAAATAGTAAAAAGCCTTGCGCATAATATTTCTCGCTTTTTCGCTGACTTCTTTTATACATCTGAACCTTAGCTGCTATATGATCGTCGGATGCTGAAGACCAGTGGTGCAAACCCCGCGGCCCGCCACGGCGTTTTGTGCGGCCCGCGGCCGCTTACGTAAACTTCTAAATTTTCAAAAATTTGACAGGTTTTTTACTTTCTCCATACGTAGTAATTGGAAAGTATTGTGATCATGAAAAAAATCGACTTCGAAATTTCAACGGAAATACACGTTTAGAGGTCCCTAGAACACGTTTAGACTATTTTCGAAATGATGTTTGTGTGTGTGTGTGCGCGCGCGCGTATGTGTGTGTATGTGATTGTGGGCGCCCTAACTCAAAAAGTACTTGCCATATCATTATCAAACTTCATATATAACACTTTAGTCTGAGCACAAAGAGCTGATTAGTTTTCAGACAATAACGGAGAACCAGAAGTCGAGGTTTATTCGAAACCCGATTCGGTTTTTCCGATATTTATCCGTTAAAACATCATCATTGTGTATACAATTCTATACGAAGATTATAGAGAATGTAATTTCCTACAACTTCTATTTGAAACAATTTTCCATAGCAGTTATTGTGTAGGAATTATTTATAAATAATTGGTTTTTCGGTTTCCGTCAAATATCTCCTTAAAAACGTCGTTATTAGTAATCTTCGTGAGGACCGAAGTTGTAGAGAATATTATTTCTTCCAGGTTTTGTTTGAAACAAATTTTCGTATACAGCGCCACAACCACGTAGCGGTGAATTCTGGAAACATAATCAAAATATAATTTACTGTAACTCATGACTTTCTCCATATTTGGGGTATAGATATTTAAATTATTATGAATAGCAATATGAGGCAAAATTATCATTTCGTATCGTAAAAGAATACAGTCGTTCTTATTGCCGTAAATTACGTATAGTTTGAATATGTTTACAGAAGTCACCGCTACATGGTGGTGGCACTGTATACTGGAAATTAAGAAAACGTTCAATATCTCCGAAATGGATGGTTCTACGAAAATTTGTTACAAACAAAACTGCGAAAAAACCGACTATTTATAAATAATTTATAAACAAGAACTACTATGGAAAATTGTTTCAAATGAAAGTTGTAGGAAATTACATTCTCTATAACCTTTGTATAGAACTGTATATACAATAATGATGTTTTAACGAAGAAATATCACAAAAACCGAATCGGGTTTCGAATAAACCTCGACTTCCGGTAACCGTTATTGTCCAAAAACTAGTCATTTCTTTGTGCACATGCTAAAGTGTTATATATGAAGTTTGGTAACTATATGGCATGTACTTTTTGAGTTAGAGCGCCCATAATCACACACACAGACATCATTCCGAAAATAGTCTAAATGTGTTCTAAGGACCTCAAAACGTGTATTTCCGCTGGAATCTCGAAGTCGATTTTTTTCGTGAACACAATACTTTCCAATTACTACGTAATAGAAAAGTAACGAGTCTCCATATAAATGTATTGGAGCCGCAATGATAGAAGAGAGTTTTTATCGCCGTTAGAAACAGTTTATTTAGTCAACTAAAGGAATTTAACGACAGCGATCATTGCGAAATGGTTTGGTGATCAGTTCTTACGCAAGGAGTCGAGAATATTAGAGAGCTCAGTTGTGCATTGCAGATTATTTCCAGGATAAAAGGCTACCCAGTAATTATCCTTGGAGGAGCTTATAATCTTCCATACAACGATTGGGAATCCGTAACTTATGTTAATGTCGGAAAGATAGAGAGGTTTGTCGGGAATTAATTGAAGCAATCACCCTCAATTCTCTGGAACAAATCGTAAATGAAACGACACGATACCACAACAACGGCAATGGAAACACTGGATTTGCTATCTACGACCCACGCGCTATTTACTAGAAACCTACATGTCGTCGATGGTATTGGCGAACACAAAATGGTAATTGACGGCTTCAAATCCAATCCTGCCATAATAGACAAGCCAGTACGGTAAGTCTTCATCTTCAGTAAAGCGGAAGGTTTAAAAAATTATGCCATAGACCAAATGTTTATCAATTTTGCGAGTAAAAACAGTGTAAGGATGCTTAGACGGAAGTTTGGCGCATCATTCGCGAGGAGATAAAACTTCGCCCCAACTAATACCGGTCGTGATCGTAACGACCAGCGGTCGTGCCTTTTAGAAGACGGTTATCACACGCGCGTAAAGCACCTTAAGCGAATTGTTATAGAACGAGTATTGAATACATGAAAACAGTCGTAAATATGCAAGAAACCCACGTTACCCTCAGTGTCACTTAAAAAGGATTCCTTATAATTTTGGTCCTTTATGTGCGAAGTCCAAGGTCACTCTATAGTTCCTGCAATGTGCGACTCTTTTCTTTAAGGTCAATCTATTAACGTTTAATTGCCGAGCGTGTCTCTCCGGCACAAAAAGAGTACCCCTACACCCAGGGCCTGGCCTAGAAATTGCGGGGCCCTATTAGAAAACTTTTGGTGGGGCCCCTACATCTAAAAAGCGTAGTTTGAAAAAAAATATTTGGGAGGGGCACATCAAGCGAGGTCCAAAGGACCGAAGCAACGAGGCCTAAAAGGCTGAGCCAGGGGGTGGGGATCCGGGGTGGATCACAGGTCACCAACGCATTTCCTGCATTCTGAGAGCATCAGATGGCCTCTCATGAGACCACTTGGGTATGGATGGGACTATGGATAAATCTAAAAAGAATCATCACCAATAGATAGTTTGGAGCCCCTACACAATTGAAAAAAGTACAAATTCAAAATATACTATAAATAAATAGACTAAATAAGAACTGCCACATTTACCCCATTTTCACAAAGACAATGAAAGTCTGTAACATGTTAACAGAACTGAGACTTAGTTAATGTGTAGGACTAGATACTGTGTGTTGTGCTGGTGTATGTATTTTTGGCATATACGGTTTTTCCCCCTTATTATTCAATTATGTAGGGTTTTTAATATTAAGAATAAAAATAAAATTAATACGTTTCAAGTTTTCCATTTATTTATTAACACAGAATCACTGATTTGTTACTTAAAAAGTTCCTTTTAAATAATAAAAAAAATATTTCAAGTCTGATCTTTCTTGATTTTGTCCAAGTCTAACGTCTTGGCTTCATCACATTCTATAGATAGTATTGCAAGGTTGTTTAGTTGCTCTTGGAGCATGTTTGACCTTAGATAAGTTTTGATTAATTTTAATTTTGAAAAGCTCCTTTCCCCCGACGCTACTGCCACTGATATAGTCAAAAAAATCCGCATTGCAATGAAAAAATTTGGAAATCCTTTAGCTCTGTCATTTAAAGCAAGAAATTCAGGTATTTTCAATGACTTTCCATAAAGAGAACAAGGAAGAATTGGCTTCAGTGCTTCCATTTCCTCAAAGAGCATGTGACCATCTAAATCAGATGACTTTGCAGTTTTAACAAGTTCGTTTTCCTGAATAAGCTTGACGTCTGTTAAAGCAATTTCTAGATCTGCTGCATGTTTTCGTAAGGTCTCTTTTGGGACGTTTTGGAAATCACTCAGAAATTCAAATAACCTCACATGATCTTTCAACTGTGTAAACCTTGGCTCAAGAGACTGCATAGCTTTGTCTAATTGTAAGACTTTTGATGAACTTACACAAATGTGTCTTTTTCCCATGCTAGAAATTCCTTGGTAGATATAGTATTAAGTATGAAATGAATTCGTGCAAATTGAGATGATAAAAACTGATCGGAAAACATATAAAATTTCGGAAAACCGGGAAATTTATTCGTCCCAAAAAAAATTTCGGGACACTAGGACAAAATATCAAAAACCTGGACAAGTCCTGAAAAACCGGGACGTCTGGTCCCCCTATTCTATTTGGAACTTTGGAATGGAAAGATTTCCGAAGATATAATATCACATATGAAGTCGTCAGTCGACAATTGTTTCTAATTGTTTTTGCTCTTTGGACCAACCGACCAAATCCAAAATAGCGCCTGCCCTGCCCACCAGGCTTTTTCCATCTTTGCTTTAAAGAGTCAATTCATATACAAGAAAAGAAAATCTGATGTGGCCAACACATGACTTTCTCCATATTTGGAGTATAGATATTTAAATGATTATGAATAATATTACGAGGCGAAATTATTATTTCGTATCGTAAAAGAAGACACGTACTTGCCGTAAATTACGTATATTTTGAATGTTTACAGAATTCACCGCTACATGGTGTTGGCGCTGTAGGCTGGTATTAAGAAAAAGCGAAATATATCCGAAATGGATGGTTCTACGAAAATTAGTTTCAAACAAAACTTGGAAGAAATATTATTCTCTACAACTTTGGTCCTTATGAAGATTAACAATAACGATGTTTTTAATGAGATATTTAACGGAAACCGAAAAACCGGTTATTTATAAATAACTCCTAAACAATAACTCCTATAGAAAATTGTTTCAAATGAAAACTGTAGGAAATTACATTCTCTATAACCTTTTTATAGAATTGCATATACAATAATGATGTTTTAACGGAGAAATATCGCAACAACCGAATCGGGTTTCGAACAAACCTCGACTTCCGGTTATCCGTTATTGTCCCAAAACTAATCAGTTCTTTGTGCTCATGTTAAAGTGTTATATATGAAGTTTGGTAACGATATGGCATGTACTTTTTGAGTTAGAGCGCCCACAATAACACACACACACAGACATTTCGAAAATAATCTAAACGTGTTCTAGGGACCTCAAAACATGTATTTCCGTTGAAATCTCGAAGTCGATTTTTTTCATGAATACAATACTTTCCCATTACTACGTATGGAGAAAGTAAAAAAAGTAATAACGGCAAAACATTTTTAGAAGTATAATTTTGTTAAATGTCAGCTTGATTACATTTAAGCAGGTTTAAGAAAGTTTTGATGCGGTAAGACGATTGAATTTTTTGTCCAATATGGCAGCGCCAACATGGTTCACAAGCGTGATTCAGATGAATTTGTAAAGAATAGAGAACTATATTAGAACCTAAAGGCGATATAGAGCGTTTTGCTGAAAACGAAATTTGACGGCAACGTTACGAAAAGGAAGGAAGATAGCGATAACGTCCTATTCGTCTACTAGGGCTTTCGATAGGTACCAGATACTAAAAAACTGTCTTTTAATGTAGTTTGTCAGTTTGCAGTTTCTATGTCCGCAAATTGTTCCCCTCCCCAAAAAATATAGAGCAAGGTGCGGGGCCTGATTGGGTCCAACAGGTACAATTGGCCTAAGGCCGGCCCTGCCTATACCAGGGTTTCCTAAACTGTGTTCCGCGGAACCCAAGGGTTCCACAGAAGCTAAATGGAGTTTCGTGATAGAGGAAGAGACCTGATACGCATTTACAGCAGGAAACGTGGGGTTGACTTGTTAATTGAATGCTGCACAGTATCGGGGGCGATCGCCCATCTCCCTTGGATATTATTTAGAGGCAGGGCTGCAAACAGAACCGAACCGCTGAACCAAACCGAACCGCAGTCATTTTGTTGAACCGCGAACCGAACCGAAACCACTGATTAATTTTTCAATGAACCGAAAACCGAACCGTAATTTTTTCCAAAAGCGGTTCGGTTTCGGTTCGATCTCAATCCACAAAGTACGAACCAAGGAAATGACAAGGAATTTCCATTAGAAAAACCAGCGGGTTTGCTTCAAAGGAAAGAGTGCCTATCTCTTTCCTCTCTGATACTATTGTTATCCACAGACGACATTTATGGTGAGGGTTATGGGGACACCAACTGCGACAATATCCGGGTCAACCACTGTAGGCAGAAACCGACCAACATAATATAGAAAGATCTTTATCTGAACACAGGTAAAATTGACGTTTTACAGTGGCCTAGAAAGGAGCCGTAATCTGCTTTCGTGCCGAGAGAAAAATCCATGCCCTTACCATCACCATCATCCCCTTCAGCATTGTAATTAGCAGACCTGAGAAAATATACCCCGCTGTGTCTTTCTTAGAACACCATTAACTCTCCTCATATCTTTTTCTTCGGAAAAATTCAAATTGTTGCTCTCAACGGCTTGAGCTTTCAGCGACATCATTCCTTTTCCAACTCTCGTGTGATATTTCCATTACCTAGTGGTTTATATTCCAGCAAAAACGGGCGAGGACTTTGGCGGATCCCTTGGGTCGGAGGCATTCATTTCCCGCAGAATTCCTTGAATTATCTAAAGTGTGTATTTTTAATAATATTTTAGTAAAGTTTATTTAAGAGGCAAATAAAATTAATTAACATGTTAGTGTTATTTAATGAGGGTCACTCTACATTTTATAATAGTTTGTTTTGAACCACAAGTGTCCGCACTTCGTATATTGAATAATCTGCTTCGAACTGTAGATTAATTTTAAATTATTCTTGTAACGTAATTTTACTATCATATTGATTTTTTGATTACTTTTCTAAGGTGGCAAAAGAAAAAAATTAGCAACATATAATATGTTTGGGATCGAGCTAAAAGTGTCTTTTTGAATTTATTATATAATAATAAGAATTAATAATCGAATTTATTAGAGTTTTACATATCATAAATTCATTCGGAGTAATATTTTATTCCGTATTATTTAACCAATTAAATCATTAAAATATTTTATTTACATAAATTTATTATTGAAAGTTGGAAAAATTGAGACGCCGTGCATCATCGCCTTTGGAAATCAAGAAACTCTTTACTTCAATAATTAAATCTATCATTCAATCAAGGAAATCTTAATAAGGGCTTACGGAAAAGAATTTTCCTAGACCCTTGATAAGTATAGCGAACATTTTTTTTTATTTGTTATAAACGAACCAAAGGAATAACGCTTTGTAACTTCTATTGTTTTTATTTCTCTTACGACCCGGGTTTCGACGTTACAATGCTATCGTCAGGTGCAGATATGGTGAGAATAGAAAGTATATACAAAGAAATGGGTAGAGACGGGGGAGGGAGGGTAGTTTGTAAGGGCATATCGAAACTCGGCCAGCGGTTGGGTTAATCCCTAAGTGTACATCCAAACTCGGCCAGCGGTCATAAAGGCACCCAGGAAGGAACATCCAAACTCGGCCAGCGGTCATAAAGGCACCCAGGAAGGAACATCCAACCTCGGCCAGGATATCTTGAACCACACCTATTACACTTCGCACTTTCGCAAATTTTTACTCTGAACAAGCTTCGAAGAATCTAATGTCTTACGCACATCATTTTCTTTATTATAACAGGGAAATTATAATAGGGAATTCGTTGTTTTTTTCATTTCTGTTCAAGCTTTTCTCATTTTAAAATCTGTAAACTTATTTATTGAGTACATGTTTAAAGTGCATTTCAGGAATTTGTGTGAAAATTCCAGTCAATGAGAGATCGTATATTTCTATTGGCCAATAGTATATTTCTATTGGCTAAGGACACGTGTTTGAAAGGAGTCTAGAGACCTTCCTCCCCCAAAACCACAAAAATATGTCTGAAAAGGATAGTAAGTAAATGAATAACTCTGGTTTTCCCTAGAGTGGGAGCCACTTTCACATTTCACCAACCTTAGGAGTTCCTCGGAGTGTAACCGCTGGCCGAGTTTGCATCTTCTCTTACGCTACCTGAAAAGGTCTACCTCTTTCCCACTGACCGCTGTCCGAGTTTGGATATGCCCATTTGTAAGACGGAAAGGAATGGAGGGGAGGGAAAGGAGGAACCTATCTCAGTCAGAGGGTTGCTGCAGGTGGTAGGTTGTAAAGGGATAAAGGGGGAGGGGAAAGGAAAGGCTGGAGAGCATCTCGGGAGGGTTTGGGGAAAGGACTAAAAAGAAAGGTCTTGTGGAAGAGAGAGGAGGGAGGAAATTACCAATGCGGCAATGGGTATGTGTGTGGGAATAAGAAAAATAAAGGCAAGTGCGGGTGGTAGAACTGAAAAGGTTAAATATTGGGAGACGGGAGGTAAGGCCCTTATTATAAATATTTTTTCCTCTAAATAATGTGTATTACAGGTAAGAAAAGAATTAAAATGACTGAGGAACTAATTTTCTTTGATTTTAAATGATTTCTTTAAAACACTTTTATGTTTTCGGTTTGTCTGTCCATCCAGGGATAATCTCAAAAGCGGTTTAAGCTAGAGGTGCATCTTCTTTCTGATTATGTATGATTGTGTATGTTGGTAAATGAATTTGCAGTGAATCCATTCAGAGAATTTTTAATTGATATGTAAACAACAATGAACATAAAAATCATGTTAGGATCAAAAATACCATTTTTTAAATATAAATAAATGAAGATGATGATGGTATTGTAATATATTTAATATATAAATTTTTCCTTTCTTTAAATAAATTCTTCTTTCATTTAAAATAATAATGACTGCTGATTGATTTACTTACAGATTATACTGAATTTGTAATGTTTATATTGGATAAATTATTTCTGAATAGTATTTCAAATGATTAATATAGTTGAACCGAACCGCAAACTGAACCGAACCACTTGTCAAAATTCTCGTCTGAACCGAACCACTTCCAAAAATTTAGAACCGAACCGCGAACCGAACCACTCCAAATTTTGAAGTGGTTTGCAGCTCTGTTTAGGGGTAGCAAAAGGGGAAGCCGAGAGGGTTGTCATGCTGCAGGAGGTTTTTCCCATTAGGTTTCACTGTGATATTATCATACTGTTCTATCGTGTTCCATGGTTTATTAATAAAAATAATTTTGAAAAAGATTTAGTGCGTAAATTAAAAATATCCCCAACCCTATGGAAAAATAGTCGGTAATCGCCCACCCTGGGAATTTTCTATATCCGACCTTGATACTGCAAGATACATAAGCTATATAAATGAACGTTATAATGATTTTAAAGTTAATTTTATTGCGATTAGGCTTTCCACCTCTTATTGTTAGTTCGGGTTCCGCAAGGAAAAATATTTTGATGTAAGGTTTCCGTGACTTAAAAATGTTTGGGAACCCATGCATACGTACTCTTGCGAGCGCGTTCGTATGGCACACTAGTAGGTCATCGAGAGGTCTGGAGGACTACGGCGCAAATTTGGCGTGACTAACGTTTTTCTCTCAGAGCCCGTGGGAGTTGTCTCCTTCCTCTGAAAGAATTTTACTTTCTTATTTACTACGTAGTATAAAGAGAAAGTATTGTAATCGCGATCGGTAATTCGACCTCGAGATTTTGATTGAAATATACGTTTTAGGCGTACCTGAGTCCGAAAAAGTGGTTTTTGCTATGCCGTCTGACTGTTCGCGGCTCTAGAGCCTAAACCAGGAGTCGGCAACAATTCAAAGTAAAAGAGCCATTTTTTTTGTTTTTTGTCTCGTTCCAAAAAACTTGAGAGCCACACAATAAAATCTGTATGACCTTTTTTTTCGAGATTCGAGAGAGGATTCCCGATATACGATATAAGACGAAAGAAATTTTGGGACGAGAGGAAGGGTTTCCAAAAGACGAGAGAGAGCGGATTGCAATAAGCGGCTTTTCATGACTGATAAATGTTAGGGAGTTTAAGTAACTTCTAAGGAGCTACAAATATGTACTCAAGGAGACACATCTGGCTCCGGAGCCGCAGGTTGCCGGCCCCTGGCCTAAACGGTAGAGCGAAAATTAATGAAATCTCGTACTTATTACAACAGATTATAAAATAAATCAGTAAATAAAAATGTAATATTTTCCTGACATACTTACTGATATATCGTTTTGCAATATTTAAACATTATATTAAAATTACGTAAATACGTTTATTAAAACAAAATTTAGAGGGAGGACGTTATTAGTAGACCGAGCGAGAGAAAATTGGGTTGTGGTGTTTAGCTTTTTACTTTCTCCATACTTAGTAATGGGAAAGTATTGTGATCATGAAAAAATCGACTTCGACATTTCAACGGAAATACACGTTTTGAGGTCTCAAGAACACGTTTAGACTATTTTCGGAATGATGTCTGTGTGTGTGTGCATGTTTGTCATTGTGGGCGCTCTAACTCAAAAAGGACTTGCCATATCGTTACAAATTTCATATATAACACTTTAGCATGAGCACAAAGGACTGATTAGTTTTTGGACAATACCTGTTAACTGGAAGTCGAGGTTTATTCGAAACCCGATTCGGTTTTTGCGATATTTCTTTGTTAAAACATCATTATTATATATACAATCCTGTACAAAGGTTATAGAGAATGTAATTTCCTACAACTTTCGTTTGAAACAATTTTCCATAGCAGTTATTGTTTAGAAATTATTTATAAATAACCGGTTTTTCGGTTTCCGTCAAATATCTCCTTAAAAACAAAGTTGTAGAGAATAATATTTCTTCCAGGTTTTGTTTGAAACAAATTTTCGTAGAACCATCCATTTCGGAGATATTCAACTTTTTTCGTAATATCCAGTTCATAGCGCCAAAACCAGGTAGCGGTGAATTCTGGAAACATAATCAAAATACAGTGAAACTCGTTTATAACGATCACGCCTAAAACGAAATCTCGGCTATAACGAAGAAATGTCTCGGTCCCTTGAACTTCTCCATAAGGGCATTGGTTAAATATCTCGGATGTAACGAACACGCATTTTACGAAATCTCGGCTGTAACGAACAAATGTGTGGCGGCCATATTAACATTATTGCGCATGACGATCGTCGTGCGCAATAATGTTAATATGGCCGCATCGTCGTGCGCAATAATGTTAATATGGCCGCCACAAATGTTTGGTCCCGTGGCAAAAAATGCCCCATATATAACGAATTTTGGCGAGCAGAGCGATACGTAATGAATAGTTTCCGCCCGTTTACCGCGCACTTGTTCGTAGAGGTCCCTTTCCTCCATCTACTCCTTCTATACGAATTTCCACGCTCTCTTTGTTTTGAAATTGATATTAAAAATGTGAAATGTTTATGTAAATTAATGACCATAATAATAATATTAATTGACCATTTAAAAAATCGTATGTAATAGCAGTCGAACATTTTACATGCCGCGAAGTTGATAAGCATCTCTTTGCATATGTAAGTACGGCATTGAAGTCGACTAACTGCAAATACAGTAAAAGCTGTGTTGTCCGGCTATCTTGGCGATTGTGGAAAGCCAATTAGGAGAAATATCTGTTTAGGGGAGCGTTTTTCGATTTTGACATCGCAAATTTATCAATAACCAAACAAAATTGGGCGTAGGTTCACTATCGTACTCACCAAACATAACTCTGCGTGGGGTTTGCATTTTCCATTTTAATTCTTCCACACGTAGTTAGATATAGACACTATTTACCCATTCTTATTTAATACGTTGCTACGCTTACATGCAAAACAAAAAGACTATGGAAAAGTTTAGGGCGTCCGGGAAGTTTGGGGATTACGGCAGTGAACCTGTTACCAAAATTGAATTTATTGGATTATATCTTTCTTATTTATCTTTATTTACTCTATTAGAAAAGGACAAAATTATTTAATTCTTCTGAACATTTCTGTGAAAACCAGTCATATAATATTTTATCCAGTTCCTCAATTTTTGGCTTATGAAGCCTATGATGTTTATTAATTGATTTCCTCGTCTCAGAAGATGACACAAATTTCATTAATTTAGTCTTATGAGTCTTGATATCGTAAAGCGTGGAAGATCCGATGTTGAATTCTTTTGCTATGGCTGCTCTATTTCTACTTTCTCCATACGTAGTAATGGGAAAGTATTGTATTCACGAAAAAAATCGACTTCGAGATTTCAACGGAAATATACGTTTTGAGGTCCCTAGAACACGTTTAGATTATTTTCGGAATGATGTCTGTGTGTGTGTGTATGTTATTGTGGGCGCTCTAACTCAAAAAGTACATGCCATATCGTTACCAAACTTCATATATAACACTTTAACATGAGCACAAAGAACTGATTAGTTTTGCGACAATAACGGATAACCGGAAGTCGAGGTTTATTCGAAACCCGATTCGGTTTTTGCGATATTTCTTCGTTAAAACATCATTATTGTATATACAATTCTATACAAAGGTTATAGAGAATGTAATTTCCTACAGTTTTCATTTGAAACAATTTTCTATAGGAGTTATTGTTTAGGAGTTATTTATAAATAACCGGTTTTTCGGTTTCCGTTAAATATCTCATTAAAAACATCGTTATTGTTAATCTTCATAAGGACCAATGTTGTAGAGAATAATATTTCTTCCAAGTTTTGTTTGAAACTAATTTTCGTAGAACCATCCATTTCGGATATATTTCGCTTTATCTTAATACCAGTATACAGCGCCAACACCATGTAGCGGTGAATTCTGTAAACATTCAAAATATGCGTAATTTACGGCAACAAGGACGTGTCTTCTTTTATGATACGAAATAATAATTTTGCCTAGTAATACTATTCATAATAATTTAAATATCTCTACCCCAAATATGGAGAAAGTCATGTGTTGGCCACATCAGATTTCTTCCTTTTTCAATTCGTTTGATCAGCTCCACCTTTTGTGTTAGCGTTAAACCAGCCTTTTCTTTCCTGTTCCTTGCTTTTAGGTATTTATTTTGATGCCATATTCAATGGATGGGTAATTTTTTAAATAACAAAAAGCGATAAAACTGGGAATTGTAGAAGTACACCAAAACATGTAGACTATGCAAATGGCTTATGTAACAAAAAACGCCATGCTTACTCGGCAGGCGCAGAAGTATACGGAGTAAATACGTAATATATACATCTTATATTTTAAGAAATTTTAAAGTAGAAGTTGTGGTATTACACATATACAATTCACACAAAAATTCATAAAAAAAGGAAAAGAAATATAAAATGAATTGTATTTGTGTAATTGCCGGTATCTAAGACTGGCCGGTTCTAAATAGCCGGATAGCACAGCTTTTACTGTATGTGTATACGTGTTATATGGGATGTATAGGCGAAAAACCATGTTTCTCGTATATAACATAGTCACGCTTATAACGAAGCAATGAGTCGGTCCCCTCAAATACGTATTAAACGAGTTTTACTGTATAATATACGGCAATACGGACGATATATCTATACCCCAAATATGGAGAAAGTCGTGTTGGCCACGTCAGATTTTTTATGTGCTTCCGTTCAAATTTATCGTTTAAATCCAAATTCTCCATTGCGCGAAGCACGACTATTTGTGTTACACTGTAGATTTTCCTAACTTGTCTGCGGTGACAAGCGGGTGTGGGTGGGGTTGGTGGTCTGCAGGATCTTCTGCCAGCTGAAGTGGTCTGCGGGCCGAAAAAGTTTGAGAATCACTGCTCTATAGGAGTAGTTTTGTGTTTTTGATCCAAAATGTTGACTCCACCTTTAGTGGGATCATAAAACTGCATTCTTTTTTGGTCGATGGCATATGCATAATGCTGAGTACAGAAAAATTTCCCCCAATGCGGAGGTTACGTTCTAGAACAGGGATGGCAAATACGTGGCACGAGTCCATTTTTATTTGGACCGCATAAGCTTGTATTTTCTGAATAATATATGAAGTTTTTTAGATAAACAATTAATTGGCGGCACTCAAAAAATATTCTTATGATTGAGATTACTTTCTTGGTGTTTTGAGAATCCGCGTTGAGGGAATTATTAAAACAACGGGGAAATGGGGTTAAGCTCCAAGATCGAAAAAATAATAAAAATATTTTCTGTATAAAACAATGATTTTGTTTAAATTTCTCACAAAATTTTTCATATATTGCAAAAATTAATGCTGTACAATACTATGATGTTTACCTACACAGCAAAATAGTTATATTTAAGATGAAATAATAAGACATTACTCGCCGTATAAATCAACCCACCACTTTCACTTTTATGGTTATGATGAATTGCATGGCTGTGGTTGAAAAATATTCTAGCAATATACACTGGTGTGCGGTATAAAAACACTTGAGATTGTTCTATACATAATACTATTTTTATAAATGACATTATTCATATTTATACGAACAATTTATTTTGATATAATTTTTACAACTTCTTTGTTCAGCACCTATAGCTGAACTACATGCGCCATTGTCTCAAAATTGTTACAATAATGCTTCTTTTTCAGATGAAAATGACCCCAATTGCTGCTGTGGTTCAATATCTGAATGCAAGTTGAAATTGATTCCTACAAGTGTAAGTTCGTTTCTATAATCAGGGAAGGTGCTGGTGCCTGGAGAAAACTATTGCATAAAAGTAAATACAATCAGCACTTTTACAGAAGTTCTGATGACTTGTCCTGTACAAGACCAGTTATGGCTTAAATGAAATATAATAAAGAAAACTGCTAAATTGGACTTTAAATCTGCAACTTTGGTAATTCTTTGCAAGTTGGCCATTAAATATCGAACCCCATAAAAGTGAATCATTCCATAGCATTTGGAGAAGTTCTTTGCATGTTAGGTACGGCATAAAATGGAATCCGCGTTGAGGGAAGCTGTGTTCTAAGAAGATTTGCCGTATTCATGAAAATCACATTTTTGAGGTTTTTCTCCTGGCTGTTTTCTCCCATAGGTGGAGTAACCCATAGCATGACCAGTATCTACTTCACATATCCAAAATATCTTGATTCTGTATTTGGTAGGCTTGCTGGAAATCATATTCATAAAGTCTTATTGAACAGCAGTGAATATCCCACCTTTTCCATGTTGCTGCAAGATAATATTTTGC
Source organism: Uropetala carovei (assembly GCA_036926305.1). Lineage (NCBI taxonomy): Eukaryota > Metazoa > Arthropoda > Insecta > Odonata > Petaluridae > Uropetala > Uropetala carovei. Next base: position 749,905 of record JAXCHB010000115.1, read on the forward strand.
ATTCAAAGGTACACCCTTATTATAGAAAAGAATAAAGTGTGATTTGTATGCAAGAAAATATGGTAACTGGATTTTATGTAGCTGTATAGTAGCTGAATTTTGGCAGAGTTATAGTGATTGTTACATAAATACGGAGTTACAAGTGAAGTGTTCAAAAATCTATCTTTCCAGAAAGCTATGGGAAAACTGCAAAGGAAAACTTTTTAATGTAACAGAAAAAAATATTGAAAAAAGATGAAATCTTCAAAACAGATACACAAGGTATAAAAATTCTGAAATGGCAGGCTTGAACAGATGTAACAAATACTGGAGTAATTGGATAGGTAACAGGAAAAACTTGTTTATAACCAAAATTGACAACTGATTGAAATGCAAGGAATGGCAGCTTTAATGAAGTCCATAGTGCTTTCAAAAATTGCATTTAGCTATTGCTTAGTACAATGATGGTAAAGGCCATTTTTCATTAGAAAAAAAGAAAAATACAGCAAAATTCAAAGATGTCATACTACATAAGCCTATACTAGAGGAACATATATGCTCATGACTATCCAGTAAATGTAACCAATACGACTTTTCCAAGTCAAATGTCCACCAGAGCAATGACCTTAAAATTCAAAAATACATGCATAAACATTAGAATATTATCTCCAAAGTGGGTATAGAAAGTCAAATATACCTTGAAAAAATTTTAACTTCTGGTTTTACTAATGACTCATTTGCTTTTCAAGTATTTTTCAAACATAAACTTTACTAAACCACTACTATATAAGTAGCACTTTATTTTTGTAATATATTAAAAATTCCGTTTTATCACAATTCAGAAAATAAATGTTAAATAAGGACCATTAATGCACCAAAGAAACATTAAGTCCTCTTTGAAGATCGCTGTTGCTGACGATTGCCCGAGGTTGGATTAACCCCACCTCCTATCACTACCACACCCTCAGCCACCCCACTGACTACACCTCCAGCCATCCCAGCTTCTGCAATTGGTGGCTCCATCCCAATCCATGTTGTTTTTGTGAATCTGCCTCGTGTGATAGATGGACAAGGAGCCCATTTTCCAGTACCAAATGGTCCAAATGGGCCTTGGAGGGAAGTGACACCAGATAAGGCAGGCCTGCATTACACAAATATTTTAAAAAGTTGAGTATTTGATATTCCTAGTTTAATGCTAAGCCCTCTATACAGAAAATTCCTAGTAATTTCAAATGAAATTGGAGTATGCTTTTAATGAAAAATAACCATTTAAAAATGTTTTGATCAGATTATAAGGTATATACCATTAAATTAACAAGACTAAATCAATGATATACAAAAGATATTACAGAGTGTTAAAGCAATGAGTTTATGAAGGTACAATAACAAGTGATTGATCAATATAAATATGAAAATGAGAAGAAAGTTATAAAAATTCTTACCTCTTGCCATCTGGATTTTATGAAGTTTTGAAATCAATTGGATTTTGAAAAATAAGCTCAAATATCTTTCAGCTTCCATGTCATAATAATGGACACCGTACACTACAGTATATGTTTATCAATTTTTACATTATAACTAATGAGATGTAATAACGTTCTTGTATTAGAAGAATTAATTTACTAAAAGAGCTAATTAAATCACATACTCTAGGGGAAATTAAGTAAAGTATAAGGTCTTGAGAAGTTAAAAATGAATGTGAAAAAATATGACCTTAATGTTATTTTAAAGTAAGGGTTTCTTCTACAATGCTCACATGTAATTAGCTACTATACTGCTTTTCCCAAAATAAAATATCTCAAAATTTAAGTGTTTCCTTATTTAACAATTTACCTTACTCATTAAGCAGCATTGATGATCACTGTAAAAATGGCACTTAGGCATGATGCTAGAAATGAAAATAATTTAATTTGTGCATATATCCTCTCTTTTACAGGTCCATATAAAATCAAGCTCAGCTAAAAAACAGCTGCATTCCATGGTATACTAATGCAGCAAAATAGGCTAAGCATCATAAGTGTCATCTAGTTATGCATTGAAATTTGTATAATTAACTGGTGGATTATCACACTTGGCATAAAAAACACCTCTGTAAAATTGTCACCTATTCTAATGTTTTAGTAGCAACTATTATTGTGATATTTTTGGTATTAATTATTTATATACATGGGTAGCAGTATAAAGGAATGACATTTAAACTACATTTAGGTTCTACAAACCCAGTTGAACCTCTATACAGGCACTCCCTAGGTTACGTAAGCCTTGACTTACGTAAACCCACACGTAAATTTTCATAATGAGGAAAGTTTACATTAGCGGTTTGCATAAGCAAGCGGGAACTACATACGTGCACGGAGGAAGAACGCAAAGCATGGCTTGTATTGCAGTGTTCTCAGTATGTTCTATTACTCATGCACATTTGCTTGAACTCTTAATGTGTTTTTCGCTTTTGTGCAAAAAATGTGTTTTCCTTGCAATCATGGCTGATAAGCGTCGCAGTGAGAGTAAAAGTGCTAGTTTACATGCCTATATTTTAACCAATTACTTGTACTTTACTGATGCAGTCAATTATACTTTAAACACATAGCATCTGTAGTAATTTTTGACTTACACAAATTTTGGGTTAGGTAACGGGTGCCGGAACGCATTCCTTATGTTACCTGGGGAGTGCCTGTATTTGAATCCTTATGGATAAAAGGGAATTAGATAGCTTAAAGTTAACATACAGGAATACAAACATGGGAACTTAAATTTATAAAAGATGTGTAGAGTATGATTGAAAATTGTAATTAACTTTGTTTAGTTACCATCACATTCATCAACCAGAGGTCTCAAACTTAAGTTACACATGACAATAAAGAGATAATTCTGAAATAGATGGCTGGCCAATTTCATAATTTCAGTAGACATGGCAGGCCTAGTGGCAGATCCCTATTTCCCCACATAGGATACATTCTTAAACTCATTCTGGGAAACATTCTTTGATTCTGTGCTGCAGATTAGGTTGGTAGTGCAAGGTAAAGAAAGATTCTGATAGGGATAGAGCTTTTCAGAATAAAGGGTTGTTGTCAGTGTGGTATTCAAGAGTGGGGAGGGCGATAGACCCAACCCCTCCCCCTGGAAAGTGACTAGATCCGCCCATGGGCAGGCTACATGTCATAATAATGAGTCCAAGTGATTTGATGAAATTTACAAGAACAGAAAATGGCATGTATTGTAATTAAACATTTTTATAGTGTTCATATCTCTTTGTTACTCCATTATTTTTTCCTTTACACTTCTTCTTCCACTTATGTTAGAATCAAAGTAATGAGAGGGCCATTCTTTATGGGCTGGCATTCATATGTTTGAGATGTCTTTTATCAACTATCAGTTCTTTAACAAGTTTTATATTTTGTCTGAAAAGTTATTTCACATTATATGTTTTTATTATATGGATTATATACATCACGAGATTTTCCTTAATGCAGGACACTGACAGTGTTATAATGAGTACCCTCTGTTCAATTTTAAAATGTCACCAACATCTCTTTCCTAAATATTCTTCACTCAATAGTAATAAGCAAATAACATGATCAAACATGGAAGTTTGCAATATTGCATTGCAAACAAAGACATTAAATGAAAAAATACTGTATTTACCTGCATATAAGACTGCCCTCCTTTTAAATTGCCCCATGTTGAGAAAAAATATGCAAACTAACACTGGTAGGTCCTATTTGTCACATAACAAAGTATTTTTCACAAGTAAAAAACACACTTAAGCTTTTTGTTCATTCTCTTACAATGCTAGACATTCACTTCAATAAGACCAAATGGTTATATTGCAACTTAATGCAAAAACACTAATCAGTATGCAGTTATCTCATCATTTATACAAATATGAGGACTCTTGATTTTTGAAATACAGTAAAACCTCGATTATTCATGTTAATTGGGAATTGGGTATGCAAGGATAATTAAAGAAAATGGATAATCCCATTTTAAAAGTAAAATTAGATATAATTTCAATTAAATACTGTCAAGTTTACCGTATTTAATCGATTGTAAGCCGACCCTTTTTTACGTTTTTACCATCTCAGAAATCGCCACTCGGCTTAGAATCGGTGTAAAGAAAGTAGTCAATGAATTTATGTCCGTAGGTACATTATAACGCGAGATATAAGTGTAAGTAAACTAGCTACTTTAAATGTATGCAAAAAAGAATCAATATAACTGAAAACCTACGAAGAAATAAATTATGTAAATAATACGTGGCGCATCAAAGTCGTAAAAAAACGCAGCAATAGCGCTCGTATGCGTAAGAAGCTACATATGTACATAATGTTTCATTTTACTCGTGAATCGAAACATTTGCCTTTCCTACCCCCCTCCCCTCCCTCCTCTACCTATCTTGTTTCACAATCAGTGTCTAGCGTGCGCGTATTTGGGTTTCCCGAGCGAACCGTTGCTTCCTCGTGCCTTAGCGGCATAGCAGCAAACTTGGGTGAATAATTTAAGAATAAAAGTGAAAAGAAATGCCCAGGTGATACTAGTGTAGTACTAACGTGTGTTATATAATACGGTGTCCGTATTTGATTGACGAGAAACAGCTATTTTTTTACGAGAATAAGATCCGGCGAATAACGAAGTCAAATTACTCTTTTAGTAGAAGTTGTTATGAATAAGCGAATAAAATGTATTTTATGTCGCCGTAATTTTAGTTAATACTCTTTATCTAATTACGAACTGAAAATCTGAGACGTATTACGGTGTCCGTATTTGATTGACGAGAAACGGCTTTTTTTTACGAGAATAAGATCCCGGGGGATAACGAGGTCAAATTATTCTTTTCGTTTGAGTTGTTATGAGTAGGTGAATAAAACGTATTTTATGTCGCCGTAATTTTAGTTAATACTCTTTATTTAATTACGAACTGAAAATCTGAGACGTGGTATTTTGAAATAAACGACCCCAGCTGTCTAATCACTTTAAAATCAAAATTTTTCCTTGCATGGCCTTGTGAAAAGTGGGGGTCGGCTTACAATCGATTAAATAGGGTATTTACGTAGAAACAGGCCAGATGCCATCAATAAAACTATCAATTAAACCAGAAAGTGTAATTAGGATGATATATATTGAACAAAAAATTAAAATTTGTTTTTGGCAGCTATTCTGTCTGACTTACTGATCACTGCTACATGTACACATAAAAAAGATGGGACAGAAAGATAAAAATCTTGCAAGAGAATTCCCTCACCTATAGAGTAATTTAATGATGGTCAATTTAAGATGGTCCTTGGTTTATAAGAAAGCCTCTCAAATAAAAGAGAAAACTTCATTGGAGATAAAAATAATAGGCAAATCAGTCTACATTATATTCATTGAGAAAGAACTTGGTCAACTTTGTCTCTTTTGCTGAAACAAGTTTCGCTTGATTGGTCTAATATATCAGCAGATGTTTAGTATATCAGTGAAGTCCATGTCTTCTTCATTTTCCATGTCAGTGGAAAAATTCAAACGCTTCAGAATGCCTGGTTAATTCGCTGCACAGTTAATCTGCTTGCTGGTAATTGGGGTTTTACAGTATTAATATACGAAAAAACTCACATTCATGTAAATATGATACATAAAAAGCAATTTACATTAAAGTTAATAGTGGAATCATATATAAATTTAGTTTTGTTGCCAAAATTATTGTCCTATTAAACTAATACACTTTTACAATTTATTAAATAATTAAAGCAAATGGAAAAGATTGGAAATTTTGTAAATTGCACTAACTTTCTTGTTTCAACAAAAGATTTTTATTTAAAGATAATCATTTATTGAAAGATGACTAAATTGATTAAAATCCTCATGATTAATACCTATAAATAGATAATTATGTCCAAATAAACATTTTTTCCCCAGGTAATTCAATAGAAGAGCAATTTCTTTGTTTCAGGTGGAATAAAGTGAAAATAATGTAAAACCAATATACATTTGATTCTACAAGTATTCCTAATATACTGTAAAGACAAAATTTAACAGCATATCATAAAAAATGAGCACTTGATAATTAAAGATAGTAAAATATACATGCTAAACTTTCAGATGGTAAATGAGAAACTATATAAATTGTTTTTCCTTTAATGTAACATTGATATTACTCATAGATGACAGTTATGCTCAACTTTTAACAACATTGTTAACTTTTATTAAATCATATGTTTCCATTTATTACATTCCAAGAATTTTATTTCCTTAAAATGACTATTTAGAAAATTAATTTCACTGCATTTTAGGAACAAATTATTTTGACCCAATGTCTTTTATCATTGACTTTTTATCAGAAGTGCAGAAATTTTCTAATGTTATTGAAATGAAGTTATTACTTTCTCTAATCTGTGATAGTACTATTACTCTTAACATAAATTTAAAAAGGGAAACATGCAAAATTAATCACAATAAACATTGGGTGGACTTTAGTTACAATTAATAAGCATGAAAAAGTATATCATTAAAAAAACTATATCTGATTTGATAAATTAAAGAGTAAAACTTCATGTTAATCTTTATTAATAGTGAATGTCAAAGTTAAATGTTTCACCTTGATTATATAACAGGAATTTGGAAAAGAAAACTTTAAATTTTTTCATGAACGAGAAAAATGAAATTGTGAGATCTCAATTAGATAATTTTTCTGATGGAACTTATATAATATGAAATACATTGGAGTAAAAAATTATATATTATCAACACAACAAGCTACCTACTATTCAACAATATTTTACCAAAGCACTAATTTCAATCCAGGCACGACAGGGTTAAGGTGTCAGAAAGTAAGCTTCTCCACAAAGCCAACAAATATCATTACTTACAATAATGGGATTGAAAAAGAAGGCAGACAAAAAGCAGTTTGAAAAAGGCATTCTTTGATATGTATGAAGGGCTTGCAATAATGCACTTCTGTCATGGCTGGCCTGAGGTGCAGTGACCTGGGCAATTGCCGTATCTTTAGATAAAAGCTAGAATAGAGCCTGGGGGACAAATACTGCAAAAGGTACCAACCCAACACTGCCAAACACCAACCCTATACCAATGAATGGCTGCCCGATCACAATACCGAAATGCTGATGCCAATCATCCATTCCAGAATTTGATCCCGAACGGGTCGTATAACTCACAAGATCCAAAACTTTTGTTTTTTCAAATATCTTGTGTATAAGTCGACCCCAGTTTTTCAGGTGTAGTAAAACAAATTTTTTTTATTCATTGTGTTTTAATCCCTTTAGTTCCACGTAAAGAATCCAAAAAAGACTATTTGTAGCATCTCTATAATTCTTCGAATATCAAATTAACTACGTGGTATCAAGTAGCAGCGATGTACGTATTGTGATGCCTCCTCCTCCCCCATATGAGGTGTTTCTTTGTTTACATATTATGGAGTTTACATATTGTGCCTCCTGCCTTGCTGTTGTTCTTTGCCCTGCTGCCATCTCGTTACCGAATGTTGCGTTAACAAAAATTTCTTAATTACTTGCAAAGCATCAGAGATCAATTTAGGATCACTGAATTATATAGTAACTTTATTCTTTCATATACATTGATAATTAAATATTGGATAGTTATCGATACAGTTTTAATAGTTTCAATTCCATCAAATTTTAACAACCACAGGGCAAATAACAGCATGCATTTTAACCTAACACAAATATTACTCTTGTATAAGTCGATCCCTGATTTATTTTTGCTGAAAATTTGGTCTTAAAAACTCGACCTATACTCGAGTATATACAGCTAAAATGAATAACAATCAAGCCACCCTCAGGCAGCCATCTCAAATTCTGGGGAAAATGGCCATTTTGAGAGTTGACCATATAAGAGGGGTTTGGTGTTCATGGAAATTAGTTCTGTTTCAGAAAAAAATAGTTAATTGTAGAGTAGACCAACTTGATGGGTATGGCAAGACTACAACAATCTTACAATTTTATACATATTTTAGAGTGTATGTGTGTGTATGTATGTTCTTTATACGTTTTTACACCGTTGAAGCTGTTGAATTCAAAAGTTTCATGGGCCATCCTATGGACCAAAGGAAGAACTTGGTCTAGGTTTGCCCATGGGGTCAACAGAATACTATTTCCATAAGAATGCATGGGAAATGGTGTGGAGAAACCCCAAAATGCCATGCAGCCCTTCACTGATGTGGATATAAATACACCTAAATATTAACTTACGATCACGGGAAATGGTTTATTTTACGCACGAAAGATTGAATATTTTAATTCTGTTCATGTTTCATAGTATTACATGCTAAATTGCTTGAAATTTTCCTTTAAGCACAAAATTTATCGGTTTAGATGTCCATTTTCCAGGTGGCAACAAAGCTAAATTTCTTAATTGTTGTCCTCTTCAAAGGAAGATATACATGTAATGCAAGGAAAATCCACGCCGTGCACGCCGCCGCAGAGGAAGAATGGCTAACGCAAAGATATGCCTAAATATAGTCTATGAATACTTTTAAAGTGAGTCATGATTTTTAAGGAATATTAGAACATTGTTATCTTTTACCATTAACATTGAAGGGTTTATCGCGACATAAATCGATACATCTACTTACATTTGTTCGGTAACCAAGATTTTGTTTATTGTTTATGTTTTGGCTAATAGTATTGACATAATCCACATAATTTTATTGCCGCTTTAAAGGCATCTATCCATGTGAATATTAAGTAAGACGTTAATGCGTACAATACAATACGTAACATAGTAAATGTTAATGTAAGCATCGCTTGCATAATTAAGGAATGGGGAACGTTTGCCCCAAACTATAAAAATCGTTTGCCACTCTATCCCGAGCAAAGCCGGGCGTTTCAACTAGTACTTACTTACCTAATGTCTACTTAAATTATTTTTATTAGAATGATAAATTTAAAAAATGCAAATATATATTCACTAAGGCCATAAAGAATGCCTACAAAACATGCATATCAAAAGTGAAATTAATTTTAAAATATTTAGAAAAAATTGACAATGAAAAAGCTAATATTTCAAAACTTCAGCTAAGCAAAACTTATCATACAAACTAAATTGGAAGTACATTACCTGAACTGGAAGATAGAAGCTGAGGTATATCCAAATAATACATAGTACTTGAATTGTTTAGAACAAACTTAAGGTTGTACCAAATATTTAATATAATATAGACCAGTAACCACACGGATTCAGAAACATAATAATAGTGAATATAAAAATAATATCAAGCAGAGAGGCAGACAGATGAGTACAAAATTACACTAATTGCAAAAGGAATTGTCTGAAACAAAGAAAAAACACGAGGATAACTTGGTGCAAATTGATATTCTTAATCATTTGCATCAATGAAAATGAATTGTTATAAGTTTTCAACTATCACTTTTAACTTAATATTGAAAATGATTTACACAATACTAACTATAGTTTTAGATGTGAAATGTGAACAGGAAGAAACTAGATTTGCATAAACTATGAACAATAAAAAATCGTAGTTAAAGTGTGGCTTTTTAGACATTTTAGAAGTTGAAATTTCATAACTCTCCATAAACACTCTGGTTTGGGATTAAAGAGCTACCCAAAATGTACATTTTTCAAAACAGCATTTAAAAAGGAATTCACAGGGGACAAACAAAAGCAAATACAACAACAAAAAGATTAATTAACGTTTATTATGGCAAAAAACAAAAATAGAATAATTCTATTCTTGCTTCTATAACTACAATTAGCACACAAATAGTAATTAAATTGTACAAATCATATTCAGTGTGAAGTAGGTATATCAAAATAACATGAAGCGGGTTTCAAAGCAGTGCTGTAAGAGGTAAGGGATTATATGCAAACGCTATGAATGGCATGACTAATGAAACAGCAGGCTGACAAAAAATCAAGATGCTCCTATTTTGATTGAAACAGTGAAACAAGATAAATACATTAATTCAAAATATGAACAGTTAAGTATAATATTTCATGGAAGTATACACAGTGCAGAGTAAAAATTGAACTTAAATATAAATTACATACACAAAATTACCAGATACACCCAGATAGTCATTATTATTATTCACAATTCACTTATTAGATTAAATAAAAATGAATAACTGACAATTTACTTGATGCTTTAGAAAGTTCGTTCTTCTTAGTTTGAAAAATTAATAAATGATCAACTTAGATAGTCTTAAGATTTACCACTGAATTTATGCAAAGTTATATAATTGCTTGGAATGTTAAATGCTATTTTATTTTGTCAATAAATCATCATTTAGCTAAAAGATGAATATCCCTGAGAAAAGTTTGTTTAAAACGAATGAAGATATGCATTGGCCCCACTAGTATCATATGAAATCCACACGTATAACATAGCTCAACCAATCAATAAAGCTCAATTATGAAGCTTAGTGATAAAAATATTGCAATATATATTGTGAACAAAACTTTCTGTTTGCAAATATTCTTCTTTATGAGAGTCCAAAATCTACTATACCAAGTCTTTTGAAATTCTTAAAAGTCTACCGAGATGAATAAAAACAGTTTTCAGTCTTGATACAAAACACCATCCAGCAATTCAGTGTTATAATGAGTATATACTTCGCACATAAGAGCCACAAAGCTTGAATTTTATCAAAAACCACACCATTACTTTTCATCACTATGAAATATCGATTTCTTATACCTTAAATGAACTCCATTAATGCCATGGAACTTGATTGGGGTTACTAATGGTCCCGAGTTTGTAGTACCTGGCTGCCCCTTGTGTCGATGAAGAGGAGAGCACTGCATTCCCGGCAGCCACAGATACTCCTCCAGTCAATCCTCCACTGCCAACTGATGCTTGGTTGCCTCCTGCAGTAGAAGAGACAGATGGGAGAATCCCAGTGACAGGTGTAGCAGCAGTTGACGACACTCCAGACTGGTTGACACCCACAGAGGACCCAACTAAAGATGTGCCTGTCACAGATGAACTGCCAGGTGCAGAGGTTGAATCAACAGCTGCACTAACCACTCCTGCAGTACCCCCAACAGACCCACTCACAGATCCCACACCAAGTCCTACAGGTATTTTCTGAGTACCATCACCCTTCAAAACTCCCACACATTTCCAGTTGTCCATGTAGTTAGCTGGAAAAAATATTCAGATTTTTAAACAAAACAAAGACATAAAAAGAGAACAGAATCAAATTTTTACGATAAAAATTAACCATATAAATGATTGTATACATAATAGATGAAAGAATTCTTAATATATTGAAAGCATTTAGCACATCTACATATGAGTATTTCAGTGGAATTCTAATTTGCAAGTGTGAGAGTAGCTGCACAAGTTATAACTAAATTTTGAAAGCAGTAAAAATTGGAATAAAACCAGGACAGGTATATGGCTGAAAGGATGACATTTAGTTTAGCTGTTGCAAAATAATTTGTACCAAATAAGGTGAAAATGTATGAAAATGAAAAATTGCAACTATTTTATACAACTGAAAAGGAGATTTTTAAATGTTGTGCCTACCTCATCCAGTGTTACCACTTCACTTTTTTTGAAGCAATTAATGATTGAGCCACATTAATTTTTTTTAATGTCTATCAGATTTTATCTTGATACCCAGTTAATGATTACCTTTAATCATTCACTTATAATTTTAGACAAAATTACTATAATAAAACATCTTTACTTGCGTAATACTGACACTTTATTTTAAAAAATTACCTTGAAACACTGGGTTCAGACATTGCACACATTTTGCTATTGCTGATTCAGAAAATCAGTGTTTTCTGCATATTTTGTCCATAAAAAGAATTCCAAACATCCCATAGCACAGAAGTTTCCACAGACTGTGTGATATGCCCCTCTTGGGAGGCACAGTGGGTAAGTCGAGGGGAAGGCACAAAAGATTTGACATATACGAGGTGCTATCAAAAAGTTCCCGGACTGGCCGCGTGAAGCGCTAACTGGACGTAGTACAGACTTGGGCCACTAATTAGCGCTAAAGAGAAGCAGTGTGCTGAGTGTCACATTGATACATGCAAGCATTTTTTTTCACAAGCGTTTTTGTGCATTAGTGTTAGTGGTGTTCTGCGATTTTTGCGAGAAGAGAAATTGCAGACTTGAAGGAGCAGTGCGTGTGCATCAAGTTTTGCTTCAAACTCCGCAAAACCGCATCGGAGACCCACGAAATGCTTAACCAAGCATTTGGTGATGACGCCATGGGCAGAACCCAGACTTTCGAGTGGTTCTCGCGGTTCAAATGTGGGCAAACATCAGTTGAGATTCTGAATGTTCTGGTTGGCCCTCAACCAGCAGAAACGAACAAAATGTTGAAAAAGTGCATCGGGCCATCCACAAGGACTGTCGGCGAACGATCAACAACATCTGCAGCATCGTTGGCCTATCGGTCGGTACATGCCAATGCATTCTTGCTGAGGAACTCAACATGAGGCAGATCGCTGCCAAATTCGTGCCCCGCTTGCTGACCCAGGACCAGAGGCAACACTGGCTCAGGAACAGGTCAGAAATGACCGAAACTTCCTTTCCAAGGTCATCACTGGTGATGAAAGCTGGGTTTATGGCTACGACCCAGAAACCAAACAGCAATCATCCCAGTGCTGCTCCTTCAATTCTGCAATTTCTCTTCTCGCAAAAATCGCAGAACACCACTAACACTAACGCACAAAAACGCTTGTGAAAAAAAACGCATGTATCAATGTAACACTCGGCACACTGCTTCACAATGAAGCTCTTTAGTGCTACCTAGTGGCCCATGTCTGTACTACGTCCGGTTAGCGCTACACGCGGCCAGTCCGGAAACTTTTTGATAGCACCTCGTATTTCCTGGAAATTTAACCATCTTAACCCTAGATCACTAAGGTGTCATAATTTTTATGATGGCAATTTGCAACAATGTTTATAACTCCATTGTGGGCTGGATTTCAGGCGGCACCTTTTCAGTACCTTCTTAAGTATTTCAAAGTATACATTTGGTGTAGTTAAGTTCATCTTTACCTCTGCCATAGACTTCACACAGTGACATAGCCGTGAAACATACAACGCCTTAGTGATACAGGCTAAGTTTCCTGGAGTGAACTATTGCTCACAATGTGAACAACCATTTTGTGCTGAGCATCGTGCTTTGATGTGCTCATTCTGTATGAATAAGTGATTTAGATAACATTAAAATATCTGTGTCAACTGAAATTATTAAATTTAAAAAATAGTAATATTCTAACCTTATTATCAATGTTTTGATGTTTTATTTAAAAAAAATTAAATAATTATATATTTTAATAAATTTTTTAAAACTATATTTTTGTTTTGTAATATTCCCTTAATCCTTACATTTAATATATTTGTCCTTCATGTTAAAATAGTATTGTTTATATAGTAAAAATAAAAGTAGTAAATTTTACAACACCTTAGTGATAGTGTCCTTAAAGGTAGGCCTTACAATTAGTGTTCCAAGGTTAATATTGAAACGTGCAATATGTTGTTATCAAATTCTATCCTACAAGTGGCAAGGATGTATCATATGTGCTACTGTATTTTTAAGATGGTTATATTAATGCCAATTGTATTTCCAGTAGGTATAGTTTATGAACTGTGATTGAAAATGATATAAAAGGTGCATGAAGAAAGTTTTCTTAAGTGAAGGGGGCATGGCTTTGTAATGTTTGGAAACTGCTGCCATAGCATGTTTATTCATCAATTTATTCTGGAAACTATGATTAAACCATTATGGATACTAAAAATATATTACAAGAGAATAATAAAATCCATGATAAAAGTTCCAGAGTTATTTAAAATTGATTATTTAGCCCTTAATAGCAAAAATTATTTATCAATGAATTTATCGATTTATTACCTTTCCAAAGACGAACACACCCATCATCACCAGAGGAGGCAAGAATGGTACCAGTCACATTCCAGCAAACCCGCCAAACAGTACTGGCATGATCATCAAATTGGGCCAACATTTGAACTTCAAATCTTGATGGAACTATCCCAAGACCCAATGGACCTCCAGACGCTGGCAAGCCCGTTGCCAAGTTATCCCTATAATAGATGAATATTTTTTTATTCATAGGGTATTTACAATTTTGATTCTTTAATTCTCAGCCATACGCCCTACTCCCAGTTACCCACATTATCATTAGCAAACATTTAAAGCTAGTCAATTTTCAGTTTTACATCTTGCCAAAACCAAATAATTTGATAAAATGAAAGATGCCTCATGTATTGTAAAATTTCATCATGCAGCAAACTGAATTTCTAGTAGTCATATTATCCTTAAGTGAGAAAACTTGAGGCAAAAATGTAGAAGCTCTATATAATCCTTTACATTTAGAATGCCAAAGAAATGCGTATACTGTTGGGAATTAAAGATAAAGATATCGCATAAACTTGAAGATAACAGTTCCTCAAAACAAATGTCTTAAATTCATGGAACTGCTTCCATGACAGAGCATATAATACTGACAGTTATCCAAAATATTACAATGGCTTCTTTAATTTCTGTGTTCTGTCTGTTACCTGCACATATTCTTAACTCGGAAAAAATCAGACACTCATATACCACCAAAGCATTTAAATGATCTTTGGATGGTTATTTTTGGTTTTCTGTACTAGTGCTCCCTTTTGTCGCCAAAGGTGATTGAGGATCACTTGTAAATGACTAAATTTAATCTAAATGTATCATCATAAATGATGTAATAGAATAACAACTTTTGTTAAACAATAAATTCGACCTCGAGATTTTTACGGAAATATACGTTTTAGGTGTTGCTGAATCCGAAAAAGTGGTTTTCGCAATGCCGTCTGTCTGTCTGTTACTGGCTCTGGAGCCTAGACGGTAAAGCGGAAATGAATGAAATCTCGTACTTAGGCATTTTATCATACTGAGCAGAATATACATAGAAATGGTTCACATTGCTCCATAATTAAGAGTAGTTTATTCTACGCATTTTTAACAACAATCCGATTTTCTCAAAAACGGCTCTAACGATTTTAATCAAATTCCGTACACTTACATAAGTTTACGTCTTCAATAATACTGTATAGTTCATATTTCTCAAAAAATGAATATAAGGCTAGTTTATTCTAGGCTACTTTAACAACAATTCGATTTTCTCCAAAACGGCTATAACGTTTTGATCAAATTTCGTACAGTTACTTGAGTTTACGTCTTCAATAATACTACGTATTTCATTTTTCTCAATGAATGAATATAAGGCTAGTTTATTCTTGGGCAACTTTAACAAAAATTGGGTTTTCTAAAAACAGGCTCACACAATTTTCATTTTCTAAAGATGAGTAAACGATGCATTAGTATATGAGAAAGTTTGTACAATGTATGTTGTACCGATTTTTTTACTTACTGTAGAGGTCTTAGAGAAACAATTCTTACGTCCCGCGTGGCAACAGCTAAAAGGTGACGTGATCTACCAGGATTTGGTGCAAAAGCTACATCATGAACTGCATCCTGCACGGAACCTAACGTCTCAGTTCGTGTCCAACGTCTGCTTCCCTCACCATATTCAAATATTTGGACTTTAGCACCAGATGAAGGATTAGCATCATCACTGCCAACAGCAAGCATAGGTGGGTGTAGCCTAGAAATATAACATTACAATAAATCTTTTGTTTTCTCTGAAATATGATACTACACTTTACTCAAACAACTTAAAATTTAATCAGAAAATTATATATACATACTTGTCTATAGTTAGAATCTTAAAATTCTCTTAATAACTTCATCAATGAAAATAAAAATGTCACACTAATAAGAAAAAATATGCCAACAAATATTAGTGATTAAAAAATATGGCAACACATTTTTGCTGAGCATCAAAATATCCGAGCATTGAAAAGGCAAAGCAATTTGGATTTAGCAATCTCTTGACACCAACCCACTATTTTTTCCTGGGGATTATTTCACAAGTATGGCATATAGGTTCATAGCTTTGAGTAATAGAAAAATGAATAAAAGAATAGGCAAATAACTCTCTGGGAATGTTCAAAAGAACTAGAAAAGATACGCATTATTATTATTAATTATGTGCCATTTACGACTACAGAGCCAAAAGGGATCCTAATATGTGATAGCTCATAGCTGAAGGATCTCATTTGAGGCACAAATGGTACACTGTAACAGATTTAGTACAGATTTATATTAGCTGTTTGAGAAAAGAAGTTAGAGGAAAATACTTGTATGTATTCAAAGTAAAGGTAATACCACACATGGAAAAATTATTTAAACTTTACATAAGAAATAACTGAAAGATGTGTTACTTTGGAGTATAAAGGTCACATAATCATTTAGAGCAGTGGTTCCCAACCTGTACATAATTACCCCTTTGGAGGTGATTTTTTGTTTTAGAGAGAGTAATGGGCATTTGTGGCAATTGTAACAGAGTGAAACCGGTAGTTAAGTCATGAAAAACTAGTTGAAGTCACAATACAGCCATACCTTATTCATAAGACAATCAGAATCATCTTAGTTTGCACATGCTACAATGGATGTTTAAAAAAGAACATGCATAAATCTGTCATAATCTTCCTCTATATGCCCAGGCTAGAACATCTGTTTTTGTGTATACCAGAAATTTTGTTGTTTTGTTTTTGTTTCAGCAGTTTTGCCTAAGTTAACTTTCTTCTGTTTTTGTTTTGAAATATTTCTCATTGGAGAGGTTAAAAGCAAGTGGTTGGAGATTGATGTAATGCTATTGTTAGATTGTTTTTAATTTGCACATTTGCAATTGGGGTAATGACAGATTTAGCTGATAGCAAAATGGGATGAAAAAGATTGGGAACTATTGATTTAGAAGATATGAGTATTTCTAATGAACGAAAAACCAAATGATGACCAGATACCAAAATTCATGGAGGTGAGGAAAATGGTTATAAGGGAAATACATATGTAGATAAAACCAAAAAATAACCCAGAAAGCAACAATACAATTATTACCGAGAGAATGATGGGTTCCATGATAAGCAAGATAAAGAAAGCTTCCCAGCTGAAACTTCATGTTGTAGGGTCCATTGAGATAAATTCATGGCATCTGGAGCCTCATATATCCTAAGTGCACCATCTGCAGAACAGGCTGCTAATAAAAGGCCTAGCCAACGTGGTCCAAATCTAACATCAGTTACTGAAGTTCTTGAGTCGACTAAATTTGCTCTTCGAACCCAATGTCGTCCAACAGTGCGCTCAGCAGGAGTCCCTCCACCGTCACCAACTAAAAACAAGAAAATGATTGCCAGTCAGAGCTGAGAAAAAATGGGAATGATTATGGAAATAAAACTATTAAAAATCATTTAAACAAAATAAAATGGATTTTCAAATAATTCTACAACATTTTAAAATGCTTCATTTTTAGTTACTCCATATGTACCTAGTATCGGAGAAAGCATTGTATTCATTTAAAAAATCAGAAATCTTACAATTAAACATGTAAAAATACCAAAGAATTAATTCATTGAATAGTTTTTAAATAAATAAAAGAGAAAAAATGCAAAGTACTCTCACTCTTTTCACCAGGTATAAAAACTTAATAAATCAACACGGAAACAAAAGTTGTATTTCAAAATTTTAAATAACAAAAAAAGAAATATGCACAAATACAGGGGGTTCTTAAAGTTCATCTTGCCTGGACTCTGTAAGAATCTGTCACTTCTTGAGGTATTTTAATGTGAATATAAAGTCAAAACATTTGACAGTCATGAAATTGTTAATACATAAAAATTACCAAATTCAGACCCTCACAAACCGATTATGTGAATTCATCACTGTAATAAAAACTCATCCATTCACACATCTTTTGCCTTTTCAATCAACATTGGTCCAGTAATAGGGACTCCCTCGGAACGCTTTATAAAAAAAACATTCATAAAAACCAATATCCAATTGCTCAAGTTTCGGCTTATGAAGAGTGCACCGATATTCAACACTTCTAGGTGTCTCAGAAGACAACGAATTTCATTAGCTCTGATTTCTGTGCCTTAATGTCATAAATAGTGGAAGAACCGACATTGAACTCTTTCATTAAAATATTGCGGTTCTCACTTTTCTCTAAACGTTATATTATATCAAGTTTCTGGATTAAGGTTACCACAACCCATTTCCTTTTATTACATTTAGCGCATATTGGAGTTTTAGGAGACATTCAAGAAGTGGGCGAAATATTTTATTTAACACAAACACAGAGTTCAAAAAACTTCCACACTTGTGTACTGCGACTGCTGAAAATGCAAATTTTAGCGGTAACGTTCTGAATTAGATGTAAACAAAAAATTGTCGAAAGTGTCAATTTAGCAGTAACATTCCAAATTAGATATAAACAAAAAATTGCAAAAAAAGCCAATTTTATCGGTAACATTTTGAACTAGATGTAATAAAAAAATCGAGAGGCAGGAGATGCCGACTGCTTGAGAATTCCGGTTGCATGAGTGCCAGATAACAGGGAGTTTACTGTACAAGTAACAATTCTAAATTTTTCTTCAATCGTTAGAGAAACCACAGACATACTTGCTAACAAAATTATAGATTCCTTAAATGAAGAAAATATTCTACAGAAAATAATTGCACTGTCAGCAGATAATACAAACACTAATTTCGGAGGTAGACAACGAAAAGGCCAGAACAATGTTTTCAAAAAAGTAAAAGGTCATCTCAGTAAAGTCTTTTTGGAGCTAGTTGCTGTGGCCATATACTATTAAATAATACCATTAAAACAGGTGCAGATACTTTACCCATTTCTGTTGTACTTATGTTGATAAAAATTTATAGTCATTTCCATATTTTTGCAGTCAGATCGGCGAAACTTGAAGACATATGTGATAATGCAGAAATTGAATATAAAAAAACATTAGGATTTGCAAAAACACGCTGACACTAATGCCTGCCCTACAAAATCTTATCATTATTGAGTGCATTAAAACAATATATTTTTGGTGGAGATAGATAATTGTCCAGTATTTCTTTCGGGTATTTTTTAAAAATCCTTTGTCCGAAATATGGTTACATTTTCTTCATAGTGAAGCAGCTGTTTTTCATAAAGCAATACTAATGATAGAAGGAATAGATATTACCATAGTGGAAGTATCTGAAACAATCAGTGATGTGATTTAAAGCCTAAAATACCAGTTAGACAAGTCTTTCATACCATTAAGTATTAAATCTCAACTCAGCAAATTAAGTGATTATGAACAAACTATGTATAAAGACCATGCCACAAGTTTTTACAGAGTTTGTATAAATTATTTACATTCTTGGACAAGTCATTTGGATATGGCAAGATCTATTGATTGGATGCCATTGAGGAAAGCAGTGGATTGGAATAGTGTTCAAGAACCTATTGTGATGTTCCAAAAAAACTATACATTTGTTAAAATTGATGATAATTTACTGATTGATGAAATAAGAAGAATTAATTTGTTTATTACTGAATAAAAATTGCAGGAATGGAGGGAAAACAAAAGTAGAATAGACAAACGATGGGTGGAAATACTAAAGCACTTTTTGGATAATCATATTGATATTGGCAATGTAAAAAATATGATTGAATTCTGCTTGAGCCTTCCAGGAACGAATACTTGTGTTGAGCAAGTATTCTCTTTAATGAATCAACTATGGACCTCGGAGAAAACACAAAAGTTGAAACATCACGAGCTATGCTAACTGTCAAATATAATTTTGAATGTAGTTGCGAGGAATTTTATGAAGATCTATTAAAAAATCCTTAAGTTCTAAAAAATTCATTCTGTAGAAAAGTGTAACTTTAAAAATTAAATAAAGTTGATTATTTTAGTTGAATGTTTATGTATATAATTAACTTTTAATAACTGCAAAAGCATATATAAATACAAACGTACATAACACTATAATATGCCCCTCCTTATCGCCTCGAAGTCCCTCATTGTCAGTATATTTGAAACTGTCCCTCCTGCGCTTAGTGAGAGGTTGGTCACCCTATTGTAGGGGGATGAGGGGCGGCAAAATAGCATGACACAACCCTGTACGATAACACAATTATCGTGTACCACCGTTATAAATGTAGAATCATTAATATTATCCTTACCAACTTCTTCCCAAACAGCTGCAGTTCGATCAAATGAACAAGTTGCAAGCACTTGACCAAATTCAGGATGTGCCCATGTCACCTTCCAAACTGAGCCGCTGTGTGCTTTCCAATTACCTGTGCAGTTCCATTTCCCTTGTTCGTCTTGATCCCATACCTATAAATTTGAGAATCTCTCGAATATTTACATAATGTTACACGATGGAATTCCGAAAAAGGGTAAATTAAAAAGCATGTCTTGCCTTCACGAATTGATCACTTGAGCATGTCGCCATTCTCTGTCCGTAAAAATCGTAAGCGACATCATGAATGAGATCTTTGTGTTCAGCGTTTATACTGTGAGCTTCAAACATTTTCCTTTCAATTTATAAAATCGACCATTCAAATCCTTCCATATCTTTCAAAACACACACACGCATTACTTATTCATCTGTTATACCCGTTCTACCCAAAATTGAAAGCTATGTCGCGCCCCGACGTTTTGTGAAAATGAGAAATTGGCTACGTGTGTGCATATGAAAATATTTAACGGAATAGAAGAATGCTTTTTTATGCTGTTCAGTCACAATGATAATTCGTTTGGACGTTAAAGAGAGATTAGCTATCAATCAGTTTTTCTGATATAAAAGCAATTCTATTTTTCTATTTACACACTAGAAACATTCTAATAATGTCAGAAGAACAAGGTATTGATATAGTATCCCCGCTTGAAACAGTCTCTATATTATCTCTAAGTGATGAAATTCTTCTTATGATTATTAACTTTTTGCGCACGGAGGACAAATTTAAACTTTCAAAGGTGTGCCGCAGGTTTGACAGGCTTTTACTGGAAAAAAAATTATGTCGGTGAGTATTAGGTATGAATTAGCCGTATATTTTTGCTTTTACTATCAGATTCGAAAGTAATATTTTAGCAGCCTTTCAATTTATTTATTTTGATCTTGAGTTATACAATAATTTTGATATGTAGAGCATTAACATGTCTGTACTATTGTATTTTATACCGTTATGTTATAATTTTAATTGCTTTTAATCGTCTACATAATTTTTTAGTGAAGTTATACGTAGAATTTCATCTTAGAGGCAATCTAATTCCTATTTCTTTCTGCTGCCTTATCATTTCACTATAACCTTGATTTAAATTTTCATCGTGTTTTGGCGTTGATCCCAATCAGCAGAGACCGGTGCAATTTGAGTTACGTGCTGAAAGAAAAGGATATAATTACTTGAGACACATTGTAATTATTATGTAATTAAAAATATATTTTATTCAAAATGTAATAATTATAGCTAAAATGTTTCTGAAACTTATAAAGGTAGTTGCAGCACGAATTTCAATAAAGTGCTTAGTCAATATACAGTTACAGTTTATAGCTAACGATCTTGTACATCTAGAAATCATCACTTCATTTTGTTGTTAATATCTCCCTCTATCCAACTGTCAAACATTCCTTTTTTATTTGTTTCTGCCCTAGTGCCTTCCCTTCTTCAACTTTCTTTAATAGACCATGGTTCTCAACATCTGATGCATTCAATTATTTGCTGTAATTAAGAATCTCTTTTATCCTACCGTATTTATAACTTCATCCTTTGTATTATTCTCAGTCTAGCTAACTTTTGTAAAGTCTGTGCCATAACCATATCTTGAAAAATTCCAATTTACTCTCATCTTACTTTGTCAGAGTCCATGTGTCACATATAAGGCTGCATCCTATATAAGTATTTTAGCTTATCTCTTTAAATATCTTAATTTAAACTACTTGCCATCATGTTTCATTTTCTTATGAATGTCCTCTTTACAATGCCCATTCTTTTCTGATCTATTTGGTGTTCCCACTACCTTGAGAAAACTTACCTAAATAAGTATAGTGTTCCACTTGTTCTAGTCTTTCCACATACTCCTTAATTTTTAACTTTGAATTGCCCATTTTTAGAACATCTTGTAGCTTTCTTTCCTGTTTAATTTTATGTTGATTAATTTTTCCCTGTCATATGTGGTAAAATTTTGCTATAACTTGCATCACAATAATGAATATTTGCATAACTTTTAATAATTCCTCTCAAATATCTTACATAATGTATGATAAAGATTCCAGTATATCATTTCGTATGAATTTAAGTGGTCACTGTAAGCAGGTGGTTCAGAAGTCTGGAGGCAATTGCATCATTTTCTTCTATATTAGAAGTACTACTATAAGTAGAATCATGCCGTAAGGAAGGGGTGGGCAAACTTTTTATGAGGTGGGCCACTGCTGTAGTGAATGACTAGGCAGTTAGGAATGCTTTGGCTGAACATGTTAGAGTTCATATCACAAATTACTCAAGAGATTGCAAAATCAATGATAAAATTAAAGCATGATGACTTGTAAAGGTTTTCTGTCCATAATTTTTTAATTAAGAAGTATGAAATTATTAGCATTAGAGTCTAAGTTTTGCATTTGTAATGATTTGCAGGCTGCCTAAAATGCCCTTGCAAGCACCATGTTTTAGCCTTAGTTTTCCCACCCATGCACTTAATGAAGGAGGCAGTGTTGTCAAATTGATCTTTTGAATTACATGTTTAAAAAAATACATTCTTCTATAGAAAAACTCTTTACAGGATCCATTTGAAAAAATCTCCAAAAGTGATATTGTCAGCTTTCGTCTCGCCTATTCCATTTGGGGAAAACCCTGTGGTTCATCCCTAGCGTAAGAGCCAATCCTTTACCGGTCACTATATGGGAGGTGTATATACTAGGACTGCTTCCCAAAATAAGGGTCACTGGTCACAATGGACAGATGGTCACTATACACAAAAAAATATTACATTGACACTAGCATTTCCGTGGGGACCATTCAAAAGTGGTCACATTTAGCAGGTGGTCATGTATGTACAAAGGTGGTCACATTAGCAATTCCTACTGTATGTAAATCTAATCAGTCGAGAGGTATTATAAGAAGACCTACACAATTTTCTTGAAGCCCCACATCAAAAAAAGCAGCCTGAGACAAAATATCTTACTGATAATATTAACCCCATACCCATGATTTTTATGAAATCTTGGTTAATAGTGAAATTTTTTTGCTGAAGATTTCATCTCAATGTCTTGCTTGAGTTGGGAGCTGTGAATTTTTCTAAAAATATCAATGCTGGGTTTTCACCAGTATATGAGAATTATTCTGCACCTATATCTGTCAAGCTCCATCATAGGCAGGGTTGCCATCCTCCGGCTTTCAGGCCGGAAATCTCTGGGTCATCGCCATAATCTCCAGTCTCCAGGTGAGTAGCACAAATCTCCGGTTCAGTTTCGATTGCAGTGGAAAGCCCTCTTTATGAATTTTTTTGCATTTTTTATAAATGATTTAAATTAAGATAGTTTGAACTTTGATTTCCATTGTATTTTGTTTTATACAAAAAACTTAATTTGGCGATGCTCTTAAAATTTGTTGAGGGCAAACACCGCATGCTGCACGAAATCGTCCCAGCAAGCTTGTTGACCATCAATGAATGCTAGTCCTCTCGCAAAGACCATTGGTCTGCGGGTGTTATGAAGCGGCCATGGCGTGCTCTACTCCCAGGTTACCCGGCGTGCTCGACTCCCAGGTAACCCAGCGCACTCTCCAGCAATTCCGTGGTGAACGCAGTTC
This sequence comes from Uropetala carovei, assembly GCA_036926305.1. Lineage (NCBI taxonomy): Eukaryota > Metazoa > Arthropoda > Insecta > Odonata > Petaluridae > Uropetala > Uropetala carovei. Next base: position 773,575 of record JAXCHB010000115.1, read on the forward strand.
CCCGATTGCTAATGAGTTTGCTGGGTGTTCCGTGCCTAAGGATGATGTCATTCACAATGAATTCCTTCACCATGCCGGCAGTAGTGTCCAGCACAGGCTTAGCCTCGACCCAATGGGTTGCATAATCAACACACACCAGCAAGTACCGATTACCACGCCCTGTGAGCGGAAGGAGTCCTACATGGTCTATCCCTAGTGTGTCGAACGGCTTGGACACCGTTAAGACCGGCTACAGAAACCCAGATGGTTTCCCAGGAGGCTGTTTCCACACCTGGCAGCTGGAACAGGCTCCAACAAAACGGCAAACGTGACCTGCCAACCCTCGCCACCAGAATCTTTCCCTTGCTCGCTCCAGGGTCTTGTTAACTCCTATGTGCCCCCCTGTGGCCCCTTCATGGCACATCTCCATCACCTTTCGCCGTAAACAACGAGGGACCACTAACCGTAACTTACGACCATTGCACCCCCCTCTCTTGTATAACATCCCATTGGAGATGTGGAAGCAGTCCCTATCCTTTACAGTCTGGCCCTTGTTTATCTTGTTGCCCGGTCCTGCACCATGTTCCATGGACCGAAACACCGTCGCCAAACTGTCATCAGCACGCTGCTGCAGGATCAGTTCCCCGGGTTGCATTCCGTTCGGGACAAAGGCACCAACCAGCAACTCCTCTGGGATTCCTGTCTCCTCGGGGACTGCATTCGCATTCCGCGACAAGGTGTCCACCACAACATTCGCCTTTCCCCTTCGGTGCAAGAACTGGATCTCGTGCTCCTTTAGTGCCATCACCCAACGTCCAAGCCTCCCACTCACTGCTTGCTTCTGGTGTAACCAGGCAACAGCAGAGTTGTTCGTGACTACAGTGAACGGCCTGCCGAAGATGTAAAGGCAAAGTTTCTCTCCATTAGGTGTTGGAAGGTCGAAGGAGCATTGGATAGACCGAATGGCATCCGCTGGAACTCGAAGAGCCTGTCAGGGGTCACAAACGCTGTCTTTTCCCTATCGGCATGGTGTATCTCCACTTGCCAGTAACCACTGGCTAGGTCCAAAGTAGAGAAATAGCGGGAGCCTCCCAGCCGTTCCAGGACGTTGTTCGTTCTCGGTAATGGGTAAACGTCCCTCTTCGTCACTGCACTGAGGCGACGGTAGTCCACGCAGAAGCATACCTCTCCCGACTTCTTCCTCACCAAAACAACGGGAGATGACCATGGGCTCCTTGAAGGCGCAATCACGTCGTTCCTCAGCATGTTGCTCACCTGGTCCGCTATGATCTGCCGTTCTCCTGGTGACACAAGATGAGGAGGCTGATGACGTCGATTCAGTGAAGAACCAGACTTGTCCCACACGTTTGTCTGATTGTCGAACCGAAACAGCCACTGTAAGCGTGGAGCATGTGGTAGAGCGCCTCCTTTTCCGCCTCTTCCAGGTCATCCCCCATACTCCAAGCACCACCTCCTTCTTCTGTGACCATCGCGCAAGTCTCCGACGCCTCACCATCGATGGCGAGGGGACCCATTACCTGGCTCGAGTATGCTTCGACCAGCCGCTGCAACCATCTGAAGATTAATGGCCTACAGCCGACGTTTGGAACGGGAACTGCAACCGTGCATCCTTGCACCTCCAGAATGGAGCCCGGGCTCGCCCACTCACGTCGGGGATGAGCGCAAACCACCGTGCTCATCGAAACCATGGACACCGATTGGTCAGGGACTCGAGCGGTCACAAAGGCAACGGTACCTGGTGGGATGTCGCTCCTTTCCTCCACGACCAGAAACCCAATCCCATCCGAACCGACCTCCGTCTCGATTGACCCCAACTCGCACCACTGCGTTCCACTCGGTGACGTCCTCCGTTCCGGATGATGCTGTCACCTTGATCGATTGGCTGGGTGCACCAGTCTCCATCCCTATGCCTTCAGCAGAGGCATCACCGGAAGGACTAACCTTCCCTCGTGGCCCCACCTCAATCCCTGCCCCCATCCCTACCGAGGTAGCGCCGCTCTTGGTGATCCAATCGACCCCCAATATTAGGTCGAAGGGAGGGGAATCCACCACCCTCACTTCCTCCAACTATATGTTCTAATCGCCGAAATCAACTCCCAGCGACATGGCTCCACGCGTTCGAACCAGGTGCCTGTTGATGAGTTCCCTCGAAGACTGCACCATTACCTGGGCCACCGGCAACTGTCAATGCCTCGCCACCACAGAGTTCAAACAGTTGGCCGGCCCTGGCCCAGTGGGCCGGCATATCCATTTCCCGACGACCGATCTGGGCAGTCTCATACCAGGTGTCCGTCACGACTGCATAGATAGCACGCTGTTCTTCGACGCGTGCCCGGACAATTGCGTGCCATGTGGCCAATTCCTCTCCAGGCGTAGCACGCCCCTGCGTGGTTTTCTGTCCTTCGACGTTCTCTCTAGCGGCTAGTCTCCACGGCAAGCTCACCTGATTCCTTTGCCTCCATCTCCAAATTGTCCAACCATGAAGAGAGCCGATCCAACACCATCGGCAACGTGTCCGGGATACCGCCCTGAGTTGAGTCCTGCTTGGGGTCGGCCCGCTGTGCCGATCCAAGGGGATGTCGACAGAGATCGCCGTTACCGCGCTGCACTCCAGACCCCACTCTACGGTCTCCAGCCTCTCGAGAAAGGCTTCCACCGTTCGTGGCACTGCAGACATGACCGCCGCCATCACTTCCGACTGCTGCAGACCCCACGCGAGCCTGCCCCACAGCCCTCTCGATGGATGCCGATTCGCACCGCACGTCACTCGTGCGTCCGTACTCTCTCCCTGCCTCGGCGGCTACTGCCCGCTTCCACCCGCGACAGTCCCTACATCTAGCGGCAACCCGCCTGAGACAGTGCAACCACGATGTCTGCTAAATTGCGACAATATCTTAAAGTAGGCAACCTGTAACAACATCTCCGGTGCATGAAGATCTAACAGTTGGCAACCCTAGTCATAGGATTTCATAAATTTAGATGATAACATAATGTAACGCAGACAATGTAGAAATAATTGGGTATAAAGGATAATTTTGGTCCTTCTTAAATGGTCGTGGAAGTTTTTCCATATCTGAACAATGGCACCGGCCGGGTTAGACTGGTAGTCAGTGCGCCTGCCTTCTAACCCAAAGGTCGCGGGTTCGAATCCCACTTCGGGCATGGATGTTGTGATGTATGTTGATTTTCTCCAACAGAATTCGACGGTGCAAAATAACCTTAGCTGTTGATGCACCTCAAAACCTAACTACTACTACTGAACAATGGCTGGAGTGGTTTTCACCGCGGCATATATTTGTCACTGAAATAGCAGGTTACACAGAATTGTTTGGACAATGAACATATAGAAATACCAAGGATATCCAATCCATTTTACAGATCATAGGAAAGGATTAATGAGGAGTGGAAACTGTTCCAAACTAAAGACAAAAAGGCTCCTTTGATGGCATGAGTCCTGTGTGACTTCATTTGAGTTGGAGGACAATAGGAAGAGGAAGTAATGCGCGAAGCCATTCAGAAAATAGTATATCCAATACCAACCCTATTATCGATCATTGATCTTTAGTAGATGTTTTCAGCCAATTTCTACACTTTTCTTATCATTGCATCTTGCCTTAAGAAATCCTCAGAAGGGTCGGTAAAAATATTGCCCAAGGTCTTGCAAAGTCTTGCAAAGAAAATGACCAGTGGAGCTATTGTCCTCCTGTTCCCCATATGATTTTCTTTTCAAGGTATATGCATCCATCCAATTCCTTTTTTCTTCTTCAATGCCAAAGAAAGGTGTAAAATCTTGTCATCACCAAAATAAACATCAGACCAAGGCACACTACTGGCCATCTTGACTTATGAATTCTAACTGAATATTTTCCCTCCAAAATAAAACTTTTTTTGATAATGAACAGAATAATCAACTCTGTCAGCTTGACTAAAAAATTCTATGTGCTTCATTTTCATATAAGAGAATGAAAGAAAAATCATTAAAAAACCGGCAGAAGAAAATTATCATATTTATCATTGTAATTATTGATCAATAGCATGGAATTCTTTATTATTTTCCTTTGAGATTGAGCGATATTGCAATCAGCCGAGTTTTCCATGTGAGTAGGCCTTAATTAGTGGGTGCTCAGAGATACAACAAAAACCAAGAATGAAATTCCGGTGCTGGGCTAAGAGCATGTAGAAAAAACTAGTGATTCTTAATGTCTGTTTAGCAAATTTTTCAAACTTTTCCCTTTAAGGTTGTAGCTCAATCCTTCAATATACGGTCATGTCAAGGACTAAACATAACATAATAAGCTATAATCTATCATTGTTGATTTTACATTCATGTAATTAGTTTATTGTCGCCTAGAGATGGGCAGATTCAAAGGGAGGGCAATCATCCCATCCTTGGATACTCCCTTTGCCTTCATCTTTCATGATATTTTGAATCCATCCCAAAATTCCTTCATCTGGTACCACAAACTATTTCATTCAACCACTGGCATAAAAGATCATGAAAGTGAGAGGAACACTGAGAATGGTGGGTCTTGTTGTCGGCAATAGCATAACCACCGAGGACAATCAGGGAAATTTCTGCATCTGCCCCTGCTTAAAAAGGATATCACGATAAATGGAATGCCAAAATTTGGTAGTTTTGTTTAATCGTAAATATTGGACATTTGACTTTTCTTTATTGGGACATGTAGAGCATGGAAACTGAAGGCTTAAGTACCTGTTCCCTTTATTTTGTCTCTTGTCTTTAAAGTCTAATGTTAGAGCTTGAGGTGGTGGAGTGGCTAGATCACTGACCTTTCACACAGTGGTTCTGGGTTCAAATCCAGCAAAGTTTGGATTTTTCCACATGGGATCCCTTATTTGTATGATTTAAGAAGGCCGCGCATGTCAGCGCTCTGTCATTTGGAAGAGGCATTAAGCAGTTGGCCCTCTTGGTACTCTTTGTAAAGGGTTGGCTAATGCTGGCACTGGGTTTCCATCCTCCCCTCTGTGTTTGTTTGATTTGGAAAGAGTTATGGCTATAATAGTCCAAGAGGTTGATTAGCCCAACAACAAGCAAACAAATAAAGTGTAGTGGTCACAATCTCTATCATCTATACCAGTGGTTCTCAAACTTTTTTGTGTACCACCAGAAACGTACCAAAATTTCTTTGTACCACGTAGTACTAGGTAAGTATGAATGTAGTAAATGTAGTAGTGAATGCTGGCACTAAACTTGCTTACCACTGGCAGAAGTTTTGTGTATTACTGGTAGAAGTTTCGCGTACCACTAGCAGCGGGGCACATACAGGGGGGAGGGGGGGGGGGGGGGATCCACCAGGTCCAGACCCCTCCCCCCTTGGAAAGTTGTGATTTTTTAAACTGTTGTCAGAGAGGAATAAGAGACGGTTTGCCCTCTTTATTTTTAACAAATATAATTAATAATGCAATATGCGACATTGATATAACTTGCATACAACTTTTGTGCTTATCAAATACAGTAGGACTTGGTTATAACTGTCTTGGTTAATAGGACAACTCAGATATAATGACATATTCTTTAGGTCCCATCCCCGTTTCTACAATATTGCAGTATGTTTACCTCAGCTATAACGTATTAATGCACTTGGTTATAGTGACAATAGATGTTAGTAAGTAACAAATATTTGTATAACCTTGAATCCAAGTTAAGAAACATTAAGCTTATTTTTCTGCCTCCTAACACCACAATTGTAGAAGGAGTAATAATAATTATCCTTCGAATGATAGAATGCATTGAGAACAAAGAAGACCACAAAATTTCATTATTGGATGCAATCAGAACATTAGATAAAGAGTGACACCGGAAACGATTATGAACTGTTTCAGTTATACGGATTTTTATAAAAACTTTTGTGTCCTCGTCCGATATTTGTTTATTTATTCATTTATTTATATTTTTTTTTGGGATAGACCATTTTTTGTTCCCTAATATTTCTTGAAAGAATGATCGGATCGTAAAGAATGTCACATTGTTTGAAAGCTTATGTCTTGCAGATGGTCTTGAGCCCATAAACAATTTTGTATCTCATCTAGAACTTAAAACTGTGAATGTTCAAACTTTCCAAAAGTATTTGGTTGGGGTGGCTCTGCTGGTGAATCTGGGGGCATTTTAGTAGCAAGAAATTGCACTACTACATATTCACAACATTTTGAGCCCCAACGTTAGAAATAATAGCGGGAAATATGGATTTCAGTGTGAGTTGTCATTTTGTCTAATATATGGCAAGAGAAGTTATAACGCTTAAAGACTGATTCACACTAGAGCGTCGCGTCGCTGCACTGCACGGAGCTGTGTGGCACGTCAAAATATAGATCAGTAGAAATCATATGGGGCTATTCACACTAAGCAGCGCGGCAACTGCACTGAGCGTCGCGTTGTGACAACTTTGGTTCTCCAAGAATTCTTTGACGCGAGTGACGTGCTGTCGGCTGCAGTTCCGTGTTGCGCCGTGGTAGTGTGTACACAATAACATCATCGCAACTTCAGAAAATTGGCTAGTTTGCCTAAGGCAATCAGATTGAGAGCATGTACCTTGTTGGTTGTAATTTTATGAGATCGAAAAATAAAGTTTGGAAGAGTTAACATTGCGATTTCCTTCTCATTTTCTGCACTTACAATTACAATAGAAACAAAACAAAGATATCAATGTAGTAGTAACTATAAAAGTACTAAGAAATGTATCATTGTAAATGCCTACATAACTCAAACAGACTGCAAGCCGTTCTTCTGGAGACACAACTGTTCGAAATCTCGTGATTTGCTTCAAAATATCAGATTCAATAATGGCTAAAAGTTCAAAGAATTTTTCATGCGACATCCTAAAATAACTTTAAAATTTTTAATGATGTTGTCTTAGATGGTCAATCAAAGTATGAAATTCACCTTCACGGTTTCGAAACGTCCACAATTTGTGAATCCATGGCTTTCTTTTCTTTTTCTTCTCCAACCTTTCCTCTTCTTCACAAAGCAACGAAAAGCAAAACAAATCTTCTTCAGAACCATCAAAACTATCGATTACGAATGTTCGAACTGGTTTGAATCCTCCAGCTCTCTGAAGTTGTATCGCAGTGGAACACAGCTGTAATGTGTATTGAGAGTGAAGTGATGCACAACTGCGCTGTGGCGACACGATGCTCTAGTGTGAATCAGCCTTAATTGTACGAAAATTTTAGCTTATTTCTATTATGTAATTTTATACCTCAATATGTTCACTGTTGGTTTAAAAATTTTAAACTTTTTCATAAAGCAATTAACAACTCGTAATCAGTAGATTGTTCCTTTGGGAATGTATTTTTATTCCTCACGCTGCGATAGATGGCTTCTGGGTAGAAAAGTATCTCCATAATTTCAAAACTTGCAAAATGGGGTGCCATGGTGTAGTGGTGAGTGCGTTGGCCTGCTACGCTAAGCATACTTGTTGAAAACCTGCGAAAGTTGCATTTTTTCAATAGATCTTGCAGCACCCTATTTGCGTGTTTAGAGAAGAGCGTGAGAATTAACGCTTCATCCTTTGGAAGGGATGCCGTTGGTCCTCTTTGGTGCTATTTGAAAAGAGTAGGCTAACACTGGTACCGGGTTTCTCTTCTTATTATCTTTGTGATTTAAACTTACAAGCTTACAAGCACTAGAGTTGTTTGAAGCCACAAAGCTCCACAAATCACAAACTTTGACATCAGTCATTGTAAGAAAGTGATTGAGGTAAATTATTTATGTTCATTATTTTTCATTGAATGTTATTCATTTTTGCACTTAAAAGATGAAAACAAGTAAGAATTAAAAAATAAAATCTTTTTGCTTTATAAAATAGACGGCCTTAAAAGGATAAAACAAAAATTTTCAGATCATTTGTTCATTATAAAAGATTGTGATGTCATCTACTTGTCATTACTATAACTTTACATATCATTTACATAATAATCTCATTCCATAAGCTAGAGTAAATGGATTTTGAATATAAAGTTAATAGCAAACACATTTTTTAATGAAGCTCAACCTTGAAAACCACCTATCAAAGCGAAACAGAATGGTTAACCGAGATGAACATAGAAAGTTTTAAAAGTTATGAAGATATCAATTCATATGCAGAAATTGACCATGATGTTATAATAACAGAAGCTCAAACGGACCTAGACATCGTGAGGGAGGTCATGGAAGGGCAGCATGGGAAGTGTAGCGAAGAAGAAGATATGATTGAGAATCAAGATGAGCCAGTTCTCACTGTTAATGAAGCTATGCAAGCAATAAAAGTGATATCACGGTTTTATGAATCAAAGGAGACTAATAAAAAGACATTTAGTATTATTCACTGCCTTGAGGAGGAGGATCTCGAAAAACATTTCAAGTTGGAACATACGTCACTGAAAAAAATATCAGATTATTTTACTAATCACTAAAAGTATTTTTATTAAGTTTAATGTACTTATTATATTATAATATGATGTGCTATGCATTATGTCTTAATATAGTATAATGTTTAAGGTACTTATTAGATCATAATATAAACATAATGGAAACTAATGCTATGTTTCCATGCACCTTGGTTATAACAATACTCAGTTATAACGTTAATAAATTTCCAGTCCCTTGAATGCCATTATAACTGAGTTCTACTGTATTTCACACCCCCTGGAGAGAATCCTGTGTGTGCTACTGACCACTAGTTGTATGTGTACCATAGTTTGGGAACCGCTCCTCTATACCATTACTCATCCTAGTTAGGCATGGTAGATATAGGAGTTATCTTCTATCAAGTTTCTTATTTTTTATTAATACATATTTTTTTAAATTTGAAAAGGAATATTGAAATGTCTTCTAAGCAAGATGGGTCATGTCTGAAGTACATCGGATTCTATCTGAGGAGAAGAAGACATCTCATACACTCAGTTAATATTACCAATTGTGATTGGATTCCTATGCCAAAAATCGCACTTCTGACCAAGGGGCTTTCAAACCTTGACAGCTTACATGTGATGAATATTTCATTAACTGTGTTGATGCTGTCTAAAATATTGAAAGAATCCAAACAGGTATATTTATTTCAAAATAAATTGTGCATTTAGAATAAATATATATGTGTTTAACAGTGGGATATTTCTAGTAATTCTTTGCTTTTCAGTTTTGGAAATGAATGTTTACAGACATTTTTCCTGATCATCTAATATAGAGGTCTCCAAACTTTTACAAGTTAGCCACTTGGTCAATAAGTTTTATGTTCACGATCCAGAGTACAGTAAACCCTGAACATTTGCAGGTTTAGCATTCGTGGTTTGTGTCTTTGAATACCTATTTAACATTCGTGATTTCGATTATTTGCGGATAGTTTCTCTGCAAGCATATACATATTACATTTTCAGCATATATGTCCCTCTGTAGCTATGCCGCAGATTTGTACTTAATTTTTTTGTCTATATATTTACGCATATATGTAGTGAAGGTTGTTATTCTTTTATTTTATTTATAACTGTTTCTTTGGGAAATTTATTTTATAATTTTTTGAGAAAATGATCAGTGATTAATTTTTAAAATCACCAATTAACATGATTGATAATGGAAGTGAACTTGTCACAAACAGTAAGGGTGGCATCTGGCCAGTTCACCTTCTTTTCATTTTCTGCTTGATCTAAAAAGCCTCGTGCCCAAATATCCTTTATCCCCCCCCTGAGCTTTTTCCCCCTCACCAAGGGGCGGCATTCGATCTCTTTCTATTTCTCGCCTTTTTTTCTTCAACCCACTGCATTCTTCTTGCCTCCTCACTACTCTTAGGGCCGTAGCACACGAGCCACTCTGTGGCGGCCACTATTTGTGGTGAGAAACAGAACAGACGGTTTCCGGTTGGACCCCGCACACGACGCCACAGTTTTGTGGCGATCACGGAAAAGTGGCTCGTGTTCCATTTTCCTCTCCACACCACTGTGGCGCACCACCGGTCACACATCATGGAACGCATGCAGTCAGGTTGAAACACGCACACGGTTTGCTTCTTGTGGCTCAGTTCACGCAGTTTTCTTCAGTCCTCTGTGCCAGGGAGATGGCTGACAACGAAATTGACGTTGACGTGCTTATATCTGAGGTGCAAAAACGTTCCGCCATCAATGATAGTGGACTAAAGGAATATAGTGATAAATGTGTAAAGGAAAAACTGTGGAGAGAAATATTTGAAATCCTGATAGAGGGATGGCAGAATCTTCCTGACCAGGAAAGGCGTGAGAAAGGTAAGAACAAAGTGTATTTATAGCTGTATTTAATTTTAAAACTCGGCTCTTATGCAGATTTTAACATAAAATATTTTATTATTTTATATAATAATAGCCGTCGTCTGTTGGTTGGTTGGTTGGTTGGTTGGTCACGCTATGCAAACTCTAATAACTCGAGAAATAATAATGATAGAAACTTGAAATTTGGTAGGGATGTTTGATTAACACTTATTCAGAGAATGACAAATTTAAATCGCGAAAAAATTCCTTCGTTCCTTTCCAAGAGAGGCATTTCCATTTCCCATTACTTAACGTGTAAAATGCGATTTTTCGACATGCAGGCTTTTATTCATTTGAAAATTAAAATTAGAAGAAATTAACAGACGACCTTCGGATTTGAACCATTTTGAAGAAAAATTATTAAAGTTTCTTATTCCGTTCGTCTTTTTTTGGCCACCGTTCGAAATATTCCATGATAAACGTTTAATTTGCATATTTTGTGGAAATCTCGCAATTTTAACATGATGTTGCAATGTCGACCTTTATCATTGTTACACCTCAAATTACTATTATTGTATACATCCTTCTGGGAATAAGCGTGCCTTGAGTGCTTCAATACGAGAGAGAGAGAGAGGAAGGAAGGGGAGAGATTGGCATGTTTTGCGGAAAATAAGTATATTAACATAAATATAAAAAAATTTAAGTATCAACAGTGTCATTTTAGAAAAATTGGAAATAAAAGGCATTCTTAAATTAAATTCTTTGTAAACCATACGTGCTTACGAATTTATATTTTTATTCCTCGAATTAATTTCGTAACAATGGCCGAAGTTTGGAAACGAATATAAATTAAAATTCAATTAAAATTAAAAGGACATTTAAAACTATTAACAGACAATTTTCAAAGAAACAACAGTGGATCTTTTAATGAATTGATTTGTTTTTATAAAAGGAATTTTGGTGCTTATCTAATACAGAGTAAGTTCTAAGGCTTATAATCCATTTAAATCTAATAACAGTGGCTATTATAGTTTAAAGAAAGAACTTTATTTATTCACTTTACAGAATGAATTAATTTTAGGCTAGCATTGCCTATTATAAAAGGAGTTACTTTGTAATTTACAGTATGTAAAGTGGAAGTTGTACTGAATTGACTCAAGTATATTTCATCCAGAAATGTAAATGCGGCCTGTATTTCTTCATTTGTCGCTTTATTCGATGGTTAAAACAGTGCACAATTTTATTCTTGCGATTTTCACATGTTGCATTGACGAAAATTTAGATTCATTAAACCCGTTGAAATTCAACGGGCACTTATGCTAGTATTACATATGGGGCCATCCTTAAATGATGTCACAGCATTTTTGCGATTTTTGACAACCCCCTCCACCCTCTGTCACGTAGAGCTTAATTAATATTAACTTATTTGTGACGTCACATTGTTTTACATATACTCTCCCCTGCCCTTGTCACAAAATGTCACATATTCCCAGATCCTCTCTTCCCCTTAAGCGTGACATCATTTAAGGATGGCCCCTATTGCCTTACATATAGAGTTCAAGATACACGTTTAAAGTGTGAACCTAAATTTAATTATATTGCCATGGCACTGCTCCTTGAGGCGATACAAAGTAAGTTGCAAAATAGTCTCTAACAGATTTTCCCCTCTCATTTCCTCGGATACCTGTAGGTTGAACACTCTGCATAGAACTAGCATATAAAGTATCTTCAAACTGAATGGTTTCTTTCTTGATCACAAAGTTATGTAACATACAACATGCTTTTATGATAGTGTCACAGAATTTTGGATCAACATCTAAAGACCTATGAAAAATCCTCCATTTATTAGCAAGTATGCCAAAGGCGCACTCTACCATTCGTCGTGCCCTAGACAGTCTATAGTTGTAAATTTTTTCCTTGGCACTTAAGCTTCTGTTTGGAAACGGCCGTAACACATGTTCAGACAAGGCAAAAGCTTCATCCCCTACGATAACGAATGGCATTTTCCTTCTACTGTCATCATTGGGTAGTAAGCGATCGTTTGGAATACCTAATTGCTTCTTTTCTAGTTTCTTGCCAAAGGCCGAATTCTTGAAAATATTCGAATCTCCAGTTTTTCCATAGGCACCAACTTCAATGGCAATGAAAGAGTAAGTGCCATCCACAAGACCCAAAAGAACAATCGAAAAGTAACCCTTGTAGTTGTAGAAATTTGTTCCACTGTTATCGGGCCTTTTAATTTGGATATGTTTACCATCAGCTGCTCCCAAACAGTTCGGAAACTGAGTCACTTTATAGAACCTCTCGGCAATCTTCATCCACTCTCTCTCAGAGGTAACTTCTGGTATGTACTTTTGCACCATCACAGTCCATATAACACCGCAGGTTTCCCTGACGACTTTCCATATTGTTGATTCACCCAACAAGTATTCGAAATGAAGAGAGCGGATGCTGTTGCCTGTCGCTAGGTACCTGGAAAAAGAAAAGGGATTTAAAATGTGATACATTACTAAAACCCAAACAATGAATAAACCTTTATTATTAAATATTTAAAATAACTTTTAACATTTCAGCATAGGTTCTCTAATTTGTTTCGTTTGTGTACAGGAAGAAGAGTGCAGAGGCATTGGAAGTCACTAAGAGATTGTTTTAAAAGAGAGCTTCAAAACCAGAAAGGACGTTCAGGACAGCCAGCAAAGAAGAGAAAGAAGTACATATATTTCGACAGCCTGCTTTTCTTGTTACCGAGCCTAGAAAGTCATGATTTATCTGGAAATTATTCTCCTGCAGAAAATCCCCCTGATGAAGAGATACATGATGAAGAAAACGAAGGCATGGGTGAACCTAGAGATTCAACTGCTACAGGAAGTAACGTACCTGAAGGTACTCCAATTACTAAGCAATTTAAAGGAACCTACAAAAACACTCGTGGTAAAGGTAAAAATTATGAAGAAGAACTATTGACTATTTTGAAAGAGAAAAAAGAAGCAGAAATTGATGAAGACTGAACATTTCTAATGTCTTTAATTCCCAATTTCAAGAAATTTACATATGACCAAAAGTATATAGCAAAAATGGAGTTCGTAAATGTCATGCGCAAAGTGAAACATATGAGAGCTCAACCAACCACTTCTATTCCTGGCTATTCTCCTGGATTCTCTGGCATGTTTTTACCAAATGTGGCTCCTGCTTTTCATCAAACAAATTATCATCCTCCACACCTCCTAACCCTCTGCCCTCCCTCCTGAGAAACGATCCAAAAGCACCACAGACTCCTTCCTCACTTGCTTCACCAGTTGAATCAGACATCATCTCTAATTTTTCTCAAGACTCAGACTTTATTGATCTTTAGCGAAAACGTATGAAAAGCAAAAAATAATTTCCAATTTTTGTGTTACTTATAACGAAGTTTATTGTGTAATAAAAATAAAAATTACGAATAAATTACCTTAGTGTTACTGACAACCTCTCCTCTGGTGGTACACATTTCCTCATATTGGTATCCTGGTAGGTGATGCTTGGTCCAACAGCCGTCAAAAGCTCATCGAATGTTTCCTGAGACATTCTATAATAGGAATAAAACTTCTGGGGATAGCGTCTCAAATCAACATACAACTTGTAAAACTGCCCCTTCAAGACTTTCACTTGTCAGTGGATGAACCCAATATTGCCTTTGAATGTTGCGTTTCCTGCATCTTATCACCAGAGCACATACACATGCTGTCTCTATGAAATCCATTTCAAAACTGAACGAAGCTACCACTTTATGTTACCCGTGTGCGCCAAAACAATTTCCGTGTCCGCTACTTTTTGTGACATCACAAAGTGGCTCATGTGCGACGGCCCTTACTCTTGAGAGGGTCTTCTTCCTCTATGGGTATTTCCCCCAACTTTGGTCTTTTTTTGCTGAATGTGCGTTTGAGTTTTCCCCTGCAAGGATCAGTCGTATCTTGGTAGTGCTTTGAAGGTGTTCAAAGCAAGTGCCTCGCTTAGACTTCAGCGTTAATTTTCATTTTTAACCATATTAACTATTCTAAGTTACTACTTATTGTATCTATAACAATTCTCTACTCTTACATCTATTCCACATATCCTTATATTGTTTGATCTTATAAATATTTTAACTCACCCTTATACATAAGTGCAGCATGAGTTCTGAATGTAAAGTAATTGTTGAAAGTGAACCTGTCCAAAAAAAGGCAGAAAAAAGTTATGACTTTGAGGCTAAAGGCAGAGTTGTTAGATCGCCTGGCTAGTGGTGAAAGCATGGCATTTGTCGGATGCCATTACGGTAGAAATGAATCTACGGTATGGTACATACGGAAAAATGAGAAAAAAATTCGGGCAAGTGTTGCAGCAAGTGCGCCCGAAAGTGCAAAAGCTTCTTTTCAGACCCGTGACACAGCTCTCGAGAAAATGGAGAAAGCGCTCTATTTATGGAATGTAGATCAAACTAAGAGAAACGTGCCTTTGAGCGGACCTGTGATAAGGGAAAAGGCCAAGCGTCTCTACTATCATCTCCATACAGCTTCCAGGGGTGAAGGTAGCAGTTCTAACGCAGCTTTTCCCGATTTCCAAGCCAGCTAAGGTTGGTTTGAAAATTTCAAAAGGCGCTTTAATCTTCACAATATAAAACTAGTCAGGGAAGCGGTATCGGCTGACCATGTTGCAGCAGAAAATTACCCACCCCAACTTAAACTACTCATAGAGCATCAGATCTTCAATGCTGATGAAACGGGAATTTTTTGGAAAAGAATGCCCTCTCGCACTTTCTTATTCAAGGATGAGAGATCTGCCTCTGGATTTAAGGCGAGTAAGGACCGACTTACTATTCTAGTTTGTGGAAATGCAGCAGGGGAATTCAAAGTAAAGCCGATATTGATATATAGATCTGTGAACCCCAGGGTCCTCAAAGGAAAAAATAAGGATCATCTCCCAGTGTTCTGGCGTGCTAACAGGAGGGCATGGATGACTGCTGAGCTGTTTTTGGAATGGTTTAACAAGTGCTTCATACTTGAAGTGGAGAAATACCTTGCAGCCAAGAACCTAGCATTCAAGGCCCTTCTGATAATAGACAATGCTCCAGGACATTCTGAAAGCCTGCAGTTCTCCCACCTGAACATGGCGGTAGTCTTCCTACCACCCACTACCACCTTTCTCCAACCGATGGATCAAGGTCTCATCGTGACATTTAAGTCATATTATACCCACCTCACATTTGCGAGAATTCTCTACCAGATGGAGAGCAATTTATCTGTCAGTCAACGATTGTTGGAAAAAGTATACCATCGCTGACTGTATCACAAATATAAAGGAATCTCGAAGTCAAGCCATCGACCTGGAATGCGTGCTGGAAGAAGCTGTTGCCTGATGCGGTGAAAGACCTCAAATGGATCTCATCAGTAGAAGAGGAGGTGCGGAAGATTGTTAGGTTGGCACATCATGTGGGAGGAGAGGGTTTCGATGATCTCAAAGAAAGGGATGTGGAGGAACTTCTTGACTTTCATATAGAAGAGTGGACCAAGGAGGATCTTGTGGAACTCATATGCTCAAGTGAAAGCAGCATTGAAGAAGATAATGATGGGACTCCAAAGCCTCAGTTGTTGCTTAAGGCACTGGCAGAGATTTTGGACATGTCTAAGGTTCTGGCTGTCAAGGTGATTGGAATGGACCCTTTGATGGAGCGTAGTTTAAAATTTAAAAGAGGATTGAAGGCTCTTATGGCCCCTATATGGATCTGCAACAAAAGACGAAGCAAATATCCATAATGAGTTTTTTCAAGAACATCCCAACTGCACCTTCTTCCTCTGAAGTCACCTTCCTGGCAATACTATCTTCAGGAGGACCACACATCTCTCTCTCTAATCTATCCTCCAACATCACCGCCACCCTCATCATCTTTTCAATATTGCCATCGTCAGTGAGTTAAATGTTTTTATTATATTTTATTTTTTGTTTATTTTTCACATTAAATATTCATAGTGTTTATTTTATTTATTTTTGTTATAATAAGCATGCTTTTTACATATATTATAAGCTGATTCTTGTTGATCATTAACGTTCTCCTCCATTTCCGTAAAAAAAGGTCCACCTAACCCCCTTTTTTCCATAAGGCTTTGGTATTAACATTCGCGATTTTGACATTGATTTCCAGGAACGTATCCCCCACGAATGTCGAGGGTTTACTGTATTAACATGAAAGCTTTTTGAAAATATAAGCACACAAAATACAAATGTATGCTATTTTTGTATTAAAAGGTGGTTTACTGAATTGGGTAAATTACAGTTTTTCCGGGAAATTTTTTGACATGTCCAATCTGACTTTTATTTATTTTTTCACCGAATATGAATCTAAATCAAATATAAAAGGAGCAAATTTTATAAAGTAGAAAATATTCAGTCATATTCCTGGAATCAAAATTACTTAAAGTAAAAACTGGTAATAATTAACAAGCATAAATTGAGATAATATGAAATACATAACGAAATAATGCTTTTTTTCATTTTTGTTACAATTATTTTGAAAATTTTGTTAATGTTTATCGTTATGTTATTCAAAAATCATTTTGGTACATTATGCATAATGATTTGATTTGATTTATTCATCAATCAATGAGATACACATTACAGATGTCGTCAAGTAATAAGTATAAAAAGAAAAAAAATATAAAAATTCCAAATGAATAATTATAAAAATAAAGCACAAAAAATCAGAACATAGTACAAATATATGAAGATAAATAAACTAAAATGCAATACTAGCCACATCCAGTTCGTAAAACTCATTTATAGCGTAAAGCGCTTTTGCAGCTAACCAAGAATACAACACATTTTTAAACCTTAAAAGGGAGACAGTTTTTGCTTTTGGGAGCAATGCATTAAATAACCGTATACCAGCATTATTATAAGCTAACAAGTTTAATTTTAATCTACAAAATTTCAGGTCAATAGTACCTTTATTTCTTGTATTGTGGGAATGAATATCCGATCTAACTTCATATCTGTTCAAATTTTCTTTTACATAAATGAGGATTTTGTAAATATATAAATCATAGATTGTCAATATTCCAAAATGAATAAACAAAGGTTTACATGATTCTATATTTGAAATACCAACTATAGATCTTACAACTTTCTTTTGTAAAATAAACAAGTGCTTTACATCGGGGGCATGACCCCAAAGCTCAGTGCCAAAAAGTAAGTGGAAATGAAATAGTGCATAATACATAGTCATTAAATAAAATTTAGGAATAATCTTAAACAACTTTCTTAACATGAAAAGTGACTTAGATAACTTCTTGGAAATATACACAATATGCTGATTCCATGTTAACTTATTATTTATATAAGTACCTAATAAATTAACCGATTCATTATCGGAAAATTTACGACTCAAGCTACACATTAAGCTTTGAGTTTTGTTATTGTTTAAAGATAATCCATTGGCACTAAACCAATTTTGCACCTGAGAAAGATTATTCATAAACAAATCATCTGATTCAGTAACATTGTGACATTTTTGTACAACAGTTGTATCATCAGCATATAATACTGTTTTACAAGTTACATTAGAAGTTATGTCATTAATCATGAGTAAGAATAAAAAAGGTCCAAGCACTGAACCTTGAGGTACACCGTGCCTGAGAGGAAGAGTTTTTGATTTAGTTCCATTATTATAAACAAATTGTTTACGGTTTAATAGATATGATTTTAACAACTGTAGCTCTTTTCCATTTATGCCATAATACTCCAATTTCTTTAGTAAGATAGGGTGATAAACACAGTCAAAAGCTTTCCGGAGATCACAAAGAGTTAATACTGTACTAGATTTCTTCTCAAATGCATTAGATATTTTTTGCACTACGTATTCAATGGCCTGTATAGTGGTTTTTCCAGTGCGAAAAACCAAATTGTAATGGGGAAAACAGATTATTATTTTCAAAATAATCAAACAACTGTGACTTTTTTATACATTCAAAGATTTTTCCAAAAACAGGAATGATAGATATTGGCCTGTAACTTGAGGGAACATCTCTATCACCTTTTTTAAAGACAGGCACTATTGTAGCAGTTTTAAGTGTATCTGGGAAAACACCAGACTGTAAGCAAGAATTGTAAATCATAGTCAAGGGATCAGCAATTACTTCAACAACCTCCTACATTATATCATTCAAAAAACCATAAATATCTCTACTTTTAGATCTATTGAGCTTCTTAACAGTTCTGCATATTTCTTGGGAGGTGACCCATTTCCACTTAAAAGAGGAATGATTTAAATTCAAATTTCCCATGAAACTTTCAACGTTGACAGGGGAAATATTTGTTTTAGAAATCACATCATCTACAGTACTAATAAAAAATTTATTTAATTCATCAGGGGTAAGAGGAATATCCACAAAAGAAGTCTTTCCCGACCTCTATTTATAACATTCCATACAGCTTTTACTTATTGGTTGAATTTAAAATAAAATCATTATTTACATTGACGCGATTTTGCTAAGACACAGTTTACATTTCACTACCAAACCTCACAAGACGCAGTGGTTCCCATCGCTAAGTCGCGGTTTGAAAAGTCAAAGCTAAAGTCATTCTTCAAATTTCCCGTAACCTACAAATGATAAAACTTCAAATTAAAACATTTTAAAGAAAAAACACTGACGAAGTGATACATGTAATCATTTTACAGAAATGTTATATTGAGAGATTCGTATGCATGCTTCTCAATACATTATGGCCGAATTTGTTACACTTTCACTTGAAGTTGCAGCAATATTACTTCTTCCCCTGCCCTTTTTCTACTGATGTCGTGTTACAATCTCGATCTATCGCATGGCATTCGATAATTTCCAAGCTGAAACAATTTTGGGGAGTAACCCGGTAGTTACCTCGTGTTTGTATTGTTCGTTCAATCAGCAGGCTCTCTGTGTGTCTTATCGTAAGTGGTTGTCTTAACCTTGTCACCTGTGATTTAAAATATTATTCTTATCCTTCATATTTATCTTTCTTATTGAAAATGGAATGTAAACAAAATAATTTGATGCGGCCAACACATGACTATCTCCATATTTGGGATATAGATATTTAAATTATTATGAGTGGCATTATAAGGCAAAATTATTATTTCGTATCGTAAAAGAATACAGTCGTCCTTATTGCCGTAAATTATATTTTGAATATGTTTACGGAATTCACCGATACATGGTGGTGGCACTGTATACTGGAATTTACGAATAAGTTAAATATCTCCGAAATGGATGGTTCTACGAAAATCTGTTTCAAACAAAACTTGGAAAAAATATTATTCTCTACAACTTTGGTCCTCACGAAGATGACCAATTACGATGTTTTTAAGGAGATATTTGATGGAAACCGAAAAAACCGATTATAAATAATTACTAAACAATAACTGCTATGGAAAATTATTTGAAATAAAAGATGTAGGAAGTTATATTTTCTACATTTTTTTTGTGATGGTCAATGTATACAATAATGACGTATTATCGGAGAAATATCGCAAAAACCGAATCGGGTTTCGAAAAAACCTTGACTTCCGGTTAACCGGTATTGTCCAAAAACTAATCAGTTATTTGTGCTCATGCTAAAGTGTTATATTTGAAGTTTGGCAAGGATATGGCAAGTATTATTTGAGTTAGAGCGCCCACAATCACATACAGACATCATTCTGAAAATACTCTGAACGTGTTCTAGGGACCTCAAAACATGTATTTCCGTTGAAATCTCGAAGTCGATTTTTTTCATGAACACAATACTTTCTCATTACTATGTATGGAGGAAGTAAATATAGTGATTTTTCAAGCGAGAAGAAATAAGTTCAGCGCTCAGCCAAAAACTTGAAATTTTAGATAAACTTAAATCAGGACACGGAAGCACAGTGTTAGGGCGGGATTATGGGGTGAATGAGTCGACTATTCGTACCATACAAAAAAATGAAGAAAAAATAAGAGCCAGTGTAAGTGCAGCAACTTCTTCAGGTGAAAAATTGAAAGAATGTCAAAACGAAGTGTGCACTTAAGCACTGGAAAAATTACTATGCGTGTGGATTGAAGACCAAAACCAGAAGAGGGCACCACTGTGAGTGGCTCGATCATACGTGATAAAGCATTGCATCTTAATAAAATAGTACGCGAACAAAATGCTGAATCAATGTTACATTTGCCTCAAATGTCATATAATATTTTCCTCAAAATAAGAGAAAGTATGAAGGAAATTGATTGGATCGCCAAAGGATGTA
Organism: Uropetala carovei; assembly: GCA_036926305.1. NCBI lineage: Eukaryota > Metazoa > Arthropoda > Insecta > Odonata > Petaluridae > Uropetala > Uropetala carovei. The sequence continues at coordinate 794,039 of JAXCHB010000115.1, forward strand.
GTTTTTTCAGGAAAAGATTTTCACTCGTTGCTCTCCCTCCTTCTCTCAGGATGTTATAATGCTCATGCGACAATGTATGAATCTTCAATGACGTTACAACAATGTATCGCATATATGTTCTCGATAGCTTGTGAAACCTAACGTGTAGTCTGAGGTGATCTTATTGTCTTCAAGGTATGTACGCATACAAAAAGATTCATTGTAATGACTTATAGAGGAATGAAATTTAGAAAAAATCGTAATGTGAGAGCAAAATCAAGACTTCTTTTTCACGCCACTTATTTGTTTTCTTAAATAGATATTGATTATCGATGGAATTTTCCACTGAACATATCAGAAGTCAATATATTTCTTATAATAAAAAAATACAGGACAAAATGCATCCCATATTGATTTCACAAGGGATATGGGACATTTGAGGAAAAATTGGCCGAAAAACGGGACGTGGTCACCCTACAAGAACCTAACCCCTTATTTCCTATTAACTTAATGCTTCATATAATGTGATTTCAAGGAATGCATTTACCGCATTATGTTAGGTTTTACTGTATTAATAAATGAAACCATTCAATCTTGGAAAGTAAAAATTTGAAATTCATAAGGTCATAACGAGTAGTTGGTTTAGTCAAAATTGTTAATAAGTTATGCTCATGACCATGGGTGCCCGCAGAAATTTTTTCAGGGGGGGGAGGAAATGCCTACCCATTAGCATTGGTTGCTCACCTCACAGGGGCTACTTACACAAATATAGCAAAACACACATTGTTAAATTGATTGTTTAAGCAGGGCCTTCTTTTTGTTTTAGGGGAGTAGTATTGCACACCACAGATAAAATGTTTGTTTCTAAAGTTCTTCATAAAGTATTACATCTAATGTTATTAGCAACGCGAGTTAGTTGCCGCGATAGATATCGAAAAAGCCTCTCAGCAAGTGCTCAGATTACTTGTTCCTTTACTATTGATTATACAGAACCCAAATGGCAACAAAAATGTCGGGAAAATTACATCCAGTCATCTGCATTCCTTATATTTCTTACAATCAACGTTCGGAAATACAGTTTCAGCAGAAGGAGTATGGGAGTTTTATTGCACTCAAAACATTTACTTGCAGCCACACTTCAGCAGATTTTAGCCCAGCCGCAAATAAAACAAATATTTTTAGAAGACGCAGAGCCCGGTGCACTCACATCGTTGACACCTCGATCTGTCAGCTCTGCTTGTGCCAGCGAAAACTTAAAATTTTTTGGGAAACATAGGGAGGGGAGGCAAGTACCCCTTCTTGCCCCTTACTGCGGGCGCCCATGCTCATGACTGCAATTATTATCATCCATCATGACCTTGAAGCCCATAGCCTTATGGTCTGAGACGAGGGTCATATACCTTAATACAATATAAATCATTTGAGAAATTAGTAATGATATTATCTATACATGACATGCCTCTTGTAGGCTCAAAATTAATACAGTGAAGGCCAAAAGAAGTAAACAAGTTAATTAACTGAATGGTGTGCTGGCTATCACAACACATATTAACAGTTAGATCACCATAGATCACAATCTTTACTTTGAAACTAAGAATGAGGTTTAACACTAGCTCAAGTTGGTTACAATATATGTTAAAATCACCACTAGGGGACCGATATATTGATGCAACAATCCGATTAATATCTTTAATCAAAATAGCTACAGCTTCAAAATTTTTTCAGAGCAGTTCATTGACAAATCGATTTCCTTAAATGCAAACGTTTTAGATACATACTTTTTAGATACCATTTTTTAATATTTTACGGCAGTAAATTGAAGCTAGATTAAAGCAATTAAAACCATACAAGCCAACCTCATCTATACACAGCCAGTGCTCATTAAAACAACAAATGTCATACATTTCAATGTTTACCAAGTGTTCAATTTCATACAACTTATTACGAAGGCATTGAATATTCAAACCAAAAATAGATAAAGCAGGTTTCCCATCATAAGAAGAACTTATACAGTTACCCTTAGGTAGTCAGCTGGATGCTGATCCAGATGTAGATGCAGTTAAATCATCACCCTTTGAGTCATTACCGTTATCTGGATTACCACTGTCTGAATGACCACTATCAGAGGACTTACTTTTGCCATACTTAAATTTTCTAATTCCAGCATATTCCGGCCACACACTGCGTTGAAACAACTTTATATATACCTTTAGCATTAAGAGCTACAGCATCGACACTAGTATCAAATTTAGCATCCAAATATTTTTTAACATCTTCAACCTGAGCAAGATTCCATACATGCACGTATGAATATCTTGTCACACCAACCAACGGGCAACCAGTTTTCTCATTGGCATTTCCATAAATTCTTCTTTTTCTTCTATCTCGAACGGGAGTAAATCCTTCTTCATCAACCCCACTGCCACTATCACTATTAGCAGGAATCACACTTATTATTTTCACCTTTATTTCCAATCGTAGGTGAATCAATGGATGCACTACATCGCGAGATGGGTTAACTTTCTGTGACGAACACTTGAGAATATTTTTGGACTTATTTGCGGTATTATAATAGATACCATACCTAAATGATTTTTTACAGTAGTATCATCAGTGATTATAGCCGTTTTTTCAGGAAAACTGCCGTTGTCACACGAGACAGTTTTATCAATACCTTCATTCACGATTACTTCAGAAGGGCACACAGTCTGAATACATGATGTAGCCCTATCATTTGCCGCCTTTAAATCACGTATTTCCTTACTTATAAGATCAATTTGTTTAGATTGATCACCAATTATTTTGGAACATTTCAACATTTCACTTCTTAAAGCATCCATAGACGAATCTGAGATCCAAATAGATTCCACCAAATCTAGCAAATGGCTATAACTCCGAGCATCATGCCCATGACAATTTTTGCACCGATAAACAACTTCCCGCGGATTACTCAGCGCCGCCAATATTGTTTTATTTAGGCTGGTGCATTGAAAATGATATTGCGAATAGCAAAAAACTCACAAGTGATAATAATACTATCCTTTACAAATTTTTTCGAGCACGACATACACATACCTATTTGGCACTCCGCCATCTTGATCCTTGTTATGTTTTCCAACATTGTTTAATTGTTATATTTAGTAAAAAAAGGTAAAGACTTATTACAGGCAAGAGGGCCACATTAAATGGAGTCATGGGCCACATGTGTCCTACAGGCCATAGTTTGGAGAGCCCTGATCTAATGCTTATTCATGAAGACTTGTCTCTCTTACAGTTGACTCCATTGTACAAAATTTTTATGTGCAAATTTTAATTTTCGGATGGATTAAAGGAGGAAAATTTTCAAAAAATTTATTAGCTTTATATGAACTTTATCCAAGAGATAAACAGGTTACTGTTACTGCCATTAAATGGTTGAGTAATACAGCTGCAAATTTGAGATACTTGGCTTGGCATTAATTTACCATTCTATATTAACTACTTATTAATTTTCCATAGTTCAAATATTAGATCAAATGTCATTGAACTGCCTTAAATGAAGGCTACTTAGAATCTGAAATCTAATTTGATTAACCATTTATTGGTTACAGAACTTACTTTTATCATCTTCTTGGACTGCAATGTAGAATTTTGCCAGTTCCCTGATTTTAGTCCATATCATTCTTGATTTTCACTCATTAATAAATTTATTTAGACTGTTCTCATGTTTTCTTGGCTTAAATTGATTCAGTGAAAAGCTTATAAACCCATGACTTGATTAATGCAAAGGATGCGTTCCTGGAAGAAGTTGTATTATTCAAAATTGTATTACGTAAATGGTTTATATAATGTATGGTATAGGGATGTGCTCCAACAAATGAAAGAAGAGCCTAAATTTTACTAAATAGGCACATTTTTATTACATTCTATAAAAAGATGGGATGAATTATTAATATGAATAATTCATATAACAACTTTAATGACACTTTTACAGATTCCACACAATTTTTAAAAATGCAACCAGTTTAGTTTGGAATCTGTAAAAGTTTCATAAAGTTGTTTTCTTATACGAATTATTCATATTAATAATTCATCCCATCCTTTTATGATGGAATTTCATGAAGTCTTGGCTTCGTCTATTAATTTTACATTTATAAAATTTTATATAACTTAAACATTGTTTTAAATAACTGCAAAGAAATAATGCATGAGAGAATTATAGACCACAGAAGACATAAAATAACAGTTACAAGTATTTCTCTCAGAGCTTGCCTTCTGACCCACCAGCTACTTTGCTCCTGCTGCAACTGAATTGTAATTATATGCTTAGAATTGAAACAAAAAAATTCGATGCTCTGTTTCTAAGAACCAATTTTGGGAGACCACAACAGAAAAGGAGCACCTAATGCTTGAAATACCTATCTGGTTTTCCATTTTAATGTCTGTAGGACTATCATGTATAACAGAAGTGCCCAAACTTCTCATCCTGAGGGCCATATAACCCACAGCCGCACACATTGTGGGCCACATAGCTCAATTTTGTACATTACAAGGGCTACACCCAATCGAAAATAGTTTAAGAAAAACTTATGGAGACTAAGGATATAGTTGCGAGTTGAAATCACCTGTTATGTTTTAAACACATTTATATATTATGGAATCAACAGAAGAAGCCTTTACTCTGTGGAACTCCATCGTCAATAAAATGAGAAAAATCACTCGTTATAAGGTTTATTTTAATAAAGTGGAACATATACCAAGTGATTTTTCTTATTTTATTTATATACTAGCAGAATTTCCCGTTGAATTTCAGCTGATTTAGTGAAGCTACTGCAGCACAACATACAAACTCTTTAAAATATTTTAGTGTGTGTGTGTGTATGTATATTCTTTATACGTTTTTACACTGTTGAAGCTATTGAATTCAAAATTTTCATGGGCCATCCTATGGACCAAAGGAAGAACTTGGTCTAGGTTTGCAGACCGTGGGGTCTCTTATATCCCATGGGGTCAACAAAATACTATTTCCATAAGAATTCATGGGAAATGGTGTGGAGAAACCCCAAAATGCCATGCAGCCCTTCTCTGATGTGGATATAAATATACCTAAATATTAACAAACGATCACGGGAAATGGCTTATTTTATGCACGAAAGACTGAATATTTTAATTCTGTTCATGTTTCATAGTATTACATGCTAAATTGCTCAAAATTTTCCTTTAAGCGCAAAATTTATCGGTTTAGATGTCCATTTTCCAGGCGGCAACAAAGCTAAATTTCTTAATTGTTGTCCTCTTCAAATTAATGCAAGGAAAATCCACGCCGTGCATGCCGCCGCAGAGGAAGAATAGCTAACGCCAAGATATGCCTAAATATAGTCTATGAATACTTTTAAAGTGAGTCAAATGATTTTTAAGGAATATTAGAACATTGTTATCTTTTACCATTAACATTGAAGGGTTTATCGCAACATAAATCGATACATCTACTTACATTTGTTCGGTAACCAAGATGTTGTTTATTGTTTACGTTTTGGCTAATAGTATTGACATAATCCACATAATTTTATTGCCGCTTTAAAGGCTTTGGTGCATCTATCCATGTGAATATTAAGTAAGACGTTAATGCGTACAATACAATACATAAAATAGTAAATGTTAATGTAAGCATCGCTTGCGTAATTAAGGAATGGGGAACGTTTGCCCCAAACTATAAAAATCATTTGCCACTCTTTCCCGAGCGAAGCCGAGCATTTCAGCTAGTAGTAGATACTTTTTAAATTACAATTAGCTTTTCTTAACAATCATATTTGCTTGTAACAATCCGTTTCCAAGCCTATTGCATTCAGATATAATGATAATTTTATTTCCTATCATATCACTTTTGCCTAATCCAGCTTGATTTCTTGTGTAATTATGCCTCTGAAATGTCTACATTTATGTCTTATAAGCAAGAAACCTGTGAAAAAGCAATGTACAGTTGTCCATGATTGAACACTGACTGGTAAATGTACACCAGATATGTGAGCCCATTTACGTTAATAAACATTATAATGTAGAATATAATTATTTTACTTACAAAAGATGTAATATTCCAGTATTCAATAGACGAAAGAAGGTTCAATTACTTTCATCAATAAATGCTTCCTGAATAATAATCAGTATCTAATTATGTTGCTATCCATAAACATTGATCGTTTCGTTGCTTAAACAATAGTGCGAAGTGAATAATGCTAAACTTTCGTCTATTTGTAAGCTTCATTGAAGCTAACTGAATCGGAGGTAACAATGACAGCCACCTTGGCAACACCCGGAAAAAGTACGAAAAATCCACAAAATTTCGAAACAAAGGGCGTATTTCTGAAAACTTCGACCGTGTAACATTTAAACTTCTCAGGAATAAGATAGTATAGAGTTTTATTCGTCGAATAAAGCAAAAACAAAAAAATCGGTCCATATTTACGTTTTTTTATGCAAGTCAAGAAATGGATTAGTACATGTTATCTTATGGAAAAATGTTAATCCCCTATATTGGCATCACTGATTAATCCCGGTTGACCAAACATTGACAATTCACTAAGTTAGGATGTAAGGAAGAATCGTATCAAATTTGGTTATTCTAGCTTTTATCGTTTAGGAGAAGTTCCATGAACAAACACAAACTTAAAAATATATTATAGATTGTGGGATTAGAGAGGTAAACACAAACTATATTGCTTTTATAATTTTCCTTTTTTCTGTTACATTGTCTCTTTGTTAAACTCATGGTGGGCTGAATGAAGACACTCAGCAGGTCGGATATGGCCTGCAGGGCGTAGCTTCGGCACCACTGACTGACATTGATATAAGCTATAACTGTGCTTGAAAATTATCTCTAATGCAAATATAAGTACAAACATACGACAGCATTGGCAGAGGAAATAGCACAGAAATACTTCTATTTTCATGTAAACACAAGAAATTTTTTAAATATTTGAAACCTATAGGCTCAGTGCTTGTACTTAAAACTATTTTTGTAAATATAAATTTTTAACAAATCACTAAAAATTGAGGCCCAGAACAAATTGTGTTATAGTGAGTTTACATAAAATGAACATGATTTAATCAAGGTACGGTCAAACCTCAAATAATGCGGTAGTTGCGTTCTTTGAAATCACCGCTTCTTGTGAAATCGCGTTATATGAAGCATTAAGTTAATAGGAAATAAGGGGTTAGGTTCTTGTAGGGTGACCACGTCCCGTTTTTCAGCCAATTTTTCCTCAAATGTCCCGTATCCCTTGTGAAATCAATACGGGATGCATTTTGTCCTGTATTTTTTTATTATAAGAAATATATTGACTTCTGATATGTTCAGTGGAAAGTTCCATCGATAATCAATATCTATTTAAGAAAACAAATAAGTGGCGTGAAAAAGAAGTCTTGATTTTGCTCTCACATTACGATTTTTTCTAAATTTCATTCCTCTATAAGTCATTACAATGAATCTTTTTGTATGCGTACATACATGAATCACTTCGTCAGTGTTTTTTCTTTAAAATGTTTTAATTTGAAGTTTTTATCGTTTGTAGGTTATGGGAAATTTGAAGAATGATTTTAGCTTTGACTTTTCAAACCACGTCTTATTGAGGAGAACCACCACGTCTTGTGAGGGTTGGTAGTGAAACGTAAACCGCATCTTAGCGAAATCGCGTCTTGTGAATTCACGCTATATGAGGTTTTACTGTATAACTGTATAATAGTTTTCTTAGGATATTTATCTGCCTGATTTAAATGACTGGTGTTTAGTCCTGCTGCCAGATTTAATTTGGGGTATATAAATGTTTTTATAAGTTTTCTGAAAAAAATTGCATATGTCATGAACTATTGGTGATAAAATGTTCAAATATATGCACTACTGCACCCCATACAAAAGAAGGCAAATCCTTCCTCACCACATGATTTTCGTCCCATCAGTATACTTCCTGTACCTTCTAAGTTACAGTAAAACTCGTTTATAACGATCATGCCTAAAACGAAATCTCGGCTATAACGAAGAAATGTCTTGGTCCCTTGAACTTCTCCATAAGGGCTTGGTTAAATTTCTCGGATGTAATGAACATGCATTTTACGAATTCTCGGCTGTAACGAACAAATGTTTGGTCCCGTAGCAAAAAATGCCCCATATATAACGAATTTTGGCAAGCAGAGCAATAAGTAATGAATAGTTTCTGCCCGTTTACCTCGCACTTGTTCATAGAGGTCCCCTTCCTCCATCTACCCCTTCCATATGAAGTTTGGGGATTACGGCAGTGAACCTGTTCCCAAAATTGAATTTATTGGATGATATCTTTCTTATTTATCTTTATTATTTATCTTTATTTACTCTATTAGAAAAGGACGAAATTATTTAATTCTTCTGAACATTTCTGTGAAAACCAGTCATACAATATTTTATCCAGTTCCTCAATTTTTGGCTTATGAAGCGTTTGATGTTTATTAATTGATTTACTCATCTTAGAAGTTGACACAAATTTCATTAATTTAGCCTTATGAGCCTTGATATCGTAGAGCGTGGAAGATCCGATGTTGAATTCTTTTGCTATGGCTGCTCTATTTTTTCCTTTTTCAATTCGTTTGATCAGCTCCAGCTTTTGTGTTAGCGTTACAACAACCTTTTTCTCCTGTTCCTTGCTTTTAGGTATTTATTCTGATGCCATATGCAATGGATGGGTAATTTTTTAAATAACAAAAAGCGATAAAACTGGGAATTGTAGAAGTACACCAAAACATGTAGACAATGCAAATGGCTTATGTAACCAAAAACGCCATGCTTACTCGGCAGGCGCAGAAGTATACGGAGTAAATACATAATATATACATCTTATATTTAAGAAATTTTAAAGTAGAAGTTGTGGTATTACACATATACAATTCACACAAAAATTCATAAAAAAAGGAAAAGAAATACAAAATGAATTGTATTTGTGTAATTGCCGGTAACTAAGGCTGGCCGGTTCTAAATAGCCGGATAGCACAGCTTTTACTGTATGTGTATACGTGTTATATGGGATGTATGGGCCAAAAACCATGTTTCTCATATATAACATAGTCACGCTTATAACGAAGCAATGAGTCGGTCCCCTCAAATACGTATTAAACGAGTTTTACTGTAATTGAAAATATAGCCCACAACCAGATATACAATTATACAGGGTGTCCCAAAAGTCCTTGTGCAGTTTTAAATTTTAATAGCTTAAGATGTGTAAATGTTACAAACTTATAATAAACAACATTTGAAAGCTTAATTATTAAAGTTTTAAAACTGCAGATTTTATTCTTAAACTTCAACATAACCGCCATCATCTGTGATACATTGTTCAAGCCGATTTTCAAACTCTGTGAATACATTCCTCAGCTGCTGCATGGATTGCATTTGTAATCCTAATCCTAAGTTCATCCATAGAACGAGGTTTTGATGAATAGACAACTGTTTTGACGTCACCCCACAAAAAAAAGTCCAATGGCGTTAGATCAGGTGACCGAGGTGGCCAAGCAAGAGGCCCTCCTCTACTGATCCACCTCTCTGAGAAAGTGTCATTTAGAAACTGCCACACACGCAAAGCATAATGGCAGGGTGCCCCATCTTGCTGAAAGAAGGTGTTATTTAAAAGATTTAATCTCTCTAGTTCAGGGATGAAGAAATTCTGCAACATTGCAAGGTAAGATTCACCATTGACTGTTGACTCTTCAAAAAAGAAAGGACCGATAATGCAATACTCCCTGAGGGCACACCAGACATTGACATTTGGGGAGTCTCTTTCATGTTGCAAGACTTCCTGAGGCTTTTCTGTACCCCAAATTCAGCAATTGTAGCGGTTAACTTTGCCACTAACGTGGAAAGTTGCCTCATCAGAAAGGTCAACTTGTCAAGAATATCATGGGAATTTTCAATTTTTGAATTCATCTGTTGACAGAAATTGAACCTTGAATGGTAGTCTTTTTCTTGTAACATTTGAAGCACTTGAATCTTGTAAGCATGTCTATGGAGTTTCACTTTTATAATTCTGTGTACTGTTGTTTTTGGAATGTTCAGTTCAGCAGATGCATGGCTCACTGATTTTTTTGGACTCTGTTGGAATGCTCTCTCAACATCGGCCGCAGTCTCCTCGCTGATTCGATGCCTCCCGGATCTGGGTTTGTCATGAACTGAGCCGGTTTCCTTGAACTTTTTCATCCAACTGTTTATGGAATTTCTGTGCGGAGCCTCCTTCCCATAATGGGAATTGAATTTTCTTCTAACTGCTGATATGGACTTTAGTTCCGCCAACCATAGCACACAGTTCACTTTTTCTTCTACTGTTGCCATTTTCAATAGGGTAATAAATCTAAAAAAAAATTATTTGCCCGAAATTAAAAAGATTAATGCATAAAAACTTCAATAATGAAGCTTTCAAATGTTGTTTATTGTAAGTTTGTAACATTTATACATCTTAAGTTATTAAAATTTAAAACTGCACAAGGACTTTTGGTACACCCTGTATATTATATTATTAACAATAGTAACCTACTTATTGCCTATCAGTCAGGCTTTCGTGTTGGTCACAGCACTGCCACCGCCCTGCTGAATTTCACTGATGAATTTCGATTATATCTTGACCAGCAAAAGCAACAATTCTGACACTTGACTTCTGTAAGGCTTTCAATAGTATCGATAGTGATATTTTAATTGCTAAACTTAACCAAAATGAATTTTTCACCAAGTTCCCAAAAATGGATAAGGTCCTACTTCCATCATCGATATCAAATGGTTGCTATTTCAAACAGAAAATCTTCCTGGAAGCATGTCTCTCTTGGTTGTCCTCAAGGATCTATTCTTGGACCATTATTCTTTGCGCTTTACATAAATGATATATCAGATTCCATAAAAAATTGTCATATCATCTTTTTGCCGATGATATCCAAATCTACATTCATTCCAACATTGAACAACTGAACACCAAAATAGGTGACATGAACGACGATATAAACACTATCACTACTTGGAGTGTTAAAAATGGATTAACACTAAATTCTGCCAAGTCCTAATCTATCATCGTGGACTATCCTAAATTATTGGGTAAAATCGAAAGAGCATCACTGTGCCCTATCAAAATAAACTCCGCCCCTATAATCTTCTCCAAAACAATTAGGAATCTTGGAGTCATGCTAAATGACAGACTTACGTCGCAAAGTACCTCTCACTCCAAACCGCTAAAAAATTTTCCAAAAAATTAAAAATACTTCTAATCAAGAATTTAGTTCTTCCTAATTTTGACTACTGTGACACCGTCTATCTTGATGCTAATCAGGAATTATCCAAGAAACTTCAAATAGCTCATAACTCCTTCGTTATGTACATTTTTAATATGAAAAAAGAGATCACATAAGTGCCGCCTTCAATCGATTTAAAGCGCATTCTCATCTTTTCATCTCCACAGTATCTTCTCACTATTTTTAATTTCCTAAGCTCTATCCACCCAGTGAACACTCTAGGCTCGTCCAAATTACTCATTCCAATGCATCGTAGCAGCATTTACAATAAGTCTTTCACTGTCTCTGCCTGCAAACTTTAGAATTCCCTTCTTAATAGTGTCTGCTCCACCAATAATTTAAACAATTTCAAAAATAAATGCACAAACTTCATCGTCAGTAACAAACACACTTAGTTCACTTCTTTAAATCTATCTCCTCATTCTCATCTCCACATTGTCTACTTTCTCTAACACTAATACCAATTTCCTATCAATTTCGACACTAACTCCATCTGTCCCCCCAGTGTGGAAACAGTCATATGTTAGAAGCAAAGCAAAATTTGTAAACTACCTTAATAGTTAAAACAACTATTCTTGTAAACACTTGTCTGTAAACTGTATATGGCCAGGTGGAAGAAGGGGATGTGTAGCCTCAACCTTGCCATTAAAAGTTTAAATAAAATAAAAATAAAATGCATTTTATAGGGAAAATATTGAGGTATTATATCAGAGGGATAGCAAATGACTTTTGAGTCACGTGCCAAGATAATACATAGTATGAACCATGAGAATTTTTTTCCACGTGCTGCTAGTTTACTCCTTCTCTAAGAAACTTCATACTTTATACAGAATATACAAGCTTAGGCATGCCAACTAAAATCACGTGTGCCACATATTTGCCATCCCTGAATTAGATGTTTCAGCTAATTATCAGAAATAAACACGTCGAAGTTACATATTGGCAAACTTGATATAAAACAAAAAATGCAAAAGCAACAATAGGCTGGCAGTATAGGTTGCTCTCACCTGATTCCTCTTTGGACCTGTTGTGGAGATCTCTATTCTGATGTCTGTCTTCTCCTTGTGGAGGTATCTTCTTCAGACTGTTCCTCCTCACCGTCATTTCCACTTTCCTCTTTGTACGTATCTGAATCGATGAAGATTTTGTCTGTCCTCTCATGTGAAATTTTGTGTTTAGAGGCCATTGTGAAAAATATTTGCAAAAACTATCTGACAACTATATATAACTACCTATGTCTCACTGTGTACAACTATGTAAAAAAACTCATCACTAACAAGACGAAAAACTGTAGAAACTGCACAGGAGTCTACCTCCACTCTATTTCATGGTCTGCAAATGAATGAAGAAGGCAGATCGTAGAAGCAGATGCACAAAAGAAATAAGAAAAGCAGAGGCCTTAGTGTTTGAGCTTACATCTGGGTTTCTGTTTACTGCCTCTTCCTGGATTGTGAAAGATAGTCCAATAGCTGACACCCCCATTTTGATAGAGAGGGAGAGTGCATGCCTCCCAAGTGTTTGTTTGACCCTCTCGCCTTAGGCCTTTAGAGCTTGGGAGAAGACGAAGGCAGAACAGCTACCTGGTCCCTCTTCTTACTTTCTCAACTTCAAGGCCCATATGCCATTTAAGCATTTTTAATATATACAAGTAGGGCAGCCCCGGATCTCTGATCCTCAACGCGATTTAAATAAACTGAAGGTTTAGTGAAATAATTTTTATTGAATAATTAATGAAATAAATGAAATGCAAATAATCTAAATAGTTCAGCCCTAGGATAGATCTATCTTCTTTGTTCCCTATTCATTTGACATGTTTCCCTATTTCTTTGTCTTTCTTGTATGTAATCTCCGCTCCTCATCTACACGGGCAATCCTATGAGCTTCCGCATCTCTTTCTCTCTCTTTCCTACAATACTCTTCCTTTGATCTCTGGCTCCTCTTCCTTTCTCTGGCAGCTGTAGCTGGGCTAATAACTCTACCTTACCTTAGTTTCAATGATTATCGTTGCACCCTAATAGACGAACTCACAAACAGTTGCTTTACTTCAAGTGTCTATCAACGACTGCTTTTAACTTACAGGACCTATTATAAAGGCGACGTCAATGAAACCGTTTATTTAGATTATCAATAAAGAGAAGATAACCATATAATGTTTACAAAATAATGTGCGTCCCTATTCTCATCTAATTTTTATTTTATGTGTGAGCGTATTTGCGTTAATAAGGATTACAGATGTGTAATATGATGGTTCTACTTACAAAAAGGTAAGATTCCAGCAATCAAATGATGAAACAAAACAAAAAACAAATTAATTGCACAATTTAAAATAAAACTCAATGCGCTGGGAACTTGTTAGTTATACACATGTTATTGACACAGCTAGAAAAGCTTCCCATACTCAGTCAACATGGTCAACAGAATAATTATCCGTAAATATTTATGATGCTATGCTTCATTAATTTTGATGCTCAAACAACAGTTTGAAGTGAATAACCTTTTTCTTTCGTCTATTTGAAGGTTTATTTGGTATTAAATGAATCAGAGGCAACAATGAGTCTGCTTGGCAACGCCCAGAATGAATACGAAAAAAAAGTTGCATTCTGAAAAATCGAAAATTCCGTGTAAACTTATGGGAAAATATAACTGTCTCCTGGATTCGAACCCGGGGCACTTTAGAAAATGAAAATATTTTTCCAGGGACCTCATATCTAGCAGAAACAAAATGCCTTTTACTGCATATCTTTACGATGAACGGTTCTCGAGAAATACGCCGATATAAATTATAAACAAATGTCGACAGACGTCATCGTAAAATTAATATATCTCCTATAATATATTTTGAAGGGTGCATTTATATGGGAGGGAGGGGAAGGGAGAGGGAGAGAGAGGGCAGGGAGGGGGAGAAGGGAAGGAGAGGGTTGAAGGGAGGGAGAGAGAGGGCAGGGAGGGGGAGAAGGGAAGGAGAGGGTTGAAGGGAGGGGGAGGGAGTTTATACGTTATTTTCGACTTTTCACAGTGCAACATTTTCTTCCTTCATTCATCTAAATAGGAAAATGCAGAGCGATTTTCTTCATTTTTGTTTCATTCAACGGTTATAACTGTGTATTATCTTATTCTTGGAATGTTTACATGTTACACGGTCGAAGTTTTAGATTCACTAAATCCGTTGAAATTCAATGGGCACTCCAGCTAGTAGTTAGATAAATCAATGTTTGAGTATTAAAATAAGACTTATTTATGAGAAATTTAACTTTTCGCACTTTCTGTTGGAACGTTTGGTGCCTTTTGCTAGCAGCCCCTATGGCAAATGCCACATTTGCCATACCCTAGTTACGGCACTGCCACTACATGCTTCCTGGAACCCAAAGGAATTAAGATTATGTATTGTAATAAAAGGTATTATTTTTCAAAATTGGTTACTATATTTTGTATTTCATGTTCATAATGCATTTTTTTATAAAATTACTTGGACCTTGCAGGGAAGTAAGGGGAGAAAAATTGGACTGCAAATGGTTAAAAAAAATTTCGGAGGCACAACGTGATAATATCGCCTAGCATCATAAACGTGGGTCTATTTCTCAGCTGGTGCAGACCATGCTTTTGTTTATACATCCGTATCGTGAGAACTACAAATGTTATTGGATTCATTTCAACACTTCACATTTCGTTTGCTTAATGCAAGGGTGGGGAACCTTTTCCACGTGGCAAACCACATAAGTGGTGGCAAATCCTTCGGGGGTCTGCATTGGAAGTTACCAATGCTTTGCCAGGCCTGATTAGAGTTGAAATTGAAGTTACTGAGAGATTATAAGGTATCATATAAGTGGAAATTAATTCTAAATTAGAGTACATAGGATTAACATTTCAGTATTAAATGCTTTAGTATCATTATTTCGATTAAAAAAATATGAGTTTACGTGTTAAATTTTATGGATCTCTTTTTCATCATTGCTTTGCAGGCCACACAAGATGCTCTCGGGGTTCCCCACCCCTGGCTTAATGTATACCTCTATATACCAATTAGGGAAAAAGTTTTTTGCCGACTGGCGTTTTTATATCCTCAGAGAACGTTTTGGTGAAAGAACGATGTTATTAAATTTTTAAAAGGCGTTTGATTAATAATATACACATTTTTGATTTATGTAATCATTATAAGCAATCTTTTAAGAGACATTACAAAAAAAATGTGTTCTTATTGAATTAGTAGAAGCCGAGATATGACGTATGTTTAAAGGGAGATAAGAAACATAGATTGCAGAGTTTCTCTAACTTTTAGAAATTTTCTCAAATCTTTAGAAAATTAAACAATGCATTATCAGATTCAGTGTGAAATTTACTACAATTGAGCATCATAATTTCACTTAAATGACAATATCATCATAATCATAACAAATTTGGCAACTGAGCAGGATTAAAAGGAGAGAGCTATATGGAAAACCAATGGAAAACAGAGAGATTGGGATTTTCCATAAGAGACCATTCTGCCAAAAAAAGATGGAATGGAGAATAGTGGTACTTTTTTCAGTTAAAGGTTAATGATTTATGGCATTCATTTTCTTTCCAGGATTAGTTGGTCCTTTCTGGTGAAATGGTTCTTATCACTCTGAATACTTAATTCCTCTGCCTATTCCTAAACAGAAATGAGTTTCTCCTAATATTTCTTAGGTACTTTCCTGTAGTATCTGCTGACCAGGCCTGGCGCGTGCTTATCGGCCGCCCGTGCGCAGAACAAGTCGGCTGCCCACTAAATTTGTATTACCCTTCACACGTTTATATTTCATGTATCGCCCTAACTGTGGGGGATTTCTCCTACTGTTGTTTTGATGTTGATTACATATTCCATATTTCTTCGTTTCTGTTTCCTGTATCCATTGGTTCTTGGGGCTGCACAACTCAATTATAACGCCATCTTTCGTTAATTTTTGGGGAAACTTGCACCTGCACCATGAAAAACCCTTAATAATAGGTTAGCTGCAAGTACCTTTATATTTAACATTTACGGGTATTAAAATCATACACCTGTATTAGCAGCATATTTTTCGAATTAATCCACTTCATTATTTCAAAAAATTTATTTTAATGATTGCATCAAAAAGTAACAATACTTGATTGTAAACCAATAGAACCAAAATACCTTTTGTTGCTTAAAAGGTCTAAATTGTGACATCCACGACTTCAGGAGGAAGCGCTTTTCAAATACCAACAAGTATATACAACTACTGAAAATATCAAACAATACAGAAATTTGGCTTTCTCTGTTAAATGATAGGAACAGATCAAAAAAATGTATATAGAATATATGACCATAGCCGCAACTTATTATTATATAAGTTAAGGGGCCATTTGCCGGGATCGTCACCTAAAATATTTTGACCTCAGGAATATTCCTTTCTATACAAAACTCAGGAGATCCTTGGTTCCCTATACCAATTATTTTGTTTCCATTATCTTCATCCAAAGTTTCATCGATCTTAAAAGTTTCTTCATATATTACAAGAAGAGATGATTCTTCGCATTTAATGAACTTCTTTATTGATCTGGCACCACATCTGTTTATTTCCTCTTTTTACTTTCTCCATATGTAGTAATGGGAAAGTATTGTGATCACGAAAAAAATCGACTTCGAGATTTCAACGGAAATACACGTTTTGAGGTCCCTAGAACACGTTTAGACTATTTTCGGAATGATGTCTATGTGTGTGTCTGTGTGGATGTATGTGATTGTGGGTGCTCTAACTCAAAAAGTACTTGTCATATTAATACCAAATTTCATATATAACACTTTAGCATGAGCACAAAGAACTGATTAGTTTTAGGACAATACTGGTTAAGCAGAAGTTGAGGTTTATTCGAAACCCGATTCGGTTTTTGCGATATTTCTCCGATAATACGTCATTATTGTATACATTTACCATCACAAAAAGAATGTAGTAAATATACTCAAGATGCTTAAGTCCTCATAAAAAACTACAACTTGCATTAGCTTCCAGTGGCCACAAATCAGTCTTACAATTAATTTCTTAGTTTATGTTATTTTATTTTAAAGATTGATACCCTTGAATAAAAATTTAGATTTTCCTTTCTATGATTTTAAATTATTAATTTTGAGATTTTAACCGTATTTACGTTTTTACAATTTTCATTATATGCTACTCGTATTTTGGCGATAAGAAAACAATCATCTCAACTGTAATAATTGCTACACCAAAGTCTCCTGGTTGGACTTTTAGTATTTATATTGCGGTTAAAACACTCAACTATACACGACCGCCCAATGAGTTTTTTCTGGAGGAACCGATGTCTCTTCTGCTGATTTGTTGAAAATTTATGATTACGGAGAAAGTAGCATAACAGAAACATTAAGATCACTTATCAGATTGTGCGTCTGTCGTAAAAAATCTATGCGAATAGACGGAAGAACTAAATCACTCTCCACTATTTCCTAGAACACTTCACATCAGATAAAGATTCACAAGGATGGAGTTCACAACCACTCGAACCAAGTTCTTGAGGCTTACTGCGAGCAGAGGTCAAGAAGATTTAGTCGTGAGACACTAGACAACCAGTTGGTGTGGAATGGACATACCTTTTTGTGTGAAAATGAGACACTTCTCCCAGAAGGGTTGTAAATAAATAGAGACACAATAGAGATCAATAATCATCGTTTCACTCATCCGGCGTTGACGCCCCAGAGTTGCAGACATTCTGTCGCCTCTAATGCAACATAGTAGTATGTAACGCGCCTTTAATTTTATAACTCACCTTGCCGTCTCACTGACCGACAGGACGGCCGGAAACGTTTTGGGTCAAAAACAATTTGTCTTTGGACCCTTAAACACCCGTTGTTGTACAGAATGAGGTGATGCCTGAACTTCCAATTAGTGGAGGAAATGTAAAAATGAAGGTTGACCGAATGGCGGAAAAAGTCTCTGCTTTCACTTTCGCTAGAGAGTTTTTTCATCGCTGAATTTCTCGACGGCTTTATATATGTACATATGTATATCACAGACAATTTTAGGTTCACTCTTTGTGGCCGCCCATGTGCAATGCACACGTTGCACCCATGCATGCGCCGGGCCTGCTCCTGAATGCAGATGATCTATATTTATAGCTTTGAGTTCTGCTCTTTCAATAGCTTATTGGAAAATTATTCTGGGTTAGATTAATGCCCTCACTGAAATGAAATTTTCACTTATGATACTTAATCTTTGCTTATTCTTACTTACTTGTGGACTAATTCCTTTTGTAGCTGCGAGAGCTGTCATGGTCCTGGCGAGGCGATGCTAAATCTAAAGATATAACATGGTCAGATTTACCTCCTGATGAGAGAGATTCTTTATCGAGTTTAGAGCGTTTACACATATGTCTTCCTGACCCATCAGCTTGTGCTGTGAAGGAGTTCCTTCTAGTCTTTTGTGAAGGATTGACTCATCTTACTATCCAAGTTGACCAAGGTCTCGGAAAATTACCAAAAGCAAGGGTATGTCATCAAAACCATTTTCTTAAAAAATTACATTGTTTAATCATAGATATCTAAGAATATTTCTTTAAACACATTTTTATCATATCAAATAACTCTTATTATTAAGAAATTTATTCAAGAAATGTTTGCATAAAATTTAACTCCTTACAAAAAAAATAATTTCTCATTATCTGTGAGAGAATTATACACTTTTGTTGGATAATAATTATATCTTTAACAAGTGCCTAAAGATACTTATTCTCACATTATGCATGTCTCTGTTTAGGGATTAAGAATAGGACATTCATGTGGTCCCAAGAAGTTGAAATCACTTGTGGCTTACCATGTTTCATATAACAACTACATCGACCAAAATACAATACAATACAGTGAGTTTAAGCTACAGAGTTTAATAAATGATATATGGTT
This sequence comes from Uropetala carovei, assembly GCA_036926305.1. Classification (NCBI taxonomy): domain Eukaryota; kingdom Metazoa; phylum Arthropoda; class Insecta; order Odonata; family Petaluridae; genus Uropetala; species Uropetala carovei. The sequence goes on from JAXCHB010000115.1 coordinate 813,177, forward strand.
TTCTGCTGGTGGATTTCAGTGGTATGTTTTTTCCCTTAATGAAACCATTAAATATATATTTTTATTTGTAGTATTATAGATACAGTGAAACTTCGATTTTATGATCTCGGATTTTACGTTTTCCTCGATTTTATACTTTTTTCTTTTGGTCCTGACGAGTGATATGTAAAAGCAATGCTAAAATTTAACGGATGTTACATTTCCCCAATTTTCCGTTTTCCTTGAATTTACGATGCAAAATTGAAGTCCGGGTAATACATTTTGCACCCGATTTTACGTCCTTAAGAGTTATCTTCTTTACAAACTCCCTCAGGTTTATAATGTATTAATTTTTTGTTAATTCATTAAGTGAAAATCTTTAATAAACTTCATTTTCATACATTTCTGTTGCAAATTTATAGGAGGATAAAAAATTTATCGTTTTTCTTCAGCTTTTATGACAGGTGTGAGGCATTATTATTCGGTAGAAATAAAACTAAACCCCTACTACTCGTCTACACCGATAACAGCATTAAGTCATCGCAGATGCCTGAAACATAAGGTTGTTCTTTCGTCTGCAGCTATTTTGACAAAATTGCAAACATTCTGCACATCAAATTTATTATAATACGTGTAGTTTTTCAAAATTTGTTAATAACCCTTAATATGAATAACAGCATAAAAAAACACAAAGCATTCACTATAAGCGAGAAGATTGACATTTTAGCAGAAGTTGACACGAATTTGGGAACACGCGTTCAATTAGCTTCACGCTTAGGAATTGCCATGTCCACGCTAAACACGATCGTGAAGAATCGCGAGGATAAAGGAAAGTTATTTACAGTGTGGATATTTATCTAAGGCTTGGTATAGACGATTTCAATGCATCCAACGGCTGGATTGGCAGGTTTAAGAGGCACTATAATGTTGTCTATAATACTATATCTGGTGAGGGAAAGAGTGTTAATATAGAAACGGTTGAAACATGGCAAAAAGGAGAGTTATTGGAAGAGATGAAAGGTTTTGCTCTCTGTAACATTTACAGTGCAGATGAGACTGGGGTGTTTTGCAGTTTTCAACCAAATAGAGCTCTTACCGTGCAAGGAGAATCATGCCATGGAGGTATAAAGTCTAAAGAAAGGATAACGGTTCTTCTTGTGTGCATTGCTGATGGGAGTGATAAGCTGCCACCTTTGATTATCAGTAAATTTAAAAATCCTTGATGTTTTAAGAATGTTAAGATGCTGCCTACTAAGTATGTGGCTAATAAAAAAGCTTGGATGACTACTGAAATATTCGAGGACTTCTTAATAGCACTCGATGCACAAATGAGAGCAAAATTATTCTTTCTGTCGGTCAATGTGCCGCTCATCCCCGAGACACACGTCATTTGGCAAACATCAAAGTTGTTTTCTTTCCACCAAATTGCACCAGTCATCTCCAACCACTAGACCTGGGAAGATTCCATTTATATTATTTTTATTACTGTTTTCACAACGTAATTGCAATAAAGGATTCTTTCGATTCTTATGACAGAAAATCGGTAATGACTTCGTTGATAGTGAAACATTCTGAATGATATCGTATACTTCTTTCTTTGAGCAATTATCGTTAAGTATTTGAATAAATAATAATATAGTTTATAATTCATTTGCGTTCTATAAATTAATTTCTAAAGAGCAAAATTATTACTTATATTGTAAAATTATCATATTTAAATGATCATGTTTTATATTACGTTGCTGAGTCGATGAGACCGTCAGTTTACAGAAGGTCATTGTGGTATAAGATATTTAAAAAGTTCACATATACTAAACAGTTAAGATTTTTCTTCAGAGTAAAGAATTTTAATTTTCTTGATTTTATGTTTTCCCCGTAAAATCGAAGTTTCACTGTATTTCCATGTAATTTATCTTCCGGTTTATTATACACACAAATACTTGTTTTGGAATTAAAGAATAATTTAAAAAGTTATGTGATCTATGTCCTGAAAATATCTCAGAATTAATTGCAGTGCATGGGAATGTCTTTGGACAAACTCTTACTCAAAGATGCCATGGTCTAAAGCAATGGAGTCCACTTCCATGTGTATCATGAATTCCTCACAACTAAAGAGTCTCGTTATCTCCTCAAATGGAATTGTCAATATTGGGAATGGACTGTTAGTCAAAAATCTAGTTATAACATATCCATTTTCTGAGGAAGGATACAACCTTCCCTCTCTGCATTCAATTGCACCTAAACTTGAAACACTTGCCATCATTGTAAAGAAACCCACTAGTGTGAGTATAAAAATTTTAAAATATATTAGGCTTAAAAAATAGTTTATTGTGTTGTTTTGTTATAATTTCTTATTTTTCTTATCTGCCTGTTACTTTTGTTAGAATAGGTATGAGTATTTTAAAATTCCTACTCAGTATGAAAATTTTGTTTTACTATCTAATTTCAAAATAATATACATTTGATTTTTTTTAGGAGTTAAGTTCTTGGGTAACCTCTGCAATCCATACATCAGACCATCTTGTGGAAATAAATTTACTTGGAATCCATTACTGCAGGGATGTCAATTCCTTGGAAAATTTTTGGTTGGCTGTTAAGTCACTTTATACCCTTCGAAAACTTGCAGCTCCACCATGCATCTTACCAAGAAGTGCACCATGTAAGTGTTGATATGTATGACCTTTCTAAGTAAAGCAATCAGAAAAGGAGCACAATTGGGATGTTGGATGCAGATTTTTTTAAACTATAGATATGACTAATAAGGAAAGTTGCCTGGTAGGTGCTTTAACCAACTACCAAGCCAGACTAATTCTCCATTCTCGAATTGGGGAATTTACGGTGAAGAAAGGGTTAACTCAGTTAGTTAACCTTACCACACTAGATGTCCTCACTGAGGCACAGTGGAAAACATCCCTACTTTACTTCAGAATTGAGAAGATATTAAATAACAAGAGTGAAATGACAGAAAATTAACTTATATGCATGAGTGCATAAGACATCTAGTGTGGTAAGATTTACTAACTGAGTTAGCCCTTTTGTCACCATAAATACCCCAATTCGAGGATAGAGAATTAGACTGGTTTGATAGCTTAGTTGGTTAAAGCACATACCAGGCAAGTGTGAGACATGGGTTCAATTCCTGGTCAATTTCAGAATTTTTCTCCTTCTCTATCTTCACGTTTGTGATCAGTCTTATGCACTCATGCATATAAGTATAAGACTGCAATGCTGAAAATTACTAAGGATAATAAATGATTGCATAAAAGTATTTTATTATGTGTAAGATGTATTTCTAGGAAGTATATCCCATGAATTTAAATGAGGAAAGCTTATGCAAACATTTGTTATGCTATAATTGCTGGCTTTCAGTCAGTGATTGAGGCCCAAGCAGCATTATATTAGTAATACCAAGAACCTTTTTTCATGTCTTAAACTGTTATCAGTGTATGTTGGTATATAAAGGATTCGTTAATAAAATTAATATTTTTATCAAAAATGAAGAAAAGTAAGCTACCGTATTTAATCGATTGTAAGCTGACCCCCACTTTTCACAAGGGCATGCGAGGAAAATTCCATGTTGGGTGTACAGACGTCTTGGTTTTCTGGGATTTGTCACGAAAAAATTCCGAAAAGTATGAATGCCCCGGTTTTTGCCATTCGTAATTAAATAAAAAAGGTATCAACTAAAATCACTACCACACAAATGATGTTATATTCAAACATTCGATACAATTTTTACTAAAAATGTAATTTGTCCCGGTTATATCCCAGATTTTTAATCTCGCAACCAAAATATCCCGGTTTCTCTTTGTCCTCTCCAACGTCTCACATTCGACTCATCAATCCCGTAGCACCATTGTGCAGCAAGATTTGATGTTTCTTCCACATATGCTATCACTTTTCTCGTAAAGTCTGCAGAATAATGCATTTGTCTCATTATGGCATGGATGGGGAACCTCCTGCCTGTGGGCCACATGTGGCCCTCGAAGCAGTGATAAAAAAGAGATCTGTAAAATGTAACACATAAATTCATATTTTTAAATCCAAATAATGATAACAAAGCATTTAATACTGAAATTTTAATCCTAAATACCGTATTCACCCGAATCCAAGACGACCCTGAATCTAACAAGGGGACGTTGTCAAGTCGATGTCAAGGATCCGGTTGAAACTTCTTGAGGTGAAACTAGAGACAAAATAAGCGGACACGTGTCCCGGTTTTCTTCCCCATAGGCCCAAGTTCGAGAAAAAATGGGCAAAATAGATTTGCACGTAAAACGTATACCGGTATTTAACTCGGACATTTCATAGAGCGCCGTGGCTGCGGTCGCTAAGGCGTTAGTATTGTTAAACATAAGGTTGGTGGTTCAAATCCCACCATCTGCGAATTTCTTTTTCAATTTTATTTCCATCTATTTTTTCAAATACCAAGCTGGGTACGTTTCTCAACTTCGTTATTTGTGATTAAATGTTTTTTATAGTAATAAAATAATTTTTCATATTTTAATCTTTCATTTTTTATTTGCCAGCAGTAAAAAGAGGTGGTTCTCTCACTATTAACCATTCAACTGAATATTTTTAAGACAAAGGCTTGGATGGTATTTATCGTAAAAACAAGGTAAGCACAGATATTCCTTGCACCACGCGCATCTTACGAAACTTATTGCGAAACATATGCACTTCCGTTTGCGTAGGTCTTGGGGAAAACAATCCTCCCGAACGTTCATGAAAACACTTCTGGTGTCCGCTAATTTCGATGCGTACCATGCATTCTGGAGCATTTCTCGGAATGCGGGTGAAGACAGCCACAAGATGCCATATTAATGTAAATTGCTTACCCATAAAAAATCGAACAGCCCCTGTTATATTTTGTTTATCGTGATTATCTGATAAAAACGAAGCATTGACGACGTCTTCATCGTCCGCTGCAAAGCTACTTCCGGAGGGTCCGGCAACTGGATCGAACTCCATCGATAAAACGAAATGGTTCATGAAGGCAAAAGTCGAAATCAGGGAGGTAATCAAGAATCGTAAAATATTACGATAATCGTAAAAAAACGAAAAATCGCAATACTGAACGATCAAACAGCTAAATCGTAATCCAAAAAGAGCGCAGAGGTCGTTAACGGTAAAGTGATCCGGGTGAGCAGAGGTCGATATCAAAAAAGCAAATCAAAGGAGTAAAGCGAGAGAAGCACGTAGCAAAAGCAGCGAACGGCAATAACTGAATTGGTGATGATCTGCGGCCTTTAATTGTAAGAGCGATCCGCAATAGCACGTGTATTGCAACATTGTCGCGGGGAAATATGTAGCGTTTTAGCATGCGCGTCACCCCGCTTGGCGTCACGGGCACCGTGAGAAACGCTCATTTAACGGCGTGGTGTGGCTATTTTTGCGTTGCACTTCGCTTTTTCTTCATACAAAAGCAAGGTCGGCTTCGTTTTTCAAGCTTCGACGATGCGTTACTTCTAATTTTGGTAAACCCGAAGAATAGTTCCTAGTTTACCAAAAATTAGTTTATTTAACTCGTAAATACTATAAAAAACATTTAATCACAAATAACGAAGTTGAGAAACGTACCCAGCTTGGTATTTGAAAAAATAGACGGAAATAAAATTGAAAAAGAAATTCGCAGATGGTGGGATTTGAACCACCAACCTTATGTTTAACAATACTAACGCCTTAGCGACCGCAGCCACGGCGCTCTATGAAATGTCCGAGTTAAATACCGGTATACGTTTTACGTGCAAATCTATTTTGCCCATTTTTTCTCGAACTTGGGCCTATGGGGAAGAAAACCGGGACACGTGTCCACTTATTTTGTCTCTAGTTTCAGCTCAAGAAGTTTCAACCGGATCCTTGACATCGACTTGACAACGTCCCCTTATAAGATGACCCTGAATCTAAGATGACCCTGAATCTAAGACGACCCCCCATTTGTATGATTCCAAAACAGAAAAAAGCTCCAATTGACCTTCATTACTACAAAAATTATAAATCTTGTCAAATATTTATTTTCTCCTATACTTTTCTTGAATGTCATTAACAATTGTCTTTTAACATTTTAAAATCATAAGATCACATCACAAATAGAACCATTCAGGTTTTCAAACAAATTAAACGGTAGCATTCATTTTAAGATAACATTAAAAATAAAGTAAATACATTGACAGAATATACTCATTTCAGGACAACAAAAAACATTTCAATCCAAGTGCTGCATAAAATCATTTTATTGTGTTAGTCATCATCACTGTCTATGCAACCTTCACTATTTTCCTCACGCTCACTATCTTTATCACTCTCAACTTCATCATCAGTCTCCCACAAAACATCATCCTCACTCCCGTCCATGGCATTAGATAAGCAACATTTCTTAAATCCTTTCACTATTAATTTTGCATTTATTTGTTGCCACGATGCCTTGATCCATTTGCAGAGCATTGCAACTTCAGGTTTCTTAAGATTTCCTTTTGGTGTTAAAGTGTGAGTTCCACTTTGTAACCACTCAGAATACAAAACCTTTAAATTATTTTTAAAACACTTATTGACAGCAACATCTAAAACTTGAAGTTGCGACGTCATTCCTCCAGGTATTACAATAAGATCAGTATTCATCGCACTCATTATGTTTTTAATTTCAGGAGATAAGTGTCCTTTGAATGCATCCAGTGAAAGCATTGCTCTTTGTTTTAGTAAAGCTCCTGGCCGTCTATTCCACACGTAACCAATACCTCATTAGTTCTTTAATCATCCACCCCTTTTCTTGACACCTAACTATTATTCCACTTGGCAAATGTTCCTTAGGCATTGTTTTCCGCTTTAGAATCACATATGGTGGTAATTTAGTCCCATCTGCTAAAAGTGCCAACATTACCGTGACTCGCATTTTTTCGTTGCCTGTAGTTTTAATTAGGACGGACTTCGCACCTTTTTCTTTCACAGTATAATTAGATGGCATGTCGAAGAAAACCAGAGTTTCATCGGCATTTCCTATTTGGCTCAAGAGGTAATTATTGTTTTTTTTAAGTCCAATTACGTATTTCTGGTAAGCGAGAAGTTTTTCAACGTAGTCTTCTGGCAATTTCTGACACAGTGAAGTTCGTCGCCATAAAGAAAAATTATTTCGTCGCATCATTCTCACGCACCAACTTCTGCTGGCCTTGAATTCTTGCAATGATATATTAAGTCCTCTAGTAATTTCATTAGCTTTAAGTATAATACTTTCAGTCGAAACAGGCATACCGTTCTTCCTCATGGTGCGCACAAACTTGACTACTTCTTCTTCAATGCCATGAAATCGGCCTAATTTTGGACCACTGAGCGACTTTCTTGTGGCTTTGGCTTTTTCTAGTTCCTGTTTTGAGAGTTTCCATCGACGCACATTTGCCTCAGATACACCGAACTTTCTACTCGCATCACAGTTATTAGTTTTTTCGGCATAAGTTATCCCGATCAGCTTAAAATTTGTATCTTAGCTCCGTCTAATTCCTTTGTTAACTTTCCCTTTGCACTCGTGCCACGTACTTCAACATGATCTGTCATTTTACCTTAAGGGTTGTGCATTTAAATCAAGAATGCACAACTCAAAATTACTGTCACAGTGAGTCGTTTGAAAGGGGAATCCCAATGATTTCTGCTCTCATTTTTTTTACCTTGCGGTTGCCATTACGTGCAAGATAAAAGTACATTGTCTGTGTTATGATCGCCGACGATGATTATTAGTCTAAATAATTACTATTCCTGTTGTTTTAGTTATTGTTATTACTATTTGTTTATTTCACTTGTTTACAGAAGTACTTGAATTTGCTGTTGTGAATTGTTTACTCTTACATTCCATTTGTTGTAAAAAACATCGATTAAATGCGTAAATATACTTCGTATTCGAATGTAAGACGACTCTTGATATTTACAGCTGACAATTTGGAAAAAAAGGTCGTCTTAGATTCAGGTGAATACGGTACTCTAATTTAGAATTGATTTTCACTTATATGATACCTTATGATCTCTAAGTAACTTCAATTTAAACTAATCAGGCCCGCCAAAGCATTGACATTTTCCAATACGGCCCCCAAAGGATTTGCCACCACTTACGTGGCCTGCCATGAGGAAAAGGTTCTCCACCCTTGCATTAGGGGATTATAAAAAAAAACTGAAAAACTCACCAAAGTAAATGACAAAAATTTATGCTTGCAAAGGCACGAGGAAATGACGATTGGCTCGGGGAATCCTAGGATTACGTGCATGCGCATATTAGAGATGGCTTGGGGAATCCCAAAATTATGCATGTACTGGAGATGGCTCGGAAGTGAATTTATTGAAACATTTATTTATTTCTATTCAATTATTGTGATTCTTTTTACAAACATTTAAAGTAGATTGTTTACTTATATATTAATACACTAGAGTTATAATGTAACTAATGCACTAATGCATTGATTTCTTTACTTTTTTGTTCATAGATTGTTAAGGCCCGATTCTAAGCCAAGTGGCAATTTTTAAGAAGGTAAAAAAGTAAAAAAATGGTCTGCTTACAGTCGATTAAAACCAGTAATCATAAAAGAACTATCTGACTGAATCAGTGTAGTGCTTTCAGTTAATGATGTCTTTGTTTTAGATGACTTGTTCTTTATAAGCAGTCTTTTAAAATTCACAGAGTAAAGATTCAACCACAATGTTTCATATATTGGGATGTATATTCAACCTCAATTTGTTTTCTTTCTCCATATACGTAGTATAGAGAAAGTATTGTTTTCATGAAAAAAATCGACTTCGAGATTACAACGGAAATACAGGCGACTCCCGAGTTTTGAGTGTTCGAGATTCAATAAATTCGAGATTTTGACCCGGCTGATCGAACTGGGAACTACTTTACGCGGAGTAATTGGTTCTGACCAACCGCTCGAGGTTTAGTTTGTGTAGACATAGTTATATCTGCTCAGTTGTTTCAATTTGTGCTGATTTCACTTTTTTCTGTTAATCTTTTATTTAAATTTATTTTATTGATTTATTTATAAATTTATTGCTTGACATGTCATCTAAAAGGAAATGTAATAGTGATAATGTAAGGGAATCAAATAAAAGAGGGCATAAGACTCATAGTTATGAATTGAAATTAGAAATTTTAAAGTGTGTTGAGAAAGGTGAAAGACACTGAAATCGCATGATCGTTGGGAATGTGTCGTTCAACTATTAGCACTTATGTGAAACAGAAGGAGAAAATTCTAGAACGTGATAAATTCAGGTAATTTGATAACAACAATAAACAGTTCCCCACCCAATAGCTCTTCTTCCAAATAAAATCTTCCAACTCCTCAATTAATAAACCAAGTCCAGTAAGCACAGTTGAAAAAGATTTAAGGTATGAAAATATTTTTAATTTTATTGTTTCTTTATTCTTAAGTTATTTTGTGCTTTTTTAATAAATTTATATTAATTTCGCTGCGATAAATAGTTGTATGTATAGATAGATGTATGCAGGTATGTTATCCATCTCGCGCGATCCAGACCGGGCTGTCTGCACAACATATTGGGTGATATGCATAAAAAGGAGTAATTATTCAACTACTCATGAGCAAGAGCAACATCATCGAGAGAATGCTCACTTCTTTGAGCAATTACTCATTTTCATATGCATAAAGCGTTTCTGTAATTGGTGAGTAATTACTCCCAGTTTATCGAGAAATTACTCTTCCTACATCACAGCTATGACGACAACGGCACGCGCATTTTGATCTGGTATGTGGACATTACGAAAAGGCACCATTAACCAAGGAGCAATTTCGTATCCAACGTCTCCTAATAGTTACGCATTAGCGGGATTATTAGACGTCACCCTGTATACCTCGGAATTCCTCAAAATTCTCGAGTCATGCACGGAGCCTGGCCATGATGCAACCACACTTGTAAATTTCTCAACTGCGTTGCAAGTAACTGGCGAACCCTTTCCAATTGATAAATTAGTCTCCAAAGATACGTGGCCTTTTGATTGCAATGCGTGCGCAATCAATAGCCCCGATAGACCCCGGAAATGTGTATCTATCTTGCCAAATACATTTGGCTTCATTGAATTCTTCCATGGAACGAGGCAACTTTATCCAAACATTCGATTTCACCAGTATTTTGTCCATTACCCCGCTGATTGTCCGGGACACAGTTGACTGATGTATGCCAACATCTTCTGCAACCCCAGTTTGAAAACCGGAGTCAGCAACATATCGCAGAAAAACTCGCATTTTGCACTGCTTGACAATGCACCGCCTCGTGTTTCAGCTATTTCCCTGGGGAAATGGTGGGACATCCATTCCACATTTTGACTGTTATATCTGTACAGTGCCCTGAAATTTCTCTCAGCACTACTCCTGTGATCCTTACAGACCTTCTCTGACCGACCCATCACCATAAACTCCGGCATCGTGCTACTTCTATAAAGTGGAGTATACTACTGACGTGACTCCAAAAATACAGAGCAATTGCTCCTCCACGTGAGCAAGAGTATGTTTTTATGCATATGAAATTGGAGTAATTACTCCTGAATAAGGGATCCGTGAGCAATTACTTCCTAAAGGAGCAATTGCTTACTCTCTGAGTAATCTCTCATAGACTTTATTCATATGAAAGTGAGTAATTACTCAGAAAACGCGAGCAAAGAGTAATTGTTCTTTATTATGCATCCTTACATCTATCTTTGAAGTTTGAAACAAAAATTTATTTTTTCCTTTTTAGTGCAAAAAATAAGTTATACATTTAAAATATTTATTATATCATTTATTCATTATTTAATATTGTTGTATTGACATATTAGTAATTTTATTTTATCTTTATAGAACGTGAGGGGAGACTTTATCCCGAGATGCGAGAACGTATCCCCCGATTATAACATCAAGTATATGGAAAAACGGCGTTCGACTATTCAAGATTCGAACACGTTTTCTGGAACGCATCCCCGTCGAAACTTGGGAGTCGCCTGTACATGTTTTGATGTCCCTAGAACACGTTTAGACTATTTTCGGATTGATGTCTGTGTGTGTGTATGTGATTGTGGATGCTCAAACTCTAAAAGTACTTGCCATATCTTTACTAAATTTCATATATTACACTTTGATATGAGCACAAAGAGCTGATTAGTTTTGGACAATACCGGTTAACCAGAAGTTGAGGTTTATTCGAAACCCGATTTGGTTTTTGCGATGTAATACATCAATATTGTATGTAAAACTCCATACAAATATTATAGACAATGTAATTTCCTATAACTTTCATTTGAAACAATTTTCCTTAGCAGTTATTGTTTAGGAATTATTTAGAAATAATAGGTTTTTTTGGTTTCCGTCAAATATCTCCTTAAAAACATCGTTATTGGTAATCTTCATGAGGACCAAAGTTGTAGAGAGTAATATTTCTTCCAAGTTTTGTTTGAAACAAATTTTCATAGAACAATCCATTTTGAAGATATTTAACTTATTCATAAATTTCCAGTATACTTTGCCACCAACTAGCAGTGAATTCTGTAAACATATTCAACATATAATTTACAGCAATATGGACGACTATTTTTCTACGATACAAAATAATAATTTTGCCTTATAATGCTATTCATAATATCATATATACCTGAATATAAGACGAGGTTTTGTTTCAATTTATATGACCGAAAAATCGCTAGTTGTCTTATAATCACGCGGTGTGTAATAGTTTGACTGACAGAGGAACCGAATGCAGAGTATAATCGAAATATTCGATTCTTTAAATAAAACAAAACAATCAGTTATTAAAAGTAGTAGTAGAAAATGAATCGTTTCAGATGTATTCGAATACAAATACTCTTTTGAATTTTATCCTATATATTATGCGCGTAGTGAAGCTGCGTGCGTCCGTGAGTATGAAGTCTCGCGTAATTATATCGGCGTATTTCTCGAGAACCATTCGTCATAAAAGATATACGGTAAACGGCGTTTTGTTTCTACTGGGTATGAGGTCCCTGGAAAATATTTTCGTTTGCTAAAGTGTCCCGGGTTCGAATCCAGGAGACAATTATATTTTCCCATAAGTTTACATGGGATTTTCGATTTTTCAGAGTGCGAGGTTTTATTCCTTCATTCATTAAAATACGTAAATATGGTCCGATTTTCTTCTTTTTCGCTTTTTTCGACGACTAAAGCTCTATACTATCTTATTCTTGCGATGTTTACACGTTACATGGTCGAATTCTTCAGAAATACGCATTCTTTTTTGAAATTTTACGGATTTTTCGTAGTCATTCTGGGCATTGCCAAGGAGACTCTCATTGTTGTCTCTGATTCATTTAAGGCCAATTAAACCTTCAAATAGACGAAAGAAAAGCATTATTGTTATCTTCTATTCATTGATAATCTAAATAAACGCTTGCATTGACGTCGCCTTTATAGTAGCTCCTGTAAGAAGTTAAAATCAGTCGTTGATAGACACTTGAAGGAAAGCAACTGTACATGCAAACTAACACTACAAAATTGCTTATTTCAATTGGTTCAATGTTTATTAGTCAATGGCATAATAAACCTCTGTCATTGTGTGCATAATAAATTTTTTCCTTATATTAGGAGTTCAAAATGGGGGGGTCGTCTTATAATCAGAGTCGTCTTATATTCGGGTATATACGGTAATTTAAATATCTATACCCCAAATATGGAGAAAGTCGTGTTGGCCACATCAGATTTTTTAATTGATGTAATGCATGGTATGAAGATCCTTATGTGACAGGAATAAGCTGTAATGATGGGAAATGTGAAAAAATAGCAGATTTTTTTCACTTGCTTCCACATTTTCCTCAATTTTTTTCCTTAAAAATTTGTTTAGGTCTATGCTTATAGTATACATCTACCCACCCCATTAACTTTTCAGGCAAAATTGATGCCCATACAGTACATGCTTTGAAGAAAACATGCAGGAGTAAACATTTCAGTAAAATTTAAATGGAATTGAGATGTTGAACAATCAAAGTTTTAAATAAGACATGGAAATAAGCATTTCAAGAATGAGTAGCTGATTTGATGGTAAATTCTTATACAGTAGAACCTCATAAATCTGGCACCCTCGGGACAGCACATGCTGCATTTTTTAAAATTCCGGTTTTTTGAAAGTTATGCCAAAGTATCCAGGGGCAAATTGTATTATTCTGTATTCAGGCAAGCTCCAGTAAGTCGGTAGCATAATTTGATGCAGTCACGTGATAAGAGATGAAATTTCAAATTTACTAATGTGAATTCAGGAAGAGCTTTTGATTGTGTGATAAAATAAAAATGCTTTTTCTTATCTAAATAATCTCAAAATGTTATCAGAAATCACACTTGAATATTTTTATTAGATAATATATACAGGCGACTCCTGAGATTCGACAGTTTTAGATTCAACAAATTCGAGATTTTGACGCAGACGATCGAATTGGGAGCTAGTTTACGCGAAGTAATTTTCATCCCGACCAACCACGCAAGGTTTAGTTTTGGTGTAGACATAGTTATTTCTGCTCTAATTGTTTGAATTTGTGCTGATTTCACTCTTTTTTCTGTTAATCTTTTATTTAAATTTATTTATTTAATTGATTTATTTATAAATTTATCACTTGACATGATATCTAAAAGGAAATGTAATAGTGATAATGCAAGTGAATCAAATAAAAGAGTATCGTTCAACTGTTAGCACTTATGTGAAACAGAAGGAGAAAATTGTAGAACATGTGATAAATTCTCGTAATTTGATGGCTGGTTTGACAGATTTAAGAGAAGTGCAGGTTTGCATAACCTTAAATTTAATGGCGAGGCTGCAAGTTATTTTGTGCTTTCTAATAACTTTTATATTAATTTTGCTGCGATATATAGTTGTATGTATAGATAGATGTATGCAGGGATGTGCTGCAGACGGCCCGGTCCAACTCGCGCAAGCCGAGATGCGTGAACGTATCCCCCGATTATAACATGCAAGTCTATGGAAAAACAGCATTCGACATTCGACAATTCAAGATTCGACCACGTTTTCAGGAACGCATCCCTGTTGAATCTCGGGATTCACCTGTATACTAAATTTGTAAATAGAGAAATTAAATAACGCAGAATATTAAGTAAATCATAACAGATTCTTCCATCTGCCCCTCTTGGCTATGCCAAGGCATCTTCACACCATATCACAGCTAGAAAAAAATAACATAGAAATCCATAATTTACTTAAAACTTATAAAAGAATAGTTTACGAGTGAGGAATAAGGAGTTTGGAAATTTAATGCATACTAACCAAAAATCGCTGATTTAGCATAAATTGAAGGTCTGTAAAGAGCTCTGAGATGAAGTTGAGGCACTGTTTTCAGTTGCGGGAACGGAAGGATCATAGGTTTCAGTGGTGGAAGCTTTTTGGTTTTTCTGCAAAATTTACTTGAACATATCACACAAGGTAGCTTGCTTCATACATTGTGATCTTTCCTGAATAAGTTTATCCTTAATTTGGTGCAAACTCATCATATCCTGTGCTTCGATACATGATCTTTGTTATAAAGCCAATATTTTCTCAGTGACCAGTTGAATTGAAGGTTTGTCTGTGGCTGACTTGTGATAATTGTCACTTTCAGTTCCTTCATCTTTATCGCGTTCGGGTTCCAAAACCATTTCAGCTATTTTGCTGGCAGATAGTTGATGCGTGACAGGTGCTTCATTGTCAATGTCCATCCACTTTTCAACGTCATCTTCTTTCAGACTGTCAATAATAGCGTTATTTGCCAATCTCTCAGCGAACTCCATAATCTCAGAAACCACTCTCTTTTTGTCATGAACACCGTCACTATCGCCGTCTTCATGCACACTTGCAGGCCACAAATTATGCCAGGCATTTTTCAGTGTTGCAGGCATTACAATAGTCCATGCATTAGCTAGAGTCCAAATCGCATCCTTGATGTTGAATTCCTTTTTGAATCCATCAACACCATTTCCTGTATTGCAAACAACCAGCAATTTTTGCATGAATTTTTTTGTAATAACATTTTAGAGATCGCAAAATTCCCTGGTCCATAGGATGGATTATAGAAGTAAAATTTGGAGGTAAATAAACTGCACATACATTACCCAATACCAAAAGTGATGCTTCAGGATGGGCAGGACAGTTATCTAACATCAGAATTATTTTACAATCATCACCTAGACCCTTAGACTTGCAATGTGCACATGCCTCTGGGGCAAAGTGATTCGCAAACCAATCGTATGTTATTTGTGAAGTTATCCATGCCCATTTGTTGGCACGGTACTGAACATAAAAATTCTTTACATCCTTTAGAGCACAAGGGAGTGCACTTTTGCCAGTTACGGTTAGCTTTAGTTTATGTGAACCTGTTGCATTTGCACATGCAGCACCACCGTCAACCTCTCCATTGATTCCTTCACTCCATATGCCACATCCTTACCTTCTGCAGGTGTGATTCAAAGAAGACATCGTCAAAATAACCCCTTTTCATCCACATTATAAATTTGCTTGGCTGTTAGATTTTCTTCCGAAATGAGTTTAGCAAACTCCTCTATGAATTTTTCGGCAGCATCCGAGTCGGCGCAAAGTTTTTCGCCAGACACAGCTAATTTTCGTATTCCATGATGAAGCTTGAAGTGATGAAGCCAACTTTGTGAGTAATCACAAGCTTTATTACCGTAATTTTCCGATTATAATACGCAACCTATATAATACACACCCATGTTTTTACGAGTGAAATGTGAAACGTTTCTTATCACTATGTATAATACGCACCTATTTTTTTGTAAAAGATCCGTGTAATTTTACTTGACTATATGTAGTATCGGGACAGTTCTTGCCTTGCCGCCAAATGAGATAGGTTTTAGAGAGTTTACAAGAATGTCACGTTACATTCTTACTCTCTCATTAAAGATCGCTACGCTGTATGAAAACATTTTCTCTCAGTGTCGCCTTTTGTATAAATCTTGTCGGTTAGAATACAAGTTCGCGCTTCACTGCCAAACTAGATATGTGTAAGAGAGTTTACGAAAATATCACGTTACGTTCTGACTCTCCCATTAAAGATCACTATGCTGTATAAAGACATTTTGTCTCAATGTCGCCTTTTGTATTAATCTGGTCGGTTGGACTACGAGTTCGTGCTTTGCTGCCAAACTAGATATGTGTGAGAGAGTTTACGAAAATATCATGTTATGTTTTGACTCCCGTTAAAGATCGATACAATGTAATAAAACCTGTCTTAACGTCGCCTTTTGTATTAACCTGGTTGGTTGGAATAACAGTTTGTCCTTTGCCGCCCCGCGACATCGTTTACGTGACCATCAAGTCCAGTTCATACAAGCCGATCGAGGTGTGTAAAATGTTCTCGGCGATGCAATTTACGTAGACGATGAGAGAGAGCACAAAATAGCCGAGGAACTGTTTGAGGACAGTGAGGGGAGTGGTAATGAATTCCTAGGCTTTTGTAATTCTGACAGCTCAAGTAAATAAATAAATATTCTTATTTTTGTTTTGAAAAACAATGTTATCGAAATGCATTGAAATGTACGATTTATTGGTAAAAACATTCGAAAATATAAATTATTTCCATATTGAAAAAAGTTGTATGCATTTATAACCATATATAATACACACCCTAACTGTTTGACAACTATTTCAAGAAAAAAATGCATATTATAATCAGAAAATTATGGTAATTTTCAAGTCATCATGGAATTTGTTTGCTTGCTGAATCAGCATTAAGCCTGACACCGGTACACCTTCGCTTCTTCATTGCTGAAACCACTCAAACAGTATCCTATCCACATCATTGACCTTGGATATATGTAATGTTTTTCGGCTACTCATAAGATTTCAGCAATTCACTTTTTTGTTTCTTCAAGTCATACACAGTAGAACTGCCTACGCTATATTCTTCACAAATTCTCTTAACTGAAGCACTTTTTTCAAGTTTTCTTAATAAATCTACTTTTTGTTCAATAGAAAGGGTTTTATGTTTACGCTTCATAATGCTATTTAAGGGCATTTCTGCTTTTTTTGAAGCCATTCTAATAGGAATTTTAGCACTGTCACTTTGTTGATGGAGCAGTCACACTTATTGAGAACATGGAGTCGCTTCGAGTGTGAGCATGTAACTGTTGTACTCCTCAGTCCACTTTAAAAAATCTGAACACCTATCCACCCAAACTATAGTGTGTCTGCAATTTTGTAATGAAATGCAATGTGGTGCTTAGCTGAGAAGGGAATGAGTCATTATGAAAGGAGGATTGAGAGAGAGAAGGTTTACTCGACACAGCTCCATAATCTTTCGATGCCTTAGCAGTGGTTCTCGAGTTCGCTTAATTTGTTGTTGTTAGGTAGCAGAGTAGCTCAAATCCTTAAAATCCACAGAACAATAGCCCCCAACATTAAACCAAAATGTGAAACCGTTCAGTAAGTTCGGCCAACTTATTTCCCCTATGCCCCTGTGCGGTCAACTACCCGCAGAAATTTTTTCAAATTTTCTACTGTATTTGAGAAATTCTCCTGTTTACATGTATGGTGTCACATACCATTCTTTGATATCTACTGCTGTTTTCAATAATATGTTATCAAACTGACAACTTATATACTGATTATAACTCTGCCTGCGAAAAGAATGTAATTTGAAGTTATGTGGAAGTTAAATGTTGAAGAATTTGCTAAATCATTAAATAGCTGTACTGCTGTCAGGGATTTTAGTGTTAGTGAAAAGTTGGTTTGAAATTGATGAAAGAATTAATAAATTATGATGAAGTCGCCTGATACAAAATGTGTTGTGAGAATTTGCAGCAGCCATTGGCATGTAATTCTTTTTTGTGCTCAGTGTACAAGTTGACCCCAAATTTTTTAAATATTTTTTAAAAACTTTAAAGGTTAAGTTATGTTCTGTGATACTTACAAGGGGAGGCTCACCTCTTCGGGTGACGGATTTCCTTAAAAATTGGTAGGTAGGTAGCCCTCAACTTCACAACCACGAATAACCCCCCTTTTGGGCGTATATATCCAGAAAGTTAGCAACAAAATGGATTTATAATTTTCGATTTCGTGGTTACAATATACCTATTTTGCGGCATTGATTGTTGTTGTAGCGGTGGCCCAGCGGTAACGTGGTGACATGCCGTTACGAAGGTCGTGGGTTTGATCCCAAGGCGAGTACTATTTTTTTTCTGACTTATTATGGTGATTTTTTTGTTTATTTTTTCAGCGCCTTTTTTTTATAAATGCTGATGTTTTATAAATTTTTAATCCACTTTTGCATAATTTCGTTTTTTTTGTTTTTTTTTGGGCCTTTTCTCGAATTTATTTTTTCCTTCTTTTTTTTTTTTTTTCATTTTATCCTCTACCGTTTTAACAATACTATTTATTCTGTAGCATTTTCTTCTTTGCAATGACTTGGGTGGAATGAATCATAAAAACAATGGAAAAAAACGTTATCCAAGTATGAGTCGTACGTGCCTGTGTGCATTTTACCTGACATGGGTGAAAAGATTCAAAATGAATCATAACATTCCTTGATTCACCACCAATTGTCTTCGCATGTTTTTAAGCTGATGATTTGGTACGTGTGGTATGCATCATGGCTAACCAAAAACGGACATTTTTTGCAACGTCAACCAAGTTTTATTTCCTGAAGAGCTGATGAAGAGTAAGTGCTTCTGTGGAGAGCAGTGCTTTGCGAGGTGCTGTCGTTGTAAAAGAAATATATAGATATATAACTTGTAACCACGAAATCGAAAATTATAAATCCATTTTGTTGCTAACTTTCTGGATATATACGCCCAAAAGGGGTGTTATTCGTGGTTGTGGAATTGAGGGCTACCTACCTACCAATTTTTAAGGAAATCCGTCACCCGAAGAGGTGAGCCTCCCCTTGTTAGTCTTCTAGGAATGAAACCAAGTAAAATTTTTTTTTAATAACTCAGTTGAAAAAGGTATCTCTAAACCCTCTAAGAGGCAGTACAACTATGTTTGGATCAGTTTTTCTTGGAGAGGAACATTTTTTTGATAATTCCACAAAAATTTTTGTGGAATTACAAAGTGTCTTTTTTTATTTCGACAAAATAAATGTTTTGATAAGGTGAACAAAAATTATGGCCATGATTGTAATCTAGGTGGGATTTCCAGTCATGGCCACAATTTTTCAGTTAGTAATAATTAGTTAGTAGTTTAGTGGTTGAATATAATTTAGAAAATAAAAATTTCAAAGGCCATATTAAGTTATACAATAATGTTATTTCATTAAAAGGGATTCAATATTAGATTAGTATTTTAATAGGATAGACTTTTCAATAAATTGTATCTTAATTTTACAGCATTATACAGAGATTTTAGCAAAGAAAAATTCATTATTTCAAAGGAAACTGAGATCAGTAAGGATTTATCAGAGTCCTTGCGGTTGGATTTTTTAGAAGAATTTGAAGTGGGTCAATTATGCTCTACTGGGTAAGCTTTCCTCAGCTTTGAAAATAACTTTAATTTTCTCTTTGTAAAATACACACACATACACAGAGAGTGCTTTTTTGTAAAAAAAAATAGGTGCCAGTAGTCCCCTCTCCACCCCTTCCTGCAACCTCTCCCCCTTCTCTATTGAATTTCTGATGAACTTTTAATAACAAAAGTAAAAATGTTTAACATTTATAGAAACCATTTATTACTGCAAGTTTTAAAGAATTAAAAAAAATGAATATGTACCGAAATTAGACATGAGGCAACATCGCTCTGAAAAAAGGTGCGGTACTGGCACGTACCATCACAAAAAAGCACTGTGTGTGTGTGTGTACACACACACACACTAGCAGAATTTCCCGTTGAATTTCAACGGATTTAGTGAAGCTACTATAGCACAACATACAAATGCTTTAAAATATATAGTAGATACCTTTAAAATTACAATTAGCTTTTCTTAACAATTAATCATATTTGCTTGTAACCATTCATTTCCCAGCCTACTGCATTCAAATATAACGATAATTTTATTTCCTATCAATATTCTTTCTTGAGTAATTATGCCTCGCTGAAATATTTACTTTTATGGCTTGAAAAAGCAACATACAGTTGTCCATGATTGAACACTGACTGGTAAATGTACACCAGATACGTGAGCTTATTTACGTTAATAAGCATTATAATGTATAGCACGTCCGTTTTGAGATGGCAGTCGGCAGGTAGGAGTAGGACGAGTCCATCCTCGAGTTGGGACCGCTCATAGAGGAGGCCGTGTTTAGCAATGGGTAATCGATGCGTAACATATTCCCTGGAAGGGAAGAGGGTAAGGGAGGAAGGAGCACGAAGGGGGAAGTGGACGTCACAGCAGTGTAGGTTTTCCCGCCAAATCTTTTACGGGCGATTTTCTTGGTATCGGGTTTACAAAGAATTGGATAGAATTGGACATTGGAGGTCTAATTTTTAAATGTATCTATAATAACTGTAATATATTTTGGTGGAAACTTTTATTTATTTTAAACATGACAAAATATATGATACAATATTTAAGTAGTTTCATTACCACGTTAGTTTCAATTTATTTCTTAAATATCGGCACATCTTTCCCAATCACTCTCACTTTCTGAATTTAGATTTATATTTACTCCTTCTACCTCATCCATTATACATTCTCTTTCAATATATTCCCCCTCTGCTTTTTTTTTCCGCACACACTTTTCCACTCATCCACTGCAATTGAATTAAACTTCTCCTCAACTAACTCTTTCACATCACTCATTTTAAAAAAGTTTCCGCCAAAATATATTACAGTTATTATATATGTGTTTAAAAATTAGACATTCAATGTCGTGGATAGGATTTCGAGGAACGTTCTGTATACATTGTATTCATGGAATGTTAAAGTGCACGCTATCCAATTCTTCATAAACCCGATACCAAGAAAATCTCCGGTAAAAGATTTGGCGGGAAAACCTACACTGCCGTAACGTCCACTTCTCCCTTCATGCTCCTTCCTCCATTACCCTCTTCCCCTCCAGGGAATACATCATGCATCTATTGCCCACGGCTAAACACGGCCTCCCCCATGAGTGGTCCCAACTCGAGGATGGACTCGTCCTACTCCTACCTGCCGACTGCCATCTCAAAACGGACGTGCTATAGAATATAATGATTTTATGTACAAAAAATGTAAGATTCCAGTATTCAATAGACGAAAGAAGGTTCAATTACTTTCATCAATAAACGCTTCCTGAATAATAATCAGTATCTATTTACATTGCTATCCATAAACATCAGTCGTTTCGTTGCTTAAACAAAAGTGCGAAGCGAATAACGCTAAACTTTCATCTATTTATAAGCTTCATTGAAGCTATTTGAATCGGAGGTAACAATGACGGCCGCCTTGGCAACGTCCGGAAAGAGTACGAAAAATCCACAAAATTTCGAAACAAAGGGCGTATTTCTGAAAACTTTGACCGTGTAACATGAAAACTTGGCAGGAATAAAATAGTATAGAGTTTTATTTGTCGAAGAAAGCAAAACCGAAAAAAATCGGTTCATATTTACGTATTTTAATGCTTGAAGGAAGAATACCTTGCAAGTCAAGAAATGGATTCATACGTGTTATCTTATGGAAAAATGTTAATCCCCTATATTGGCATCACTGATTAATCCCGGTTGACCAAACATTGACAATTCACTAAGTTAGGATGTAAGGAAGAATCGTACCAAATTTGGTTATTCTAGCTTTTATCATTTAGGAGGAGTTCCATGAACAATCACACAAACACACCCTTCAAAACATATTATAGTATATATATATATAAAATATGTACCGTATATTCCAGCGTATAAGTCTACTTTTGAAGTCGAAAAAAAATTTCCTAAAACTTAGGGTCGACTTATACACCGAACATAAAAATGTGAACCTTAAATTAAAAATAAATAACATTGCTATTTAAGAAGACCGTTGACCTTTCGGTGGAGGTGATCGCTATTTTGAATCATCTGTTCCAGTATTTACA
The DNA here is from genome assembly GCA_036926305.1 of Uropetala carovei. Taxonomy (NCBI): domain Eukaryota; kingdom Metazoa; phylum Arthropoda; class Insecta; order Odonata; family Petaluridae; genus Uropetala; species Uropetala carovei. The sequence continues at coordinate 835,124 of JAXCHB010000115.1, forward strand.
TTTTATGGCATTTACCGTATTTACTTGTGTACCCCACGCACATTTTTTCCTGAAACGCCGGGGAAAAAGGGGGTGCGCGTCTTACATGAATTTCTGAACATGTTATATAAATTCTGAGTATCAATAGTAAATTCTCTGCAATATGCTTGCGTGTACATTTATATTCGTAAAAGACGTCAAATTTTACGAAGTATACGCATATTTATACGACCAAGCAAACGTGTAAGTTACGCTGCAGGCAAAAACTCGCAAAAGTAGGCAGAAAGAATACGCCGACTAACTGATAACTATAGTTCAATGACTACTGAGTGTTTGACAGCTTTAGAATAGGTAGGTTCAAGTTTGGTCCTTTTCCCTCATCCACTTCAAGGAATTCAGAGTGGTGAAAAAAAAATATTCTGGCTCAAATTAATTTTTTCCCTCCGAACCGGCCCAAAAAATGAGTGCACAGGGTACACAAGTACGTGGGTTATATGAATAAATATGGTGTTTTAGAAGATTTATAATAATTAATTTTAATACTGTATTTACTCACGTAATCCGCATCCTCGTGTACCACGCGCACTCCTATTTTTGGACCAATTCGAGGAGAAAAAAATAAATTCGTACTTTAATAAGTTGATGTCTATGCTGGCAGAAAATTAGAAAAAATCAAAAAATTGTGGGGATTCACTGTAGGTGTGTTCTCTCCATGGTTCCCTCTAATTGTAAGCTGCACGGCTGCGCAGCAGTTTTTGAAGTGTCGCGCACTAGATTTTTCAAGCGCACATGTTTGTGTGTATATTAGAATATATCGGAACAGGACCGCATCAACCCCGGCGCATATCCGCGCACTGTCGTCATGTAGGCGCGCAAAGCGATATTCATTCCGCCCATGGATGAAAAAAATTAGAAGGGATTATGGTTCTCTCCCGGGTTAAAGGAGCACATCAGTGTCTCACAATGATAATATGGCGAATAGAGATACCAGATGCCTACTTATTCCCGCAAAAAGTGTAGGTAGAAACTGATAGTAAATTTTTAATGACAGAACTGCTTCTCTTGAGTAACAATAATGAACTTAAAACTAAATTAAAAGGTACAGCTTTAATATTATAAAAATATTACGTCATCTCAATGTTGAAGATGCACCAACGGAAGTATAAACAGCGCATTTAAACGCTAAACGTTTCTTGGTCGTGTAGATACGCGTGAACTTCGTAGAATTCTTCGTCTTTTGCGAGTATAAACGTAGACGCAAGAGTGTTGCAGTAAATTTACTATCGAAACTCGTAATTTTTAAAACTTGGTCAGAAATCTTCATATATGGCCAACATTTTTGGAGAAAAGGTGCATGGGGTACACATTTGCAATATTTTATTGAATTTCACCACCGTAGAGATCGATCGCGATCACTAGGTATAGTTTATTTCGATAGTATCATTAGCAGCTGAAATCAATCGAATTATAGGAAACTTTATTTAGTGGGTCAAGCTCTCCAAAAATAAGTTTCTTAATGGTTGAAATTAAAACATCTGTCACATGGAATGCTCAAGAAGATTATCACAGACTCTAAACAATATTTATATATTTTTATTATTGTTTATTTCTGATTTGTTAAAACTTGGATTGTACATGACTTTGATTTTGTCTGAAAACAGTTTAATGAGAAGTATTATCAAGTGAAAAAGTGGGGGTCGACTTATACGGCGAACATATGCCTAATCATGTATTTTCATCTAAAAAAAGCTGGGGTCGACTTATACGCCACTTCGACTTATACGCCAGAATATATGGTATATGTCTCTCCGTCGCTGAAGAAGGGCGTCAGCCTGAAAGCTCCATATTTGTGTCGTTTTTGTTTTTTTGTGTGTCCTCAGCACCCCCAGTGGCTCTTCAATCTAGGTAAGTGTCCACTGGGCTTCCTCCAACACATTGTTGCCACCTTTATTATTACCTTTCCTTTTCCTTAAGCATTTATATATATATATATATATATATATGTATATATATGTGTATATATATATATATATATATATATATATATATATATATATTTAGGGCAACTAGGTGTTGAAGGAAACCCAGTGAACACTTACCAGAAGTAGAGTCGCTGGGGTGTTGGAGAGACACATTTGTAGAGGTTAGAGCTTTCAGGATGATCCCTTCGTCAGCACAAGAGAGACACATATATATATATATATATATATATAGGATTGCAACTAGTAGTTGGGAGGGATAGGAGGGAGCCAGTGGACACTTACTTGGTGTTGTGGACGTCCATGGCGATAGAGGAAGGCTTTTGCTTGGAGCTTTCGGGCATCCGCCCTTATTCGGCACAGGAGTATTATATATATATATATATCTCATCATCATCATAGGTAGTCTGTCTGTTGACAGGTCCGTGATTATTCTAGGTTAAACTTGGTTCTCCATATACTCCTATTTTCCACAGATTTCTTCATGCCTTGATAGCTCTCTTTCCCTTTCAAGTCGTCTACCAGCTGAAACCTTTTCCTACCTCTTTCTCTTTTTCCATCCAGTTTTCCTTCTAACACTTCTTTAAACATGCACTCTCTCCTCAGGTAATGCCCAATCCAGTTCGACTTCCTCTTTCTGATAGTCTGTATAATCGTTCGCTTCTCTCCTATTCTTCGTAGTACTTCCTCATTTTTCACCCTATCTGTCCATTTTATCTTCAGCATTCTTCTCCATGTCCACTTGGAAAGCTTCGAAAAAAAAAAAAAAAAAAAAAAATATATATATATATATATATATATATATATATATATATATATATATATATATATATATATATATATATATATTTTCGAAGCTTTCCAAGTGGACATGGAGAAGAATGCTGAAGATAAAATGGACAGATAGGGTGAAAAATGAGGAAGTACTACGAAGAATAGGAGAGAAGCGAACGATTATACAGAAAAAGTAAGCAGTGAAGACAGTGTAGGAGATGTAGGCCTAGCTACAAGTTCTAGCATTGTAAAGTGTCTTCCAATGGAAACTGAAAATAATATCAATGAAATAGGAGAGACTGAAGAGCATTTCCTAGTTTCTTGACCAAGATTCAGTGGTATGAAAAATTAAAAATATATGACTGGTTGGAAATTACTAAAAATGGCCTAGGATGCAGTGTATGCAAGTCTGTAGTTAAACTAGGACCAATGATGGCGCAAGGCCTAACATTATTAAGTGAATGGGTTAACGGTACAATTAAAGAGTATGGTGATACAAAGGAGAAGAAACAACAATCAGTGAGAAAAAAACTTTCAAGCCATAAACTTTCAACTGCTCATTTAAAAGCCTGTGAAATAACTTCCCTAGCAGAAAAGAAAACCATAGAAAAATTGAATGATAAATCCCAGTCAGAAAAGAATGAAACAACATGCAAAATTTTTAGAACGGTCTATCACATTGCTAAGACAAATCGCCCTTTTTCCTATTTCCCAGCATTAATTGATCTTCAAGTTGCTAATGGTTTACACCTGGGATGAATACTACAATCTGATCATTCTTGCACAGATATTATACATCACATTGCAAGTGAAATGTGCAAAAAATTGGTAAAATATATTCTGGGCAATGATCTAAAAGTAGGCTTTATGATTGATGACTCTACCACTTTCAGTAAAAAGATTGCGTTAGTTATATGCGTAAAATTGCCTGAATCAACAGATGCAAGTAGTTACTTCTTAGACATAGTAGAACTGCAGAAGAAGGATGCAGCTGCCATTGTGGAAACATTTCTGAATATTCTTCATACATACAGGTTTAATAACAATTTTTTGATGAGAAATTTTTTAGCATTTGCCACAGGCCACAATACTATGAGCGAGTAAATATTTTTTGTGGCGAGTAGAGATATATATATATATATATATATATATATATATATATATATATATATATATATATATATATATATATATATATATATATATATATATATTTGGGGCAACTAGGTGTTGTCTCTCTTGTGCTGATGAAGGGATCATCCCGAAAGCTCCAATAACTTCTACAAATGTGTCTCTCCAACACCCCAGCGGCTCTACTTCTGGTAAGTGTTCACTGGGTTTCCTTCAACACCTAGTTGCCCTAAATATCCTTACTTACCTTTCCTCTTCCGTAGTATATATATATATATATATCCTCTTCCGTAGTGTATATATATATATATATATATATATACACTACGGAAGAGGATATATATATATATATATATACTACGGAAGAGGAAAGGTAAGTAAGGATATTTAGGGCAACTAGGTGTTGAAGGAAACCCAGTGAACACTTACCATATATATATATATATATATATATATATATATATATATATATATATATATATATATATATATATATATATATATATATATATATATATATATATATATATATATATATATATATATATATATATATATATATATATATATATATATATATATATATATATATATATATATATATATATATATATATATATATATATATATATATATATATATATATATATATATATATATATATATATATATATATATATATATATATATATATATATATATATATATATATATATATATATATATATATATATATATATATATATATATATATATATATATATATATATATATATATATATATATATATATATATATATATATATATATATATATATATATATATATATATATATATATATATATATATATATATATATTACTCGCCACAAAAAATATTTACTCGCTCATAGTATTGTGGCCTGTGGCAAATGCTAAAAAATTTCTCATCAAAAAATTGTTATTAAACCTGTATGTATGAAGAATATTCAGAAATGTTTCCACAATGGCAGCTGCATCCTTCTTCTGCAGTTCTACTATGTCTAAGAAGTAACTACTTGCATCTGTTGATTCAGGCAATTTTACGCATATAACTAACGCAATCTTTTTACTGAAAGTGGTAGAGTCATCAATCATAAAGCCTACTTTTAGATCATTGCCCAGAATATATTTTACCAATTTTTTGCACATTTCACTTGCAATGTGATGTATAATATCTGTGCAAGAATGATCAGATTGTAGTATTCATCCCAGGTGTAAACCATTAGCAACTTGAAGATCAATTAATGCTGGGAAATAGGAAAAAGGGCGATTTGTCTTAGCAATGTGATAGACCGTTCTAAAAATTTTGCATGTTGTTTCATTCTTTTCTGACTGGGATTTATCATTCAATTTTTCTATGGTTTTCTTTTCTGCTAGGGAAGTTATTTCACAGGCTTTTAAATGAGCAGTTGAAAGTTTATGGCTTGAAAGTTTTTTTCTCACTGATTGTTGTTTCTTCTCCTTTGTATCACCATACTCTTTAATTGTACCGTTAACCCATTCACTTAATAATGTTAGGCCTTGCGCCATCATTGGTCCTAGTTTAACTACAGACTTGCATACACTGCATCCTAGGCCATTTTTAGTAATTTCCAACCAGTCATATATTTTTAATTTTTCATACCACTGAATCTTGGTCAAGAAACTAGGAAATGCTCTTCAGTCTCTCCTATTTCATTGATATTATTTTCAGTTTCCATTGGAAGACACTTTACAATGCTAGAACTTGTAGCTAGGCCTACATCTCCTACACTGTCTTCACTGCTTACTTTTTCTTTTTCTGCATCAGAATCACTATGTTTTCTTTTTGTTGTTTTCACAAGCCACTTATCCATATTTAATAGGGTAATTTAGTATATTAAAATAAAACTTGTTAAGTCAGAGAAACGTTTAGCAACGTGTTGTTAATAGCACTAGAGTTCCTTGATGTGCCCACCAGTAGAGTATGCCATTGTAGGTAAGTTTGCATTTGTAATTAGGGTTGCCAACTTTTAGATCTTCATGAACCGGAGATGTTGTTACGGGTTGCCTACTTGAAGATATAAACCGGAGTTTGCTTGAAACTTCAGAACAGTGGTGCCCAACCTACGGCCGGCGGGCTGGATGTGGCCCGGGAAGGATTTTTGTGCAGCCTGCAAAGCCATGATGAAAAAGCAATCCGAATAATTTATCAGACATATTCGTACATTTTTATGAAAATTTTGATAAAACTTTCAATATTTAAATGTTAATTATAGAAACATTATTTTGACACAATTTTCGCTTGTATAGCACATCCGAATATATAGGTAACTTCTGATTTAAACTCTAATCCAGCTCGCAGAAGAATTTGCAACTTCCAATGTAGAAAAGGTTGGGCACCACTGCTTTAGAAGAAACCAAGCGGAATTAAATGTAATGATAAATATATTCAATATTCTTAAAGGCACTCATGATTTTAGGACATATGATTAAGAATCGTTGTTTATTTTTTCAATATCGATAATTAATGAAATTGTAAGAGCATCATCAATTTAAGTTTTTGTATAAAACAAAATACAATGGAAATTAAAGCGCAAACTATCTTAATTCAAATCATTTATAAAAAATGCAAAAAAGTCATGAAAAAAAGCTTTCCGCTGCAATCGAAATTGAACCTGAGATTTGTGCTACTCACCCGGAGACCGGAGATTATGAGAGTGCCCCGGAGATCTCCGGCCCAAAAGCCGGAGGTTGGAAACCCTATTTGCAATACAGGATATTAGATTGCAGTTAACTGTATGCGATTTCTGATTTTATTAAAAATAAATAAAATAATTAAACAGTAAAATAAAGAAAAAAGTAAAAATAAATGATTCGTTGCATTACAAGAAGTACTGGCATGGTTTAGAGTTTGTAGAAAAGAAGTGGGATGGTTTGAAATTTATAAAAAGGAAGCGGGATGGCATCCCGCTTCACTTTGAGCACTGCTTATATCTTACTATCACAAAAAACATCCAATCATGTACAGTTATGATATAACGTGATGAGATTTTCAGAAAGTTAGTTGTTAAAGATTTGGGGGTCTTTTTTGATCAATCATTGAGTTTTACATATCACATTAATCATATATCATCTAGAGCTATGAGATTATTAGGATTTGTTAGTAGACTGGTAAATGAAACAAGAGATATTTATGTTCTAAAAACTTTGTTCTGTTCTCTTGTTCGCCTAGTATTAGAATACAATTCTTGCATTTGGAATCCTTATTGTAAAAATCATGAAAGAACCATCGAAAAGGTGCAACATAAATTTCTTAGAATAGTTAATTATTATGCTGGCTTCCCCACTCATATTATTCCATATAAAGATACCATGGAAATATTAAGCATGCAGTCATTGGCCAAGCGTCGCCAGATGGTGAATTTAATATTTTTATACAGATTATGTAATAACCTGATTCATTGCCCTTCTTTACTTGAATTAATTTATTATGAGACTCCTAATGTCAGCACTAGGAGTTCCAAATTGTTCTTTGTAAAATATTGTAGTAAAAGCTTTGGGTTTTATTCCTCCTTGACAAGGACTCTACGACTGCATGATAATATTTCACAGAGTCTTGACATCTACTCAGAATCACTGTCTGTTTTCAAAAAGACTGCTTTAAGAGCTTTAACTTTATTAGAAATTTAATTATACATGTAATTTTTGTATTCCTTATGATATTTTATTGTTAGATTTACTGTACGTGTAACTCTTGTATTCCTTATGATATTTTATTGTTAGATGTACTGCTTAGTAATATCTAGCAGCATAATGTACTTTTATTATTCGAGATCAAAGAAATGAGTGGGAAATGGTTTAGTTGTTGACATTTTGAAATATTACTCCAATTAATAATTTTGCGTTGCTGAATAATGTTCCACATTCAGTGGCAATAATTTCATTCATCTTCATTTTCACAAAAGGTCAAATATAGTAATATCGATCTCGCCAAGATAATTTTTCATCCAAGTCTATTTCCAATGAAATTAGCATTTACATTGCCTTAAGAAATTGCATTTTTATAATTATTCATGTTCCATGTGAAGTTTTACCGAAATTCAAACAGTTGAGCATACAAAGCCGTCAATGCATTTTGCGTAATCGTCTGCATAGTCAATCTACGCAAATAATGTGACCATTCAAATAATGTGAAAAACCCAGCCTTAAACAGTAACAAAGCACAGGTAGTGCTAAATTCAATATTCTAGCCTTTATAATTTATTCATTAATATTCATTGTAGGTCAAATATTTACTTTACAAAAAATATAGTACAGGCAGACCTCATCTTTCGCGGGGGTTACGTTCCTGAAAACACTGCGAAAGACAAAATCACGAAAGAGAAGTAATTAAGGCAATGGGAAATACAGGGTTTGGTTCCCATCCCAGCAAAAACGGATCATTTGTCCTCTGTATTGGTGACCGCAGAAAAATAGAGAAAAAGATGGAAAAATTAACTTCAATGAAAGTGAGACTTAAACAAGTTAAAAGAAGACGAAAAAAGGATCAGAAAATAGTCTTATTTAAGTTCTGTAGTAGAATCGAGAAAAAAATATGAGCGGATGTTGCCTAACTTGCAGGGGCTAATTCCCCAAATACAGCAGACCTCTTCTTTTTCGGGGTGTTACATTCCTGAAAACCTCTGCGAAACTCCACCAATAATAAATGATGCGTAAAACGCAAAGCTTAAGCGTTTGAACTATGTCAAACCTGAGCAAATAACCCAATGATTCTGAATCGGAAGGGTCAAGAGATCAGTCTTTCCCCTAGGAACTTCCCTCTCGTAATAAAGACAGAAGGCTCCTGAACGGTGATGCCAGCTTATGTTCTGCAACTTATCACGTGCGAAGGGACTGAAAAATGTGGGAGGATTGCATCCTAAAAATATTTAAAAGTATATATAAGACACGTACACGCGTCTTATATATATATTTTTAAAAAATAGATACACGTATCGATTTTTTTTAATTACGTAAATATTTTTACATATCAGAACACCGTAACAACATTTTTCAGGCCTGACTATGAGAGAAAATGTGAGGAAAACACGATTGATTCCATATATAGAAAATTTCGCGCAGCCTTTTCCGTGATTTTTTTCCGCGAAAGAGTGAAACAGACCGCAAAAGACAAAACTGGTCGCAAATGTGGGACCTCGAAAGATCGAAACATGCGAAAGATGAAGCCGCGATAGACGAGGTCTGCATGTGCTATCATTTGAACGTGAGGGCAATGAGAGACGTGCTGCCATCTATGGGCGACTACGAGATTTAACCATAACCCAAATTTTCCTCGGACTCGCATTTAAGCCAAGGGGTGATTTTTTCATGATAGATTTTAGAAAAAAACATCAGCTTGTATTCAGGCAGATACGGTATTTACTTTATATGAATGATTATGTTTAGTATTTTTTTTCATATCGTTTTACATATAAAATTATCTTGAGTGCAGTATTGTATGTATTACCTTGCTTTCTTTTTTCTTGTATTGTTTATGTATTATTTTATATTGTAAATTGTATGTATTACTTTGTTTTTTCATTATTTGTGCATTATTTTGTTATTTTAAGGTGTTAATAATTTAATCATTTGTAATTGTTCATAAGTGTATTATTTTTCTCATTTTGTATCCTGAAAGTGGGTGAAAACCCATAAATAAATCTTATCTTATATCGGTGTAATCAATATACACCAACATGGCAGGGCTTTTTTGTCCTGTGTGTGGAAAAGCTTGGAAAAAAGGTGAACCAGCCTTACTTGTGTAGCAATCTGTAAAAGAAAATTTCATAAGACCTGTTTGAATTTAGATGAAAAAGAATTTTCTAAATATTCAGTAGGAAAAAAGCATAAGTGGACATGTGAGAGTGATCTAGGGCCGCAAGTGTTTTTAGATAAGTTAGCACAAATGTGCAGTAAGATTGATGCGGTATGCAAAGAAAACTGTGAATTTAAACTTTCTCTAGAATACTTTAATGAATTCTTCGAGAATTTTAAGCGGGAGCAGTCCAATCTGTACATTAGCGGATTGAAGACAGATCTCGACAGACTGCAAGAAGATGGCAGACGGATGGCTGATGAAGTGGAAGCGATGAAACAATGGCAATTATTGAATAATCTTGAAGTTCATGGGATTCCTGAGAGTGAAGAAGAAGATATCTTCAAGGTATTGAGTGATCTTGGTAATAAATTAGAAACTCGGATTGATAAAAGTGACATTGTGTTTGCTCAACGCATACCTTCATTCAAAGCGGAAATGCCTAAGCCTATTGTTGTTAGTTTTGTTTGAAAATATTTGGCTTGGTATTTTAGGAAGTTCAATCAGTAAACTTCATAATATTTTATGTGTGGATATAAGTTTACAAAAAATAGATCACATCTATATTAATTGTGATGATATAAATTTAAAGTGAATATCATTGATGAAGATATAACTGATCACAGTATCCTAATTTTAGATATTTATCATACAGATTCAACTTCAGTTATTTATTTAAATGAATCTTATCAAAGAGACAGAAATTATTAACTTCAATAAATTAAACTCATATTTTTTGTCTAATGTTTTCATGTGTGATGGTGATAATATTGATATTGTGTATGACAAATGTATAGGTTATGTCCACAAAGGGATTGCTCAAGCTACTTTTGATAAATGTGTTACATGCAAAAAAAATAATAATAGTTACCTCAGATTTCCCTGGTTTACTAATGAACTTCTAGATTTAATTAAAAGAAAACAGATACTTTACAAGAAGGTCAAAGACAAATCAGGAAAAGATAATTACATTAGGGTTATTCCTAATGTACTGAAGCAACAATATAAATTGTGTTGTAACAAGGTTACCACTTTAAAAAGAAAACTTAAGAGTAATTACTCTTTGTCTAGAATTCATAACTGTGATGATGCTAGAAAAAAGTGGAAAACGATCAATGAAATTATTTCTAATAGTAAATTTTCTAGAAATAAAAATACAGTTGGTAAGTTATTGGTGAAAGATGATGTTTTTGATGATCCCTATGCAGTCAGTAACGCATTCAATAACTATTTCACTAATATAGGTAAAATACTGAGTTCATCATTCTTGTCCAATGATACCTATCCTTTCTTTCTCGAAACTAGTTCCATCTCACTTTTTCTCAGTCCATCAACTCCGAATGAAGTTTGTAAAGTAATTCTCTCTTTAACCCTCCAGTGGGCGCGTCCGAAAATATAACACCAGTGGGAACCTTTAATGTCGTGTTTATCGATTTGTAGTTTGTATTGTCTTTTTTAACTTTTGTCTTTATTATAAATCTGTATTTTTTATACTATGTATATTATTTATTATTATTATTTTGGTAAATTCTTATGTTACATAATTTTGATTTTGTTGGTGTAATCATTGTATTGTATTTTTAAATGTATACAGTTCCTATTTATGAGCTAGATAGCTCTTTGGAACATTTATAAAATTTAAATAAATAAATAAATTTTCTTATCTAAAAGGACTGAATTTTGTAACTGGGTACTGCAAAATGAGCACGATGGGCTCATTGATCCGCAATTGCTCTTCATAACTGACAAGACCTATTTTCATGTCAGTGGTTATGTAAAATCTCAAAATACCCGAATATGGAGTGACGAGAATCTGCATGCAATTCACCAGATCCCATTACATGATGTAAAGACTGGTGTGTGGTGTGCTGTTAGTGCTAGAAAAATAATCGGTCCAATTTTTTAAAATTAAACCGTGAACTCGGTTCAATACATTAGGAACATATTGGAAACATTTCTTGCTCAGCTAGCTGATGAAGAAAGACAGTATGAATATTTCCGACAAGATAGCGCAACTGTGCATACTGCCACATGTGGCCGATACGGGCTGAAGTCCGGAGGAATTAGCCATGCAAGGGCCGGTGCTAGTGTGTTTCCTGATAAAATGATCACCCTGTATATATATATATCTATATGTGTATGTATATGTGTATATACACACACACATACTCACTTCCTCAACATACCTCTCAAACCACTATTGTGGCTGAGATATATATTGACAATATCTTTCCCTATCAGGAGCAATGGACCTGACTCCCTCCAGTCCTTTTTGTCACGCCTCTCCTCTCATCCCACGCTTTCCTTCAACTACAATACTTCCACCTCTAACTTCACCTTCCTGGACGTCGACCTCTCTATTCAAGACAGAAAAATCCGCACAGGCGTCCAAATAAAACCCACCAATAGCCTCCAATACCTCCACTTTAACAGCTGCCATCCCCTACATACAAAAACCTCTATTCTCTATGCCCTAGCTCGCCAAAGATGGAGGATTTGCTCAGATGGGAGGTCTCTTTCTCAATATATTACTCCATCCTCGAAGATGCTCTTCTAAGACATGGTTACCTACTGGACCTCATCCATGGTCAGATCCAGATGTCAATACCCCCACTATCCTTGGTTCTACCCCTTCACTTGCCCTTATTAATATCCCTCTTCCACCCCGGGATCCACAAGGTCCACAAGCAAATCCTCCATGCTGCTGCCCCATAGATTTGAGATTATTATTTTTTATTGATACAGCTTTATTATTATCATGTAGGAAAGCTGAGGTTATTCATTCTTTCTTGCTGTTTGATCATTTATTGCAGTGCTACGCAACCTTTTAAATTTCACGGCACACTTTCGGGTGTTCTGGAACTTTGCGGCACACTGAACCAAATTTATGAAGATTGTGTGGGACATTTTTATCCCTTTAGCTAACAGAAAAGATAAAATCGCCTTTCCCACAATTATTACTAAAAATCAACATTTTTCAAATCGTTTAGCCTGGTTTACAAAATAACCCTATGATAAAAATTCCAATTCTCCAGTCACAAAGCAACTTGGCTTTAGCAGAGACAGCCTAAGAAATTGTAACAAGAGATTTTTGGTTTCTGTGGTCTTAGCATTAGAAGAATAAAATAGCATTTTTCCCTTGCCTTTGATTTCAAAGTTTACTGTGGCACACCAAGTACTTTGTCACAGTGCAGTAGTGTGCTGTGGCACACCAGTTGCAGAGCACTGGTTTATTGCATGATTTTACCATTTCTGTTTTGATTTTACAATGCTATATAACATTTTAAAAAATTAAGTGGAGATGTATTGGTGAGTTTTGTATTTCATTAATTTTAAGTGTATCAGTTTTAAACTTATTTAATCTTTCTTTTTCAGAGAATTTGGATTTCCTGATCAGGAGGTATGTCAGCTCAATTGGATACCATATATTCCATTTATATCGATCTGGACCAGCCTTACATGTCTAACAATTGATTCAATTGCCTCTCTGAGAACTTTGTGTCAATTCTCCATGGTAAGTTGAATCAGGTATTCAAACTAACCATTTAACCAGTTCTTTTCAAATGAATGAAAAATTTTACTGTATAAAAAGTTATAAAGGTATTGGTCAAAAAATAAAGGAAATTAATCATCTTGAAGGCTTTCATTTTGTGCACCTCTTTCCATCAGTCTTAATATTTTCAATTTAAAAATATTTTTCTCAAATCATTCAACTGTTATTTTTTACTCTACTTAATATTGAAATAATATCATTAGCAGCACTTATTGTTTCATTTAAGGCTATATTTCTTGTTTGTAAATATTGACAGAGAATAAGGCTATAAGTGAAAATATGATTTAACCCTTAACACTAGGCTTACCGAAGCGGTCATTTTGACGGTTTCACGTTTTCTTTTCTCTGTTATTTTATTCAGATGATCGACAGGTTCATGCAATTTAGTGACTTTTACTCATAATATGAAGGAAAGTTTTTTTCGGTGTTTTATGTAGTGGAACTAAATATGCGTACGTAGACTTACCGAACTGTCAGTTTGACCGCTGCCTTCTATTGACTTATTCTTTGATGTTTTTCAGTATTTCTGTGTCATTGGGGCACAATTAACGGCATCGTATCCCTTTTCAGTATTTATGAAGATTATTTGAAGTTTTATTTTTAATATTCTCTATACATTTTGCTTATTTCCACTTGGGAGTTCTCTGCGTGTGGACAATGTAATTGCTTAGGAAGGAGCGATTGTACGCGCATACGAGGGATCACGAAAGAGAGAAGGAGGGTGAGAAAGAAAAATGAAGGTGCAGATAAGGGGAAAGAGAAAGCGAGGGACAGACGCAAGGGCGAGAGAGAGAAAATGCGAGAGAAGCATACGGTGCCAGGGTGCTGGATGGGGTTGGGCTACATACAAAGTACATACATATACTTGACGGTGGTTGAATATTTAGTGTTTATTATGTTTTAGTATTTTGTATAAATTGTACTTATTTCCAGTTGTGAGTTCTCGGCAAGTTGACAGTGTTATCGCAATACATCTAAGCGCCAGGAATGCGCAGGGAGAGAGGCAGACTCGACGAAGGTCGATCGGAAGTCTAAAGTTCGTCACACTGTTTGTGCACAGTGTCAGAGCTCAAGACCGTTTCTTCTGTAAGAGTGCACAATATGAAGTGGAGAATGAACATTACTGATGATGAAATCCTTTGGCACCTACAAAACATATCTCTTACACAATCAGAGGAAGAAGAATCAGATGTGTCGGAAAGCGACGATAGTGATAGTGATTACATGCTTCCTGCTGGTGGCATTTGATCAGATTCAAGCAGTGGAGACGAGGAAGACCAGAGAAATATTATATCTGGCAGTTCGTCTCATTTGGCTGTTACATCGGATGTTGGTGAAAGCCATAGGCGCAAAAGAACTCATAAGTGGAGTGAATCTTTTTATTCTTATATAGATTTTTCAGCTAGTGATAAGATATTTTTGTCAAATAATCCAGAGGGGGAGGATAATGCTGAATGCTTAGAAAAGCAAGTGAAATCCCGTGGTGGGCACAGTCGCGGATGTGGGCGCGGGCAGCAACCTGCAAAACAGCGAGGAGGAGCAGAGATGGATGAGCCAAACCCAGAAAGACCTGCAGTTGGAGACCAGGAACAACTGCAGATGGTACTGTGTGGACACATATTGCTTGGGGGAATCTACTAGGAAGGCAAGGGGATCAGAATGTCCTAAGGGAAGTTTCAGGACCTACAAGCCATGCAAGGCATCACATCAAAGATGGATCTCTGTCCAGTGCTTGCCGTCTTTTCATTGATGAAAGAGTTTTGTGCCACATCAAAAAATGCAGAGTATTAGAGGCCCGAAATATATTGAATGATTCCACCTGGTCCTTATCATTGGAAGAATTGGATGCTTTTATTGCAATTCTTTACGCTCGCGGAGCATATAGAGCCACCTCTCTTCATGTTCTCGAACTTTGGTCTTGTGAATGGGGGCCTCCATTTTTCACACAGACGATTGCAAGAAACAGATTTCTAGAGATGTTGCGGTTTTTGCGCTTTGATGAGAAGTCAACTCGCCCTCAGCGCAAGGAGACTGATAAATTCTGCCTTGTCTCGGAGATTTTGTATAAGTTCATAGAAAACTGCATTATCTGTAGAAATCTGTGGAATCTCTTGTAATGCTATTTTTGTAATGCAATATTTGGATTTTTGTGTGTTTATATCTTGCTTTAATATTTGTATTATATTTGTCTATTTGAATTAAGATTATAGCTATGAAAATAAATAAAACCAACTGAGAATATAACTGTTGATGAGCAGTTGTTTCCTTCAAAGTGCCGCTGCCCATTTACACAATATATGGCTGGTAAACCAGATAAGTTTGATGTTAAATACTGGTTAGCTGTAGATGCAAATATCAGGTATGTTTTGAACAGTTTTCCCTATCTAGGCAAAGATGAAACCAGGCCTGGTGCTAGATCTCTTGGTGAGCATGTGGTACTCCATCTGATGGAGCCATTCGTGAATAAGGGTAGGAATGTCACGACCAATAATTTTTTCACATCTGTAAGCCTTGCTAAAGAGTTGAAGAAGAGGAAAACAAGCCTCTTTGGAACCCTAAACAGAGCTAAGAGGGAAGTGCCACCGTCTGTGAAGAATACTCGTGATCCCTTACACTCATGTAAATTGTTCAGAAGTGATGATATTATTTTAACTTCATACCAAGGAAAGGTTTCCAAGAATGTTCTTGTGCTAAGCACTTTACATACAGGAGTGCAAATCAATGAAAAAAGTGAAAACAGACTTCCAGAAACTGTTCATTTTTATAATTCCACTAAATTTGGTGTTGACACCATTGATCAGATGGCACATAAATACTCAACTCATGCTATGAGTCGCAGGTGGCCAGTCCACGTGTTTTATAATATTCTCGACCTGGCATGCATCAATTCCTATACCCTGTACAAGAGTGTGACTATCTCAAAGATTTCCAGAAGAAACTTCATTCCTAGCCTGTCTCAGGAATTGGTTACACCTTACTCTCAGAGACGATCACACATTTCCTGCATGGTTCAAAGATAATTGCGAGAGTTCTTCTCATACAGGAAGCCATCGTCTGTAATGTCACATAGCTCCCTGCAACAAAAAGAAGACTGCAGACAGGTGCTCCGTTTGCATGAAACCTGTGTGTGGAGCCTGCACAAGTAAACAAGCAAGAATTTGAAAAACGTGTAATGTGAAGGACAGAGTGTGAGAAAAAGGGTAATATATTTACGAAGTTCTAAAAGAGTAATGTTGAAAACCCTATTTTTTTCCATTGATAATTTTTTTGCCATGCAAATAAGCATTTCTACAGAAAAATTGTCCATTGATAAATAATGGTTATTTTTGTAATATACCTTACGTATGGTCATTGTAATTACCAACAGTTTCTGGAAGAAATACCTATTTGACCTAAGCATAACAATTATATTGCAATAAATTGCATGGCGATTTTTCCTTCTCAGTAATGGAACCGTCAAAATGACCGCCATGGTAAGGCAAGGGGGGTGAGCAAACATGATAAGCCTAGTGTTAAGAGGTCACACAGCATTTTGTGATGTAAGAGGTCGCACGTGGTCATTTTGACCACATTGGAAAATCAGGAAAAATATCCAAATTACCGATTGTTATTTAATTTTTTTCTTTAATTTTCAGCAAAATTTTGTTCATGCCATATTTTTACTTTCTTCATACATAGTATGGGGAAAGTGTTGTGATCACGAAAAAAATTGACTTTGAGATTTCAACAGAAATACACGTTTTGAGGTCCCTAGAACACGTTTAGACTATTTTTGGAATGATGTATGTGTTTGTGGATGGATGTATGTGATTGTGGGCGCTCTAACTCAAAAAGTACTTGTCATATTAATACCAAATTTCATATTAGCTTCAGCATGAGCACAAAGAACTGATTAGTTTTTGGACAATATCGATTAACCGGAAGTTGAGGTTTATTCGAAACCCGATTCGGTTTTTGCGATATTTCTCCGATAATACGTCATTATTGTATACATTGACCATGACAAAAAAATGTAGAAAATATAATTTCCTACATCCTTTATTTGAAACAATTTCTCATAGCAGTTATTTTTTAGGAATTATTTATAAATAATCGGTTTTTTGGTTTCCGTCAAATATCTCCTTAAAAAGGTCGTTATAATAATCTTCGTGAGGACCAAATTTGTAGAGAATAATATTTCTTCCAAGTTTTGTTTGAAACAGATTTTCGTAGAACCATCCATTTCGGAGATATTTAACTTATTCGTAATTTCCAGTATACAGCGCCACCACCACGTAGCGGTGAATTCTGTAAACATACTCAAAATATAATTATGGCAATAAGGACGACTGTATTCTTTTATGATATGAAATAATAATTTTGCCTTATAATGCTATTCATAATAATTTAAATATCTATACCCCAAATATGAAGAAAGTCATGTGTTGGCCACATCAGATTTTTTTATAAATACAGTGAGTCTCCGACTTACACGGGTTCGAGTTACACGGATCCATAGATATACGGATACATGACGCGCTCGATTTTTAGTTCAACTGCCACTCAAAAGATGGCGTTACTAATACAGTAATCCCTCGGTATGCGAGCAATTGGTTTACGAGTTTTTGCTTATACGAGATGCACAAATTGATACCCGATTTTCAATTTACGAGACAATTTTTGCTTATACGATTTCCTTCCTCTTGCAAACCGATCATTTTTCCCAGCACCTATTCTCGGCTTTCGTCGGTTCCCAAATCTTCTCGAATGCTCAGAACGTCACATCATCCCAACTTTAATGATGTAACTATTGTTTATAAAATTTATAACTTGGGATGTATTGGAAAATTAATTTTTGTTTTATGAGTTTTCGCCTTACGAGCAGTTTTCGAGGAACAAATTAAGTTCGTAAACCGAGGGATTGCTGTACGCTGACACACAGCTGACAGCGTCGCTTCTGCCATTTAGATTAGTTATCCCATGGGTGCAAGTTGTGTCTCGTTACTGTACTGCTCTTCATAAACAAACTATAAACCCTCATCACATAAGCACTACTTTTTTAGCTTTTACTATCCACTGAAACGAACGAATATGTCAAAAAATATATTTAAGCATTGTTGGATTTACACGGTTTTCAACTTACACGGCGACCTTCGGAACGAATTAACCGTGTAAGTTGGGGACTTACTGTATAGCTACATGTAATCTCTGGGTAAATTTACAACAACATTTTCGAAAAAGCTTTGCAAGGAACAGAATATTTCAGTGTGTGTTAAATTTAATTTAGTTTCAAATAAAAATTTAACAACAAAAAAAATTCAGATGTAAATAAAGATCTCTTAAATTTTATTGGATTTAATCTTCATCATCTTTCTCTTTCTCATCTTGAGTTTTGGAACAGCTCAAGTAATCGCATGCTCTCTGCAAATATATTTTCAGCGCAACACACAACAGGTGCTGGTCTTCCAGGTTTCTTTCTGGTAAAAAAAACATTTCCCTGGTCTGTCTTTCCCCTATGCTGGACTTTCTTCCTCAGAAATCTGTGCGAACCGCCTAATTTTTACTTTTAGGCTCCTAGATAGATTTTTCAATGTAATGTAAAAATCATAGTCATTGGTTTCGTTGAGGGATGATGCAGTTTTTAGTGAGGGTAAATAGACATCTACAAATTTTGTAGTCTGGATAACAACTGATAACATAATGAAAGGTAAACAAAATCATTCAGTCTTTTAGACTGTGTATGACGTGTGAACAGAAACCAATGCACAGTAGAGAAAATCGCTATTAAAAAAGTCTCCCAAACCCATAAGTCAATAGATAGTGAATTAGAGGAAAGGTACTGAAAGTCTGGGATTAAGTTCAATAAAAGGTTATAAAATTAAGAAAACGAAAAGTGTGCAGTCTAAAAGACCACATACAGTAGACTCCCTATTATCCGGGCAGGTTGGGAACTAAAGTTCCCCGGATAATCGAAACCCCGGACAATCCGCAAAATGAAAGAAAAACTCGAAAATATAACTTAAATGTAAATTTAATTACAAAAATATTAATAAATACATACATATGTATTTATAGAGGTACATAGTTTATGCAAACTTACTATTTTCTGAAAAAGGAAAGCAAAGAAGTTTGCTTTTTCCCTTGGTTGGCCTTCCTACGTATCGTAGTGCGTAAATTACGCAGCATCATCTTATCGGCAAGAGCGACGTCGTCTTCTTGCTCAGCGTAGTCAAGTAGAGCCTCGACGTGAGACAAAGCGGCACTGTGACCGATTTTGCTTGTCAGCAGCATATCCTCTTCTGGGTCTTCGTTTGGGGTTGGGCTCGATTCTTCTTCGTTCATAACCCGTCGTGCTATTTCGTCATCACTCAACATTTCATGACCTGTCAAATTTTTGTCTGAATGAAACCACTCAAAAACTGCTTCTTCATCTAAAATTTCAAAGCCACTAATCTGTCGTAAATTATTTAACACTTCGGGCGCTCCTTCGTCAGTATTATTGTCGTCACCAAGAAGTTCTTCTCCATTTCGCAGTATTTTTCGAAATGATTTTTTTAATGTTATGCCTTTGATCGATGTACACGCCGTCGCAATTTCATAAATCGCATCCAACACTGTTAATTTTTTCCAAAATGTCAATAAATCACTACCTTCCATAATTAATTTATGCAACAAGTTTCTTTTGTAAATCACTTTAAAGTTTTGAATCACTCCTTGGTCCATCTGTTGGATCAACGCTGTCACATTTGGTGGCAAATATTTCACAAAAATGTTCCCATCATCTGATTTTAAAATTTCTTCGCTTGGGTGACTGGGGCATTGTCCAAAAGTAGAACCGCTTTTTGTGGCAGATTAAGTGATTTTAAATGCTGACGAACTGATGGAATGAATTTTTTTGTAAACCAGTCACTAAAAATTTCTCGGTCCATCCAAGCTGATTTATTGTTGTAGTAATTAGAAACTTCAATTCCTGAAAAAGCACGAGGTTTTTTTGCAGTTCCAATTACACAGGGTTTCAAAAAAAGAGTTCCAGCAGCATTCCCACAACACAAAACTGTTAACCGTTGTTTTTGATCTTTGTGACCCGAAGCACTCCTTTCAGTTTCATATGCTAATGTTTTGTTTGGTAAACACTTCCAATATAGACCGGTTTCGTCGGCGTTGAAAATTTGTTCCGGTGTGAGACCTTCTTTTTCAATGAATTGCCGAAATTGATGCTTAAATTCGACAGCCGCAGGTTCATCACAACTCAGTTTTTGGCCTTGAACAGTTATTTGCCTAATGCCGTGTCGCTGTTTAAATCGTGTCAACCAACCAGAGGATGCGTTGAAATCTCCTTGTAATTTCAACTCGTCAAAAAAATACTTAGCTTGAGCAGCGCAAATTATCCCAGAGACCGGAATCCCCTGTGCCCTTTGTTGATTGAACCATAAAACCATGGCTTTATCCAATTCATTGTAAGTTGAAGTTTTCATCGATTTTCATTTTGACATGCCACCCGCACTATCGGAAACTCCGGCAAACTCGATCAATTTAGCCTTATTTTTTATCAAATCGCGTACAGTTTGTTCACCAACATTGTACTCCTTCATTAAAGTTGTCACTTTAGCACCTTTTTGGTGTTTATTGATGAGCTCGAGTTTTTGTTCTATGGTAAGAACAGTCCTTTTTCTTTTTAACATGATGGGTATAACTTGACTTAACTTTATAACTTTAAAAATAACCGAAATAAAAACACTCCGAAAAAAACTACAAATGATCACGTTCCTTGTATAGAGAACACTGCAGATGCAGTACAGCGTCACACACAAACACATACAAATTCGTTTAACTGTCTACATTGTCAGATCTCATTTTAATTTGCTACTCTTTCATTACATCTGCCTCCCTTCCCCTCCTCTTCTAACATAACCCCTCTTACAACCTATTCACATTATGTATCTACATTGTAACGATCATTACCACCGCCTCCTTTCCGTATTCCTTCATTAAGTATACATGCTCTGCGGCTCATGTTTTGTTGGATTATATACAAATTTTGAAAAAATGGCTCTTCTTGTCAAAAAGGTTGCCGGCCCCAGCCCTAACTCATCCTCCCTTCCCCTCCTTCCTCGACTCCACCCTCCTCTCTTATTCCTTCCCCTCTCACATCTGATTTCACATTCATAACTTACTGTGGTGAAGACGGCTTGACCGAAAATTTCGCGTAATTTTTGTGTTCGTCTTTCACTTGTGTGCTGTGTTTATAAATAGGCTACATATGTATATTGTGAATTTCTGCCTGCCAGATTTCCATAACAAGAATATATATTTACGCACAAATAGACACACACTTAAGCTTATAGGGACCCCGGTTAATCCGCAACCCGGATAATCCGCCCCTGGTTAATCGGGAGTCTACTGTATAACCTCTTATGCGTTAAACAAAGCATAATGAAGGTAGTTTGAAAATTTTTGTCATATAAAAATTACTGTGCTTTTGATGAAGCAATACTAATCGTCCAATTTACTATTGTTTCCAATGCATCAATTACTGCGTCTTCCCATTCTACAAACATCGAAACTGAGTTATGACATTCTAGCCATCTAGTGGCACACAAATTTGTAAGTTTTTCTTTTTTTTTGTTTCTGGGAAACCTTCTTTGATCAATGCAATCAGTGCTTGTTTTTTTAGTACATTAAAAAAAGATAAAGCTCCCCTATAAGAGTCATACACTGCTTAATTGTGTGTACATCACAAACACTACTAATTGCTAAGTTGAGACTATGGTTATAACAGTGGACTTAAAGTGCATTAGGAAATTTTTCCTTAATTTTTGCTTTAATACCATTGACAATACTGCTCATAACTAGCACGCCAAATTTTTTCAGATTAATTCCAGGTGATGATAAAGATATTAACATATTATTTGCTAGCCCTTTTGCAGTAACATCTGGAGCTGGTGTAAATTTTACAAACTTTTCACACTATTTTGGCTCATTATTTTTGAACATCAAATATTGAATATACAGTGAGAGCTGCTCAATGCCTGCAATATCAGTGGTTTCATCGGCAAGCAACAAAGCATGGTGCTTCATTAACTTCTTTTACTATTTGCTCTGTTATAAAATTTCCGACTTTCGATAATATCATTTTGAAATCAAGGACCAATATATGAAGCATTTTTGGGAGCCATTTTTAATCTTGATTTAAAATTTTCATTGTATCTAGCACAAAATCTAATTAGTGATCAAAAATTACCCTTATTCTCATCTGGTTAACCATCAAACGATATGAGTCCTGAATCTCTGTTCTCTCAATGGAATTACCTGTCTTCCATATAATATGATTGTCTCAGTTATTGGAATTAACAAATTCCTGTTATTCTTTACTTGCCTATGACATTCATGGTCTATTTGTAAATATACTGGAATGATGTCACGAAGCAATATCAAGTGGGTATGCGACATAGATTACAACATACAAGAAATTAACTATCTGGTTAATGGTTAACAATTTATTAACCATTCAAAATCAAAATAATAACTATCACACTTTAATTTGGTAGATATTACCGTCACCACAATTACTGCATGGTTCGTGCACCGTGGACTTCACTAGGGAGTCCAGGCAGGGTTGGCTCAGCTGCTGTTAAGAGAGTAGACAGTCATTCGCCTCTCGTGATTACTTTTCGAGGGTTCGGCAAGCACTCGTGCAAGTTTCTCCCGCTACTGTTGAGAAGAGAGTCAGAGAAAGCGAAGGCCCCCTCACTGCTTCAACAGAGTTCCAAGGGAAGAGGGGAGGGTGTTACGAGTCATTCTGGAATTTCCAGGCGGCGATTCGTCATTGGCGAACATTTAAACAAGTGTTTCTGGATTCACAGTTCTAGACTTAAAATTTGTTGAACTGGAAAGAGACTGGAGGGAGGACACACTTTCCGGCATATATATTCAGACGTCCAGAAAAAGTCTGCGGCTTCTCAGCAGAGCGGCGTCCAGCGCAGAGGCGATTAGTTCGGCCTTGTTTTCTCTTGCCGGCCTTTGTTGATCGCCGCACCTCGGTCTTCTGGACTAAGTCCCTCAGGATGATGGGCAAGGTCCTGAGTGGGGGGGGATTTGCGACAGTCATTACTTTCAATTTTTGATGCAGTTGTTTCTGTTACGATGCAGACTTTGTCTTAAGAGGAATCATTATGTGAACGAGAACATTCAAGTCCATGCTTCCACGTGTCAAATTTAATATTAACTAACTGTCCTAATTGTTGCTTACTTCTTGTATGATCATTTGTTGATAAAAAGAAACTACTTACAAAAAGCACCATCAAGACTCTTCGAATATATGTCGGACTCGCAGTCTACTCAGCATAAATATAGACGATGATGCATTCTTTTTAGGAAATATCAGGCCACGCATCTACTTCAATCACGCCTATGGGGATTATAAAAGTGAATTTTAAAGTGGCAGAACTAATGTTTAACGGTTAATAATTTATTGAAATTTGTCTTACTTCTTAAGGGGGATCCAAACTCCATGGACCACCTCCTGTGTATGCCACTGATATATATATTTTTTTTTTCATTTTAGGTGGCAAAGGCTTGTGTTAAACTCAGTTCTTTGCGTTTTCGATGCATTGGACCAAGGGGTCATTGTGGATATGTGAAAGATGTAGCACGGGCTCTTCCTTATTGTTGTGCTTTAAGGTATTTTAGGTAAGTTTTTATCATTAAATTTTTTCTCTATATAGCAGACATACAAACATTATTTCTAATTAAAAATTCTCTGACAGTGTTGTCTATTTTTATGATGTCTAACTTGTGTTAGATAATGCATTTTGTTGGACTTAGGATGTATGTGTGAATGTTACAATAGTTACATCAGTTGGATAAAGGCATATACGAAATGGATGGCGTAATCACAGAGGGAAATAGGCATAGTCACCCACAGTAACGGGCAATGGGGCCCCTTCGCCCTTACATTTCACAGAAAAATTGTGTGTTATGTATGTAAAACCCACATGTCTTTTCATTGGTTGGTTACGTACTATACATGTTTTGCCTAACCCTGAAAAAATTTCTACTGGCACCCATGGAGATGGGTATTAGAAAAACTGGAAACTCCTGGGAAAGACATTAATGGATTTAAAAGGGTTGTGGTGATGACATATTATTAATAATCATTATCTCTGTTAGTGAAATTTTTTAGATATTAAGATGTAAGCAGTGATGAGCTGAAGTCGGCTCGCACGAGTTGGTTGCTAATTTTCTCTGAATTCGCAAGCCGGTTGTTAAATTTCATAAAAAAAGGAAATTTATTGATTTTGTCCTTTCAGGCACAGTAAATGCTCGTTTTAACGGCACCCATTCTAGCTGCAAACTCGCTCTAACGGCATCTTCTGTGAACTTACATTTTCCAGTTGTCTAATAGATGTCGCCACAGTCATGACCGATCTCCGTAAGCTTAACCACATATTGCGAGTAGTTCCCCTTCTGCTTCAAGGTGTCAACAGTCGTGACGTACTGCATAATAATTTTATTTGTTATTAACCTCATAAACATTTAAAGAAACCCTAAAGAACGTGAGTAGTGGCAGCAGCAGTAGAAAACAAGAGAATCGAATGGTGCTTACTTTATGACAGAAAATTGACATTTACCAACGTCTGGATAATGGGGTACATAGACATACCGTATATCTTCTAGTATAAGGCGATTTGAGTATAAGTCGAAATGTACTTTTTAGCCTAAAAAAGTGTCTAAAATCCAAGACTTGAATATAAGTCGAAGAAAAGAAAACAAAAATAAGATAATTTTGTAATTTACAAAAAAATTAATATATATGCAGGTGAACCTCTACTTACGAACATGCAAGAAACAAACAATTCATATTTATGAACATTCCACATACCAATGAATTGCGCCTCACACTTGATTTACGAACATAGGTCATGGTAAGAACACGTAAACTTGTCAACACGTCATTTGCCGTTTCTATTCGAAACCATACGTGTTTATATACGTATTGTTTTTTATTACCGTTGAAATATGGAAAACAATTATAAACGTAGTGTTCGTGAAAGTGCTAAAAGTGGTAAAAAAACGTCGAGTGCTTTCGATGGAAACTAAAATGGACATAATACATAGATCAGAAATAGGGGATCATATTCGCAATGCAGGCTCTGTTCAGTCCGTGATTATAAGTAAAAAACAAAATGCCGTTGTTGAAGAAATGGAACGGTGTTTAACAATTTGAATTCAGGATCAAAATAAAAAACCAATGCTTGAGTACTGAATTGATTCTTCTCTTCAATCCACTCATTTGGGCTGGTTCTTTAAACAGAAAATATAAATTTTAATTTTTCCTTTCAAACTACGTAAGTACGGTGATGCTGTATAATTCGCCTTCGCATTTTTTGCTAGTTAGCATGAATTTTTCATACTAATGCGCTTCAAGTCAGTCAAATGTTGTTTTTCGACAGTCATGTTTAATTATTGACCCAGAAAAATGTTCAGCTAGTTTGCGACTCGAATATAAGTCAAAAGTAGGGTTTGATCGGCCTAAAAAAGGAAGAAATTTCTCGACTTATACTCGAAGATATACGGTATATTAATGAACGAGTACAATATAAGCTCATCTATGACATATGGTATTAAAGCAGGAAAATGGCAACTTTAAAAATTTTTGCTGGATCTGAGACAAATAAAAATATCCAAAAACGTAAAAATTTAAGGAAGCCAAAGCTAGAACAATTGGATGCAATATTATACGGGTGGTTTAAAGTGAAATGTTCTGAAGGTTTCCCAATCACAGATCCACTATTAATTGAAAAGGCTAAATACTTTTATCAGTAATGTATTTTTTCTGATGGGTGGCTATCTCGTATTAAACATTGTCACGGGATAGGAAAACTGGATGTCTCGGGTGAACTTAAATCAGCTGATAGTGAGCCTGCACATTCGTGAATATATGAATTGTTGATATTTACTTTCAACAAAAAAAGCAAAATAATCCATTAATTGTGAATAATAAATGATGATTGTAGTAATAATGTTATTTTCGAAGGACCCTTTTGGTTTGCAGAATGAGCATTACAAAAATTAATAAAATTACTAGGGCAGCCTCAATGCAATTTAAGTAAACTGACGGTTTAGTGATATAATTTTTATTGAATACTTAATGAAATAAATAAAATGCAAATAATCTAAATAGTTCGGCCGTAAGTTAGATCTTCTTTGTTTCCTATTCATTTGACGTGTTTCCCTATTTATTTGTCTTTCTTGTACTCTCCGCTCCTCATCTGCACGGGCAATCCTATGAGCTTCCGCATCTCTTTCTCTCTCTTTCCTACGATACTCTTCTTTTGTTCTCTGGTTCCGCTTCCTTTCCCTGGCAGCTGTAGCTGGGCTAATAGCTCTCCTTTTCACTGGTCTACCCCTTGGCATTGTTTAATTTTCTGCGATTTTACAGCAATATATTAGAGCAATTAGCTGATCACAATGTCACAGATTTACTCAATGCTAGTTTAATATCGCGGTATATTGAAAGCGGAAAATTTTTAATTCTACCTTACCTTAGTTCCAATGATTATCGTTGCACCCTTATAGACAAACTCACAAACAGTTGCTTTCTTTCAAGTGCTAACTTCTTACAGGACCTACTATAAAGGCGATGTCAATGCAACCGTTTATTTAGATTATCAATGAAGAGAAGATAACCATATAATGTGTTTACAAAATAACGTGCGTGCCCTTCTCTCATCTAATTTTTAATTTATGTGTGAATCTATTTGCGTTAATTAGGATTACAGATTTGTAATACGATGGTTCTTCTTGCAAAAAAGTAAGATTCCAGCATTCAAACGATGAAATGAAGATTAATTGCTTCAACTAAATCGTTAGAAACACTTCCCATACGCAGCAATACGCAGTCAACAGAATAAGTGTCCTTAAATATTTACGTTGCTATGCTTCATTAATTTCGATGCTCAAACAACCGATCGATGCGAATAACACTTTTCTTTCGTCTATTTGAAGGTTTAATTGGCATTAAACGAATCGGAGGCAACACCTGGAATGAGTACGAAAAATTTGCAAAATTTTGAAAAAGAATGCGTATTTCTGAAAACGTTGACCGTGTAAACATTACAAGAATAAAATAGTATAGAGTTTTAGCTGATGAATAAAGCCAAACCGAAGAAAATCGGTCCATATTTACTTATTTTGGTGAATGAAGGAAAAAAACCTCTGAAAAATCGAAAATCCCGTGTAAACGTATGGGAAAATATAATTTTCTCCTGGATTTGAACTGGGACAGTTTAACAAATGAAAATATTTTTCCAGGGACCTCATAGCCAGCAGAAAAAACGAAAAGCTGTTACCGCATATCTTTACGATGAACGGTTCTCGAGAAATATGCCGATATAAATTATACACAAATGTCGACAGATGTCAACGTAAAATTAATATATAGTGAAATAGATTTATTGCACCGTAATAATTACGGCAAAAAATAGTAAATTAGATAACGAAGAACAACATATACAATATCTTATAGGGAAGAAGAACGTTAAAAGATACCAAATATGCTCTCAAAGTAATTGGAATGTGATTTTGCAGCACCATTCGTTATAGCGGCACATTCATTTTAACGGCACGCCTTTGGTCCCATGGGTGCCGTTAGAATGGGCTTTTACTTTACATTTTGTCCTATGTGACATTCAATTACCAACATTGTATGAAGTGGAATATATTACAAACCGAACAATTGTTAAGTTAGCGGAACAGTATTACTAAACGAGAGTGATCTGGTGCCCCTGGCATATATCCAAATTTGCTTATGACCTTTTTTTTTAGAGAGCCAGTTCTTAATTTTTTATAGCTCATCACTGGATGGAGTGCATAATCAGAGGCAATTCATATGTATTAGTTTGACTGAATATCTCTCTCACAACTTGAATGTGGTGTTACCACTCCAAAATCTGGCTTGCTTCCTGGGTTGGTTGAAATCCAGATGGATTTGAAGGTGCATAGTGAGTATTTTGGTGAATATTTTGTAGTCTTTTGGAAGTAGGCTGATTGGCCTGTAGTTATTCAAGTTATTCTTGCGCAGAAGGATGATGCTTGTGCGGTTCCACATTTCTGGTATCTCCTTCCTCGGGCACGATATAAAAGTTTTTGCGAGATTCTAGTCCAGGCAGTTACCCATTTCCTTCAATACTTCTTCTGTAATACCATCATGATTTTTCATTCTTCATGCTTTTATTTCGTGTCTCACCTATTCTGGAAGAATATCTGGAACCTCTTTGGTGGGCATATTTCCTTCTTTACAGTAATCCGTCAATTTACCGGACTAATAGGGGGAAGGGATGTCCATTAAAGCCGAATGTCTGTTAAATGGCGAATGGGATTTTTCAAGCCCAAAAACACTTGTACAGTAATACCCCGCTATACGTCGGAGATGCATTCCTGAAAAATGCGACTTATAACGAAACAACGTATAGCAAAACAAAGATTCCCGTAAGAACTATGATAAAAGTTAGGGGTTACGTTCCTGGCGGATATTTTGTGGCACATTTGTTTCCCAAATAATACATATCAATACAGTACATTAGACATATACTATGTTACCACTATGTGTTTACCACTCATTGCTACTAGGGTTTAATATACATTTAATCGTAACAACGAGTAACCAATTGCAATAATAAATTCATAAATCACCGAAAATAATTGTCTATAGTGTGATGGAGCGCAAAAATTGTTTCTTTACTTACAAGTACACTGATACGCACTTTAGAGTACTTTCAAGCAGATTTCGCAATCCAAAGTACACCGCTCCCCTGTTATAACACCATCGGTTATACCGCGGAATCGGATATACCACGGGTCTTCCTCTCTATTTCTTGGAAAGAAAGTCCTGTTTTTTTTCTAGTATGTACTAAAGTAAAAACAAAATATACTGATGTTTTAAGGTATCGATTAAATAAATTTCTTCTACTCACTGTATTGTTTTTATTTGAATTTTGTTGTTTGTAGCAAGTATAGAAATTAAAAAAATGAAAAGTTATACAGCGGTTGTCTTATAATGTGGGTTGCAGCTCCTTCCCCGATACCCTGCGTTATAACTGGGGAGCGGTGTATATCCTATGTCTCATGAGATATCAACGCAAACGTAAACACACAAAATTATAGACACAACTGTTCACAAAGCTCAGAAATAGGTTTTTACACATTGTCATTAAAATTGGGACAGTCCCTTTTATCCACTGTGTAACTTGTGAACCACCTAACCCATCGTGATCTCTCAAACACATGGCCAGCAAATGTTTATTCTGAGTATGATTTTACACGAATTGATAAACATGAAATTAAGTTAATACATGTAAATAATAATAAACATGAAATTAAAAGCCGAGTAGAGGGTTTTTATTGTTATAGTTATAATGTTCCTTAATTGATTGGCGACGTATATGCAAAACAACGTATAGCGGGGCAACGTATAGCAGGGCAATGTATAGCGGGGTTTTACTGTACATGAGAAAACCTACTTTACTGATAGTACTTAATGATAATTACTGTCTAAAATAATACTTTACTGTAATAACAACAACAACAATAATAATTTCCTATATATTTATGAAAGTTTGTTTATTTGTGCATCTATAGATTTCCACACCGTTGAAGCTGAAGTAATCAAACTTTCAACAGATACTTTCTTCACAAATAGGAAGGTCGTAGGCTACTTTTTCATCCCAGATGTTTATATTAATTGTATAAAAAGCAAAATAACTTTGTATGCAATGGCAACGAGTGAATGCTAGAGATGTTAACTTTATTTACATAAGTTTGTTATCCACAACCAATTATAATTTGTTAGTTGCTCCCTAGAAGACGATAAAGAGCAATTATTTGGCGAGTTATAATGCAATAATGATGTGTGAAGTGGCCATTGCAACAATAAATTTTCTTTGTTAAATCTTTGAAAAATTCTTGTTTCTTTTGGATTTTAAATATGTTTTTTAGCTAGTTTATAAGCTATTCATGTTTTCTTGGCTCTAAAAATAAATTTCTTATATTTTAACATCTACACATTCAAATCTTGAACTCGTGCGTCGATTTTAATTATTTGTAAAATCTGAACTAAAAACATCTTTCACGCGTTAATCAAATAGAGAAAATTAAATCCTGGAATCGAACCCATACTCTTAAATTGAAGGATGGTCTTTTTTATAGCCTAACAAGTTAGGAAAGCGTACAATGTATCACAAATGGGTGCGTTTTGTGAAATGGAGTGTTAGAAAGAAATCATATACCTGTACGTAAGGGAAATAGCTTTTTAAAGTTCTTTTCTTCATCATAAATAATCCATTTTCTTCCTATTTAAATATATTGCATGCACACATAAGGAAATTAAACGTTTGTTTGTGAGATTGTTTATGTTAGCAACAATGAAGAAGTAACCATGCAAGAAATTTTGTAAGTTCAACTTGATTTAAGACGTTTTTGTTTGATTTATCAATAAAGGCCACTTCTACGGTAAAAATATACAGGAAAGAAAATACTCTTCTTTACCAGTTCTACAACTTTTATTTGAAAAATATTTTGATATGCACAATATTTTACGAGATATGACGAAATTTAATTTTTTGTCACCAGTAAAGTGGTACCCCTGATTGGTGTACGTGATTCATTTTTGCGATTTTCTTCTTTTATTTGATTGTAAGTCCTTAATATCAAATTTCATGAAAATCCGTTCAGTAGAAGCCGAGAACGAACATGCGGACGGACGGTCGGAACAACTGACGATAATAGGCGCTCATGCTGTAAGCGAAATGCGCCTTAAAAAAGAAAATAAATTACGTAAACATTTTTACTAGCTGTCCCCTTCATAGTAGTCTCCCCCATTGATATAGAGGTGTCCCAATGTTTCTGCCACTTCTGGAAGCATCGCTGGAAGTCTTCAACTTTGAGGTTGTCAAGTTCCAATGTCACATTCTGTTGGATGGTTGGAATGTCCTCAAATCTTTGTCCTTTTTGCTTTATTTTCATTTTAGGGAATAGAAAAAACTCAGAAGGGGTGAGATCAGGTGAGTATGGAGGGTGGGATACTACAGGAATATTTTTTTGGGCCAAAAACTCTTGAGTGGAAAGGACAGTGTGAGCAGGACCATTGTCATGGTAGAGAAACCATTCATTTTGAAAAAGTTGGAGGCGTTTTCTCCAAACTTTTTCCCTTAATCGAATTAAAACCTCTTTATAAAAGGCCCGGTTTACTGTCTGACCAGTCGGAACAAATTCTTTATGCACTATTCCCTGAATGTCAAAAAGAACAATCATCACTGTTTTCACATTTGGCCGAACCTGTTGTGCTTTTTCTGGACTGGGAGAACTTGGCAACTTCCATTGGGATGACTGGAATTTTGTCTCAGGGTCATAACCGTACACCCGTGTTTCATCACCAGTCACAATGCAATTGATAAAATTAGGTCCCTTTCCACCCTCATTTTCAGGTCCTTGCACACTTCTTGACAGCAAACTTTCTGGTCATCACTCAACAGTTTTGGGACAAATTTTGCACACTCTACGCATGCCAAGATTATCAGCCAAAATCGCCTGACATGATCTGTATGATATCCCCAGTTCATCGGCGATTTCTGTAATGGTTAATCGTCGATCAGAATGAATTTTTTCATTCACTTTAGCAACCATTTCCTCACTGCGTGAAGTTGACGGACGGCCTGAACGTGGGTCGCCTTCAACAGATTCTCGACCATGTTGGAAACAGTTTATCCATTGATAAACAACTGGCTTGCTTAAACAAGCATTTCCATAAGCAGTTCTTAGCATTCGGAGAATTTCTGCTCCATTTTTCCCATTCTTCACACAAACCTTGATGCACACACGTTGTTCTTCTTTTGTATCCATTACGACTGCGACTGAGGGCAACGACACGTCTCAACTTGACAATGCTCTGCTCAGAACTGGTTTGGTGAAGGGGGAAGCGGCACCACTCCTGCATATAATGAGTCATTGTCTATGCTGACTCAGCATTTTGGCCCATTACTTTCAACTCTTCTTTTGTTATACATTGTGTCTTAGAATTTTTTCATCAGACCTCGTATGTATGCCCCTGAGTCCGAGCTCCCTCGGAACATACGTAAATACATTTATTCTCTGAAAGGTTACGGTAACCACTTCTCAAATAAGCCTACGATGTGTTTATACATCGTTAAAGGACATTTGGAGAATGTGACGAGATTTTTTATGATAGAAGAAGGAAGTAAGGGGCCAGGGAGCAAGAAAACAACTGGGGCCCGGTGCCGCCGTACCTGGATCCGGCACTGCCATGAAGATGGATAAAATTAACGCGTTTTTCTTATTCTATTACGAAATTCATTAGTATTTTCTTTTACTTCGATGTGAGTATTCCGACCGCACGCTATGTACCTTTGACGGATTCTTCTGGATTGTGAGATTTCCTTTTAAAGGAGGTCGTCGTGGGGACATGTTCGGATTTGCGCGTCTTTTGTGTCTCGACACCACGAATGACTGTAGAGTCAACGGAAATAATTATATCGGAAACGCATCGTTGTCATGTGAGACTCGGGATTTTGATTGGTAGTAGTCATCCGTGCGAAAGGGTGAGAATAAATCATAAAAAAGAAAAGGTAAAGTGAAGGACTTGGGTGGATGTAAAATAAAACTAAATTATTTTATGCTAGCAGTAAATATATTTTTTATTCTTTAAACATATTTTCTCTTTTAAATTTTATTTTCTTCATTTCATAAAGCTATTTTAGACCATTTAAAATTTAATTTGTGACATTATTTCGAAACAGAGAAACAATGGAGAACACGCAAAAACTATGGACTGGAAACATTCTGGGGCAACCAGGAAAGCATTACAGTCTCACATTTAACAAAGTCTCGAGACAATATTTTCTGCGAATCAAATAAATGAAACTACATAAGAATAAGCACAAAATAAATGCACTACAAAAAAGAAAACTTAGTTTCGTTGCTTTCTGTAATGAAAGCTTCTGAAATAAAAAGTTCAGTTTTTTTATACGGGCAGAAGTAGGCCTAAGAGAAAAGAGCTTGCTATGGATAAAATTGCTACTGTCGAGACAGTGGCAAGTAACGAGCTAAGCCATGGTTGATTTTGAGGATGCTTACGATCCGAGTAAGCCGAAGAAATAAGACCAATACTGAGAGTGAGGCATCCCAGCCAATGAGGAACAAGGAGTGATGACCAACCAATCAATGAAGGAATTATGCTTTTCATTAAATTGTTCCATTTAGGATTTGATACGGCAACACCGCACCTGTAAGGTAGTATTAAAAAGTATCCATATAATTAAACCTTTCGAAATATTTTATTTAATTAAAAAATATATTTATATTTGTAATTACAATCTTCTGTCATGTCAGTAGAACATTCTGATATTTAATTCGAGTTATTGTTATTAGCAATTAAATACAGAGGTTATAAAATTAAGCTATACATGCAAAATGTTTTCAATATTGCTAAAATTCGTCGATTAAAGAAATATAAAAGATGCTTAGGTACCTAATTCCTCCTAGAAAAGATAGAAAAACTGCCCCATATGCAAGTTGACCATAAGCAATGCCAGGCGCAAACGCAGCACTCATTAGAAAGTGCATCGGAACTGCTACAAAAGGAACTAATCCTCCAAAACCTAATACAAGAGGAGGAGTCGGGCACGATTTCAACTCGGAAACATCGGCCTTTAGTGTTTGCCATGCATTTTTGGAAGCAAGTGAAAAGTGCGCCAAGTTTAATTCATTTCCCTTAGAAATAATATGAATATATCGATTCATTCGTTCCTTCATTTCTTTCATGGGTGATCGATTTCCGTGCCCTGCGGAGCTGCAGAATTTCGGCTGTGGTAATCCCATACATCCCTTCCGCTTTGATAGAGAATTTAAGGTCAAATACGGGGTTTCCCAGCCATGGGGTTTTTTGTCTAACAAAAAATTAGCAACCCCAAGACTTGGCAGACACTGTCGTGTTATCATGGGCGTTAGTTTTCGCCCGCATATCTGTAGCATAATTGAGCACATACCACTGACCTGTAACAAAATTAGCAAGTTATAACGCATATAGAAGATAAAGATTCAGGAGAGAAAAAATCTTAAAAGGCATTGTTACCTAGAATAATAGAACGGAGGTAAATAATCACAATTTCTTGATAATTTCCCTCTCTTTGTTAACCTTTAGTAGTTTTCCCGTGTTTCTCCTGATATCTTGAAATTGAGGAAATAACTTCCACAAATGGTTTTCAAATAAATGTATTTTCACTCAATAATGGGGTTTTGTTTTCTAATTAAATTTGTAACCATAGCAGCGTAAGTGATAACAATATTTTTTAATTATTTGCAAACAAAGGGTTAGATGATTATTACTTGCACTTAGTGCGCTGAATTTAATTACACTAAATCGAACGTAACATGTGAATCAAAATGAAGTTAGCTGGCGAATAGTAGATTTTTCGTCACAATTACTGGACATCCAAAGATCTTCCTTTATCTGTAGCTTTCCCTGTGTTGATTCCCAAAGTTGACGAAGTACCGATTATGTATTCTGCCTTTCTTGCATGCCAAATGCCGATTACCCACGAGCGGCCTCGTAACGTGTAACAAAGTAACTCAAATATCTTTCTCCAAGTTATGCTATTTGCACACTTGACGATATTATCGCTGCCGCCCGAGACAGCGACAATTGTCGCTGTCGCATTTGGTTTGCACACGCAACGACATTATCGCTGTCGCGGGATAACTGGCGATATTTCCGTAAACCCGGCGATACTGCCAGTTGTGTTTCAGATTTCAATTTAATATAAATAAAAATGTATTTCCATTCAATTTACCTATCTTATTTTGTTCCTTCCGGTTCAAACTTTCAAACTCCTCCTCGAAAAACATGAACACATTTCCACGCCGTATGCTTCTTTATCTTATCTTTGTAGTCATCTGCCGTCTTGTCCCACAAGGGGTGCCTCCCCCCCACTAGTTCAATAAGTGTTGTTATATCATACTTAAATTTTTCGGCACTCATTTATAACACAATAAACACGCGCTGTTTAAAACGTTGTAAAGTTTACGTGTTCCAAACTCAGACTGAAATGTGGCACGTCGGTGCTAGAGGGAAGCGACATGTCAGTGCGTGTGCAAGTGCGCCATTTGGTTACACTGTTTTTCTGAGAACGCGATATCGCCTGTCGCGCCGATTGTTAGAACCGGGCGACAGACAAGACGAAACTTTTATCGTGACGCGTGTCGCCGCGATACTTTTGTCGTGTCGCCCTACGTGTGCAAGTCACTCGTTTAAACACACGTATTCACAAGTCGAGCGATATCGCTGTCGTCGACGACAGCGATAATATCGTCACGTGTGCAAATGGCCTTAGCGCTGTTGCGAATCGCCGCATCAGGAAAGCGCCACGATTAGGCATTTGTATCAGTAATTCTTGACACTACATTGTCATAATTAGGAGACACTAGGTGAACCCGCGCAATGTTTGCGCGTTTTTTTCAATTAATTTATAAAAATTAAGGAGTGTGTAAAAAAAGTTGATCTCAATAATTCTCATTTAACTATACTAAGGCATTTTCCAGGTATTGGTAAGGTTCGAGGATTCGAATCTGGCTGAGGGCACGGCAGTGTGTGCGTATTGACAATTTATTATGCGAAGTCAGTCAGAAATCTACATTTTAAATTTCATATTAGAGAGGAAATTAATGCTACGCAGTAATTGATTGCAAACTTTTCTATTTTCCATAAAATAACACGTAAAAATGGAATTCTCGGCCTGCAGGCTTTCATTCTTTTTGAGATAAAAATAATAAAGTATTGACCTACAATCTTCGGTTATGTACCATTTTGAATGAAACATTATAAAGTTTCTTATTCTGTTCATCGTTTTCGGCCTACAGTTCGAAATAGCTCAATTTAAACGTTTAATGCATGTAATATTGGAATTCAAGTGGGAAAGAAAAGGGTAATTGAAATGGTAAGATCAGTTTATAGAGGAATGTAAACAGTGGATAACACAACTCCACAGAGGCATATTTTTCCACTTCCATTACCCCAATGAAGAGAAAAGAACCATGTAATGTGTCAAAAAAATAACGTAAGTCCCTTTTCTCATCTAATTTGAAATTTATGCGTGAGACTATTTGCGTTAATAAGCATTATAGATGTATAATATAATGCTTCTACTTACAAAGAGATAAGATTCCAGCATTCAAACGATGAAATGAAGATTCAACTGCTTTGAATAAATCGTTAGAAACGATTCCCATACTGAATAATTATCCGTAAATATTTACTTTTCTATGTATACTAAAGTTTGAAGTATTCTTTTTAGTAAATAATATTATCGGACTATGCACCCAAGTCGTATGATCATATATTTCAATTCATTTCCTTCCTCTAGAGCAGGGGTGGGCAACCTTTTTAAGTGTGCGTGCCAAAATCGCCAAATCTTTGATGCATAATTTTCTCACGTGCCAACCGAAATTTTGTGGAACATATTATTATTTCGTGTCTTTTAAGTATTATGAGAACCTTTTCAAATACTCAAAAATCACACTAGAGCAGTAAAATCAAAGAATATTGTAAGAGTGATTATTGATAATACATTTCACATAGCTTTAACAATAACTTATGTTTATGGCAATGTAAAGCAAACTTGCATTTATATCTAATAAATTAAACATATTAATTGACAATAAATACTTCCAATCCATATTTTAGTTAATTACGATTGAATTAAATCCAAATCCACGTATATACACACTTTATAAAACCGATAAATGCTTTACGAAACACGAAAAAATATACAACATGATGGTAAAGGAGTCACGCCACGTCTGGCTGCCTGGCGAATGATGCAACACCTGAACGGGACAAAACTTCTCCGTCAGTGTATCGCGGAGATAGATAGCTTGGAAATAGTTTGTTTGTTTCATTTTCTTATTACTTATTATTACTAAAACAGTTGATAGTGTTTGTTACTTTATTGCATTTTTATTTGGTATCGCTCTACTTAATACAATTGTATTCTATTAAGTTAAAATATACCATTCCAGCGAAGATGTTGGATATTTAATTATTTTTTAAGGTGAGCCCTGCGTTGCGTGCCGGAAAAAAGTCGTTGGCGTGCCACGTTTGGCACGCGTGCCAATGGTTCCCCACCCCTGCTCTAGTAGTAAAGGGGCTCGTCCGGTTTACACCCGTGAGATTGGTGGCAAATATAGAGCATACCTTTCCAGCTCTGTTTAAGAACTTGTGTGTTAAGTCTTCCGTCTCTTTTCCACAACCATTCGGGAGAATAACCCATAAGCCAGTCAGAAATCTGCATTTTAACTCATATTAGAGAGGATATTAATTACATACAGTAATTGATCGCGAACTTTTATGTTTTTAATGTTCCTTGCTTCTTTTTATTCAAATATGTCCTTTCTTTTTTATATAACAATCAATGCAACCGTTTATATAGATTATCAATGACGAGAAGATAACCATGTAATGTGTTGAAAAAAATAACGTATGTCCCTATTCTCATTTAATTTTAAATTTATGCGTGAACCTATTTGCGTTAATAAGCATTAC
The DNA here is from genome assembly GCA_036926305.1 of Uropetala carovei. Taxonomy (NCBI): domain Eukaryota; kingdom Metazoa; phylum Arthropoda; class Insecta; order Odonata; family Petaluridae; genus Uropetala; species Uropetala carovei. The sequence continues at coordinate 872,965 of JAXCHB010000115.1, forward strand.
AGTTGTATAATGTAATAATTTTACTTACAAAAAGGTAAGCATTCAAACCATAAAACGAAGATTCAACTGCTTCGATTAAATCGTTAGAAACGTTTCCCATATGCAGTCAACAGAATAAGTATAAGTAAATATTTATGTTGCTATGCATCATTAATTTCGAAGCGAATAACGTTTTTCTTTCACCTATTTGAAGGTTTAATTGGCACTAGTAGGGCAGCCCCGGATCTCCGATCCTCAACGCGATTTAAATAAACTGAAAGTTTAGTGAAATAATGTTGATTGAATAATTAATGAAATAAATTAAATGCAAATAATCTAAATATTTCGGCCCTAGGTTAGATCTTCTTTGTTCCGTATTCATTTGACGTGTTTCCCTATTTCTTTGTCTTTCTAGTATGTAATCTCCGCCCCTCATTTACACGGGCAATCCTATGAGCTTCCGCATCTCTTTCTCTCTCTTTCCTACAATACTCTTCCTTTGATCTCTGGCTCCAGTGGCGCCCTTTGACCCGGGCAAGCGGAGCCTCTGCCCCGGGCCCCGCGCTTTGGCGGTTCGCACATGCATAATAAAATAATTATATGAACGATATTCACAACCAAGCGTATATTACTGTATCTTGTATGAAACACAGGAATGAAACGTATAACGTTTGAATACACCTAATTATTACAGTTTATTGCACAAAATAAGCAACCTATGTAAACATAAGGAGTACTTTCCTGAAGAACGGAGTTATCTTAAGCCAGCCAATCTTCCCGGATTAGGCGGGACAGTCCCGGATTTCGATACTTTGTCCCGCATGGTGAGGAGTCCCGGAAAATGTTTCGCATTCGTACAATTTGTTCCGCTTGCCCTGAATTTTCACAAATAATCGCACTTGACAATTGAGCGATCCGCTAAGCGCTCTTACATTTATCGCCCTCGCTCCATGTTAGCCGTCATGCATCGGTTCAAATTACAATGTATACTGTTGATTTAAGACATTGTCGCGTAGGATAAATTTCATACATTGCCACATACAAAATGTGGCGTAATTGCTGATGCTATCAGTCAGTTGCATTCGAAAACTTTTAGTGTCGACATCGTAGACGAGTAAAATATTTCGAATTTATTATCTGACGTAAATACCAAAATATCGTTGCTGAATTTAATGTTTTTCTTTAGATATCTCGAGTGACTTCTACGTCTATAATACGGGAATATACATATCTAATATAATAATATCTACAATACGGGAATATGCATATAATAATATCTATAATACGGGAATATACATATCTAAAAATATGAAATATTTTTACAATTATTTTTTAGTGCGCGAATTATACCTTGATAATTTTAGATTGTTAAGGGGCCCCGCAAATGCTGATCGCCCCGGGCCCCGCACCCCCATAGGGACGGCCCTGTCTGGCTCTTTTTTTCTCTGGCAGCTGTAGCTGGGCTAATAGCTCTACCTTACCTTAGTTCCAATGATTATCTTTGCACCCTTATAGGGTTTACTTCAAGTGTCTATCAACGACTGCTTTTAACTTCTTACAGGACCTACTATAAAGGCGACGTCAATGCAACCGTTTATTTAGATTATCAATGAAGAGAAGGTAACCATATAATGTGTTTACAAAGTAACGTGAGTCCCTATTCTTATCTAATTTTTAATTGATGCGTCAGCCTATTTGCTTTAATAAGGATTGCAGATGTGTATTATAATGGTTCTACTTACAAAAAGATAAGATTCCAGCATTCAAACGATGAAACAAAACAAAAAACAAATTAATTGCACAATTTAAAATAAAACTCAATACGCTGGGAGCTTGTTTGTTATATGTACACATGTTATTGACACAGCTAGAAACGCTTCCCATACGCAGTCAAAAAAATTATTATCCATAAATATTTACGTTGCTATGCTTCATTAATTTCGATGCTTATGTTAAACAAAAGTGCGAAGCGAATAACGCCATTCTTTTACCTATTTGAAGGTATAATTGATAGTAATTGAATCGGAGGCAACAATGACGGTCGCCTTGGCAACGCCCGGAAAGAGTACGAAAAATTCGCAAAAGTTCGAAAACAAATGCGTATTTCTTAAAATCTCGACCGTTTAACACGTAAACATCGCAAGAATAAGATAGTATAATGTTTTAGCCATCGAAAAAGCAAAAACAAAGAAAATCGGTCCATATTTACGTGTTTTAATGCATAAAGGAAAAAAACCTTGCACTCTGAAAAATCGAAAATCCCGTGCAAACTTATGGGAATATACAGGTGTTTCAAAAGGTAAGGTCAACTGGTGAGGAGGTGGTAGAGGACGTTGATTTGAGCAGAAAACTTAAATAAAGTTTTTCTCAATTCACTACCGTTTCTGAGTTACAGCAACATGAACAGTGCAAAACAGTTGCCTGACAAAATTTTCTTTAGAAAATTTTGACTGTGTAGAGCGTCAAATATGGATGTTAAGATTCATCACTGTTTGCCTAGGTCGGCAAGGTTGAATCTAGCCAGCGTTCAAAGTTCAGTTTCAAAGAGAGACAGTAGAGTGCGGACGGAAATGTTTAGCAACGAGGAATATCGTGATATGCATTACATTTACGGTTTTTGTGGTGGTAATGCTGCAGCCGCCGAGAGGGAATATCGGTTACGATTTCCACAATGAAGGCATCCTCAAAGACGCATGTTTGAAGCCGTACACCAAAGGCTGGGAGATACAGGTGTGATAAAACCAAGGCATCATGTTGGTCGTCCTAGGTGCAATGTGCATCAAGAGGAAGATGTTCTTGATATTGTTAACGAAAATCCTTCCATTAGTACTTGATATATTGCACATCGAACAGGCTTTCCTCATACGTCAGTTTGGCATATTTTACATAGACAAGGTCTACATCCTTTTCATTTCTGTCGTGTACATGAGTTAACACCAAGAGACCATGGATGTCGTCGCGAGTACTGTCGATGGCTCTTACGCAAAGCTATTGACGAACTAGTCTTCCTGAACCAAGTACTATGGACTGATGAGGCAGGATTCGCAAGAGGTGGTGTTATGAATCTACACAATTTTCATTTATGGTCAGACGAGAATCCTCGTGCAAAACGATCCTCCTCATTCCAGCACCGATTTAGCGTAAATGTCTGGGCAGGAATTACTGGCAGCAGCCTTATTGGTCCATACGTGATAGAAGACAGGATCGGAGGTGCCAATTATCTAAATTTCCTTCAGGGAACACTGCATACATTACTGGATGATGTACCTCTAAATATTCGTCAGCACATGTGGTATCAACTGGATGGTGCAGCGGCGCATTTCACACGCCCAGTACATCAGTGGTTGCATCAACACTATCCAACACAATGGATCGGGAGAGGAGGTCCTGTGTCTTGGCCGGCACGGTCTCCCGATTTAACTCTGATGGATTTCTTTTTATGGGGCTGCCTGAAAGAAAAGGCAGGTTGCAAACAGGGAAGATCTCCTGCAACGAATTCATGCCGCTGCAGAAGAAATTAGAGTCCAGCAGATGTTGTTGGAGAGTGTGCAAATCTCTATTAGATTCCGCGCTGAGGCATGCTTGCGTGAGGGAGGACGACATTTCGAGCATTTGCTCCAATAATGAGCGCTGAATGACCCATCCCTTGTGAGTTTTTATTATTAAGATTCCTGCTGAAATGTTTAAAACGCTGTATCTAAAAAACTGTAGCAATAAAGGAAACTTTTATTTACAGTTTCTAATCTAATCATTTGTAGTGAAAAAGTATCAAAAGTAGTGAATTGAAAAAAACTTTATTTAAGTTTTCTGCTCAAATCAACGTCCTCTACCACCTCCTCGCCCGTTGACCTTACCTTTTGAAACACCCTGTATAATTGTCTCCTGGATTCGAACCCGGGACTTTTTGAAGATGAGAATAGTTTTCCAGCGACCTCCTAGCTTGTAGAAACAAAACACAGTTTACCACATATCTCTACGAAGACGGCTTTCGAGATAGAGGGGGGGGATGGACGGAGAACGGACGGACGGACACTTCCGAAATTATATATAGGACTAGCTGATCCTGCGCAATGTTTGCACGTTTTTTTTTTAATTAGGTTATCAAATATTAAGGAGTGTGTAAAAAAATTTAATCTCAATAATTCTCATTTAACTATACTAAGGCATTTTCCAGGTATTGGTAAGGTTCGAGGATTCGAATCTGGCTGAGGGCACGGCAGTGTGTGCGTATTGACAATTATTATGCGAAGTCAGTCAGAAATCTACATTTTAAATTTCATATTAGAGAGGAAATTAATGCTACGCAGTAATTGATTGCAAACTTTTCTATTTTCCATAAAATAACACGTAAAAATGGAATTCTCGGCCTGCAGGCTTTCATTCTTTTTGAGATAAAAATAATAAAGTATTGACCTACAATCTTCGGTTGTGAAACATTTTGAATGAAACATTATAAAGATTCTTATTCTGTTCATCGTTTTCGGCCTACAGTTCGAAATAGCTCAATTTAAACGTTTAATGCATGTAATATTGGAATTCAAGTGGGAAAGAAAAGGGTAATTGAAATGGTAAGATCAGTTTATAGAGGAATGTAAACAATGGATAACACAACTCCACAGAGGCATATTTTTCCACTTCCATTACCTCAATGAAGAGAAGAGAACCATGTAATGTGTCAAAAAAATAACGTAAGTCCCTTTTCTCATCTAATTTGAAATTTATGCGTGAGACTATTTGCGTTAATAAGCATTATCTATATCTATAATATATAGATGCTTTTTACACATTATATATATATATAATGAGGTAGCAACAAGGTGTTGGAGGAAGCCCAGTGCACACTTACCTAGATTGAAGAGCCGCTGGGGGTGCTGAGGACACAGGAAAAACACACAAGAAAAAAAAACGACACAAAAATGGAGCTTTCGGGCTGACGCCCTTCTTCAGCGACGGAGAAACATATACTATCTTTATATTATATCTTCATAGTGTAGCGCCCGGTGCGCGGTGGCATTTACAGTTTAATGCCTTTAATGTTAAACTGTGCCTAATGAAGGAAATCCGATATTGTAATAATCCCCTTTTTCGGAGATCTTTTGCCCCAGTATTGCTCCATACGAGAACAAAAATGATGAGGCCGTTCCATATGACCTAGAAACTTGAAATTTGGCATGATTATAACAATTTCATTACAACCGAAGATAAAATAAAATATTGCAAAATTCCAATTTTTAGGAGTGGTTTTGCCCAATACGAGTGTGAAATTATAAGGCACTTATTAAATGAGATACAAATTTGGAATAATTATAGGTTTTTAGTTACAACAGAAGGAAGAAATCCAATATTGTAAAACTAAAAATTTTAGGGCCTGTTTTGCTCCATTATTGCCTTATACGAGGATTAAAATTATAAGGCACTTCCAAATGAGCTACAAACTTCAAATTCGATCCGGTGTTTGTTTTTATACAAAATTGTTGGGAATAATATGAAATTCTAAAAATGGTAAACTTTAAAAATGCTTGCAGGATGCAAGCACACATTAACTAGTAGATATATATATTATTACTACCGGAGCATCATTCCCTACCTAGATTAAAATGTGCAGCTTCCTGTACCTTCAGAAAGTACATAAGTATTAGTCAATTTGTTAAATATTGAAGAATTTATTACGATCGAACGAATAAAAATTTTCAAATTTCTATAGTCCCATTGTCATTATTTGGCAAAATCTATCACCAGAAAATATTTCAGATTCATAGCACAGTTAGAAGTACCTAAACCATGAAATGTTAGTAAAATTGTTTATAATTTTTACCGGCCAAGAAAATCACCATTGTTGCAATTTTGCAGTTTTTCCTACGATTATTTTTTTCGATTCACCTATGTATTAAATTTCAGCTCTCCGACCATTATAGTTTGGGCCAGACATTAATATACTCCTATATCCTATATCCTCCTCTGTAAGAAGAGTACTAAAAGAATGATAGGATACTAGTTAATTGTGCTTGCATTCTGCTAGTATTTTCACTCACCTTATAGTAAAAATAAAAGCCGACAAATAAGTTTCGACGCATAAGTTTGCATCTCGGCTCCAAATTACGTGTTTTTCTGTTTTAAAAATATTGGGATATAAACAACCCCTAAAATTTATAATTATAAAACATTTATATTTTTTAACATTTGTTATGTATGCGTCACATTCATGCAAAATTTCATCAATAAAGCACCTCTAGAAGTGCATTTATATGAATTTCATTGTGTAAAATTTATGAATTTTTAACAGCCACAACAATAACTATTTGTAAAATTTTCAATGTTATTTACCACCAGAACATTATTTACTAACTTTGTTAAAATTTTCAGCTTCCTGGATCTATAGAAAGGACATAAACATTAGTATTTTTTTAAATATTTGAGAATTTATTACGGCCGAACAAATAAAAATTTTCAAATTTCTATACTCCCGTTTTCATTATTTGGCAAATTCTACCTCTAGAAAAAATTTCAGCTTTATAGCCCATTTAGAAGTACCTAAACCATGAAATGTTATTCAAATGGTTTATAATTTTTACCGGCCAAGAAAATAAACGTTGCAATTTTCAAATTATTCTTCTGATTATTTTTTTCGGTTCACCTATGTATATATATCCTATATACTATATGCTATATCGACTCTTCTTACAGAGGATACAGGATACAAGTGAATGTGTGCTTGCATTCTGTAAGCATTTTTTCTCACATAAATGTACAGAATAAAAAAATGTAAATAATAGTTAAACCCAAAATTTTGCACTCTCTGCGCCACATTATGTATTTTTATTTTTGGAAAATTATGAGGTAAAAACAACCCCTAAAATGTATTATTATAAATATTTTATAGGTTTCTATCTGCTTTTCGAATTCCTCACACATTGCTAAATTTCATCTCTAGACGTGCATTTCTGTAAATTCAATTGTTTAAATTTTTTGAATTTTTAACATCCGCAATAATAAATATTTCTTAAATTTTCAATGTTATTTACTACCAGAGCATCATACCCTACCTTGTTTCAAATTTTCAGAAAGTACATAAGCATTACTCACTTGGTTTAACATTTGAGAATTTATTATGGCCGAACGAATAAAAATTTTCAAATTTCTATACTCCCGTTTTCATTATTTGGCAAATTCTACCTCTAGAAAAAATTTCAGCTTCATAGCCCATTTAGAAGTACCTAAACCATGAAATGTTAATAAAATAGTTTATAATTTTTACCGACCAAGAAAATATACGTTGTTGCAATTTTGCAATTATTCCTTGGATTATCTTCTTAGGTTCACCTATATATTAAATTTCAGCTCTCCAATTATTGTAGTTTGGGCCAGACATTAGTATCCTCCTATATCCTATCATTCTATATCGACTCTTTTTACAGAGGTTATATATATAGGATACTTATGAAGGTGTGCTTGCATTCTGCAAGCATTTTCTATCATCCTAAAGTAAAGAGTATGAGCCGACATATAATTTTTACACGCAACAGTCTGCATCTTGCCGCTATACGTGTTTTTCCTTATTGTCAAAATTGGGGTATAAACAACCCCTAAACTTTATAATTATAACACATTTATAGGTTTTTATCATTTGTTACGAATACCTCACATTTATGCAAAATTTCATCAATGTAGCACCTCTAGAAGTGCATTTATATGAATTTCATTGTTTAAATTTTATTAATTTTTAACAGCCACAACAATAAATATTTCGAAAATTTTCAATGTCATTAACCACCGGGACATTATTTCCTAACCCTGTTAAAATTTTCAGCTTGCCGGATCTTAAGAAAGTACATAAACATTAGTCAATTTGTTAAACATTTGAGAATTTATTACGGCCGAACGAATCAAAATTTTCAAATTTCTATATTCCCATTCTCATTATTTGGCAAATTCTACCTCTAGAAAAAATTTCAACTTCATAGCCCATTTGGAAGTACCTAAACCAGGAAATGTTAGTAAAATTGTTTATAATTTTTACGGCCAAGAAAATAACATTGTTGCAATTTTGCATTTATTCCTCCAATAATTTTCTTGATTCAGCTGTGTATTAAATTTCAACTCTCCAACTATAGTAGTTTGGGCCAGACATTACTATCCTCCTATATCCTATATATCATTCTATATCTACTCTTCTTACACAGGATCTAGGATGCAAGTGAATGTGTGCTTGCATTCTGCAAGCATTTTTTCTCACATAAATGTAAAGAGTAAAAAGATGTAAATAATAGTTAACCCTGAAATTTTACACATCTGCGCCACATTGTGTTTTTATTTTTGGAAAATTATGGGTAAAAACAACCCCAAAAATGTATTATTATAAATATTATATAGGTTTTCATCCTTCTCCTCGAATACCTCACATTTTTGCTAAATTTATTATATAGTATTATATGTTATTATATATATACTAGTTAATGTGTGCTTGCATTCTGCAAGCATTTTATGTTTAGCCTTTTTACAATTTCAAATTATTCCAAATAAATTTTGTGCAAAATCATATATCCGTATCAAATTTCAACTTTGTAGCTCATTACAAGTGCATTATAATTTTACTCGTTGCATAGGACAATTATGTGACAATACAGTTGCTAAGATTTCGAATTTTCACGGTATCGAATTTCTTCTTTCTGTTGTAACTAAAAATCAATAATTCTGCAAAATTTCATGTTTGCATCTCATTAAGAATTGCCGTATTATTTTCACACTGGTATGGGTCATAAATAGGGCAAAACCGCCCTTAAAATTTGGAATTTTCGCAGTTTTATTTTATCTTCGGTTGCAATAAAGGTTTTATAACCAGGCCAAATTTCAAGTCTCTGGGTTATATGGAGCTGCCTCATCATTTCTCTAGTCGTATGGAGCAATACTGGGGCAAAAGAGCTCCAAAAATGAGGATTATTACAATATAGGATTTCCTCCATTATGCATAGTTTAACATTAAAGGCATTAAAATATAAGCCTCTGATTCCCATTAAAAGCTCACCCATATGAAAGCATTAAGACTGTTGCCTCGGAAGCCTATTGTTAGACAGAGAAAAATTACCACTTTTTTGCGATAAAAACTATAAATTTACACATTCTACTCGGATTTGAATTCTGTCTTCAAAAATAAGAAACTACAATTTATATCCTATCCGATAGTTTCAGCCTCGAGTTCATATCTTGATGGGAAGTAATTTTAAAATGCAAATATAAAAACCTCTGCACCACTTTACATGCTTTCTTATGGGCAAAAAATGGGGCAAAAAGGGGCCAAAATAGCCCCTCAAAATAGGAATTTTGCCAGTTTGGGATTTTTTCCTTCGGTTGTGACCAAAAACCTATAATCCTACCAAATTTCAAGTATCTGGCACATCTGGAAGTGCCTCCTATATATATATATATATATGATATCTATAATATATAGACGCTTCTTACACATGATATATATATATATATATATATATATATATATATATATATATATATATATATATATATATACTAGTTAATATGTGCTTGCATTCTGTAAGCATTTTCAAATTTTAGCGTTTTTACAAATTCAAATTATTCCCAATCAATGTTGTACATAATCATATATACCGTGGCACATTTGGAGTTTGTAGCTCAGTTAGAAGTACCTTATAATTTTAATCCTCATATGGGACAATAATGGATCAAATAGGCCCTAACATTATGAATTTTTACACTGTCAGATTTTTTCCATCTGTTGTAACTAAAAACCCATAATTCTGCCAAATTTCAAGTTTGTATCTCATTAAGAAGTGCCTTATAATTATCACACTCGTATGGGGCCGAAAAGGGGCTAAACCACCCATTAAAAATTGGAATTTTTGCAATTTTACAATTTTATCTTAGTTTGCCATGAAAATTCTATAATCGTGCCAAATTTCAAATCTCTAGGTCCTATGCAGCTGCCTCGCCTTTTTTGTTCTCGTATGGGGCCGAAAAGGGGCAAAACCGCCCCTTAAAAATTAGAATTTTTGTAATTTTATAAATTTATCTTAGGTTGCAATGAAATTTCTTAACCATGCCAAATTTCAAGTCTCTGGGTCCTATGCAGCTGCATCGCCTTTTTTGTTCTCGAATGGGGCAATAATGGGGCAAAACAGCTCCAGAAATGAGGATTATAACAATATCAGATTTCCTTCATTAGGTGTAGTTTAACATTAACAGCATTAAAATATAAGCCTCTGATTCCCATTAAAAGCTTACCCATATGAAAGGATAGAGCTTGTAACCAAGGAAACCTATTGTTAGACCCTGAAAAATTACCAATTTTTTGAGATAAAACTATAAATTTACGTTAATTCTACTCGGATTTGAATTCTGTCTTCAAAAATAAGAAACTACAATTTATATCCTATCCGACTGTTTAAGTATCGAGTTCGCATCTTGATGGGAAGTAATTTTAAATGTAAATATAAAAACCTCTGCACCAATTTACATGCTTTCTTATGGGCAAAAAATGGGGCAAAAAGGGGCCAAAATAGCCTCTCAAAATAGGAATTTCGCCAGTTTTGGATTTTTTCCTTTGGTTGTGACCAAAAACCTATAATCCTACCAAATTTAAAGTTTCTGGCACATCTGGAAGTGCCTCATAATTTTGTATCCTCCTATATATATGATATCTATAATATATAGATGCTTCTTACACATGATATATCTATAATATATAGATGCTTCTTACACATGATATATATCTATAATATATAGATGCTTCTTACACATGATATATTTTATATATATACTAGTTGTTATGTGCTTGCATTCTGCAAGCATTTTCAAATTTTAGCATTTTTACAAATTCAAATTATTACCAATCGATGTTGTACATAATCATATAACAATGTCAACTTTGGAGTTTGTTGCTCATTTAGAAGTGCCTTATAATTTTAATCCTCATATGGAGCAATAATGGAGCAAAACAGCCCCTAACATTAAGAATTATTACAGTCTCAGATTTTTTCCATCTGTTGTAACTAAAAACCCATAATTCTGCCAAATTTCAAGTTTGTATCTCATTAAGAAGTGCCTTATAATTATCACACTCGTATGGGGCCGAAAAGGGGCTAAACCACACATTAAAAATTGGAATTTTTGCAATTTTACAATTTTATCTTAGTTTGCCATGAAAATTCTATAATCGTGCCAAATTTCAAATCTCTAGGTCCTATGCAGCTGCCTCGCCTTTTTTGTTCTCGTATGGGGCCGAAAAGGGGCAAAACCGCCCCTTAAAAATTAGAATTTTTGTAATTTTATAAATTTATCTTAGGTTGCAATGAAATTTCTTAACCATGCCAAATTTCAAGTCTCTGGGTCCTATGCAGCTGCATCGCCTTTTTTGTTCTCGAATGGGGCAATAATGGGGCAAAACAGCTCCAGAAATGAGGATTATAACAATATCAGATTTCCTTCATTAGGTGTAGTTTAACATTAACAGCATTAAAATATAAGCCTCTGATTCCCATTAAAAGCTTACCCATATGAAAGGATAGAGCTTGTAACCAAGGAAACCTATTGTTAGACCCTGAAAAATTACCAATTTTTTGAGATAAAACTATAAATTTACGTTAATTCTACTCGGATTTGAATTCTGTCTTCAAAAATAAGAAACTACAATTTATATCCTATCCGACTGTTTAAGTATCGAGTTCGCATCTTGATGGGAAGTAATTTTAAATGTAAATATAAAAACCTCTGCACCAATTTACATGCTTTCTTATGGGCAAAAAATGGGGCAAAAAGGGGCCAAAATAGCCTCTCAAAATAGGAATTTCGCCAGTTTTGGATTTTTTCCTTTGGTTGTGACCAAAAACCTATAATCCTACCAAATTTAAAGTTTCTGGCACATCTGGAAGTGCCTCATAATTTTGTATCCTCCTATATATATGATATCTATAATATATAGATGCTTCTTACACATGATATATCTATAATATATAGATGCTTCTTACACATGATATATATCTATAATATATAGATGCTTCTTACACATGATATATTTTATATATATACTAGTTGTTATGTGCTTGCATTCTGCAAGCATTTTCAAATTTTAGCATTTTTACAAATTCAAATTATTACCAATCGATGTTGTACATAATCATATAACAATGTCAACTTTGGAGTTTGTTGCTCATTTAGAAGTGCCTTATAATTTTAATCCTCATATGGAGCAATAATGGAGCAAAACAGCCCCTAACATTAAGAATTATTACAGTCTCAGATTTTTTCCATCTGTTGTAACTAAAAACCCATAATTCTGCCAAATTTCAAGTTTGTATCTCATTAAGAAGTGCCTTATAATTATCACACTCGTATGGGGCCAAAAAGGGGCTAAACCACACATTAAAAATAGGAATTTTTGCAATTTTACAATTTTATCTTAGTTTGCCATGAAAATTCTATAATCGTGCCAAATTTCAAGTCTCTAGGTCCTATGCAGCTGCCTCACATTTTTTGTTCTCGCATGGGTCCGAAAAGGGGCAAAACTGCCCTTTAAAAATGAGAATTTTTGTAATTTTGTAATTTTATCTTAGTTTGCAATGCAATTTCTATAACCGTGCCAAATTTCAAGTCTCTGGGTCCTATGCTGTTGCATCGCCTTTTTTGTTCTCGAATGGGGCAATAATGGGGCAAAACAGCCCCAAAAATGAGGATTATATCAATATCGGATTTCCTTCATTAGGTGTAGTTTAACATTAACAGCATAAAAATATAAGCCTCTGATTCCCATTGAAAGCTTACCCATATGAAAGGATTGAGCTTGTTACCAAGGAAACCTATTGTTAGACCAAGAAAAATTACTCCTATCTTGCTATAAAAACTATAAAATTACGCTAATTCTACTCGGATTTACATTCCGTCTTCAAAAATAAGAAACTACAATTTATATCCTATCCGACAGTTTAAGTCTCGAGTTTGTATCTTGACGGGAAGTAATTTTAAAATGCAAATATAAAAACCTCTACACCAATTTACATGTTTTCTTATGGGCAAAAAATGGGGCAAAAAGGGGCCAAAATAACCCTTCAAAATAGTAATTTCGACAGTTTCGGATTTTTTCCTTCGGTTGTGACCAAAAACCTATAATCCTACCAAATTTCAAGTTTCTGGCACATCTGGCAGTGCCTCATAATTTTGTATCCTCATATCTATAATATATAGATGCTTCTTACACATGATATATCATATATATAGGAGGATACAAAATTATGAGGCACTTCCACATGTGCTAGAGACTTGAAATTTTGTAGGATTATAGGTTTTTGGTCACAACCGAAGGAAAAAATCCGAAAATGGCGAAATTCCTATTTAGAGGGGCTATTTTGGCCCCTTTTTGCCCCATTTTTTGCCCATAAGAAAGCATGTAAATTGGTGCAGAGGTTTTTATATTTACATTTAAAATTACTTCCCATCAAGATGCGAACTCGAGACTTAAACTGTCGGATAGGATATAAATTGTAGTTTCTTATTTTTGAAGACAGAATTCAAATCCGAGTAGAATTAACGTAAATTTATAGTTTTTATCGGAAAAAACTGATAATTTTTCTGGGTCTAACAATATGCTTCCTTGGTAACAAGCTCTATCCTTTCATATGGGTAAGCTTTCCATGGGAATCAGAGGCTTATATGTTAATGCTGTTAATGTTAAACTATACCTAATGAAGGAAATCTGATATTGATATAATCCTCATTTTTGTGGCTGTTTTGTCCCATTATTGCCCCATTCGAGTACAAAAAAGGCGATGCAGTTGCATAGGACCCAGAGACTTGAAATTTGACACGCTTATAGAAATTTCATTGCAACCTAAGATAAAATTATAAAACTACAAAAATTCTAATTTTTAAGGGGCGGTTTTGCCCCTTTTCGGCCCCATGCGAGAACAAAAAATGCGGGCAGCTGCATAGGACCTAGAGACTTGAAATTTGGCACGATTATGGAATTTTCATGGCAAACTAAGATAAAATTGTAAAATTGCAAAAATTCCAATTTTTAATGGGTGGTTTTGCCCCTTTTCGGACCCATACGAGTGTGATAATTATAAGACACTTCTTAATGAGATACAAACTTGAAATATGGCAGAATTATGGGTTTTTAGTTACAACAGATGGAAAAAATCTGAGAGTGTAAAAATTCATAAGGTTAGGGGTTGTTTTGCTCCATTATTGCCCCATACGAGGATTAAAATTATAAGGCACTTCTAAATGAGCTACACATCCCAAATTTGACACGGTAATATGATTATGTACAACATCGAATGGGAATAATTTGAATTTGTAAAAATACTAAAATTTGAAAATGCTTGCAGAATGCAAGCACATATTAACTAGTATATATATATAATACTAGTAATATGTGCTTGCATTCTGCAAGCATTTTTAAATATCAGCATTTTTACAATTTAGAATTACTTCCAATCAATTACATACCAAATCATATAACCGTGTCAAATTTCAAGTTTGTTGCTCATTTAGAAATGCCTTATGATTTTATTCGTCGCCTAGGGCAATAATATGGCAAAACCGCCCCTAGGAATTCGAATTTTTACATTATCGGATTTCTTCCTTCTGTTGTAACTAAAAACCCATAATTCTGCCTAATTTCATGTTTGTATCTCATTAAGAATTGCCGTATAACTTTCAAACTCGAATAGGGCAGAAATGGGGCAAAACAGCCCTTAAAAATTAGAATTTTTGCAATTTTATAATTTTATCTTAGGTTGCAATGAAATTTCTATTACCGTGCCAAATTTCAAGTCTCTTGGTCCTATGCAGCTGCATCGCCTTTTTTATTCTCGAATGGGACAATAATGAGGCAAAACAGCCCCAAAAATGAGGATTATATAATATAAAGACGCTTCTTACACATGATATATATATATATCATATATATATATATATATATATAGGAGGATACAAAATTATGAGGTACTTCCAGATGTGCCAGAAACTTGAAATTTGGTTGGATTATAGGTTTTTGGTCACAACTGAAGGAAAAAATCCGAAATTGTCAAAATTCCTATTTTG
Organism: Uropetala carovei; assembly: GCA_036926305.1. Taxonomy (NCBI): domain Eukaryota; kingdom Metazoa; phylum Arthropoda; class Insecta; order Odonata; family Petaluridae; genus Uropetala; species Uropetala carovei. Next base: position 888,016 of record JAXCHB010000115.1, read on the forward strand.
ATGGGCTATTTTGGCCCCTTTTTGCCCCATTTTTTGCCCATAAGAAAGCATGTAAATTGGTGCAGAGGTTTTCATATTTGCATTTTAAAATTACTTCCCGTCAAGATACGAACTCGAGACTTAAACTGTCGGATAGGATATAAATTGTAGTTTCTTATTTTTGAAGACAGAATTCAAATCCGAGTAGAATTAATGTAAATTTATAGTTTTTATAGCAAAAAAGTGGTAATTTTTCTGGGTCTAACAATAGGCTTCCTAGGCAACAGTCTTAATGCTTTCATATGGGTGAGCTTTTAATGGGAATCAGAGGCTTATATTTTAATGCCTTTAATGTTAAACTATGCCTAATGGAGGAAATCCTATATTGTAATAATCCTCTTTTGCCCCAGTATTGCTCTATACGACTACAGAAATGATGAGGCAGCTCCATATAACCCAGAGACTTGAAATTTGGCCTGGTTATAAAACCTTTATTGCAACCGAAGATAAAATAAAACTGCAAAAGTTCCAAATTTTAAGGGCGGTTTTGCCCTATTTATGACCCATACCAGTGTGAAAATAATACGGCAATTCTTAATGAGATGCAAACATGAAATTTTGCAGAATTATTGATTTTTAGTTACAACAGAAAGAAGAAATTCGATACCGTGAAAATTCGAAATCTTAGCAACTGTATTGTCACATAATTGTCCTATGCAACGAGTAAAATTATAATGCACTTCCAAATGAGCTACAATGTTGAAATTTGATACGGATATATGATTTTGCACAAAATTGATTGGGAATAAGTTGAAATTGTAAAAATGCTAAAATTTAAAAATGCTTGCAGAATGTAAGCACAAATTAACAAGTATATATATATATATATATATATATATATATATATATATATATATATATATATATATATATATATCATGTATAAGAAGCATCTATATATTATAGACAAGTAAATGTGTGCTTGCATTCTGCAAGCATTTTCTCTCACCCTAAAGTGAAAATAAAAGCCGAAAAATAATTTTCAATGCATAAGTTCGCATCTCGGCTCCGAATTACATGTTTTTCTGTTTTGAAAATTGTACATAATCATATAACCATGTCACATTTGGAGTTTGTTGCTCATTTAGAAGTGCCTTATAATTTTAATCCTCGTATGGGGCAATAATGGAGCAAAACAGCCCCTAACATTATGAATTATTACACTCTCAGATTTTTTCCATCTGTTGTGACTAAAAACCCATAATTCTGCCAAATTTCTAGTTTGTATCTCATTAAGAAGTGCCTTATAATTATCACACTCGTATGGGGCCGGCTTGAACCGGAGACCCTGGAAGTTCTGTGGGGGCATGGGAGTAGATTTCGTGGACCTCGGGCCGGTTCTCGAATCGTGCAAGGTACCCCTTAACAGCTCGGGAGTTCACTATACCGCCGAGGCAGCACAGAGGGTAGGTGGTAGGATATACAAGCATAGTAGAGTTTTTTTAGATTAGAGAGTAGGTTAGTGAGCAGGTCATATACGGGGAAATTAAAGACGTGCGCTAATTATCATAATAAATTTATTAACTCTGACCATAGATCAATATGTAGGTCGGCTTTAGGGCACAATAAACCATGCGATAATAATACTATCAGTAATAAAGCCGCTATTGGAAATGAGGGATGCACCCTCCGAATCGCTGAAATAATTCCGAAGCGACACATAAGTGACACTCTAAAAATTTTAACTCTAAATTGCTGGAGTATCAGGAATAAGGCTGCGGAACTTCAGAATTTACTAGAACTAACAGAGGCAGATATAGTAATAGGCGCAGAGAGTTGGCTAACCTCGGATATTCATGCCCGTGAAATTTTCCCCTTACGATATATTATTCACAGACAAGATAGGACAAATAGGAGCGGTGGAGGGGTGTTTATAGCAGTGAATAATACACTAATAAGTTCTCCAGTCAAGTTTGCTGTAAACAATATTGAAAGCACTTGGTGTACTATAAACAGTGAAGGTTTGGGAAACATTCATGTATGTGCATATTATAGGCCGCCAGCTTCAAACGCAGAAGAAATATATGATCTAGAGGCTCAAATAAATTCACTAATGAAGAAGAATAGTAAAAGCATTATCATAGTAGGAGGAGACTTCAATCTACCCTCGATAAATTGGCAGAGTAGTAGCTTCAAACCATCCGTTAGGAATCACGAGTCATGCGAAGCGCTAATAGACATCTTCAATAAACATTCCCTCATCCAGGTAGTCAAAAAACCTACGAGAGCGAACAATATATTAGACTTACTAGCAGTTAACATCCCCGAGCGTGTTTCCGAAGTAACTGTTGAAGAAGGAATCAGTGATCACCAATCAGTTCGAGTACTTTTGGATATAGGTGTTGCAAAATATCGCAAGCCTAAGCGAAAAGTGTACATGTATAAAAATGCTAACTTTGAGGATTTCAAAGAGAAACTCATCAAGGATTACGGCGATTTCAGCAAATCGACAAGCACAAAAAACGTTGCGGAAACCTGGAAAGCATTTCTATCAGAAATTAGAATGGGTATTAATACGTATATACCAAGTAAATTTATTAGCGATAATGGGGAACCAAGGTGGTATAATCGGCAGGTTAGATGCGCCCTCAGACACCAAAGAAAGCTTCACTCGAAATTTAAACGCATCAATAACTGTAAGTCACCGGAGGAAGTAATTTCAATTTCACTTAAGTACAGAGATTGTCGGACTAAGACTAAAAAGGTTATGCGCAAAGCACTAACAGACTTCAAGAAAAAGACTCTTAGTGAACATCTAAGTGAAAATCCCAAATGCTTTTGGTCATATGTTAGAGAAGTTCAAGGTCGACGCCCAACCGTAGCCCCCTTAATAAACGACCAAGGAGAGGTAGTTAGCGATAGCACAGATAAAGGAAATTTGTTAAACTTATTTTTTCAGAGCATATTTACTACCGAAGACGTGAGAGCGAAGGTCGTGGTGCCCGAACCAGGCAAGGAAAAAATGAACGATAAAGTCATATTAGCGAAAGGGATAGCTCAACAGCTTAAAAATATCAAGTCAAATAAATCTCCGGGTCCAGAAGAGATACCAGCTAGAGTATTCAAAGAGTTAGCACTGGAAATAGCACCTTATCTCGAAATAGTTTTCAATAAGTCACTTAGTCATGGCGTTGTACCTAAGGAATGGAAATTAGCCCTTTTTTTCAACTTCAAAAAATAGGTTTTGGCCAGGTTTTTGGCGTTCTGAACCACTGTGCATTGGTTCAAAAGACGGGTTGAATATTTTTGTTAGAGTGATTTTTTGGTTGTTTCTGAAGTAACCAGTTGACTGTGGAGAAGGGATATATATTTCAGTGTTATCGGGTTCACAACCATTGCACAGTATTTCAGTAATTGCAGACCATTTTTGAGAAACTTATTCGCGGCCAGTTGTCTCGTGGCCGCGGCCAGTCGGCCGTGGCCAGATGTCCCATTCCGCCTCTGCACACCCCTTTCTACGCCTCTGCTAAGGGGTATCAATTTAACCCTATTATTTTAACAGATTTAGCTAGTTAAAAAATATTTGGCAGGTAAATTAAAATTTTTTAGTACAGTCAAGCATCACTAATTCGTAATTCGTTATTCCGAAACCATCTGTAATTCAAAAAGACTGATTTCCAACCAGGGCCATCGAGAGCTAAGGCGGGCCCCGGTGCAAAGTACATGACGCCCCCCCCTTGTGTTTGTACATTAAAACTTCCTCCAACTGGGGGGTTACGTTCTACAAGGATGCCGCGTTGCGCAATCCACGTTGGAGGAATCATTAAATTTATGTGAATAATAGGGTTCGGTTCAGAGATCGAAAAATTGTATACTGAAGACGTTTTCTCATATAACATATTTTTTGCTTACATTGCCTTGAAACTAATTGTATACAGTAGTATTACATTTACAAAAAAATAATAACATTTAAAAATAAATTTAAAATAAATTCTGATATAATTCTACTTTCAGCTGGTCTTTTGGGGCCCATGTTGATGAGAAAACAATAGTAAACACAGGAAACTTCGAAACACGACAAAAGAATAAAAACGCTTATTTACGTTACACTCTGACTCACAATCGAAGGGATTCCCTGTTGCATTCTCCTTCCCCTCCCTTTAACCCGGACCACTTTAGAAGATCCTTTCGCATTGTTTTGTTTGCTAATCTCGAAGGACTTCCCCGTTGCGCTGTCCTTCCCCCCTCCATTTTCCCCGAAAAACTCAATATTTACTTTAGAAGTTAACTTTTTTTTATTCTACCACTCTTTTTGCCGCCCCTTGGACCGTGCCGCCCGGGGCGTCCGCACCACTCGCCCCCCTCTAGCTACGCCACTGCCTGGCAGAAAAATCATTAAACGCCATCTTCACAACCATAGCTAATTCAGAAACGTCTAATATGTCTGTCGACTCATCCAGTTGTAACGAGAAGAAAATACATTTTTGTAAGACGCTTGCAAACTCCGATTTCATAGTAGTTGCAAGAACTTCGATTCTTCTTGTAACTGTACTTGTTGATAACTGAATCGTGTTTATCGCTGAAGTGATTTTATTTTTAAAATCTTCGAAAAGTGAATCAGCAACTGTTAACATGGCTTCAAAAGGTTTTTTCTTCTTTTGGCCAACAAATGCGAAATTTTAAACGATGCAATCGTCGCTCTTTTTGATTGCTGAACTGGTACAGTAAAAATGCTTTGCTGTTTAGTTATAATAGATTTTGTGTCAGAAATTTTCTTTTTCCTGATCTTAGAGTTTACCAGAAAACTAGCATTAAAATTACCATGGACCATATTGAAGTGTCTTTCAACATTACGTTTATTTGGAAGTGTGACATTAACATTGCACAACAAACAAACACAGTTTCCTTTAAAATAAGTAAAACAGAATTCTTCTTCCCAGTCAGCATTGTAATTATGTGTCCTCAAGTTATATGGTAAGTTGTTCGTTCCAAAGTTCTATTTTCTCTCTTGTAATACAACTTATTGATTTTCTGGGAGTTTTCAGTGCCTGTTTATTTTGTTCTCTTTTCGGACGGCAGACGACTGGTAAATGCTTTGCAGGTGCCATGGCGCCTGTGATCGCGGCGTTGCCGACCCCTGGTCTACTGTATAGCATCTGCTTACATAAAATATAGGTGTTTGCACTGCTCTTGTAGCTGTAATGGTCCGTTAATTTTCATTCTATTAGGTACATTCTATTGTACAACCATATATCAAGATCAATTATTGCATATGTTAAGTTATTGTTACATGCAGAAGATATTTTCCCAGAATTTGTCATCTAGCAACTCTACTCTACTCTAAGGTAGTAACTATAGGAGAATTACATGGGTTCTAAGCACGTGATTCATCAAATTATGTCAAAGGAATAGGAAGCCAATGGTTGGAGTTTCTAGAGTCTAAGTTGCAAGAAATCTAACTATATATTAATTTTACGTTGACGTCTGTAGACATTTGTGTAAAATTTATGTTGACATATTTCTCGAGAACCGTTCATCGTAAAGATATGTGGTAAACAACGTTTTGTTTCTACTGGCTATGAGGTCCCTGGAAAAATATTTTCATTTTCTAAAGTTTCCCAGGTTCGAATCCAGGAGACAGTTATATTTTCCCATAAGTTTACAAGGGATTTTCGATTTTTCAGAATGCAAGGTTTTTTCCTTCATTCATTAAAATATGTAAATATGGACCGATTTTCTTCTTTTTTGCTTTATTCAATGGCTAAAGCTCTATACCACCTTATTCTTGTGATGTTTACACGTTATACGGTCGAAGTTTTCAGAAATACGCATTCTTTTTCGAACTTTTGCGGATTTTTTGTACTCATTCCGGGCGTTGCCAAGGAGACTCTCATTGTTGCCTCCGATTCATTTAATGCCAAATAAACCTTCAAATAGACGAAAGAAAAAGGTTATTTGCTTCAAACTGTTGTTTGAGCATCGAAATTAATGAAACATAGCAACGTAAATATTTATGGATAATTATTCTGTTGACTACGTATGGGAAGCGTTTCTAGCTGTGTCAATAACATGTGTATAACAAACAAGCTCCCAGCGCATTGAGTTTTATTTTAAATTGTGTATTTAATTTGTTTTTTGTTTTGTTTCATCATTTGAATGCTAGAATCTTACCTTTTTGTAAGTAGAACCATCATATTACACATCTGTAATCCTTATTAACTCAAATAGGCTCACTCATAACATAAAAATTAGATGAGAATAGGGACTCACGTTACTTTGTAAACACATTATATGGTTATCTTCTCTTTATTGATAATCTAAATAAACGGTTTCATTGACGTCGCCTTTATAATAGGTCCTGTAAGAAGTTAAAAGCTGTCGTTGATAGACACTTGAAGTAAAGCAACTGTTTGTGAGTTTGTCTATAAGGGTGCAACAATAATCATTGGAACTAAGGTAAGGTGGAGCTATTAGCCCAGCTACAGCTTCCAGAGAAAGGAAGAGGAGCCAGAGATCAAAGGAAGAGTATTGTAAGAAAGAGAGAGAAAGAGATGCGGAAGCTCATAGGGTTGCCCGTGTAGATGAGGAGCAGAGAGTACAAGAAAGACAAAGAAATAGGGAAACAGGTCAAATGAATAGGGAACAAAGATCTAACCTAGGGCCAAGCTATTAAGATTATTTGCATTTCATTTATTTCATTAATTATTCAATAAAAATTATTCTAAACCTTCAGTTTATTTAAATCGCATTGAGGATTGGAGATCCGGGGCTGCCCTACTAGTCACAATAAATAGCTCATTATTCTTTACACAGTTTACAGTAATTGAGAGTTTAATGTATGATCCATATCTGCTGCAACATAAACTGCATTACAATTTTTGTTTCTAATTACAGACAAAATAAATCACTATACTAGTTATATTTTTATTTATTTAAAATATTTTTAGAATTATGTAACTCTGAACTTTTTTCTCCAGATTAGACCAGCCATACATTTCTGACTTTCTCAAGGATTTGTTAATAGGACTTTCTGAATGCAGTCTCTTGGAAGGCATTTGTATCACAAACTGTAATAGTGAGGAAAATAGTCACCTAAGAACAGGAAAAATTCTTGATGAAATTATTCTGAAATTGATAAATAAGTGCCCATTTCTTCATTTTCTACAAGTTCCCTTACCAAATGCAACTAAGACAACATGCAATAAATTGAAAAATTGGATAAAGCCCAAGTAAGTATTTGATTAAAACTCAGAGAATTAATTTTATTAATTATATAAATTATATAAATGTGGTTTTCAACTGTTACTATTTAACCTAAATTAAAATTAAATGTCTAGATGTATATACTGTGTATAAAGCATCCATAAACTCCCAAACAATGAGTTAATTCCATCATTACAAATACCTTCTTCTCCAGAAAACTGGCTATTTTAAAAATACTCCCAAACTATATCTTCTTGTGCATTCATCTTCTGTTATTAAACAAAATAGATTCTATCACCATCACCACAGACAACCATAAGTCACATTTCATCCATCTTTGCCAATATAAAAGTTAATGTTTTGTTAATTTGGTAAGGGAAAAGAGGATGACAATTTAACAAATGCCAGAAATGATAAACCTATTTTATTCTTCCTTATTTGGTATTTTATATTTCTTTATTTGATATTTTCAGTTATAATATTACTGTGTTTGCTATGTAGGAAGTGATTCTGAATTTTTCATATCTAACCGGGCCCTATATACGGGGGGGTTTAAGGGGTTCAAAGCCCTTACAGATTGGCTTGAGAATTCTCGTGAAATTGTTGTTATTTCACATTCTCGTTTCTCGAGATTCAATGTGTAGGAACAGTGAAGACTCGTTCAATGAAATATATCTGTCAGCAGAAAGTATGTTGCACAACGTTGCAAGTGAAATGATCAAACCTAGAGTAGTTGGAAGACAATCAAAACGTGAAAATGCCCCATCAAGTGATGCTAATGAATATTATCGATGTAATTTATTTATACCTTTTATTGATAACTTTTTAAATGAATTAAAGGATCGTTTCTCAGCACATAATAAACTAATAGCTAAACTGCAGCTACTGCTTCCTAATAAATGTAAAAATACAAAGCCAGAAATATTCCAACAAACTTGTGAAATTTATGGTGAAGACTTTGGAAGACTTAATTCAGTGATCCTAAGTTGCTCTCTGATGCTTCACAAGTAATGAAGCAATTTTTGTTAACGCAATGTTCGGTAACATGATGGTGGCAGGACAAAGAACAACAGCAAGACAGAGGTGCAATATGTAAACAAAGAAACACCTCATCTGGGTGAGACATCACACTACTTCGCTGCTACTTGACACCACATTGTTAATTTGATATTCAAAGAATTATAGAGATGCAACACATAGTCTTTTTTGGATTCTTTACGTGGTACTAAATGGATTAATACATACTGATAAAAAAATTGTTTTACTACACCTGATAAACTGGGATCAACTTATAAACGAGATATTCAAAAAAATCAGATGTGGCCAACACGTGACTTTCTCCATATTTGGGGTATAGATATTTAAATTATTATGAATAGCATTATAAGGCAAAATTATTATTGCGTATCGTAAAAGAATACAGTCGGCCTTATTGCCATAAATTAGGTATATTCTGAATATGTTTACAGAATTCACCGCCACATGTTGGTGGCGCTGTATCCTGGAAATTAAGAAAAAGCAAAATATCTCCGAAATGGATGGTTCTACAAAAATTTGTTTCAAACAAAACCTGGAAAAAATATTATTCTCTACAACTTTGGTCCTTACGAAGATTACCAATAACGTTTTTAAAGAGATATTTGTGGAAACCGAAAAAACATTATTTATAAATAATTCCTAAACAATAACTGCTATGGAAAATTCTTTCAAATGAAAGTTGTAGTAAATTACATTCTCTATAACCTTGGTATAGAATTGTATATACAATAATGATGTTTTAATGGAGAAATATCGCAAAAACCGAATCAGGTTTCGAATAAACCTCGACTTCCGGTTAACCGGCATCGTCCAAAAACTAATCAGTTCTTTGTGCTCATGCTAAAGTGTTATATATGAAATTTGGTATTAATATGACAAGTACTTTTTGAGTTAGAGCGCCCACAATCACATACATCCACACAGAAACACACACAGACATCATTCCAAAAATAGTTTTTTAAACGTGTTCTAGGGACCTCAGAACGTATATTTCCGTTGAAATCTTGAAGTCGATTTTTTTTGTGATCACAATACTTTCCCATTACTACGTATGGAGAAAGAAAAAACAAAAGTTTTTGTTAAAAAAGTTGTGATCGACCTATACATGAGTATATACATTAATTTATATTCGTTGAACTCAGTTATCTTTAATAACATACTTAAAACCTTTTACAATAATTCTTTATATACTATGTTGAGGGCCTTTTCGCAAAAGGCCATTTAAAACTTTTGATATACGTATTATTAGAATACAACATTTCTTGCAAAACCAGAACTACCGTATCTGCCCGAATAGAAGCCGACCCTGGGTTTAAGCCAACCCCCCAAAAATTTTCACCATTTTTTGCCAAAAACGTAAATTTGATAGATTTTATGCTGAAGTGTGCCGGGCATTCATGCACGGCTTAGAATACATTATTCAAGATCGAAGAAATGAGTGGGAAATGGTCTAGTTGTTGACATTTTGAAATATTACTCCAATTAATAATTTCGCATTTCTGAATAATGTTCCACATTCAGTGACAATAATTTCATTCATCTTCATTTTCACTAAGGTCAAATATAGTAATAGCAATCTTGCCAAGATAATTTTTCATCCAAGTCTATTTCCAATGAAATTAGCATTTACATTACCTTAAGAAATTGCATTTTTATAATTATACACGTTCCATGTAAAGTTTTACTGTTCATTAACAGCTGAATTTTGCAGTTCAAGCCATTGCTCATATCTTCAGAGCAGATCTCTCTTTATTTACTGATATTCAAACAGTTGAGCATCAAAAGCTGTCAACGCATTTGCGTAACCATCTGCAAATCACATGACCCCTCAAATAATGTGAAAAACCCAGTCTTAAACAGTAACAAAGCACAGGTTGTGCTAAATTCAATATTCTAGCCATTATTATTTATTCATTAATATTCATCGTAGGTCAAATATTTACTTTACGAAATATATAGTACTATCATGAGAGACGTGCTGCCATCTATGAGTGACTACGAGATTTAACCATAACCCAAATTTTCCTCGGACTCACATTTAAGCTAAGGGGTGATTTTTTCATGATAGATTTTGACAAGAAACATCGTCTTGTATTCGGGCAGATACGGTATATCTAAACGTATGTTTGGATTGTGATTATTTTGTTGACTTTCGCCATATGGTCGGTTGAAAGGTAATTATTTCATATTAGTTCATGTAAAGGTGCTTGTGGCAGGGGAAGTATAGAAAGAGAATCATCATCTCATGGGAAAGAACATATGAGCAAATGTGATGTCGGAAAGGTCATCGTGGTGTACCTACTTCATGAGTTGCTTTAATAGATGGTATGCCACTGTTTCTAAGAGTTTACAGCTAATAATCAGGTGTACATATGTGTGATTCCTGATGAAAACTAAGCAAGACAGCGGGTGAGAAGGATGACCTAAGTTTGCCTCCCGCAACGGGTTTCAAAGAGTGGGTGAGGAGATTGAGTTCCTGCAATGGGTTTCCATACCCAACCAGGAGTATAAAGTTGTCCTACTAATGTAGTTACACACAGTTTTCAAGAAGTTGAACACTTAAGTACAGTAGAACTCCCAGATATTGATAGGGAAAATCTCACTTTTAAAATTAATCCTGTAATGCCTAACAGTAACTTTCAGTCCAGGTTAAAGGCAGGAAATTTGTAAATGCTGCATCAAGAAATTCACAACTGTATGTTTTTAATAATTTATATATTAAACCATTTTTCTCAGTACATAAAATGATTATTCATAAACAATAAACAATGATACACTTTTCTAAATCTATACACAAACTTTCATCAGCACCATCAAGCGTTGAAAAACTGAACTAAAGCCATTTTCTAAGATTAAAAATTTTTTTAGCTTAAACTAATAAATATGGAGTTTTCGGATTTTTCTCTTCAATGAATTTTGGAAAATGACCAACATGCAAAATTTCAAGTTTCTAGGTAAAGCAGAAATGCCCAAGACTTGATTGGACAGACATACAAACTTTCTGCCTTATTAATATAGATTGTGATTGTTTTAATTACTGCTGGAATGCCCCATTTAAATATGGTTGAAAAGTATTAACTTTTGATATGGTAAGATAGAATACTGCCATGCATCCATTGTCAAACCATGGCAAAATTTATGATTTTGCAAGCAACATTTAGTAAATTCTTGTGAGATGGAGCTAAAAATGAAGTACCGTATATACTCGTGTATAGTACGAGTTTTTACGACCAAATTTTTATTGCAAAAATTGGGGATCGTACTATACACAAGTAATGCATTTGAGGATTTTAAATTCATGTATCTTCACAGGCATTTTCGGTGAAGTTATGCCACCCGCACGCATTCTAATGGTAGGCTAACCTTAACAGTGAGGTCCTTTATCGTTGTTATGTTGCTTCGTGAAAAGTAGAATCTTTTTCATATATACAGCTTCAAATTCACAAATACTTGATATAAGTGATGATTTACGGGTACTTCCTTTCTGGAATTTATGTATGTACGTCTTTGTTTGCGTCTTTTTACAAGGGATGGATTGGAACGAGTTGGACTAAAAGTATCGTAGACGGCGTAACTTCATGGAATTTCGACATCTCGGAAAAAAGAAATTACTTTGTAATATTCCAGTCTTTATTTTTTCTTCAATCACACACCGATCGGTTTCCACTACAAAGTCATTCTAAAGGTGTTACGTCGGTTAGTAACACCATTAGAATGATTTTGTAGTGGAAACCGGTGGGTGTGTGATTGAAGAAACAATAAAGACTGTGGAATATTACAAAGTAATTTCTTTTTATCCGTTATCCCTACCTATTAAATAGATGAGCGGGTGGAACCATTACGTACGCGGAACGTAATCCGGACGTATTAGAATTGAAACGATTTTATTTCATCTTGTGCAATCATGATTCATATCACTTTTTATTAAATGTTTTAGAAGTAAGATACTTAACTTATCCGAATTTTAGTGTACTCGCAAGAAATACTATTTACGACATTTACGGCCTATTCTATGGTGGTGTGGAAAATCAAGGTTGTGCGATATATCTCGCTCGTAACCATCGAGCTATCGAAACGAAATATATCGACCATGGTGAAAAGCTGGGGTCGTACTATAAACGAGATATATGAAAAAATCAGGTTTGTTCACCAAAAAATCAGGGGTCGTACTATACATGGAGTCGGCATATACACGAGTATATACGGTAACTCTTATGCAATTCTGAAGTATTGAATACAAATTTAAATCAGAAGAGAGAATGTGATGGCATGATTCTCAGAGGAGCTTAGCCACTTATATATGGTGGAAGATGTTGGCTAACAGTGATTCTAATAACTAAAATCCACTATATTTATTTGAATTGACTTTTAATGATTTTATTTAATTGTTTTAAGTGATGAAAGAGAAGAAAATCTTAATTATTTTCTTCAAGTGACTTCATAGTTTGCTAAAAACATTTTTTTTCAATGGTAATGTTTGCATGTATCAATATTTTTGAGCAATGAAAGTTAATTTTTGTTGATTATTGTTTTTTTTTAATTTCAAAATCTACTAGATTGACTCCTGCCAAAGCTGTTCCTGTTTTAATGGAATTTTGTTCAAGACTGACAATACCTGAAAGCACATTTCATGCTTTTCCTCCTGATTTTGTTCGCATTGAACAAATGCTGTGGCATTCAAAAGTTGCTCTAACCCCTCCTGTAATATAAGTTTAACTTTTAATTTTCTAAATTGGTATCTTTCTATCACTCATATTTAATGGAACAATTTTATGCAATTGCAACAATATGTTGTTTGTAAATGTGGTATCATGCAGTCATATTGCCACATTTTTTGTTTGCCAAGTAATCCCTGAAATTTTTATCATAAAGAATGAAAAGTTTTCTCTTTCTCCAATTTAATTCCATGGATATGGGACAGACTGACCAAAATCAAATTTCATATAATACTATTATACCTGTTACAGCTTTGCTTGTAATTTAACCTGTACTTAGAATTTACCAAGTAATGGTAGTAAAGCAACCAACGAACAGATTGATTTTTATGAAATATCGGCTGCAATGAAAATTGTGCAATTGTAATTGTGCTCATTGGTGAAGAATTAAAAGAAAATGGACCAAATCATCATGATCACCCTTTTAATATGTATGTATGTAAACTATAAATAAAGTATTTTTTCTGAAACTGAAGGCAACAAGAAAAACCTATGCATGTGCATAATTTATCATTATTTAATGTTTGCTTTAAACTGATTTTTTTCTTCAAAAATAGAAATATAATAAAACATTTAGAAGTCATGTTAATTTTTTTCTGCTCCTACAGCAAATCTTTTCTTGACAGTGACAGATTTGGACATCTTCCATCCCAAAGCCAGTTAGTTTTGCTGTCTCCTATTTATATTAAAAATTAATAAAAATTTTATTTTCCATGGCAGTTTTTATTTTAATTTTAAATTAAATTTAGATTTAAAATAGAAGAAATGTCATAAAATTGGCATAAAAACTAAAGATTTCAAAGTTTAAAAAATTAGTCCTCTCCAAGCCATGATTTATTGCAGTTCTTGCGCAAGGAGAAAATTCGATTACTTAAAATGTATGATATCATAGGAGAGATGAGAACTTGTGAGTAGCAAGATATAAATTTCACTGTATTATAATTTCACTTAATGTTCTCTCTCCTGCCTGGCTGAGTAATGTTCTTGTAAGACATTTTTACTTCAGGTGTCAGGTGGGGACTATTGCCTCTGGAATGTAATGGAGGACAGTGGGAGTGAATTTTTAAATACAAGAAAGGTAAAAAATGACTTATGTCAAAGATAAAAACATTAATACTCTGTGTTAAGAACAAAATTGATTGAAAGTTTTATTGAATCAAACTTGAAATATGATATGGCTTCCCTGTCTGAAACATGAAATATGGATGTTGAAAGTGATTTTTACACTCTACAGTGCATTGTGGTTGAAGGTAAGTTTCAGTTCACATACATGGTGTTGATACAAAACATATTAACACATATTAGGAAATGTAAAAAACCTTGGTTCGCCAATAATATTAAACAAACAAAGGAATGACTTTTCTTGGTTCATTCAAAGCCCTAGGTCAACTCTTCAGAAGACAGGAAATCAGACCATAGTAAAGTATCCAGAGTGTATAAAAAAGCATATGATCCAAGCAAATGATACATTTCATCAAGAATTCAGATAATCTAGCATGAGCGACTTGGAAGGTCATCAGCAATGAGAAAAATCGTAGATCCAGTGGTCAAACCATCGATATCTTGCCATATGACCTGAATGAGTTCTTCATTAATGCTCTTTAGGCACTAGTAGGAAATATGCTTATGCAGATCCAGTTTAACTACTAACAAGTGGAGGCAATAACATTAATATTGAAATTCGTAAAACCCTTTTAGGAAGTGAAACTAGAACTAAAATATCAAATATATCTCTCGGCGTTTTTGCCAATGGGCCTTTGTTTAAAAGATATTAACAAAAATTAAAATCAGGTTTAACCCTTAACTTGTGAGGAGAATTTTCTGGGACGTTTGTTGTGAGTGAGGTCTCAGAGACTGCTATTGAATTTTTCTTGCTCAAGGTCACACAAATAACACAGCTTAAGATTATGTATAGTTGTACTTTAATACATCTGATACATGGTACAAATTTAAATACTTCCATAAATCAAAGTATATATCTTAGGTTATCATGTGACCCTCATAAAGGGAAAAAGAATTTATTCACAGTCCGTCATTTCCAGTGACTTGTAAAAAGGAAAACGTACAAATTGTGTCAAAGCAATGTATAGTGAATAACAAATACATGTGACTGATGGACTAAAACAGTAAAACAGGATAGTTTCAGCGTTTTTAGGAAAACTACAGAATGGAAAAATACTGATTTTTTTATTCCTGTATAAAAAGATCAATACAGTAGACTCCCGATTATCCGGGCAGGTTGGGAACTAAAGTTCCACGGATAATCGAAACCCCGGACAATCCGCAAAATGAAAGAAAAACTCGAAAATATAACTTAAATGTAAATTTAATTACAAAAATATTAATAAATACATACATATGTATTTATAGAGGTACATAGTTTATGCAAACACTATTTTCTGAAAAAGGAAAGCAAAGAAGTTTGCTTTTTCCCTTGGTTGGCCTTCCTACGTATCGTAGTGCGTAAATTACGCAGCATCATCTTATCGGCAAGAGCGACGTCGTCTTCTTGCTCAGCGTAGTCAAGTAGAGCCTCGACGTGAGACAAAGTGGCACTGTGACCGATTTTGTTTGTCGGCAGCATATCCTCTTCTGGGTCTTCATTTGGGGTTGGGCTCGATTCTTCTTCGTTCATAACCCGTCATACTATTTCATCATCACTCAACATTTCATGACCTGTCAAATTTTTGTCTGAATTAAACCACTCAAAAACTGCTTCTTCATCTAAAATTTCAAAGCCACTAATCTGTCGTAAATTATTTAACACTTCGGGCACTCCTTGTCAGTATTGTTGTCGTCACCAAGAAGTTCTTCACCATTTCGCAGTATTTTTCGAAATGATTTTTTTAATGTTATGCCTGTGATCGATGTCCATGCCGTCGCAATTTCATAAATCGCATCCAACACTGTTAATTTTTTCCAAAATGTCAATAAATCACTACCTTCCATAATTAATTTATGCAACAAGATTCTTTTGTAAATCACTTTAAAGTTTTGAATCACTCCTTGGTCCATCGGTTGGATCAACGCTGTCACATTTGGTGGCAAATATTTCACAAAAATGTTCCCACCGTCTGATTTTAAAATTTCTTCGCTTGGGTGACTGAGGGCATTGTCCAAAAGTAGAACCGCTTTTTGTGGCAGATTAAGTGATTTCAAATGCTGACGAACTGATGGAATGAATTTTTTTGTAAACCAGTCTAAAAATTTCTCGGTCCATCCAAGCTGATTTATTGTTGTAGTAATGAACAGGTAAATTAGAAGCTTCAATTTCTGAAAAAGCACGAGGTTTTTTTGCAGTTCCAATTACACAAGGTTTCAAAAAAAGAGTTCCAGCAGCATTCCCACAACACAAAACTGTTAACCATTGTTTTTGATCTTTGTGACCCGAAGCACTCCTTTCAGTTTCATATGCTAATGTTTTGTTTGGTAAACACTTCCAATATAGACCGGTTTCATCGGCGTTGAAAATTTGTTCCGGTATGAGACCTTCTTTTTCAATGAATTGCCGAAATTGATGCTTAAATTCGATAGCCGCAGGTTCATCACAACTCAGTTTTTGGCCTTGAACAGCTATTTGCCTAATGCTGTGTCGCTGTTTAAATCATGTCAACCAACCAGAGGATGCGGTGAAATCTTGTAATTTCAACTCGTCAAAAAAATACTTAGCTTGAGCAGTGCAAATTATCCCAGAGACCGGAATCCCCTGTGCCCTTTGTTGATTGAACCATAAAACCATGGCTTTATCCAATTCATTGTAAGTTGAAGTTTTCATCGATTTTCATTTTGACATGCCACCCGCACTATCGGAAACTCCGGCAAACTCGATCAATTTAGCCTTATTTTTTATCAAATCGCGTACAGTTTGTTCACCAACATTGTACTCCTTCATTAAAGTTGTCACTTTAGCACCTTTTTGGTGTTTATTGATGAGCTCGAGTTTTTGTTCTATGGTAAGAACAGTCCTTTTTCTTTTTAACATGATGGGTATAACTTGACTTAACTTTATAACTTTAAAAATAACCGAAATAAAAACACTCCGAAAAAAACTACAAATGATCACGTTCCTTGTATAGAGAACACTGCAGATGCAGTACAGCGTCACACACAAACACATACAAATTCGTTTAACTGTCTACATTGTCAGATCTCATTTTAATTTGCTACTCTTTCATTACATCTGCCTCCCTTCCCCTCCTCTTCTAACATATCCCCTCTTACAACCTATTCACATTACCTACGTTGTAACTATCATTACCTCCGCCTCCTTTCCGTATTCTTTCATTAAGTATACATGCTCTGCGGCTCATGTTTTGTTGGATTATATACAAATTTTGAAAAAATGGCTCTTCTTGTCAAAAAGGTTGCCGGCCCCTGCCCTAACTCATCCTCCCTTCCCCTCCTTCCTCGACCCCACCCTCCTCTCTTATTCCTTCCCCTCTCACATCTGATTTCACATTCATACCTTACTGTGGTGAAGACGGCTTGACCGAAAATTTCGCGTAATTTTTGTGTACATCTTTCACTTGTTTGTGTGCTGTGTTTATAAATAGGCTACATATGTATATTGTGAATTTCCGCCTGCCGGATTTCCATAACAAGAATATATATTTACGCACAAATAGACACACACTTAAGCTTATAGGGACCCCGGTTAATCGGCAACCCGGATAATCCGCCCCCGGTTAATCGGGAGTCTACTGTATATACTGATTTTTGCCTAACGCAAAAATGTTCTTGAAAAAAAAATTTCTTTGAATTCTTGAAAAAAAATTTTGTAGCTACACTTTCTTTATCGTGTCTTTTCACAAATCCTCTTGTGCACATGCATTACAGATCTTTTTCATGCACTCTAGACAGACAGGCTTCTTGCAGAGGTAGCATAGGTAAGCAGTTTTTCTCTTTTAACAAGGATCACAAAGTGAACAGGTTTTTCTTTTTTCAAGTTTTTCTTCTTGTGTGTGAGGCATTTCTTCTTTAACTCTAAGGACTCTCCTAATGCAGGCTCTTAATTCACGATTTATTTTTAGATTAGTGACTTCTTTCTAGATGTGGTTTTACAAGACTGCTTGCTAAATTCTTCATAAAATCCAGCCTACTTATTTCTGGATTGTCTTTATAGGAACTGTACAAGATACACATTCACAGCACTTATATCCAATATCCTATGGAAAACAGCCATGGACCATCTTCTTGTTCGTCGATTAGTGCAATAATTGGCACATTTTTCATCTAATGAGTCTACTCCTCCTTTGGTAAGGTTGTAGTACTCGATGATTTCTGACTTATGTGTATCTTCAACAATGGTTTTTCCATGATGCATAGAAGACACTAATACCACTGCTTTACTCCTTTTTGGCACATAAGATGCTAAAGTAATTTCTTTAGTGAATCAAAACAGGGATTCAATCTCTCTAGTCTTGTTAGGGAGAAACTCCTTCGGAATTTCTTTTTTGTTTTTCTTCACCGTTCCAACATGTCAATCCTCTCTCTCTCAATAACTGAACTAGTTCAATAGACGTGAACCAATTATCTGCTGTGACATTGCGATTAGTTCCCTGAATGCATTTTGTCAGATGCAAAACTGCATGTGTCAGCTTGGAAAACTTTCTTTCGTCAATTGAAAGAGTAACTCCATCCAAATTTTTACCTACGTAAATGTAGCCATTGTAGAAATATCCATTCCTGGCATCTGAGAGGCACATCAATTTTATGCCGTACTTGGCGGGTTTATTTGGCATGTACACCTTGAACTTGCAATGACCACGGAAACTCACCAACATCTCGTCCACACAGGCAGCAGTTTCTATAGTGTATACGGCTTGACAGTTATTCACAAACTTCACAAATACTTCTGAGATGGCGGCTACTGGATTTCCTCTACGATTTTCCTTAGTAACAGGACTGTCAAATCTGAGCATGGAAAGTAGTAAATTAAAACTATGCTCACTCATTACACACCTAAATATATCTCTCCCCGTGCCGTCTGTAGCAAACATTGATCTAGTGCTTTCATGGTTTGATTTGAAAGCCGCAGAATAAAACAAGAGACCAATAAATGCTCTCATTTCAGTGATGTCTACGTCACGCATAGCAGTACATTTCGGGTCTTTGAACTTCTCTCTTGCACTCCTAAATTTTGTATTTGTCCATGTCACAACATCCTGCAACATATCCTCCGTTACTAAAAAGTTCCATACCTGATCAGGATCGGATCGGCTTCCAACACGTGCATGAGCTATTATACCAGGTAGATGAATGACGATGTTATGCTTTTGCGTCCTGCTTCTACTCGTGAATGGCTCACATGACCATTTGTATCTGTTTTTTTCCGTAGTATGCCTTTCGAGGAGTCTCTTTCCCATTACCCTCGTCTTCTCCTTCCTCTTCTGCCTCACTAACGTCACTTTCGGAAATTTCAGAATCCGTACTATTGTCACTGTTTATCACATGAAATTCCTCATCACAGTCACTCTAAATGTCACTCGCATCTTCATCAAGCTATGAAAGTACAGTACTTTCAAATCCATGGTCTTCTACGTGAGTTAAATGAGAAGGTCCCCTCTGCATGGCTAATGTGTAACACAAACTGTGAGGTGCGGTCTGAGAGACCGCCCATAAACTTGGTGACGCTATCAACCGCACGTGTCAGCAGCTAGAGCAGTATTGAGCTGTGTGGAGACTCAAGATCACAAGCGAGGAAGGTAGACAAAAGATTAAGCGGAAACACAGAACTGAAGTGGGTGAAATAAAACTTGAAAACATTGTAGCAGTCTCACAGACCGCACCTCACAAGTTGAGGGTTTAGCATGGAAGTGTTATATGCTATTAACCTTAAGTTTACAATCAGAAGTGGCGATAGCAGATTGGGTAGAATGAATGTCTAGTTAATCGGATGGGCTGGGGTTCAATCCCAGCTGCCAGCATTTTTTTTCAGAAATGGTCTGTATATGTATTTTAACTAGTAAAATTGTATTATTATTATTGTTTTTATTGTATTTTCGTTTTTTCCCCATATTTTTTGATTATTTTTTGTCTTTTTTACGTACTTTTTTGTACTTGATTTATTTGCATTTTCTGCATATAATTATAGCTTGCAATTAGTATAGTTAATTCTGATCGGAGTGTACCTCTTCTATCTCACTTACTTCTACAGCACTACAACACTTCGGATGATACAATTAAAAGAACAAGGTAATTGTTCATAATAAACATTTCATAAATGTCGTATTAAAGAATTGATATTTAATAAACAAATAATGATTATAACATTTTAAACTATATTATTTATTTATAATTACAAGTGAATGTGTGCTTGCATTCTGCAAGCATTTTGTTTCACCTTAAAGTAAAAATAACAACCAAAAAATAATTGCAACGCATAAGTTTTCATCTTGGCTCCGAATTACGTGATTTCTGTTTTGAAAATATTGGGGTATAAGCAACCCCTAAAATTCATAATTATAAAACATTTATAGATTTTTAGCATTTCTTAGGAAAGCCTCACATTTACCCAAAATTTCATGAATGTAGCACCTCTAGAAGTGCATTTATATGAATTTTATTGTTTAAAATTTATGAATTTTTAACATCCACAATATAAAACTTTTAGGAAATTTTCAATGTTATTTACCACCAGAACATTATATCCTAAGTCTGTTAAAATTTTCAGCTTCCTGGATCTTAAGAAAGTACATAAACATTAGTCAATTTTTTAAACATTTAAGAATTTATTACGTCCGAACGAATAAAAATTTTCAAATTTCTATATTCCCGTTTTCATTATTTGGCAAATTCTACATGTAGAAAACATTTAAGCTTCATAGCTTATTTAGAAGTACCTAAACCATGAAATGTTAGTAAAATAGTTTATAATTTTTACCGGCCAAGAAAATAAACATTCTTG
The DNA here is from genome assembly GCA_036926305.1 of Uropetala carovei. Taxonomy (NCBI): domain Eukaryota; kingdom Metazoa; phylum Arthropoda; class Insecta; order Odonata; family Petaluridae; genus Uropetala; species Uropetala carovei. The sequence goes on from JAXCHB010000115.1 coordinate 908,857, forward strand.
CAATTTTCCAATTATTCCTCTGATTATTTTTTTCGGTTCACCTATGAATTAAATTTCAGCTCTCCAACTATTGTAGTTTGGGCCAGACATTAGTATCCTCCTATATATATATATATATATCCTATCATTCTATAAGCATATCGTATATCCTCTGTAAGAAGAGTCAATGTAGAATGATGTTTTAATTATATGTAGAAAGTGCAAATAAATCAAGTATAACAAGTACGTGAAAAATGGCAAAAAAAATGATCACAAAAATATGCAAAAAAAACAAAAATACAATAAAAACATAATAATAATAATACAATTTTACTAGTTAAAATACACCATTTCTGAAAATTTATGAAAAAAACAGCTGGGATCGAACTCCGGCCCATCCGATTACTAGTCATTCATTCTACCCAATCAGCTATTGCCACTTCTGAGTGTAGCCTTACAGTTAATGGCATATGACTCTTCCATGCTTAAACCTGATTTTAAATTGTTAATATCTTTTAAACAAAGACCCATTGGCAAAAACGCCGAGAGATATATTTGATATTTTAGTTCTAGTTTCACCTCCTAAAAGGGTTTTACGAATTTGAATATTAATGTTATGGCCTCCCCTTGTAAGTAACTGTGCATTTGTCAGTAGAATGTACAAGTTCATGAAGATTACGGAGATGGATGTTAAAAAAATGATTGGAAAAATTAATTCATAATCATGTTATGACACATATGGATGGTATACCACCCTCCTAAAAGCAGTTGGTCATTATGTTCATCATTTGCTGACAGTATATATTAGTTAATCAATGTTTCTTGAAAAATTTAAAGTATCATTAGTTGTCTTTAGTGCTGTTTTTGTAGAAAAAGAGGTGTCGGTACTCCCACCCCCCTCCACCTCCTCTTCCTCCTTCTCTATTGAATTTTTTATGAACTTTTAATAACAAAGTTGATAATTAAAATCAAAATGTTTCAAAATTAAGAAAACTCCTTAACCTTAATTTTGAAACTCCATCTCGCCATAGTCTCCAACCCTTTTTAATTAAAATCAAAATGTTTAACATATATAGAACCTGTTTATTACTTTAGGTTTTAAAGAATTAAAAAAGTGAAAATGTACCGAAATTAGATGGGTATCAACATCACTCTGAAAAAGGGTGCCAGTACACCATACTAGCACGTACCGTCACAAAATAGCACTGGTTGTCCTAATATTTAAGAAAGGAGTTAAATGAGTCTTAGCTGTTACAGGCCAATATCACATTCCTGTTTGTGCAAAAGTTTTTAAACTCTCATTAAAAACCAACTTGTGGCCTATTTTGATGAAAATAGATTCTTCTCAGACAGGCAATCATGGTTTAGAAAACAAAAGTCAACAACATAAGCTATTCACCGAATTGCATATGAAGTATTTAGTGCATTGGAAAGCAAAATTTTGTGATTTAGCAAAAGCATTGAAAAAACGCACATGAGGGTATCCTAGACAGAATTAATTTCCTTGAGTCATATCTAACTCTAAGGAAACATGTTTCAATTGAATAATAAATCATCAAGTACATACTAAAGGAGAAAAGGAACTACAGAGAATGATAAACTAGTGAATACTGGAAGAAAATATGGAATGGAAATAAAAATCAAAAGTTATGAGGATTTGTAAGGCATGAATATAAAAATTGCAAATAAAATACTGGAACAGGTGAAAGAATTCAAATATTTAGGAAGTATGATGCAAAGTGCACAAATGAGATAAGAATGCAGATAGCAATGCCAAAAGCTGCTTTCAATATGAATAGATTTATGCTGAGGAGCAGAAAAAATGACAAAATGCTATGTATGGAGTATATCATGATATGGAGCAGAGATATGGGCTCTTCGGAAAATGGACATGAAATATTTGGAAAGCTTTGAAATGTGGGTTTGGAGAAGGATGGAAAGGATTAACTGGGAAGGTAAGGTAGCAAATGAAAAAGTGCTACAGAGAGTGGATGAAAAAAGAAAAATATTACAGGTAATAAGCAGAGGAAGGCTAATTGGTTAGGACATATACTGAGAAGAGATAGTTTGTTGAAGGAAAAAAGGAAGAGGTAGGAGAAAGATTCAAATTATTGATGAATTAAAAGAAGGTAGAAGTTACGAACAATTGTAGAGTATTGATCAGGATATATATAGTAGATGGAGAGCAGTTTTATTTGGAATAAAGGATCTATCTTAGGACAGAGAACTTAAAAAAAAACAACTAACTAGATTGTTTTGTGTTGTTTTATTTAATGTATTTATAGATTATTTGGAAAATAATGTGCAATTAATTATTTAGTACTGATTATCTTGTCAATATTATAACTATTAGTTAGGTATGCCAGCTGTTTTTGAACCATACTGACTGGTATTTGGGCAGTCTGAGAAAAAGCAGAGGTAATACCGGACATACATGTGTCCTGCATTTTTAGTTCACTTTCAGTTAATTTTATTATTTTAGTTAAAACTGCAAAGGTCCAAATTTTTAAATCTGGATAGATCCCAAATTGCAAATTCTTAATAAAACTTGATTTGTTTAAATCCATACTAAACGTTGTCAAATTAATTGGTCATTTCTAATCAATTGATATTATTATTATTTCAGGAGCAATTATGACATGTAAACAGACTAAAATAGCAGCAAAAAATATAGAAGTTGAATTGCCTCACTTTAACTCACATATAGAAATAGATTTAGTTGCGTTTTAAATTCAGGATTTTAATTTTGGAAATTAATCTGTTTTCTAACTTATATAGTCAAAAATGAGCAAAGAAGAAGTCATCCTTCTAATCAAGCTTGCAATGAAAGTGAACAGAAGGAACTGCCTCTGAAAACATCCCGCAAAAAAGCAAGGAAGAATCTGTATAATTCAGAGTGTGAACAGGAACATCAATTTTCTTGGGTTGTCAAATGCTACAATGACCAAGTAACACCAGATGTAAATTATGCAGTGCATCCTTCACCATAACATATGATGGTGTTAGAACATTTAACACATGCTGTCTCAGAAACATGTAGAAATGTTCAAGCTCTGCTCCCCAGGGAATGTGTTCTTTTGTGGTCACAAAAGACAGTCAGCAGAGTAACTGTTGCTGAGCTGACTCACATTTATCATGGAGGAAGCATCATATTTTTATTGTTGATCATGACTTTGCAGTCAAGGTGATGTAACAAGTATTTCATGATTAAAATTGTCAAAAACATGACTGCTGGACATGCAAAAGCTTCCGTTGTTCTTAACATGGTTCTGTATCCTTTCTCAATGGAGCTTGAATTGAATGATTTGAAGACAGATTTTTGCATCCAAAAAAGGAAATTGCAAATTTTTTCCTGTGGGTGTGCAGTACTTCACCCCAAAAGAAGGTATTATGTGCTTTATAATCTTAAGGCCACCGCACACCGGGCGCTATACTATGAAGATGTAATATAAAGATATATCGGTAACTTTTGTGCATCATGTAATTCAATGTAAGCCCGCAGACCGAAGGAAAAATATAGCGCACTATAAGCTATAAAACCCCGCTATATAGCACGCGTTGTGGTCTTGGCTATTTTAACAAAATATAGCAGAACTGGCGCATGCGCAGAATGCACGGGCGACCACGTGTACAGTGCTCCTAGCGTCATATCAGTGTTTCCCAAATGGTGTTCCACAGAACCCTAGGGTTCCGCGAAGCGTAAATAGGGGTTCCGCGAGAATAACAAGAAGCAAACGCGAAACCATCTTCAGAAGGGGAGAACTGTGGACCGAACCCTTTCTTTAGAATTATATAACGAGCCCGGGCCTGGATTTTAAAATAACTTGGTACATTGGCGTTGTCAAAGCATTTATGCTCGATGAGATCTTGCTTTAGGTAGTAAATATTGGAATTAGTATTTGGAAAGGTCAGATTTAAATACATCCGCACAAAGAATGTAACTATTTTCAATGCGAAAGATAAAATTTTGTCATTCTCCCGGAAGCTAGTTTAGGATTTCGTCTGTAGAACAAAATAATTTGGATTGTTTTCCAACATTCAATGATTTCCTTGAAGAAAACAAACGCAAACTTGAAGAAGAAATTCAGAGCAACATTGTAGATCATCTTTGCAATTTATACACCAACATCAGGAAGTATTTTCCAAACATCAATGACAACAATAACGATTCGAAATCCATTCAGTATAACCAAGAAACCAGAAGGATTATCTGCACTAGATTATGAAAATTTAATCGAAATCACTTCAGATGGCCATTTAATACAAACATTTAAAGAAGTTTCTCTGATTACATTTTGGGGCAGCTTATATCATGAATATTCAGACTTATCAAGACGGGCAATTTGAGAGTTATTACCATTCGCGAGCACATACTTATGCGAAACTGGGCTCTCGAAATACACAGCAACAAAAACAAAATACAGAAATCGACTAGATGCCGTGCCTGATATGCGAATTCAACTTTCCAGCATTAAACCAAATATAAAAAGAATTTGCCAAAAAAAGAAGAAAACTCATTCTTCACATTGAAAATTGCTAACGTAATGTATACAATCAGTCAGTTTTATTTATTTTTCATATTATATCTATTGGTTTATAATAAATGTTTTGTTCATATAAACGATTTTTATCTTTAAATATATGAAAATAAAATGTTGATCACATGACCTACTTCTATTATTATCTTTACTTACTTGTGCTTTGATTTTCACCTTATAAACAAAATAACTGTTTGGGGTTCCGCAACTTCTCTTTCGAGTTGCAAGGGTTCCGTAGCAAAATTAAATTGGGAAACGCTGCGTCATATAGTTGAAGTCTTTACTTAGCAAGTGTCGTGCTGCTTGTTTTTTTCTTATACAGTGTTTGACATGGAAAAATTAATTGAAGATGCATTTGAAGACTTACAGTTTATTAAAGGTCAACTGTGTTGTGTGCTTAAGGAGAAAGGATTGTCATGAAAAAATATTTTTGTGTATGATGCAGAAAATCCTTCAGTCAACTATAGCATCAACAATTCAGTTTCCAGAAATTAGTTAATCCAGAAAAATCAAAATGCAGTGAGACACCTGAAATCTGGCAACCTCAGGGACGGACCGGTGCCGGAATTTAGAATTTGACACGATCTTGGAAGCTTTGTGTCTGTATCTTCATTATAAATAGCAGATTCTTACATAAGAGGAGAACAGATGATAGTGATGAAATTTGGCAAAATGACTGATCATTTAATATAAGCAACAGAAAAAATCTACAATTCCAAAAATTTTTATTTTTAGGCTTTTCCAATCCCATTATTTCATTCCTATCCCCCATAAGAAAAGCATATAAGCCTGTGCAGGACTTCATTGAATTGCATTACTATATTAGTTAACCTCAGCATTGTGACATTTTTCAGGATGTTACTACATATGAGAGCTACATTTGGCAATCTGAAATTGTTAAAATTCCAATTTGTAGAGGCTAATTTTGGCACATCATTGCCTCATAAGAAAAGCACGTAAATCGGTGATATTGTCTTTTTTAAATTAATTTCTGTCAGGATTAGAACTCGGGAGTATTGGAAAGTTTAGAAATTGTAGTTTCTTATTATTGACGACGGAATGCAAGTTCCTGTAGGTTTAGCATGAATTTTTAGTTTTTATTGGAAAAAAGTGGGAGGTTTTTCTAGGTTTCAACAAAGGAAATACCATTGCAATGATCCCAATGCTTTTATTTGTACAATGTACCTTCAAAATAGGCAGAAATGCTTCCAGAATGGGGATGACATTACACCAGACTTTTCAGGGAATATCTCAAGAACCATTTCCTTGGTACCAATATTCCTTTGTACAATTGGTCCCAAAATGTGCAATTTTTATTTTGATGATGCAGCTAACAATTATTTCAAAATCTACCCTACAATTTGAATCTTACATTTTTTGTAAAAAATTTCCATATATGTAATATGTATATTAGGGTGGCCCTTAATTTTCAACTTTCGAATTTTTTTTGGTCTCACCCCCTAGAATGGTTCCAATTCCTAATATAATGAATTACAAAAATTTTTAGCCCGATCGGAGAACATGTAGCCACAAAGGCCCCAAAGTTATGAAATTGTAGATTTTTCTGGGTATCAATTTTTTAACGTATTTCAGGTAATATCTGAAAAATGGTAAGTCCTTATCGAAATTTTGATGAGATGATGTCGATAGAGCATTAAATTTCCTACAATTTTGGTATTTAAACTTTTTTCATGCGCCCAACCGTTTTTGAGATAATCGCATTTGAATGTAGAGAAAGCAAAAAAGAATAGTAGTGATTCGGAAGTCGTCGTTTTTGTGGCAGCGTGAATAAACAAACGCTTTACAACAGAGGGCAGTGAAATTAACCCCTGATTTCATTTGCTTTGTCGGCTTTTCCCCCCCGCGATTTGCTCTTTCTGGCGGCTCCAGTTACATTGACATTGACCACGTGACGAGTTCACTTAGGTATATGCGGCAGTTGTGGTAAAACTGTGGTAGTTGAAATGTTTGACAGTGCTTTCGTTCAAGTTTATTTGTGTTAATTGTGTTTATAAAAGTGTTAAAGTATTAAATTTATTGTAAAATGGCTGCATCTTCGTCGTCATCAGCAAGTATCACTCTTCGTGCGCATGATGAAATATATTTGATAGGAAATGTGACAAACCAAACATGACCTCCTGTATCTGCCCTGTCGACGCCACATTTTGGAACTAGTGCTGAGGAGTGTGTTCGATGTGAAATTGAGATTGCCTACATTGGGTCCAGACATTCCTATTTTCAAAAGATTTCAAGAAACGTGGCCCAATACCGACGCAACAGAATTTGACGTGGGAATAAAGGATACATTTGTGAAATCAGCCATTCAAAATATCCCAAATCAGACTATAGAAGTTTGTATACATTCTCTAAAAGTCCAGCAGTGTAGGGAGGATTATAGGGAATTACTGGAGCAAGATATGAGTACTTCAACAACTACATAAATCTGGACTTTTCAAAAACACTCTTGCTTTCAAAATAAGGTTATAACTAGATAATTTACCTGTTCAAGGGGTTTTTACCACTCTTCAAAACGGTGACACCCATCCCGATAAGGGGTATTTTTCAACCCCAGGCTAAAAAACATTTTTTTTCGAAAAGAAAACTCCTCATATTCCACAAACAATAATGGAAAATAAAGAATAAAGGATTACACTACACAAAATAAATTTATAAACCAAATTATATGTTTGATATGAATATAATGAGCCAATTTGTAGACCTGAGGTCAAAAAATACCGCGCTTCGGGACTGAAGGGATCAGGAACGCATTTCAGGAGGACGAGACCATTTCCAATCGTTTTTTCTCATCGAACTAGGTAATATTATAAAACTCTCATACCGATCCGTCGGAGTCACTTTTTGGAAGAATCCCCTCACTTTATTTCTACTCACACAGGCAACAAATACATTTTTGGTAACTTGGCACTGCTCCCACAAAGTGCACTTTCCAATACCGAAAACCCAGTATTGTAAATCACGATATCAGTATTATGTCTAATTCAATACCGGTATTCATCCCTATTTCTGTTGCGATCGAAGCCCCTTTTAACGATTTTCAATTATTAAAAAGCTTGGCTCAGTATCCAGATTCTGATATTTCTCGCACGCCCATGAATAAGTTTTGCGGACACTTATGGTACCTCGCTCCTGAGAGTATTGCTCTCGCGTTTTTTGATTCTCGTGTGCCAAAGGATACGAAATTGAAAATGGTAGAGGCAAAAAAATTATCGGAGGAATCAGGATACTACTGTTAAAAGGATTTTATTCCGTCAAAGAGATGTGAAGGATTTCATAATGAAAGAGTTAAACGAATTCGTATCATCGGAAACGTTGAACTTTTTTCAAGATTTAAAATTCCAACCGATTTTTTGGAGGCAGACCTCGATGCATGGGAAGCAGGAGATGATTATCAGAAAGGAATCCGAACCTTGACAAAATTATCTGTAGTAAATGATGTGGCAGAAAGGGGAATTAAGTTAATACAAGAGTACAATAATATTTTAACAAAAGACGAAAGTCAAAAGCAATATCTGTTACAAGTTGTTAACGATTATCAAAAAAAATATCCGGATTGTAAAAAAGAAAAGCTATTACAAAAATAAGTGTGTAATTTAATTTTGTATGTGTGTTTTAAAAAATGATTTTGTTGTTCTGTTAATCATAATGGGTAGTGATGTATTTCTAATATATAATTTGTAAAAATTTTACTATAATAATAACATTATTTGCAGCATTTTTCCTAAAAGGTCTATGTCCTATCTCTACTATGGTTTTTTACTTTCTCTACATTCAAATGAGATTACCTCAAAAACGGTTGGGCGCATGAAAAAAGTTTAAATACCAAAATTGTAGGAAATTTAATGCTCTATCGACATCATCTCATCAAAATTTCGATAAGGACTTACCATTTTTCAGATATTACCTGAAATACGTTAAAAAATTGATACATCCAGAAAAATCTACAATTTCATAACTTTGGGGCCTTTGTGGCTACATGTTCTCCGATCGGGCTAAAAATTTTTGTAATTCATTATTTTAGGAATTGGAACCATTCTAGGGGGTGAGACCAAAAAAAATTCGAAAGTTGAAAATTAAGGGCCACCCTAATGTATATGCTTTCACAGTACTTTCCTAACTTGTCTTACAATTTAATGAGATGACATCATAGTCCTAAGACATGACATTTCCTATTTAATTCGCAAAACATAGGCTATGGGGGTTTTTAGGATTGAAAACAATGAAAATGTAATAATTGGGATTTTTTGGATTGAAAATAGTGAAATGAAAAACATAAGGCCAATGTACTACAGATATTTTTCCCCAGACAAGATAAGACAGACCAAGAGAGGCATTAGTTAGATTTCATTTGGTGCTGTGACACCCCTTGCCAAACGCCTCTGGCGGCTTGCGGGATATTCATGTAAATGTCTACCCTTACCAATGTATCTTTAATTGCAAATATTAATTAAAATATTTTCTTTTTCTGGCAATTATAATCATTTAAAAATTATACGTGTAGGAAGTTTATTTCCCCGAGAACGTATTATTCTGTGATGCCTTTAAAGTAAATACCGTATTTATTTTTTCAGTTTGATTTTTAAGTTTTTGTCACTAGACGAACTCAGTATTTCTCTTTTGGATTATGCTCCGTATGGTTCATCTCTATTAAAATTTTGTAAAGCCGTTTATACCCTAGAGTCGCGCACAACTGACAGAATGTCATAGATATATATGGAGACAGGACCTGAAACGTACTTATTAAAATCTTGACGAAGTTTTTATATACTACTTATATGAGAAAATAAACAGGTTGTTATAATTGTATAAAAATCTGAAGCGCTGTAAGAACTCGTTATTTCAAATAAATTTATGATATTTTTGAAGAAAATATGGAACTATCTTAAGACCTAGTAGAGAGTAATGATAGCGTCTGGTTTTTCCAAACGTCTTGTAAACCGAGTTTTCTAGAATTTGAAAATGCACGTTGGCAAGCCTGTGCGAACTTTTGGCCATGGTATTTCTCATATTTTGTTTTACTTTAAGTACGCCACGTTATAACTTGTTAAGGAATTATCAGCCTGAAGGTATGGTAACCCGTATTTTAATTAGGAAGCTTTGTTACCTTTAAATTGCAAAATAATAATTATTAATTTCATTTCAGAATGATTACGGACGTCCAGTTAGCTGTATTTGCGAACGTTTTAGGAGTAACATTATTTTTGCTAGTAGTTTTGTATCATTATATAGCTGCTAATTATTCCAAGACTAGCTGATTCATTGGTAGGTATTAGCAAAGTGGTACTGTCGTTACATTAATTTATTTGCAATGTATATTTTATTAATTTGGTCATTTCATTTTCAGGCCGGTTTCAAGATTTCGGGTTCACTGCCGTTATGGTTATGTCTTAACCTACAAATTTATTGTCAGTAATCGCCTTTCAAAATAAAATGTGAACAGTTACGAAAATATTTCTTGCGTTTGTTATTTTGGAAATATTACATCAGCAAGTGTCAATGATAAGACACCCATTAAGTCAATTTCTAAGGTCAGATTATTTTATCTATTAAGATAGATGGTAACTCAGTGTAGTTAGTATTGTAAAATATATTGCTTTTTTTTAAGCTTAAACATTGCAGAGAATTGTTTACGCCAAAAATTTTCTTTCTACTATCAAATTCTCTCTCTATGGAAGCATTACATTTGAATTATTATGTACGCAATTAAGCTCACTTGTATGGATTGTTTTTACGATTTCATAACATGAAATAACTATCATTGGGTTATATAGAATCGTTTGTTAACAGTTGCAAAATCTTACGAAATTCTGATGGAGAATTAAACTGGTCTTCTGAATCAAAATTAAAAAAGAAATCCAAGAAGCCATTTGGAAATCAGTTAATTACTAGGAAGTAGCCTATTTTAAAACAAATTAGATAAATGGTTAACTAAAATAATTTTTTGTAATCTTGCAACACAAAAATGGGTACAATATACATTGTACAGACTTGCTCATACACTAATGCGTCGTTTAGTTATCTTTTGAAAAATATGAACTATGTAGAATCATCATAAACGTAATTATACGAAATTTGTTAAAAATCGTATGAGCCGTTTTTTAGAAAATCCAATCGTTAATGAAGTTGCCTAAGCCATATATATTGTTTTTTGAAAAATATGAACCATGTAATGTTGTTGTAGACGTAAACTCGACCAACTACGAAATTTGATCAAAATCGTTGGAGCCGTTTTTGAGAAAATCATTGCTCTTAAAAAGTTGCCTAGAATAAACTGCCCGTAATTATTGTGCAATTTCAGCCATTTCTTTATAGTTTCTATAGTGTTAAAACATTTTTCTTGCTGTATGTATGGGTAGGGCCAATCATTTACCAAAATATTTCACTTGGAAGCATGTAAACGTTAAGAGTATTTGAATATGATGTCTTTAGGTTGCTACATATTTTTGCTCAATATGAAGATCTTGGAAATTTTTAATTTAGAGTGATTGGGAGGATACCCCAAAGAACTTCCCTTCTTCCTTGCTTCTCTCCAATCTCACAAACTGTAGAGTATCTGCCATCGAACTTTGGATCTCTGTGCAATTACTTCATTATTAAAGATGTATAACCCCAGAAACTTAGATATTTTCTTTATGTAAACTTTTATTTTGAAATTCCTTGTAACTCAACAAATATTTTGGTACAAAGACCATCCAGGCCAGTGGTATTCAACCTTTTTTGTTTCGTAGTTTGAATTTTGGCGCACCTCCTGATAAATTTAAGTATTAATATGTTGAATTTATATTTTAATAATAAAAAATGCGAAATATTTAGATTGTTAGAAACATTATATAAATTTCATTTATTTACACATCCAGCGATCTGCCAGCCGGTGCCACCTGGAGGTTAGACAAAGTCGGTGATTCGCCAGCCTCCGTAGATTCTTACTTTATATCACAATACAGTAGAACTTGGTTGTAACGGCATTCAAGGGACTGGAAATGTATTGTCGTTATAACCGAGGTGCATGGGAACAATTAGTTTCCAAAGTCTAAATTTTATATTATGATCTAATAAGTACCATAAAACATTATAACACACTGAGTAAAGAGTTTCCACTGCTGGATCCCTCCCCATCTGGGTCGTCAAGAGGCTGCCTTTGGTTCTTCAATGTATTGGCAATCAGCAAAAATTAATAATAAAACCTGAATCATTTAATGACATTTATATGATATTAGTTCTCTTCTCACCATCACAAAAATGTGTTGCACCAGCCCTGTGCATACGCATACAAATATTTATTACTTATTAACTTCCATTGTTGCTATAACCGAGTTCGTTAATACTTTGTAACCGAAGTGAATATATGCAATATTGTAGAAACGGGGATGGGACCTGAAGAATATGTCGTTGTATCTGAGTTGTATTAACCGAGGCTGTTAAAACTGAGATCTATAGCATTTCCAGTTTCTGAGTAGAATTTAACACGTTCAACTCAAGTGACGCCCAATTTCAGTCTAGAGCCATTTGCCTCAGGACGTGTATATCATTGAAAATCAGTAATTTTATATACTGTGTCCTCACGGTCACCCGTGTGCAAGTCTCTCATTAGCCCTCTTACGCATTCTTTACAGAAATTTTAAAAAATGCCTTCTGGTTTGATAAATTTCCGTAGCCAATAAATATGAAAAATTATATGGCATATTATAATACAATTCACATTACTGTTAAAAATACTGTACGTGTCTGATGATAAATCGGCTGCCCCCATTGTTTAGCTGCCCATTTGCATCGCACATATGGTACGTCTGCGACTCTTCGCGATCTCCCTAGAAAGAGCTCGTGCATCCCAGGTTGAATACCGCTGATCCAGGCCACTCAACAAAGATCTCAAATTTAGTGGATATTTTTATTGCACTAAGCTTTGTGTGATTAACAAAATTATTCATCTGCATTATTTAACCCTCAACTGGTAACATCTTTTTTCAAGCTGGTAACATCCGCCTGTGGGACTGGTATGTGATATATTGCCGTTTATATGTACAAACGTCTTTTTGAAAACAGCAAAACTATTATTTTTCATTTTTTGAAGTTTCTCTTAAAATTTAAATAAAAAATTCTTTTACAAATATAAAATTTATTAAATTTTACATAAGTATAAACAGACTCAATTACAATCTAAGGTATTCGCACCCTGATGTGAAAATAGAACAAAGAGTCATCAAGGCTACAAGTGCCTCCATTTCATCACGATCTGCGTCTTTGTAAGTCGGCGAGTCAGATTTCTTCAGTCTACTTCTCATTATTCCCAACTTTGTGTTCATGTGGGTTACAATTTCTGAAAAAATTTCATCGTCGAAAAACAATCGCCACACTTCATCTGAAGTAGAATTCTTGTTCAAATTCAGAGCATTACGCTTCAGTGCCGATGTCTTCACTTTTATTATATTACTCCTTCGTACTTTACCTTGGATATTTGGCTCGCGGGAACTCCAAGCAAAACAATTATTTTTGCCGTGGTAAATATGTTCCCCGTCTTTCTCTACTTCTGTTTCTTCTTTGTCACTGTCTTCATCGTTACTCCGACTGGGTTCAATATCATCGATTTCAAAATCTGAGTCTGTGTCATAACTTGAAGATGATAATACATCATCATTGTTGGGTACGTATGAGTCGTCCGAAGCCAATTCATCATCGCTTGCATCGCATTCATCCACAGCTAACTGTACTATCCGTTTTGTATGCTCCGATACATTTATGTCAAACCTCCTAGTTGCCATTTTCATTCAAACTGAAACAAAATAACCAAATACAAAACAATGTAAAGGAACACGGAGAACTCTTGTACACAGAGTCAAATATGCTCAAGAATAAAAATTTATAAAATAGAGAATGTAAAAGAACCGAAAATATTTGAAAAATAAACTAATACATAAGGTGAATACATAATCATAAATACTAATACCAGTCTTACAGACGGTTTAAAGTATAGACGTAAATAGTAACACCCATCTGAGAGACGTAAAAATACTTACCTTAGCAGTAACATCCGTCTGTGAGGCGGACATAAAAGTTTACTCACTATTGAACAATACACTACCAAAGAAGAGAAACAAACAATACTGCCCCCATGGAGAACAGCACTTGATGAACGCATAGCTCGGTGTTTAAGTCGAAACAATGACTGGTGAGGCCAGTAGTTTAAGAAATGTGAACCATACCAGTCTGAGAGACGGATGTTACCAGTTAAGGGTTAAAGTGTCTAACGAGATATTTACTACAAAAAAGTTTCTTGAACATTTTACTTTAAGTTTAAAATCACTACATAAGGATTTGGGTGATTATCCTTCATAAACAAATCGATTTCCTTAAATCTTTCATCTCCAAGAGGTCATTGTAAGCTTGAACCAGATATATTTCAGGGGGAACTAGCTTGATTATGACATGGTGTTTTCATTTCAGAGCTGCAAACCATTCTAAATTTTGCAGTTTGCAATTTATGATGATGGTTCGTTTAACAGTTCGGTTCATAGTTCACTTTTTGGCAGTGGTTTGGTTCAAGCAAAATTGGGAATTTATCATTTTATTGTTTCTTTGGTTCCGGGCGAGGTAGCGCCCGGAGATGACTACCCATTAAAACAAAGCGAGCCGAAGGCTCGTCAATATATCCTTTCAATGTTATATCCTCTTTGACTGTTGCGCCGCAAATTGAGAGAATATATCGATGAGCCTTCGGCTCGCTTTGTTGTAATGGGTAGTCGTCTCCGGGTGCTGCCGCGCCCTTCGCCTCGCCCGGAACCAAAGAAACCCTTCATGTTATCCAGAGAATAGGTTTGTAAATGTCGAGACCGGCCAATCAGTCTTGGGTTAGCAACAGAAATGTCTATAAATTATTTTCAAAAAGTGGTCCGGGATTACTGACAAAATAAAGTGCTCCAGGATAACTGATAAGTACCAATTCCTCTTATAGTTCTTCCTTACAAGGCCTAAGCTTTTCATTGAAGTTTTTGGTGGGCAGGAAACATATTTTTCATGATAGTCCAGTTTAAAATAAAAAAATTTGCCAGGCAATTGTATTAAAGCAGAAGCCTAATAGATTTGCTATCTGGGAGTGAAGAGTTCAAAAATATTTTCAGGATGAATACACCTTTGGTGAGCAAGAACAGGTACAACAATGTTATAAAAGTAACTTTATAAACAATTTAACGATACATTAAATAAAAAAATGCTAAATTATTTTACTGCCAGTGAAGGGTGCAAAAAAGAACTTTACAACTGCATAAGTACATATATTAATAATCATTATTTTTAACTAATTTGCATCCTATATTTTTCCAATTACATAACCCAACAGAAATGTTTTTCTTTATATACATTTGTTATACTGCAGTTTACTCAATTAGAAGTCTCTTGTTTTGGTATCGCACAATACTGTTAACAGCACACACTACTCTTACTAAAAGTTTAATAAAAATCATATTTTGAAGCCCAATTTCTTCATACACTCTTTGTGTGCTTCTATTAGGTCCTTGCAGTTCTCTTCCCCCTTTTCCACTATGCAGGCATCACGCTGCTTTTTTGTTTCAGGGCATGCACAACAAGGTTTCAACTTCTTTTCGTTTGACACCACTTCAGGTTTAGTATTCTGAGATCCCATTTTGACAAATAAGGTAATACTCTAATATAAACCTGAAAGAAAAATAAATTGTTGAAATGATGTAATAGCTAAAACTTCTATTAAGCACGATAGATGCTATTTGATTAACCATATTATCAGATTAAAGACAGAGATCTGAAGATGAAACGAAGCCAGATAGTTCTCACTATAATTACTGGGCGACTGCTAATTGCGTTAGCTGTATGTCGATTTGCTAAATTATTGGACAGCCACACACTGAGATTTACATTTTGGAATGTTACCAACCAGCAATCATCATACTAACAATAAAATCATAATACAGGGTGTACACAAATTATCTATACAACTTTAATCTGAAATAAAAAATACTGAAGCAATCTACACATGCAGGGTTTGCGCTTTCCGTGAGATAAACTCAAAGTTTAATGGGATAAAATGCCAGTGTCTCACCGGTGTTACGTGAACCATTACGACGTAAATAATCTGAACGTCAGTCGTGATAGCATCACCGCAGGAGAAGGTACAATTCATGTAGTTGTTTATCATAACAAAATCGGATACGCAGGTCCAAATAAACTTCCGAATAACATATCATAGGCTGCCGCATTCAAGGCAATCGATGCTTGCTATGAACAGTACACGGGAAGTCTTATTCATTGAAAAGGTGCAGGTCGTCAGCATGTATCTGATGAAATGGACTCGAGTATAGATTAGACATTCAGCAACACACATGAATGTTCTAACTAATGCCATTATACGTTCCTAAATTCCCGGACGTCCTCATTTTTGACGCTCAATACATCGTTCGGGAGGAATCACTAAATGATTTTGTCCAGGATATTTAAATTTAAACACACTTATTCGAACGTTTGAAAACATGATGATGAAAAGGAGAAGTACTTGGCATGTTGTTTTCACTAACTAAAAAATCAAGATAAACCTTAATTCAAAATCAATACATTTAGACAAAATGTTTTAGGTGGAAATAATACTGACCATAAGTATCGGTTATATAATCATTCAAATTAAATAGGCACAAAAAAGTGTATACCAGAATCAGTAATTGCGTATAAAATGTCTTAATATATCCCGATGTTCCTGCAAACAAAACTTCTATAAACTTTGTCCGTAGAAATTGCATCATACTTGTTGCAAAGAATACGGTTGCCTTAGGTTATAGCTAATAGCAAATTTGTATGACAAGCACCTCAAGGCCACACTCGAAATATGGGAAATAATTAAAATTGTATCTAATATTTATCTTAGGATTAACATTTCCGGTGAACATATTACATATATGTAACAATATTGTATCACTGCTTTTTATTACCAAATTTATCATGGCAGGCTATGAAAAACAAAGTCATTCGTTTACAATTGTTGCTAGAGAAAACGTATATAACAAGACAACTGAATAAATTTAGAGAATGCATAAGACAAAGCAGTCCCGTTCGTTTAAACAAAACAAGAGTTTATCAAAGCTACGGCAAAATTACCAGAATCTTGTTATATTATAACATCGAAAATTTAAAAAATGCGACTCAGAAAATACTTTTCCTCTACAATAAATTAAAAACTAAAAATTTAGAGCTGATTAAAACGCTGAAGAAAATCTGATGCATTACATGAACCCAATCCTTACAAAGCATTTGCTTAAAGCAAAATTTCATTAATACATTTTCAACTACAATAAACAGTATACAATGTAACGTAATAGGTACGGTGAATACTTTCTCACATAAATATTTTATATAAATCAACTTACACCACACACTCACTACTCCCAGAAGATCAAACCCAGTCAAACGTGATTGTTGATATTGCTGATCGTAGTGATCAGGAGTGTAGTGATAATTTCGATTTTCACGGTCGCAATATGTACTTCAACTGTCATTTGAAAGACATAGCGTAACGCGTGTGTTGAACAATGCTGAACAATACCATTCAGTTGTCATAATGCAAGTTACATGTGCTTATAAATGTTTTGATTCTATAATGTAGCACTTTTGCTGCTATTTTATCCAGTTGACGTAAATGCTCACTGGGAGTGGATCTCTAAGAAGTCACTTCTGAATAGTTAACCAATTGTGTTAAAATAATCTTTGATAGTGTTTCGTATTTTGATAGTTTTTCTAACGATGTGTTTTTAAATAACAAAATTGTTGCACTGGAGACATGTTACCGCAACTAGAGATAAGGTGAAGTCTGACAAAACAGCATGAAATATGTGAAAATTTAAAAGCTGGAAGGAGGTTTTATTATAATGAAACTTAAAGTGCGTTTGCGCCAGCGACATCCAAGAACGATACTAACTCTTTTACTACTTCTCACCCATTTTGGTGGAACAGAAGATGATACCTGGGAAACTTTATGCAGCGGGTCATCAGGCCCTGCACAGCATGTTAAGGTCGGTTTCTCTTCAAGAATTATTCGGGACGAGTATATCGTAACTTTTCGAGGTTATTACCGTGCAGAAGCTCGACAAAAATTTGTCCAAGCTGCTTTGGGTACTAAATCATCGTCTTTGTGGAAGGTCCTGCCTCGTTTAAATCCAGCAAGTGACTATCCCAGCGATTTCGATGTTTTAGCTTTAGATAGAAGTGGGCTATGTAAAGAAGAGAACAGTTCGTGGGAAATACAAGTTAGAGATGATCTTGCGGCGCTTAGTGATCACCCATGTGTCAAGAGAGTTACACCGCAGCGCCTAGTTAAAAGGTCTTTGCAATTTTATAATGCATCTGAATTGGAAGATGATCACCCAGAGGATGGACAGAACAAAGAAAAGGTTATGGATCAGTATGAAAGATGGCAGTCCTCACGATCTTTAAGAGAAAATTCACTTGGCCTTGAGGTGAGTATCAAATAGTTTCTAATGCTTCTGCATAAGAAATGTCAAGGCATTTCAAAAAGTGAATACCAAATTATCATATTTTGTATTTTTTCCTTCGAATAGAATCTTTCATCATTTCAGCAGAAAGTTACAGCTTGCCCATGAAAGCCAAGTTTGCAGAAGGTTGCGCATTTTATTTCTTATTGAGAAGAGACATTTTCTCGAAAAATTTTCCACATTCCCTATTTTGATGTGGAGTATTAAAAAATCTGTTCATCATAAAACAACGTATACTATGGCATTTTTATATGCATTGTGCTACATGTTTATTTTAAATATGGCCATTTTTATTTAAACATGATTGGTTCGATGAAATCAAACCAGCCACGTTAACTTAATAGTTGTAAAATCAACATTATCATGACCCCATTCCCCCAAAATATGTTGGAACTGTGCTATATTGAATACTGCTGGTGCCAAGCTGTCCTGTGCCAAATAGTCCATTGCCAAATGGTCCCATCACTGTACCAGTCGTGCCAAATCAGTCCCACCAAAAGGGTCATGCTGAACTGCTCCATTCTGGCCTTGAGTCCTTTTCTGTTTGTACCATATGTGATGTTATAGATTGCTATTGGTTTTACAGATCTCTTTTCAATAATATTTTCCAAATTTAATTTTTTTAGGAATGCTTTTGTGCCATTTAATGATATTATGTAAACAAATATATATAAAACAACTTTTTTAATTAAAACAACTTTTAGGAAGTAATTTAAATACAAAGTATTTTTTTAATATTTACAAAACGTTCATTACTCAACCCAGTGGTTTGATTCAATTATTTTAATTTCAATCAAAAATTGTAGTCTTTTCTTCATCTGCAAACATTCGCATAAATTCTTCAAGAGTCGGAATCATTTTTAAGGCTTGATAGTAGGATGTAGTTCGGTATGTGGCCTTTGCCATTTGCGGCACCACAGTCAAGAGATGTCATTTCCATCAATGCAACAATAATAAATCCATGTTTTACTCTCCCTTGCCCTTATATGATCTGTAAGGTATCGATTAATAATTTTAGTCGGATAGTGGGCAACATTTGCAACAAAAAAGTTGATAAGAGAATATAATTACAACTTATAGTTAAGGAGATAAAAATTCGAGAAGGTCCTGCCAATGTTACCCAATTGGGGAAATTAAATGTCCCTGTGCTGTAGCACATTAATCATTTGCCTATTAAAATTACAAAACTTTTATGCCATTGAATATTTTTACTTTCTGGAACATCCGGTTATGTGGATTTTGTATTTATTATTTGCTTTTTAGTGGATAAAAAAGTTGGTTTCTTTAATTTTATTATAACATACTACTTATTTCACCCATACCCATCATATATGATGGGTAATTACGCTAGTACAGGCGACTTCTGAGATTCGACCAATTCAAGAATTCGACCGGTCGAATCAATCAAGCTGAATGATCGGACGAATTAGAAACTAGTTGATGCGAAATAATTTTCGGCTTGCCCGACCACGAGAGGTTTAGTTTCAATCTAGACATCGTTATTTCAGCTCTAATTGTTTGAATTTGTGCTGATTCGACATTTGACGGTTCGAGATTCGACCACGTTTTCAGGACCGCATCGCTGTCGAATCTCGGGAGTCGCCTGTATTTATATAATGTGATTTATCAGTTTAAGAATGAGAAAAAATGTAATATGTACAAAGAAAAGTAAAAAATGGTATAGCATAAAAATTTTTACTTAATCAGTCTATCAAAATCATTTGAATAAAGATGAGTTTTATTTGTGAATATGCAAAATAAGTAATATTATTTTTTATTTAATTGAAAAAATATTGCAGTTAATTTAATCAGTGGAATTAAAATTAAATTTTCATTTGAAGCTTGGATGTTTAAACCAAATACAGGTGACTCCCGAGTTTCGACGGGGTTGCGTTCCTGAAAACGTGTTCGAATCTCAAATATTCGAGTGTCGAACGCCATTTTTCCATATACGTTATAATCAGGGGATACGTTCCCGCATCTCGGGAAAAAGTCTCCCCTCACGTTCTATAAGGATAAAATAACATTACTGATATGTTAATGCAAGAATATTAAATTATGAATAAATTATATAATAAATATTTTAAATGTATAACTTATTTTTTGCACTAAAAAGGAAAAAATAAATTTGTTTCTCGAACTTCAAAGATAGATGTATGCAATATGCTGTGCAGACAGCCCGGTCCGGATCGTGCGAGCTGGATAACATACCTGTATACACCTATCTATACATACAACTATTTATCGCAGCAAAATTAATATAAAAGTTATTAAAAAAGCACAAAATAACTTAAGAATAAAGAAACAATAAAATTAAAAATATTTTCATACCTTAAATCTTTTTCAACTGCGCTTACTGGACTTGGTTTATTAACTGAGAAGTTGGAAGATTTTAGTTGGAAGAAGAGGAGCTATTGACTGGGGAATTCATCAGGATAACTTGAGGCAGCATCAGTATTTGCACTTGCAGCCTCACCAGTTAATTTAAGGTTATTCAAACCTGCCCTTCTCTTAAATCTGTCAAACCAGTCATGACTTGCACTAAATGGAGGCGCATCACCAGAAATTTCATCCCTTTCCTTCAGATCATCATAGAGATCCTTAGCCTTTGCTCCATGGTCTCACTAATAGGAATGCTTTTCTGACACTGATCATCTACCCAAAGTTTTAAAAGTTTTTCCATTTTAGGAGTCACAACACCGTGCCTAGGACTGTTTATTGTTGTTATCAAATTACGTGAATTTATCACATCTTCTAGAATTTTCTCCTTCTGTTTCACATAAGTGCTAATAGTTGAACAACACATTCCCAACAATCGTGCAATTTCAGTGTGGCTTTCACCTTTCTCAACACACTTTAAAATTTCTAATTTCAATTCATAACTATGAGTCTTATGCACTCTTTTATTTGATTCACTTACATTATCACTATTACATTTCCTTTTAGATGCCATGTCAAGTGATAAATTTATAAATCAATAAAATAAATAAATTTAAATAAAAGATTAACAGAAAAAAGAGTGAAGTCTGCACAAATTCAAACAATTAGAGCAAATATAACTATGTCTATACTAAAACTAAACCTCGTGTGGTTGGTCGGAACCAATTACTCCACGAAAATTACTCCACGTAAAGTAGTTCCCAATTCGATCGGCTGTGTCGAAATCTCAAATTTGTCGAATCTTGAACGGTCGAAACTCGGGAGTCACCTGTTTGGTTAAATGGGCTATGATGATTAATACCCAAATTAAAACTTAAAGTGTAATTGTTGTTTGGAACATGTTAATAAATTGTAAAATGATAATATTTTCAGGAAAATGAAAATGCTGGTGCTATTCATGGTGAAGGAAATGCATTTTGGCATTCAACAGGGCGTCTTTCCAGTAGACGTCTCTTGCGTGCCATACCAAGACAAATAACAAGTGTTCTACAGGCAGATGCACTTTGGTCAATGGGAATCACTGGTTAGTAAAGGTTTGTTTCTTTCTTCAGCTGCTTTTATTTTTTAAATTTTATATGTATATGTTTCAATACTCCTTTGTTTAATTTGTACTGATCAGTCGGAATGAAATATTAGTTTCTTTGATTATGGGTGAAATTCATAGATATTTTAGTCAGTGTTTTTATATACAACATTTCTTTGTTAGATCTGAAGTCAGGAAAAAGTAAATTTATTAAAAAGATAAAGGAATTAGTTCCTCAGGCATTTTATTCCTTTTTCTTACCTGTAATACACATCATTTAGAGGAAAAGAAATTTATAACAAGGGCCTTACCGCCCGTCTCCCAATATTTAACCTCTTTAGTTCTACCACCGCACTTGCTTTTATTTTTCTTATTCCCACACACATACCCATTGCGGCATTGATAATTTCCTCCCTCCTCTCTCTGGGGTTCACCCTCTCTGCGTTTTCCACAAGACCTTTCTTTTTGTCCTTCCCCCGTCTTTCCCGAAACCCTCCCGGGATGGTCTCCCGCCTCCAGCCTTTTCTTTCCCCTCCCACTTTACCCTTTACAACCTACCCCCTGCAGTTATCCTCTGAGATAGGTTCCTCCTTTCCCTCCCCTCCATTCCTTTCTGTCTTACAAACTACCCTCTCTCCCCCCTCACTACCCATTTCTCTGTATATACTTTCTATTCTCACCATATCTGCAAGTGACGATAACATTGTAATGCCGAAACCCAGGTCGTAAGAGAAATAAAAACAATGGAAGTTACAAAGCGTTATTCCTTTGGTTCATTTATAAGAAATAAAATAAAAAATGTTTGCTATATATTTCAACAATAATAAACATTTTCATTTAATACAAATAAGATACATTCATAAGAAAAAATATAAAAAATATTACAAAGAGAAAATAAATAAACATCAATTATATATAAAAATTACAACTAATTATTTAATTTTAAAAATAAAATATCTTCCAACAATTCAGAGCCTAAACAGCTCCGCTTATCTGCCAAAATAATTTTTAATGTTGAAAAGCACCTTTCCACACTTGCTTGAGTGGCAGGTACTGCAAAAACTACATTGGCCAACTCATGAAGTTGTGGATGGCTAAATTCCTTAGCTTTCCAATAATCAAGTATATTTGTTTTTATTGGAAGCCTTTCAATGTTATCGAAATTCTCCAATTGTGACATCAGGTCTAAGTTTCTGTTCTCTACCTTCGCTTTTCTTTCTTTTTCTTTCCCTAAGAGTAGTAACTCAACCTCATCCAATAGGCCATTGTTAATAGAACTACTCACTATTTCAGCTTCAGTTTTTTGACCAGAATTTGTTTCTGAAGACTGCAAGTGAAACAGTTTTTCATAAATGGCATATAAATGTTCCTTAGCCGTTTGCTTTTTTATATCATCAAGAAGAATTTGGTATCGCGGGTCCAGATACATACATGCCAGTAATGTTTCATTGTCCATTAAGTTTCTTTCACGTAATGCCAATGCGCCTTCCAAAATAGATGAAAATTCATTTTCAATCTTGCTTACTTCCAGTTTGCATTTCATCCAGGTGTGATAAAAATCAGACATTGTTAGTTGTTCCGACTGTAATAGTACACAGGCTACTTTCACAGGTTCCAATACCTTCATAATATTCTCAATTTTAGCCCACTTACATCCCGATAAATGCAATTCTGTGTTGGACACTGCTAAGTCTATACAGAATTGCTTTAGCTCAAGCAGGCGTTGTAACATTTGGAAAGTCGAACTCCATCTTGTTTCACAATCCAATATTGGTTTCCTATACTTTTCTCTTTTGATGTGAATCAGAATTGAGGGTGTTCTTAATTTTTTTACAATTGCTCGAGCTTTAGCCAAAGGGAATCTTAATTCATCGCGTTTCAAAACATCTTTAACGGCCAACTGCAGAGTATGTGCAGCGCAACGAACAGATACCATAATACCCTGAACATTTATATCATGAAGGCTTTCCTCACATATATCAATAGAATTAGAGTCTATTGTGTCACATTTTTCGTTCTCTTCAGTATCACTAGTATTGACAATTTGCTCTTCGGCGAGTAATTTAAAGGATTTTATCATATTACTGCCGTTGTCGGTAGTCAAGGAGTAAATTTGCTTTAAATCTATTTGGAATTCATTTAAGACATTTGTAATAATTTTGCACAAATTAGCACTTGTTGGTCGATCATTTAAATCTCGCATTGCGAGAGTTTTCAAAATTATCTTACCACAGTTAATGATCTGTACGTTGATACCCAAAATGGACCTCTCAAATCGAGTAGCTGTGTCTATTTTCAAAGAAATTAATCTATTCTTCAAAACAGACGCAAGTTGTTTCCGTGACAGCTTAGCCCTTCTTATTACCTCATCCTGAATATTCTGACGATTGATTTGGATTTTATTCCCTAACCCTTGTAGAATTGGATCCAATAGTTTTCGAAATCCCGAATCTTCAAGCAGAGAGAATGGTCTACCATTTACAGTTACTAATTCCACGCACGCATCTTTCACACTGTCTGCACTTAAATTAACACATATTGTTTTTCTTGCAGTAGTTTCAACATACATAGTAATTTTAGGCTGCGGCGAAGACTGTATTTTTGCTTTCTTTTTCACAATATCCTCATAATCCAATGCATGTTTTCTTTTCAAATGCCTCAATAAATTTTCGGAATGTTTTCCTTGCAAATCCATTTCACAAATTTTACATTTACTCTTGTCCGTATCGGCATTGAAATCGAATTTTTCATGAACAGGATGTCGTTTTCCATTAGCATTCATGTTAATCTGGGGAAATATAGTAAGAAAAAAATTAATTTCAAAAATTGACTGGATCTAAAATATGCTGAAGTTTGCTACTGAAGCCATGCACCATTAACTCAATAAATACGTATCAACAGAATTCTCAAAATCTAAGATTATTTTCTTAAGAAAACAAATAAAATGGAACACATTTAACACAAAAGACATGCTCAGTTCATTCCGGGTCGTATTTCTTTCTTTTTTCTATATTTAATCGCTTAACGCGGAGCATTAATTTATTAATTTTTATTAAAATGACAGATTTAAACGCGTATATGCACTAAAAGAGAATCTAAGGTAGAATGCAACTCTAACAGGGACATATTAAATCCAAGTAAAAAGTCATTTAAGACTGAAAAAAGCAGGACATACGTACAGAAATTCTTGTATTGTTAAAATATTCGGAAAATTGATTTTTCCAATAAAATACAACTTTTCACTCTATTTCAACTCGGATTCGAGGAAAAACATAAATAATAAATCTTAATTCTTTTAGCTACGTAACTATTAGAACTCTTTAGAAAACTCGGTTAGAAAACTTTCAAATGCAACTGAAAATATGTTGCAAGTTTTTCAGTGATTTTCTTATGTATGTATATATGTACATTAAATTCAAACGTTTTTTTTAAAACTTACACATTCAAGTCGCATTTTTTTCACAACTGACTGACACAAATAGCACTCAAAAACATCAAAATTTCAACAACGTACCATATTTAGTTTAAGAGCATGGAAGACCTAGAGAGTATGTACAGTATCTACACAAGATTTTTATAGTTACTGTAGAAGGATATTATATTATTTCTTTGCTGTTGCATATTCACGTCATTTCATGTTAAATATGTTCAACTCTATCGATAACAAATTTTTATCGGGCATTTTAAGAAATTTAAACAAATTAAAAAGGCATTTACATACCTTATTAAAATAAAAAGTAATCAAAAAATCAATACGATAGTAAAATTACGTTACAACAATAATTTAAAATTAATCGACAGTTCGGGGTAGATTATTCAACATACGAAGCGCGGACGCTTGTGGTTCAAAACAAACGAATATAAAATGTAGAGTGACCATCTGTAAATAACACTAACATGTTAATTAATTTTATTTCTCTTAAATAAAGTTTACTAAAATATTATTAAAAATACACTTACTTTAGATAATTCAAGGAATTGTGCGAGAAATGAATGCCTCCGATCCAAGGGATCCGCCGAAGTCCTCTCCTGTTTTTGCTGGACGATAAACCACCAAGTAATGGAAATCTCATAGAAGAACACCACACGAGAGTTGGAAAAGGAATGATGTCGTTGCAAGCACAAGCCGTTGAGAGCAACAATTTGAATTTTTCCGAAGAAAAAGATATGAGGAGAGTTAATAGTGTTCTAAGAAAGACACAGTGGGCATATTTTCTCAGGTCTGCTAATTACAATGCTGAAGGGGGTGATGGTAAGGGCAGGGATTTTTCTCTCAGCACAAAAGCAGATTACGGCTCCTTTCTAGGTCGTAAAATGACCCTTTTTGCCTGCGTTCGGATAGAGATCTTTCTATTTTCTGTTGGTCGGTTTCTGCCTACAGTGGTTGACCCGGATATTGTCACAGTTGGGGGTCCTCATAACCCTCACCGTAAATGTCTTCTGTGGATAACAATAGTAGCAGAGTGGAAAGAGATAGGCACTCTTTCCTTTGAAGCAAACCCGCTGGTTTTTCCAATGGAAATTCCTGGTCTTTTCGTTGGTCCGTACTTTGTGGATTGAGATCGAACCGAAACCGAACCACTTTTGCAAAAAATTACGGTTCGGTTTTCGGTTCATTGAAAAATTAATCAATGGTTTCGGTTCGGTTCGCGGTTCGGTTCAGCGGTTCGGTTCGGTTTGCAGCTCTGCATCGTCGGATTAACTGCTATAAAAGGGTGAGATGTTTAAATCAGCAGATTGATCTGGCATATGCACACAGCTGTATAAGTGAAATCAAGTTAAGTGGAGATCTGCAGAAGCATGGCATGACGTTATTTTTTATAAGTGAGATCCCACCTTTAGGATGGCTTCGTGAAGTAGGGTTTAGAATAAGATTCCCTGTAGCTAAGTTAATGATTCTTTCATTTCATTGATGAAAACATCGTCCGCGCCATATTTTAATCCCAACTTTACTCAGCATAAAGAAAACCCTCTTCCTCTGCTTCCTAAGTGTGAGAGGGCAATGACCGGGGTTAGGGAAACACCTTCGAGGTAAGATGAGTGTGCACGCCCTCGTCATTCCCCGTCCAGTAGCGCCTATCAACCGTGCGTGGTATGTTCAGAGACACAGTAATCTTGTACATTTACTGAGTTCGTTAAATTCCAAGCAAGAAAACTGTACGTTGATTTAAATTGTGATTTAAATTACCCTTATCATGACTGACAAGCAGAAGAGTGTTGCTGATAACAAACTTGTATTAAAGAAAAGGAAAGCCATAACCCTTGAAATGAAACTGGATGTGATAAAACGCTCTGAGAAAGGAGAAATGCTGTCACAGATCGGCCACTTGCTTGGTTTAAATTGTTCGACGATTGGGACGGTAATCAAAGATAAAGCAAGAATTTTGGAACATGTGAAGGCGTCTACACCCATGCAATCAACCATAATAACAAGGAAAAGAAGTAATGTTATTGGTAACATGGAGAAATGGTTAGTTTTATGGCTTGAGGAGCAAAATCAGCGTAAGGTGCCTATTAGCCTTAAGTTAATACAAGAGAAGGCTCTTAGTCTGTATGAAGACTTAATCAAGAAATTGTGTGTCAGTGATTCTTCTGCTGGACCATTTACGGCAAGTCGTGGATGGTTTAATAGGTTTAAAGCTAGGGTAAATTTACACAACATTAAGGTGAGTGGGGAAGCTGCTAGTGCTGATGAAAAAGCAGCCAGTATTTTTTGTGAGACATTTGCTGCTATAGTTGAGGAGGGAAAATACATAAGCCTTCTCCATCATCAGAAAAGTTTCTTTCTGCTACCTTGACTTCATCTATTTAAAGCTACTTCTCCTCAAGAAAACCACTTATAATATGCTACTCAGCACCAGCATTCGAGTTAAATAAAAACTATTTTGTATTGTATTTGATTATTTTCATGTTTTGGTAATGGTACATATTGCAACAGTTTTGTTTTCTACTTTTATTCATCATAAAGATTCATCATTTCTACTTTATTAAGGGTAAAATTAAACTTAATTAAGGGTAAAATAGACTTTCGTTGTTTTGGGTGGGAACCTAACCACCAATTATAGCATTGTGTTTATGGGCAATTTTGTTCCGAGTTCCGAGCAAAATATGTACTTATGAGTGAACTTTTGGAATGCAACCCGTTCGTAACTTGGGGACCCCCTGTATTACACAATGCAACATTGTATCGATCTTTAAAGTGAGAGTCAAAATTATATAGACGTAAAGTTTTCGTAAACACTTGCACATACGTATCTAACTTTGTGGCAAGGCGAGAACTGACTTGATACTGCTAATAACCAAGTGAAAAATTACAGTGATCTTTTTAGAAAAAATGATTTGCGTATTATGCATGGTGATAAGACAATTTTCACATTTCACTCGTAAAAACGTACGTATTATAATCGGAAAATTACGGTAACTTACCGCGATATATAGGTACATGTGTAAGTAACTTTTAAGACACCACAAATAATGTCTAATAACTTAAGAATGGCTGCATCATGTATTTTAGCAAATGTTTGGAGACGAAGAAAAGACCCTAAAAGTTTTAATTGAAAGTAAAATCATTGAATCAAACCATTGGGTTGGTGTTTCATCTTTACTATATACACTTCCTAAAAGTTGTTAATTAAAAAAGTTATTTTTCCTATATACAGGGTGTTCCAAAAGTCATGCAACATAGGGACCAATAAAATATCGTCCAGTTCTGGAATGACAATTGTTTGCATCATTTTGAGATACGTCTCACCTGTTACATTTCCATCAAAGAAATATGGCCCAATTAACCGATTATTCCAGATCGCAGCCCACACCATAATTCTCGGATCAAATTGAACATGTCCTTCCTCTGTCCAGTGAGGATTCAAAGTGGCCCAATAACGTGCATTATGCCTATTCACTTGTCCACTCAGGTGAAAGACCGCTTCATCACTGAACATGATGTCTTGTACAAGTTGTTGTGGATGTGGATGTCGTAAAACCCACTGGCAGTACTCCATATGCCGGTCTGTATCGTCGCCATGGAGTTCCTGTACGAGGTGGACTTTGTATGGGTGGAACTTATTTTTGCTTATGATGCAATGAACGGCACTTGATGAAACCCCTGTTTCTTGGGATAATTTCCTTATCGATTTACGTGGGCTATTTTCAAGATGGCTACAAACCATTTCTGATGTTTCTGGATCACTGACACTTTTGGGGCGGCCGCAACCTGGCAGATCGTGAACACTGCCAGTTTTTTAAAATGAGCAAACAATCTATTCACTGTTGAATAATGGACTGGTGGCCTCTCAGGGTGGGCTTCATTAAATTCATTAGCAACTGTTCATTGTGATGCGCCATGCTTCCCATATAACAGTATGCCTATGTTGTGCGACTTTTGGGACACCCTGTATATACAGGGAGTCACCTACTTTTGTACATAATGCGTTCCTGAAAACGTGTACGAAAGTCGAATGTACGAAAGTCGAACAATTGACTTACATGTTATAATGGGGGTTCCGTTCCCAGAGAGCCAAAAAATATTATAAAATCTCTAATTATGGTATAAATGTTTAGTTTTTTGAGCAGGGGCCTTTTAGACACAATCGTTGATTTTATAATATATAGGGTAGGGCAAAATGCAGTAAAATATTTAAATAATTGCACAAATAAACACTCCTGTACAGACAAAGATGCCGGCGCAGCAGAAACTGGTGGCTGGCAACCAGCAGCACTCGAAATATTTGTTTGTCATTTCACTGACGCACGAAAGTCCGAATTCGGCGTATGGAAGGCGGTTTAGGGGTGTAAATGTATTATGAACGAAAGTTCGAGTATTTCATTTAAGCATTTTGCTATTTTTATAGTTTTTACTTTTTGCGTTTAAAAATTATCTGTCTGCTGTACTCTTTATTACTTTCTCCATACGTAGTAATGGGAAAGTATTGTGATCACAAAAAAAATCGACTTCGAGATTTCAATGGAAATACACGTTTTGAGGTCCCTAGAACACGTTTAGACTATTTTCTGAATGATGTCTGTGTGTTCATATGTGTGTATGTATGTGATTGTGGGCGCTCTAACTCAAAAAGTACTTGCCATATCCTTACCAAACTTCATATATAATACTTTAGCATGAGCACAAAGAATTAATTAGTTTTTGGACAGTAACGGTTAACTGGAAGTCAAGGTTTATTCGAAACACGATTCGGTTTTTGCGATATTTCTCTGTTAAAACATCATTATTGTATATACAATTCTATACCAAGGTTATAGAGAATGTAATTTACTACAACTTTCATTTGAAAGAATTTTCCATAGCAGTTATTGTTTAGGAATTATTTATAAATAATCAGTTTTTTCGGTTTCCATCAAATATCTCCTTAAAAACCGAAGTTGTAGAGAATAATATTTCTTCCAAGTTTTGTTTGAAACACATTTTCGTAGAACCATCCATTTCGGAGATATTCAACTTTTTCTTAATTTCGAGTATACAGCGCCAATACCATGTAGCGGTGAATTCTGTAAACATATTCAAAATATACGTAATTTACGGCAGTAAGGACGACTGTATTCTTTTATGATACGAAATGATAATTTTGCCTCATAATGCTATTAATAATAATTTGAATATCTAAACCCCAAATATGGAGAAAGTCGTGTTGGCCACATCAGATTTTTTTGTAATATTGCCTAATCATGGCACCAAAGACAGTGATGATTGAAATGAGAGAAAAGTCGGTAAAAAGGGTGAAAAAAGTGATGAGTTTGGAGAAGAAAATTGAAGTTTTAGATTGGCTAGTGCATAATGAATCCGCTTTATCGGTTGGTAGATTACTTGTTGTGAACGAGCCCACATTAAGATTGATAAGGAAAGTGAAGAAGCGATTAGAGCTAGTGTTGCAAGTGGTACTTCAACGAGTACAAAAGTGTCTTTTGTACCTAGGAATCCGTATGTAGAGAAGACAGAGAAGGCTTTAAACCTGTGAATCGAGACCCAAACTCACAAGAAAGTCTCGCTGAGTTCACTTGTCATTCGCGAGAAAGCCAAACAACTGCACAATCATTATGTCTCAAATTGTTTCACGGTCTGCTAACAGGATATCGCCTACGTCATCGAAGCATGTGTAGATCGGTTCCTTGCTCTTTAAAAAAATTTAAATCTGCTAGGTCACTTCTGGAAACTCACATCAATTGAGTAGAATGACTTAGATTTCAGCCAAGAAGCCATCACTCTGTTGAATTTTATTATATTTATGCATTTTGCTTCATTTAGTAATTTATTAAAAGTTTGTTCGTCAGCTGACGTATGAAAGTCCGAATTCGGCATACGAAAGGCGGTTTAGGGGTGCGAATGTATAATGTACAAAAGTGCGAGTTGTACGAAAGTCGAACATACGAAAGTGGAGTACTGCCATAAAGGCGACTCCCGAGATTCGATGGGGATGCGTTCCTGAAACGTGGTCGAATCTCGAACCATCGAATCAGCACAGATTCAAACAATTAGGGCAGAAATAACGATGTCTAGACTGAAACTAAACCTCTCGTGGTCGGGCGGGCCAGAAATTACTTCGTGTAAACTAGTTTCTAATTCGACTGATCGATCGGCTGGGTCGATTCGACCGGTCGAATTCTCAAGTTTGTCGAATCTCAAACAGTTAAATCTCGGGAGTCACCTGTACTAGAGTAATTACCCGTCAAATATGATGGGTATACGTGAAATAAGTAGTACAAATTTAGTAGTAATTGCTTAAAATCTCAGATGTCAACTTTTTCTGCCATGAATGTATTTTTTTCTCTTTGAAGTGGTCCAAAGAGGTACATGAGGGCGTGGGTTACAGGAGTAAGTATGGTAATTATTATGTTGCATTTTTGGTAACTTTTTCATAAAGTCATAGAGAATAAGCAACAAATATCTGGTACAAGAACTTTAACTGCACAACTTCAGCAAATTGAAATTACAGAAATAAAATTGTTGCTTTTTATTTTGGAATCAGGTGCTGGAGTTCGAGTTGCTGTTTTTGATACAGGATTACCCAAAGGGCATCCACATTTTCGTCGTGTGCAGGAGCGTACTGATTGGACTCATGAACGAACTCTTGAGGATGGTCTAGGTCATGGAACATTTGTTGCTGGACTTGTGGCAGCTGCTAAAGGTCACTGCCTTGGCATGGCACCTGATGCAGAACTTCATGTTTACCGCGTATTTACGAATGCACAGGTAACAAACATCATGAGGAATCGTATCCAAAATTGTTTTTTCTTAATTTATTAATGTCATCATTGCCATTCCAGTTAAGGTAAGGTGGGGTAAGTGCGACTCCAAAATTACTAATATCAACTTCAGCTAACTGTTAAATTTTTTTTAGTTAAGCTACAGATGCAAAATTTATATATTTAATATTATCAAAACTCATAGCATCATTTAATATAATTTTTTTCTTTCTTGTTTGAAAATTCACATTATTAGGATTTTTCGTACAAGGTTGTCTCTAGCGGTCGCACTTTCCCTCCAAAATGGGGAAAGTGCGTCTCTGCCTCATTCTTTCCTACCTACATACATTACAAATATAACGAGGTAAGTGCGACTTCTTCCGACTTTAAGCTGCACTGGTTTTTTTAAAACACCAATTTATTTTGATCCATTCTTCAGTTATCAACTTTTGTTTGTTGATGAACATAACCTGAAATTTCTTAAGACATGAATGTGAGTATCGAAATGAAACCAAGAGTCATTGAAAATAGCTTTTATTAGATGAAAAACTGTTTTAAATTGAAAGAAATTAATTTCAACGTACATGGATACAAAAAATACGGGATACAAACTGAGTAAATACAAAAAATAAGGAACATTACGTCATTAAGTTGAAAATATAAGAAATGTCAATCAATAGAACAAAATACATATATGGAAAATGTCGTAAGTATATCAAATAAGTAACATAGCAAAATTTAAATTATACAATTATGTTAAAAATACGGAAAATCATGTAAGTGTAACAAATAAGAAACATAACATTATATACATTAATGTAATTCGAACAAATGATGTGACTACTTTAAATTGTATCCAGAGAAATTTATTCCAAACACTAAGTTTCCTTGGCGGCCAACTGATGGTTCAGGTAACAATCTGATAATTTCTTCCTTTGAAATTTCACTGCTGTCATCAATCTTTGGAAAGATAAAACTATCTTCGGACCCATGACATTTTCTCAAGAAGCAAACAACAGGATCGTCAAATTCATTGATTTCCCGAATTTTCCCTACATAATGAAAAACTGACTTTTTGCTGGCGTATTTCACAAGAACCCAATCTCCTACTTTAATTTTATAAACTGCTGTGGTTATGTTTTTTCCATCTCTTTCATCTTCTCTTGCATACATTCCTGTCGTACCATATAGATCCTCATCGTCAGAAGATAGCAAACCTAACGCCCTCACTCTCTGAATCTTCAACTCTTTTTGCTGTTTGATGTTTCGCCTTATTCTTAGATTCTCTTTCAGTTATTTCTTTCTTTTTTTTGCAAATCAAACTCTCCTGTGACAACCTCTGCCCCTATAGCTGCTCTCTTTCTTTTATTTGCCCTCTTCCCTTGTTCTAACCTGCTTGCTTGAACAGCAGTCAATAAAATTTCTTCAAATGATATTTTTCGTGAACCAAGATTTGATTCAAGTGCATCTTGATACTCTGCAGATGGTTGACAGGGATCATCAGTTGCTGTTTCAAGTTGAACTTGGACAAGAGATTTAACAGATTCAACTTCAGGAGCACTAGATTCTTGATGCTTTTGATTTCATCTTTTCAGTGCCAGAGGATCATATTTCTCATCTGATATAACAGTATGGTTCAAGGGAAAGATACCTCCTTTCCTGAAACCATTTTGAACAACATCTTCTTCAGTTTGAATCCAGACCTCTCCAATCATTCTAGAGAATTGATTCTTTGGTAAATTTAGACCAACGTTCTTTCTTTGCCACTTGGTTAATTCAGCATCCCATCTCGTTTTTAGTGATTTGAACATGCTAAGATCAAGTGGTTGAAGCAGGTGGCTTGAATGCGGAGGTAACTTTAAAATATGTACTCCACTCCTTTGGGCCAAGCTTATTACTTCTACTCCTAAATGGGTTGAATGGCCGTCATATATAAGCAAAATGGGTCTTTCAGATCCTATTGCTGGCAAGAAGCTTCTATGGAAGTAATTTTGGAATACATCCGTTTCCATCCATCCATTCCGTGTAGCAGCATATGTAGTTCCTGGAAAGCCAGACCCTTCTGGAGCGATCCAACTGTCCCAAACATATTTTCCTTTGAATACAATCAATGGAGGGGCTTTTTTCCCACTTGCACTCGCAGCCAGTAGTACAGTGATGTTCAAGCGACCTGGCGAACTCGTTGTACGGGTTGAGGGCTGCCCCTTCCTCCCAACAACTCTCGTCTTCACAGGGTCTGTACAAAATGATGTTTCATCCAGATTCCATATGCATTCTGGTTTATTATTCAGTCTTAATTCTGCAATTGTCATTTGTAACAAATCGAAATATGAATTTATCACAAATGGATCACAGATTTTCTTTCTGGCATACTCCACACTTTGTTGTTTCTTGATTGAAAGGTTGTGTCGAGTAATAAACCCAAGAAACCAATCTTCGGAAGGTTTCCCATCTTTAAATGGTGTTTTTAGGTTATTTGTACGAACGTAATGTGCGACCATCTCAAGAATCTCTTTCCTAGATAACCCAAACCCATGCTTTTCCATATACGTTAGTCCTTCTGCTAGCACCCTTTCTTCTTCAATTGGAATTGCAGTGCTGCGACCTAAAGTTGTAGACTTTATTCCACGTCGTCTTTCTAGGTGGTCAAGAAGAGTAGTTTTAGGGATCTTGAAATGCCTGCTAGCTTGCTTTCTTCCCATTCTCCCGCTTTTAACTTCCTCCATAGCTTTTTTTAGATCATCTTTGGTGTAAGAGAGACCTTTCTTGGTTTTTCTAACATAAACACGCACCATTTTTTTCCTGCAATAGCATTTAATGATCACTTTAAAATCACGTAATTCAGGAACTGATAAACGAAAAGAATATAAAAAGGGGTAAGTGCGACCCTGGGTCGCACTTACCCCTTTCCATGGGGTCGCACTTGCCCCAGCTGATCTGAATGCATACTCACGATGGGGAAACTGCGACCCCCAAGAAAACACAGCGTAATATTCGTATTCACATAATTGCAAAATAGATAACGAAAATTAATCAATGTAACAATGAATTTTTAAAAAATGTACTTACCTGTAACTTTAAATAAGGACGTTATTAACAACTATGCAGGAGCCAACTTTTCACTGCCAACTACGACGTCGAGATGAATGGAAGGATATAACTCGCTCGCATGCGGTTCAAGAACTTATAGGTTCCGCGCTACAATGTATTGAATTATATTCGGGCAACAATGTATTTAAGAGTTTGCACATGTGCTTAGTGTTCCTCTTACAAAATTACGATATCCTAGACTGAAGGTCGCACTTACCCCACCTTACCTATGTCATTAAAAATAGCTTTTAAATAAATGTTTAACAATTCTTTCTAAAAAGTAATAATTTTCCTCTTATGGTCAAATTCCAATCATGACCATGTGAATAGGGCTCTTGGCTTTATTCTTCCTTTCATACCACTCCTTATGGGTAGGGTAAGCAAAATTAGATTCTTGCATTATATAAACATGGCATACTTCAAACATGGTTTTAAAAATCTAGCATTTCTAAACATCCTAGAAATGGGTCACTGAATCGCTATTAACAATTTAGAATTAATTACATATACATCAGAAATTAAATGCACTAAAGAGCCTACTTATTTTTGTAAGTCAAACTAAGTTCCTGAATAGCAACATAAGTTTGATCTTTTGCTCTCCAATACAGATACAGTAAAACCTCTACCTTACGAACTCCCTTAGAATGAAAAACTCCGTATAACGAAAATTATCGCCGGTCCCGAAAAATTCACTAATAAAACTATATAGAAAACCTCTATATTACGAACCTCCGATAATTACGAAATAAAAATCGTACCCGTTCCACTAAAAGCAAACCTCCATATAGCGAAATTAAAAAAAGAATATTGTACACGCTGTTGTAAAGCAGAAATAAATGTATCTATGCGGGTGTTAACGCTGTTATTACGACCACGCCTGAATAACTCAAAACGTAGTAGGTATTTGTTATAATTTCAAGCATTTCGAGTGATAAGGTAGACAGGTAGACCTCGTCTTTCACGGCTTTATCTATCGTGTATTTCAGTCTTTCGCGGTTCCGCATTTGCGACCAGTTTTGTCTTTCGCGGTCTTACGTTTCGTCTTTCGCTGAGAAAAATTACGGAAAAGGCTACGTGAAATTTTTTATACGTGGAATGAATCGCATTTCCTCACATTTTCTCTCACAGTCAGGCCTGAAACAATATTGTTGCGTTATTCTAATTTGTAAAAATATTTATGTAAGTGCATTATGCACGTAGTGAAACTGCGTGCGTCTATCCGTGCGTATGAAGCCTCGCGTAATTATATCGGCGTATTTCTCGAGAACCGTTCGTTGTAAAGATATGCGGTAAATGGTGTTTTGTTTCTAACTGCTATTAGGTTCCAGGAAAAATATTTTCGTTTGCTAAAGTGTCCCGGGTTCGAATCCAGGAGACAATTATATTTTCCCATAAGTTTACACGGGATTTCTGATTTTTTGGAGTACAAGGTTTTTTCCTTCATTCATTAAAATACGTAAATATGGACTGATTTTCTTCTTTTTTGCTTTATTCGACAGCTAAAGCTCTATACTATCTTATTCTTATGTTTTTGACGGCAGGGAAGTCTCGAGGGGAAAAACTTAACCCTCAACTCTTGACCCTTCTATTCAAGATCATTGAGGTATTTGCTCAGGTTTGGCATAGTTCAAACGCTTAAGCTTTGCGTTTTATGCATCATTTATTATTGGTGGAGTTTCGCGGAGTTTTTCAGGAATGTAACACCCTGAAAAACAAGAGTTCTGCCGTATTTGGAAATTAGTTCCTGCAAGTTAGGCAACCTCCGTTTATTTTTGTCGATTCTACTACGGAACTTAAGATTTTATTTTCTTATACTTTTTTCATCTTCTTTTATCTTGTTTAAGTCTCTTTCATTGAAGTTCATTTTTCCGTCTCTTTCTGTATTTCTTTGCGATCACCAGTATAGAGGACAAATGATCCGTTCTTGCTGGGATGGGAACTAAATCCTGTATTTCCCATTGCCTTAATTACTTATCTTTCGCGATTTTGTCTTTCGTGGTGCTTTCAGGAACGTAACCCCAGCAAAAGACGAGGTCGGCCAGTATGTATAATTAAGTATGAAAATTTATTATAAACACGTAATAAAATATGAATTCTTTTTCATGAAAATTTTTTCTCTAGATAGGTTCTCGTTAGTAGCTCTTTGTGGTAAACATTGAAAACCAACTGAATACGTAACTTTTATTTAAATAAAGGACTTAAAAATATTTTTTCATTAATATTTTTTGTGCTACATTTTCATTTACCGTATCTGCCTGAATAGAAGCCGACCACGGATTTAAGCAGACCCCCCAAAAATTTCCACAATTTTTTGGCAAAAACGTTAATTTCGTAGATTTTATGCAGAAGTGTGCTGGACATTCATGCACATCTTAGAATATATTAGTCGAGATCGAAGAAATGTGTGGGAAATTGTTTAGTTGTTGACATTTTGAAATATTACTCCAATTAATAATTTTGCGTAGTTGAATAATGTTCCACATTCAGTGACAATAATTTCATTCACCTTCATTAGCACAAAAGGTCAAATATAGTAACCGCGATCTCGCCAAGAAATTTTTCATCCAAGGCTATTTCCAATGAAATTAGCATTTACATTGCCGTAAGAAATTGCATTTTTATAATTATACACGTTCCATGTAAAGTTTTACCAAAATTCAAACAGTTGAGCATTCAAAGCCGTCAACGCATTTTGCGTAATCGTCAGTTTACGCAAGCGATCTCGCCAAGATATTTTTTCTTCCAAGTCTATTTCCAATGAAATTAGCATATACATTGCCTTGAGAAACTGCATTTTTATAATTATAGACGTTCCATGTAAAGTTTTACCGAAATTCAAACAGTTGAGCGTTCAAAGCCGTCAACGCATTTTGCGTAACCGTCAATTTACGCAAGCGATCTCGCCAAGATATTTTTATATATATTCATCGTAGGTTAGATATTTACTTTACGAAAAATATAGTACTATTATTTGAATGCAAAGGCAATGAGAGGCTTCGAGATTTAACCATAACCCAAATTTTCCTCGGACTCGCATTTAAGCCGACGGGTGATTTTTTCATGATAGATTTTGACTAAAAACATCGGCTTGTATTCGGGTAGATACGGTACTTTTATTTTTCTGTTTGTTGACATATTATTGTCTCTAATGTACAGAGTGTTAAAAATACCAAAATTGACCATTCAAATATTTTGAATACTGAAAAAGTAAATTTAGTATAAAGTAATCCAAGTCTTGATAAATAATAATGATAAAGCTCAGTAGCTCTACATCAGAAATTGCCACATCATATAGATTGTTTTTGCTATGAAAATTGATGTATGTTACAGGAGTGAAAAAATAATACCGTATTTTCCGCTCGATAATGCGCACCTAATATATATAGCTCAGCTTTAAATTTTTAATTGTGGTGAAGATGTATATATACCGCGCAGTCATTTGTTTTTTTCTGGGCTGAAATATATGTGGCGTATGTGGTTATTTACATAGTTAAATGAATAATGAAATCCGATTTTCCGCTGCTCTCTTAATAACAAATGAATAGCAGAATAGTAAATTTGTATCTGATTAGTTACCCGCTACTATATATATTTGAATATATTTAAATATACTTAAAGTAAAATCTACTCATGGAGAATAAAAATATATTACGGCGAAAATCGTAGACTGCAAAGTTTAAATTAGAAGTAGTTAATGCAGCCAAAGAGAAGGGAAATCGTGAAGCTGGTGGAATATTCAACGTTGGGGAGTCCAGTGTACGAGGTTGGAGGAAAGAAGAGACAGTTTTGAGAAGACTACATGAGAAAAAACGTGCAATACGTTACAGAAAATGTTTTTGGCCAGATCTGGAAAAGAAACTTTTGGAGTGGGTTATTCTTGAAAGGTCCAAGGGGCATAGGATAACAACAACAAGTGTTTTACTGAAGGCAAAAGAAATTGCAAGACAGGAAAACATAAGTAATTTTAAGGCTTATCCTTCCTGGGGCTTCAGATTTATGAAGAGAAACAATTTAAGTGTCCGTTCATCTACAAGTGTCGGTCAAAGGCTACCTGATGACTGGGAGGCTAAAACAGAAAAATTTAAAGTGTACGTGAAACAAAATTTGTGTGGAGTGGATCGTATCCATTTAGGAAATATGGATGAGGTCCCTGTTAGTTTCGACCTCCCAGGAACAAGGACAGTAAATTTAAAGGGAGCGAAAGAAGTGTCTGTCGCCACAACTGGTAATGAGAAGTCAAATTTTACTGTGGTTTTATGTGTGACTTCTGATGGATCCAAGCTTCCACCCATGGTAATTTTTAAGAGGAAAACTGCTCCTAAAGGAAACTTTCCTAAAGACGTAGTTGTTGCATGGAATGAAAAAGGTTGGATGAATCAAGAAATAATGAAAACATGGCTTGAAAATGTGTGGAGGGAAAGGAAATTCGCATTTTTCAAACCAAAATCGTTATTAATTGTGGACTCATGCCGTGCACATACAACTCCTGAAGTGATGAAGGTAGTTGGTAAATACTCCAAGGTAGCAATTATTCCGGGGGGTTGACAAAAAAGTTACAGCCTCTTGATATATCTGTGAACAGGTCTTTCAAGTCAAAGTTGCGGTATCGATGGGAAAAGTGGTTTAAAAGATTACACCAAATCAGGTAAAATTAAAAAGCCATCCTATGAAGAAATGTGTAGGTGGATTGCGGAGAGTTGGCAGGGTGTTACAGTCTCTTGTGTAAAAAACGGTTTTGTAAAATCACTAGGTGATATATTGGATGATAAGATGGAAGAAATAGAAAATAGCGAGGAATCAGATTCGGAAATTGAAATTACAGAGAGTGGCGCACCGGAAGTAATAATGGACGTCCTTAATTCATTTTATATTGATTCAGACGAGGATTTTCTGGGTTTCGAATAAAAAACTTTTAATGTAAAACTATTGTGAATTTCCTCATCTTAATATGATCCTAATTTTAATGTTATTAATTTCCTTGTTTTTTTGTAAAATATTTCTGTAACCCAAAAGTAGGTAAATATATCACTATGGATTGGTGAACGCAGAAGATGCATTGATTAATTTCAAATTTTGTCCGGAAAAAAATTGAAAGTATTTCGGTTTGGTTGACGTATTCTTTGTAATAGTTTTGAAAATTTACGTTATATTGTACCTAATAACTTTAAGCTAACTTTGTATTGTTACTTTAAAATATAATTTGATCTTCATTGTATTCATTTTTTATTTCTACAAATAGTATTTTACCAATATATACAAATTGGAAATAAAACGAGACGTAAATGTGATTTAAGATTATAATAGCACTGTTTTAAAGATAGTTAGGTTTGGAAATAGTCTGTAGTTAAATTGAAGTAATTTGTCATAATTTACTGGGTTTCCATTGCATAACGCGCATCAAAGTTTTGCTCTATTGAATGAACTTTTTGCATTGATAACGCGCGCATTATCGAGCGGAAAATACGGTATATTGCTTTTTATCATAAAGTGAATATTTTGGAAACATTCTTTAACTAAAATATTCGTGTTGAATTAAATTATAACCAACTAATATGTATATACAATGAATCTGAAAAAGCCTCCATACAAAGAACCTCCTTACAACAAAGTGCCAAAAATTGGGTTCCTTCAATTTCGTTATAAAGAGGTTTTACTGTATACATACCTTGCGATAAGCTGTTTTGCAATATACCTTTTATGTTTTACATTCATTACACTTTATGACTTAACCTCTTGATCCACTCACGTGATTTGCACATTTGGACATGCGCCCTTACAAATCCCGGAGAATGAAGAGCATTTTTCTATCCAATGGAAAGGGTTTAGACCAGAGGCATGCAACCTATGGCCCGTGGGCCACATCCGACCTGGAAGAGCATTTTATGCATCCTGTGAAGCTTTGGAGAATATATGGTCTGCGAAATTTATTACAGGTAATTTTGTACATTTTAAGAACTGCTGTTGTCATAACTCATATCCTGGAGAAGTTTTTACGGTAAAAATGGTTAAAACTTTATTTTCATATTTAAAATCTCTTGAGTAAGTTCCTATGTAAACTCTCATCTGGCCCGCTAAGCTACTTGTGATTTCTAATCCAGCCTGCCAAAGCACTCACATGCATGAATGCAGCCCACCATGTAAAAAGATTGCATGCATGCCTCTGGTCTAGACCCAAGCAATGAAAAGCAATTATTTCAATTATAATTATTCCTGAGGACACTAATATCAGGAGCGATTGCATTCATTAATCTGTATGGAGAAAGTTATGTGCTGGACATATCAGATTTTGTAATTACTTAATGTTATAACTTTTTCTTAGGTATCATATACTTCCTGGTTCCTGGATGCTTTTAATTATGCAATCTTAAAGCGCATAGGAGTGCTCAATTTGAGCATTGGAGGTCCAGATTTCATGGATCGCCCATTTGTTGATAAAGTTTGGGAATTGACAGCTAACCGTGTGATTATGGTGTCTGCAATTGGCAATGATGGTCCTCTTTATGGGTAAGCTATTAACAACGTTTTAAAAATTTCTAGTTTTTAAGTTGAAATGTGTTCATTTTAAATTTGTAATTCTTAATCATTCATTCTATCGTTTTTTCCATGATTTGTTGTTAACAATTTTAAGGTTATGTTTAGGAACACAATTTGTTATAGCTCATATATTTTATATGAAATTTTTGAAAACAGTGTTTTCTGAAATGACCAGTTATCCAAGTTATTTAATTTTTTATACTTTCGTGTTTTCTTTGTGTATTTGTTAAATTAATCTGTTTATATTTTAGAACTCTGAATAACCCAGCTGATCAGATGGATGTAATTGGGGTTGGTGGTATCAACTTTGAGGACCAAATCGCCAAATTTTCTTCTCGGGGAATGACTACTTGGGAACTACCTCAGGGGTCAGATATGTTATATAAATTTTTTTAGTCATTTTTTCAGTAAACGCGTACTATAAAACTACCATATCTGCCCAAATACAAGCCGATGTTTTTTATCAAATCTATCATGAAAAAATCACCCCTCGGCTTAAATGCGAGTCCGAGGAAAATTTGGGTTATGGTTAAATCTCGTAGTCATCCATAGATGGCAGCACATCTCTCATTGCCATCGCGTTCAAATGATAGTACTATATTTTTCGTAAAGTAAATATTTGACCTATGATGAATATTAATGAATAAATAATAAAGGCTAGAATATTGAATTTAGCACTACTTGTGCTTTGTTACCGTTTAAGGCGGGGTTTTGCACATTATTTGAGTGGTTACATTATTTGCATGTTTTGACTACGCAGATGATTACGCAAAATGCATTGACGGCTTTGAATGCTCAACTGTTTGAATTTCGGTAAAGCTGGAACGTGTATAATTATAAAAATGCAATTTCTTAAGGCAATGTAAATGCTAATTTCATTGGAAAT
Source organism: Uropetala carovei (assembly GCA_036926305.1). Taxonomy (NCBI): domain Eukaryota; kingdom Metazoa; phylum Arthropoda; class Insecta; order Odonata; family Petaluridae; genus Uropetala; species Uropetala carovei. Next base: position 951,067 of record JAXCHB010000115.1, read on the forward strand.
AGACTTAGATGAAAAATTATCTTGGCGAGATCACTATTACTATATTTGACTTTTTGTGAAAATGAAGATGAATGAAATTATTGTCACTGAATGTGGAACATTCAACAACGCAAAATTATTAATTGGAGTAATATTTCAAAATGTCAACAACTAAACCATTTCCCACTCATTTCTTCGATCTCAAATAATGTATTCTAAGCCATGCATGAATGCCCAGCACACTTCAGCATAAAATCTACGAAATTCACGTTTTTGCCAAAAAATGGTGGAAATTTTTGGGGGGTCGGCTTCTATTCGGGCAGATACGGTAATCACTGGTTATAAAAAATGGCCATTCTCTAACCAGGATATTCTAATAAGTTCTAGAAATACATCTATTATTCAAACTTTTCTCTTATAGCTTTAGTATGTAACTTTTTGGATACATTTTTTATTTTCCAAAATTTTACATAATATTACTAGAACTGTTATTTAAATACTATCTTACCAACATTAAAAGAAATTTTTTAGAGTCACTTGCATTACTGTTATAATACAGAGTGTCCATAGATTATCTGTACAATTTTAATATTAAATAATATATATATATAAACGAGATAAAGATAATGTTTTTGTGTTATTTGCGAGAGAAAGTCATGGTTTTACTTAGTTGATGCTAGACAGCACCAAAACTCAGTTTGGCTTGCTCAGTTGGTGGTAGTCACCATGACACCTCAAGAGAAAGCACAGTGTATCGAGTGGTTTATCGAAACAAAATCAGACACACAGGTTCCATGAAACTTTAGAACAACTTACCAAAGTGTACTGCCATCAAGACCATCAATATGTGCTTGGTATAAGCAATTTAAGGAGACAGGAAGCGTTCTGCATAAGATGCAGGTCATCTGAGAGTGTCTGATGAAAACGTGGAAGATGTATGCCAAGCATTTCACTGCAGTCCGCGCAAGTCAACACGAGTTGCATCGTGTCAGTTACAAATGCCGCGCTTAACAGTTCACAAAGTTTTACGTAAACGTTTGCATTTGCATGCTTACAAATTGCAACTGCTGCTTGAAATCAAACCAGATTATAGGGCCGTCCGTAAAAACTTTGCGATTTCTATGCTTGACCAGGACACTGATTTCATCAATAAAATCATGTTTTTTGACGAAAGAACATTTCATGTGTCTGGGAAGCTAAACAAGTAAAATGTATGAATTTGGGGGTCTGAACAGCCTCATGCTGTACAGGAACACATTAGAGACAGTCCTAAGGTTAATGTATGGTGTGGCCTGTTACACGATCATGTGATCGGCCCTTTTTTCTTCGCAGAGGCTACAGTAACTTAAATTAATTATCTGGATATGCTTGAGTGTTATGTCTGCCCTCAAGTAGAGGAACTGCAGCCTAATGTGTTTCTCCAGAAAGATGGTGCATCACCACACGAGCTTAATTGTACGGAATTCTCTTAAACAGCACTTCGCAAATCGATGGATTGGCCGAGGAGGACCCATCTCTTGGCCAGCAAGATCACCAGACATCACACCCTGTGACTTTTTCCTATGGAGATATGTAAAAGATTCTGTATACAAAGACCAGTGGCCAACGTTAATGATTTGAAGGACAGAATTGCTGCTGCTGTTGCTACAGTTGAAGTTGAATTATTGCAACGTACTTGGAAAGAGATAGACTATTGTTTGGACATTTTACACGCAACAAATGGTGCCCATATTGAATGTGTTTAATGTTCAGTAAAACTTTATGAATTTTTGTAACAGGTAAAGAAAATTTCATGTTTCTATCTCATTTAATAAAATTTTTATTATAGATTAAAGTTGTAAAGATAATTTATGGACACCCTCTATATAGGAAATCCAGTAAGTTATGAAGTATGTAAACTTTGATGTTGTTCCAACATATAATTGCTTTAGTTTAGAGGTCAGAATTATGTTGCTCATTGTGTCAACTTCTCTTTTAATGGTCCAGCTATGGGAGAGTTAAACCTGACATAGTTACCTATGGATCTGCTGTGAGGGGGTCAAGTATTAAAGGAGGATGCCGGACGTTATCTGGAACAAGTGTGGCCTCACCAGTCGTAGCTGGTGCTGTTACTCTATTGGCTAGGTAGGATAATTATATTGTGTCATTTTATGAGGGAAGGTTATGAATGATGGATGACTCTGGGATTTAGCTGAGCTTTTGCTAGCAAGTGGTAGACATTAATTCCTGAATAGATTTTGGGAATTGTAATGCTTTGTGAATAATTAAAAATATTGATTAAATGTTTTTAATGCTATATGTGAACTAAGAATGTGAACATTTATTAAAATGACATAGTTTGATGGTTATTGTAGAGGGCAAGAGATGCTTAGTTTGACAGTTTGAATCCTATCGTTTCATTTGCTTCCTCACTATTTTGTTTTCATTTTTATGGAAACTGATTTTATTTTTCAAAAATATTTTTCAGAATTGGAATAAAATTTTTTCAATTGAAGAAAATTAGTGATGCACCGAAGCTCGGCTTCGGCCTTGGTATTCGGCCAAAATCTGCTATTTGACTTTGGCCTCGGCCTTTGGATGACCGAATAGCTGAATACTACATATTTTTTTTGATAAAACGGAAAATGATAATGACATAATAGAAGAAAGCCGAAAACACTAAATAAAAGCATAATACATTGAGTTGTTGTCAATATAATTCACATATCTCGGATTCGGGGTGATAATTATGTGCTACTCGTTTTTATGGCCTACGACGTATAATATAGTAGTGTGTTCCAATATGTGGACAATTCGTTTATTTAGAATACTCCACCTCATTAGTTGGAATTTTTGATGTTTTACTGTACTGTGTAAGTAGCGGACAACCTCAGACATCTGCTTCACGTTTTTGCATGACGTATAAACAGTAGCGCCATCGTGCCAAAACCAAAATGACACAATGTCGACTGAGTTTTTGTTTCATTTTTGAATTTCATAAGGGCAGACATTTTTATATAACAGAATATATAACCTTAACAAGGCTGCGATTCTTTGTGTATATCTTCATATTAACAAAGAATTTAAATAGATTTCTATAGAAAACATTAGTGTTCATTAGTTGGTATTTCAGGTTGGTAGTGTTTTAAAAACGATTTAGGAAATTCCCCGGGAGGAATATTCTTGTGATTGTAACCAACTTTCACAGTCAACAATGGAGATGTGTGCAGATTTTTCGTAAACCCAGAACTTATTAGTAGTATCATTTTTAAATTTAGTAGGCGAGGCTCCATCCCACGTACAAACGACGCAGGCGGTGCGAGCGACTAAGCAAAAAAACAATACAATGTAATGTTATGGCGGTGTCCCAAGTTCTGGCGTCAATGCATGTACTCGTGCGAGTGGTGAGCGAGCATCTTCAAAGCGATCAACACACTTTGTTTTCAAAGCGAGCGACCAGAACCGCCGTTGTGGCAAATACTTTGTATTTCAGCATTTTCTTTGTAGTTTTATCTCCGTTTTATGTTGTGTTCTTACACTGTTATGGAAATGAACAAAAATTTAATTTCCGAGATCCAAAAGAGTTCCATCTCATAGAATTTAAAAGTTAAAAATTATTTTAATCATTTTTGGCCGATTACCAAGGCCGAAGCTGATATTCGGTGCATCACTAATTTATGCTAATGGAGATATTCGGCCTCCACCGAATACTGATTTTAATATTCGGTCAAAATGAGTATTCGGTGCATCTAAAGAAAATTTTTAAAATGCGTGATGGGAGTAATGTGTCCTAGAGGCATAACTAAAGGCCTCTAATGTATATTTCCATGATAAGAGTAATTACGCTATACTTAAAAAACATGTTTATTATTATATAAAAATGCAAACAAAAATACATTTAAAGTGCAAAAAAGTACTGAACATTAATAATGTAATTGCAGAGCAGCCTCAGATGATGCCACCCACCATGAAAGAATGCTAGTAAAACCAACACTTCCTTAAAATTCCTTTTACCTCCATTTCCCGATAAACTAGGTCTTATTGAGAGCTAAAAATTCTACTGTCTCTTCTTATAGCTTGGTCTTTAATAGCTTAAATTTTAATATTAGCAAAATTAGCCAACTAGACGTGACAATGGCCACATATAGAACGTTAAATACTGAATACCGGATACCAGAGTTACTATTTTTCAGCTTTGGACACCCTAAATCATGGCCGACTAAACCACAGTTGGTAAGGGACAATTGTATATTGAAAATAGGACAAAATTAAGATCTTGTTAATAATCCGGAATCATTTATAGGAGGGGTGGGGGCAGTGCGGATAATTTATGGGAATGCGGAATCTTGGAGGGGTGGAGGGCGGTTCCGCCTGCACAGACTCCCAACCCACCCCAATAGTATGTCTTATTATTCTAATAATAATTTGTTTTTAATGTATTTTTTATTATACACTGCACTGTTTGCTTGTATGTTATAAATGAGTATCATTGTTTGCTCGTATGTTATAAATAAATACTTGAAACAATACTTTGAGGAATGATTCTGGATAATTAACAAGATCCCAAAATTATTCTGTGTGGTTTATTAACCCTTAACTGGGTGCGTCAAAAAGTGTCACGCAACTGGTCGCATGGCATACTGAGTGCGCCGCTGCATTGTGTGGAAAATGCGAACGTAAACAGGCATAAAAATGATAGATTCATTCTAAATTTTGTTTATTTAGCCTTTTAATGCATGTTATGATTTATAATTCTCATTGTTGAAGTTATTGTTAGGATTTTCTACATTATATATGAACTAAATTTTCAAGATATATTAAGTACCATATGACATTTTATCATTAAATTTTTTTATCATAATATATTTACATAAGCATCATTTTAAGCACAAAGATGTAAAAATAGAAGAAATAATGCTAAAAAGATTATGTTGTAGAAATATTTAAACTTTTACAGGCAAATCGCGATGCATGTTTAACACAGAGGAAGCGACGCACATAGCTTTGCATCTGTTTTACTCCTCAAGAACAATAGCTAAAAGGTTGAAAACAACTTGTTCGATTAGTCAGGCAATAAAGATAGGATAGATAAGAGAACAATGTATATGAAGCATTCTTTACAAATTGACAGCATTTTAAAAATATTTGGTGCACTCTGTTTGCCAGCGCGCCCACTTAAGGGTTAATGACATCTCAATGAAGGTGGGATTCTTAACCTTTTCTAATCTTCTGTCTACCAAACAGAACATACCAAGGACCAGTACCAAACATATTTCTATTTTGAGTCCAAAACCAATTGCTGCTGCTAATATTTTTGGATTGTAGCTACAATGCTACCTTCACAATGGCTTTTAGCTTTTAACTTCACTTTTTATGTCAATTATGCTTAGCCCTTGTAGCATGCCTGTGGACAAGTAGAGAACCTCTGATATTAAGGTCGTTTTATAACATTAAAATATTCTCTCGTTTCTGTCCACAGTTAAAATGCACATTTAAATTTCTCCTTTGCATCATTAATAATGTTTTTAGAATATTATTGAAAGTAAGGTTCACATCACAAGTCTGCTGCTCTTATTTTGTGTTCATTACTATCTCTTAAATATCAAAAGAAATTTACTTGAGTAGTCATTCTGTATAACTGAATTGTGTATATTTGTGTTTTTTCCTCAATTGAGTGCAACATTTTTTTAATAACATAGTGGAGTTCTGCACCGTGGAAATGTTATTAATCCTGCTAGTATGAAACAAGCACTAATGGCATCAGCTCGCCGTCTACCTGGAGTGGGAATGTTTGAACAGGGTCATGGTAAACTTGATCTATTGCGAGCTTATAGACTACTTACAACATACAAGCCCCAGGCTAGCCTAAGTCCAAGGCAAGTATTGAAGAATGTATGATTAAGTCTGGAAAGTTTTATATTTCTTCTCAAATATACCATCCACTTTTCATAAACTCAGCGCTTACTTTCACATTGTTTTCTCTAGCTACGTAGATCTAACAGAATGCCAATACATGTGGCCATATTGTACTCAGCCACTGTACCATGGAGCAATGCCTACATGGGTCAATGTAACCATACTAAATGGTTTAGGGGTATCAGGAAGAATAGCTGCTGGTGGACCTCAGTGGCATCCTTATGCTCCTCAGAATGGTGGACGCATGGAAGTTGCTCTCCAACATTCTGATGTATTATGGCCATGGGCTGGTTATTTGGCTGTTGCGTTAGGGGTGCCAAAGAGTGCAGCTGGATGGGAAGGGATTGCACAAGGACATGTGTCACTTACAGTTGAGTCACCAGCTGAGGAGGATGGTGCTGGGACTACTGCCACACAAGATGGGGAGAGGGTTAGACGTTCCACAGTTCGACTTCCAATAAAAGCAAAAATCATACCTACTCCTCCAAGGCAGTGAGTCAGATTGTCTTTTCATAAGTTCTTAAGTTACATAAGATTTCCAAAATATGATGATTAGTATAATTTTTCTATTTTTATTTTGCTTAAATTGTTGCATTCCTGAATTGGCTTATATTTTTTCAATTACATAACAAAACATTTTGTCAGTTTAATTATGAATAAATTTTATAATAAGGTTAAATTACTGTATTTTTTGTTGTATAGGACGTGATTTTTTTCAAAAAAGTTAAAACTTAAATCCATAATTCACCCTGCATCTAATGTGGCAAAAGTCAAAAATATTACTAAGGAAAATATGATCCTTTTTAATGTTTAGATAGATCTATGGTCTGATTCAATCTCCAGCAGAACCCTAAAAGGTATTTATTATAGTTCGGTGTTACCAAAAACAAATATAAATTATTACAAGACAAATGAAATAATTAATAACTAAAGATAAGGGAGCACAGTGAAGCAGTTACACAAAATACTGAGGGATCCCATATATTTCAACATCACTCTTGATATGTGGTCTTGCATGTCTTTCCATTTACAGATTCCCTTAAATGGAAACTTTGTGAACCTGAAAAGGTGTTGATTGCATAAAAACTGATGCTTCGAATAACTTTGCCTTTTTATATATCGACTACACATATATTAATGCACGAAATGCACACAGTAATACATTAAGTTAGCCAATAAGTTGAAATTCTAATGTTGGCATCACTGCAAAAGACTGTAGGATAGCGTTATCATACATAATATCAGACCATAGCCAAAAAATTTATCTGAAACCTTGAAAGAAAATTTAGTATTGTTAAACATTCTATGCCAATTGTGAGTGACGAAAACATAACAACAAGGCATATCTGCAAGGTGAACGAGAAATTGTTTTTTCATTCAATAATTGTGGTAACAGAAAATAGAAAATACATGTATGAGAATATGCACAAAAATATTTTTTTTCCATAATTAAATCCCTTCTGAAATCAGGGTGCGCATAATGCACCAGTGCATCTTATACAACGGAAAATACGGTACTTGGGAATTTTTGTTTTTTCTTATGGCAAACAAATGAATGTAAAGAATTCAATTGCTATTTTCTTTCCTCAGCAAACGTGTTCTGTGGGATCAGTACCACAATTTAAGATATCCACCTGGATATTTCCCTCGTGATAATTTGCGCATGAAAAATGCTCCTCTTGATTGGAATGGAGATCACATTCACACAAATTTTAAGGTAGGATATGCATGCATCTTTGGTTTTATTATGGAATAGTTTCTTGTTTTCACCTAATTGCTGTAGTCCCTCAACATTCATGGAGGTCATGTTCCTGAAAATCACAGTGAATGTCAAAACCTTAAATATTAAGACTGTGAAAAAGGGTACATCCTATGAAGACCCAGACAAGGGACCATGGCTGATAAAATTAACTGAACATATAACAAGTGAAATTTACATGTTAGTTATGAAATATAAATAAAAACTTTAATGTAAAGATGTTAGTTGTGGAAAATACAGACAACTCCCGAGTCTCGATTGTTCGAGTCTCGATTAATTCGAGATTTCGATCCCGCCAATCGATAATATATGCGGAATAAACTTCGCGTAGTTATTGGTTCCGACCAAACGCGAGGTTTAGTTTTGGTGTAGACGTAGTTATATCTGCTCTAATTGTTTGAATTTGTGCTGATTTCACTCTTTCTTCTGTTAAGCTTTTATTTAAATTTATTTATTTTATTGATTTATTTATAAATTTATCTCTTGACATGGCATCTAAAAGGAAATGTAATAGTGATAATGTAAGGGAATCAAATAAAAGAAGGCATAAGATTCAAAGTTATGAATTGAAATTAGAAATTTTAAAGCGTGTTGAGAAAGGTGAAAGCCAAGCTGAAATCGCACGATCGTTGGGAATGTGTCCTTCAACTATTAGCACTTATGTGAAACAGGAGAAAATTCTAGAACGTGATAAATTCACGTAATTTGATAACAACAATAAACAGTCCTAGGCGCGGTGTTGTGATTCCTAAAACGGAAAAACTTTTAAAACTTTGGGTAGATGATCAGTGTCAGAAACACATACTGAAATCGTATGATCATTGGGAATGTGTCAACTATTAGCACTTATGTGAAACAGAAGGAAAAAATTCTAGAGCGTGATAAATTCAGGTAATTTGATAACAACAATAAACAGTTCCCTACCGAATAGCTCCTCTTCTTCCAACTAAAATCTTCCAACTTCTCAGTTAATAAACCAAGTCCAGTAAGCGCAGTTGAAAAAGATTTAAGGTATGAAAATATTTTTAATTTTATTGTTTCTTTATTCTTAAGTTATTTTGTGCTTTTTTAATAACTTTTATATTAATTTTGCTGCGATAAATAGTTGTATGTATAGATAGGTGTATACAGGTATGTTATCCAGCTCGCACGATCCGGACCGGGCTGTCTGCACAGCATATTGCATACATCTATCTTTGAAGTTCGAGAAACAAATTTATTTTTTCCTTTTTAGTGCAAAAAATAAGTTATACATTTAAAATATTTATTATATAATTTATTCATAATTTAATATTCTTGCATTAACATATCAGTAATGTTATTTTATCCTTATAGAACGTGAGGGGAGACTTTTTCCCGAGATGTGGGAACGTATCCCCTGATTATAACGTATATGGAAAAATGGCGTTCGACACTCGAATATTTGAGATTCGAACACGTTTTCAGGAACGCATCCCCAACGAGACTCAGGAGTCGCCTGTACATTAAATAAACTTTGTCATAAATGTTTTACTCAATCATGAAGATGATGGTTATATTGAGATAACGATGATGGCATATGTTCAGGAAAATAAGAACAATAAGACAAGGGAAAACTATACTATATCAGTAGCATAAAGTTACTTCGGTGAACTACTGAGATATAACTGGTTCTTGTAATGTATATCTCAGACAGCCATTATGTAAACAGATATGAGAAAAATCCAAGAAAAAGAGACCCTAAGGCAGAAGTATACATTGTAGTAAAAGAGTTCTCCAACCCAAATGCAGGCAGTAAATGAGCTAACACTTCAAAAATTTTAGCTAAAAGATACAAAGAAAGATAACATCCACCGAAAAATATATGATAGTAAACCTAATGCATGACAGGAATATTCATGTGCACTCATGAATATTCTGAGAAAATAAAACAACTCGGCTGTGTATGTATTAAAAGCAGAAATATGACTTTGCTGGTTTTACCTACTAATTTGAAGATTATATGTCTTGTATGATAATAGGTGTACACAAGTACTCCATTGTGAATATATTGAACCATGAATGTCAGTGGTGAACACAGGACTCTCAAAAGTGGCGGGGTCCAAAATATTTGGCAAGCACAAAAGATGTATGCAAGTCAGCAGCTCCTAGAAGTTTTCCATAATTTATGGTCCCCTGAAACTAACTATAAATTTCCTGTTAAACATACTAAGGTCAAAATTTAAAATTTCAAAAGCATTCGTTTGAAAAATGGTATTGGTTATGTTATTTGGAATTATTGGTAGCTGTATTTTGCAATTACTGTGTATTATTTTCTTCATCTGAAGTTGAAATGCACAAGACCCAAAATGAAGGTAAATTTGTTTCAGAAGCTCTTCACAAATCGAACCATGCCATAGAATATTTTGAAAAGCATTGCTCATTGATCTATCATAAAAAAAAGGTTTGGAAATATTTTCTATTTTAAAGAAAATTAAAGAGAAAACAGTGCTGCCAGTAGATCAGATCGGAAAACAATGAAGGAAATTTTAGAGCTTTGCTCGTAATGCATATCGAAGCAAAGGGCAAAATGCTAGAACATCATCTGAAAAGCTGCAGAAGAAATGCATCCATTAGCTGAAGAACACAAAACTAAATCATGTTGGTTACAAATGACAAAATTTTAATGGTTATTGCGAGTCTTTTCAATAAGAGCGAGTGTTTCAGTATACTCGCAGATGAAACTACTGATGTTGCTGGGGTAGAACAGTTTTCTTTAGCTGCACAATTAATTGAAAATGATACAATCCAAGAAAAATTTATACTGGTAGTCAGATTATTGACAAGGGCAAGATCTCAGGTGGTGAATATCACTTTACATTGGGCGTACATGTTTTTGTCGAAAAAATTGAAAATGATATATATAGGTAGACCCCGCTTAACATGAGAGATACGTTTCTAAAAAATGTCATGTTAAGCGAATTCGTGCTAAACGAATGCATAAATACCATAAGATACCACGTAAAAGATTAGGGTTAGGTCATGCCGTTTTGCGAGCCATCCGCTATGGGTATGCCGAAATAGGCCATCATGTAGCTTCTCTGGTATCTAGCTGTGTCCTTCTAATACAGGTTAGAGCCCATAGATGGTGTTTTCTTCATTTTGCTGAGAAAAAATACGCTTCGTACAAAAACCCTGCATGTGTAATGCGGGGATGCCTATGCCTGCCCCTGCGGTAGTGAAAACTGGGGTGTTAACTCTAATGCCTTTTTCGCATCCCTTTGTGAATTTTAACCAGTAGGACCACTTTCCTCTAACTGTATAGGATGCTTCTAGGCAACTGGAGCAATAAAATCTTCTTCTTCATTGCAGTAAATATTTCACATGCAAAACATATATGGCTTTTGGGTGGCATAGTAGACGGTGTGTTGTGAAGTTAGGCATTTTTAGGAGTGTATAATAGTATGAATAACGCGTACAAAATTTTATTTGCATTTAATTTGTATAAATATTGTCTTTCATCCCTTGAAATATTGGAATCAGTAATGGCATCATCTGGCAAACATGCAAAATATTCTTAGAAGATTGAGAAGGATATTGTGACATTATGGATGAAAATGATTACAGTGAAGATTTGGAGGACATTTATATATACACTGATATGACAGTGACAATGAATCTGAGGGATAAATTGAATTATTTGAAAAAATCTATTTCCCAGAATTAAATACCCAACCGGGATGCGTTCTTCGAAAAAAGTATCCACTCAAGTGGATGTGCATTTTACTTATGTTTTTATAAATAAAATGTAATAACCAATACAGTGTAAATACAATACAACGCATAAACAATACACATAAGACGTAAATAAAGTATAAACCCAACGACGTGTGCTAGTTCCACAGGTCTTTGAGATTTTATACTATAAATTATCTAATATTTTACAAATAAATATAAATTAATATATACGCTCCATTAATGGCAATATTTAAAAAAAATTTTCACGTAATGGATCATGTTGCAACTCGTGTTAAAAGTGGAGCTTCTTCGTGTAAAGTGAACAGGTTCCACAATTAGTGAATCGTGCTAAGGTGAATTTCATGTTGAGCAAACTCGTGTTAAGCGGGGATTGCCTGTATACACAAACAAATCCATGCACATGTGTATACATCCACAAATTATTAAATTGCATTAAATTTTGTTTCCAATTATCTAAAGTAATTGCACAAAAAAATAATGGATAGTATTAAATAACTTTTCATTATATACAGATACTAACATATTTTGCTGCCATTTATATTGTCACGTAGCTCACGGAAGAGGAAGGAAATCCTAAGTTTATTCAGTATGCACACACAACACCGATAGTGCTAACCTAGGTCTATTTATTTGTTTATTTACAAGGCAAGAAGTTACACATCACAGTAATCTATGTCCAAGTGCTTCCCTCGACAATCTGCCCACACAACACGGCACGATCAGAGTGTCAAATGACACACTGCACCACTTGTCCCATGCACCATGGCACACACAACTGGCCGACACTGCCCGACTCTCTCTTCTCTTCACTGGCTACAAGACTACTCTGCAGAACTTGCTTGTTTGATGTCTCTTGATCAAGTCGCTCCTGGCCTGGTGCCGCTTGGCGAGCCAGTTAGGCAAGCCAAACGGCGGGCCAAAGGCTTCCATTGTAACTAATGACGAACCATCCACTCACTCAATACAAAGTCGCCACATGACAACATTGTTTGGATAAATTATCAAAATGTAAATATTAATAGAAATTGCTTATTTGCTTCACATAATTAATTTATGTTTAGAGTTTGCCAAAAAGTAAAAATTGTAAAATATACCTTTGCATAGGGATTTTGAGTAGAATGTAAATAAAAGTCTCTATATGTATATTATCAATATTTTCTTTTAAACATTCCAGTGTTAAATTTTATATTCATGCACAGAGATAAATGATTTGTATCTGTTCGTAGGACATGTATCGCCACTTGAGGTCAGGAGGAAGATATGTCGAGGTCCTTGGCTCACCGTTCACATGCTTTGATGCTCGCTCTTACGGAGCTCTTCTTTTGGTTGACCCTGAGGAAGAGTTTTTTCCAGAAGAGGTTGATAAGCTTAGAGATGATGTTCTTAACAAAGGACTCTCTCTCATTGTGTTTGCTGACTGGTATAATTCATCAGTCATGCGCAGAGTAAAGTTCTACGATGAGAACACAAGGTAAGATATATACAGTTTATTAAGTTATGATCCTATTCAAGTTTATTTTTTGTTATTTGTTTGTTACACTTGTATTTCAATGCAAATGAAACATATATACCATTTTATTACCGGTTTTTAGCGATTTGTTTACAAATCGCTTATGTTTTCACTTTGTCTGTCTGTTCCTCCACCTGTCCGACTGTGTAGACGATATCTCTGAAATGGTTCAACCTAGATAAAACAAATTTTCAGTTTAAGTTATTACATATGAGAGCTACATGTTGCAAGAATTTGGTGTACCGGGATCAGCTGCTGGGGGCTAATTTCGCCCCATTATTGCCCCATAAGAAAAGCACAAATCGATGATGAGGTGTATATATTTGCTTTTTTAAATTATTTCCCATCAAGATTTGAACTCAGGACTTGAACTGTCAGAAAGTTTAGAAATTGTAGTTTTTTATTTTTGAAGAAGGAATTCAAATCCCTGTAGCTATAGCGTAAATTTTGTAGTTTTTATTGGAAAAAAGTGGAAGTTATTCTGGATCTTAATAATCGACTACCATGGCAACGAGCTCAATGCTTTTATGTATATGGGTAGATAAGCTTTTGATGGGAATCAGAGGGCTACTATATTATAATTTCATTAATATTAGACAACGGCCAATGGAAGATATTAATTTTTTGTAAAAAATCACCTTATAATAATTTCTGCTTTTGCAGTATTTTCCTAACTTGTTAAAAATTTTCTTCCAACATTCATCTCTTTTCTTGTAATAAAATGTGCTTAGAAATTTGATGATAAGAAATTATTAAATTATAAAATTCCAAATGAAAGTGCTTGTAATGAAATACAGGCACTCTTCAGGTTACGTAAGTAATGCATTCCGGCACCCATTACGTAACTCAAAATTTGCATAAGTTGAAAATTACTATGGAAAGTACAGCATAGGTGGGGAAATTATGACCCGAGGGCCGGATCCAGCCCCTGAAGGCATTTTATTTGACATGCAAAGCAATTTCAATTAAGTGATCTCTGAAAATTAAAGTAGGTATAATTTACTGCATCAGTACAGTGCAAGTAATCGGTTAAAATAGAGGCATGTAAATGCAGTGGCAACACTTATGTTAATTTGTGCAAAAGCAAAACACACGTTAAGAGATCAAGCACCCGCATCCACAAAGACGGAAGGGATTGGGAGAGAAACCACAGTATGTACCACACAGACATGTAACAACAATGTAATCTATTATTGTATTCATACGAGTGCAGATATACACCACAATTATAGCCAGTCACTAGAATTAGGTAGATTGTTACATCAATTCACTGGATTAGTAGGTAGTCGCTGTGGCCTTTTTTCAGGCGCAATTCGAACCCAGAGTCTCTAGATGTAGCAAAAAATTTGCTAGAATGGCAACATTGGCTGGGTAGCATAGCGGGGATTTTGCATTACAACCCACGCCTTGCGTTCTTTCTCCGCGCACATACATATAGATTTAGTTCGCACTCGCTTACGAAAACCGCTAAAGTAAGCATAACGAAATGTTTTTCGTACGTAATTTATGGGGCCGCTTACGTAAGTGCAGGTTTATATAAATCGAGGCTTACGTAACCAAGGGAGTGCTTGTACTAGAGTTATATGTCCAAATAATATATTACCCCATTTAATTATTTAAACTTCTAGTTTGTCCAACATATGGCCCATGTACCAGAATCAGGCCTGTCAAAGGATTTTACCATCCTTTCATGACTCGTGCATATAAAATCAGCATTCACAAATAGAATTATATTGATAGGATTAATACTTCAAAAAACATAAATTATATCCTAGTTAAATAAAATTATCATTTAAATTGTTGCTTAATTATGTGTAAAAATATAAAATCACAATAATAACTGTGCTTAGTTTGTTAAAATAATGATTTCTAATTGATCTTAATGCGTTAAATGTTGCCATATTAAACAATAACTGAACAATTCTAACTTGCTTTTTGAATTTTGCTCACTGGCCCAAGGATTAGGAAAAATTTGAAATGTGGCCCCCTACTTGAAAAGGTTGGACAACCCTGTTCTAGTGGTACTCACATTGGTAATGAATTGGTATGTTTCCTTCTTTTGGTGTAACAAATTGTATAGTCCTCATTTTATCATATGCAAAAGTATTTTATTGCATTTTTTACTAAGATTATCCTATATATAATTTTGGAAGTGTCCGTCCGTCCCCCCTCTATCTCTCTATCTCGAAAGCCGTTTGTTGTAGAGATATGCGGTAAACTGCGTTTTGTTTCTACAAGCTAGGAGGTCCCTAGAAAACTATTTTTATTTTCATAAAGTCCTGGGTTTGAATCCAGGAGACAATTATATGTTCCCATAAGTTTACACAGGATTTTCGATTTTTCAGAGTGCAAGGTTTTTTTCCTTCATTCGTTAAAATACGTAAATATAGACCAATTTTCTTCGTTTTTACTTTATTCAACAGGTAAAACTCTATACTATCTTATTATTGCAATGTTTATGTGTTAAACGGTCAAGATTTTCAGAAATACACAATTGTTATCAAAATTTAGCGAATATTTCGTACTCTTTCCGAGCGTTGCCAAGGCGGCCGTCATTGTTGCCTCCGATTCAATTAACGCCAATTAAACCTTCAAATAGGTGAAAGAAAAGCGTTATTTGCTTCGCACTTTTGTTTAAGTATCGAAATTAATGACGCATAGCAACATAAATATTTATGGATAATTATTCTGTTGACTGCATATGGGAAACGTTTCTAACAATTTAATCAAAGTAATTGAATCTTCATTTCGTAGTTTGAATGCTGGAATCTTACCTTTTTGTAAGTAAAATTATTATATTATACAGTTGTAATGCTTATTAACGCAAATAGGCTCACGCATAAATTTAAAATTAGATGAGAATAGGGACGTACGATATTTTTTTAAACATATTGAAAGTTATACGGTTATCTTCTCTTCGTAACTAATCTAAATAAACGGTTGCATTGATTGTTATATAAAAAAGAAAGGACATATTATTCAATGATAACAAACAAAGAAAATTATAAACATAAATGTTCCTGATCAATTACTGTGTAGGATTCATATCATCTCTAATATGACTTAAAATGCAGATGACTGACTTATGGGTTATTCTCCCGAATGGATGTGGAAAAGAGAAGGAATATTTAACACACAAGCTTTTAAACAGAGCTAGAAAGATATGCTCTATTTTTGCCACCAATCTCACGGGTTTAAACTGGACAGTGGTCAGGGGCAGAGTCCCTTTACTTAAAGAAACCTCTAGCGGAAGGAATTGAATTGAACTATATGATCATACGACTTGAGTGCATAGTCCAATAATATTAGTTTCTAAAAAGAATACTTCAAACTTTAGTATACGTTGAAACGTAAATATTTACGGATAATTATTCAGTTAAATGCGTATGTGAAGCATTTCTAACAATTTATTCAAAGCGGGTGAATCTTCATTTCATCATTTGAATGCTTGAATCTTACATTTTAGTACGTAGAACCATTATATTGTACATCTATAATGCTTATTAACGCAAACAGTCTCACGCATAAATTTCAATTTAGATGAGAATAGGGACATACGTAATTTTTTTGACACATTACATGGTTATCTTCTCTTCATTGAGATAATGGAAGTGGAGAAATATACCTCTGTGGAGTTGTCTTATCCATTGTTTACATTCCTCTATAAACTGATCTTACCATTTCAATTACCCTTTTATTTCCCCTTGAATTCCAGTATTTCATGCATTAAGCATTTAAATTGAACTATTTCGAACTGTAGGCCGAAAACGATGAACAGAATAAGAAACTTTATGTTTTATTTAAAATGTTTCATAACCAAAGATTGTAGGTCAATACTTTATTATTTTTATCTCAAAAAGAATGAAAGCCTGAAGATTGAGAATTCTATTTTTAAGTGTTATTTTATGGGAAATGGAGAAGTTTGCAATAAATTACTGTGTAGCATTAATTTCCTCTCTAAGATGAAATTCAAAATATAGATTTCTGTTCGACTTTGCATAATAAATTGTCAATATGCGCATACAGCCGTGCCCTCAGTGAGATTCGAACCGGCGAAACTTACCAATACCTGGAAAATGCCTTAGTATACCGTATTTAGTCGTGTAAGCCGCACCCCTCTGTATCCTGCCCACCCCGTTTTTTGGGCCAGCTCTAGAGAAAAAAATTTATTTGAGCCGAAAAAGGGTTGTTTAAATCACCAATTCCTATTTCTCAAAAATGCTACGCTCAAGTTAAGCGTCTTCACACTCCTACGTGACGAATTTATTGGGTGATTTCTTCATATCGGTACTAGCAAAAATCTCCTCGATAGTCCTCTTTTGTTAAACACTTAACTGTTTTTGTCGTCATATTGGTCACGTTCGGCAGAAATCGCTCTGGGAGCGATCACCGATCATTCTGCTGTACGTAATTTTCCAGCCATATGGTCACTGATCCCTACCATAGCGGCTGTCATTTTTTTGGCGAAATAAAATTATGATCGGTGACCAGTCAATGATCACCACGGCGGTCATGACTTTCATAGACGTATCAGTGAATAAAGGAGGCATCCCGTATCTGAACATTGTAGGCGTCATCTGCCGTGAGCACAAAACCCCACCAACTCAAACTGGTCACGCATGCGCTGTGGCCTCCGTGATGATTGAAGCAGAAGACTTCGTCGAGTTTGGGGAGCACCCGTTAATAAACTTAAAACTCATTAAAAATATTTATATAATGAATGAAAATGACTAAATACACCGAAATTTGGAAATAGAATAATAGATGCGGCATGGGTGCTAGCTCAACGTATATTTGTTTACCGACATGACATTTTAGGAAAAAAGGTGCGTGGCAAATAAAAGAATTCGTGTTAGACGTGTACCCCCTTTTTTTCACTGGCGTTTTAGGAAAAAAGGTGCGCAGCTTACACGAGTAAATACGGTAGTTAAATGTGAATTATTTAGATCAACTTTTTTTTACACACCTTAATTTTTTATAAATTAATTGAAAAAAAACGCAAACATTGCGCGGGTTCAACTAGTTATTATTATTATTCCTTTAGTTTACATTTGAATAAAATAAGAGTGAAAGGTTTGTAGCTGTGCTTCTGAATGCATTTTTGAATGTATTTTCTCTCATAAATTTCGTAAACATTTATCATTATGATAAAAACTACTGTATTTACTCAATGCCATGTTTAAGTTTTTTTTATTTCAGCCTTTGAAAACCAAGGATTGTATCAAATTTAAGTATGAGGTAAAATTACACACTAATTCAATGCTTTTATGACAAATTAAGCATGAGGTAAAGTCTATATATATTTCCGAATGTTTGTTTGTCTCAGTATGCATGCCCAAACTATAAGACCTAGATCAACCAAATTAGGTACAGTTCTTACTTACCGTATATTCCGGTGTATAAGTCGACCCCTGCTTTTTCACTTAAAAATACTTCTCATGAAATCTTTTTCAGACAAAATAAAAGTCATGTTTTAACAAAACAGAAATAAACATAATAATTAAAAAATATAAATAATACTGTTTAGAGTCCGTGTTATTCTTCTTGAGCATTCCATGTGACATACGTTTTAGTTTCAACCAGTAAGAAACTGTTATTCTTGGAGAGCTTGAACCACTAAATAAAGTTTTCTATAATTCGATTGATGTCAGCTGCTAATGATACTATCGAAATGAACTATACTTAGTGATTGCGATCGATCTCTACGGTGGTGAAATTCAATAAAATATCACAAATATGTATCCCGCGCGCCTTTTTCCCAAAATGTCGATAAAAAAGGGAGTGTCATACATGAAGATTTCTGAGCAAGTTTTAAAAATTGCATGTTTTGATAGTAAATTTAACGCACGTCTACGTTTATACTCACAAAAGATGAAGAATTCTACAAAGTTTATGTGTATCTAAACAACCAAGAAACATTTAGTGTTTAAATGTGTGGTTTATACTGCCGTCGGTGCATTTTCAAATTTGAGATGACGTAATGTTTTTATAATATTAAAGCTGTTTCTTTTAATTGAGTTTTAAGTTTATTATTGTTACTCAGAAAAAGCAGTTCCGTCATTAAAAATTTACTATCAGTTTCTACCTACACTTTTTGCCGGAATAAGTTGGCATCTGGCATCTGTATTTGCCGCTGATGCTCCTTTAACCTGGGAGAGAACCATAGTTCCCTCTAATTTTTTTCATCAATGAGCAGAATGAATATATATGTGTATATAATGAATATGCGTGACTATATGACGCTAGTGCGTGGATGTGCACCGGGGTTGACGTGGCCCTGTTCCGATATATTCTAAAATTCACACAATGGTGTGCGCTTGAAAAATTTAGTACGCGGCACTTCAAAATCTGCTGCGTGGCCACGCAGTCGCACAGCTTAGAGGGAACCATGGAGAGAACACTCTTTCGGGGAATCCCCGCACTTTTTTGATTTTTTCTAATTTTGCACCACCGTAGGTGTCATCTTATTAAAGCACGAATTTATTTTTTTCTCCTTGAACTGGTCCAAAAATAGGGGTGCACATAGTACACGAGGATGTGCATTACATGAGTAAATACAGTATTAAAATTAATTATTTTAAATCTTCTAAAATAAATGTCATAAAATGTAAACAGTGGAACAGCCGATTCAAAATAGCGATCACCTCCACCGATAGATCAATGGTCTTTGTAAATATGAATGTTATTTGTAACTTAAGGTTCACATTTTATGTTCAGCCTGCAAATCGACTCTAAGTTTTAGGAAAATTTTTTTAGGCTTCAAAGGTCGACTTATATGCCAGAATATATGGTACTTCTTAGCCTAGTGAAGGTTTGGTCAGCCGGGATTAGTTAGTGATGCCAGTATAAGGGATTACAATTTTTTCATAAGATAACACAAAAATCTGTTGCTTGACTTGCAGATATGAATCGAAAACATGAATTAAGCTGAAAGAATCAACTTTATATTTTTAAAAGACAGAATTCAAATCTAAGCAGATTTAGAATAAAATTTAGTTTTTAACCCTTAAGAGGTCGTGCACGGTCTAAAAGACCGGGTGGTTTACGTTATTTTAAATTAAAACCCTCTCAGTAACATTTCATCTCTGGCCTTCTCAGTGCCTTATCTCGAGTTCATTATATATCATATAATGGGTTTTTAGGGCTCTCGGAGTTAGCATTATTTGTTTACATTGTGTTTTTCTTTACTATGCATTTGTTTTTGCTAGTCAGTCACTGTCACGGTCTAAAAGACCAGGATCTCTTTCTGTAATATCTAATGCTTGGCCTCCTTATCTTACCTCAAGTTCACTAGCTATATTTTTATCGCAATCTTCTTTATTTCTCTATGGTAATAATAAAAATGTCTTATTCTTTGAAGAAATCATCGACTCTTCTGCCCGTGTAAAACTGTCCTGCGTGCCGGGTGTTGAGTGTTTGAGATCGAAATTATAGTATTTGTCCATATAAATTATGTGCACTAATAATTATTTTCAAGCCTTTTTTTACAAATTATTGTAGTAATAACCCATCGCCATGAGTTCATTAGATGCAAGGGAACTAGAAACAATCAGGCATGTAAGCATAATTTATGTATGTGGTCTTTGTGAGCATTGATTTCTGCAAGTATGCAGCGACAGCGAGGATAGGCATTATCTTCCAATAAAATATACACACAACATGTATCACCTTACAATGGAACAATTGATTGTGCTTGCATAGGAGTCACTTGGCCTTTATGACTGGTTGAGAAGGGACCTTGGTGACTACACAGTTTTTTTCAAGTGAATGTGTTTGATTTTTTATCACAATCTTCTATATTTCTCTGTAGTAATAATACAGGCAGACCTCGTCTTTCGTGGGGGTTATGTTCCTGAAAACACCACAAAAGACGAAATCGCAAAAGAGAAGTAATTAAGGCAATGGGAAATACAGACTTTGGTTCCCAAAAACGGATCATTTTTCCTCTGTATTGGTGACTGCAGAAAAATAGAGAAAGAGATGGAAAAATTAACTTCAATGAAAGTGAGACTTAAACAAGTTAAAAGAAGACAAAAAAAGGATCAGAAAATAGTCTTATTTAAGTTCCGTAGTAGATCGGGAAAAAACAGGTTGCTTAACTTGCAGGGGCCAATTACCCAAATATGGCAGACCGCATCTTTCTTGGGGATTACATTCCTGAAAAACTCTGCGAAACTCCTCCAATAATAGATGATGCACAAAACGCAAAGCTAAAGCGTTTGAACTATGTCAAACCTGAGCAAATAACCCAATGATCCTGAATCGGAAGGGTCAAGAGTTCAGTCTTTCCCCTAGGTACATACTTCCCTCTCGTAATAAAGACAGAAGGCTCCTGAACGGTGATGCCAGCTTATGTTCTGCAACTTATCACGTGCGAAAGGACACAAAAGTGTGGGAGGATTGCATTCTAAAAATCTTTAAAAGTATATATAAGACACGTACATTCGTCTTATATATATATATATTTTTAAAAAATAGATACACGTATCGATTTTTTAAATTACGTAAATATTTTTACATATCAGAATGACGTAACAACATTTTTCAAGGCTGTCTATGAGAGAAAATGTGAGGAAAACACGATTGATTCCATATATAGAAAATTTCTTGCAGCCTTTTCCATGCTTTTCTCCACGAAAGAGCTAAACATAAGAGCGTGAAAGACAAAACTGGTCGCAAATGTGGAACCAAGAAAGATCAAAACATGCGAAAGATAAAGCCGCGAAAGACAAGGTCTGCCTGTACAATGTAATTTTTTTCGAATAGGGCATCGTCACTTGATTGTTTGAGACTGCTAATTATCATATTTATCTATACTATTTATTTGCAAAGACGTTTTTTACAAATTTATATTAGCAATCATTGGTCCCTTACTGTATTTTTTGCACTAATGAATATAGGTGGAATCAATGGCTTTATTATACTAGAGAGTAGCACACAAAGTAAAATACATTGCAGGGAGATTTTGAGAACACTTTCAAAAGAACTCTGCGCAGACTACTTGAAAATTCGTGCCCAGAAGCATAAAAGTAAAGATTAGGCAATTCGTAGAAAATTCTGAAGAAGAAAGACAAGAGCAAAAGAGCAATGGACCAGAAAAACATGCATTTTGCTCTTGGAAACAAAACAGGAAGACCCGACATACAGTGTACTATGCTCAAGATATATATGCAGAGAGCATTCCGTTACTACATGTCAGTTCCAAATTTCAAGATGAGGATTATGAAGATTACGAAGATTAATGACTGTAAAACATAACAATAATTATGATTCACAATTTTTAGAGTCCATGTTTTATTTTTATGTAAAAGTTATTTGCGTTTGAATTAAAATGCTGTAAAGGTGACTCCCTAGATTCGACCATTCGAGATTCGACAAATTCAAGATTTCGACACAGCCGATCGAATTGGGAACTACCTTACCCGGAGTAATTGGTCCCGATCAACCACGCGAGGTTTAGTTTTAGTGTAGACATAGTTATATCTGCTCTAATTGTTTGAATTTCACTCTTTTTTCTATTAATCTTTTATTGAAATTTATTTTATTGATTTATTAAAAATTTATCACTTGACATGGCATCTAAAAGGAAATGTAATAGTGATAATGTAAGGGAATCAAATAAAAGAGGGCATAAGACTCATAGTTATGAATTGAAATTAGAAATTTTAAAGCGTGTTGAGAAAGGTGAAAGCCATACTGAAATCACACTATCGTTGGGAATGTGTCATTCAACTATTAGCACTTATGTGAAACAGAAGGAGAAAATTCTAGAAGATGTGATAAATTCACGTAATTTGATAACAACAATAAACAGTCATAGGCGCGGTGTTGTGACTCCTAAAATGGAAAAACTTTTAAAACTTTGCGTAGATGATCAGTGTCAGAAACACATTCCTATTGGTGAGGACATGATTAGAGCAAAGGCTGCAAATGGCCTGATCTGGCTCACGCGAGCCGGACCGGGCTGTCTACAGCACAACCCTGCATACAACTATCTATACTACAACTATATATCACAGCAAAATTAATATAAAAGTTGTTAAAAAGCACAAAATAACTTGCAGCCTCTCCAGTTAATTTAAGGTTATGCGAATTCAGTATGGCTTTCACCTTTCTCAACACGCTTTAAAATTTCTAATACTACTCATTCTTCCATTTAAATAACATGGGAAGGGATGAGGCAGATTTGATTTAATTTAGATTTTTAAATTACGTAAAATAATCACACAAACAAAAATTTATTTTTTCTTGTTAGTGCAAAAAATAAGTTATACTTTTAAAATATTTATTATTTAATTTATTCATAATTTAATATTCTTGCATTAACATATCAGTAATGTTATTTTATCCTTATAGAACGTGAGGGGAGACTTTTTCCCGAGATGCGGGAACGTATCCCCCGATTATAACATGCAAGTATATGGAAAAACAGTGTTCGACATTCGACAATTCTAGATTCGACCACGTTTTCAGGAATGCATCCCCATCAAATCTCGGAAGTCGCCTGTACTCTGCCTCGTATAAATTTTTCTAAAAATATTTTTCAGTTTACTAATATAATACTTCATTATCAATCTAAAATCATTGTATAGACCACAACAGATTTAAAAATAAAGAAAAGTTGCATAGCAATGTTCATTTTAGTGTATTTTAGCCTGTTTATCCAACACAGTCAAAAAGACAGTGCGCTACCTGATACGTTACAAATGTCCGCACGACCTCTTAAGGGTTAATCATGAAAAAAGGTATTTTTATAGAATTTTAACAATGGAAAATGCTAAATACCATAGCAACAAGATCAGTGTTTTTAAATGGGAACTGATCTCACATGCTATATCATTTCTATTTGCAAAATCAAGGTTTATGAGCAATGCAGTATTATTTGGTAGTACTTTTGGTACTGTCACATTATGATCCCGCATATTTTTTGTTTATATATTCCTCCCTGCTACCATGACACAACAACGAAAATAAATAAAACCCATCAACATTGGCTTCATTGAGTTATAGAGAGTTAGTGTGTTTCTTGAAAAATGAGAGTTGTCTTTCCTTCAACAGCATAACATATTACTAAAGAAATGGATATGTTCTAAAGGTCACGAAATGAAATTATATTCCTGTGATAGCTCGAAAAATCAGTCCAAACCAATCCAACCTAACTCGATCTACAAGACTTATCGGCCCATCGTGACATTTACAAACTCGATCACCGGACAACGGGGAGGGATAGTTTAGTTCCAGCGAGGCGAAGGGCGTGGTAGCGCCCGGAGATGACAACTAAAATAAAAACAAAGCAAGCGGAAGGCTCGCCAGTATCCTCTCCATTTGCGGTGCAACAGTCAACATGACCTTATCGACGTGATAATTTGTGGGGTCATAATGGGACAGTACCGTACTTTTGTATAACAATATTTTGTTGCAGACTTAGGGTCTGGGTTTTAATGCTTAGTATCATTATGATTCTTTTGTCATGTTACATTTAGTATAGGATGCCATAATATAATCCGGGGTTGCATGGTTGTATGCAGCAGTATCATAATAAGCAACATGAAATGTAACACATCAGTCAGTAATGGCAGCCATAACCTCTCTATTTGTCATTTTGCGATCATTTTAAACAAGTTCATTGACTTTAAAATAACAGATCATGTAGGAATAAGCGGTACAACTGTAAGGGGGAAGATATTGAAAGGAATAGGGCAATGTTATTGTGCAAATTTCATACTGATGGTGTGATAGATTATGCAGAAAAAAATTAATAACTGTGATGTCAGAAGAAAATACAATATCATGGAAGCAAACACATGTAGATCTAGACTTAACAGAATAAACTAATAACTGTGAAGCCAGTGGAAAATACAAAGTCACAGAGGAAAATGTGTGTAGATGTTGACTTAGCAGAAACTGCTAGTCCATGGGTAACTTTGGCTGACAGTTTTCAATGAATAAACTTTATTATTATATATTTTCATGAATCTGAAACCTTAGTTTCAAACTGGTGGCCTGTGGGCCATATGCAGCTCTCTTACTGCAGCCCGAATGTTAATTTATCTATCAACTAAAACATTCTAGTTTTTTTAATAAATTCTTTATTTTTGTGAAAAAGACAAGGTTTTTTCTTAGTTATTGAGATATATTAGAAAGCTGTTTTTGTAAAACATTTTTAAAAATAATAAAACAAGTGACCAATCTTAGATCAAGTCTATTTTGCCAGTTCTGGTCTATAACATCCACCACTTCAATGCTTCTTCGAGTTTGACATGCCTGCCCTAGGTGGATAAGCTTTTAAAACAGTGATGTTTTTTGCTAATGCAACTTCAGACTGTAAAAATATTAACATCCTGTCAATTGATGTATTGGTGATCCCTTTAGTGTCAGCAATAGTTAGTGAATGTATCGTCCATGTCTGCTGCAGATATATCTTTATTGTTGTAATCTTATTCATAGAATCAATGACAGTGAAGGATAAACTGTGCTAAAATGAGGGCCAAGGTTTTATATATCTATATCAGGGGTGAACAAACTTACCCTTGAAGCCGCATGCCATAATATTCAGAATTTTGAGAGCCAAATGACATACATATTCTGTGCTCATAAATTTACGAACAGTACATAACCTGTATCTGAAGCAATTCAGATATATTTTATGTCCCTTAGGCATCCCCAAAACATCTCAAATCACACTGTCACTGTATTCTGTGGTGAAAAACGTTGTATTTAAAAGAGCCGCATGAGGGTTGCGAGCTGCGGTTTAGCCACCCCTAATATTCATATACAGGTGAGCCCCGCTTAACGCTGCCCCGGCCAACGCGGATTCGTTATAATGCATATTTTATTTCAAATTAAAACTTTTTTTAAAATATAGATATCTTATGCACAGTGCCACCGCAGTCCAATATTTTATGACTTTTTAAATTTCGCACTAATCAAATTTCATAAAGTATCCTAAATATTGTGATATTTCAGCAGTGTTGCATAACATTACATCATCTGGTGGCCAATTCCACTCTTTTCCCCGTAAATTTCATGGGCCTAACACAAAAAATATATCTCCTAAGGCGGAAAGCATTTGAAAAACGGAAATAGAAATATGATTCATGCTTCCTGGTTCTTTGGCATCATTGGATCATAAAGAATGTTTTCGATGATTTATATTTTTAAAATCTATAATTTTCGACAATTAATTTATTACAATATTAATTTACCGTATTAACATGTCATTATAAATAATAATAAAACAATAACGCTACACAAAAAAATTATATACCGTATTCATTTGAATCTAAGACAACCTTTTTTTCCAAATTGTCAGCTGTAAATATTAAGAGTCGTCTTACATTCGAATACGAAGTATATTTACGCATTTAATCGATGTTTTTTACAACAAATGGTATGTAAGAGTAAACAATTCACAACAGCAAATTCAAATACGTACATAAACAAGTGAAATAAACAAATAGTAATAACAATAACTAAAACAACAGGAATAATAATTATTTAGACTAATAATCATCGTCGATGATCATAACACAGACGACGTACTTTTATCTTGCACGTAATGGCAACCGCAAAGTAAAAACAAATGAGAGCGGAAATCATTGGGATTCCCCTTTCAAACGACTCACCGCGATTCACTAAGTGTGACAGTAATTTTGAATTGTGCATTCTTGATTTAAATGCACAACCCTTAAGTTAAAATGACAGATCATGTTGAAGTACGTGGCACGAGTGCAAAGGGAAAGTTAACAAAAGGAATTAGACGGAGCTATGATTCAAATTTTAAGCTGATCGTGATAAATTACGCCAAAAAAAGTAATAACTGTGATGCGAGTAGAAAGTTCGGTGTATCTGAGGCAAATGTGCGTCGATGGAAACTCTCAAAACAGAAACTAGAAAAAGCCAAAGCCACAAGGAAGTCGTTCAGTGGTCCAAAATTAGGCCGATTTCATGGCATTGAAGAAGAAGTAGTCAAGTTTGTGCGCACCATGAGGCGGAACGGTATACCTGTTTCGACTGAAAGTATTATACTTAAAGCTCATGAAATTACTAGAGGACCTAATATATCATTGCAAGAATTCAAGGCCAGCAGAAGCTGGTGCGTGAGAATGGTGCGACGAAATAATTTTTCTTTATGGCGACGAACTTCACTGTGTCAGAAATTGCCAGAAGACTACGTTGAAAAACTTCTCGCTTACCAGAAATACGTAATTGGACTTAAAAAAAACAATAATTACCTCTTGAGCCAAATAGGAAATGCCGATGAAACTCTGGTTTTCTTCGACATGCCATCTAATTATACTGTGAAAGAAAAAGGTGCGAAGTCCGTCCTAATTAAAACTACAGGCAACGAAAAAATGCGAGTCACGGTAATGTTGGCACTTTTAGCAGATGGGACTAAATTACCACCATATGTGATTCTAAAGCGGAAAACAATGCCTAAGGAACATTTGCCAAGTGGAATAATAGTTAGGTGTCAAGAAAAGGGATGGATGATTAAAGAAGTAATGAGGGATTGGTTACGTGTGGAATAGACGGCCAGGAGCTTTACTAAAACAAAGAGCAATGCTTTCACTGGATGCATTCAAAGGACACTTATCTCCTGAAATTAAAAACATAATGAGTGCGATGAATACTGATCTTATTGTAATACCTGGAGGAATGACGTCGCAACTTCAAGTTTTAGATGTTGCTGTCAATAAGTGTTTTAAAAATAATTTAAAGGTTTTGTATTCTGAATGGTTACAAAGTGGAACTCACACTTTAACACCAAAAGGAAATCTTAAGAAACCTGAAGTTGCAATGCTCTGCAAATGGATCAAGGCATCGTGGCAACAAATAAATGCAAAATTAATAGTGAAAGGATTTAAGAAATGCTGCTTATCTAATGCCATGGACGGGAGTGAGGATGATGTTTTGTGGGAGACTGATGATGAAGTTGAGAGTGATAAAGATAGTGAGCGTGAGGAAAATAGTGAAGGTTGCATAGACAGTGATGATGACTAACACAATAAAATGATTTTATGCAGCACTTGGATTGAAATGTTTTTTGTTGTCCTGAAATGAGTATATTCTGTCAATGTATTTACTTTATTTTTAATGTTATCTTAAAATGAATGCTACCGTTTAATTTGTTTGAAAACCTGAATGGTTCTATTTGTGATGTGATCTTATGATTTTAAAATGTTAAAAGACAATGACATTCAAGAAAAGTATAGGAGAAAATAAATATTTGACAAGATTTATAATTTTTGTAGTAATGAAGGTCAATTGGAGCTTTTTTCTGTTTTGGAATCCTCCAAATGGGGGGTCGTCTTAGATTCAGGGTCGTCTTGGATTCGGGTGAATACGGTAATTTTGATCTATGTATGAAAAAACATGTGGTTCGCGTGGAGGGATCTTAATGTTTGAATGCATATAATGTATATTAATATATAATCAGTGATGAGCTGGAAAAAAATTAAGAACCGTCTTTCTAGAAAAAGGGGGTTAGGAAATTTGGATAACTGTGGCAGGAGGCCTATATGTCAGGGGCACCATATCGCTCTAGTTTAGTAATACCGTTCTGCTACCTTAACAAGTGTTCGGTTCGTAATATATTCCATTTCATACACTGTCGGTAATACCATTTGGGAAGTTATTTCCCTCTGGGTGCCTCAAGGTTATGGTGTCCTGGCGAACGCAGATTTTCGTTTAACGCAGAGACCTCAGGAACGCATCCCCCGCATTAAGCATGACTCACCTGTATATAAACGCTCAACCTTAACTATGGAAATTTGATGACTGAAATACTATTTTTCTATTTCACTCATGTATTGCACTGCCATAGGGTATGAGAAAATATGTTTACCTTGCCTGTTAATTTGGTTGTAATTGTTACTGTTTACAAGATATTAAAATTGTTCTTTTTGATTTTAGACAGTGGTGGATGCCGGATACAGGTGGTTCCAACATACCTGCATTAAACGACTTGCTGTCTTCGTGGGGCATAGCACTGGGAGATGGGGTATATGAAGGGGATTTTATGCTTGGACTTCATCCCATGCACTATGCTTCAGGGACCAGCTTAGCAAAGTTTCCTGAAGATGGCATTGTCATATCTGCTTCTTTGAATGATCAGGGTATGAAAGAAATGTCATTTGTCACTCTTGGAAACTTGATTGCAATGTTTTCCTTTATGGTCATTATGAGAAGTTAGCTGTATCTACCATATTATGCCCTACATTTTTTCATTGTGATTATGTTTCAAGATTACCATTAAGTACTTACTATTCTCGAGTTGCCCAGCATCACTCAAAAAGGGACAAATCATGTTTTTGGTATATTAAGATAAGAGTGGAAGCCAGGAGAAAATTTTTGCCTTAACTGAGAATTGAACCTTGGTCTTCCCATTGCCAGGCTGATATTCTGCCTCAGTAGTTCATTGGTAGAATATTGACATGGCAAGTGGAAGACCTGTGTTTGATTCCCAGCCAGAATAACTTTTATTCTGCTTTCCAGCATATTCCTGCATTGAATTAAAGATCAACACTTTCCATTACAATATTGATATGTTTAAGTTATTCTGTGGTAGCTAACAATATTATTAAAACCATATAGCTATTTTATATACAGTATTTACTTAAATACAAAATGCCTCTGCATATAATCTGCTCCTTTTTTTTCAAGACTGAAACTTGGAAAAAATGCAAGCCACACCCTGTGTTTTTACAGGTGTGTCCAGAACGTGACTTTCCGCATACAGAGTAAAGAATATGATTGCTCCCGGCATCAGTGTCCGTAACAATAATTATCATCAATTACACTCGTGAATTTAAACTTTTTGAATGATTTTCACAGTAAAAAATATTATGAATCATTTTTAACATTGAAATACAATAAAATTGTTAGCTGTTGCTATGGATAACAAAATATCGATGCGAAATAAAAATTATCCTTCATTATCCTGCATCGCTCTTGACAATTATAAAATTTTATCATAGCAACATAAACAATACTATCACTTACAAACGTATTTAACATAAATTGAGAATATAAATCAAAATATCTCTTAAACAATTGGTTTTATGATAAAATGTTTCAAACAAAACTTGTAGAAAATTACATTCCTTACAAATTTGATAATGAAAAATATTTATGTAAATTGAGCTTTAAAGGAAATACATATTTGGAAAAAACAACAAGGGTTAACCTCTCCACTTGCCAGTTCTAACCAAAATCTTTTCAGATCTTCATTTGCTGATAAAAATCTTAACTGTAAAGTTTTGTGCTGATCTTATTATTGGTGTTCTAGTTTAAAGCACCCACAAATTCTGTCTCAGACACACACACACACACACACAGTCATCATCGCAAACACGGTGAGAAAACGTACTCTCGAGGGGGACCTCAAATTTGAAATTTCAAAATTCAATTTTTTCACGAATATAATACTTTCTCCTATACTACATATGAAAAAAGTAACAAGCAATTAAGAATTTGAAAAAATTCCAAAATAAAATCATTGCTCTATCTTCTACTAATTATGAGTTGTCAGTTATTTTATGAAAAAATTCAAATTTTCTATTTAATAGTGAACAGTGTAAAGGTATAAAATGACATAAGCAAAAATTTTCATACGATTAAGTGTTAAATCTTTGCTTGTCATCTATTGGTCAAAATGACAAATCAGGTGGAATGAAGTTTTTCCTGCTATCATTTCTACCGTCAGAGCACAACATCAGTGTCACACAGTGGCGTACTAAGGGGAGTGCGAGGGGGGCGGTCCGCCCCGGGTGACAGCCAGGAGGGGGGTGCCATCAGGAGAGTTGAAATACCAGTACATACAAGTTTTCAAACCAAATGAAAAATTCGCCAAACTAAGGAAAAAAATTTAACCCTCGAGGCGGCGCACCCTTTTTGTAACACGACCGGGTGCGTGGTGTATTTTGTCCACGGCGCATTTTTCAAAATATAACTCTTTATGTTTGAAAGAATTATTGGTTTGATTTTTTCAAAATGATATTTTATTTCCTTTAACGATGACTCACAGTGGTAATTCTTTATTAAACATGCATTGAATTCCGATTAAACATAATTCATTATTATAGCAAACATTTTTATTATCCATTAAAAAATTACCATTATTAATCGCGGTACTGTCTTCAGAATTACATTTATAACAAAAAGCGTCGCTATGATGTCTCTTGCAGGAAAATTGAATATAAGAATCGCATTTAATGGTTGTGTCTATATTTTCTCCTCTACCGCAAAATTCACATCTTCTGCGATTATTTCTTGCTGAGTCCTGGTGTGTAATTTCTCTTTCAATGTGGTTGGTCTCTTATGTTTTGAAAGGAACGGTTTCGCATCTATCGGCAGAGACTTTATTTGAGCACTTTGACTGAGACAGTGTTTCATTAATGAAAATGATAATTCCTTCAAAGCCCTTCTTCTTGGCTGTTTTGGATTGTTAGGATTAGAAAAATATAGGACTTGGGCATTTATCCTCGCTAAATTCGTTAGCATGAAGAAAACTGCATATTTCCACCTTCGTGAAATATAAGCTAGAGAATTTTCACTAATAAATTCGATATATTTTAAAAACTGCCGCATCTGATCGAAAAAGGAAGACAAACCCATATTGACTTACAAGACCGGGCACGCGGCGTATTCAGTACGCCAGGGATGACCACTGCTTCTATTGTTCCGATTTTAAACACTATGACAGCTCTTGGAATTGTGAAACCTTTCTCAATTTGTAGTAAAAATGATAC
Source organism: Uropetala carovei (assembly GCA_036926305.1). Lineage (NCBI taxonomy): Eukaryota > Metazoa > Arthropoda > Insecta > Odonata > Petaluridae > Uropetala > Uropetala carovei. Next base: position 982,679 of record JAXCHB010000115.1, read on the forward strand.
TGAAGGAATACCCAAAGTCTAATAATTGTCTGATGAAAAGTAGCGTTGCGAAACTGAAATGACGTTTTAGTCATCAGTTTGTTGTGCATAGCCGGCTGCAACTGGCATTCCAAAATTTGGCGTGGGCGAAAGAAGAAGCGAGAGATCGGGACGGGTGGAGAGAGTTTGTCAAGGGTGAAGAGTGCCGTGAGGAGTGAATCTAGAACACACAAGTTTTTAATGTGTATATATGTGTATGAGTGTGTATACAGTCATGCCTCGTATAGCACATGTTTGTTTAGTGCAATTTCGATATAGCACAATTGGAATCCCGTGATATACATTTTTTTTATTTTTTAATAAAATAAATACTGTATGTATGGTACATACATACTGCAAAATGAAAATACTGTTCACGGTGCGCATTTTTGCTGGCTTTTGTTTGCTTAAAAAAATAAAGGAAAGTTGTTTTCACGTAATCAGTTCCAATGACATATTTGCGGTGTTTTGTTTAATACCGTATTTACTCATGTAACCCGCGGACTCCTATTTTTGGGCCAGTTCGGAGGGAAAAAATTAATTTGACCAGAATAAGTTTTTTTTTAAGTCTCCGATTGTTACTCCCTGAAACAAGTTCCGCTCAAGTTTAGCATCTGCTCCCTTCTACGTGACGTAATTTACTGGATGACCTCTTTATGATGATACTAGCAGAAATCTCCTCACCGATAGTCCTCTTTTGTTAATCCCTTAACTGTTTCTGTTTTTGACGTAATATTATGAACAGATGTTGAGCTTTACGAACTATCTGTTCATCTATGAATGGGAACTTCCCTACGTGGATGGGGAGTTTTTTCGCATATCATCTCGTGAGTAAATATTGAGAGGTCAGGAACAAACGAGTCCAAACACTTGAGATGAGGATTTCCGTCTTCCTTTCGAACGATGAAATCTTTCATTCGCAACAGAATTTCACCACTCTGAATTCCTTGAAGTGGATGAGGGAAAAGGACCAAACTTGAAACTACCTATTCTCAAGCCGGCAAACCCTCAGTAGTCATCGAACTATAGTTATCAGTTAGTCAGCATATTCTTTCTGCCTACTTTTGCGAGGTTTTGTCTGCAGTGCGGGCGTAACTTACACGTTTGCTTGGTCACATAAATACGCATATACTTCGTAGAATTTGACGTCTTTTACAAATATAAACGTAGATGCAAGCATATTGCAGAGAATATACTATCGATACTCAAAATTTATATAACCTGTTCAGAAATCCTCGTGTAAGATGTGCACCCCCTTTTTTCCCTGGCATTTCGGGAAAAAATGTGCACGGGGTACACAAGTAAATACGGTATCTATGGAAAAATAACATTTTAACATTATATAGGGGGAAATAATTTCAGTAAATCATGGTGATCATGGCAGAAAGGAGAAAATTGAGTAAAGGCAATCAAAGTGTAGAAAATAATCCTAAATTATCAAGGAAAACATAAATCTTGAGGAAAAACAAAGTGATTCTGTGTTTTGAACAAGGTGAGCATCAGAGCAATATTGCACGTAAGTTTAACTTCACAACTTCTACAATTCATACAATTTTGTTAAATAAAGACAAAATAAAAAGTTCCATTGAAGCAGACAGTGCAGTAACTGCGAAGAAATTCACACGATCACTTATTGTTAGTAATATGCTTGAAAAAATGGAGAAACTGCTAGTGTTGTGGATTGATTCTAAGCATTCTAATGAACACTTGCCCCTTAGTCAAGCAATCATTTGCAGTCAAGCACTTTCCCTGTTTGAATGTGTAAAGCAAGAAGGGAGTGGAGATTCTTCAGAAACATTTCATGCCAGTTCCGGTTGGATTCAAAATTTTAAACGCGGTGCAAATATACCTTATATACCCGAATATAAGACTACTCTGATTATAAGATGACCCCCCATTTTTAACTCCTAATGAAAGGAAAAATTTATTATGCACACAATGACAGAGGTTTATTATACCATTGAGTAATGAACATTGAACCAATTGAAATAAGCAATTTTGATTGGAATTTTCAATTGAATATTTTGGAACAAATATTTGGCACAAATGTTAATAACTGGTCCTCTAAATTTTTGTGACATCCTTCCTTAGGCCCACGAAATGCTTTCCGATTTGAACTTGCGCACTTTAGCATTTCCTGTGATTTTTTCCACCACTGCACATTTGCCTCGGTGACACCAAACCTTCTTGCTGCTGCACAATTGTTAGTTTCATCAGCATATTTCGCCACTAAAAGTTTAAAATTTGCATCATAACTATTACGCAATGATTTGTCCTCTGCATTGGTGACCGCAGAAAAATAGAGAAAGAGATGGAAAAATTAACTTCAGTGAAAGTGAGACTTAAACAAGTTAAAATAAGACGAAAAAATTATCAGAAAATAAAGTCTTATTTAAGTTCCGTAGTAGAATAGGGAAAAAAATTAATGGAGGTTGCCTAACTTGCAGGGGCTAATTCCCCAAATACGGCAGACCCCGTCTTTGTTGGGGTTACATTCCTGAAAACCTCTGCGAAACTCCACCAATAATAGATGATGCACAAAACGCAAAGCTTAAGCATTTGAACTATGTCAAACCTGGGCAAATAATCCAATGATCCTGAATCGGAAGGGTCAAGAGTTCAGTCTTTCCCCTAGGTACATACTTCCCTCTCGTAATAAAGACAGAAGGCTCCTGAACGGTGATGCCAGCTTATGTTCTGCAACTTATCACGTGCGAAAGGACACAAAAGTGTGGGAGGATTGCATTCTAAAAATCTTTAAAAGTATATATAAGACACGTACATTCGTCTTATATATATATATATATTTTTAAAAAATAGATACATCGATTTTTTAAATTACGTAAATATTTTTACATATCAGAATACCATAACAATATTTTTCAGGCCTGACTATGAGAGAAAATGTGAGGAAAACACGATTGATTCCATATATAGAAAATTTCTTGCAGCCTTTTCCGTGATTTTTTCCACGAAAGAGCGAAACATAAGACCGCGAAAGACAAAACTGGTCGCAAATGCGGAACCGCAAAAGACGAGGTCTGCCTGTATTTCGATTATAGCTGTTTGATTCTTCCCATCTCTACCTATCTCTGCCTTCTGCTCCTCTGTCAGTCAAACTATTATGCACCGTGCGATTATAAGACGATTAGTGATTTCCTCCTCCTCCTATTGTAAACCAGAGTTTATCACACTGCATTTTGGAAAATCAGAGACTTTCGAGTATGCTTTACATAGTTTGTTTCCATTTGGCTTGGTTAAAGTTCCACAAAATGATTATATTATATGTAAGAGTTCTTTAAGCTTTTGGCATAAAAAACTCTTAAGAAATTTAGAGGCCATTAACTGTTTGTACAATAAACTTGGTTTTGCATCAGCTGTACTAAGTAACTAGGTCAATTACAGTCAGGGGTGGAAATGGTTTTCCGGAACTAGGTGGATTCTCCAGAATCAGTTCAAAAGAGTCTGTCAGCTACTGTGGTAGCTGACATGGTGATGTTAAGCAAAAAAACTCTGGTATTGGGGGAATGGCATCTACCTGTGTTCCCCCCATTTTCAGCCCTGATTAGAATAATTAAAAACTTCGCAGGAAGCATGGCAGCTTCAATTTTTGAGGCGATATTGAAAATTAAGCTAGTAATAAACTGCATTGCCAGTTCAAGATATTTGATTAGACATATGATAATATTTATTCAAAATGTTCAAAAAATTAAGCCTGTAGTATATAAAATTCAATAGCATTATAATAAAATTTCTAGCAAGTTTAAAGAAATCAAATCTTCTATTCTGTAATAATTTCCATGCATGATACTGCAACATATGAATGCATTCTTTGTTACTATATCATCATCTCTTAATGCAGAATAACTGTTTTTCTATTTTGATTCAAATTAGGATAGAGCCATCAAAGGATATCTTTTATGATTTTTTTAATGAAAAGAACAGTATGACACCGTGGCGAAAACCATTTATTGCAGCTTTGCACATTAAATCTCAAGGCCTCAGCCCTCGCGATGAATGGCTATAGAGTATAGAAGAGCCAGGAAGCTGAAAATTTTAAGAAAGTTAGGGAATAATGTTCAAGTGGTAATTAACCTTTCAAGCATGCAAGACGTTTACTTAAATCGCGTGTTTGAGGTCAGATGAGGTTTTTAAAAATATGCAAAAATTCGCGATTTCAATTCCTGAGAATTGAAAAATTCATAACTTTTTTCATTTTTATTGGATTTGTATAAAATGTTTTGAAGATTTTAGTAGAACATAACACTTATAAACAATTTCTTTTGCATTATCTTACATTAAGCATACTCTTTAGAGGAGAGAAGAGAAATACGTAAACCAGTTAGCGTGCACCCGTGCTTTCATATATCTTTCAGTATTACAAAAACTATAAATGGCATTGATATGCAGTCTTTTTAAAAATAATATTCCAGCTTTTATTAACATTTCATTCGCTGGATGTGCCTACCTAAACCAAATAGGAAAAAAGTTTCTCGCAGGTCAACTTTTTCATGTCTTGACTAAAAATTTGAAATAAATTTTACATTTCATATATTTTTAAAAGACATTTTATAAAGCTCATAAAGTTTTGAGTTGTACAGTAGTCATTTATAGTCATTACAGAAGTTACATGGTGAAATTTGTCCTATTTCGTTCAGTAGAAACGGAGCTATGATGTTGTATGTAGCAGAATCAGGGCCACCTCAACCGGGTATGCGAGTTGTGCGTGGCACAACGGCGGCCGGAGAGGTGGGGTGGCCGGAGAGGTAGAGTGACCAGGGAGTGGGATTTTGGGGCAGCCAAAAGACGAGTCGATGGAGGGCGAGTGTGCGTCCAACAATCGCCTTTCGAAGTTCTTAGCACTTTCCTATGAAAATGGAAAGGGGTAACGGGGAAAACCAGAGCACCCGCTGAGATGGGTTTCTCTTTGTTGTTAAACCCCTTATCTGGGAGAAGGCGTTAGAGGTGACCGAATCAATGAGAGGAGAGCAGTACGGTAGCTCTGGCCTTTGGTGTCTACGCTGCGGGTTTTTCCTGGAGTTGAACTCTATAGCCATTCATCGCGAGGGCTGAGGCCCCATGGAGCCCTTTTAACCTCTAGGTTCGAAATTATTTCCGAAACAACTACTTTGGGAAAACCCTTCACTGAAATAAGGTCCCGTGGATACTGAAGACATCACGAGTATTATTTGTGAACATGCTGAAACACTTTCTCGAACATTCGATGTCTATTGCCCACCAGAACAAGAATGTGGATCGTTAACATTTATGGATTATCGACTCGTTTGTAGTGAACCAAAGCAACAGGCTGACAAACATTGAAGAGGAGCAACTAATTGAACTATCTTCAGATTTAGGATTAAAATCAGCCTTTAGCTTGATGAGTGCGACTAAATTTTGGATAAATGTCAAATCCAGCAATGTATGAAAACGCAATCAAGTTTTTATTGCCATTTTCAATAACCTGTGCGAAACTGCCTTTTCAGCCATGACTGTCATAAAGACATAAGAGAGAAATCAGCTTGTTATTATCCATGCACTATATTTAGCAGTTACCACTCTTAGCCCAAGAATAAGAAAAAATAGTCAGTGAAAAGGAGCAGCAGCAATCTCATTGATTACCTGAAAGAATTACGACTTTATTTTAAAAACTTAATTGTAATTAAAGTCTTTTATTCTTACGGATTATATGTTGTAATGAAATTTCATTGAAGAAAATAATAAAAAGGAATTTCTAATTGAAAGTAATTTGCTAAATTTTACCGGTCCTTTGTGGGATGTTCATAACATTTACCGGTTCATGACAGATTTTTGGTTGAAAACCACTGGTGTAGAATGCCTAAAAACATCAGGAAAAAGGTGAAATGTTTGCTGTTTCACACTTTGCATAGTCATTGTATACAATGCCGGACATGATGCCAGCAATGTATTAAAACAAGCACAACAAGTTTGAACAAGTCTGTTTATAAATGTTTTGTTATTGTCTCTTACTCAGTATCATTCAGGATAGCAGCGGAACAAGTCACCGATTGTTTAAAACCTACGAGTCAAAGTTTTTATAAAGAATTACGTAAACAGAAGTTGAAGTATTGTAGTGAAGAAGTGTTTCTCTGACCAACCCAACATCTTTTTCTAAAATAATTATTTTTGTATTCCATTATGACTTTTGTAAGTTGGAATGTCTTGTCTTCTCTTCTGATAATGACATCCTTTTTTTGGAGTTGTATCACTTAATTAAACTTGATTGCTTGTATTTAATAATAATTATGTCTTACTAAACAACATATTTGTGGTTTATACTGTTTGTGTTTGTCCTATTAACACTTTTCCTAAATCAGTACAGCAAAACCTTTCAACAAAATTCAAGGGACCATTTTTTTCATCTATTCATTATTAGGAAGTCTGTGAAAGGCTGAGGTTTATATTTTTTGAAAATGGAATTCAAATCCATGTCAAACGAGAGCAAACAGTTGCTTTTAAGCTAAAAAAGAGAAAATTTTCCGATTTTTAACAATGGGAAATGAAACTGCCATATCAACATATCTAATGCCTTTAAATGAGAAATATATTATTGCATAGCATTTATATAATGCTTTTAAAGGGAGTTTATTGACTATCTCAACCAAAGATGTAATCTTATGATACGATCATAATACTAAAACAAGAAAAAAAACCACTTTACATAGTTTGCCCTGCAATTCTTCTCTCATATGTTATATATATATTTATCAATTTGCCAATGCATTTTTTATTCACTAAATAGGAAGAGAAGTTCTTGGTGAAGAGTCTCACAGAGTGGAAAATGTTCCTATCCTTGGGCTCTTACAGCCTAAAAGCTCATCAGGGAATAATCCTGGACGGATAGTTATTTATGGAGATTCAAATTGTTTAGACAATAGTCATTTACAAAAAGGTGAGTTTGTTGTTATCACAGTGTATTAGAAAGATAATTCTCTCAACTCTGTAAATTTTGAAAAATGTCATTTAGACATTTAGCTGATGTCATAAAAGAACTAAGTGGATGTTATGGATTATCATTCATAAAGGAAATTTCAGTAATTTTCATTGTTGAAAATGTTTGTTACTATTGATTTTGGCTTTAGCATGTATTAGGTCTAGTCCTGTCCATTTTGTGAAAGTTTTCTCCTCATTAGTCAGTAATTCATCTTTCTTACTGATTTATTTTTTCTTTCAATTTATCTCATGGAATCCTAGTTTCATTGCATGCTATTTTTATACGTCCCTTGAATGATGTTTCTTTAATGTTCACTGCTCAATCATTAATTGTTATTTTTTTATGCTAATTGTATATGAGCTGGTGGTCCATGGCTGTTTCTTATATTATGTTCATAATGCCAAAACATTGACTGATCACATTGATACAGTGGTTATTATTCTTATGCCATTTTTGAAATGTCTGGGGAAATATTGCTGCAAATGCAACTGCTAGAAAATCTAAATTTATGATCTTAAACTTCATAATCAACTCCAAAGCACTATGTTTCTTCTGTATGGGTTCACAGTTACTTAAAAATATTTTGCACAAATCTTTTAAAGAACATATGTGATTGATTCCACAGAAATGCTACCCAATTTTGGAGAATCTATATTTTTCTACTGTGAATTCTGCATTACCAGACCTAGCTATAATCTGTATTCTATATATAGTTTCCACGATCTGTTGGTTTGTTTGTTGGTTTTTCTGATGTAATGCTACACCTGCTCGCTAGAAAAAATGAGAATAATTATACAGGCGACTCCCAAGTTTTGTCGGGGATGTATTCCTGAAAACGTGTTCGAATATCGAATATTCAAATGTTGAACGCCGTTTTTCCATATACTTGCATGTTATAATCGGGGGATATGTTCCTGCATCTCGGAAAAAAGTCTCCCCTCACGTTCTATAAAGATAAAATAACATTACTAATATGTTAATACAACAATATTAAATTATGAATAAATTATATAATAAATATTTTAAATGTATAACTTATTTTTTGCACTAAAAAGGAAAAAATAAATTTTTGTTTCGAACTTCAAAGATAGATGTATGCAATATGCTGTGTAGACAGCCTGGTCCGGATTGCGCAAGTCATTTGTTACAAACGACTCGTGCGAGTTGGATAACATACCTGCATACATCTATCTATACATACAACTATTTATCGCAGCGAAATTAATATAAATTTATTAAGAAAGTGCAAAATAACTTAAGAATAAAGAAACAATAAAATTAAAAATATTTTCATACCTTAAATCTTTTTCAACTGCGCTTACTGGACTTTGTTTATTAATTGAAAAGTTGGAAAATTTTAGTTGGAAGAAGAGGAACTATTGGGTGGGGAACTGTTTATTGTTGTTATCAAATTACGTGAATTTATCACATTCTAGAATTTTCTCCTTCTGTTTCACATAAGTGCTAATAGTTGAACGACACATTCCCACTGATCGTGCGATTTCAGTATGGCTTTCACCTATCTCAACACGCTTTAAAATTTCTAATTTCAATTCATAACTATGAATCTTATGCCCTCTTTTATTTGATTCACTTACATAATCGCTATTACATTTCCTTTTAGATGTCATGTCAAGTGATAAATTTATAAATAAATCAATAAAATAAATAAATTTAAATAAAAGATTAACAGAAAAAAGAGTGAAATCAGCACAAATCAAACAATTAGAGCAGATATAACTACGTCTACACCAAAATTAAACCTCGCGTGGTTGGTCGGAACCAATTACTCCGCGAAAATTATTCTGCGTAAAGTAGTTCCCAATTCGATCGGCTGGGTCGAAATCTTGAATTAATGAAATCTCGAACGTTGGAAACTCGGGAGTCGCCTGTATTTATTTTTACAAGCTCTCGGCAAGATTTGAACCCGCAACCCTAACTTTGGGAGCTAGACACGCTAACCACCCTTCTACCGATAACTCGAGAAGGAATCGAGTTAGAAACTCTAAATTTGGCAGGAATGCTCGATTCACATATTGTAAGACGATGATGAAAAAAATCTCTGAAAAAGTCCTGGGTTCGACTCCAAGGAAGACATTTCCATTTCCCATAAAATAACACTTAAAAATCGACTTTTCAATGTGCAAGTTTTCATTCTTTTTGAGAATAAAATTAGAAAGAATTAAGCTGTGATCTTCGGCTCTTAACCGTTTTGAGGAAAAAATTATGAAGTTTCTTGTTCCGTTAATCTTTTTCTGCCTACATTTCAAAATCACTCTCGTTAAACGTTTATAATTGACATATTTTGGGGAAGTCTTGCAATTTTAACGGTATGTTGCCTTGCCTACCTATGACATCATTAGATCTCTAAATCCTACTGTTATTTCAATCCTTTATGGGTGTAAGCATGCTTTTAATGCTTTTAATATGAGAGGGATAGAGAGATAGGAAGGGAGAAGAGGGAAATGATTTTCATATCAACCAAAGTAAACAGCATTCGTAAATTATTATATTGACTGTACATTCATTCTCCTTTGTGGAAGAATATACACAGCTATTTTAAGTTTAACTAAAGGAAGCTCGTCGTATACAACTCTATTAAGGCTCCACCTCACTTCAGGCTTTAAATTCAGAAAGGCAAAAAGAAAGACAACTGAAATCGCATTTTTGAACAGATTAAAAATTATCTTTTGAAATTTCCATATTTGATATATTATTTTGACTTTTCATATTGATGGGCTATAACCTAGTAGTTTAAATAAAAGTAAGCAATAATACTTAGAAGTCATAGTAATTTCTATTTTGGGTAAAATTATTTATTTACAGCATTTTGGAATCCCTCTATCTGTAATAACTTTAACTGCCGTAATGCTCTAGAAATTTGAACAATATTCATTTTTGAAATCTTTATTGGCTGTCCAGCATCACCGTATGACTTTAAATGTTTTTCCAATAGGCATATGGTTTTCAAAAGATGTCACATAATTCCCATGATTTTCAGCCTCTTTATTTTTTCATTGATTAAGATAATTCACATTCTTAATTCTTAAAAAACATCTCTGAGGTCTGTCACATGAGTATTTTGCTTACAGACTTCAATTGATATTTATAATGTGTATATAAACTCATTCCAAAATACTATTTACAATGTAAGAATTACAATTCTTAATCTTTCTCTAGAAGTGTTTTCCAAACTGGATGCCATAGCAAATTCTTAGGTGTCTTTAAAAAACTTTACTAAGTAAATAAATGAACAATTTGGAAATGTTGTTAGTTCATTAGAGCAATAATATTTCCTTTAATAAATTACTTATGGTGTAGTACCAACAAATGGATCTGTCCAAATATTGTGATACATGTTTGTTTAAATATAAAACTATGGTTCAAAGTGGGGGTGTTACGTAATTATGTTCATCTTTGAAAGGGTCCCACACCTACAAAATGTTTGGAATCCACTGCTATAGAGAATTTTCTTTCCAGAGAATGAAAGTTCTTTACAGTAAAGAAAATTCACAATCAAGTCCTTTCTTGCCGGTGTAAGAATCGTACTCTATTTTTCCCATCTCTTTATGTACTTATCTTTCATGGTTTTTTGTTTGTAGCATTTTTCAAGAATGTAACTGAAATGAAAGGCAAACGAAACTGGTATTTGTTAATGTGAAATATTGAAAATAATGCACCCATTATTACTAAAGAATTTTTATTGATATTTTTTACGAAAAATTCAGCTTATGTATTCACATTGTCCGTCCGTCTGTGCAGGCGATATCTCTGAAACGGTTCAAGCTAGAGAAACCAGGATAAGTTACTACATATGAGAGCTACATGTGGCAAGAATTTGGTAGATCCAGGAACAGCCGCAGGGGATGGGATGGGTTGGGTTGGTGGGGCAAAAGGGGCTTGTGAAAAAATCGCCTTATAACAATATCTGCTTTATCATTTTTTTCCTAACTTGTTTATCTTAACATCTTTAAATTGATGGTATGCGCAAAAACTTTTGTAATATTAAACTTCTTACATTATGCCATATTTGCTATAGTGGACTTTCAGTGTAATACCATATATACTCGTGTATACGTCGATCTCATGTATATGATGACCCGTGACTTTTTAATCAAAAATTTCAATCTTATGAATGTCTTGTGTATAAGTCCACCCTAGTTTCTCAGGTGTAGTAGAAGAAAATGTACATTTTTTTGTTTTTACTTGAATATTACATACAGGTGACTCCCGAGATTTGACCAACTCGAGAATTCTACTGGTTGAAGCCTGCTTATTCGACCCAGCCGATCGATCGGTCAAATTAGAAACTAATTTACGCAAAGTAATTTTCAGCCTGCCCAACCACGAGGGGTTTAGTTTCAGTCTAGACATCGTTATTTCTGCTCTAATTGTTTTAATTTGTGCTGATTCGACATTCGACTGTTCGAGATTTGACCACGTTTTCAGGAACGCATCCTGGTTGAATTTTGGGAGTCGCCAGTACTTGATATTTAATGCGAATATTGCGGTAGGTGATTTATTACATTAAACTACATCGTATCCCTTTTTATATAATGGAATTATTAATTTAATTTCCTAAATTTTAGTTTTATTTATTTTGATGTTGCCCATACTTCTGCTGTGCTACTACGTCCTACTGGTGCCCAGACCTATACTACTAGGTAGTTATTTATAAGGATCAAATTTCCTGAAGGGAGGCAGAGCTGCTGCAGGACTGACAATGAGTTATCGTTACAATGTATACAAGCTAGTAATCAATTTGTCAAGAAACACACGAACAAATGGCTGAAATGCATGGTCAGACCATGAAAAAGCAGGTTCCACAATTTTCATTTTCTTCTGTTTCACAGGTTTTCCTTTTCACTATCACATTCTTATATTTCACTATAACGTTCACTTTCACTAAAATTGAAATTTTCATCAGAATCTATTTCTTCTATAACCTTCAAAATATCTTCATCAAGCATGTTGCATTACATTGTTAATGTCATTGTGATATGTTACAAAAGTATATAACTCCTTAACCGTACAAGACATCGATTTCACCAAAGTCTCCATCCTCCCCTTAATTATTATTGTGATATGATAAATCAATCTATAAAAAGTTACATATGGCCTCTGTTTCATCCAAAATAAGTTAGCATTTCTATCAGTTTTGTTATAAACAATGCTGCCATTATATTGATAAGCGATTACAGACCCCTCAGATGCCGTAATTGGTGAAAGCTACATGCTTTATTCACACGCTAACTACCACTGTAAATGTGATTGTGAAGAAATTCTAATGTAGATAAAACGTTACAAATTATCTAGCATGTTTTAAAACTATGCATCAATGTAATACAAGAGGACTTCAGAAGCCATCTAGAAGCAATACATCAAACTATAGTGTGATGAATATGGGTTAAAGCTTGAGATTTATATGCAAGTGTACAGTAGGGTGGTGCTTATTTTTCGAAATTTCGAATTTTTATGGTTTCGACCCTTCAAAATATTGGATTTGGTGAGAAAACGAATATGTTTCAGTCCGATCGCCGTGCGACAGCATTAACCCCTGCCTCAAGGGGCCTAATTGCAACCAACTCAAATATTCGAATTTTCATGTCGGAAAAAATCATACTTAATAAAAGAGGCTATTTTAAAACCCTAGTGGGCCAAAATTTCGTCGGTTTTAACGAATCTCAAGCCGTTTTCAAGGTATTGGCCTTCATAGCGTGCGACGCGGTGCCGCTGGATGGTGCCGCCGTGGCAGATGGCCCCCACCCCTAGTGCAGCGCCTAGCGCCCCGCATCTGACTTGCAAAATTATATAACTCTGTAATTTAACTTGAAGCAATCTTTATTTTTTCAATTTTTGCAAGTACTGACTAGAATGCATTTTAACTGGTTCTTTACATTTCAAGAACATAGGTAAGAACAAATTCAGCTAAGAGTCAGCCTCTTTGGGATTGTTAATGAATTTTCAATATTTCTATTACATATATATTATATCTTGACATATCTACATATATTTATATGTTGAATATATTACATATATTCTATTATATCTTGGCATCGAATTTTCAATATTTCTATTGAATCTGAAATTACGCTTGTTTACCTGCATTCATATGTTTTTTGTGCTTTTATCCTTAGAATACTTGCAGATTAAATTGCATTTTTTTTTGGTCTGGAACACTTTTCCTATGAGCTTCTACCATAAGTAGAAGATTTTGGAAATTTTCTTCCTTCTTCGTCATGGACTTATTAAAATCCTGCATGAGTTTAATGTCATTAACGACTCTGAGGTGAGATACAATTTCAAGACCCCTTTTGTAATCACTCTGGTTCTCCCACATGCTCACCGGAAGTTCAAATAAATTTGTGCTTATTTCAAGGATACGGAAAAAGTCACTGGTCGCTGTAGTAGCTAGGTCGGCGACAGACATTTCAGGAACGTAACGGAGCTGGACATTTCGTTTTTTGGGAGGATCCCCTGTTCCTTCACGAATCTTTACGCCTCTGACGAGCTTTTCTCTTACATGATTGGGAAGACCACTGTCGAACACAGCAAGTCCCACAAGTTCTTCGCTCAGGTACCATAGATGACCTGTGAACTTCTTTCATTATTTCATGGAAAACTGCCTCCAACACAAGTTCGAATACATGGTGGCGACATGGAAGTCAGATCAAGTCTCTTTCTAACATACACTCCACCCATACAGCTGCTCCATTCTTCGAACCTAGAAAAATATCGCCGTGGCTCGCTTGGTTGGATTGATGGAAACCTAAGATTAGGGGGAGGATGGAGACTTTGGTGAAATCGATGTCTTGTACGGTTAAGGAGTTATATACTTTTGTAACATATCATAATGACATTAACAATGTAATGCAACATGCTTGATGAAGATATTTTGAAGGTTATAGATGAAATAGATTCTGATGAAAATAACCGCCACCCTAGTGTACATGCTTCTGCAATTCTCAGCATTGTTGATCCAATGGTTGCCTGGAAATTATACTGCCTAGCTAGAAAATTTAATGGAACCTGCGACAACAAATATCAAATATAAAACTTTCAGTTTTGCACAGTAGGACCTTGGTAACTGTCGTTAATTGGTTCCTGGATTCTCCTAGGATTAGCAAAACGATGATAGTTGAAACTGATTTTTCCATAGTAACAATATCATAGGTGAACAATTTGTACACATGTCATATAAAACTGAATTTTTAGACCTCAGTTTGCTTGAAATTGTAGACTCTACGTCATTTTCATTCATTCAATTCTAGTTTTATTTGAAAGTGTTGGAGAGTTAGCTGGGTATTGCAGTGGGCACAAGTAAAAGATCGCAATATCTAAAGTAACCACGTTTTATTCACAACTGAAATAACACAATGAAATCCACTTCACGGCAACGTCTTCACACGAACGAGGCATAATCAATACTCAGTTTTTGGTGCGCTATTAGTTCATAGATGTGTCCGCAGTGGCACTGAGGCACTGTCACATGACACTGCTGCCAACCTGAAGTATAGTGGTGACATCAACGCACCATTGCCAACATCTCCGCCACCCTCCAACACTTACCCTCAATGAAAGTGTTGACAGAAGCCTTTTCAGTCCATCCTCTCCATGCCAAGTAGTCTCATGCATTTGTGGCAGGGCAAGCCCTTGGTGAATATGTCCGCAGCCATTTCCTCTGTCGACAGATATCCGACAGACAGTGTGCTTGGTCCTGGGATGGAAGGCCGGATTCTCGGCCAACAGCCTGGCACCCCGATTGTTGCAGAAGACAGAAATTTCCACCATCTCGTCGAAACCAAGCTCGCTCAGGAATCCTCTGAGGTACACGACTTCCTTCACAGCCTCCGAGAGGCTCATATACTCTGATTCCATGGACGACAGCGCCACAGTTTGTTGCTTTCTGACCTCCCAAGTGATTGCTGCATTGCTGAGAGTGAAAGCGTAACCGGTGAAAGACCGCCGGTCCACATGACAGCCACCCCAGTCTGCATCTGCATAGCCTACCACCTTGCCTGGTTCTCTCCTGAAAAGTAGGGAAAAATCAGATGAACCCTTTAGGTAACACAGCACCCTTTTAGCGGCATTCCAGTGCTGCCTCCCATGGTCTGTGCAGAACTGGCTGTGGGAACAGACGGCATAGGCAATGTCTGGCCTTGTCGCCACGGCCAGGTACATCAGACTCCCAACCAACTCCCTATATGGCCGCTTTTACGCATCCAGATCGCGCTCTCCTCACGTCAGCTTCGCTCCTGGATCCGTCGGTGTGGCTACGGGCTTTGAGTCCTCCATTCTGAAGCGTTTCAGCAGCTCCCAAATGTACCCCCTTTGCGACATCGACAGAGAGCCATCCTCCTGCCTTATCTCAATTCCCAGGCAGTACCCTACCTTCCCCAGGTCCTTAACGTCGAACATTATCGACGGACCGGTCTTCACTCGGTCAATCCATCCCGGGTTCCTGGAAGCCAACAGCACATCGTCGACGTACATGATGACTAGAATAAACTCTTCCCCTCGCTTCGCATGGTAAACGCATGGATCACCGTGAGAAGGCAGCAGCCCAAGGTCACGCAGCCTTTTGTCAAACTTCCTGTGCCACTGATGTCCCGCCTGTCGAAGTCCATAGATCGCCTTCTTCAGATGGCACACCTTGTCACCTCTGTGTAGGTCCTGCAGCATCCTACAGGCATCCAACTGTAGTTCTTTGTTTCCTCCCTCCTTCAGGATGTCTCCAGTGTCTCCGCAAGAAGCTCCGGCATCTCGATGAAGATTGTCTCTTCCAAAGGGCCATTCAAGTATGCCGTTGTGATGTCCAGTTGGTGCACCTGCATATCATACTTAACAGCAAGTGCCATCACCAACCTCACCGAGATCAGCCGTGCCACAGGAGCGAATGTGGGACGCTGCGCAAAGCCTCTTGCATCAACTCTCACCTTTCTCTTCTCCAGAGTTCCGTTGGGGCGGTACTTGTTCCTAAGTACGGTCCTGCAGCCGATGACCGTCTGGTTGTCGGGTCGGTCAACAACCTCCCAGGAGCCATTCTTATCCAGACTTCGGATCTCGATAGCAATGGCATCCTTCCACTCACCTGCATCAGGTCCTTCCAGTGCCTTTGTCAGGGTAACCTCCGTGATGCTCACCAAAGTAACCTCCGGGCACCCCTTCTGTTCGCCGCCTGGAATTTCCATATCGAACTTCTTTTGGGGTCTCCCTCTGCATACCTTAAATGCCTTCCATAGTCTTCCACGAGTTCTCTTTGGCTCCAAAACGGCCCCCTGATCAGATTTCATGACCTCACCTTGGTGTGGCTGCTCATGGTCAGTGGTCGGCTCATTCATCAGGGGCTCCTCCGGCTCGTCAACACGTGTAGAGCTGCATCTGATATCAACCACGGGGGGTTTCACAACAGCCCCAGGTCGGCCGTCTCCTTCTGCATCCATTACTCGGGCTCCTCCAATGGTAGTTTCCTTCGAGATGAAGTCCTTGTATTCCTTCCCACATTGGAACTCGTCTAAGAAGCGAACATCCCTCGAGACGATGACCTTGTGTTCATCGGGGATCCAAACCCAGTAGCCCTTCGTCTGTTCGGAGTAACCCACAAAAATGCACAAATGGGAACGGGCGTCGAACTTCCCCTTGCTCGTGGCCTTGTCCAAGACGTATGCTCGCTGACCGAACGTCCTGAAGTACCGCACGTTTGGGCGCTTCCCGGTTCACACCTCATGTGGTGTCCTCCCGTTGAGGCTCTTGGTAGAGCACCGATTCCGCACGTGGCTCGCCGTCGCGATTGCCTCCGCCCAGAATGACGAAGGGAGGTTAGACTGAATCATCATGCATCTTGCCATTTCCACCAAGGTGAGGTTCTTACGCTCGGCCATGCCGTTCTGCTGAGGAGTGTACGCTGCGACCAGTCTCAGTCGAATCCCCTCGTCTTTCAGAAAGGTGTCGAATTTCTCATTGCA
Source organism: Uropetala carovei (assembly GCA_036926305.1). Lineage (NCBI taxonomy): Eukaryota > Metazoa > Arthropoda > Insecta > Odonata > Petaluridae > Uropetala > Uropetala carovei. The sequence goes on from JAXCHB010000115.1 coordinate 999,617, forward strand.
GTACTCCCTGCCATTATCAGACTGCAGACACTTGACTTTTCTTCCAGTCTGCTTCTCGACCAGGTTCTTGTACTCCTTGAAGGCATTCAAAAGGTCGCTCTTCTTCTTCAAGAAATGAATACAACACCATCTAGAGTGATCGTCCACAAATGTGGCAAGGTATTTCGCCCCTCCTTGCGATTTGGTTCGCATCGGCCCACAGATATCGCTGTGTATTATTTCCAGCATCTCCGAGCACCGCTGCGACTTTCTAGGAAATGCGGTCGAGGTAAGTTTGCCTTTCAGACACACCTCGCAGGGTTGCCACATCTCGTTCTTTTCGTACTCCATGCCGATTACTGTTTGGCTTTTTCCCATCTCCAGGAGGTCGCGCGTGTTGAGGTGTCAGAAGCATTCATGCCAAACTTCCACGCTCGACCTCGACGCCACTGCAGAGGACGCTCGGGCTTCCTGTGTCCTTTCCCGAATGTAGTAGAGGTCGCCTGCCCGATCTGCTATCACCTTCACGTTGCCTTCCTGGTCGGTCACAGAGGCAATGTCCTTCTTGAAAAGCACCTCATAGTTCACGTCGGTGATCTTCGCTACAGACATTAGGTTCGTTCGAAGATCAGGTACAAAGAGCGCGTTGTTCAGGCTTACGCCCGTCCCGTCTGTAGCAACAATCTTCACCGTACCTTTCGCCTTTACTTTTGGCCAGGCAGCGTTCGCTAGATTCAGCTTCTCTTGTTCCGGGAAGGCCAAGCTATCAAACCATGCTTCATCCTTACACAAGTGTGACATACAGCCACTATCTAGACACCACACATCTGGCCCCCCGCAGCACACTGTTTCGATAGATCAGGGGTGTCCAACCTGTGGGTCAGATTCAGCCCACCGCCAGTGTTTCATAGTTTTCAAAACTTTTTTCATTTATTTTAATTATCTACCAAATATTATTTTCCATGTAGCAAAATCTGTTAAAGATATCTAACATTGAATTTGCAACCTCTTAGTAAATATTTCTCAATTCAAGTAACTTCTTTTTACCCTTTGAACGCAGCAGATAAATTTTAATCTCAACCCTGTGACAGAATTTTTTTTCAATATATTCTAATGCAATAAGCCCCTAAAATAGTTTTGTGAAGTATTTTGAAGTTTATTACTAAAGAAATGTCTTTTTTCGTAATAATAAAAGTGGACGTCAATTGACGTCCTCGGTGATGGTTTCACTTATGCAAACCGCCTCACCAAGTTCAGCCTCGACCTGAACCTTAATGGATGATGGGAATGCAAGAAAGAGATGTGTAGAGATGGATGGCAGCCTCCACTTATCCATTCAAAAGGTGGGGGACTAGGACGTCAGTTGAAGTCCTCAGTCCCCCATTAGCACACTGAAGGAAGTCAATTGACATCCTCAGCGTTCAATGGGTTACTGCTGTTTTTGATTTTTTCTCAAAAATATTTCTAAGATTGAATTCCATCATGAATTTAAATATTGAAATGTTAATCCTAAAATGCAAATTCTGACTTGATTTCCACGCATATGGTACCTAAGAATCTCTAGGTAACTTACGATTTAACTATAATCCATTGGCCATTTCCAATGCGGCCCACCAAAGGTTTCACTGCCACTAATGCAGCCCCCACCATGCAGAAAATGTTGCCCATCACTGCCGTGATAGCAATCTTTCTGTTCAATCACAGTGTAATCGTCATTTTATTCGTTTGTCTGCTTCATTGAAAAATGGCAACAGAACTTTTTCATTTTTTGTACCACTTTTCAACAAACGATGGTTGATCGTAACGACGATTATCAATGGCGACTGTTATCGAGGTCCTATTGTATTTGATATTTAAGCTAGTAAAGAATAATAATTCTTGGAACATTCTTACTTGTAATGAGTGGGCTTAGTAAAACTTAGCTTTAACGTAAAGAAATAAAGTTTTGCTGTTTATGAACTTTATCTTATCTCACACACTAATATTTTCTCATTTATATCTTTCCTTATCATATTAAACAGATTGTTTTTGGATGCTGGATGCATTCCTGGAGTTCACATCCACTGGGCGGATACCATCTGTGTTTGCAGAACATCAGGCTAAGTCAATACCATCTGAAGGCGAGTTACCTGTTCGCATGGAGGGGAATCACTTATACAGGTACTTGTGACCTAATAGACTGAGTTGACTTATGAGTATAATACCTCTGTCCTTCTCTTACACTGTCTCAATCCAGCTGTTTTCAAACTTGTAAGGGTATATTTTCAGTTCTTGTAATTGCATCATGTATTAAAATTATATACACACACACACACACACGCATGCGCACACACACGCATGCGCACACACACGCTCACGCACGCATGCACGCGCACTCACGCACGCACACACGCGTGCACAGAGACGCACACACAGATGCACACATGCACACACAAGCTGCCTATACAGCTCTGAAATCAGAGCTCTGTTGGAGTGTTATGGTAAGGGCCCCTCACTGCCCAACACCTGCTGCCCTGCGTTGCCACCTCGCACACTGAGGCTCGACGCCCTATTCCAGGAACCCGCATGTCCCCCTCGTGCCCGGCACATCTCCTTCCACTCCACTTCCCCTCAAGTGTGGCTGAGTGAAAGTGGAGAGGAAGCTTCGCTTTGGGTTGTGACGGCCATGACCTTCCCTTAATTAATATATACGTTGATCTATTTTTGTGAAGAATAGCCGCTTTACTGAATTTTGTGTGCTTAAGGCTGCAGCTAGACTGATGAGTGCAAGAGTGTCAAGTTTCAGTACTGATGGCTTTGGTGGGGAGTTACCGCATGAGTCATGATTGTTATTTTATAGATGCAATCTGAGTTGAAAATTAAAAATCAGAATGTTAAATGATTAATTGGATTTATCATTGTGCATTAGTTAATGTGAATGGATAATTTTGAGATATAATAAAGAAATCTTGATTTCTGAAGTTTGTTGAAGGCAATGGTCCACTCAATAAAAAAATCTCACATTTATTCTGACTTTCTCAGTTAGTCAAAAAATCTTTTCGGTTATATTTTGAATTTGCCTGGAAGTATGACAAAATTCTTAATTTTCTTAATTGAATAACCAGATACACACCAATTGTCTTCTCTTAATTAGAAAATATCTTGAATACAAATTATCTAGCAGTGCAAAGTGTCCTTGCCAACAACATTTTCACAACTATGAAGAAATGTCACTTATTAATTTGGCCTGGTCATCACTCTGTTGCTCGTTCATTTGTTTCTTTTGTGTTCATCAATCTGGACACATCTTAAGAAGAATTCTTATTTTTTGGTTTATCTTTTTATACCTGATAAATAATAAAAGATTATGTATTTACTTTTAAGGTACTCCAAAGTATTAGAGAATAGGATGGGACCACCTCAAGCAAGGCCTTTGCCATCGTGTCCTCACCTTTCGTGGGCTCAGCCGCTTCCTTTAAACAAATCTGCACCTACGTAAGCAAAATTTTCACTTGTTCATGTTATCAACTTATCTTAGTTTTCCAATAAACCTTGTTAGCCTGATGACTTAAGATTTTTTATCATTTTTGACAGTTATATGTTGTGATTCTCATTTTTATACAACTTTTATTATAACTTGACCTATATGTATGTATGCCATGTTTCAAATCCCAATAACTAATACATTTTGGACACTTCCATATGAGCTAGGGGTATGAAATTTTGACTGTTTGTAGGTAACAGTATACCCCAATGTAAAAAGTTGCAAATCTCAGAAAAAAGTCCTGGGTTCGACTCCAGGGGATAATTTCCCATAAGAAAACACGTAAAAAACGATTTTTCAAAGTGCAAGCTTCTATTCTTTTGCAAATTTAAATTGGAAGAAATTGATCTACAGTCTTTGAACCTGGATTGTTTTAAAGAAAAATGAATTGAGTTTCTTATTCTTATCGTCGATTTCTGCCTTCAGTTCGAAATCACTCAAATTATACGCTTAATTCACATATTTTGGAAAAACAAACTTTTCAGCAAGATGTTGTCTTTGACAACCATGACATTGTTAAACCTCGAGCTTACATTGTTGTCTTTCTAAGCATAAGAAAAACGTGCTTTGAATGCTTGAATACGAGAGAGCAAAGGAGGGAGAGAGGGAGGGGGAGAGTTGCAGAGGGAAGGTGGTAGGGGGAGGGAGGGAGGGCGAGAGAGAGAGAGTTAAAACTTACAAAGAATTGTATTAATTGTTGTAATTTATCTTATAATATTAAAATTCTAATCGTAAGTACGTATGTACGTGAAGCATTTCTCGAGAACCGTTCGTCGTAAAGATATGCAGTAAACGGCGTTTTGTTTCTACCTACTATGAGGCCCTGGAAAAATATTTTTGTTTGCTAAAGTGTCCCTGATTCAAATCCAGGAGACAATTATATGTTCCCATAAGTTTACATGGGATTTTCGATTTTTCAGAGTGCAAGCTTTTTTCCTTCATTTATCAAAATACATAAATATGGACCGATTTTCTTCTTTTTTGTTTTATTCGATGGGTAACACTCTATACTATCTTATTTTTGTGATGTTTACATGTTATACAGTCGAAACATTCTGATATACGCAATTGTTTTCGAAATTTTATGGATTTTTCGTACTCTTTCCGGATATTGCCAAGGCGACCATCATTGTTGCCTCCGATTCAGTTAGTGTAAATTAAACCTTCAAATAGATGAAAGAAAAGCGGTATTAGCTTTGAAGTGTTGTTTAAGCATTGAAATTGTTGCATAGCAACAAATATTTATGGATTATTATTCTGTTGACTGCATATGGGAAGCTTTTCTAACGATTTAATCGAAACAATTGAATCTTCATTTCATTGTTTGAATACTGGAATCTTACCTTTTTGTAAGTAGAACTATCACATTACACTTCTGTAATGCGTATTAATGCAAATAGGCTCACGCATAACTTTAAAATAAGATGAGAATAGGGACATATGTTATTTTTTTAACATATAGAAAGTTACACGATTATCTTCTCTTCATTGATAGTCTAAATAAATGGTTGCACTGAATGCTATATTAAAAATAAAGGACATATTATTCAATAATAATAAACAAAGAAAATTATAAACATAAAGGTTCGTGATCAATTACTGTGTAGCATTTAATTTCCTCTCTAATGTGACTTTAAATATTTCTGACTGACTTATGGGTTAGTCTCCCTCGCACCAGATTGATGTGGAAAAGAGACGAAAGACTTACCACACAATCTATTAAACAGAGCTAGAAAGATGCGCACGTTATCTATACAAAAAAGTTTGGAAAACGGAGAAAATGATAGTGCGTGATATACAGAGGAAAATCTCAAAAATAATTTTATTTCATGTTTTTCAAAGAGAATTACAAATACTTTTAACTAGTAACAAGATTTATTGAATCAAAAAATTCTTAATTGGAAAAAATGATTCAATAGTCATATTATTGAACTCAGTACTTCAAAATCATAGTTTTCATAACATCGTATTCTACAAATGTTATTAAAATAGAGAAACAAATGATTTAATAGTCATATTATTACAATCAACACTTCAAAATCATAGTTTCCATAACATCGTATTCTGCAAATGTTACTAAAATGGAGATATATGGAAATACCTAAATTATTCGAATCCATAAAATTCATCACCAGAATCAAAATGAAATGATTCGATAGCTCGAATTATTTTGACTGGAACATCAGCAACTTCATTTTCCTCAGTAAATTCATATGCTTCAGATTCTGGTGTTTCCGTAACATTCAATTCCCCGAATGATTTATGGAAACCATTTTTGACGCAAGTTAATGTCATGGCATTCCAACTTTCGGAAATCCATTTACACATTTCCGTTTCAGATGGCCTTTTAATCTTTCCAGAGTTGGTATAATCATGGACAGAAGCCATCATCCATCGCTCCCACTTAGCTCGTAATTTTGATTTGAAGGAGCTATTCACAGTTAAATCAAGTGGTTGGAGTTTTTTTGTTAATCCACCAGGAATAACAGTCAACTTTGAATATTTGCTGATATTATTTTTCACTTTGGGCGTTATATGGGCTCGATATGAATCCATAATTAAAACTGATTTTGGATTAAAAAATGCATTTTTTCGCTTTTTCCAAACTCGATCCAGCCAGATCTTCATCATCTCCGTATTTATCCAGCCATTTTCATTTGCGGTAACAACGACATCCTTGGGAAAACATTCTTTTGGGACGGTCTTCCTCTTGAATATAACCATTGGAGATAGCTTGGAACCATCTGAAGTTATGCACAATACAACCATAAAATTTGACTTTTCATGCCCTGTAGTATTTACAGGCACTTCCTTTGCTTGCACCTTTGAGATTCACAGTTCTTGCAGTCGGAAGATCAAAGCTCACTGGAACTTCGTCCATGTTACCCACGTGTAACTCTTCAACTCCGGAAATGCTCTCTTTTACAAATTGTCTAAATTTTATCACCTTGGCCTTCCAATCTACAGATAGTTTCTGGCCAATGCTTGTTGTGGCACGAACACATAATTATTTATTCCTCATCATGCACCTGAATCCCCAGGATGGATATGCTTTAAAATCAACAATGTTTTTCTCTCATGCAGTGTGCTTTGCTTGAAGTAAAACTCAAGCTGTTGAAAGTCTCATTCCTTTCGATATTTCAAGAATCACCCAATCGTAAACTTCTTTTTCAAGGTCTGGCCAGAAACATTTCCTAGAACGCATGACACATAAATAGATAATAAAAAAGTTGAGCAGGTAAAACAGTTCGTTTATCTAGGTAGTGTAATTACTGAAGATAACAGGTGCACGGAAGAAGTAAAGAGAAGAATAGCCTTGAAAAAACAAGCATTTCAAAACAAGAAGAATGTATTAACAAGTACGCACATTAATATTGAAATAAGGAAAGCTTTTGCAAAAGCATTTGTATGGAGTGTATTACTTTATGGAAGTGAAAGTTGGACTTTGAGAAAACATGAGGAAGCCCGTTTGGAAGCAGTGGAAATGTGGATATGGCGGAAAATGACAAGAACAAGTTGGACTGAAAGGAGATCAAATGTAGAAGTATTGAGGGAAGTGAATGAGGAAAGGAAGTTATTAAAAGAAATGGAAAGAAGGAAAGTAAAATTTGTTGGCCATGTTATAAGGCATAATGAGTTGATTTCAAACATTTTTGAAGGCAAGATTTTAGGAAAGAAAAGTAGAGGAAGACAGAGGAAAACTTATTTAGAGGACATCAAGGCGATAATGGGATGTGATGGATATGAAAAGCTGAAGAGAGCAGTAGAGGAGAGAAGCGAATGGTTGCGTCGACAAGGCTTAGCCTTTAGAATATGAATGAATGGCATGTTTTCTGTGATGTAGTTTCTTAAGAACCAATTCATCTTTTCGCCATTCTCTCACACTAGCTTCGCCTACACTGAATTTTCTTCCAGCTGCACGATTACCATTTTCCTTTGCGAACTGAACAACTTGTAATTTATACTGAGCTGTGTATGATTTGCGTGTTTTTGCTTTTCCGTTTTCCATGGCTTCTTAATTATTCAAACTAATTACGATTTGCACCAAAAGCATCTGTGAACTTCGGCCTTTGGCGCATAAGATTGGCAGTTCTGGTGTGCTGCCATCTGTTCAGAGGTTACGTGAACTTGGAATCACATGGAATTTCAGCCAGTTAAACTGGAGAAACTGCTTCAAAAGCGAGTTTTCAGAGTTCGGAAAAAGTAAATAGTATTTGCAAAAGTTATTACCCAAATTTATTTTTTTCGTCAATTCCCAACCTTCATTGATGTTCCACAACAGTTTTCTGAAGTGAAAGTGGCATAAGTTTTGAGATAAATGGGCAAAAGAGTGCCTGTGTCGTCCTGCAGCCTTACCAAAAATACATCTGTCATCAAATGATTAACAATAAAGTAGCGCACTTTACTTGCAGCTTGACCGTATTTTTAATGAGAAAATTTTCTGCACCTTATCTATACGATTAGAAAACTTAGGAAAATTTTGAAGTGCGTGTTATCTACTAGGTGCGCGTTATCTATACAATTAGAAAACCTATGAAAATTTTGAAGTGAGTGTTATCTACTAGGTGCGCATTATTTACCAGAAAATACGGTAGTTAAAGAAACCTCTAGTGGAAGGAATTGAATTGAACTATATGATCATACGACTTGAGAGAGTAGTCCAACTATATTAGTTACTAAAAAGAATATTCCTGAAGAATTAAAGTAAGATTTCATTTCCACTGCATTTAAGGTACATTTATTACTCTTAGCATTTATGAATAACTAGCATAAGTGCCTGTTGAATTTCAGCGAGTTTAATGAATCTAAATTTTCGTCAATGCAACATGTAACAATCGCAAGAATAAAATTGTGCACTGTTTTAACCATCGAATATTTCTATATTATAAGTCTGTTTTAGTTAATTAACTAAAATCTCAAAGAAATTCCTTGTGAATAAAATAGTACCTTTCTTTCTACTAAAATAGCCATTGTTATTAGTTTTAAATTGATTATAGCATTAGGATTTCAATTTCATTAAATAACCAGAATTCCGGTTCCAAAAAATTGCCTCTGATAATACATTAAAAAGATTTTGGAATATAATGTACCTCAATATCGTTTATCGTCTGCTCAGCACTCTTGCCTTCTCATTTTCCGAAACAACCACTTTCACCTTAAATGGATTTCAAACGTGGAAGAGAACTTGATTCAATGCAGTTAAAATAACCACATAACAAACTTCTTATTCCAAAGAAAATCCTTTTATAATATGCAATGTTAACCTAGAATTCATTCATTCTGAAAAGTGAATAGAAGTGCCATGTAGGTACATATATTTCTTTCAACTAATATATCCACTCTTAACAGATTTTAATGGATTAATGCATTAGCATTTCAGTTTCATAAAATAAGAAGAATTCCGGTAACAAAAAAATTTATTCAATCTTCAATTGCCTCTGATAATACTTTAAATAGATTTTGGAATAAAATGTTCCTTAATATCGTTTAGCGTCCGCTCACCACTCTGGACTTCTCAGTTTCTGAAACAACAACTTTCAATAGTTTTAAATTGATTTTTGCTTTGAAATGGTACTTTCCTGTTAACGGGAATACCTCAAAAAATAAACACGTATTGTTGTGATATGTTGTGATATTTTGTTTGTTAACAATGCGTAACAAATCTCGTTGATCCCTTAATGATGAATTTGTGGAGCTTGCCGAGGAGTGAAGAAGAAGCTGTATCTTTGCTTCATGACCATGGTATTTTATCTAAAGGGCGAATGTGCAAGAAGGATCATATTATGAAACTTTACTTCTGCGACAGAATATTTTGGAAATGCAACGCGAAAGCCTGTCAGCAGAATAATTCATGTGGCGACAACATAACAAAGAAATCGACATATTTCCAGCTATTTTAAATGACATAAAGACATATTGGCCCCCTAGTAACATAAATTTAGATTGTATTAGTAATTATGTTGCTTTTATTAATAAATAAGTTTCAAAAAAGTGTGATTTTTAAGTAATTCCCCTGTTGTTATGCATTGTTAACAAACAAATACGTCGTAACATATCACAACAATACGTGTTTATTTTTTGAGGTATTCCCATTAACAGGAAAGTACCCAAAATACTTGAGTCAATTCAGTACAACTTCCACTGTACATACTGTAAATTCCAAAGTAACTCCTTTTATAATAGACAATGCTAGCATAAAATTAATTAATTCTGTGAAGTGAATAAATAAAGTTCTTTCTTTAAACTATAATAGCCACTGTTATTAGATTTAAATGGATTATAAGCCTTAGAACTTACTCTGTATTAAATAAGCACCAAAATTCCTTGTATAAAAACAAATCAATTCATTAAAAGATCCACTGTTGTTTCTTCGAAAATTGCCTGTTAACAGTTTTAAATGTCCTTTTAATTTTAATTGAATTTTAATTTATATTCGTTTCCAAACTTCGGCCCTTGTTACGAAATTAATTTGAGGAATAACAATATAAATTCGTAAGCACGTATGGTTTACAAAGAATTTAATTTAAGGATGCTTTTTATTTCCAGTTTTTCTAAAATGACACTGTTGATACTTAAAATTTTTTATATTTACGATAATATACTTATTTTCCACAAAACACGCCAGTCTCTCCCCTTCCTTCCTCTCTCTCTCTCTCGTATTGAAGCTAACAATGATAATGGTCGACATAGCAACATCACGTTAAAATGGCGAGATTTCCACAAAATATGCAAATTAAACGTTTAATATGGAATATTTCGAACTGCGGACGAAAAAAGACGAACGGAATAAGAAACTTTATAACTTTTTCTTCAAAATGGTTTAAATCCGAAGGTCGTCTGTTAATTTCTTCTAATTTTAATTTCCAAACGAATAAAATCCTGCACATCGAAAAATCGCGTTTTACATGTAAAGTAATGGGAAAAGGAAATGCCTCTCTTGGAGACGAACCAAGGAATTTTTTCGAGATTTAAATTCGTCATCACCTGGAAAAGTGTTAATCAAGCATCTCTACCATATTTCGAGTTTCTATCATTATTATTTCTCGAGTTATTAGCGTTTGCATAGCATGATCAACCAACCAACCAACGGATGACGGCTATTATTATATAAAATAACAATATTTCCTTTCCAATTCATATAATAATTAAAAACAAACATTTCCTAGCAGTATATATATATAAGCCTCTAGCAGAAGAAATTCTATTAGATGATCATACGGCTTGAAAGCTTGCGGCATGCTTCATAGTCCGATTAGAGTCCTGCACGGCCAGGGTCCTTTGGAATTAATTATGGGCCCAGGACGGGCTTTAAAAATCACGCAAGTTATACTTACTTCGTAAGTCTCACTGACCAAGCCTACAATTTCCTCGACATCGTACGGGACAGGTCCAAATTTGTATGGGCCGGGCCTAGAAAATCAGGCCTGTGCAGAGCTCTAAGTCCAATTATATTAGATACTAAAAAGAATATTCGTGAAGAATTAAATTAAGGTATAATTTTTGCTTTATTTAAGATAAATTTACTACTCTTAACTTTTTCTTATTAATAATAACAATATTTCTTTTCCAATTTATATAATAGTTAATAATAAACACTTTTACTAACAATCTATGTGGAACGAAAAAAAATACTTTCACTGACTGCACCTGTAGATTCTGGTTAAATGACAAAGAATGTTAGGTGACGGGCTACGTTTACTCTGGAGCAACGTAAAAACATTTTTGTTTTACAATGAGAACATAGAACTTGCCGCAAATGCGGCAACAAGCACCTAGTTAAAAATGTTAAAATTGTAAATAAACATGTAATTCAATACACGACATTCAAATTGCACCTTATTATGAATGTAAAAAGAATAAATATAATTCAGCATAATTTCCCTCTTCTAAGTCTTAATACAGTAAGTCCTTTTTTGTTTTGTTCATGGAAATCATTGTGATTGTTAAGACTAAAGGCTTTTGATAAAAAGTAGGTTGGATGGAGCAGGTATGCATAAACCAAAAATCCAGAAGATCATTTCAGGAAGATAGCCTGCAAGAGTCCAAAGAGGTGGATTTGTGAAAAGAACTATTGACATTTGCTTCATCCTTCATTGCAAACCCCTGTACATCTCCTTGCAAGTTTATTTATTTATTTATTATGCATCTGAAAACAGCACGGAGACTTTTACATCAGAGCGGTAACACAGTAAATTATCATAAAATAACATGAAGGTTATACAGTTGGTTAACAACAAATAACAAGACACAAATAGCAGATATAAAAGAATTGATAACAAAATTATAAGAAGAGATGAAAGAAGTAAAGGTGGGGGATTTGGGTGATTGAGAGAGAGGACTGAGTTAGTGGTTGGTTACGGTAGACGAAAATAATGCGGAAAAGATATCTTTTGTAGGAAATTTTGATAGCAAGGAGTTGTAAGTGGCTGCAATAGCTTCCAATCCTCTTTGAATTTTATCATTTGTCCCATTAAAGGATTGATATCAGAATACCTTGCTTGCTTTAGAGAAATTTACAAAGAGAAGAAGGCAGCAGCTAAACAAATTTCCCTGGATGCATTCTCCAAAAAGCAATCAATCTGTCCTAAATCATCCCAAAAGTAATCTACCTACCGTATTCACCCGAATCCAAGACGACCCTGAATCTAAGACGTCCCCCCATTTTGATGATTCCAAAAGAGAAAAAAGCTTCATCGGCATTTCCTATTTGGCTCAAAAGGTAATTATTGGTTTTTCTAAGTCCAATTACGTATTTCTGGTAAGCGAGAAGTTTTTCAACATAGTCTTTGACAATTTCTGACACAGCGAAGTTCGTCGCCGTAAAGAAAAATTATTTCGTCGCATCATTCTCACGCACCAACTTCTGCTGGCCTTGAATTCTTGCAATGATATATATAGTCCTCTAGTAATTTCATTAGCTTTAATTATAATACTTTCAGTCGAAACAGGCATACCGTTCTTCCTCATGGTGCGCACAAACTTGACTTCTTCTTCAGTGCCATGAAATCGGCCTAATTTTGGACCACTGAACGACTTCCTTGTGGCTTTGGCTTTTTCTAGTTCCTGTTTTGAGAGTTTCCATCGACGAACATTTGCCTCAGATACACCGAACTTTCTACTCGCATCACAGTTATTAGTTTTTTCGGCGTAAGTTATCACGATCAGCTTAAAATTTGTATCTTAGCTCCGTCTAATTCCTTTGTTAACTTTCCCTTTGCACTCGTGCCACGTACTTCAACATGATCTGTCATTTTAACTTAAGGGTTGTGCATTTAAATCAAGAATGCACAACTCAAAGTTACTGTCACACTTAGTGAATCGCGGTGCGTCGTTTGAAAGGGGAATCCCAATGATTTCCGCTCTCATTTGTTTTGCCATTGCGGTTGGCATTACGTGCAAGGTGAAAGTAAGTCGTCTGTGTTATGATCGTCGACGATGATTATTAGTCTAAATAATTATTATTCCCGTCATGTTTTTCTTATTGTTATTACTATTTGTTTATTTCACGTCTTTATGTACGTACTTGAATTTGCTGTTGTGAATTGTTTACTCTAATATACCATTTGTTGTAAAAACCATTGATTAAATGCTTAAATATACTTCGTATTCGAATGTAAGACGACTTGATATTTACAGCTGAAAATTTGGAAAAAAAGGTCGTCTTAGATTCAGGTGAATACGGTATTTAGCGCAAATATTACATATATTTGTAGGGATTGCAATCCCGGGATACTGGGATCCCACTAAATATCCGAGTCCCGAAATCCCGGGATTCTTATCAAGGAAATCCCAGGATTTCGGGATTTACAAATATTTAATATTAGTCATTTTTGTGCTAAGATTCGCTGTTTTAACATATCAATGGTTCAATTCTATAACGAGACTAATCTGAAAATATTATTATTGTATTTATATTAACTAGCTGAACCCGCACAATATTTGCGCATTTTTTTCCAATTAATTTATCAAAAATTAAGGAGTGTGTAAAAAAAGTTAATCTCAATAATTCACATTTAACTATACTAATGTATTTTCCAGGTATTGGTAAGGTTCGCCGGTTCGAATCTCGCTGAGGGCACGGCAGTGTGTGCGTATTGACAATTTATTATGCAAAGTCGATCAGAAATCTATAATTTAAATTTCATATTAGAGAGGAAATTAATGCTACACAGTAATTTATTGTGAACTTTTCCATTTCCCATAAAATAACAAGTAAAAATAAAATTCTCGACCTGCAGGCTTTCATTCCTTTTGAGATAAAAATAAATAAAACTTTTAGAATAAAACATTATAAAGTTTCTTATTCTGTTCATCATTTTCCGCCTACAGTTCGAAATAGTTCAAGTTAAACGTTTAATGCATGTACCGTATATACTCGTGTATATGCCGACTCCATGTATAGTACGACCCCTGATTTTTTGGTGAACAAACCTGATTTTTTCATATATCTCGTTTATAGTACGACCCCAGCTTTTCACCATGGTCGATATATTTCGTTTCGATAGCTCGATGGTTACGAGCGAGATATATCGCACAACCTTGATTTTCCACACCACCATAGAATAGGCCGTAAATGTCGTAAATAGTATTTCTTGCGAGTACACTAAAATTCGGATAAGTTAAGTATCTTACTTCTAAAACATTTAATAAAAAGTGATATGAATCATGATTGCACAAGATGAAATAAAATCGTTTCAATTCTAATACGTCCGGATTACGTTCCGCGTACGTAATGGTTCCACCCGCTCATCTATTTAATAGGTAGGGATAACGGATAAAAAGAAATTACTTTGTAATATTCCACAGTCTTTATTGTTTCTTCAATCACACACCCACCGGTTTCCACTACAAAATCATTCTAATGGTGTTACTAACCGACGTAACACCTTTAGAATGACTTTGTAGTGGAAACCGATCGGTGTGTGATTGAAGAAACAATAAAGACTGTTGAATATTACAAAGTAATTTCTTTTTTCCGATATAGTTCAATTCAATTCCTTCCGCTAGAGGTTTCTTTAAGTAAAGGGTCTCTGCCCCTGACTGCTGTCCGGTTTAGAGATAAGAAAATCTTTTCCCTAAATGTTATTGTCATATTTTTCAAATCTTCCTCTTATTGGTCCCCTTAAATTCTTGAATAGCACATTTGTATTTGTCTAAATTTGTTCACCATGGACGTTTGTCGAGTTCAGGGATATCCCATATCTTTGAAGCCTGAACACTTAACATTTTTCTGCCTCACAAGCTGTTTGTATTTTAAAATTGTTTGTTAATCAAGGACTTACATTAATTTTTGTCTCAACATGATCAGTAGAACTCCCACTTTGAACTTTATCAATAATTTTAAAAAATTAGTACTGGTAGCAGCAGTTCAATGACTCAATGAGTGGTTGAGTGCTAGAGGAAAGGTATTAGAAGCTTGGCCTTGATTGAAATTGATATACTTTTGTCTTATGGTTTTGTTGAGTAGTGGTGTGTAACAAACAGACGTCTTCTACTAACAAACCAAATTTAAAGGGAGTTTGCTGTTAAAATCACTAGTCCTAAAATATACTGCATCTTACTTTCTAATATCATTTCATATAATAAAACATCACATTACATTCAGGTTAATATAGTAGGTAATTTCATTCATAAGGTGAACTTAATAATTATTTTTTAATTAGTGGAAAATCAATGAAAATTCATTTTCTTTTTGTGTGGACATTTTGTCTTAAAAATAAGACAGACTTTGGATGTATGCTAGTAAGCAACATCAGGAAAACATTCAGAACTTTATCTATATATTATTTGTTCTTTTTGTAAAAATTTTAAAGCCTTATATTGTACATAACTTTGGTTTTTATGAGGTAATTACGAAAGCTATATTTTTTTCAGTAACTTGTATAAGTCACAGAAATTACTATCAGTTGGTGGCATGGAGAGTCAGCATTTACCCCCTTGGAGGCCATCCGATATTGGTCTTGGACCAACACCAGCCATTGCTGGTGCTGGAGGCAGTCCTGATTATGTTGGAAATGTGAACGGAGACTCATATTTGATGGAAGGAGGTATACATAGTGATGGGCCCTTTCCCTTATTAGCTGTAGTTCTCCTGTCAGCAGCAGTGGGCTTGTGGGCATGGGGTTACATTTGCCGTGGTAGAACAGTTGTTGGTTTTAGGGGCAGGCGAAAGAAACGCATTCGCACTGGAAGAGTTGCCACTTCAAGACTTTTAAGTAGTAACGGTAGCAGTGTGTCAGCATTGGTGAGCAGTGTGAGAGGAATGACTCCTTCAGTGTGAATTTTATCTTGAACTGTGTATAAATGACTTTCATTCATGCTAAATGGTGTGTGATGTCTAGAATGAGTTAATGAATATGACTGTCGAGAAATTTTTTCCAGTGATTCCTCTTAATATTCGTGATTTGTAAAACTAATATTTACTATGAAGTTATTATAAAAATCATGTTTAAAATTTCTTTATATATGTTGATATTTACCATGTTTTTCGTGAATATGGGGAAATATAGGCCAAAATTATTGTTTCATGTTGTATTTGCCCTACATCTTACATCACTACCAATTGTTAATTTACTGATTTTTTTGTACATACCTTATGTAAAGTCCTTTTTAGCAGGGGTCTCCGAACTATGGCCCGCGGACCACGTCATTGATTTAATCTGGCCTGCCTTACTCATCAATTTCTTTGTTTTATGTGTTTACCTGCAGGAGTTTTCATTAGATATCATTTTTGATATCTAAACAATATTTTCCAAGTGCTTGGATGTAAAATACTTTTAATATAGGTATATGACATATTAAAGAATTAAAAATATTCTCAAAACTTGCTCTTTGAAATTTTCACACTGCCCGATCAGTCATTTAAAAGGTCTCATGTGGCCTGCACGGTCCTACATAAAGCCCCATGTGGCCCATTCAGTAAAATGTTTGGTGACCCCTGCTTTAAAGAGTAATATATTCAGATTTATTGCTGTTGAAGTAATTAATCTTCCTTGAATAAATGAGGAATTTCTCACATTAGAAATAACCATTAAAAGAATAATTGTATATAGTTGCTTTTTTTGGTGCATGTCATCATCTAATCAAAGTTTGGGGTTCCCCATTTATTTATTTTTTAGGAACTTAAAATTCGTTGTATGATGATGAGGATTAGATCGGTGTGTATCAAATTTGGTTTTTGACAGAGTAGTAATTAAAATTGTGCATTTAGAATATGAGGATGTATTTATATAGCTACCCCTCTAAATAATGTGTTAAAGGTTAATACGTATATAATTTTTTGTAAAATGTTCAATGTTAATTTTGCATTATCTTTGACAACCATTACCAAAAGTATTTATATTCAATTTTATCAATGAGCACAACAGTATTTATATTACCAAAGCTATTATTGTTTGGTGAAAGAAATTGTGTATTTTTCATATTGCTTTATTTATGAAATGAAGGCAGGGGGATTATTTTTATCTTTTTTACTGAACTTAAAAATATTTCAAGTTACTACAACTAATGAAATTTGTTTTAATGAATTTATTAAAGTTTGTTTTATGACTTCATGTTATCTTTATTGAAAACCTTTAAGATAAAGGCTTGACAGGAGGATTGTTCTAATTGAGCATATGATATTTAACAGACTTATTTTTGTTGGTTCTAATTGTAGTAGATTGTTCATTATTGTTATTTATTTTTACTCTCATTTTTTTAAATAATAAAGGGAAAATGATAAATCAATTTTTCTGTATTGCATTAAATGAGTACATTTTATTGACCTACTAATGCATGAAAATGAACCAGCACTAAAATGTTTTCTTTTCATAGATATAAAAATATAGAATCTCCCTTATCAGTTCCTGTAGTCATTGATTAAATATTCACAGTTTAGCCTCAATAAAATGGGGATAAACATGATCCTCATGAGGAAGATTGTTAATTATAATTTTGAAATTGTGGGGGCTTTGGATCTCCAAGCGATGCAATCTTGAACATTTCTCTCTCAAATCTATCATTTTCACACCCTTCACAGGCTCTTCATTTTTCTTATCTGCCCCCATGTTTAAGAAATCAGGAGCATTTGGATACATCTCATCCCCTGTGAAGAATCAAAACCAACCATGACAATCACTTCACATTTGTAAAGGTTATTCAATGATTTTCTGTAATGTATAGTAAATTGGAAAACCAAGAATTCAGAAAAGAAAAGAAATTAATGTATTTTATTTTATCTTTACGCTACACATTGCATTTCAATATGTCGTCACAACTATTTCAGTATTTCACTAGTCAGTTTCCAGTCTAGTAGTACACATATAGGATTTCACACACAAATCTACAATGGAAAAGGGGAACTAATACCAGTTGCCAAATGTCTTCCTAAAATGTCATATGCCCATAAGATAGGGATGGCACAGACCTAGGTTGAGAGCATGCAAAAGCCTTTCTAATCTTTACCTGCTGTGCACATAAATATGTGAACAGTAAATATAATCTATACTTGAAGCAGTACAGAGAGAATGAATGCCCCTTAAGGCTCGTTTAGACGGTGCCTCTTTTCGTGCAACGCCGCATGCAATGTTGCAAGAAATAACGCATGCCCCAAGGCGCAAGAGACGCACGCTGCATGCATCTTGCCTTCTCCTGTTCACACGTTGTTAGGAGGCGCAACTCCTGGTCAGTCTAGAAAATGTCTTCAAAGATGTTATATTCTGTGGTTGTTACTGCTGCCAGCCTTATACTAATTTTATGTAAAAGTAAACGAAAACGGAAGCATTGAATGAGTAATTTTCGCAAAAGATGCAACAGGAGTGTGAAAATCCTGGAAGAAATCAGAATAGACAGTAGTGCTCTTTTCAGAAATTTTACGAGGTGTCACCAAGTGATTCTGAGTTACTACTGCAAATGATCGGACCAAGCATTGAAAAGAAAGACATTAATATGAGAGAGGCCATACCAATAAGTACCAGATTAGCTGTAGCCTTGCGCTTTTTTGCAACGGGTGACTCGTATCATACCCTAATGTATACATTTAAGATATCAGTGTCAGCAATATCATCTATCATACCAGAAGTCTGTCAAGCTATCAAAAAGTCAACGATAGGATACATAAAGGTAAGTAAACGATAATTTTTCTTAACCCAATTCGCCGATCATGCGCACTACTTTATTTTTTGTTTTCTATTTATTAAACTAAAGAAATGCTGATATTTTTATTGTTCCTAGTTGAACAATAAAAATATCAGCATTCATTAATTCTTTCATATCCTGTGTAATTATATTTTTCATGCAATATTGTATACAGATTTGTGTATTTTTTTCCGCGTCATCGGACTTCGTGACTTCGCTGATTGTATACTAAATCACCCAAAATAAGTCTAAAGGTAATATATATATTGCTTAGATAAAATGAAAATTAATATTATTATCTGTTTTTATATTATTTTTATAATAATAATAATACTATTTAATTTTATAATTATAATATTATACATATTCCAGGCAGAAATATTATATCATATGCAATTTGTATAAAGAGAAAACAATATACAAAAATATGCAGTTGCTGTAAAAAATTTTATAAAAACAGAATTTCTTAATATTAATAATAATAATAAAATAAAATTACTAAGCCAGTGGTTTAATTCATACTTATGTTAATTGGAAAAATATATCATTTCTTATTCAAGACTATAAATTCGGATACCTCCGTTAAGCAAGGGGGCTGAGGGGATACAATGAACTGAGTGTAGGAATTTGAATCTGATTGTGGAGTGGGTGTACGGAATGTGTAAGGGGATTCAGTAGAATTTGATGTAGGAGAAGGTGCAGGATCGAAATGCATTGTGAATGGTTTCTGTGTTTGAGTATGTTGTGAATGGTTTCTGTGTGTTTGAGTTTGTTGTGAGTGGTGTCTGAATATGTGAATACATCTCTAATTCATAAAGTATGTTATTTATGCGATACTGGGTGATAGACTGCAGGCGCGGGTTATTTAGACATCGTAGCCTACTGGCAACATATTCGCCAAACACAGAAAAATTATCATTTTTTTCCATTTGATGTTTAACTGTTTTCAGTAAAGCGCATGCTTCATCTAAAGCAGGATCATTTTTCTTTACTTTTTTCATCGGAACAGGTAGTGGTTCCGTTAAAACGGGCACATTCTCTTGGAATGATTGCTTCTCAGCTTCCGTAGTGGTATTCATCATATCAATGTCCTCTTCAGTGCTCTAAAACAAAATAATGTTTGACATTAAAACATTTCTAAATATGAGATTTTTATACGTCACTCAAATTAATATTGTTTTATTTATTTTGTTTGTTTTAGCTCCCGCCATGTGAAGAAATGTGGTTACAAGTTGCCAAAGATTTCAATGGCAAATGGAATTTCCCTCATTGTTTGGGAGCAATCGACGGAAAACATGTTCTACTGCAGTGCCTGGCAAATAGTGGAAGCTCCTTTTTCAACTATAAAGGGACATTTAGTATTGTTTTTCTCGCACTTTTTGACGCGAATTACTTATTTCAATATGTGCACGTTGGTATGCAAGGGAGAATGTCTGACGATGGTGTGTTCTACAGACTTCATTTTATAATGCACTCAATAATGGAACTTTGAATTTGCCTCAACCGAATGAGCTTCCAGGAAGTAATTTGCCAATAACTCCGTATGTGCTAGTTGCAGATGACGCATTTCCACTAACCACCTATATTATGAAACCATATCCTGGAGAGTTAATAAAAGGGTCTCCGAAAAGAGTGTTTAATTACAGATTATCAAGAGCACGCTGTATAGTGGAAAACGCATTTGGTCTGTTATCGTCAGTATTTAGAATATTTTATAAGCCACTAGCTGTTAAAACTTCCACGGCCGAAGATATTGTGCTTGCTTGTGTATATCTGCACAATTTTTTAAGAAGAAACTCCGCCTCAACACAATTACACAGCCCACCGGGA
The DNA here is from genome assembly GCA_036926305.1 of Uropetala carovei. Taxonomy (NCBI): domain Eukaryota; kingdom Metazoa; phylum Arthropoda; class Insecta; order Odonata; family Petaluridae; genus Uropetala; species Uropetala carovei. The sequence continues at coordinate 1,020,066 of JAXCHB010000115.1, forward strand.
ACGCTTGACCTTGAAAACACTGATAACGGCACACTGGTAGAAGGGGGATGGAGGACAGAAACTGAGAATGACACTGGAATGATAAATCTACCAAGAACACCGAGAAGATCTAGTAATGACACTAAAATAATTCGAGATAATTTTATGAATTATTTTATGTCGAATGAAGGATGTGTGTGCTGGCAAGACCAATATATGTAGCTACATTTATGTAACTTAACACTTAATAAAATATAAACATATTTACTTACCACACTGTCATCATGCGTTGTTTCTATTCCAGCTTCATCTCCCTCCAATATAAACAAAAGATGTTTATAAACGAACCAGCTGGACCTATAAATTTCGTCAGCTGATGATCCACTTCTTTTCTTCATCACCTTGGTGTGTTCCCGGTGGAAATACGACCTCAGGCTTTTAATTTTGATTAGGATCAATTTCAGAGCCATCGAATGTTTAAACCAGAGCTGCAAACCACTTCAAAATTTGGAGTGGTTCGGTTCGCGGTTCGGTTCTAAATTTTTGGAAGTGGTTCGGTTCAGACGAGAATTTTGACAAGTGGTTTGGTTCGGTTTGCGGTTCAGTTCAACTAAATTAATCATTTGAAATACTATTCAGAAATAATTTATCCAATATAAACATTACAAATTCAGTATAATCTGTAAGTAAATCAATCAGCAGTCATTATTATTTTAAATGAAAGAAGAATTTATTTAAAGAAAGGAAAAATTTATATATTAAATATATTACAATACCATCATCATCTTCATTTATTTATATTTAAAAAATGGTATTTTTGATCCTAACATGATTTTTATGTTCATTGTTGTTTACATATCAATTAAAAATTCTCTGAATGGATTCACTGCAAATTCATTTACCAACATACACAATCATACATAATCAGAAAGAAGATGCACCTCTAGCTTAAACCGCTTTTGAGATTATCCCTGGATGGACAGACAAACCGAAAACATAAAAGTGTTTTAAAGAAATCATTTAAAATCAAAGAAAATTAGTTCCTCAGTCATTTTAATTCTTTTCTTACCTGTAATACACATTATTTAGAGGAAAAAATATTTATAATAAGGGCCTTACCTCCCGTCTCCCAATATTTAACCTTTTCAGTTCTACCACCCGCACTTGCCTTTATTTTTCTTATTCCCACACACATACCCATTGCCGCATTGGTAATTTCCTCCCTCCTCTCTCTTCCACAAGACCTTTCTTTTTAGTCCTTTCCCCAAACCCTCCCGAGATGCTCTCCAGCCTTTCCTTTCCCCTCCCCCTTTATCCCTTTACAACCTACCACCTGCAGCAACCCTCTGACTGAGATAGGTTCCTCCTTTCCCTCCCCTCCATTCCTTTCCGTCTTACAAATGGGCATATCCAAACTCGGACAGCGGTCAGTGGGAAAGAGGTAGACCTTTTCAGGTAGCGTAAGAGAAGATGCAAACTCGGCCAGCGGTTACACTCCGAGGAACTCCTAAGGTTGGTGAAATGTGAAAGTGGCTCCCACTCTAGGGAAAACCAGAGTTATTCATTTACTTACTATCCTTTTCAGACATATTTTTGTGGTTTTGGGGGAGGAAGGTCTCTAGACTCCTTTCAAACACGTGTCCTTAGCCAATAGAAATATACTATTGGCCAATAGAAATATACGATCTCTCATTGACTGGAATTTTCACACAAATTCCTGAAATGCACTTTAAACATGTACTCAATAAATAAGTTTACAGATTTTAAAATGAGAAAAGCTTGAACAGAAATGAAAAAAACAACGAATTCCCTATTATAATTTCCCTGTTATAATAAAGAAAATGATGTGCGTAAGACATTAGATTCTTCGAAGCTTGTTCAGAGTAAAAATTTGCGAAAGTGCGAAGTGTAATAGGTGTGGTTCAAGATATCCTGGCCGAGGTTGGATGTTCCTTCCTGGGTGCCTTTATGACCGCTGGCCGAGTTTGGATGTTCCTTCCTGGGTGCCTTTATGACCGCTGGCCGAGTTTGGATGTACACTTAGGGATTAACCCAACCGCTGGCCGAGTTTCGATATGCCCTTACAAACTACCCTCCCTCCCCCGTCTCTACCCATTTCTTTGTATATACTTTCTATTCTCACCATATCTGCACCTGACGATAGCATTGTAACGTCGAAACCCGGGTCGTAAGAGAAATAAAAACAATAGAAGTTACAAAGCGTTATTCCTTTGGTTCGTTTATAACAAATAAAAAAAAATGTTCGCTATACTTATCAAGGGTCTAGGAAAATTCTTTTCCGTAAGCCCTTATTAAGATTTCCTTGATTGAATGATAGATTTAATTATTGAAGTAAAGAGTTTCTTGATTTCCAAAGGCGATGATGCACGGCGTCTCAATTTTTCCAACTTTCAATAATAAATTTATGTAAATAAAATATTTTAATGATTTAATTGGTTAAATAATACGGAATAAAATATTACTCCGAATGAATTTATGATATGTAAAACTCTAATAAATTCGATTATTAATTCTTATTATTATATAATAAATTCAAAAAGACACTTTTAGCTCGATCCCAAACATATTATATGTTGCTAACTTTTTTCTTTTGCCACCTTAGAAAAGTAATCAAAAAATCAATATGATAGTAAAATTACGTTACAAGAATAATTTAAAATTAATCTACAGTTCGAAGCAGATTATTCAATATACGAAGTGCGGACACTTGTGGTTCAAAACAAACTATTATAAAATGTAGAGTGACCCTCATTAAATAACACTAACATGTTAATTAATTTTATTTGCCTCTTAAATAAACTTTACTAAAATATTATTAAAAATACACACTTTAGATAATTCAAGGAATTCTGCGGGAAATGAATGCCTCCGACCCAAGGGATCCGCCTGATTTGCTGGAATATAAACCACCAAGTAATGGAAATACCATAGATCACCACACGAGAGTTGGAAAAGGAATGATATCGTTGAAAGCTCAAGCCGTTGAGAGCAACAATTTGAATTTTTCCGAAGAAAAAGATATGAGGAGAGTTATGGTGTTCTAAGAAAGACACAGCGGGGTATATTTTCTCAGGTCTGCTAATTACAATGCTGAAGGGGATGATGGTAAGGGCATAGATTTTTCTTTCGGCACGAAAGCAGATTACGGCTCCTTTCTAGGTCACTGTAAAACGACCATTTTGCCTGCGTTCAGATAAAGATCTTTCTATATTCTGTTGGTCGGTTTCTGCCTACAGTGGTTGACCCGGATATTGTCGCAGTTGGTGTCCCCATAACCCTCACCATAAATGTCGTCTGTGGATAACAATAGTATCAGAGAGGAAAGAGATAGGCACTCTTTCCTTTGAAGCAAACCCGCTGGTTTTTCCAATGGAAATTCCTGGTCTTTTCGTTGGTCCGTACTTTGTGGATTGAGATCGAACCGAAACCGAACCACTTTTGGAAAAAATTATGGTTCGGTTTTTGGTTCATTGAAAAATTAATCAGTGGTTTCGGTTCGGTTCACGTTTCAGCAAAATAACTGCGGTTCGGTTTGGTTCAGCGGTTTGGTGCGGTTTGCAGCTCCGGTTTAAACCCTAATTCCTTGAGAGCATCTCTTCTCATTTCTCTATTTTTATAATGCTTATCTGATGATCGCCAAAGCACAGCATTATTCCTATAATCCTCACTGAAATTTAATGTTTTATCCGCACTCCACTCCATGTTCTGGTTCACAGAATACAACAGAAAAACTCGTAAAAATTAACTTTATGCATTCTGAAATAGTGCTACACGATGTGTTGCACGAGGATACCCAACTAGGATCGGAAACACTTGCACCCACGTGTGCCTCCTCATGTGCACACTTTTGACGCATGCACTGTTGCATGCATCACCGTGCATCTACTTGCCTGCCTCATGTTGCATGAAAGAGGCACCATCTAAACGAGCCTTTAAGTGTCTTTAAAACAACTGAATTCGCACTGTTATTGTGTTCTTTAGTGCAAAGCATTGGCACATCCTTAATGGTATTGTAAAAGAGACTCATGCAGCTTGTGAACCATGGTTTGGTGATTATTGTTATATATTTATATATATACAGTAAAACTCATTTATAACGGTCACACCTAAAACAAAATCTCGGCTATAACGAAGAAATGTCTTCGTCCCTTGAACTTCTCCATAAGGGCACTGCTTAAATTTCTCGGATGTAACGAACACGCATTTTACGAATTCTCAGAATTGCAGAATGCAAGCACACATTCACTAGTATCCTATATCCTCAATCCTATATCCTCTGTAAGAAGAGTCGATACAGAATGATAGGATATACGATATAGGATATAAGAGGATACTAATGTCTGGCCAAAACTAAATAGCTGGCAAGCTGAAATTTAATAAATACAGTAAAACTCGTTTATTACGAATTTGAGGGGACCGACTCATTGCTTCGTTATAAGCGTGACTACGTTATATACGAGAAACATGGTTTTTGGCCTATACATCCATATAACACGTATACACATACAGTAAAAGCTGTGCTCTCCGGCTATTTAGAACCGGCCAGCCTTAGATACCGGCAGTTACACAAATACAATTCATTTTGTATTTCTTTTTCTTTTTTGTGAATTTTTGTGTGAATAGTATAAGTGTAATACCACAACTTCCACTTTAAAATTTTTAAAACAATAAGATGTATATATTACCTTTTTACTCCGTATACTTCTGTGGCTGCCGAGTAAGCATGGCGTTTTTGGTTACGTAAGCCATTTGCATTGTCTAAATGTTTTGGTGTACTTCTACAATTTCCAGTTTTATCGCTTTTTATTATTTAAAAAATTACCCATCCATTGAATATGGCATCAAAATAAATACCTAAAAGCAAGGAACAGGAGAGAAAAGGTTGGTTTAACGCTAACACAAAAGCTGGAGCTGATCAAACAAATTGGAAAAGGAAAAAATAGAGCAGCCATAGCAAAAGAATTCAACATCGGATCTTCCACACTCTACGACATCAAGGCTCATAAGGCTAAATTAATGAAATTCGTGTCATCTTCTGAGACGAGTAAATCAATTAATAAACATCATACGCTTCATAAGCCGAAAATGGAGGAACTGGATGAAATATTATATGACTGGTTTTCACAGAAATGTTCTGAAGAATTAAATAATTTCGTCATTTTCTAATAGAGTAAATAAAGATAAATAAGAAAGATATAATCCAATAAATTCAATTTTGGGAACAGGTTCACTGCCGTAATCCCCAAACTTCCTGGACGCCCTAAACTTTTCAAGTCTTTTTGATTTGCATGTAAGCGTAGCAACGTATTAAATAAAAATGGGTAAATAATGTCTATATCTAACTAGGTGTGGGAGAATTAAAATGGAAAATGCAAACCCCATGTAGTTATGTTTGGGGAGTACGATAGTAAACCTAAGCCCAATTTTGTTTGGTTATTGCTAAATTTGCGATGTCAAAATCGAAAAACGCTCACCTAACCGGATATTTCTCCTAATCGGCTTTCCACAATCCCCAAGATAGCTGGATAACACAGCTCTTACTGTATTTGTAGTGAGTCGACTTCAATACCGAACTTACATATGCAGAGAGATGCTTATCAACTTCGCGGCATGTAAAATGTTCGACTGCTATTACGTACGATTTTTTAAATGGTCAATTAATATTATTATTATGGTCATTAATTTACATAAACATTTCACATTTTTAATATCAATTTCAAAACAAAGGGAGCGTGGAAATTCGTATGGAAGGGGTAGATGGAGGAAGGTGACCTCTACGAACAAGTGCGCGGTAAACGGGCGGAAACTATTCATTACTTATCGCTCTGCTCGCCAAAATTCGTTATATACGGGGCATTTTTTGCCACGGGACCAAACATTTGTTCGTTACAGCCGAGAATTCGTAAAATGCGTGTTCGTTATATCCGAGAAATTTAACCAATGCCCTTATGGAGAAGTTCAAGAGACCGAGACATTTCTTCGTTATAGCCGAGATTTCGTTTTAGGCGTGATCGTTATAAACGAGTTTTACTGTAGGTTAATCGAAAGAAATAATCATAGGAATAATTGCAAATTTGTAGAATAGTTTATTTTCTTGGACGGTAAAAATCATAAACAATTTTACTAATATTTCATGGTTTTGGTACATCTAAATGCACTATGAAGCTGGAATTTTTTGAAGAGATAGAATTTGCCAAATAATGAAAACGGGAATATAGAAATTAGAAAATTTTTATTCGTTTGGCCATAATAAATTCTTAAATGTAAAAAAAATTGACTTAAGTTTATGTACTTTCTGAAGAGTCAGGAAGCTGAAATTTTTGTCAAAGTGAGGAAATAATGGTATTGTAGTAAATAACATTAAAATTTATTAAAAGTTTTATATTGTAGCTGTTAAAAATTCATAAAATTTAAACAATGAAATCCATATAAATGCACTTCTAGAGGTGCTACATTCATGAAATTTTATATAAATGTGAGGCAACCGTAACAAATGCTAAAAACCTATAAATGTTTTATAACTATAAATTTTTGGGGTTGTTTATACCCCAATATTTTCAAAATAAAGAAAAGCACGTAATTCGGAGCCGAGATGCGAACTTATGCATTGAAAATTATATTTCGGCTTTTATTATTACTTTAAGGTGAGAGAAAATGCTTGCAGAATGCAAGCACACGTTCTCTAGTGTATATATATATATATATATATCATTCTATATCGACTCTTCTTACAGAGGATATATATATATATATATGAGGATACTAATGTCTGGCCCAAACTACAATAGATGGAGAGCTGCAATTTTCAGTAATTGGAGATGGCATGGAGAAACCGCCAGAAAAATTGAGATCTCATACCTAGGTGTCATGGGTTCGACTCCAGAAATTCCTAAATTTCCATTTTTTCCCATAAGAAAAGCATTGCGGCATATTTGAAAATTAATTTATGGCACTTTCCGATAAGGTAGAGAATTCAAACTTGGAGGGTTGTTAGATACCAAGGAGATCTATATGAAACCGTTATCACTTTAACCGCAAGTGCCCTGTGTTCGACTTCGGATGACCCGGCATATCTCCCATAAGAAAGCATGGAAAAAATGAATTCCTTCATATAGACGAAACTAAGAGGAATAAATAAATGATATTTTCAGGGTTTGTAGATGTCATGAGTATATCTCCATAGTATTTGATAACTCCTGCGTAGGTGTTACCGGTTCGATTCCAGGTAGCCTCAAATTTGATATTATTTCCCAAAAGGAAAGCATTGAAATAGGCGCAGAGCTCTTTTGCATTTAGAATTTTTTGTCGGCTTTTAGTCTTTTTTATTAAATGAGAGAAAATGCTTGCAGAATGCAAGCACACTTTCACTTGTATCGTATATCCTCTGTAAGAAGAGTCGATATAGGATGATGATAGGATATGCTTATAGAATGATATAAGGAGGATACTAATGTCTGGCCCAAACACAATAGCTGGAGAGCTGGAATTTAATACATAGGTGAAACGAGAAAAATAATCAGAGGAATAATTGGAAAATTACGACAATGTTTATTTTCTTCGCCGGTAAAAATTAGAAACTATTTTACTAACATTTCATGGTTTAGGTATTTCTAAATGTGCTATCAAGCTGAAATTTTTTCTGCCTGTAGAATTCGCCAAATAATGAAAACGGGAATATAGATATTTGAAAATATTTATTCGTTCGGCCGTAATAAATTCTCAAATGTTTAACAAATTGACTAATGTTTATGTACTTTCTGGAGATCCAGGAAGCTGAAAATTTTAACAGAGTTAGGAAGTATTGTCCCGGTGGTAAATTACATTGAAAATTTTAGAAACATTTATTGCTATGGCTGTTAAAAATTAATAAAATTTAAACAATGAAGTTCTTATAAATGCACTTCTAAGAGGTTCTATATACATGAAATTTTGCGTAAATGTGAGCTATTCTAAGAAATGCAGAAAACCTATAAATGTTTTATAATTATAAATTTTAGGGGATGTTTATACCCCAAAATTTTCAAAACAAAAAAACGTAATTCGGAGCCAAGATGCGAACTTATATATTGAATATTCTTTTTCGGCTTTTATTTTCACTTTAAGTTGAGAGAAAATGGTTGCAGAATGCAAGCACACATTTACTTGTATCGTATATCGTATATCCTCCTCTGTATGAAGAGTGCTTATAGAATGATATATAGGATATAGGAGGATACTAATGTCTGGCCCAATCTACAATAGCTGGAGAGCTGGAATTTAATACATAGGTGAACCGAGAAAAATAATCGGAGGAATAATCGGAAAATTGCTACAATGTTTAATTTCTTGGCCGGTAAAAATTATAAACTATTTTACTAATATTTCATGGTTTAGGTATTTCTAAATGCGATATCAAGCTGAAATGTTTTCTACCTGTAGAATTCGCCAAATAATGAAAACGGGAATATAGAAATTTGAAATTTTTTTTCATTCGGCCGTAATAAATTCTCAAATGTTTAACAAATTGACTAATCTTTATGTACATTCTGTAAATCCAGGAAGCTGAAAATTTTAACAGTGTTAGGAAATAATGTGCAGGTGGTAAATAACATTGAAAATTTTCGAAATATTTATTGCTGTGGCTGTTAAAAATTAATAAAATTTAAACAATGAAATTCATATAAATGCACTCTTAGAGGTGCTGCATTGATGAAATTCCGCATAAAGGTGAGGTATTCGTAACAAATGATAAAAACCTATAAATGTATTATAATTATAAATTTTAGGGGTTGTTTCTACCCCAATATTTTCGAAACAGAAAAACACGTAATTCGGAGCCGATATGCGAACTTATGCATCGAAAGTAATTTTTGGGTTTTATTTTTACTTTAAGGTTAGAGAAATTGCTTGCAGATTGCAAGCACACATTTACTTGTATCCTATCATTCTATAAGCACTCTTCTTACAGAGGAGGATATATATAGGATACTAGTGAACGTGTGCTTGCATTCTGCAAGCATTTTCTCTCACCTGAAAGTAAAAATAAAAGCCGTAAAATTACTTTCGATGCATAAGTTCGCATATCGGCTCCAAATTACGTGTCTTTCTGTTTCGAAAATATTGGGGTAAAAACAACCCCTAAAATTTATAATTATAATACATTTATAGGTTTTTATCATTTGTTGCGAATACCTCACATTTATGCGATATTTCATCCATGCAGCACCTCTAACAATAAGAGTGCATTTTTATGAATTTCATTGTTTAAACTTTTTTAATTTTTAACAGCCACAGAAATAAATATTTCTGAAATTTTCAGTGTTATTTACCACCGGGACATTATTTCCTAACACTGTTAAATATTTCAGCTTCCTGGATCTACAGAAAGTACATAAACATTAGTCAATTTGTTAAACATTTGAGAATTTATTACGGCCGAACGAATAAAAATTTTCAAATTTCTATATTCCCGTTTTCATTATTTGGCGAATTCTACAGGTAGAAAAAATTTCAGCTTGATGACGCATTTAGAAATACCTAAACCATGAAATGTTAGTAAAATTTATAATTTTTAGCGGCGAAAATAATGCACATTATTGCAATTTTGCAATTTTTCCTCCGATTATTTTTCTCGGTTCACCTATGTATTAATTTCCAGCTCTTCAGCTATTGTAGTTTGGGCCAGACATTAGTATCCTCCTATATCCTATATATATCCACCTCTGTAAGAAGAGTGCTTACAGAATGATATATAGGATATAGGAGGATACTAATGTCTGGCCCAAACTACAGTAGTTGGTGAGCTGGAATTTAATACATAGGTGAACCGAAAAAAAATAATCGGAGGAATAATTGCAAAATTGCAACAATGTCCATTATTTTGGCCGCTAAAAATTATAAACAATTTTACTAACATTTCATGGTTTAGGTATTTCTAAATGCGCTATCAAGCTGAAATTTTTTCTACCTGTAGAATTCGCCAAATAATGAAAACGGGAATATAGAAATTTGAAAATTTTTATTCGTTCGGCCGTAATTAATTCTCAAATGTTTAACAAATTGACTAATGTTTATGTACTTTCTGTAGATCCAGGAAGCTGAAATATTTAACAGTGTTAGGAAATAATGTCCCGGTGGTAAATAACACTGAAAATTTCAGAAATATTTATTTCTGTGGCTGTTAAAAATTAAAAAAGTTTAAACAATGAAATTCATAAAAATGCACTCTTATTGTTAGAGGTGCTGCATGGATGAAATATCGCATAAATGTGAGGTATTCGCAACAAATGATAAAAACCTATAAATGTATTATAATTATAAATTTTAGGGGTTGTTTTTACCCCAATATTTTCGAAACAGAAAGACACGTAATTTGGAGCCGATATGCGAACTTATGCATCGAAAGTAATTTTACGGCTTTTATTTTTACTTTCAGGTGAGAGAAAATGCTTGCAGAATGCAAGCACACGTTCACTAGTATTGTATATCCTCCTCTGTAAGTAGAGTGCTTATAGAATGATAGGAGGATACTAATGTCTGGCCCAAACTACAATAGATGGAGAGCCGAAATTTAATACATAGGTGAACCGAGAAAAATAATCAGAGGAATAACTGGAACATTGCGACAATGTTTAATTTCTTGGCCGGTAAAAATTATAAACAATTTTACTAACATTTCATGGTTTAGATATTTCTAAATGCGCCATCAAGCTGAAATTTTTTCTACCTGTAGTATTCGCTAAATAATAAAAACGGGAATATACAAATTTGAAAATTTTTATTCGTTCGGCCGTAATAAATTCTCAAATGTTTAACAAATTGACTAATGTTTATGTACTTTCTGGAGATCCAGGAAGCTGAAAATTTTAACAGCGTTAGGAAATAATGTCCCGGTGGTAAATAACATTGAAAATTTTAGAAATATTTATTGCTGTGGCTGTTAAAAATTAAAAAATTTAAACAATGATATTCGTATAAATGCACTTTATAGGTGCTATATTGATGAAATCTTGCATAACTGTGAGGTATTTGCCGGCCGGGTTAGACTGGTAGGCAGTGCACCTGCCTTCTAACCCTAAAGGTCGCAGGTTCGAATCCCGCTTCGGGCATGGATGTTGTGATGTATGTTGATTTTCTCTAACAGAATTTGATGGTGCAAAATAACCTTAGCAGTTGACGCACCTAAAAAACCTAATTACTACAACTACTGTGAGGTATTTGTAACAAATGCTGAAAACCTATAAATGTTTTATAATTATAAATTTTAGGAGGTGTTTATACCCCAATATTTTCAAAACAGAAAAACACGTAATTCGGAGCCAAGATGCGAAGTTACGCATTAAAAATTATTTTTCGGCTTTATTTTTACTTTAAGCTGAGAGAAAATGCTTTCAGAATGCAAGCACACATTTACTTGTATCCTATATCCTCTGTAAGAAGAGTCGATATAGAATTATAGGAGGATACTAATGACTGGCCCAAACTACAATACATGGAGAGCTGAAATTTTCAAAAATTGTAGACGGCATGGAGAAACCGCCAGAAAAATTGAGATGTCATACCTTAGAGTCATGAGTCCGATTCCAGAAATTTCGAAATTTCTGTTTTTTCCCATAAGAAAAGCATTGCAGCATTTTTGAAAATTAATTTCGGGCACATTCGTATAAGATAGAGAATTCAAATTGAAGGGTTGTTATATGTCCACGAGTTCTATAGGGAGCCATTATCACTTTTACCACAAGTGTCCTTTGTTCGTCTCCAGACAACCCGGTATATTTCCCATAAGAATGTCTGGGAAAAATGAATTCCTTCATATAGACGAAACTAAGAGAAATAAATGAATAATATTTTCAGGGTTTGTAGATGTCATAAGTATATCTCCATAGTATTTGACAAGTCCTGCATAGGTGTTATCAGTTCGATTCCAGGTAGCCTTAAATTTGAGACTATTTCCCGTAAGGAAAGCATTGAAATTGGTGCAGGGAACTTTTGCATTTAGAATTGTTTGTCGGCTTTTAGTCTTTCTTATTAAAAGAGAGAAAATGCTTGCACAATGCAAGCACACATTCACTTGTATATACTTAAGATGATTAAGATCTATAAATGTTTACAGTTAAGTAAAGAATAATATGAAGTTTGAGATGGCAAAAAATACACTTATCTTGAACTCCCTGGTTAAACAAAAGCATGCGCAAGATGAAATAAATTTTAAATTGACAATTTTTGGTATCTAGTCAGCTATTTGTAAAATACACAAAATATTACAAAGAAATGATGTAGAAATCAATTTTACCAGAATTAGAACTTTGAAATTTAGCCTTTTGCTCATCACAAGTAATGTTTTCAAGGCATATTTTTACATAATAAAAGCAAAGGGTGGTCGGTGACCTATTGAGTAGGGCAGGGATGGTTGGTCTATGCAAGCACTGCTTTCCTAGTGAAACAACAATGCAACAAACGTTTTTAGTTACTTAAATAACTTTAGATACTACTATAAAATTGATAGAATTTGATAGCATTTTCGTTATTTGAACGAATTTCTATTAAGTTGATTGCTCTCTTATTACTCAATTGTTATTAAGCAGACCTTGAGAAGCAGTTTCAGACCTGCTTCTGTGGTGGTTATACGTGTGGAAATGAGGGGGGAAAGAGGGGAGGGCCTGTGTGTGCCCAATGGAGGAGAAGTAAACAGAATTTGAACTGCTTCTCGATGCCATGGAAAATTTCGACTGCTGGTGACATGAAATACTGCATTGTCCATCTATTGGGGAAATTTGGTTTTAAATATTTTTAGAGATACAGCAGAACCCCCAAATTCACGGGGTTACATTCCCGAAAACACCGCAAATTTGGAATCCGTGAAAATAGAAGGAAAGGTCTTATGAGAAAATGGGTCAGGTTTGCAGCTCTCCATTATTTTGACAACAGTAAATGATGAAAAGGTAGGCTAAAAGTGGTTTTGAACCAATACAATGTGGCATTTAAATCTGCCGTACAGTTTATCGCATATTGCCTGCCCACTGATGGCAGACTCTGGCCACTAGCATGTTTATTTTGCAACTCAATTTTCTTCCTTAAGCTTCACTTTCATCCATAATATCACAAATATCCCCCTCAATCTTCTGAGAATATTTCTTCACGTATGTTTTGCATATGAAACATTCACTGCAATGAAGAAGAAGATTTTATTGCTCCAGTTGCCTAGAAATATCCTATACAGTTAGAGGAAAGTGGTCCTACTGGTTAAAATTCACAAGGGGATGCGAAAAAGGCATTAGAGACACACACTACCACAGGGGCAGTTATAGGCATCCTCGCATTACATGCAGGATTTTTGTACGAAGCGTATTTTTTCTCGGCAAAAGGAAGAAAACACCATCTAACCTGTACTAGAAGGACATAGCTAGATACCGGAGATGCTTCATAATGGACAATTTTGGCATACCCATAGTGGATGGCTCGAAAAACGGTATGACGGATATATATGGCATACCCATAGTGGATGGCTCGAAAAACGGCATGACGGATATATATGGCATACAGATTACGACAGGCCATGACGAATATATACGGCATACCCACTCAACTGGTTAAAGTCAACGTCTTCTTTTTGCTTCTGCTTTCTGTATTATCACTTGCTTTCCTCTTGGTAGACATTTTTGGAAAACGGGGGGCACAGCATGATAAAAAAAACCTCGTGGATGGGAAAATTCATTTGTTTAGTGCTTTTTCTCTTCACTTCAAAGATGACAGTAGTCCAAAACCATGAAACTGCGAAGCAAGCAAATTTGGAAGTCGCAAATTTGGGGGTTTTACTGTATATGTATTTGTTTAGCTGGTTTGTGGCATTCACGTGGTTGATAAAGTGTTTATATCCAAGTTGTCATATTAACCATGGCTGTTATAACCGAGTTCTACACTATATTATGAATCCCAAAATTTAAAAAATATTTTTGTCACAATATTGATCTTACCTGGCAGAAAATATACCCAACCATCATCAGCTTTAACGGCTACAGGCATCCAACGGTCACATCCATACCATCTAGAAGAATAATTTACAAAATCTTCAATGTTTTCAAAATTGGTTGCAATCCTTGAGAGTTCATAAAATTGTGGTGGTGGCAACCATAGCTTCTGCAATTTATGTTTTTCCAAGAGTTCATCTGGGGTGTACCACTGTTGAGTATATTTCAAAATTATCTATTAACAAATCATGATTTAAAATTATCAGTATTTTAAATAAAATTTCTTGTTTTCAAATCCTTTCCCAATGAAGCTTATGCCAGACTTCTAATTGAGAAATTGGTATTAAATAGTTTTTTCAGCATTTACACATCTAGCATTTGGGTTACATTCTTAAAATAATAATAACTTTGGCTTATTAAATATTTTTAGATGGTTATGATAGAAGACTAGAGCAGAGGCCAGAAACCTGTGTTTACTAAATCAGATGCAACTCTACAGAATTTTCCTGGCTCCTGAAACCAACTATTTGTACCTAATGAAGCCTAAAACAAATATATTTACTTTAACCTAGATGCCTAAAAAAGCATGCTTACTCATATGAGGAAATGCTTGTGGTTGCCAACTCCTATTCTAGAATATGGAAAAAGTAATCAACTATGAAAAAATTCTGAAGGCTCTTATTGCAAAGGAAAAGGGTTATGATATATTTGGAAAGACAACCTGCATAGAATATAATAGGACTTAATGTGAGTAAAAGTACATATGAACTGATGTGGTGTTGCAAATATCTTTACCCCAGGATCAGAAACTAAACATCTCACCGCAAGATGTAAGCGTTCCTTGAAATGAAAACTTTTTTATGATATTCTCAGACAAGAATGATATTCTAAATGATAAAGATACGTGGATCAAATTAATCCTCTTTAAAATTCAAACTTCCTCACAAACCTCCTGGATTATCTTTTCTCACAGTGCTAATTTTTGGGACAAGTAGTTATACTTTAAATAAGTGCTGCAACAGTAAACATTGCTTAATCTGTTTTTGCAATATGACAGCAACGATTAACTCTGCAGGACAGATACCAAAAAGGGTATATTTCTTATATTAAATCTAAATTCTCCAAAACAAAAAATCTAACTGTAACAAACCTTTACTGGTCATTTTTGTGAAGACATTATAAGCTAACCGAACGCAATAAATTGAGCGAGTATTCATGGATAAATAAAAAGTCATTTAATATATGAATATACGCGTATATTATTATTTCTACCGCATATAAGGCTTAAGAATCCACACCGAAATTAAGTATTTATTGAAAATACTACAACAAATTTTAAAATACATTACTCGACTATGAAAGTTTTCTGTTGCATATTTCAAAGAAGATAGCTAGAATACCTTTAAATCAGATATTTCCTTGTTGTCAGGTTTAGTAGGTGGTATATGATTTACAGCTGCTACAAAAAAGGCTGTGTTAAATCTCTTTGAAGGCAAATGCGCTGGTGTTAACCAAAATATCCAGTCTTTCAGACTCCAAACATCAGGCACGCACTTAAAATGCTTGCAAAGTTTAATAAACTCGAAAGGATTTTTCTGTACTTTTTCTTGCCATTTTATAATTTCATCGCTATATAGGTAAGAGGCCAAATCATTGCTAAACAAGTCTGTTTTTTGATGAATTTTAGAGTTCTTTACAAGCAGTACCCCACTCTCTTCAAACAGTTCCCTTATTGCTGTAATCCTATACGTAAGGGCTTTCGGAAGGCAGTTACCTTTTTCATCAAATGAAAGGACGTTATTTGCTCGGACTTTTAATTCTTTTGCATCTTTATCATGAGCGAAGGGATAGGTGTAAGTAATGGTCCCTATTTTCATGTTTCGATACAACTCCAACCAGTCTCTGCTGGCATCAGCTTCATGACACAAACCGCCAGGGAATACATAGCTATTTGGCATGAATGAGCTTTTAGAAGCTCTTTTCACTGTTAGGATCTTATAATTTACATGTGGAGACACTGTATGCTTCACATTATTTGGTTTAAGATGTGAATTAGAAAAAACAGAGCGGGCTAAGATAATTACGGTAGCAGCTTCTTTCCAAGGGTTTGTCATTATTATACAAATAATTATGATTTCTGTTTCCCGGAATATTTTTATGCTATGACATTTGCTTAGGACAATTACTAGCTATCTCGGTTTTTTAAACAGTAAAAAATGACTACATTGACAGCGTTCAGCGTTCGTCACTTTAAAGCGCCAGCAAGATGACGAAATTTCGACCTGATTACCAGTGATTTCGACCAATCATAAGTCGAATAGTAGATATCTTCAGCCAATCCTGTTTTGCCAAATACTCCCTAGTGTGATGTGATCGCCTCTTTAGTAAATAGGTATGTATGTATCAGTAAAAACATTTAGTGAGGGTTCATTCCGTGCTAAAGACGTTAGGTCCTATCGAATGTGATTTTATGAAAATTGAAACTACCTTGATTGCCTGTGAAGTGTCACTCATGGCCTCGTCTCAACGAAGTCATTAAATAGATTAGCAGTTTGTTATTGAACAATATATATATTTCTTCTCTGTGAAAGTAAGGGAACATTTTGTTGTTAATGAGACGCTATTAACATAAATGTTGCTGATATTAATAATTGTGTCAAGGGTTTTTCTTGTATGTTTTCTCATTTAATATTTATGTATGAAAGTGTTTACAAAACACTTCGCATCTTGCCATGGCAATTGCTGCTTATCGCAATTGATCAAAGTTATCGTAATGTTATGTGGTGACATTTGTACTTATTGCAAACCGTCTGATTGAAAATTTCAGATCTATTCTGGTCAAAATTGTAAGCTGGGTTTGATATATAATGGAGAATATGGAAATGCCAGTGACTTTGATTGTAAAGGCTCCAAATCAGCAAATTGACGATCAAACTATACAGTGTCAACTAAATTGGACGGTAAAAAAACTAAAAAGCTACTTGTCCGAAGTTTATCCCAGCAAACCGGTAAATAAACATCATTACGTTATTTAGTCGTACATTTATATAAACATATTTACACTTAATGGAGTTTTAATTAATACGACTTGTTGAATTATTTTTATAGCGAACTGAAGAGCAAAAGTTGATCTACTCCGGACATTTATTGCATGATTCTTCCACGTTGAAAGAAGTTCTTCGACGCTACGAAGGTCAAGACGACGGACCTAGTACGCACACACTTCATTTAGTATGTACTGCTTCGGCACCACTTGAGCGTGCACAAACAGGATTTTCAACAAATGCTTCGTCTGCAACGAGAGCACCAATTCTGCCAGGCGAAAATTCACCTCGGGTTCCAACAGTCGGGGAACAAGTGCAAGAGAACACAATTAACTTGCCTGATGAAGAAAGCAATAGTGACGGAGTAAGGCATAGGCTGCCTTCTTCTCAAGTTCGTGGGGGTGCCGAGATGGGTTACAGTGTAGGAGGAGGTGTTTTCATCAATCCTTGGGCTGCGTGGGCCATGCAAACGACTGACGCAATGGAACATCAAGTGGGAATTGGTTCTACTTCCCAGCAGCATTGGCAAATGCAGTGGATGCAGCAGGCTTACGCTCAGTACCTTGCACAATATATGCAATTGTAAGTATATTGTCATCGTACCTACTGAAGATATTAGTTAAAAATAACGTAAATATTTATTTATTTATTTGCCAATATACAGGCCAAGGCTATTTAAAAGTACATAATGCAGGAAGTAAAAGGTAGACTATAAATATGTCAGCATCAGAAATACATAAATGCTCATAAAAATACAATGATGAGATAGGTAAATATAATAAGGGTATGTAAGTTAACAACATGAATATCGTGATTACAACAAATCCCAGAGAAGAAAAGAAGAACAGCATAATTTTCAAATATTTTGATGTATGATAAAGATATAACTATAAAGTATGGAGATACCCAGTAAAGATCAATACAAAAAAACATACCTAACAAAAGGCGACAGAGTACATGCTAATGATGATAGAAATGTAATAGTGCCAATAGAACAATTGCTATTTAGTGCTAGGAGAAATTATAAAAGTACCTTTTTAAATCTAATTCACTACAACCGAATAAATCAACATAAGGGGCCAAATCGTTACACTTAAAATTCTATCAAAAGAATTGTTATATCCATAGACTGTTTTATGGTAATTAACAGCAAAGGAGTAACTAAACCTAGTTGGGTAAGGGGCGATATATAAAGGAATTTTTTGAAGTAGATAAGCACAGTCGATTTTGGATTTAAGTAATTTATAAATAAAAAGAACATCTGCATGTTTTCTTCCTGCTTCCAGAGACAATAAATTAAGGCCATTTAACACAGTAGAGTGATCAGAATCTTCTACAGTAAGTCCACTCCTATAAATTACAGTATTATGAAATTTATTCTGAACACGTTCAAGGGCATCAATGTATTTTGCAAATGACGGAGACCAAACATTTGAGAAATATTCCAAATGACTACGAACTAGCGCACAATAGAAATACTTAAATGAATGAACATCGTTGAAATTCTTAGTGCATCTAGTAATAAAACCAAGCATTCTCTTGGCCTTGTTTATAATCATTTCTACATGATAGCTAAAAGTTAATTTGCTATCAAAGAGGATTGCCAAATCACGCATAACTGTGTCTTCAACTAAAGGAGTATTATCAAGAGAATATACAAATTTCAAAGGATTCTTACACCGATAAAACTGAATAAATCCACATTTGTCACCATTAATAGAAAGACCATTAGATTTGCACCATACATAAAACTTATTTATATTATCTTGGAGAATCAAAGAATCACCAATACTAGATATGGATTTAAAGATTTTTAGGTCATCAGCAAAAATTAGGAATTTAACATTACTAAATACAGAAACTGCATAATCAAGAGAATGACTAATTTCACGAAATTGACTAAGTTTGGTCCACATGCCTCTGACGTTTTGATAATACAGATCAAGCTGAGGGATGTTTACAAGTTTTTTTATTAGTCCTTGCTTCAACAATCCTTGGTGAGCCAATAATATATTTAATAATCAAGTCATTTTCACCCTTACCTATGCGTGTTTCTAATTGTTTACGAAGATCGCTGAAAAACAAATGCTCCATGGGAGTATGGTCAGGTCCAATAGATATTCCTTTGTTTCTTAGGGCATCAATATTTTTCCTTCTCAGAACATTCTTAGCGTCACTTTCACAATGAAGGATAACTTTTACAGGTCGAGGAGTACTGTTACGAATTCTGCCAAGCCTATGAACGTGAATACGTTCGGTAGGAACACTGGCCACTTTCGCAATTATTTCTGTTACCTTCTCAATGTCCTGAGCAATCCGTCCATCAATAGAGTCAGAAGTTGATTCATTTAAATTATAAATTATCACATTGTACACCCGTTTCTGCCGATCCTTTAGTTCCGAAATTATGTCTTCCATTTGCTGAGGACCAGGATCATTTGGGCGATTTGATTCCATGAGTTTCTTCACCTCACTAATAATTTCCTCCTTTAGTTTTAGGAAGGCTTCATGAAAATCAAACATTTCATTCCGGGATTTGTCACAACACTCACAGAAAAAGTAAATATGTCTGTCGGGAGCTTTTAGCAGATGCACTTCCTGGCGGGAAGGCTTTGCGCACATACCATGAACTGGTAATTTACATTTATCACAGAAAATGTCCTTATCTATGCTAACTGGCTTACTACAAACATAGCAGTCCTTCACTGTAACCAAGGGCATGGTGAATTAACGCCAATACGATTAAAAAATAAAAAGTTATAAATGAAATAGCTGAGGAATAACGAAAGCACATCCTGCAAAAACCGGAACCAGAAGTCAATTGACATCCAATTCAAATTATCTCAGTAAAATTTCCAGTCATCTCAAATGTGCATTTTCTTTCAGATACTATTTGTTTTGATGAAAGTGTTATTTCTATTAACTTTCGTACCAATATCTCAATTATAATTCTTGTTGTCACATTTTTTAACACTGTCGTGAAGAATCCAGTCTGGTGCAGCCCCCCAAGGTTTCTTTGTTCCTACTCCATTTGGACCAGGCATGTCACCTGATAGCACTGGATTTAATAATCCTGATACTGCGGCTGTTGGAGCTCCTGCATTTCCACCTGCTGCCAATAACAATAATAATGAACCTGCTGTACAAGGTTTGTGAAGATTTAATTGACAACTTTTCTTGATACATATAGAAACATCTGCAAAAAATTCTGATTTTTAAGATATAATTTATGAAAATACCGCAATGGGGGCAGATCTTGCTTCAAGAATATGAGCCAGACCCAAGGCTTGGGAGCCAGAACTAAAACAAAAAATGTTTGGGAATGTGAGCCTGCAATCATGATGTTGTGATATAAGATACCATATACAGTAATCCCTTGCCAACCGCGGTTTTTCCGACCGTGGTTTTGAGTATACACGTTTTGCGAAATGTATACAGTTTTAGCAAACGCGGTATTGGGTTTCGAGTATATGCGGTTTGAGGTGCATATTTTTATTTTTTCCAAAATTGTTTTTCTTAAGTCTGACTCATGTAATCTTGACGTATTTTAACTAAGAACACAAGTAATTTAGTAGTTTTGCAATCTTGCTACATGTATGTACATAGTTTTTCATGTCATCAGATATGGCAGAGCCAGAGAAGTATTGGTGCTTAGTTTTCATTTTCGGTTCGTCTCTGCATACTGACCTCACATTTGATCCCTTTAGGGTTAAATGGAAGAGGGGACCTTATGGTCTCAATTTCGCCCTGAAAATAAAAGCCACTTATCTATCTATCTATCTATCTACTCTGAATTTCTGGTTGATTATGCTTATTCAGAGACTTTTTATATACAAACGCTATCTATAATGATGGCATCTTCCATTTCAGTATGCCATTATGTATAAAGGTGCCTGGTCGAAGTAGTGAGTCATGTCGAAAAATGTTCATTTTGAATTCGCTTGGTATCTGTTTCAACTTGTATTTCTCACTGTCTTCTAAAATACAATGTAATGATAACGGAATGATGAAATGCTCCACTTCGACATACAATGTAGTATATCTGCTTACGCTTCACCCTCTCAATGACGCACTCGTCGGTACCAATCGAACTGTGTTACTCAGTGGACGTTTTGCTATTTCTCTGGAGAACTTTGTGTTTTTTTACTTTAATTTTTCCCGAAAGTATTTTTGACTTATTTTCGTAACACTTTGAAGATTACCGTGTTATAAATAAATATTTATTTTACCCATTAATATGGCCACTAAATGTTCAAAAAGTGCTACAAGTGAATGTGTAAAAAGAGCAAGGAAGGTTATGACATTGGAGAAGAAAATAGAAGTGTTTGATAGACTTGCACGTGGAGAGAGTGCAGCAACGGTGGCGCGGGTTTTAGGGGTGAATAAATCAACCATTAGAACAATGAAGAAGAATGATGCTACTATAAGGGCAAGTGTTGCATGTGGAATATCAAAAAGTTCTAAAGTGTCTTACATGCCTCGTGACCATAATATAGAGAAGACAGAAAAGGCTCTTAATATATGGATAGAAGACCAGGCCCAGAAAAATGTGCTCGTAAGCACCGCAATGATTTGTGAAAAGGTCAAGCGTTTACACAAGCATTTTACCGAGACTTGGGTAAAAGAAACAGGAGGGAATGCAAGTGCACAATACATTCAATTTAAGGCCAGTAAGGGCTGGTTCAAAAACTTTAAAAAGAGGTATAACCTGCATAACATAAAACTCGTGGGAGAATCTGCCTCAGCAGATCATGACGCCGCAGCAATGTTTCCTGAACAATTGAAAAATGTGATCCAGGAGAATGGTTACTTACCGCAGCAGGTTTTTAATGCCGACGAATCTGGTTTTTTGGAAGTGGATGCCTTCTAGAACTTTTATTTCGAAGAATGAGAAAGCTACTCCCGGATTCAAAGTAGCCAAGGACAGATTGACTTTTCTCCTTTGCAGCAACGCTTCTGGAGATTGCTTCATCAAGCCTATGCTTGTTTACAGGTTGCTTAACCCCTGTGCGCTAAAGGGCAAGAATAAGGACCATCTCCCTGTCTTTTGGAGGTCTAACCGTAAGGCATGGGTTACTGCAGCCTTATTCACAGACTGGTTCAACAACTGTTTTGTCCCCGAGGTTGAGTGATGTTTTTCGAGAAAACAACTGCAATTTAAGGCGTTACTCCTAATCGACAATGCACTCGGTCATCCTGAGACACTCCAATTCGCTCATCCAAACATTGAGGTTATGTTTCTTCCTCCCAACACAACATCACTTCTTCAGCCCATGGACCAAGGCATGATAGCAGACATGAAGAGTTATTATATTCGCCGTACTTTTAAACACATCTTGGATGCCATGGACAGGGACTCAACACTAACAGTGCCACAGTGTTGGAAAAACTACACCATCGCGAATTGCATAAGCATTATAAAAGATTCGATTGAATAGATAAGCCATCTACATTGAATGCCTGTTAGAGAAAAATTTGGAAGGATGCAGTGAAGGACTTCAGGGACACTCCTCCAGTTGCTGTTGAGGTGCAGCTCATTTTATAGTTAGCGAGACGTTTGGAATGTGAGGGGCTCACCGACATGCAGCCTACTGATGTTGAGGAGCTCCTTCAGTCTCAGGCCAAGGAGTTAACAGAAGGGGACCTTGAAGAAATTGCTATTCAATCTTCCAGTAGCGATGAGAAGGACGATGTTGTTATAGAGAAACGAATTTTGACTCTCAATAACCTTAGCAAGGGAATGCTGATGGCATTTAACCTTGCTGACCATTTTATGGAAATTGATCCAGTTACAGAGCGTAGCATAAACTTCAAGCAAGGGCTGGAAGAATTGTTGAGACCTTATAAGGAGGTGCAGAAGGATTTGAGAAGTAAAATGACCAAATCATCCATTCTGAGTTTTTTTTAGAACAAAACTACCACCGATGCTTAAGCTAACCAAGATATCATCGTACTAAATGAAGACGCAAACTAGAAGGATAGTCTACTTTTTTGGAGATAAGTTCTATCACCTTGTTCTTAAATTTTTTCTTATTGTTTTGTCAACCTTACAATCAGTTTTAGTAATTTTATCGCAGATTAAACAGAAAATAAAGTTTACTTTGTTTTTATACACGTATTTAATGCCATTTTTATTGTTATTCCCCTAACTCCGTATTTTCTATGGAACTTTGGTCTTGCCAACTGCGGTTTTGCCAACCGCAGCACTTTTCAGGAACGTAACCCCCCGTGGTTGGCGAGGGATTACTGTATACTCGTGTATGACATGCTCTCGTGTATGACGTGCACCCGTACTTTTTGCCAAAAAATCTCGGCTTTTTCTTATACCCTGTATATAATGCGCACCCTTGATTTTTGTGGGGTATATGACAAAATTATATCATCATGTTAAGTAATAACTAGAGTACCATAAATAAATATGTTAAAGCATTAAATTATCGCCAGTTAACAATTTTAAAATGCTTGGAGTTGCCGATAAGTCTTAGAGAGACATTATCAATAATGAAAGTGATTGACTTGAGATGGCAGCTACTTCATACAGTAGGTTGGCCAAACTAATGCCATGTAGAAAACCAACCACTGCTGCCAATCCTTTTAAATCGGACAAAAAGGGAGTTTTGATTTATAGTGGATTTTGGTTCTCTATTTCCTATCTCATTTAATTTTAATTAAATTTAACAAAGGAATCTGGAAACAGGAAATGCAGAGGTAAGGTTAAGATCATATATGTCATTCCACATTATATGGGTTTTAAATTACATACATTGTTAATTGTACATACTAGAATCATTAACCAAATAAAATTATTTCAATTAGGTTGTTCTATGTTTTTTGTTTTCGGTGTGTGTTTTGCGGGAAGTGTATCTGGCGATTTTGCAAAGAGTACAGCAATTAGCTGATGAGATAGTGAAATGCGGAATATTAGGGGAGGATGGAATTATAACTGTAGAAGTAATTAGGTGGTCTATACGTGTAATTAATGTATGTATAACCTGGATTATCAGTAATTATGGTGGTTTTAATTCACCCAAAAAGCGAGAATCTGGTACGAGGTAAGTACACTTTAATTTCCGATTTTAAGTGCCCAAAAGTGTTACCTGTGTATAAAGTGCACCTCTACTTTTATAACCTGAAAATTTGGTCTTCAAACTGCACATTATACACGTGTATATACTGTATGTGCAATTATTTATAATCTTTAGATAAACAGTGGGCCCAAGATGTATTTAAGCAGAGTTTGAAGTAGAGATGCACCGAATACTCATTTTGACCGAATATTAAAATCAGTATTCGGTCGAGGCCGAATATCTCCATTAGCATAAATTAGTGATGCACCGAATATCAGCTTCGGCCTTGGTAATCGGCCAAAAATGATTAAAATAATTTTTAACTTTTAAATTCTATGAGATGGAACTCTTTTGGATCTTGGAAATTAAATTTTCGTTCATTTCCATAACAGTGTAAGAACACAACATAAAACGGAGATAAAACTACAAAGAAAATGCTGAAATACAAAGTATTTGCCACAACGGCGGTTCTGGTCGTTTGCTTCAAAAACAAAGTGTGTTGATCGCTTTGAAGATGCTCGCTCACCACTCGCACGAGTACATGCATTGACGCCAGAACTTGGGACACCGCCATAACATTACATTGTATTGTTTTTTTGCTTAGTCGCTCGCACCGCCTGCGTCGTTTGTACGTGGGATGGAGCCTCGCCTACTAAATTTAAAAATGATACTACTAATAAGTTCTGGGTTTACGAAAAATCTGCACACATCGCCAATGTTGACTGTGAAAGTTGGTTACAATCACAAGAATATTCGACCCAGGGAATTTCCTAAATCGTTTTTAAAACACTACCAACCTGAAATACCAACTAATGAACACTAATGTTTTCTATAGAAATCTATTTAAATTCTTTGTTAATATGAAGATATACACAAAGAATCGCAGCCTTGTTAAGGTTATATATTCTGTTATATAAAAATGTCTGCCCTTATGAAATTCAAAAATGAAACAAAAACTCAGTCGACATTGTGTCATTTTGGTTTTGGCACGATGGCGCTACTGTTTATACGTCATGCAAAAACATGAAGCAGATGTCTGAGGTTGTCCGCTACTTACACAGTACAGTAAAACATCAAAAATTCCAACTAATGAGGAGGAGTATTCTAAATGAATTGTCCACATATTGGAACACACTACTATATTATACGTCGTAGGCCATAAAAACGAGTAGCACATAATTGTCAGGATGAATCCGAGATATGTGAATTGTATTGGCAACAACTCAATGATTTATGCTTTTATTTAGTGTTTTCAGCTTTCTTCTATTATTATCATTTTTCATTTTATAAAAAAAAATATGTAGTATTCGGCTATTTGGCTGTCCAAAGGCTGAAGCCGAATAGCAGATTTTGGCCGAATACCGAAGCCGAGCTTCGGTGTATCACTAGTTTGAAGTAATATATGAAAAAATAGCAGGAAAGGCAATGATATTCCAAGGAGCAATGTTTTTAGTATTTCATATGCCACTTCTGGATTTTTCTTTAAATGCATTGTTCCAAGTATCTTCTGGCTTGGTTGTGCGGAATTGTTGCTTTTTAGAATACCGTCTAGATCAAATATTTATTTTTAAATGAGTGATAAATGATGAATATGACAAAAGGAGACAAAGTTGTTATTTATATGAATAATTATACTTTAATTTACAAAGTTGCCACTTTAAGTTGGAGGCATAAAATAATTGTTGCATGTTGAATTTTAAAATGTAGGACTCATGAAATTTTATTTTAGCCTTCAGTTATGATTAAATCCCACAATGTTTTTTTGTGTTACTTATATAATTTTTTGAGGAATACTTTAAGGAACTTGGAGCACAACATTCATGAATATTGAAACCCATTGATTGTATAATAATTAGTTGTGCTTATCATTTTTTAATCATTTTAATGGAATCTCTTCTTTCAAAGTTAATTTATTGAAATTCCTGCAGAACAAATTATATTATTCTATAAAAGAGTTCCTTGAGGATAATATTGACTGATTATGTATTTTATCCTGTGTGTGTATATATATATATATTTTTTTTTTCTTTTTTGTATTTACCAATGTACTCAAAGTGTTTATATGTTTGTACTATTTAACCCTGACGTGTCCTATGTCTTAAATTGTACCTCACTTTTCAAGATCTTTGGACAAATAAAGCATCTTATCTTTAATTTAAAATATATAATTTCTTTTGTTTGAGAACGTGACGTGTTTACTTTTGCTTATGTTTACACTCATTTTGTTTATTCTTGTCTAGTTCTCTAATTTCTTGATATCCTCCTGAAAAATTTCTCTTGTCTTTTTCATTTTTTGTCTATATATAAAATGCAGTCATCTGCGAATAGGCACACTCCTGAAATGATGTTTTTCAGGAGATTGTTAACTAAAGTAAGCACTGCAATATTAAAGCAAATAAAATTGTAGAATTTAGCTTGAAAAGGAAGGCCAAAGTTCCTCTTTCAAAATATATTGAGATTTTTCAGATTTAAGAAAATTCATTGGGTAAAAAAAATATAAATAAATAGCGATCTCCTGAATGTAGTGACTACATACACTACATACGTTGACAGCATGTAGTGGATTTCGCAGGACGTTACCACTATGTATGATGGTAGTCATATTATCTGGGTTTATGAGGAAGGAGCTTTTCATTGAAAGTTGCTGGGAAGTCAGAAAGAGCAACATAAGAAAAATTTTATCTAAGTGTAGCAAACAAATGGATCCTGATGAACTCCAAGTTTCTTAGCATTTTTTAAACACATCTTTCTTCTATTGCATCCAAAAGTAACAATTGGAAATGAGCCTTTTGGAATTTTTATGTTAAAAGTTATTAACTCAAACCAATGACCGTAAACATGCAAAATCATCATTTTTGAAAAATTTTCAAAAAATATAATTTTGGCATTTTTAGTAAATATTTTTTTAAATGCAAAAGGTGAACTATTTTCAGAATATTTAATAGTCAATTGTATTTTAATGCTGTAAACTACATTGGTAATGGATATTTCAGATATTGGAGTGGGCGGTGCAGAGGAAATTGATGGAATTGGTGCAGATGGTCTCCCAGGAGGTCAAGGCCAGAACAGAGATTGGATTGATTGGATATATTTTGGTAGTCGCCTAATGGTGCTTCTTAGTATTGTTTACTTCTATTCTACTCTTGCACGTTTTCTTCTTGTTACTGGCATTGGGATGGCCATGTACTTGTAAGTTCAATTTGATCATCAGCTAAGCATTTGGATGGATCATGGGACTTATGTTTAAAGGATAATAAATGTTTTGTTGATTGCCAGGTGGCAAGTGGGGTTCTTCCGGCTGCAGCAGCCTCCTGCACCTAATCCTCAGAGAGGTGCAAGAGAAGAGCCAGGGAGGGCAAATGCGAGGAACGATGCCGAGCAGCAGAATCAGCAACCTGCAGAGACTAATGACAGGGTCTTGACTCCAGAAAATGATAACCCTGCTGCAGAGAGAGAGGAGGGTGGTTCAAGGCACGAGGATGGTCAAGAACAGAGGGTTCAAGAGCAGCCCGCAGTTGGCATTGAAAGGCCTACTGTTCTAGCACTTACCTGGACTTTTTTTACCTCATTCTTTGCATCTCTCATTCCTGATACTCCAAATGCTATTTGAAAACATATACAGGTCAGAAAATTAAGGGAAAACGCACAAGTTGAATGGAAGAGGAGATGAGTTGCTTACCTTAAAATTTGGGAAAGTTTTTGCCTCCATTCTATTTATGGTTTCTTGGAATGTTGTGGAAACATTTTGTCATCCCTTCTTGAGATAATCTTTTGCACTATAACATGAAGAGGCAAGAGTGTGCAATTCTGTCATAGCACTCTAAATTAATGACAGCAAGAGATATTCTTGCAGTGGTTTGAAAAATATTGAGAACTCAGTGTTCAAGCAACTTGTTTGTATTTTCTTAACAATGTGCGGTTATAAAAATTTTATCGACAAATGATAGAAAATGATTATGATGATACTCCAATAGATGATTATAGCTTTATTTAAATGATTGATATTTCACAGATGTATGATATTTCTTGATTTCCCGCCGATCTAAGTGTATTTGACAGTGTTACCCAGTTTAGATTGAAACCATATGTACGCTTTTCCTTGTTCTACTGATCTGACCAGAAGCCCTTATCTTTAACTTTTAAGTATATTCTTCAATTAAAGTATTTCCTACCACTGCGCCAAAGATGATTTCCCCGCTTAGGTACCAAATAAGGGAGATTAATTAATTCTGCCCAAGATGGGTTTGTTCAACTACAAAGAATAGTTGATTGTTGGTCCAGCAATGCATAATTGCAATTCTGTTTTCTGTATAATTATTGTTTATTTAGTTATTCTTTGTACATATGTGAATGTGTGTGTGTATATATATATATGTATATGTGTATATATATATATATATATATATATAAATAAAATATTATATATATAAATATAATTATATATATGTATATATATATATGTATATATATATGTATATATATATATATATATATATATATATATATATATATATATGTATATATATATGTATATATATATATATATATATATATTGATATATGTTGAATTAAATGTAAAATACCTGTTAAAAGCTGCTCCAAAACATAATCTGCTTTCTGCATGTCATATCCTTTACAAAAACGAGGGATATTTGTATCACGTATGATGCTATCTTTATAAAAGTTGTGACCATGCTGGTTTATTTTTAAATTAAAGTTGACAATGTAAAATTGTTAAATTTGAATGGAATATAACAATTCAGATTATCATTATTAACGATGATAAAACCATATGCAGGAATTACTTGATTAAACTAGAGTTGAACAGCTATTACTAGAATGTCTACAACAAGGGTCTCAAATTCAAATTGTATGCGGGCCAAAAACAAAAAAATTACACTTCAAAAGGACTAAAAACATTTTAAAATCTTTAAATTAAAAAAATTAATCGACACTGAGAATAAGATCAGTGAGAGGACCGCATAAAATGAATAAGCGGACTGTGTGTGGTCCACGGGCCGTGAGTTGGAGACCCCTGGTCTACAACTTGAATTTTATATTGCTTGAAGATGTACCTGTTGGTATGTACATCCATTAATTGAAGTACATGCTCTGATTATAAATGAATTAAGATTTGAGTTATTCATGGCAATTGGTTAGGGTATAGGACTTCATTTAAGGATGAAGTTGATGGTTTGGGTGGAATGGGATATTTAAAATTCTTTCCATAATGGAAAAATTATTAACAGACATTATGCTTTCTCAGTGTAATCTTAATTCCATGAAGTTCTGTTTATGAACACTGATGTTTGTAACTGTTAAGTGTTCATTTATATATTAGAAGCAAGCAACATGATAACGATATGTGTCCTGTAGTTGTAATGAAATAATTGTTATTTTAAGTTATAACTAACAAATTGATTTAATTTGTTATTGGAGTTTAAATTTTTTATATACTATGTCCTAAGAAAGGAATTATGTGTGTACATCATACATTCAATTTAAATGGACATGCTAGTCATTCAGTACAGACCTTGCAAAGAAGGGTGCAGCTATAAAGAAGCAGGCATTATCCAAAATAATTTTTATCAGATAAGAGTAATTATTTTACTTGCCAATTGTGATACTTATATTTTGTGAACATTCTTGCTTATCTTGAAGGATATGATCACAGTCTTTGCAAAGAATAACTCTATTGTCAGGATTAAATGCTACATTTAGAATTGGAAGGTGCTGTTTAGATCTATTACTTAATGTGTCAAATTTACCAGAAAAAGTCTTCAAGGTAAAGTTTACTGTTACTAGCTGTCATAGCTTCTAATTGGATATTATTTTACCCAGATAATAAATGTCTTTACAGGAAAAGTTTTCATTGTCATAAATTATGGCATTTAGGTACAATTGGAATCATATCAATGTAAAGCATTTCACAAAGCTTCTCAGCCATTCCGTGTGCACATGTGTATGGTGGTTTTGTTATGGCCAATGGCTAAAATGTGGCAACTGCCAACTTTAGCCATTTAAGATTTGCAGTTGATAATGTTGTTTGAAAAGGTAAAGATGTCAGTGTTGCAATTCTTGGACTTAGGTTGACCACAGCTACTTGTTTATTGTGGTTCTGGAGAGAGAATGATTAAAATGGGATAATCAGCTGTTCATTTGTGGCTTTTGCAGTAATAGGACACATTCGTGCTCTTGCTTCTCTTAAATTTTTGTCTTTTGTCAATATTCATTTCTTCATTACTTTTGTGTATTTTTATACATATTATTCTTACCACAGTTAGGGAATCCAAGACTTCATTAACTTTAGAATCAAAGGTTAATATTTAATAGGGGAAAGACTGCTGCATTGCTTGGTCATTTATGTAACATAAAACAATCAAGCGTAATAAAGTAGAATATCGAAAAAATTAGATTGTAGCTCAGTCATGCCCAAGAGGTTTGGAGCACAACCTACCTTGACAGTGTAAAGCTTGGCTCACATAACATGGATTTGTGCTACATGGGACATTTTCAGAAAGCATCCCCACATATTATAGGAGGGTTGGGTATATAACTCTATTCATACTATTTGCCAAATTTTACATTATAGTGATACAAATTTTATTTGCAAATAATTATGGTGTTTCCTTCAAATCAGAAATGGGCAACCTTTTCTACACAGTGGGCCACATTGGTAATAGCGAATTCTTCAGGTAAATTTGCCAAAGCTTTGCCAGGATGGATTAGAGTTTAAATTGAAAGTTACCTAGAGATGCCAAGAGATTTTAGGGTTAACATGTCCATATAATGGTTTATTATTGTAATTTTAATTGAAAAATATGAATTTGTATGTTAAATTTTATGGATCTCTTTTTCATCACGTCTTCACGGCCCACAAAAATTCTCGTGACCGGCATGCCGTAGGTTCCCCACCCCTCTTCTAATTGGTTTGTTTGAAGGGAGGAAAAAGTGAACCTGGAATACCTCTGTTGGGGAGGAGGTGTGCGAGGACAGATAATGAGAAGGCTTAGCCTCAATTGGCTGGCCAAGAGAGGGCAAAAAATGTGTGGAAGGAGAAAAATTGAAGAATTTTTGGAGTGCCTGAGTAGTAAGCGCCATTCTAGCTTACTGATTTGGGGATTCGTCTCCCTTATAAAAATTATGACAGTCCAATAACTTAGGATTAGATTTTGCTGCAGGGCTTGGAAGTAAAAAGAGATGTCCCTTCTCATTAAATAACATATACCTGGATATAGCGTTTCCTTGTGGGGGAGGAGGGGTAGGATAATTTTTTGTTAGACTAGCAGTTAGTTTCCAAGAGTATGGAATGTTGCTGAGAAGGATCCCCTTGCTACTGAGGATTTCATAAACAGCACAATCTGCAATCGGTGCATGGAAGGCATTGCAGAGTAAGTTAACTGCATCTGCTACAGTTCCACAATGATGGGCATTCCATAGTAAGGGACAGAATTTATTTCCTCCCAATCAACCTTCTTCCAAGCCTCAACTTTTCTGGGAGGAGATGGTTCCTAGAGAAAACGTGCATTAGGGACGGTTGGATTCAGTGGGGTTGTGTTCAGAAGGGTTATCAACTGCATTGGCAAGTTTAAAAACTGCATTGAGTGATTCATGGTTAGAGGAAAGGATATTTCTGCAGGTATTCAATGTAGGCATAGAGGTGACAGTGAAAATGGTGGCGCAATGGGAGGAGGAAAGATTGTATTCGGACAAAGATAGTCCCAAAATAAATGGTCAGGACCAAGAGTCCAAGGTCACAACAGGGTAGCCAACTTTAGACCTCTTCCAAGCATTGGTCAGGTTAAAGCAGATCTGTTCAACATGAGCCATTTATGACCGAGTTTAATAATTCCCCAAGGAAATTCAAATGTCTAAAAGGCCTGTAAAGCCCCCCACACTATCAGTTTTGCCTTCAGTTCTAACATCAGTTTTAACGAACGATTTTTTGACAGTGTATGGTGAAGTTATGGGTCCGTTTTAGTCTGATCAATTCAACTGAAGAATTGAAGGAAAGTTTCTAGATTTGTCGGATCGGATGACTGAACAGATGTGTGTGTGGCGCAGACTCGAGGGCGGCTTCAGTTCGGGTCTAGGAAAATTCATCATTTAAAATAGCGCAGATATGAGTTCGTGGTCCAAAGATTTTTTGCTGGAGTTTATTGAGTTGTTAAGGCAACAAGAGACATTATGGAAGGTGAAATCGAAATATTATTATGATAAATGTAAAAGAAATCAAAGTTATGACATTCTTGTCGCAAAAGTGAAGGAAATAGATTCATCTGCAGATCGTGACATGATTGCAAAAAAGATCAACAACATACGAAGCACTTTTCAAAAAGAGTATAAAAAAGTGTTGGCAGCAAAAACATCTGGTGCTGGAACTAGTGACATCTATGTTCCAAAATTGTGGTATTATCAGCATCTGGAATTTTTATGTGACCAAGAAATTCCTATGGAGTCTACTTCAAGCATTGTAAGTGACAGTGAGGTAAGTAAAAGTAAATGAATGCTTGTAAACTAATTTTTTGTATTCTTTTTTTACTTAATTATACATAATAATTTATATTAGGTTTTCTTATGATATTGCTTAAGTAAAACAAAATCTCTTGCAGAATAATTTTTTCCTTTGTTTTATGTCATTACACAACTTATATAAACTTTTCTTGCCATGGTACTTTTCCATTTAGTATTAAAATAGTTCATAAATATTTCACGAGTCTGTTTAGCTGAATCTGCTTGATTTCCTTGTCTTCTAACTTGAAGGTCAAAGCATGGGTCACTTCGAAGCCCTAGAACTACATCACCACTTTCCAGATCCTCGCTATCTAAACATTCGGAAGGAGTGTATGTTTGTGGAATTGTTTTTCGTAAATAGTTATGCAGTGCGCAACAAGCAAGTACTATTGACTTAATCCGCTTAAGGCCTACGTTTATCCGTGTTTGGAATATGCCAAATCTAGTGACTAAAATGCCGAACACATTTTCAATTACTCTTCGTGCTCGAGAAAATCTATAGTTAAATATTCTTCTTTCTTTTGTAAGTTGTTTTTGAGAAAATGGTATCAAAAACGTTTCTGACATAGAAAAGGCATCATCATCGACAAAAACAAAGGGCAACATTGTACCACTGACATTAGAAGATATATGTATATGTAGCAATCCATTTTTGAGTTTGTTAAAAAAATCTGTATTTTCAAAAATGCCGCCATCTGATATACGTCCATTTATACCAAAACTGAAGTAAATGAATTCATAATTTGAGTTTACAATCGCAATTAGAACTTGACTATGAAAGCCTTTGTAATTGTAAAAGAATGATCTGGCTCCAGGAGGAGGAGTTATTTACACCTGCTTCCAGTCAACAGCTTCAAGATAGGAAAATTCCATGAATTTTTAAATCCTTTGGCTATATCCTTCCGTTCTTCTTCACATGTTGGGAACTGAAAATAAAAAGTAGTCTTTGAATTCACCAGATCGCTAAACAAAAACTGTGTAGAATTTAAGAAAATTTATTTTTGTACTTATAAATTAGTCATTAACGACATAATTTTTCTTTATAGGATACAGGCGTAAGTCTCAATGCCGAACAAACTGATGTGATAAGTCCAGGAAGTTCACAGGCAGAATCGCGAAGTGATGACCTTCACTGTCAATCTCCTACACAAAATGACTACATTTTCAAAAGAAATTAGCAATGTAAAAGTGCCCTTGTTTAAGCGACGAAAGCAAAATTTACCCGTGTGCGATAAGGTATTAGGACTAGTGGGAGAACACCTAACGTCAATGAAAGCAGATGACCAATTCGAAATACTTGGTAAAAATGTTGCTGCAAAACTTCAGAACCTACCGGAAATACAAAGAGTCCATGTGGAAAAATTAATTAATAACGTTCTGTATGAGGCGCAACTTAATAACTTATCAAGAGAGTCTAGAATTTATACTGAAAGCGCAGGAGGGTTTGTTGCCCCAGCATTTGTTCCAAATTATAACAATTATGCTTCTGGAGGAGGATCAAATGCGGAAGTACACACATCACAGGGAACTGTGACGGAACCACCACTGAGCTTAAGTCAGTTTTTTTCTAATTATACATAAAGAGTTACATAGAATTATAAAGTAATAAAATGGATAGTTTTTCTATTAAGACTTTTCATTTATAGCCCTTAAATAAAATTTGGTAACAAAATGTAAAATGTTTTTTATTCTTAGCCTGTAATAATCCTTAAGTGCCTTGAAAATTGCATCACAGGTTTCCGGTATGATTGTTCCCAATGATTGTGGAGATATAATAGTCGAAAATTTGAGGTCTTCATAGCTCCTGCCAGTTGCCAAAAATCTTAAAGTAGTTGTCAACCGCTCGTGATCATTATAATTTAATTCTACTTCATTATTAACAGGAACTAAGTTTAATACTTTCTCCTAAAAGGTATCTAAAACTGCCAAATGGTTGTAGCAAAGCTGATTTTCTATATTTGACAGTCTTCCATATTTTTTCATGGCACGCCGTCATTTGTGGATGCTACAATGTCACGTTCTAAGTTAAGGCCAAATTCGTCTAATTTTTCTTTTACCATTGTTTTAATTTTAAAAGAATCACACGACCCTTTAACTGGAATTAAACCAAGTTTATAGTTCTGTTGACTATTGTGTAAGGTTACATTAAAAAATCTTTTGAGATTTGTATTGACCCACTCGTCAATTAAGTTTTAAGCTTTATTTGTTTTTCTTTAAAAAACGCAACAATTAAATTCCTAACGCTTGTTTCACTCTTTGGAATTGTATACCCTCGTTTAGTAATATATTCTTGAATCGTGCTGGAATGTGTCATAGCCCGGATAGAAAAACCGTCATAAGTAGCACATTTCTGAGATAAAATATTTAAGGCTAGAAAATACGTTCATTAGAGAGCCTGAAAACCAAAGTAGGAGATGAAGATTTTATCTCATACTTTACGGTTTCCACATTTTCATGCACTTCCTAAAATATCAAAAGAAGAAGGTCATTAGGTTTATTTCCACAATCGCAGATTTTTAGGTCAGAAAAAGGTTTTTAATTAACGGTAATTTATATTTTTTAATTATGTTTTATCCTCTGCCATATAGAAAAAAAAACCGAGTAACCGAAGATGATTAACTGAGTTTCCATTACTAGGAATTTTGCCAAAAAACCCGGTTAACCGGTTTCGGTTTTAACCGGTTTGGATGCCCTAATAGTGTGTGGGAGGCTTAAGAATACCCAGTGAATATTACGTGAATTGATAGTTGATTCGATCTATAAAAAATATGATTTGTTTTAAAGTTCTGGTGATATGTCGACTGGAGTCTTATTTAAAGATCATAATATCACCACAATGACTATGGAATGATCTTAATATTAAAAGTACGTCAACATGATACAAATATTTTTAATTTTAGCTTTTGTATATTGGTGTACAAGTTGGTTAGAAAATTTCTTGCATGGTTTACTTCTTCATTGTTGCTAACAGTCTCACAAACAAACATTTAATTTACGTGTGCATGCAATATTTTTAAATAGGAAGAAAATGGATTATTTATGATGATGAAAATAACTTTAAAACACTATTTCCCTTAGGTACAGGTATATACTAATTTCTTTCTAATACTCCACTACGTCGTACACTTTCCTAACTTGTTCTTTATTTCCTTTAGTGGTGTTTTTTTTGTTGGCCAGTAGCTCACGGGGTGGATTTTCCAGTTATTCCTGTGTACTTTAGAAAGAGTGGTTTAATAAAAGTTTTGTGACATATGTCAAATACATTACTGATTTTAGGTATTTCAGACGCATTTCACTTCCAGTGTGAGTGCCTATTATCGTCGGTCTGTCTGTCCGTCCGTCCATATGTTCGTTCTCGGTTTCTACTGAACGGATTTTTATGAAATTTGATATTAAGAACTTACAATCAAATATAGTAAGAAAATTGCAAAAATGAATCTCGTACACCAATCAGCGGTACCACTTTACTGGTGACAAAAAATTAATTTTTAGTCATATCTCGTAAAGTATTACTCATATCAAAATATTTTTCAAATAAAAGTTGTAGAACTTGTAAAGAAGAGTATTTCTTTTCCTATACATTTTTATCCTAGGAGTAGCTGTTATTGAGAAAATGAACCAAAAATGTCAATTGGAAAATTTCTTGCATGGTTACTTCTTCATTGTTGCTAACATAAACAATCTCACAAACAAATGTTCAATTTACTTCTGTGTGCAAGCACTATGTTTAAATACGAAGAAAATGGATTGTTTATGATGAAGAAAAGAACTTTAAAATGCAATTTCCCTTACGTACAGGTATATAATTTCTTTCTAATACTCCATTGCACAAAAGGAAAGGCAGCCCTTCTTCATGATAATCCGTCAAGTGCATGAGGCGAAGTCTCGTCCATGTGGATTTGTGTTCATTTGAGTGTTCTTTCGGCACCCAACGGGCGCAAACTTTACGGTACCCGAGTTGTTCATGGATGATGCTGTGTACGGAGCCCAGTGAGATATTGAGCTCCTCTGCAATGACACTGAGTTTGATGTGTCTGTCCTCCCTAATCATTCCTTCAATGCAGCAAACATTTTTATCCGTAGAGGAGGTGCTTGGATGCCTGGGTTGCTGCTTGTTGTTAAATGAATTTCAGCTGGTGTTGTGTCCAGAAATCTTATCACACTACGCACCTCAACATTTGACCACGTTACCATAAGGCCGGCCATTTTGTATCTGTTGTTTGCCGGTTATGACGGACAA
This sequence comes from Uropetala carovei, assembly GCA_036926305.1. Taxonomy (NCBI): domain Eukaryota; kingdom Metazoa; phylum Arthropoda; class Insecta; order Odonata; family Petaluridae; genus Uropetala; species Uropetala carovei. Next base: position 1,056,877 of record JAXCHB010000115.1, read on the forward strand.
GTGGCATTACCCTACTGCCTTGGGAGAAAGGAGGCAACATATAAAATAGCACGGTATATTCAAATCCTTTGGGGTTAAGAGCAAGAGATAGTGTTACCTGATTTATTGAAACACCCGTATAATTAACTTTATCCTATTAGAGATGTCTTCATTAGCATGTTTGATTTGACTGAAACAGCATTGAGTGTAGAAATATAGGATAAAATTAAATAAAACCTTGACTACAGTTAGAATGAGTAAAATTTTCACATTGCATTACTATTTTCGGGTTTATTACTTTCTCCATACGTAGTAATGGGAAAGAATTGTGATCACGAAAAAAATCGACTTCTAGATTTCAATGGAAATACACATTTTGAGGTCCTTAGAACGCATTTAGACTTTTCGGAATGATGTCTGTGAGTGTGTGTGCATGTGTATGTGGGCGCTCTAACTCAAAAAGTACTTGCTATATCGTTATCAGACTTCATATATAACACTTTACCATGAGCACAAAGAACTGATTAGTTTTTGGACAATAAAGGTTGACCGGAAGTCGAGGAGTAGAGGAAAAGTAAGGCTTCTGGGACAAAATCCAAGATGGCGGAGACTAGACAGTGGTGCCACCTAACGTTAGAAAACCAGAACTAAGAAAGTGAAAGCACGCATGGCCTTGGAGGAGGGGAGGGGAAGGTGCCTCGTATAGACTGCTTTCTATAGTGCTAGATGTGGCGAGGGGTGCACCAAGTAGGTCGCGAGTTGTCTGGGGATGGGGAGGTGAAGAACCGCAAGACATCGTCGTTCTGAGGTGTGGTGCATATGTTATAAGGCGCGAACCAGGGAATGAAATAGAAAGCTGAGACGGGGGAGACAATTTATTTTGAAAAAAAGATTCCTTCTGGTGAAGAGAATAAATGTGATAATCGAAGCCTTACAATTGTTTAAGCAAAAGGTACAACAAAGAAAATAAGCGCTTACCTTGCAAAACGTGTGCGAGAGAGATGGTTAGAAATGCTGTGGGGACGTCTTTCCTCTACTGTTGCCGCGTATAGACTGCTTTCTATAGCGCGAGATGTGGCGAGGGGTGTGCCAAGTATGTCGCGAGTTGTCTGAGGATGGGGGAGGTCAACAGCCTGCGGCGATGGAATGTGAATATCTCACAACCGAAGGAAATAGAAAGCTGAGATGGGGACACAATTTATTTTTTGAGAAAAAGATTCCTTCGGGCTGGGATCGAACCAGCGACCTTCGGATGTACAGTCCACAGCTCTACCTACTGAGCTACTGAAGGTTCGTATTGAGTAAATATATTTTATTGGTTTGTTGATGCGAGGTGTTGAAATAAAAGAATAGCGGACAAGTTTGAACAGGTTTATTTTCCAAAGAGTATTATGACATTTCAGTTCTTTTTATTAATGGACAAGACATTGAAAATTTATCATGCTCTTCCTTAGGATCATCTTCGTTTTCCCAATGATATTCATTTACGCCACATTTGCAGCAAATAGTAACATCTGAAAATCCAGTATAAATAAATCCAATGGCAGCCATCTTGCGAATATTGAAAATAATTTTTTCGAAAAACCATCAAATGTAAAAAGTCTGTGTTGCTCACTTTGAATATTAACGTTTTCCAGGAACCACTTTTTAAGTTTATAAGAATTGTTCAATGCACAAATGATCTCGCCACCTCTATGTCGAGGTAGCATGCAATGCACGCCCAACGACGGTGATGTTTTCATCGATGGGCATCCGAAGACTTGTAGGTTTATAACTCTGCATCCTAAAATCGATGAGATGAATTTACATTTTTCTAAACCCATAACAAAGACTAGGCGGTATCCTGAGGCATATCTCAATAAAACTGTTTTGAAAACCAATTCATTTTGATGGATATTAAAATTAATTTGGAAAAAATAAGGGGTAAGGGGGTTATTTGAAATGAGAAAACGTCGATCAAGTTTTAGCAAGTTTATTTTTAGTATTCTCCAGAACTTCCAAATGCTTTTTCTCCTCTCTCAGTACTTTGAATTGTATTTGTTTCTGTGAATATAATCGCACTCAAAAATTTTTCAAAAATAATTTAGCATACTTTCCTCCCTATGCATACTTCGAAATCGGTATCACTCTGATTGTATAGGAATACCTTAATTTCACCCTTATAATCAATAACACCCACGCCCACCTCAATACCATGGTTCACAGCCAAGCTTGACTTTGAGCCCAATCTTCCATACACACCTTCCGGCATTTCAATTACAATACCAGTTCTTATTAATGCCCTACTTCTTTTCTTTATCATACAATTTTCAATACTTCTCAGTTCGTATCCGGCTGGCAAACCATAGCTCCCCTCAGGTAAACAGGCTGCAGCATTCAACTTCAAAACTTTTGCTTCCATTACTGTTATATTTAATGGAAAATAAGATGGTGGTGAATTAATAAATAGTACATTACTTTTTTATATATTTTTATTTATTTGTTTGCACTATAAGTGTCTCACATTTTTTTATCACATCAAACTTTTGCTCCAGCGGACACTTGTTATATTCCTCAACCTCTTTAATACTACAGTATTTCCTTGGGAGAAATATCATTCCCCTCCAAGAAGGTACATCCCGACCACTGATTTCTGCAGATACCACCGGACCATACATCGTTACGGTTTTTTTAATGTTGTTAATCTTGTATATATGCTCCTATTTCAAATCCTTTGTCTTAACATACGGGATGTACTCTTGCAGGTTGCTGTACTTCTGCCTCAGAGAATCCATCTACATCAAATAATATTAATAAAAATAACGTGGGAGACTACGGCGAGTTGAATTAATTGAATTAAAAAATAAATACTCCTTAACCGTACAAAGTGAGAATATTTAGAGACAAAACAATAAAATAGGGCTTTAAAAAAAAAAAAAAAACTAAGAAAGAAATCAATGAAAGGAAAAACAAAAGTAACACTTACAGGTTTTTCGGGGGAAAAAATCCTCGCAGGTTGTACGGTTAAGGAGTATTTATTTTTTAATTCAGTTAATCAAATAATATGAGAAACTTATTACTTCTGTTAATTTTAGTAACCTTTTGGTTTTATAAGCAACAAGAATATAATATGGTATGCTTACTGGGAAGAGATGAAGGCGGAGAACGAACGCTGCGAGAAGTAAACGGTGATATCGGTCTGAGAGATGCAGAGGTGAACTAACTACTAGGTGAAAGAAGATTGATTCATTAAATAAAATACGTAGTTTTAATTTTTTTGAGTGAGTTAGTGTTTGTAAAAGTTAATTCATACTTACCATTTTTAATTTAGATGGATATTATGATAGCTTCGTAGACTTGGAGTATACTTGCAGCAGGAGGAGTAATGTAGTGATTCCAAAGGTGTACTGGTAACGTTGAAGTTAGAACGTTTGGTATACGCTGTTCTATTTGCAGGAAATTCTGGAGAAAGTGAAAGGCTTCTAGGCGTATCCAGGAAATCTAACCCTTTCACTATTAACCTTTAAGTGGAACACCTATCATTATTTCCGCTTCTATATGCCAAAACTCCTTTCACCATCTTAAGGTCTTACACTTCCTTTAAGTACACTGCTAAATACAAGTGTATGAAGTAGGGGGGTGGGGGATAGAGTATATATATTGATGGGTTCTAGCGTTCATTACCACTCATCGAGTATAGCAATGGAGTCGATGCGTAACATCCAGTCGAGGAATCTCAGAAGAACCAGAAAAAGAATATCGGATGATAACTGCATGAAGATTGCCGTCATCCTGAAGTTGAGGTAATTATTGTTACATATGTAACATCTTAAAATATATCAAAAATTTTATATTTACGGGTTAAATTAACATATTGAAAAGAGTACCCGAGTGCTAAAATTTACCGATTCCAAATATCTCCCCTCTTTAAGAATAGTAGGAAGGTTTATTTAAATATAAAGCCCCACCAAAACAATTCAAACAAAATGGAGGAGCTTAACCACAATGTGGCCCGCGAAGCTGTTCAATCTGGCCCACTAGCCGCTAGAAAAAATCTCTTATTTATATTCTTATTTTTGTTGAAATGAATTTAAAAATATATTTCAAAATAACAAACTACCTACTAGTATTTGTCTGATAAAGAAGTAAAAATATATCACCGATATATATCGATATATCGACCTTAGTGCCAGTTTGACAGTGTTGGAGTTTCATGAACGTCGCGTGGGTATGGTTTTATTAATATAATACTACCCATTGTTGCTGATGTCTTTATCCCGGTTAATTATAATTACAGAATCGATACATTGAAGCTATTAACCCTTAATGATGATGGCTGTAAAGAAACGTAAAATTGACGCAGAATGTCGCGTGTTCAAGGGCAGTTGGACTGAAGATTTTTTTGTGATTGAACAAAATGCAAACATCATATATCTCATATGTCAAGAAAAAATTTCAGTATGCAAGGAATATAATATCAAGCGACGTTATTTAGCAAAGCACGCTACAGAGTATAGCAAATTGAAAGGTCAAACTAGAATCGATCGAGTGAATTCATTAAGAAGAAATATTGTTGGACAGCAGTCATTCTTTAAAATACCAAAAGAAGATTCTGAGGCTGCAACCAAAATCAGTTTTCAGATAGCCGAAGCAACTGCAAAAAAAGGAAAACCGTTTTCCGATGGAGAATTTGTAAAAGAGTGCCTAGATATATTTACTTCAGTTGCGTGTCCAGAAAAAAAAACATTGGTGAAAAATACGAGTTTGTCACACCAAACAGTTGCTAGGAGAGTTGATGAATTGACAAATAACATAGAAATTACGCTTACGGCTAAATTGAACGAGTGTAAATTTTACAGTTTAGGACTAGATGAGAGTACCGATATATCTGACACTGGTCAACTAGCAACATTTGAGAGAGGAGTAACGAACACATTTGATATTGTTGAAGAACTATTAGACTTGTGTCCAATGAAAGGTACAACAATGGGACAGGATATTTTGGATGAAGTCAGTAAAACTTAAAAAAAATTAAACTTAAAGATGAAAATCTCTATGGTTTAACAACCAATGGCGCCCCAGCGATGACAGGAAAGCGAAAGGGCTTTGTGAGCTTAATGAGGAATGAAATTTAACCCAAAATCATTAAACATCATTGTATAATTCACCAGGGGCAACTGTGTTAAAAAATATTAGGAATGAAACATATAATGGAAAAAGTTGTTAAAATCGTAAATTTCATACGATCAAAAGACCTCAACCACAGACAGTTCAAAAACTTTCTTTCTGAGGTTGGATCAGAACACGATGATGTAATTTATTATAGTCACGTTCGTTGGCTCAGCAGAGCGGCGACATTGGAACAATTCTGGTCACTTGTAAGAGAAATAAAAACATTCATGAAAAGTAAGGGAAAGGATGTTAGTTATTTAGAAGAAGCCGAGTGGATAAATGATTTGGCATTTTTTGTAGACATGACAAAATATCTTGCTGACCTAAATTTGAAACTTCAAGGGAAAGACCAACTTGTTAATCAGCAATTTGAAAATATTCAAGCATTCGTTAAAAAGTTGAATCTGCAACAAAATCAATTGGTTAATAAGAATTTTGTTCATTTCAAAGCATTATCGACGAGGGAAAAGACAACAATAAATATTGAAATATATTCTCTCACTAGTAAATTTAAAAAATGAATTTGAAGAAAGATTTACCGATTTTAGAAACAATGAGCCACTTATGAAAGTGTTTAGTAATCCTTTTGATGTTGATGTTGAAAATGTTGAGGAAAAATTCCAATTAGAACTATTTGATCTGCAATGTAATAGTTCCCTGAAAACGGCCTACGTTGAAAATGATCTTTTAATGTTTTATAAAAAATATGTTAAAGTTGAACATTATCCCACCCTTACAAAGCTGGCCCTTCAACAAGTGTCTTTATTTGGCAGCACATGTACTTGTGAACACTTCTTTTCCAGGATGAAAAATGTTAAAACAAAGAACCGATCAGGCTTAACAGATGAACATCTGACTGGTGTATTACTAATTGGTACATTGAATATTTCACCTGATATTGACTTTTTATGTAAACAGAAAAATTGTCAAGTGTCCCATTAATATATTGCGCAACAATTTTATTTGTAATTTTATTTTCTTTAATTTCTTTGATAAATATAAGGTAAAAGATGGAAAACTTTTATTTTTGTCTACCTTGGCCCGCGAAGTCAGGGGGGGGGGGGGGGTAACAGCTTCTGGTGGCATATCTTCCAGGGGTAATTTTGATAATTTTGCATCATAACTCGCTTATTTGAAGAGATACGTGAATGGAACGTTTTGTAAATATATATGAACCTATTAACGCTCTAACCGATGAATTGAATTAAAACTTCAAAGATCGAGTAATAAAAAAATTTAAGCAAAACTTACAAATAAAATATGTAGATGAACATATAAAAGTACATTTCCGATTCATAATTAAGCGATGAGCTATCCTTATGATACCTGCGCAGAAATATTTCTATATATGTTGTAACGAGAATTGTATTTTTCTCATTTTATCGATTGCTGCTACAGAGTTAACATCATGGAATCCCTCTGTGAAGTGTGCTGCACTTATTTTGACTTGCGTTACCGAATCGCACATGAGAGAAGCGATGTGCATCTCAGACACCTCATCCAAAGGGGTGGAGGACAAAAGATTGTTGAGATCGACTCGGCAGTCAGGAATCGCCTGAAAACCTATTGGGTAAGTTGGAGTAAAGTGAATAGAGACATAACTTCGTTTATAGAAGGTATAAAGGAACTTTTAACTGCTAAGGTTCGGGAATGCATTAAAAATAAATATAATTCTAAAAGCACAGTTTCAAAAGGGGGAGGGAACAAACGAAAGGGCATTTAAGACAGAAAACGTTAGAATCTTTCAAAACGATGATGAAGGTGAAATCTTAAATAATCTGTTTGGATAAATTTTGAAAGAAAAGTCTGAAAGCCAGGCAGAAGGTTCTGAATGGACGTTGAGTGAGATTCTAGGCATAGAGCTGAGGATAAACAAGTACGCACCTTTGAGAGGATCTTCATTCGTTGATATACCGCAGAAAATTAAAAACACGAAATCGGTAATCAATGTTCAAAATTCCGATGAGTTTTGTTTCAAGTATGCCATTTGGGCTAAGAATATCAGCATTCACGCAGAGCGTATTTCCCTCTACAGAGGAATTTAGAAAAGTGTACGTCTGGGATTGTATCACCTATCCAGTAGACCCAAAGTCTATTTCAAAATTCGAAAAAGTTAACAATATTTCGATTAATGTTTTTGGGTTGGATGAGAAAAATAATGTCTATCCTCTCAAAGTGGCAAACGAGGAACTTGATGACCATCGGGACATTCTGTTTCTGACCGATGGTAAAAAGAGCGGCGTATGGAAAATTCACCGACCACAATTCACCGGAAGGTAAATTCACCGACCCACAATTGATCGAATGTAGTATTCATCGAAATTTCCAATTCACCTTATGAAGATGGAGAAGAGCGGAAGTAATATAAACGGAATGTTGGCAACAATGACACCTAAAAATAAACCATTAACGTTTAAGGAGGAGTGGGTATTGGGATGAGAGAAGGAAGATGGACTAGTATGACAAAATGAAATAATGGCATCATGGATATCCTTCCATTGCAAATAACTCGTACATGAATAATAAATAAACAAATTACGCTCACAGTAGTAGGGGGAGGAGAAGGGGAAGGTTAAACATTAAAAAACGTAATACTGGCACCATGGGTGTCAATCGATTTCAAATAACTCGTAGATGAATAATTAACAATAAATAAACAAATTACGCACTCAAGGTTTATGGTAGGGGGAGGGAAGGGGGAAGGTTAAACACTTAAAAACAGAATACGAGCACGATGGGTGTCATTCGATTGCAAATAACTCGTAGGTGAATAATAAACAATAAATAAACAAATGACGCACTCAACGCTTATGGTGGGGGGAGGAGACGGAAAAGGTCAAACATTAAAAAAACGTAATACCATCACATTGGGTGTCATTCGATTTCAAATAACTCGTAGATGAATAATAAACAATAAATAAACAAATCACTCACTCAAGGCTTATGGTAGGGGGAGGAAAGGGAAAAGGTTAAACATTAAAAAACGTAATACTGTCACCATGGGTGTCATTCGATTGCAAATACAGTGAGTCTCTTTATTATTGGGCCAACATAAAAATAATTTTCAAAACCCATATATTTAAAAAATAAATTATAGTGGTTTTTTTTAAACCTATTCACCTCTTTATTGTTGGTTTCCTTACAAAAACAGGAAGGTAATTAGTAGCATTCGACTACTATGGCAACATATATAAACATGTTTATTCAAATAAACAAAAATATGACATCACAAAATTATTGGGCCACAAATGGAAAATAAATTGTTTTTACTACTAATACACTAACAGACTTATTTTTAGTACTTTGTTTGGTACCCATTATTTTTCAGAACACATCTGAGCCTATTTGGAATTCACTCTACTAATTTTTTGGTGATTGTTCCAGGAATACTGGTCCATTCTTCCTGCAGCAGTTTTTTCAATTCTTCCCTGTTGCTGATTCTGTGACTCCTGACTCTTCGGTCGAGCTCATCTCACAAATTTTCAATAGGATTTATATTAGGGGATTGCGGTGGAGTGCCAATTACTTTTGGGCAGTTATAAAGCAGCCATTCGCGCACAATGTGAGCTTTAAGCTTTGGGTCGTTGTCCTGGTAATACTGAAAGGTCTGCAAAATCCTCATTTTTTCAGCCGACTGTTTTAAATTATTCTTTAAAATGTTCAGGTAGACCATTTTATCCATTATACCATCTATGAAGACCAAATTTCCGACTCCTGAGGTGGACATACAGCCCCATACCATGACAGATCCTGCACCATGTTTTACTGTCAGTCGAAGGTTCTCTTTATTTAGTTCCTCATTCGGCTTTCTCCACACCATGGCACAACCATCGGACCCAAAAACATTGAACTTGCTTTCATCAGCAATTATTACCTGATTCCAGGAATCTCCGCCCTTATCCAAATGCTCTTCTGCAAATGCTATTCTGATTTTCTTATTGGCGTTACTAATGAATGGCTTCTTTCTAGCTACTCGACCATTGTAACCATTTTCCCTTATGCAACGCTGAATGGTTTCTGGATGTACATGTTTGTCGCGATAAGTTGACAATTCAGTTACAATTTTCAGGGCGCTTAAACGAGGATTTACTTTTACTTTTCGCATAATCCAACGCTTGTCATGATCATTGAGTAATGCTGGTCTTCCAGGATTTGCCTTCGAATCTATACGATCCTCATTTATAAAAAGTCTAATAATATTACCCACAGTACTTCTAGGCATTTGTAGCATTACAGCAATTTCCCGTTCTGTTTTGCCCTTGGCATGATGGAAAATAACCAGTTGACGCTGATTAAAAGAAGTGTTTGCACTTTTAAGTCTCATTTTAAGTGCACGTAGATTATTTCAGTTCTTTCTTTAATAAAAAAATTGTGAATTGCACACAAATTTTCAAGAAGCACTTATTGACCAACGCACGATACTGCACTGACAGCATACACTAATCGATAATGAATTGGATATTGATGGTATCTAATGACGGTTTGACCCAATAATTTTGTGATATCATATTTTCGTTTATTTGTATAAACATGTTTATATATGTTGCCATAGTAGTCGAATGCTACTAATTACCTTCCTGTTTTTGTAAGGAAACCAACAATAAAGAGCTGAATAAGTTTAAAAAAAACTACTATAATTTATTTTTTAAATATATGGGTTTTGAAAATTATTTTTATGTTGGCCCAATAATAAAGAGACTCACTGTAACTCGTAGATGAATAATTAACAATAAATAAATAAATTACGCACTCAAGACTTATGGTAGGGGAAGAAGAGGAGGTAAGTTAAACATTTATAAACGTAATACTAGAACCATGGGTGTCATTCGATTCCAAGTAACTCGTAGATGAATAATTAACAATAAATAAACAAATGACGCACCCAAGGCTTATGGTAAGAGGAGGAGAGGTGGAAGATTAAATATTTATAAACGTATTACTAGAACCATGGGTGTCATTCGATTGCAAGTAACTCGTAGATGAATAATTAACAATAAATAAACAAATGACGCACCCAAGGCTTATGGTAAGAGGAGGAGAGGTGGAAGATTAAACATTTATAAACGTAATACTAGAACCATGGGTGTCATTCGATTGCAAGTAACTCGTAGATGAATAATTAACAATAAATAAACGAATTACGCACCCAAGGCTTATGGTAAGAGGAGGAGAGGTGGAAGATTAAACATTTATAAACGTAATACTAGAACCATGGGTGTCATTCGATTGCAAGTAACTCGTAGATGAATAATTAACAATAAATAAACGAATTACGCACCCAAGGCTTATGGTAAGAGGAGGAGAGGTGGAAGATTAAACATTTATAAACGTAATACTAGAACCATGGGTGTCATTCGATTGCAAGTAACTCGTAGATGAAAAATTAACAATAAATAAACAAATGACGCACCCAAGGCTTATGGTAAGAGGAGGAGAGGTGGAAGATTAAACATTTATAAACGTAATACTAGAACCATGGGTGTCATTCGATTGCAAGTAACTCGTAGATGAATAATTAACAATAAATAAACGAATTACGCACCCAAGGCTTATGGTAAGAGGAGGAGAGGTGGAAGATTAAACATTTATAAACGTAATACTAGAACCATGGGTGTCATTCGATTGCAAGTAACTCGTAGATGAATAATTAACAATAAATAAACGAATTACGCACCCAAGGCTTATGGTAAGAGGAGGAGAGGTGGAAGTTTAAACATTTATAAACGTAATACTAGAACCATGGGTGTCATTCGATTGCAAGTAACTCGTAGATGAATAATTAACAATAAATAAACAAATGACGCACCCAAGGCTTATGGTAAGAGGAGGAGAGGTGGAAGATTAAACATTTATAAACGTAATACTAGAACCATGGGTGTCATTCGATTGCAAGTAACTCGTAGATGAATAATTAACAATAAATAAACGAATTACGCACCCAAGGCTTATGGTAAGAGGAGGAGAGGTGGAAGATTAAACATTTATAAACGTAATACTAGAACCATGGGTGTCATTCGATTGCAAGTAACTCGTAGATGAATAATTAACAATAAATAAACAAATGACGCACCCAAGGCTTATGGTAAGAGGAGGAGAGGTGGAAGATTAAACATTTATAAACGTAATACTAGAACCATGGGTGTCATTCGATTGCAAGTAACTCGTAGATGAATAATTAACAATAAATAAACGAATTACGCACCCAAGGCTTATGGTAAGAGGAGGAGAGGTGGAAGTTTAAACATTTATAAACGTAATACTAGAACCATGGGTGTCATTCGATTGCAAGTAACTCGTAGATGAATAATTAACAATAAATAAACGAATTACGCACCCAAGGCTTATGGTAAGAGGAGGAGAGGTGGAAGTTTAAACATTTATAAACGTAATACTAGAACCATGGGTGTCATTCGATTGCAAGTAACTCGTAGATGAATAATTAACAATAAATAAACAAATGACACACCCAAGGCTTATGGTAAGAGGAGGAGAGGTGGAAGATTAAACATTTATAAACGTAATACTAGAACCATGGGTGTCATTCGATTGCAAGTAACTCATAGATGAATAATTAACAATAAATAAACGAATTACGCACCCAAGGCTTATGGTACGGGAAGAAGAGGAGGTAAGTTAAACATTTCTAAACGTAATATTAGAACCATGGGTGTCATTCGATTGCAAGTAACTCGTAGATGAATAATTAACAATAAATAAACGAATTACGCACCCAAGGCTTATGGTAAGAGGAGGAGAGGTGGAAGTTTAAACATTTATAAACGTAATACTAGAACCATGGGTGTCATTCGATTGCAAGTAACTCGTAGATGAATAATTAACAATAAATAAACAAATGACACACCCAAGGCTTATGGTAAGAGGAGGAGAGGTGGAAGATTAAACATTTATAAACGTAATACTAGAACCATGGGTGTCATTCGATTGCAAGTAACTCGTAGATGAATAATTAACAATAAATAAACGAATTACGCACCCAAGGCTTATGGTAAGAGGAGGAGAGGTGGAAGTTTAAACATTTATAAACGTAATACTAGAACCATGGGTGTCATTCGATTGCAAGTAACTCGTAGATGAATAATTAACAATAAATAAACAAATGACACACCCAAGGCTTATGGTAAGAGGAGGAGAGGTGGAAGATTAAACATTTATAAACGTAATACTAGAACCATGGGTGTCATTCGATTGCAAGTAACTCGTAGATGAATAATTAACAATAAATAAACGAATTACGCACCCAAGGCTTATGGTAAGAGGAGGAGAGGTGGAAGATTAAACATTTATAAACGTAATACTAGAACCATGGGTGTCATTCGATTGCAAGTAACTCGTAGGTGAATAATTAACAATAAATATACAAATGACGCACCCAAGGCTTATGGTAAGAGGAGGAGAGGTGGAAGATTAAACATTTATAAACGTAATACTAGAACCATGGGTGTCATTCGATTGCAAGTAACTCGTAGATGAATAATTAACAATAAATAAACAAATGACGCACCCAAGGCTTATGGTAAGAGGAGGAGAGGTGGAAGATTAAACATTTATAAACGTAATACTAGAACCATGGGTGTCATTCGATTGCAAGTAACTCGTAGATGAATAATTAACAATAAATAAACGAATTACGCACTCAAGACTTATGGTAGGGGAAGAAGAGGAGGTAAGTTAAACATTTCTAAACGTAATATTAGAACCATGGGTGTCATTCGATTGCAAGTAACTCGTAGATGAATAATTAACAATAAATAAATGAATTACGCACCCAAGGCTTATGGTAAGAGGAGGAGAGGTGGAAGTTTAAACATTTATAAACGTAATACTAGAACCATGGGTGTCATTCGATTGCAAGTAACTCGTAAATGAATAATTAACAATAAATAAACAAATGACGCACCCAAGGCTTATGGTAAGAGGAGGAGAGGTGGAAGATTAAACATTTATAAACGTAATACTAGAACCATGGGTGTCATTCGATTGCAAGTAACTCGTAGATGAATAATTAACAATAAATAAACGAATTACGCACCCAAGGCTTATGGTAAGAGGAGGAGAGGTGGAAGTTTAAACATTTATAAACGTAATACTAGAACCATGGGTGTCATTCGATTGCAAGTAACTCGTAGATGACTAATTAACAATAAATAAACAAATGACACACCCAAGGCTTATGGTAAGAGGAGGAGAGGTGGAAGATTAAACATTTATAAACGTAATACTAGAACCATGGGTGTCATTCGATTGCAAGTAACTCGTAGATGAATAATTAACAATAAATAAACGAATTACGCACCCAAGGCTTATGGTAAGAGGAGGAGAGGTGGAAGTTTAAACATTTATAAACGTAATACTAGAACCATGGGTGTCATTCGATTGCAAGTAACTCGTAGATGAATAATTAACAATAAATAAACGAATTACGCACCCAAGGCTTATGGTAAGAGGAGGAGAGGTGGAAGTTTAAACATTTATAAACGTAATACTAGAACCATGGGTGTCATTCGATTGCAAGTAACTCGTAAATGAATAATTAACAATAAATAAACAAATGACGCACCCAAGGCTTATGGTAAGAGGAGGAGAGGTGGAAGATTAAACATTTATAAACGTAATACTAGAACCATGGGTGTCATTCGATTGCAAGTAACTCGTAGATGAATAATTAACAATAAATAAACGAATTACGCACCCAAGGCTTATGGTAAGAGGAGGAGAGGTGGAAGTTTAAACATTTATAAACGTAATACTAGAACCATGGGTGTCATTCGATTGCAAGTAACTCGTAGATGACTAATTAACAATAAATAAACAAATGACACACCCAAGGCTTATGGTAAGAGGAGGAGAGGTGGAAGATTAAACATTTATAAACGTAATACTAGAACCATGGGTGTCATTCGATTGCAAGTAACTCGTAGATGAATAATTAACAATAAATAAACGAATTACGCACCCAAGGCTTATGGTAAGAGGAGGAGAGGTGGAAGTTTAAACATTTATAAACGTAATACTAGAACCATGGGTGTCATTCGATTGCAAGTAACTCGTAGATGAGTAATTAACAATAAATAAACAAATGACACACCCAAGGCTTATGGTAAGAGGAGGAGAGGTGGAAGATTAAACATTTATAAACGTAATACTAGAACCATGGGTGTCATTCGATTGCAAGTAACTCGTAGATGAATAATTAACAATAAATAAACGAATTATGCACCCAAGGCTTATGGTAAGAGGAGGAGAGGTGGAAGTTTAAACATTTATAAACGTAATACTAGAACCATGGGTGTCATTCGATTGCAAGAAACTCGTAGATGAATAATTAACAATAAATAAACAAATGACACACCCAAGGCTTATGGTAAGAGGAGGAGAGGTGGAAGATTAAACATTTATAAACGTAATAATAGAACCATGGGTGTCATTCGATTGCAAGTAACTCGTAGATGAATAATTAACAATAAATAAACGAATTACGCACCCAAGGCTTATGGTAAGAGGAGGAGAGGTGGAAGATTAAACATTTATAAACGTAATACTAGAACCATGGGTGTCATTCGATTGCAAGTAACTCGTAGGTGAATAATTAACAATAACTATACAAATGACGCACCCAAGGCTTATGGTAAGAGGAGGAGAGGTGGAAGATTAAACATTTATAAACGTAATACTAGAACCATGGGTGTCATTCGATTGCAAGTAACTCGTAGATGAATAATTAACAATAAATAAACAAATGACGCACCCAAGGCTTATGGTAAGAGGAGGAGAGGTGGAAGATTAAACATTTATAAACGTAATACTAGAACCATGGGTGTCATTCGATTGCAAGTAACTCGTAGATGAATAATTAACAATAAATAAACGAATTACGCACCCAAGGCTTATGGTAAGAGGAGGAGAGGTGGAAGATTAAACATTTATAAACGTAATACTAGAACCATGGGTGTCATTCGATTGCAAGTAACTCGTAGATGAATAATTAACAATAAATAAACAAATGACGCACCCAAGGCTTATGGTAAGAGGAGGAGAGGTGGAAGATTAAACATTTATAAACGTAATACTAGAACCATGGGTGTCATTCGATTGCAAGTAACTCGTAGATGAATAATTAACAATAAATAAACGAATTACGCACCCAAGGCTTATGGTAAGAGGAGGAGAGGTGGAAGTTTAAACATTTATAAACGTAATACTAGAACCATGGGTGTCATTCGATTGCAAGTAACTCGTAGATGAATAATTAACAATAAATAAACGAATTACGCACCCAAGGCTTATGGTAAGAGGAGGAGAGGTGGAAGTTTAAACATTTATAAACGTAATACTAGAACCATGGGTGTCATTCGATTGCAAGTAACTCGTAGATGAATAATTAACAATAAATAAACAAATGACACACCCAAGGCTTATGGTAAGAGGAGGAGAGGTGGAAGATTAAACATTTATAAACGTAATACTAGAACCATGGGTGTCATTCGATTGCAAGTAACTCGTAGATGAATAATTAACAATAAATAAACGAATTACGCACCCAAGGCTTATGGTACGGGAAGAAGAGGAGGTAAGTTAAACATTTCTAAACGTAATATTAGAACCATGGGTGTCATTCGATTGCAAGTAACTCGTAGATGAATAATTAACAATAAATAAACGAATTACGCACCCAAGGCTTATGGTAAGAGGAGGAGAGGTGGAAGTTTAAACATTTATAAACGTAATACTAGAACCATGGGTGTCATTCGATTGCAAGTAACTCGTAGATGAATAATTAACAATAAATAAACAAATGACACACCCAAGGCTTATGGTAAGAGGAGGAGAGGTGGAAGATTAAACATTTATAAACGTAATACTAGAACCATGGGTGTCATTCGATTGCAAGTAACTCGTAGATGAATAATTAACAATAAATAAACGAATTACGCACCCAAGGCTTATGGTAAGAGGAGGAGAGGTGGAAGTTTAAACATTTATAAACGTAATACTAGAACCATGGGTGTCATTCGATTGCAAGTAACTCGTAGATGAATAATTAACAATAAATAAACAAATGACACACCCAAGGCTTATGGTAAGAGGAGGAGAGGTGGAAGATTAAACATTTATAAACGTAATACTAGAACCATGGGTGTCATTCGATTGCAAGTAACTCGTAGATGAATAATTAACAATAAATAAACGAATTACGCACCCAAGGCTTATGGTAAGAGGAGGAGAGGTGGAAGATTAAACATTTATAAACGTAATACTAGAACCATGGGTGTCATTCGATTGCAAGTAACTCGTAGGTGAATAATTAACAATAAATATACAAATGACGCACCCAAGGCTTATGGTAAGAGGAGGAGAGGTGGAAGATTAAACATTTATAAACGTAATACTAGAACCATGGGTGTCATTCGATTGCAAGTAACTCGTAGATGAATAATTAACAATAAATAAACAAATGACGCACCCAAGGCTTATGGTAAGAGGAGGAGAGGTGGAAGATTAAACATTTATAAACGTAATACTAGAACCATGGGTGTCATTCGATTGCAAGTAACTCGTAGATGAATAATTAACAATAAATAAACGAATTACGCACTCAAGACTTATGGTAGGGGAAGAAGAGGAGGTAAGTTAAACATTTCTAAACGTAATATTAGAACCATGGGTGTCATTCGATTGCAAGTAACTCGTAGATGAATAATTAACAATAAATAAATGAATTACGCACCCAAGGCTTATGGTAAGAGGAGGAGAGGTGGAAGTTTAAACATTTATAAACGTAATACTAGAACCATGGGTGTCATTCGATTGCAAGTAACTCGTAAATGAATAATTAACAATAAATAAACAAATGACGCACCCAAGGCTTATGGTAAGAGGAGGAGAGGTGGAAGATTAAACATTTATAAACGTAATACTAGAACCATGGGTGTCATTCGATTGCAAGTAACTCGTAGATGAATAATTAACAATAAATAAACGAATTACGCACCCAAGGCTTATGGTAAGAGGAGGAGAGGTGGAAGTTTAAACATTTATAAACGTAATACTAGAACCATGGGTGTCATTCGATTGCAAGTAACTCGTAGATGACTAATTAACAATAAATAAACAAATGACACACCCAAGGCTTATGGTAAGAGGAGGAGAGGTGGAAGATTAAACATTTATAAACGTAATACTAGAACCATGGGTGTCATTCGATTGCAAGTAACTCGTAGATGAATAATTAACAATAAATAAACGAATTACGCACCCAAGGCTTATGGTAAGAGGAGGAGAGGTGGAAGTTTAAACATTTATAAACGTAATACTAGAACCATGGGTGTCATTCGATTGCAAGTAACTCGTAGATGAATAATTAACAATAAATAAACGAATTACGCACCCAAGGCTTATGGTAAGAGGAGGAGAGGTGGAAGTTTAAACATTTATAAACGTAATACTAGAACCATGGGTGTCATTCGATTGCAAGTAACTCGTAAATGAATAATTAACAATAAATAAACAAATGACGCACCCAAGGCTTATGGTAAGAGGAGGAGAGGTGGAAGATTAAACATTTATAAACGTAATACTAGAACCATGGGTGTCATTCGATTGCAAGTAACTCGTAGATGAATAATTAACAATAAATAAACGAATTACGCACCCAAGGCTTATGGTAAGAGGAGGAGAGGTGGAAGTTTAAACATTTATAAACGTAATACTAGAACCATGGGTGTCATTCGATTGCAAGTAACTCGTAGATGACTAATTAACAATAAATAAACAAATGACACACCCAAGGCTTATGGTAAGAGGAGGAGAGGTGGAAGATTAAACATTTATAAACGTAATACTAGAACCATGGGTGTCATTCGATTGCAAGTAACTCGTAGATGAATAATTAACAATAAATAAACGAATTACGCACCCAAGGCTTATGGTAAGAGGAGGAGAGGTGGAAGTTTAAACATTTATAAACGTAATACTAGAACCATGGGTGTCATTCGATTGCAAGTAACTCGTAGATGAGTAATTAACAATAAATAAACAAATGACACACCCAAGGCTTATGGTAAGAGGAGGAGAGGTGGAAGATTAAACATTTATAAACGTAATACTAGAACCATGGGTGTCATTCGATTGCAAGTAACTCGTAGATGAATAATTAACAATAAATAAACGAATTATGCACCCAAGGCTTATGGTAAGAGGAGGAGAGGTGGAAGTTTAAACATTTATAAACGTAATACTAGAACCATGGGTGTCATTCGATTGCAAGAAACTCGTAGATGAATAATTAACAATAAATAAACAAATGACACACCCAAGGCTTATGGTAAGAGGAGGAGAGGTGGAAGATTAAACATTTATAAACGTAATAATAGAACCATGGGTGTCATTCGATTGCAAGTAACTCGTAGATGAATAATTAACAATAAATAAACGAATTACGCACCCAAGGCTTATGGTAAGAGGAGGAGAGGTGGAAGATTAAACATTTATAAACGTAATACTAGAACCATGGGTGTCATTCGATTGCAAGTAACTCGTAGGTGAATAATTAACAATAACTATACAAATGACGCACCCAAGGCTTATGTTAAGAGGAGGAGAGGTGGAAGATTAAACATTTATAAACGTAATACTAGAACCATGGGTGTCATTCGATTGCAAGTAACTCATAGATGAATAATTAACAATAAATAAACAAATGACGCACCCAAGGCTTATGGTAAGAGGAGGAGAGGTGGAAGATTAAACATTTATAAACGTAATACTAGAACCATGGGTGTCATTCGATTGCAAGTAACTCGTAGATGAATAATTAACAATAAATAAACGAATTACGCACTCAAGACTTATGGTAGGGGAAGAAGAGGAGGTAAGTTAAACATTTCTAAACGTAATATTAGAACCATGGGTGTCATTCGATTGCAAGTAACTCGTAGATGAATAATTAACAATAAATAAACGAATTACGCACCCAAGGCTTATGGTAAGAGGAGGAGAGGTGGAAGTTTAAACATTTATAAACGTAATACTAGAACCATGGGTGTCATTCGATTGCAAGTAACTCGTAAATGAATAATTAACAATAAATAAACAAATGACGCACCCAAGGCTTATGGTAAGAGGAGGAGAGGTGGAAGATTAAACATTTATAAACGTAATACTAGAACCATGGGTGTCATTCGATTGCAAGTAACTCGTAGATGAATAATTAACAATAAATAAACGAATTACGCACCCAAGGCTTATGGTAAGAGGAGGAGAGGTGGAAGTTTAAACATTTATAAACGTAATACTAGAACCATGGGTGTCATTCGATTGCAAGTAACTCGTAGATGACTAATTAACAATAAATAAACAAATGACACACCCAAGGCTTATGGTAAGAGGAGGAGAGGTGGAAGATTAAACATTTATAAACGTAATACTAGAACCATGGGTGTCATTCGATTGCAAGTAACTCGTAGATGAATAATTAACAATAAATAAACGAATTACGCACCCAAGGCTTATGGTAAGAGGAGGAGAGGTGGAAGATTAAACATTTATAAACGTAATACTAGAACCATGGGTGTCATTCGATTGCAAGTAACTCGTAGGTGAATAATTAACAATAAATAAACAAATGACGCACCCAAGGCTTATGGTAAGAGGAGGAGAGGTGGAAGATTAAACATTTATAAACGTAATACTAGAACCATGGGTGTCATTCGATTGCAAGTAACTCGTAGATGAATAATTAACAATAAATAAACAAATGACGCACCCAAGGCTTATGGTAAGAGGAGGAGAGGTGGAAGATTAAACATTTATAAACGTAATACTAGAACCATGGGTGTCATTTGATTGCAAGTAACTCGTAGATGAATAATTAACAATAAATAAACGAATTACGCACCCAAGGCTTATGGTAAGAGGAGGAGAGGTGGAAGATTAAACATTTATAAACGTAATACTAGAACCATGGGTGTCATTCGATTGCAAGTAACTCGTAGATGAATAATTAACAATAAATAAACAAATGACGCACCCAAGGCTTATGGTAAGAGGAGGAGAGGTGGAAGATTAAACATTTATAAACGTAATACTAGAACCATGGGTGTCATTCGATTGCAAGTAACTCGTAGATGAATAATTAACAATAAATAAACAAATGACGCACCCAAGGCTTATGGTAAGAGGAGGAGAGGTGGAAGTTTAAACATTTATAAACGTAATACTAGAACCATGGGTGTCATTCGATTCCAAGTAACTCGTAGATGAATAATTAACAATAAATAAACGAATTACGCACACAAGGCTTATGGTAAGAGGAGGAGAGGTGGAAGTTTAAACATTTATAAACGTAATACTAGAACCATGGGTGTCATTCGATTGCAAGTAACTCGTAAATGAATAATTAACAATAAATAAACAAATGACGCACCCAAGGCTTATGGTAAGAGGAGGAGAGGTGGAAGATTAAACATTTATAAACGTAATACTAGAACCATGGGTGTCATTCGATTGCAAGTAACTCGTAGATGAATAATTAACAATAAATAAACGAATTACGCACCCAAGGCTTATGGTAAGAGGAGGAGAGGTGGAAGTTTAAACATTTATAAACGTAATACTAGAACCATGGGTGTCATTCGATTGCAAGTAACTCGTAGATGAATAATTAACAATAAATAAACAAATGACACACCCAAGGCTTATGGTAAGAGGAGGAGAGGTGGAAGATTAAACATTTATAAACGTAATACTAGAACCATGGGTGTCATTCGATTGCAAGTAACTCGTAGATGAATAATTAACAATAAATAAACGAATTATGCACCCAAGGCTTATGGTAAGAGGAGGAGAGGTGGAAGTTTAAACATTTATAAACGTAATACTAGAACCATGGGTGTCATTCGATTGCAAGAAACTCGTAGATGAATAATTAACAATAAATAAACAAATGACACACCCAAGGCTTATGGTAAGAGGAGGAGAGGTGGAAGATTAAACATTTATAAACGTAATACTAGAACCATGGGTGTCATTCGATTGCAAGTAACTCGTAGATGAATAATTAACAATAAATAAACGAATTACGCACCCAAGGCTTATGGTAAGAGGAGGAGAGGTGGAAGATTAAACATTTATAAACGTAATACTAGAACCATGGATGTCATTCGATTGCAAGTAACTCGTAGGTGAATAATTAACAATAACTATACAAATGACGCACCCAAGGCTTATGGTAAGAGGAGGAGAGGTGGAAGATTAAACATTTATAAACGTAATACTAGAACCATGGGTGTCATTCGATTGCAAGTAACTCATAGATGAATAATTAACAATAAATAAACAAATGACGCACCCAAGGCTTATGGTAAGAGGAGGAGAGGTGGAAGATTAAACATTTATAAACGTAATACTAGAACCATGGGTGTCATTCGATTGCAAGTAACTCGTAGATGAATAATTAACAATAAATAAACGAATTACGCACTCAAGACTTATGGTAGGGGAAGAAGAGGAGGTAAGTTAAACATTTCTAAACGTAATATTAGAACCATGGGTGTCATTCGATTGCAAGAAACTCGTAGATGAATAATTAACAATAAATAAACAAATGACACACCCAAGGCTTATGGTAAGAGGAGGAGAGGTGGAAGATTAAACATTTATAAACGTAATACTAGAACCATGGGTGTCATTCGATTGCAAGTAACTCGTAGATGAATAATTAACAATAAATAAACGAATTACGCACCCAAGGCTTATGGTAAGAGGAGGAGAGGTGGAAGATTAAACATTTATAAACGTAATACTAGAACCATGGGTGTCATTCGATTGCAAGAAACTCGTAGATGAATAATTAACAATAAATAAACAAATGACACACCCAAGGCTTATGGTAAGAGGAGGAGAGGTGGAAGATTAAACATTTATAAACGTAATAATAGAACCATGGGTGTCATTCGATTGCAAGTAACTCGTAGATGAATAATTAACAATAAATAAACGAATTACGCACCCAAGGCTTATGGTAAGAGGAGGAGAGGTGGAAGATTAAACATTTATAAACGTAATACTAGAACCATGGGTGTCATTCGATTGCAAGTAACTCGTAGGTGAATAATTAACAATAACTATACAAATGACGCACCCAAGGCTTATGTTAAGAGGAGGAGAGGTGGAAGATTAAACATTTATAAACGTAATACTAGAACCATGGGTGTCATTCGATTGCAAGTAACTCATAGATGAATAATTAACAATAAATAAACAAATGACGCACCCAAGGCTTATGGTAAGAGGAGGAGAGGTGGAAGATTAAACATTTATAAACGTAATACTAGAACCATGGGTGTCATTCGATTGCAAGTAACTCGTAGATGAATAATTAACAATAAATAAACGAATTACGCACTCAAGACTTATGGTAGGGGAAGAAGAGGAGGTAAGTTAAACATTTCTAAACGTAATATTAGAACCATGGGTGTCATTCGATTGCAAGTAACTCGTAGATGAATAATTAACAATAAATAAACGAATTACGCACCCAAGGCTTATGGTAAGAGGAGGAGAGGTGGAAGTTTAAACATTTATAAACGTAATACTAGAACCATGGGTGTCATTCGATTGCAAGTAACTCGTAAATGAATAATTAACAATAAATAAACAAATGACGCACCCAAGGCTTATGGTAAGAGGAGGAGAGGTGGAAGATTAAACATTTATAAACGTAATACTAGAACCATGGGTGTCATTCGATTGCAAGTAACTCGTAGATGAATAATTAACAATAAATAAACGAATTACGCACCCAAGGCTTATGGTAAGAGGAGGAGAGGTGGAAGTTTAAACATTTATAAACGTAATACTAGAACCATGGGTGTCATTCGATTGCAAGTAACTCGTAGATGACTAATTAACAATAAATAAACAAATGACACACCCAAGGCTTATGGTAAGAGGAGGAGAGGTGGAAGATTAAACATTTATAAACGTAATACTAGAACCATGGGTGTCATTCGATTGCAAGTAACTCGTAGATGAATAATTAACAATAAATAAACGAATTACGCACCCAAGGCTTATGGTAAGAGGAGGAGAGGTGGAAGATTAAACATTTATAAACGTAATACTAGAACCATGGGTGTCATTCGATTGCAAGTAACTCGTAGGTGAATAATTAACAATAAATAAACAAATGACGCACCCAAGGCTTATGGTAAGAGGAGGAGAGGTGGAAGATTAAACATTTATAAACGTAATACTAGAACCATGGGTGTCATTCGATTGCAAGTAACTCGTAGATGAATAATTAACAATAAATAAACAAATGACGCACCCAAGGCTTATGGTAAGAGGAGGAGAGGTGGAAGATTAAACATTTATAAACGTAATACTAGAACCATGGGTGTCATTTGATTGCAAGTAACTCGTAGATGAATAATTAACAATAAATAAACGAATTACGCACCCAAGGCTTATGGTAAGAGGAGGAGAGGTGGAAGATTAAACATTTATAAACGTAATACTAGAACCATGGGTGTCATTCGATTGCAAGTAACTCGTAGATGAATAATTAACAATAAATAAACAAATGACGCACCCAAGGCTTATGGTAAGAGGAGGAGAGGTGGAAGATTAAACATTTATAAACGTAATACTAGAACCATGGGTGTCATTCGATTGCAAGTAACTCGTAGATGAATAATTAACAATAAATAAACAAATGACGCACCCAAGGCTTATGGTAAGAGGAGGAGAGGTGGAAGTTTAAACATTTATAAACGTAATACTAGAACCATGGGTGTCATTCGATTCCAAGTAACTCGTAGATGAATAATTAACAATAAATAAACGAATTACGCACCCAAGGCTTATGGTAAGAGGAGGAGAGGTGGAAGTTTAAACATTTATAAACGTAATACTAGAACCATGGGTGTCATTCGATTGCAAGTAACTCGTAAATGAATAATTAACAATAAATAAACAAATGACGCACCCAAGGCTTATGGTAAGAGGAGGAGAGGTGGAAGATTAAACATTTATAAACGTAATACTAGAACCATGGGTGTCATTCGATTGCAAGTAACTCGTAGATGAATAATTAACAATAAATAAACGAATTACGCACCCAAGGCTTATGGTAAGAGGAGGAGAGGTGGAAGTTTAAACATTTATAAACGTAATACTAGAACCATGGGTGTCATTCGATTGCAAGTAACTCGTAGATGAATAATTAACAATAAATAAACAAATGACACACCCAAGGCTTATGGTAAGAGGAGGAGAGGTGGAAGATTAAACATTTATAAACGTAATACTAGAACCATGGGTGTCATTCGATTGCAAGTAACTCGTAGATGAATAATTAACAATAAATAAACGAATTATGCACCCAAGGCTTATGGTAAGAGGAGGAGAGGTGGAAGTTTAAACATTTATAAACGTAATACTAGAACCATGGGTGTCATTCGATTGCAAGAAACTCGTAGATGAATAATTAACAATAAATAAACAAATGACACACCCAAGGCTTATGGTAAGAGGAGGAGAGGTGGAAGATTAAACATTTATAAACGTAATACTAGAACCATGGGTGTCATTCGATTGCAAGTAACTCGTAGATGAATAATTAACAATAAATAAACGAATTACGCACCCAAGGCTTATGGTAAGAGGAGGAGAGGTGGAAGATTAAACATTTATAAACGTAATACTAGAACCATGGATGTCATTCGATTGCAAGTAACTCGTAGGTGAATAATTAACAATAACTATACAAATGACGCACCCAAGGCTTATGGTAAGAGGAGGAGAGGTGGAAGATTAAACATTTATAAACGTAATACTAGAACCATGGGTGTCATTCGATTGCAAGTAACTCGTAGATGAATAATTAACAATAAATAAACGAATTACGCACCCAAGGCTTATGGTAAGAGGAGGAGAGGTGGAAGATTAAACATTTATAAACGTAATACTAGAACCATGGGTGTCATTCGATTGCAAGTAACTCGTAGGTGAATAATTAACAATAACTATACAAATGACGCACCCAAGGCTTATGGTAAGAGGAGGAGAGGTGGAAGATTAAACATTTATAAACGTAATACTAGAACCATGGGTGTCATTCGATTGCAAGTAACTCGTAGATGAATAATTAACAATAAATAAACGAATTACGCACTCAAGACTTATGGTAGGGGAAGAAGAGGAGGTAAGTTAAACATTTCTAAACGTAATATTAGAACCATGGGTGTCATTCGATTGCAAGAAACTCGTAGATGAATAATTAACAATAAATAAACAAATGACACACCCAAGGCTTATGGTATGAGGAGGAGAGGTGGAAGATTAAACATTTATAAACGTAATACTAGAACCATGGGTGTCATTCGATTGCAAGTAACTCGTAGATGAATAATTAACAATAAATAAACGAATTACGCACCCAAGGCTTATGGTAAGAGGAGGAGAGGTGGAAGATTAAACATTTATAAACGTAATACTAGAACCATGGGTGTCATTCGATTGCAAGTAACTCGTAGGTGAATAATTAACAATAACTATACAAATGACGCACCCAAGGCTTATGGTAAGAGGAGGAGAGGTGGAAGATTAAACATTTATAAACGTAATACTAGAACCATGGGTGTCATTCGATTGCAAGTAACTCATAGATGAATAATTAACAATAAATAAACAAATGACGCACCCAAGGCTTATGGTAAGAGGAGGAGAGGTGGAAGATTAAACATTTATAAACGTAATACTAGAACCATGGGTGTCATTCGATTGCAAGTAACTCGTAGATGAATAATTAACAATAAATAAACGAATTACGCACTCAAGACTTATGGTAGGGGAAGAAGAGGAGGTAAGTTAAACATTTCTAAACGTAATATTAGAACCATGGGTGTCATTCGATTGCAAGTAACTCGTAGATGAATAATTAACAATAAATAAACGAATTACGCACCCAAGGCTTATGGTAAGAGGAGGGGAGGTGGAAGTTTAAACATTTATAAACGTAATACTAGAACCATGGGTGTCATTCGATTGCAAGTAACTCGTAAATGAATAATTAACAATAAATAAACAAATGACGCACCCAAGGCTTATGGTAAGAGGAGGAGAGGTGGAAGATTAAACATTTATAAACGTAATACTAGAACCATGGGTGTCATTCGATTGCAAGTAACTCATAGATGAATAATTAACAATAAATAAACGAATTACGCACCCAAGGCTTATGGTAAGAGGAGGAGAGGTGGAAGTTTAAACATTTATAAACGTAATACTAGAACCATGGGTGTCATTCGATTGCAAGTAACTCGTAGATGAATAATTAACAATAAATAAACGAATTACGCACCCAAGGCTTATGGTAAGAGGAGGAGAGGTGGAAGATTAAACATTTATAAACGTAATACTAGAACCATGGGTGTCATTCGATTGCAAGTAACTCGTAGGTGAATAATTAACAATAAATAAACAAATGACGCACCCAAGGCTTATGGTAAGAGGAGGAGAGGTGGAAGATTAAACATTTATAAACGTAATACTAGAACCATGGGTGTCATTCGATTGCAAGTAACTCGTAGATGAATAATTAGCAATAAATAAACAAATGACGCACCCAAGGCTTATGGTAAGAGGAGGAGAGGTGGAAGATTAAACATTTATAAACGTAATACTAGAACCATGGGTGTCATTTGATTGCAAGTAACTCGTAGATGAATAATTAACAATAAATAAACGAATTACGCACCCAAGGCTTATGGTAAGAGGAGGAGAGGTGGAAGATTAAACATTTATAAACGTAATACTAGAACCATGGGTGTCATTCGATTGCAAGTAACTCGTAGATGAATAATTAACAATAAATAAACAAATGACGCACCCAAGGCTTATGGTAAGAGGAGGAGAGGTGGAAGATTAAACATTTATAAACGTAATACTAGAACGATGGGTGTCATTCGATTGCAAGTAACTCGTAGATGAATAATTAACAATAAATAAACAAATGACGCACCCAAGGCTTATGGTAAGAGGAGGAGAGGTGGAAGTTTAAACATTTATAAACGTAATACTAGAACCATGGGTGTCATTCGATTCCAAGTAACTCGTAGATGAATAATTAACAATAAATAAACGAATTACGCACCCAAGGCTTATGGTAAGAGGAGGAGAGGTGGAAGTTTAAACATTTATAAACGTAATACTAGAACCATGGGTGTCATTCGATTGCAAGTAACTCGTAAATGAATAATTAACAATAAATAAACAAATGACGCACCCAAGGCTTATGGTAAGAGGAGGAGAGGTGGAAGATTAAACATTTATAAACGTAATACTAGAACCATGGGTGTCATTCGATTGCAAGTAACTCGTAGATGAATAATTAACAATAAATAAACGAATTACGCACCCAAGGCTTATGGTAAGAGGAGGAGAGGTGGAAGTTTAAACATTTATAAACGTAATACTAGAACCATGGGTGTCATTCGATTGCAAGTAACTCGTAGATGACTAATTAACAATAAATAAACAAATGACACACCCAAGGCTTATGGTAAGAGGAGGAGAGGTGGAAGATTAAACATTTATAAACGTAATACTAGAACCATGGGTGTCATTCGATTGCAAGTAACTCGTAGATGAATAATTAACAATAAATAAACGAATTACGCACCCAAGGCTTATGGTAAGAGGAGGAGAGGTGGAAGATTAAACATTTATAAACGTAATACTAGAACCATGGGTGTCATTCGATTGCAAGTAACTCGTAGGTGAATAATTAACAATAAATAAACAAATGACGCACCCAAGGCTTATGGTAAGAGGAGGAGAGGTGGAAGATTAAACATTTATAAACGTAATACTAGAACCATGGGTGTCATTCGATTGCAAGTAACTCGTAGATGAATAATTAACAATAAATAAACAAATGACGCACCCAAGGCTTATGGTAAGAGGAGGAGAGGTGGAAGATTAAACATTTATAAACGTAATACTAGAACCATGGGTGTCATTTGATTGCAAGTAACTCGTAGATGAATAATTAACAATAAATAAACGAATTACGCACCCAAGGCTTATGGTAAGAGGAGGAGAGGTGGAAGATTAAACATTTATAAACGTAATACTAGAACCATGGGTGTCATTCGATTGCAAGTAACTCGTAGATGAATAATTAACAATAAATAAACAAATGACGCACCCAAGGCTTATGGTAAGAGGAGGAGAGGTGGAAGATTAAACATTTATAAACGTAATACTAGAACCATGGGTGTCATTCGATTGCAAGTAACTCGTAGATGAATAATTAACAATAAATAAACAAATGACGCACCCAAGGCTTATGGTAAGAGGAGGAGAGGTGGAAGTTTAAACATTTATAAACGTAATACTAGAACCATGGGTGTCATTCGATTCCAAGTAACTCGTAGATGAATAATTAACAATAAATAAACGAATTACGCACACAAGGCTTATGGTAAGAGGAGGAGAGGTGGAAGTTTAAACATTTATAAACGTAATACTAGAACCATGGGTGTCATTCGATTGCAAGTAACTCGTAAATGAATAATTAACAATAAATAAACAAATGACGCACCCAAGGCTTATGGTAAGAGGAGGAGAGGTGGAAGATTAAACATTTATAAACGTAATACTAGAACCATGGGTGTCATTCGATTGCAAGTAACTCGTAGATGAATAATTAACAATAAATAAACGAATTACGCACCCAAGGCTTATGGTAAGAGGAGGAGAGGTGGAAGTTTAAACATTTATAAACGTAATACTAGAACCATGGGTGTCATTCGATTGCAAGTAACTCGTAGATGAATAATTAACAATAAATAAACAAATGACACACCCAAGGCTTATGGTAAGAGGAGGAGAGGTGGAAGATTAAACATTTATAAACGTAATACTAGAACCATGGGTGTCATTCGATTGCAAGTAACTCGTAGATGAATAATTAACAATAAATAAACGAATTATGCACCCAAGGCTTATGGTAAGAGGAGGAGAGGTGGAAGTTTAAACATTTATAAACGTAATACTAGAACCATGGGTGTCATTCGATTGCAAGAAACTCGTAGATGAATAATTAACAATAAATAAACAAATGACACACCCAAGGCTTATGGTAAGAGGAGGAGAGGTGGAAGATTAAACATTTATAAACGTAATACTAGAACCATGGGTGTCATTCGATTGCAAGTAACTCGTAGATGAATAATTAACAATAAATAAACGAATTACGCACCCAAGGCTTATGGTAAGAGGAGGAGAGGTGGAAGATTAAACATTTATAAACGTAATACTAGAACCATGGATGTCATTCGATTGCAAGTAACTCGTAGGTGAATAATTAACAATAACTATACAAATGACGCACCCAAGGCTTATGGTAAGAGGAGGAGAGGTGGAAGATTAAACATTTATAAACGTAATACTAGAACCATGGGTGTCATTCGATTGCAAGTAACTCATAGATGAATAATTAACAATAAATAAACAAATGACGCACCCAAGGCTTATGGTAAGAGGAGGAGAGGTGGAAGATTAAACATTTATAAACGTAATACTAGAACCATGGGTGTCATTCGATTGCAAGTAACTCGTAGATGAATAATTAACAATAAATAAACGAATTACGCACTCAAGACTTATGGTAGGGGAAGAAGAGGAGGTAAGTTAAACATTTCTAAACGTAATATTAGAACCATGGGTGTCATTCGATTGCAAGAAACTCGTAGATGAATAATTAACAATAAATAAACAAATGACACACCCAAGGCTTATGGTAAGAGGAGGAGAGGTGGAAGATTAAACATTTATAAACGTAATACTAGAACCATGGGTGTCATTCGATTGCAAGTAACTCGTAGATGAATAATTAACAATAAATAAACGAATTACGCACCCAAGGCTTATGGTAAGAGGAGGAGAGGTGGAAGATTAAACATTTATAAACGTAATACTAGAACCATGGGTGTCATTCGATTGCAAGAAACTCGTAGATGAATAATTAACAATAAATAAACAAATGACACACCCAAGGCTTATGGTAAGAGGAGGAGAGGTGGAAGATTAAACATTTATAAACGTAATAATAGAACCATGGGTGTCATTCGATTGCAAGTAACTCGTAGATGAATAATTAACAATAAATAAACGAATTACGCACCCAAGGCTTATGGTAAGAGGAGGAGAGGTGGAAGATTAAACATTTATAAACGTAATACTAGAACCATGGGTGTCATTCGATTGCAAGTAACTCGTAGGTGAATAATTAACAATAACTATACAAATGACGCACCCAAGGCTTATGTTAAGAGGAGGAGAGGTGGAAGATTAAACATTTATAAACGTAATACTAGAACCATGGGTGTCATTCGATTGCAAGTAACTCATAGATGAATAATTAACAATAAATAAACAAATGACGCACCCAAGGCTTATGGTAAGAGGAGGAGAGGTGGAAGATTAAACATTTATAAACGTAATACTAGAACCATGGGTGTCATTCGATTGCAAGTAACTCGTAGATGAATAATTAACAATAAATAAACGAATTACGCACTCAAGACTTATGGTAGGGGAAGAAGAGGAGGTAAGTTAAACATTTCTAAACGTAATATTAGAACCATGGGTGTCATTCGATTGCAAGTAACTCGTAGATGAATAATTAACAATAAATAAACGAATTACGCACCCAAGGCTTATGGTAAGAGGAGGAGAGGTGGAAGTTTAAACATTTATAAACGTAATACTAGAACCATGGGTGTCATTCGATTGCAAGTAACTCGTAAATGAATAATTAACAATAAATAAACAAATGACGCACCCAAGGCTTATGGTAAGAGGAGGAGAGGTGGAAGATTAAACATTTATAAACGTAATACTAGAACCATGGGTGTCATTCGATTGCAAGTAACTCGTAGATGAATAATTAACAATAAATAAACGAATTACGCACCCAAGGCTTATGGTAAGAGGAGGAGAGGTGGAAGTTTAAACATTTATAAACGTAATACTAGAACCATGGGTGTCATTCGATTGCAAGTAACTCGTAGATGACTAATTAACAATAAATAAACAAATGACACACCCAAGGCTTATGGTAAGAGGAGGAGAGGTGGAAGATTAAACATTTATAAACGTAATACTAGAACCATGGGTGTCATTCGATTGCAAGTAACTCGTAGATGAATAATTAACAATAAATAAACGAATTACGCACCCAAGGCTTATGGTAAGAGGAGGAGAGGTGGAAGATTAAACATTTATAAACGTAATACTAGAACCATGGGTGTCATTCGATTGCAAGTAACTCGTAGGTGAATAATTAACAATAAATAAACAAATGACGCACCCAAGGCTTATGGTAAGAGGAGGAGAGGTGGAAGATTAAACATTTATAAACGTAATACTAGAACCATGGGTGTCATTCGATTGCAAGTAACTCGTAGATGAATAATTAACAATAAATAAACAAATGACGCACCCAAGGCTTATGGTAAGAGGAGGAGAGGTGGAAGATTAAACATTTATAAACGTAATACTAGAACCATGGGTGTCATTTGATTGCAAGTAACTCGTAGATGAATAATTAACAATAAATAAACGAATTACGCACCCAAGGCTTATGGTAAGAGGAGGAGAGGTGGAAGATTAAACATTTATAAACGTAATACTAGAACCATGGGTGTCATTCGATTGCAAGTAACTCGTAGATGAATAATTAACAATAAATAAACAAATGACGCACCCAAGGCTTATGGTAAGAGGAGGAGAGGTGGAAGATTAAACATTTATAAACGTAATACTAGAACCATGGGTGTCATTCGATTGCAAGTAACTCGTAGATGAATAATTAACAATAAATAAACAAATGACGCACCCAAGGCTTATGGTAAGAGGAGGAGAGGTGGAAGTTTAAACATTTATAAACGTAATACTAGAACCATGGGTGTCATTCGATTCCAAGTAACTCGTAGATGAATAATTAACAATAAATAAACGAATTACGCACCCAAGGCTTATGGTAAGAGGAGGAGAGGTGGAAGTTTAAACATTTATAAACGTAATACTAGAACCATGGGTGTCATTCGATTGCAAGTAACTCGTAAATGAATAATTAACAATAAATAAACAAATGACGCACCCAAGGCTTATGGTAAGAGGAGGAGAGGTGGAAGATTAAACATTTATAAACGTAATACTAGAACCATGGGTGTCATTCGATTGCAAGTAACTCGTAGATGAATAATTAACAATAAATAAACGAATTACGCACCCAAGGCTTATGGTAAGAGGAGGAGAGGTGGAAGTTTAAACATTTATAAACGTAATACTAGAACCATGGGTGTCATTCGATTGCAAGTAACTCGTAGATGAATAATTAACAATAAATAAACAAATGACACACCCAAGGCTTATGGTAAGAGGAGGAGAGGTGGAAGATTAAACATTTATAAACGTAATACTAGAACCATGGGTGTCATTCGATTGCAAGTAACTCGTAGATGAATAATTAACAATAAATAAACGAATTATGCACCCAAGGCTTATGGTAAGAGGAGGAGAGGTGGAAGTTTAAACATTTATAAACGTAATACTAGAACCATGGGTGTCATTCGATTGCAAGAAACTCGTAGATGAATAATTAACAATAAATAAACAAATGACACACCCAAGGCTTATGGTAAGAGGAGGAGAGGTGGAAGATTAAACATTTATAAACGTAATACTAGAACCATGGGTGTCATTCGATTGCAAGTAACTCGTAGATGAATAATTAACAATAAATAAACGAATTACGCACCCAAGGCTTATGGTAAGAGGAGGAGAGGTGGAAGATTAAACATTTATAAACGTAATACTAGAACCATGGATGTCATTCGATTGCAAGTAACTCGTAGGTGAATAATTAACAATAACTATACAAATGACGCACCCAAGGCTTATGGTAAGAGGAGGAGAGGTGGAAGATTAAACATTTATAAACGTAATACTAGAACCATGGGTGTCATTCGATTGCAAGTAACTCATAGATGAATAATTAACAATAAATAAACAAATGACGCACCCAAGGCTTATGGTAAGAGGAGGAGAGGTGGAAGATTAAACATTTATAAACGTAATACTAGAACCATGGGTGTCATTCGATTGCAAGTAACTCGTAGATGAATAATTAACAATAAATAAACGAATTACGCACTCAAGACTTATGGTAGGGGAAGAAGAGGAGGTAAGTTAAACATTTCTAAACGTAATATTAGAACCATGGGTGTCATTCGATTGCAAGAAACTCGTAGATGAATAATTAACAATAAATAAACAAATGACACACCCAAGGCTTATGGTATGAGGAGGAGAGGTGGAAGATTAAACATTTATAAACGTAATACTAGAACCATGGGTGTCATTCGATTGCAAGTAACTCGTAGATGAATAATTAACAATAAATAAACGAATTACGCACCCAAGGCTTATGGTAAGAGGAGGAGAGGTGGAAGATTAAACATTTATAAACGTAATACTAGAACCATGGGTGTCATTCGATTGCAAGTAACTCGTAGGTGAATAATTAACAATAACTATACAAATGACGCACCCAAGGCTTATGGTAAGAGGAGGAGAGGTGGAAGATTAAACATTTATAAACGTAATACTAGAACCATGGGTGTCATTCGATTGCAAGTAACTCATAGATGAATAATTAACAATAAATAAACAAATGACGCACCCAAGGCTTATGGTAAGAGGAGGAGAGGTGGAAGATTAAACATTTATAAACGTAATACTAGAACCATGGGTGTCATTCGATTGCAAGTAACTCGTAGATGAATAATTAACAATAAATAAACGAATTACGCACTCAAGACTTATGGTAGGGGAAGAAGAGGAGGTAAGTTAAACATTTCTAAACGTAATATTAGAACCATGGGTGTCATTCGATTGCAAGTAACTCGTAGATGAATAATTAACAATAAATAAACGAATTACGCACCCAAGGCTTATGGTAAGAGGAGGGGAGGTGGAAGTTTAAACATTTATAAACGTAATACTAGAACCATGGGTGTCATTCGATTGCAAGTAACTCGTAAATGAATAATTAACAATAAATAAACAAATGACGCACCCAAGGCTTATGGTAAGAGGAGGAGAGGTGGAAGATTAAACATTTATAAACGTAATACTAGAACCATGGGTGTCATTCGATTGCAAGTAACTCATAGATGAATAATTAACAATAAATAAACGAATTACGCACCCAAGGCTTATGGTAAGAGGAGGAGAGGTGGAAGTTTAAACATTTATAAACGTAATACTAGAACCATGGGTGTCATTCGATTGCAAGTAACTCGTAGATGAATAATTAACAATAAATAAACGAATTACGCACCCAAGGCTTATGGTAAGAGGAGGAGAGGTGGAAGATTAAACATTTATAAACGTAATACTAGAACCATGGGTGTCATTCGATTGCAAGTAACTCGTAGGTGAATAATTAACAATAAATAAACAAATGACGCACCCAAGGCTTATGGTAAGAGGAGGAGAGGTGGAAGATTAAACATTTATAAACGTAATACTAGAACCATGGGTGTCATTCGATTGCAAGTAACTCGTAGATGAATAATTAGCAATAAATAAACAAATGACGCACCCAAGGCTTATGGTAAGAGGAGGAGAGGTGGAAGATTAAACATTTATAAACGTAATACTAGAACCATGGGTGTCATTTGATTGCAAGTAACTCGTAGATGAATAATTAACAATAAATAAACGAATTACGCACCCAAGGCTTATGGTAAGAGGAGGAGAGGTGGAAGATTAAACATTTATAAACGTAATACTAGAACCATGGGTGTCATTCGATTGCAAGTAACTCGTAGATGAATAATTAACAATAAATAAACAAATGACGCACCCAAGGCTTATGGTAAGAGGAGGAGAGGTGGAAGATTAAACATTTATAAACGTAATACTAGAACCATGGGTGTCATTCGATTGCAAGTAACTCGTAGATGAATAATTAACAATAAATAAACAAATGACGCACCCAAGGCTTATGGTAAGAGGAGGAGAGGTGGAAGTTTAAACATTTATAAACGTAATACTAGAACCATGGGTGTCATTCGATTCCAAGTAACTCGTAGATGAATAATTAACAATAAATAAACGAATTACGCACCCAAGGCTTATGGTAAGAGGAGGAGAGGTGGAAGTTTAAACATTTATAAACGTAATACTAGAACCATGGGTGTCATTCGATTGCAAGTAACTCGTAAATGAATAATTAACAATAAATAAACAAATGACGCACCCAAGGCTTATGGTAAGAGGAGGAGAGGTGGAAGATTAAACATTTATAAACGTAATACTAGAACCATGGGTGTCATTCGATTGCAAGTAACTCGTAGATGAATAATTAACAATAAATAAACGAATTACGCACCCAAGGCTTATGGTAAGAGGAGGAGAGGTGGAAGTTTAAACATTTATAAACGTAATACTAGAACCATGGGTGTCATTCGATTGCAAGTAACTCGTAGATGAATAATTAACAATAAATAAACGAATTACGCACCCAAGGCTTATGGTAAGAGGAGGAGAGGTGGAAGTTTAAACATTTAAAACGTAATACTAGAACCATGGGTGTCATTCGATTGCAAGTAACTCGTAGATGAATAATTAACAATAAATAAACAAATGACACACCCAAGGCTTATGGTAAGAGGAGGAGAGGTGGAAGATTAAACATTTATAAACGTAATACTAGAACCATGGGTGTCATTCGATTGCAAGTAACTCGTAGATGAATAATTAACAATAAATAAACGAATTATGCACCCAAGGCTTATGGTAAGAGGAGGAGAGGTGGAAGTTTAAACATTTATAAACGTAATACTAGAACCATGGGTGTCATTCGATTGCAAGAAACTCGTAGATGAATAATTAACAATAAATAAACAAATGACACACCCAAGGCTTATGGTAAGAGGAGGAGAGGTGGAAGATTAAACATTTATAAACGTAATACTAGAACCATGGGTGTCATTCGATTGCAAGTAACTCGTAGATGAATAATTAACAATAAATAAACGAATTACGCACCCAAGGCTTATGGTAAGAGGAGGAGAGGTGGAAGATTAAACATTTATAAACGTAATACTAGAACCATGGGTGTCATTCGAT
Organism: Uropetala carovei; assembly: GCA_036926305.1. Taxonomy (NCBI): domain Eukaryota; kingdom Metazoa; phylum Arthropoda; class Insecta; order Odonata; family Petaluridae; genus Uropetala; species Uropetala carovei. The sequence goes on from JAXCHB010000115.1 coordinate 1,093,237, forward strand.
TGCAAGTAACTCGTAGGTGAATAATTAACAATAACTATACAAATGACGCACCCAAGGCTTATGGTAAGAGGAGGAGAGGTGGAAGATTAAACATTTATAAACGTAATACTAGAACCATGGGTGTCATTCGATTGCAAGTAACTCATAGATGAATAATTAACAATAAATAAACAAATGACGCACCCAAGGCTTATGGTAAGAGGAGGAGAGGTGGAAGATTAAACATTTATAAACGTAATACTAGAACCATGGGTGTCATTCGATTGCAAGTAACTCGTAGGTGAATAATTAACAATAAATAAACGAATTACGCACCCAAGGCTTATGGTAAGAGGAGGAGAGGTGGAAGTTTAAACATTTATAAACGTAATACTAGAACCATGGGTGTCATTCGATTGCAAGTAACTCGTAGATGAATAATTAACAATAAATAAACGAATTACGCACCCAAGGCTTATGGTAAGAGGAGGAGAGGTGGAAGTTTAAACATTTATAAACGTAATACTAGAACCATGGGTGTCATTCGATTGCAAGTAACTCGTAAATGAATAATTAACAATAAATAAACAAATGACGCACCCAAGGCTTATGGTAAGAGGAGGAGAGGTGGAAGATTAAACATTTATAAACGTAATACTAGAACCATGGGTGTCATTCGATTGCAAGTAACTCGTAGATGAATAATTAACAATAAATAAACGAATTACGCACCCAAGGCTTATGGTAAGAGGAGGAGAGGTGGAAGTTTAAACATTTATAAACGTAATACTAGAACCATGGGTGTCATTCGATTGCAAGTAACTCGTAGATGACTAATTAACAATAAATAAACAAATGACACACCCAAGGCTTATGGTAAGAGGAGGAGAGGTGGAAGATTAAACATTTATAAACGTAATACTAGAACCATGGGTGTCATTCGATTGCAAGTAACTCGTAGATGAATAATTAACAATAAATAAACGAATTACGCACCCAAGGCTTATGGTAAGAGGAGGAGAGGTGGAAGATTAAACATTTATAAACGTAATACTAGAACCATGGGTGTCATTCGATTGCAAGTAACTCGTAGGTGAATAATTAACAATAAATAAACAAATGACGCACCCAAGGCTTATGGTAAGAGGAGGAGAGGTGGAAGATTAAACATTTATAAACGTAATACTAGAACCATGGGTGTCATTCGATTGCAAGTAACTCGTAGATGAATAATTAACAATAGATAAACAAATGACGCACCCAAGGCTTATGGTAAGAGGAGGAGAGGTGGAAGATTAAACATTTATAAACGTAATATTAGAACCATGGGTGTCATTTGATTGCAAGTAACTCGTAGATGAATAATTAACAATAAATAAACGAATTACGCACCCAAGGCTTATGGTAAGAGGAGGAGAGGTGGAAGATTAAACATTTATAAACGTAATACTAGAACCATGGGTGTCATTCGATTGCAAGTAACTCGTAGATGAATAATTAACAATAAATAAACAAATGACGCACCCAAGGCTTATGGTAAGAGGAGGAGAGGTGGAAGATTAAACATTTATAAACGTAATACTAGAACCATGGGTGTCATTCGATTGCAAGTAACTCGTAGATGAATAATTAACAATAAATAAACAAATGACGTACCCAAGGCTTATGGTAAGAGGAGGAGAGGTGGAAGTTTAAACATTTATAAACGTAATACTAGAACCATGGGTGTCATTCGATTCCAAGTAACTCGTAGATGAATAATTAACAATAAATAAACGAATTACGCACTCAAGGCTTATGGTAGGGGAAGAAGAGGAGGAAAGTTAAACATTTATAAACGTAATACTAGAACCATGGGTGTCATTCGATTGCAAGTAACTCGTAGGTGAATAATTAACAATAAATAAACAAATGACGCACCCAAGGCTTATGGTAAGAGGAGGACAGGTGGAAGATTAAACATTTATAAACGTAATACTAGAACCATGGGTGTCATTCGATTGCAAGTAACTCGTAAATGAATAATTAACAATAAATAAACGAATTACGCACTCAAGGCTTATGGTAAGAGGAGGAGAGGTGGAAGATTAAACATTTATAAACGTAATACTAGAACCATGGGTGTCATTCGATTGCAAGTAACTCGTAGATGAATAATTAACAATAAATAAACAAATGACGCACCCAAGGCTTATGATAAGAGGAGGAGAGGTGGAAGATTAAACATTTATGAACGTAATACTAGTACCATGGGTGTCATTCGATTGCAAGTAACTCGTAGATGAATAATTAACAATAAATAAACGAATTACGCACTCAAGGCTTATGGTAGGGTAAGAAGAGGAGGAAATCTAAACATTAATGAACGGGTGTCATTCGATTCCAAGTAACTCGTAGATGAATAATTAACAATAAATAAACGAATTACGCACTCAAGACTTATGGTAGGGGAAGAAGAGGACGAAAGTTAAACATTTATAAACGTAATACTAGAACCATGGGTGTCATTCGATTCCAAGTAACTCGTAGATGAATAATTAACAATAAATAAACAAATGACGCACCCAAGGCTTATGGTAAGAGGAGGAGAGGTGGAAGATTAAACATTTATAAACGTAATACTAGAACCATGGGTGTCATTCGATTGCAAGTAACTCGTAGATGAATAATTAATAATAAATAAACAAATGATGCCCTCAAGATTTATGGGAGGGGGTGGAGAGCAGTAAGGTTAATCATTTAAACGGAATACTAGCACCATGCGTGTCATCCGGTTGCAAATAACTCGAAGATGAATAATTAACAATAAATAAACAAATGACGCACTCTACGCTTATGGTAGGGGGAGGAAAGGAGGAAGGTTAAACATTTAAAAACGCAATACTAGCTCCATGGGTGTCATCTGATTGCAAATGAATCATAGATGAATATAAACAATAAATAAGCAAATGACGCACTCAAGGCTTATGGTAGGGGGAGGAAAGGGGAAGGTTAAACATTAAAAAACGTAACACTGGCACTGTCGGTGTCATTCGATTGCAAATACATAACTCGTAGATGAATAATAAACAATAAATAAGCAAATGACGCATTCTAGGCTTATGGTAGGGGGAGGAGAGGAGGAAGGTTAAACATTTAAAATAGAACTATTGGCACCATGGGTGTAATTCGATTGCAGATAACTCGTAGATGAATAATTAATAATAAATAAACAAATGACGCACCCAAGGCTTATGGTAAGAGGAGGAGAGGGGGAAGGTTAAACATTAAAAAACGTAATACTGGCACCATGAGTGTCATTCGATTGAAAATAACTCGTAGATGAATAATAAATTAACAAATGACGCACTCAACGCTGATGGTAGGGGGGGGGGGGGTTAGCGTAACTTACTAGTTTTTATCGAAAAAATTGAATCATAGCCAATGTTCAATCATAGACAACATGGGCGTCAGTAGAAAATTTTTCAGGGATGGGCAAAACACATAAATGCCTATTAACCACGTGCGGACGCAATTTTTCCCAACCCGGCAAAATTTTACTTAACCGGCCCCCAACTGACCACAAATCCTCACCACTGAATCACTATGAATTATATTATCACAGTGTTGAATATCCTCTTGAAATTAACTCAAATTATATTTTAAATGGCTAATTTATTTCCCTTAAAGCAACTTAGAATCAGATCTCGGAATGAGCCGGAACGCACCGGAACGCCGCTCCGGCTCGTCACACGCGCCGATGATACCGTTCTCTTTCGACAGACACATAGAAATACCGTCCCTTATAAAAAGTGTCCCGTTTCGTAAAAATTTCCGTTCTACAACCAATACAAGCGTTCCGTTTCGTAACATTTTCCATTTGGAGCACTGGTTAAAATCCACTCCGACCTGATTAATACTTTGACACAAATACCCCATCTCCCTACACCCGATCTTTCTTCCCCTCACTTTCCTCTTCCCGTCTACATCTCGGTGATATTCAACCCTTTTGATCAGCGTGCCCCTTGGAAAACTTTGAAGATGTGCACACCCACTTGTATTATCACATAATACGGACAAATCTTACAAATATTACATATTATCTTACGAGAAATGAAAATAATTCCTAGAGGTCGATCTCGCGACATTTTTTGAGATATATTACGCCGTTACCTTCATATATCCCATTTAAACATCCTGCCAAATTTTCGATCCTCTGTTTACGCCATTTAACGAATTGTCCGAATTTCTCTACAGCGTGACACACGGACCAAACAAACAACCAGTCAGAGGACAAACCAATTAATACTGCCTTTTATTATAATTGGAATCTTGCACATGGGCAGACGGACGAATAAGGTGGAAATAGAAGTTTAAAAAATAACACGAAATAAATTCAAAATCTAAGAAATCGGAATTACTAGGTGGTCATAGGATAAGTATGTATGTACTTCGATTTTCAAAGATGCAAACATAAATGAACAGAGAATGATAACTCTCTCTACTAAAATTCGAAACAACAAGGCAAGCTTCATTTATGATGTTCAATAATCATAATAAAATTCGATGTATAATTTGTACATCGAGAAGAATACCTTTAATGGTTTATGTCTCAGATCCGGGGCCATGTTTTGGAAGACTACCTGCTCTTCCATTTCGACCCTCATTAGAGAGGATTAGCGACCCTCACTAGGACTCGATGTAGTCTATCCTCACAGCGGGTGGTGAAATTCCCGATCTATCATTGCAAAATTGCAATACATATGGAAATAAGACGACTGAAAGTTACATCATTGCATTGCGGTGAAAATCCTGATTATTGGCGTTTTTTAAACGAAATTCTACGATACATATTAACGGAATTAGTATTCTTTTCACGATTACAATACTATCTCTATACATACGATATACTACATATATAGGAAAGTAAAAATCAATTCATAATTTCATTACGTTACGTATAACGTTTTTTTTTAGCATTTTGCTATACGAGCATACGAACTTATACATGACGCACTTGGTCGATTCGTGAATGTGAATCTGATTTTCTTTGGGGTTTTGCTTCGACCCCTGGATTCTCCACTGATTTCTTTATGAGAAAGTTTGTACAATGTACATTATACCAATTTTTTCATTTTGTGCAGCAGTGAGCTCTTGGAAATCTGGTCTTAAATTTTGCTATTAAAAACAGTTTTTAATTTCCTTTCATGTTCCTATGTAAGAATCCGCTAGGAACAAAAATTTCTCTTCCATATCATTATTTTCGTCTCAAGCTCAGGGGCAGTCGAATTTACAGCCCTTGTTACGACAAGGGGAAACAAAAGAGAGGGATGGGGGAGGAAGGCGAAGGATGTATGAGGGGTGGGGAAAGAACCCGATGCGGTGGAAATAAGAAAACCCAAGTGCCGCCTTTTATTATCGGTCACCTGGGTAGGTAGAAACTGGAGGCTTGCACTGATACCGACTTTCGTGTTTGCATCTAAACTTTAGCCTCGCCATATTTTTTCGTATTCGACGGATATGAATTTGTTGTCTTTTTTCAACGACAATGAGTTATGACTAACGCAATTTGGGCGAATACGAGACCAACTCATTTGTCGCACCCAGTGAGGTGCCGCCCTAAGGCGGTGTCTTACCTGCTTACCGCCTATAGACGGCCCTGGTGGTATTTACATTTACATTTACATCAATACCCTGCAAGCCGCTAGAAGCGTTTGGCAGGGGGTGTCACCAATTCAAGCCTCAAGCGTTCGTAGTCGATTTTACTTCCCGCAGGTTTTTAAACGTTATTAATGCAGATCAAACGTACACTGCTGGGATGGTGCTCACACGCGCACAGCTTTAGAAAATCCAGTCAGATTGCGGCTATCACAACAGCAACAGTCCTTTTTCATGGGAGGTGGTCCATCAATGCAGATATCTCCTCTGTTATAATGTTCAAAACACAGCATGTACTCTTATTTCAGTTTCACCTTTGCAGTAATCTGGGTAAATTTCTCGTATTCTGTGGATTCCTCGTGGTCCGTAAAGCTTCATAAACTCTGGAGGCAGCCGACGTAACTTTTCCACCGTCATTTTTGCAGCACCTTTTTCGTGAAGGGCGCGTATAGCAGCTCTGACGTTTCGGATCTGCGGTGTGTCGCACACTTTACTCTTCTGTCTCGACTGTGGTGGTGAAGCGGTCCGCGTACTGGATGGTGACGATGTCCGCGATGGAGTAATCTGCCTCCGTTTAGGAAGGAGAACCGCTGACTCTACACCCGTAGACTTCTGCATCTTGAATTCCGAGTGCGTCACTTATATACTGAGTATATATCTCAAGAGGAGGGAGTAGGGAACATTCTGGATAGACTGAACATGGATCTACGTCGAGGTAACTTTTCCACCGTCATTTTTGCAGCACCTTTTTCGTGAAAGGCGCGTATAGCAGCTCCGACGTTTTGGATCTTCTGTCTCGACATTGGTGGTGAGGCGGTCTGCGTACTGGATGGTGACGATGGAGTAATCCGCCTCCGTTTAGGAAGGAGAACCGCTGACTCTACACCCGAAGACTTCTGCATGTTGAAGGCTGAGTGCGCCAATTATATGCCGAGTATATATCTCAAGTGGAGGGGAGTAGGGAACATTCTGGATAGACCGAACATGGATCTGCATCGATCTTTAGGATTTGGTATTTCAGCCAATGAGATAAGGAATGTGCATTTCGCAATGCGCAATTACTTTTACGCAATCGATGGCACGGGTTCAAACAGGAAACGGTTAAGAAAGAGGAGGAGTCTGGAGAAGGACAGTTGAAATCCTTTTTCATGTCGATGAAGGTGCGGCCGGTGAGGTCGGAGAGAAAGCTGCATTTTTCTTCTTCGAACGCGTACAAGGCCGTGGCGTCCTCGATGATCATTTCCAAACATGGAAGCAAGTCGGTGTAGGGAAGGATGCCATTGATAAAGGATGCGGTGTGACATGTCAAGGCATCGTTAATCTTCACCTTCTTGCCTCCAGCGACCCACTTGCTCGGCTTTTGGAAGCTGAACCAAAACACTCATTCACCGTTCACGTCTACGGTCGCCAACTCCCTCACGCTGCGGCTGCCCTCGGGGTCGGAACTCCACACCAGGACTACGACGAGTCTCATCTTGTCGGAGTCTGATTCTCGAATGTTAGGATTTAACCGACGACGAGGCTATTTATCTTGGAGCAGCATCTCTGCGATCGGGGATGACAGCGTCTCCCTTCTCTGGTTCTCTCGAACTCGACGAAGAATAGTTGAGCGACCAGGCAGTCGTTGAGGGGAGGGTCGAGGTGGGAGAATTTGGAAAGGAAATGGTCAAGGGATTTCCCCACGGACTTGTAGAGTGCATAGAGACAACAGAATTCCCCGCAAACGTCCGAATGAAAACTTTGGAGCTGAGAGTGATTTCGAGTGAGAGAGAAAGATTCTAAAAATTTTATTATCGACCGAACAAGAGGTGGATAACCGTACGAATCGAAATATTCTGCACTAAACCCGCTTAAAACGTGACCCGCGACCCAGTGACTCCCCGGTCGAGTAGATGGATGTAAATTTATAATGTAAATTCCCGATGATGGTCTTTTCGGTAACTTATCCGAAGGAAAAACTCCACGAAAGAGCGTTCTCGGGCGATTTACATTTACATTTACATAAATACCCTGCAAGCCGCTAGAAGCGTTTGGCAGGGGGTGTCACAACACCAAGTGAAGTCTAGGTAATTCCTCTGTTGGATTGTCTTATCGCGTCTGGAAAAAAGGATCGGTAGTATTTCTCTGTTCTAGCGGTAATTTCGAGATATTTTCTCCTGCACTGTGATCTAACATTACGTTCACTAACACCGATGGGGACGACTATGCCGCGTACGTCTTCAACGAATTCGGAACTTTCAAATTTTTCAAATAGTTTCCTCTTGTATTCAATTCTTCTACTCTTCAACGTCTGCCATTTCAGATGATCCCGTCCGAGTAAAGTTTCTATATCGAACGTGTTCATCACGAAGGCTTATGAGAAATTGGTGATGACGCTTCGATTTTTATCGATTTCCAAAGAAGAATCATATTCCGCATAAACGATGCACGTTACGGTTCTATCGAGAGCTTTTTCGAATTTTAAAATTGTTTTATGACTTAATATTATTTATTAACATTTAACTGAGTGTAAAACATATCAATTGTAATAATAGGCTTCTGTCAGGTGTACTAGCGTTCCGCTTTCTGCGTCGCTACGCCTGCATGCGAAGTAAAAATATTATGTTCTGAAAGTACAAAATACAACAAACCGCCGATAATTATGTCTGTTTCTTTTTTAAAGATTTTTTTGCATTTGTTCTCTTTTCCTATTGTGAACTTCTGGCAACCCTATTTATATTATAAATTAATTCAGACATTGCATTAATAAATACATTAAAATTACATATGAAATTAAAGATTACGTATTTAGGTACCAAAGAACGGCTGCAATGTGTTTACATTTTTCCAACAGTCCAGCCTTGCAACTGCACATTATCTTCACCAAGCAGATGCTACAATCTTCTAATATCTTCACCTCCCCAGTAATTTGTATCAGAAAAGAGCCGCTACAAACTACTGGGGAGGTGAAGACATTAGAAGATTGTAGCATCTGCTTGGTGAAGATGATGTGCAATTGCAAGGGTGGACTATCTGAAAAATGTAAACACATTGCAGCCCTTCTTTGTTACCTAAATACGTTAGTATTATTTAATTTCATATGTAATTTTAATGTATTTATTAATGCAATGTCTGAATTAATTTATAATATAAATAGGGTTGCCAGAAGTTCACAATAGAAAAAGAGAACAAATGCAAAAAATTATCTGAAAATTTTCAAATGTATGAAATGTTATAATTTGTAAATAGGAGTATTTGTTGTAACTGTATTGTAACTCCTGCCTACGGGAGGCCTTCTGAGGGGTTCCCTCCCATCCCTGGGTAAATACCAGGCAGGGAATGGGAGCTCCCCTCTCAATATGTTACACACATATTCGTGTCATGACGACGTTGCCATTTTAATACTAATTATTTTTATTTTTTTAAATTAAGCTATACTTTTTAGGGAAATTGTAATTTAAGAGTTTGCACGGGAAATTGCAATGTATCCCATTTTAAATGTTAATTTTATTATTCAATTCTAAATCACTTTTGTGTAAAAACGTGGTTTTAGTACGTTGGCACTTAAATGTAATGTTGTTGTATTATGAGGTGCTTCATTTGGTGTATGAGATGTGGACCGCTGCCACCGGGACCTGCTTCCAATTGCAGCATTTTGCTTGATAATAATAATAATAATACCGCTGGTTTGAAGAACTAGTCCCAAAATAGATACAACACCATCCTTCGTCCCTCTGCTGTCCACAAGCACCACAAGTCCAGCTTAAAGAATGCATTCCCCTTCAATAATATTTCTTGAGCCAGGGTTTCCTCCTAAGAAATTCACCGTCTCTCCAAACGAGAGTGATAATTTCCCACTCATTCTCTTCGCAATGAATGATAATGACGAATGATATCAAACACAGAAACACGCAGAAACACACGTTTAACGCCTTTAACTAAGCAAATCTTAATACCAATGCGTCCGCCATATTGCCAAATGACATCACTGATTGCAGCACCTCTGTAGTTGATTTGAGTCTCCAATAGACAATGTAATTTCCTACAACTTTTATTTGAAACAATTTTCCATAGCAGTTAACGTTTAGGAATTATTTATAAAAAATAATCGGTTTTTTCATTTTTCGTCAAATATTTCCTTAAAAACGTCGTAATTGGTCATCTTCGTAAGGACCAAAGTCAGTGGCGGATCCAAGGGGGAGGGGGGGGGGGGGCGATCGCCCCCTCCCATTGCACTCCACTGGGCGCTTTCTTAAAGTCTTTCCGCGAAAAAATCCTCAATTATACGCTGCAGATTAGGTCTGTATAGCAAGAGAAAGAAGGCTTCTGATAGGGGTAGGGATTTTCAAAATATAGGGCAGTTGGCAGGGGCGGATTGGATAGGTGGAGGGGCGATCGCCCCCCCCCCCCCCGTTGAGAAGTTTCTCGATCTTCCCCTGACCAAAGTTCTAGAGAATAATATTTCTTCCAAGTTTTGTTTGAAACAAATTTTCGTAGAATCATCCGTTTCGGAGATATTTTGCTTTTTCTAGTATACAGCGCCACCACCATTTAGCGGTGAAATCTGTAAACATATTCAAAATCTACCTAATTTACGGCACTGAGGACGACTGTATTCTTTTACGATACAAAAGAAAAATTTTCTCATATAATGCTATTCATAATAATTTAAATAACTGTACCCCAAATATGGAGAAAGTCATGTGATGGCCACATCAGATTTAAAAAAAATAAAATCTACGGAATAGGTCGTAACTTTGTGGAACTACATGACCATAGGTAACATTATTTTTTAAAGTAACTTATCTATGCCGTTTATATGAATCGTCGTCTATTAAATTTTATTCATCATTCTTTAATTTCGCAAAGATGTGACGTTTTCATTTCGCGATGCTCATTAGCATCATAAATAAACGTCACTTGCAGCGGTTGACTTCTGGTTATATTCGACGGCTGATGACGAAATAAAATCGACTCCTTCCTCTTTCCCGAACACATCAGTAGCGAGACTATATTATCTCACACTCCTCTGACGCTGCGAGAGGTCGCAACCCTTTTAAGGAGATTATTGTCTCCTTAGACCTCGCGACCCTCGGACATCTTTCTTACGGCGCTATCTGGCAATCGTTCGTCGCGGCAAAACAGAAGTCACTCCGATGAACGCGTCGGAGCCCATCGGTCTTAAAAAAGAGTCGTAGACTACCGTGAGAGGGAAACGCAGGAGTGATGTTCCTAGCCGCGATGGCCTTTCACGGGGCCGTGTTCCTGTATTACGCAGCCGTCAACTACAACGTCGCCGTGGGGTTGCTGCACGCGCACGAGAGACTTGGTCGACCTAAGGACGACCCTATGGTCAACAGAATGATCAGCGGATGTCCCACTTACTTCACTGGATGGAATCTGGTACGCAAATATACGGATCTCCAACTAAGTATTTTTTATATATTTTAACCAGCCACTGACGGTCTTCTATAATGAGTTTAATGACGATAACTTATAAAACTGTGCTGGGCAGGATGCGAAACCGCGATCCTAGTATCGGGAGTAAGAGACGATATTCACCCCTCTACCGAGGCCACCTTGTCTTTACATAAACATAGGTTAACTTTTACCCACTAATATGCGGTCTGGGAGGAACACTTAACTTATTGTGATAAATTACCCCCTTAATTTACTTCGCTAGCCTACATTTTACGCATAAATACGGCGAATATTTAAGTTTTTCTTTCAATTGCCTCAACCCTCATTACAAACGGAAAGAATTCAATTATTACATCTACATCTACATCTACATGATACCCTGCAAATCACCAGACTGGTGGGTGGCAGGGGGTGCAGCACACCAAGCCCTACCTAATAACGTCCCTCGTGGGAATCACTCTCCTGTTATGATCCCGTATGGTCCTTGGGAAAAACGAGCTCTGGTATCGCTCGGTCCTACAGTCGATCTCTCGTATTTTATTCTCGTGATCGTGCCTGCCCATGTACGTAGGTGCCTCTAATATTCCTGAGACCTCCTCTAAGAGAACTTCCGACCTAAATTTCTCCAGAAGCCTTAACCTAGCGCTAATTCTCCGATCCTCTAGCGATATCCAATTCAACTCCTTCAAGAGTGATGTGACGCTTAATTTTTGCTCATATTTTTGCTTAACGAATCTGGCTGCTCTGCGTTGGATTCTTTCTAACTCAAGTATCTGTCCCTTTTCGTACGGATCCCATATGCTGGAAGCGTATTCGACCTGAGATCTGACCAATGATATATAACACGTTTCTCGTACCTGTTCTGTGCTACTTCTTACTATTCTGCCTACGAAGCCCAATTTCTTATTAGCTGCGCCTACGATCCTTCGAATATGCATATTCCACGATAGATCACGACAAATGGTGACTCCTAAATATTTAACGTACTCTGCAGATTGGATATTCAATCTATCAATTCTGTACTCCGAGTTTAAGTCATTGTTCTTACTCTTCCAGAAACTCAATAGGGAACATTTGCTGTGATTAACTTCGATTTTCCAATGTTGACACCATGCTGAAAGGGCGTTTAAATCTTCCTGAAGCGATTTTTGGTCATCCTGACTCGTTATCTCCTTATATAAAACGGTATCATCTGCGAAAAGTCTTATTTTGCAGCGAACTACCGAGCAGATATCGTTTATATATATCAGGAATAGCAGTGGGCCAATAACACTTCCCTGTGGAACACCTGATGCGACTTTTACCGGGTATGAAGATTTACCATCAATAACAACTATCTGTTTTCTGTCGGAGAGGAAGTCTTTTACCCAACTCACGATATTAGGGTTTATGCCGTACTTTCCTAGTTTTCCCATTAATTTATTATGGGGTACTTTATCAAACGCTTTTTTAAAGTCAATGAAAATGGAATCAACATGAGTGTCTTTCTCTCCGCATTGTAACAAATCGTTTACGAACAGGGCGAGCTGCGTTTCGCATGACCTAACTTTCCGAAACCCGTGTTGGTTTTTGCTTAGCGAACAACGACCATCTAAATAACGCAGAACAGAGCTAACGATTATATGTTCTAGAATCTTACACGATAATGACGTCAAGGAAATCGGTCTATAATTTTCGGGGTTCTCTTTATCACCGCCTTTGTGGATGGGCGTTACGTATGCTAGCTTCCAGTCTTTTGGAACGGTACCATGTGCAACGGATTTTTCGAATATTATTTTCAAGTAAGGTGCGATTACCGAGGCTAGCTCTTTCAACACACGCGCGGGTATGCCTTCCGGCCCGGGAGACTTATTTTGCTTAATCGACTCTAGCTGGTGCGCGATACCTGTTTCGGAGAATATCAAATCTTCCATCGAATTTCCCTTATCATTCGAATCTGGTTCCTCAAACTCGTTGCTCACCGAAGTAAACGCTTTCTGAAAGTGTTCATTTAACAAGTTTGTTTTTTCCGCGCTATCGTGTACTACATCACCTGCCACCGTTCTCAATGACGCTATGGTGGGACCTCTACCATGAACCTCCCTAACGTACGACCAAATTGCTTTCGGATTTTCTTTCAAATTATTATGCAAAACTTTCTTTTTATAATCATTAAATGCTTCTCGCATTGTTACTCTAGCTCTTGAGCGCGCCTCTCTGTATTGATGCCGTATCATTGACCTCTGTTCCTCTGTGACTTTTGAAGAATTACTATTTAAGCAGGCGTGAAGTTTTCTTTGCCGTCTAAGAGCGCATCTAACTTTCTGGTTGTACCATCTTGGTTCCGCACCATTACGTTTAACTTTATGTGGAAGGAATTTATCCGTACCCTCTCGCATCATATCCCTGAACACGCACCATAATTCCTCTGTACTAGCGTCGATAGATGCCTCGCAGAAATTAGGGAATTGTGTCTGTAAAAAAGACATAAATTTCCAGAAATCGCCTTTGGCGTACATATATACGCGTCTTCTAGCCTTAACCTGTTTCTCCACTTTTAGCTTAAATTCTACGTACACAGCATTATGATCGCTTATTCCTTCCTCTATGGAAAGCTTGTTCATACGCTCGGGGTAATTCGTTACGAGTAAATCTAATATATTGTTCGATCTCGTGGGACATCTTACTAGCTGACACAACGAGTGTTTAACGAAGGTTTCTATAAGTGCTTCGCATGATTCACGCTCTCTACCACCGGGATCAAAGCCATTATGATTCCAGTCTACTGAAGGTAAGTTGAAATCTCCTCCTATTATAATAGCCCTCTCTTTATTTTTCGATATTAGCGTTGCTACTTGTTTCTCGAGATTATGAATAATTTCTAAACTTGCATTGGGAGGCCTATAAAATGCACATATATTTGCTATAGTGTAATCGCTTCCTCTAACTCCACACCAAACACTTTCTATTTCGGCGTCATTAATCGGTAGTGGAAAACTTTCTTATGCCTTGCTGACTGCTGTAAATACTCCACCTCCCGTCCGGATACTACGGTACTTTCTAAAAATTCTATAGTCTTGAGGGAATACCTCCTGACTTGCAATCTCGTCAGTGAGCCAACTCTCTATGCGAATCGTTCTTCCGCAATAGCGATTTAGTTTCTGGTGTTCTATATTTTTACTTCGTCATACGAAGTATCGAGAAAGTATTGTTATCGTGAAAAAATTCGACTTCGAGATTTTTACGGAAATATACGTTTTAGGTGTCACTGAATCCGAAAAAGTGGTTTTAGCAATGCCGTCTGTCTGGCTATTACTGGCACTGGAGCCTAGACGGTAGAGCGAAAATGAAAGAAATCTCGTACTTTGGCATTTTATCATACTGAGCGAAGTATACATAGAAATGGTTGACATTGCTCAATAATTAAGAGTAGTTTATTCTACGCATTTTTAACAACAATCCGATTTTATCAAAACGACTCTAACGATTTTGATCAAATTTCGTACAGTTACTTGAGTTTACGTCTTCAATAATACTACGTATTTTATTTTTCTCGATGAATGAATATAAGGCTAGTTTATTCTTGGGCAACTTTAATTTGAAAAATTCGAAAGCTCCGAATTCGTTGAAGACGTACGCGGAATAGTCGTCCCCATCGATGTTAGTGAACGTAATGTTAGATCAGAGTGCAGGAGAAAATATGTCGAAACAATCGCAAGAACAGAGAAACACTACAGATCCTTTTTCCCAGACGCGATAAGACAATCAAACATAGGAATTAGTTAGAGTTCACTTGGTGTTGTTACACCCCCTGCCAAACGCTCTGGCGGCTGGCAGGGTATTGATGTAAATTTAAACAAAAACTGGATTTTCTAAAGACAGGCTCATACGATTTTCATTTTCTTAAGATAACTAACGACGCATTAGTAGCCATATATGAGAAAGTTTGTACAATGTTGTACCGACTTTTTTAATTTGAACTTCTCACTTAGCTAACTGCCGGTTTTAATAAAATCACATAAATGATTTTTTAAACACACTCGTCGCCGCTAATATCTGACTACAGTTTGAAAATGCATCATATCAATTTACATTTTTTCGTTGAATCATGGCGCTTCTGTAACATTTTGATTTTTTAAATTATGGAATGTAGAGGGCTCAAGTAAATAACGCTTGGAATAGGTACATTTATACTTTCTCCATACGTAGTAATGGGAAAGAATTGTGATCACGAAAAAAATCGACTTCGATATTTCAACCGAAATACACGTTTTGAAGACCCTAGAACACGTTTAGACTATTTTCGGATTGATGTCTGTGTGTTGATGGATGTATGTGATTGTGGGCGCTCTAACTCAAACAGTACTTGCCATACCGTTACCAAATTTCATATATAACACTTTAACATGAGCACAAACTACTGATTAGTTTTTGGACAATAACTGTTAAACGGAAGTCGAGGTTTATTCGAAACACTATTCTGTTTTTGCGATATTTCTCCGATAATACGTCATTATTGTATACATTTAGAATTACAAAAAATGTAGAAAATATAATTTCATACATCTTTTATTTCAAACAATTTTCCATAGCAGTTATTGTTTACGAATTATTTATAAATAATCGGTTTTTTTGGTTTCCATCAAATAGTATCTCTTTAAAAACGTCGTAATTGTTCATCTTCGTAAGGACCAAAGTTGTAGAGAATAATATTTTTTCCAAGTTTTGTTTGAAACAAATTTTCGTAAAACCATCCATTTCGGAGATATATAACTTATTGGTAATTTCCAGTATACAGCGCCACCACCATGTAGCGGTGAATTCCGTAAACATATTCAAACTATACGTAATTTACGGCAATAAGGAAGACTGTATTCTTCTACCAAACGAAATAATAATTTTGTCTTATAATGCTATTAATAATAATTTAAATATCTATACCCCAAATATGGAGAAAGTCGTGTTGACCACAGCAGATTTTTATAAAACTGTCCGCGTAACTCGTGGTAACTCGCGTGATATGTACACACCATACATCATCGATGCAAGATTTTATGTATGCATGCATAGTTCGGATAGTTGTCCATTTCATTATCTTAGGTCAGCTGGTGATCTATTAAACTTTTCATGACAATTGACAGCGGACGCATTCATATTACTAGTTGTTATGTGCTTGCATTCTGCAAGCATTTTCAAATTTTAGCATTTTTACAAATTCAAATTACTCCCAAGCGATGTTGTACATAATCATATAACCATGTCAAATTTGGAGTTTGTTGCTCATTTAGAAGTGCCTTATAATTATAATCCTGGTATGGGGCAATAATGGAGCAAAACAGCTCCTAACATTATGAATTTTTACCCTCTCAGATTTTTTCCATCTGTTGTAACTAAAAACCCATAATTCTGCCAAATTTCAAGTTTGTATCTCATTAAGAAGTGCCTTATAATTATCACACTCGTATGGGGCCGAAAAAGGGCAAAACCACACATTAAAAATAGGAATTTTTGCAATTTTACAATTTTATCTTAGTTTGCCATGAAAATTCTATAATCGTGCCAAATTTCAAGTCTCTAGGTCCGATGCAGCTGCTTCGCATTTTTTGTTCTCGCATGGGGCCGAAAAGGGGCAAAACCGCCCTTTAAAAATGAGAATTTTTGTAATTTTATCTTAGGTTGCAATGAAATTTCTATAACCGTGCCAAATATCAAGTCTCTGGGTCCTATGCAGTTGCATCGCCTTTTTTGTTCTCGAATGGGGCAATAATGGGGCAAAACAGCCCCAAAATGAGGATTATATCAATATCGGATTTCCATCATTAGGAGTAGTTTAACATTAACAGCATTAAAATATAAGCCTCTGATTCCCATTAAAAGCTTACCCATATGAAAGGATAGAGCTTGTTACCAAGGAAACCTATTGTAAGACCCAGAAAAATTACTACTTTTTTGAGATAAAAACTATAAATTTACGTTAATTCTACTCGGATTTGCATTCCGTCTTCAAAAATAAGAAACTACAATTTATATCCTATCCGACAGTTTAAATGTCGAGTTCGTATCTTGACGGGAAGTAATTTTAAAATGCAAATATAAAAACCTCTACACCAATTTACATGTTTTCTTATGGGCAAAAAATGGCTCAAAAAGGGGCCAAAATAGCCCTTCAAAATAGTAATTTCGACAGTTTCGGATTTTTTCCTTTGGTTGTGACCAAAAACCTATAATCCTACCAAATTTCAAGTTTCTGGCACATCTGGAAGTGCCTCATAATTTTGTATCCTCATATATATATATATATATAATACTAGTTGTTATGTGCTTGCATTCTGCAAGCATTTTCAAATTTTAGCATTTTTACAAATTCAAATTATTCCCAAGCGATGTTGTACATAATGATATAACCATGTCAAATTTGGAGTTTCTTGCTCATTTAGAAGTGCCTTATAATTTTAATCCTCGTATGGAGCAATAATGGAGCAAAACAGCCCCTAACATTAAGAATTATTACAGTCTCAGATTTTTTCCAACTGTCGTAACTAAAAACCCATAATTCTGCCAAATTTCAAGTTTGTATCTCATTAAGAAGTGCCTTATAATTATCACACTCGTATGGGGCCGAAAAAGGACAAAACCAAACATTAAAAATAGGAATTTTTGCAATTTTACAATTTTATCTTAGTTTGCCATGAAAATTCTATAATCGTGCCAAATTTCAAGTCTCTAGGTCCGATGCAGCTGCTTCGCATTTTTTGTTCTCGCATGGGGCCGAAAAGCGGCAAAGCCGCCCTTTAAAAATGAGAATTTTTGTAATTTTATCTTAGGTTGCAATGAAATTTCTATAACCGTGCCAAATATCAAGTCTCTGGGTCCTATGCAGTTGCATCGCCTTTTTTGTTCTCGAATGGGGCAATAATGGGGCAAAACAGTCCCAAAAATGAGGATTATATCAATATCGGATTTCCTTCATTAGGTGTAGTTTAACATTAACAGCATTAAAATATAAGCCTCTGATTCCCATTAAAAGCTTACCCATATGAAAGGATAGAGCTTGTTACCAAGGAAACCTATTGTTAGACCCAGAAAAATTAGCAATTTTTTGCGATAAAAACTACAAAATTACGCTAATTCTACTCGGATTTGCATTCCGTCTTCAAAAATAGGAAACTACAATTTATATCCTATCCGACAGTTTAAGTCTCGAGTTTGTATCTTGACTGGAAGTAATTTTAAAATGCAAATATAAAAACCTCTACACCAATTTACATGTTTTCTTATGGGCAAAAAATGGGGCAAAAAGGGGCCAAAATAGCCCTTCAAAATAGTAATTTCGACAGTTTCGGATTTTTTCCTTCGGTTGTGACCAAAAACCTATAATCCTACCAAATTTCAAGTTTCTGGCACATCTGGAAGTACCTCATAATTTTGTATCCTCCTATATATATGATATATCATGTGTAAGAAGCATCTATATATTATAGATATCATGTGTAAGAAGCATCTATATATTATAGATACGGGGATTTTTCTACTGAATTATGCTTCGAGGTTCAGTATTTGAAAACGATAAGTAATAGACAGTGGTGATAACGAGCGGCATCTATTGTGTGAATGTGTTTATGTTTGCATGGCACACCGTAGTGACGGAGAAACAACGTTGGCAACACACGGAATCATTCTAGATTTATCCCCTAAAATTCATTTTCGGTGTGAAAAATGTATATGTATCTAATACTTCGTTTATTAAATTGTTATTGGCCCGAAGCTCTTACGTAGACAAACAATTTCGCGGAGCCCACTTTAAACAAAGCTGTTCATTTTTACATATGAGTATCACAAGGTTTTTATTACCTTATTTGTTGGTACTGCATAATTATCAATTTATTAAAAGAAAGCACTGTCATCATAACCTATCCATATCTTCCAATAGTCCATTTATCTCTTTAATAATGCACTCATTTTGGCAATAGCCAGTCTGGTATCATCGTTGACTACCGTACAAATCAGATAACATTAAAAATCTCTAAATAGAACTTATGACATAGTATTGGCTTATAATTTCATAAAATACATATACATTGCTTAATTTTCATCTTCGTATTATAGCGGGATCTTTCAGTAGTTGCCGGAAGCAGAACAATAAAAATGTAGAATGAAAAATAAGAGGGTCAATCTCGAATAAACAATTTGAATATGAAACAGTTTAAAATCTTAGATTTTTTTAGCGGAAATCCGCGAATAATTTTCCTATTACATTCTCCATACGTAGTAATGGGAAAGTATTGTATTCATGAAAAAAATCGACTTCGAGATTTCAACGGAAATACACGTCTTGAGGTCCCTAGAACACGTTTAGACTATTTTCAGAATGATGTCTGTGTGTGTGTGTGTATGTTAGTGTGGGCGCTGTAACTCAAAACGTACGTGCCATTTCGTTACCAAACTTCATATATAACACTTGAACATGAGCACAAAGAACTGATTAGTTTTTGGACAATAACGGTTAAACGGAAGTCAAGGTTTATTGGAAACCTGGTTTGGTTTTTGCGATATTTCTCCGTTAAAACATCATTATTGTATATACAATTCTATTAAAATATTATAGAGAATATAATTTCCTACAACTTTCATTCGGAACAATTTTCCATAGCAGTTATTGTCTAGGAATTATTTATGAATAATCTGTTTTTTCGGTTTCCGTCAAATATCTCCTTAAAAACGTCGTAATTGGTAATCTTCGTGAGGATCAAATTTGTAGAGAATAATATTTCTTCCAGTTTTTGTTTGAAACAAATTTTCGTAGAACCATCCATTTCGGAGATCTTTTTCTTTTTCGTAATTTCCAGTATACAGCGCTACCACCATTTAGCGGTGAATTCTGTAAACATATTCAAACTATACGTAATTTACGGCAATAAGGGCGACTGTATTCTTTTACGATACGAAATGATAATTTTGCTTCATAATGCTATTCATAATATTTTAAACACCAAATATGGAGAAAGTCATGTGTTGGCCATATCAGATTTTTTTACTTTCTCCTTACGTAGTAATGGGTATTGTATTCATGAAAAAAATCGACTTCGAGATTTGAACGGAAATAAATATTTTGAGGTCCCTAGAACACGTTTAGACTTTTCGGAATTATGTCTGTGTATATGTTAGTGTGAGCGCTCTAACTCAAAAAGTACGTGCCATATCGTTACCAAACTTCATATATAACACTTTAACGTTAGCATAAAGAACTGATTAGTTTTTCGACAATAACGGATAAGCGAAAGTCGAGGTTTATTCGCAACCCGATTCGGTTTTTGCGATATTTCTCCTTTAAAACCTTATTATTGTATATACAATTCTATACAAAGGTTATAGAGAATGTAATTTCCTACAACTTTCATTTGAAACAATTTTCTATAGGAGTTATTGTTTAGGAGTTATTGGGAAGGGAGGGTTGTTACTGATAGGTAGCTCTAATGTCCGGCGTGTGATGGCGTCTTTGCTATCAAGGGCCCGCCGGTAGGGAGTGGTGGAGCGGGTGTTCTCCAGGTGTATACCAGGAGGTACGGTGCCCCAGGTGACGAAGGTGGTTCGGGAAGAGGTCGTCGGCACGGGCTGCTCTAGTCTGCGAGTGGTGGCGCATGTTGGCACCAATGACGCCTCGAAGCGCGGCTCCGAGGAGATTTTGAGTTCCTTTAGGGACTTAAACTCCGAGGTCGGTCGTGTCCGAGAGGAGTCTGGGGTTGATGTGCGTTTAACCATCTGCAGCATTGTCCCGCGGATTGACTGTGGCTCTGAGGTTTGGAGTAGGGTGGAGGCGCTAAACCGAAGGCTATTGTCTTTCTGTAGGGGCATGGGAGTGGATTTCGTTGACCTTCGTCCGATTCTCGGATCGTGCGGGGCACCTCTAAATGGCTCGGGGGTTCATTACACGCCCTAGGCATCCCAGGGTGTAGCGCGTAGGATCCTTGAGCATAGTAGGACTTTTTTAGGCTAGAGAGCAGGGTAGAGTGTAGGCGTCTTAGGGGAATGGGTGTAATTGAGAGGGTAATAGAGAACAATATTACGAGAAATCCGGCCAATACCGCAAATAAATTAGAGTTACCGAGCGATGAAGGCGCTGACATCCGTGATGTCAATAGTGTTAACGTTTGGGATTTCGATAAAAATGGTGAAATAGAACGCGAACAGAAAGAAAATGCTATATCAACCAATTGGCGGAATAATAGTATGAAGAACGCATGTAGATGTATTCCTAGAACGATTACGAATGGTAAGGCTGAGGTTTATATGAGAAGCGACAGTGAGAAATTAAATGTCGTCGTATTGAACTGCCGCAGCATCCGTAAGAAAATTGCCGATTTTGAGCATATTATTCGTAGTCTAGAAGCCGATGTCGTGATCGGTACAGAGAGTTGGCTCACTGACGAGATTGCAAGTCAGGAGGTATTCTCTCAAGACTATAGAATTTTTAGAAAGTACCGTAGTATCCGGACGGGAGGTGGAGTATTTATAGCAGTCAGCAAGGCATACGAAAGTTTTCCACTACCGATTAATGACGCCGAAATAGAAAGTGTTTGGTGTGGAGTTAGAGGAAGCGATTACACTATAGCAAATATATGCGCATTTTATAGGCCTCCCAATGCAAGTTTAGAAATTATTCATAATCTCGAGAAACAAGTAGCAACGCTAATATCGAAAAATAAAGAGAGGGCCATTATAATAGGAGGAGATTTCAACTTACCTTCAGTAGACTGGAATCATAATTGCTTTGATCCCGGTGGTAGAGAGCGTGAATCATGCGAAGCACTTATAGAAACCTTCGTTAAACACTCGTTGTGTCAGCTAGTAAGATGTCCCACGAGATCGAACAATATATTAGATTTACTCGTAACGAATTACCCCGAGCGTATGAACAAGCTTTCCATAGAGGAAGGAATAAGCGATCATAATGCTGTGTACGTAGAATTTAAGCTAAAAGTGGAGAAACAGGTTAAGGCTAGAAGACGCGTATATATGTACGCCAAAGGCGATTTCTCGAAATTTAGGTCTTTTTTACAGACA
The DNA here is from genome assembly GCA_036926305.1 of Uropetala carovei. Taxonomy (NCBI): domain Eukaryota; kingdom Metazoa; phylum Arthropoda; class Insecta; order Odonata; family Petaluridae; genus Uropetala; species Uropetala carovei. The sequence continues at coordinate 1,115,293 of JAXCHB010000115.1, forward strand.
CAATACCCTAATTTCTGCGGGGCATCTATAGACGCTAGTACAGAGGCATTATGGTGCGTGTTCAGGGATATGATGCGAGAGGGTACGGATAAATTCCTTCCACATAAAGTTAAACGTAATGGTGCGGAACCAAGATGGTACAACCAGAAAGTTAGATGCGCTCTTAGACGGCAAAGAAAACTTCACGCCTGCTTAAATAGTAATTCTTCAAAAGTCACAGAGGAACAGAGGTCAATGATACGGCATCAATACAGAGAGGCGCGGTCAAGAGCTAGAGTAACAATGCGAGAAGCATTTAATGATTACAAAAAGACAGTTCTGCATAGTAATTTGATAGAAAATCCGAAAGCAATTTGGTCGTACGTTAGAGAGGTTCATGGTAGAGGCCCCACCATAGCGTCATTGAGAACGGAGGCAGGTGGTGTAGTATATGATAGCGCGGAAAAAGCGAACTTGTTAAATGAACACTTTCAGAAAGCGTTTACTTCAGTGAGCAACGAATTTGAGGAACCAGATTCGAATGATAAGGGAAATTCGATGGAAGATTTGATATTCTCCGAAACAGGTATCGCGCACCAGCTAGAGTCGATTAAGCAAAATAAGTCTCCCGGGCCGGAAGGCATACCCGCGCGTGTGTTGAAAGAGCTAGCCTCGGTAATCGCACCTTACTTGAAAATAATATTCGAAAAATCCGTTGCACATGGTACCGTTCCAAAAGACTGGAAGCTAGCATACGTAACGCCCATCCACAAAGGCGGTGATAAAGAGAACCCCGAAAATTATAGACCGATTTCCTTGACGTCATTATCGTGTAAGATTCTAGAACATATAATCGTTAGCTCTGTTCTGCGTTATTTAGATGGTCGTTGTTCGCTAAGCAAAAACCAACACGGGTTTCGGAAAGGTAGGTCATGCGAAACGCAGCCCGCCCTGTTCGTAAACGATTTGTTACAATGCGGAGAGAAAAACACTCATGTTGATTCCATTTTCATTGACTTTAAAAAAGCGTTTGATAAAGTACCCCATAATAAATTAATGGGAAAATTAGGAAAGTACGGCATAAACCCTAATATCGTGAGTTGGGTAAAAGACTTCCTCTCAGACAGAAAACAGATTGTAGTTATTGATGGTAAATCTTCATACCCGGTAAAAGTCGCATCAGGCGTTCCAAAGGGAAGTGTCATAGGCCCACTACTATTCCTGATATATATAAACGATATCTGCTCGGTAGTTCACTGCAAAATAAGACTTTTCGCAGACGACACCGTTTTATATAATGAGATAACGAGTCAGGATGACCAAAAATCGCTCCAGGAAGATTTAAACGCCCTTTCAGCATGGTGTCAAGATTGGAAAATCGAAGTTAATCACAGCAAATGTTCCCTATTGAGTTTCTGGAAGAGTAAGAACAATGAATTAGACTCGGAGTACAGAATTGATAGATTGAATATCCAATCTGCAGAGTACGTTAAATATTTAGGAGTCACCATTTGTCGTGATCTATCGTGGAATATGCATATTCGAAGGATCGTAGGCGCAGCTAATAAGAAATTGGGCTTCGTAGGCAGAATAGTAAGAAGTAGCACAGAACAGGTACGAGAAACGTGTTATTTATCATTGGTCAGATCTCAGGTCGAATACGCTTCCAGCATATGGGATCCGTACGAAAAGGGACAAATACTTGAGTTAGAAAGAATCCAACGCAGAGCAGCCAGATTCGTAAAGCAAACACATGAGCAAAAATTAACGTCACATCACTCTTGAAGGAGTTGAATTGGATATCGCTAGAGGATCGCAGAATTAGCGCTAGGTTAAGGCTTCTGGAGAAATTTAAGTCGGAAGTTCTCTTAGAGGAGGTCTCAGGAATATTAGAGGCACCTACGTACATGGGCAGGCACGATCACGAGAATAAAATACGAGAGATCGACTGTAGGACCGAGCGATACCAGAGCTCGTTTTTTCCAAGGACCATACGGGATCATAACAGGAGAGTGATTCCCACGAGGGACGTTATTAGGTAGGTTTTGGTGTGCTGCACCCCCTTGCAGGGTATCATGTAGATGTAGATGTAGATGTATAAATAACCGGTTTTTCGGTTTCCGTTAAATATCTCCTTAAAAACATCGTTATTGGTAATCTTCGTAAGGACCAAAGTTGTAGAGAATAATATTTTTTCCAAGTTTTGTTTGAAACTAATTTTCGTAGAACCATTCATTTCGGATATATTTCGCTTTATCTTAATACCAGTATACAGCGCCAACACCATGTAGCGGAGAATTCTGTAAACATTCAAAATATACGTAATTTACGGCAACAAGGACGATGGTATTCTTTTACGATACGAAATAATAATTTTGCCTTATAATGCTATTGATAATAATTTTAATATATGGAGAATATGGAGAAAGTCATGTGTTGGCCACATCAGATTTTTTCTATTTATAATACCTCTTCATACCATTATGACAAAAAGATGCCATTGTTTACTTTGGAAGCATAAACTAATTCCATGATACGGCGAAATTCGAAAAGACAGAACTGAGAATCTTATCGATCATTATTTCTAACTAAACGTGACACCATTTTCTTCTTAAAAAATTCTGATGTGGCCAACACATGACATTCTCCATATCTGGGATATAGATATTTAAATTATTATGAATAGCATTATGAGACAAAATGATTATTTCGTATTGTAAAAGAATACGGTCTTCCTTAATGCCGTAAATTACGTATATTTTGTATATCTTTACAGAATTCACCGCTACATGGTGTTGGCGCTGTATACTGGAAATTACGAAAAAAGTTGTACATCTCCGAACAGGATGGTTCTACGAAAATTTTCTTCACACAAAACTTTGAAGATATATTATTCTCTACAACTTTGGACCTCACGAAGATTACCAATAAAGACGTTTTTAAGGATATATTTGACGGCAACCGAAAACACCGATTATTTATAAATAATTCCTAAAAGTAACTGCTATGGAAAATTATTCCAAATGAAAGTTGTAGGAAATTACATTCTCTAAAACATTTGTAAAGAACTGTATATAAAATAATGATATTTTAACGGAGAAATATCGCAAAACCGAATCGGGTTTCGAATAAACCTCGACTTCCGGTTAAACGTTATTGCCCAAAAACTAATCAGTTCTTTGTGCTCATGCTAAAGTGTTACATATGAAATTTGGTAACGATATAGCAAGTTCTTTTTGAGTTAGAGCGCCCACAAACACATACATCCACACACACACACATCATTCCGAAAATAGTATAAACGTGTATCTCCGTTGAAATGCCGCAGTTGATTTTTCTCGTGATCACAATACTTTCCCTATACTACGTATGGAGAAAGTAAAGTGTTTATACAGTAAAACCTGTAAAAGGCGGATTCAGTAATAGGCGTAAACCTGCCAAAACCGGAAATCGAAAATAACACCCTACTAGTAGACACCGGTTTTACTTTTTCTAGACGTAGTATAGGGAAAGTATTGTGATCACGAAAGAAATCTCCTTCGAGATTTCAACTGAAATACACGTTTTCAGGCCCATAGAACACCTATAGACTATTTTCGGAGTGATGTCTGTGTGGATGGATGTATGCGATTGTGTGCGCTCTAACTCAAAAACTGTTTGTCATGTTAATACCGAATTTCATATATAACACTTTAGCATGAGCACAAAGAACTGATTAGTTTTTGGAAAACACCGGTTTACCGGAAGTCGAGGTTTATTCGAAACCCGATTCGGTTTTTACGATATTTCTCCGATAATACTTCATTATTGTATGCATTGAGAATTACAAAAGATGTAAAAAATGTAATTTCCTACATCTTTTATTTCAAGCAATTTTCCATAGCAGTTACTGTTTAGGAATTATTTATAAATAATGGGTTTTTCGGTTTCCGTCAAAAATCTCCTTAAAAACGACTTTATTGGTCATCTTCGTGAGGACCAAATTTGTACAGAATAATATTTCTTCCAAGTTTTTTTCGAAACAAATTTTTGGTAGAACCATCCATTTCAGAGATATTTTTCTTTTTCTTAAGTTCAAGTATACAGCTCCACCATCATGTAGCGGTGAATTCTGTAAACCTATTCAAAATAGAATTTAGGCAATAAGGACGACTGTATTCTTTTAAGATAGGAAATAAAAATTTTGCCTCATAATGCTATTCATAATAATTTAAATATCTATACCCCAAACATGGAGAATGTCATGTGTTGGCCACATCAGATTTTTTTGTGAAGTGGAACCCATTATGACTTCAGTAAACCATTTATGGTGTTCTCTTATTGCCTTTGGCCATAAGTCCTTAATATCAAATTCCACGGAAATCCATGCAGTAGAAGCAGGGCCGCGCCTATAGGGTGCAAGATATCTCTGTGACGTCCCTTACGTATGTACTAGCGAAATTTAGTGGTATGATCAAATACGACTCTTTTTCACAGATAGAGTGTGGAGACATGCTGATGTATTTCTGTCGATGTATCCCATAACGAAATGATTGAAGAAATTAGTTGCATAGTTACCAATTTAAAAAAGCGTTTGACAAAGTACCCCATAATAAATTAATAGGAAAACTAGGAAAGTACGGCATAAACCCTAATATCGTGAGTTGGGTAAAAGACTTCCTCTCAGACAGAAAACAGATAGTAGTTATTGATGGGAAATCTTCATATCCGGTAAAAGTCGCATCAGGTGTTCCACAGGGAAGTGTCATAGGCCCACTACTATTCCTGATATATATAAACGATATCTGCTCGGTAGTTCGCTGCAAAATAAGACTTTTCGCAGACGACACCGTTTTATATAATGAGATAACGAGTCAGGATGACCAAAAATCGCTCCAGGAAGATTTAAACGCCCTTTCAGCATGGTGTCAAGATTGGAAAATCGAAGTTAATCACAGCAAATGTTCCCTATTGAGTTTCTGGAAGAGTAAGAACAATGAATTAGACTCGGAGTACAGAATTGATAGATTGAATATCCAATCTGCAGAGTACGTTAAATATTTAGGAGTCACCATTTGTCGTGATCTATCGTGGAATATGCATATTCGAAGGATCGTAGGTGCAGCTAATAAGAAATTGGGCTTCGTAGGCAGAATAGTAAGAAGTAGCACAGAACAGGTACGAGAAACGTGTTACTTATCATTGGTCAGATCTCAGGTCGAATACGCTTCCAGCATATGGGATCCGTACGAAAAGGGACAAATACTTGAGTTAGAAAGAATCCAACGCAGAGCAGCCAGATTCGTTAAGCAAAAATATGAGCAAAAATTAAGCGTCACATCACTCTTGAAGGAGTTGAATTGGATATCGCTAGAGGATCGCAGAATTAGCGCTAGGTTAAGGTTTCTGGAGAAATTTAAGTCGGAAGTTCTCTTAGAGGAGGTCTCAGGAATATTAGAGGCACCTACGTACATGGGCAGGCACGATCACGAGAATAAAATACGAGAGATCGACTGTAGGACCGAGCGATATCAGAGCTCGTTTTTCCCAAGGACCATACGGGATCATAACAGGAGAGTGATTCCCACGAGGGACGTTATTAGGTAGGTTTTGGTGTGCCGCACCCCCTGCCACCCACCAGTCTGGTGATTTGCAGGGTATCATGTAGATGTAGATGTAGATGAATATAAACATATCATTTAATATCTTCTTGAAGGAAAATTATAGAACTCGCCGCACATAGGACTATATTTCAATACTCTGTCCCATTATCTTAATGAACAATCAAAATTTCCTAATTTTTTGTCCATTAACAAGCCAAATTAGATTTGATATTTATTTTGACAATAAGAAAACCAAACTTCAATTATTTATGCATTCCTACGTCAAAGTCCCGACTTCGTGTTTTCTTTTTAAGATATTTTAAAATCCAATGAACAAGTAGTTGCCAATAATTCTCATTATTGGGTGAAATTGTTTCGGTAACTGAATTAGTTACTATGTATTTAGAAATGAATATGAACGTTACATCTATATCTACATAATACACTGCAAAGTACCAGACTTGTGGGTGGAAGGGGGTGCAGCACAGCAAAACCTACATAATAATGTCCCTCGTGGGGATCACTCTCCTGTTATGATCCCGTATGGTCCTTGAGAAAAACGAGCCCTGATATCGCTCGGTCCTACAGTCGATCTCTCGCATTTTATCCTCGTAATCCTGCCTGTCCATGTACGTAGGTGCCTCTAATATTACTGAGACCTCCTCTACATCTACATCTACATGATACCCTGCAAATCACCAGATTGGTGGGTGGCAGGGGTGCAGCACACCAAGACCTACCTAATAACGTCCCTCGTGGGAATCGCTCTCCTATTATGATCCCGTAACTCCGATATCGCTCGGTCCTACAGTCGATCTCTCGTATTTTATTCTCGTGATCGTGCCTGCCCATGTACGTAGGTGCCTCTAATATTCCTGAGACCTCCTCTAAGAGAACTTCCGACTTAAATTTCTCCAGAAGCCTTAACCTAGCGCTAATTCTGCGATCCTCTAGCGATATCCAATTCAACTCCTTCAAGAGTGATGTGACGCTTAATTTTTGCTCATGTGTTTGCTTTACGAATCTGGCTGCTCTGCGTTGGATTCTTTCTAACTCAAGTATTTGTCCCTTTTCGTACGGATCCCATATGCTGGAAGCGTATTCGACCTGAGATCTGACCAATGATAAATAACACGTTTCTCGTACCTTTTCTGTACTACCTGTTACTATTCTGCCTACGAAGCCCAGTTTCTTATTGGCTGTGTAGGTGGGAGATCCTGAAGAAGTAGGGAAAGCTAGTTTTTGGGAAAGCTATACCAAGCCGATTCAAAATAGATTTGGGATTTCCAAGACTCGGTAAGTGGGAGAAAAAGGGTAGGCACCTGGTATTCTTCCAGGGAAAGGATTTGTGTTAAAGGTCGATGGTACATACTTTACGAAAGGATTGCCGCCTCAGCTGGAGCTCCTCGCTATAGTCGGGGTAGCAATTAGCAGAGTAACGCTCCCACCTCTCGGCGACTCCTATGGTGAACCCATTTTCGATCTCCACTGATAGGTTCTAGCGACCCTTAGTCATACGACCACGTATTGCAAGAGATCGGAAAAATTTTGCCTGGAATATTTTGTGTCATTTTAGTATCTCCAACTTTCCCTTTTCACTCGGACAAAGGAAGAAACATTTCCAAGTCGAATTCTGATAATATCGCTCCATGAATGCAATAGTGGCATAACTCAGAAAACGAAGTTTTGAGAAAATCGAAGAAGAAAACTTAACCTTAATTCTTCACCCGATTCAGAATATTAGGCAATATTGTGAGAGTGTTTTATGTTGTTAAAATCTTCTCATATTTAATTATTTTCATTATTTGATCATCTCCTCCAACCCCTGCTTGGAGGTTAGGTACCATTTACCAAATTCAACCCCTGCTTTGAGTTGTGCCACTGTTGCTGAAACAGACTCTCATAAATCAAAGCAGAGCGCCTCAATTCAGTAATTATTATCAGATTTGTTAAAACTCATTGATGTAGAAGTAAAAGAAAGGTAGTACGGCTAGTTTGTGTTGTATTTAAAAAAATTTTGAGAAAAAATAGATTATGAACTTTGAATCGAACAGAAATTATGATGAGGTTAGGCCTTAAGCCAAACCCGAAATTCCTAAAGCATTATTACTAAACTAAAAAGGAACGAATTTGCAACAAGACTTTACTTACCGAATTCGAATGTGCGACAGAATAAATTCTCCTCGGCTAGTCACCATAATCTCCTTTTCCATGGTGACAAACTGATGGCACAATTCGGAATGCTAGACAGAACGACAAGTCAGCAGTGGCATACATCAAAAAGTACCAGTATTGCAGGTGGGGACCACGTCCTACCACCTTCACAGTCAAAGGCACATTGGAGATATGCCACTGTTGACGAACCACATTATAACAAATCTGAAGTATGCAACAGCGGCACTTACGTCACTTAGAGGCTGAAGTCTTTGCTAACATTGTACCCTTATTGTAGGATAATAGGTGGCACATTTCTGAGCTCAACAGTTGTATTAACTCAAAAGGCGCAATGTTTGAGTTGTGCCACTATTGCATTCATGGAGCGATATATAGATACAAATACTTGACGAGAAGCGCCCCGGCAAGTTGGCGCCCGGATGCATTGCACCCACTGCACCCCGGCAGGCGCGCCCCTGGGCAGAAGCCAAGAATGCGTACGGACGGACCGAAGCTATAGTGCGTTTCAGCATTTCGTGCAAATGAGGCGTGTCTACGGTTAGATTAGTAGGGTGAGGAGAAGAAAGCGTCAGCCAATAAGAGATCTTCAATTTCCCTCACCCTTCAAAATTTCTTGACAAGCGGTGTTGACACGATTGCTCTGCGACTTGCTTGAACGTGCTTCATTCGGATCTATCGGAGCATAGAACTTCACCCGTCCACAGCTACCGTTGAACTGAGCGAAATTGGAAACTTGGCAACGTTGCGTCGTAGCCTAAGCGAAATAACCCGATGCGGGCGGAATAATGCGAGTCCCAGCTGCACGACCTGTTGAAACGCACTATAATAGGCGTTATAGTCGGTTCACCAGCTAAAGTCTCTTGGCCTACTTAGAGCAAGTAGCCAATCACGAACGTTTCCCCTTCCATCGCCCCTCTCAACTTTCGTGCGGGACAGCAGATACCGGTGCGCGTTGCCAGCTCTTGCGGATTTTCGCCTTCAGCTGATATACTACGCTATTTCTAATGGCAACGCATCCCGATGTGATCTCTTCGAGAGCAGGAGTGAGAATGAGTTCCTCCCCACTACCTTCCCAAACAAATCGTCTCCTATTGGTTGCTGCTAACTGGCCAAGAAACTTTAGCTGGTGAAACGACTATAGAAGTGAAACGCGCCTAAAATGGAACAGGAGTTTCAAGCGCTCGGCCCGCGGATCGCATGCGGCCCGCGAAGTAATTAATATAATCTATTTATTGTTAAATGCATCTCTCAAATCTTTTATAACCTTCGAAATATAAAAATGTATTAAATCAACTCTTCCGAAATATTTTCCGTTCTTTTCCATTTAACAATCAAACACAGGACACTAGAGAATGTTCTTCACGTTGTTTCTTTGCCGCTGTCAGAAAGGCCTCAACTGTGATACCATATATAGTATTTTCATAATGAATGGCTATAAAATCTCATCTAAGGATCTCCACCTGTATTGGAATAAGAGATATATTATTCAGAGAGCGGCTTGGGGAGTGGGAAAGCTGGGAACATGGAATGTGGCCCCCGGATTGAGAACGGTGCTTTAATACGGCCCGCGGATTTGAAGTAGTGCCTCCATGCGGCCCATGCGCCAATGTGAGTTTTAGACCACTGATCGAGATAAATATTTATCGAAATTTTTAACTTTAGCTAATGACATTGTTCATTAATATTTTCACCTAATGTGCGAAGTCAGTGTTGTTTTTGTCTTCAGAAACTAGAGAGGGTAATACTTCCTCGTAACATTCTCAGTTTCCTTATTATTAAATTTCCTACTATTTCCTCTTATTTCTTTTGGCTAATGTAATAAATTGATTCTGGCTTAAGATGGTTTAAATTTACCCTATAGTCGGACGGAATTTTAAATCCAATTGTTTTCCTGAAACTGGGTACATACTAAGTAATAAGTATTCCTTCACTTAAAAGTTTTGCGAAGCGCGTAGTCTGGGGGAAACCTCCTTAAATTCAACTTTTATAAATGTGGTTGCTATAAATGGCCTTCTTTTATTTTTCTAAATCAGCTCAGATTATAAATTTTTACGGCTTTCTTGAACGCGTTTTTATTCTATTCCTTTGCAGACGATCCAAGAGTTGTACTTCAGCTTGTGTTGCATCGAGCATATTGCCGAGTTGATTCCCAAAGCCTTTTCTCCGAGATTCCAAGATCGCCTCCACAGATTCAGAAAGATGCTTCTCTCTATCTTCCTCGTTCCTTGCTCGTGTGTAAGTAAGGAAAACGCGATAAAAATCTAAATTATTGGAGTCAGAAAGGTTATGAAATGAGTTAGTGAATCAAGAGTCAGATTTCTCACAAATCGTTTTTTTTTATTTCAGAAATAAGGTAAAAACAAACACTTTTATGAATTAAGAAAACCGCAGTTTTATAATAGCAAACATTTCAGTTTCATGGTTTTGCTTAACAAACATTTTGAATAAAGCTTTCATTTATCACCGAAATGTTTTTGCATGATATATCCTATCTAATACGTAAATTCGGAAATCTCCTTCTATAATTAATTGAGTCAGGCGTGACTTAGTGGAAGTACATATGAAATATTCATAATAGTAAATTATACATTTAGTGCTTTTCCACAAATATTTTTATTTTCTCACGGATCATCACTCTCCTTCGCTCAAAATTACTTTTCTTCTTTCCATCGAACGTACGGCAGACAGTGGTTTTCATCTTTTGGTCCATTTACGCAATCTCACCCAGTTTGGTGTTCGGTGACTTCCTGGACGCCATCAACCCGGGGTGGGTTAACCACGCCATCCACACGACCGTTGCGCCCATAGCCATCTTGGAACTCTGCTTTAGAGCGTCTTCGGATGGAATGTGGAACGGAGGGTTTCTTCGCGGGGTACTCGTTCTCAGCTCCTTCTTTACGGTCTACTTAACTGTGTGAGTTATATTATCTCCTTTCCGCCATATTAATTACATATTTTTAACTTTTCTTCTATGTATGTATTTGGAAAGAGAAAAGGGTTTTGAAAACATCTTTTCAGTCATACAACATTCCTCTATTCCAAGGGAAATACGAGTATTTTCATAACCAATGGAAAAGAAAACTTTAGACTTTCACCAAAAGTGTGTTGGCTGCACGCGAACTCAGTCCCATAATCCGGTTAGCCCATAAGACCATACATAAATTCAGTCCCGGAGCACACATGAACTCAGTCCCGGGTGAATTGGTTGGGTCCAAGTGCTGCTCAACTTACAGCCGCTGTCTCTAAGTCTGTGAAAAATGAGAAGGCAAATTTTGGGGACTCAATTCGTGTAATTTTGTAACCGTTGACAGTGGGACTGAATTCGTGGTGAAGCCATGAAACCGTGGGACTGAGTTCACGTGTTTTTTTACCGCGGGACTGAGTTCGTATGATGCTAACCTTATTTATTTTGAAAGTACTTTAAACTGAGTAAAACAATCTACCATTGGTGCGACCGATCGAATAAAAGGAATCTAGTAAACTCTCACAACCTAATTTTCCCCGTCGCAAACTCAATCTAAAAACCATAAAAATATTTTAGTACAGCGTACTTCACTGAGTGTCTTTTATTATTACATTTAAATTTACATGGTGTTGACACCTCAGTTTGTATTGTAACATCGTCATTATCCAAACTAGGGCATCGAACCGTAATTTTTTTCGCTCCGGTTTTCGTTCCGGTTCACTGAAAACACAGAATTTCAGTTCGGTTCCAGATTCGCTCCGGCAATCATCTGTTAACCGGTTTTTTTCGCTCCGACCTTAAAATATTTTTAGGAAACTTTCAAGAACTAATTTATTAATTTACGTAATTTTATAATTAAATGAAATACATGTTCCCTATAACAATAGTGATATTTAAAACACTAATAATCAAAACACAAAAATAAATTATTTAAATGTGAATATTTAGTATGTATTTTATTTATTTAAGATTATATTTAGAATTGAATATTTATAAACCATACATGCGTCGCAAATGATTTCAACAGGTTAGGAAAGTTTAAAGTAAATTATAAATAAGCTCGTTTCCTGTGATAGAGTATTCTAAAGTTATTATATTATGCAAACTATTCATCTCAATTTCTAATTTACTGTGCTTAGTCTTTAGTACTAAATTTCAGTAAAATCCGCTGTCACGGGTACGCCTCCAATTGTGATTCCTGATCTAACAATAAGTAGCTTGCTTACATGCAAATATGCGAATGAAAGTCATGTTTTAGCTATCCATCAATATACCGATAAATACAATGCCGTAACTAGGGTATGGCTAACTAATTGTAAGATGGCATTTGCCATAGGCGCCGGTTGCAAAAGTCTCCAAACAAAAAGTAGATGAAATATTGCTGAATCTGCTCAAGAGAATTTATTGAAGCTTTCATATTTACGAATGGACTTTGCAACAATTTACTCCACTTATCTTAAATAGAATGTCGTGCCAAACTGTTGAGAAACTGCAAAAACAATGTCTTTTCTAAACTACGCGAGAAAATTAATCTCAATTTACTAGATGTTGGATGTTCGGCGCATATTTTGCATAACGCTATGCAGTCGGGAGCTGAGAGATTATCTTGTGATGTAGAAATGGTCGTGGTAAAAATACTGTCATACTTTTCAAGTTATGCAGTCCGTACCAAGCGACTGAAAAATGTTTGTTGTCTATTAGATTTGCAGTATTAAAAATGTTCGAAGCACTGAAAGAATATTTCTTTTCAGAAGAAAAGTCCCCAAAACGTATTGTGAATTTTTTTTGAATCACCAGTAAATGAAGCATACTTCCATGCAATGCTTAATATTCTTGATTTATTTAATAAACAAATTCTAAAAATTGAATGTTCGCAAAATTGCATAATAGAGGTAATGAATTACGTGCACGAAACGATTGGCATGCTTACATTACCCATTAACGAAAAATTTGTACCTTTGAGTGCCCTCAGAGTTTTATCTGATAATAATATTCAGAAGGACGAAATAGAATCATTTAAAGAGTAAGTATTTGACATGTACATAACAACCTGTGACTATCTAAAAAAAAATGGGTTGAACTCTTACTGAAATTGAAGTATATGGAATGGACGCTATTAAAAAGTTCCCCAGTTTGGGAAGAACTGCAAAGTATGTGTGAAAATGTTATTGACATGGGCTTTCAAGTTGAAGAAAGTTTATTTTTTAATCAATTTTCATTGCTTAAAAATTTGATTTCAAAAGAGATGAAAGAAAGGAATGATGAGTGTCTTAATAGATCTTGATACAGCCGGTGGTCATATTTTTTTTCTTCAAAATTTGAATTTCTAGAACAGACCTCAGAAATGGAGAAACTATGTAACTTTCTGTTTGCCATTCCGGCACACAATTGAAATGTGGAAAGAATATTTTCACAAATAGACATTTAATGGTCTGATGAACGAAACCGCTTGGATTTAAAAACTATCAACTCCATAATGATGTGTAAATTCAACTTTAATATGACCTGTAAAAGTTTTTATGACATGATTAAAAATGATGAAAATTTGATCAAGGCAGGCAGAAGTACTTTGAAATATGATTGAAAACACCGTTTTCACCTAATTTGTTTTATTGTAATACTGCTTAATTAATCAGGAAATATGTAATTTGTGTTATTTCAATAAATTATAATTTATATATTCTTTTGTAAACATATTTATTCGATTTTTAGAATATTCAAGAAAAAAATCAAAATACCCATTGTCCCGGTTTTTCCCTTACAAAACTTGTTTCGTCCCGGTTGTTACCAAAAGCATCTGGTCACCCTATCCAAAGCCCGACTAAGTTCACTAATCCTCAAGTCCCTTGGTTCCTTCCAAGAATACGACCTAAAAGTCTTTTCTAAGATAATATCTACCGACCTCCGGTAATTCTATGGGGAAATTTACCCATTTGAGAATTCCTTGAACCTTTTGAATGCCTAGTGGGATAAGGGAAGCTTTCCCCAATGTTTCGTTTGCTACAACCAGGGATGTTAAACGAAACCGAACCCAAAGAATAATTTCTGTTCGGAACGAAACTATATCTTTTCTCTTGCCATTTAGTTTCGGTTCGTAACGAGACTGTATGTTCCGTGATGGGTTTAGTTCCGTTCCGGAACGAAATTGTTTAGTCGGAACGAAATATTTCGTTCCGGAACGGTTCCTTTTCTTGAATGGGTTCGGGTTCAAGTTGAGAGTTATTGGGAGATACGTTCAGTAGTTTCGTTCCAAGCAAACTGCACCATTATTCTGGTCTTGGAGCGGAGAAGAGAGCGAGGTACTCGCAGAGAGTTGAAGCCTTAGGGGTTTAATTAGGCTTCATTGTATTCTTCTAATGTAAGCCGTTTGGTTTTTTAGATCCATCCCCAATGGCCAACCGAAATTTCACTATTTTTTAAAATATCGTTTTTGCGGAAAAATTCGCACTAAATACAAACTAACCGATGAGCAAACTGACAAAAACTAAACTGAGGAGCCGGCTTCCTACGAGGAGCCAATGTGCGAAGCCGTCGCTTAACGGTACGGTTAGGGGCCGTCCATATATCTCAGGTCGAATACGCTTCCAGCATATGGGATCCGTACGAAAAGGGACAAATACTTGAGTTAGAAAGAATCCAACGCAGAGCAGCCAGATTCGTTAAGCAAAAATATGAGCAAAAATTAAGCGTCACATCACCCTTGAAGGAGTTGAATTGGATATCGCTAGAGGATCGCAGAATTAGCGCTAGGTTAAGGCTTCTGGAGAAATTTAGGTCGGAAGTTCTCTTAGAGGAGGTCTCAGGAATATTAGAGGCACCTACGTACATGGACAGGCACGATCACGAGAATAAAATACGAGAGATCGACTGTAGGACCGAGCGATATCAGAGCTCGTTTTTCCCAAGGACCATACGGGATCATAACAGGAGAGTGATTCCTACGAGGGACGTTATTAGGTAGGTTTTGGTGTGCTGCACCCCCTGCCACCCACCAGTCTGGTGATTTGCAGGGTATCATGTAGATGTAGATAGATGTAGATATATTACGTAAGAGTCCCACTCTGCATGACGCACGTGCTGCAAGTTCCAACCTGACGCGAGCCGCTACCGGCAGACAAGAGTGCTGCGCGAGCGTGCCGCGGGTTTAAATGGCTTACTTTCGCTCGAATGATGGGGTCTAGAGCAGATCTCTATAAAAGGCTCTTTGAAGCTTTCAAGAATAGCTACCCAAGCAAAACTCCACAACAAGCCCAGGAGGAGGCAAATGTCATCTGGCGAAGAGCTAAAACTGAATTTGGGAAGGATGGTATGGCATTTGAAAAACACATTGACAGTAAAATTCGGCAACTGAATCAAGAAGCTACGAAGAGGAAAGCTACTCTCAAGAGCTTTTTTGTGAAGGTAAGCATTGCGGATGACACATTTCAGATATGTTTTGCAATTACAGCCTGTCTCTGCATGCACGAATGTCTCGTAGAATGCCCCTCCGCATGTCTGGCCCATGTTTATTAGTTTTATTCGATGTCTAGGGGGCTCACCAAAACAGGGGTGCCAATACGTCGGCATGTCTTTATTTTTGTTTCGATGCTCCAAAATCTATGGAAGGTTTTTATTACCTATTCTTTTATGTTGTGAAAAACGTTTACCTTTATGTGACTGTTAGCCAAGTACGGCTTCTCACTGAAATAACAAACATTTGTTTATAAATAATAGGGGAATTATTTACTAGACCAGCTGACTACCACCCCTGAAAATTATCTAATACTCATTCGAAGTGAAACATCAGTAGTGGTGAGCTCGCGAGTGAAAAAAACCTCAGATTTCTTACGTAAGATTTAGGAGGGGCGGGGGGGGGGGGGTCCCATTGGTTCTTATGTTTTCTTACATGGGGGAGAGGGGGGGTCAAAAAGTGGCCTAAAACGTCTTACGTAATATATGGACGGTCCCTTATTACGGAGCGCGAGAAGCGTCGACTACGCGTCGACGCCGGTCGTCTGCGCGCGGTAGCAACCGTCGGTGGTGGTGGTGATATTAGGAACTAAGATCCCCCTCCTATCCCCGACCTCCCCTCTCGCATTCCCCCCTCGCCATCTACTCTCGCCGTTAGACGCGAGTAAAAACCATTGAAAACTGGCTGGAACCAAAGCTGGAACCAAAGTAGAAGGAGCCGGAACGAAACTATTTCATGTGCGAACCCGATCCGGAACGGTTCAGTTTCGTTCCATCGACATTTCGTTCCGAAGATTTCGTTCCTCTTTCGTTCCGGTTCCACTTTCGTTCCACGACTTTGGTTCCTTTTTCGGTTTGGTTCCTCTGAACCGTTCCTTGAACCGAAACCTATCTGGAACCGTTCCTCTTTAGTGGGTTCGGTTTCCTTTAACAACCCTGGCTACAACCTTTCATTCCTTCACATGAACTGTGCGTAGCATCCACCAGTCTGCCATGCCTCCTCCTGACCTCTCAATTGGCCTGCACGGAATTGCCGTGCAGATACAGAACCCTAGTCGTACCGGGCAAGATCCCTCTGCCCTTTTCGACTCTCATGGCATTGCAAAATGTTTGTTTTTGTCAGTGTTAATTTTGTCTAGATACCGTGTTACCTAGAAGGTGTAGTAGCGAGGAAAGTGGGAAGACGGAACCCGCGGGTTGTGGTATGGGGGCGCGAGTGAACAAAACAAGAAAAACGTAAACAAAAACATAAGGGAAGGGTAAAGGGTAGGGGGAAGCAGGTATTCCGCCATGCATGGCTCTACGCCGGGCTGAGTTTGCCAAGCGAGAGAAGGGAGGGGGGTCAAGGGGCTGCTTTGCCTCGGTGTTTGTAAACAGCGTATTTTTGTATACGCTGCCGGAGGAGAGAGAAGGAGGTTGATCGGGCGTCTTTGCCCGGACGATACCGTTAGCCGGCTTGGTTTGCGGAGCGGAGCGTACACCGGGCGGATCGGTTCCCCGAGATGTTTTATAGTATGCGCGCGGGGCGAGTTATCCCCGCGCGTTCTGGAACTCTTTTAACAGTATCTTCTGCCGTTATAAATAATAAATACGGGAATAAATTCCCTGCAGTGTTCTTCCTGCAGGGTGGGGAAGGCTTTTCCCCCATGACATCTTTTATCAAATCAGGATGGATATGATACGGTTAGTAGGAAAGGACAGGATAGAATTATGAAAGTATTAAAACCTTAGCTTAAGTAAGGAGTATTTCTTTTGGTCGTTTATACTTGCATTTATTTGTCGCGTCATATTACCAAAGATTAATTGTGTGAGGATTATTAACAAGGGACTTTTCGAAGCACGCGACACGCTTCCGAATAAAGTTGTGAATGGCCGGTATCGTATGTGCATTTCTAATCTCGTATGCCGGAATGAGTCGGAACGTGTTTATAATGTAACCCAGTGTTTTATTTTGGAATGTTTCTAGCTTTGTGCGATGCGTTTTTGCTGTGTTGCCAAATAACTCGCATCCGTACAGCAGGGTTGGCCGAATAATAGCAGTATAAAGCCGAATCTTTTCGCCCAGAAGTAATTTTGAGGACCTGCATAGGAGCGGCGTGAGCAATCTCCTCACGCCGCATGCTATTGTGAGTGCCTGCTGCATGTGCAACTCCCATAATAACTTAGCGTCGAGGTGTAACCCGAGAAACTTGTGGCTACGAAGCAATGGTATCTCGGATCCCCTCAGGTGGAGGCGGAAGAATGGTTGAAATTTAGGTCTTCTGGTAAAATTAACATGCACGCTTTTGTCGGCGTTGAAGTCAATCTTCCAGTCCAGTGTACACTTTCGAAGGAGATTCAGGTGATCTTGTATACGTCTAACAGCCACATCGACGAATCTCGACTGGGACAAGAAAGCTGTGTCGTCCGCAAACATGTAGACTTGATTGTGTGGAGAAGAGGGGAGGTCATTGACGAAGAGGTTGAAGAGGATAGGACTCAAAGTGGACCCCTGGGGGACACCACAAGTTATCCTTCTGGATTGGGAAAGCCGACCGCACACCGCGACTCGCCGGGACCTTCTGGAGAGGAAGCTCCTGCCTACGATTACGAATGGTAAGGCTGAGGTTTATCTGAGAAGCGATAGTGAGAAATTAAATGTCGTCGTATTGAACTGCCGCAGCATCCGTAAGAAAATTGCCGATTTTGAGCATATAATTCGCAGTCTAGAAGCCGATGTCGTGATCGGTACAGAGAGTTGGCTCATTGACGAGATTGCAAGTCAGCAGGTATTCCCTCAAGACTATAGAATTTTTAGAAAGGATCGTAGTATCCGGACGGGAGGTGGAGTATTTATAGCAGTCAGCAAGGCATAGGAAAGTTTTCCACTACCGATTAATGACGCCGAAATAGAAAGTGTTTGGTGTGGAGTGATTACTCGTGGGGTCGTAAGGTTATAAAAATTCTTAGTCAGTGCAAAGTCAAGAATGTCATCGCTCAGGCGTCCCTGGGTCCCCAAATGAGTGGCCTCAAAGGTAGCTTCTACCGAGGCCAAAGCCATGTGTGCAAAATTACGGACAATGGTTCCGTTAGAATTCCGATGACTGCATCCGAAATCCGGATGCTAGGAATTCCAGTCGCCGACGTATATTGTCGGTAACAAGACGCTCCAGATCAGCCACCAGGAGCTTCTTGGAGGCGGGTTGGTAAACAGAGAAAATGTTAAGGTCACCCGACGTGGAATGAATGGCGATACCAATGCTTTGTAGCGTGCTAAGAGCATCTGATTCCAGCACGGAATATCTTATTGAGGATTTAACTGCAATGATCACACCTCCACTACGGACTGTGTGATCACGCCGATAGTGTAGTTAGGAAACCAAACTTTTTGCGTGGGTATGAGATAACGTCTCCTGAGGGGCGACAACATCATAGCCGCCAGAGCTAATGAAGTTACTAAATTCATTTACCTTGAATCGGACCAAGGATAAAATTTTTGGTTCGCGTTTAGTAGCAATCGTCCAGGATCGCGCTAATCTCCCTCAGGATAAACAGCTTCTCGGCTAGCGTGCGAAAATTCGCGAGACTATCTAAAATCCCCAACATCCAGGAGCCGAGACCTTGGCTTCTGGGGGAGGAAGTGGCGGGAGGAGGGGGAGGCGCCGAAGCGGAAAGAGATGGAGTCGGGCGAGAAGGCTCGGCCGCGGGAGAGGGTTGCGCCTGGGGGTCCAGGGAGGGGAATTGGAAGGGCCGGGGTGTGGGTAGGGAGGGGTGGGAAGCGGCCGAGAAGACATACGGCGAGGCACTAGTTGCGCCTGGAAGAGGAGTCGCGGTTCGGAAACCACCCGTTGGAAGTGGGGGCGGGCGCCGGGACATAGGTCACACGGGCTGATCCGCGTGCCGAATTAGTGTTGGACCGCTGCCGGCGGTTTGCGGAGATGGTCTTGTATGTGACACATCCCCGGTAATTGACAGGGTGAAATTTCTTGCAATTAACGCATTGCGCCGGCGCAATGCGATCTTTCTTGGGGCAATCACGCGTGAGGTGCGGCACGAGGCACTTCACGCAGCGAGGAATGGCCTCGCAGTAATTTCTCATATGTCCGTAGCCCTGGCAGCGCTGGCACTGGACGATACCCTTAAGGCCGATTTACACATAGCAGACTGTGCACCGACTGTGCGCCGACCACTCACCGACCGTGTCGTGTCACTTACATTTACACATAGCAGACTGCGCACCGACCGTGCCCCTACCGTTCTCCCTCCTGATTTCAGAGATCGCTATGGATTCTTCAGAGCAGGATGTAGTTGTGGATTGCTCGCTTTACTTGTTATATGAAGAGGAGAAGAATAAAAGGAAACGAAGAAATCTTGCATGAAAGAAAGGGCAGTTCAGTATCTTCAAATGCGAATTTCACTCACCTTTAGCAGAGAGTTTTTCTGCTTTTTCTTTCCATATATTTTCCTTTATTATATTATTATCATAGTCTTTGTGCTCCAAATTATATAAACATTCATTTTCTTGCACTAAATGAATGAATGTTTCTTTATCCATATTCATATATGATCTCTCTACAACATAAAACGGACTAATCGCACGACTCCACTGAACTGAAGACATTCGTGCATGTCCGTAGAGGCGAAAAGAGCCGAATCACCAAAACAGCAGCACGGTCGGCGACGTCGAACCATTTACACATACATGACTGCGCACCGACCGGTCGCCGACCGTGTCGCGTCGTGACCTTGAGGAAGCTCTTTCGAAGTGCTCTGTAGGAACACGGTAGGGGCACGGTCTGCGCGCAGTCCCCCATGTGTAAATCGAAAACAGTCCGTCCCGTACAATTCAAATGGAAAGGACCCCTTCGCGGTCCTCTATGAAACGACACGGTCGGTGCGCGGTCGGCGCCCAGTCTGCTATGTGTAAATCGGCCTTTAGGCTTCCTGTATGTGGCGATAGTGATATCGGAACATCCCAGGAGCATAGGAATGGCTGTGAATTTTTCGTGATCCTCGCATTTTTCGAGGATAACATGAAAGACCGGAGTCAGTCGTTTGGGGACAGTCGTTAATCCCGAAGCCCTATCGACCTGGGTAGGCTTGCTGGTGGTGATCTGAGTCACTGAACGGACTTCGCAGCCGATTCTTTCCAGAGCCTGTTGCACCGTTTCGGCTTTCGCCTTAGAAGGAAGCCCCCGAACGGTAAACTGGGGGAGGCGATCCTCCGGCAGCTGATAGCCAGAGTACGGCAGCCCGAGGGTCTTAAGGACTCTCCTGGCCACTCGATAGTCACCAGCGCTCGCACACTGGATGACCATCGTATTCAACCCGCAGACTTTACAGACGGGAGTGTCCACAAGCTCACTCTCAAGCTTGTGGTACGTATCCTCCCAGTTCTCAGTTTCCCTCAGATGGAGGGACAGAATTTTGGCGGGCTTCGGGGGAGTGGCCACCTCCGTAGGTGGTTTCCCCTGAGGAAATAGGGGCAAACATATTTTCGGTTGAGGTGAGGGACTCTAAAGAGGCTGTCCTCATCCTCTTGAAACTTGCAGCCTTGCGGGCGTCGACGACGGTGAAGCCGTCGCCGGTCTCCTGGGACTAGTGGACTAGCTTGCTGCGTCGCGAAAGTTTGCAATACCATCAGAGCCTGTAAAGGAAAGGAGGGCACGGCACGATTTACCAAATTAGACGGGACACTACCCGACGTGGAGGTGGTGGCTGCAGCAGAGGACGCAGCAGCGGCAGGAGCAGCGGCAGAGACGGAAGGTTTAGGGAGCGGAAGGGCGCGAGCGGCGCTCGTGGCTTTTGCAGCGGATGAGGCTGCGGAGGTGGAGGGGTCCGAAACGGCCAGGAGGTGGATTGGGCCAAACCTAATAGTATCTCCCACAGTGGTGGCGGAGATGGTCTCCGACGTGGTGGACCCCTCTACGGGGAGCAGCCCAGGCTTGCGGACCTTGTCCGCCGCCTTCTTGACAGAGGAGCCTTTCTTGCGCATCCTCGCAGGAGTGGAGGGTTGGGGGTGAAGAAGCACAAGGGGAGGGTCGGGAGAGACCCCGTCGGCAAAAGCCGGAGGCGGGAGCACGGAAATGGCCCTTAAAGGGTCCGTAGTCACAGCACTCAACACACTGACGATGAGAGGCCGAAACGCACGCTGTACGGATGCTGGCGGCAACAAATAAGCTCAAGAAGGCTATATTGAGAATGAAACAATCCAGAAAGAGCTCTCTTACGGAAAAAATCGGGAACCAAATCCCAATGGCTCGGCCCATAAGAATGCGCTTTATATAGGGCGAATATTATTCCTATTTCCTTTTTCCTCCTTTCTCCCACGGTTATATAATGTAATCAAGAAATTAACCAATACGAAGTTAAGGAGTCGCCCGTTTAAACTACCCGCCGAACCTCCCCTCATCCGCTCCTGTCACATGACCGCGGCTTTCGGGAGAGCTAGTCGGTGAGATATCCCGAGAGATGGTCAGCTGAGCGGTCGCCGCTGAGAGAGGAAGCGATTCCGAGTGAGAGAGAGAGAGAGAGAGAGAGGGAGAGAGGGAGGGAGGGAGGGGGAGGGAGGGAGAGAGGGAGAGAGAGAGCATAATGCAGATTTGTTAACTTTTTATTCGTTTTAACTAGCGTAAGGAAGTGAAACAACACATCATCTTACCATCTGTATCTTATTACGCACCATCATCACGTGCTTTGTTTTGGAATTGTGCCGTGAACGTCATATCCGAGATTCTCGCGATGATTAACTCATAATATGTGTGCGCGCGTGTATTACTACTGTGTGCACATGGGAGGTATTTATGTGTGTGTCTGTTTTCCATTCGTAAGATTGAAATAACAATATGATATCGAGGTCTAACAATGGAATTGATAGGCAAGACAACATCACTTTAAAAAGGCAAGATTTACTCAAACTGTGTGAATTAAACTTCTAAATTGAGCGATTTCGAACCTTAGGCGGAAAAATATGAATGGAATAATAAACTTTATGTTTTCTTCAAAACGGTTTGTATCTAAAGATTGTATACCAATTCCTTCTAATTATAATTCCAAAAAGAATGACCGTCTGCACGTCGTAAAGCCGAGTTTTACGTGTTACTTTATGTGAAATGAAAATGCCTTCCTTGGAGTCGTCTTCTTTCGAGATTTTTTTTGACATCACCTTAAGATTTGTATATCGAGCATACTTGCCACATTTAGAGTTTCTATATCTTTTTTTATCTAGTTAATCGCATTTTTATATGATCACCAAACAATCAACAAAAACTTGTCTATTATTATAAGTGACTAGCGTAATTTCCCGTGAAATATGACGGGTAGGCGTGAATTGAGTATTACGTTAAAATAAAATAAAAATTAATGACACCAAATTTTATGTAAACTAAAACGCAAAAAGTATATAAAATCCATCTAATCGAATGTTCCAGAGAGTAATAATAGTCATGGACATATAAAAAACGTTTTTATCACCACGAATTGAATAAATTCGTAAAAAATTACGAAAAATATTAATTAAACCTAATTTTTGGCTTTTGCCGAAAGAGATTTGAATTTCTACGATATGGAAATTTATTTCCATACTTTTTTCGGCATAACTGTGAAAATACCGCGTCGAAATCTCATTTTTAAGATATTTGAAAATGCTTCGCTTCGTTTCAGCTCTGCCCATGTTATTCAAATGGAGAAAAGATATGCTCCTTAAGTCAAACCCAGAACTATTATGTACACGGCGAGCAGTTTCAAATTGAAAAGTTGAATAGTCAAGTGATTCCTGAAAGTTTCATTGAATTTCCCTTTCCTCCCATCTAACACCATATAACAACCAAGCGTTACACCCTCCGCACCGTCTCGTGAATGTCTGCTTCCATTACAATCCCGCCCGAAAAATCTTAAGAGGTTGGTATTCCTTGGCGTCAAGATTAGATGTGAGCGTAAATATGTTATTATTTATCGTAGAATTCCGTTAAAAAGACGCTCTTGATCAGCGCATTCACCCGAATATGTTGCTTGAGTCACAATCGCCCT
This sequence comes from Uropetala carovei, assembly GCA_036926305.1. NCBI lineage: Eukaryota > Metazoa > Arthropoda > Insecta > Odonata > Petaluridae > Uropetala > Uropetala carovei. The sequence continues at coordinate 1,138,450 of JAXCHB010000115.1, forward strand.
AAGTTAACAACATAAAATAGTTTAAATTTTATTGCAAAAGACGTGGTCGGCTAGTGCCCCCCTGCTGAGAGGGTAAAGACACCTGAGCTCGGATTTGAGGATGGGTCTCGAGGTATGGGCCTCTAACCCGAGTTAATGACGGTCGAGGGGTCAGCTTCGCGGTCACTTCTAAATGTGGTCCCAGTTAGTCGACATAAGCCAAAAAATCTTTACGCTGCTTTAAATTTTTCTGCAAACATTTTTACATTATTGCATGCTTATCATAATTTACTCTTGATTTAATGAAAGTGAAAGTAATTCAGGCACATTTTTTCAGAAATTCGTGACCAAAACTCTTATTATTTGCCGCATATAAAGTAAAGGTTACGTAATTGAGTGTTTGGCCATAAGGTTGGACTTTATGATTTATTTTTTCTTAATTCTACATCGAGAAATTTTCACTTGTTGTTCTCCCTCTCTCTCAGGATGTTATAGTGCTCATGCGACAATGTATGAGTTCAATTACGTTACAACAATCTATTGCATATATGTTCTCGATGGCTTGTGAAATCTAACGTGGGGTCCGAAGTGATCTTATTGTCTTCAAGGTATGTACGCATACAAAAAGATTCATTGTTACAACTTATAAAGGAACGAAATTTACAAAAAATCGTTAATGTGAGAACAAAATCAAGACGCCTTTTTCACCCGACGTATTTGCTTTCTTAATTAGATATTGATTGAGTATCGATGGAATTTTCCAATGAACCTATCAGAAGTCAATATATTTTTTATAATAAAAAAATACGGCACAAAGTGCGTCCTGTATTGAATTCACACGGGATACAGGACATTTGAGGAAAAATTGGCTGAAAAACGGGACATGTGGTCACCCTACAAGAACCTAACCCCTTATTTCCTATTAACTTAATGCTTCATATAACGCGATTTCAAGGAACGCAACTACCGCGTTATGTGAGGTTTTACTGTAGTTCAATCTACGCATTTTTAATATCAGTCCGATTTTCTCGAAAACGGCTCAAACGATTTTGATGAAATTTCGTACAGTTACTTGAGTTTACGTATTCAATAATACTGTATAGTTCATATTTCTCAAAAAAGGAATATAAGGCTAGTTTATTCTAGGCAACTTTAGCAATAATTCGATTTTCTCAAAAACGGCTCTAACGATTTTGATCAAATTTCGTACAGATAGCTACTTGAGTCTACGTCTTCAATAATACCAAATAGTTCATATTTCTCAAAAAATGAATATAAGGCTAGTTTATTCTAGGCAAATTTAACAACAATTCGATTTTCTCCAAAACGGCTCGAGCGATTTTGATCAAATTTCGTACAGTTACTTGAATATACATCTACAATAATACTACTTATTTCATTTTTCTCAATGAATGAATATAAGGCTAGTTTATTATCGGGCAACTTGAACAAAAATTGGTTTTTCTAAAAACCGGCTGATACGATTTTCATTTTCTAAAGATAACTAAACGACGCATTAGTACCCATATATGAGAAAGTTTGTACAATGTTTGTTGTACCGATTTTTTTTTCGGTTCGGGTTCGGTTCCACTCCGGCAAAAAATATCGTTTTTTACGGTTCGGGTTTTCGGTTCGGTTCCGGTTCGATGCCCTGATCCAAACATTACATGATACTTTAACGGATGACTTTCGCTGAAATGATATATCAGAATTTTTATGAGAATAAAGTAGCGATATAGAATGAACAATTTTTATCACATTTATCCTCCTCACAATGTTTCTGGTAAGCACTTTCTGTATAACATAAGAACGCCTGAACATGGAGTACCCCCTAGAACGGCGGACGGGACAAAAATGTCGTACAGTCGCAGTACTAGGTTCAATTTTTATGAACGTTGTAGTCTCTACATTACTGACTGTATACTTTAGCATGCTGTAGAATGCAGCGTTGCACCGTACTCAACTGAAACGCTCTAGTAAATTAGCCCGCAAACAGTGCTGCAGGAACACGTTCTAACCTGCATCACACTGCGGGAGCAAGTGGAAGGCGGGAGGGGGGCTAGAAGTTGGACTGGCGAAAGTAGAGAGGGGAGGAGGGGAAGGGCATGCCATAGACTACAACAATGTTACAAAGCCGCCTGCATAAGAATAATATCACAGAGAATGTGAAACAAAGTAGTAACTCATTTTGGGACTAAATTGTCCCATCCGCCGTTCTAGGGTAAAATGGTTTTATAATCCTTAATATTGAGGGGGGTTGTTCAAAAGTGTAGAGTGGAATGCAACCATCAAATGATGAAAAGTCACGAAATCACGACTAAATTAAACCGGAATCACAGAAACTGTAGGGGACGTAACATCAGAATGGGACAAAATTGTCCCGTCCGACGTTCTAGTGATCACTTTCAGCATAAAATAGAGAATCCATGTTATGGTTCCACCGTAATATGTCCGCGTCATTATCCCGTTTCAATTGATGGTTGGAATGGAAATTGGTAATTCGAAAGATTTAATGGCGTATCTTTTTCTTCCTTTATAATGATGATGGCGTATATTTGCAACATTTTCCAGGATCTCTGTCGCTTTGCTCTTCAAAGGAACGTGGCCGTACCCATTGATGGATCCGTTGAATGGTTCCACCTTTGTCGCTTTCGTCATATTTTCTCATGTTATCCTTTGGACTTGGTTTTCAGCTGGATTATACATTGGTAAAAAAGTGCAAGGTACGTTTATATATTTCATTCTTTGCCTATTGATTCAATGCGAAAGAAATATATTTTAACCAAAACCAGAAGATGAAATGAGTTGATTTTATATTTCAGAGAAAACATGTTCAAGAACGCCGAATGCTTTCAAGACCAAGTAGAACTTTTGAGAGTATTTTTATAAATAATTATTATAAATTATTTAAAATGACAAAATCGTTTGTGGTGCCATTTCTATTGAAATGTCGAGTATGAACACATTAAATGTTGATTGAAATTGTAATAATATACTTATTGTACTTATTTTGAAAAATATATTGATTTCAGTTTGCATATAAAAATTGGTAAATATTATGAATATCTATAATATACCGAGAGACATTCAAAACAAAGTTCTGCAAGTAATGACTTGGCAACACCGCGAAACAGAAATGAAACCAATGGAACCACATCTTCCTTCGAAGGGCGAATTTTTCTAGTAAAATGTACGCTGCTTTTAGTTCACATAACTATAAAAATCGGTACAACATAGGTTGTACAAGCTTTCTCATATGAACTATTTGGTATTTTTGATGTAACTGAACGAAATTTGATCGAAATCGTTAGAGCCGTTTTTGAGATAATCAAATTGTTGTTAAAAATGCGTAGAATAAACTTCCCTTAATTATTGAGCTATGTCAACCATTTCTTCATAGCTTCTATTCTGTATGATGAAAAAGTACAAGATTTCATTCATTTTCGCTCTACCGTTTAGGCTCTAGAGCCAGTACCAGACAGACGGCATTGCGAAAACCACTTTTTCGGACTCGGGTACACCTAAAACGTATATTTCCGTCAAAATCACGAGGTCGAATTGTTTCGCTATAACAATACTTTCTCAATACTTTGTATGAAAAAGTGAAAATACATTTTTGTAGGTCACTTGCCAACTCCGATTCCATTGTAGTTGCAAGAACTTCGATTCCTTTTGTAACTCTACTTGCTGATAACTGAATCGTGTTTATCGCTGAAGTGATTTCATTTTTATTTTTAAAATCGTCGAAAAGTGAGTCAACAGCTGTTAACATGACTTCTTTTACAATCTTCAAAAGGTTTTTCCTTCTTGGCCAACAAATGCTAAAATTTAAATAATGCAATCGTTGCTCTTTTTGATTGCAGAAGTAGTATAGTAACAAGTTAGGAAAGTGTACAACGTATCACAAATGGGCGCGTTTCGTGCAGTGGAGTATTAGAAAGCAATTATATACCTGTACCTAAGGGAAATAGTGTTTTAAAGTTCTTTTCTTTATCATAAATAATCCATTTTCTTCCTATTTAATAATATTACATGCACACGTAAGGAAATTAAACGTTTGTTTGGGAGATTGTTTATGTTAGCAACAATGAAGTAACCATGCAAGAAATTTTCTGTTCAACTCGATATAAGACAGTCTTGTTTGATTTTATGGATAACGGCTACTCCTACGATAAAAATGTATAGGAATGGAAATACTCTACTTTACCAGATATACAACTTTTATTTGAAAAATATTTTTATATGAGCAATACTTCACGAGATATGACGAAAATTTAATTTTTTGTCCCCAGTAAAGTGGTACCCCTGATTGGCGTACGTGATTAATTTTTGCGATTTTCTTATTATATTTGATTGAAAGTCCTTAATATCAAATTTCATAAAAATCCGTTTTGTAGAAGCCGAGAACGAACATGCGGACGGACGGACGGACGGACGGACAGACGGACCGACCGACGATAATAGGCGCTCACGCTGTAAGCGAAACGCGCCTAAAAATGCTTTGCTGTTTAGTTAAAATAGATTTTATATCATAAATTTTCTTTTTGCCAATCTCAGAGTTAACCGGGAAATTAGTATTAAAATTACCGTGGACCGTATTGGAGTGTCTTTCAACATTACTTTTCTTTGGAAGCGCGACACTAACATTGCATAGTGAACAAACACACTTTCCTTTTAAATAAGTAAAAGAGAATTCTTCTTCCCAATCAGTATTCTATTTATATGTCCTTTACCTCTTATTACTCATAATGGGGATAAAATTTTGCACGAAAGAATTAATAATCACAACACAAACAATATCCGAAAATATCAGAAATATTCTGAATTGTTTGGCATGTTAAACCGATTTATATTTAACCAATGGAGAGGAAAATATATTCTTTGAGATGAATAAAAACCTCAGAAACGCAGTACTTGGCCCGGTTGCCATAAAGATTCCGTTATAGGTTCGATAGTTATGAGATCCATAAAGTTAGGGAACTCATAACTCAGGACTGGTTTCTAGACTCAGTTCTCTCCATAACTTATCTCTCGATAGTAATTGGTCCGATAACATAGTTCTAGTGTAACCGCTGGATGGTGGCAGATGCCACTTACCACAGAACACCACAGAATGAATAGATAAATATATCATTTGCAAATGTCGATCGTCATTTTTTCATTGTTTACCTCCGTTACAATCGCCATTACACGGACATATTTCGTTAAATGTCGCGTAATAAGAGAGGAAAAAACTTCAACGACTGGATGGGAATAAGTGTACAGTCTATACATCCTAGAACACCAGGAAACCTTCTTATATTAGAAAACAATAGCTTTGTACTTGTTGCCTCTTCCTCATTCCTTGGCATGTACATATATGTACCGTGGACGTTGCAAAGCTATAAAATGTGTTACTCTCCTTAAGATTCTACATACAGTAGTTTTGTATATACTGAAATTGTCTCCTACGACAATTTGAAAAGTTCCAGAGGCGTAAAATCTCAACACAATGAGTATTTGATTGCATGCTGAGATTGACATGTTTCTTCTGGTTGGTGGTTCTAGGTTTGGCCCGATTCACGAAGATGGTCCATCACAATCGGCTTGGACAATCTAAATCGACCCTAAAATTCATCATCATCATATTCTTCAAACGGATTTTTGGGATTTCTGAAATATCTAGGCCTTGCACTGCTCGCAAAATATTGATAATTACTTCATTCGATGAAGAGCACGATGACGAATGCAAATCTATACTGTAAAACGTTTGTAAGGCATCAGTAAAAGAAATCATTATTAAGTTTTATTGCATCGTTTTCTGCAGTTTAATTGTAACTAGCTGAGCCCGCGCAAAATTTGCGCGTTTAATTTTAAATTGATTCATAAAAAAATAATAAGTTTGTAAAATAAGTTGATGTTAATAATTCATATTTTACTCTAGCAATGAATTTACACAGTATAGGATACTTAGATATTTGTCTCCCAATGTAAGGTTTGCGTGTTAGAATCTCACTGAGGGAAAGGCAGTGTGCGCATATTAAAAAAATGTTATCCGTAGGTAATCAGAAATCTGTATTTTATAAGTTATGGTAGAGAGTAAATTGATGCGGCACAGTAATTAAATTGAAATGATTAGTGATCGGAAGATTCTTACGCGACAGGCATGAACTGTAGTGATGTGAAATGAGGAAACAGAAGAATAGAACAGCTAAGACCGGGAGTCAAACTGGGCCTTAACACCTCAAAGAAAGCAAATATTGGGAAAAGAAATATGTGAACTTTCTGTAATTTACAGGAAATGTCATCCATTTAATCAATCAGAAAACATAACTCTTGTAAAAGCGACGCCACAAAAAATAATTATTTATCCGCTTAAGCCAGGCGAAAGTATTAAAAAAGTAAGCGCTGAAACAACTGATTGTAGAATAATACGGAGTATAAACTTACCGGGGTTTAGGAAAATTTCTCCTCACCAAAGCCTTCATAATACAATGGCAGAGTCTTGTCGTATTTCCACTGACAGGGAGATTCTTGGTCGCTTCAGTCACGAAAACAAAAACATTTGGTATTTCCAAAAGGTTGAATACTCAGATACAGTATTTAAAAAAATAAATATGCTTTTCTACCACAATCTACGTAAACGCGTCCAAGTCACAGAAAATAATCTTGCTGAATGTTCTCGAGTTAAATCATTATCTTAATGAATTCATCCATTGTTATATTTATAACAATAAAACTTTAATAAAAGCAAAAATGTAGAGTATAATGATCTTACTAACTTAAGGATTCCATTTTTAAGTCAATATGAACGTTTAATCTATGGTAATTGAATCAGCGGCAACAATTAAAGTCGACTTGGCAATCCCCCGAAGGAGAACAAAAAATCGGAATAATTTCGAAAACAATTGTGTATTTCCGAAAATTTCGACCGCATAGGGTATAAGCATTGCAAGAATAAGATAATTAAGAGTTTTAGCCGTCGAATAAATAAAAAACGGAGAAAATCGGTCCATATTTACGTATTTTAACGCACGAAGGAAAAAAACCTTGCACTCTGAAAACTCGAAAATCCCGTGTAAACTTATGGGAACATATAATTATCTCCTGGAATCGAACCCGGGACTTTAGGAAATTGAGAATAGTTTTCTAGGGACCTCCTGGTCTGTAGAAACAAAACGCAGTTTACTGCAAATTTCTACGGTTTTCGAGATAGAGGGGGGAACGGACGGACGGACAGACGGACACTTCAGAAATAATATATAGGATAGATAACCCACACTCATAGTTTTGGTAGTTAGATCGTAGACACAACATTACATAATGAATAGGCAATAATACAAAAAATGTTAATACGAATAATTCAAACTGTAATTCGTAAAATAATAACAAAACGTATTTTATATTGAACTATCACGAGACAAACGGGAAAATGATAAAGAATTTTCCATAGCAGTTATTGTTTAGGAATTATTTATAAATAATCGGTTTTTTCGGTTTCCGTCAAATATCTCCTTAAAAACGTCGTAATTGGTCATCTTTGTGAGGACCAAAGTTGTGGAGAATAATATTTCTTCCAAGTTTTGTTTGAAACAAATTTTCGTAGAACCATCCTGTTCGGAGATATTAAACTTTTTCGTAATTTCCAGTATACATCCCCACAACCATGTAGCGGTGAATTCTGTAAACATATTGAAAATATACCTAATTTACGGCAATAAGGACGACTGTATTCTTTTACGATACGAAATAATAATTTTGCCTTATAATGCTATTCATATTAATTTAAATATCTATACCCCAAATATGGAGAAAGTCATGGGTTGAGCACATAAGGTTTTACTATCTTATTCTTGCGATGTTTACATGTTACACGATCGAAGTTTTAAGAAATACGCATTCTTTTTCGAAATTTTGTGGATTTTTCGTATTCTCTCCGGATGTTGCCAAGGCGACTCTCATTGCTGCCTTCGATTCAGTTAGCGTCGATTAAGCCTTCAAATAGACAAAAGAATAGCGGTATTTGCTTCGCGCTTCTGTTTAACCCGTAGACGCCCTCATACGTACTATTACGTCCTCCGAAAACTGTCCCATTCGCCGTCATACGTACTATTAGGTACGTCCTCCGTCAGCACTACATTTAATTGTCTTTTGGCGCGAGAGATGTTGTTTTATCTAAATAAACTTTATATATTTTCAAAGAGGAAGCTTTGGCCTTTCTAGAAGTACATGGATTGTAATTTTAGTAGTGTTTTTGTGTGTTATATTCTACGTTAAATTTTCTGACGAAATTTTCATTTTTGCCACGAAATTACGGTGCGTCAGCACTAACCTTCATTGTCTTTTGACGCAAGAGACATACCTAAATCTGAATAATGTTTATATATTTTGAAAGAGAAAGCTTTGACCTTTCTAGTAATGCATGACTTTATATTTTATAATCTACATTAAAGTTTGAGAAGGATTTTTCATTTTTGCCACAAAATTACGGAGCGCCAGCACTAACCTTCATTGTCTTTTGACGCAAGGGACATACGTAAATCTGAATAATATTTATATATCTTGAAAGAGGAAGCTTTGGCCTTTCTAGTAATATATGCATTGTATTTTCTGTTATGTTTTTATAATTTATAATGTACGATAAAGTTTGCGCTCGATTTTTTACAAAAGTACCGTGCGTCTGAACCTTTCATCGCCTTTTGGCGTGACGGAGTTTCGTAAAAATAAATAAGCTTTATATATTATGAAAGGCGAAGCGTTGACCTTTTCAGTAATGCACGACCTGTAATTTTACTATTATTCTAATGTTTTATAATCAACGTGAAAATTTTCGGTGAAATTTTTGTTTCTGCGCCGAAAATTTGGAGCGCAACTACATACTTTTGTCTGAATACGGAAGGGATATTCGTCGATCTGAATAAGCTTTACGTAGTTTGATAGAGGAAGTTTTGGCCTCCTGAGTAATTCACGACCTGTAATTTTGCTATTGTTCTAACGTTTTATAATCAACGTGAATATTTGCGATGAAATTCTCATTTTCCCACAAAATTACGTTTTCTCTGCCTTCTGAGAAAATTGTTCACCTGCTTGAGTTATGAAAGAAATATGTCTCCTATATGCTATGTACACACAATCTACTTGAGATACTTCTAAAAATCGCTTTTCAATTCACCAACAATGCTTTCCTCTTCGGCGATCCTTCAAAGACCTTCAACAACCGGCTTGTTCCGCTATTTGTATTGTTTGCAATGTTTACCTATCAAGTCATTTCGTCCCCCAGAGACTCTAAACGGCGCGTTAAAATGAAAGGCTAACTCAAAACCGTAATATGACTGATATTTTAGTGAATGAATAGGTAAGTATGTTTTATCGATATTTATCATTAGGGAAAACTAAGTAAAACAGCGCATTAAAGTCAATTTTTGACGTAAATATACATTTTTATTGATTACAGTAAGAATAAATGCAATTTATGAAAAATCTATAATAATAATAATACAGTTTTTGTCTTTCGTATTCCACGGACCTACGCAGTTTCGATTTCTCAAGGTGACCAATATAGACCCATATAGTGCGTGTCGACGAGGAAACGGTCACGCTCGGATATGATTCATGGTATCTTTGCAAAGACTTCGCTTACAAGAGATATGTTGACGATGCTATAATGTAAATTTCATGCAGAATCCAATTACGCATGTGTACATTTTCTAAAACTATGTCATCCAAATAACAATAAAACATCAAATTTTTAAAAAAAAATCTTCGCAAATTTTCTCACTTATACCTGTGTTTTAAAAAACCTCATCCGGCGAATAAGGTACATTCTCATAAATCTCATCCGGGCTTGAGGGGTTAAGCATCGAAATTATGGTAACAGATAAATTCGTCGAAAAGAAATTTGTCGTAAGCAAATTCATCTAACGTTCAGTTTCATAAGTAAAAATATATTATTGTACATTTGTAGGCGGTTTTGCCTCCTGCGTGAGCGCCTATTGTCGTCCGTCCGTCCGTCCGTCCGTCCGCATGTTCGTTCTTGGCTTCTACCGAACGATTTTTCGTGAAATTTGGCATTGACTCACAATCAAATATAATAAGAAAATCGCAAAAATGAATCACGTAATCCAATCATATCAAAATATTTTTCAAATAAAACTTATAGAACTAATAAATTAGAGTATTTTCTTTCCTATACATTTTTATCGTATGAGTAGCCGTTATCGAGAAAATCAAATCAGAATGTCTTAATTCGAGTTGAACAAATTTTCTTTCATGGTTACTTCTTCATATTTGATGACATAAACAATCTCACAAACAAACGTTTAATTTACTTACTTGTGCATGCAGTATTATTAAATAGGATTATTTATGATGAAGAAAAGAACTTTAAAACGCTATTTCCTTTACGTACAGGTATATACTAATTTCTTTCTAATACTCCATTGCACGAAACGCGCCCATTTGTGATACGTTGTACACTTTCCTGACTTGTTTGTGTTTATTAAAGGAAATAGACTCACGGATCTGGTTTGCATTTACCAATTCAAAATGCCTATAGTGTAATATCATAAGGAGATTATGGGTTAGTTATAAATGATAACTTCTTTTCTTTATGCGAGAGTGGAAATTGGGCAGCGGGGGTCCTGCTTACTATACCTACTAATACTCGGCAGTCTCACAAGCAGAGCTACATAACACTGCGGCGCAGTCCCAACAGAGATCCGATTCCCGAACTGAATGGGCAGCTAGTCTAGAATATTACTACAGTCGTCATGATAACCTATACGATTGCGAGTGTTTGTCTTTCGATAGATAGATAGATAAACGTCTTTATTTTCAGGACGAAATTGAGGCCAAAAGGTCCCCTCTTCCATTTAATCCTACGTTACAATTTATATATTACATGACAATATGCTCAAAGCATAGTAAAATGAAAAATACAGTCGGACTCCGAGTTACGCTGATTCACGTAAATGCGTTTTATATAATGTCACAGATGCTTCAATTTACGCGGTAGGCGCTTTTCATATGTCGCGCAGACCGATTCTGCCGCACATATGGCCAAAATTCTGGTAATTTATTTTTACTTTCTTGTGTACGTAGTATAAAGCGAACTGTTGTAATCGCTAAAAAATTCGATCTCGAGATTTATATGGAAATTATACGTTTTAGATGTACCCGAGTCCGAAAAAGTGGTTGTGTGTCTGTCTGTCCGTTCGCGGCTCTAGAGCCTAAACGGTAGAACGAAAATTAATGAAATCTCGTACTTAGGCAGTTTATCATGCAGAATAAAAACTACGAAGAAATGGTTAACATTGCACAATAATTAAGTCTAATTTTTTCTAGGCAACTTTAGCAACAATTTGATTTTTTCAAAAATACCTCCAGCGATTTTGATAAAATTTCGTACAGTTGCTTGAGTTCACGTCTGCAATAATACTACATAGTTCATATTTCTAAAGAATTTGTGTAAGTCAAGTTTATTTTAGGCAACTTTAACAACTATGTACAGTAAAACCTCTCAAAGGCGGAATTCCAACGGACCGACACTTTTTTCCGCCTTTCGCAGGTTTTCCGCTATTCACGAGTTATCGTTTAATGAAAATAATATATATAGATAAAGTAAAATATTTATTCGGTATTTATAGTCTGACTTACATCATTCTGTATTTTAATATATGTACTTGCAAACATAACGCAAATTTATTATTGATCATACCAGTAAATACATTAAGACATGTTACAAATAACCTCTTATAAATGGAATTAGTTAAATAAAAATTCAACTTAAAACACATCAAACACTTCAAATCACTAAATTCTCATATTATATAGTTTGTTTTTTAATAAAATCATTAATGGTAAGCTGTTTAAATTTTTTCTTACAATGGAAATTTTTCATGAAATGCAATTTAACATTGTCAACCTTTTCAAAACAAATATTGTCTCCCGAATTTTTAGCAAAACTTTTTAAAACTTCCGAACTCCTCATTGCATCGGATTTAGTTGGAACATAATCAGTATCCTCATCAGTGTCAGATGAAGCAATTTCAGGAGACACTTCGTCATTTTTTACCTAAACAATTTTTTCCATCAAAGTGTTAATGTCAATCTCAAACAATTCAGTGAAATCCTCTCTATCAATCAGTGGCACTGCTCTCATTGCTTCCATAAATTGCATCAACCATGCTTTTTACTTCCACGGTTGTGTTTTCGTTGATATTTGTTTCATTACGTTCTGTGTCTATTATACCACAATTCTTGAAACATTTTTGATCAGTTACTGGTCGAACATTTTCTACAGCTTCATTGATAAACATAATTGCGTCCAACACATTAATTTCCCTATTCAAGTCCTGACATTGCTGCATTTTCAATGACAATTCCTTTAACAAAAGTTTTCTGTAATTCATTTTACTTTCTCATATTCGAAGTATATTGAGGAAGTATTGTTATCGCGAAAAAATTCGACCTTGAGATTTTTACGGAAATATACGTTTTAGGTGTCCCTGAATCCGAAAAAATGGTTTTCGCAATGTCTTCTGTCTGTCTGTCTGTTACTGACTCTACAGCCTAAACTAGAGCGAAAATGAATGAAATCCCGTGCTTTTTTCATCATACAGAATAGAAGCTATGACGAAATGGTTGACATAGCTCAATAATTAAGGGAAGTTTATTCTAGTCATTTTTAACAACAATTTGACTTTCTCAACAAGTTAGGTAAGTGTACAACGTATCACAAATGGGCGCGTTTCGTGCAATGGAGTGTTAGAAAGAAATCACATACCTGTACGTTAGGGAAATAGGGTTTTAAAGTTCTTTTCTTCATCATAAATAATCCATTTTCTTCCTATTTAAAAATAGTGCATGCACAGGTAAGGAAATTAAACGTTTGTTTGTGAGATTGTTTATGTTAGCAACAATGAAGAAGTAACCATGCAAGACATTTTCTAAGTTCAACTCGATTTAAGATTTTCTTGTTCGATTTTATGGATAACGGCTACTCCTACGATAAAAATGTATAGGAAACGAAATAGTCTAATTTATTAGTTCTACAAGACGTATTTGAAACATATTTTGATATGAGTAATACTTTACGAGATATGACGGAAAGTTGATTTTTTATCACCAGTAAAGTGGTACTCCTGATTGGCGTACGTGATTCATTTTTGCGATTTTCTTATTATATTTGATTGCAAGTCCTTAATATCAAATTTCCTGAAAATCCATTCTGTAGAAGCCGAGAACGAAGATGTGGACGGACGGACAGACCGACGATAACAGGCGCTCACGCTGGAAGCGTAACGCGCCTAAAAACACCTAAAAATGAATATAAGGCTAGTTTATTCTAGGCAACTTTAACAACAATTCGATTTTCTTAAGAACGATTTTGATCATATTTCGTACCGTTACTTGAGTATACGTCTTCAATAATACTAAATATTTCATTTTTCTCAATGAATGAATATAAGGCTAGTTTATTCTTGGGCAACTTTAACAAAAATTGGATTTTCTGAAATCAGGCTCATACGATTTTCATTTTCCAAAGCATTAGTATATGGTATATGAGAAAGTTTGTACATTGTATGCAGTACCGATATTTTAGATTAAAATTAGAAATATTTGACCTACAATCTTCGTATATAACCATTTTGAAGAAAACATTATAAAGTTCCTTATTCTGATCAACTTTTGCCATCTAAAGTTCGAAATTTCTCGATGTCAACGTTTCATTCGCACAGTTTGAGGAAATCTAGCCATTTTAAGGGGATGCTGTCTATTCCATTGTTAGACCTCTATATCATATTGTTAAATCAATTCTTATGGATATAAACGTGATTTGATTGCTTTCAATACGAGAGAGAGGGGGAGCGATAGGTAGGGGGATAGACAGACAGAAAAACGTCTTTATCATTGCGAAATTGAGACTATACAGTCCCTTCTTACATTTAACCCTGCGTCAACAATTACAAATGAGAATAAAATAGTAATAATAATTTCACAGAAAAGAACCAGAAATTAAAACGTAATGGGTATAAAAATAAATTTAAAAAAATAACTTTCATATTTTAACATTTATTATACTCGTTACTTCAAATTTGGTGAAATTACCTTGATAAGTTACCTTTTACTGGTGGAGGCGGTGTTATATTCAATTAATCTGGATATCAAGGCTGAAGACATTTCTTGTTGTATACAAATCAACGAAGTGCAACACGAGTAATATCAAAGGTAAGTAATCGGTACCATTACACAATCATTATGGGTGTAAACGTGCTTTGATTGCTTTTAATACGAGAGAGAGAGGGAGGGAGGGAGGAGACAAAAGGAGGGAGGGGACAAAGGGAGGGAGGATGAGAGAGGGAAATGACTTCCAATACAATTAATGTTTCTGATGCCAATTTGGACTCCATAAATAGCTTGAACGATCGAATCTTTACTCCCATTGATATTTCAATGGGCATTACACTAATAAGGTATTAAAGGAGAAATATAAGACTATGATTCCCATTAAAAGTTTACCCATATGAAAGCATTAAGCTGGTATCCTAGGCCAGTGGTGCGCAAACTGGGGCCACGCCCCCTTCCGGACGTCGCGAACAATTTGACGGGGTCCGCGGATCGCTGTTTATTTTTTAAAAGAGGGACGCGAGTTTACCCGGTCTGGCGCAGGCTACTTGATTTTACGTGAATGTATTCGGGACCGATAATAAACTGGCAGGTCAATCTAACGCAATGTAACAATGTTACGCTCTGGCATTTATCGATTCTTTGTAGAGCTACACAACTAAGTACAGTTGACCCCCGCCGAACGCTGGGGTTACGTTCCGACCAATGGCCGCGCACGGCGATTCCGTGTTCCGCGTGATATTGGTATACTATTGGTAAAAATGAGGTTACGTTCCAGAACCTTGGTTGTTAGACCTAAAAACGTATAACCCTCTCGCCATTAAATGTAAAATTGCTTGTCGGTTTCATGAGCCTTAGGCCGATAAAATGTCAAGGGAAGGTTCGGCCTCAGTCACAAATATTCTTTCGTGAGAAGAAGTCGAGTGTACTTTCATTTGTTCGTATTCTTCAATCGCTTGGTAGATTTACTCTAATGTTATTATTTTCCCCTGATTATGGATAAATAAAATACAGAAGGTGCGTGAAAAGGAAGTATCTGACGAGACACCTCTTTATACAAGTAAAAAAACGCATATTCAAATCGTGAAATAAGAAAAAGCGAAGAAGAATTCATAAAATTTGGATTTTCATGGACTTTGGTTAAGAATGAGCAAAGACCCCAGTGCATCTTTTGTTCTGAAGTGTTAAATTTTCTTCCCTTGTAGTAGTATAATAAAACGCCAGTTATGTCGTGTTATTGAGCTAATGTGAGATTATTTTTTGTATGTAATGTCAACAAACTTTTCCGATTTAAATGGAGGGGTGCCATCGTTTACGTGGATCAAAAGGGGGGCGCGGCCTGAAAAGTTTGCGCACTACTGGTCTAGGCAGCAGATTGTTGCCACCCAGAAAAATTACATCTTTTTTACGGTAAAAACTATAAATTTACGTTAATTCTACTCGGATTTGAATTCTGTCTTCAAAAATAAGAAATTGCAATTTATATCCTAACCGATAGTTTAAGTCTCGAGATCGAATCTTGATGCTTATTAATTTTAAATGCAAATGTAAAAACCTATACACCGATTTACGTGTTTTCTCATGGGCCAAAAATGGGACAAAAAGGGGCCAAAATAGCCCCTCATAATTGGAATTTCGAAGCGCTCGCTGAGAGCATGAGATCCTTGGTGTGACCTTCGCCAGTCACCGGCTCTCTTACGGCATTCGACAAAATATTGTCGCTCCACTTTACCGGTTCTGTGTAGCGGGGGAAGGCTAACTCAGTCCCTTCTGCTCACCCCTACTGCTCTCGGTCCACGGAGACCTTTCTTTTCTGTGGGTCGCTGGGGCCTTTTCTTCTTCCCTGTCTTTCTCTGGGGTTTTGGGTGCCACTGGCCCTTCATTGGGCCCTCCACTTTGGTTTTTGCCCGGTTAAAGGGCTTTCTTCTCCCCTGGGTTCCTGGGTCTTGCCACTGCCCACCAAGGGCCTCCCCTCCCCCCCTCTTAGGGAAAGACTTTCCACCTCCTGTGCCTCTTCCCCACTTGACCGGTTCCGCCATGTCTGGGGAACGAGGCTTCATCTCCCCAAGGCTTCTTCTTGGTGAAGATCAGCGGCGAAGGAGCTCGTCTTGCGACCGTCTCATTGCCTTTAAAAACCCTGAAGGGCAGGTTGTTAGGGTGACGAGGGAACAGCTCCGGGTCATGCTTGGTTCTACGGCCCAAAAAGCCGACGTTCCAGTAGGGTCTCCTCTTCCCCCCTCCCCTGCGCCACACACTCCGCTCGCCACTGAATCTGTGTCGGTGGCGTCTGTTTCTGCACCCAAGTCGGTCAAACCGAAGTCTGTAGCAGCCGTGGCCTCTGCGCCCATTTCTGCCCCGGGTGTATCTCCCACAGGAGCCACTCGGGGTAAACCTCCTGTCCCCTCCTCCTCTGGGATCCGGGCATCTTCGGGCCCTGCCTCTGCCTCGAGCAAAAAGAGGAAGAAGTCTCGTCCCTCTTCCCCTGCTTCCAAGCAGGGGACGCTTCCTGCAGCGCCTGTGACTGCTCCGGTCGCTGTCTCCACCCCTCCGCCTCCTCCGGCTAGTACTTCTTTGGGTTCTGCTCCATCCTCCTCTGCTGTTGAGGAGATGGAGACGGAAAACTCCTCTGCCTCCCTCAAGCGGAAACTCCACGCTTCCGAGGATGACTCTGCTCCTCTTCTGCCTGATGCCCAGGTGGCTTCTGCTGCCCCTGAGGAACCCTTCCGGGAGGTGATGCGTAAGAGGGGTTCAAAAAAGGTGCCTGATTCCCGTTCTGGTGCCGGTTCTGAGCCGTCCACTTCTGCGGGGTCCAGCCATAAACCAGTCACCGTATACAGTATTACAGATCACTCCGGGCTCATTGATCTCCTTGAGGAGTCATTGGGTCCGGATTTTGAACTCAACATTCGGGACGTCTCGACGCAGATCTTCGTCCAGACTCCCGATGCCCTTCGAAAGCTCATTGAGATCTTGGAGAAGGCGGACCTCCAATTCTTTTATCGTCCGCTGGACCACTCCCGAACTGCCAGCATCCTTATTAAGGGTCTATCGGCCAATATGTCCACGGACAGGGTTGCTTCTGGCCTGGCTGTCCTTGGTCTCATTGTACTGTCAGTCAGGCAGTTTGTCCACCCAGAGGAGGCGGGGCAGAGGATGACTCATACTCGGCGTTTTATCGCCACGGTTGATAGGACGTCTGGCCTCCCCCCTCTTCACAAAATCACCCATCTCTCCCACTGTCGGGTGGAGATGTCCTACTTCAAGAGATGGGTGGCCCCCCCTGGTGTGCTACAACTGCCAGAGGTTCGGGCACACCTCCACCGGTTGTAGAATGCAGCCTCGGTGCTATAAATGCGCCGGGACCCATCACTCTCGCTTCTGTACGGCACCTGCGTCGGCCCCCAAGAAATGCTGCAATTGCAATGGGGGTCACCCTTCCACCTATCGCCAGTGCCCTGCCTATCTCAGGGCGATGGAGAGATCACTTACCACCAGCCGGCAAAATGAGGCAGCGCAACACTACTCGAAGAAGGCGCGGGACGTTGCCCCTACTGCCTCTTCCTCTTGTCCCTCGGCAGCTGTCCGGGATGCCTTATCTTTTGCGGGCGCTGTGCAAGGCAAGCCTGCTTCCTCTTCTGCTCCTGTTGCTGACTCGGTGCTCCTGCAACGAGCGGAGCCTGCAATTCCGGCTGCTCCAGCCATGTCCCTGCCCGTCTTAAGGGGAAATCTGAAACTCCTGCCTCCATCGCTCCTGATGGCGCAGCAGCAAGTGGAGGGGAGGGTGTCTGCCCGGTGACCCCTGCCCCTGCCACTGCTAGCCCTTCTTCCCTTCCGGAAGGGTTGCCTACTTCCCTTCCTTCTACTTCTTCTGCTTCCTTATATCTTCCTTTCTCTGACGCTGCTGCCGAGGACCGCGAGCTGTGGAGTACGATCTCTTCTATTGCTCGCGTCTTCCGTAGCCACGTCACTAGTCAGCAGGGGCTACTGCTTCCTGCCCTGCTGAAGGAACTTGCTACGTCCAGGATTCCTAATGGAGCCACGTCTTAGGAGAGGATGTTTAACCATTCTGGGGTGGAATGCGAACGGCTTGCGTCGTCGGGTCGATGAGTTGCTTCCACTCCTGCACGGCATGGGTGCCTCTATCGCGGCCGTCTGTGAGACTAAACTCTCGCCGGACGCTACCTTTCGTGTCCCCAACTGGGTGATGCATCGGGTGGACAGGGAGTCGCGTCCTGGAGAGGGGGTCGCGCTGCTTGTCCACTCCTCTGTTAAGCAACATGTGTACCCTCTACCTAGTTTGACTGTTTTGAAGGCGGTCGCGATTGATGTCATTATGGTCGGAGACAGATTACGAGTAATCGCCGCCTACTATCCACCTGGGCGCAGGTTTTAGGATGGGGACATCCGGGCCCTTTTTCACTTTCTCCATACGTAGTAATGGGAAAGTATTGTATTCATGAAAAAAATCGACTTCGAGATTTCAACGGAAACACATGTTTTGAGGTCCCTAGAACACGTTTAGACTATTTTCGGAATGATGTCTGTGTGTGTGGATGGATGGATGTGATTGTGGGCACTCTAGCTCAAAAAGTACATACCAAACTTCATATATAGCACTTTAGCATAAGCGCAAAGAATTAATTAGTTTTTGGACAGTAACGGTTAACCGGAAGTCGAGGTTTATTCGAAACCCGATTCGGTTTTTGCGATATTTCTTCGTTAAAACATCATTATTGTATATACTATTCTATACAAAAGTTACAGAGAATGTAATTTCCTACAACTTTCATTTGAAACAATTTTCTATAGGAGTTATTGTTTAGGAGTTATTTATAAATAACCGGTTTTTCGGTTTCCGTTAAATATCTCCTTAAAAACATCGTTATTGGTATTCTTCGTAAGGACCAAAGTTGTAGAGAATAATATTTCTTCCAAGTTTTGTTTGAAACTAATTTTCGTAGAACCATCCATTTCGGATATATTTCGCTTTATCTTAATACCAGTATACAGCGCCAACACCATGTAGCGGTGAATTCTGTAAACATTCAAAATATAAGTAATTTACGGCAACAAAGACGTGTCTTCTTTTATGATACGAAATAATAATTTTGCCTTGTAATATTATTCATCATAATTTAAATATCTATACCCCAAATATGGAGAAAGTCATGTGTTGGCCACATCAGATTTTTTCTTCTGACGATGTCCCGACCGTTGTGCTTGGTGACTTCAATGCCAAGCACACGGATTGGTATTCCACCTTACGTAATAGGAGGGGGCAACTCCTGCGGGACCTGGTGCTCGCGGAGTACTTGAAGGTCCTGGCCCCTACCTCTCCAACCTATCTTCCCTCTAACGACGTCCTTGACATCGTCTTAGCCAACGCTGTTCGGGCGTCGATCAATGTGATGAAATGTCCTCCGACCATCTTCCTGTCCTACTCCATTATGGGAATCTTCCTGTTCGTCTTCATCTCCTGCCCCGTATGGACTTTGCCAAGACACCCTGGGGGAGCCTTCATTTAGACATCGCCGTTGCCCTACCGGTTGAGCCGCGGGAACCTGTTTCTCGTGTGGAGGTCGATCACATGGTCTCCACCCTCACCTCCGCTATCAGTAAGGCCATGAATGATAACATCCCCTGGAGACATGCACCCAGGGTGCTCTCCCGTCGGCTCCCTGAACCGGTGCGCCGCCTCGTTTCCTATCGGAACATGATTCGGCGCCTTTGACAGCGGCACCGGACGCCAGACCTCCGCGGGCAACTGGACCAACTGAACAAGGAGGTCCGGACCGCCATCCGGGAAATCAAGTCAGATGCCTGGGAGGAATATTTTTCTGAGGCATCCTTGCAGGACAGACCCATGTGGCATGTCTGCAGGTCGCTGCGATCTGCGCAGCACCGGGACATGCCCATCAAGCTGGCTTCTGGGCTGACTTGTACGGCCCGGGAGAAGGCTGAAGCCTATGCTAGGCACATGGAGGGGTCCTACTGTCCGAACCCCTCTAACCCGGTTTCCGATGCCTCGGAGAGGTCTATTCTTGTGGCGTCCTTTGAACTTTCCCACAGCGTGACTCCTTCCCTGCAGGCCCTTCCGGCCATACGAGCGAGGAGCGTGGTGGATGTTATGCGGTCCCCAGGGGACGACGGTATCAGTAACGTAGTTGTTCGGCAACTACCTGTTGCGGCAGTCGATTATCTGACTGCCCTCTACAACGGCTGCCAGAAGCTTGGGTACTTTCCCGAGGAGTGGAAGAGGGCGAAGATAGTACGCATGCCGAAGGCACATAATCCGACGGATGCCGTTGAGAATTTTCATCCAATTTCACTTCTCAACATCTTCGGGAAAGTCTTTGAGCGCCTCTTACTACCTGTGTTCCAGAGACACCTGTCAGCCGGTAACGTCTCCCTGGGGAGCAGTTCGACTTTCGTCAGCAACACTCCACCACACAGCAGCTCGTGCGGATGACGAGTTTCGTTTAATTCTCAACTCAAGACAGCAGCAGCATTTATGGACATCAGCAAAGCGTTCGATAGGGTCTGGCACCATGCCCTATTGGTCCGGGTTCCGAGACCCCTGACAACCCTGGTCCGCTCGTACTTGAAGGGCCGGCAGTTCTGGGTCTGCTGGGGCGGAGAATGCTCGGCAACCTACTACATCCGTGCCGGGGTCCCTCAGGGTTCGGTTCTTGGACCGACTCTGTTCAACCTATACACATATGACTTCCCTCGGAGTCCTGATCCGAACATCGCCATTGGCCTCTATGCTGATGACGCTGCTGTGCTGGCGCAATCGGCTAATGTGGCTATGGCTATCAAGTACCTGCAGCGTGCCCTCGATACCATCTTTGAGTGGTACTGCAGGTGGAGGATCGCCGCTAATGCCACCAAGACGGTGACGGTGCTGTTCCGCAAAGGCCACCACCGCCTACCACCGGCGGACATTACAATAGGTGGCTATACATCTCTTGGTCTCCTCAGGCATTGTACCTCGGTGTGACCCTGGATACAAGTCTCACATGGGCACCTCACTTGAAAGCCCTGAAATCCCGTGGATTTCGTGCAGTGCGTAGGCTGGCTCCCATTCTGTGCTCCAGAGAAGTTTCTCTGGAGACCAGGGTGAGGATCTATAAGTCCTGCGTGCTGCCTGTCCTACTATATGTGTGCTTGCATTCTGCAAGCATTTTCTCTCATCTTAATAAAATCTGATGTGGCCAACACATGACTTTCTCCAGATTTGGGGTATAGATATTTAAATTATTATGAATAATATTACCAGGCAAAATTATTATTTCGTATCGTAAAAGAAGACACGTCCTTGTTGCCGTAAATTACGTATATTTTGAATGTTTACAGAATTCACCGCTACATGGTGTTGGCGCTGTATACTGGTATTAAGGTAAAGCGAAATATATCCGAAATGGATGGTTCTACGAAAATTAGTTTCAAACAAAACTTGGAAGAAATATTATTCTCTACAACTTTGGTCCTTACGAAGTTTACAAATAACGATGTTTTTAAGGAGATATTTAACGGAAACAGAAAAACCGGTTATTTATAAATAACTCCTAAACAATAACTCGTATGGAAAATTGTTTCAAACGAAAGTTGTAGGAAATTATATTCTCTATAACCTTTGTATAGAATTGTATATACAATAATGATGTTTTAATGGAGAAATATTGCAAAAACCGAATCGGGTTTCGAATAAACCTCGACTTCCGGTTATACGTTATTGTCCAAAAACTAATCAGTTCTTTGTTCTCATGTTAAAGTGTTAAATATGAAGTTTGGTAACGATATGGCTTGTACTTTTTGAGTTAGAGCGCCCACACTAACACACACGCAGCAGGCACGCACACATTGCCACACATACTCCCAAACACACACACACGCACACACGCACACAAACACGCACACGCACGCACACGCGCACGCACGCACGCACACACTCACACACACAGACATCATTCCGAAAATAGTCAAAACGTGTTCTCGGGACCTCAACATGTATTTCCGTTGAAATCTCAAAGTCGATTTTTCATGAATACAATACTTTCCCATTACTACGTATGGAGAAAGTAATAAAGAGTACAGCAGACAGATAATTTTTAAACGCAAAATTTTGCACTACTGCGCCGATTTATGTTTTACATTATAGACAATATTGGAATAAAAACAACTCCTAAAATTTTTAATTGTAAAACTTCTATTTTTTTCATCATTTGATACGAATACCTTAGGTTTCTGCAAAATTTCATCGATGTAGCACCTCTAGATATGTATTTATATAAATTAAATTGTTTAAAGTGATGAATTTTGAACAGCCGCAATAATAAACTTTATTATATTTTTCAATATTATTTACCGCTGGAACACCATTCCCTAATTTTATCAAAATGTTCAGCTCCGTAGCTCTAATGAAATTGCATAAATATTAGTTAATTTTTTAACATTTATGACTTTTTGACAGACGAGTAATTTAACATTTTCAAATTTCTATAATCCAGTTTTCGTTATTTGGTACGTTCTTCTGTTACAAAAGATTTCAGCATTGTAGGACATTTATAAGTACCTAAACCATGATCCATTTGTTTATATGTTTGTGATATGTGACTGCATTATGCAAGGATTTTTAAACATTAGTATTTTTACAATTTCGAATTATTCCTAATCGGTTATGTATAAAACCATATAACCGTGTCAAATTTCAAGTTTCTAGCTCATTTAGTAGGGCCTTATAATTTAAATCATCATATGGTACTATAATAGGGCTAAACAGGCCCTAAGACTTTGAACTTTTACTATATCAGATTCCTTCCTAACAAAAAACCAATAATTCTGCCAAAATTCATGCTCTTATCTCATTACGAATTGCAGTATAATTTTCACATTGGTATGGGGCATAAATGGGTCAAAAACACCTTAAAAATTTGGAATTTTTGCAGTATTTAATTTGAACTTCGGTTGCAATGAAATTTGTTAATCGTGCCAAATTTCAAGTCTCTAGGTCATATGGAACTGTCTCATCATTTTTTTTCTCGTATGGAGCAATACTGGGCAAAAGAGCCCCAAAAATAGGATTTATTACAATATCGGAATTCCTTCATTAGGCATAATTTAACATTAAAGGCATTAAAATGTATGCCTCTGATTCCCATTAAAAACTCACCCATATGAAAGCATTAAGCCTGTTGCTAGGAAGCCTATTGTTAGAGCAAGAAAAATTACCACTTTTTTGCGAAAAAACTATAAATTTACGCCAATTCTACTCGGATTTGAATTCTGCCTTCAAAAATAAGAAACTACAATTCATATCCTATCCGACAGTTTAAGTCTCGAGTTCGTATCTTGATGGGAAGTAATTTTAAAATGCAAATATAAAAACCTCTACACCAATTTACGATTTCTTATGGGCCAAAAATGGGGCAAAAAGGCGCCAAAATAGCCTCTCAAGATAGGAATTTCGCCAGTTTCGGATTTTTTCCTACGGTTGTGACCAAATACCTATAATACTACCAAATGTCAAGTTTCTATCACATCTGGAAGTACCTTATAATTTTGTATCCTCCTATATCTATACTATATAGACGCTTCTTACACATGATATCTATAATATAAAGACGCTTCTTACACGTGATATCTATAATATAAAGACGCTTCTTACAC
Source organism: Uropetala carovei (assembly GCA_036926305.1). NCBI lineage: Eukaryota > Metazoa > Arthropoda > Insecta > Odonata > Petaluridae > Uropetala > Uropetala carovei. The sequence continues at coordinate 1,162,204 of JAXCHB010000115.1, forward strand.
ATGATATATCAATAATATACAGATGCTTCTTACACATGATATATTATATATATATATATGAGGATACAAAATTATGAGGCACTTCCAGATGTGCCAGAAACTTGAAATTTGGTAGGATTATAGGTTTTTGGTCACAACCGAAGGAAAAAATCCGAAACTGTCGAAATTACTATTTTGCGGGGCTATTTTGGCCCCTTTTTGCCCCATTTTTTGTCCATAAGAAAGCATGTAAATTGGTGCAGAGGTTTTTATATTTGCATTTTAAAATTACTTCCCGTCAAGATACGAACTCGAGACTTAAACTGTCGGATAGGATATAAATTGTAGTTTCTTATTTTTGAAGTCAGAATTCAAATCCGAGTAGAATTAACGTAAATTTATAGTTTTTATCTCAAAAAAGTAGTAATTTTTCTGGGTCTTACAATAGGTTTCCTTGGTAACAAGCTCTATCCTTTCATATGGGTAAGCTTTTAATGGGAATCAGAGGCTTATATTTTAATGCTGTTAATGTTAAACTACACATAATGAAGGAAATCTGATATTGATATAATACAAATTTTTGGGGGTTTTACCCTATTCTTGCCCCATATTAGAACATAAAAGGCAAGGCAGCTGCGTAAGTCCTAGAGACTTTAAATTTGGCATGATTACAGAAATTTCATTGCAACCTAAGATAAAATTATAAAATTACAAAAATTCTCATTTTTAAGGGGCGGCTTTGCCGCTTTTCGTCCCCATGCGAGAACAAAGGGCAAATAGTCGAAATTCCTATTTTGAGGGGCTATTTTGGCCCCTTTTTGCCCCATTTTTGGCCCATAAGAAAACATGTAAATTGGTGTAGAGGTTTTTATATTTGCATTTTAAAATTACTTTCCCTCAGGATACGAACTCGAAACTTAAACTATCGGATAGGATATAAATTGTAGTTTCTTATTTTTGAAGACAGAATTCAAATACGAGTAGAATTAGCGTAAATTTATAGTTTTTATCGCAAAAAAGTGGTAATTCTTCTGGGTCTAACAATAGGCTTCCTAGGCAACTGGCTTAATCCTTTCATATGGGTATGCTTTTAATGGGAATCAGAGGCTTAAAATTTAATTCCTTTAATGTTAAACTACACCTAATGAAGGAACATAATGTTTCACCTTAGTTGATATAACTTTTATTCTTTATAGACACAAAGCTATTTGATCATTAAATTTTTATACAGCAAGAAAGTTCATCGGAAATACTTGTTTCTATGTGGACTAAATTAATTTTATATTGAAAACTTTCATTTTAAAATTTTTGGAAATTTTTATATATTCTATTTCTGGTTTTTTATTTTTTTGTGCATAATATAAAAGTTATTTTTAAAAAAAGTTTTTTTTTATTATTTTATTTTTTACTTTTTAGTCTTAAATTAATTTTTTTATCGAATTATTATTTTTTTCTTATCTAATATCGTTTAAAATATCCTTATTTTAGATTATTAACCATTTTGAAGGTTGTAAAAAACAATTTCCGACCACTATACTTACTTGTTTTTTCATTTTTTAGTTATTTCTAAGATAAAGTATTTTCTAGTAAATAAATTTTTAGTATTTTCTAAGATAAAAAAGAAAAGAAATACTTTTAGTTTAACTAAACAAATTTACTAAGTAGTCAATATGACAGACATTTTATACATTCAAGTTAAATGCTCTAAATTTTTTTTCTTTAATGTATACAAAAATTAGTTTCAGTTCTTATAAACTGAAAATCGGAGTTTTAATGATTCAAAAAGAAAGCTTTAACTAATATTTTTTATAAATTTAAAAAATAATTTTACTTTTATACAAAATCTGATTTTAATTTGAAGTATTTCTAAAAACTAAAACTTAATTAACAATTTCATAATTTCATTTTTTAATTTTTGAAAGCTGAAAGATTATATTTTAAGTATTTCTATTAACTAAAAAATACTCAAGTGCTTCATCATTCCAATATGTTAGGTACGTTAGCTGTAAAATTACCAGTTGTTCATAATATAAATCACTTCATTAATTACAATTAGTATTTGATTTTATTTCAAAAATAAAAATATTTGCATCTTCCTGGGAGGCGTTGTTCTACAAAGTTTGGGAACCATTGCCCTAAATTTTCCTTGTTTCAAAAATAAAAGAAAAAGTTATGCATTGTATAATCGATAACTTTAAGATATTGTGATGATCTACAGATAACCAAATGCCTTTCACTGCTCAGTCTGAGATATATCCCTATCGACGTGCTCCTTATTGCATCTGAAAACCCTCGAATCCATTCACCTTGGTATTATTCGGAAATTTGACACAATCATGGACGGAAGAATAATGAATGCACAGAATAAACTCGTATCCAAGCAACTTGCCTTCTCGCGCCGACGACTCTTTTATAATCGTCATCTCAGTTAATGTCGAGTGTTTCGCAATGGATTATGCGACCTTCACTACATATATAATTTCGAAATAGAGAAGAACCGAAGGTCTCTTCGATTCATCCAAAACTAATCTAGTTATTCTCTGCTGGACGCTCTGCAGTCGCATTTAGAAACCAACGTCCAGCGACGAACTTTGGAACGTTCTCAGCGTTGCTCCGGAAGCCGATATCACAGCCGTCACTCATACAGATTAGTCGACATAGTAGAAAAATCCAAATTTAAGTTTGCTCCATTTTTTAAAGAGAGATAACGGTCATATGGCACGATTCTTAAGTATCGTTGGTTTTGTTGTATAAGACCATTGAATCGACTTTACGATAATATTTCCTTTGTGAATTTTCGAACTTCAAGATGTTGGAGGCTGCGTTCCATTGTTCCATGCTGTTGTATTATTTGTACGCGGACGCCACGATGATCAAAGGCTTATTAAACGCGCACTCTTTGAGGGGAAGAGGACCTGACGACCCTTCTACGAACAGGATTGTCTACGGAACGCTGACATACATCACCATTTGGAACATGGTAACGATGAGATTTCATTTTTATTCCATATCGATCGGTGTTTTCTTTGCAAAATTCTCAAAATTTTTTCTCGGAAATTTTTTATCCTGAAGCGATCGTCGTATGTTTATGGTCGCTGCTTTTGTACTTGAGTTAAATTTTGTTTTACGTTTCCGTGATAGAAGCTCATAAGATCTTCCAATTGAAATTCGGCCAAAATACTGCACTTCTAATTATGAAGAGGAGCTTATCTGCCCCATCACTTCTACGGAAATCCAAGAGAATAGCGAATTTCAATGCGACTGCGCGAAGTTGTAATGGACTTTGCACTATTGAGTCTGAGATAGTCTAAAATAAACAAATGAAACCCGCAAACAAGGGGGAACTTTCAAGTGGAAAATCAGGAGAGTTTGTTTCTGATTCACTTCTTCAATTTCGTGAGTCAATGTTAATTTTCATTCCTAGTTCCACGAAGAAAGATGTCATCGATAACAAATGACAAATTCTTAGTTTTTTACTGCTGTTTGTTACATGATCTAAATATTCGTGTGCAACGGACGTATTCGTTCGAAGAAGGGAGTATTTATTCCACAATGGACATTTCAGGAGGAATCTAACGATAAAATGCAAGACTGTCATTTAACGATTCGTGAATTAGTTTTATTTTATAAATGCGGTCATAAATATTCGCTTTGAGAAATCCGAAGCTCTCTTCGATTTCATGAAAAGGTCGTTGCTGTAAAATATTTGTCGGTTATTTAAAAAAAATCAATGCCTACAAGTGAGTCACACAATTCCCTTTAATCTGTTTCATTCGGTTCCAGAGTCTGACTCACGATTAATTAAAATTTAAGTAGACAGGTTAAATAACCGACAGTTGGAAACTGATTTTTATAAAATCTGTTACATGCGTTCGCCCGATATTTATTTCTTTATATGTATATTGGGATAGACCATATTTTGTTCCCTCATATCACTTGAACGGGTGATCGCATCGTAAGGAATGTTACGTCGTTTGAAAGCTTATGGCGTGAAGATGGTTTTTGGTCCATAAAAAATTTCGTTTCTCATCTAGAAGTTTAGCTGTGAATGGCCAAACTTTCTAAAAGTCGATTTGGTTGCGGTGGCGTTGCTGGTGTCTGGGGGCGTTTTAGTTGCAAGAAATTGAAGTAGTACTACATAGTCATAGCATTCGTTGCCTCTACGTTAGAAATGATAGCGGGAAATATGGATCTCAACGTGAGTTGTCATTTTGATATATGGAAAGAGAATTTATAACGCTTAATTGTACGAAATTTTTAGCTTATTTCTATTATGTCATTTTATACCTCATAAATGTTCACTATTAGTTTAAAAAATTTGTACTTTTTCATAAAACAATTGACATATCGTTATCAGTAGATGGTTCCTTTGGGAAAGTATTTTTATTCCCCACGCTGCGGTAGATAGCTTCTGGGTAGAAAATTATCACCATAATTTCAAAGCCTGCGAAATGGGGTGTCGTGGCTTAGTGGCGAGGGAGTTGGCTTGCTACGCTTAGCCTACCCTTTCGAAACCTGCGAAAGTGGGATTCTTTCAATAGATCTTGCGGTCCCCTATTTTCGTGTTTAGGGGAGAGCACGCGAATCAACGCTTCATCCTTCTGAAGGGACGTAAAGCAGTTGTTGGTCCTCCATGGTGATTTTCGAAAAGAGTAGGCTAATGCCGGTATCGGGTTTCTTATCTTATTTGCTTTGTGATTTAAACTGACGTGCTTACAAGCACTAGAATCGTAAGAAGTCACAAAATTCCACAAATCTCGAACATTTACATCAACCATTGTAAGATAGCGATTGAGGTAAATTATTTACGTTCGTTATTTTTAATTGAATATTACTCATTTTCACTCTTAAAATATGAAAACAAGTAAGAATTAAAAAAAAATCAAAAATAAAATATTTTTGCTTTATAAAATACGCGGCTTTCAAAAGATAAAACAAGAAAACTTTCAGATTATTTGTTCGTTATAAAAGATTTTGGTGGCATATTCTTTTCATTACTATAACTTTACATAGCATTCACATAATATTCTCAATCCGTAAGCTGGAGTAAATGGAGTCTAACATAAAGTTAATAGCAAAACACGTCTACTTTCCCTTATACGAAGTACTATATTGAGAAAGTATTGTAATCGCGAAATAATCGATCGTGAGATTTTGATGGAAATATCCGTTTTAGGTGTATATACATGAGTCCGAAAAAGTGGTTTTCGCAATTCCGTCTGTCTGTCCATCTGTCCGTCATTTTGCGGCTCTAAGCGGTAGAGCGAAAATGAATCAAATCTCGTACTTAAGCATTTTATCATATAGAATAGAAGCTATGAAGAATTAATTGAAATTGATGAATAATTAAGAGCCGTTTATTCTAGGCAATTTTAACAATAATTTTATTTGCTCAAAAACGGCTACAAGGATTTTATGTAAAGCAACAGTAATGAAAAGAATATAACACCAGAATCTTTTATAACGAACAAATAGTCTGAAATTATTCTTGTTCTATCCTTCTAAGGCCGCCTCTTTTGTAAAGCAAAAAGATTTTATTTTTGAATTTTTTAAAAATTCTTACTTGTTAGAAGTTTGTCACTTCCAGCTTTCTTTGGATGGATTGATGATACCTTTATTGGCGTCGATTTAAAATACTCCTTCTTTTACTGAACACGGATATCCGTTCCACTCTTATCGCCTTATCTTACCGAAGAACTTAGGAAAGTGTTCCTTTATGAGATTCTGGGGAAACAAAAACATCGACGCGACGAATTACACTGTTGAAGGCGTTCAGCTAAAACTAGCCGATTCCGTCAAATACTTAGGCGTTACTTTAACAAGCAACCTCTCGTGGGATATGCACATACGAAATATATGCGGGAAGGCTAAAGAGAAACTAGGATTCATCAAACGCATAGTAGGTAAAAGGGAGGAAAAAGTCAAAGAGACATGTTACTACTCGTTAGTAAGACCGCTATTAGAGTACGCGTCGAGCATATGGGATCCGTACGTGAAAGGATCAATCTCAGAGTTAGAAAGAGTGCAGCGAAAAGCCGCTAGATTCGTCAAAAATTGTTACGATAGAAACAAAAGTGTTACAGGCATGATACAGGACTTAGGATGGGAATCACTAACTGAGCGCCGATCACGCTCTAGGTTAAAAATAATAAGAGCGCCAACATATATTGGTAGAATGGACCATCCTCGTAAAATAAGAGAGATAGCCTGTAATGGTTTAGTGAAGCTACAACAGCACAACATAAAAACACTTTAAAATATATAGTAGATACTTTTTAACTCACAATTAGCTTTTCTTAACAATTAATCATATTTGCTTGTAACAATCCGTTTCCGAACGTATTGCATTTTATATAATAACTAGCTTTTCGTACCCGGCTTCGCCCGGATGCATTTCGGACTGCAAATAGTTATACTTTTTCCCGCTTAGAAGACAGCTTGAGAAAATGATACATACTAAAACTTCTCCTCTCCTTTCTGTAAACTACATTAGGAGTCTTGAAATAAAGTGGAAAGAACACGAAACGAACCAATACGAAAACTACAAAAACCACCACGAAAAAAGAAATGAATTAAACGCTAACCAATACCCGGTAGAAAAGGATGTAAACCGACAAATAAATAATCGTGGAACATAAATTAAGAGTACAACCAAAGAATATAAGTTCAATGTAAAAACCACCAAGAAAAAAGAAATGAATTAAACTGTAACCAATAGCCGGCATAAAAGGTGTAAACCGACAAATAGGTAATCAAGGAACAAAAATCAAGAGCACAACCAAAGAATATAAACATAGACTACAAAATGAACAACTAAGAACGAAAACAAAGAAGACAAACAAAGAAAACAAACAAAGAACACAAAAAATGGACACGAAACGAAAGCAAATGAAAACAACAAACTAACCAAAACCAACCAACGAATAATCTCCTAAAGCTCAATGTCTCTGATGATGGCGACTGACGCTTTCTATTCAGTTGCTAAATAAACAACCAACAATCACAAAATAGCGTGTCGTAGTGATGAGTAAATATTGATTACGCGGAATATGAGTTTTTATGTCAACATAATAACAGGAGAACCTAAATAAGAATACCTATTATTACTCTAAATAGATATAAAATTATTGATCTTAATTGTGTTTTCCATCGTAATTAATTGAATAATAGATTGAGATATTCGAACGAATCGATTTTAAATAATGTAGTAAAATGTTTTACTTTTCTAACGTAATTAATTACGTGAGTGTATCGGTAGTGTTTACATTTTACCCATGGAACCGCAGACACGAATTCTTAATTTTAGTTCAGAAGACATAATAAAGTTCAACAAAAGTATTATTCAAATAAAATCTTTCGAAATTCACTGCGTTACTTGTTCAAAATGTTAATCTAATTTAGTTCTCGTATTAAAATAACAATTAATTTTAGAAGAAATTGCTAAATATTGGTCACCAGAAATTAAAATGTGATTGTTTTTTCTATTGTTATCTATAACAATTCATTTAAATGTTAATTGGTTTCTTTTAACGTTCTTAAATTTTAAAACATGATTTAAATGGTATTTGTTTCGTATTTATATTTTTAAGTTGGGCTCCCCGTTAATATGTACGTAAGTGACGAAACCATGCAAATGTATATGCCAACGCTGAAATAAATTGTATTGTTATTATTATATTATGTATTTACCATCCATCCAATTTACGTAAATGAATATAGGTGCGGCCGCAATTAGTTACAGTGGAGGGGCAGCACTAATTGTACTGGCAAGTTCTGCCATCTACCAGCCAGTTTGCATAACTAACTGATGAGACCGTCCGGTCAGGCCGCGACAAAGACATCAAGCGTTTTCGGTTCCCAGATGATATGTCCACAGTCTTTATGTCCACTGCCTTTATGTCCACTCTTTTATGTCCACTCTTTTATGTCCACAGCCTTTATGTCCACTGCCCTTATGTCCAGAGTCTTTACGTCCACCGTAATATATGTCCACAGTCTTTATGTCCACTGCCTTTACGTCCACTCTTATATGTCCACAGCCTTTTCGTCCACTGCCTTTATGTCCACTTTTGTTTATGTCCACAGCCTTTTTGTCCACTGCCTGTATGTCCACTATTATATATGTCCACAGCCTTTTAGTCCACTGTTTTTTTTGTCCACTTTTGCATATGCCCACAGAGACTTTATTTCGAAGTATGAAAAATATGAAGGGCAAACCTGAAGATGGAGGAGAGTTTGAAGGAGAGGGAGGAATCCGGAGGAAACACTGCGGACATTGGTATCTATCGACTAGGAATTTTATAACAATTACGAATTTGAAGCTAAAAATTGAAAATGGAGGGGGTGTAGTAGGAGGGGGAGGGAAAAGGAGTTGCGGAAGGAATCCGAAGGAAACACTGCGGACATTGGTGTCTATCGACTGGGAATTTTATAACAATTACGAATTTGAAGCTAAAAATTGAAAATGGAGGGGGTGTAGTAGGAGGGGGAGGGAAAAGGAGTTGCGGAAGGAATCCGAAGGAAACACTGCGGACATTGGTGTCTATCGACTGGGAATTTTATAACAATTAAGAATTTGAAGCTAAAAATTGAAAATGGAGAGGGTGTAGTAGGAGGGGGAGGGAAAAGGAGGTGCGGAAGGAATCTGAAGGAAACACTGCGGACATTGGTGTCTATCGACTGGGAATTTTATAACAATTAAGAATTTGAAGCTAAAAATTGAAAATGGTGGGGGTGTAGTAGGAGGGGGAGGGAAAAGGAGGTGCGGAAGGAATCTGAAGGAAACACTGCGGACATTGGTGTCTATCGACTGGGAATTTTTTAATATATTCATCCAGGATGATCAATTCTGATAATGAATCTGGAAGACAAGGACAAGATTAAGCAGCAGCCCTACGAAGCTTTGAAGGTACGTTCTCATAGCTGGGCATAGCAGAAGCAGCTTCTGTATCTTAGGGAACCAATTCTTTGGTTAGTATTTCACTATTTTATTAGGCAAAAAGATTTTATTTTTGAATTTTTTAAAAACCTTTTCTCGTTATATAAATAAGGGCTCCAAAACTTGAGTTGCGTGGGGGCCCAAGCAGTTGTGCAGGAGCACACAGATCTATGTGGATGGCACTTTCAAAACAACGCCTAAGCTATTTTTCCAGCTATATACAATACATGATTTGGTGGAGGGGCGTGTATTTCCTTTTGTATATTGCTTAACGAAAAGAAAAACGAAGGTTCTTATGCATCAATATTTTAACAACTCAAACAACACTGTGACTTTTTAAATTATAATTTTCATCCAGAACTGCTCATGCTTGATTTTGAATTAAGTGCTATAAATGCAGTGCGAAAAACATTCCCCAATTCTACCATTAAGGAATGCCTCTTCCATTTTAGTCAATCCATATGGAACATGTAATGGCATTAGGTCTAAAAGCTCAATTCATTAATAACGACGTTATTAGGAATGGTATACGGAAGCTGATGGCATTACCGTTTATCGCTGTTGAGGACGTGCTTGATATTTTTGACCACTTGCTTGCAATCCTCGACCCTATTTAACATCATTTATCCGAAATCCTCAATAATCTATATTCATTGATTTGATTGAAGTCGCAAATACTCCCTAGATTTCTTGAAATACCTGCAATGGGATGTGTAAATTTACTTTCGGATCTTTTTTCTTTCCAAGCAGTTTATATGAAAATCTTTATTATGTTTAATTTTGAATTCCAGCGAGGTAATAAAGCATGTTATTCCCGTGAAACACTGTTTGAAGTATTTTCCATAAATTGGAATTTTCAGGAGATTCAACTTTTTCGTAATTTTAATTTCTCCATGGGAAGTTATTTAACAAACAAATACACTTGGCATAAATGGAAATAAATGTCTTAACATCCCCATAGGAACTCATTCGTAAATTTACAAGTGGGGGATGCCACATCATTCTATAAGCACTCTTCTTAAAGAGGAGGATATACGATAGTACTAGTGAACGTGTGCTTGCATTCTGCAAGCATTTTCTCTCACCTTAAAATAAAAATAAAAGCCAAAAAATAATTTCAATACATAAATTTGCATCTCGGCTCCGAATTACGTGTTTTTCTGTTTTGAAAATATTGGGGTAAAAACAAACCCTAAAATTTATAATTATAAAATATTTATAGGCTTTTAGCATTTGTTACGGATAACTCACATTTATGCTAAATTTCATGAATGTAACACCTATAGGAGTGCATTTATATGAATTCCATTGTTTAAACTTTATGAATTTTTAACGGCCACAATACAAAACTTTTATGAAATTTTCAACGTTATTTACCACCGGAACATTATTGCCTAACTCTGTTAAAATTTTCAGCTTCCTGGATGTTCAGAAAGTACATAAACATTAGTCTATTTTTTAAACATTTAGGAATTTATTACGTCCGAACGAACAAAAATTTTCAAATTTCTATATTCCCGTTTTCATTTTATGGCAAATTCTACCCCCTGAAAAAATTTCAGCTTCATAGCTCATGTAGAAGTACCTAAAACATGAAATGTTAGTATAATTGTTATAATTTTTACCGGCTAGGAAAATAAACATTGTTGCAATTTTGTAATTTTTCCTCCGATAATTGTTTTCTCTTCACCTGTGTATTAAATTTCAGCTCTCCAACTATAGTAGTTTGGGCCAGACATTAGTATCCTCCTATATCCTATATCCTCCTCTGTAAGAAGAGTGCTTATAGAATGATAGGATATAGGAGGATACTAATGTCTGGCCCAAACTACAATAGTTGGAGAGCTAAAATTTAATACATAGGTGAATCGAAAAAAATAATGATAGGAAAAATTGCAACAATGTTTATTTTCTTGGCCGTTGAAAATTATAAACAATTTTACAAACATTTCATTGTTTAGGTACTTCTAAATGTGCTATGAAACTGAAATTTTTTCTAATGGTAGAATTTGCCAAATAATGAAAACGGGATTATAGAAATTTGAAAATTTTTATTCGTTCGGCCGTAATAAATTCCTAAATGTTAAACAAATTGACTAATGTTTATGTACATTATGAAGATCTAGGAAGCTGAAAATGTTAACAAAGTTAGGAAATAATGTTCCACTGAAAATTACATAAAAGTTTTATATTGTGGCTGTTAAAAATTCATAAATTTTAAACAATGAAATTCATATAAATGCACTACTAGAGGTGCTATATCAATGAAATTTTGCATAAATGTGAGGTATTCGTAAGCGTCCAAAATTACCAAATCAGAATGTTTCTCATACAACTGCTAAAGCAAGAGTGACAATATTCTTACCAATAATTTGAAGAAGGGGTGGATGTTAGAGGAACATAGCCCTCTAGTGAAAGGCTATTCCATTCATATACTTCGTACTTGGGAAAAACCCTTTTGGCGGAATTGCAAAAATACTCTTTCCCGAGGTTACACACAATGGCGTGCACTTCGGTTGGTATAGATAGGAAGATGAAATGGCTCCACGACCAGCGGCAACATTTGTGAAAGCTTCTTTTGGCCATTTCGCTCAAAAGACAAAGGGTGTAAATGGACGGCATGCAAGACCAGATGTCCCAGTGAATAGTGGGTCGTAGTGGGGGAGGTAAACCTTTCCTCTTGTATGTACCAGAGTTTTGGGTGGGACGGCGTCACAGCACGACACAAGTGCGAGGGGAGGAATTTGAAATCTAAGGTCTTTGAATGCTGGGGAAATCCAGATAGCTCCTTTTGCCGTTCCTGCGAGAACGAAAAATTTTTAATTTCGTTCGCGATTCGGCGTTACTCGAACGAATATTTCGAAAGTCAGTACACATACGGAATATTTCTAACACCTGAAAGGTAATTTTATGAAATATATTAAAATAATCGAGTTACTATCTGTATATTCAGCGATGCGCGAATTAGTTCAAATATGAAATGAACTAATCCTCACAAGCGTTGAAAAATGTTCTGAGAATATAGATAAACAAAGATTACCTTAAATGAATCGCAGAGGAAGTTTAAACATTTATTGCCATTTCAGCCCGGAATTCCGTTTCTTCATTCAAAAGTAAATCCTACGAAGATATTAACATTAAGAAAAAGTTGTGTATCAAATTTGTAGACTACTTTGAAGATTATTTAAAAACCGACTACAGTGAAAACCGATTAACACGAATTGCTAGGGACCGACATAATTATTTCGTGTTATCCGAATTTCGAGTTAACCGAATTTCACGTTCACTGCTTTCATGGTAACATTTCCATTTTTCAAATATGGAATTAGGCTCGTAGGCAAATCCATAATACATATCAATAATAGGATGAAATACACAGCATAAGATATTACCGCAATCATGGGAAAACCCTATCTCAAATGCCATTTCGCATAATCCGAAGAATTTTGTATGCATTTATTTTCGTGGGACCGAAAAGTATTTTCGTATTAAGCAGTATTTCGTGTGAACCGTTTCGCGTTAGTGAATGAATATATACATACTGAAAGGTATAGGCGCTGGAACGGACCGAGCACGCGTTTCGTGTTAACCGATATTTCGTTTTAAGCGATTTCGTATTAAGTGGTTTCCACTGTATAAGAAAATGAATTTTCATTCTTTTAGACGCTGTTTGGTACAAAGTCGCGAATTACTACGTGTAATTGTAAGTAATTTTAAAAGCAACGAAAAATGCATGTCAATATATGCTATACAAGATTCTATGTGGGTGGGGTTGCGAGGCACCAAAGTATCACTAATTTTCCTCTGTTCTGATTGAAACTCTCCTATTAAGTTCCCTGACTGTCCTATAGCAGGGATTTCCTTCGGATTCCTTCCGCACCTCCTTTTCCCTCCCCCTCCTACTACACCCCCACCATTTTCAATTTTTAGCTTCAAATTCTTAATTGTTATAAAATTCCCAGTCGATAGACACCAATGTCCGCAGTGTTTCCTTCGGATTCCTTCCGCAACTCCTTTTCCCTCCCCCTCCTACTACACCCTCTCCATTTTCAATTTTTAGCTTCATATTCGTAATTGTTATAAAATTCCTAGTCGATAGATACCAATGTCCGCAGTGTTTCCTCCGGATTCCTCCCTCTCCTTCAAACTCTCCTCCATCTTCAGGTTTGCCCTTCATATTTTTCATACTTCGAAATAAAGTCTCTGTGGACATATGCAAAAGTGGACAAAAAAAACAGTGGACGAAAAGGCTGTGGACATATATAATAGTGGACATACAGGCAGTGGACAAAAAGGCTGTGGACATAAACAAAAGTGGACATAAAGGCAGTGGACATAAAGACTGTGGACATATAAGAGTGGACATAAAGGCAGTGGACATAAAGACTGTGGACATATATTACGGTGGACGTAAAGACTCTGGACATAAGGGCAGTGGACATAAAGGCTCTGGACATAAAGGCAGTGGACATAAAGACTGTGGACATATCATCTGTGGATCGCGTTTTCTTATAGTAGATAGCCGTCATCCGTTGGTTGGTTGGTTGGTTCATCACGCTATGCAAACGCTAATAACTCGAGAAATAATAATGATAGAAACTCGAAATTTGGTAGGGATACTTGATTAACACTTCTTCAGAGAATGACAAATTGAAATGGCGAAAAAATTCCTTGGTTCGTCTCCAAGAGAGGCATTTCCATTTCCCATTACTTTACATGTAAAACGCGATTTTTCGACGTGCAGACTTTTATTCATTTGGAAATTTAAATTAGAAGAAATTAACACACGACCTTCGTATCTGAACCATTTTGAAGAAAAATTTACAATGTTTCTTATTCCATTCGTCTTTTTTCGCCCACAGTTCGAAATATTCCATGTTAAACGTTTAATTTGCATATTTTGTGGAAATCTCGCCATTTTAACGTGATGTTGCTATGTCGACCATTATCATTGTTAGCTTCAATACGAGAGAGAGAGGAAGGAAGGGGAGAGATTGGCGTGTTTTGTGGAAAATAAGTATATTGACGTAAATATAAAAAATTTTAAGTATCAACAGTGTCATTTTAGAAAAACTGGAAATAAAAAGCATCCTTAAATTAAATTCTTTGTAAACCATACGTGCTTACGAATTTATATTGTTATTCCTTGAATTAATTTCGTAAGAATGTCTGAAGTTTGGATACGAATATAAATTAAAATTCAATTAAAATTAAAAGGGCATTTAAAACTGTTAACAGGCAATTTTCAAAGAAACAACAGTGGATCTTTTAATGAATTGATTTGTTTTTATAAAAGGAATTTTGGTGCTTATTTAATACAGAGTAATTTCTAAGGCTTATAATCCATTTAAATCTAATAACAGTGGCTATTATAGTTTAAAGAAAGAACTTCATTTATTCACTTTACAGAATGAATTAATTTTAGGCTAGCATTGTCTATTATAAAAGGAGTTACTTTGGAATTTACAGTATGTAAAATGGAAGTTGTACTGAATTGACTCAAGTATTTTGGGTAGTTTCCTGTTAACGGGAATACCTCAGAAAATAAATGCGTATTGTTGTGATATGTTACGACGTATTTGTTTATTAACAACGCGTAACAACGGGGTAATTACTTAAAAATCACACTTTTTGAAAGTTATTTATTAATAAAAGTAACATAATTACTAATAGAATCTAAATTTATGTTACTAGGGGACCAATATGTCTTTATGGCATTTAAAATAGCTGGAAATATGTCGATTTCTTTGTTATGTTGTCGCCGCATGAATTATTCTGCTGACAGGCTTTCGCTTTGCATTTCCAAAATATTCTGTCGCAGAAGTAAAGTTTCATAATATGATCCTTCTTGCACATTCGCCCTTTAGATAAAATACCATGGTCATGAAGCAAAGATACAGCTTCTTCTTCACTCCTCGGCAAGCTCCACAAATTCATCATTAAGGGATCAACGTAAATATCTTAACGAGATTTGTTACGCATTGTTAACAAACAAAATATCACAACATAACATAACAATATGTGTTTATTTTTTGAGGTACTCCCGTTAACAGGAGAGTACCATTTCAAAGCAAAATTCAATTAAAAACTATTGAAAGTTGTTGTTTCGGAAACTGAGAAGTCCAGAGTGGTGAGCGGACGCTAAACGACATTAAGGTACTTTTTATTCCAAAATCTATTTAAAGATTATCAGAGGCAATTGAAGACTGAACACATTTTTTTGTTACCGGAATTCTGCTTATTTCATGAAATTGAAATTCTAATGCATTAATCCATTAAAATCTGTTAAGAGTGGCTATTTTAGTTGAAAAAAATATATGTACATGGTACTTTTATTCACTTTAGAGAACGAATGAATTCTAGGTTAACATTGCATATTATAAAAGGATTTTCTTTGGAATTTGTGGTTACTTTAACTGAATTGAATCAAGTTCTCTTCCACGTTTGAAATCCATTTAAAACTGGTGAAAGTGGTTGTTTCGGAAAATGAGAAGGAAAGAGTGCTGAACAGACGATAAACGATATTGAGGTACATTATATTCCAAAATCTATTTAAAGTATTATCAGAGGCAATTGAAGATTGAACCAATTTTTTGGAACCGGAATTCTGCTTATCTAATGAAATTGAAATCCTAATGCTATAATCAATTTAAAACTAATGACAATGGCTATTTTAGTAGAAAGAAAGGTCTATTATATTCACAAGGAATTTCTGTGAGATTTTAGTTAATTAATTAAAACAGACTTATAATATAGAAATATTTGATGGTTAAAACAGTGCACAATTTTATTCTTGCAATTTTTACATGTTGGAATGACGAAAATTTAGATTCATTAAACCCATTGAAATTCAACGGGCTCTTATGCTAGTTAATATATAATGATAATTGTATTTCCTGTCATATCACTTTCGCCAAATCCAGCTTCATTTCTTGTGTAATTATGCTTATGAAATGTTTACATTTATATCTTTTAAGCAAAAAACCCGTGAAAAAGTTGTCCATGATTGAACACTGACTGTTAAATGTACACTAGATACGTGATCTTATTTACGTTAATAAACATTATAATGTAGAATATAATTATTTTACTTACAAGAAATGTAAGATTCCAATATTCAATAGACGAAAGAAGGTTCAATTACTTTCATCAATAAACGCTTGCTGAATAATAATCAGTATCTATTTAAGTTGCTATCCATAAACATCGATCGTTTCGTTGCTTAAACAAAAGTGCGAAGAGAATAAAGCTAAACTTTCCTCTATTTGTAAGCTTCATTGAAGCTAATTGAATCAGAGGTAACAATGACGGCCGCCTTGGCAACGCCCGGAAAGAGTACGAAAAATCCACAAAATTTCAAAACGAAAAGCGTATTTCTGAAAAGTCGACTGTGTAACATGTAAACTTCGCAGGAATAAGACAATATAGAGTTTTATTCGTAAAATAAAGAAAAAACGAAAAAAACCGATCCATATTTACGTATTGTAATGCTTGAAGGAAGAATATCTTGCAAGTCAAGGAATGGATTCATACGTGTTATCTTATGGAAAAATGTTATACCCTTATATTGGCAGGACTGCTAAATCCCGGTTGACCAAATATTAACCATTCACTACGTTAGGATGTTAGGAAGAGTCGTACCAAATTTGGTTATTCTAACTTGTATCGTTTAGGAAGAGTTCCATGAACAAACACACAAACCAACATACACATGCTTCAAAATATATTATAGTAGATAGTAGCAGGACCGGCCCGAGGTACGGGCGAGCCGGGCGGCTGCCCGGGGCGCCTAATTTTTGGGGGCGCTATTCCGATCATCTATCTATGCATTACAGGTTAGAATCATGATGAAATTCCTATTATTTAATCATTATCAATAAGTTTTACAGAGCGTTGAACAAATTAACCTATATTCTGTAAATATCACAACAAACATTTACGAAGGGGGTCGTTGGGGTGTCATCTCGCCCGGGGAGCCAAAATTGCTCGGGCCGCCCCTGGATAGTAGATTATGCGCTTTCCCTTGGTGCTATTGCACCCCCTGCCACACTCCATTGCGGTGGCTTGCAGGGTGAACTGTAGATATAGATAAGAATCCAAACGAGTGAGGCAGCTGCATAATATTTATCTCGACTCGTAATGCAACCGATCATCTTTTAACTTTCTCCAGACGTAGTAATGGGAAAGTATTGTGATCACGAAAAAAATCGACTTTGGGATTTCAACGGAAATACACGTTTTCAGGTCCCTAGAACACGTTTACGCTATTTTCGGAATGATGTCTGTCTCTCTGTGTGGATGTATGTGATTGTGGGCGCTCTAACTCAAAAAGTACTTGCCATGTCGTTACCAAACTTCATATATAGCACTTTAGCATGAGCACAAAGAACTAATTAGTTTTTGGACAATAACGGTTAACCGGAAGTCGAGGTTTATTCGAAACCCAATTCGGTTTTTGCGATATTTCTCCGTTAAAACATCATTATTGTATATACAATTCTATACAATGGTTATAGAGAATGTAATTTCTTACAACTTTTATTTTAAAGAATTTTCCGTTAGCAGTTATTCTTTAGGAATTATTTATAAACAAGTAGATAAGCTCGTTGTGCTCGTAATACAACGGGCCTAGCGTTTCCTTTGTTTGCGGAAACGTTGCAAGATGTTTCCCTTCTGCTTGCTGCCTTTTTATTTTAAATTTTTATTTTTGTATTTTGATTTTTTTGTATAAGACTTATTTTGGATTTTTGATAAATAGATAAATTTAATTCCGAAAACTCCCATTAATATGTACACCATCCATGAAAAACCTAAAAATTAAAATAGATTTATTTGTTTCAAAAATTTATTTCAAAAATACCTTCTGGTATGGAAATATGCTTATAATTTTTTTACAAAAATAAAAATATTAATTAAAAAAAGCAAAATTTAACAAAAAAAACATTTATTTTTATTATTTGGTTGAATTTCAACGGATTTAGCGAATCTAAACCTTCGACCGTGTAACATGTAAGCATCGCAAGAATAAGATAATACACAGTTATACCCGTCGAATAAAAAACTTGTAAAATATACTTATCAATGTAAACATATTTAAACTGCTTAAATGAAATCAAACGCATCTTTTCAATCGACAGTACATGTTAACAATGGTTAACAAAACTGTTTCTACGATAATCAAACACCTTAACGACCCGTGTTTTTAAATTTCGTACGATGATTCTAACAATAAGTCATTTAAAATGCAAATGAAAAATATGCTGCACTCGTTCCCGATGCGAAGTTTCAGTTCTTTAGTTTTTATTACCGTTTATTTAATTTTTTAACCCCCCCCCCCTTTCCAAGCCAAAAATTAAAAAATAAGCCCGAGGTACACACCCTCAGGTTTCCCTAAGTACACATGCCAAATTTCAGCATTCTAGATTTATTGGTTTTGGAGTTACAGCGTTAACACTCAAACATACTAACACATATTTCCTTTTATTTATATGATAAATCAAAATGTACAACTTTATCTGCGTAAATGTAGCTACGAAGAGAAAATAACTATGTAACTTTCAACATTAAATTTAAAAAAACGTATGTCCCTATTCACATCTAACTTTAAATGTATGCGTGAGCCTATTTGCGTCAGTAATCATTACAGATGTATAATATAATAGTTTTACTTATAAAAAGGTAATATTCCAGCATAAAATTAATGATGAAATGCCTTCATTAAACGCCTCCCAGACGCAGTCAGCAGTATAATTATCTTCAATTATTTATATTGCTATGCGTTATTAATTTCGATGCTTAAACAAAAGTTCGAAGCTAACAACGCTTTTATTTTGCCAATTTGAATGTTTAATTGGCACTAATTCAATCGGAGACAAAAATGAAAGACTCCTTGGCAACGCCCGGAAAGAGTACGAAAAATCCGAAAAATTTCGAAAACAATTGCGTATTTCTGAAAATTTCGACCGTGTAACATGTAAACATTGAAAGAATAGAATAGCATAGAGTTTTAGCCGTCGAATAAAGTTAAAAAGAAGACATATTTACGTTTTTAATTAATGAAGGAAAGAAACCTTGCACTCCGAAAAATCGAAAATCCCGTGAAAACTTATGGGAAAATATAATTGTCTCCTGGTGCTGTACCAAGCTAAAAATTAAAAAAAAATAAACCGGAGGTGCACACCCTCAGGGTGCTCTTAGGCGTATCCCAAGTTTCAGCTTTCTAGGTTTATTGGTTTTGGAGTTACAGCGTTAAAACTCAAACTTCAAGTACACATGCACCAAAAAAGGCCACAGCGCCGGTCGGTTTAAGCGAATTATATAAGGGGAGATAATCGGTTTTTTCGGTTTCCGTCAAATACCTATCTCCTTAAAAACGTCCTTATTGGTAGTCTTCGTGAGGACCAAAGTTGTAGAGAATAATATTTCTTCCAAGTTTTGTTTCAAACAAATTTTCGTAGAACCATCCATTTCGGAGATATTCAACTTTTTCGTAATTTCCAGTATACAGCGCCACCACCTTGTAGCGGTGAATTCTGTAAACATATTCAAAATATAGTTTACGGCAATAAGGACGACTGTATTCTTTTACGATACGAAATGATAATTTTTCTTCATAATGCTATTCATAATAATTTAAATATCTATACCCCAAATATGGAGAAATTCATGTGTTGGACATATCAGATTTTTTATTTTGGAGACCTTGCGCCCTTGACCTTTACCCCCACGCGAGTCGTACATAAAATCAAAAATTAAGAAGGCCGCATTCTTGCGTAAAACATTCAACGAAATAATATTATCTTCCCATCAGATTTTGCGTATTTACCAGAGAGGAGAATTATTCCTTTGCCTGATTTTCCCGTTTCACAAACGGTCACTGATCGATGTGTTGTCTCTATTTTAATATGCCAGTGTCTTTCCCAGATTATCATTAATTGAGATAATTGCTGGAAAATAAAGGACTAATTACATTTTGGTTAAATTGCTCAACCGGGAGTGGAGGTTTTACTGTTGTCATTGCAGCCAAATATCTATTATAGGGCTTTATTAATGTAACTAGCATAAGAGCCCGTTGAATTTCAATGGGTTTAATGAATCTAAATTTTCGTCATTCCAACATGTAAAAATTGCAAGAATAAAATTGTGCACTGTTTTAACCATCAAATATTTCTATATTATAAGTCTGTTTTAATTAATTAACTAAAATCTCACAGAAATTCCTTGTGAATATAATAGACCTTTCTTTCTACTAAAATAGCCATTGTCATTAGTTTTAAATTGATTATAGCATTAGGATTTCAATTTCATTAGATAAGCAGAATTCCGGTTCCAAAAAATTGGTTCAATCTTCAATTGCCTCTGATAATACTTTAAATAGATTTTGGAATATAATGTACCTCAATATCGTTTATCGTCTGTTCAGCACTCTTTCCTTCTCATTTTCCGAAACAACCACTTTCACCAGTTTTAAATGGATTTCAAACGTGGAAGAGAACTTGATTCAATTCAGTTAAAGTAACCACAAATTCCAAAGAAAATCCTTTTATAATATGCAATGTTAACCTAGAATTCATTCGTTCTCTAAAGTGAATAAATAAAGTTCTTTTTTAAAACTATAATAGCCACTGTTATTAGATTTAAATGGATTATAAGCCTTAGAAATTACTCTGTATTAAATAAGCACCAAAATTCCTTTTATAAAAACAAATCAATTCATTAAAAGATCCACTGTTGTTTCTTTGAAAATTGCCTGTTAACAGTTTTAAATGCCCTTTTAATTTTAATTGAATTTTAATTTATATTCGTTTTCAAACTTCGGCCATTTTTACGAAATTAATTCGAGGAATAACAATATAAATTCGTGAGCACGTATGGTTTACAAAGAATTTAATTTAAGATTGCTTTTTATTTCCAATTTTTCTAAATTGACACTGTTGATACTTAAAATGTTTTATATTTACGTCAATATACTGATTTTCCACAAAACACGCCAATCTCTCCCCTTCCTTCCTCTCTCTCTCTCTCTCGTATTGAAGCACTCAAGGCACGCTTATTCCAGAAGGATGTATACAATAATCGTAATTTTAGGTGTAAATATGATAATAGTCGATATAGCAACATCACGTTAAAATTGCGAGATTTCCACAAAATATGCAAATTAAACGTTTAACATGGAATATTTTGGACTGTGGGCGAAAAAAGACGAACGGAATAAGAAACTTTATAACTTTTTCTTCAAAATGGTTCAAATCCGAAGGTTCTTCTAATTTAAATTTCCAAATGAATAAAAGCCTGCATGTCGAAAAATCGTGTTTTACATATTAAGTAATGGGAAATGGAAATGCCTCTCTTAGATACTAACCAAGGAATTATTTTGCGATTTAAATTCGTCATCACCTGAGAACGTGTTAATCGAGCATCGCTACCAAATTTCGAGTTTCTATAATTATTATTTCTCGAGTTATTAGTGTTTGCTTAGCGTGACCAACCAACCAACAGACGACGGCTATTATTATATAAAATTATTAAAGTTGTAGAGAGTATAATTTCATATATAACTTACGTTTGAAAGAGTTTATCATAAAATAGGTTTTTTTCAGAGGTATAATATTTGGATTAACCGTCTGAATTTATTATCAAGTCATTGATTGTCACTAGCTGATAGCTTTGTTTCCGTTGCTTTAATAAAAATATCTAATTCATCTGAATTCATCATACCATTCAGTACTGTCAACAGTCATTTCAATCTGGAAGAAAATTATCCCAATACTACGATCTAGCGTCGTATCTTGTAAACAAATCTTCTTATGAGTATTGACAGCAATTCCAACTCCGCCAACGGCAGTTTTAATCACAAATATTTTGCGAAATTATTCACATTATTAGTACGATGCGCATCAGCATATTGTTATCCACAACAAAACATAACTTATTGTTTTTTATGTGAAAAGTGATTAAAAGTATTTTTCAGTGTGAAAATAATTGAGCGCTCAAAAATGATTCGCGCGTGTAACAGCCGATGGTTGGTTGTTTTTTTGAGGAATCTTTTGTCGGAAACAACTTCTAAACACTATTGGAATCATATTCATTTCTAGGTGTGAAGAAACATTAGATTCATTTAATTAATTCATTAATGTTTTTTAATTTAATCTTTGTAGCAGGATTTTCTTTTTATTTTCCAACTATCCATAATAACGTTTCACTAAATATTGAATTATACGGTTTATGAGTAACCATCTATAATAAGGCGTTTTTATTTTATTGTATTTTTCGTATTCTCATTTTCATTAGATTCATTAAAAATTAATAAAGTCGATGTTTTAAACTCTTCAACAACATATCCATTCACTCCCTATGAGTCTATCAAATCTAAGTACAAATACCTTTATTCTAGAAAAAGCACTGTGTGCGTCATGCATCACGATGCGCATGGCAAGGTCTGAAAACGCGTTTCTAGCCCAGTTAAGGTTTTTTATTAAATCCCTGAAAGTTATATGAATCTTTCCTGAGATTCACTGTTCCCAAATTCCTTCTCCGAAGATCATTCAACAGATGTACTTCGTGATGCGCACCGTAGATCACCTGAAGAGGATTGCAGGACGACGAGACCGCAGTCAGCCGACCAATGGAAATTTCCTGTTACGATCCGTACTCTTCCCAACCACATGCGTAAGTATCTATTATAAGCATACAAAAATTCTTGTCTGTGTTGTAGTTACGCTGTATCGAGTAAGATGTTATATTCGATCATATTATTAAATGCTATGCATAGGCAGGATGGACCGAAAGGGTCATATATGACGGCTGCTATGCATCCGGGCCCCCGAATAATGGAGAACCCAGAAGTTCTCAATTATTCAAGTATCGAGTGTAAACTTTGCAAAGACTTCTACTAAATTGAAAACTGATTGCCAATAAAGAAACACTCCTTAAAAGTTATAATATTAAACTGGGGTTCCATAAACCGTTTGTTATTACTAGAGCCCGAAAGTTCAGGCACTATAAAAAGTCAAAATAGGCAGGCAAAATGGCACAATAAAACAGGAAATTAGGCACTAAAAAGGAATTTATTTTAACCCAAATATTACTATTATATAAAGTTTATACAGAGTAGGTATAACATTTCAATAAAATATTATTTCAATCGCTATTAATAATGTCTTCAAATTATGAACTATTACATAAGACAACAAGATGTTTTTACTTTCCCCCTAGGTAGTAATGGGATAGTATTGTGATCACGAAAAAAATCGACTTTGGGATTTCAACGGAAATACACGTTTTCAGGTCCCTAGAACATGTTTAGACTATTTTCGGAAAGTCAGTGTGTGCGTGTCTGTGTATGTGATTTTGGGAGCTCTAACTCAAAAAGTACGTGCAATATCGTTACCAAACTTCATATATAAAACTTTAGCATGAGCACAAAGAACTAATTAGTTTTTGGACAGTAACGGTTAACCGGAAGTTGAGGTTTCTTCTAAACCCTATTCGGTTTTTGCGATATTTCTCCGTTAAAACATCATTATTGTATATACTATTCTATACAAAGGTTATAGAGAATGTAATTTCCTACAACTTTTATTTTAAAGAATTTTCCATAGCAGTTATTGTTCAGGAATTATTTATAAATAACCGGTTTATTCGGTTTCCGTCAAATATCTCCTTAAAAACGTTTTAGGTAATCTTAGTGAGGACCAAAGTTGTAGAGAATAATATTTCTTCCAAGTTTTGTTAGAAACTAATTTTCGTAGAAGCATCCATTTCGGAAATATTTAGCTTTTTCGTAATTTCCAGTATACAGCGCCACCACCATGTAGCGGTGAATTCTGTAAACATTCAAAATATACGTAATTTACGGAAGTAAGGACGACTGTATTCTTTTACGATACAAAATAATAATTTTTCTTCATAATGCTATTCATAATAATTTAATTATCTATACCCCAAATATGGAGAAAGTCATGTTTTGGCCACACCAGATTTTTTTAAATTCTCAAATGAAAAACTCTGTCTTCTGTCAGTTAGGAAGTATTTAAAAGTGATCTTTGCAATTATTTTCATTTTATCCAAGTCTTTGTTGGCACACAACACTTTCTCACAGTTGTTTTTCACAACTACATCTGGAGCACAGCATATATCTTCCACAATTTCCATAAACACCTTCAGCGAATTGACCAACGTCTCGCCCTTTTCATCAAGTAATGTAATGGCATCTAGCAACTTTGAGAACTAGGTTGCGAGTATGCCAAATCGTGGCTGACAGATTTCTTTTTCAGGAGTTCTTTGACGATACGTATGGAGTAGGCGTCTTCTTCATCGAAAGTGTCCACAACTTCTTTTATCTTTTCAAGATTGGCAGCGTAGTAAAGAGCAGCAGAAATCCATGTATGTACCTCATCTCGTCAACACAGGCTGAGGAGGCAGTGATAGGTCTGCTGCTATTTCACGAAAGGTCCATGTCCTTGATGGAGCTTTCAAGAAAAATTTCTTGGCATTAGATACATGAAAATCAACGTCACGAATTAGAGAACGTAGCTCCTCAGCAATTCTGTGAAGGGCACATATGCTAGGCAAGTCAAATTCAGCATTCTAGGGAAAAGAATCTGAAGAGCCTTCCCCGCTTTCTTCATATAGGGAACTGCATCTGTTAATAAAAAAATCTCATGTGGCCAACACATGACTTTCTCCATACTTAGGGTATAGATATTTAAATTATTATAAATAGCATTATAAGGC
This sequence comes from Uropetala carovei, assembly GCA_036926305.1. NCBI lineage: Eukaryota > Metazoa > Arthropoda > Insecta > Odonata > Petaluridae > Uropetala > Uropetala carovei. Next base: position 1,186,856 of record JAXCHB010000115.1, read on the forward strand.
AAAATTATTATTTCGTATTGTAAAAGAATACAAGCGTCGGTATTGCCTTAAATTAGATATATTTTGAATAGCTACGTCTACAGAATTCACCGGTACATGGTGGTGGCACTGTATACTGGAAATAACGAAAAAGCTAAATATCTCCGAAATGGATGGTTCTACGAAAATTTGTTTCAAACAAAACTTGGAAGAAATATTACTCTCTACAACTTTGGTCCTTATGAAGATGAACAATTACGCAGTTAATTTTTAGGAATTATTTATATATAATCGTTTTTACTTTCTCCATACGTAGTAATGGGAAAGTATTGTATTCATGAAAAAAAATCGACTTCGAGATTTCAACGTAAATACATGTTTTGAGGTCCCTAGGACACGTTTAGAGTATTTTCGGAATGATGTCTGTGTGTGCATTTGTGTGTATGTGTTATTGTGGGCGCTCTAACTCAAAAAGTACGTGCCATATCGTTACCAAGCTTCATATATAGCACTTTAGCATGAGCACAAAGAATTAATTAGTTTTTGGACAGTAACGGTTAACCTGAAGTCGAGGTTTATTCGAAACCCGATTCGGTTTTTGCGATATTTCTTCGTTAAAACATCATTATTGTATTTACAATTATATACAAAAGTTATAGAGAATGTAATTTCCTACAACTTTCGTTTGAAACAAATTTATATGAGAGTTATTGTTTAGGAGTTATTTATAAATAACCGGGTTTTCGGTTTTCCCATTAAAAACATCGTTATTGGTAATCTTCGTGAGGACCAAAGTTCTAGAGAATAATATTTCTTCCAAGTTATGTTTGAAACAAATTTTCGTAGAACCATCCATTTCGGAGATATTTAGCTTTTCCGTTTTTCCAGTATACAGCGCCACCACCATGTAGCGGTGGATTTTGTAAACATATTCAAAATTTACGTAATTTACGGCAATTACGACGTCTGTGTACCTTTTCGATACGAAATAATAATTTTGTCTTATAATGCTATTCATAAAAAGAATTTAAATATCTATACCCCAAATATGGGGAAAGTCATGTGTTGACCACATCAGATTTCTTTAAGTCTTCCTCACTCTTCTTCCACTTCCATCTGCCACTCTCAATCTGAAGGGTCGAGTTAAGACAAAGGCATAGCTGGACCAATGGTCAGAATTTTATATGACACTGAATCCAGGGTGGGTAAAAACCGTCCTTTAAGAGTCAAACGAAACAGTATAGCAGCCAAATTTAAGAAATTTGGCAGAAAGGAACGACATACTGCAAAAATTGAGTTAAGTAGGAAATAATAGGCATCTTCGGGTAGGAAAGACATATATGGAAAAAAACTTGAAAATAGGCAAAAAAGAGGCATTTATGGCATTTTGCCTGAACTTCCGGGCTCTATTTATTACTATAAATATTAATATCGTGGGACCCTGTTTGATATTCGCATCCGGCCCCCCTTCAATGCATGGTCCACTCTGTGTATACGTATGAAACGTACAGGTATGTGACGGTAATTGATCAAAAATGCAATGCCAACGGTAATGTAAAATTAGAAACGCCGGAGGGACTTTATATACACCCTGTAAATGTTAGTTTACTAGTTTAATGGTAATAATGTATTTAACAAGTTTTCAAACCCTTAAAATATAAATTATATTTCACAACTTGTCCTAAGTCAATTTTTATAAGCTAGATTTAGAAAGTGATGTGTGTTTTAGGTGTCCTCGAGTCCATGTCGTCTGTCTGTTTGTGCCAAGGTCTATAGCCTAAATCCGTGGTGCCCAACCAACGGCCCTCGATGGGTTTTTACGCGCAATCCCAAAAATTTATCACACAAATTCATATAATTTTTAAATAAAACTGTCAGCATTCGAATGTCTACCAAAAAAATCTCATTTAAATTTGATTTTCCCTAGAATGGCACCTCAGAAGATTAAAGCTCTAATCCGGCCCGCCGAATAATTGGCGCCTGAGGTTATCAATATATTAATACTATTTACATGCAGAAAATATTTTCAGCTGTTTTGTCTGCATTGTAGCAACAGCTTCTATGCTCAATAAGTCGGCGATAGACAGGAGTGGGAATAGACTTTTGGCGCAATAGCGTAAATGAGGAAGTTTGTGGAATGTACTATATTACGTCGTTTTTCTATTTTAAAAAACTTGCGATAGAACTTAGTGGCATAGGCCAGGCTTTGTCAAAGTATGGAATGTGGCACATACCAGGGCTCCGAGCCGAATCAACAAGATGAGCTACTTTTTCAAATCCTGGGTAAATTTCAAATGCAGCAGATGAAGATAGTCTTAATTAGAGTAATAAAAATATTATGGAGATCAGTTGAAAAAAATGTTACATTCCTAAAAAGAATGCGATTGATATAATAAGAGGGAATGGTAGGCCTTGGATTGTACAAATTTGTTTAATCGAATTGAATATCGTCTTTATTTCTGGGCGAGATTGAGACTGGACAGTCCCTTCTACAATCTAACCCAAATATTACCATAAGGTAAAGAAACCTATGATTATTCACTTTAATCATTTTGGTTTTTATCTTAATGATTTGATTGTTAAATAGATTTCAATGCCTAATCACACACAATCATATTTTCGGTGTAATTTTGAAAATTTTTTCCTCGTGTGGAACACTTGAACGTTCTTATGCAAAGTTTATTTTTTCTCCCTTTTCCATCTCAGGCAGTCTCCATGTTGTACTGGTGGTATTACTGGAGGTCTCCGCGCTTGATTTTCGGCGATATCCTGGCGGAAATATACCCATGGTGGGTAGACCACGCTATGCACACATTCATTGTGCCAATCGCTTTCTTCGAACTGTACCTGAGCAGCTCTTCTGCGAATAAAGCGGAGAAGGAGGAGGCCTCGAACATACGTGGATGGCTCGTATTCAACGCCTTTATTACCTTCTACGCCACTGTGTGAGTTGCTTTTTTGTACGATAGGTTAATCGGATAAATCATTAACAATTTCTAAGGCAAAACTTTGCAAAATCCTATTATGCTTCCTCGTAAACAAAACCTTTACAAATATTTATAACTCGAACATATTATTTTCGAATATCTGAAGCAGTTGTTTGTCCGCAGTCCCTATTTAGCGTCATATAGTTGTAAGTAACAAGTCTCTGCCGATAAAGTCTGATCTCCTTTGAAATATTATTTGTAGGGTGACAATTGCTCACATCATAAGAGGAGTGTGGCCGTATCCGTTCCTTGATCCCGTAAATGATGGAAACCCTTTAATATTTTTTCTGTCCCTGTTTTCAATCGGATGGATGTGGTACTTCGTTGGAATCCTCCTGGCCAATAAGGTTTGGGGTACGGTAAAACTATTTGAATCACCGTTATCAAGTTTACCTTGGTTTTTGACCGCCATTTTCTGATTTCCTTTCATAGAAATTCGTAATTATGTCATGAGTTATATTTGTTTGTTTATTTTCTGCCTCATTTCAGGATGCCATTACAAAATCAAGGAAAAGTCTCGTCGAGTTTGAGAAAATCTTTCTGTGTTTTATATAATCTCACTCAATTTTCAATAAAGCATTGGATAATAAACACATAATAATTCATTTCAACGATACATTATTACATTAACCCCTCGATGCCGAGCGACGTGTCCTGCACGTCCGAGGTAGTGCTTGCTTTCTTCACTGTTTAACTCACTTAATATATCATACATCCATAAAACCATAATATATTTTGAAAGAGGAAACATTGGGATTTCCTGTAATACATGTCAAATTATTTTACTATTGTTTCTGTATTTTATAATCTACGTCAAATTTGCGATGAAATTTTCATTTTTGCGCAGAAAATACGTAGCGTCACCATTTTATTGTATATTGACGCAAAGGATATTCGTAAATCTTAATAACCTTTATATATTTTGAAATAGGAAGCTTTGACCTTTCTATTAATGCATATATTGTAATTTTAATGTAGTTTTTATAATCTACGTTAAAGTTCGCAATGAAATTTTCATTTTTACCCTGAAAAATCGGTGCGCCACCAACTTTTATTATCTATTGACACAAGGGATATTCGTAAATCTTAATAACCTTTATATATTTTGAAATAGGAAGCTTTGACCTTTCTAGTAATGTATATCTTGTAATTTTAATATAGTTTTTATAATCTACTTGAAAGTTAGCGGTGAAATTTTCGTTTTTGCCCCGAAAATTCGCTAATTACGCAAGTGAGATTCGTTAATCGGAATAACATATATGTATTTTGATAGAGAAAGCTTTCCCTTTTCAGTAATGCACGACCTGTAATTTTACTATTGTTCTAACATTTTATACTCAACGTGAAATTTTGTGGTGAAATTTTCGTTTCTGCGCCGAAAAGGTGGAGCGCAACTACATACTTTTGTCTAAATACGCAAGGCATATTCATCCATCTTAATAACCTATACGTAGTTTGATAGAGGAAGCTTTGGCCTCTTCAGTAATGCACGACCTGTAATTTTAATATATTCTAACGTTTTATAATCAACGTGAAAGTTTGCGATGAAATTCTCATTTTCCCACGAAATTATAATTCCTCTTTTCACTTTCTCGAAGAAGAAATATCATCTTTTCCCTTGTATCTTTGTGGAGACTTGTGAGAAAAGTGTTCGTACACTTGAGTCATGAAAGAAATATGTGTCCCATATACTAAATACACACAGCCTACTTGAGATGCTTCTAAAAATCGCTTTTCAATTCACCAAAAATGCTTTCCTCTTCGGCGATCCTTCAACGACCGGCTTGTTCCGCTATTTGTATTGTTTGCAGTGTTTATCTATAAAGTCCTTCCGTCCTCCAGAAACACGAAACGGCGCGTTAAAATGAAAGGCTAACTCAAAACCGTAACATGACTGATATTTTAGTGAATCAATAAGTATGTTTTACCGATATTTAACATTAGGGAAAACTAAATAAAACCGCATTAAAATCAATTTTTGATATAAATATACATTTTTATTGATTACAATAATAATAAATGCAATTTATGTACAATCTATAATAATACACAGTTTTTGTCTTTCGTATTCCACGGACCTACGCAGTTTCGATTTCTCAAGTTGACCCATATAGGCCCATATAGTGCATGTAGACGAGGAAACGGTCACGCTCGGATATGATTCACCGTATCTTTTCAAAGACTTCGCTTACAAGAGATATGTTTACGATGCTATAATGTAAATTTCATGCTGAATCCAATTACGCATGTGTCCATTTTCTAAAACATTCTGGAAACGACTTGTGAGCTGTGAGCTAATATGTAACTTTTAAAAGTTTTCCGTATTCTGCGTCTAAAATCTCATGATAAATACAACTCCATATCTCCGCTTCTAATGAACGAAATGTAACCGATTTTTCTATTTGACTTACATAATGATTAAGAATGATGACTGCATAACTAAAACGTTTATATCATTAATGAAACGCCTTTTAAAAAATCATAAAAACAACACTTACTTAAACATTTCCAGTCAAGACATGGAAAAGTTGACATGCGACAATCCTTTTACCTAATTGGTTTAGATAGGTACATTCAGCGAATAATGTTTAGTAATGTTTAAAAGTGTCTTTGAATAAGATTTCATGTCAATACCTTTCATAGTGCACGCTATGCTGAAAGTTATATAAACCACGAACGCGCACCGTAACATTAAGTGATTACTGTTCATTCGCTTCTATGTAGCAATGTTTGTGTGTGACGCATGATATTTAAAATGATACTGTTTAAAAATATCATCTGTTGTGTAACGTCATAAACAATTTCATCAAAAAACTTTGAAAACATCAAAGTTATGATTTTTTAAACGTTTTTCGCAACTTTTTCGTGTTTTTCAAAAGACTCCTTCGTCCGCTGAGGAGGGAATTATTAAAAAGAAACCCTCCACGTTGTCCGGAGATTGGGTTTGTAAATGTAGAGACCGGCCAATCAGTCATGGGTTAGCAACAGTAGCTTTCTTTAATAATTTAATACTGTTTAAATGATTTTATTTCGGGCTCCCCGTTAATTGTTAATTGTTACTCTGTTTACAGAAACTCGATATTGACATATAAAATATATTACATTACGACGAATTGAAAGTGGTCCGGGATAAAAGACAAGTACCAAAAATATACCTTATTTACGACAATAAGGACGACTGTATTCTTTTACGACACGAAATAATAATTTTGCCTTATAATGCTATTCATAATAATTTAAATATCTATACCCCAAATATGGAGAGTCATGTGTTGGACACATCAAATTTTTCCCCGGTGTTTCGGGAAAAATGGTGCGCGGGGTACACGAGTAAATACGGTATTATAAAAATATTACGTCATCTTAATGTTGAAGATGCACCAACGGCAGTATTAACAACCCATTAAAACCCTTAAGATTTCCTGGTCGTGTAGATACGCGTAAACTTCGTAGAATTCTTTGTCTTTTGCGAATGTAAACGTTAGCGTGTTGCAGTAAATTTACTATCAAAACTCGCAATTTTTTAAACTTGGTCAGAAATCTTCATGTATGACGCGCTGTCTCTTTTTTTTACCATTTTGGGAAAAAGGTGCGCGTGGTACACCTTTGCGGTATTTTATTGAATTTCGTCACCGTAGAGATTGATTGCGTCACTAGGTATAGTTCATTTCGATAGTATCATTAGCAGCTGAAATCAATCGAATTATAGAAAACTTTATTTAGTGGATCAAGCTCTCCAAGAATTCTGTTTCTGTTTGGTTGAAATTAAAACATCTGTCATATGGAATGCTCAAGAAGAATAGGATGGACTCTAAACAATATTTATATATATTTTTATTATTGTTTATTTCTGTTTTATTAAAACTTGGATTGTACACTATGATTTTGTATGAAAACGGTTTCATGAGATGTATTTTTAAGTGAAAAATTGGGGGTCGACTTATACGGCGAATATATGGCTAATCATGTAATTTCACCAATAAAAGCAGGGGTCGACTTATACGTCGGAATATACGGCATATTAGGTATATATTATTTCCTTCAGTTTATATTAGGTGTATATTACTTGTTTTAGTTAATATTACATATTGTTTATAACGGTTGTCACGTAAATTGATAATCCAACAATACGCTCGCTCATATCCGTGTTATTTAAATGGAAAAAATTAAAAGAGAAAGACATTCTTAATATAAACAAGTTAGGAAAGTGTACTACGTATCACAAATGGGCGCGTTTCATGCAATGGAGTATTAGAAAGAAATTATATACCTGTACGTTAGGGAAATAGGGTTTTAAAGTTCTTTTCTTCATCAAAAATAATCCATTTTCTTCCTATTTAATAATATTGCATGCACGCATAAGGAAATTAAATATTTGTTTGTGAGATTGTTTATGTTAGCAACAATGAAGAAGTAACCATGCAAGAAAAATTGTTCAACACGAATTAAGACATTCTGATTTGATTTTTTCGATAACGGCTACTCCTACAATAAAAATTTAGAGGAAAGAAAATACTCTTCTTTACAAGTTCTACAACTTTTATTTGAAAAATATTTTGATATGAGCAATATTTTACGAGATATGACGAAAATTTAATTTTTTGTCACCAGTAAAGTGGTACCTCTGATTGGCGTACATGATTCATTTTTACGATTTTCTTCTTATATTTGATTGTAAGTCCTTAATATCAAATTTCATGAAAACCCGGTCGGTAGAAGCCAAGAACGAACATGCGGACGGACGGACGGACAGACCGACAATAATAGGCGCTCACGCAGGAAGCGAAACGTGCCTAAAAATGTAGTTCAAATCACTTAAAAAACCCTCCCATTTTGCTAATCTTTTTATTGCGGTTAAAATGGCACCTTCTTCTTGCTTCTATGTTTTGTAGTTGATGCGCTGTAAATGCACAAACACATTCTTCAAAATATATAATAATTTGTTAATTTAAAGTTTTTATATTAATAAGTAACAAGAGATTACGTCCCTTTTACACTTATGTAATAATCAAAAGAGAATTTAATGTTGATATATAGGTATATATCTTGCTCAAGCAGTCGCCTGTTTTATTATTCGTATTTCTTTTAGTGTTTGTCTAATACTCCAAGATATCCTGCTTATTAGCAATGCAATATTCCAGAACGATAAATAATACGTTGTTATGTATTGCTATTGTTGATCAAATTTTTTATTTAATTAATTGTACTGAAAACGTAAACAAAATTAGGTACTTTCCCCCTCCCTCCCCCTCTCTCCCATATAAATGCATTGAACTCAATTTCGGCGACAATGGGAGTTCTCATGGTAGCTTATAATGGGTATTGTAATGAAACTGATAAAATCACGTATTTTATTAATTCTAACCGCATTTCTACGCGAATTCGACCAGAATTCGGAATCTGTCTTCAATAAAAATAAACTTTGTTCTTCCCATCAAAGAAGTATCCAAGTCTCAAGTTCGTACCATGATTTTAAGTAATTTAAAGTGCAAATTAAAAGTAGTCTACACTCATCCCTGTATTTCAGTTGCAGGACACGGCAAAATATGTGACGTTCGATAATTAAATCCTTCGCCATTTCGAATCAAAGTGACAGATAGAAACTAAACCTTGACCATTCACTAAGTTAGGATGTAAGGAAGAATCATACCAAATTTGGTTATTCTAGCTTTTATCGTTTAGGAGGAGTTCCTTGAACAAACACACAATCCAACAAACACAACCTTCAAAATATATTATAAGAGATTACAGGACACAATTAGATATAACATTTGTAACTATATTGCAAATGTATACTTTAAAGAGAAACACTACACTTCTTTTCGACAATAATATTTACAAAATTTGGAGTTAAATTTGTACTTGATATTTGTAGCAAATCTCGAAGAGTTTGTCGGTTATCCGAGACCGCAACTTGTATGTTATAAAGTTCATCTTCGAAAATGTATATTCAGATATATAGGTAAGTTTTTAAATAGTTTATAATTTTTTAAGGCCAGGAAAATAAATATTGCTGCAATTTAGCATCTATTACTCTGATAATTTTCTTTGATTCACCTGTGCATTAAATTTCAGCTCTCCAACTATGGTAGTTTGGGCCAGACATTAGTATCCTCCTATATCCTATATATCATTCTATAAGCACTCTTCTTACAGAGGAGGATATACGATACTAGTGAAGTATGAGCCAACATATAATTTTTAATCGCAACAGTTTGCATCTTCTTGCCGGTTTACGTGTTTATCCTTATTGTCAATATTGGGGTATATACAACCCCTAAAATTTATAATTGTTAAATATTTATAGGTTTTTAGCATTTCTTAGGATACGTCACATTTATGCAAAATTTCATGTATATAGCACCTCTAGAAATGCATTTCTCTAAATACAATTGTTTAAAATTTATGAATTTTTAACAGCCACAATAATAGTTATTCTAAAATTTTCAATGCTATTTAATACCGGAACATTATTCCCTGTCTTGTTTCAAATTTTCAGCTTCCTGGATCTACAGAAAGTACATAAACATTAGTCAATTTTTTAAACATTTGAGAAGGTATTACGGCCGAACGAATAAAAATTTTCAAATTTCTACATTCCCGTTTTCATTATTTAGCGAATACTACAGGTAGAAAAAATTTCAGCTTGATAGTGCATTTAGAAATACCTAAACCATGAAATGTTAGTAAAATAGTTTATAATTTTTACCGACCAAGAAATTAAACATTGCCGCAATTTTCCAATTATTCCTCTGATTATTTTTCTCGGTTCACCTATGTATTAAATTCCAGCTCTCCAGCTATTGTAGTTTGGGCCAGACATTAGTATCCTCCTATATCCTATATATCATTCTATAAGCACTCTTCTTACAGAGGAGGATATACGATACAAGTAAATGTGTGCTTGCATTCTGCAAGCATTTTCTCTCACCTTAAAGTGAAAATAAAAGCCGAAAAATTACTTTCAATGCATAAGTTCGCATCTCGGCTCCGAATTACGTGTTTTCCTGTTTCGAAAATATTGGGGTAAAAACAACCCCTAAAATTTATAATTATAATACATTTATGGGTTTTTATCATTTGTTACGAATACCTCACATTTATGCGGAATTTCATCAATGCAGCACCTCTAAGAGTGCATTTATATGAATATCATTGTTTAAATTATATATATGATATATATATATATATCATGTGTAAGAAGCATCTATATATTATAGATATATGATATATATATATATCATGTGTAAGAAGCATCTATATATTATAGATATATAGGAGGATACAAAATTATGAGGCACTTCCAGCTGTGCCAGAAACTTCAAATTTGGTAGGATTATAGGTTTTTGGTCACAACCAAAGGAAAAAATCCGAAATTGGCAAAATTCCTATTTTGAGGGGCTATTTTGGCCCCTTTTTGCCCCATTTTTTGCCCATAAGAAAGCATGTAAATTGGTGCAGAGGTTTTTATATTTGCATTTAAAAATTACTTCCCATCAAGATACGAACTCGAGGCTTAAACTATCGGATAGGATATAAATTGTAGTTTCTTATTTTTGAAGACAGAATTCAAATCCGAGTAGAATTAGCGTAATTTTATAGTTTTTATCGCAAAAAAGTGATAATTTTTCTGGGTTTAACAATAGGCTTCCTAGGCAACAGTCTTAATGCTTTCATATGGGTAAGCTTTTAATGGGAATCAGAGGCTTATATTTTAATTCCATTAATGATAAACTAGGACTAATGAAGGAAATCCGATACTGATATAATCCCTATTTTTGGGGCTGTTTTGCCCCAGAATTGCTCTACACAAGAACAAAAATGGTGAGGCCGCTCCATATTACCTAGAGACTTGAAATTTAGCACGATTATGGAAATGTTGTTCCAACCGAAGATAAAATAAAAAAGTAGCAAAATTCAACTTTTTTGGTGCGGTTTTGCCCCATTTCTACCCAATATGGGTGTGAACATTATAAGGCACGTAATGAGGTACAAACTTGACACTTGACATGGTTATATGGTTTTGGACATAATCGATTAGGAATAATTTGGAATTGTAAAAATTCTAATATTTAAAAATGCTTGCATAATGCAATCACATCTTATAAACATATAAACAAACGTTTCATAGTTTAGTTACCTATAAATGTTCTACACTGCTGAAATTCTTTCTAACGGTAGATCTTACCAAGTAACAAAAACTGGATATTAGAAATTTGAAAATGTTTATTTATTGAGCCGTAAAAAATTCAAAAATATTTTTTAAAATTCTAATGTTGACGCACTTTTATTAGAGGTAGGTAGCTGAATATTTTGAGAAATTAGGGACTGCCATTCCAGCGGTAAATAATATTGAAAAATATAATAAAGTTTACTATTGTGGCTGTTAAAAATTCATCATTTTTAAACAATTAATTTTATATAATTACACATTTACAGGTGCTACATCGATGAAATTTTGCAGAAATGTGAGGTATTCGTATCAAATGATGAAAAACTATAGAAGTTTTACAATTATAAATTTCAGGGGTTGTTTTTATTCCAATATTGTCCATAATGTCAAACATTAATCGGTGCAGAGGTGCAAACTTTTGCATTTAAAAATTATCTGTCTACTCTACTCTTTATGTTAAGGTGAGACAAAACGCTTGCAGAATGAAAGCACACATTAACTAGTATACATATATACTACTTGTTATGTGCTTGCATTCTGCAAGCATTTTCAAATTTTAGCATTTCTACAAATTCAAATTATTCCCAAGCGATGTTGTACATAATGATATAACCATGTCAAATTTGGAATTTGTTGCTCATTTAGATGTGCCTTATAATTTTAATCCTCGTATGGAGCAATAATGGAGCAAAACAGCCCCTAACATTAAGAATTATTACACTCTCAGATTTTTTCCATCTGTTGTAACTAAAAACCCATAATTCTGCCAAATTTCAAGTTTGTATCTCATTAAGAAGTGCCTTATAATTATCACACTCGTATGGGGCCGAAAAAGGGCAAAACCACACATTATAAATAGGAATTTTTGCAATTTTATAATTTTATCTTAGTTTGCCATGAAAATTCTATAATCGTGCCGAATTTCAAGTCTCTAGGTCCTATGCAGCTGCCTCGCATTTTTTGTTCTCGCATGGGTCCGAAAAGGGGCAAACCGCCCTTTGAAAATGAGAATTTTTGTAATTTTATAATTTCATCTTAGGTTGCAATGAAATTTCTATAACCGTGCCAAATTTCAAGTCTCTGGGTCCTATGCAGTTGCATCGCCTTTTTTGTCCTCGAATGGGGCAATAATGGGGCAAAACAGCCCCAAAAATGAGGATTATATCAATATCGGATTTCCATCATTAGGTGTAGTTTAACATTAACAGCATTAAAATATAAGCCTCTGATTCCCATTAAAAGCTTACCCATATGAAAGGATAGAGCTTGTTACCAAGGAAACCTATTGTTAGACCCAGAAAAATTAGCAATTTTTTGCGATAAAACTATAAAATTACACTAATTCTACTCGGATTTGCATTCCGTCTTCAAAAATAAGAAACTACAATTGATATCCTAACCGACAGTTTAAGTCTCGAGTTCGTATCTTGACGGGAAGTAATTTTAAAATGCAAATATAAAAACCTCTACACCAATTTACATGTTTTCTTAAGGGCAAAAAATGGCGCAAAAACAATTTGAAGTTTCTGGCACATCTGGAAGTGCCTCATAATTTTGTATCCTCCTATATATATGATATATCATGTGTAAGAAGCATCTATATATTATAGATGCGAGGCAGCTGCATAGGACCTAGAGACTTTAAATTTGGCACAATTATAGGATTTTCATAGCAAACTAAGATAAAATTGTAAAATTGCAAAAATTCCAATTTTTAATGTGTGGTTTTGCTCTTTTTCGGCCCCATACGAGTGTGATAATTATAAGGCACTTCTTAATGAGATACAAACTTGAAATTTGGCAGAATTATGGGTTTTTAGTTACAACAGATGGAAAAAATCTGACAATGAGAGTGTAATAACTCATAATGTTAGGGGCTGTTTTGCTCCATTATTGCCCCATACGAGGATTAAAATTATAAGGCACTTCTAAATGAGCAACTAAGTCCAAATTTGAGATGGTTATATGTACAACATCGATTGGGAATAATTTGAATTTGGAAAAAGGCTAAAATTTGAAAATGCTTGCAGAATGCAAGCACATATTAACTAGTATATCTATATATATCATGTGTAAGAAGCATCTATATATTATAGATATAGGGGGATACAAAATTATGAGGCACTTCCAGATGTGCCAGAAACTTGAAATTTGGTAGGATTATACGATTTTGGTCATAACCTAAGGAAAAAATCCGAAATTGGCGAAATTCCTATTTTAAGGAGCTATTTTGGACCCTTTTTGCCCCATTTTTGGCCCATAAGAAAGCATGTAAATTGGTGTAGAGGTTTTTATATTTGCATTTTAAAATTACTTTCCCTCAGGATACGAACTCGAAACTTAAACTATCGGATAGGATATAAATTGTAGTTTCTTATTTTTGAAGACAGAATTCAAATACGAGTAGAATTAGCGTAAATTTATAGTTTTTATCGCAAAAAAGTGGTAATTCTTCTGGGTCTAACAATAGGCTTCCTAGGCAACTGGCTTAATACTTTCATATGGGTATGCTTTTAAAGGGAATCAGAGGCTTAAAATTTAATTCCTTTAATGTTAAACTATGCCTAATGAAGGAATTCCGATATTGTAATAATCCCCATTTTTGGGCTCTTTTGCCCCAGTATTGCTCTACTCGAGAAGAAAAACGGTGAGGCTGCTCCATATGACTTAGAGGCTTGAAATTTAGCACGATTATAGAAATGTTGTTGCAACCGAAGATAAAATAATAAAAAAGCAAAATGCAACTTTTTTGGTGCGATTTCTACCCAATACGATTGTGAACATTATAAGGCATTTCTTAATGAGATACATACTTGACATTGGACCCGGTTATATAGTTTTGGATATAATCGATTAGAAATAATTCGAAATTGTAAAAATGCTAATAATTAAAAATGCTTGCATTATGCATTCATATATTATAAACATATAAACAAACGTTTCATTGTTTAGTTACATATAAATGTGCTAAAATGTCGAAATTTTTTCTAATGGTAGATCGTACCAAGTAACAAAAACTGGATTATAGAAATTTGAAAATGTTCATTTATTGGGCCGTAAAAAATTCATAAATATTTAAAAAATTTACTAATATTTATGCACTTTTATTAGAGCTAGGGAGCTGAATATTTTGAGAAATTAGGGAATGCTATTACAGCGGTAACTAATATTGAAGAATAAAGTTTATTATTGTGGCTGTTAAAAATTCATCATATTTAAACAATTAATTTTATATAACTACACATTTCGAGGTGCACTTCGATGAAATTTTGCAGAAATGTGAGGTATTTGTATCAAATGATGAAAAACTACAGAAGTTTTACAAATACAAATTTTAAGGGTTGTTTTTATTCCAATATTGTCCATTATGTAAAACATTAATCGGCGCAGACGTGCAAACTTTTGAATTTAAAAATTATCTGTCTACTCTACTCTTTATGTTAAGGTGAGACAAAACGCTTGCAGAATGCAAGCACACATTAGCGAGTATATATATATATATACAAGTAAATGTGTGCTTGCATTCTGCAAGCATTTTCACTTATCGTAAAGTAAAAATAAAAGCCGAAAAATAATTTTCAATGCGTAAGTTCGCTTCTCTGCTCTGAGTTACGTGTTATCCTCTTTTGAAAATATTGGGGTATAAAAAACCCCTAAAATTTATAATTATAAAACATTTATAGGTTTTTAGCAAATTTTTTGGAATTCCTCACATTTATGCAAAATTTCATGTATATAGCACCTCTAGAAGTGCATTTATAAGAATTTCATTGTTTAAAATTTTTTAATTTTTAACAGCCACAGCATTAAATATTTCTGAAATTTTCAATGTAATTTACAACCGGGACATTATTTCCTAACTCTGTTAAAAATTTCAGCTTCTTGGATCTAAAGAAAGTACATAAACATTAGCCAATTTGTTAAACATTTGAGAATTTAATACGGCCAAACGAATAAAAATTTTCAAATTTCTATATTCCCGTTTTCGTTTTTTGATGAATTCTACAGGCAGAAAAAATTTCAGCTTGATAGCTCGTTTAGAAATACCTAAACCATGAAATGTTAGTAAAATTGCTTATCATTTTTAGCGGCCAAAATAATGCACATTGTTGCTATTTTGCAATTTTTCCTCCGATTATTTTTGTTTATTCACCTCGATATTAAATTCCAGCTCTCCAACTATTATAGTTTGGGCCAGACATTAGTATCCTCCTATATCCTATATATATCGTATATCCTCCTCTGTAAGAAGAGTGGTTATAGAATGATATATAGGATATATATAGGATATAGGAGGATACTAATGTCTGGCCCAAACTACAATAGCTGGAGAGCTGAAATTTAATACATAGGTGAACCGAAAAAATTAATCGGAGGAATAATTGCAAAATGCATTTTCTCTCACCCTAAAGCATAGAGTATGAGCCGACAATTTTTAAAAGCAACAATTTACACCTTCCAGTCGATTTACATGTTATTCCTTATGCTCAATATTGAGGTAAAAACAGCCCCTAAAATTTATAATCATAAACTATTTATAGGTTATTAGCATTTATGGAAAATTTCATGAATGTAGCAACTCTAGAAATGCATTTATATGAATTTCATTGTTTAAATTTTATGAATTTTTAACAGCCACAACAATAAATATTTCTAAAATTTTCAATCTTATTTACCACCGGAACATTATTTCCTAACTCTGTGAAAATTTTCAGCTTCCTGGATCTTCAGAAAGTATGTAAACATTAGTCAATTTGTTAAATATTGAAGAATTTATTACGACCGAACGAAGAAAAATTTTCAAATTTCTATAATCCCGTTTTCATTATTTGGCAAATTCTACATGAAAAAAACATTTCAGCTTCATAGCGCATTTAGAAGTACCTAAACCATGAAATGTTAGTAAAATAGTTTATAATTTATTACGGCCAAGAAAATAAACATTGTTGCAATTTTGCATTTATTCCTCCGACAATTTTTTTTGATTCATCTGTGTATTAAATTTCAGCTCTGTAAGTACATAAACATTAGTCAATTTGGTGAACATTTCAGAATTTATTACGGCCGAACGGATATAAATTTTCAAAATTCTATACTCCCGTTTTCATTATTTGGCGAATTCTATAGGTATAAAAGATTTCAGCTTGATAGCGCATTTAGAAATACCTAAACCATTAAATGTTAGTAAAATGGTTTATAATTTTTAGCGACCAAAATAATGCCCATTGTAGCAATTTTGCAATTTTTCTTCCGATTATTATTTTTTATTCACCTCTGTATTAAATTCCAGCTCTCCAACTATTATAGTTTGGGCCAGACATTAGTATCCTCCTATATATATCCTATCATTCTGTAAGCACACTTCTTACAGAGGAGGATATACGATATACGATATAGGATACTAGTGTACGTGTGCTTGCATTCTGCAAGCATTTTCTCTCACCTGAAAGTAAAAATAAAAGCCTAAGAATTACTTTCAATGCATAAGTTCGCATCTCGGCTCCGAATTACGTGTTTTTCTGTTTCCAAAATATTGGGGTAAAAACAACCCCTAAAATTTATAATTATAAAGCATTTATAGGTTTTTATCATTTGTGACGAATTCCTCACAATTATTTACTGTAAGGTGAGTGAAAATGCTTGCAGAATGCAAGCACACATTTACTTGTATCCTATATATATCCTCATCTGTATGAAGAGTGCTTATAGAATGATATATAGGATATATATAGGATATAGGAGGATACTAATGTCTGGCCCAAACTACAATAGCTGAAGAGCTGGAAATTAATACGTAGGTGAACCGAGAAAAATAATCGGAGGAAAAATTGCAAAATTGTAACAATGTTTAATTTCTTGGATGGTAAAAATTATAAATAATTTTACTAACATTTCATGGTTTAGGTATTTCTAAATGCGCTATCAACCTGAAATTTTTCTACCTGTAGAATTCATCAAATAATGAAAACGCGAATATAGAAATTTGAAAATTTTTATTCGTTCGGCCGTAATTAATTCTCAAATGTTTAACAAATTGACTAATGTTTATGTACTTTCTCTAGATCCAGGAAGCTGAAAATTTTAACAGGGTTAGGAAATTATGTCCCGGTGGTAAATGACATTAAAAATTTTAGAAATATTTATTGCTGTGGCCGTTAAAAATTTACAAATTTTAAACAATGAAATTCATATAAATGCACTTCTAGAGGTGCTACATTCATTACATTTAGCATAGATATGCGTTATCCGTAACAAATGATAAAAACCTATAAATGTATTATAATTATAAATTTTAGGGTTTGTTTTTACCCCAATATTTTCGAAACAGAAAAACACGTAATTCGGAGCCGAGATGCGAACTTATGCATTGAAAGTAATTTTTAGGCTTTTATTTTTACTTTCAGGTTAGAGAAAATGCTTGCAGAATGCAAGCACACGTTCACTAGTATCCTATATCGTATATCCTCCTCTGTAAGAAGAGTGCTTATAGAATGATAGGATATGGGAGGATACTAATGTCTTGCCCAAACTACTATAGTTGGAGAGCTGCAATTTAATACCGAGGTGAACAAAGAAAAATAATCGGAGGAATAATTGCAAAATTGTAACAATGTGCATTATTTTGGCCGCTAAAAATTATTAACTATTTTACTAACATTTCGTGGTTTAGGTATTTCCAAATGCGCTATCGAGCTGAAATTTTTTCTCCCTGTAGAATTCGCCAAATAATGAAAACAGGAGTATAGAAATTTGAAAATTTTCATTCGTTCGGCCGTAATTAATTCTCAAATGTTTAACAAATTGACTAATGTTTATGTACTTTCTGTAGATCGAGGAAGATGAAAATTTTAACAGGGTTAAGAAATAATGTCCCGGTGGGAAATAACATTGAAAATTTTAGAAATATTTATTGCTGTGGCTGTTAAAAATTAAGAAATTTTAAACAATGAAATTCATATAAATGCACTCGTAGAGGTGCTGCATGGATGAAATTTCGCATAACTGTGAGGTGTTCGTAGCAAATGATAAAAACCTATAAATGTATTATAATTATAAATTTTAGGGGTCGTTTTTACCCCAATATTTTCGAAACAGAAAGACACGTAATTCGGAACCGAGATGCGAACTTATGCATTGCAAGTAATTTTTCGGCTTTTATTTTTACTTTCCGGTGAAAGAAAATGCTTGCAGAATGCAAGCACACGTTCACTAGTATCGTATATCCTCTGTAAGAAGAGCATTTCTCGGGAATACCTCACATTTATGCAAAATTTCATGTATATAGCACCTTTAGAAGTTCATTTATGAGAATTTCATTGTTTGAAATTTGTGAAATTTATAATTATAATACAATTATAGGTTTTTATCATTTGTTACGAATACCCCACATTTATGTGAAATTTCATCCATGCAGCACATCTAAGAGTGCATTTAAATGAATTTCATTGTTTAAATTTTTTAATTTTTAACAGCCACAGCAATAAATATTTCTAAAATTTTCAATGTTATTTCCCACCGGGACATTATTTCCTAACCCTGTTAAAATTTTCAGCTTCCTGGATCTACAGAAAGTACATAAACATTAGTCAATTTGTTAAACATTTGAGAATTTATTACGGCCGAACGAATAAATATTTTCAAATTTCTATATTCCCGTTTTCATTATTTGGCGAATTCTACAGGTAGAAAAAATTTCAGGTTGATAGCGCATTTAGAAATACCTAAACCATGAAATGTTAGTAAAATTATTTATAATTTTTACCATCCAAGAAATTAAACATTGTTACAATTTTGCAATTATTACTCCGATTTTTTTCTCGGTTCACCTATGTATTAAATTCCAGCTCTCCAGCTATTGTAGTTTGGGCCATACATTAGTATCCTCCTATATCCTATATATATCCTATATCGGAGGAAACTAATGTCTGGCCCAAACTACAATAGTTGGAGAGCTGAAATTTAATCCATAGGTTAACCGAGAAAATGATTCTGAGGAAAAATTGGAAAACTGCAACAACGTTTATTTTCTTGGCCGGTGAAAATTATAAACTATTTTACTAACTTTTCATGGTTTAGGTACTTCTATATAAGCTATGAAGCTGAAATTTTTTCAAATAATATTTTTTGCCAAATAGTGAAAGCAGGAATATAGATATTTGATAATTTTTATTCGTTCGGACGTAATCAATTCTCAAATGTTTAAAAAATTGACTAATGTTTATGTATTTTATTAAGATCCAGGAAGCTGCAAATTTTAACAGTGTTAGGAAATAATGTTCCGGTGGTAAATAAGATTAAAAATTTTGAAATATTTATTGTTGCGGATGTTAAAAATTATTAAAATTTAAGCAATGAAATTCATATAAATACATTTCTAGAGGTGCTACATTGATGAAATCTTACATAAATGTGAGGTATTCGTAACAAATGCTGAAAACTTATAAAAGGTTTATAATTATACATTTTATGGGTTGTTTTTACCCCAATATTTTCAATACAGAAAAACACGTAAGTCGGAGCCAAGATGCAACCTGAAGCGTTGAATATTATTTTCCAGCTTTTATTTTTAATTTAAGGTGAGAGAAAATGCTTGCAGAATGCAAGCATAATTAACTAGTGTATATATATCATATGTTAGAAGCATCTATATATTATAGATATATAGGAGGATACAAAATTATGAGGCCCTTGCAGATGTGCTAGAAACTTGAAATTTGTAAGGATTATAGGTTTTTGGTCACAACCAAAGGAAAAAATCCAAAACTTTCGAAATTCCTATTTTGAGGGGCTATTTTGCCCCCTTTTTGCCCCATTTTTTGTCCGTAAAAAACATGCAAATTGGTGTAGAGGTTTTTATATTTGCATTTTAAAATTAACTACCTTCATGTTACTAACTCAAGTCTTAAACTATCGGATAGGATATAAATTGTAGTTTCTTACTTTTGATGACAGAAAATCAAATCCGATTAGAATTCACGTAAATTTATAGTTGTTATCGGAAAAAAGTGGTAAATTTTCTGGGTCTATCAGTAGGCTTCCTAGGCAATAGCCTTAATGCTTTCATATGGGTAAATTTAATATTAAAGTACGACTAATGATGGAAATGCGATATTGATATAATTCCCATTTTTGGGGCTTTTTTGCCCATTATTGAAGAACACCTGCCTAACTACTTCGATTCATTTCTGTAGTTCTTAATTATTCAAATGAAAAATTATCATCAAACACTATATGTGTAATATCAATATGTTACTTAGTTGTGTATTATTCATTTTTTTTGTTCTGTTAGACTATTTTGTACTCTTTATTGTAGTTCATTAATACTCGACGAATTATTTACTGATACAATTTGATGCTCACCTAGCTACTTTGTATCTCCCTCCCTCTATGTTACAGCCATGATTTGCAGGTTTTAACCACGCTTTGAAGTCAAAGATGCCCCCACCTACTGTTGCGCAATAGTCTATTAGTCAATTGCGTCTTATTTTTGTCCACACTTTTACGTAACAATCCTCAATTCCCCCTCCCCCATTGTCAGTAGAAGGAAATGTCAAGACTGCACATTTTAAGCGGCGCAGGGTATAAATAGGGAGTGATTAGTTAAGCGTCGTTCTTAATTGAACTTTCGTTTAGTGAAATATCACTGATTACGGCGGCTCTGCATTTCAACTGTGAATATATCTTTTCTGGATACCTTTTTGATAACCTCATCTGCGTCGTGCATCGAGAGTGAATGGTGAAAGAAGTCTTGCGAACATCACAGCGTCTGTGAATCTCATTTTAAACTGTAAGTATTCAATGCATATTCTACTACTTAAAAAATTATTATATAACCATCTTCTGATACGGATTCATTATAATAACTACCAATTTTATTTTTTCGTCTCGAAATCAGCGAGTAGTTGCAGAAAAACGGAAACCGCTGTTCACGAAGCCACTGTGGGATACGAGCACCGCATTTAAAGGGAAGTACTCATCTGTGTGATCTGCCCATTTTTATCAATATTCTAAAACAATGAGTGACTCAATATCCATTCTTCCGTTGTCAGAATCTATGATGAATGAAATCGCATCTAATGAGTATATCTCTAGTGATCATGTGAGTAAATTTAATGAGATTTTAGCCCATAACACACAGTTTAGACCTCAGGAGGCCCTTCTTATGTGGAATTTACTTGACGATATAAAGCCAGTTAATACGCCACACATTCAAATTCTTCCATCAGAAGCAACTAATCGAGTGACACATTGGATATGTACGTATTATGATGGTCATGTAATCCATGTTTACGATAGTGCTTTAAGTGGTAGAGGTTTAACTGAAGATCAAATTAACTTTCTAAATAGATTATTCCCTCACCAACCTGAAATAATTTATGAGAATGTGCAGCAACAAGAGAATGCATATGATTGTTGTGTTTTTGCAATTGCTTTTGCAGTCTCTGTAGCTAATGGTCAAGATCCTACAAAACAAACGTTTTGCACGAATCTAATGCGATCACATTTAACAAAAATATATATAAATAACGCTATCGAGTGTTTCCCGATGGTAAAGTCGCCTACTAATGTTGTGAAAGGAGGAAGGCCTGTAAAGCGAAAAGTAGGCCGACCAAAAACATCGCAATCAATGCGGGAGAAACAGAAGTCAGAGGCAAGAAAAAAATATCGGTTTAACCATCCTGAGATGGTCCAAGAATCTAGAGACAAGTACCAGGCAGCGAATCCTGATAAAGTTCAGTTTTCTGTTAGAAAATACCGGACCTCGAACCCAGAAATTGTAAAATCTGCTATCCGAAAATACCAGGCTGCGAACCCAGAAATTGTAAAATCTGCTATCCGAAAATACCAGGCCACGAACCCAGAAATAGTGAAGAAATCAAGAGAAAGACATGTGACAGCAAATACAGATAAGATTAAGGAGTCAAGAAGCAGATACCAACACTCGCATCCATTACAACAAGCTTTACGTCAGCGAGAACACTACGGAATACCAAAAACACTAAGAAGTACGAAAATAGCATTATGTGTGGCCCAGAAATCAGGAAATGAATTAAATGAAATATGTTGTTTAAACCTAAAAATTTGTTCCCTCTTAGATAATAGATGTAATAAATGTAATTATTGTGGAGCTGTATTTTTTGATGAAGAAAAAGGTAGAAAGGAATGGTGCTGTGGCAGTGGACGATATACCCAGTTTGGATATAGAAATAATATATTTTTAAAAAACTCGAGAAATTATAATAATATTTTTGCATTTTCCGCATTAGGGGTTTCACATGGGTTTCAAGAACCCCCTAGGAAACAAGGGCCATCCTTAGTTAAAATTCAAGGCAGGACATACCACAGGATTTTCAGTTTAAATTGGTCAGAAAGTAATAGTGTTAATAATGTAGCTCTTTATATTGATGATGGTGCAGAACGTAGGAAACTTGCAGAAGGGAGGCAGCTAGACATAGACATTCTTAAAGAAATAGAAGATTATCTTGATGAGATTAATCCAATAGGACCATCTCTAAGACATCTAAGCACACTTCTGAGAAAGCCTGCATTATGTTTCAAAAAACCAATAGGAAATCTCATGGACCAATTTTAGGGGAAAATCCTCAGTTAGAAGAAATAGCTGCAATTGTAAGAGCTGAACCTACGAGTGAACCTAGACAAGTATTAAAATGGAAGCATGAAAGTGTAGAGCCAAATTTTGTTAGCATATTCAGTGAAACATATGAGGCTTTGCAGTATCCTCTTCTTTTCCCTCATGCAACCTCTGGGTGGCATATTGATTTAAAAGATAGAGATAGAAAGAAATACAGCCAAATTAAATACTATAGAAGGCTACTTTTATCTGAGAGTAGATTTACAGATTTGCAACGTCTAGGTCAGGAATACTTCGTTGATATGTTTTCTAGGGTGGAAGAGGAAAGACTTTTGTGGTTCAAGTTTAATCAGAATAAGTTTTTGAGGATAGCTTCAAGACAAGAATTAGATGAAACCATAGAAGCAGAAGGTGGACCTAGAGCAGGCAAGGTGTACCTACCAAGTTCTTTCACGCATAGTCCACGCTACATGCAAATTAAGCTACAAAATGGAATGGCATTAGCATCGAGAAAAGGAAAGCCGAGTTTTTTTATCACAATAACATGTAACCCACAGTGGGTAGAAATACAGTCAAGTCTTTCCAGTGGCCAGCATGCACTTGATAGACCTGATTTATGTAACCGAGTATTTCAGCTAAAGTTAGTGGCAAATTGTTTGGTAGCTTAGTATATGTAATGTATCTCATTGAGTTTCAGAAGCGTGGTTTACCACACACTCATATTGCACTTAAAGTTCATGGTGAGCCAAAAGATATTTCAGATATAGATCTTTTTATAAGGGCAACTATACCATCAGAAGATGAAGCTGAAGGCCGGCTGAGAAAATTGGTCTTACAGCATATGGTTCATGGACCATGTGGATATGATAAGCCTTATGCTGCATGCATGGATCTCAATAAAAAGACATGCATGAAAGGTTTTCCTAAACTTAGTTGTGTTAATACATATATAGATGAAAGAGGA
The DNA here is from genome assembly GCA_036926305.1 of Uropetala carovei. Classification (NCBI taxonomy): domain Eukaryota; kingdom Metazoa; phylum Arthropoda; class Insecta; order Odonata; family Petaluridae; genus Uropetala; species Uropetala carovei. Next base: position 1,210,552 of record JAXCHB010000115.1, read on the forward strand.
TATGTCCATTATAAGCGTTCAGGTAACAATGATGTGAAATTAAAATCAGGAAGAATAGTCAACGATCAATGGATTGTTCCTTATTGTCCAGCTTTACTTTTGCTATTAGAATGTCACTGTAATGTTGAAATAGCCAGTTCAGTAAAAATTATTAAATATCTGTTTAAGTATATTCATAAAGGACCAGACCGTGCCCGAGTTGCAGTAGTGCAGGATGAAGTAGAAAAGGTAAATGAAATAGAAAATTATGTATCATTAAGATATATCAGTGCATCAGAGGCAATGTGGAGAATACTTGAATTTGATATAACACATTCTCATCCTAGTGTTTTAATGTTGCCTGTCCACTTGCCACAGAAAGACCAAATAGTATTTCAGCCAGGAAAAGAACAGCAAGCTTTAAATATGAGTATTTCTAAATTAATGCTTTATTTTCAAAGACTGCAATTAGCAGAGTTAGAGAATCTAACATATTTAGATTTTTATGAACAATATAATGTTGAGAATAAGCCACGTGAAAGAGCAAAATTTCCAGTTATTGAACATCCATCAGGTCGACATTGGATAACAAAAAGAGTTCGAGGACACTGTGTAGCTAGATTACAATGGCTATTACCAACATTAGGCGATGTTTACTTTTTAAGAATGTTGCTATTGAAATTTCCAGCATATAGTTATGAACAATTGAGGATGGTAGATGGAAAGCAGTATGACACTTATCAGGAAGCAGCTAGTGCACAGGGACTTTTAGAAAATGACAATGAGTATAGGGATGCTTTAAGAGAGGCAGCAATTTATAAAACTGGAGCTGGACTCAGACAACTGTTTACATGCTTAATAATGGCTGGTGCTCCTGCAGGAATTTTATGGGCAGAATTTAAAAATGTGCTATCAGAGGACTTCTTAGATAGGTATGTAGCCAATGAAGATAGGGCCTATAATTCAGCACTGCTCGTCATACAGAATAAGTTGAGAAGCCATGGTAGAATGCTAGAAGAGGTTGGTCTGCCTTCTGCTTCAGATGATACCACCGAAGTTGGTAGGGAAATGGTGAGATGGGCAGATGATGAATTAAGATGTTTCATAGAACAGTGGTTGCCACTTCTTAGCAATGAACAGCAAATAGTTTATGGTTATATCTGTAAGGTTGTCGAAGAAAAAGGAAATGACAAAAATTTCTTATTCATTGATGGGCCAGCTGGAACGGGTAAAACTATTCTTTTGAAAGTAATAGCTGCTGCATTAGGTAAACAAAATCATATTATATTATGTACAGCCTCTACAGGTATTGCAGCACTTAATTACAAGGGTGGGGTAACAGCTCATTCAATGTTTAGGTTGCCCCTTGAGACGTTAAATCCACAGGCATACTGCGATATAAAAGCTAATAGTGAGAGAGCAGAATTACTTAGAATGTCAAGCTTAATAATATGGGATGAGGCCTCTATGGCTATTAAACACAATCTTGAAATACTAGAAAGAAAGTTGAGGGACATTTGTCAATTAGAAGTCCCATTTGGTGGAAAATTAGTCTTACTTGCTGGGGATTTTAGGCAAATTGCACCAGCAGTAAAAGAAGGATCAGTAGCAGATTCAATAAATTCAAGCATAAAATTTTCTCACTTATGGAAATGTAAAAATGTTCCATTTAACAAATCCTATTAGGTCACAAGGAGATGAGGATTATTCTAGATTTATATTAGAAGTTAGGGAAGATAAAGTAAATAAAATATGTTTGGAAAATTCAGAAGTAATTCCCATGGCTCAAATTGGTACTACAGACAATTTAGAGGGTTTCATAAACTTTGTTTATCCCGATAATATTTTAACTGATCCAGATATCTGTTGCAGAAGAGCCATACTAGCAGGTACAAATAGTAGTATCGATGAAATAAACTTGTTCTTGAAAAGTTAGATGGAGAATCAACAGTTTTATATAGTGCTGATACATGCGAAGATCGAAATGAAAATCCCCACACTGAGTTACTTAATGCTAATTTATTGCATACCATTTCTGAGCCAGGAATTCCTGATCATAAAATCATGGTGAAAAAAGGTGCCATATGTATTTTAATTAGAAACCTTTCTTTTGATGATGGCTTAGTGAATGGAACAAAACTGATTGTAAAAAGTATTTTGAAACGATTGATAGAAACCTATATACCAGGACAAGATAGATTCAAAACTGTGTTTATACCCAGAATTTGCTTTAAAATTCAAGCAGGTAGGACAGGTATTACAATTCTTCGGAGGCAATTCCCAATCAAGTTAGCATATGCTATGACAATTAACAAATCGCAGGGACAAACTATAGATATTGTTGGATTAGATTTGAGAAATGATGTATTTGAACATGGGCAGCTTTATGTAGGACTTGGATGTGTTAGAAGCCGTGATGCCATCAGATTATTAATTCCCAGCCACAGAGTGTCTAATGATAATACTGGTTACGTGGTAAACATTGTGTGCAAATCACTACTATAGACATCAGGAAAGATTAACTGTTACTATATTTTTAGATGATAAAGATAGTGATATTTGTGTCTTAACTTAGCATAGTTTTATATTAAATGTAACCTACTACAGTAAAACCTCTATCTAGTGAACCTCCGTTTATCGTAAACCTCCGTATTTCGTAATATCTTTTGGGTCCCGCCAAAACTGTATGTTACGGTATAGGCAAACCTCTTAATATCGTACCTCCGTATTTTCGTAATTCTCCGTATATCGTAATGGGAAAATGCACCCCTGATAAAAAACAACCTCCCTATAGTAAAATAATGTATTCCTGTTTACGGATAAAATAATTAAGCTAGTTTGCAATGAAAATTTGCATGTGAATAACCAAAAGAAATCAGTCGATGGTATATGCATACATACGTACAAGGTTATCCCGTTGAAGCAACCACCGTAGTGGCCTCTCGAAAAAGTCGCCAAAATATTATCATAATGCAACAAATATGCACAATTTAAGTTGAAGTTAGGTTGCGTAGTTTATTACCTATGCCAGGCCCTACGAGTTCAACTCGCTCAGATTTACGGTCCCCTTCTAAACGGAAACAACGGCAAGCACCAATAGTCAATTCTTCCGTGATTCTCAAGTTGCACATCACTGCTACTTATGTACGTATCAATTTTAATCACTCGTGAAGAGTGTCACGAGAATATTATTACAGTATTGCAAAGATATATCATTTAAACGTAAATTAATTCTCGATCCTCAGCTAACACACCATTGCTACGTATTTATTAATTTTCACGGCCTTTGAAAAGAGCCCTGAAAATATGACTGCAGTGTTGCAAAGGCATTTAATTGTCAGTTCTTTCGTGATTCTCATGTTACTTTTACTGCCTCTGAAAAACCCACGAATATATAACTGTAACATTGCAAAGACAATATTTAAGTCAATTCTTTCGCGGTCCTGAGGTTAACAACGCACCACTGCTACGTACGTATCACTTTTTACCGCATCTGAAAAGAACCGTGAATACATGACTATAATGTTACATAGACATAATATTTAAGATAGGTACTGCTTCTGCTGCGAAGATTTCTCTCCTGGTGAATCCCCTCACACGTCTCGGTTTATCCCCTCATGCAGGCGTCCAGCTATACGCCGGTATGCGTCAAGTTTCTATGAGCATGTGGTGCTTATGTTTGCCTAATAAGAGGAGCTTGTCAAAATTACTGGTTATACCACATTGATTTGTTTCATTAAGCTATAGTGGATACATAATCTACAAATACGTGTTTTTTAACGTTAATTTTGTCCTTAATCACGTGAGTATATTATTTATTATATCACAACTTTCATGTAATTATTAATGCATTAATTAAAAATTAAAGTTTGTTATAGTCGATCCGAAATCGGAAGACTCCGGCCTCGAAAAAGGGGCGGACACCAGTTAGCAGCAGCCAATAGGAGACTGTTTGTTTGGGAAGGTAGTGGGGAGGAAACCAGTCTCACTCCTGCTCTCGAAGAGATCGCATCGGACTGCGTTGCCGTTTCTACCGCCGTTTCCTTGCTGTGGATCAAAAAGAAGGATGGGAAGTATTTTATTTAGAAACTGCGTAGTATAACAGCTGAGCAAGAGCTGGCAGCGTGCACCGATATCTGCTCTCCCGCACGAAAGTTGAGAGGGGCGATGGAAGGGGAAACGTTCGTGATTGGCTACTTGCTCTAAGTAGGCCAGGAGTCTTCCGATTTCGGATCGACTATAGGTGTATAACAATATACTTCATTATGCCTTGTATAATATTAAGTGCAATATTTACAAATAATACACAAGTAATTAATGAATATGTTTATGAATAAATTAATTTTAGACCCATAATGGACATGGTAAATCATAGAAAAAGACGGCTGCTGAAAATAGAAACGAAGTTAGCAATTTTCCAAGCCATTGATGAGGGGAAAAGAAAAATAGATGTGGCAGAAGCCTTTGGCATACCACCATCGACTCTAACATCTATTTTAAATAAACGTAAAGAAACTGAAGTAGCAGCACATCAAGGTTTCATCATTAAAAGATCTCGGGCAGTGAAAAATGAAGAATTAGATGTGTGTTTGATTGGTTGATGGAAGCTAGAGCCAGAAGCATACCTATATCTGGGCCTATTCTACAACAGAAGGCTAGGGAAATGGCATTGAAAATGGGAATAGATGACTTTCAAGGGTCAAATGGATGGCTACAGAAGTTTAAAGTGCGCTAGAACCTAAGAACTTTAAAAATGTGTGGGGAAGAAGCTTCTGTAAGTACAATTGTGGTAGAAGAGTGGAAAAACACTCTGCAAACAATTTTAGTGGGTTATGATCCTAAAGACATTTTCAATGCAGATGAAGCTGGATTTTTTTATAACTTACTCCCAGATAGAACTATTGCAGTTAAAGGAGAACCCTGCCATGGAGGGAAAAAAAGCAAGGAGAGATTCACAGTGCTTTTCTGTACCAATGCAGATGGCACTGAGAAATTAGAGCCACTTGTGATTGGGAAATATAAAAAACCCAGATGTTTTAAGAATATAAAAAAACTTCCCTGTTTATACAGAAATTCTAAAAAGTCATGGATAACTGCAGCTTTATTTAGTGAGTGGCTAAGCATGCTTGATGCAAAGATGGGCATAAAGAACAGAAAAATAGTTCTTTTTCTGGATCAGTGCACTGCTCATAAAGTTGAGGGGATCGTGTTGCGACATGTTAAAATAATGTATTTTCCTCCAAATACCACAAGTAAACTGCAGCCATTAGATCAGAGCATAATTTCTAGTGTTAAGAGAAATTACAGACAGCAGTTGGTGCTCTATATTTTAAGAAATGTGGATGAAACAAATGATCTTACAAAATGTGAATGGAATATATTGCAGGCCATGCATAGGCTCTGCCTATCATGGAATTATGTTCAATCAGCCTCTATTAATAAATGCTTCATAAAGGCAGGATTTATGAGGACAACATATGAGGAAGATGAAGTATCAGATGATGAACATTTGGAATAGGATGAAATCAATAAAATAATTCATCTTCAAACATCATTTAATGATTTTGTTAATGTTGACACTTCCCTATTAACTTGTGCACCAACTGAGGGAGAAATGGTAGAAGTGGAGATAGAAGTTGAAAGGGAGACTATAACAGAGACTAATAAGGAAGAAGAAGAAAATGATGAAGAGGAAATAATTCCATCTCCAAAAAAGAGTGAAGTGCAAGAGGCTTTGAGTGTGCTAGAAAGATTTTTTATGAATATGGAGGATTGCAGTGGTGATAATCTCTTGCTACTAAATAAAATAGAAAATGTTGTATCCAATGAATTTAAGAAAAAGATGACACAGACTGAAATTACCAGCTTTTTTTCCAGTAAACAATAGGTAGAGTACATATTCATTTTTTGTTCAGTTAGGTTGGTATTTATATTATAAATATATTAAATTTATGTTGTGTATATATAAATATACTAATATAATAATTAAAAAGACAATAGTACTTTTAATTACCAGTTTGTGCATTTATGAATAATAATATGAAGGTCTTACGGTAAACCTCTTTATAGTGAACCTCCATTCATCAAAATGCCTAAAAATCTGGTCCCTTCCATTTCGATATATAGAGGTTTTACTGTAATACTTGAAAAATTCTGTTATTTAAAACATATTCTAAATGATGATGGACAATTTTGATTTAAGATTTAATTAGGTTGATACAACTAGATTTAGTTTATCAGTAGGTATAATTTAATGGATGACATTTCTCAATTAATAGAAATTGTTTCAATAGCGAAATGAAAATATTAATTCCTAGTCTAATCCAGTTGTTTTGATGCAGAAGGCTAAAAGTAAAAGGCGTACTTTATAGATGCCCAAAAAGGTCAGCATGCAAAACTTGACAAGAAAAAAAAAGAAAAACAAACAGAAGTGATCCTGATGAGTGACAGCCACCCGAGGCAAGCTCCAAGCACTCCATTCGGTATCCCCCTCAACACGGCAGCAGACGCGAAACGTATATGGTTCTCCTGGCTTTAGATCTCGAACCAGATGCTCTGTCTCAGGACCTCGATACATATCATGGAAGTTTCCTTCAAGAAATCGGGAATGCGTTGGAGTTCCTTTTCCTTCGCAGGGGCCTTCTTGCTCAACATCGCCTCCACCTTCAACAGCAGTGGCAAGTCCACTCTCACTCAAGTCAATATCTGTATTAATCTTAACTATATACTTATAAATACTGACATTAAGGGCTTTTTCCAGTGTTATTTTTCCGTATATTGTTAATATATTTTTTATAATTATTCTAGAATTTGTTTTCCCTTCCTTGGACTACAACCTTGATGTTGGTGGAAGGGCTTGTGTGTTCCTGAGATCTGGAGAGCTATACTGGCTGGAGCTTTTGCTCCTGGTAGTATATATGTAACTCAGAAATACAGCTACAAAGAACTCTGTACTTCAGTGGAGTGGCCACAAGAAGGATTGCTATAAAATTATCTGTGCTGTTCAGAAATTACACCTAAAATTGCAATTCAACAACAATGTAGTTGATCATTGAAATTTAAATTGTGATTAAAGTTCATATTCTAAAGATTTTAATGTAATAACAAAGATGTATTCAACCTTTTATGTTATCTGCATCAATTAAAAAAATTGGATGCTTCAGTTCAATAAAAGTGACAATCTGTCAAAATATAATTTCTAATGTACAAATTAAGTAGAAATGAATTTCATAAATATTCTCAAATATACTTGAAATTGTTTTTATTTAAATAGATTTAAGATTTTATAAATTGTCGATCTGAAATTTACTGTATATAAAAAGGTAAAATGATGTGCTTGCAAAAAGCAAATATAAATTATTAAAATTAAATAACATTTGATATTTTACTATCAATAATTAATTAAATTACATTAAAACTACAAGGGTGCCTAAGTATATACTCAAATATAAAGTTTATACAAATATAAAAACACAATTTATAGGAGTTACGACAATTTGATCCTTAACTACAATGGACGAGCTCATTGCTCTGATATTGGTGGCTGAAATGGGTGCAGAATGCAAGCACACATTAACTAGTATATATATATATATATATACTAGTTAACCTGTGCTTCCATTCTGCAAGCATCTTTAAAATTTAGCATTTTTACAATTTCAAATTATTCCCAATCGATTTTGTACAAAATAATATAACCCTAAAAAATTTCAACTTTGTAGCTCATTTAGAAGTGCCATATAATTTTATTCCACGTATGGTGCAATAATAGCACAAAAAAGACCCTATGAGTTGGAATTTTTACATCAGAATCCTTCCTAATTAAAAACCCATAATTCTGCCAAAATTCATGTTTGTATCTCATTAAGAATTGCAGTAAAATTTTCACACTGGTATGGGACATAAATGGGGCAAAAATGCCCTTACAATTTGGAATTTTGCAATTTTTTATTTTATCTTCGGTTACAACGAAATTTAAATATTTGTGCAAAATTTCAAGTCTCTAGGTTATATGGAGCTGCCTCAACATTTTTTTTCTTGTATGGAGCAATACTGGGGCAAAAAAGCTCCAAAAATGGGAATAATATAAATATCGGATTTCCTTCATTAGGCACAGTTTAACATTAATGGCATTAAAATATAAGCCACTGATTCCCATTAAAATCATGAAACTTTGCATAAATGTGAAGTACCCATGACAAATGCTAAAAACCTGTAAGTAATTTTTTTCACGGAAAATGAATCGAAATTTGTTATTATATTCACTGAAAATTACTCTAGCAATCAATCAACAATGTGTGAACCAGTATTTTCGAGGTAAGTTACCTGAACGTTGAAATGAAAACTGTGCTAGGGTCCTTAAAATATCCTAAGTGCAATTGATACTTAATACTCGGGCATTGACTCATGATCGCTATTAACCCGACAGCATTTATTTGCACTTACCGCAATTTCGTAAACGCTAATCCCTTTAAAAACGGTAACAACCAGGATAACAAATCTTTTATTGGGATGATCAACGTGCGTGGATACATTCAAAAGATAATTCCGTCTTCCAACTTTTATGTAGACGGCCTACTGTTGCACGCGGTATGTTCATTTGACGTGCTATCTCCCTTACTTCGGCCTAGGCAACCAGCTTAATGCTTTCATATGGGTAAATTTTTAATGAGAATCAGAGTCTTATATTTCTCCTTTAAAACCTTACTAGTGTAATGCCCATTGAAATATCAACGGGAGTAAAGATTCGATCGTTCAAGCTATTTATGGAGATCAAATTGGCATCAGAAACATTAATTGTATTGAAAGTCATTTCCCTCTCTCTCCCTCCCTCCCTCTCTCTCGTATTACAAGCAATGAAAGCACCTTTACGCCAATAATGATTGTGTAATAGTACCGATTACTTACCTTTGATATTACTCGTGTTGCGCTTCGTTGATTTGCATACGACAAGAAATGTCTTCAGCCTTGATTTTAATACTTAATCCACCCTCCATCGATCTCTATGACTAATGCCAGCCTCCTCGGCATGGAGGAAATTAGTTTATGGCATAAACCTTCCGTAATACCCTCCCAGGCCTCCTCTATCGCCTCCCAAAGCTGAGTGGCGTTTCTTGGTCTTTCGGCTTCATTCACCTCTCTCGCCATCACCGCCCAGACGTTTTCTATTGGGTTCAAGTCCGGACTTTTAGCCGGCCAATCCAATAGTTGAATATTTTTTTCTTCGATCCATGCCTTGGACAACCGGCAAGTATGGTATGCGAATAAAATTGTAATATTTCATTAAAAGTCAGACCCAAAATGCATCAAAACATGCTGCCAAATTTATAAAAATACAGTAAAACCGTGACATTTTCTGCTAAAAATTGGCGAAAAAAAATTGTTAAAATAATTTCATATTATAACAGATGTGACGAAAAGAAACAGATGAGGAACGAAAGGTTTAAAAGCTACACGAGTAATATCGAAGGTAAGTAATCGGTACTATTACACAATCATTATTGGCGTAAAGGTGCTTTCATTGCTTGTAATACGAGAGAGAGGGAGGGAGGGTGAGAGAGGGAAATGACTTTCAATACAATTAATGTTTCTGATGCCAATTTGATCTCCATAAATAGCTTGAACGATCGAATCTTTACTCCCGTTGATATTTCAATGGGCATTACACTAGTAAGGTTTTAAAGGAGAAATATAAGACTCTGATTCTCATTAAAAATTTACCCATATGAAAGCATTAAGCTGGTTGCCTAGGCCGAAGTAAGGGAGATAGCACGTCAAATGAACATACCGCGTGCAACAGTAGGCCGTCTACATAAAAGTTGGAAGACGGAATTATCTTTTGAATGTATCCACGCACGTTGATCATCCCAATAAAAGATTTGTTATCCTGGTTGTTACCGTTTTTAAAGGGATTAGCGTTTACGAAATTGCGGTAAGTGCAAATAAATGCTGTCGGGTTAATAGCGATCATGAGTCAATGCCCGAGTATTAAGTATCAATTGCACTTTGGATATTTTAAGGACCCTAGCACAGTTTTCATTTCAACGTTCAGGTAACTTACCTCGAAAATACTGGTTCACACATTGTTGATTGATTGCTAGAGTAATTTTCAGTGAATATAATAACAAATTTCGATTCATTTTCCGTGAAAAAAATTACTTGAGCGTCACGATTCCGATTAATAACGCAATTTCCGTAGCAGCGCCAATGCTGCCACAATCAGGGATCAATATGTAGGCTAAAGTAATCCCTTGAAGTCATATCCATGCATGTGGATCATCCCAATAACAGACATGTTAGCATGGTTATAACCGTTTTTAAAGAGAGAGAATGAAAGTTACGAAATTACGTTATGTGCTAATAATGCGATCGTGATAATAGCGATCATGAGTCAATGCCCGATTATTAAATATCAATTACACTTAGGGTATTTTACGGACACTAGCACAGTTGTTTTTATTTCACCGCATCATTTGGATCACAACAAGACTTCGAAGCTCGCGCGCAGGCCTTGATGCTAGAATACGAACTCGTTTCAAGTGGGGACTCGGCCCCACAAGTTTTAGGTCGGTTGATTTGCTTAGCAGAGTGACGAATACTGGCTGGACCCACTCTTCTCTTCCCCCCTTTCCACTCCTCATCCCCTCTTCTCTCCTGCAGTGTTGTCATTCAGTTTGTACTCCCCCAAAAGTTCCCCATCTCGCCGTTAGGAGAACGTTAAGGTGTCCCAGTTTTTTCTTCCGGGATTGTACTTTAATTAGAGCCAGAAAGCTGAAATTGTTAACCAAGTTAGGAAATAATGTTCCGGTGGAAAATAACATTTGAAATTTCATGAAAGTTTTATATTGTGGCTGTTAAAAATTCATAAATTTTAAACAATGAAATTCTTATAAATGCACTTCTAGAGGTGCTACATTAATGAAATTTTCCATTAATGTGAGGTATTAGTAATAAATGATAAAAACCTCTAAATTTTTTATAATTATAAATTTTAGGGTTTGTTTTTACCCCAACATTTTCAAAACAGGAAAACACGTAATTCGGAGCCGAGATGTGAATTTATGCATTGAAAATTATTTTTCGGCTTTTATTTTCACTTTAAGGTGAGAGAAAATGCTTGCAGAATGCTAGCACAGATTTACTTGTATCGTATATCCTCCTCTGTAAGAAGAGTGCTTATAGAATGATTTATAGGATATATTTATTTATTTATTTTTTACAAAAACATAAAAATACAATGCAAAAACAAGAATTAATTAAAACAAATGCATCCAAATACAAAATACAAAAAAAGTAATAAGAATTTACTAAAACCTAATATTGACAAATTAATAGCTGTTCGTGAAATTATTGATGGATTTAATATGTCTAATACTGGTGTTGAAGAAATCGATGTTGTTAAGAGCTAGAATGGCGTTACCAAATCTCTGCATTCTAGTTAATATATATAATATATATAGGATATAGGAGGATACTAATGTCTGGCCCAAATTACAATTGTTGGAGAGCTGAAATTTAATGCCTAGGTGAATAAAAAAAAATAATCATAGGAAAAATTGCCAAAATGTTTATTTTCTTGGCCGGTAAAAGTTATAAACAATTTTATGATGATTTCATTATTTAGGTACTTGTATATGCGCTATGAAGCTGAAATTTTTTCCACATGTAGAATTTGCCAAATAATGAAAACGGGCATATAGAAATTCGAAAATTATTATTCATTCGGACGTAACGAATTCGTAAATATTTAACATATTGACTAATGTTTATGTACTTTCTGAAGATTCGGGAAGCTGAAAATTTTAACAGGGTTAGGAAATAATGTCCTGGTGGTAAGTAACATTGCAAAATTTAGAAATAATTATTGTTTTGGCAGTTAAAAATTCATATATTTTAAACAATGAAATTCATATAAATGCACTTCTAGAGGTGCTACATTCACGAAATTTTGCATAAATGTGTGGTATCCATAACCAATGCTAATAACCTATAAATGTCCTATAATTATAAATTTTAGGGGTTGTTTTACCTCAATATTTTCAAAAAAACACGTGATCGGAACCGCAAACTTATGTGTTGAAAATTATTTTTTGGATTTTATTTTCACTTTAAGGTGAGAGAAAATGCTTGCAGAATGCAAGCACAGTTAACTTTTATCCTATATTCTCCTCTGTAAGAAGAGTGCTTATAAAATGATATAGGAGGATACAAAATTATGAGGCACTTCCAGATGTGCCAGAAACTTGAAATTTGGTAGGATTATAGGTTTTTGGTCACAACCAATGGAAAAATTCCGAAACTGGCAAAATTCCTATTTTGAGGGGCTATTTTGCCCCCTTTTTGCCCCATTTTTTGCCCATAAGAAAACATGTAAATGGGTGTAGAAGTTTTTATATTTGCATTTTTAAATTACCTCACAATAAGATAGGAACTCAAGACTTAAACTTTCGGATAGGATATAAATTGTAGTTTCTTATTTTTGAAGACAGAATTCAAATCCGAGTAGAATTAACGTAAATTTATAGTTTTTATCTCAAAAAAGTAGTAATTTTTCTGGGTCTTACAATAGGTTTCCTTGGTAACAAGCTCTATCCTTTCATATGGGTAAGCTTTTAATGGGAATCAGAGGCTTATATTTTAATGCTGTTAATGTTAAACTACACCTAATGAATGAAATCGGATATTGATATAATCCTTATTTTTGGGCCTGTTTTGCCCCAGTATTGCTCAGTACGAGAACATAAAAGATGAGCAGCTCCAATTGAAATCTGGCACGATTATAAAAATTTAATTGCAACCAAATTTCAAGTAAAATACTGCGAAAATACCAAATTTTAAAGTCATTTTTGCCGCATTTATGCCCCATACCAGTGTGAAAAATATATGGCAATATAGTAATGAGATACAAACATGAAATTTGGCAGAATTATGGATTTTTATTCAGGAAGAAATCCGATATTGTAAAAATTCGAAATCTTAGGGTCTGTTTTGCCTTATTATTGCACCATGTGAGGAATCAAATTATAAGGCACTTCTAAATGAGCTACAAAGTTGAAATTTTTTACGGTTATATGATTTTGTACAAAATCGTTTGGGGATAATTTGAAATTGTAAAAATGCTAAAATTTAAAGATGCTTGCAGAATGCAAGCACATGTTAACTATTATGATATATATATCATGTGTAAGAAGCGTCTTTATATTATAGATATATATATAGGAGGATACAAAATTATGAGGCACTTCCAGATATGCTAGAAACTAGAAATATAGTATATTTAAATTTTTTTGGTTCCAACCGAAGGAAAAAATCTGAATTATGAGGCACTTCCAGATGTGCTAGAAACTTGAAATTTAGTAGAATTATAGATTTTTGGTTCCAACCGAAGGAAAAAATCTGAAACTGGCGAAATTCTTATTTTGAGGGGCTATTTTGCCCCCCTTTTTCCCCATTTTTTGCCCATAAGAAAACATGTAAATTGGTGTAGAGGTTTTTATCTTTGCATTTTAAAATTACTTTCCGTCAAGATACGAATTCGAGGCTTAAACTATCGGATAGGATATAAATTGTAGTTTCTTATTTTTGAAGACAGAATTCAAATCCGAGTAGAATTAGCGTAAATTTATAGTTTTTATCGGAAGAAAGTGGTAATTTTTCTGTGTCTAACAATAGGCTTCCTAGCAACAGGCTTAATGCTTTCATATGGGTAAGCTTTTAATGGGAATCAGAGGCTTATATTTTAATTCCATTAATGATAAACTACGACTAATGAAGGATATCCGATACTGATATAATCCTTATTTTTGGGGCTGTTTTGCCCCAGTATTGCTCCATACGAGAACAGAAAAGGTGAGGTAGCTCCATATGACCTAGAGACGAAATTTGCCATGATTATAGAAATTTTGTTACAACCGAAGGTGAAATAAAAAAATACAAAAAATTCAAATTATTAGGCGCGATTTTGTCGCATTTCTTCCAAATACAAGTGTGAAAATTAGAATGCACTTCTTAATGAGATACAAATTTTAAATTTGGCAGAATTATGGGTGTTTAATTACCACAGAAGGAAGAAATCCGATATTGTAAAAATTCGTAACGTTATGGCTGTTTTGCCCTATTATTGCCCCATACGAGGAATAAAACTATAAAGCACTTCTAAATGAGCTACGAACTTCAAATTTGACACGCTTATATGATTTTTTTTGAAAATCGTCAGGAAATAATTTGAAATTGTAAAAATCCTAACATTTGAAAATGCTTATTCATTATATATTGACGGGGCTTACTTAGAATATAGGAACATACAAATTTCCAGCGCAAACTACAATAGTTGGAGAGCTGAAATTTAATACATAGGTGAATCGAAAGAAATAATCGGAGGAAAAATTGCAACAATATATATTTTCTTGGCCGTTAAAAATTATAAACTATTTACTAACTTTTCATGGTTTAGGTACTTCTAAATGAGCTATGAAGCTGAAATTGTTTCCATTGGTAGAATTTGCCATATAATGGAAAGGGGATTATATAAATTTGTAAATTTTTATTCGTTTGACCATAATAATCTCTTAAATGGTGGCACGCCAACGAAAGGCGAGAACCATACAAAGCATTTAGGCCCGGTGCGCACGAGCGGTAAAGGGCGTTGCGTGAACGGTGCGGTGCGGTGTCGCAGCGGTAACGTTAGTGAGAGGTGCACACACAGCGGCAAAACGACGCTCAGTCTCGCCTGCATGATTTCATAATGGAAAATTACAGAAGAAAACGCGTAATTTTTGCTTATTTAGTTTTTAAACTATTTATTAAGAAGAAGAGGAATTACTGGGTTCACCCCTTCGTTAGTTCACGACTTCTCAAAGGTGCTTTTTCTTCGATGTTCACAGACTTGAGAAATGACGAATTAAAATTCAATTATTTCCGCATGAGTATCAAGTCATTCGATGGCACGTTTTTTATTCTTGTCGCGATATTCTTCGCATGAAATATTCCATACTAGCATAAATTCCCGGCGTTGCCCGGAGAAATTTGGTTCAAATCCAATCGGAAATCTAGATGATACATAGAGCTATGCAAAATTCGCATTTATTTTTTTTTGGAGATTTCGCACTTAAAAACCCGTTTTTCGCATTTATTCGCATTTATTTGCAAAATGTGCTCTTGAGCCGTAAAAATGCCTAAAACATCCTAAATTTTGCTCAGCCCTCGCGCGTTTGTGTGTTTTATACAGGAAAATGTGCATACTTAATGTATTTCTTGGTGATAGTGCATTTAGGAAGTGATGTTATGGATCCAATGCAAGATATTACAGGTATTGTTGATAGAAAACACAATTTATTACTGTTTTGGTACAAATATATCGATCTATTCTCGCTTCTCGCTGTTAAACAACACCATAATATATATTTCCGTATTCTTAGCCTTGAGAGATCGCCGTCGGTCTGAAAAAACGAGTGAATATGCCGAGAGCGATCTCTCACAATCCACATTATAATAAAGCTTTCTCGCCTGTAACGCGCCACCCGCTTGGCGCTTGGTCCCCGCGCGGCCGTTTTCTCGAAATAGAACCCCGTTGGCTTTATGACGCGGCCGTTTAGCAGCTGAACTTAAGCTGGGACAGCAACAATGTAAACGTAGGCGCCCATCGGAATTATGACATTGTAGCAACTAGTATCATTCCACACCACTTAGGGTAGTGGCTGATCACATTTTTGTTCGCGCTGTTAACCCCAGTGGACGAGCCGCGACATTGTACTGAGTGAAGTCCTTTAATTAATGTAGAAGCATATATTCGTATTTTACAACGCGTTGGGCCTGAAAACGGTAGTTTTCGCTCGTATTTCGCATTTATTATCTGATTTCGCATTTATAGGCCGATTTCGCACTTATTCGCTAAATGCGAAATTTGCATAACTCTAATGATACAGGGTACCTATTTAAGAATTCACTCGGCCGCCGTTTTGAATAAGACGGGCAGAGAGAAACGAAAACCACGTATGAATTATTTCTGTGAGCCCTCCACAATCGTACCAAATTTGATTCAAATCAATAGTGGGACTTGGGAAAATACGCGTAGTTTAATGTTTAAATCGATCGCCATTTTGAATGAAGCGGACATAAAAACACTAAAACCCCGCGTTGACCTTTCCCTTAGAGCCCCCTACTATCCTGCCAAATTTGGTTGGAATCGGTTGATTGTGTGCGTGCATAAAGGAGCAGACAGAAAATGGGCTGCCATTAGCATTAGCATACTAAGTAATTTTGCTTTTTGTACAATTAATATAAAACATTTGGGATTAAAAAGTAGCCTACGACCTTTCTATTTGTGAAGAAAGTATCTGTTGCAGGTTTGATTACTCTAACTTTAACGGTGTGGAAATGTATAGATGAACAAACAAACAAACTTTTATAAATATATAGGAGATAGGTAGTAAATCCCGAAATGCTAAATGCAAATGTAAATGATGCCTTGAAGCAATATTGCATAATTTTTTGGATAGCTCAGCAATTACGATAATTGAGGTGTGTGAGGCAAAAAAATGATAACCAACAAACTTATCTATTTGTAGTTAGGTTGCGTACAGAAAAGAAAAA
This sequence comes from Uropetala carovei, assembly GCA_036926305.1. NCBI lineage: Eukaryota > Metazoa > Arthropoda > Insecta > Odonata > Petaluridae > Uropetala > Uropetala carovei. The sequence continues at coordinate 1,227,121 of JAXCHB010000115.1, forward strand.
AACTTCAATTATGATTTTGGAAATTTCTTTATCATTTCTTGTAGTTCATATTTTGTAACTTACGTTTATTTATGATTTCTCTTACGGGTGCCCCCCCCCCCCCCCCCCCCACAGCCCCCCCCCCCCCTTGGTCTGATTTTGCTCATCTACAAACTTGATCTTATACTTGTATTGAAAGTGACAAATATCAAATTTGAACTTCCTAAGTTAATTTACTCGAGATTTATCGTCGAAAAACCAAATCAATGCCTCCCCCAAACCCCCACTTAAAATCTTTTTGAGATACACCACATAGCCTATATTTTAAGCTAGACCAGTATAAAGATACTCTGCAAGTTCCATAAAAATTCGACCAGCCGTTTTTGCGTGATGCGGTAACAAACAAACAGACAGACAACAACTCTGCAAACCGGTTCAAACGTCTTCTTGTGATGCAAAACACACAAAAAAGTAAAACCCCGACAAAAAAACATATGTACAGACAGAGGTTACAATTTTATTTATATAGATTTCAGGATATTTACTGACCTCTTCGATGAACAATTCCACGTCAAGTTCATCAGCTGCCATTACTATGTTGCGGTAGCTAGACGCACGTGTGCATTCACCAACGCCTACTAAGGTACTGCTGGAATGCAGCGTCGCCGCAAGAGACCTGCGTTCGGGCGGTCAACTTTTGGACCTTGCAGCAGCGCACGTTCGTGTGCATACATCAATATAAATCTTAGTACCGTTTGGATGTGCGTGGACGTGCGGCAAATGGACGCAACGTCCTTTACCGCTCGTGTGCACCGGGCCTTATCGTACTGATTCAACGCCGCAAAAACATTGGTTTTATTTAGTTAACCATAGTAAACGTTAGTTTTACGGTTACAATCTTATTTGTTGATCACGAATTTAATTTAATTGGCACCCAAAAAAAATCAAGGACTTTTTGTGGCACGCGAGGCGGAAAAGATTCGACAATTTTGGTAATGTTGGCACGCTGACTATAGAAGGTTCGCCATCACTGTCCTAGAGACTTGAAATTTGCCATGATTATAGAAATTTCGTTGCAACTGAAGACAAAATAAACTATTGTAAAAATTCTCATTTTTAGTTGTGGTTTTGTCCCATTTCTGCCCCATACAAATATGAAATTACAAGGCACTTCTCAATGAGATACAAACTTGAAATTTGGCAAAATTATGGGTTTTCAGTTACAACAGAAGGATGAAATCCGATATTGTAGAAATTCAAAATCTTAAGGGCTCTCTTGCCCCATTATTTCCCTATACGAGGATTAAATTTGACATGGTTATATGATTTTGTACAAAATCGATTGGAAATAATTTGAATTTGTAAAAATACTAAAATTTAGAAAAGCTTGCGGAATGCAAGCACACATTAACTATTATATATTATATATATATATATATAGACGCTTCTTCCACATGATATAGGTATCATCAGGACCGGCTTCAGTCTTTTGGCAGGAAGTTTTTGGCCGCCCCCCTCCCACCCTCATCTCCCGTAATGATCAAGAATTCACACTTTTTTGAACCATTAATATCTAAAATGATCACAAAATATATAGGTATTTTAAAGATTTTTTATGTTGTGCTGTAGTAGCTTCACTAAATCCGTTGAAATTCAAAGGGAAATTCTGCTAGTTTATAATATAAAAATGATAATAATACTAATTTTATATTGAACAAAATCCATTATTGTACGAGCGTTCATTAAACAACAATATTTGTAAGGCTACCGCATATTTAAATTTACAGTGGATTCGTATTCACCCATTGGATCAAAACTGAATAAGTAAGAACAGACAGACAGAGAGAAGAAAATATATCTCCCCCTCCTACAATCAAATATCTCCTTAAAAACGTCGTTATAATAATCTTCGTGAGGACCAAAGTTGTAGAGAATAATATTTCTTCCAAGTTTTGTTAGAAACATTTTCGTAGAACGATCCATTTCGGAGATATTCAACTTGTTCGTAATTTCCAGTATACAGCGCCAGCACCATGTAGCGGTGAATTCTGTAAACATATTCAAAATATACGTAATTTACGGCAAAAGGACGACTGTATTCTTTTACGATACGAAATGATAATTTTGCCTTATAATGCTATTCATAATAATTTAAATATCTATACCCCAAATATGGAGAAAGTCATGTGTTGGCCAGATCAAATTTTGTAGATGAAGCGGGAAGTGAAGAAGAAGAGAAATAAAAGAAGAAAAAAGTTCAATTATACGAAGCCAGAAGCTGCCTCCATACTCTCATTAAAATCTCTAGTTTAAAGAGATATAACCAAAAGGTATAAATTACATGGTTTCAGCGTTTACCGAGGGAAGTAGCCAATCCACATTGTAGCTACATTAGTAGTTGCACTTATCATTGGTCGTGTAGAAAGTCCGGAAATGAGACACCTAATGCGGGAACCTAATGTGTACAATGTGATACTTTATCCGGGACACTTTACCATGCGGGAAAGGAAGTTGAAATCCGGAACTGTCCCACACAATCCGGGACGTCTGGTCATTATACAGCGTTTGCGTAAGATTCCATTGACAGGGAGAAATATTGTCGGCCTTACTCTAAATGTATCCCGTGGGTGAAATGACCAATCTTACTGATTTATTAAAAACTGATTTACTTTTGTGCTGATTGAATTCCTTTGCTGAGTTTTTTACTGATTAATATATGTTATAATTCTTCCTTTGAGATGTTGCCTTAACTCCTTAATATGGTAACTTAGCTAACCAAGAGCGTCGGCAGAAAATTTTGCAAGGGGGGCAAAACACAAAAATGCCTATTACCCAGGGGCGGACGCAATTTTTTCCAACCTGGGAAAATTTTACTTAACCAGCCCCTACCTGACCACAAATGCACACCAATGAATCACTATGAATTATATTATCACTGTACTGAATATCCTCTTGAAATTAACTTAAAGTATATTTTAAATGACTAATTTATTCCGCGAGTGATGATTGACCTTTCCCTTGAAGCAGGTTAAAATCTGTGCTTGAAATGGAAAATGTTACGAAACGGAACGCTTGTATTGGTAGTGGAATGGAAATTTTTATGAAATGGAACGCTGATTATAAGGGACGGTATTTCTACATGTCTGACGAAACGGAACGGTATCATCGGCGCGTGTGACGAGCCGGAGCGGCGTTCCGGTTCATTCCGGACACTGGTTAAAATCCACTCCGATCGGTTAAATACTTCGACACAAATAACAAATATGTGTTAATCTTTTATTCGCCTTAATTTTCAGGAAACGATTAACGTCCAATGTACATATTGCATTTTTATAATAAATTTAAAATATCCACCTTTAACAAACTACAAAGAATTTTCTGGCACATGAAAACTTTTTTTCGAACAGTTTTTGGATGATTTTGGATGTACAATCCATTGACCTAAAACTTTGATTATGGTTAATTACATGGAACGAAAATAGTTCTTCTGCTGTTGCTAATTGTCTTTCTTTTTCAGCGAAATCTGTTTTTCGAAAGAAATCCTCTAAGTTAGAGCAGGAAGCGGCATTACTTAAGGCTCTCTTATGCTTTTCTGTTGCTAAATGTTTTGTGATATCATATCTGGCACCATGGGAGACAGAAAACTCACCGTTACATTCATCGCAACCTAACAGTATCTTCTATTTTAGTTTTTTTTTTCAAAAAAGGAAAATCTTTCGCCAAAATTTCATTGAACTTACAAGTTCTATTCCTATAGGTATAAGGAAAGAACTTAATTTAAAAAAGATTTTAAATTTTTAAATTGTTACTACACCTTATATGTTCACAAAATAATAAATCACTGGAAAGTTACGTGAGAGCACTTGTCAATATCCCATCAAACTATTTTATTAAAAACCAAGCATACGTCAGGATTCCGCTACTGACAGCTGGTAACGAACGAGCCATAGGGAATCACAGAAATGAACCTTATTACCACAAAATGCAGTACAGCTGAAGAAGAAAGTGGTACGAAACTCTAATGGCATTTCCAAAGAAAAAGTTAAAACCTAATGCGCAACAGTATCAGAGCTACAAAGTTAAAGTCGTGTTTGAAGCAAACAATACGCCCCTCCTTTTCGTCAAGGGAATAGGAAAATATATAAAGAGATTACTTATTAACTGCTACTGCATCTTCCTGACACCGCCAAAAGAGACTTTATTGTCTTCACTCGCAATTCTTTACTGAATACCTGGCTACCGATTCGCTGACTACTAGTTCTGCAGTCATGAGGGTTTTCCCATTAAATCCCGAAGCGTAAGGACAGCCAACCTGCTCTACTGGGCTGATATTACCGATGACTGTATATACCAGTGGTGCTCAAACTTTTCGACCCGAAGGCCACGTGATCCATTTCTGCAAACATCGTGGGCTACATAGCTCAATTCGCGGGCCACACCGTCGAAAATAGAGTTAAGGATTTAGTTGTGAGTCGAAATTACCTAATTTGTTATTTATCCATGATGGAATTAGAGAGGTAAACACAAAATATATTGTTTTTCAATTTTCTATTCTCTTTTTATGTTACATTCTGTCCTTTAATTGTTAAACTCATCCTATTGTACTTTTGTGACTGATATAAAGCAGGACATTTATATTTATAGATAGAAACGTAAATAGACACAGATAATTATTCAGGAAACAGCCTGTGGGAAGCGTTTATAAAGATTGACCAAAGTAATTGATCCTTATTTCGTCTATTGAATACTGGAATCTTACTTTTTCATAAGTAAAATCATTATATTCTACATTTTAAATGTTTATTAACGTAAATCGGCCCACGCATCTGGTGTACATTTATCAGGGTTAGTGTTCAATCATAGACAAATATACGTTCACAGGTGTTCTTGCTTACAAGACATAAAAGTGAACATTTCAGAAAGGCATAATTACAAAATCTGATGTGGCCAACACATGACTTTCTCCATATTTGGGGTATAGATATTTAAATTATTATGAATAGCATTATAAGGCAAAATTATTATTTCGTAGTGTAAAAGAAGAGTCATCCTTATTGCCTTAAATTACGTAAATTTTGATTGTGTTTACAAAATTCACCGCTACATGGTATTGGCGCTGTATACTGAAAATTACGAAAAAGTTGAATATCTCCGAAATAAATCGTTCTACGAAAATTTGTTTCAAGCAAAACTGGGAATAAATATTATTCTCTACAACTTTGGTCCTCAGGAAGATTACCAATAAAGATGTTTTTAAGGAGATATTTGACGGAAACCGAAGAACCGGTTATTTGTAAATAATTCCTAAACAATAACGGCTATAGAAAATTGCTTCAAATGAAAGTTGTAGGAAATTACATTCTATATAAGTTTTGTATAGAACAGTATATACAATAATGATGTTTTAACGGAGAAATATCGAAAAAACCGAATCGGGTTCCGAATAAACCTCGACTTCCGGATAACCTTTATTGTCCAAAAACTAAACAGTTCTTTAAACTCATGCTAAAGTGTTATATACGAAGTTTGGTAACAATATGGCACGTACTTTTTGAGTTAGAGCGCCCAAAATCACATACACACGCACACAGACATCATTCCGAAAATACTCTAAACGTGTTCTAGGGATCTCAAAACGTGTATTTCCGTTGAAACCTCGAAGTTGATTTTTTCGTGAACACAATACTTGCCCATTACTATGTATGGAGAAAGTAAAAAGCAAAATATCTCCGAAATAGATGGTTCTACGAAAATTTGCTTCAAACAAAACTTGGAAGAAATATTATTCTCTACAACTATGGTGCTCACGAAGATTACCAATATCGATGTTTTTAAGGAGAAAACCGAAAAACCACTTATTTATAAATAACTCCTAAACCAGGGGTTGCCAAACGTTTTATCTCAACAACCACTTTGATGATGCCATAAAAATCCGGAGACCCCCAGTGAAAGTTTTGATATTAAATACTTTTTAAATCTATTTTATGAAAGGTTTTTGAATAGTAATAATTACGGTAGTGTATAATAAACTGTATTTTAAAAAACATTTACAATTAATCAAGCAACATGACATTTTTATACTGAACTAAAATTTATTTTTAATGTGTAGGGTAGGCTTGGTGTTTTTTTACTAGACCATTTACATTGGGCTCATGATTTGTAAGCTTTAATCTCCTCTTTCTTCCAAGTTCAACATGTTTCGCTGCTTAATTATAAGTGTGTTAGCATGGCTAAATACAGCTTCAAGCATATATGAAGTGGGGAATGCAAAATAAAAGGTAGTACTCTTGTACAAATCTTAGGATATCTAGTATTAATTATTTAATTTCCCCAAAATAATTCGGTAGTCTTATTTTTGAACATTGCTTTTGCTTCGAGATCAACAGACATGTCTATAAGTTCATCAAAAATTTCTTGGTTTTCTATGCTGTTTTGGTTTAAATAGGAGTCAAAAGGAGATACAATCCAATCAGGAATTTGCATATTTTGCAGGTCTGCAAATCTAATGCTGAAATCATGGATTAGCTCTTTAAGATGGTTAACAAATATCTCCAAAACATCTTCAGTAATACTTTCATTTTCTTCATTTTCCTATTGTTGAAGATTTGCAAGATATTTGAAGTCTCTCATTGATAAGGACGATTTAAATAGCTCGTTTCTTTTGAAAACCAAGCAAGACTGTTCGAGCTTGAATGAGACTGACATCTTTACCTTGCAAACGATTTTGGGACTCATTAAATTTTGAATATAGGTCAGCCAAATAAAACAAATGAACTTTACACTTCTGCAGCTCGCCACACACAGAATGATCCATATCTTTCAAAAACTCTATGGTTGATCTGTACAAATCTACGTCTTTGAAGACTTGACAGCCACCTGACTTCAGTGTGCAATAGTAGTTGATTAGCTGTCTCGTCATTTTCTTCGCATAACCTGGCAAACAAACGTGAATGTAATGGATTTGTTTTGATTTTATTAATTGCTTTTACACATACTGTTAAGGAATTATGCAATTCAGGACTCAATTGTTTTGCCACAAGATGTTGTCTATGAATGAAACAATGAATAGTGCGTATATTAGGAATTTTTTGTTTCAGAAGGGAAGCAAATCCTCGATACCGACCTGTCATGGCAGGTGCTCCATCGGTAGCAACTGCACAAATATTTTCCATTGGAATATTATGTTTTTCCATGTATTCTTCTAAACAACGTAGTATAGTCTCCCCTTTTGAGTCTGTTTTCAGATATTTTGCAAAAAGAAATTCATCTATAAAACACTTTTCTGACTGGCTGAAATATCTTACGTAAGCCATAAGAACATTTTTACTTCCAAAAGTTGATTCATCGAGTTGAATTGAAAATTTGCAATGTTTAAGTTCGTTGGTAACAGTTTCTTCAATGTTTTCAGATAACTCGTCTATTCGCCTTTTCACTGTATTATAACTTAGTGGTAAAGACTTAAGAATAGCAATGGAGTCTTTTTGCATTATCATCTCTATGACTTCCATTATAGCTGGAATAATGATTTCTTCGCCAATTGAATGAGGTTTTCCTGCTTTTGCAATGAGCATTGATATATTATAAGAAGCTTTTAATCCACTTTCAACATCAGCTTGAGCAGGAGATTTAAAGAAGGAAGTTAGTTTTGTACGATTCTTTAGTTTTTCTTTGAGCTTCTTAAAGTAGTCAAGATTTTTATCCTTCTTTTCTGTATGTATTTTTTCTAGATGTTCTTTCATTTTCGATGAAACCAAATTTTAAGTATTCCAGTGAATATTGCCGACATTTTTTCTTTGCAGTTGCCATTAGGGTAAAATGTACACGTTATGTTTAATAAGAATACCATATCTGAAAATAATAAAAATACTTTTACCATAATAATAAAAGTACTTTTACTGTTCGGTACTTTGCCATTACTGCGAACAGTAGGCTTGACAGTACAGAATACAACAAGTATGAAAGAAATCAAACTTTATTGTTACCGCACCTGCATCAGTGCGTCCAACGCCTTTTAGGCCGACGATCAAGCAAGAAAATCACACTGTATCAATCAAATATTACAAACTGGTAGAGTAAACCGTTACTGACACATCTGTCTTGGGAGAACTCCATCCTAACTGCCAATGACAGTGTTGGCGCATGCGTATCGTTGTTGTGTAGTGGCAGGCTTTGGACACTTCCTATCTTTTCAATATAATCAGTTTCCATGACCTTTACGATTTCATACGTTCATATTTCGCACGGAATATGAATTAATGTCAAAACTTAAATCCTAAAAATCTTTAAGGTTGAGTTAATTTTGCACATACGTACAAACATGTAAAACTTGTTATTACAATTTGAGTTACTTTTTATCATAAAATGTAATTAATCAAAAAATCTGTTATACAAAACTTTAGTAAACTTATGTTTCGACAAACAACTTCACGTGTCTTAACGGTTTTCAACGGTCATCCGAGATAATTCTTAATTGAAATATATCAAAGAAAAATGAAGAAGTACGTTTTTTAACAAAAATTATTGGCGAAATTTTAGATTCTGTTATTTTCTATTGAATATTAAAATTTCTAAAAAACCTCCTAAAGACCAATTTATTTCTCACCGACCCCCTAACGACTCTCATCGACCCCCTGAGAGTCGGTACCGACCACAGGGGGTCGGTACCCACAACTTTGGCGACCCCTGTCCTAAACAATAACCACAATAAAAAATTGTTTGAAATGAAAGTTGTAGGAAATTATATTCTCTATTACTTTTGTATAGAATTGCATATACAATAATGATGTTTTAACGAAGAAACATCGCAAAAACCGAATCGGGTTTCGAATAATAGGGACCTCAAAACGTGTATTTCCGTTGAAATCTCGAAGTCGATTTTTTTCGTGAACACAATACTTGCCCATTACTACGTATGGAGAAAGTAAAAAGCAAAATATCTCCGAAATAGATGGTTCTACGAAAATTTGCTTCAAACAAAACTTGGAAGAAATATTATTCTCTACAACTATGGTGCTCACGAAGATTACCAATATCGATGTTTTTAAGGAGAAAACCGAAAACCGGTTATTTATAAATAACTCCTAAACAATCACTACAATAGAAAATTGTTTCAAATGAAAGTTGTAGGAAATTACATTCTCTATAACTTTTGTATAGAATTGTATATACAATAATGATGTTTTAACGAAGAAATATCGGAAAAACTGAATCGGGTTTCGAATAAACCTCGACTTTCGCTTACTCGTTATTGTCCAAAAACTAACCAGTTCTTTGTACTCATGTTAAAGTGTTATATATGAAGTTTGGTAACGATATGGCACGTACTTTTTGAGTTAGAGCGCCCACAATATCACACACACGCACGCACGCACACAGACATCATTCCGAAAATAGTCTAAACGTGTTCTAAGGACCTCAAAACGCCTATTTCCGTTAAAATCTCGAAGCCAATTTTTTCCTGAATACAATACTTTCCCATTACTACGTATGGAGAAAGTAACAAGAAATGAAGCTGGATTTGGCGAAAGTGATATGATCTATGTATATAAAAGTGAAATTCTGTTTTTTTTGTTCACTATAGAAATTTACACCGTTGAAGGTTTCGTCCAAAACTTCGCACACTATATGGTAGGTATATAATTTTACCCTGCGAGTAACGTAAGATATATGGCGAGAAAAAATTTGGGGGAAGGGGTGCTTAATTCAATAATTGTTTGCTATAAGTGTACACATAATTTTCGATATTTAAGAGTGCAAGTTTTTTTCCTTATTCATCGAAATACCTAATTATAGATCGATTTTCTTCGTTTTTGCTTTATTCGACGGTTGGAACCGTCCATATGTGCGACTGTGCCATGCACACTAGGGTGGTTAAAAAAAATCGAAATTTTAAAATGTTCGGGTGCTCAGGCTTAATTTTATTCCTTTTCGTGTCAGAATGACGTGAGTAAAATTTTAGCCTCATCAGTACGCTCTAACCCATGCCGCAGAGGGGTCAAAGTTCACAAAATTTTCAGATATTTTTGAACAACCGGCTAAAATTCTTGTTCATAACATTTTTTTCGCGTTTTCTAATTTTTTAATGAATATTTGAATAATATGTATTATTCTGAAAGCTAGATAATGTTACTTTTCCTTTTAACCAAGAAATAAACCGTTTTCTTTGTTGCGCCGCGCACCTCTCCGAAGGGGACGTGTCTCCGGAGCTTAGCTTTGCTTCCTCTTTCTGTCATCTACTCTCGCGGGGCATTAAAAAAATAAAACATTCCAAATAATGGGTTGTAAAAACTTAAAATTATAGATAAAAAATAACAATTCAACTTTTTCATGTTTTATTCAAACTTTTCAATATTTAATGATTGTACTTTTTAGAAAGGGTTATTTTCTTTATATCAGGATATTGTCGTCTATACTTACAACCTGAAGGACACTTTGTTTTTCTTCTTGAGAATGTTAGCATACTCGGTAGTCATAGCAACAGCCCTTTCGGCTGAATCATTGACTACTTGAATCGAATTAATTATTTTACGCCCTCTCTCGAAATCAGGGAGATCGTTCTACGCTGAAGGATCACCGTCCAAGAAAGAGGTAGATACACCAAAACGTTCGAACAATTTTTGGGATTTTTGGGTCAGAAATTCATGCAATTCCTTTGAACAAAATAAACTGGCGTCCTCAGGAGAAATTTTTGGCATACGGCAGGGATTTTCTCCTCTTGTCATGTCCGTTACAGCCCGAACCATCTCTCTCTTAATGCCAGCTGGTACTGAATCGTCAAAAAAGGACAACGCTGTCAGCTCCGTATTTAAATACCAAAGGTGATTCGAAAAAGTTTTCACTGTCGCCATGGAAACAGCACTATTCAAATTTGTATATGCACAAATATCACGAAAAAACTGCAAGTCTTGTATCGGAGCTTTGACTGCTATTGGCGCTGAAAGCCACGCTTTTGCGTACAATAATGTCACAAAAATGCACACTTTCCGAATTCCATTTTCCTGCTCTGATGGCAGAGCAAACTGCGATTTAAAAAGCGCCGTTTTTAATTTTTAATCATTAATGTCTTGATCAAGAGTTTCCGAAGCCGCACAGATAATTTCATGGCCTGCATGCTACTAATAATATATATATTAGTATGTATATGTATTATTAATAGCATGATGGCCTGATAGTTGCTGAGTTTTGTCGAGCATAAGACTGCAGCCAATTTTGAAGAAATGAGTTGACTTTTTCTTGGTGGCTGATCTTGAGGCGAGCATAAACGGCTCTTCTCCTTTTACGCAATGCTCGTAGACATCATTTTTGTCTTCAATAAAGGAATCTGATGCTGTATCATCTAAAATAACAGAGAAAACCGATAACGTAAGAACGTAATCAAGGTTTTGAAGGAAAAAAAACTTAAATTAGAGGCAGAAAATCAGTTAGTTGTTCATAAATTCTAATACATGAAATATTCTTACCTTCTTCATCTTCGAAACTCGCTATGTCCTTTGAGGTATTTATCATCTTCCACTTATTCTCCCTCTTCACTTTCTTCTCTTCTCTTTCAGCTTTTCTCTTCTCTTTTTTGAGCAGCTTTTCGTCAGTCGAAGTCATGCTACCGAGACAACCTATCTTTCTTTGGTTTATAAGGAACTGCTTGTCTTCCTCAACTTTAATCACTTCAAAGACATTACTCGGATCCAAACCAAAGAGATCATTTAGAGCGTCCTTGAATTTGCTCTCGGCTTTAATTTGCGTCTCGGTTCTCCTATTAACTGATTTCTGCAGACTCCTATATTCGTGATAAAATTTTATAAGCTTTCGCACACAGTTTCTTTCTTCCTGCATGGGAATCCGAGCTCGATTCCACACTTCAGCTGCTTCTCGTATTACGGAGAGGGCAGATTCTCCTGCACTTTGATTAGAGAACTTAACCCGGTATAATAATGCTCCTAAAACCTGCTCTTTCGAGGGCAACTTCGCTCCAACTATACTCTCATGCAAACGTTCAAGCAAATAAAGCTTCCGTTTCGGACCCATCCTGTAGGAAATCCAGGGAGGGACTGATTTGTGTGCTCTGGTTAATGGTGAAAACAGATGCATTCACTAAGAGAGACATAAGTGAAACAGAAAGTATCCACGCTAAAGAGCTTCCCTCAGCCAATAGGATTTCGGGGATTGGTGGTGACTAATAGCGATTATCAGGCGCCCTTGGTCTGAGACCCTAATTACTTTATCGTCGTTTGCCTTCATTCTGCGTTGCCAAGTCGTAAATTGTTCGACATTGTGGTTTTTTTGCTTAAAAGTTGCGTATTAGTGGCTTATTTCTCTTCCATGATCAAAATTTTCATGTATTTCTAAATATGAGTACGAAAAATTAGCAACGTGCACTTTAGAAATTATGAACTTCGATTTTTTAAAATGCTGCGCGAGGTTACACGACGGAAAGAAGAAGCTGAACTCCGGAGAAACGCTCCCTTCGGAAAGGATGGCTGCACGCCGCGCCTCGGCGCAACAAGGAAACGATTTATTTCTTGGTTAAAAGGAAAAGTAACATTATCTAACTTTCAAAATAATACATATTATTCAAATATTCATTAAAAAATTAGAAAACGCGAAAAAAATGTTATGAACAAGAATTTTAGCCGGTTGTTCAAAAATATCTGAAAATTTTGTGAACTTTGACCCCTCTGCGGCATGGGTTAGAGTGTACTGATGAGGCTAAAATTTTACTCACGTCATTCTGACATGAAAAGGAATAAAATTAAGCCTGAGCACCCGAACATTTTAAATTTTCGATTTTTTTGAACCACCCTAATGCACACGGGCGGTCAAACAACGGGGGCGGCCGATTTATCGTCAGACACGTACAGTATTTTTAACAGTAATGCAGATTATATTATAATATGCCGCATATTCTTTCGTATTTATTGGCTACGGAAATTTATCAAACCATAAGGCGTTTTCTTATTTTGTAAATAACACCTAAAAATGGCGGTAAATGAGAGACTTGCACAGGGGCGGCCAATGAGAGACTTGCACACGGGCGGCCGTGAGGTTACAACTATGTATTATTTTATTCTTTCGATGTTTAGATGTTATACGGTCGAAGTTTTAGATTCACTAAATCCGTTGAAATTCATGCTCGATCCTCCACTTCCGCTGGTGTCTAATATAATATTTAGGTTTTTACACATTTCCAGGGGGGCAATTGCCCCCCCCCCCCCTTGCCCCCCCCCCCCCCCCCCCTGCCGACGCCCATGTAGTTAACATATCGTTTTGACATTCTCGATTTGTCTGTGTCATTTTAAGCTGTGGTTTCCTACCTATTTTAGCAGTTTAAAAATTTCAGCGATTGACTGAAATTTTATCCTAGAATATTTATGAAATATAAAACGAATATACCTATAGATTGATACTAAATTTTATCAAAAGAATTTTGTAGTGATTTTCCTCATTTATCCAGAAGTTATTCCTGAATTTTCTCCTTTTTAATGAGCAACTGATGCAAGTTGTACTGATTTAGGTCACTTTACCCTTGGGTACATTACGTACTAAATTAAATTATATCATTTATTTAACATGAAATAAAAAAGAATAGTGTTCCTGGTTAAAGGACGACATCATATGATTGCTTTCTACATGAGCTAATAATTTTTTCCGAAATTTTCTTACAATTTTAATAATTCTCCTAAAGAAGAATAGGTTTTTTTCAGCAAAAACTGGGAAAAAATTAAGCTAAGTTCGCGGAGAGAATTGAATGTCAACTCTCAAAGCGCGATACTTTGTCATCAGCGTTTACAAAAACATATTTTTGCTCAGTTCCATGCAACGTATATTTCAGCGATTTTCCATATCAAGTCTCGTCAAAACTTGAAATACTCAAATGTCTACAGAATTCTGTTATTTCATCATGCTGCAACTTTGTAGCAATTTAGACGCGCTTCGATTGTTCTTTCGTTTTCACAGTTCAGTTTGGTGAACTACAAGCGAGAAGTGAGAAGCAGCGCCTGAATACTGTTTTACATCGCCTCACGTGGACGAGAAGGTATTTTCTTTAACTTTAGTCCCTTTCAAATTTATTCTTTCGTCAATTCATGATGTCGCTGTGAAGGTGTCACGATGGATGCGATCGAATGGATTAAATTTCTGCTCAAGTTGGAGGATGTTTCCATCGTCAACGTTGCGTTTCGCCTCCACTACAAGGCGACGACCTTGTTGCTATTGGTGTTCGCTTTGGTGGTGACTTCAAAGGAACACATCGGTGACCCTATCGACTGTTATATAGGAAAGGAACCTCTGAAAGTGGTTGACACTTATTGCTGGATATTCTCCACTTATACTGTGCGTGAGAAAGTTGAACATAGTCTCAGTGAGCATCCAGGAGTCGGACCGGTTCCATATAACGCCTCATCCCCGTCTTATAAAAACACGATCAAGTTTCACAAATATTACCAATGGGTCGGATTCGCACTGTTTTTCCAGGTTTGTGCTTTTATCACTAGATACTTTTTAACAGCGTAAGTAGACGCGACAAACTGCTTATATTTTGCTCATACCTTCCGCGGGATGCAATTATTTTTTTAATTCCAAGTGGATAAAATGTACAATAAGTATTAATGTAATGCTCTTATCCAAACAAATTCATCATGAGAATATGATAGCAAACGTTTTTGTTAATCGGACGAATGAAAGAAGCACTATTCTTCTCGTAAACCACACTGAAATTCAGTGTGCGTAATCGTAATCCCATATGCTTCTTTTTGCCGAATTTTTATATTTGTCACTGCAAAAGAAAGTAACCTTGCACGTAATGTATACATCTGTGATGTTCAATAGTTTAATTACTACAATATTGTCCTTTTTTAGACACTTGGGAAAATGAAGAATTGGTTAATCTTACCGATGAATTCTAAGTTTTATTATGTAACTGTATTTTGCATTCAGGGCTTTCTGTTTTACGTTCCATATTATTTATGGAATATGTGGGAGGGTGGCCGTCTTCGATGTCTGGTGTTAGAAGTGTCGCAGCCCGTGGTAGAAATGACCGATGGCATGGAAGGTGAAAACCAAAGAGGAGTTTCTAGTGTTGTCCAATCGATCATGCGATACTGGGGGCAGCAACTTCACCACCACAACGGTTATGCCTTCAAGTATGTTCTGTGCGAATGCCTCAACATGACCAACGTCATTCTGCAGCTCTACTTCCTCGACATGCTTCTCGGGGGTGATTTTCTTTCCTACGGTAGCTCCTTAATCGGGAAATCGGACGACGAGTCTTCGAATATCATCGAGAGGATATTTCCTAAAGTGAGTTACCACTCTAAGAGCATCTCGTGATTAGAAAATGCCAAAAATTAACTTAAAAATCATAAGATATCATTTTCAGGTTATTTAACTAATTATTCAAAAAAAATATCTAAAAACGAAATTAAAATGATATCAATCTCGTCAATATTAGCGAGTGATATTGCATGTAAAATACTTTTTTCGATTTTAAACGATATTTTATTTATTTAGTTCTAAAATCGTCATTAACAATTTTTTAGAGATTGTCATTTTAACGTCCAAATAAAATGTACTTATGTTCATTTATTCTAGGTGGCTAAATGCACTTTCGAGCACTTCGGACCGTCTGGAACAAAGACGCCCATCGATGCGCTCTGTGTTCTTTCCCTCAACGCTCTCAACGAGAAAATTTTTGCCATATTATGGTTCTGGTTTATGATTCTTTCCTTTATTTCTGGAGCTACTCTTCTATATCGCTTTGCATGTTACGGTAGCCGTCAACTACGGGCATCTCTTATACGCTCTCATGCTCGTACTATTAGTGCATGTCGAGTGAAGGCCGTGATACGAGTTTTAAACTATGGCGATTGGTTTCTACTTTATCAGATGTCCAAAAATATGAACTCTTTGGTTTTCACAAAATTGCTATATGAAATGGCAGACAAATTTGGACGACCGAATAGTTTATAAGTAATTTTTTTAACATACTGATTCGTTAATTTTTGTTAAATTTACAAGTCATTGGATACTTAATTATTTTCGCTTCATTATTCTAGAACATTAATTGATATGACCATATCACTTCCAAAATTTTCATGTCAATAAAATTCCGGATCGTATCAGCTGTCAAACTAAAAGGCGGTAGTGTGAATGCTGCCATCTACCGTTTGAATTCTGAAGCAAAGTGTAGTGAAAGTATACTGTCAGTGGCTGTGTTTACGTCGCTTGCATTGAACAAGCTCTGTAAGAATGTTTACATAAATAAAAGTATTTTGAAATGTATATAATGCCGTAATTCATTTAAAATATAAAATTCATCTGAAATAAGGAAAGAGGCTTTATAGCAAAGCATGATATAATCGTGGTAAGTATGCCCGTCACTGCTTTCAAACTTGTAGAGTCAGAATTATTGTTAATTTCTTAACTAGTTGATTAATGTTTGTTTAAATTTTATGCACCATAATTTTTATAATTTGATTAGTAGCCGCATGTTTTATTCTTCGATTTGGTTTGTTTTCAGTAGTATTTGTTGCACCTGTAGTAAATACACGATGCTGTTATGATGGAGAGAGTTAGTAGAAAAGCTGTTATTGATACGATAGATACAGCAAAAGAATATGGGAATAAATTGGAAGAACTAATAAAGTCTCTAGAGGAAGCAGAACAGCAGGTTTGTTTTTTTGTGTATGATTTATTAACTAAAATATGTAATCGTTCTGCTTAGCGGCTTTTTGAGGTATTTCTAGCAACATCGAAGTGCACGTAATTGTCTCAGGTTTTGGTTTGCATTATGCACATTTCTGCTTTGTTTCTATCAATAGAAGCTAATTTCTACCATTGTGTTGATAGTATACTTGATTGCCAAACTGTCATGCTATTTAATATTGCAATGTCTTCTGTACATATGAAGGTGGATCGCAGCGCGTCGATGACACAGTTTGATATCGATTCAGCTTTTAATGAAATTATATTCAAACTTACGGAATCTTTAGAGAAACGACGGGCTGTTTTGAAAGCAGAAGTTAGTGGCATAAAACGGGAAGGATTAGCTCCTTTAAAAGCATGCCGGGAAATAGTTTTTGAGAAACTTGAAGAAACAGAAGAATATATATCAGAAGGAAGAGGAATTTTGGAGAGACTGGGGAAAGATCCTGATACGAAACGTGCTCAAGCTTATTGCGAACAAGCTTCAAAACTTGGCAGGTATTTAAACAATCATTTAAAGTGATAGGATAGTACATTTTCCGAAGGAAAAAAAGCCTCTAAATATTCTAATTACATATAGCTTTGTTCAGTTAATGCAACGATAATGTTATTACCAAAATTAATGACCGCTATTCTAATGTAGCAGGCAAATTACAATTCGACGTTAACTGAAATGGTTTTAAACGCTTCTATGTTACAGCTTACCTGCTGTACCAAAACTAGAAGAGGTACCTAGAATCTCATTTGAGTTGCGTTTGGGAGAAGTGTTGACTGAACTCATTAAAACTGTGACATCTGCTGGTCGTGTATCAAGAATGGGACCTGTCCAACTCACTCAGCTTGAAGAGAAACCAGGAGCTCTTTTGGTGCATTGGGAAGAGGTACTATAAACGTACTTAGTGAATTGCTTTTATATAATTACAAAATTGAAATTGCAGTAATTCCTAGTGTAAGGTGTATGCGTCAAATGTGGACACTTGAAATTTATGTTGTTCATTCATGTAATCTCTGTGAAGAAAACACAAACTTGTTGCATACATACAGTGTTATATGTCTCATAACCAGAAGAATGACAATTTTACTTTATCTGTAGTTAATTGTTATCATATAAAGTTTTACTTGTTAACACGTTCACCCCAGGGGCTTATTTTAGATTACATTCGATCAGACGGGCATATTTATATATTGTTATAAGCAAAGTTATAGATAAAGTTAATTACTACAACTTTTGTTTGAAAAGTTATTTTTCAGAATCAGTAATTAAGGAGATATTCAATTGTTTCGTAATTTACATATGAGTCTTGTATACTATTTTTGTAATGCGCATTGTTGAACCAGACTCACAGAGTATTGATTTAATAAAATAATCGAATCCAATATTTAAATGGAATTATACTCAATTTTCTAGTAATTTACCCACGAATACTAATTACGACAACGAATTATGGAGAAAGTCATGAGTCGGCCACATCAGATTTTTCTCAAATAAATCCCTTTGATAAGAGAGATATTACTATATTTTGGAAAGTCCAAGAAAAAATTTTGATACCTTTCATGTGGCGGAACGGATAACAGAAACACTCAACCACGAGCCAGGTCCACATGAATCAACGTAAAAATGAGCAGGCGCCGTGAATCGCCAGTGACCCACGCCGTCCCGTAGGAAAAAACAGTGTGACTCACCGGTGAATCACGCCGGGGTGAATGTGTTAATATACTTGTAAAAGTCTTATGAAAATCCTGCCTTTGTTTTCAAACTCAAATTTTGCCATACCTATATTGTGAGTGAACATTATAAACATTAATCTTTATTAAATGTTCATCTGGTGTATGCAACCCACTGTAAAGAGTGAGGAATGCCATTGTTTCATTCAAGAAACAAACGATAATGGATCAGTTTTATTTGTCTGAAGTATAGAAGTCAAGATAACTGGGTGAGCCACATTTTTGTATTTTCTCAAAGGTTGATCTTGAGCGTACCGTGGATGTTCTTTCCTTCCGTCTGCAATGTGCCCATGGTGACTTGAGTGAGAGTGGACTTGCCACTGCTGTTGAAGGTGGAGGCGATGTTGAGCAAGAAGGCCCCTGCGAAGGAAAAGGAACTCCAACGCATTCCCGATTTCTTGAAGGAAACTTCCATGATATGTATCGAGGTCCTGAGACAGAGCATCTGGTTCGAGATCTAAAGCCAGGAGAACCATATACGTTTCGCGTCTGCTGCCGTGTTGAGGGGGATACCGAATGGAGTGCTTGGAGCTTGCCTCGGGTGGCTGTCACTCATCAGGATCACTTCTGTTTGTTTTTCTTTTTTTTTCTTGTCAAGTTTTGCATGCTGACCTTTTTGGGCATCTATAAAGTACGCCTTTTACTTTTAGCCTTCTGCATCAAAACAACTGGATTAGACTAGGAATTAATATTTTCATTTCGCTATTGAAACAATTTCTATTAATTGAGAAATGTCATCCATTAAATTATACCTACTGATAAACTAAATCTAGTTGTATCAACCTAATTAAATCTTAAATCAAAATTGTCCATCATCATTTAGAATATGTTTTAAATAACAGAATTTTTCAAGTATTACAGTAAAACCTCTATATATCGAAATGGAAGGGACCAGATTTTTAGGCATTTTGATGAATGGAGGTTCACTATAAAGAGGTTTACCGTAAGACCTTCATATTATTATTCATAAATGCACAAACTGGTAATTAAAAGTACTATTGTCTTTTTAATTATTATATTAGTATATTTATATATACACAACATAAATTTAATATATTTATAATATAAATACCAACCTAACTGAACAAAAAATGAATATGTACTCTACCTATTGTTTACTGGAAAAAAAGCTGGTAATTTCAGTCTGTGTCATCTTTTTCTTAAATTCATTGGATACAACATTTTCTATTTTATTTAGTAGCAAGAGATTATCACCACTGCAATCCTCCATATTCATAAAAAATCTTTCTAGCACACTCAAAGCCTCTTGCACTTCACTCTTTTTTGGAGATGGAATTATTTCCTCTTCATCATTTTCTTCTTCTTCCTTATTAGTCTCTGTTATAGTCTCCCTTTCAACTTCTATCTCCACTTCTACCATTTCTCCCTCAGTTGGTGCACAAGTTAATAGGGAAGTGTCAACATTAACAAAATCATTAAATGATGTTTGAAGATGAATTATTTTATTGATTTCATCCTATTCCAAATGTTCATCATCTGATACTTCATCTTCCTCATATGTTGTCCTCATAAATCCTGCCTTTATGAAGCATTTATTAATAGAGGCTGATTGAACATAATTCCATGATAGGCAGAGCCTATGCATGGCCTGCAATATATTCCATTCACATTTTGTAAGATCATTTGTTTCATCCACATTTCTTAAAATATAGAGCACCAACTGCTGTCTGTAATTTCTCTTAACACTAGAAATTATGCTCTGATCTAATGGCTGCAGTTTACTTGTGGTATTTGGAGGAAAATACATTATTTTAACATGTCGCAACACGATCCCCTCAACTTTATGAGCAGTGCACTGATCCAGAAAAAGAACTATTTTTCTGTTCTTTATGCCCATCTTTGCATCAAGCATGCTTAGCCACTCACTAAATAAAGCTGCAGTTATCCATGACTTTTTAGAATTTCTGTATAAACAGGGAAGTTTTTTTATATTCTTAAAACATCTGGGTTTTTTATATTTCCCAATCACAAGTGGCTCTAATTTCTCAGTGCCATCTGCATTGGTACAGAAAAGCACTGTGAATCTCTCCTTGCTTTTTTTCCCTCCATGGCAGGGTTCTCCTTTAACTGCAATAGTTCTATCTGGGAGTAAGTTATAAAAAAATCCAGCTTCATCTGCATTGAAAATGTCTTTAGGATCATAACCCACTAAAATTGTTTGCAGAGTGTTTTTCCACTCTTCTACCACAATTGTACTTACAGAAGCTTCTTCCCCACACATTTTTAAAGTTCTTAGGTTCTAGCGCACTTTAAACTTCTGTAGCCATCCATTTGACCCTTGAAAGTCATCTATTCCCATTTTCAATGCCATTTCCCTAGCCTTCTGTTGTAGAATAGGCCCAGATATAGGTATGCTTCTGGCTCTAGCTTCCATCAACCAATCAAACACACATCTAATTCTTCATTTTTCACTGCCCGAGATCTTTTAATGATGAAACCTTGATGTGCTGCTACTTCAGTTTCTTTACGTTTATTTAAAATAGATGTTAGAGTCGATGGTGGTATGCCAAAGGCTTCTGCCACATCTATTTTTCTTTTCCCCTCATCAATGGCTTGGAAAATTGCTAACTTCGTTTCTATTTTCAGCAGCCGTCTTTTTCTATGATTTACCATGTCCATTATGGGTCTAAAATTAATTTATTCATAAACATATTCATTAATTACTTGTGTATTATTTGTAAATATTGCACTTAATATTATACAAGGCATAATGAAGTATATTGTTATACACCTATAGTCGATCCGAAATCGGAAGACTCCTGGCCTACTTAGAGCAAGTAGCCAATCACGAACGTTTCCCCTTCCATCGCCCCTCTCAACTTTCGTGCGGGAGAGCAGATATCGGTGCACGCTGCCAGCTCTTGCTCAGCTGTTATACTACGCAGTTTCTAAATAAAATACTTCCCATCCTTCTTTTTGATCCACAGCAAGGAAACGGCGGTAGAAACGGCAACGCAGTCCGATGCGATCTCTTCGAGAGCAGGAGTGAGACTGGTTTCCTCCCCACTACCTTCCCAAACAAACAGTCTCCTATTGGCTGCTGCTAACTGGTGTCCGCCCCTTTTTCGAGGCCGGAGTCTTCCGATTTCGGATCGACTATAACAAACTTTAATTTTTAATTAATGCATTAATAATTACATGAAAGTTGTGATATAATAAATAATATACTCACGTGATTAAGGACAAAATTAACGTTAAAAAACACGTATTTGTAGATTATGTATCCACTATAGCTTAATGAAACAAATCAATGTGGTATAACCAGTAATTTTGACAAGCTCCTCGTATTAGGCAAACATAAGCACCACATGCTCATAGAAACTTGACGCATACCGGCGTATAGCTGGACGCCTGCATGAGGGGATAAACCGAGACGTGTGAGGGGATTCACCAGGCGAGAAATCTTCGCAGCAGAAGCAGTACCTATCTTAAATATTATGTCTATGTAACATTATAGTCATGTATTCACGGTTCTTTTCAGATGCGGTAAAAAGTGATACGTACGTAGCAATGGTGCGTTGTTAACCTCAGGACCGCGAAAGAATTGACTTAAATATTGTCTTTGCAATGTTACAGTTATATATTCGTGGGTTTTTCAGAGGCAGTAAAAGTAACATGAGAATTACGAAAGAACTGACAATTAAATGCCTTTGCAACACTGCAGTCATATTTTCAGGGCTCTTTTCAAAGGCCGTGAAAATTAATAAATACGTAGCAATGGTGTGTTAGCTGAGGATCGAGAATTAATTTACGTTTAAATGATATATCTTTGCAATACTGTAATAATATTCTCGTGACACTCTTCACGAGTGATTAAAATTGATACGTACATAAGTAGCAGTGATGTGCAACTTGAGAATCACGGAAGAATTGACTATTGGTGCTTGCCGTTGTTTCCGTTTAGAAGGGGACCGTAAATCTGAGCGAGTTGAACTCGTAGGGCCTGGCATAGGTAATAAACTACGCAACCTAACTTCAACTTAAATTGTGCATATTTGTTGCATTATGATAATATTTTGGCGACTTTTTCGAGAGGCCACTACGGTGGTTGCTTCAACGGGATAACCTTGTACGTATGTATGCATATACCATCGACTGATTTCTTTTGGTTATTCACATGCAAATTTTCATTGCAAACTAGCTTAATTATTTTATCCGTAAACAGGAATACATTATTTTACTATAGGGAGGTTGTTTTTTATCAGGGGTGCATTTTCCCATTACGATATACGGAGAATTACGAAAATACGGAGGTACGATATTAAGAGGTTTGCCTATACCGTAACATACAGTTTTGGCGGGACCCAAAAGATATTACGAAATACGGAGGTTTACGATAAACGGAGGTTCACTAGATAGAGGTTTTACTGTAGTAGGTTACATTTAATATAAAACTATGCTAAGTTAAGACACAAATATCACTATCTTTATCATCTAAAAATATAGTAACAGTTAATCTTTCCTGATGTCTATAGTAGTGATTTGCACACAATGTTTACCACGTAACCAGTATTATCATTAGACACTCTGTGGCTGGGAATTAATAATCTGATGGCATCACGGCTTCTAACACATCCAAGTCCTACATAAAGCTGCCCATGTTCAAATACATCATTTCTCAAATCTAATCCAACAATATCTATAGTTTGTCCCTGCGATTTGTTAATTGTCATAGCATATGCTAACTTGATTGGGAATTGCCTCCGAAGAATTGTAATACCTGTCCTACCTGCTTGAATTTTAAAGCAAATTCTGGGTATAAACACAGTTTTGAATCTATCTTGTCCTGGTATATAGGTTTCTATCAATCGTTTCAAAATACTTTTTACAATCAGTTTTGTTCCATTCACTAAGCCATCATCAAAAGAAAGGTTTCTAATTAAAATACATATGGCACCTTTTTTCACCATGATTTTATGATCAGGAATTCCTGGCTCAGAAATGGTATGCAATAAATTAGCATTAAGTAACTCAGTGTGGGGATTTTCATTTCGATCTTCGCATGTATCAGCACTATATAAAACTGTTGATTCTCCATCTAACTTTTCAAGAACAAGTTTATTTCATCGATACTACTATTTGTACCTGCTAGTATGGCTCTTCTGCAACAGATATCTGGATCAGTTAAAATATTATCGGGATAAACAAAGTTTATGAAACCCTCTAAATTGTCTGTAGTACCAATTTGAGCCATGGGAATTACTTCTGAATTTTCCAAACATATTTTATTTACTTTATCTTCCCTAACTTCTAATATAAATCTAGAATAATCCTCATCTCCTTGTGACCTAATAGGATTTGTTAAATGGAACATTTTTACATTTCCATAAGTGAGAAAATTTTATGCTTGAATTTATTGAATCTGCTACTGATCCTTCTTTTACTGCTGGTGCAATTTGCCTAAAATCCCCAGCAAGTAAGACTAATTTTCCACCAAATGGGACTTCTAATTGACAAATGTCCCTCAACTTTCTTTCTAGTATTTCAAGATTGTGTTTAATAGCCATAGAGGCCTCATCCCATATTATTAAGCTTGACATTCTAAGTAATTCTGCTCTCTCACTATTAGCTTTTATATCGCAGTATGCCTGTGGATTTAACGTCTCAAGGGGCAACCTAAACATTGAATGAGCTGTTACCCCACCCTTGTAATTAAGTGCTGCAATACCTGTAGAGGCTGTACATAATATAATATGATTTTGTTTACCTAATGCAGCAGCTATTACTTTCAAAAGAATAGTTTTACCCGTTCCAGCTGGCCCATCAATGAATAAGAAATTTTTGTCATTTCCTTTTTCTTCGACAACCTTACAGATATAACCATAAACTATTTGCTGTTCATTGCTAAGAAGTGGCAACCACTGTTCTATGAAACATCTTAATTCATCATCTGCCCATCTCACCATTTCCCTACCAACTTCGGTGGTATCATCTGAAGCAGAAGGCAGACCAACCTCTTCTAGCATTCTACCATGGCTTCTCAACTTATTCTGTATGACGAGCAGTGCTGAATTATAGGCCCTATCTTCATTGGCTACATACCTATCTAAGAAGTCCTCTGATAGCACATTTTTAAATTCTGCCCATAAAATTCCTGCAGGAGCACCAGCCATTATTAAGCATGTAAACAGTTGTCTGAGTCCAGCTCCAGTTTTATAAATTGCTGCCTCTCTTAAAGCATCCCTATACTCATTGTCATTTTCTAAAAGTCCCTGTGCACTAGCTGCTTCCTGATAAGTGTCATACTGCTTTCCATCTACCATCCTCAATTGTTCATAACTATATGCTGGAAATTTCAATAGCAACATTCTTAAAAAGTAAACATCGCCTAATGTTGGTAATAGCCATTGTAATCTAGCTACACAGTGTCCTCGAACTCTTTTTGTTATCCAATGTCGACCTGATGGATGTTCAATAACTGGAAATTTTGCTCTTTCACGTGGCTTATTCTCAACATTATATTGTTCATAAAAATCTAAATATGTTAGATTCTCTAACTCTGCTAATTGCAGTCTTTGAAAATAAAGCATTAATTTAGAAATACTCATATTTAAAGCTTGCTGTTCTTTTCCTGGCTGAAATACTATTTGGTCTTTCTGTGGCAAGTGGACAGGCAACATTAAAACACTAGGATGAGAATGTGTTATATCAAATTCAAGTATTCTCCACATTGCCTCTGATGCACTGATATATCTTAATGATACATAATTTTCTATTTCATTTACCTTTTCTACTTCATCCTGCACTACTGCAACTCGGGCACGGTCTGGTCCTTTATGAATATACTTAAACAGATATTTAATAATTTTTACTGAACTGGCTATTTCAACATTACAGTGACATTCTAATAGCAAAAGTAAAGCTGGACAATAAGGAACAATCCATTGATCGTTGACTATTCTTCCTGATTTTAATTTCACATCATTGTTACCTGAACGCTTATAATGGACATATCCTCTTTCATCTATATATGTATTAACACAACTAAGTTTAGGAAAACCTTTCATGCATGTCTTTTTATTGAGATCCATGCATGCAGCATAAGGCTTATCATATCCACATGGTCCATGAACCATATGCTGTAAGACCAATTTTCTCAGCCGGCCTTCAGCTTCATCTTCTGATGGTATAGTTGCCCTTATAAAAAGATCTATATCTGAAATATCTTTTGGCTCACCATGAACTTTAAGTGCAATATGAGTGTGTGGTAAACCACGCTTCTGAAACTCAATGAGATACATTACATATACTAAGCTACCAAACAATTTGCCACTAACTTTAGCTGAAATACTCGGTTACATAAATCAGGTCTATCAAGTGCATGCTGGCCACTGGAAAGACTTGACTGTATTTCTACCCACTGTGGGTTACATGTTATTGTGATAAAAAAACTCGGCTTTCCTTTTCTCGATGCTAATGCCATTCCATTTTGTAGCTTAATTTGCATGTAGCGTGGACTATGCGTGAAAGAACTTGGTAGGTACACCTTGCCTGCTCTAGGTCCACCTTCTGCTTCTATGGTTTCATCTAATTCTTGTTTTGAAGCTATCCTCAAAAACTTATTCTGATTAAACTTGAACCACAAAAGTCTTTCCTCTTCCACCCTAGAAAACATATCAACGAAGTATTCCTGACCTAGACGTTGCAAATCTGTAAATCTACTCTCAGATAAAAGTAGCCTTCTATAGTATTTAATTTGGCTGTATTTCTTTCTATCTCTATCTTTTAAATCAATATGCCACCCAGAGGTTGCATGAGGGAAAAGAAGAGGATACTGCAAAGCCTCATATGTTTCACTGAATATGCTAACAAAATTTGGCTCTACACTTTCATGCTTCCATTTTAATACTTGTCTAGGTTCACTCGTAGGTTCAGCTCTTACAATTGCAGCTATTTCTTCTAACTGAGGATTTTCCCCTAAAATTGGTCCATGAGATTTCCTATTGGTTTTTTGAAACATAATGCAGGCTTTCTCAGAAGTGTGCTTAGATGTCTTAGAGATGGTCCTATTGGATTAATCTCATCAAGATAATCTTCTATTTCTTTAAGAATGTCTATGTCTAGCTGCCTCCCTTCTGCAAGTTTCCTACGTTCTGCACCATCATCAATATAAAGAGCTACATTATTAACACTATTACTTTCTGACCAATTTAAACTGAAAATCCTGTGGTATGTCCTGCCTTGAATTTTAACTAAGGATGGCCCTTGTTTCCTAGGGGGTTCTTGAAACCCATGTGAAACCCCTAATGCGGAAAATGCAAAAATATTATTATAATTTCTCGAGTTTTTTAAAAATATATTATTTCTATATCCAAACTGGGTATATCGTCCACTGCCACAGCACCATTCCTTTCTACCTTTTTCTTCATCAAAAAATACAGCTCCACAATAATTACATTTATTACATCTATTATCTAAGAGGGAACAAATTTTTAGGTTTAAACAACATATTTCATTTAATTCATTTCCTGATTTCTGGGCCACACATAATGCTATTTTCGTACTTCTTAGTGTTTTTGGTATTCCGTAGTGTTCTCGCTGACGTAAAGCTTGTTGTAATGGATGCGAGTGTTGGTATCTGCTTCTTGACTCCTTAATCTTATCTGTATTTGCTGTCACATGTCTTTCTCTTGATTTCTTCACTATTTCTGGGTTCGTGGCCTGGTATTTTCGGATAGCAGATTTTACAATTTCTGGGTTCGCAGCCTGGTATTTTCGGATAGCAGATTTTACAATTTCTGGGTTCGAGGTCCGGTATTTTCTAACAGAAAACTGAACTTTATCAGGATTCGCTGCCTGGTACTTGTCTCTAGATTCTTGGACCATCTCAGGATGGTTAAACCGATATTTTTTTCTTGCCTCTGACTTCTGTTTCTCCCGCATTGATTGCGATGTTTTTGGTCGGCCTACTTTTCGCTTTACAGGCCTTCCTCCTTTCACAACATTAGTAGGCGACTTTACCATCGGGAAACACTCGATAGCGTTATTTATATATATTTTTGTTAAATGTGATCGCATTAGATTCGTGCAAAACGTTTGTTTTGTAGGATCTTGACCATTAGCTACAGAGACTGCAAAAGCAATTGCAAAAACACAACAATCATATGCATTCTCTTGTTGCTGCACATTCTCATAAATTATTTCAGGTTGGTGAGGGAATAATCTATTTAGAAAGTTAATTTGATCTTCAGTTAAACCTCTACCACTTAAAGCACTATCGTAAACATGGATTACATGACCATCATAATACGTACATATCCAATGTGTCACTCGATTAGTTGCTTCTGATGGAAGAATTTGAATGTGTGGCGTATTAACTGGCTTTATATCGTCAAGTAAATTCCACATAAGAAGGGCCTCCTGAGGTCTAAACTGTGTGTTATGGGCTAAAATCTCATTAAATTTACTCACATGATCACTAGAGATATACTCATTAGATGCGATTTCATTCATCATAGATTCTGACAACGGAAGAATGGATATTGAGTCACTCATTGTTTTAGAATATTGATAAAAATGGGCAGATCACACAGATGAGTACTTCCCTTTAAATGCGGTGCTCGTATCCCACAGTGGCTTCGTGAACAGCGGTTTCCGTTTTTCTGCAACTACTCGCTGATTTCAAGACGAAAAAATAAAATTGGTAGTTATTATAATGAATCCGTATCAGAAGATGGTTATATAATAATTTTTTAAGTAGTAGAATATGCATTGAATACTTACAGTTTAAAATGAGATTCACAGACGCTGTGATGTTCGCAAGACTTCTTTCACCATTCACTCTCGATGCACGACGCAGATGAGGTTATCAAAAAGGTATCCAGAAAAGATATATTCACAGTTGAAATGCAGAGCCGCCGTAATCAGTGATATTTCACTAAACGAAAGTTCAATTAAGAACGACGCTTAACTAATCACTCCCTATTTATACCCTGCGCCGCTTAAAATGTGCAGTCTTGACATTTCCTTCTACTGACAATGGGGGAGGGGGAATTGAGGATTGTTACGTAAAAGTGTGGACAAAAATAAGACGCAATTGACTAATAGACTATTGCGCAACAGTAGGTGGGGGCATCTTTGACTTCAAAGCGTGGTTAAAACCTGCAAATCATGGCTGTAACATAGAGGGAGGGAGATACAAAGTAGCTAGGTGAGCATCAAATTGTATCAGTAAATAATTCGTCGAGTAATAATGAACTACAATAAAGAGTACAAAATAGTCTAACAGAACAAAAAAAATGAATAATACACAACTAAGTAACATATTGATATTACACATATAGTGTTTGATGATAATTTTTCATTTGAATAATTAAGAACTACAGAAATGAATCGAAGTAGTTAGGCAGGTGTTCTTCAATAATGGGCAAAAAAGCCCCAAAAATGGGAATTATATCAATATCGCATTTCCATCATTAGTCGTACTTTAATATTAAATTTACCCATATGAAAGCATTAAGGCTATTGCCTAGGAAGCCTACTGATAGACCCAGAAAATTTACCACTTTTTTCCGATAACAACTATAAATTTACGTGAATTCTAATCGGATTTGATTTTCTGTCATCAAAAGTAAGAAACTACAATTTATATCCTATCCGATAGTTTAAGACTTGAGTTAGTAACATGAAGGTAGTTAATTTTAAAATGCAAATATAAAAACCTCTACACCAATTTGCATGTTTTTTACGGACAAAAAATGGGGCAAAAAGGGGGCAAAATAGCCCCTCAAAATAGGAATTTCGAAAGTTTTGGATTTTTTCCTTTGGTTGTGACCAAAAACCTATAATCCTTACAAATTTCAAGTTTCTAGCACATCTGCAAGGGCCTCATAATTTTGTATCCTCCTATATATCTATAATATATAGATGCTTCTAACATATGATATATATACACTAGTTAATTATGCTTGCATTCTGCAAGCATTTTCTCTCACCTTAAATTAAAAATAAAAGCTGGAAAATAATATTCAACGCTTCAGGTTGCATCTTGGCTCCGACTTACGTGTTTTTCTGTATTGAAAATATTGGGGTAAAAACAACCCATAAAATGTATAATTATAAACCTTTTATAAGTTTTCAGCATTTGTTACGAATACCTCACATTTATGTAAGATTTCATCAATGTAGCACCTCTAGAAATGTATTTATATGAATTTCATTGCTTAAATTTTAATAATTTTTAACATCCGCAACAATAAATATTTCAAAATTTTTAATCTTATTTACCACCGGAACATTATTTCCTAACACTGTTAAAATTTGCAGCTTCCTGGATCTTAATAAAATACATAAACATTAGTCAATTTTTTAAACATTTGAGAATTGATTACGTCCGAACGAATAAAAATTATCAAATATCTATATTCCTGCTTTCATTATTTGGCAAAAAATATTATTTGAAAAAATTTCAGCTTCATAGCTTATATAGAAGTACCTAAACCATGAAAAGTTAGTAAAATAGTTTATAATTTTCACCGGCCAAGAAAATAAACATTGTTGCAGTTTTCCAATTTTTCCTCAGAATCATTTTCTCGGTTAACCTATGGATTAAATTTCAGCTCTCCAACTATTGTAGTTTGGGCCAGACATTAGTTTCCTCCGATATAGGATATATATAGGATATAGGAGGATACTAATGTATGGCCCAAACTACAATAGCTGGAGAGCTGGAATTTAATACATAGGTGAACCGAGAAAAAAATCGGAGTAATAATTGCAAAATTGTAACAATGTTTAATTTCTTGGATGGTAAAAATTATAAATAATTTTACTAACATTTCATGGTTTAGGTATTTCTAAATGCGCTATCAACCTGAAATTTTTTCTACCTGTAGAATTCGCCAAATAATGAAAACGGGAATATAGAAATTTGAAAATATTTATTCGTTCGGCCGTAATTAATTCTCAAATGTTTAACAAATTGACTAATGTTTATGTACTTTCTGTAGATCCAGGAAGCTGAAAATTTTAACAGGGTTAGGAAATAATGTCCCGGTGGGAAATAACATTGAAAATTTTAGAAATATTTATTGCTGTGGCTGTTAAAAATTAAAAAATTTAAACAATGAAATTCATATAAATGCACTCTTAGATGTGCTGCATGGATGAACTTTCACATAAATGTGGGGTATTCGTAACAAATGATAAAAACCTATAATTGTATTATAATTATAAATTTCACAAATTTCAAACAATGAAATTCTCATAAATGAACTTCTAAAGGTGCTATATACATGAAATTTTGCATCAATGTGAGGTATTCCCGAGAAATGCTAAAAACCTATAAATGTTTTATAATTATAAATTTTAGGGGTTGTTTATACCCCAATATTTTCGAAACAGAAAAACACGTAATTCGGAACCGAGATGCGAATTTATTCATTGAAAATTATTTTTCGGCTTTTATTTTCACTTTAAGGTGAGAGAAAATGCTTGCAGAATGCAAGCACACATTTACTTGTCATTCTATATCGACTCTTCTTACAGAGGATATACGATACTAGTGAACGTGTGCTTGCATTCTGCAAGCATTTTCTCTCACCTGAAAGTAAAAATAAAAGCCGAAAAATTACTTGCAATGCATAAGTTCGCATCTCGGTTCCGAATTACGTGTCTTTCTGTTTCGAAAATATTGGGGTAAAAACAACCCCTAAAATTTATAATTATAATACATTTATAGGTTTTTATCATTTGCTACGAACACCTCACAGTTATGCGAAATTTCATCCATGCAGCACCTCTAAGAGTGCATTTATATGAATTTCATTGTTTAAAATTTCTTAATTTTTAACAGCCACAGCAATAAATATTTCTAAAATTTTCAATGTTATTTACCACCGGGACATTATCTCCTAACCCTGTTAAAATTTTCATCTTCCTCGATCTACAGAAAGTACATAAACATTAGTCAATTTGTTAAACATTTGAGAATTAATTACGGCCGAACGAAAACATCGTCACGGGATATGGAAACTGGATGTCTCGGGTGAACTTAAATCACCTGATAGTCATGCTGCACATTCGTGAATGTACGAATTGTTGATATTTACTTTCAATGGCAAAAGCAAAATAATTGTTAATTGTGAGTAATAAATGATGGTTGTAGTAATAATGTCATTTTCGATGGACCCTTTTGTTTCCCAGAATGAGCGTTATGAAAATTAATAAACTTACTAGGGCAGCCCCGGATCTCCGATCCTCAATGCGATTTAAATAAACTGAAGGTTTAGGGAAATAATTTTTATCAAATAATTAATGAAATGCAAATAATCTAAATAGTTCAGCCCTAGGTTATACCTTCTTTGTTCCCTATTCATTTGACGTGTTTCTGTATTTCTCTGTCTTTCTTGTACTCTCCGCTCTTAATCTTCATGGGCAATCCTATGAGCTTCTGCATCTCTTTCTCTCTATTTCCTACGATACTCTTCCTTTGATCTCTGGCTCCTCTTCCTTTCTCTGGCAGCTGTAGCTGGGCTAATAGCTCTCCTTTTCACTGGTCTACCCATTGGCATGTTTAAATTTTCTGCGATTTTACATCAATATATTAGAGCAATTACGTGATCACAATGTCACAGAGTTACTCAATGCTAGTTTAATATCGCGGTGTATTCAAAGGGGAAAAATTTTTAATTCTACCTTACCTTAGTTCCAATGATTATCGTTGCACCCTTATAGACAAACTCACAAACAGTTGCCTTCCTTCAAGTGTCTATCAACGACTGCTTTTAACTTCTTACAGGACCTACTGTAAAGGCGACGTCAATGCAACCATTATTTAGTTTATCAATGAAGAGAAGATAACCATATAATGTGTTTACCAAATAACGTGCCTCCCTATTCTCATCTAATTTTTAATTTATGTGTGAGCCTATTTGCGTTAATAAGGATTACACATGTGTAATATGATGATTCTACTTACAAAAAGATAAGATTCCAGCATTCAAACAATGAAATGAATATGCAGTTGCTTCGATTAAATTGTTAGAAACACTTCCCACATGCAGTTAACAGAATAATTGTCCTTAAATATTTACATTGCTATGCTTCATTAATTTTGATGCTCAAACAACAGTTTGATGCAAATAATGCTTTTCTTTCATCTATTTGAAGATTTAATTGACATTAAATGAATCGGAGGCAACAATGAGAGGCAACGCCCGGAATGAGTACGAAAAATCTACAAAATTTCAAAAAATAATGCGTATTTCTGAAAATGTCTACCAAATAACATGTAAACATCACAAGAATAGAATAGTATCGAGTCTTAGCCGACGAATAATGTCAAAACAAAGAAAATTGGTCCATATTTACGTATTTTGGTGAATGAAGGAAAAAACCTTGCACTCTGAAAAATCAAAAATCCCATGTCAACATATGGAAAAAATAACTGTCTCCTGGATTCGAACCTGGGACACTTTAGCAAACGAAAATATTTTTCCAGGGACCTCATAGCCAGTAGAAACAAAACGCCGCTTACCGCATATCTTTATGACGAACGGTTCTCGAGAAATACGCTGTTATCAATTGTACACAAATGGCGACAGACGTTAATGTAAAATTAATATATAGTTAGATAGATTTATTACACCGTAATAATTACGGAAAAAAATAGTAAATTAGATAACGAAGAACAACATATACAGTATCTTATAGGGAAGAAGAACGTTAAAAGATACAAAATATGCCCTCAAAGTAATTGGAATGTGATTTTGCGACACCATAAGTTATAGTGGCATATTCATTTTAGCGGCACGACTTTGGTCCCGTGGGTGCCGTTAGAATGGGCTTTTACTGTATATGCATAATTAAAAAAATTAGATACACCTGTCTTATTACTTTCTCCATACGTAGTAATGGGAAAGTATTGTATTCATGAAAAAAATCGACTTCGAGATTTCAACGGAAATACATGTTTTGAGGTTCCTAGAACACGTTTAGACTATTTTCCGAATGATGTCTGTGTGTGTGTATGTGTGTGTGTATGTTATTGTGGGCACTCTAACTCAAAAAGTACATGCCATATCGTTACCAAACTTCATATATAACACTTTTACATGAGCACAAAGAACTGATTAGTTTTTGGACAATAACGGATAAACGGAAGTCGAGGTTTATTCGAAACCCGATTCGGTTTTTGCGATATTTCTTCGTTAAAACATCATTATTGTAAATACTATTCTATACAAAAGTTATAGAGAATGTAATTTCCTACAACTTTCATTTGAAACAATTTTCTATAGGAGTTATTGTTTAGGAGTTATTTATAAATAACCGGTTTTTCGGTTTCCGTTAAATATCTCCTTAAAAACATCGTTATTGGTAATCTTTGTAAGGACCAAAGTTGTAGAGAATAATATTTCTTCCAAGTTTTGTTTGAAACTAATTTTCGTAGAACCATCCATTTCGGATATATTTCGCTTTATCTTAATACCAGTATACAGCGCCAACACCATGTAGCGGTGAATTCTGTAAACATTCAAAATATATGTAATTTACGGCAATAAGGACGACTGTATTCTTTTACGATACGAAATAATAATTTTGCCTCATAATGCTATTCATAATAATTTAAATATCTATACCCCAAATATGGAGAAAGTCATGTGTTGGCCACATCAGATTTTATATACATTTAAATATTTTGGTATGCAATCCTCCAACACTTTTGTGCCCCTTTACATGTGAAAAGTTGCAAAATATAAGCTGGTATCACCGTTCAGGAGCTTTCTTTTTGATGACAAGGAAGTCCCAACGGGAAAGACAACCCTCAACTCTTGATTCTTCCTATTCAGAATAATTGGAGTATTTGCTCAGGCTTGACGTAGTTCAAACACTTAAGCTTTGGATTTTACACATCAGTCATTGATGGAGATTCGCGGAGTTTTTCAGGAATGTAACCGAGAAAGACGAGGTCTGCTGTATTTGAAAGTTGACTCCTGCAAATTAGGCAACCTCAGTTCATTTTTTTTCTCGATTCTACTACGGAACTTAAATAAGATTTTATTTTCTGATACTTTTTTTATGTTCTTTTATCTTGTTTAAGTCTGTTTTTCATTGAAGTTCATTTTTCCGTCTCTTTCTCTATTTTTCTGTGGTCACCAATACAGAGGGCAAATGATCTGTTCTTGCTGGGATGGGAACCAAACCCTGTATTTCCAATTGCCTTAATTACTTCTCTTTTGTGGTGTTTTCAGGAACGTTTCCCCTGCAAAAGACGAGATCTGCCTGTATGTATAATTAAGTATGAAAATTTATTAAAAACGTAATAAAATATAAATTCTTTTTTATAAATAAATTTTCTACAGATTATTTCTCGT
This sequence comes from Uropetala carovei, assembly GCA_036926305.1. NCBI lineage: Eukaryota > Metazoa > Arthropoda > Insecta > Odonata > Petaluridae > Uropetala > Uropetala carovei. Next base: position 1,261,857 of record JAXCHB010000115.1, read on the forward strand.
TAGTAGCTCTTTATGGTAAATGTTGAAGACCAATTGAATACATAACTTCATTAATATTTTTTGTGCTATATTTTCATTTATTGTTATTTGGCTATTTATCGATATACTACCGTCTCTGATGTGCATAGTGTTAAAAATAGCAGAATTTGCCATTTAAATATTTTGAATGCTGAAAAAGTAAATTCATTGTAAAGTAATCAAAGTTTTGATCAATAATAATGATAAAGCTCAGTAGCCCAGAGATGCCCTACAACATAAATTGCCACATCATATAGAGTATTGTTTTTACTATGAAAGTTGATCAATGTTACAGGAATGAAAAAATAATATATTGTTTTTATCAGAAAGTGAATTTTTTGGAAACATTCTTTAATTAAAATGTTAGTGTTGAAATAAACTATAACCCATGGCTGGCCATAGGGGGGATGCGGCGGATGCGAGGCGTCTGGGCCCCCGAATATTGGGGACCCACAAGTTCTCAATTATTCAAGTATCGAGTGTAAATTTTGCAAAAACTTTTACTAAAAATTACTTGAAAACTGATTTTCAATAAAGAAACATTCCTTAAAAGTTATAATATCAAACTGGGACTCCATAAATCGTTTGTTATTACTATAAATAGTAATATTGTAGGGGGCCCCCCAGTGATATTCGCATCCTGTCCCATTTCAGTGCTTGGCCAACTCTGTTATAACTAACAATAATATGCTAATATGCATATGTGGTGAATCTGAAAGAAAACCTCCTTACAACAAAGTGCCAAAAATTGGGTCCCTTTAGTCTCGTTATAAAGAGGTTTTACTGTATAATTATAGACTGACCATTCTTGCCTGCTGCCCTTTTTTCCTGCTATTGTTCCATGTGCTGCAATATTTTAAATTCTATCAAAATCTGTTACCTGAAGATTGTAGCCTCTCCATGTGAGTGTACTGCATTTGTAAAAGCTTTTACCACAGTAATGGTAGCATGCCTAGCTTCCAATGCTAGAGTCACAGGTTCGAATACTGCCAAGGACATGGTTATACGTATGTGCACGTATTTTTTATTGCTGTTGCACTCATTGTAAAATGTCTTAAAGTGCTGTTCCTGAGCTAGTGAAAAACAAATAATCATTAAAAGTAATCTGTTTGAATGGTGGCAGTTCATTCAGAAAAGTTAATTTTATTATTATAAAGTTGTGCTTCCATTATTATAAATTGAACAATGTTGTCACATATGCTTCTCAGTTCTTGAATTGGTCTCTAATATTTATTTACATCTTTCAGGCTGGGATGATAAAAACTGTAATTACTTGGTTACAAATGAAAATAAGATTGCCACCAAATTGACTTCTGAGCAATCCATCTTGTTTTCCAACTCTGCTCAGTTTGGCTCTGGACACTCAATAGAATTCACGGTATGTCTTAATTCTTTTGAAAATTTTGCTGGAAAATAATAAGCTTAGAAGCAATCACTATTAGGTTAGTATTTCTTTGAGTCAATTCACCAGAGAATTATCAAGGTTAACTTATGGCTGAAAAAATTTTAAAATTTAACACTAGAAGGACGGACGGGTCATTTTGTGTATCCATGATAATTATTGCAGTAGCTTTAAATTTTCTTACTTTTCCTAAGTTTGGTGTGTTAATAAGTGTACCAAGTGCCAAAGCTCTTGTGCCCATTGGACGGGATCTACGGGCCTGTCTACCATAGAGGACTGACGGGTCAAAATGACCCACAGCATGAAAATATGTGTGAGATCCACATTTTTGAGCATAAGAGATGCATCTTTTTCTTCTGAAGGTGATTGGAGTGCTTTCACTTTCACATAATGCCCTGCCAATGCAATCAGCGTTCTTTCGTGAGTTTCGTTATGCTGCGCATGTAACTGATACATGTTCAGACAACACGAATTCTCGGCGTCGAGTCATCTCAAATTTCAAGTGGAGATGCGCCCGCCGGCAAGCACAGACATGTCTGTCACTCGTGACGCCGAAGTGTACCGTGTATTACATTGTATACATCGCACTTTTTTCAATATAGCGCATGAGTAGTGTGTGATTTGGCCAGTTCGCATTCATTCAGCATAGGGGTAAGATGTCACGGCACGGCCTTACGGAAGTGGAGATGTTGAAGGCACTGTGTGATATACTCAGTGAAGAGTCCGATGATAGTAGTGATGAATACTTAAAATTAGGAAGTGACGATGAAGATTTTTTACTGAATAAACGTGGAAGTAGTAGCCGTGAGTCTGATTCATGTGGTGGACAATAGAGTACTTCAGAAACAGTGAACCTGGATCCACCAAGTGATGAACCACCTGCTACCGGGGTTCCTGTTCGAGGACGTTGCCGTGGGAGACCTACACGTCGAAAAAGAGCTGCTCCCCGTGGAAGTATTGCAGGAGGTCAAGCCAATTCCACCAACAGATTTCCTTAGGTCATGAAGAATGCTCTCCTGATGTCTCGCTTTGGAAAGTTATCTCACATGGACCAATTGCAGGTAAGTTATAAATAAGCCTAGTTTCTCGTTTGATAATAATGTATTACAGAGCAATTCACTGATTCTGGCGAATATGTTGCAGCTGCCACAGGCAACAGAATGTTTTTCGCCAACATAGCGGACCAACAGCACACGCCAAGAGGAACATTTCTGAGCACAGTGTTTCTAGTGCCTGGCGTCTCATGATAAGTGAGAACATTTTGCGGCATATCAAAAAATGCACTAAAGTGCAAGTTACAAAACATGACGTGGTCTGTCATCCGGGAAGAGTTAGATGCTTTTTGTGCCATATTGTACGCTCACGGAACATACGGAGCCAAATCAATCCCTAGGAAGAGCTTGTGGAACAAGACGTGGGGACCACCATTTTTCACTCCTGCTATGGCCCAGGATAGGTTTTTTGAAATAGTGAAGTTTCTTAGGTTTGATATCAAAACAACCAGTAGAGATTGCCTGAAATCAGACAAGTTCAGCCTTGCATCACTAATTTGGGAACCCTTCATAGAGAACTGCATTGCCTGTTACACACCTGGACTGTAGATGACACCTGACTGTAGATGAACAGCTCCTTCCTTTTAAATGCAGGTGTCCATTTCTTGAATATATCGCTAGCAAGCCTGCCAAATTCGGCATCAAGTTTTCGCTTGCCGTGGACATCGACTCGAAATACTTGTGCAATAGCTTTCCATACACTGGAAAGGATGAGTTACGCCCTGCCGATGAGTCTGTGGGTGAGAGCGTGGTTTTCCATCTGATGTCTCCATTCACAGGAAAAGGCCGAAATGTGACCACCAATAACTTTTTTACGTCTTCAAAGCTTGAGGAGAAGCTCAAGGCTAAGTCGACGAGTTTGGTAGGCACCTTGAACCGTAGCAGGAGGGTTGTGCCCCCTTCGGCAAAGAAGGGCTGCGAACCACTTCACAGCACCCTGTTGTTTCGGAAAGATGGTTCTGACACGACGCTCACTGTGTACCAGTGCAAGTCGAGAAAGAACGTACTCCTACTCAGTACCATACCTCCTACTGTGGAAATTGCTGAAAATGAAAAGAAGACTCCTGAGACGGTGAGTTTCTACAACTCCACCAAATATGGAGTGGATGTGGTCCATCAGATGACGCGTCTGTACTCTGTGAAATCAGGTACACGGAGGTGGCCACTACAGGTCTTCTTCAATATTCTTGACTTGTCAGCAATCAATGCATGGGTGCTCTTCAAGCTCACAACAGGCAAGAAAATTAGCCGCAGAAATTTCATTTTGCAGATGTGTGAAGAATTGTGTGGACCATATATGTCTACCAGAAGGCGTGGGCCCTTTGGACAATCCATTGCCAAACGAAGACGAGCAGCCAACCTTCAATGAATCTCGCGTCAGGTGTAAAGTTGGCAAATGCAAGGGGAACAAAATACTGGATGTGTGCATAGGACTCAAAAAACCCATATGTGGGAAGTGTTCGGAAGTAACGAAAGTGTGGTGCGTAAAATGCTTACCTAATACTGGTTAGACACCCGCTGTTCGATCAATACTTTAATTTCTATTATATATTTACTTTGATTTTTGTAACTTTTCAACCTATACTCATGCCTGTAGTTGTACAAGGAGGCTCAAATATTATTGAAAGACAAAATAAATGTTGATTACAAATGCAAAGATGAATTTGATATGAGAAAAGACCTGATAATAAATAGCCTCATGCATATAAAGTAACGTGGGTCAAATTGACCCATCAGCCCTCCTCGCTATGTAGATAAGTTCAGTCCTCCTTGTGTTAAAAGCAATTTGTCTCTGATATCACCAACAGCCACAACAAGTTTTAAAAAAACCAGATGCACATTTTGGCAAAATAGATTCTAGTTCTTTTGGATTTTATTATCGGTAAGTAACGACTGGAGACGACTTCTTTGTAGCTGAAATGCACATCTGGTATTTTATAGCCCAGTTGTGGCTGTATGACATATCTGAGACAAGTATTTTTTAAGTATTTGCTCCTGAATTTCTTTTGAGTGTTTATATAACTGAGGACTTCCTTTTTCACACTGAATAGCCACGGCCGGCATTACATTATGATATACTAGTGTAATGCCTGTTGAAATATCAACAGAATAATTATAGATAGATAGATTATTATTACTAGCTGAGCCCGCACAAAATTTGCGTGTTTAATTTTAAATTGATTCATAAAAAAATAATAAGTTTGTAAAATAAGTTGATGTTAATAATTCATATTTTACTCTAGCAATGAATTTACACAGTATAGGATACTTAGATATTTGACTCCCAATGTAAGGTTAGTGTGTTAGAATCTCACTGAGGGAAAGGCAGTGTGCGCATATTAAAAAAAATGTTATCCATAGGTAATCAGAAATCTGTATTTTATAAGTTATGGTAGAGAGTAAATTGATGCGGCACAGTAATTAAATTGAAATGATTTGTGATCGGAAGATTCTTACGCGACAGGCATGAACTGTAGTGATGTGAAATGAGGAAACAGAAGAATAGAACTGCTAAGACCGGGAGTCAAACTGGGTCTTAACACCTCAAAGAAAGCAAATATTGGGAAAAGAAAGATGTGATCTTTCTGTAATTCACAGGAAATGTCATCCACTTAATCACAAAACATAACTCTTGTAAAAGTGACGCCACAAAAAATAATTATTTATCCACTTAAGCCAGGCGAAAGTATTAAAAAGTAAGCGCTGAAACAATTGATTGTAGAATAATGCGGAGTACTATAAACTTACCGGGGTTTAGGAAGATTCCTCCTCACCAGAGCCTTCGTAATGAAATGGCAGAGTCTTACGCGTATTTCCACTGACAGGGTGATTCTTGGTTGCTTCAGTCACAAAAACAAAAACATTTGGTATTTCCAAAAGGTTGAATACTCAGATACAATATTTAAAAAAATAAATATGCTTTTCTACCACAATCTACGATAAATGCGTCCTAGTCACAGAAAATAATCTTACTGAATGTTCTCGAGTTAAATCATTATCTTAACACGTTCATTGCGGAAAAAATAATTGGCATATTCCCGTATAAGGATGATATTTTTTTCTGAGAAATTCACCATGAATTCGTGTTTTAGGTTAAAATATTATGTTATTTAAGAAATAAATTGAAATTTCTTTAAATATTAATTATTTAACTGGTACATCTTATGATGTCGTCCTCATGCGGGGTTGGCCAAAGGTAGGCAAACCCGCAACACATTTCGGCGACACGTAACGATATTGGATCTTTCACAGCATCTTCAGAACTATATAATGAATTTAATCCTTACATTTGAAGAGAAAACGCACGAGGATGTCATATTATACCATCCGACCCGCGTATAGTCCCAAGATTGGCTAACTCTATTATTACATCTAAAATACCGCCAAAAAAATTATTCCAAATTTCTTTTTTTCAGTTTGTAAACTTGGAGAAAAAGTTTTACTCACATAATTATTGATCTTTTTAAATGTATGGATTATTTTTCAATAAATAATAACTAATAGATAATATTAAATAATGATATAATAACACAATTCACTTTCAAAATAATTTATTGATTATAAAATGTTATTAAATCTTTGTTTTTACGATTGCTTTTATCATATTTTTTATAGTTAACATTATTTACAATTACAATAATTGTTTCCATTCAGAATAATATATACAAAATTTTCAATTTACAATAAAAGTGTCTGTTTACATTACGAAGTTTTCAATTCACATTAGTGGCAACTATTTGCAATACAAGCCTACTATTTACAGTAAAAAGTGTGCAACGAAAGTCACTATTTACAGTACGTAAATGTTTCCATTTCCAATAGAAACTACAATTTATGCTATATGCTATTTAAAATGAAGCCCGCTATTAACAATAAAAATTTCTAATTGCAATAGAAACTACTATTTACACTACATACCTATATGTTTCTATTTACAATAAGTATTTACAATGGAATATTAATATATTCCACTTTTATATACAAACAAACATAACCAATTGTTTCCAGAAATAATATTGAAGTAAGATGCACCAATAGAAAAATTTAATAACCAAAATAATTATAAATTCATTCTATTGGTTCATTATTCTTCGATGGTATTCCTGGAAACAATTGGTCAAACAAAGCCCTGGCTCACCTTCACAATCCCCGCAGTAAGTGGTTACAACCTTTCTTACTTTATTGCCGGAGCACACACTGCAAGGTTTTTGTTTTCTCCTCCTCTTTCCGGGTTTGTGGCGACCAAAAAACATAGCCACATACTGCTCTAACTAAATGCTATATTGTACAAGAAATACAGTATTAACAACACAAATGCTCTTGAGACGTAAGTCTCGCAGCTTAACCATTTCAGAAAATGTCAACTTATCGTTACAGTCTGTCCGACAGGAAACTTTAGCACACTCCTCCCTTGCGAGGAACAACTCTTCTCGCTTTTGTCTCCGTCACTCGACTCTCTCTCTAACTCCCGCTCACCGCCGGCGACCCTCGGCTCTCGGTATCTCCCGGTGCTTCTGCCCTCGTTCTCTCGACGGCCACTCTCGCCTGATGTCGCCGCTCAGGGGGGGTTCGGCAGGTAGCTTAAATGGGCGACTCCTCAACTTCGTATTGGTTAATTTCCTGATTATGTGATATAACCATGCGAAAAGGAGGGAATGGGAAATAGGGGTAATATTCGCCCTATATAAAGCGCGTTGGTGTGGGAGCAGCCATTCGGCGGAGACGTTTGGCGTTCTCTTCACCGATTACGAAAGACACCGATAACAAAAGGCGGCGATATTCAGCGATTTTATTCGACAAGTGCTTCGTTAAGTGCGGAGGTGTGGGGAAAATCGCTGCAGGTTGTAGCTGGAATTCCTTGATGAAATGAGAATCGATGGTGATAATGGAGGAGGTAGATGGTTGACACGCTGGTTTTTTATGCGAGGGGTGCCGATCTTTGCCACAAAGATAATCAGTTACGGCCAAACGAAATGAATAAAGATCCATATGTTCCCCGCTGTATCTTTGGTACAAAAAATAGGAGTTCAACGTCATCATTTCGATGATGTGAAGACCTAGTTTTTTGTACCACTTCAGAGATTTACATTCTGAAATATAATAAGATAACATTTGGCCGACGCGATCAATACCCCCCATGCATTTGTTATAATGAACAATACATTGGGGTTTATTTACTGAACGGGTACGACGAGAGGTTGTTTCAATGAGATCCCCTGAAAATTCAGAGGATATCATTAAAATCTCTCGTTTATCATTCCATTTCGAAAGTTTATCCCATCATTGGTCCACTGTTGTATCATTTCGTTTCTCCGTAACTTTTTCTGTACAACCTTTTTAGGGTTTTCTTTTCTGTTGGCTCTTAGAGTTCGATTACAATAAGACTGCTCATTGTCTAGGAGCTCTCGAGTCAGGCCAACGCTATTGTAATAGTTGTCCATATATAACGAGTGACCATTCACCAGCCCTTCCATTAGTTTATGGACAACTTTGTTAGCGTGGCCTTTTCCAGCAAGATTTTTATCCATAGCCTCAGCATAAATTAAAAACCTATGAACCAACCCGTCCGGTTCCGTCAACATATAAAGCTTGATTTCATATTTATGTTTCTTATTCTTTATAAATTGACGGAACGACAATCGCCCCCTCCATGGCACCATCGATTCATCAATGCACAACACTTTGCATGGGTAGTGGATCCTCTCCATTGTATTATGGAGAAATTCCATAATAGGTCTTATTTTGGACAAAGGGTCTGCTGAGGTAGATTCATCAATTACTGGATTACTAATGAAATGAATGCTTTGAAGAATGGCAAGGAACCTATCCCTAGACATTTTTCATGAAAATAATTTCAACTCAAACTTTTCGTTGGTATTCCAGTAATCGATTATCCTATTCAGCTGAAGGACTCCCATATGCAACTGGAGCCCTAGGAATACTTTGAGTTCATCTTTCTCGAGATCTTTCCAATCAGTAATGCGGGCTCTCGGGGACACTCCTTGGAGGAAGAGCTCCTCGGCAAATTTATTTGTTTCCTGCACTACCAATTGGAAAAAATCGTCGTTAAAAATTAAATCAAAGTAATCCTTGGGAGCATTTCCATCTGGGAGGACTTTCAAACCACTTTGCCCAAGAAAAGGAATATGGAGAGGTTCCTGAGGTGTATCTAACCATGAAAAAGTTGGTGAAGGAATGGGTGAAGGAAGGGGAAGGAAGATATTCTGGAGAGGCTGGAGGAGGAGAAATTGAAAAAGGAGTAGGAGAAGGTGGTAAAGATTGGGGTAGGTCCAATTGGGTAGGTGAAGGTGGTTGTAAATCGTGGAAAACATGTGGAGGGGATCCTGGGGAAGGGACATCTGGCGGACAAGTGTGGGTCCTTGCAAGGGGTGTTTCGGGCTCTAAAGAAACAAAAGCTGTATCTCTTACCATGGCTTGGGAAGGATCACTGCCTTCGTCTTCATTGTCCCAAACATCGTCCCCATATTCTTCGAGGAGCTGGCATACTTTCTCGGAAGAAAGATCCGAAATAAGGAATTGCTCCTCTATTTTCCGCCTCTTTGACGGTGGGGCGTCTGAAATAAAATTCTCCGTTGAACTAACAAGTTTACAAAACTGAAACTTTGAAATTATTTATTAAAATAATGAAACACCGGAAGAAGGGACATTCTGCGCATAGGTCATCGCCGGTTGCGAATCCATATTCGTTATTTAGGTACCTATATACAACTGAAAAAAGATATTTTATTCTATATAAAAATCTTTGCTACTATATTGTAAAGGTAAATAATAATAACAAAACACACAAGCGAATAACTCTTACCCGATACTCTTCGATCGGACGATCAAACGAACGGTCGACGTAAAAAAGGACCAAAAATCCGAAATTATGAAAATAAAAATAATTTATATATGTTTTAAAAAATTACTAGATTGAAACATTCAAACAACAAAAACAACAAGCGAATAACACTTACTCGTTCAACTTTGATCGAACGAAAGTTCACGCGCAAAGAACGTCGTTCAAAGGTCTGAAATTAAAAAACAATTATTTTATCTTTCCAAAAGTGACTAACATGTTTAATTTAAACAATGAAATACATTAAAAACAATATACATAAGAAAAAATAAGGCTTACCTGCAAAATCTTCAAAAACACCAAAATCTGCTTTTCTCCACAATGGAAAACCCGGCATAAAAACAATGCACACGCTTCGAAAGATAGTGAGACAATGAGTCTAAAGCTTCCTACGGGCCTCCTCTCACCGTCAAATCCCAGCCGCGGAAGGAAAAAAACGACGGAGAAAGGGAAGCGAGAGCGAGCATCGGGAGTACATCTTAAGATGTAGTCCGCATTGAACATGTTAATGAATTCATCCATTGTTATATTTATAACAATAAAACTTTAATTAAAGCAAAAATGTAGCGTATAATGATCTTACTAACTTAAGGATTCCATTTTTACGTCAATATGAACGTTTAATCGATGGTAATTGAATCAGAGGCAACAATTAAGGCCGACTTGGCAACGTCCCGAAGGAGAACAAAAAATCGGCAAAATTTCGAAAACAATTGTGTATTTCCGAAAATTTCGACCGCGTAGGGTATAAACATTGAATGAATAAGATAATTTAGAGTTTTTGCCGTCGAATAAATCAAAAGGAGAAAATCGGTCCATATTTACGTATTTTAACGAATGAAGGAAAAAAACCTTGCACTCTGAAAACTCGAAAATCCCGTGTAAACTTATGGGAACATATAATTATCTCCTGGAATCGAACCCTGGACTTTAGGAAATTGAGAATAGTTTTCTAGGGACCTCCTGGCCTGTAGAAACAAAACGCAGTTTACTGCAAATCTCTACGGCAAACAGTTTTCGAGATAAAGGGGGGATGGACGGACACTTCAGAAATTATATATAGGATTTTCATTTAAAATAATTAATATCACACTTTTACATATGAAATATTTTGTCATACACCACATTTCTAGTGAATATTCTGTTGTTGACGGGCTATCTTTAGTTAAACTTAAAATAGTTGCCTCTCTTTCCCTCCCTCCCCTCCTCCTTCCCTCTCACACCCTCCCTCCTCCTCCCTCCTCTCTCCCCCTCACACCCTCCCCCTCCCTTCCCCCCCTCCCTCCCCCTCTCACATCCTCCCCCTCCCTTCTCCCCCTCCCTACCCCTCTCACACCCTCTCTCCCTCCCCCTCTCTCTCCCTCCCCCTCTCTCTCCTTTCCTCCTCTCTCCCCCTCCCTCTCGCTTCACCCTGTACCTCTCTCTCCCTCCCTATCTCGTATTAAAAGCATTCAAAGCACGTTTATACCCATAAGGATTGAATTAACAATATGATAAAGAAGTCTAACAATGAAATAGGTAGGCAAGGCAACATCCCGTTAAAATGGCAAGATTTCCTCAAACTGTGTGAATTAAAAGTTTACATTGAGAAATTTCAAACTGTAGGTCGAAAAAGATGAACAGAATAAGAAACTTTATAATGTTTTCTTAAAAAAGGTTCATATTCGAAGACTGTAGGCCAAATCTTTCTAATTTGAATCTAAAAAAAGAATGAAAGCCTGCATGTCATAAAGCTGATGTAATGTAATACAATATTTATAAAATGATGGCCGTCTTTTGTAATATTAAAGGATGAAATTCCTGGAACTCATTTCTAAACATGCTTGAGCTGGGGCTTCTCAGTAATTACTGAAACCAATCTTTTGGCAGTTTTTCTCTATCAGTTACCCAGAAAGGATTGTTCTGCTCTTGCGTTTTTTGGACTCTTCATTTTTTGCTGCAGGTTAGTATATTTCAATTAATACATAATTGTTTAAAAAGTTGCACATAAATTAGCAACTGCTACTTAAAATTGAAGAGGTATTAGGCTACAATATTATGTGTTAATTATATCATTAATGTGTTTGCCTTAATTAGTCTTTAGTTGGCATTAACGAATGTCTAAAAGCCTTTGGGCTGAACTCGAATATGTACCAACTTACGATATTTGAGGTTAAAAATATACTAAGTTTCAGTGTGGTAAAACAGCAAAAATATTCTTGAGTTCAATATGCTAGGTGCTAATATGGTTTAATCATCAAGGTTCAGTAAAAGGTGTGAATTAACTATTAATACATATATGTTTTCTCATGTAGGTTGGTTGTCATTTGGAAAAATTTGGAAGGAAAAGAGTGAAAAATATAAGACCAAGATATATTGTTTCATATTTACACATTGCTGTTTTTCTGCACTAACTATTATTTATTACTTAAAAAGGTAAACTTTTAATTCAAAATATTCTTATATAGTATCACTCATGAAATGATATCACCAAAGCTCCAAATATTTGATTGTATGCTGTGCATATGTCGCACTAACACGTGTAATTTCATGGCTCTACATGGCTCACTATGAATCTTTATTCAAATATTTTACATTAAAATAATGGTAAATCAAGATTTTAGGTGCATAAAAATTTTCATATGAAATTTATTTTCACTTTATAACATGGGCCGTAAAAGAAAAACACTGAAGGAGTATTGTACAGATTTTGATGATCTAGAACTAAAGAGCATGAAAAATGCTAAAGGTGAAAGTATAAAAATGTTTAGGTGTAAATATTGTTGTGTAGAAATAACCGTAAAGTCCAACAGGATTAATGAGCACTTAAGTTCATCAAAGCATGTTAAGCTGCCTGATCAAACCAAAAACACACAGAATACGATTGAAGAATGTTTCAAATGCAGTCGAGAAGAAGCAAGCCTTGCTGCTGATTTTCTGCACAATTTAGTTCGCGCCATATGCTTTGAAGGCATTCGGTTTAATTCTGTACAAAGGGAAAGCTTCTTGTTTGTCCTGTTAAAAAATGTGCACCTGCATCGAGATCCTGTCCTGAACGGCAACAGCTAGTTCGAAAATACTTACCTGAAGTATTTGACCATCATTGAAATGAAATAATTAGTCGCATGCGAAACAAGTTGAAAAAAAACGGAAATTTATATGAAAATTTGCTTTGTAGTATCTGTTCTGGAAAAGATTCATGCAATTCAAAGAACTCTTTGCTCATGTGTGCCACTCATCCACAAAGTCTATGATTTAAAGAAGGATTTAATTAATTCCATGGAGGTAAAGGGAAGTATGTCTGATATTGAATTTTTTTTTAAGACGGTGGCTGCAGTAGACCGCAATAGGATAAAGAAATAAATGCATGCATTTTGTGAGAAACTAAGGAACAAATTTGAAGCAGCAATAATGTTCCAGCTTACCTGTATGGAGACAAAGGTTTTTTCTATCACAAATGTCAAAAGATTTTGACTCTTACAAGATACTAATAAAAGCGTTTAAATGTGATATAAATGAAATAAAAAAGGATTTCAATTCATGTATGCTTCAAGATGTTCCCACGAATACTGAAATTTCAGCTATCGAGTACTGGAAAAGCAAAAAACAGAGACTACCAGAACTGAGTACACTTGCACTCGGCACACTTGCAGTACTTGCAGTAACATCTATGGGTGTTGAATGCTGTTTCAGTTTACTTCACAAAGTTCAAGATGAATGAATGGGAGAGAGAATAGTAGGAGGAAGAAGACAGAGAGTGAAAATTGATTTGATTGATTGAGAAATCCCGAATCTTGTTGTGTTGTTTTCCTTCCTGCCTTACTTCGATATTTCAACTGAATAACATGAAGGGGGAACTCAAGTGAATGATATTTCACTGGTGTGAAATGCTTTGTTTTGCTACAAAAGATACTTAAAATATGCGATCTAGAAGAAAATATTATTTTTATAGCCTTACAAGAGGATAGACAAAATTTATTTTTGATTTGCTGCAGTAAGAGATATAGATGGAGAAATTATATGTTGAAAATATCGTTAAAATTGAGGTAGGAGAAAATAGGTGAAGGGAGGAGAAATTACACAAACTAAATTTATCGTATTATGACTATCACTTTGGGATTAAACCAAATGAGTCGAGATTTTTTAACTGTTGGTCTTTTGGCAAATTTATTTATGACTACTGGAGTATGCTGGGATAGTAAATCAGTAGTTTCAAATCCCCATGCACTTCCTCCAATGTTGTGTATTTTAAAGATGAGGTCGTGACACAGTACCGGATCCCTAGACTTTATTTAGTGGGTCAAGCTCTCTGAGAATATCAGTTTCTTTTTGGTTGAAATCAGGCCTGGCGCGTGCACCGGTGCAACATGTGCATTGATCACAGGTGGCCAAAATTTGGGGGCAGCTACAAAGAGTTCCTTCTTGAGCCAAAAATTGTGTGTGATATACCGTATATACCTGAATATAAGACGAGGTTTTGTTCCAATTTTTATGACCGAAAAATTGCTAGTTGTCTTATAATCGCGTAGTGCATAATAGTTTGACTGACAGATGAACCAAATCTGGAGATGGGAAGAATCGAATAGCTATAATCGAAATATTCGATTCTTAAAATCAATTGAAACAATCGATTATTAAAAGTAGTAGTAGAAAATGAATCGATTCAAATGTATTCAAAGACAAATACTCTTTTGAATTTTATCCTATATATTATGCGCATGGTGAAGCTGCATGCGTCCGTGCGTACGAACCTCACGTAATTATATCGGTGTATTTCTCGAGAACTGTTCATCTTAAAGATGTGGTAAACGGCGTTTTGTTTCTACTGGCTATGAAGTCCCTGGAAAAATATTTTCGTTTGCTAAGGTGTCCGGGTTCGAATCCAGGAGACAATTATATTTTCCCATAAGTTTACACGGGATTTTCGATTTTTTGGAGTGCAAGGTTTTTTTCCTCCATTCATTAAAATACGTAAATATGGACAGATTTTCCTCTTTTTTGCTTTATTCGACGGCTAAAGCTCTATACTCTCTTATTCTTGCGATGTTTACATGTTACACGGTCGAATTTTTCAGAAATACGCATTATTTTTCGAGATTATGCGGATTTTTTGTACTCATTCTGGGCATTGCCTCAGATTCATTAAAGGCCAATTAAACATTCAAATAGACAAAAGAAAAGCGTTATTGTTATCTTCTCTTCATTGATAATCTAAACAAACGCATTGACATCACCTTTATAGTAGGTCCTGTAAGAAGTTAAAAGCAGTCGTTGATAGACACTTGAAGGAAAGCAACTGTATATGCCAACTAACACTACAAAATTGCTTATTTCAATTGGTTCAATGTTTATTAGTCAATGGTATAATAAACCTCTGTCATTGTGTGCATAATAAATTTCTCCCTTTTATTAGGAGTTCAAAATGGGGGGTCGTCTTATATTCGGGTATATACGGTATATAAAACTGCTGAGAAATTCAGCGACGGGAAAAACTCTAGCAAAAGTGAAAGCAGAGACTTTTTCCGCTATTCGGTCAATCTTCATTTTTACGTTTCCACTAAGTTCAGGCATCACCTCATTCTGTGCAATGGGTGTTTAAGTGTCCAGAGACAAATTGCTTTTGACCCATAATGTTTCCGGTCGTCCTCTCAATCAGTGAGGTGGCGAGGTGAGTTACAAAATTAAAGGCGCTTACATACTACTATGTTGCATTAGAGGCGACAGAATGTCTGCAACTCTGGGGCGTCAACGCCGGATGAGCAAAACAATGATTATTGATCTCTATTGTGTCTCTATTTATTTACAGCCCTTCTGGGAGAAGTGTCTCATTTTTACACAAATTCTATTCCACACCAACTGGTAGTATACTGTCGACGCAAAAATGGTAGAACACTGAACTTTGTGCATTCGTAAAGAATGATACAAGAGCCCAAACTAGTCATGCTATATATCATTTTATTCCATGTTTAATTCTCTACAACTTTTGTAGTGGACAAAAATATGAAAAATGAAAATTGTAGTTACCACGAGTGTAAATCTGTTGAAAAACACGTGCAAAACGAGGAATAATGCAAGGCGGTCCTCTCTCTCATCTCGCCACGGCCAAAGTAATAAAGTTTTATCTTTAAACTTATTTTTCCCTGGAAGGGCATGTCTTGCAGATAGTAAATTCGCTTTTAAATAAAAATTAACGATTACGTTGAATTTAAAAATGCCCGGAAGCGAGATTTTAATTTCCGGGTTATAGGTAAAAATGAATTGCTTGAAATAACGATATTGCTGTCATATTAATAATACAAAACTTTTGATGTGAGGGAATTTTGATAATTCTCTCCTAAGCCCTAAAAAACCGAAACAGAAAGAAATTGCCCCCAGGCTACACCCACGGCGTCTCGGAAGGGTTGGTAGTGGTGGCAAAGTGGTGCGCAGTGCAGACCTCAGGAGGTTATGACTCAGGCGCCTTTGCTACGGGGTTTTTCCAGGAATACGGGAAGAATAGTACTGCATACCAGAATGCGCTGAGCACGCCACTTCGACGCTTTGTCTCGTTCAATGAAATTACTTTATATGCTCGTGTAAAACGAGCACCTGCACTTTTCACCATAAAAACGTGACTTTATCGTATACAACGTGTATAACGCACACCCAAGGTTTTTGAGGGTGGTAGATGGTATCACTTGAGGTCGCAGAATCTTTCAGTCCTCGTCACTCGATCCCATGTTCATGATTACTGCATTCATCTAAAACACGATCAAAATAAATAGTTGGAATTTTCTTAGACAAGTTAAATCAATTAGTAATCAAAAATAAATTATCATTCGCATTTGAAAATATCAACATATTTTAAAAATTATACAATAATTACTTACTGGTTCCATTTCAATAACTTGATCTTTTCTGCTGTACTCGTCCTCCTTTCTTGCATTAAGGATTGTTTTCATCCAGTGTCCCTTTGGTACCTCTCTCAGCTTTTGCTTGCATAGCTCCACGACATCTTTTATCTTGAACGTCGCGTTCTGTCTTGCAACTTGTGCTTTCATCCACGCCCAAATCAATTCGATGGCGTTCAGCTCACAGTGTGCCACAGGTAACCAGAGGAGTTTTACATTTTTCCCACATTCCTCAATTATAGTGTCCAAGAGATACTTAAAGGGCTTGAATTTGTGCCTCCTCAGTTCAATTAGCTGCGTTTTCGTTAGCTCTTCGTATAAATCTTGGCGTCCATCACTATCGACAGGCGGCTCAATGTGATTTTCAATGAGCCATTGGATGATATCATCTTTTTTCTAGCTCATCGTCGGATTGCATGTCTGTGGGTCTTGCATAGTGTGACAGGGGGCCTGGTCAATCACAATTACGCTCTTTTCTGGCAAATGATGAAGGACACGCTTGAACCAATCGATGTAGTGCTCCCCATTCATCTCATTATGGTAATCAGATGAATCCTTCTTGCTTTCAAAACAACAAGGCCTCCTTTCCAACCGTTCATCTCTTGAATTTTGCTGCGGTCAAAACTTGGGTTTTCTCTGGCGAACTCTTGCCATCCGAAATTCAGGGAGTGATTTGCACCACACCAAGTTTCGTCTGTGTATCAAATGATGTAACCTATCTCTCTGTACCTTTTTATGACTCGTAAATACTTGGTGCGCTGGTCCACGATACGTTGTGATTCAAACAAACAGCTCGAGAGTTGTATTTCCTGATGTGGAAATTTACTTTATGCAATATTTTAATCTTACTTAACACGTCAGCCACGGTAGGGTACTTTTGTTGCATATAGAAACTGTGAACAGTCTGTCGCACAACCTCCTGAGGTCCACACTGCGCGCCACTCTGCCGCCACTACCAACCCTTCCGAGACGCCGTGGGTGTAGCCTGGGGGCAATTTCTTTCTGTTTCGGTTTTTTAGGGCTTAGGAGAGAATTATCAAAATTCCCTCACATCAAAAGTTTTGTATTATTAATATGACAGCAATATCGTTATTTCAAGCAATTCATTTTTACCTATAATCCGGAAATTAAAATCTCGCTTCCGGGCATTTTTAAATTCAACGTAATCGTTAATTTTTTAATTAAAAGCGAATTTACAATCTGCAAGACATGCCCTTCCAGAGAAAAATAAGTTTAAAGATAAATCTTTATTACTTTGGCCATCGCGAGATTAGAGAGACGACCGCCTTGCATTATTCCTCGTTTTGCACGTGTTTTTCAACAGATTTACACTTGTGGTAACTATAATTTTCATTTTTCATATTTTTCTCCACTACAAAAGTTGTAGAGAATTAAACATGGAATAAAATGATATATAGCATGACTAGTTTGGGCTCTTGTATTATTCTTTACGAACGCAGAAAGTTCAGCGTTCTACCATTTTTGCGTCGACAGTAGTGTCTCACGACTAAATCTTCTTGACCTCTGCTCGCAGTAAGCCTCAAGAACTTGGTTCGAGTGGTTGTGAACTCCATCCTTGTGAATCTTTATCTGATGTGAAGTGTTCTAGGAAATAGTGGAGAGTGATTTAGTTCTTCCGTATATTCGCATAGATTTTTTACGACAGACGCACAATCTGATAAGTGATCTTAATGTTTCTGTTATGCTACTTTCTCCGTAATCATAAATTTTCAACAAATCAGCAGAAGAGACATCGGTTCCTCCAGAAAAAACTCATTGGGCGGTCGTGTATAGTTGAGTGTTTTAACCGCAATATAAATACTAAAAGTCCAACCAGGAGACTTTGGTGTAGCAATTATTACAGTTGAGATGATTGTTTTCTTATCGCCAAAATACGAGTAGCATATAATGAAAATTGTAAAAACGTAAATACGGTTAAAATCTCAAAATTAATAATTTAAAATCATAGAAAGGAAAATCTAAATTTTTATTCAAGGGTATCAATCTTTAAAATAAAATAACATAAACTAAGAAATTAATTGTAAGACTGATTTGTGGCCACTGGAAGCTAATGCAAGTTGTACTTTTTTATGTGGACTTAAGCATCTTGAGTCTCCAGAGCCTATTTTCAGTATTCCAATTATCTTAAAAATTTACTTCATTAACTAAAGGAAAAATTATTCAAAATACACATCCCTTATTTTTACTTTCTCCATACGTAGTAATGCGAAAGTATTGTGTTCATGAAAAAAATCGACTTCAAGATTTCAACGGAAATACATGTTTTTAGAACCCTAGAACACGTTTAGACTTTTTGGAATGATGTCTGTGTGTGTGCGTATGTGTGTATGTGATTGTGGGAGCTCTAGCTCAAAAAGTACTTGACATATCATTTTCCGAAACAATCACTTTCACCAATTTTATATGGATTTCAAACTTAGAAGAGGACTTGATTCAATTCAGTTAAAATAACCACATAACAAACTTCTTATTCCAAAGAAAATCCTTTTATAATATGCAATGTTAACCTAGAATTCATTCATTCTGAAAAGTGAATAGAAGTGCCATGTAGGTACATATATTTCTTTCAACTAAAATAGCCACTCTTAACAGATTTTAATGGATTAATGCATTAGCATTTCAATTTCATGAAATAAGCAGAATTCCGGTAACAAAAAAATGTGTTCAATCTTCAATTGCCTCTGATAATACTTTATATAGATTTTGGAATAAAATGTACCTTAATATCGTTTAGCGTCCGCTCACCACTCTGGACTTCTCAGTTTCCGAAACAACTTTCAATAGTTTTAAATTGATTTTCTTTGAAATGGTACTTTCCTGTTAACGGGAATACTTCAAAAAATAAACACATATTGTTGTGATATGTTGTGATATTTTGTTTGTTAACAATGCGTAACAAATCTCATTAAGATATTTACGTTGATCCCTTAATGATGAATTTGTGGAGCTTGCCGAGGAGTGAAGAAGAAGCTGTATCTTTGCTTCAAGACCATGATATTTTATCTAAAGGGCGAATGTGCAAGAAGGGCCATGTTATGAAACTTTACTTCTGAGACAGAATATTTTTGAAATGCAAAGCGAAAGCCTGTCAGCAGAAGAATTCATGTGGCGACAACATAACAAAGAAATCGACATATTTCCAGCTATTTTAAATGCCATAATGACATATTGGCCCCCTAGTAACATAAATTTAGATTGTATTAGTAATTATGTTGTTTTTATTAATAATTAAGTTTCAAAAAAGTGATTTTTAAGTAATTCCCCCGTTGTTACGCATTGTTAACAAACAAATACGTCGTAACATATCCCAACAAGTCGTGTTTATTTTTTGAGGTATTCCCGTTAACAGGAAAGTACCCAAAATACTTAAGTCAATTCAGTACAACTTCCACTTTACATACTGTAAATTCCAAAGTAACTACTTTTATAATAGACAATGCTAGCCTAAAATTAATTCATTCTGTAAAGTGAATAAATAAAGTTTTCTTTAAAATATAAAAGCCACTGTTATTAGATTTAAATGGATTATAAGCCTTAGAACTTACTCTGTATTAAATAAGCACCAAAATTCCTTTTATAAAAAAAATTCAATTCATTAAAAGATCCACTGTTGTTTCTTCGAAAATTGTCTGTTAACAGTTTTAAATGTCCTTTTAATTTTAATTTATATTTGTTTCCAAACTTCGGCCATTGTTACTAAATTAATTCGAGGAATAACAATATAAATTCGTGAGCACGTAGGTATGGTTTACAAAGAATTTAATTTAAGAGTGCTTTTTATTTCCAATTTTTATAAAATGACACTGTTGATACTTAAAATTTTTTATATTTACGTTAATATACTTATTTTCCACAAAACATGCCAATCTCTCTCCTTCCTTCCTCTCTCTCTCTCTCTCTCTCTCGTTTTGAAGCTAAAAATGATAATGGTCGACATAGCAACATCAGGTTAAAATGGCGAGATTTCCACAAAATATGCAAATTAAACGTTTAACATGGAATATTTCTAACTGTAGGCGAAAAAAGACGAATGCCATGAGAAACTTTATAACTTTTTCTTCATAATGGTTCAAATCCGAAGGTCGTGTGTTAATTTCTTCTAATTTTAATTTCCAAATGAATAAAAGCCTGCACGTCGAAAAATCGTGTTTTGCATGTTAAGTAATGGGAAATGGAAATGTCTCTCTTGGAGACGAACCAAGGAATTTTTTCGCGATTTAAATTCGTCATCACCTGAAAAAGTGTTAATCAAGCATCTCTGCCAAATTTCGAGTTTCTATCATTATTATTTCTTGAGTTATTAGCGTTTGCATAGCGTGATCAACCAACCAACGGATGACTGCTATTATTATATAAAATAATTGGTTTTTTCTGTTTCCGTCAAATCTCTCCTTAAAAATGTTGTTATTGGTAATCTTTGTGAGGACCAAAGTTGTAGAGGATGATATTTCTTCCTGGTTTTGTTTGAAACAAATTTTCGTAGAACCATCCATTTTGGAGATATTCAACTTTTTTCGTAATTTCCAGTATACAGCGCCACAATCATGTAGCAGTGAATTCTGTAAACATATTCAAAATATACCTAATTTACGGCAATAAGGATGGCTGTATTTTTTTACGATATGAAATAATAATTTTGCCTCAGAATGCTATTCATAAAAATCTGATGTGGCCAACACATGACTACCATCCATTTAGTAGATATTTTGCTTATTCATAAATTTTAAGTGTACAGTGCCAGCACCCAGAGAGGGTGTGTGTGTGTGTGCGATGGAGAGGGGATGTGTGCGTGAGAGAGGGTCTCTGTGTGTGAGAGAGGGGATGTGTGTGTGCCACCAAAAACTCGTCAAAAATCAGCTGGAATATATGCCACGCAACTGGCACAACAAACCCCTAATTACTAGAGCCTAATATATATACGACCATCAAACACTTGATTGCCACTTCAATTACCCCCTGATTTATGCCACCCAATTTGCACTTGACTGCCGCTATAACATATTCCTCCCTAGATGCATCAAACTCCCCACGCACTTCTGCCAAGCGATATATACTCTACTGCACCAAACACACCAAATGCCCCTATGCTTATATAGCTCAGAAATTCTATAGATATTTTCCGCGATCTGTTGGTTGGTTTGTTTGTCAGATGTAACGCTAAACCCGCTCTCTAGAATAAATGCGAATAATGATATTTTTATTTTGACATGCCCTCGGCAGGATTCAAACCTGCGACCATAACATTGGGAGATAGGCACGCTAACCGCCCCCTCTATTGATAACGTGAGAGAAAATAGAGATAGAAACTCTAAATTTGGCAAGAATGCTCGATTCACATATGATTAAGTGGTGACGAAAATAATCTCGAAAAAAATACTGGGTTCGATTTCAACGGAAGACATTTACATCTCACATTAAAATAACACAATAAAATCGACTGTAGGCTTTCATTATTTTTACTTTCTCCATATATGTAGTATAGAGAAAGTATTATTGTCATGAAAAAAATCGACTACGAGATTTCAATGGAAATACACATTTTGAGGTCTTTTGTTTGACACAATGTTTCGTAGGACCATCCATTTCGGAGATATTTCGCTTTTTGTTAATACCAAGGCCATGTATTAATAAGGTTATGGCAACTATGCCTGGCGGCCATATTATGGCCTTGAGCAGACGATGTCTACGTATAACTATACGATGTATTTTTACGGGGCGTACCTTTTTATTCAAATAGAAGGTTTAAAAATTCCTAATTACTGAGGTGTGCCCATTATTTTCATGAAGTAATTGATGTGAAGCCAGGAACATTAAATTTTCCGTAAGAAATTCATTAAAATAAGCGTATAATGTATTCACTGTAATGGGAAGGAATCGGGATAGTAACTGAGCGGTTGGATGGCTATAATTAGGAAAAAGTAATTTAATTATTAACAAATATATCTCCAAAAACATTATTCATACTAAGATTATATTTATTTCAGTATGACTACTGCATTGGACATACCGTATTCACCCGAATCCAAGACGACCCTGAATCTAAGACGACCCCCTATTTTGATGATTCCAAAAGAGAAAAAAGCTCAAATTGACCTTCATTACTACAAAAATTATAAATCTTGTGAAATATTTATTTTCTCTTATACTTTTCTTGAATGTCATTGTCTTTTAACAATTTAAAATCATAAGATCACATCACAAATAGAACCATTCAGGTTTTCAAACAAATTAAATGGTAGCATTCATTTTAAGATAACATTAAAAATAAAGTAAATACATTGAAAGAATATACTCATTTCAGGACAACAAAAAAACATTTCAATCCAAGTGCTGCATAAAATCATTTTATTGTGTTAGTCATCATCACTGTCTATGCAACCTTCACTATTTTCTCATGCTCACTATCTTTATCACTCTCAACTTCATCATCAGTCTCCCACAAAACATCATCCTCACTCCCATCCATGGCATTAGATAAGCAGCATTTCTAAAATCCTTTCACTATTACCTTTGCATTTATTTGTTGCCACGATGCCTTGATCCATTGGCAGAGCATTGCAACTTCAGGTTTCTTAAGATTTCCTTTTGGTGTTAAAGTGTGAGTTCCACTCTGTAACCACTCAGAATACAAAACCTTTAAATTATTTTTAAAACACTTATTGACAGCAACATCTAAAACTTGAAGTTGCGATGTCATTCCTCCAGGTATTACAATAAGATCAATATTCATTGCACTCATTATGTTTTTAATTTCAGGAGATAAGTGTCCTTGAATGCATCCAGTGAAAGCATTGCTCTTTGTTTCAGTAAAGCTCCTGGCCGTCTATTCCACACCACATGTAACCAATCTCTCATTAGTTCTTTAGTCATCCACCCCTTTTCTTGACACCTATTATTCCACTTGGCAAATGTTTCTTAGGCATTGTTTTCCGCTTTAGAATCACATATGGTGGTAATTTAGTCCCATCTGCTAAAACCGCCAACATTACCGTGACTCGCATTTTTCGTTGCCTGTAGTTTTAATTAGGACGGACTTTGCACCTTTTTCGTTCACAGTATAATTAGATGGCATGTAGAAGAAAACCGGAGTTTCATCGGCATTTCCTATTTGGCTCAAAAGGTAATTATTGGTTTTTCTAAGTCCAATTACGTATTTCTGGTAAGGGAGAAGTTTTTCAACATAGTCTTCTGACAATTTCTGACACAGCGAAGTTCGCCGCCGTAAAGAAAAATTATTTCGTCGCATCATTCTCACGCACCAACTTCTGCTGGCCTTGAATTCTTGCAATGATATATTAAGTCCTCTAGTAATTTCATTAGCTTTAAGTATAATACTTTCAGTCAAAACAGGCATACCGTTCTTCCTCATGGTGCGCACAAACTTGACTACTTCTTCTTCAATGCCATGAAATCGGCCTAATTTTGGACCACTGAGCGACTTCCTTGTGGCTCTGGCTTTTTCTAGTTCCTGTTTTGAGAGTTTCCATCGACGCACATTTGCCTCAGATACACCGAACTTTCTACTCGCATCACAGTTATTAGTTTTTTCGGCGTAATTTATCACGATCAGCTTAAAATTTGTATCTTAGCTCCGTCTAATTCCTTTGTTAACTTTCCCTTTGCACTCGTGCCACGTACTTCAACATGATCTGTCATTTTAACTTAAGGGTTGTGCATTTAAATCAAGAATGCACAACTCAAAATTACTGCCACAATTAGTGAATCGCGGTGCGTCGTTTGAAAGGGGAATCCCAATGATTTCCACACTCATTTGTTTTGACATTGCCATTACGTGCAAGATGGAAGTACGTCGTCTGTGTTATGATCGTCGACGATGATTATTAGTCTAAATAATTATTATTCCCGTCGTTTTTTTCTTATTGTTATTACTATTTGTTTATTTCACTTCTTTATGTACGTACTTGAATTTGCTGTTGTGAATTGTTTACTCTAATATACCATTTGTTGTAAAAACCATTGATTAAAACCTTAAATATACTTCGTATTCGAATGTAAGACGACTCTTGATATTTACAGCTGAAAAATTGGAAAAAAAGGTCGTCTTAGATTCAGGTGAATACGGTATGTATAAGTTATGCAGTAATTCCCACAATCTTAAGTTGGTCATCTCACAAACAGGCAATCTCTGCTGTCCATTTCTACTGGACAAAAATTACTTTTATTTACAAACATTTTCAGTTATGTTTAAAAATAAAAACTTTTTATTATATTGCATGTTTATTAATGGAAGACAAGCCAAAAATTAAGAAACAATGTTGCATTATTTTACATTAATTTACAATACTTAAATAGTGTTATTATTAAATTTGAAAGTATTGAGCAAATTCACATCACATGGAAAGTCACATTCATAGACATTAATGCTTTTGACAGGTCATATAAGAATTCACAAGTGTCCCATCAGGCCAGATGAGTTAACATAAGAACTCACTGAAGAGATTGTGTAATTTCTAAAATGAAAAGCATTCTTAGCATTAAAAATTCAACATGTAAGGTGTTATGATTTTAATTAAAATACACAAATTAAAAGCAAATAGGAAAGTATCATTCTAATTGCCATTGGAATAGAACATTGAATGAAGTCATCAGTGTAAATAATGAGATCTAGTGCCTGATCTTAACATTATTAACAGCAATTTAGCAATCTAGATAATAAAGCACATGAATTCTAGATATAAATAATCAAGGCATATACAGGGCATACACAAAAATTATTAATTTAAATATAGAATATACGGATATGAATAACACAAGAAAGTCTGATCAAATTTCAATATAAAAAGTGACAATTTAAATTTAAAGCAGCTACATTTCCATGCCGACTGCATATTTCAAACACATTAATTCAAATACAGATTAATAATCAGACCTCTGAGATCAGTCAGTCAGCTAATGCTAAAGCACATTTTTATAATTTCTAAAATGATATTTTTTACCTCAATGCTAGGAAATGATTTTCCAGTAAATTATATGCCACTGTTTGCTTCCAACAAGTAGAAACACCAGCCAACATAAAAACTAATGCATGAGAAGCAATGGAGGTAAAGTATTATAGCCAAATATTTTTCCTGTGCTCCTATCTAACTCAACCTTCTCTTCTATCACCCTTTCATCCAACAGCAAAACACAGTACCTTTCGTTGTCTTGTAGTTGCTTCACCTTCAGTTCCGAAAATTTGAACACTTCCATTTGAATTCCTGGAGAAAAAGTCAATTTTCCAGCCTTCTGCTAAGGGTTCTGTCATTTGGAAGTGGATAGCCCAAGTTTAACATGGAATTGTAACCTTTGATGCCACAAGAAAAACGAATTTGCATAGCCTTTTTTACAGTTAAGTTTGACCATTTGTGTCCTCTAGTTGATCTTTTACCTAATGACTCCAATTGGTCAGCATTTAAAAACCTTTTCAGTGCCCTGGTAGTTTCCTCCAGATTTGTCTTTAACTTCTTCACTTGTTTTTGCAAAGAAGAAACTTGTGCTGTAAGCCTTCGTATAATTTCATCTTCTGCATTCCGATTAGTTACCTCGTCCTCGGAAGCTGTAGTTGCATTATTTACATGCCTTTCTGTTTCAACTCCCTTGTTTTCAGGCTCTTGATTGGATCCATCTCTCACAACTACAATTAAACGAATATTTACATGAGTGAAACTGTTATAATATTAAATGATGTTTTAAACTTACATGCGATAGTTAAAATTTTAATCTAAAATATCTAGTTTCATTTAATACTCAACATATTCAAACAGCTCAGCTTAAACATTAATAATGAAAACCATCTTCAAAGTGGTAATATCATATTAAATGAAAATAAACATTCTTAATACAATCTAACATACTGCATGTTGGCATGTACCGTATTTGACCGAATGTAGCCCCCCTGTTTTTGACCAAAAGTGAAGCGCAAAAGTTGAGGGGGGGCTATTTTCGGGCACTAAAAATTAGGTGGGTACAAACAAGTGTGCAAAGCTTCAATAATGATGAATTTCATTCGAGTCAGTAAGTGTTTCTATCCATTGTAAGACTAAACTACTCGGGTTGCATTTATTTGCAAGGCTGATTGACGTCACCATATAGGAAGGATTTTTCAATTACCTGATCGCTCTGATTATCGTCAAATTGCAAGTTTTACCGTATTTGCTCGTGAAGCTGCGCCCTCGTGTATTCCGCACACCCCGGTTTTTGGGCCAGCTCTAGGGAAAAAAATTTATTTGAGCCGAAAAAGGGTTTTCTAAATCACCAATTCCTATTTCTCAAAAATGCTACGCTCAAGTTAAGCATCTTCACACTCCTACGTGACGAATTTATTGGGTGATCTCTTTATATCGGTACTAGCAGAAATCTCCTCGGTATTCCTCTTTTGTTAAACACTTAACTGTTTTTGTCGTCATATTGGTCATGTTCGGCAGAAATCGCTCAGGTAGCGATCATTCTGCTGTACGTAATTTTCCAGCCATATGGTCACTGATCCCTACCGTAGCGGTCGTCATTTTTTTGGCGAACTAAAATTATGATCAGTGATCATTGAATGATCACCACGGCATGGTGGGCGTCGTCTGCCGTGAGAACAAAACCCCCACCAACCCAAACTGGTCGCACATGTGCCATGGCCTCCGTGACGATTGTAGCAGAAAGCCGTCGAGTTTGGGGAGCACCCGTTAATAAACTTAAAACTCATTTAAAATTTTTATACAATGAATGAAAATGACTAAATACACCGAAATTTAGAAATAGAGTAATAGATGCGGCATGGGTGCTAGCTTAACGTATATTTGTTTACCGAAACGAGTTTGGGAAAAAAGGTGAGCGGCAAATAAAAGAATTCGTGTAAGACACGCACCCCCTTTTTTCCACCGGCGTTTTGGGAAAAAAGGTGCGCAGCTTACACGAGCAAACACGGTAATACCAATAAAATTAACCTTACCCGAGAATGGACTAATTGCCTGGCTAAGCTCGAATTGTTAATTACACAAACGAAAGATAGATTAGCATTGCGCATCGAAATATGAGCAAAGGGCGAATTTATATTGCTGCATAAATTGGTATGTTATTTCGACTTGCTAATATTGCTGTATTAATTAGTATGTTATTTCGACTTTTTAAAGTTTATTTTTACTCCCTAAAAATGTATTTTTTTTCATTTCCTTGTCAAATATCTCTTTCGTTAGTATACCCTCTGAATTCTGAGGTACAAATCTGAAAACCTTAAAATTCCAATTAGCATGGCGTTTTATCACTCGCTAATTGGTACTTTTTTATTAAATGAGTGCAAGTTTGATATTTCTTCAAATTATACAGCATGTTTCATGTCATTAAAGTCCGAAAAATGATCATGTCCTTTCAGGGTATTAAAATATTTTCTAGATTTGTGCGAGAAAAATGGGTAGGGGGGCTATATTCGGAGGGGGGTTATATTCGGTCAAATACGGTAATCATAAACCTTTCATTCATTAACACATTATTTATATTTTATTCATTATTTCTAATAACCTACCGTGCACATTTACAGAAAATTGTCTTTTTGCTGGAGCTTTACGTAATGATTTTTTTGGTAGGTGAGGAAATATTTCTGGAACTGCAAAAGGTCTCAATAATTTGCGACCATCAAGCCTATTTGCTTCGAACTGAGTCGCGTCGAAATGAGCCTGGAATAGATCAAATTTTTTAACGAAATAGAAAATTTATCGAAGAAATATAATAGGTAATCTCATTGAGATTTCTGAGTTACAAGAATGAAAACCGAGAAAAATTTGGCATTAGCTTACTTACCTCGCACAACCTGCTTGCCGATGTCGGCATCCAGAAATCATGCTTCACTTTTGCTATCCAAATTTTCATCTATTTGCATCTGAGGGAAAACGAAAAAGCCTATACCTGCCTTCGCCACGGTTTTTGCAACGATCTGCACTACAGCAAGGCATGGCTAACGTTTTATAAACCTTAAATTTTCAAAATAAGCGACAGAAATCACACGACTTGCCGTAAAAAGTAAATGTAACCATTAGCAGACTGAGGCCACAATATGGTGGACGCGTACCACGTGACCCCCTCTAATCCAATGAGATGCTGCGCTTGTCGGCATTCTCAACATCAAAGAATGTGATAACCTTCCTAATACATAACCTTGCGTAATACCAGTATACAGCGCCAGCACCATGTAGTGGTGAATTCTGTAAACATATTCAAAATATACGTAATTTATGGCAATAAGGATGACTGTATACTTTTACGATACGAAATAATAATTTTGCCTTATAATGCTATTTGTAATATCTGGAGAACTCAATAACATTAAGCAATTTAATAACTGTTTAATAAAACTTTTATTCACACCTTTTGCATTTAATAATGTTTTCCCTCAACAATCCCAATAATGTCAACAAACAATAATGTTACATAAACTGTTGACTGAGTCTGCTACCAGTGTTACCAACATTACATTATCCTCCCCTATTTTTTATTTGAATGGAGAATATGTGAGACGCCTTGGTGGTTGAGTCAGTCTCCTTGACCTCGGTGGTTCCTCTGTTGCCTGTTCTTGTGCTCCTGGTGAGCCATCAGCTTCTTCTGCATCAGTCGAATCAGCAGTCTGCGGGGAATCCGGAAAGCCCCTGAAGTCACTTGCATTTCGAACTGGAGAATGATTTGGCAACCAATCTTGCTCTAACTTGGAATCCGAAGGGTATACTTCCGGTATGCTGCCACTGTTTCTGAGGCTTAGCTGATCTAAATGCTTCTTTACAACTTGTTAAGTATCTTCCATTTGAACTAGATAGCTGCGTGACCCCAGTATGGTGACTTGACTAGTAATAGTGCTCATAGGAAGTACTTCAAGCCACTTACTATGAGCATCCACAACAATTAAAAAAAACTTTGGTAACTCTACTCTGATCAAATCGTAGCCCTTGCGCCCCAATGATGTAACCCAGATAGCTAACTGAGCTTCGTAAAAACTCACACTTAGATAAATTTATAGTTAAACCACTATCTTCAAGGCGTTTCAATACAGCAAATAACCTTTCATCATGAATCGATCGTGTCTGTCCACTGACAACTATGTCATCTTGCCACACGACACAACCTTCCAGTCCACTCATTATTGTGTCTAAAATCGTCTGGAAAGCTTGTGGAGCTGGAGCTACCCCAAAAGGAATGCGATTATAACAGAATAACCCTTTGTGTGTACTAATTGGTGTAAGTTCTCTTGACTTTTCATCTAACTTAACTTGTTGATAAGCATTTTGTAGATCTAATTTTGTAAAAAAAACTCCTCCATGTAATTGATTCAGTAAATCATCTAACCTAGGCAAAGGATGACGGTCGACTTGAAGATTCCTGTTGATAGTGACGCTATAATCACCGCAGATCCTTACAGTGCCATTTGGTTTTAAAACTGGCACTATAGGGGTTCCCCAAGTGGAGTATTTCATGGGTGAAATAACTCCTATTTCTTGCAGTCTTTTCAGCTCATTTTCCACCAATGGCCTTAACGCATGTGGTACTGGCCTGCGATTACAAAATCTGGGAACTGCTCCTTCTTGTAACTTGAGAGTTACCGTACCTTTATTAAATAATCTTAATTTTTGGTTGCATACTTTTGGAAACCTTTTTAGCACTTGAGATCGAATATCACTGCTCTGTAATGCTACGTCCCGTCTATATCTAATATCTTCACTGTTCATACATGTTATTTGGCTTAGCTTGAAATTAAAAGCATACAAAAAGTCTCTTCCTAAGAGAATAGGACCCCCAGCAATTATTACACGAAAAGGTAAGAAAGTGCTCTCACCATTATATTCAACTTTTAAACTGCAGCTTCCAAGAGGTTTATCCAAGTATTTATATAGTTTTATTACATCTTGGCATTCATCTAATTGTACTGATTGGAAATATTTATAATAATCTTTATCTGAAATGGCGCTATATGTAGCACCATTGTCCAAATGTGCTTCAACAACAACTCCATACTTTAAGTATGATTAGTGGGTATAAATTTGGATTAGAACACCTGATATTAAAAAGGCCAATTATATCTTCTAATTCCATGCAGTAATTATTCAATTGCTGGTCACTAACCTTGTTCCGATTGGATTTATCGGATGACTGAGGACAAACTCTCTTTAAATGTCCTTTTGTCCTGCAAATCGTACAGACATAATCTTTAAATCTACATTGATGCGTTACATGGTTGTTATAACCACAAACCAAACAATCCTTCTGAGCATGACGAAAATATCTTTGAGTAGCGCTAGTATTGGTTCTAAGTTGATAAATCTCAGGCTCAACTTTAATTTCCGAAGACTCAAATATATGTTGGGCTACTCGAGTAGTTTGTGCTAAATTGACTGCTTCATTGAATGTTAGTTTAATTACATGTTCTGCACATAATTTTTCTTTGATTTTTCCTTTAGGTAGACCCATAATAAATCTGTCTCTGGAGGTTTTCCTCAATGTTATCAGTTTTATATCGCTGAAATGTGCACTAGTGAATCAATAGCTGCCTGGGCAGCCAGAGTAAAACATTTAGCTTCAGATTGCCAATTTGGCGAACATCTTGAAATAGCTATAAGAGACAGATTTATTATGGGTCTACCTAAAGGAAAAATCAAAGAAAAATTATGTGCAGAACATGTAATTAAACTAACATTCAATGAAGCAGTCAATTTAGCACAAACTACTCGAGTAGCCCAACATATGTTTGAGTCTTCGGAAATTAAAGTTGATCCTGAGATTTATCAACTTAGAACCAATACTAGCGCTACTCAAAGATATTACATAAGGCGAAGAGAAGACCTACCTAAAAGTATTGAGGTTAAATCAGAATTCCCGGAAGTAAATTAACCCATTCCATGCGGCATGACTGGAATTCCAGTCATAGCGCTACATCTGGTTCTAGCGGTCTGGGTAAGGGACCGCCGGCGGAATGAGTTTCCTATGCGTCTCCAGCCATCAGTTTGACCCTAACCAGCGCTTGAGAAAAGTCCGTTTTGCAATTGGTAGATTTTCTTCGGATTTTCGACTTTTTCTTTTTTTGGGTACGTACTCTATCTGATTTTCCTATAGTGATTGAGAATTAGTTTTATTATGAATTAAAGGTTATTTTATTTTCTTTCCAAGTCCTTTTTATATTATAAGAAAAACATTTGTACATCGTTAATTTTTTCGAAGATTTGCGTGTTTTTCCTCTAATAATTTTTCGGTAAGTACTCGATTCAAATTACCGTCAGTAAATGAAAATTAGTCGTTTTATTATCGATTAAAGGTTGTTTTCTTTTCTTTCCAGGTCCTTTTTATATTTTAGGAAAATTCATTTTTATATTATTACTTTTTTTCGACGATTTGCGTATTTTTTCTGTAATAATCGTTGTATCGGTAAGTATTAAAAAAAATCGCTAAAAATCTATTTTTGCGTTTCTTCGTTAAATTTTTTCATATCTGCATTTCTTGCACTAAATTCTACTGGAAATGTAAGGAAACTGGATTCAGTCACCGGCAAAGAACTCGGATTTTCGGTGCTGCGTTGAATGGGTTAAGTAAATTTCAGGAAAAAGGGTAGACAGTTTACTTATGAGAATTCTGATGAACCTATTAGAGATCCAGAAAGAAATTTCAAAGTTAATTTTTATTCTTCAATCTTGGACACAACTCTTACATCTCTAAATGAAAGAGTTGACGTACTTAAAGAGCATAAGGAAGGGTTTGAGTTTTTGTACAATATTTCCTAACTGAGAAACGTCAGCATAGATGAAAAAAGAATAAAATGTGAAAATTTACAAAAAAGGCTTTCTAATTATGAAAAAACTGAGAGTGACGTTGATGCAGATGATTTGATGAATGAAATTGATATTTTGCAAGATATGGTGCGGCCTGATATAACTCCTTTGGAATTTTTACGCTATTTGATGGAAAATGATTTGCATGTAGTGTTCCTATATATATTTGTAGCTTTGAGAATTTTGTTAACATTACCAGTACAGTAAAACCTCTTTATAACGAAATTGAAGGGACCCAATTCTTGGCACTTTGTTGTAAGGAGGTTCTTTGTATGGAGGTTTTTTCAGATTCATTGTATATACATATTAGCATATTATTGTTGGTTATGTGGCAATTTCTGATGTAGAGCTACTGAGCTTTATCATTATTATTTATCAAGACTTGGATTACTTTATACTAAATTTACTTTTTCAGTATTCAGAATATTTAAATGGCCAATTTTGCTATTTTTAACACTGTGTACATTAGAGACGATAGTATATCAACAAACAGAAAAATAAAAGTAAATGAAAATGTAGCACAAAAAATATTAATGAAAAAATATTTTTAAGTCCTTTATTTAATTAAAAGTTACGTATTAAGTTGGTTTTCAACGTTTACCACAAAGAGCTACTAACGAGAACCTATCTAGAGAAAAATTTATTCATGAGAAAGAATTCATATTTTATTACGTGTTTATAATAAATTTTCATACTTATAGTTACCGGCCGACCTCGTCTTTCGCAGGGGTTACGTTCCTGAAAGTACCACGAAAGACAAAATGGCGAAAGAGAAGTAATTAAGGCAATGGGAAATACAGGATTTAGTTCCTATCCCAGCAAGAACGGATCATTTGTCCTCTATATCGGTGACCGCAAAGAAATACAGAAAGAGGCGGAAAAATGAACTTCAATGAAAGAGACTTGAACAATATAAAAGAAGATGAAAAAGTATAAGAAAATAAAATCTTATTTAAGTTCCGTAGTAGAATCGACAAAAATGAACGGAGGTTGCCTAACTTGAAGAAACTAATTTCCAAATACGGCAGAACTCTTGTTTTTCAGGGTGTTACGTTCCTGAAAAACTCCGCGAAACTCCACCAATAATAAATGATGCGTAAAACGCAAAGCTTAAGCGTTTGAACTATGCCAAACCTGAGCAAATACCTCAATGATCCTGAATAGGAAGGGTCAAGAGTTGAGGGTTGAGTTTTTCCCCTCGAGACTTCCCTGCCGTCAAAAACATAAGAATAAGATAGTATAGAGCTTTAGCCATCGAATAAAGCAAAAAAGAAGAAAATCGGTCCATATTTACGTATTTTAATTAAAGAAGGAAAAAACCTTGCACTCTGAAAAATCGAAAATCCCGTGTAAACTTATGGGAAAATATAATTGTCTCCTGGATTCGAACCCGGGACACTTTAGCAAACGAAAATATTTTTCCTGGGACCTAATAGCAGGTAGAAACAAAACGCCGTTTACCGCGTATCTTTTACAACGAACGGTCTCGAGAAATACACCGATATAATTATGTGAGGCTTCATACGCACGGACGGATGCACGCACGCAGCTTCACTATGTGCATAATGCACTTACGTAAATATTTTTACAAATTAGAATAACGCAACAATATTGTTTCAGGCCTGACTATGAGAGAAAACGTGAGGAAATGCGATTCATTCCACGTATAAAAATTTCGCGTAGCCTTTTCCATGATTTTTCTCCGCGAAAGAGCGAAACGTAAGATCTCGAAAGACAAAAATGGTCGCAAATGCAGAACCGCAAAAGATTGAAATACGCAATAGATAAAGTCGTGAAAGACGACGTCTACCTGTCCACCTTATCACTCGAAATGCTTGAAATTAAAACAAATACCTACTACGTTTCGAGTCATTCAGGCGTGGTCGTAATAACAGCGTTAACACCCCCATAGTTACATTGATTTCTGCTTTACAACAGCGCGTACAATATTCTTTTTTTTAATTTTGCTATATGGAGGTTTGTTCTTAGTGGAACGGTTACGATTATTATTTCGTAATTGGGAGGTTTCGTAATTATCGGAGGTTCGTAATATAGAGGTTTTCTATATAGTTTTATTAGTGAATTTTTCGGGACCGGCGATAATTTTCGTTATACGGAGTTTTTCGTTCTAAGGGAGTTCGTAAGGTAGAGGTTTTACTGTATCTGTTGCTGGAGGTGAAAGGTCCTTCTCTAAATTAAAAATTATAAAAAATTACTTAAGATCAACAATGAATCAAGAAAGATTAAGTAATTTGGTGATCATTTCAATTGAATATGCGATTGCAGATGAGTTAGACACTCATCAACTCATTAGAAATTTTTCTGAAATGAGAGCCGGATGAGTTGAATTTATGGAAGGATGATAGAATGCTTATCACGTTTTAAACTTTTTCTATGGTATACGCTAGGTACAGTAGACTCTTGATTATCTGGGATCGGCTTAACCGGGATGTATAAAAACGTATTATGAAAATAATTTAGAATATATGGTACGAGAAATTGGCCGCTGAAAAACGATGTGGCAGTGTAACTGAAATCACGGGCAACGTGCAGAGTGAACGAATGAAGAGGGGAGGAGGGGGAAAGGCAAGTAACGAAATACCTACATAGTTCCCGCTACTCTGTGTGAGCTAGAGATACATACATATTATCACATTGTAATCACTTATAAAAACATTGCGTAGACGGCGCGTGAGCGCCGTGAAGTAGATCCTGATCGCTCGTGCAGAATTGGATCAGAATCTTTCGAGTGTTCACTTTATTTTCGTGTCATAACGGGTGCATATCATTTTGTTCTTATTAATTTGAAATTCGAATAGCCCTTACGTGATCATGTCAAAACGTAAAATAGTTGTTCTTACTATAGAACAAATACTGGACATAATTAAAAAATCTGAAAAAGGCATGACAGTGAAGTCGTTAATCAACCATTACAGTGTGAGTGACCAAACAGTGGGTGAAGTTGTGAAAAACAAACATAAGCTGATTGAGTTTGCTGGAATTTCTGATAGTGCAAGTGGCATGTCTGGGCGGAAAACCATTAAGACGTCAACCTACGATGATTTGGACAAAGCAATGGTTTTGCATTTTAACCAACAGAGAGCTGAGGGAATCCCGGTTTCAGGAGCTGTTTGTGCAGTGAAAGCGAAGTATTTTTTCGATGAATTGAAATCGAAAGGGGAGTTTAACGCATCATGTGGGTGGTTGTCAAGATTTAAGCAAAGGCACGGGATTCATCAGATTGCTATTGAAGGAGAAAATCTTAGCTGTGACGAGCCGGCAGCTGAGGAATTTAAGTCTCAGTTTCAACATTTCATTGATAATGAAGGATTCACTTCAGAACAAATTTATGACGCTGATGAAACTGATTTATACTGGAAGTGCTTATAGAATTATAGGATATATATAGGATATAGGAGTATACTAATGTCTGGCCTAAACTACTATAGTTGGAGAGCTAAAATTTACTACACATGTGTAACAAAAAATATTATAGGAGGAATAAATGCTAAATTGCAACAATGTTTATTTTCTTGGCCGTAAAAAATTATAAACAATTTTACTAACATTTCATGGTTTAGGTACTTTTAATGGCCTATGAAGCTGAATTTTTCCAAAATGTAGAATTTGCCAAATAATGAAAATGGGAACATAGAAATTTGAAAATTTTTATTCGTTCGGCCGTAATAAATTCTCAAATGTTTAACAAATTGACTAATATTTATGTATTTTCTTAAGATCCAGGATGCTGAAAACTTTAAGAGTTAGGAAATAATGTCCCGGTGATAAATAACATTGAAAATTTTAGAAATATTTATTGCCTGGCTGTTAAAAATTAAAAAAGTTTAAACAATGAAATTCATATAAATGCACTTCTAGAGTTGCTACATTGATGAAACTTCGCATTAATGTGAGGTATTTGTAACAAATGATAAAAACCTATAAATGTTTCATAATTATAAATTTTAGGGGTTGTTTTTACCCCATATTTTCAAAACATAAAAAGACGTAATTCGGAACCAAGATGCAACCTTAAGGGTTGAAATTATTTTTCAGCTTTTATTTTTACTTTAAGGTGAGAGAAAATGCTTGCAGAATGCAAGCACAATTAACAAGTCATTCTGTAAGCTCTCTTCTTACAGAGGAGGATATAGGATACTAGTGAAGGTGTGCTTGCATTCTGCAAGCATTTTCTCTCACCCTAAAGTAAAGAGTATGCGGCGACAAATAATTTTTAAATGCAACAGTTTGCATCTTCTTCCGGTTTACGTGTTTTTCCTTATTGTCAATATTAGGGTATAAACATACCCAAAAATTTATAATTATAAAACTTTTATAGGTCTTCAGCATTTGTTACGAATACCTCAGATTTATGCTAGATTTCATCAATGTAGCACCTCTAGAAGTGCATTTATATAAATTTCATTTTTTAAATTTTAATAATTTTTAACATCCACAACAATAAATATTTCAAAAATTTTCTATATTATTTACGACCGGAACATTATTTCCTAACTCTGTTAAAATTTGCAGCTTCCTGGGTCTTAAGAAAGTACATAAACATTAGTCAATTTGTTAAACATTTAGCAATTTATTACGGCCAAACGAATAAAAATTTTCAAATTTCTATATTCCCATTTTCATTATTTACCAAATTCGACATGTGCAAAAAAGTTCAGCCTCATAACGCATATAGAAGTACCTAAAGCATGAAATCATCGTAAAATTGATTATAATTTTTTACAGCCAAGAAAATAAACATTGCTGCAATTTTGCAATTATTCCCCCGATAATTTTTTTTATTCACCTAGGTATTAAATTCCAGCTCTCCAACTATTGTACTTTGGGCCATACATTAGTATCCTCCTATATCCTATATATCATTCTATATCGACTCTTCTTACAGAGGTTATACGATACAAGTAAATGTGTGCTTGCATTCTGCAAGCATTTTCTCTCACCCTAAAGCAAAGAGTATGAGCCGACAAATAATTTTTAAAAACATGAATTTACATCTTCTTGTCGATTTACGTGTTTTTCCTTAAGGTCAATATTGGGGTTAAAACAACCCCATAAAATTTATAATTATTAAATATTTATAGGTTTTTAGCATTTATTAGAAATACCTCATATTTTTGCAAAATTTCATGTATGGCACCTCTAGAAGTGCATTTATATGAATTTCATTGTTTAAATTTTATGAATTTTTAACAGCCACAATATAAAACTTTCATGAAATTTTGAATGTTATTTACCATCGGAATATTATTTCCTAACTTTGTTAAATTTTGAGCTCCCTGGATCTTCAGAAAGTACATAAACATTAGTCAATTTCTTAAATATTTATGAATTTATTATGACCGAGCGAATAAAAATTTTAAAATTTCTATATTCCCATTTTCATTATTTGGAAATTCTGCATGTGGAAAAAATTTCAGCTTCATGGTGCATTTAGAAGTCCCTAAACTATGAAATGGTAGTAAAATAGTTTATAATTTTTACCGGCCAAGAATATAAACATTATTGCAATTATCCAATTATTCCTCCGATTATTTTTTTGTTTCACCTATGTATTAACTTCCAGCTCTCCAACTATTGTAGTATGGGCCAGACATTACTATCCTACTCTATATCCTATCATTGTATAAGCACTCATCTTACAGAGGAGGATATCATTCTGTAAGCACTCTTCTTACAAAGGAGGATATACGATATAGGATACAAGTAAATGTGTGCTAGCATTCTGCAAGCATTTTCTCTTACCTTAAAGTGTAAATAAAAGCCGAAAAATAATTTTCAATGCATAAGTTTACATCTCGGCTCCGAATTACGTGTTTTTCTTTTTTCAAAATATTGGGGTAAAAACAACCCCTCAAATTTATAATTATAAAACATTTATAGGTTTTTAGCATTTCTCGGGAATACCTCACATTTATGCAAAATTTCATGTTTATAGCAACTCTAGAAGTGCATTTATGAGAATTTCATTGTTTAAAATTTATGAATTTTTAACAGCCGCAATATAAAACTTGCTTGAAATTTCAAATGTTATTTTCCACCGGATTATTATTTCCTAACTTAGTTTATAATTTTTA
This sequence comes from Uropetala carovei, assembly GCA_036926305.1. Lineage (NCBI taxonomy): Eukaryota > Metazoa > Arthropoda > Insecta > Odonata > Petaluridae > Uropetala > Uropetala carovei. Next base: position 1,299,961 of record JAXCHB010000115.1, read on the forward strand.
CCGGCCTAGAAAATGAACATTGTTGCAATTTTCCAATTATTCCTACGATTAATTTTTTCGGTTCGCCTATGTATTAAATTTCAGCTCTCCAACTATTGTAGTTTGGGCCAGACATTAGTATCCTCCTATATCCTATATATCATTCTATAAGCGGTCTTCTTACAGAGGAGGATATACGTTATATATAGGAGGATACTAATGTCTGGCCCAAACTACATTAGCTGGAGAGCTGAAATTTAATACATATGCGAACTGAAAAAAATAATCGGAGGAATAATTGGAAAATTGCAACAATGTTCATTTTATTGGGCCGGTAAAAATTATAAACAATTTTACTAACAATTCATGGTTTAGGTATTTCTAAATGCACTATCAAGCTGAAATTTTTTCTATCTGTAGAATTCGCCAAATAATGAAAACAGGATCATAGAAATTTGAAAATTTTTATTCGTTCGGCCGTAATAAATTCTCAAATGTATAAAAAATTGACTAATGTTTATGTACTTTAATTAGAGCCAGGAAGCTGAAAATTTTAAATGAGTTAGGAAATAATGTTCCGGTGGAAAATAACATTTGAAATTTCATGAAAGTTTTATATTGTGGCTGTTAAAAATTCATAAATTTTAAACAATGAAATTCTCATAAATGCACTTCTAGAGTTGCTATAAACATGAAATTTTGCATAAATGTGAGGTATTCCCAAGAATTGCTACAAACCTTTAATGTTTTATAATTATAAATTTTAGGGGTTGTTTGTACCCCAATATTTTCAAAACAGAAAAACACGTAATTCGGAGCCCAGATGCGAATTTATTCATTGAAAATTACTTTTCGGCTTTTATTTTCACTTTAAGGTGAGAGAAAATGCTTGCAGAATGCAAGCACACCTTTACTTGTATCCTATATATCATTCTATAAGCACTCTTCTTACAGAGGAGGATATAGGATACAAGTAAACGTGTGCTTGCATCCTGCAAGCATTTTCTCTGACTTTAAATTAAAAATAAAAGCTGAAAAATAATTTTCAATGCTTAAAGTTGCATCTCCGCTCCGAATTACTTGTTTTTCTGTTTTGAAAATATTGGGGTAGAAACAACCCATAAAATTTATAATTATAATACAATTATAGGTTTTTTTCATTTGTTACGAATACCTCACATTTAGGCGGAATTTCATCAATGCAGCACCTCTAAGAGTGCATTTATATGAATTTCATTGTTTAAAATTTATTAATTTTTAACAGCCACAGCAATAAGTATTTCTAAAATTTTCAATGTTATTTACCACCGGGACATTATTTCCTAACCCTGTTAAAATTTTCAGCTTCCTGCATATACAGAAAGTACATAAACATTAGTCAATTTGTTAAACATTTGAGAATTTATTACGGCCGAACGAATAAAAATTTTCAAATTTCTATATTCCTGTTTTCATTATATGGCGAATTCTATAGGTAGAAAAAATTTCAGCTTGATAGCGCATTTAGAAATACCTAAACCAGGAAATGTTAGTAAAATAGTTTATAATTTTTACCGGCCAAGAAATTAAACATTGTCGCAATTTTACAATTATTTCTCCGATTATTTTTCTCGGTTCACCTATGTATTAAATTCCAGCTCTCCAGCTATTGTAGTTTGGGCCAGACATTAATATCCTCCTATATCCTATATATATCCTATATGCTATATCGTATTTCGTATATCCTCCTCTGTAAGAAGAGTGCTTATAGAATGATATATAGGATATAGTATCCTATATCGTATCATTCTATAAGCACTCTTCTTACAGACGAGGATATACGATATAGGATATACGATATAGGATATACGATATAGGATATACGATATAGGATATATATAGGATACAAGTAAATGTGTGCTTGCATTCTGCAAGCATTTTCTCTCACCTTAAAGGAAAAATAAAAGCCGAAAAAAAATTTTCAACGTTTTAGTTCGCATCTCGCCTCCGAATGACGTGTTTTTCTGTTTTGAAAATATTGGGGTAAAAACAACCCCTAAAATTTATAATTATAAATCATTTACAGGTTTTTATCATTTGTTACGAATACCTCACATTTATTCGAAATTTCCTCAATGTAGCACCTCTAGAAGTGCATTAATATGAATTTCATTGTTTAAATTTTGTTAATGTTTCACACCACAACAATGAATATTTCTAAAATTTTCAATGTGTTTACCACCATAACATTATGTCATAACTCTGTTAAATTTTTCAGCTTCCTGGATTTACAGAAAGTACATATAGTTAGTTTGTTAAACATTTGAGAATTTATTACGGCCGAACGAATAAAAAATTTCAAATTTCTATATTCCCGTTTTCATTATTTGGCAAATACTACAGGTAGAAAAAATTTCAGCTCGATAGCGCATTTGGAAATACCTAAACCACGAAATGTTAGTGAAATTGTTTATAATTTCTAGCGGCCAAAATAATGCACATTGTTACACTTTTGCAATTATTCCTCCGAATATTTTTCTTTGTTCACCTCGGTATTAAATTGCAGCTCTCCAACTATAGTAGTTTGGGCCAGACATTAGTATCCTCCTATATATATCCTATATCGTATATCCTATATCGTATATCCTCTGTAAGAAGAGTCGATATAGAATGATTGTATGATATCGTATCTATACTATAAGCACTCTTCTTACAGAGGAGGATATAGGAGGATACTAATGTCTGCCCCAAACTACAATAGATGGAGAGCTGCAATTTTCAGTAATTGTAGATGGCATGGAGAAACCGCCAGAAAAATTGAGATCTCATACTAGGTGTCATGGGTTCGACTAAAGAAATTCCTAAATTTTCATTTTTTCCTATAAGAAAAGCATTGCGACATATTTGAAAATTAATTTATGGCACTTTCCGATAAGGTAGAGAATTCAAACTAGGAGGGTTGTTAGATACCCAGGAGATCTATAGGGAACCGTTATCACTTTAACCGCAAGTGTCCTGGGTTCGACTTCGGATGACCCGGCATATCTCCCATAAGAAAGCATGGAAAAAATGAATTCCTTCATATAGACCAGTGGTCTTCAAGGTGGGCGATAGCGCCCACCAGTGGGCGTTTTTGGATTTTTGGTGGGCGTTAAAGAACTCATCAAATGCTATTCTAATTTTTACACTGAAAAATAACATTCTATAAAAAAGCTTAATGATACGCACACATATTCTGTACAACTATTTTATGTACACCTATTACAGTTCGTTTGTCGTTAACTATAATATTAAATCATACTATACTAGCTTCAATGTATCAATGCTGCGGTAAAATCGTAAGCCCATGAGGGTGGTCGGAGTCTCTCGCAGAAGCAGCGAAGCGTTTAAGTTTAATTTTATCAAATATATAAAATCTTAATTTTTAAACACTGTTATTACCACTGAGACCGTATTCGGTAATCTCATCTAACGTCAATCCCACTAGTATTAGGGTTACCATACCTCCGTAAATCGCTTTGCTACTGGGGGCGCAAAATTCTTCTTTGCCCCGGGCGCCAGAAACCCTCACTACGCCACTGGGTGGGCGGTGAACTTATTTCAAAGGACAACATATGGTAAAAGTGGGCGGTGAATCAAAAAAGGTTGAAGACCACTGATATAGACCAAACAAAGAGGAATAAATAAATGATATTTTCAGGGTTTGTAGATGTCATGAGTATATCTCCATAGTATTTGACAACTCCTGCGTAGATGTCACCGGTTCGATTCCAGGTAGCCTCAAATTTGAGATAATTTCCCAAAAGGAAAGCATTGAAATAGGTGCAGGGCTCTTCTGCATTTAGAATTTCTTGTCGGCTTTTAGTCTTTTTTATTAAATGAGAGAAAATGCTTGCAGAATGCAAGCACACATTCACTTGTATCGTATATCCTCTGTAAGAAGAGTCGATATAGGATGATGATAGGATATGCTTATAGAATGATATAAGGAGGATACTAATGTCTGGCCCAAACTACAATAGCTGGAGAGCTGGAATTTAATACATAGGTGAACCAAGAAAAATAATCGGAGGAATAATTGGAAAATTGCGACAATGTTTATTTTCTTGGCCGGTAAAAGTTATAAACAATTTTACTAACATTTCCTGGTTTAGGTATTTCTAAATGCGCTGACAAGTTGAAATTTTTTTTACCTGTAGAATTCGCCAAATAATGAAAACGGGAATATAGAAATTTGAAAATTTTTATTCGTTCGGCCTAATAAATTCTCAAATGTTTAACAAATTGACTAATGTTTATGTACTTTCTGTAGATCCAGGAAGCTGAAAATTTTAACAGGGTTAGGAAATAACGTGCCGGTGGTAAATAACATTGAAAATTTTAGAAATATTTATTGCTGTGGCTGTTAAAAATTAATAAACTTTAAACAATGAAATTCATATAAATGTACTTCTAGAGGTGCTATATTGATGAAATTTCGCATAAATGTGAGGTATTCGTAACAAATGATAAAAACCTATAAATGTATTATAATTATAAATTTTAGGGGTTGTTTTTACCCCAATATTTTCGAAACAGAAAAACACGTAATTCGGAGCCGAGATGCGAACTTATGCATTGAAAGTAATTTTTAGGCTTTTATTTTCACTTTAAGGTGAGAGAAAATGCTTGCAGAATGCAAGCACACATTTACTTGTATCCTATATCGTATATCGTATATCCTATATCATATATCCTCCTCTGTAAGAAGAGTGCTTATAGAATGATAGGATATACGATATAGGATATATATAGGAGGATACTAATGTCTGGCCCAAACTATAATAGTTGGAGAGCTGGAATTGAATACCGAGGTGAATAAAAAATAATAATCGGAGGAAAAATTGCAAAATTGCAACGATGTGCATTATTTTGACCGCTAAAAATTATTAACAATTTTACTAACATTTCATGGTTTAGGTATTTCTAAATGCGCTATCAAGTTCTAATTTTTTCTGCCTGTAGAATTCCCCAAATAATGAAAACGGGAACATAGAAATTTCTTCTTCTTCTAGAGGTGCTATATTGATGAAATTTCGCATAAATGTGAGGTATTCCTAAGAAATGCTGAAATTTTTTCTACCTGTAGAATTCGCTAAATAATGAAAACGAGGCATATAGAAATTTGAAAATTTTTATTCGTTCGGGCGTAATAAATTCTCAAATGTTTAACAAATTGACTAATGCTTATGTACTTTAATTAGAGCCAGGAAGCTGTAAATTTTAACCAAGTTAGGAAATAATGTTCCGGTAGAAAATAACATTTGAAATTTCATGAAAGTTTTATATTGTGACTGTTAAAAATTCATAAATTTTAAACAATGAAATTCTTATAAATGCACTTCTAGAGGAGCTATATACATGAAATTTTGCATTAATGTGAGGTATACCTAGGAAATGCTAAAAACCTATTTGTAATTATAAATTTTAGTGGTTGTTTATACTCCAATATTTTCAAAACAGAAAAACACGTAATTCGGAGCCGAGATGCGAACTTATGCATCGAAAGTAATTTTTGGGTTTTATTTTTACTTTAATGTTAGAGAAAATGCTTGCAGAATGCAAGCACACTATTACTTGTTTCCTATATCCTCCTCTGTAAGAAGAGTGCTTATAGAATGATAGGATATATATAGGATATAGGTGGATACTAATGTCTGGCCCAAGCTACTATAGTTGGAGAGCTGAAATTTAATACACAGGTGAAGCAAAAGAAATTATAGGAGGAATAAATGCTAAATTGCAGCAATGTTTATTTTCTTGGCCGTAAAAAATTATAAACAGTTTTACTAACATTTCATGGTTTAGGTACTTCCAAATGGGCTATGAAGCTGAAATTTTTTCGCCAAATAATGAAAATGGGAATATAGAAATTTGAAAATTTTTATTCGTTCGGGCGTATTAAATTCCAAAATATTTAACAAATTGACTAATGGTTATGTACTTTCTGTAGATCCAGGAAGCCGAAAATTTTAACAGAGTTAGGAAAGAATTATATATTTATATATGTATATATGTATATATATATATAGAGAGAGAGAGAGAGAGGAGGATACAAAATTATGAGGCACTTCCAGATGTGCTAGAACATGAAATTCGGTAGGAGTATAGATTTTTAGTCACAACCAAAGGAAAATATCCGAAACTGGCGAAATTCCTATTTGAGGGGCTTTTTTGGCCCCTTTTTGCCCCATTAGCACCCTTCGGGTCGAGGTGCGATTTGCACACCCCCCCCCCCCCCTCCCTGTTGCATTTGAAATTTAATTGACGAATAGAAAGTTTACGCGAGTACCTAAAAACCAAGGTAAATAACGCTATCTTAGCTAGCACTGACGTTAAAATAACTCGATAATATTTTGACTGAAACAAGTATATATAAAAAACAACTTATTTAATTAACAACTTTTATGAAGTGTATAGAGTAAAGATGAAACACCAACCCAATCCAATTTAATGATTCTACTTTCAATTAAAAATTTTACGGTCTTTAATTCGTCTCCAACAATTGCATGAATTCTTCAATAGTCGAAATCATTTTTACCTGAGGAGTGAGAGCGTGATTCAGAAGGAGAATTGGATGGAAAAATAGAAATAGGTAGGAAAAAGTTTCAGCTGATAGATGACTTGAAAGGGAAAGAGAGCTATCAAGACATACCCTCAATACGCCACTGGGGTCAAGTCACTTGAGGACTGGCAACCCTATATACACAGCATAATATCTACGGCCTTAAATTTTACTCATTTGCCAAGTCACTGCCCCAGCCTCAGAAGTGAAAAATGTTGTAAATTTCTCTCTTATGTTAAATGCTTCTTGTTGAACATTGCCGCCTTGATTTGGTAGAGCATTTAATATACTGTTCTGTTCATTAGATGGTTTATCTTCTATAAACTGTGAGTATGAAACATTGCAACCAGACAAAAAATTATGTAGTATACAAGTTGTTAAAATTATCCTTTCGACATATCTGGGTTTTGAATTTATTTTTCTAAAATATATACGAAATCTTTGAGTCAATATCCCAAAGGCGTTTTCCACAACTTGTCAAGCATGACAATGACGATAATTAAAAATTCTTTTTTCAGTATTACGTTCAACTTGAGATTCAGGATAAGGTCTCGAAAGGTTTACTTTAAGTGGAAATGCCGAGTCCCCTACAATCACATAAGGTGCTACAATACTTGTACCAGGCAATTCTTTATTTTCAGGGATAGCTAAAGTTCTGTTCTGAAGAGCTCTTCCTAGCGTAGAATTCGCAAAAATGCCCCCGTCGCTGTTTTTTCCATAGGAGCCTATATCTACCGCTATAAACTTGTAATTTTCATCTACTAAAGCCAGCAGTACAACAGAAAAGGTTTTTTGTAGTTAAAATAATTAGAACCGCTGTTTGCAGGTGCTAATATCTCAACATGTTTACCATCTAAGGCACCCAAGCAGTTTGGAAAATTCCAAGTAGACCAAAACCTTAATGCAATTTCTTCCCAATCTTTTTTCTGAGGTTTTGGAATCCATTCTGAGAGTAGATTCTTAATTATTGCTTCACACACTTCTTGTATGATTGCGTGTACAGTTGAATGCCCCAAACGGTAACTGAATGCGATAGTCCGAAATGAATCACCAGTAGCAAGAAACCTAAAAACAAAATAAATAGTTTTAATAATTAATATCTTACATCTTTTATTATTTAAGTGACATGTGAATAATGTCATTATATCAAATACAGTAATATTGTGTGTAATTATTAACAGATCCGGAGACATGCAAACGACACTGGGAATCACTTCGTTCTCAGTATCGCAAAATTCGTCGCAATCAAAAAACTGCAACAGGCCAAGCTGCAGGAACAGGAAGTAAGTGGAAGTTCGAGGACCAGCTTGATTTTCTTCGACCGCACATGAAAGACAAAGAACGTTTGACTTCTCTGGAATTAGATACTGAAGACGCAAATATTCTTTCACAAGAGGAGGAGGAGACAGCTGAAGAAGATAATATTGCTCATCAGCAATCGCAGAAGAAAGAATGTTTGCTACAATCGACTACACTAACAACAGATACTAAACAAAGAACTGTTAATGAGAAAGGTATGATAACTAGGCAAAAAAATAAAAAGAACCACCAGCCACAGAAGAAACAGCCAGAAGTACACTAATGGAATACCTTCTCGAGCAAGAGAAGAAAACATCAGAACAAACTGAGTAAAAAGATGTGTTGGATTTCTTCTTTGACAGCATAAAATGCACAGTAAAGACATTCTCTAATGCCGACAAACATTTAGCCAAACAAAGAATCTTCAACATAGTTTCAGAAATTGAGGCTAAATATGTAGCTCAAAATTATCAACAGACAACGACAGAACTATCAAAAAGTCTAAAAGAACCTCCTCCGTGGCAACACAGGCTACCACAGCTGTCTCAAAACAACTGTTTCCAAACTCCTGAGAATTCAGATATTTCTCATACAAGTCACATTCAATCTCATCCTTCATCCGCAACTTCATCTTATTTAGCAAACTTTTCTCCTGATGATACATGCCACAATATTTAAAAAAAAATGTATGCATAATTTTTTAAATTACAATGTATTTTAATACACATGTTGAAGATGATGTCTGAATTTCTAAATTTTTTGTATTTTTTTTGTAATAAAAGTTTATTTGAAAGTTATCCATTAATATTATATTATTACTTACCTCAGACAAACTGATAGTTTTTCGATTGGTGAAATAGCGTCGCGGAAAGTTGTATTTTCCTTCTGTATATCGCCTTCAATTTTTTTAAGTACTGAAATTCATTACTGGACATACGGAAATACTGGAAAAATTTGGTTTCATCATCTATTAGTTCCCGATATATTGTGAAGAACTCACCCTCTTCCTTTCGCTTTTTCAACATTCGATGTACCCAGAAACGTCTTCTCTTAATTTTGGATTTTTCCATCACTTTGTCTTCCTCTTCCAAGATAATGGAAATTTTAATTAAAGTGGAAATCGAAAACATTTTTCCTTTTCACTCGCACAAACAAGTTTGTGGTAAACCTCCACAAACATTTCTGACCGTTGAAGAGTGTGAACGCTAAGATATTTGACTGGACCATGATGTGACCGTGACCGGACCGAGCTTTGACTGAAAGTGTGAATCGACCTTTAATGTTAAACTATGCCTAATGAAGGAAATCTGATATTGTAGTAATCCCTATTTTTGGGGTTGTTTTGCCCCAGTATTGCTCCATCCGAGAACAAAAATGATGAGGCAGCTTCATATGAACTACAGACTTGAAATATGGCACCATTATAGAAATTTCATTGCAACCGTAGGTAAAATAAAAAAATTGCAAAAATTCCAATTTCTAAGGGGCGGTTTTGCCCCATTTCCGCCCCATACGAGTGTGAAAATTATACGGCAATTCTTAATGAGATACAAGCATGAAATATGGCAGTATTATGGGTTTTCACTAACAACAGAAAGAAGGAATCCGATACTGTAAACGTTTAAAGTCTTAGCGAATGTTTTGCCCCATAATTGTCCTATGCGACGAATAAAATTATAATGCACTTCTAAACAAGCTACAAAGTTGAAATTTGATACGGTTATATGATTTTGTACAAAATTGATTGGGAATAATTTGAAATTGTAAAAATGCTAAACTTTAAAAATGCTTGCAGAATGCAAGCACACATTAACTAGTATATCATGTGTAAGAAGCGTCTATATCAGGTGTTCTTAACCTTTTTTGTGCCATGGACCCCTTTGGTAGTCTGGTGAAGGCCGCAGACCCCTTCTCAGAATAATGTTTTAAATGCATAAAATAAAATACATAGGATTACAAAGGAAACCAATTATTTTGAAATGCAGTTATCAAAATATTTTTTAAACAAATTTATGATATAGTAATATATGTGCTTCTTTCTTAATGCATTAAATAACAATACAATACATTTTAAATATAGGAAAGTTAAATTTTATTTCTTAAAGACATGTCAGTGTGAAGGCTGCTGTTGTTTATCTTGATTAAGAACATTAAACTGTGGGTGGTATTTGACAAGGCAACACGCATGTCATGTTGGACATCCAATCGATTTCGATTTTTTGTTTTGACGGTTACAAGTGTTGAAAATCCCAATTCGCAAAGATATATTGTTGCAAATGGAATTAAAGCTTCCATAGCTCGTTTTACAAGGCGAGGATAGGCTTCTCTCAAGGAACACCAGAATTCTCCAAGGCTTTTTGAGTTAAATTCCAGTTGTAGTAAGTTTTTTGTCCTAAGATCAATGAGTCCATCTTTGGCTAGGTCAACATCTTCGATACAGTTTATATCAGAAAGAAAAGGATTGCGGATCCATGGTTCAACTTTAATGCCATCAAGATAGAAATTGCTTTTAAAAGAGTTCTGAAGCGTTTCCAAGTGTTCTCAGATTTCTCTTTTCAAAGAAATTGACAGAGAATTTTGTATCTTTACTCCATCTACTCCCTTCTTCCATATCAGTAGCTTAGCCAAGAAAGCTTGTAATATTTCAGTTGCATCCATAATGGTGACTTTAGGACCTTGAATGGAAAGATTTATCTCATTCATACGGTGAAAATATCTGCCAGGTAAGCCAACCCATCGATAAAATCCTTTCTTTCAAAATTTTCCAAGAGTGGGTTTTCTTTTTCTTTCAGAAAAAGTGAAACTTCTGCCCTTAGTTCAAACAAGTGCTTCAAGACTTGTCCTCTTGAAAGCCAGCGAACTTCTGTGTGGTAGAGAAGCACTTCATATTCTGCTCCCATTTCTTGACAAAATCTTTTAAAAATCCGATGATTCAGAGACCTGCTTCTGATAAAGTTGATAACTTTTATGGCTGTTGACAAAACTTCTTTCAGGGTTGTTGCAAGAGTCTTCATTGCCAGTGCATGTCTATGTAAAAAGCAATGAGTGACAACGACTTGAGGAGCTTCCTTTTTCACTGAAGTAGCAAAACCAGATGTATTACCAAGCATCGCAGGAGCTTCATCTGTGCAAAGAGAATGAAGCTTTTCTTTCCAGTCAAAGTTTCGTTTGTAAAAAAAACTTTTTACCATTTTCAAAACGTCGATGGCCTTTGTAGTTTCCAAAAGGGACTCACAAAATAAGAATTCTTCTTTGATGGCGTCAGCATGCACATAGCGAACAAAAACAAGGAGCTGGCTACAGTGAGAGATGTCTGTAGTTTCATCCAGTTGCATACTGAAGGGGAATGGCGAGGCTGCCAATTCCTCGATGACCTGCTTCAAAATGTTAAAAGAAATATCAACTATTCTAGAACGTATCACATCATTTGACAAGGGAACTGCTTCCAGTTTTTTCCTCTGTTCCAGTCCACAAACCAGTTCGACCATTTCCAGTGCACATGGCTTTACTAAAGTCTCTCCAATAGTGTGGGGCTTTTTTTGTTTGGCAATACGGTAAGCAACTTTATAGGATGCTTCAAGAAAAGGCTTTTGTGAAATGACAAATCCAAGTTTTGGAAGTGTCCCCGCTTTTTCGAGTTGAGCTTTTTTCACACAAAAAAACCCGCATCCTCAGATGCATTTTCGGGATGGACAGATGTGAGGTGCTCTTTCAGTTTTGCTGGCTTCATACTTCTGTTCGCAAGAATTTTTCCGCACAAAAAACACTGGCTTTTGAGTCCTGTCACGTTCATTAATGCAAGTGAAACCAAATAATATATAATCTTCATCGTACTTCCTTTTCTTCGACATTTCAACTTAAATTGGGTCTGTAAAAAAAAATAAAATAAATAAAGCTAAAATAAAATATGTGATTCAATTGACTTTTTTTGAAACTCAATATTTTTGAATGGTTTTTAAGTAAATTGTTTGATAAATCTGCATATAAATAAGTAATTTGTATGTTAATTCAGTAAAGTGTATGATATTCAAGAAATTTATACGACAAGTAAGTAAAATAAGGCAGGTTTTACAATTTATCCAAAGTTGTAACACTTTTAATGGCTTTTAGCCCTCGGATAGACATGCGGATTACAGCAGTAGATTAGGAGTCGTGTCCTGTTATCTCAACCGTCAGACGTGTCTGAGCTTGCCTGGTCTACACTCGTAGCCCGCGTGCCTATCCGTGTTACAAGAGGACTCCTTACAGAGAGTTACGAATTCTCATTTGAACTGTCCAGTTTTGTAAAACTTTAACAAACGATGAAAACCACTCACCTCCTTCCACGTATTGATCAACAAACAATTGTAGATAGGGAACACTGGGAAGTAACGCAATCTCTGGGCAACCAATGTGAGAACACGCGACTTCACCATTTGGTGGCTGAACAACTACTAGGCGCAGAGTTGCCCGATAGTTTGCCAGCTAAATCGCACGATCGTCTGTAGACAGGAAGACTGTGATCACGTGCGATCTAGCAGCGGGTCTAAGAACTACCGTAATTTCGAAGTACTGATGAGCATAAACGATATTTCGAGATATCTGCAACAACTATAATGTGATATGAAAACATCTGTTCTATTGGTGACCACAAGTACAGCTATTACTACTGTGGCTTATTGCATACATTCATAATTGAAGGAAATGCTAGATTTCAGTTAGAGGTTAGTGAAAATAAAGATAATAAGTAATTTGTTTCCCATCCAAGCTCATGGACCCCCTGAAATCTTTCCACGGACCCCTAAGGAGTCCGTGGACCCCAAGTTAAGAACCCCTGGTCTATATAGTATACATATAGGAGGATACAAAATTTTGAGGCACTTCCAGATGGGCTAGAAACTTGAAATTTGGTAGGATTATAGGTTTTTGGTCACAACCGAAGGAAAAAATCCGAAACTGTCGAAATTCCTATTTTGAGGGTCTATTTTGGCCCCTTTTTGCCCCATTTTTTGCCCATAAGAAAACGTAAATTGGTGTAGAGATTTTTATATTTGCATTTTAAAATTACTTCCCGTCAAGATACGAACTCGAGACTTCAACCATTGGATAGGATATAAATTGTAGTTTCTTATTTTTGAAGACAGAATTCAAATCTGAGCAGAATTAGTGTAAATTTATGGTTTTTATCGCAAAAAAATGGTAATTTTTCTGGGTCTAACAATAGGCTTCCTTGGCAACAGGCTTAATGCTTTCATATGGGTAAGCTTTTAATGGGAATCAGAGGCTTATATTTTAATGCCATTAATGTTAAACTGCGACTAATGAAGGAAATCCGATACTGATATTATCCCCATTTTTTTGGGCTGTTTTGCCCCAGTATTGCTCAATACGAGTTCAAAAAAGATGAGGCAACTCCATATGACCTAGGGACCTGAAATTTGGCACGATTATATAAATTTCGTTGCAACCAAAGATAAAATAAAGTACAGCAAAAATCTTATTTTTAAGGATGGTTTTGTTCCATTTCCACCCCATACGAGTGTGAAAATTATAAGGAGCTCCTAATCGAGATACAAACATGAAATTTGATATTATTTTTATTTATTATTATTATTTTATTTTATATTATTTTGTGCAAAATCGATTCGGAATAGTCCGAAATTGTAAAAATGCTACAGAGGAGGATATAGGATATAAGGGGATACTAATGTCTGGCTCAAACTACAATAGATGGAGGGCTGGAATTTTCTGAAAGTGTAGATGGCATGGAGAAATCGACAGGAAAAATCGAAATTTACAATAATTTTCATTTTATTGGCCGTTAAAAATTATAAACTTTTAAACATTTCATGGTTTAAGTACTTCTAAATGTTCTACAATGCTGAAATATTTTCTGTCAGTATAATTTACCAAATAATGATATCGGTATCATTGAAATTTGAAAGTGTTTATTTATTCGGCCATTAAAAATTCATAAATGTTTAAAAAATTGACTAATCTTTATATACCTTAGCTTGAGCTAGAAATCTGAAAATTAAGGAATTGTGTTTCAGTTACAATCAGATTTGAAAATTTTTGGAAAAGTTTATTATTGTGGCTGTTGAAAATTCATAAAGTTTAAACAATGAAATTTATATAAATGCAATTCCAGAGGTGCTACATAGATGAAAATTTGCAGAAATGTGAGGTATTTGCAACAAATGATGAAAACCTATAAAATTTTTACAATTATAAATTTTAGGGGTTGTTTTTATTCCAATGTTGTCCATAAAGAAAAACACAAATCGGAGGTGCAAACTTTTGTGTTTAAAAATTATTTGTCTGCACTTACTCTTTATATTAAGGTTAGAGAAAATGCTTGCAGAATGCAAGTACACATTAACTAGTATGATTTATATATATATATATATATATATATATATATATATGCTTAAAGAAAAGGAAAAGTTAATAAAGGTGGCAACAAGGTGTTGGAGGAAGCTCAGCGGACACTTACCTAGATTGAAGAGTCGCTGGGGGTGCTGAGGACACGAAAAACACAAATAAACACAAAAATGACACAAATATGGAGCTGTCGGGCTGACGTCCTTCTTCAGCAACAGAGAGACATGATATATATGTGTGTGTGTGTGCGCGTGTGCATGTGTTTGTGAGTGTGTTTGCGAGTGTGTTTGCGAGTGTGTTTGCGAGTGTGTGCGCGAGTGTGTGCATGTGTGTGCGTGTGTGTGCGTGTGTGAGAGTGTGTGTGTGTGAGTTTGTGTGTGAGTGTGTGTATACTATATAGTATATATATATATCATGTGTAAGAAGCGTCTATATATGTAATATATTATATATATATAGACGCTTCTTACATATGATATATATATATATCGAGTGAGGTTAATAAAAAGTTATTAAGAAATTTGTCAAAAACATTACACGAAGAATGTTAGGTACGTTTTTACAGTAGAATTGAGATGTACCCGTCAGTTAATGAAACTTATGCGGAAATTGAGTGGTTTTTGGGATCTTGAGAAGAAGAATATAGAATAACACATTTGCAGAAAGAAACATTAACTATGCTGGTATTTTTCTGAAACTGTTTAAAGAGGCTTCATTACAACTCGAATGAGATTTATATGCAACTCTGCCTTTGGTTCTACTAGTTAAAGTAGGTCTACTTAACCATCTCACAGTACAGCCGGATGATTCCAATGACCTAATAGCTTTAAAAAACAAATCTCGGCGTGTACTGTTCGAAAAGTTTAGAATTCATAGACTTCATAGCATTGCTACATTTTTATGGCCTAACTTCCTTTTGGTGCCAGCCCAAATATCATGGGGTTGTTGAAGAATGCCAAGCCAAATTTGAGGAAAATGCACTCGTTCCGTAAATTATTTTTCCCAGATTTATTATTGATATTTGGAAGCCAATTTTTTAAATCAGCCATTTGCATATATGTAGAATATAGAATATAAATGAAAAATGTATTTTTTACATCTTGTAAAACCATGAAAAATGTTTATTCTGAGAATTTGTTATAAAAAATTTAAAAGTTTTGCAACTCGATCGTACAAATCATGTGTCATCAATTTTTTTGAGTGATTAATTTCTTAACATTAGTTACACATATTAGTTACTAGCAGAAATTCACGGCGTTGCCCAGGGAAATGTGTTTCAAATCCGATCGGAATTCTAGATGATACATGGTATTTAAGAATTCACTTGGCCGCCGTGTTGAACACATTGGGCAGAGAGAAACAAAAACCATGTATGAATTATTTCTGGGAGCCCTCCACAATCATACCAAATTTGATTCAAATCAATAGTAAGACTTGGGAAAATACGCATATTTTAATCAGTACACGCCGTCCAATTGTGGATAAGGAAGTAGTCTTTTCCCACCTTTCTCACTGTGTATAAGATGTAGAAAATAAGGAAAATCAGGTAAAACAGGATATTCAGGTAAATCAGGAAAACGGGAAAATCAGAAAATTCAGGAAAATCAGGAAATTTAGGAAAACAGGTAAATCAGGAAAATCAAATCAGGAAAATGAAGAAATTCAGGAAAGTCAGGAAAATCAGGTAAACCAGGAATTTCAGGAAACTCAGCAAATTCAGGAAAATCCGGAAATTCAGGAAAATCAGGAAATTCAAGAAAAACTGGAAATTTAGGAAATTCAGGAAAATCATGATATTTAAAAAAATAAGGAAAATAAGGAAAACTGCTTTCCTTATTTTCCTGATTTTTCTAATTTTCCTGAATTTACTGAATTTCCTGAGTTTCTTGTTTCTCCTGAATTTCCCATTTTCCTGATTTTCCTTATTTTCCTGAATTTCCTTAATTTCCTGTTTTTTCTGAATTTTATGTATTTTCCTCAATTTCCTGGATTTCCTGATTTTCTTGAATTTCCTGATTTTCCTTACTTTCCTGATTTTCTTTACTTTCCCGATTTTCCTGAATTTCCAGATTTTCCCAATTTTCCTGAATTTCCTAATTTCCCTGAATATCCTAAATTTCCTGAATTTCCTGATTTCCTGAATTTCCTGATTTTGCTGAATTTACTGATTTTCTTGAATTTTCTGATTTACCTGATTTTCCTGAATTTCCTGATTTCCGGAATTTCCTGATTTACTGAATTTCCGGATTTTCCTGAATTTCCAGAATTTCCTGATTTTACTGATAATTTCCTACATCTTTTATTTCAAACACTTTAATAAGGAAAATCAGGAAATTCAGGAAAATCGAGAAATTCAGGAAAATAAATAAAATCAGGAAAATTACTTCCTTATTTTCCTGATTTTCCTGTTTGTCCAGAATTTCCTGATTTTCCCGAATTTTCTGATTTTCCTGAATTTCTAGGATTGCCTGATTTTCCTGATTGTCCTGAATTTCTTGATTTACCTGATTTTTCTGGATTTCCTGATTTTCCTTAATAAATTGTTTGAAATAAAAGATTAGGAAATTATCAGGAAAACCAGGAAAATCAGGATATTAAGGAAAGTCAGGAAAATCAACAAAATCAGGACAATCAAGAAAATTAGGAAATTCTGGAAATTCAGAAAAATCAGGAAATTCAAGAAAATCAGGAAATTTAGGAAAATCAGGAAATTCAGGATAATCAGGACATTCAGGAAATTTAGGTGAATCAGGAAAATCAGGAATTTTTCAAAAATCAGGAAATCCAGGAAAATCAGGAAATTCAGGAAAATCTGGTTAATCAGGTAAATCAGGAAATTAATCAACCGACGTTTTTTTTACCACTTTTAGCACTTTCACGAACACTACGTTTACAATTGTTTTACATATTTCAACGGTAATAAAAAACAATACGTATATAAACACGTATGGTTTCGAATACAAATGGCAAATGATGTATTGACAAGTTTACGTGTTCTTACTGTGACCGATGTTCGTAAGTGCGTGAGGGTGTGTTCGTAAATGAAATGCGAGGCGCAATTCATTGGTATGTGGAATGTTCATAAATATGAATTGTTTGTTTCTTGCATGTTCGTAAGTAGAGGTTCACCTGTATATATATAAATTTTTTTGTAAATTACAAAATTATCTTATTTTCGTTTTCTTTGCTTCGGCTTATATTTGAGTTTTGGATTTTAGACGCTTTTTTAGGCTAAAAAGTACATTTCGACCTATACTCAAATCGCCTTATACTCGAAGATATACGGTAGCTTTTCTTAACAATTAATCATATTAGCTTGTAACAATCCGTTTCCGAGCCTATTCCATTCAAATATAACGATAATTTTATTTCCTATCATATTACTTTCGCCAAATCCAGATTCCTTTCTTGTGTAATTATGCCTCGCTGAAATATTTACTTTTATGGCTTGAAAAAGCAACGTACAGTTGTCCATGACTGAACACCGACTGGTAAATGTACACCAGATACGTGAGCTTATTTACGTTATTAAACATTATAATGTAGAATATAATGATTTTACTTACAAAAAATGTAAGATTCCAGTATTCAATAGACGAAAAAAGGTTCAATTACTTTCATCAATAAATGCTTCCTGAATAATAATCAGTATCTATTTACATTGCTATCCATAAACATCGATCGTTTCGTTGCTTAAACAAAAGTGCGAATCGAATAACTCTAAACTTTTGTCTATTTATAAGCTTCACTGAAGCTAATTGAATCGGAGGTAACGATGACCTCCTTGGTTATACCCAGAAAGAGTATAAAAAATCCACAAAATTTCGAAACAAATAGCGTATTTCTGAAAACTTCGACCGTGTAACATGTAAACTTCTCAGGAATAAGATAGTATAGACTTTTATTCGTCGAATAAAGCAAAAACAAAAAAAAATAGTTCCATATTTACGTATTTACGTATCACGCGAGAAATGAAGCTGGATTTGGCAAAAGTGATATGATAGGAAATAAAATTATCATTTTGTTTGAATACAATACGTTTGGAAATGGTTTGTTACCAGCAAATATGATTAATTGCTAAGAAAATCTAATTGTAATTTCAAAAGTATCTACTATATATTTTAAAGAGTTTGTATGTTGTGCTGTAGTAGCTTCACTAAATCCATTGAAATTCAACGGGAAATTCTGCTGGTCTTAAATAAACCACTAAACAAAGACAAACCAAAAAAATAATATAAAACTGGCCAGGAAGCAAGATACATTAGAGCCAGTGGTAGCGTTTTAGAAAGGCGTTAAAGGAGTTTGATGAGGAGAAGAGGTGAAGGAAGGATGGCTGGTGGTTATAGAGTTCAATGCTGATGGAATTCTGTAAAATAAGGATTTTTGCGATATAGAAAGGCAGAAATTAGGCAAGTGAAGGAGACTGAGATTGCGGGTAGGGCGAGGGGGAACATGAATGGAAAAACAGGGTAAAAGTTCATTGGAGCGATAATGGCCATTCATAATCGCATGAAGGAATTTCAGGTCGGCAGTTGTGCGTCTGTGCGGAAGAGGGCAGATATCCAACGTCGACAGTAACACATTGTGGGATAAATTTCTGAGGGAGGGAACACGGTGACGTATTACAGCTAGAAAGAAATTCATTGGCCGGTTCAATTGGTTAAGGATAGTAGGGGAGGCGGTGGACCAGATGGGAGAACGGTACTCAATAATGGGTAAAAAACAGCCGGTAAAAACGGATTTCAGGCAAAAGGGTCTGCAATTTCAGTAAACCAATAGAGAATTCCAACAATTGACATTGCTTTCGCAGAAATTTTTCTTACGTGAGTGGAAAAGTTGAGTTTATGGTCAAAGATAACACCTAGGTCGCTGTGGGAGGAAACAAGAGGTATAAGCTTTTGGGAGAGATAAAAGGTTGAAAGGATGGGCTTGAATTTGAAAGTAAAGGTCATAAGGGCGGACTTGGCCTGGTTGTCTTTTAACTGCCAAACGGAACACCAAGTGTCTATGGAAGTGAGTGTAGCCTGAAGGGAATGGGAGTCAGAATGTTCATCAATTTTCTTAAAGATTTTGCAGTCGTCTGCATACAGCAGGATGCTGCAAGAGTTTAGAAGGGCAGAGTAGGCGATATCATCGACGTAAGGGGCAAACAGGAGGGGCCCAAGGACATTCCCCTGCAGGACACCGGAAGAGACGGGGAGAGAAGAAGAGGAGAGACCGTCGAGCAGGACTCTTTGAGAGCGTAAAGAGAGAAAGTCAGAAAGACGTGATAAAAGAGGACCATGGATATTGTGTAAAAGAAGAGCATGGTTAACGGTATTGAAAGCTTTGGAGAAATCGATATAGCAGACATTGAGTTGAGAAGAATGTTCGAAGGCGGAAGTTATGTGATGGTGGAGAACAGAAAGATTGGTTAAGCATGAACTACCAGGAAGGACACCATGTTAAGAAGGCGAGATATAAGGAAGGGAGAAAGATAGTAGATGGTCATGTATGATGCGCTCAAAAAGGAGTGAAAGAATTGGAAGGATGGAGATAGGGCAGTAATTCAAAACATTATTTTTCGGACCAGATTTTAAAATGGGGGTTATGTTGGCGGATTTACACACTGTGGGGAAGGAGCCACTGGTGAGTAAACGATTGAAGATTTTAGAAACTGGAAGATAGAGAGAGGTGGCAGTGCGACTGAGGAAAAGAGAACCGATATTGTCGGAACCCGTGGATTTACATGAAGGTAAAGAGGAGAGTAGGCTGAAAACCTCCTGAGGAGAGGTGGAAATGAAGGAGAGGGAGTGAGGACAGACTGGCTGAAGAGGTGGAAGGGGAATTGCGGGGGTGGGGGGAGTGAAGTTCGTGGAGAAGTAGCCATTCAAGGCTGATGGCCTATCGTCACCGTAATATGAAGCGTCGCCCGACATAACACAAACAGGAACACGAGAGGATTTCCGTTTCACGTTTACAAGGGACCAAAATCTTTTGGAATTATCCCTCATTTCATCCGTAATTGATTTTATATGGTTCGTATAGTTGCGGCAAAGAAGGGTTCGGGGACGTTTACGAAGGACCACGAAGGAGGCACGAGTGTGGGGGTTGGGATGACTCCACCATAGTTTCCACGCCGCACGCTTGTTGGTGAGTGTGAGTGTCGTCTCATGTGTCAACCAGATGGGACACCTCTTGGAGACTCTCCGAGTAGGGATGAAGTCTGCGATTACCCCGTGGAGAAGGTCGTAAAAGAGCTCGAGGGAGTCTTCGGGGGTGCTGCTGTCCAGAATGTTCCAAAGGGAGGAGGGAGAGAGCGTGGTTGATTGCAGGCCATTTCGCTTTGTTCCAGGCTCTCAGGGTCCTGAGTGGGGTTGTCGATGAGAAGGGAAGAGGCAGAGAAAGGGAGCACTCCAAGGACTCGTGATCCGCTGGAAAAATGTTTCTACCAGCTGAGACAGATTGGACTACGGTCGAAGAGAGGATGTAATCCAATGTTGCCAAATTGTGGGTGGGGAAAGGATTACATTGTGTTAGCCCTAGATTATTGATGAAATAGTCATCATGGGGATTGGCGCCAATACCACTGGAAGATGAGGTCCAATTAATGGCCAGATTGAGGTCTCCAAAGAGAAAAAACTATTTATTTAGTATAACATTCATAACACTGTAAATAACATATGAAACTTGTTACACATACTTCCTGCTCGCATTCTATGGCTATGAGCATTATCGGACAAAAATTCTTTTTTCAAACGATTCTCTAAACTAAACTATTATTTCCCTTTTCACGCATTTCTCCCTTGCAGATCTTTTTTCATAGAGGGAGATGGGGTAGCTCTTTGTTCACCTTTGATGAGTAGCCTACGAGTAAGAGCGGAGGGAGACAGCATTGCATCTTTACCCTGAGAGGTATGTTACCTCGAAGGTGCCCTATCACGCGTGAACTATTCCATTCTAATTCCCCATATATCCTTTAGTTCGTCATATTGCATGAAAAGGAAAGCAAGCGTTCCTTATTTAGTCACTGTTATTTTTGTGTAATACGTAGAATTTAATTTTCAAAAAGGGCATAATTGGAGGAAATGCATAGTTTTAGTTTCACTATGATAATTGTAATATTTACATAAATAAATTTTCCTGAATGTGTACACATTTGTGATGAAATAGCATTTTAATTTGGACCATAAGGTTTGCTAACACACTTAAAAATAATTAACTTAAAGGTTTATAGTCATAGCGCATGCTACTACTAGAAATGTTTTCTCCTTTTCATATTGTAGTCAAGAACCTTCTGTTCGTTCTCTAGTCATGAAAGCTATCTACTACCTCATGAGTGTTTTTTTCCTTGCGCAACAATATTAAAATATAGCAGTTTCATTCATTTTATATTTTCAACCACGCATTCGCCATTTGGAAGCCTTGAATTTTAGGTTTTACCATTAATAAAAGATCGCGGATAATTTATCCCTGCAATCTGATATTTAAAACAGAACTTTGGTACTTTTTTGTTGTTGAACGTTATCAAATATATTTTCAAATTCACTTTATTATTAAGAAAGGCGCTTTTAAAAAGTGCGTTTACATTTGAAATGCTTTGAAAATTTTTAAACATAAAAAGATACTTTATAAAGAGTATGTGTTTACTGAAGAATGTACAAAATGTCCACTGTCGGGCCAAATTTGGGCCAGTTTAAAATAATTTGGGCCTTGGGCCTGGTCTGGGTGTGAAAATAGGGTGAAGTCTTGGGCCAGGCCGGGCCTGGACTCAATGATGAATGGGCCGGGCTTGGGCCGAAGATTTCGGCTCGTGCAGACCTCTACTGTGTACATGGTAAAGGAAAACATTTTCTCAAATTTCATGAAGCAAAACTAATGGAATCTTTGCCTATTATAATAACTCTTTATAAGTAACTTTACAAATGTATTTCTTTATTACATTTCCTTGTGATGGTAAGTAAATATATGTAATCATATGCTGTATTACTGATATATGTGAATATTGTATATTGATGATTTGCCTTACACATGCGGTAAAATATTATGCTATTTTCTGATGAAGATACAATGAAATATGATGTTATTTCATCTAGATTTCCTGCCTCAATGCCAGGAGAAAGGTGTTTGTCCCATTGGGTAGAACCTATTGAATAATTTGATCCGATGTACTTCCAAAGTTGCAGTTATATGTTCTATATGGGTCATTCCTCGCAGATTTTGACTAAAAGGGTTAAAAGGTCTAAATTGCGACATCCACGACTTCAGGAGGAAGCGCTTTTCAAATACCAACAAGTATATACAACTACTGAAAATATCAAACAATATAGAAATTTAGCTTTCTCTGTTAAATGATAGGAACAGATCAAAAAATGTATATATACATTTTTTGTATATATACATTTTTTGATCTGTTCCTATCATTTAACAGAGAAAGCTAAATTTCTATATTGTTTGATATTTTCAGTAGTTGTATATACTTGTTGGTATTTGAAAAGCGCTTCCTCCTGAAGTCGTGGATGTCGCAATTTAGACCTTTTAACCCTTTTAGTGCCAGCCCAAATATCATGGGGTTGTTGAAGAATGCCAAGCCAAATTTGAGGAAAATGCACTCGTTCCGTAAATTATTTTTCCCAGATTTATTATTGATATTTGGAAGCCAATTTTTTAAATCAGCCATTTGCATATATGTAGAATATAGAATACTAGTGAACGTGTGCTTGCATTCTGCAAGCATTTTCTCTCACCTGAAAGTAAAAATAAGAGCCTAAAAATTACTTTCAATGCATAAGTTCGCATCTCGGCTCAGAATTACGTGTTTTTCTGTTTCGAAAATATTGGGGTAAAAACAACCCCTAAAATTTATAATTATAATACATTTATAGGTTTTTATCATTTGTTACGAATACCTCACTTTTATGCGAAATTTCATCAATATAGCACCTCTAGAAGTACATTTATATGAATTTCATTGTTTAAAGTTTATTAATTTTTAACAGCCACAGCAATAAATATTTCTAAAATTTTCAATGTTATTTACCACGGGCACGTTATTTCCTAACCCTGTTAAAATTTTCAGCTTCCTGGATCTACAGAAAGTACATAAACATTAGTCAATTTGTTAAACATTTGAGAATTTATTAGGCCGAACGAATAAAAATTTTCAAATTTCTATATTCCCGTTTTCATTATTTGGCAAATTCTACAGGTAGAAAAAATTTCAGGTTGATAGCGCATTTAGAAATACCTAAACCATGAAATGTTAGTAAAATAGTTTATAATTTTTACCGGCCAAGAAAATAAACATTGTCGCAATTTTCCAATTATTCCTCTGATTATTTTTCTTGGTTCACCTATGTATTAAATTCCAGCTCTCCAGCTATTGTAGTTTGGGCCAGACATTAATATCCTCCTATATATATCCTATATCGTATATCGTATCATTCTATATCGACTCTTCTTACAGAGGATATACGATACTAGTGAAGGTGTGCTTGCATTCTGCAAGAATTTTCTCTCACCCTAAAGCAAGGAGTATGAGCTGACAAATAATCTTTAAAAGCAAAGTTTACACCTTCTGGTCGATTTACGTGTTATTCCTTATGCTCAATATTGACGTAAAAACAGCCCCTAAAATTTATAATTATGAAATTTTTATTGGTTTGTAAAATCATGTAAAATGTTTATTTTGAGAATTTGTTATACAAAATTTAAAAGTTTTGCAACTCGATCATAAAAATCATGTGTCACAAATTTTTTTGAGTGATTAATTTCTTAACATTAGTTACACATATTAGTTATGAAGCTAAATCCAATTTTTTATATTTTTTGTATTAGTTGTTCATCATTTACACTAGAAAATATACACTGGCGCACATCTCGCGCGTGCCCACGTTAGCCATTACTCTTGTGTTCTGGGAAACACTGACCATGAAGACCATTCTCACACTTTATACACACAGTACGAGCCCTTTTTCGCTTCCCTGGCTTATTTCCACCTCTTTTGCTGCAAACACAACAGTCCTTTTCTTTTTTTCCTGATAATTTTTTCAGTCTTATTGCCGTCTGCCCCTGACTCCTCTGATATTCCAGATCTCCTATTTTTGTGTTGAAGCCACTCCTCCCCAAGGGCCTCAACAATGTTTATAGTGAAAAGCTAACGAGACATAGGAGTTTTACCTGAAGGAAGGTTTTCCCTATAAATTATATAGCTGTTGAGTATCATGCGTGAAAATATATGGAAACATATTTTTTTCCAGTACTTTACTGTTCGTCGTTCGTCCAGGTATGTATATAGCATCATGTCTGATGTGTCAATTCCACCCATGAAATCATTATAAGATTTTATAATAGAAGGTTTCTCTACATCCTTTACCTCACCACTACGCATACGGGAATACTTACTAATTTCCGCTTTACATTTTGTAGACAACAAGAGAACAGGAAAGCGTTGAGATTTCTTTTCTCGAAAAGCAGCAGCGAGAATGGGGCCCTGACAATAATATTTCTTTTTCCCTATTGCAAATTTATTGTGAAATTCTTTTGGAAGAAATTTTCTATTCATGCGAATAGTACCAGTAATGTATGTGCCAAGCTCGTACAGACTTTTTGCCAAAGGTATTGACACAAAAAAATTATCCATGAAAACATGATAACCCTTGGCTAAATAATTCCCCATACTCAATAATTTTCTAACTACCACGTATGCTAAGCCATTCTTTTGGATTTCAGCCTTATCTTCATTACTCTTTGCCACTCTATATATAAAAAATGCCAAACAATAGTGAACCACTGAATCACATAACATCCAAAATTTTATCCCCCATCGATGATGACGCTTATTCGGAAGATATTGTAACAGCTGCATATGATTCTTGGTTCCCACCAAACTCTCATCAACACTCAATTCCTCATGAGGAGTATAATGATGTCTGAACAAAACATTGGCATGGTCGATGAGGGGTTGGATTTTGGCACATGGGTCATACCCGGATTCACCAGGTTGAGCAAGGTGTTTGGTGTCAGCTAGCTGGAAGAATTTGAGGATCAACTGGAAACGGTTTCTTGAAAACATTTTATGGAACCATGGAAGATATTGGGAATTTTGAATAAACCAGTAAGAAGCTATAGTTGGCTGCGAATGCAAACCCATATTCAAAATGCATGCAATGAAACCTTTTAGTTCAGGTAAAGTTATATTTACCCAATTCTGTGCACGAGAATTCGGGGATAGATTTTTATGTGTCGAAAGAAAAAGTTTAGCATAGTCATTTGTTTCCTTTACCACTTTGTTCAAAAAAGAGGTCGTAAAAAACAGGTAAAAATAGCTGATCGGCGCTGCAGTAGGAGGGGGTGCGTGTTTTGGTCCATACGCTTCTTGGTACACAAGAGGAGATGGAGGTGCATTATCACTGTTCTCGAACACCTCATGCCAATCACTTTCATCAGAATCAACTTTGCCCTCACCTGTATCTGACTCGGCACTCTCGGATGATGATAAAATTCGTACACATGAAGCAGGGGGTCGAGCAAGACATCCAATTGAGTCATCACTGTTAGATGAAAAAACCTCTTCATCGGTCGTATCTGACTCACCATTACTTCTATCGGACTCAAACAATAACTCTTCGACTTTCTTAGTTTTCAAATTCCTCAACATTATCGAAGGGTAGAATGGAAAATTTTCCTATAGTAAAAGATTTCAAATAAAAACGATAATATTCAAACATTCTGGTAAATCATATGCGCATTGACAATATAATTTAGAATAATTGCATATAAAGAATATATACAGAATACTAAGTATTGTACGGAATTTTGAATTTTCAAGTGAAAATATTTCAAGACTGATATAATGGTACGATGAATACTTTTAAAATTTACGAAAAAAATTTTGTGAAGTACCTGAGATAACAGTAGATAAACACTGCCTTTTGAAGCTCAAAAACTGCAGATAAGTCGTGAAAAATTAAAGAAAACAACCGCTAATGCGGTGCGCCATCTAAAACACGTCAAGCTACTGACGCGAAAACGGCCGAAGTCCTCTCAGTAGAAATAAAATCGAAAGACAAGCTATCCATATGAGATTTAATACATTGTGGCAGGGAAAACTTACCAGATGTCAACTAAGTGACTAAAAGAGTAATCTCACCCGGAAAGAAAATACAAAGTCATCGTAAACAAGCGCGGCCGATAGATCGGCCCGTTGCATTCTTCGCACATGCAGCAAGGGCCGATAGATCGGCCGGCTGGCACTAAAAGGGTTAAGCAACAAAAGGTATTTTGGTTCTATTGGTTTACAATCAGGTATTGTTACTTTTTGATGCAATCATTAAAATATATTTTTGAAATAATGAAGTGGATTAATTCGAAAAATATGCTGCTAATACAGTTGTATAATTTTAATACCCGTAAATGTTAAATATAAAGGTACTTGCAGCTAACCTATCATTAAGGGTGTTTCATGGTGCAGATGCACCTTTCCCCAAAAATTAACGAAAGATCGCGTTATAATTGAGTTGTGCAGCCACGAGAACCGATGGATACAGGAAACAGAAACGAAGAAATATGGAATACGTAATCAACATCAAAACAACAATAGGAGAAATCCCCACAGTTAGGGTGATACATGAAATATAAACGTGTGAAGGGTAATACAAATTTAGTGGGCGGCCGACTTGTTCTGCGCACGGGCGGCCGATAAGTATGCACCGGACATGGTTGAAATTAAAACATCTGCCACATGGAATGCTCAAGAAGAATAGCATGGACTCTAAACAATATTTATATATATTTTTATTATTGTTTATTTCTCTTTTGTTAAAACTTGGATTGTACATGACTTTGATTTTGTCAGAAAACGGTTTCACAAGAAGTATTTTAAAGTTGGTAGAGGTCGACTTATACGGCGAACATACGCCTAATCATGTATTTTCATCCAAAAAAGCAGGGGTCAAGTCATACGCCGGAATATATGGTATATATTGTGATATTCAGTGGGTGTGCGACGCACACCTAGCACACCCTGAATATATGCCCATGGTTGGTGTTACAGTAAACAGTAGCTATGCATATTGCTGGTGATTTTTAGAAATTATGATTTATAAACTTGTTAGTTGCCTAATTTTTGAAATCACTGCAAATTATGAGACATCATTAGATGCAGCAGCTTTTCACAAAATTATCACCTCTTCTGGAACCATATTCATTTGTCCTCACTCTGTTGCCAATAAAAGGGCTTTTAAAATGGTTTGTCTTCTGTAAACTATACTAAATGTACTTGAATGCCTTGGATTACCATCTATTTTTGGGCCAATACCTTGGGGACAGCATCAGTGCTAATCAAAAAAATAGCATAATTTGATTGAGAGTTCACAGTGAATTTTACCATATAATGTATGCTATGGAAATTGGTTAACTGTGATAGCATTTTACTGTCATCTTGTCTGAATGTTGTCTAACTAATACTTTATCCATCAGATATTGGAGGCAGGTGTCAGCTACAGTGAAGAGGGATTAGGACTTGTCAATTCAAAAATTGATGGAAACAACCTCCTTCAGGCAGGAGCACTGTTTTTAAACACACAAGGTAATTATATTTCATTGTTTGTTAATATTAGTACAGTGGAATCCCGATTTAAGGTTCTCCCATTTAAGGTTTACCCACATTTAAGGCGGTTTTTTTGCGGCCCCGACCAAAGCTCCATATAAATAATGTATTGTAACACCCGATTTAGTGTTTCTCGATTTTGTGAATAGCCCGCAGTTAAGGGACAAAATTCTGGTCCCTTGCGGGGCATCGCCTCGATTTCAGGTACGTTTACACTGTGACTTGAGAATATTTCATTTGTTGGAGATGTAATGTTAATTCAATCTAACCATCAATGGAGCATTGTTACTACATTAAATAAACTCAAAAGAATTAATATTTAGTCTTGCGGTTTTGTCAATCCACCTTAAATGTCCTAATCTGTTACGTACTTAACGAAAGTTGCGATGATGTCATCACGTGAACACGGATTTTTTTACGTTTCAGTTCGCAGGCGCTCGCTCACTAACGTGATGCGTTAGCTAGTTGCGCCACCCACATTTACCACAGCCATATTTACCTTGTTAACCCAAAAGGAAGACAATCCCCCAAAAAAAGGGAAGTCTTATTCACAACAGTGCTATTATTACATCAAGGCGGTGATGTTATTAAAACTTTGGATGTATGTTCTTACTCGTCAGTCACCGTAGCATTTCCCTACACCACACAAGACATGCAATCAAATTTGCGAGCCCGCTTTGCATAAAGGGCCGAAATGTAACAAATGAGATTAAAAGGACGTTGGACGGTCAGCCGATAACAGGCATCGAAACATTTGTCAACGCTCACCACACTGCTTCACTGAGGGATAATTATTCAAAACTCATAAATACAGTAAAAATCTGACATAACGCGCCTCACTATACCACAGATTCAGATATACTGCGGGTCTAGTCATGTCTCCCAAAATGATTCCATTTATTTTCTTTCTAAACAACCTTGTTTCAAATTGTACTGCGATTTATTTTCTTTGTAAACAACTTGGTTCAAATTTTACCGCGATTTATTTTCTTTGTAAACAACTTGGTTCATATTTTACCGCGATTTATTTTCTTCGTAAACAATGTGGTTCAAATTTACCACGATTTATTTTCTTCGTAAACAACTTGGTTCAAATTTTACAGTGATTTATTTTCTTCGTAAACAACTTCGTTCAAATTTTACCACGATTTATTTTCTTCATAACCGACTTGGTTCAAATTTTACCGCGATGCTAAAATCTCGTCGCTGTCTATAAGAATGATGAAGAAATTGTAGCTGAAGTCCAGAACTGCGGAAGAGCAGAAAAATTATCGGAAGATGACAGCGAGTATGAAGAGATGTGTGAGGTTGAGACTCCTTAAATAAGCAAAGTATTGGATAACATCAGTGAAGTGATGAATTGGATGGAGAGAGTGATTGTGATCATCTTCATCTTTTACATTTGCAAAACATTAAGACGTATGTGAGGAAGAAACGCCATCAGCTGTCGTGCCGAAAGAAAATATCGGACTCTTTTAAAAACACCGATTAAAGTAAGGTATGCATTTAAATCAAAATACGACATCAGTTTTTATGGTATTTTGAAATTAAATTTGTTATAACGCATATACTTTCACGTTTTTAAAAATTATTTCCCGAAATACTGAGGGTTGCTGATAACGCGGGTATACATTCTGTCTCCCGAAACCCGTGTTATAACATGGTTTTACTGTATTATCTTATATAACCCATACGAGCCCAATTATATTGTGACGTTTAAATGCTCGCGTGCTTAATTACGCCTGCCGGCTTTCGCTTTGGTTTTATTTTTCGTTCGGTGTCTCTGGGGTCAACCGAGCAACCTGGAGAGTGAAGGAGGAGGAGGGTCAGTCGGGTGACCGGCACGAGTGGTGGAAGTTACGAGGAGCAACGGAGTCGACATGAGCTATCCCTTCTTCTTACCCACCTCTACCCCGATTTTCCATTCCGAGTGCGGGTGGAATTTCCTTTCTCTTCCCCTGTTGTTTTTTTCCTTTTTCTTTTACCCGCACTGGTGCCCAACTCCCGGTTCCTTCATTTGACCCGCGACCGAGCTACCCTGGGATGCGTTACATAATTTGGCGCCCAGTGTGAGGCCGGAAATCAAAGGAATCGTCATTTGAGGTTAGGTTTAGTTTAGAGATTGTGATTTCTCGACTTTTTTTCATTCTCGAGATTTCTCTTTTTCCCAATATTTTTTTTCTTGAGAATTCGAGAATTTATTTTCAGTCTCGCGAATTCTCGAGAAATCTCAAGTGAGAAAGCAATTGCTCGTGAAATTTTTCATAAAATATTTTTTTCTTAAAAAGTGGCAATGGAAGATAATAATTCTGAATTAAAAAAAATTAATTTTAATTAATATTTTTCGTACAAAAGTGAGCTACTTACTATTTTCGATAATAATTTTCTTTAGCATTACAGCAGAATTAATTTAAAAATGAATACCATATTTTTAGTCTTTAGATGATGTTTAATTGAAACTCAGTAACAAAGGTAATATGACTTAGAAAGGTCAAGATTAAAATACAATTATCAGTGCATTACTTTTTATCACATCTTAGGAAGTAATGTTTTAAAAAACACAGACAGTCTATTGATTTGTCGGATAATCTTGCCCTTCTCTTAGAGACCAGATTTTCAGAAATAGAGAAATTCCTTTCGTTTTGGGTCGACGTTGGTTTAATTGTACTTAAGGCATTTTTCAGCTTTTCCAAGTTGTTTGTAATTTTTCTCATCTTGTACACGTTCATTTCTTTTGATAATGAACAGAAGTCATTGTCAATTACTTGGCTTGGCATCAAGCGTTTACGGATCGATTCTTCCAATTGTTGATTCAGGCTCAGACTATCTCTTTGCTCCATTTTTAAGTTTTCTTCAACTGGTTCTTCAGCATGATTCAGTGTAGTATTCTTTTCATTTGAATAATGGTAAAGTCTTCATGATTAATTTTGCTGTTTTGACGATTTCATTTTTTGGACTTAGCGCAAAGAAATCGTCTTTTTTACATAGCTGTATGCATTTTGGGTCTTAAAGATACTTTATCAAAGAAATTAAAGGCACATCTCTTCTGTTGGCAATTTGTTTTTTTCAATGCAACAAGGAGATTCTCACTTATTTCAGAGGTGTTCTCGCCTAATGGACGGTTCATTCCTATGTCTTGCAGAGAATCTCGAAATCTCGAGACTCGAGATTCTCGAATATTAGAAAAAAATTCTCGAGAAATGAGAATTTGAAAAATAGGAATTTCTCAAGAATTCTCGAGACGAGAATTCTCAAACACAATCTCTAAGTGGAACCACCAATGCTATATTCTTCGCAAAGTCTCTTCAATGGAGTACCTTTTTCAAGTTTCCTTAGTAACTTCACTTTTTTCAATCATGAGGTTTTTCTGTTTATGTTTCGTAACACCACTTATGGGTTGTCTTCTTTTTTTGAAGTCATGTCAAAATGAAATTTAACAAAAGTACTAATTGCATTAACAAAAACAATTGCTATCACAAAGAATCAAAACATGTGGTTCTAACGAGGTAAACGAAACATTGAAAATAGTTAAGTGTACATCATTTAAAGTAATTTCTAGAGCATTAGGATTTTTTACATATAACTTTCAAAAAAGTGCTGAGTTTTTGAGAATGCCGGGTTTTTGAATGCCGGGTTTATAAGGTTCTACTGTACTTGCTGTCAAGCAATTGTGTACATGTTGAAGGAGTTTCATATAGATTATAGAAATGTGTTTGGCCCGGTTTCAGATTCAGCTTCATATATGACAGCATTTTTTAAAAGTTTGAAAACACTAAAGAAAATAGGGTATTAGTTATGAACTTTGGCATTCTTCCTTTAATGACTTATGACTTCGTTTTGGGGACTGATTTTTTAACCACTCTGGGGGCAAAAATAGATTTTTCCAGTGCAACCGTAGAGCCAATTACTAAAGACAACACAAACGAGCGGTCTAAACAAATTTCGCGGTAGTTTTGAGGAAGTCAAAAACGGGCTAGGTCTTTCCCCTGCCCAAGATTCTGTGTTGATGAGATTTTTAGATTCAGAGATAAGAACCCAGTAGGACGAACCTCGTCAAACATGAGATTGTTCTGGAAAAATGTGTTCCCGTCAAACAGCGTTACTATCCAGTGTCCCCGGTTATACAGGGAATGATTAATGAACCAATAGACGAAATGTTAGCGAATGGAGTCATCGAACCTTCCTCGAGTCCATGGTCCTCACCGATCCTGTTAGTCCCTAAATCCGATTGCTCCAAGCACTTTGTCGTTGATTTCAGGAAGGTGAATAGTCTGAGTAAAAAAGATGCTTTCACTATCCCTTTCATTTCAAGCATCTTAAATAAGTTAAGATCAGGAAAATTCATTAACAAGCTCAATTTAGAGAAGGGCTATTGGCAAGTGGAACTGGAAACCTCGAGTAGAGAGATAACCGCGTTTACGGTCCCAGGGAAAGGTCTTTTCCACTTTAAGGTAATGCCGTTTGGGTTACATAGTGCGGGCGCGACCTTCCAGCATCTAATGGATAAGGTGTTAGGGCCAGATATGGAACCGAACTGTTTCGCTTATTTAGACGATGTTGTGGTGGTTAGTGAAACCTTTGGAGAACACTTGGACCATTTGAGGGAAGTGTTTAGATGCTTAAGGAGCGCCGGGCTGAAACTGAATGTGGATAAATGTAACTTCTTTAAGTCGCGTTTAAGATTTCTAGGGTATATTGTGGGTGACGGAAAGTTAGAAACTGACCCCGAAAAAATTTCTGCAGTTATAAATTATCCTATTCCAACCAATGGAACCGAGCTTCGGCGGTTCTTAGGATTCGTGAGTTGGTATAGACGCTTTGTACCAAATTTTGCTGCGGTAGCAGCACCGTTAACTGACCTGCTGAAGGGAAAGGAATGCAGGTTTAAGTCGTCAGATGTACATTCGAATGCCTTCGAGAAATTGAGAGCCTGTCTTGTATCGGCCCCTATTCTTTCCTGTCCTCATTTTGATATCCCTTTCACTATGCAATGTGATGCTTCGGGAGTCGGGATAGGAGGAGTCCTGACTCAGGTAATTGACGGAGAGGAGAGAGTCATTGCTTACTGTTCGCGAACATTCTCGAATGCTGAGAGGAATTATAGTGTGACGGAGCGAGAATGTCTGGTGGTGTTATTCACCATAACTAAGTTTAAGCTTTATGTGGAAGGTTATACTTTTGATGTGATCACTGACCACGCTTCGTTAAAATGGTTATATAGCTTAAATAATCCACAAGGCCGGTTGGCCAGGTGGGTCTCTCAGCTACAGCAATACGATTGTAGAATTATTCACCGTAAAGGACGTTTTCACGTCGTATCTGACGTCTTGTCGAGGATCGCGGCGATGGGAGATGTCACGCCCTTTGATGTGGCGGTCGAGGGCGACCTGTGGAGAAACCCCGCGGTTCATCCCAGACTGCGAATTGCTAACTGTCACTTATATTCGAAGGGTGATAATGGGACCTGGAAACTGGTAGTGCCAGCGGGCGAACGACTTAGACTGTTAGAGGCTCATCATTCCTCACCGAGAGGAGGTCATATTGGTTTCTTCAAAATGTATCAAAAAATTCGAGAATTTTATTCATGGCCCTCTCTTAGAAAAGACGTGACCAATTTCGTTCGTCGCTGCCAGGTGTGTCAGCGGTATAAGACTGTCCAGACGAAGCCTCTCGGTCCGATGAAACCTCACGAAATGGTGCGGCCCTGGACCATCGTTGCCTCTGATATAATAAGCCCTCTGCCCTGGTCTCTTAAGGGAAATTGCTATCTTTTAGTATTTTTAGATACAAGTACCCGTTAGCCCATTGCGATTCCTCTTAGGAGTGTTAAAGCGAACCATGCAATATTTCCGCACGGAGGTCATTAACCAGTGGGGCTGTCCAGAGATTATGATAACTGATAACATTCCGCAATATATCAGCAAGGTGTTGCAGAAAGTGTGTCGCATGTTTGGCGTGAAGCTGTGCCATACGGCGCCGTATCTTTCTCAAGCGAACACTTGTGAGAGAACTAATAGAACCCTGAAAACAATGATTTCCATTTACTGCGAGGATTCTCAACGAAAATGGGATGAAAATATTTCTGACCTTTTGTTCGCGTTGCGCACGGCTGTTTTGGAGACTACGGGCTATTCTCCCGCGGAGTTAAATTTTGGTAGACGTCTTAGTAAACCCGATGATTTATACCGCGAGTCTGACTTAGATTGTGTAACGGAGTTCGATCCACGAGCTTATGCGGGAAAACTTCAAAATTCTCTGCGTGAAATGGCTCAAAGGGCCGCGACGGCTCAACATAAGGCTTCAGCGCATCAGGTTCACCATTATAATTTGTGGCACCGGGATATAATCTTTCCTAAAAAGTCCCTGGTATGGCGCCGAAATTTTCCAAAGTCAGACGGAGGAGAATTCTCGGTGGCTAAATTGGAGCTGAAATTTGTGGGTCCCTTCATCGTTGGAAAACGGGTTAGCGATTCAATATATGAATTGGTAACGCCCGGGGGGAAACCTGTAGGCCAGTGGCACATATGGGATCTAGAAGCAGTGTGTTAGGGCTCGATGGCATGCATAGTTTTTTTTTTGCGTGCCTTTAAACTTTCAGAAGGGGGGTGATGTGACATTTAAATGCTCGCGCGCGTAATTACGCCCGCTGGCTTTCGCTTTGGTTTTATTTTTCGTTCGGTGGTGGCCCCTAGGTGTCTCTGGGGTCAACCGAGCAACCTGGAGAGTGGAGGAGGAGGAGAGTCAGTCGGGTGACGGGCACGGTGGTGAAAGTTACGAGGAGCAACGGAGTCGACACGAGCTATCCCTTCTTCTTACCCACCTCTACCCCGATTTTCCATTCCGAGTGAGGGCGGAATTTCCTTTCTCTTCCCCTGTTGTTTTTTCCCCTTGGAAATAAAAAGCATTCTTAAATTAAATTCTTTGTAAACCATACGTGCTTACGAATTTATATTGTTATTCCTCGAATCAATTTCGTAACAATGGCCGAAGTTTGGAAACAAATATAAATTAAAATTCAATTAAAATTAAAAGGACATTTAAAACTGTTAACAGGCAATTTTCGAAGAAACAACAGTGGATCTTTTAATGAATTGAATTTTTTTTATAAATAGAGAGTACCTAAGTTCTAAAGCTTATAATCCATTTAAATCTAATAACGGTGGCTATTATAGTTTAAAGAAAGAACTTGATTTATTCACTTTACAGAATGAATTAATTTTAGGCTAGCATTACCTATTATAAAAGGAGTTACTTTGGAATTTACAGTATGTAAAGTGGAAGTTGTACTGAATTGACTCAAGTATTTTGGGTACTTTCCTGTTAATGGGAATACCTCAAAAAGTAAACACGTATTGTTGTGATATGTTACGACGTATTTGTTAACAATGTATAACAACGAGGGAATTACTTAAAAATCACACTTTCTTGAAAATTATTTATTAATAAAAGCAACATAATTACCGTATTCACCCGAATCCAAGACGACCCTGAATCTAAGACGACCTCCCATTTTGATGATTCCAAAAGAGAAAAAAGCTCAAATTGACCTTCATGACTACAAAAATTATAAATCTTGTCAAATATTTATTTTCTCTTATACTTTTCTTGAATGTCATTGTCTTTTAACATTTTAAAATCATAAGATCACATCACAAATAGAACCATTCAGGTTTTCAAACAAATTAAATGGTAGCATTCATTTTAAGATAACATTAAAAATAAAGTAAATACATTGAAAGAATATACTCATTTCAGGACAACAAAAAAACATTTCAATCCAAGTGCTGCATAAAATCATTTTATTGTGTTAGTCATCATCACTGTCTATGCAACCTTCACTATTTTCCTCATGCTCACTATCTTTATCACTATCAACTTCATCATCAGTCTCCCACAAAACATCATCCTCACTCCCATCCATGGCATTAGATAAGCAGCATTTCTTAAACCCTTTCACTATTACTTTTGCATTTATTTGTTGCCACGATGCCTTGATCCATTGGCAGAGCATTGCAACTTCAGGTTTCTTAAGATTTCCTTTTGGTGTTAAAGTGTGAGTTCCACTCTGTAACCACTCAGAATACAAAACCTTTAAATTATTTTTAAAACACTTACTGACAGCAACATCTAAAACTTGAAGTTGCGATGTCATTCCTCCAGGTATTACAATAAGATCAATATTCATCGCACTCATTATGTTTTTAATTTCAGGGGATGGGTCCTTGAATGCATCCAGTGAAAGCATTGCTCTTTGTTTCAGTAAAGCTCCTGGCCGTCTATTCCACACCACATGTAACCAATCTCTCATTAGTTCTTTAGTCATCCACCCCTTTCCTTGACACCTATTATTCCACTTGGCAAATGTTTCTTAGGTATTGTTTTCCGCTTTAGAATCACATATGGTGGTAATTTAGTCCCATCTGCTAAAACCGCCAACATTACCGCGACTCGCATTTTTTCGTTGCCTGTAGTTTTAATTAGGACGGACTTCGCACCTTTTTCGTTCACAGTATAATTAGATGGCATGTAGAAGAAAACCGGAGTTTCATCGGCATTTCCTATTTGGCTCAAAAGGTAATTATTGGTTTTTCTAAGTCCAATTACGTATTTCTGGTAAGGGAGAAGTTTTTCAACATAGTCTTCTGACAATTTCTGACACAGCGAAGTTCGTCGCCGTAAAGAAAAATTATTTCGTCGCATCATTCTCACCCACCAACTTCTGCTGGCCTTGAATTCTTGCAATGATATATTAAGTCCTCTAGTAATTTCATTAGCTTTAAGTATAATACTTTAAGTCGAAACAGGCATACCGTTCTTCCTCATGGTGCGCACAAACTTGACTACTTCTTCTTCAATGCCATGAAATCGGCCTAATTTTGGACCACTGAGCGACTTCCTTGTGGCTTTGGCTTTTTCTAGTTCCTGTTTTGAGAGTTTCCATCGACGCACATTTGCCTCAGATACACCGAACTTTCTACTCGCATCACAGTTATTAGTTTTTTCGGCGTAAGTTATCACGATCAGCTTAAAATTTGTATCTTAGCTCCGTCTAATTCCTTTGTTAACTTTCCCTTTGCACTCGTGCCACGTACTTCAACATGATCTGTCATTTTAACTTAAGGGTTGTGCATTTAAATCAAGAATGCACAACTCAAAATTACTGTCACACTTAGTGAATCGCGGTGCGTCGTTTGAAAGGGGAATCCCAATGATTTCCGCTCTCATTTGTTTTGACTTGACAAGTCCTCTTCTAAGTTTGAAATCCATTTCAAACTGGTGAAAGTGGTTGTTTCGGAAAATGAGAAGGCAGGAGTGCTTAGCAGACGATAAACGATATTGAGGTACATTATATTCCAAAATCAATTTAAAGTATTATCAGAGGCAATTGTAGATTGAATCAATTTTTTGGAACCGGAATTCTGTTTATTTAATGAAATTGAAATCCTAATGCTACAATCAATTTAAAACTAATAACAATGGCTATTTTAGTAGATTGAAAGGTACTAATTTATTCACAGGGAATTTCTGTGAGATTTTAGGTAATTAATTAAAACAGACTTATAATATAGAAATATTCGATGGTTAAAAGAGTGCACAATTTTATTCTTGCGATTTTTACATGTTGCATTGACGAAAATTTAGATTCATTAAACCCGTTGAAATTCAACGGGCACTTATGCTAGTTTTATATAATAATAGCCGTCGTCTGTTGGTTGGTTGGTTGGTTGGTCACGCTATGCAAACGCTAATAACCTGAGAAATAATAATGATAGAAACTCGAAATTTGGTAGGGATGCTTGATTAACACTTCTTCAGAGAATTACAAATTTAAATCACGAAAAAATTCCTTGGTTCGTCTACAAGAGAGGCATTTCCATTTCCCATTACTTTACATGTAAAACGCGATTTTTTGACTTGCAGGCTTTTATTCATTTGGAAATTAAAATTAGAAGAAATTAACAGACGACCTTCAGATTTGAACCATTTTGAAGAAAAAGTTATAAAGTTTCTGATTCAGTTTGTCTCTTTTCGCCCACAGTTCGAAATATTCCATGTTAAACGTTTAATTTGCATATTTTGTGGAAATCTCGCCATTTTAACGTGATGTTGCTATGTCGACCTGTTTCCGAATGCTGATGCATAATCAGAATATTAGTCGTGTTTGTTTTTTAATTAGTTTACTGTATGTTTTATATTTTTAATTATTATATTATAGTAGTTCGTTCATTCCCCACGAACAAAATCTGACAAAAGGAAATACTTTGAAATGGAGAGTTGTAATGATGATGATTTCGCTGATAATTTCTCCGAAAATCCGAGTGATGAGAATATCATACAATCTGACAATGAAAGTGACATTTCAAATGATAGTGAAGATTTGACAATAGGAAGAAGATGCCTGCCATTACTGCCATTACCACAATACAGTGACAGTGATACAGAAACAGCTGATGAGGACTCAAACATTGCTGATATTGCCCCAGTTCTAGAACCTCATGCTCAACAGACGGGTGTAAGAATATTGCCTAATGACCCAAAAAACGTTCATGATATAGTCAGTTTATTTTTTGGAGTTAATTTACTTATGATGATGGCAAATGAATCGAGCAGGTACCATGCCCGAAATTCTCACAAATATAAAGCTTTGAAAAAATGTTTGAAGTGGAAAGACATTACACTATCGGAAATGAAGAAGTTTTTAGGCTTGATTCTCCTAATGCCAAGAGTGTGAAAGAGTACTATGGACGAATATTGGAGTACAGACCCAACAATTGAGACTCCTTTCTTTTCTAGATTGATGAGTAAAGACAGGTTTCGTCAAATATGGCAAGCATGGCACTTTTCTAGCAACGAAGAAATTTCAGAAAAGATAGATTGTGTAAAATTCAACCTGTTTTGAATTATTTAGTGCCAAAATTACGCGGAGTAATTTTTGGCCCGCCCCACCACGAGAGGTTTAGTTTCTGTCTAGACATCATTATTTCTGATCTTATTGTTTGAATTTGTGCTGATTCGACATTTGACGGTTCGAGATTCGACCACGTTTTCAGGAACGCATCCCTGTCGAATCTCGGGAGTTGCCTGTACAGTAAAACTCCATGAAAGCAGAAAGCTGTGAAAACTGGAATAAAAATTCTCTTGAACCAGTTTATCTTATATTTTGAAATCATTAAAATGGAAATATGTGAGCTTCATACAGAAAATCAATTTTATTAAGAACTAGCAGAAATACCTGGCATTGCCCGGGATAATGCTATATTTCAATATTTTATGCATGGCAAAAATGTTTAAATCAGCTGCCATTTGGAATTAATCAGGCAGACAGGAATGGAATCCTGCATTGACCTGCATCCCCTTAGTGCTCCCTACTATCATGCTAAATTCGGTTGGAATCAATTGATTGTGGGCATGCATAAAGTAACAGACAGAAAATGGGCCGCCATTTCGAAATTGTCAGACAGACAGACACTAAATTTGGTCAGAATCGGTTGAGAAATGTGGGCGTGCATATAGGAACAGACAGACAGACTTATTAAATAAAGTGTTGGATATTTCAGTGTAAAAAGTGGAAATTTTTATTTTCAAATAGAAATTTCTGATTTATAATTTCTTTCCCTTTTACATTGAAAAAGTACAAGAGCTATCAATGTTAATAAAATCTTGGGACTATACTATTTTAATTTCTTTCCTCACTCATTGATTGCTGATGTGCATACGAAGATTGGGTCATGATAGCTTGGAGGAAAATGAGCAAGTGTACTTTGAATCAGCTTGAAAATCTAAGATCAAAACAGGACAGTTTGGCACAGTATAACAATTACAACATATGAAAGATGAGGGAATTGCATCAGGTAAAACATTCTATACACTGTATTACTTCTGGCATTTGCTTATGGAACTGTTGAATAACCTGTAGTGCTGTCATTCCCAACATTGTTGTGCTATCACTCTAAACTCACCAACTGTTGGACCTCGTGACCCGTACTTCTGAGTGAAAATACATTATACAGTGAAATCTCACTACAACAATTATGTATGTTTCAAATTAACATTAATTGAATCCACGTCAATTTTCCTGTATAAATACTGTATAAATATTTCAAAATAACGTACCTCAACTTAGCGTACTTTTCAATACTACGTACGAAATTCAGAGGTCCCAGAAAAACATCTTTATGTTTTTAACTTATGCTTTCATCCGTAAATGGCTCAATTCTAGCTCATTCAAGTCATTTACACCAATTTTGAAGGCATCTTTTGTCTTTAGTACGAAAAGATCTGCAGAACTCTGCCAAAATCCCAAAAGAAGAGATTTTCCAAACTGAAAAATTTAGAGCCGAGTGTCAGTTATCCCTCTTATATTTTCACAATAGCATTGAAATAAATCTTAAATTCTAGGAATTATCTCTCTTGTTAGACTTTTGTTCTCAACGGTTTCAGTTTGCACCAGACCTGTGAGAATGCTGATTCCCCACTGAGATGCTTCCAGAGAGAATACTGTAAAGTGTGTCCTCGCTTAATGTCGTTAATTTGTTCTTTGACTCCAACACCCATCGAAAAACAAAAAGACATAATATACAAATGTGAAGGTAGAGTAAATAAAACATTTACAGGCAGACTTTGTCTTTCATGGGGTTTACGTTCCTGAAAACACTACAAAAAGAGAAGTAATTAAGGCAATGGGAAATACAGGGTTTGGTTCCCATCCCAACAAGAACGGATCATTTGCCCTCTGTATTGGTGATCACAGAAAAATAGAGAAAGAGACGGAAAACTGAACTTCAATGAAAGAGAGACTTAAACAAGATAAAGGAACATGAAAAAAGTATCAAAAATAAAATCTTATTTAAGTTCTGTAGTAGAATATTATTTACATTTCGAATATCCCTCAAAGTCCGCTAGCAAAACCGAGACAAAAATTATAGAAAAGAAAAAATCAATGCTACTCCGATGAGGTCAAAACCTTAACTGAGTGAGTGCCCCCCATAGGGGCAAGACTGTCCGCCAAAAATTACGGTTGTCTATAAAGGAAAACTGCTCAAATGTGCATTGCCGGCCTGCCGTGAATGGCCGTCTTGATGCACATGTGCATCAGAGGCACGGAACGTGTTAAGGAACGCAACTA
Organism: Uropetala carovei; assembly: GCA_036926305.1. Lineage (NCBI taxonomy): Eukaryota > Metazoa > Arthropoda > Insecta > Odonata > Petaluridae > Uropetala > Uropetala carovei. The sequence goes on from JAXCHB010000115.1 coordinate 1,340,899, forward strand.
CGATGCTAAGCGACGGATATTTGTAATTTTTAATAATAATAATATGTTTAGAACAATTGTTTTCCGTAATAAATATCCTAAGAAACATATACAGTGTCATTTTACTATATTTAGGGGAAGATTCTTTTGCCATAAGAACGTATATTGCCTTCTATAATGGGAGTCAATGAGAAATTATACATACCTTGATTTACGAAAGGTTTTTGAAGAACGTTAACTCTTTCGTAAATCGGGGTCTGCCTGTATTTGACAAGCACAAAACTTGTATGCAAGTTATATCTATGTCACGTATTGCATTGTTAATTATATTTATGTTAAAAACAAAAGGGGTAAACCACCTCCTATTCCTTTCTGACAACACCCATGAACCCAGATTTAAAATAACAAGGTATGTTTCCACAGTTTAGAAAAATCACAGTTTTCCAAGGGGGGGGGGGGGAGTCCGGACCCGGTAGACTCCCCCCTCCCGTGTGGGCACCACTGCAGTATACTTAAAGCTCCCATAATGATTACAGTGTTTCCTCAGTTTAAATGTGGATTGAATTGCCTTTTCCTCGCATTTTCTCTCATAGTCAGGCTGGAAAAATATTGTGGCGTTATTCTAATATGTAAAAATATTTACATAACTTCTTTAATATAATATATATGCGTAAATAAAAAAATTAGATACACATCTTATATATACATTTAAATATTTTGGTATGCAATCCTCCCACACTTTTGTGCCCCTTTACATGTGAAAAGTTGCAAAATATAAGCTGGTATCACCGTTCAGGAGCTTTCTTTTTGACGACAAGGAAGTCCCGAGGAGAAAGACAACCCTCAACTCTTGATTCTTCCTATTCAGAATAATTGGAGTATTTGCTCAGGCTTGACGTAGTTCAAACACTTAAGCTTTGGATTTTACACATCAGTCATTGATGGAGATTCGCGGAGTTTTTCAGGAATGTAACCGAGAAAGACGAGGTCTGCTGTATTTGAAAGTTGGCTCCTGCGAGTTAGGCAACCGCTATTCATCAATGCATTTTGCGTAATCGTCAATTTACGCAAGCGATCTCGCCAAGATATTTTTATATATATATTCATCGTAGGTCAAATATTTACTTTACGAAAAATATAGTACTATTATTTGAACGCAAAGTCAATGAGAGACTTGGAGATTTAACCATAACCCAAATTTTCCTCAGACTCGCATTTAAGCCGAGGGGTGATTTTTTCATGATAGATTTTGACAAAAAACACGGCTTGTATTCGGGCAGATACGGTAGTTATTTCTGCTCTAATTGTTTGAATTTGTGCTGATTTCACTGTTTTTAGGCATGTTTCGCTTCCAGCATGAGCGCCTATTACCGTCGGTCGGTCCGTCCATCCGTCCGCATGTTCGTTCTCGGCTTCTACCAAACGTATTTTCATGAAATTTGATATTAAGGACTTACAATCAAATATAAGAAGAAAATCGCAAAATTGAATCGTATACCAATCAGGGGTACCACTTTACTGGTGACAAAAAATTAAATTTTCATCATATCTCGTAAAGTATTGCTCACAACAAAATATTTTTCAAATAAAAGTTGTAGAACATGTATAGAAGAGTATTTTCTTTCCTACACATTTTTATCGTAGGAGTTGCCGTTATCTATAAAATTGAACAAGAATGTCTTAAATCGAGTTGAACTTAGAAATTTTCTTGCATGGTTACCTCTTCATTGTTGCTATCATAAACAATCTCACAAACAAACGTTTAATTTCCTTATGCGTGCATGCAGTATTATTAAATAGGAAGAAAATAAGAACTTTAAAAGTCTATTTCCCTCACGTACAGGTATATAATTTCTTTCTAATACAGTAGACTCCCGATTAACCGGGGGTGGATTATCCGGGTTGCGGATTAACCGGGGTCCCTATAAGCTTAAGTGTGTGTCTATTTGTGGGTAAATATATATTCTTATTATGGAAATTCGGCAGGCGGAAATTCACAATATACATATGTAGCCTATTTATAAACACAGCACACAAGTGAAAGACGAACACAAAAATTACGCGAAATTTTCGGTCAAGCCGTCTTCACCACAGTACACAAAGATCAAAAACAACGGTTAACAGTTTTGTGTTGTGGGAATGCTGCTGGAACTCTTTTTTTGAAACCCTGTGTAATCGGAACTGCAAAAAAACCGTGCTTTTTCAGGAATTGAAGCTTCTAATTTACCTGTTCATTACTACAACAATAAATCAGCTTGGATGGACGGAGAAATTTTTAGTGACTGGTTTACAAAAAAATTCATTCCATCAGTTCGTCAGCATTTGAAATCACTTAATCTGCCACAAAAAGCGGTTCTACTTTTGGACAATGCCCCCAGTCACCCAAGTGAAGAAATTTTAAAATCAGACGATGGGAACATTTTTGTGAAATATTTGCCACCAAATGTGACAGCGTTGATCCAACCGATGGACCAAGGAGTGATTCAAAATATTAAAGTGATTTACAAAAGAAACTTGTTGCATAAATTAATTATGGAAGGTAGTGATTTATTGACATTTTGGAAAAAATTAACAGTGTTGGATGCGATCTATGAAATTGTGACGGCGTGGACATCGATCAAAGGCATAACATTAAAAAAATCATTTCGAAAAATACTGCGAAATGGTGAAGAACTTCTTGGTGACGACAATAATACTGACGAAGGAGCGCCCGAAGTGTTAAATAATTTACGACAGATTAGTGGCTTTGAAATTTTAGATGAAGAAGCAGTTTTTGAGTGGTTTAATTCAGACAAAAATTTGACAGGTCATGAAATGTTGAGTGATGACGAAATAGCACGACGGGTTATGAACGAAGAAGAATCGAGCCCAACCCCAAACGAAGACCCAGAAGAGGATATGCTGCCGACAAACAAAATCGGTCACAGTGCCGCTTTGTCTCACGTCGAGGCTCTACTTGACTACGCTGAGCAAGAAGACGACGTCGCTCTTGCCGATAAGATGATGCTGCGTAATTTACGCACTACCATACGTAGGAAGGCCAACCAAGGGAAAAAGCAAACTTCTTTGCTTTCCTTTTTCAGAAAATAGTGTTTGCATAAACTATGTACCTCTATAAATACATATGTATGTATTTATTAATATTTTTGTAATTAAATTTACATTTAAGTTATATTTTCGAGTTTTTCTTTCATTTTGCGGATTGTCCGGGGTTTCGATTATCCGGGGAACTTTAGTTCCCAACCTGCCCGGATAATCGGGAGTTTACTGTACTCCATTGCATGAAACGCGCCCATTTGTGATACGTTGTACACTTTCCTAACTTGTTCTGTTAATCTTTTATTTAAATTTATTTATGTTATTGATTTATTTATAAATTTATCACTTGACATGATATCTAAAAGGAAATGTAATAGTGATAATGCAAATGAATCAAATGAAAGAGTATCGTTCATCTGTTAGCACTTATGTGAAACAGAAGGAGAAAATTCTAGAACATGTGATAAATTCACGTAATTTGATGGCTGGTTTGACAGATTTAAGAGAAGTGCAGGTTTGCATAACCTTAAATTTAATGGCGAGGCTGCAAGTTATTTTGTACTTTTTAATAACTTTTATATTAATTTCGCTGCGATATACAGTAGTCCCTCGTTATCCTCGGGGGATATGTTCAGAGCATTACCGCGGTTAACAAAACCCGCTGTTGGCAAGGGAGCGCTTATGGTAAATGCTGATCTTCAGGAACACGCCAAGGATAGACATGAAATTTACACTTAAAGTCGTATTAAGTAATTGCAAGTAAAAAAATGCTATAAATAATTCAAAAATCAACTTTATTTCGTTAACGAAAACAAATATCAAGAAAAAATGTACGAAAATAAATACGAAAAAAATACGAAATGAAAGAATGCACATTTTATGAAAAAATCTGATGTGGCCAACACGACTTTCTCCATATTTGGGGTATAGATATTTAAATTATTATGAATAGCATTATAAGGCAAAATTATTATTTCGTATCGTAAAAGAATACAGTCGTCCTTATTGCCGTAAATTACGTATATTTTGAATATGTTTACAGAATTCACTGCTACATGGTGGCGGCACTGTATACTGGAAATTTACGAATAACCAAAATATCTCCGAAATGGATGGTTCTACGGAAATTTATTTTAAACAAAACCTGGAAGAAATATTATTCTCTACAACTTTGGTCCTCACTAAGATTACCAATAACGACGTTTTTAAGGAGATATTTGACGGAAACCGAAAACACAGATTATTTATATATGATTCCTAAACAATAACTGCTATGGAAAATTCTTTCAAATGAAAGTTGTAGGAAATTACATTCTCTATTACCTCTGTATAGAATTGTATATACAATAATGATGTTTTTACGGAGAAATATCGCAAAAACCTAATCGGGTTTCGAATAAACCTCGACTTCCGGTAAACCGTTACTGTCCAAAAACTAATCAGTTCTTTGTGCTCATGCTAAAGTGTTATATATGAAGTTTGGTAACAATATGGCAAGTACTTATTGAGTTAGAGCCCCCACAATCACATACATCCACACAGACACACACACGGACATCATTCCGAAAATAGTCTAAACGTGTTCTAGGAACCTCAAAACGTGTATTTCTGTTGAAATCTCGAATTCGATTTCTTTTGTGATCACAATACTTTCCCATTACTACATATGGAGAAAGTAACAAGTTAGGAAAGTGTACTACGTATCACAAATGGGAACGTTTCGTGCAGTGGAGTATTAAAAAGAAATTATATACCTGTACGTGAGGGAAATAACGTTTTAAAGTTCTTATATTCTTCAGAAATTATCCATTTTCATCCTATTTAATAATATTACATGCACGCGTAAGGAAATTAAACATTGGTTTGTGAGATTGTTTATGATAGCAACAATGAAGGAGTAACCATGCAAGAAGTTCAACTCAAATTAAGACATTCTCATTTGATTTTCTTGATAACGGCTACTCCTACGATAAAAATGTATAGGAAAGAAAATACTCATCTTTACAAGTTCTTCAACTTTTATTTGAAAAATATTTTGTTATGAGCAATACTTTACGAGATATGACAAAAATTTCATTTTTTGCCACGAGTAAAGTGGTACCACTGATTGGCGTACGTGATTCATTTTTGCGATTTTCTTCTTATATTTGATTGAAAGTCCTTAATATCAAATTTCATGAAAATCCGTTTGGTAGAAGCTGAGAACGAACATGCGGACGGATGGACAGACCGACGATAATAGGCGCTGACGCTGGAAGTGAAATGTGCCTAAAAATGAGAGCTGCTTTCTAGGAGGAGTGCATGATTAGACAAACGTCATCAGGAAGGGTATCATTATCAATGCTAGTCAACATCTTTGGCTCCAGAAACACTGCTTGTGCATTTAAAAACTGGCAATAAACCACAGGATATGTCATCGAAAGGCTGAAAAATTGGTAAAATTAGAAAGTTAACATAACATTTTGTTAATTAATTTTCACGTTAATTAGAATGTAAAACTTTAACTAACCTTTATGGGTGGTACTCTAAAGATGGCGAATAGCTTCTAAGTCATCATCTACTGACTCGGATGTTGTAGATGTGGATCTCTGGCGAAGGCCTGCACTACCAGAAGCTGTAGTGGCTGTAGAGGTACCGTGTGAAAGTCGACTGAGGTAAGTGAGGATAGACGGCTAAATCATTTTCTGCAATTCCCTCTGTACCTCTTTATACGGCATCAGTATTGTCTCAAGCTCTCTCTTGAACTTTAAACTTCTTTCAATAAAAGGATCGGCATTCTGCACCATGTCAGCGAAATTTCTGGCGGCTTGCATTATATCATTTAACTATTTGAGGTTGAAGTTCGACTTTTCTGTTTCTAACTCTTCGTCAACCTTATCCTCACTGGTGTTTGACTTTATTAACTCCACCAGTTCTTCCTCTGTCAGTTCTTCCTCATGTGACTCGAGAAGTTCCTCTACTTCTGCCACATTGAGGTCCTTAAATACCTCACCCCCCACATGATGAGACAGCTCCACTATCTCGTACATCTCTGCGGCAATTGTGGGGAATCCTGCATCTCCATTCACTGCTTCCTTTCAAAGCTTTCTCCAACAAGCATTTATGGTGGCCTGCTTGATTTCATCTATAGACTCCCTTATGTTTACTACACACTCAGCTCAGTTACTGTTAGAGATGAATCACAGTCCATTGCCTCACAGATTCCTGCAAAAGTTCTACGAATATAATAGCTTTTGAAGCATTTAATAATTTCCTGATCTAATGGCTGCACAAGGGATGTGGTATTTGGCGGTAAGAATGCCACTTCAATGTTAGGATGTGCCCTATGGAGCTCCCCACTTGGATGACCTGGTGCATTGTCTATAATTAGAAGCACTTTGAATTCCAGTTTTTTTCTTGAAAGGTATTTTTCTACATAAGGAGCAAAACAGTTAAGTAGCCAGTCCATGAACACTGTTCCGGTAGCCCATGCCTTATGATTTGACTTCCAGAAGACTGGTAATTGTTCCTTATTCTTACCTTTAAGTGCGCATGGATTCTCTACTCTGGAGAGAAGCAATGGCTTCACCATACAGTCTTCTGAAATGTTGGCGCATAGGAGAAGCGTCACTCTGTCTTTCAATGCCTTGAAACCTGAAGCAGTCCTCTCCTCCTTGGAGATGAAGGTTCTAGATGGCATCCTCTTCCAGAACAGGCCCGTCTCGTCCACATTAAAGACCTGTTCTGGACGATAACCTTTCTTCTCTATCAGCTTCTTCAGCTCACCCACGTAATTTGTTGCGGCCTCGTGGTCTGCCAATGCTGTCTCCCCAACAGTCTTCACATTATACAGGCTGTATCTCTTTTTGAAGTTGTGGAACCACCCCTTACTTGCTTGAAAATTTATGGAAGGTTGAGAAGTGCTACCTAATGTCTCAGACAGGTGGTTATAGATTCGTACCATTTTCTGCCGAATCATATTGCTACTCAAAGGAACTTTTTTTTGTGTTTCATCCTCAATCCACAGAGAGAGAGCTTTCTTTGCCTTTTCAATTTTTGTATCACGGGATGTGTACGTAACTTTTGAGCTCAAAGGCTCACTAGCCACAATACTCGTCCTAATTGTGCATTCACTTTTCCTTATTGTTCTCACAGTTGATTCATTCACTTCAAAATATCTACCAACAGAAGCTGCAAATCGCGATTTAGGATTTCCACTTTCTGCTCCAATGACAAGACTTTCCTCGGTCTCTTAGAAATTGCACCAACAATATCACATGATTTATGCTTCGATTCCATATTTAAGGGCAAAAATAAAGACACTAATTATATAAAAGCTTCTTGGGAACTGAGAGACAGAGGCACTCACAGGGCTAGAGTCACTCTTACAATGAGCGAAACATAACTGCCACGACAAGTCATATGAGCTATACCCATTTAGATACAGTGTAAGAAATGCGAATACTTGGATGTATTCTTTTAAATACAATGTAAGAAGCTGGAATGAATGAGAAATGTCTCCCTTCGAGAAAGAAAATAAAAACTATTTGTATTAGGTATCCCGGCGGTGTCAGATGGACGATCATTCTTGGATGCGTACAAAAATTTGGCAATGTAGTGTGAAAAGAGTGTAACACTGGTGGCCTAACGTCAGGCGCGGGTCACCCGCAGATAATCAAAACCACGGATAACAAGGGACTACTATATAGTTGTATGTATAGATAGATGTATGCAGGGATGTGCTGCAGACAGCCCGGTCTGGCTCGCACGAGTCGTTTTAACAAACGACTCACGCGAGCTGAGATACAGGAACATATCCCCCGATTATAACATGCAAGTCTATGGAAAAACGGCGTTCGACATTCGACAATTTGAGATTCAACCACGTTTTCAGGAACACATCCCTGTCGAATCTCAGAAGTCGCTTGTATTCACATTGGTCAATTGACACTTCCCAGGTGAAAATACAAGGGGGCGAAGGATATGACATTCTTTATAAAAGTTAAGGCCAGTTCTAGATATCATGGAGACCTTTTGTAAAAACTATAGACTGGGTCAAGAGCTAGCAGTTGATGAAGCTAAGGTGGCTTCAAAAATTCTAAACTACTCAAGTTGAAAAGAGGGAAATGCAAAATTTTGCAGTTTGGTGTAGTTGCAGCCACACTGTGGTATGGCATTAGAGGTATTGTGACCTGAATTAGAGTGTGCTAGTGCCAAGGAAAATGGGAATAGGTAATAAATTCTGATCAGAGAAGGTGCTACTTTGAGTTGAGGACAAAACTATAAAGTGTTAGAAATACGGTAGAATCTCATTAATCCGGCATCCTTGGGACATAGCACGTGCCGGATTTTTTAAAATTCGTGTTTTTTAAAAGTTATGCACTTGACCTAAGTATTTAGGGGCAAATCGTATTAGTCTGTACTCACATAATACAGTTACGCCCAAAAGGGGGGTGATCCTTGATCCTGCTGAAGAGTACTACAGTGAAACCTCTATGCTGCACTCTCCGATTTTATGTTTTTTCCGATTTTGCGCACTTTTTGTCTGGTCTCTGCCAAATACTCATAAGAACAATGTAAAATTTTATCCGATTTTATGTTTCCTCGAATTTACATTTCTCCCAAATCTGCATCTTATTTTTCGAGTCCTGACAACGGAAATTCACCCGATTTTACGTTTTCAATTTTTGATTTCGGAATATGCGAAGAAGCATCGGTGGTGTTCCATTCGTATTCAAGGTTAAAAATAGGCTTTATTCAATAGTTTTAGTCATAACTTTGTGAAACTCATGTTTAAATAGGCATGTGTTTACATAAGAAATGTTTGCAATCCCACGTGGCAATACATCTATCTGCCAATCGAATAAACAAACACACTTCATGCTCACTGTTACACTTGCATAGTTCCAGCCATTTGTTTTTGTAGGAAGTTTATATCAGCACGATGCTAGGCATTGTATATACCATATTTGCTCATGTAACCCGCGCATTCGTGTACCCTGCGAACTCCTATTTTTGGGATGGTTCAGAGGGAAATAATTAATTGGAGCCAGAATAATTTTTCTTTTTAATTCACCGATTCCCACTCCCTGAAACAAGTTCCGCTCAAGTTAAGCGTCTTCTCCCTTCTACGTGACGCAATGTATTGGATGATCTCTTTATGATGATACTAGCAGAAATTTCCTCACCCATAGTCTTCTTTTGTTAACCTCTTAACTGTTTTTCTTGTAATATTATTCATCTTCATCTTCACTTTACTGTTTTTGACATAATATTATGCACTGATGTGGACCTTCACGAACTATTTGTTCATCTACGAACAGGAACTTCCTTACACGGATGGGGAGTTTTTTCGCGTATCGTCTCGTGAGCTAGAAACAAACTAGTCCAAACACTTGAGATGTGGATTTCCATCTTCCTTTCGAATGATGAAATCTTTCATTCGCAACAGAATTTCACCACTCCGAATTCCTTGAAGTGGATGAGGGAAAAGGACCAAACTTGAACCTACCTATTCTCAAGCCAGCAAACCCTCAGTAGTCATTGAACTATAGTTATCAGTTAGTCGGCGTATTCTTTCTGCCTACTTTTTCCTGCAGCACGGGCGTAACTTACACATTTGCTTGGTCGCATAAATTCGCATATACAGTAGAACCTCATAAATCCGGCACTCTCGGGACCTAGAGCAAGCCGGATTTTAGAAAATTCCGGTTTTTTGAAAATGTTGCACATTGCCTAAGTATCCAGGGGCAAATCGCCCTATTGTTGGATAAAACAAAAGAAATCTTTTTGTAATCTATATAATGTATTTCAAAATTTAATCAGAAATCACGCCAGAATATTATAAAATATGAAATACATACACAAAATGTATGTAAATAAACGCAAAATATTAAATAAATAATAATAGACACCTTGCCCTCTTGCGACTCTTGGCTACGCCACTGCACCTTCATACCATATCACGGCCTATACGTAAAAAAAATAAAATACATAACATTAAAATCCAAAATTTACACCAAAACTTATAAAAGAAAGAATCATTAACATGTGGACGAATTTGGAATAAGGTCATAGCAAATTTAATGCCAATTTAATACCAATTTACATGTCTCGTTTCTACTCTTGATGGCTAGATGATAAAGTCGAGACAGCGTCTTTAGTTGTGGGAATGCAAGTTTCATTTCATTTCAGCTTTTTGAAGGTTTTTCTGCGAAATTGTCTTGAACATATCACACAGATTGCTTCATACATAGTGATCTTTCCTTAATAAGTTTATCTTTAATTAGATACAAATTCATCATATCCTGTGATTCGATGCATGACTGCTGCTCTAAAGCCGATATTGTATCAGTGACTAATTCCATGCAACGGTCTATTGAAGGCTTGTTCGCAGCTGCATTGTCATCATCGTCACTTTCACTTTTTTCATAATTCTCACGTTCGGGTTCCAAAACCATTTTAACTATTTCTCCGTCAGTTAGCTGTTTCACTACAGGCACTTCATAGTCGATTTCCATCCAGTTTTCAACATCTTCTTCTTCCAAACCCTCATGAAAGCGTTATTCGTCGAATCCATAATTTCAGACACCAGTCTCTTTTTGTCACTAACATTGAAACCTGGAAAATCTGGTGGTGATTCATCACATCCTTCAAACATGCTTGCAGGCCACAAATTATGCCAGGCATTTTTCAGTGTTGCGGCCGTTACATCAGTCCTCGCTTTAGCTAGAGTCCAAATCGCGTCCTTAATGTTAAATTCCTTTTTAAATCCGTCAACACCTTGGCCTCTATTGCAAGCAACAAGCAATTTCTGCATAAATTGCTGACTGTAATAGCATTTTAGTGAGCATAATAATCCCTGATCCATAGGTTGAATAATAGATGTACAATTTGGAGATAAATAAACCACACGCACGTTACCCAATACCAAAAGTGATGCATCAGGATGGGCAGGACAGTTATCTAATGTAAGAATTTTACAATCATCACCTAGTCCCTTAGATTTACAATGAGCATGTGCCTCCGGTGCAAAATAATTCACAAACCAATCCAACATTAATTGAGAAGTTATCCATGCACGTTTATTAGCATGGTAGTTGACAGGAAAATTCCTTACACTCTTTAATGCAAGTGGGTATGCACTTTTACCAATTACAGTTAGCTCTAGTACCTGCTGCATTTGCGCACACAAGAACCGTCAGGCTCTCCTTTGACTCCTTCACTCCAAATGCCATATCCTCATCGGCGGCTGCAAGTGTGCTCCGAGGAAGACATCGCCAAAATAATTCTGTCTTGTCCGCGTTATATATTTGCTCTGCAGTAAGATTTTCATCCGAAATTAACTTGGTAAACTCCTCTACAAATGTTTCAGCAGCATCCGAATCGGCACTAAGTTCTTTGCCAGACACTGCTAATTTTCGTATACCATGGCGAAGCTTGAAGCGATGATGCCAACCATGCGAATAATCGCAAGCTTTATTGATTTTCAAATCATCGTGGCATTTCTTTGCTTGCTGTATTAGCAATAGGCCTGATACTGGTACACCTTCACTTCTTCTTTGTCGAAACCATTCAAACAATACTCTACTGATATTGTTGACCCTGGAAGTGTGTAATGTTTTTCGGCCTTAGAAGTGTCACTCTCTGCATAAAATGTCAGCAACTCACTTTTTCGTTTCTTCAAGTCATACATAGTAGAACTGCCTATGCTATATTCTTCACAAAGTCTCTCAACTGAAGCACTTTTTCAAGTTTTCTTAATAAATCTACTTTTATGTTTACGCTTCATAATACTACTGGAGGGGTTTTCAGCTTTTTTTTGAAGACATTCCAATATGAACTTGAGCAATATCACACTAATGAAAGACACATGCGATCGCTACGAATCTGAACACGCGACTGTATACAAGTTACACAATGTGACTGTGGAAACTCTTCCCTAACACGTACCAACATGTATTGGTCAGCTGACAATTGGACTCACTCACACATACAATGTAGCTGCTGCCGTCATATTGGTTCTAGAATTCGCGAATTTTGATGCGAAGCGGTGCGTTTATTGTTCCATAGTGGATTAGGCTACCCGCGGCAAAAATTTAAAAAAGTGCACTTTTCAAGAACTGCCGGATTTTTGATAATTCTGGATTTTCGAGTGCCGGATTTATGAGGTTCTACTGTACTTCGTAGAATTCGACATCTTTTACGAATATAAACGTATACGCAAGCATATTGCAGAGAATTTACTATTGATACTCACAATTTGTATAACCTGTTCAGAAATCCTCGTGTAAGATGCGCACCCCCTTTTTACCCCGGCGTTTCAGGAAAAAATGTGTGTGGGGTACACGAGTAAATACGGTTAACGAGGTAATTCATTTATGTATCGGTCATTTTAGTAGGAAGTCGATGACATCTACATGACGCTTGACATTGTTTATAAATTAATTAATAAATTTTTGGCCTGAAATATGGATAATAAAGCAAAAAGGAAGTATTTACGATAAGTCAGGGCTGCCGTTTTCATGGGTTTTTTTTAACGAAAGACAGACATTTCCATGATACACGGATATTTATATGGAAAAATTCAGTAGTTATCGTAGAGGTTTATGTAAAAAATACATAGACTACTAAGAAATTCCGAGATATTTCTATACGAATACATTCGATGAAATTGTTCCGTAAGTACATACATATCGTAATATACTTTGGGTGAAACACTAAAACTAGAACTTATTGTGAGACTGAATGCAAAAACTAGCTGTTGAACTGGATTGGCAACCTACAGAATATTTATACCGTAAAACTTAACATAGCGCGAATTCACAATATGCGATTTCGCTAATTGTAGGACGCGGTATGCATTTCCCTACCAAATCTCAGAAGACGTGGTGGTTTGCCTTTCTAAGACGTGGTTTGACAAGTCTAAGACAACGTTAACCTTTACATTTCCTGTAAGCTGTAAATGATAAAAACTTAAATTAAAACATTTTAAAGAAAAAATACTGACAATGTGATTCATGTAATTATTTTACCTTATTAAAATGTTGCATTGAGAGATTCGTATGCGTGCTTCTCATATTGCCCTGATACAGCAGAGCTCTGCAACCGGCATGCCGAGATAAAGTCCTTGATGTGCCACGGTATATTTTATGTTATAAGCAAGGGAATGATATTACTACGTTTTATTATCCTCCAGCTACGACCACAGAAAATACATTTTTAATAAACAGTGATACTTTATGGCCGAATTTGTTACTGTTTCGGTTACTTGAAGCTACAACATAGTTATTTCTTAGAGAAACTAAGTCATACGGAACAGTTTCAGCTAACGCGATCTCCAGTTTTGTATGTATGTACCTGTGATGTTGTGATGTGAAAAATTCTGTAGTTTTTTATGATAAGTTCAGAATTTTTTTGTTTCACGTTACTGTATTTACTCGAGTAATGCCCCCCCCCACGTGTAATGCCCGCAACCCCATTTTTTCAGCTAAATATTCTGAAAAAATTGAATTCTGTAATGCCCACACTTCCAAAATTTTGATTTTGATATTTTACAACAACATCAGTTGAATAATCTATCTGAAGCGAAATTGTGAAAGAAGTAGAAATTTTTTTCATTTTATCTAATTTTGTTGCACCATTATATTGATATCATTAAAAGTGAAAATTATTTTAGCAGATTTCCTAATCTAACAAGGGGACCTTACGACATGTTCGTCGCCGATTCGGTTGAAACTTGGTGAGCATGTAGCACACACCTATTCATGAAAAACACCAAAGCAAGAAGACGCACCTCTCAAGCATTCGCGAGATTTTTGCAATTAAATTTAGCAAAAATACTAGGGGTCCAATGTATACCCTAATATGAGTCCCAACAGTCAGCTGAGGCGGTGGCCGAGTAGGTTAGGCGTCGGGTTCAAGAATTTTTGGCCGCGAGTTCGATATTAACACTCAAATTTTTTTTTCAATTTTTATTATTTGATTTGTTTCTATTGTCTAGTAATTTTTGGGATATATTATTTGCTGAAAGTTTACTGTATTTATAGTTACATTTTCACTAATTAAAAAATATTTTTCGCAATAAAGTTGAAAAAGAATTGGATTAGCAAAACTTAAATGGGAATAAGGGTCGTTCATCACACATATTCAACTCTTTTCTTTTACAGGGAGCTAATGCTTCATTGCAAATTATTATTGTACACATTTATTAATCGATTTTATTATATGACGTACAATGTTTCGGGTGGTAGTTATCGTAGAAACATGAAAAGCAGAGATCTAGATTACACCATGCACACCAGAGGCGTATCCAGGGGGGTGCGTATGGTGCTACAGCACTCCCCCTGGATATCAAAAGCAATCAATTTTTCTACTTTAAATACAAAGACTTCAATAGATATACAGAAGAGATGAAGACGACGGCATTGGTTCTAATGTAATAACTGCTTTAGTCGAATCGAATTGTTCTGCCGAGCATTCAACTGCACTGATTCATGTGAATCTGCTTTTACTTTTGTATCCCCAACTTCTGCTATGTGAACGATGAATGTCAATGTCACTGTGGCCTAGGGTTACCGTTATAATTACTTTCGTTCCTCAAATTTCCCCAGTTCGTGTTAATTTTATATGAAATCAAAATAATTTTCTTTTTTCATTAGCGGAAAGGCTCGAAAATACAAAATTTTACTAATAATAATCTGTATATCTATTGAAGTCTTTGTATTTAAAGTAGAAAAATTGATTGCTTTTGATATCCAGGGGGAGTGCTGTAGCACCATACGCACCCCCCTGGATACGCCTCTGGTGTGCATGGTGTAATCTAGATCTCTGCTTTTCATGTTTCTACGATAACTACCACCCGAAACATTGTACGTCATATAATAAAATCGATTAATAAATGTGTACAATAATAATTTGCAATGAAGCATTAGCTCCCTGTAAAAGAAAAGAGTTGAATATGTGTGATAAACGACCCTTATTCCCATTTAAGTTTTGCTAATCCAATTCTTTTTCAACTTTATTGCGAAAAATATTTTTTAATTAGTGAAAATGTAACTATAAATACAGTAAACTTTCAGCAAATAATATATCCCAAAAATTACTAGACAATAGAAACAAATCAAATAATAAAAATTGAAAAAAAAATTTGAGTGTTAATATCGAACTCGCGGCCAAAAATTCTTGAACCCGACGCCTAACCTACTCGGCCACCGCCTCAGCTGACTGTTGGGACTCATATTAGGGTATACATTGGACCCCTAGTATTTTTGCTAAATTTAATTGCAAAAATCTCGCGAATGCTTGAGAGGTGCGTCTTCTTGCTTTGGTGTTTTTCATGAATAGGTGTGTGCTACATGCTCACCAAGTTTCAACCGAATCGGCGACGAACATGTCGTAAGGTCCCCTTGTAAGACCTGTCCTGTAAACTAGGCCTATGGTTACTTATTGTTTTCAATGCATTTGTGGTATTTACTGTATATTTAAAACTTGAATACGTTTTTTAAAACTTTCTATGCCAGTACAGTTGATTTGTAATGCAGGGAAAATTTCATAAAAAGCATGATTACATATAAGTTACAGGGCTATGCATTAACAATTGTAAATAATTTTACATAAAACATGTGATGCAGGTGCTGAAAATATTGAAAGCATAAATTTGTACTCTTTGCATCAAAAAACCAAGATATTACAGGATTTTACAGGATATTTTGATGTTGGTAACAGGATTTAGAAAAAGAATTGGTGGCAGCCCTGCGATAAGTGATAGCTCAACTTGATGCGCATGTTGGAACATGTATGAAACTTTTTGACTGGTTAAAGAAATAAAATGTTATGTAAGTTAGTTTATTTGCAATTTCACTGTTATTGTGTTCAAACGTATATTTTACCAAAGTTATGATATAAAGCAACCCACATTTTACTTTATGTTACATAATCTTCATTTCCCCGATTTTACACTTTCCTCGATGTTATGTTTATTTTAGGCGGTCCATTCAATGGTGTAAAATCGAGGTTTCACTGTACATGCCTACCATGTTTCAAAGAAATCCGTCTCCCGGTCATGAGACCCTTCCCTTGCCAGACAAGCTCCGGTGAGAGGGTAGCATAATTTGAATCAGTCACGTGATAAGAGACAAAATTTCAAATTTACCAATGTGAATTTGAGAAGAGCTTTCGATTGCATGATAAAATAAAAATTCTTTTTGTTATCTAATTAATCTCAAAATGTTACCAGAAATCGCACTTGAATATTTTTATTAGATAATATACAGTGAAATGCCAGTATAACGAAGTCGTGCAGACGACCAAAATTATTCATTGCAGTGAAATTTCGTTACACTGAGAAACAATTTAAAAAATTCAGGGGAAGCGCAATATGTCATCCCCCTGACAGTAGTGCCAAAAACGGTAACTCTGAGAACTGCGTAGTGCTTACGTCATCATTGTAATCATAGTATGAAAAGGAACTCTTAAAAATTTACCGTAATTTTCCATATACAATACACATTTTGAGACGCCTGCTGTTGTGACTGTGGATTGTGCAACAATGTGTTGTGTTTATGACTGCATAATCCTACTTGAGTGAACGATATCAATTGGTTGCTATTTCAAACAGAAAATCTTCCTGGAAGCATGTCTTTCGTGGCTGTCCACAAGGATCTATTCTTGGACCATTATTCTTTGCACTTCATACAAATGATATATCAGATTCCATAAAAAATTGTCATTATTATCTTTTTGCCGATGATCTCCAAATCTACATTCATTCCAACGTTGAACAACTGAACACCAAAATAGGCGACATGAACGATGATATAAACACTATCACTACTTGGAGTGCTAAAAATGGGTTAACACTAAATTCTGCTAGTTCCAAATCTATCATCGTGGGCTATCCTAAATTATTCGGTAAAATCGAAAGGGCGTCACTGTGCCCTATCAAAATAAACTCCACCCCTATAATCTTCTCCAAAACAGTTAGGAATCTTGGAGTCACGCTAAATGACACACTTACCTGGTCGACACATGTAAATACCTTATGTCACAAAGTACATCTCTCGCTCCACTCGCTCAAACCACTAAAAAATTTTCTCCCCGAAAAATTAAAAATACTTCTAATCAAGAATTTAGTTCTTCCTAATTTTGACTACTGTGACAACGTCTATCTTGATGCTAATCAGGAATTATCCAAGAAACTTCAAATAGCTCATAACTCCTGCGTTATGTACATTTTTAATATGAAAAAAGAGATCACATAAGTGTCGCCTTCAATCGATTAGGATGGCAAACTTCGGAAGGCAGGAGGAAAATCCATATCCTAATGACTTTAAAGCGCATTCTCATCTTTTCATCTCCACAGTATCTTCTCACTAGTTTTAATTTCCTAAGCTCTATCCACCCAGTGAACACTCTAGGCTCGTCCAAATTACTCATTCCAATGCATCGTAGCAGCATTTACAATAAGTCTTTCGCTGTCTCTGCCTGCAAACTTTAGAATTCCCTTCTTAATAGTGTCTGCTCCACCAATAATTTAAACAGTTTCAAAAATAAATGCACAAACTTCATCGTCAGTAACAAACACACTTAGTTCACTTCTTTAAATCTATCTCCTCATTTCTACGAGGGTCGTTCGGAAAGTAAGCGTCGGTCGGCCATTAAAAAAAAAGTAACAACAAAAAAATTTTTTTTATAGCCAAAACTTAACTATTACGTTAGTTTACTTTTCTACGTAGTCACCCCCAGAATTGAGGCACTTATCATAGTGGGGCACCAGCTTCTGTATCCCCTTGTCATAGAAGGTCGTCGCCAGTGAGCCCAGCCAGTTCTCCACCGTTGATTTGAGCGCGTCGTCGTCCGTGAAGTTCCGCGAGGACAGGAAGTTTTTGAGGTGAAGAAACAAATGATAGTCGCTGGGGGCCAGGTCTGGGCTGTAGGGTGGGTGGTCGAACAGCTCTCACTTGAATTGTTCGATCAGCTGGACGGTGCACACAGCAGTGTGGGGTCGCGCGCTTTCGTGCAACAGCACAACACGGGAAGTCAGTAGGCACGCCGTCTGTTTTGAATGGCCCGCCTTAATTTTCTCAAGGTCTCACAGTACACTTCCAACGTGACTGTTGTTCCTCGAGTCATGAATTCCACCAGCAAAACACTTTTCCTGTCCCAAAAAACTGTGGCCATGAGCTTCCTGGCAGAAAATGTTTGCTTGAATTTTCTCGGTTTTGGCGAACCACTATGCATCCACTGCATGGACTGTTTCTTGGTTTCAGCATTCATGTAGGAGATCCAGGTTTCATCACCAGTAATGATGTGATCCAGGAATTTGTCACCATCAACTGCGTACCGCCCCAGAAACGTTAAAGCTGAGGCCATGTGCTGGTTTTTGTGCGCATCAGTCAGCATTTTGGGCACCCATCTTGCACAAACTTTGTGATACTGCAGTGTCTCACAATTTCATACATTTCATGAAATTTGTGGAAAACACGTTGCCAATTCAAAAATTGTGAATCGCCGATTTTCACGAATTTTGTTGTTCACCTTGTCAACAAGCTCGTCATTCACAACGGACGGACGACCACTGTGCTCCTCGTCATGCATGTTTGCTCGGCCATCTCTAGAGTTCGGCATGCCTAAACACAAGCCCAGGCATAGCGTACTCTGGCAGGTGATTTGGACTCTTAGAGTCCACGCTACCTGAGATCCTTGGCAGGTAAGATGTACTCTATGTTTAAATAAATTTTTAATTGTCATATATTGATGTACATATCATCCCATACATGTTGACTGCCAATTTACAATTACTTATTGACAATTTCGTCAGTATATTTATGGAAAATCACAGCATAGACCCTGAAGCATTTTCATAATAACATTTTGGATTCAAATGAAATTGAATGATTGAATGATTGGAACACCACTGATTGGAATTGCTCAACTGATACTTAATTACTTAATTCGATTAAATGTTACTTTTAAAATAGGTAAGAAAAATAGTTTCATTCCAAATATATAGGCTAAATCATTCAATCAAATTTAAATGATTGGAATTGCTCAACTGATACTTAATTCGATCAAATGTTACTTTTAAAATAGGTAAGAAGAATACTTTCATTCCAAAGATATAGGCTAAATCATGCAATCAAATTTAAATGACTTTTAAATTCTCTGGTATATAAATGATGGTGTGCAGAAGATTCAACGCTATCAACTCACCGCCAGAAAATTTACCACCAGCAATTCACCGCCGCAAAAAATTCACCTCCGAGTGAAACTAATAGAATTTTATGGATTATCTATAGCATATATGGACGCTTCTTATGTATAGGATACAGGAGGACATAAATGTTTTGGTACTTCTAGATTCCACCCTGCCTGCAGATACCGTGGACTCTAGAGTACAATATGCCGGTAGAGTCTACCCTACCTCCTACACCGGCCCTTACTTTCCGAATGACCCTCGTATCTCCACATTGTCTACTTTTGCTAACACTAATCTCAGTTTCCTATGAATTTTGACACATTCTACCTGTCACACCAGTGTGGAAACAGTCATATGTTAGAAGCAAAGCAAAATTTGAAAATTACCTTAACCCTTTCCCCTCGAATAAATATTTCTCCTTATTCTCCACAGGTTGTAATTAAAAATCAGAGTAATTGTAGTAGCAGAATATCTACACTTGACTAGAACACCAGTAAAACAGAAGCAAAAATACTGTGATTTATACAATCCTCTCGTGAATTACGACGAGATATCGTCGCCAGCATCTTTTCCAACACTGAGCGGACAACTGAACTACTTTCTTCACAGTGCTCTCGAAATTTATATTCTCACAATAGAAAGATGATACTTAGTTGCAGAGATATACAAAGTATTGCAGAAGGGTAGATTATCAATTGCATGAAGATTTCTGGTGAGGAAAATGTGCACATTGAAAGAAACGACGATGTCGGGGGAGCCCCGACATGCGAGCGGAACGGGAAAATCACAATGTCGGGGCTCCCCCGACATACGAGGGGAAAGGGTTAATAATTAAAACAACTATTCTTGTAAACTGTATACAGTTAGGTGGAAGATGGGGCTGTGTAGTCTCAACCTCGCCATTAAAAGTAAAAATAAATAATTTACATGAACTTGGGGAGCACTGCTTGACTCGATGCCCTGACCCTAGACAATTCATGCACAATCCAAGACGCTTAACCTCCTGTAATCTATCTTGTGCAGTTTTAGCTGGGAACAAGTCACACTGGTAAAATGATGCGATTTGTCGCATACCTTGCATTTGATCAATGTTGATATTGCATGGGCTACTAATGGTTGTGGTGACCTATGTGACGTCACACTCCTGATGTTCTGAGGTCTGACATTATGTGAGGGATCTCTTGATTGATTTTGGCATGGTTTTTGATCTACGGCTTCGCGAGCACTTGACATCGATTTTGTAAAAATGCGAATAGTTCTGCTAGTGTCGGCAACTGATTTGTTGGAATTGAAGATTCCCATTCTTTATGCGTAGCACTATCTAATTTAGTGGTGATAATGTGAATCACTAACGCATCCCAACTATCTGTGGGCTGACCTAGCACCTTAAGACACCTCATATGCTTTATAGCGCTATCTGTTAGTTGCCTGAGAAAACTTGCCGATTCCCTTTCAGGTCGCAGCAGTTCGAATAAGGCCCTTACATGTTTTCCCACAATATACTTCTTATTTTCGAAACGCTCCTTTAGAAGTTCCCATGCCGTATGATAGTTTTCGGTTGAGATTTCCAATGCCTGAATGGCATACAAGGCCTCTCCATGAAGGGAAGATCTAAGGTACTGAAACTTCTGAATTTCTCCTAAGGTTTCACTGTTGTGAATCAGACTCATTAAAGTGTCATGAAACGATAGCCACTCTTTGTAATGACCATGAAATGTAGGCAAGTTGATGACAGGAAGCCATATTGGCATGTTTTCATTACCTTCAGAGTGGACTGCTATTCCTCTATTGTGTGAAGTTCTGTCTGCTATAATACCCTTGGCATGCGAAGCTAACTCAAAATACAGATTCTTGAATTCTTCTCTCTCTTGCCCTTCTAACTCTTTGCCATCTTGAAGAATTTCAATTTCCAATTGTAATGTGTCATATGCATCCCAACATTCCTTAGATTTCTTATTACGTGATTTTAATTGATTGATATCCTGATTAGCTTCATAATTTTCCAGGTAGTTTTTAAATCTAGTGAGTTTTGCCTTATTTTGTCCTCGCTTAAAAACTAATTCCTTCACCCTATCTGTCATTTTTCATGCACAACCGTAAATGCTTATCTCTTTGATAATTTAAATGGATGCTGCTTATTACACTTGTCAATAAAGAGGCGTGACCTCAATAATAGCAAATGGTGAATAGACGGGATAACAAGACAAGGACTTAGGCAATTAAATGAGAATAAGGAATGAATGGATATAGGAAGATATGGAGATTCAATGCACTCACTGATATGCTCTTGCGTACAAACGGTGATGGTGATGGTAGAATCTCAGACGGAGCGATGCCTCTCTCGATGATGCTTCGATGTTGGAATGAATCAGGCAGCTACCCTTGGCAGCGATGGCTCGCAGCCTTGTACAAATCATGAAAATTCCATTGCCTCATGTGGCGATTACAAACTAATGGCGATGAATGCTTAAACCACAATCGTAGTGTGCTCGTGTCCTGTCCGAAGGACCAGTATTTTGGGTCAGGGACCCAGTAATATGATTTTTGAAATTATGAAGACGAAATTGAGATGCGAAAGGTCTTTATTGATATCTGAATAGAGCGATACATAGCCAAGCCTACAACAGCTGGCGGCCACGTGTGGACTGCATCATCAAGTATATCAGTATTGACGTGACGTCAGCACCTAGGCCCGTTGGCTAGCAGTCGTTCACAGTCTCTCCATAGTGCTGCCACCCGGTGTCAAACTCATGAATCATTACGTGCTGCCAACACACACAACAGGGGTTTTCTGCTTTCTTTAAGCCATTCTAACAGGAATTTTAGCGCCGGCACTCTGTTGATGGAATAGTCATAGTTATTGAAAACACGGTCACTTCAAGTTGAGCACGTAACTGTCTATCACTCTTTTACTCCTTGGTCCGCTTTAAAAAATCTGAGTGCCTATCTGCTCAAACTTTATCGTGTGCAATTTTGTAATGAAATGCAACGTGGTGCTTAGCTGAGAAGGGGATGATTCATTATGAAAGGAGGATTGAGAGAGACAAATTTTTTACTCAATATGGTGCCATAATCTTTTGATGCCTTGACAATGGTTCTTGAGTTCACTTAATTTGTCGCATTTGCAATTTTATGTAGCAGAATAGCTCAGATCCCTGAACTACACAGAGCAATAACCCCCAACATTAAACCAAAATGTGAAACTGTATTGAATGTCTCACAAAATGAATGATTTTACACGTTGCAAATACTGTATATACTCATATAATTTGCGACTTTTTGAGACCTATTTTTTAGCCAAAAATTAAAGAGTTGCAAATTAGACTAGGTATGTTCTTGAAACAGTGAAATCATCTCTTGTTTTGAACATATTTCTAACCCGTAACCTCCATCTGGGGCCTTGCCTCATGAACTTCTAATTTTTAAGTAACTTATTATTATGTATGTAGATTTAATAAATTGAAGTCGGCTTCTCAGCTGATGAATGTCGCAAAAAGGTGACTTGAAGAGAAGACATGTCTACGTGGAAACCGAATGGATACTGATGGAAAACAGGCAAACAATGATTTGCAACACCGTGCCGAGCATCCATTTGTTGCAAGGTTTGGTTCGCTGTTCTGTTGCAGGGAAATGCATATATGTGTACAAAGCTTAAGAATAAATGTTTGTTTACATACAAAAACCTCAGTAAAACCAGGTCAGTTTATTCAAAATATTACATCAAACAAAACAAAACATTATACCAGTAATACTGTAAACAGACAATGGAAATGGTATATAAAATTAAAAGTCTTCAAAATCACTTCCATCCTCATCAGAACTTGGAAGTAATGTTTTCAATTCATCTACAGTCATCAGGTCATCGTAAGGATCATCGTTTTTATCATCTTCAACATCAATATCGTCTGCATCATCATCATACAAAGTGTCATCTCCTATTCCATCATTGCACATGATGTCCCGCACTTTTTAACCCATAGACGCCGTCATACATACTATTATGTCCTCCGAAAACTCTCCCATTTGCTGTCATATGTACTATTACGTCCTCCGTCAGCACTACATTTGATTGTCTTTTGGCACGAGAGACATTCTTATATATAAATAAACTTTATATATTTTCAAAGAGGAAGCTTTGGCCTTTGTAGTAGTGCATGTTTTGTAATTTTAATATTGTTTGTGTATTTTATATTCTACGTTAAATTTTGCGACAAAATTTTCATTTTTGCCACGAAATTACGGTGCGTCAGCACTAATTTTAATTATCTTTTGATGCAAGAGATACTTAAATCTGAATAATCGTTATATATTTTGAAAGAGGAAGCTTTGGCCTTTCTAGTAATGCATGACTTTATATTTTATAATCTACATTTAAGTTTGAGCTGGATTTTTCATTTTTGCTATGAAATTACGGTGCGTCAGCACTAATTTTATTTGTCTTTTAACGCAAGGGACATACGTAAATCTGAATAATCTTTATACATTTTGAAAGAGGAAGCTTTGGCCTTTCTAGTAATGCATGTCTTGTATTTTTTATTGTGTTTTTATAATTTATAAGGTACGATAAAGTTTGTGCTCGATTTTTCACGAAAGTACCGTGCGCCTGCACCTTTCATCACCTTTTGGCGTAACGGAGTTTCGTAAATATAAATAAGCTTTATATATTTCGAAAGAGGAAGCTTTGGCCTTTGTAGTAATGCATATCTTGTATTTTTCATTATGGTTTAGGATTTTATAATGTACAATAAAGTTTGTGCTCGATTTTTCATTTTTGCCATGCATATATGGTGGTTCTCATTCAAAAAATCGCTTTTCAATGCACTGGGAATTCTTTCCTGGGCGTTTGAAGAGGCAAAGGGAATCTTCTCAAGCATCTGTTTCTTTCTTGGTGGAGCTTTTCGAGGAAAACATCCTGTAAATATTTACCCACAGCCTACTAGAGACCACGGACCTACGCACTTTCGATTTCTCAAGTTGACCCACATAGAGCAAATGGCCTAAACTCTGCGTTCGGAACAAAGGATCCTTTGTGTGAGTCATCTGCGGAAGCGCTTTTCACAGAGAAGATTACTAGATATTTTTAGTGTTTTATAAGGTAAATTTCTTGCTGAATTCAATTACGTATGTGTACATTTTCTAAAACAATCAGGAAAGGACTTGTGAGCTAATATGTAACTTTTAAAAGTTTACAACTTCATATCTCCGCTGCTAATGAACGAAATGTAACCATTTTTTCTATGTGACTTCTGTAATGATTAAGAATGATGACTGCATACTAAAACATTTATATTATTTATAAAACGTCTTTTAAAAAATCATAAATACAACACTTAATTAAATATTTCCGGTCAAGACACGGAAAAGTTGACATGCGACAAACTTTTCACCTAATTGGTTTAGATAGGTACATTCAGCGAATAAATGTTCAGTAATGTTTAAATGTTTTTTTGAATAAGATTTCATGTCAATACATTTCATAGTTCTCGTGATTCTGAAAGTTAATATAAACCGTGAGCTCGCACCAGAAAATCAAGCGATTGGTGTTTCTTCGCTTCTACTGCAGCAATGTTTGTGTGCGACATATGATATTTTAAATGATACTGTTTAAAAATTTCATCTTTTATGTATATTCACAAAAAATTTCATCAAAATAACAATAAAACATCAAAAGTTATGAAGTTTTGCAAATTTTCTCACCTTTACCTGTGTTTAAAAAAAACCTCATTTGGCAAATAAGGTAGGTTTTCATAAATCTCATCCGGGCTTGAGGGGTTAATGTGATGGTGGAGTGGGTAGGGTGAGGTGGTAGGAGTGGGGACTCTTCAAATATTGAGATCTGCTTCACAGCAGAATTATTTGGCGCATTTCTAATAACATTGCATTGTAAGTATGTAACAGTAGCATCCAGTACAGTGTGACCAGAAGTAGCGATTTATCACTTTTGCAGTGAATTTTTTTTGGCCTATTGAAACGTAGCGGCAGAGATAGCTTAAAGTTCATGAATGTAGTGATATTTCATAAAACTTTTTTGGTTTTACAAAATCCTATTCTTTAACCATTAACACTGAAGTTTTTTTTTCCTTCCGATATTGTTCATATTTACATACAATAGTTCTTAATACATGTAGACTTCATATATAAAGTTTCAAGGAAATATCTACAACGGTTGATGAGAAAGTCCATATGATCACGCTAGACAGATCCCTTAGCAATTGAATCCACGGTTGCTTACCTTTAGTTTTACGGCAGTCGCAAAAGACCACGCTGTTTCTCGGTGTTTCCTTCTCAATAAAATAACGGATACTAAGAATTGATTATACATTTTATTTTAAATGCAGTTTAAGAATAAAATTAAAGAGATAGTACAGAAAAAAATGTCATGGTGTATGATACTTCATGAAGCAAGTTATGCATAAACCGACATCGCATTTCACGCAAAAGGTACGGACAGTGCTTGCACACAATTCACCAGCACAGTGGCGCCTATTGTCTGGCGTTATCAAATGTCCAATCCAGAGTTCCTTCTAATTTTTTTCATCCATGGGCGGAATGAATATCGCTATGCACGCCTACATGACGATAGTGCGCGGATATGCCCCGGGGTTGACACGGTCCTGTTCCGATATATTCTAAAATACACACAATCGTGCGCGCTTGAAAAATTTAGTGTGCGGCACTTCAAAGACTGCTGCGTGGCCGCGCAGCTTACAGGGGACCATGGTCCGATCCCATCCAAGCGAATTTCGTCACTGACTCAGAGCTGCAAAGTACTAACTTTTGACGTCGATGGCCACCCTGTGCCAAGAGGTGGGTTTCTGTACCACGTCATATAGACTTGAGCTATGCTGCGATGAAAATCTATCTGTGGGATTTTTATGGAAGGATCCACGCATTGTGTACGGATACGTCCACTAGCCATGTAAATAAGCACCACCACCATTTTTCCCTCGAATTCCAATCCTATAATAGGACACATTCTGATCCATATTGTCTGTCCCTCCCATATAGCGATTGTATTTTGCAATCACTGATGGTCGAGAAATACGCACAACTTTTTTCACTGCTTGGGAATACCTTGAAACCATTGCGGATAGCTGGGTTGGCTGAACACTATGACACGTAGACACTACAGTAACAATTGAATTGTCAACCCATGTTGTCACAAGAATCCCATGTTCTTCACTCTTCTGTTTCTCAAAAAAACCCCGCATTTCTTTTGATGGAGAAATTGGACAATCTTTTGGAATCCTGTTTTCCCATATCATTCCTGTGGCACCATAACCCCTCGATCGTAGCTCAATGAGAGGTGGAAATCCGGTAAATAAATTATCGAAATAAATTTTGAATGGCAGACACTTTTTCTCCATTGGCATTTCATCAAGCATTTGCAGAATGGGAGCTGTGCATTTTCCAACCTTTTCTTAATATTCTGTATTAGGAATTGGGTTCTTACCTTGGTATATGTCAAAGTTTACCAGGTATCCCGAGGGAGTATTGGGTGACCACACTTTGTACCCAAAGCGAATTGTCTGCTTCATACTGATGGCTTGAAAGCTACAGACGAATCTCACTGAAAAGTGTAAGTACAACCACATCCAGTATGTATCACTTTGTATGTGTTAGACTGGCATCTGGTTTCCGTCACTCTTCCTTGGCGTCTAGTTTCTGTAAGTGAGTTTCAAACTGGCTTATATGGGTCCTCTTTAACGGAAAAATCGTCTAAATAATGTAGTAATGAGTTCTAGCCAAAGATGCGCTTAGCTGGCATGGTAGGACCCTATTGCTAAGGGAGCCGCCTAGCGTGATCATATGATCACGCTAGCAATTAATGTCTTATAAACACCACAAATATGTAATTGGTGCAAAATAACTTGCGTGGTAGATGAATCATTATGTTAAATAAACTAAAAAATTATAAGATCTAATTATTATTAGGAATATACCAAACTAACGTATGCAATCAAGGCAAAATTTTGCTATGCCATAAATTCAACTGATCATATTTTTTAAGAACGAGGTTAAAGTTGCCTTTAGACAACATAAGAAGTTTAAATGTACTCTCTCCAAGTTATATAACAAAAAAGAGCAATATTATAACAAAACTAAGGAAAATAGCATACTTTTAATGGGCCGGTGTTCGCCATGTTCATATGGTCACGCTAGGTGTTAATGGGTTAATTTAATTGGTTCTTTTGTTATTTTTTTGTTTGTTTCAATTTTATTTCATTTCACAAAGTATGTCTCTTCACTTAATTTCCAATGTATCATACATAGTGGGGAATTTTATTTTCCATAAGTTGGCACTCTACTTCACTCCACATCCACTTTTTTTTCAATGTAACAGTGTAACGATATGTATCGACCCTTTGTGTAGCCATGTTGTAGCAATATTTAGCTGTCTGTGTAGCGACTTGACATTTCTGTTTCTGGTCACACTGGTCACACTTCCAATCCAGGTGTTATGTTTTGTTATAGTTTTTTGTTAAATTGACATTACAGTTCATCGTTATTTTTATTGTTTTAGTTAAATTCATTAATTAGTTTTGCCTTTGCGCGAGGTGTAATATGGTGGACAAAAAGAAGTGCAAATAGTTTTCCTTGGATGAAAAGAAGAAAATCCTAGAAGAGATAGACAGAGGAATGAAAGAAATTTGTTGCAAGAAAGTATGGAATTAGTCCATCGACGCTCTCTACATTTCTCAATGATAGAGAGAAAATTGAGAAAAGCATTGATTTTGATGCTATTGGACCACAGAGGAAAAAAATTCATACTGCAGACAATGAAGATGTTGATGAAGCAGTATATAAGTGGTTTTTGGAGACAAGGTCTAAGAATATTGCAGTAAATGGTCCCTTGCTGTGCGAGCGAGCACGATTCTTCGCAGGCTCGTTTGGCCTAACTCAATTTAAGGGTAGTACAGGTTGGCTGCACAGATTTAGAGAACGCTTCGGAATCCGCCGTAAAGCAGTTTGCAGCGAAGAAGGCGATGCTCTGAGGAATCATCGTGGAGAGAGGAGCAGTTGAAGGACATTATTCCACATTACTCTCAGGAGGACGTGTACAATACTGATGAAACGGCGTTGTTTTACAAATTAATGCCCAATAAGATGCTTGCGTTGAGGGGCGAATGGTGCACTGGCGGCAAAAATTCCAAAGAATGGATTACTGTGCTGTTGTGTACAAATTCAACTGGCACAGACAAACTAAAACCATTGGTTATTGGGAAGTACAAAAGCCCCCAGTGTTTCAAAAATGTGCATTATCTGCCTTGCGAATATCACCATAATACAAAGGCTTGGGTGACAGGTGATATTTTCCAAGACGAGTTTGGCGTTGGAACGGCAAATACTTTTTTTGTAAATTTTTCATGAAAAAAATGTGTATTGTATATGGAAAATTACGGTAAATTTTTAAGAGTTCCTTTTCATACTATGATTACAATGATGACGTAAGCACTACGCAGTTCTCAGAGTTACCGTTTTTGGCACTACTGTCAGGGGGATGACATATTGCGCTTCCCCTGAATTTTTTAAATTGTTTCTCAGTGTAACGAAATTTCACTGCAATGAATATATTTTGGTCGTCTGCACGACTTCGTTATACTGGCATTTCACTGTATATTATCTAATAAAAATATTCAAGTGTGATTTCTGGTAACATTTTGAGATTAATTAGATAACAAAAAGAATTTTTATTTTATCATGCAATCGAAAGCTCTTCCCAAATTATATTGGTAGAATGGATCATCCTCGTAAAATAAGAGAGCCTGTAGGACTGAGAGGTACAAAGGCTTGTTTTTCCCTGGAACAATAGTTGAGCAGAACAGAAGTTACGATAAGAAATCAGCCGACCTAGGATGATGTTATTCATTATTATGAGCTTTCCCTTGGTGCTATTGCACCCCCTGCCACACACCGTTGTGGTGGCTTGCAGGGTGAACTGTAGATATAGATATAAACCATCGGCAATGTTGGAGCTCTCATGCTTTCAACCTTGGTGAACATTTTCTCACCTTCTAGCATCCAGTCACTGCACTTTTTTCATATGTTATCTTTGAAAGGTTTATTAAGTTATACATACAGTGGTTGAAACATGCAGGTTAATACACCGGGAATGACTGCTATTTCCATATTGGTTTCCCAGAGGGCTTTGACAAAATTCTTGACTTGGTGCGATCTGAACATATCCATCACTAGGAGAGACTTTTCTTTTCTTAGTCCTCCCAGCCTTGACTCCAACACTTTTCGTATCCAAATTTTGCAGACATTCTCATCCATCCATCCCTTTGGATGTACATGAATGATTATTCTACTAGGAAACTCATCTTTGGCTAGCGTTTTGGGATTAAAGATGACCATTGGCTTGAGTTTTGTCCTATCAGCCATACACGAAAGAACAACCATGAATCTTGATTTTTCACGGCCGGTAGTTTTGATGATGATAGACTTTTCACCAGCTTTATTAACAGTAGCGTTCATCGGCATGTCAAAGGTCTCATCCATATTTCCAAAACAGGTTAAATTGTATGCATTTTTCTTCCGATGTTCTAAGATGAATTTATGGAATTTAAATACACCTTCTTCAAGTTCCTTTGGTTGGAAACTTTTGTGCAATTTTAGTTCTTCTTCTGATCACAAAGTCGTGCCTTTACATGAACCTGGAACACCATCCAGCACTTGCAACAAATTCTGGAATTCCAATTTTTCTTGCTTCTTTTACTGCATAAAGTCGTATTGCTGCTCTTGCGATGACAAGCCCATCCTGTCGTTGTTCAGAAACCCATTCAGCAACTTTCTTGTCTAAATTTGGCCATTTGCATTTAGATCCGCGATTAGCACATTTGTAGGATGGCATCTTCTTCAACTTTTCAATATTTTTCTTCCATATACGGACATGGCTCTCTTCGACACCGAACTTCTCACAGCTTGTACATTGCTTGTTCTTTCTGCAGCCACTACAACTTAAAGTTTAAACTTTGCAGTAAACTTTCGGTACTTATAGGAAGATATACTGATGGGTAATGAGTAAATGAATTTTTTATGATAGTTAAAGATGCACTAGTAGGCAGGCAGTTGTTTGGCTCTTAGCTGTTCCCGCAACACAACTTTCTTAAAACATTTGGCTAGTGAGCTACGGACCATGATAATTACAGTTATTTAATCATTTTCCCTTCATTATTAAGTAAATATTGGTAATTAAGACTTAGTTTTTCAATTAGAAGTACAGGTATACATTTGAACGCTTTCTATTTACTTTAATGGAGATAGGAATCGTATGGAAACGAACTAAAGAAAATGCAATATATTTTAGGAGGAACTGAAGGTCGTGCTACCGGAACTCAAAAATTCCAACTCGCACATTACACGACACACAGGATAAAAACAAGATTATGAGGCAGAAAATAAGGGGTTGTAAATTATGCGGGGTCACAAAATACTTGAGTATATATGGTAGTAACAATGACATGCAATCTAGCATATATGAGAAATCCAGAAAAAATTGGGGATTTGAAAATTATTCCTGGAACATAATCTATAAATCCGACACCTGCGGCGCTTTCAGTATGTCCAGCCAACATATTTCCCCTATGGCCCTGTACTATCCATGGAAAAATGTTGATGTTTGATAATTCCGGATTTTTTAATGCCGGATTAGTTTCCCTTCATATTCAACACAGCTATGGTAAACAGTTTCATTTTTACAACCAAACCAATTCTCCATTCAGCTCTAGGCATGGGTACACTCAGAATGTCTGGCTTTCCCTTTTTAAATAAATTATTGTAAATATCTCATCCCACAATCTTCATATGACTGAAATTTTCTATAGCTTTTTAAATAATAGTATGTATGTGATTTATATATATTTTTAGGTACTGGATCACCTTTGCCTTTTATATGATTAATAATAATATAAAAATTGTTGACAGAACTTAAAAGTATCAAACATTCCATTATTTAAAATAATGTTTTTTTTTTGGCCACATCAGATTTTATTTAATTATCCCCAGCTCTCATACAAATACAATATATGTTTATTACATAAATTACATAAATAAAAAATATATAATATTAACATTACAGAGTTTACAAGATCTGCAGTAAAATCGGAAACAAAAGAGAAAACAAACAAGCTGCTGCTGGCCAGGCTATTTAACGTACCTCGTCACCTGCCACTACAGCTACAGCAAAAGCAGCTGAATGTATTACAAAATTTATAGTAGTATATTATCAACCAAATTTTACAGAGAATAGAAATAATATAATTAATTATAGTAATGAAATAAAATATAGAACAAAATATTATATCCGAGAACAAACAAAAAAATTATTAAATAATACTTTAAATACAGAAAGTATAATTAGGGTCCCGCTAAGCTCCAAGTTTGGGCTTGGCAGCAGGTGCCACTTAGTTACCATTTTTGTAGTGATCGTTTATAAATTTAACAACAAAACAAAATTTTTAATGTAATCAAACTTTATTTAAAAATTATCAATTATTAAGTAACCATTTTTAGGCGCGTTTCGCTTACAGCATGAGCGCCTATTACCATCCGTCTGTCCGTCCGTCCGCATGTTCGTTCTCGGCTTCTACCAAACGGATTTTCATGAAATTTGATATTAAGGACTTACAATCAAATATAAGAAGAAAATCGGAAAAATGAACCACGTACGCCAATCAGGGGTACCACTTTACTGATGACAAAGAATTAAACTTTCGTCATATCTCGTAAAGTATTGCTCATATCAAAATATTTATCAAATAAAAGTTGTAGAACTGGTAAAGAAGAGTATTTCCTTTCCTATACATTTTTATCGTAGAAGTAGCCATTATCGAGAAAATCAAACAAAAACATCTTAAATCGAGTTGAACTTAGAAAATTACTTGCATGGTTACTTCTTCATTGTTGCTAACATAAACAACCTCACAAACAAACGTTTAATTTCCTTACGTGTGCGTGTAATATTATTAAATAGGAAGAAAATGGATTATTTATAATGAAGAAAAGAACTTGAAAATGCTATTTCCCTTACATACAGGTATACAGGGTGATTCACGAAGATACGGAATAACTTCAGGAGCTGATTTCTGAGGTCATTAAGAACAAAAAAGTTCATAAGAACATGTGTCCGATTCTGAATATTTGCGGAGTTATGGCTGCTCGTAGATTTTCAGCATCGCACCACTGTGAATTGCACTCATAACTCATGCGCCTGCGTGACTATGACCTTGTCCAAACGTAGCCTTTCAAAACATGCGCACGCAAGAACTGACATTAGCATTGTTAGTTGTTACTGTGTTAGTGTTACTTTCAAGATGCTTTTTACATTTACAAGTGCTGAATATGCTGATATGGTGATGTTTATGGATTTTGCAATGGAAATGCTGTTGCTGCTGTCGCTGAATACCAGCGACGTTTTCCAAACCGCATAGTTCCAAATCGAAAAGTTATTAGCAGAGTGTTCCAAACTTTGTGAGATACCAGCTCACTTCCCAGCGTTAACACTCCATATGAACATGTGGTTCGACAAGACGTGGCTGAACAAGAGAACATCCTTTAGGCAGTACAGCATAGCCCTCATACTAGTACACGAAAGATGTCCACACGTCTCGGCGTTTCGCAATCAATAGTATTGAGAACATTGAATGAAGAAGGAATGTACCCGTACCACTTGCAACATGTCCAACACCTCGAACCTGGGGATCCTGCCCGACGACCGGAATTTTGTAATTGGCCTAATGGGAATCGGCATCTGCATAGGTACATCTTATTCACTGATGAAGCTCAATTCCCCCCCCAACAGTGTTAACAACACACACAATTCCCTGTTTGGTCGGAAATTAATCCCCATGCCACTGTGGCCAGTAACTTTCAACACCGATTCAGTGTTAATGTGTGGTGTGGAATGTTGTGTGATCAAGTAATTGGTCCATTCATTTTTGAGGGTCGTCTTACTGGACAGATTTATTTACAATTTTGCAAAACGAATTGCCGCACCTGTTAGCAGATGTGCTCCTGGCTACAAGACTTCGAATGTACTTCCAACACGACGGAGCTCCACCTCATTGTTTCCATGCAGTGGTGACTCACCTCAATGGGCAGTTCCCTGGGCGATGGATCGGTTGCAATGGTCCACAAAATTGGCCAACTAGGTCCCCAGACCTAAACCCCTTGGATTTCTGTTTGTGGGGGTGGATGAAAGAACTTGTGTACCATACTAAAGTGCAAACATAGGATGCATTACTTCATCACGTATTGAATGCTGTGGCTCACATAAAAGAGTCATTATGGACTTCGGCATGCAAAGAGCGCGATTCACACGAGTGGCGAAATGCATTGAAGTCGAAGGTGGTGTTTTTGAAAACCTACTTTAATAATACGCATGTTCGTATTTGACAATGTAAATAAGTAAATAAACAAGCAAATAAACACTGTAGCGGAGAACGCATCCCGTATTGGTCGGCAGTTGTCTCTCGAGTTCCGGATATTGCCTTGCCTTTTTCTAATTTTCAAACAGCCATAACTCTTTAATTATTTGGAATCGGACACATGTTCATAGGAACTTTCTTGTTCATAATGACCTCAGAAATCAGCTCCTGAAGTTATTCCATATCTTTGTGAATCACCCCTTTCTAATACTCCATTGCACAAAACGTTGTACACTTTCCTAACTTGTTTATTTTAGTCTTAACTTCTGTCATATTTGTCAACAATGTTAATTCATTTGGTAAGCTGTTTAATAATGTAGGAACGGTAATTATAAACTGTTTCCTTCCCATTTCGTTATAAAACCTAGCTATTATATAAGTAATTTTACATCTTAGCATCCTATTGTTACTATCTACTTTAATAGTTTTATGGTATTATCAAAATAATTATCAACTATAACAACATATTTAAAAAGTTTTCTAATTGGTAATGTATTCAATGTTTTATACATGTAATTAATGTCTACATTTGCCGACTCTCCATCTATCATTGAGTACATAATCTCAATAAATCTGTCCTGGTGTTTAGTTATAATCTTCATATATGTTATAGCTGAATTTCCCCTGATTGTAATACCATATCTCAGTATGCTTTCTAGTAAGGTATGATACATTATTTTCATAATTGACATAATAATATATAATTCTAACAAATATAATTCTCACATAATGAATGGGTTTACATTTGAATCTTATTTGATTGAAAGTTAAACGTAAGTGTACTTAGGTTGTAGGGAGCCAGCCAGACAAAGGACAAATTGGAGTAAATATTCCCTCTTAAATAGGGGAGTAGACTGATGGAGCAATCTTCCTGCAGAGGTGCTGGAGCCCTTTCCTCAGCACGTAGGCCTCTTCAAGGCAAGAATACAAAAAATTTGATTCACAACTGCAATTAAGCATGTTTAGAGATACAGGTATCCCCCAGTTTATGAACATTTGATTTACGAAAATTCGCTACAATGAAGGTAATCATTTGGGTAAATAATTCGCTTACCAAAGGTTTTCGTTCGCTATAACAAAGGTAGGCTCCCGCAACACAAGTTTCATATTTCCCACTCCCGGAATTCACACTTGTAGTTCCTGCACCAGAATTGATCGATATATCAATGTTGCACATGAATCGGCTCGCAAATATAACCAGCAATTTGCAAATTTACTTAAATACAGTAAAACCTCTTCATAACGAAATTGAAGGGACCCAATTTTTGGCACTTTCTTGTAAGGACGTTCTTTGTATGGAGGTTCTTTGTATGGAGGTTATTTTCAGATTCATGAAATATGCATGTTAGTGTATTATTGTTGGTTATAGCAGAGTTGGCCAAGCACTGAAATGAGACAGGATGCGAATATCACTGGGGGGCCCCCTACAATATTACTATTTATAGTAATAACAAACGATTTATGGAGTCCCAGTTTGATATTATAACTTTTAAGGAATGTTTCTTTATTGAAAATCAGTTTTCAAGTAATTTTTAGTAAAAGTTTTTGCAAAATTTACACTCGATACTTGAATAATTGAGAACTTGTGGGTCCCCAATATTCGGGGGCCCAGACGCCTCGCATCCGCCGCATCCCCCCTATGGCCAGCCATGGGTTATAGTTTATTTCAACACTAACATTTTAATTAAAGAATGTTTCCAAAAAATTCACTTTCTGATAAAAACAATATATTATTTTTTCATTCCTGTAACATTGATCAACTTTCATAGTAAAAACAATACTCTATATGATGTGGCAATTTATGTTGTAGGGCATCTCTGGGCTACTGAGCTTTATCATTATTATTGATCAAAACTTTGATTACTTTACAATGAATTTACTTTTTCAGTATTCAAAATATTTAAATGGCAAATTTTATTATTTTTAAGTCCATTATTTAAATAAAAGTTGAGTGTTCAGTTGGTCTTCAACATGGGTGTCCAAACTGTGGCCACCGGGTCGCATGCAGCCACTTTCATGATTTCGTGTGGCCCGCTGAATGATTTTAATTTTTAATGTACTTGCTGCCATTTTTGAGAGAAGAAATTCCAAAATATTTTCAATTGTCGTAATTTTATTTGCTGTTTAAAAATATATTCATATTGTTTTAGTAATATGGCCTATTAAAGTTTCTTAATACCTGTATAATTTGACCGATGAAAATCTGATCCATCAGCTCAAATTATCATCCACAAAATTAAAGGATTTACAAATTGACGATCTTTTGAATAAAATTTAAAATACTTTTTAAAAAATTAATCTTTATTAAAGAAATATGTATTATAAAGAAATAAAAATTTTGTAATTTGAATTAAATGAATTAAAAATACTTTGAAAAAAAACTTTCACAGAAATATGCAATATAAAAAAATAACAGAAAATTTAATAATTGTTTTAGCAAACAAATCCTCAGACCCCTCCCCCCCTTCTAGTGCAACCACTCGAGATTTTTTCTGGCCATTATAAGGCTCTATGAGCTTCTGTATCTGAACACCCATGGTCTTCAACATTTACCATAAAGAGCTACTAATGAGAAATAATCTGTAGAAAATTTACTTATAAAAAGAAATTAATATTTTATTATGTTTTTAATTAATTTTCATACTTAATTATACATACAGGAAGATCTCGTCTTTCGCAGAGGTTACGTTCCTAAAAACACAGCAAAAGAGAAATAATTAAGGCAATTGGAAATACAGGGTTTGGTTCCCATCCCAGCAAGAATGGATCATTTGTCCTCTCTGTTGGTGACCACAGAAAAATAGGGAAAGATACGGAAAAATGAACTTCAATGAAAGAGAGACTTAAACAACATAAAAGAACATCGAAAAAGTATCAGAAAATGAAATCTTTTTTAAGTTCCGCAGTAGGATCGATAAAAATGAACTGTGGTTGCCTAACTCGCAGGAGCCAATTTTCAAATACAGCAGACCTCGTCTTTCTCAGGGTTACGTTCCTGAAAAATACGCAAAACTCCACCAATAATAAATGATGAGTAAAATGCAAATCTTAAGCGTTTGAACTACGTCAAGCCTGAGCAAATACCCCAATTATCCTGAATGGGAAGGGTCGAGAGATGAAGGTTGTCTTTCCCCTCAGGACTTCCTTGTTGTCAAAAAGAAAGAAATACTAGCTTATATTTTGCAACTTTTTACATGTGAAGGGGCACAAAAGTGTGGGAGGATTGCATACCAAAAATATTTAAAAGTATATATAAGACAAGTGTATCTAATTTTTTAAATTATGCATATACAGGCATACCTCCCATAACGAAATAGATGCATTCCTAGCATCCACTTCGTTCTCGGAAACTTCATTGTAGATTTAACGTAGTAAAAGGGGATAGGTTCCAGTACTTTGTTACGCATACCATAGATGATGTATATGACTTAAAATAATAAAAACATGTATGAACAATAAATGAAAAGATAAAAAAAGCATTTAATATATCTTACCAGGGACTTTACTCGGGGTCAGTAGTGCTGGGATCCCGAGTTAATGGACCTGGATCTTGAGGCTATGGAATAGACGATTTATTCTTAAGGAATTCATCAAGGGTAGACTGTCTTGATTTCTTCTTCCTTTATTGAAGCATCTCACGATAGCAGGATAGATCTTGTAATACAGCTCTTTTGAAAGCACTGCTACGTTCCCAATTTGGATCATTTTCCAAGAAACTTACCAATGCATCAATGATTTTTGCAAGAGTATTTGACAAAAACTTCGTCGTTAGCACTTTTTCAGCTGGTATGTCATCAGTAACTTTGTCATGTACCCTGCCCCTGTACTAGCTCTTGCAACTCCTCATTTGTGTCTCTCCATGAGAGTCGATAAACTCCTGCACATCGTCGACGTCTACTTCGTCGAATCCAATATCATTGACCATTCGAATTATATCATATTTTACTGCTGGTATCTCCAATTGAGACTCAGCGTGGTCCTTGATTGCATCTGGCCACAACTTACACCACACACTATTCATGCACTTGGATGTGACCTCTTCCCATGCTTCTTTGATGTTATTAATAAACTTCATTATATCATAGGACTTCCAGAATTCCCTTACAGATTGTTGCTGTACATCAGTTTCCTCGATCAACTGTCTAAATGTGCGCCTCATATAGTATGCTTTAAAGTTTGCAATGACCCCCATGTCCATGGGCTGAAGTATGGAGGTAGTATTTAGGGGAAGAAAGACAATTTCGACAAGTATAGGTGTTTGTAGATCCTCAATGTTCTGTGGGTGAACTGGAGCATTATCCAAAATCAACAATGCTCTCAGTTCAAGTTTATTTGGCTGACAATAATGTTCAACAGATGGACAGAAATTGTTAATAAGCCATTCACAAAAAATACTGGCTGTCAACCAAGTCCCGTCTCGTCAACATTGAACACTAAATTTGGGGGATAGTTACCTTTTTGTATGATTGCGCTGAGTGTAGCAGGAAATTCACTTGCTGCCTGGAAATCAGCGCTTGCTGCCTCACCTAAGATCGAATGCTGTGAATTTTGGTTCGTTTCTTAAACTTTTCGAACCAACCTCTGCTGGCTGCAAATGTCTCCATCGATTCTCCTCCTTCTTCAGCCTTTATATGTTCAAAAAGACTTCGTGCTGAGTCATATCGTCTAACCAGACACACAACAATTTCTCCATCTTCTCCATTATGCTGCTTCTTATGCATGTTAAATTCTTAGCAATTGCGCCACATCGGGACTGGACTGAAGCTTTTACACTGTCTACTTGATTTAATATTGTTTTTGGCTTATGTCGACTAACTGGGACCACATTGAAAACTGACCGCAAAGTTGACCCCTTGACCGTCATCAACTCGGGTTAGAGGCCCATACCTCGAGACCCATCCTCAAATCCGAGCTCAGGTGTCTTCACCCTCTCAGCAGGGGGGCACTAGTCGACCATGTCTTTTGCAATAAAATTTAAACTATTTTATGTTGTTAACTTAGTGTGATTGTGACTCAAGCAACATATTCGGGTGAATGCGCTGATCAAGAGCGTCTTTTTAACGGAATTCTACAATAAATAATAACATATTTACGCTCACATCTAATTTGATGCCAAGGAATACCAACCTCTTAAGAGTTTTCGGACGGGATTGTAATGTATTCTTTTACGATATGAAATAATAATTTTGCCTTATAATGCTATTCATAATAATTTAAATATCTACGAGTATACCCCAAATATGGAGAAAGTGATGTGTGGGCCACATCAGATTTTTTTAAATTTTGCTATATGGAGGTTTGTTTTTAGTGGAACAGGTGGGATTTTTATTTTGTAATTGGGAGGTTTCATAAATATCAGAGGTTCTTAATATAGAGGTTTTGTGTATAGTTTTATTAGTGAATTTTTTGGGACCAGCAATAATTTTCGTTATATGGAGTTCTTTGTTCTAAGGGAGTTTGTAAAGTAGAGGTTTTACTGTAATAATTGTATCCAAATGCCCAGCACCAACGTGGTCATCTGCCCCAGGAAAGGAATTCATTAATAAAATAGAGGAAGCTCTTGCAATAATTAACGAAAACGATCACGATGGAATGGAGCTTAAATGTTGTTTGTGGCATTGAGGAAAAAATTCGTTGTAACAGGAAGATGTATGAAGAAAAGCGGCAAAATTTACGACAAATTTCTCTCGTCAGCTTTTAAATCTTCAACATCTGCCTCTATTGAAGTGTTAGTTCCAACCTAATCAGCTGACTCATCTCCTGACTCTCCTGGATCTGTTATCTCCCCTTCCTCTTCCACCAACTAGATGTAGATCATCTCACATAAGAATAATAGAAAACTACCTCCCGATTTACGAATTTTTGATGTACTAATGGTTTTGTGGAACCTAACCCCTTTGTAAGGCAGGGGACACCTATATTCACCATTGTGAGGAAAAGCAGGAGATAGCCTGGAGGGGTGATGTACGATGGGGACTTTGTGTGCCCTGGGACTGCTTCGGTAGCCATGAAGGCCTTCCAGGAATCCTGAAAATCCTTGAATTACATTAGTCAAATTTAGATTTACTATTAATTATTGAAATTGTAAATTCCCTTTGGAAGTAATATAATACTGTAATATTTAGAAAGATTTGGAAGGCAATAACTGTAAATGTGTTGTAGTATGTTGGAAAAATATTTGCTACTGTATCAGTCTGTAAATTTGCCACCTGGGCTAATGGCCAAATTGTAACCTCTGTGTAATAATAATAATTGATCATTCCTTAAATCATTCCATATTAGGCTGTGTGTTTGTGGATGGTGCTGAGAAGACCACCAGGCTTCCTCCATTGGTTAAAGGTTCTAAGGTAGCCTTCTCTTGTGAACGCATACGAGAAGATCGCATCAGAGTGAACATTGACAGCAATAACAAGACAGTGACATATGACTGGAAAGTGGAAGGTGCAAGCTCCAATACTGATAATTTCCGTCTCTATTTTGCTTTGTGTTTTGGTGAAACCGGTTGGAAAGTTCTTGTGGAGTGACTTAATGCTATAGAAACATCCTATAAGTCACCAAAACATATAAGGTAATTCATTATATCTTGCCATCAGGAAGCAGAGCATCTTATCAAAATATTCATCTGAGAATAAAGTTACACCAAAGTGAATTTTTTCAGTTATTTTTACTTCACAAAAATTATTATGTTATCATGCCAAATAATTATAAGAAATTGTTATTGCTTAAGCAATATTTTCTTAAAATTATCAGCGAGGAGAACTTTGTGGAAGGTAATTTGACATCTGCTATTATGGATGGCATATCAATCTTGCTTTCCTTTGTAAGGAAATTATCTGGCATGTTATCAAGGTTTGAAATTTTTGTATGCAATTCTTTTACTGGTTGCTCTAAATCTGGCCAGATGTAAGGATTTTTGTATTATACAACTTTCATCTGATATGCTTTAAAAGCTGCAGGCTCAATACATTTTATATACAATTTCTAATTTTTTATTACTGACTTCAGAGTTCAGTCATTACTTAACTGAAACTAACTTTGTGGCACTATATCAGTCAATTTTTCTGTAAATTAATATTTTAACATGTAAGAAGTGAATTATAATAATAACAAAACAGAATGCAACAGTGTGCTCAAATTTTAACTGTGCTTTTGTTATCATAGACATGTTATAAGGAAGTAAATCTTTCTGAAAGCATCAACCAGTTTTATATTTTAAAATGGATGTGGACAAAACATGATATAATGTCATGAATTTGTATTACAAATGTTACTGACCACAAACCTTACCCCAGTTTTTCCTGCTTCTCTTAAAAATATCACTACCAGTTTTAAACTGATAAATTGCCTAACAAACTGAAGTGAATTTTGTTCCCTTTATTCTTTCAGTGCTATCTTTTAAATAATTTAAATTTTTTAAATGAGTTAGGATAATTCTCCCATCCCTATTTATGTCTATAATATTATGTATTCACCTCAACATATCATCTTGCGCTTAAGTTTTGCATTTATTGGGTTACCTTAGACAGAAAACTCTCACCAATCACTGGGCATGCATTCCTTAAACGTCCACCAATTGGCAAAGACTACTGATACCAAGGGATTATGAGAAAAAGTGAGTGGGATAAGTTTGTATCACACAAAACTTAAAATATGCCAAGTTCAAAAACATGCATCATTTTATTGGGAATTTGGGTGCTTAACTAGCTAATGCAGTGGTACACAACCCTTTTCTATCAAAGGGCCGCATTACACATTTTCTCCAAGTACACAGGCCGCATAATGGAAAAATAATATTGAATATATAAATTTAAGGAAAATTTGAATTAAAATTTATGTTATTATATTTTATGAGCTTTTAAATTTTTTTATTAAATAATGATGGTGTTAAATAATAATAATAACAATTACAACAATTTTCTGCATAAATTAAACTTTTCATTTAAATAAGAAAGATCTGACACAAAATGAATAGAAAATAGGAGCAATCAACGTTTCTATTTTAAAATGAATTTAATTTGCCTCGATGCGATTGTGGAGCCGGCATTGCCTTTTTAAATCCTTAATATCTGTTGTAATGTTTGTGTTTCAGCCACAAATATGAACACAGATGTTCATCCATCAACTTGATCCGATATTTTAATTTGATCATTTTCATAAAAAAACTGTTAACATATTTTTTTTTGAAAATTTTTAGTTTTTTTATATTTTTTTGTTTTATCTTAATTTGAAAAAATTCTTTTAAAGAAAATTTTTTTAGAATTAAAAAAAATATTTTGGAAAATTTAAAAAAAATTTCGTTTCGAAATATTTTTGAAAATTTAATTGAAAAATTTTTTTGGAAAATTTAATTGAAAATTTTTTTTGGAAAAATTTATAAAAATGTTTTTGAAAATTTTATTGAAATTTTTTTTTTTAAATCTTTATATTTTAAAAAGTTTTTGAAATTTTTGATTGAAATTCTTTTTATTTTTCAAAAATTCAGTTGAAAATTTCTTTGGAAAAATGTTTTTGAAAAATTCCTTTGAAAATTTTTTCTAAAAACACTGAAAAACTTTAGATAATTCTTTTTAAATTTTTTTGGCAATTTATATCAAAAATGTTTATTTTTTTATTTTTTCGGAATGGTTTTTGAAATTTTTTTCAGGAAACTCGAATTTTTTTTTATATTTTTGAAAATTTTTAAATTTTTTTTTTGAAAAGTAGTATTTAAATTTTTTAAATTTTTCTTTTATTATTTTTGTGAAATATTTTCGAAAAATTTGCGGAAATTTTCTTGATTATAATTTTTTAATTTTCTCGAAAAAGTTTATGGAAAAACGTTTTCCAACACATTTTTTGAAAACATTCTTAAAAATATTTTCTAATACTTTAGAATATTGAATTTTTTTTTGAAAATATTTGTTTGAAATTTATTTTGGGAATTGGTTATAAAAAATTTACTTTAAAAAATTTTTTTTGAAATATTTTTTGTAAACTAAAAAAAATATTTTAGAACATTTATTGAAAAATATTTTTGAAAATATTTGTTAGGAAATGTTTATGAAAAATAGTTTTGTCATTTTGAAAATTTCTTCTCGAAGATTTTTTTTGCAAATTTTATATTTTTTTGCAAAATTTTTTTGAAAATGTTTTTAAAATTTTTTTTCGATTTTTTGAATATTTTTTATTTTATTTAAAAAAAAAAATATTTTTATAGTTTTTTGAAATATTCCTGAAAATTTCTAAAATTTTTTTTATTTCGAATAATTTATTTTTGGCACTTTTATCAGAACTTTTTTCGGAAAGTTTTTTAAAAATATTTTTTAAAAATTTTCTCGGAAAACTTTCGAAAATTATTTTTCGAAATTTTTTTTCAAATATTTTTCCAAATGTTTTTCCAAAATTTTTGACTTTTTCCAAAAAAATTTTTCTTCCATAATATATTTCAAAAAAAATTTCAATTTTTGTAAACAATTTTTTTTACCAAATTAAAAAATTATTTTCCAGTATTCTTTTCTGAATTTTTTCAATTTTCTAAATTTTTTTTGAAAATATAGCAATTTTTTAAAGTGTTTTCGTAATGTTTTTATCGAAATTATTTTCGTTTTCCTTAATCTTTTTGAATTTAAAAATATTTTATTCAACATTATTTTCACTTTTTTTCTGAATTTCTTTTAATATTTTTATTTTTTTTTGAAAAAATTTCCAAGTATTTTTAAAAACTACAAAAATTTTTTAAAATGTTTTTGTTTTTTTAGGATTTTTTAATTGTTTGAATACTCATTTGAATTTTTTTTAAATTTTTAAATATATACTTTGAAATTCTTTTTGGCAATTTTTTTGAAAATAAAAAGAAAATTTACTTTGATAACTTTTTAAAAAATCTTCCCCAAATTAAAAAAAACATTTTTTTGATAATTTTCTGTGAAATTCTTGGAAATTTTTCTCAAAAATATCGAACTATTCATTTCAAATAATTTATTATCCAGTTTTCTTCAAATATTTTTCCAATTTTTTTTCCAAAATACGTATGAAAATATTTCACCAAAAATGTTTTTCAATTATTTAAAAAAATTTTATTATAAATTTCAGAAATTTTTTCAAAATTTTTCAATTTTTTTTTATTTTATTGAAATTTTTTCCTAAATTTTATTTAAAATATTTTACCAGATATTTGTAGAAATTAATTTACGAAACATTTCTCTCAATTAAAAAATTTTTTTTAGAATTTTATTTCAAAATTATTTTCGAAAATATTGAGATTTTTTTCAAAATGTTTTTGAATACTTTTTTTTCAAAATTTATCCAAAAAATTTTCGAAATTTTTTTGTCAAAATTTTATTGGACAATTTTTTTAAAATTATTTTTTGAAAATTTCTTTCAAATTATTTTTCGATACTTTTTTCGAGAATTTTTTGGCAATTTTTATTAAACGTGTTTCCTTTGTAAATTTTTTCTGTGGTTTTTGAATTTTTTTTATAATTATGAATAATTTTTTTGAAAATTTTTTTGACTAACCTTTTAATTTTTTGGGAAATATTTTCCAAAAAGTTTTTTCGAAAACTTTGTTTTTTTAAATTTTCTAGAAAAATTTGATGAAAATGGGTTTTCCAAAATTTTTTTCAAAAAATTTAAAATATTTTCTCATTTTTGCTAATATTGAAATTTTTTATTTTTTAGAATTTTTCTTAAATTCATCAAAAAAAATTTTTGAGAAATTTTTTTCAAAAATATTTTTGAAAATCATTTTTTGAAAGATTTTTATTAAAAACTTTTTCCGAAAAACATTTCCAAAAAATTTTATTCCAAAAAATATTTTTTACCGAAAAATCAATCTAGAAAAAATTTTTTCCGATAATTTTTCTTGAAAAATATTCCCGGAATATTTTTTTCCTAAAAATGTCTTTCCGAAAATTTTTTTCCGAAAAATCCCTTTTCGAAATATTTTTTGACGGTAAAATGTTTTCCGAAAATTTATTAGAAAAATATTTTTCCGAAAAATTTCAGTTTTTCTCCGAAAAATTATTTTCCAAATAATTTTTTTTAGAAAATTTTTTCTCGAAAAATGTTTTCCGTAAAATTATTTTCTGAATTTTTTTCGAAGATTTTTTTTTTCCAAATTTTTTCTGAAATATTTTCCAGAAAAATTTTTCGCGATTTTTTTAGTAAACATTTTATCCGAAAATTTTTTTTTACGATTTCTTTTTCCGAAAAGTTTTTCTGCGAAAATTTTTTTTCCGAAAAATTATATCCAGAAATTTTTTTTCCGAAAAGTATTTCCGAAAATATTTTTTCGAAAATTTTTTTTAGAAAAATACTTTTTCCTAAAATTTGTTTTAGAAATTTTTTTTACTA
The DNA here is from genome assembly GCA_036926305.1 of Uropetala carovei. Classification (NCBI taxonomy): domain Eukaryota; kingdom Metazoa; phylum Arthropoda; class Insecta; order Odonata; family Petaluridae; genus Uropetala; species Uropetala carovei. The sequence continues at coordinate 1,385,857 of JAXCHB010000115.1, forward strand.
AATGTATTCTTTCCGAAGTTTTTCTCCGAAAATATTTTTTCCGGAAAAGTTTTCTCGAAGTTTTTTTCCGGAAGTTTATTCCGATAACTTTTATTCCGAAAAATTCTTTTCCGAATTTTTATGCGAAAAACATTTTTCGAAAAAATTTTTTCCAAAAGGTTTTTTTGAAAAATTTGTTTACGAAATGTATTTTTCATGTTAGTTTTTTCAAAAATCATTTTAGAAAAAAAATTTTCCGCAAAATTCTTTCGAAAAAAGTTTTTTCGGAAAATTTTTTCCGAACTTTTTCCGAAAATGTTTTTTCCGAAAACATTTATTGTGAAAAAATTTTTTCCGAATAATTGTTATCCGAATAACGTTTTCTAAAAATTTTTTTCCAAAAAAATTTCTTTTGTATAATTATTTTACGAAATGTTTTTCCTATTAGTTTTTCCAGAAAATATTTCTCCAAACATTTTTTTGAAAAAGGTTTTCCGCTAAGTTCTTCCGATAAATTTTTTTTTTTGCGAAATTGTTTTTCGGCAAAATTCTTTTCCGAGTAATTTTTAACATTTTTTGTTTTTTCCCAAAATTTTTTTTAAGAATCATTTTTTTCCGTAAAATTTCTTTTCCAAAATTTTTTTAGAAGTTTTTCAAATATTTCCGAAAAATGTTTTCTGAAAAATTTTTTTCCTAAAATTATTTCTTCCGAAAAATTTTTTCCGGAGGTTTTTACGTAATTTTTTTTCCAAAAATGTTTTTCTAAAAGCCTTTCCGAAAATTTTTTTTCCAAAAAATTTTCCAGAAAAATTTTTTTCCGAATAATTTTTCCGAACAATATTATTCCAGATTTTTTTCCGAGATATTTTTCTATGAAAATCTTTTTCAAAAATTTTTTTTCACGAAAAATTTCTTTTCACAATTTTTTTTCCGAAAAATATTTTTTCGAAAAAATTTCCCGTAAATTCTTTACCGAAATATTTTTCCCCGAAAAGTTTCATTTTCCGAATAGTTTTTTCCTAATATTTTTTTAATGAAAATTTCTTTTTTCCGAAATTTTTTTTTCAAAAAGATTATAGAATGTAGTGCTGGCAAATGAAAAAAAATCGATTTGCTGCGTTTTTCGTTACGGCCAAATGAGCAATTTCGTTACGATAAAATCTGTAGTTTGTTTTTCGTTACGTTTAACGTTATAACGAAATATTTGTTTGTTAGTACTTTTTATTTCACATTTATACCTCGTAAGTCTTTTATTTACAATTATAGTAAAAAAAATTTTTGAAACATATGTTGCAGATAAGGAACATTTTTAAGTTTTCTTAGGAGTCGGAACAGATTTAGTTATTTTTTTGATCATGCATACAAATTAGGATTTTTATATCCAGCATTTATTAATTAAGGTTAATTGCCTTAACCCACATTAAGTACAAAAATAATGTAATAATTATACTAAAATACTGCAATGCTTATGTTGCATCGTAGAATTTTTTATAAGTAACTCGGAAAGTACACCGGCTGTACTAATTCTAATTCTTGCAACAGACCTAAAATTCGACGAAAACAAGGAAAATTGCCGAAATTTTAAGTTTTCCACTCTGGGGTTTATTTTTGATAGCTTTCTTCCTTCCCTTATACCCTATGAGAAATACATGTAAATCATCCATGTGTTTACAATATTGCATTTAATAACATTTTAGATACTAACAAAAGGATTGTTTTGTTAAGTACATATATTCAAGAAGAGAGAAATGAGCATAGTTTTTTTAAAGTTTCGATCCATTGTTAATAACCATGAATAAAGGTAATTTTTCAAGTAAAACAGAAAAATATGGAACCTTTGACCAATGTGAACAGGGCCGGTTTGAGGTGTAAGCGACGTAGGCGGTCGCTTACAGGCGCCACTTCAGAGGGGCGGCAAAATCAATATTTCGGATTTTGACATTTTCATTTTTTCCAAAGGTGTATTGCACAGAACTTCAAAGCATCGCGAAAAACTATATTTTACGCCATGATAAGTCATTTACATTCAGAGTTGGTTCAAGGTGTAAGAGACGTAAAGCTACCATTTACAGGTATCACTTAAGAAGCACGGCAAGACGAACGTTTTAAAGTTTTACATTGTCTAAAACACGCTGATGCACTGTGAACTTTACTTAACCTCTTCAGAATAATAAAAGGAGGGGTTTTAAAAAGGGGGGGGGGTAAAAAAGGGAGGTTTAAAAGGTGGGTTAAAAAGGGTGGTTAAATAGGGGGGTTAAAGGGGGGGGTTTCAAAAGGGAAGGTCTCAAAAGGGGGGTTTAAAATGGGTGGTTTCTAAAGGGAGTTTCAAAAGGGGCGTTTCAAAACGTGGCTTTCAAAAGGGAGTTTCCAAAAGGGGGGTATTAAAGGGGGTGTTTCGAAAGGGGTATAAAAAGTGGGGTTAAAAAGGGGGGTTTCAGAAGCGGGATTTAACCCGTCAGCGTCGTCATGCGTACTGGGAACGTCGGACGGAAACTCCACCTGCGGTCGTCATGCGTACTGGGAACGTCGCGGAGGTCGCTAGCTTTCTTTATTTTTTTGACACAGGACATATTCTTAGATATCGATAACCTTTATATATTTTAAAAGAGGAACCTTTGGCCTTCCTATAGTGCTTAATTCTGTAATTTTTACTCTCCTTCTTTTTACTTTTATTATACGTTAAGTTTTGTGATTAAATTTTCACGTAGATAGGAGAATTGGGGAATTTTGGCTTCTAAAAAAGCCCCTATTCAACGAAATCTTTGCACGAAAGCAACTGTGAGGTGTAAGAAGAGGATATAGGCCCCATTTGTCTGCTATCAGACATCTATCCCGCTCTTGAGACATGTTTTTATATTGTGTCATCACTTTGAGAGGGAGAGAGAGGAATATAGCTAGAGTGAGACAGACTAGAGGATCATATTTTGTATTTATCTTTTGTATTTCCAAGATATTTGCGGTATGGAAAGCGTGGGAAATATGCTGGCCCTTGTATCGCGCGGAAAATGTTCTCTCGTTGCTCTGAAAAAATCAGTCTGAGTGAAACCTTGCACTGTGCGGAGGCAGGTTTCGTTCGCCTTTCTTTACTGTGGTAAATTTTACGTTTACTTGCTTACTTATTTTCAAAATACTAGGAGTAATCATGTGCTCAACCAGTGAAAATAGTCAAGCAATACCGAGTGCTGACAAGGAGACGGAAGTCCTACTTGGAAGTGATTCGGAAGAAAGCGTGAGTTCGGACAGTGATAGAATGATTTGGATGAACGTACTCAAATTGATTCACTGACATAATGATAGTGATCATGAGGAGGATAATGTAGAAAACTACTTCTGGGAGGGCACGGAGAATTACGTAGGACGAAAGGAGAATTTCATTGGTGGTTACGGACCTCAAAAGGCAGCTAAGGGTTTGACTGACATTGTAGGTACTTTTCAGTTGTTTTTCGATGAGGAATTTGTTAGTGCCATAGTAAATGAAACCAACCGATATGTTGACCAATACATCAAAGCAAGTGAGCGTACATTTTCGATGAAATCAAGAGTTTTATCGTGGAAACCAGTTACCGTGGAGGAAATGTACACTGTTTTGGGAATTTTTATGTTGATGGGAATTGTGCAGAAGCCCACGCTTCTTTCCTATTTTTCGACGAAAAGAGTTCTATCCACACCAGGCTTCGGCGATGTCATCACTAGGGATCGATTTGAGCTTATTTGCAAATTTTTGCATTTCAATAATAACGAAGAAAAGAATAATTACCGTGGTCCTCCAAAGCTACAAAAAATATTTCCGATTACTGAACATTTGAACGAAAAATTCAAGGAATTTTTTTTACCGAAACGGGAAATTTCAATAGACGAGTCCCTAACATTGTGGAAGGGCCGTCTATCTTTCAAGCAGTATCTCCCTCTGAAGTCCTCCAAGTTCGGAATCAAGACCTTCGAGCTCTGTGATGCAAGTACTGGATACTTATGGTCATTTCTTGTATACACGGGGAAGGATACTGTTTCATTCGCCTCTTTTCTCAGCTAATGTAAACAAGACCACGGCAATAGTTTTGAATAGGTAGGCCAAAGGTTCCTCTTTTAAAATTATGAAGGTTACCTATATTTAAGAAAATTTACTGTGTCAAAAAAATAAAGAAAGCTAGCAATCTCCGCGGCGTACCCAGTACACAGGACGGCGCTGAGGGGTAAGAATCCTTATTTGAAGGTTTTTTTCTGAAAAACTTACGGGAAGAAGTTGAAATCCAAGATAAAACAGTAGATGTGAAGTACTCCGTAAACTTTGAATAAAGAAAAACTTAGTAAATGGCTTCCGTGATTGAGTGAAAGAATTCATAGAGGTATTTCACGCGAATAATAATAACTAAGACGGTGTGAAAAACATAGGTAAATATACATAGTTTTACGTAAAACCTCAAAAACTTTCAGTCAAATTCCTAAATATCTAATAAGTTACGAATTTTTATATGATTTCGCGCAAAAACTGCGAATTTCCCTAAATCTCTTCCGACCTGCGTGACGTATTATAGTTAAATGTCCTGCGCGCTTGAGGGGTTAAAAAGGAGGGTTTCGAAAGGGGGGGTTAAAAGGGGGTTTAAAAGGGTGGTGTCAAAAGGGGGGGTTTAAAAAGCAGGTTTGAAAAGGGAGGGTTTCAAAGTGGAGTGTTTTTCAAAAGGGGAGGTTTAAAAGGGCGGGAGTGTTTCAAAAAGAGTATCTCAAAAGGGGGGTTTTAAAAGGAGGGTATAAAAGTGGGTGTTTCGAAAGGGGGGTATCAAAAGGGGGGTTTAAAAGGGGGGTTTCAGTAGTCGGGGTTTCAAAAGTGGGGTTACAAAGGGGGTTTACAAAGGGGGGTTTCAAGAGGGTTTTAAAAGGTGGTGTTTGAAAGGTGGGGTTTAAAAGGGGGGTTTCAAAAGGGTGGGTTTAAAATCAGGGTTTTAAAATGGGGGATTTCGCAGGGAGGGCTTAGAAAGTGGGGTTTAAAATGGGGTTTCCAAGGGTGGGTTTCAAAGGGGAGGTTTTAAAAGGGGGGGTTTCAATAGGAGGGGTATCAAAGGGGGGTTTATAGGGGGTCTGAAAGGGGGTTTCAAATGGGGGTTTCAAGGGTGGGGGGGGGGTTCACATGTTTTTTGGGTTTAACCATTTTCATTTCAAAGAACCTTCCCGTCCCAAATACAGCGAACGATCAGTACTGGAGATTTTGATTACTCAAAGGTTTGTCTTTGTGCAGAAGCGTGATCGTAAAGTTGCAATATAAAAATATTCGGTAATATTATCATTACATAGTCATTTTGTTGTAAGGTCAGTGAATGTTTTATTTCTATTTTCTGAAAATATTCAGCTGAATATATTTTTGAAGAAGCAATACTGAGTAAAATAAGTTTATTTTCCTATTTTAATATATAATTAATATTATTTCATGCCTTTGATATCCAGAGGGGCGGAAAATTTTTACCTCGCTTACACACATTTTTTAACCGAAACGGGCCCCGAATGTGAGTATTCAATCGCTTCCGTGAGTAAATACCTATTCTAAATTTAAATCGATAAATAGTTTATTATGAAATTTTTATGGAATGCTTTCAATGGGATACAACTGCGTTCGTCGACGTTTTTCCTACTAACTAATTAATTGCTGTAAATTAATAATTAATAATAACTATTTTTTACAATTAGACCGGAGCTAGCATAAACCTCCCAGTCCCGGTTTTAACTGGAAATGTATGAATTCGGCCGGTAGTGTTTGAATCGTAAAAGCACTGACTGTGAGATCTTTCTCCAACGGCTTAAATAATTAGACACGAATAAATGGCACACTTCAGGAGCCAGGGGTGGAGGGGATGAGACAGTAACTTGGGCAGCACCGACCTCTAAAAGAGGAACTTGATTATAACGAGTAATTGTAGAACACCAATCTTAACGAATATTGAAAACAATAGTCTGAAAGGATGATATACTGGGATGGGGAATAGCGAATGTGAAAGCGGCAATTAAATTTAAGATCGTTTCTTCTCTTATGCTACCTGAAGGAATCATTTCTTTCATAAATGTGGAAAAACCAAAATGAACTATGGGTGATGGGCGGGGTAGAGCTCCTTTTGCGAAATGGCGGTAGAAATGGGTCAGCGGGTGACAAAGTTTTTAGCCCACTTTCCCTTGTCCAGATGCCGTGTATGAATGTCCCTGCAAGGTTTATAACCAGCTAGAGCAAGTAGTAATGAATCTGTTAACGAAATAACGAAATTAAATATTTGGTTTTCGTTATGTTTTTCGTTACAGCTTTTTGAAAAATTTCGTTAACGTTTTTCTTTATGTTAACTCAAAATTATTTCGTTTTTTCGTTATTTCGTTAGGAAACATATAACGTTTTCCAGCACTGATAGAAAGATAGTCCGGATTTAGCGTGTCTTTAGCAGATACGGCACCAAGAAGGTTCCAGAGGTCACTGAACTGTCTAATACGGCCTCTCAGCTCCAGGACATTTTCATAACCGATATCTAAGTGTGGCGGCAGATTTTTCCAATTAATTATAACCTTAAAGGTTTGTTCTCCCATTAAGTATATATCTACTCGATTTTCTCCACAAAATGGATAGCAAGAAAGGCAACATATTTCCGAAATTTTTTCCCCGAAAAAATTTTTCCAAAAATTTCTCTGCCAAAAATTTCCGAAACAATTTTTTCTGAAAAATTTTTTTACGGAACTTTTTTCCCCAAAATTATTTTTCGAGAAATTTTTTTCGAAAACTTTTTCAAAAATTTTTTTTCCGAAATATTTTTTTCCGAAACTTTTTACAAAAAAACTTTTTTCCGAAAAATTTCCAAAAATTTTTTGTTAAAAAATTTCAGAAAATTTTTTTACAGGAAAATTAAAAAAAAAAATTTTTTGTGCGATAAGTTTTTTTCAGAAAATTTCGTTTTTACAAGAAATTTTTTTCTGAAAATCTTTTACAGAAAATTTTTTTTAGCGTAAAATTTTTTTTTATGAAAAATTATATTCCGGAAAATGTTTTTAAAAAATTTTTTTTTCCGAAAAAGTTTCTCCTAAAATTTTTTTTCCGAATAATTTTTTGCCGAAATGTTTTCTCCGAAATTTTTTTACAAAAACCTTTTCCGAAAAATGTTTTACCGAAAATTTTTTTTTCCGAAATATTACTTTCCGAAAAATGATATTTCGAAATTTCTTTTTTCCGAAAAATTTTCTTCCTATCATTATTTCCCAAAAGTTTTTTGCCGAAAATTCTTTCCGAAATTTTTTTTCCGAAAGATTTTCTTTTCCGAGGAATTTTTTTCCGAAATTTTTTTTCGAAAAATTATTAACGAAACATTTCTTTATCAGCAATATTTCTTTCGGCAAAGAAAAATTTTTCCGCAAAAAAAAAAATGTTTTCGCAAAAAAAAATTTTCCGCAAAAAAAAATTTTTCCGTCAAAAAAAAATTTTTCGGCAAATAAAAAAATTTTCCGCAATAAAAAAATTTACCGCAAAAAGAAATTTTTCCGCAAAAAAAAATCTTTCCGCAAAAAAAAAAAATTTTCAGCAAAAAAAAATTTTCCGCAAAAAAAATTTCCGCAAAAAAAAAATTTATTGCCCAAAAAAAAATTTTTCCGCAACAATTTTCCGCCAAAAAAAATTTTTCCGTAAAAAATTTTTCCGCGAAAAAAAAAATTTTTCCATCAAAAAAAACGGTAAATAAAATATTTTTCCGCAAAAAAAAAAATTTACCGCAAAAAAAATTATTTCGCAAAAAAAAAATTTTTCAGCTAAAAAAATTTTTCCGCAAAAAAAAATTTCCGCAAAAAAAACAATTTTCCGCAAAAAAAAATTTTTCCGCAACAATTTTTCCGCAAAAAAAAATTTTTTCCGCAAAAAAAAAGTTTTCCGCGAAAAAAAAAATTTTCCATAAAAAAAAAAATTTTTCGCAAGAAAAAAAATTTTCGGCAAAAAAAAATTTTTCCGCAAAAAAATTTTTCTGAAAAAAAAAATTTTCCGCAAAAAAAATTTTTTTCCGTCAAAGAAAATTTTTTCGGCAAATAAAAAATTTTTCCACAAAAAAATAATTTAACGCAAAATAAAATCTTTCCGCAAAAAAAAAAATTTTTCAGCAAAAAAAAATTTTCCGCAAAAAAAATTTCCGCAAAAAAAAAATTTACTGCCCAAAAAAAAATTTTTCCGCAACAATTTTCCGCCAAAAAAAAGTTTTCCGCGAAAAAAAAATTTTTCCATAAAAAAAAACACGGTAAATAAAATATTTTTCCGCAAAAAAAAAAATTTACCGCAAAAAAAAATTATTTCGCAAAAAAAAAATTTTTCAGCTAAAAAAATTTTTCCGCAAAAAAAAAATTTCCGAAAAAAAAAAATTTTCCGCAAAAAAAAATTTTTCCGCAACAATTTTTCCGCAAAAAAAAAAATTTTCCGCAAAAAAAAATTCCGCGAAAAAAAAGTTTTCCGCGAATAAAAAAAATTTTTCCATAAAAAAAAAAATTTTTCGCAAGAAAAAAAATTTTCGGCAAAAAAAAATTTTTCCGCAAAAAAATTTTTCTGAAAAAAAAAATTTTCCGCAAAAAAAAATTTTTTCCGTCAAAGAAAATTTTTTCGGCAAATAAAAATTTTTCCACAAAAAAATAATTTAACGCAAAGTAAAATTTTTCCGCAAAAAAAAATTTTCACACAAAATAAATTTTTCCGCAAAAAAAAATTTATGCGCTAATAAAAAAACTTTTTCCGCAAAAAAAAATTTTTCCGCAACAATTTTTCCGCCAAAAAAAATATTTCCGCAAAAAAATATTTCTCGGCAAATAAAAAATTTTTCCACAAAAAAAAAAATTTACCCCAAAAAAAACTTTCCGCAAAAAAAAAATTTCTTCGCTAAAAAAAATTCCGCAAAAAAAAACTGCAAAAAAAATTTTTCCGCAAAATATTTCGAAATTTCTTTTTTCCGAAAATTTTTCTTCCTAATATTATTTCCCAAAAATTTTTTGCCGAAAATTCTTTCCGAAATTTTTTTTCCGAAAGATTTTCTTTTCCGAAGAATTTTTTTCCGAAAATGTTTTTCGAAAAATTCTTAACGAAAAATTTCTTTATCAGCAATATTTCTTTCGGCAAAGAAAAATTTTTCCGCAAAAAAAATGTTTTCGCAAAAAAAAAATTTTTCCGTCAAAAAAAATTTTTTCGGCAAATAAAATAATTTTCCGCAATAAAAAAATTTACCGCAAAAAGAAATTTTTCCGCAAAAAAAATTTTTCCGCAAACAAATATTTTTTCAGCAAAAAAATTTTTCCAAAAAAAAACTTTTTCGGTAAATAAAAAATTTTTCCGCAAAAAAAAAAATTTACCGCAAAAAAAAATTATTTCGCAAAAAAAAAAATTTTCAGCTAAAATTTTTCCGCAAAAAAAAATTTCCGCAAAAAAAAAATTTTCCGCAAAAAATTTCCGCAAAAAAAAACCGCTAAAAAAAATTTTCCGCAAAAAAAAATTTTTCCGCAACAATTTTTCCGCAAAAAAAAATTTTTCCGCAAAAAAAATTTTTTTCAGCAAAAAAATTTTTCCATCAAAAAAAACTTTTTCGGTAGGTAAAAAATTTTTCCGCAAAAAAAAAAAATTACCGCAAAAAAAAATTATTTCGCAAAAAAAAAAATTTTCAGCTAAAATGTTTCCGCAAAAAAAATTTTCCGCAAAAAAAAAATTTTCCGCAAAAAATTTCCGCAAAAAAAAATTTCGCTAAAAAAAAAGTTTTCCGCGAAAAAAAAAATTTTTCCATCAAAAAAAATTTTTTTCTCAAAAAAAAAAAATTTCAGCAAAAAAAAATTTTTCCGCAAAAAAATTTTTCTGAAAAAAAAAATTTTCCGCAAAAAAAAATTTTTTCCGTCAAAGAAAATTTTTTCGGCAAATAAAAAATTTTTCCGAAAAAAATAATTTAACGCAAAAAAAAATTTTTCCGCAAAAAAAAATATTCCGCAAAAAAAAATTTATTCGCTAAAAAAAAACTTTTTCCGCAAAAAAAAATTTTTCCGCAAAAAATTTATTTTTCCGCAAAAAAAAATTTTACCGCAGCAATTTTTTCGCCAAATAAATTTTTTCCGTAAAAAATTTTTCCGCGAAAAAAGAAATTTTTCCATAAAAAAAAATTTTTCGGTAAATAAAACATTTTTCCGCAAAAAAAAAATTTACCGCAAAAAAAAACTATTCGCAAAAAAAAAATTTCCGCAAAAAAAAATTTTTCCGCAACAAAAAAAAATTTCCCCCAAAAACATTTTTACGCGAAAAAAGAAATTTCTCCGCGAAAAAAAAAATTTTTCCATAATAAAAAAAAAATTTTCGCAAAAAAAAAAAATTCTCAGCAAAAAAAAAATTTTTCCGTAAAAAAATTTCTCTGAAAAAAAAAATTTTCCGCAAAAAAAAAATTTTTCCGTCAAAGAAAATTTTTTCGGCAAATAAAAAATCTTTCCGCAAAAAAATAATTTAACGCAAAATAAAATTTTCCGCAAAAAAAAAAATGTTTCCATCAAAAAAAAATTTTTCGGCCAATAAAAAATTTTTCCGCAAAAAAGTTTTTCCACCAAAAAACAATTTCACGGCAAAAAAAATTCCTCGGCAAAAAAAAAGTCCGCAAAAAAAATTTTTTTCCTCAAGATACAATAATCTGCCAAAAAAAAATTTTTCCGCAACAATTTTTCCACCAAAAAAAAATTTTTCCGCGAATTAAAAATTTTACGATCAAAAAAAATTTTATCGGTAAATAAAAAATTATTCGCAAAAAAAAATTTGTTAGAAAAAAAAAAGTTTTCAGCAAAAAAAAAACTTTTCGGCAAAAAAATATATCTCCGCAAAAAAAAATTTTTTCCGCCAAAAAAATTTTTCCCCAAGATTTTCTGCCAAAAACAAATTTTTTCCGCAAAAAAAACATCCGAAAAAAAAATTTTACAGAAAAAAAAAATTTTTTCCGAAAAATATTTCGAAATTTCTTTTTTCCGAAAAATTTTCTTCCTATCATTATTTCCCAAAAAGTTTTTGCCGAAATTTCTTTTCGAAATTTTTTTTCCGAAAGACTTTTCCAAAGAAATTTTTTTTCGAAAAATTATTAACGAAAAATTTCTTTATCAGAAATATTTCTTTCGTCAGAGAAAAATTTTTCCGCAAAAAAAAGTTTTCGCAAAAAAAAAATTTTTCCGTCAAAAAAAAATTTTTCGGCAAATAAAAAATTTTTCCGCAATAAAAAAATTTACCGCAAAAAAAATTTTTTCCGCAAAAATAAATTTTTCAGCAAAAAAAATTTTTCCGCAAAAAAAAATTTCCGCAAAATTTTTTTTCGAAAAATTATTAACGAAATATTTCTTTATCAGCAATATTTCTTTCGGCAGAAAAAAATTTTTCCGCAAAAAAAAAAGTTTTCGCAAAAAAAATTTTTCCGTCAAAAAAAAATTTTTCGGAAAATAAAAAATTTTTCCGCAATAAAAAAATTTACCGCAAAAAAAAATTTTTCCGCAAAAAAAAATTTTTCCCCAAAAAAAAATTTTTCAGCAAAAAAAATGTTTCCGCAAAAAAAAATTTCCGCAAAAAAAAATTCATTCCCTAAAAAAAAAATTTTCCGCAAAAAAAAAATTTTTCCGCGAAAAAAAAAATTTTTCCATCAAAAAAAATTTTTTCGGTAAATAAAAAATTTTTCCGCAAAAAAAAAATTTTTCCGCAAAAAACGTTTTCGCCAAAAAAAAATTTCACGGCAAAAAAAAAAATTTCTAGGCAAAAAAAAGTCCGCAAAAAAAATTTATTCCTCAAGATAAAATAATCTGCCAAAAAAAATTTTTCCGCAACAATTTTTCCGCCAAAAAAAATTTTTCCCCAAAAAATATTTACGCGAAGAAAAAAATTTTTCCATCAAAAAAAAAATTTTCCGCAAAAAAAAATTTTTCCGCAAAAAAAAAATTTTTCAGCAAAAAAAATGTTTCCGCAAAAAAAAATTTCCGCAAAAAAAAATTCATTCCCTAAAAAAAATTTTTCCGCAACAATTTTTCCGCAAAAAAAAAATTTACCGCAAAAAAAAATTTTTTCGCAAAAAAAAAAATTTTTCAGCAATAAACATTTTTCCGCAAAAAAAAAATTTCCGCAAAAAAAAATTTTTCCACAAAAACAAATTCCGCAAAAAAAAACTTTTTCGGCAAAAAATAATTTTTCCGCCAAAAAAAATTTTTTCGGCAAAAAATAATTTTTCCGCGAAAAAAAAATTCCGCGAAAAAAAAATTTTTTCCAAGAAAAAGAAAGTTTTTCCGTAATAGAAAAATTTTTCGGCAAATAAAAAATTTTTCCGCAAAAAAAATTTACCGCAAAATAAAATTTTTCCGCAACAATTTTTCCGCCAAAAAAACATTTTTCGGCAAAAAATAATTTTTCTGTGAAAAAGCAAGTTTTTCCGTCAAAAAAATATTTCTCGGCAAATAAAAAATTTTTGGAAAAAAAAAATTTTTCCCCAAAAAAAAGTTTTCCGAAAAAAAAAATTTTACAGCAAAAAAAATTTTTTCGCCTAAACAACATTTCCGCAAAAAAAATATTTTTCCACAAGATAAAATAATTTTCAGCAAAAAAAATTTTTTCTGCAAGATTTTCCGAAAAAAAACATTTTTCCGCTAAAAAAAATTTTCCGCAAAAAAAAATTCTGCAAAAAACGTTTTGGCAAAAGAAAATTTTCTATAAAAAAAAATTTTTCCGCAAAAACAAAAATTTTCCGCAAAAAATTAATTTTTCCGCAAAAAAAAATTTTCAGACAAATAAAAATTTTCCGCAAAAAAAAAATTATACGGCAAAAAAAACTTTTTCCGAAAAAAAAATTTTTCCGCAAAAAATGTTTCCCGCAAAAAAAAAATTTCACGGCAAAAAAAATCGCAAAAAAAAATTTTCCTTAAGATAAAATAATCTGAACAAAGTTTTTCCGCAACAATTTTTCCACCAAAAAAAAATTTTTCCGCGAAGTAAAAAATTTTACCATCAAAAAAAATTTTATCGGTAAATAAAAAATTATTCGCAAAAAAAAATTTGTTAGAAAAAAAAAAGTTTTCAGCAAAAAAAAAACTTTTCGGCAAAAAAATATTTCTCCGCAAAAAAAAATTTTTTCCGCCAAAAAAATTTTTCCCCAAGATTTTCTGCCAAAAACAAATTTTTTCCGCAAAAAAAACATCCGAAAAAAAAATTTTACAGCAAAAAAAAATTTTTTCCGAAAAATATTTCGAAATTTCTTTTTTCCGAAAAATTTTCTTCCTATCATTATTTCCCAAAAAGTTTTTGCCGAAATTTCTTTTCGAAATTTTTTTTCCGAAAGACTTTTCCAAAGAAATTTTTTTTCGAAAATGTTTTTCGAAAAATTCTTAACGAAAAATTTCTTTATCAGCAATATTTCTTTCGGCAAAGAAAAATTTTTCCGCAAAAAAAATGTTTTCGCAAAAAAAAAATTTTTCCGTCAAAATAAATTTTTTCGGCAAATAAAATAATTTTCCGCAATAAAAAAATTTACCGCAAAAAGAAATTTTTCCGCAAAAAAAATTTTTCCGCAAAAAAAAATTTTTTCAGCAAAAAAATTTTTCCATCAAAAAAAACTTTTTCGGTAAATAAAAAATTTTTCCGCAAAAAAAAAATTTACCGCAAAAAAAAATTATTTCGCAAAAAAAAAAATTTTCAGCTAAAATTTTTCCGCAAAAAAAAATTTCCGCAAAAAAAAAAATTTTCCGCAAAAAATTTCCGCAAAAAAAAACCGCTAAAAAAATTTTTCCGCAAAAAAAAATTTTTCCGCAACAATTTTTCCGCAAAAAAAAATTTTTCCGCAAAAAAAAATTTTTTCAGCAAAAAAATTTTTCCATCAAAAAAAACTTTTTCGGTAAATAAAAAATTTTTCCGCAAAAAAAAAAATTACCGCAAAAAAAAATTATTTCGCAAAAAAAAAATTTTTCAGCTAAAATTTTTCCGCAAAAAATTTCCGCAAAAAAAAACTTCGCTAAAAAAATTTTCCGCAAAAAAAAATTTTTCCGCAACAATTTTTCCGCAAAAAAAAAATTTTTCCGCAAAAAATTTTTCCGCGAAAAAAAAAGTTTTCCGCGAAAAAAAAAATTTTTCCATCAAAAAAAATTTTTTTCGCAAAAGAAAAAAAATTTAAAGCAAAAAAAAAATTTTTCCGCAAAAAAATTTTTCTGAAAAAAAAATTTTCCGCAAAAAAAATTTTTTTTCGTCAAAGAAAATTTTTTCGGCAAATAAAAAATTTTTCCGAAAAAAATAATTTAACGCAAAAAAAATTTTTCCGCAAAAAAAAAAAATTCCGCAAAAAAAAATTTATTCGCTAAAAAAAAACTTTTTCCGCAAAAAAAAATTTTTCCGCAAAAAAAAATTTTTCCGCAAAAAGAAAATTTTTCAGCAAAAAAAATTCCCCAAAAAAAATTTATTTTTCCGCAAAAAAAAATTTTTCCGCAGCAATTTTTTCGCCAAATAAATTTTTTCCGTAAAAACTTTTTCCGCGAAAAAAAAAATTTTTCCATAAAAAAAAAAATTTTCGCAAAAAAAAAATTTTCAGCAAAAAAAAAATTTTTCCGTAAAAAAATTTCTCTGAAAAAAAAAATTTTCCGCAAAAAAAAAATTTTTCCGTCAAAGAAAAATTTTTCGGCAAATAGAAAATCTTTCCGCAAAAAAATAATTTAACGCAAAATAAAATTTTCCGCAAAAAAAAAATTTTTTGCCTAAAAAAATTTTTCAGCAAAAAAAAATTACCGCAAAAAAAAATTATTCCCTAAAAAAATTTTTCCGCTACAATTTTTCCGCCAAAAAAAAATTTTTCCGCAAAAAATTTTTCCGCGAAAAAAAAAATTTTTCCATCAAAAAAAAATTTTTCCGCAAATAAAAAATTTTTCCGCAAAAACGTTTTTCCACCAAAAAACAATTTCACGGCAAAAAAAATTCCTCGGCAAAAAAAAAGTCCGCAAAAAAAATCTTTCCGCTACAATTTTTCCGCAAAATATTTTTCCATCAAAAAAAAATTTTTCGGCAAATAAAAAATTTTTCCGCACAAAAGTTTTTCCACCAAAAAACAATTTCACGGCAAAAAAAATTCCTCGGCAAAAAAAAAGTCCGCAAAAAAAAGTTTTCCTCAAGATAAAATAATCTGCCAAAAAAAATTTTTCCGCAACAATTTTTCCACCAAAAAAAAATTTTTCCGCGAAGAAAAAAATTTTACCATCAAAAAAAATTTTATCGGTAAATAAAAAATTATTCGCAAAAAAAAATTTGTTAGAAAAAAAAAAGTTTTCAGCAAAAAAAAAACTTTTCGGCAAAAAAATATTTCTCCGCAAAAAAAAATTTTTTCCGCCAAAAAAATTTTTCCCCAAGATTTTCTGCCAAAAACAAATTTTTTCCGCAAAAAAAACATCCGAAAAAAAAATTTAAAGCAAAAAAAAATTTTTTCCGAAAAATATTTCGAAATTTCTTTTTTCCGAAAAATTTTCTTCCTATCATTATTTCCCAAAAAGTTTTTGCCGAAATTTCTTTTCGAAATTTTTTTTCCGAAAGACTTTTCCAAAGAAATTTTTTTTCGAAAATGTTTTTCGAAAAATTCTTAACGAAAAATTTCTTTATCAGCAATATTTCTTTCGGCAAAGAAAAATTTTTCCGCAAAAAAATGTTTTCGCAAAAAAAAATTTTTCCGTCAAAATAAATTTTTTCGGCAAATAAAATAATTTTCCGCAATAAAAAAATTTACCGCAAAAAGAAATTTTTCCGCAAAAAAAATTTTTCCGCAAAAAAAAATTTTTTCAGCAAAAAAATTTTTCCATCAAAAAAAACTTTTTCTGTAAATAAAAAATTTTTCCGCAAAAAAAAAAATTTACCGCAAAAAAAAATTATTTCGCAAAAAAAAAAATTTTCAGCTAAAATTTTTCTGCAAAAAAAAATTTCCGCAAAAAAAAAATTTTCCGCAAAAATTTTCCGCAAAAAATTTCCGCAAAAAAAAACCGCTAAAAAAAATTTTCCGCAAAAAAAAATTTTTCCGCAACAATTTTTTCGGCAAAAAAATTTTTCCATCAAAAAAAACTTTTTCGGTAAATAAAAAATTTTTCCGCAAAAAAAAAAAATTACCGCAAAAAAAAATTATTTCGCAAAAAAAAAAATTTTCAGCTAAAATTTTTCCGCAAAAAAAAAAATTTTCCGCAAAAAATTTCCGCAAAAAAAACTTCGCTAAAAAAATTTTCCGCAAAAAAAAATTTTTCCGCAACAATTTTTCCGCAAAAAAAAAATTTTTCCGCAAAAAATTTTTCCGCGAAAATAAAATTCCGCGAAAAAAAAAATTTTTCCATCAAAAAATTTTTTTCGCAAAAAAAAAAATTTTCAGCAAAAAAAAAATTTTTCCGCAAAAAAATTTTTCTGAAAAAAAAAATTTTCCGCAAAAAAAATTTTTTTCCGTCAAAGAAAATTTTTTCGGCAAATAAAAAATTTTTCCGAAAAAAATAATTTAACGCAAAAAAAATTTTTCCGCAAAAAAAAAAATCCGCAAAAAAAAATGTATTCGCTAAAAAAAAACTTTTTCCGCAAAAAAAAATTTTTCCGCAAAAAGAAAATTTTTCAGCAAAAAAAATTCCGCAAAAAAAATTTTATTTTTCCGCAAAAAAAAATTTTTCCGCAGCAATTTTTTCGCCAAATAAATTTTTTCCGTAAAAACCTTTTCCGCGAAAAAAAAAAAATTTTCCATAAAAAAAAAATTCTTCGGTAAATAAAAAATTTTTCCGCAAAAAAAAAAATTTACCGCAAAAAAAAACTTCGCAAAAAAACATTTCCGCAAAAAAAAATTTTTCCGCAACAAAAGAAAATTTCCCCCAAAATCATTTTTACGCGAAAAAAGAAATTTCTCCGCGAAAAAAAAAAAATTTCCATAATAAAAAAAAAATTTTCGCAAAAAAAAAATTTTCAGCAAAAAAAAAATTTTTCCGTAAAAACATTTCTCTGAAAAAAAAAATTTTCCGCAAAAAAAAAATTTTTCCGTCAAAGAAAAATTTTTCGGCAAATAAAAAATCTTTCCGCAAAAAAATAATTTAACGCAAAACAAAATTTTCCGCAAAAAAAAAATTTTTTACCTAAAAAAATTTTTCAGCAAAAAAAAATTACCGCAAAAAAAAATTATTCCCTAAAAAAATTTTTCCGCTACAATTTTTCCGCCAAAAAAAAATTTTTCCGCAAAAAATTTTTCCGCGAAAAAAAGATTTTTCCATCAAAAAAAAATTTTTCGGCAAATAAAAAATTTTTCCGCAAAAAAGTTTTTCCACCAAAAAACAATTTCACGGCAAAAAAAATTCCTCGGCAAAAAAAAAGTCCGCAAAAAAAATTTTTCCTCAAGATAAAATAATCTGCCAAAAAAAAATTTTTCCGCAACAATTTTTCCACCAAAAAAAAACATTTCTGCGAAGAAAAAAATTTTACCATCAAAAAAATTTTTTTCGGTAAATAAAAAATTATTTCGCAAAAAAAAATTTGTTAGAAAAAAAAAAGTTTTCAGCAAAAAAAAAACTTTTCGGCAAAAAAATATTTCTCCCCAAAAAAAAATTTTTTCCGCCAAAAAAATTTTCCCCAAGATTTTCTGCCAAAAACAAATTTTTTCCGCAAAAAAAACATCCGAAAAAAAAATTTTACAGCAAAAAAAAATTTTTTCCGAAAAATATTTCGAAATTTCTTTTTTCCGAAAAATTTTCTTTTCGAAATTTTTTTTCCGAAAGACTTTTCCAAAGAAATTTTTTTTCGAAAAATTATTAACGAAAAATTTCTTTATCAGAAATATTTCTTTCGTCAGAGAAAAATTTTTCCGCAAAAAAAAGTTTTCGCAAAAAAAAAATTTTTCCGTCAAAAAAAAATTTTTCGGCAAATAAAAAATTTTTCCGCAATAAAAAAATTTACCGCAAAAAAAATTTTTTCCGCAAAAATAAATTTTTCAGCAAAAAAAATTTTTCCGCAAAAAAAAATTTCCGCAAAATTTTTTTTCGAAAAATTATTAACGAAATATTTCTTTATCAGCAATATTTCTTTCGGCAGAAAAAAATTTTTCCGCAAAAAAAAAAGTTTTCGCAAAAAAAATTTTTCCGTCAAAAAAAAATTTTTCGGAAAATAAAAAATTTTTCCGCAATAAAAAAATTTACCGCAAAAAAAAATTTTTCCGCAAAAAAAAATTTTTCCCCAAAAAAAAATTTTTCAGCAAAAAAAATGTTTCCGCAAAAAAAAATTTCCGCAAAAAAAAATTCATTCCCTAAAAAAAAAATTTTCCGCAAAAAAAAAATTTTTCCGCGAAAAAAAAAATTTTTCCATCAAAAAAACTTTTTTCGGTAAATAAAAAATTTTTCCGCAAAAAAAAAATTTTTCCGCAAAAAACGTTTTCGCCAAAAAAAAATTTCACGGCAAAAAAAAAAATTTCTAGGCAAAAAAAAGTCCGCAAAAAAAATTTATTCCTCAAGATAAAATAATCTGCCAAAAAAAATTTTTCCGCAACAATTTTTCCGCCAAAAAAAATTTTTCCCCAAAAAATATTTACGCGAAGAAAAAAATTTTTCCATCAAAAAAAAAATTTTCCGCAAAAAAAAATTTTTCCGCAAAAAAAAAATTTTTCAGCAAAAAAAATGTTTCCGCAAAAAAAAATTTCCGCAAAAAAAAATTCATTCCCTAAAAAAAATTTTTCCGCAACAATTTTTCCGCAAAAAAAAAATTTACCGCAAAAAAAAATTTTTTCGCAAAAAAAAAAATTTTTCAGCAATAAACATTTTTTCGCAAAAAAAAAATTTCCGCAAAAAAAAATTTTTCCACAAAAACAAATTCCGCAAAAAAAAACTTTTTCGGCAAAAAATAATTTTTCCGCCAAAAAAAATTTTTTCGGCAAAAAATAATTTTTCCGCGAAAAAAAAATTCCGCGAAAAAAAAAATTTTTCCAAGAAAAAGAAAGTTTTTCCGTCATAGAAAAATTTTTCGGCAAATAAAAAATTTTTCCGCAAAAAAAATTTACCGCAAAATAAAATTTTTCCGCAACAATTTTTCCGCCAAAAAAAAATTTTTCGGCAAAAAATAATTTTTCTGTGAAAAAGCAAGTTTTTCCGTCAAAAAAATATTTCTCGGCAAATAAAAAATTTTCGGAAAAAAAAAATTTTTCCCCAAAAAAAAGTTTTCCGAAAAAAAAAATTTTACAGCAGAAAAAATTTTTTCGCCTAAACAACATTTCCGCAAAAAAAATATTTTTCCACAAGATAAAATAATTTTCAGCAAAAAAAATTTTTTCTGCAAGATTTTCCGAAAAAAAACATTTTTCCGCTAAAAAAAATTTTCCGCAAAAACAAATTCTGCAAAAAACGTTTTGGCAAAAGAAAATTTTCTATAAAAAAAAATTTTTCCGCAAAAACAAAAATTTTCCGCAAAAAATTAATTTTTCCGCAAAAAAAAATTTTCAGACAAATAAAAATTTTCCGCAAAAAAAAAATTATACGGCAAAAAAAACTTTTTCCGAAAAAAAAATTTTTCCGCAAAAAATGTTTCCCGCAAAAAAAAAATTTCACGGCAAAAAAAATCGCAAAAAAAAATTTTCCTTAAGATAAAATAATCTGCCAAAAAAAAGAACTTTTCAGCAAAAAAAAATTTTTCCGCAAAAAAAAACAGAAAAAAAAATTTGCCCCAAAAAAAAAATTTTTCCACAAAAAGAAATTACACCAAAAAAAAAATTTTTCCGCAAAAAAAATTTCCCCGCAAAAAAAAAATTTTCCGCAAAATAAAAATTCTTCCGCAAAAAACATTTTCCGAAAAAAAAATTCTTTCGCAAAAAAAAATTTCTTGGTTAAAAAAAATGTCCGCAAAAAAAATTTTTTCCTCAAGATAAAATAATCTGCAAAAAAAATTTTTCCACAAAAAAAATTTTTCCGCAAAAAAAACGCGTAAAAAAAATTTTTCCGCCAAAGAATCATTTCTCCGCAAAAAAAGTTTTCCGCAAAAAAAATTGTTCCGCAAAAAAAAAATTTTCTGCAAAAAAAATTTTTCCGCAACAATTTATCCGCCAAAAAAAATTTTTTCTGCAAAAAATAATTTTTCGGCAAAAAATAATTTTTTGGCGAAAACAAAATTCCGCGAAAAAAAAATTTTTCCGTGAAAAAAAAATTTTTCCGCGAAAAAAAAATTTTTCTGCGAAAAAGAAAGTTTTTCCGTCAAAATAATATTTCTCGGCACAAAACATTTTTCCGCAAAAAAACATTTACCGCAAAAAAAAATTTTTCCTCAAAAAAAAAATATTTCCACAAAAACATTTCCGCAAAAAAAAAATTTTTTCGCTAAAAAAAAATTCGTCAGAAAAAAATTTTTTTCCCTGAAAATACTCCGAAAAAAAATTTTACAGCAAAAAAAATATTTTTCCTCAAGATAAAATAATTTCCTGCCAAAAAAACTTTACCGCAAAAAAACCTTTTTCCGCCAAAAGAAAATTTTTCCGCCAAAAAGAAATTTTATCCGCAAAAAAAATTTTTCCGCAAAAAAAAGTTTCCCCAAAAAAAATTTTCCGCAAATAAAAAACTTTTCCGCAAAAAAAGAATTCTTCCGCAAAAAAAATTTTTTCCGAAAAAAAAATTATTTCGCAAAAAAAACATTTTTGCGAAAAAAAATTTTTCCGCAAAAACATTTTTCCGGCAAAAATAAATTTCACGGCAAAAAAAAATGTCCGCAAAAAAAAATTTTTCCTCAAGATAAAATAATTAGCCAAAACATTTTCCGAAAAAAAACGTTTTCCCAAAATAAAATTTTTCCGCCAAAGAAACATTTCTCCGCAAAAAAGGTTTTCCGCAAAAAAAATTGTTCCGCAAAACAAAAATTTTCCGCAAAAGAAAACGGAGAAAAATGTTTTTCGCAAAAAGAATTTTTCCGCAAAAAAAAAATTTACCGAAAAAAAACGTTTTTCTGAAAAAAAAATTATTCCCCAAAAATAAAATTGTTAGAAAAAAAAAGTTTTCAGCAAAAAAAAAGTTTTCGGCAAAAAAATATTTCTCCGCAAAAAAACATTTTTTCCGCCAATGAAATTTTTCCCCAAGATTTTCTGCCAAAAACAAATTTTTTCCGCAAAAAAAAACTTTCTCTGCAAAAAAAACATTTTTCCGAAAAAAAAAATTACATGGTAAAAAAAACATTTTCCCGCAAAAAAAATTTCCCCGCAAAAAAAAAAATTTTCCCCAAAAAAAAAATTTTTCCGCAAAAAACAATTTTTCCGCCAAAAAAAAATTTTTCCGCCAAAAAGAAAATTTATCCCCAAAAAAAACTTTATCCGCAAAAAAAAAATTTACCTGCAAAGAAAAACATTTTACCGCCAAAGGTTTAACGAAAAAAAACATTTTTTCGCAAAAATAGATTTTTTCAGCAAAAAAAAAACTTTTCGGCAAAAAAATGTTTTCCGCCAAAATAAATTTTTCCTCAAAATTTTCTGCCAAAAACAATTTTTTTCCGAAAAAAAAAGTTTTCCCAAAAAAAACTTTTTCCGCCAAAGAAACATTTCTCCGAAAAAAAAGGTTTTCCGCAAAAAAAAATTGTTCCGCAAAAAAAAATTTTCCGCAAAAGAAAACGGAGAAAATGTTTTTCGCAAAAAGAATTTTTGCGCAAAAAAAATTTACCGAAAAAAAACATTGTTCTGCAAAAAACGTTTTTCTGAAAAAAAAATTATTCTGCAAAAAAAAGTTTTCAGCAAAAAAAAAACTTTTCGGCAAAAAAATATTTCTCCGCAAAAAAACATTTTTCCGCCAAAGAAATTTTTCCCCAAGATTTTCTGCCAAAAACAAATTTTTTCCGCAAAAAAAAAATTTGCCGCAAAAAAATTTTTCCGAAAAAAACATTTTTCCGACAAAAAATAATTTTCCGCAAAAAAAAAAATTACACGTTAAAAAAAACATTTTCCAGCAAAAAAATATTTCCCCGAAAAAAAAAGAATTTTCCGCAAAAAACAATTGTTCCGCCAAAAAAAACTTTTTCCGCCAAAAAGAAAATTTATCCGCAAAAAAAATTTATCCGCAAAAAAAAATTTATCTGCATAGAAAAACATTTTTTCGCCAAAAAACTTTATGGCTAAAAAACATTTTTTCCGCCAAAAAAAAATTTTCATCACGATTTTTTCTGCCAAAAACAAAATTTTCCGCAAAAAAAAATTTTTCCGCAAAATGAAAATTTTTCCCAAAAAGAAAATTTTTCCGCAAAAAAAGAAATTTTTCCGCAAAAGTAAAATTTTTTCAGAAATAAAAGTTTTCCGCAAAAAAACATTTTACCCCAAAAAAATAATTTTTCCGCATAAAAACTTTTTCCCCAAAAAAAAACTTTTTCGCTAAAAAAAAATTTTTCCGCAATAAAAAAATTTCACGACAAAATAAATTTTTTTTCAATAAAAAACCCGGAAAAAAAACTTTTTCGCAAAAAAACTCCCAAAAAAAAATTCCAAAAAAAATAATTTTTACGCAAAGAAATTATTTTTTCGATACAAAAACATTTTCCGCAAAAAAAACATTTTTCCGCAAAAAAAGAAATTTTTCCGCAAAAAAAAAATTTCTCGGCAGAATTTTTTTTCGCAAATAAAAACATTTTTTCAAAAAATAATTTTTCCAAAAAAAAAATATTTTTAGAAAAAAAAAATTTTCAGAAACAAGATTTCCGCAAAAAAATAATTTTTCCGCATAAAAAATTTTTCCGCAAAAAAAACATTTTCGCTAAAAAAAAGTTTTTCCGCAATAAAAAAATTTCTCGACAAAATAAATTTTTTTTCGGAAAAAAAAATTTTCCGGAAAATAATTTTTTCGCAAAAAAACATTTCTCCGCAAACAAAAAATTCCAAAAAAAATAATTTTTACGCAAATAAAATATTTTTTCGAAACAATTTTTCCGCAAAAAAAAATTTTTCCGCAAAAAAGAAATTTTCCGCAAATAAAAAACTTTTTCGCAAAAAAAAATTCTTCCGGCAAAAAGAAAAATTTCCGCTAAAAAAAATTTTTCCGCAAAAAAAAAATTTCTTGGCAAAAAAATTTTTTTTTCGCAAAAAAAAATTTTCCGCAAAAATACTTTTCCGCAAAAAAAAAAAATTCTCCACAAAAAAAAATTCCACAAAAAAATAATTTTTACGCAAATAAAATATTTTTCCGACAAAAAAATATTTTCCTCAAAAAAAATTCAGCAAAAAAAAAATTTTTCGCAAAAAAACATTATTCCGCAAAAAAACATTTTTCCTCAAAATAAAATTTCTACGCAAAAAAAAATTTTCCCCAAAATAAAACGCGAAAAAAAATTTTTTTTCGCAAAAAAAAATTTTTCCGCAGAAAAAACATTTTCCCGCAAAAAAAACATTTTTCCGCAAAAATAGGTTTTTCCGAAAAAAAATTATTCCGCTAAAAAAATTTGTTAGGAAAAAAAAATTTTTCAGCAAAAAAAAATTTCTCGGCAAAAAAAACATTTTTCCGCAAAAAAACTTCTTCCGCCCAAAAAATTTTTCCTCAAGATTTTCTTCCAAAAACAATGTTTTTCCGTAAAAAAATTATTACCGCAAAAAAAAATTCCGAAAAAAATATTTAGCCGCAAAAAAAAAAATTTTCCTCAAAAAACATTTCCCCGCAAAAAAAAAATTTACCGCAAAAATAAAATTTTTCCGCAAAAAAATATTTCTGCCAAAAGAAATTTTTTCCGCCAAAAAGAATGTTTATCCGCAAAAAAACATTTTTCCACAAAATATAAAATTTATCTCCAAAGAAAAAAAATCTTCCGCAAAAAAAACTTTTCCGAAACAAAAAATTTTTCCGCAAAAAAAAAATTTTTCCGCAAAAGAAAATTCCGAAAAAAATATTTAGCCGCAAAAAAAAATTTTCCTCAAAAAAAATTTCCCCGCAAAAAAAACATTTTCCGCAAAATTAAAATTTTTCCGCAAAAAAATATTTCAGCCTAAAGAAATTTTTTCCTCCAAAAAGAATGTTTATCCGTAAAAAAAATTTATCCACAAAATAAAAAATTTATCTCCAAAGAAAAAAAATCCGCAAAAAAAACATTTTTCCGAAAAAAAAAATTTTTTTCCGCATAAAAAAAATTTATCCAAAAAAAATAATTATTCCGCAAAAAATAATTTTTCCGCAAAAAAAAAAATTTCCCTCAAAAAAGACATTTTTCCGCAATAAAACGTTTTTCCGAAAAAAAATATTTTTCCGCAAAAAAATATTTTTTCCGTAAAAAAAAAATTTCGCGGCAAAAAAAAATTTTTCCGCAAAAAACATTTTTTCCGCCAAAAAAAATTTGCCTCAAGATAAAATAATTTTCTGCCAAAATCAAATTTTTTCCGCAAAAAAAAAATTTTTCTGCAAAAAAAACATTTTTCCGAAAAAAATATTTTGCCGCAAAAAAAAATTTTTCCTACACAAAAAAATTTTCGGAAAAAAATAAATTACACGGCAAAAAAAAAACCTTTCCGCAAAAAAAAAATTTTTACGCAAAAAACTTTTTCCGCCAAAATGAAAATTTTTCCGCCAAAAAGAGTTTATCCGCAATAAAAATTTATCCGCAAAAAAGCAAATTTATCTGCAAAAAAATTTCTTCCGGAAAAAAAACATTTTTCCGAAACAATTTTTCCGCAAAAAAAAATATTTTTCCGCAAAAAATGAAATTTTCCGCAAATAAAAAACGTTTCCGCAAAAAAAAATCTTCCGGAAAAAAAAATTTTTCCGAAAAAAAAATTTCTCGGCATAAAAAGGTTTTTTTTCGAAAAAAAAATTTTCCGCAGAAAAAAACTTTTCCCGCAAAAAAAAAATTTTCCCGCAAAAACAAAATTTTTCCGAAAAAAAAATTATTCCGCAAAAAAAAAAATTTTCCCCAAAAAAATAACTTCCGCAAAAAAATAATTTCTCGGGAAAAAAAAATTTTTTCCGCCAAAAAAAACTTTTTCCATAAAAAAACATTTTTTCCACCAAAAAAAAGTTTATCCTAAAGTTAAAATAATTTTCTGCGCAAAAAAAAATTTTCAAAAAAAAAAACCAAAAAAAACTTTTCCTGCAAAAAGAAAATTTTTCCGACACAAATAATTATTGCGCAAAAGAAAAATTTTTTAGAAAGAACAAAAATTCTCCAAAAAAAACTATTCCGCAAAAAAAAATTTTCTTTTTCAGCAAAAAAAAATTTGTCAGCGAAATAAATTTTTCCGAAAAAAAAATTTTTTTCCGCAAAATAAAATTTTTCGCAAATAAATAATTTTTCCCAAAAAAGAAAATTTTTCCGCAAAAAAAAAAATTTTACGCAAAAGTTTTTCCGCCAAAATGAAAATTTTTCCGCCAAAAAGAAAGTTTATCCGCAAAAAAAAATTTATCCCCATAAAAGCAAATTTATCTGCAAAAAAATTTCTTCCGCAAAAAAAACATTTTTCCGAAACAAAATTTTTCCGCAAAAAAAATATTTTTCATACAGAAGTTTCAACCTGCATATTTAACTTAAATTGTACGATACTGTTATATTGTCAGATGGATTTTGAGTATAATTTTTATAGGATGTGATTTTTATGTGAGATAGTTTTTCTTATTATTGTGCTTTAATGGTTTATATTGTATTTCAACGCACGTTTAAATATTTTAGCTTATTTTTAATACATTTCTGATTATATTTTTAGGAAAAGGGCTTGTCCCGTAAATAAAGTATTATTATTATTAGTGTAAAATTCATAATGGAGAGGAGCTTATCTTTATGAAATATACGATAATATTACAATAATAAAATTTTATAAATTTCTATAAATTGATGCAAAGGATGATCCGTATATACTTATGCGACAGGCATTAGCTGTAATAATGGGAGATACAAATGGAGAAAGACGGACGGACAATTGTAAAATTAGATAAAGGATTTGTTGGAAATTGACGCACGAATGTTTTTTTTTGAAAATATATTACGTGAGTTTTTGGATTTCAAATAGGAAATGAGGTGGAAGTTTACCGTGAAGAAGGAATCACCCGAGTTTTTTATGGTTCTTAAGTGCATTATGAAGGCTAATTCACTTACTAAATAGAGTATCTTAGTTAGGACAATTACAAGTGTATTTTTCTACCTGTTCCGGACATCTGTGTTTGTAAATCAGTAGGTTCCTACGGTAGGTACCTACATTTCAAATTTATACGAATATTTTATCGGTATCAATTGAATATACCACAGGTTTCCAAAGTACATGGATAAGATAAAAACCTGAAAGTATTTTCCGGAGTATAATTGCTATTCTTATAATTACACTCGTGAATAGTTTTTAATAACTAATAATTGTTTCCGCATAATTTGTAAATGTCGCAGAAACTACCCATGTAATTGTTTATGAAGACATGTCCTACAGAAAAATAAATGTTACCAAAAAACGCAATCGTATTTGGACCAAAAATTCGTTATTACTTAATTAATTACATTGTCGGTTTTTAAGCAATGTGAAAATATATTTTAATGCCTTATTTTTACCCCTCTCCATGACGAATCCAAATTTAGGTTTGCAAAGCAAAAGTTTAATGCCAATAAATTTGATTTACTGCAAGTAATTTATAACATTTAAGCAAATTTTATCGATCCTATAATAAGTTATAATTGTGTTCCTACTAAAATGTGAAATCAAGATATAAAAAGGAATTGCTTATTTTTTGTGGTTTTTTTGTCGAAATTGTAAATATCCTGCTTTATAAGACGAAATGTTGGTTAGCCTGCGCGCCTGCGCGTTACTTCTTGTTGTTTCATAGAAATCTTAAAATGGCTGACGAGATTATCTGTTATGTGCGTAATACCGTTCGAAATTTATTTTATGTTTCCATCAGACCTTTTTAGAAGGAAAAAACTAGACCTTTTTATTGTATTCGAAATTTAATGTTGATAGTTATGATCGTGATATAAGTTTGGCCTTGTGTTCTTCGAAAACTGGTCCACGTGATAATCGTTTTCACAGCAGTGTTTTAATACTTTTGGTTATTTTATTGTATTTATTTTAGAAGGAAAAAACTAGACCTTTTTATTGTATTCGAAATTTAATGTTGGTAGTTTTCATCTTGACAAAAGTTTGGCCGTTTATTCTTCGAAAACAGTGGTCCATGTGACGCATTTTGACAGCAGTTTTTAAATATGTACTTTTAGTTTGATTTGTGTACGTTTTAAGACACTTTAAGTGAAGTGAAGTTTTATCTAAAGTTTTTTATAGTTTCAATGTGTGTAATCTTCACATTGCTTACTGGACATTAGTTAACGTCTCTTAATAGTACTATTTCTTATTTTGTAAATCAATGATATGTGAATTTGTATATGTAATTATTCAGTATGCCCTGTTTTGCCACTTAATTGTAATTTATGGTGATGTTTTGATGTATTATTGTTTTTCTTTAGTCCACTCGTGCTGTTATATTGTTTTACTTTGTATTTTCTTTTGTGATTGAGTTTGTCTTATTGATTTGCCATGTAACTATGATCTTCTGGAAAATAAATGTACTGTTATTATTGTGTGATCCAGCTGTCCTGGTCAATCTCCTCGAGGATTTATATCTTCAAAGGTAAGGAAATCTTAAATAACTTCTCTATTCATCTTTGATTTATAGTTGAAATATCTTGACCGTATATATATGTATATAGTAAATGTTATATTTATCATATTTATGTATAATGGAGTAATTATTCTTATAAATTAGTCCTTATGTATAACATTTTGTTACCGCATAACATGTTTAATGAGTGATTTTATCGTTGTAAAGTATCATTTTCTGTGAAGAGTTGGTAAAGTTTTTTGCAAGGACGGATTTGTTTATGGGCAAATATAGCCAAGATATGGCGTTACATTCTTAACGTAGGATTAATTAAGGGTTTGTTATCAATATATATTGTGTTTTTAACGTA
Organism: Uropetala carovei; assembly: GCA_036926305.1. Classification (NCBI taxonomy): domain Eukaryota; kingdom Metazoa; phylum Arthropoda; class Insecta; order Odonata; family Petaluridae; genus Uropetala; species Uropetala carovei. The sequence goes on from JAXCHB010000115.1 coordinate 1,413,707, forward strand.
AAAATTATAGTTTACCTCATAAAATGAGAATCTGTGTTTTTAAAAACGTATGAATAATACATTTTTAGCCAGTTTCCATTACTTTATAAACTTCAAATCAAAAGTTATTGTGAAGGTTTTGTAGAATTTTTATCCTTTGGGTGCGAGATTTCTGAGTTGCTTCTGTCGTTGTTTCAGATGCGTGCCTCCGAAGAATGAAGTCTGAAAACGCAGCCAGCATCGTACGTCTTCCTCAGGCCAGCTCTGCTTTGCGATATCAAGAAAGAAGATGGGTGAGTGTGATTGATTTTGCATTTCAAATTAGAACTAATGAGCTTCCCGCTTTAAATATATATATTTCATGTCCTGGCATGTGCAGAAACTACATTAGTCTTACGTATTTTTACACATAGGGGTATTTTCTCTCTACGGCAGTTTTAATATATCTGGAAGCTGCGGAAGCATCTGTTATGCTTTTCTCGGTTATTAAAAAACAAAGCTCTACGATTTTGACATTCTTTATCCATTTTTCCTAAATGTGAATCATCTCGTCGAGTAGCTAATCCGTTTCCTATTGCTGAGTTTAAATTTGTGTCGTTTCTTCGCCTTCCGCCGTTGGCTGCATCGATTCTGTTTTGGCTTCTTCTTATGTTACTCCCTTCTTCAGTTTGTTCATTTCTTCTTTGTTACCTGATTTCGTTTATGGTCTCTCTCGCTGTTTGTCTTTGCTCATCTGTCCATATTGATCTTCTCACTCTTTCTCTTCTATGTCGTTCTTTATCTTCTTCTGTCTCTATAATATTTATTTATTTATTCATTTAGTCACATGGTGGCTGGATCTGCCAGGTGGCGACAAGTAACATAAAATGACGCAGTGAAGTACGTTTGAATCAGATTGACATTAAAATTTTCAAAAGAATCAATTTAGATTCACGTCATTGGTACATAAGTAAAAATTACACAGTTTCAAAGACCTCGTTATATTCTTCTTTCTTCCATTTGATGAATTAATGGGCTATTATTGCCTTAAACTTTAATTAAAAGTTATATTTGTAGTAATTAAAATGCTGATAGTAACAACAACCTGGGAAATTGCAATTGATAGTGCTTTACCGTCAGAGGTAATAATGAGTAAAAGCGTTGTTATGTAAACTAAACAAACAAAATTATAAGTTCTATTTGATGAATTAACGGAGTACTAGCTGTACCCGCACAGTGTTTTCACTGTTTTTTCAATTAATTTATAAAAAATTAAGAATTGTGTAGAATAAGTTGGTCTCAATATTTCACATATAACTCAATAATTCGTATTTAACTCTGATAATGCATTTCCCCAGTATAGGTAAGGTTAGCGGGTACAAATCTCGCTGAGGGCGAGGCTGTGTGTGCATATTGACAATTAATTGTGCAAAGTCAGTAAGAAATCTGTATTTTAAAAGTCAAATTACAGAGGAAATTAATGCTACACGGTAATTGATTGCAAACTTTTATGTTTTTAATTTTCTTTGTTTCTTTTAATTGAAGTATATGTCCTTTTTTTCATATATCAATCAACGCAACCGTTTATTTAGATTAACAAAGGAGAGAGGATAAGTTTCGGCTAGTTCTAGGTTATCAATCTAAAACAAATGTTTTCATGCTGCTCCTGAATAAACGTAGCCCGTCGCCTAACATTCTTTGTCATTTAGATTATCTACGAAGGTGACATAACCATATAACTTATAATTTGTTAAAAAATAATGTACGTCCTTATTCTCATCTAATTTTAAATTTATGCATGAGACAATTTGCCTTAATAAGCATTATAGATGTTTAATAGTTTTACTTACTGAAAAAGTAAGATTCCAGCATTCGAATGATTTAAAATAAGATCAATTGCTTTGATTAAATTGTTATTAACTGGATAATTATCCGTAAATATTTTTGTTGCTATCTATAAAGTTTGACATTGCTACAGCATTAATTTCGATGCTTAAATTAAAGCGTGAAGCGAATAATGCTATTCTTTCACTTATTTGAAGGTTTAATTGGCACTAATTGAATCGGAGGCAATGCCAGGAATCTTCCTTTCTCTGTCACAGTGCAATCTGGCATCGGAACTTTTTAATTTTTTTGTACCATTTGGCGACAAATGAGGGTTGATCGAAACAACGATTATCAATGGTGACGGTTATAGAGGTCCAACTGTATTTCAAATGTTTATATAAACTCAGATCGCACTTGCAATTGGGAGCTTTTAGAATAACAAAAGATTGTTTCATTTTTAACTCTTTTTAAGTACTAAGTTAAGATTCCATCAGAAGCACCTGTTGGCATAGGTTTGTAAAAGTTTGAAAGGATTGAAAATATACGTTGGATTCGTTATAACTATTTTAATTTTTATTATTCCAGAGCTTGCGATTATATACTTGATACGTTTTCGTGTATGGTATATTGCAAAACGTGGTATTGTACACAGTCCGACATTGCATTCTTTACATACATACAGTGAAGCCTCGATATATTGGACTAAAAGGATGGGAAGGCCTGTCTGTTATAACCGAAACATCCGAAGGAAACGTATGTGTTGCCTTAAATTGTTAAAGTGCACATGTTATGAAGGACAGTGTTTTACTCCGCTATATATTCATACAAATTGTTAGAGCGCATGAAGTAATAGCACAGAGTTTTCTAATTAATTTAGGAAAATAGGAATCGTATTAATTTTTATATTTTACTAGTAAAAGGTGCTTGCAGTGTGCTAGCAGGAGCATATTTTTATAAGAACATAATTAAGAATGAAATAAATTATAGTGACCGTAAGAAAAATTGATTTTCCCTTGCGTTCTTATTTGAAAGGAATTATTCTTAGGAATGGAACTTGGGATACTTTTTCGAGATTTTAGATTTTTCCGGACCCTGGTGGAAATGGGGCAGAAAGTAACAATGAATACAAAGAATGTTTTAAGACAAACAAACCCCATGAGTAACGCAAGTCAGTCAATTTCAACCAGTCACAATGATCAAACGCAGGAACAATTAATTTTTGCGGATTTGCTGCACCAATAAATTATACATTGTATCTACCATATATACTCGTGTATAACGCGCTGTTTGAAGACCACATTTTCAGGTCATAATGTAGGGGTGCGCGTTATACGCAGGTAACACTTCTCTGCACTTAAAATAGGAACCTACCTCGCACCAGATTCACGCTTTTTGGGTTAATTAATGAGAAAAGCACAATAATTATTGATACTCCAGGTTATACATACATAATTATATGTATAGAACACCTAATTACTTCTATACATTTATAATCCCATCCTCTCCAATTATTCCGCTTTTCACTAGCTCATCAGCTGATTGCTGTAATTTTTGCAAAATCACAAGATAAGTCTTCCTGCAAAACACATATCAAAAACAAAAAAAACATAGAATAAGCAAATTGAAATAATTTTATTTAGTTAATGATTCTAGTATGTACGATTGACAATGTAAGTAATTTAAAACCCATAGAATCTCATGTATGAACTTAATCCTACCTGTCGCATTTCCTGTTTCCAGATTTGTTTGTTAAATTTTTATGTTGTTCCTTCTCTTAAACAGTTTTAGAATGAGATAGGAAAGAGAGAACCAACATCCACTTTAAATCAAAACTATTTTATAGATCCCTTTTTGTCTGATGTAAAAGCATTGGCAACAGTGGCGCTGCGGTTTTCTACACGGCATCACTTTGCCCAACTTACTGTATGAAGTTGCTCCCATCTCAACTCAGTCGCTTTAATTATTGACGATGTCTCTCTTAGACATAATATGGAGCTTATTGAACGTAATGCACTTATGGACAAGTCCAAACGTTTTAATATTTACATACCTCCCAAAAATGAAGGATGTGTGTCATACACGTGGTATAAGAAAAAGTCGGGATTTTTTGGAATAAAGTATGAGTGCGCATTATACACGGCAGTTATACACTGGGACGCATCATACACGAGTATATACAGTAATTATATACATTATAATATGTATATATATCTCCATATATTGCGACGTATAAGTCGACCTTGAATTTTCAACTTGAAAATACTAGATTAAGTATATGTTCGCAGTATAAGTCGACCCCCTTAGTTTCATTTAAAAATACTTCTCATGAAATCATCGCCAGGCAAAATCAAGGTCCTGTACGATCCAAGTTTTAACAAGATACAGAAATAAACATAGTAATAAAAAAATATATGAATATAGTTTTGAGTCCGTGCTATTCTTCTTGAGCCTTCCATTTGACAGGTGTTTTCATTTCAACCAATAAGAAACTGCTATTCTCAGAGAGCTTGACCAACTAAATAATGGTTCCTGTGATTTGATTGATGTCGGCTGTTAATGATGCTATCAAATTTAACTGCACCTAGTTATCGCAATCAATATCTACGGTGGTGGAATTCAATATAATATCACGTTGGCAGGCATAAGGATGGTTTTGATGATTACATTATTCCCCTTTTCAAAAAAGGAAATGTTTTTTCGCATATTTTTTGATTATTTTTTTGTCTTTTTTCACGTACTTTTTTGTACTTGATTTATTTGCATATTCCACATATAATCATAACTTGCAATTAGTATGGTTAATTCCTATCGAAGTGTACCTCTTCTATCTCACTTACTTCTACAGCATTACAATACTTTGGATGATACATTTAAAAAAACAAGGTAATTGTCCATAATAAACATTTCATAAATGTCATATTAAGGAATTGATATTTTAATAAACAATCAAGTAATGATTATAACATTCTAAGTTGTATTATTTATTTATAATTATAATGTTATAATTACATGTGGAAAGTGCAAATAAATCAAGTACGTATGTGAAAAAGACAAAAAAATGATCAAAAAATTGCGAAAAAAAACAAAAATGTAATGAAGACATAATAATAATACAATTTTACTAGTTAAAATATATATACAGACCATTTCTGAAAAAAAATGCTGGCTGCTGGGATCGAACCCCAGCCCATCCGACTACTAGACATTCATTCTACCAATTAAGCTATTGCTGCTTCTGTTTTGTAACCGTAAGGTTAATGATATATGTTGCATCCATGCTTACACCTGAATTTAAATTGTTAATATCTTTTAAACAAGGGCCCATTGGCAAAAACGCAGAGAGATATAGGTGATGTTTTAGTTCTAGTTTCACCTCCTAAAAGGGTTTTACGAATTTCAATATTAATGTTATGGCCTCCCCTTGTTAGTAAATATCGATGTTATTTATCTGTAATTTAAAGTTTACAATTTTGTATAAGTCGACTTTAAGTTTTAGGAAAATTTTTTAAGCTTCGAAGGTCGACTTATACGCCGTGATATACGTTAGTTATAATGTTGCGATGTATTCATTAGGCCTTCCAAATAACGCACATGTGATAGGTCCGCATGAGACACAATGTATTAGTGGCGTCATTTAACTGTTTTGCATCGCCGGACTTTCTGTCCGTTACATCCTAAGTACGTTCCATCAAGGTCCAGTATGCAGAGGTTTCAATGTACTGTGGATTTCTTCCTTTTCATTGGCTTCGTGGTACTTTTGTTTCAGATGGTACACTTCCTCATGGCTAATCTCATCACAATTTACCGAAAGAAGTGAATAATATCAGTCAGTCTCTCTTTTACAATAAGCACCGCCTCGAAATATTCCAATTCATTTGCATCGGAATCAAACCGTTATCAGTTTTGTCTTTTCATTGGGAATCAGTGGGCTAATGAAGTTTATTCTAATGTGTAGTTGTTTTATTTATTTAAGTAGTTTTTAAATTTTACTTTGCAAAAGCCATAAATAATGACTTGAAACGCTTACAGAATTCAAGCACCTTCTATTTGTATATTGAACAAATAAGTAACATATCATTCTTGTCATTAAAGAAAATTTTTAATAATGTATGTGTATCTGTAAATGTAATTACGTGCAAGGTTATTTGTCAGGTGCGTTTCGCTTCCAGCATAAGCGCCTATTAGTATTAGTCTCCATCTGGTCTGTCCACATGTTCGTTATCTGCTTCTAGCAAGCAGATTTTCATGAAATTTGATATTAAGGACTTACGGTCAAAGATAATAAGAAAATCACATAAATGAGTCACGTAAGCCAATCATGGGTACCACTTTACTGTTGATAAAATATGAACTTTCCCTCATATCTCGTAAAGTATCGGTCATATCAAAATATTTATCAAGTAAAACTTGTAGAACTAGTAAAGTAGGGTATTTCTTTTCCTTTACATTTTCATCGTAGGAGTCGCCGTTTCCGAGAAAATCGAACAAGAGTCTTAATTTGAGTTGAACTTTGAAATTTTCTAGCATGGTTACTTCTTCATTGTTGCTAACGTAAACAATCTCACGGAAATATGTTTAATTTCCTTACATATGCATTTAATATTTTTAAATGGGAAGAAAATGGATTATTTATGACGAAGAAAAGAATTTATAATGCTATTTCCCTTCCAAACACGTAAATAATTTCTTTCAAATACTCCAGTGCACAAAATGCACCCATTTGTGTTACGGTGTACACTTTCCTAACTTGTTTATATCTTAAAATCTCATTATAAATATTAGTGTTATTTTAAACTCTTGTACTAATTTTTAAACGAAGTAATCAACTGATATTTTATAATTATACAGTTTGCATAAGCACAACATTAAATTACCATAACTTTAATGTATGTTAGCAACAAATTGTTGACAACATATTTGTAGTGAATCTGAGATAAATACAGAGTTCATAAAATTATTTCTAACGAAGAATGTAAATTAAACTACAAAATATCCTTTTAAGATTTAGTCACATTAAACGTTTATTAGGAAAGTTACACTGTAATCGTTTTTGTGCATCAAATCTTGGAGTAATTATTGGAATTTATTTTACAATGCAACACAGACGTCTTTATATAGTTCTCTGGTGAATAAATTAAATTAAAGTGGTATTGCAAAGTTCTTTGCTTATAAATAACTAGCAAATTTACCCAGCGTTGCTCAGGTTATGTTTTAAATCATCGTGACTTCAAATTATGGCAATAATTATGAACAAAAAATTATATCTATGCTTGAATTAAGTTTTATTTGGGAAATTTTTTCATATTTTAATTGATATAAATGAAAGTGTTGGAAAATATTTCGAGTATTCGTAATTAAAATTGGCAATCAATGCAGTCGATTCATTTTGTGAGGTCACGCTTTTTGCCAGGTGGAGTTCGTTCTCTAAGCTTCCGGTAGAGAACGTGCATGTAGAGTACAGGTAGTTCCGCCCAATTGAAAATTACTAGAAGTTACCTTATGCCTCAGTGATCGGAGGTAATATGTAGAGTGGAGGGGAACGAATTCCATTAGAATAGAGGGGCATTGAAGGTGAGCGCGCTTCCTAGAAGGGAAATCCCCGTGCACGCAGAGTAGAGAGGTGACTTCTTAAGTCAGTTACCATACGGTAGCTTTGCTTTACGCATGGACAGTTATATGCGGGATGTTCAAGAGTTCAAAATAAACATTCTTTAAAAATTCAGATAATACCAGGTTCCTAGAAAGGAGCGTCTGTCTCACACAACATTGTACGAGGGTTTCCCAGAAAGTAATGCACCACATGTTTTGAAATTACGCATATTTAACGAATATGTGACAGATTTTGACTTTTATCGATAAGTTTCCTGGACAACGAATGTCATTTTTGAGGCTCGAGATTCATATTATTGCCTCGCGAGAGATAAGGGGGGGAACAGCAGAGGGAGGGAGGGGGATAAGGCATTGTCGAGTGCAATTTGTAACGTTTTAACAAAAGTATTGTCCACTTATTGTAACAAAGTATTATTCACTTGACATAAATTTATTTTAACAAAACTCTTTGCTTAGAGAATCATTCTAAGAGTCGGAGCATTGAATTTCTGTGTGATTTTAATTCTCTTTTCTACTGTTTTTGTTTTTCGTTGCATTAATTCTTTTTGTTTGTTCATCTGTTGTTTGTCATTTTGTATTAACCAAACCACATCCAACACAGTGTAATGTGAGCAAATAAAGTAAGTGGTAAATGTTTTCACTTGTATAAATTGTGTAGTATTGAAAGTAAGATTGCATAACCCGGCCGCTGAATGGGTTTGTTGTCTAAGTAGGCTGTTATGAAGGTTAACATACGTAATAGTGTCTCATTGCACCGTCAAATGTCATGGATGTCTGCGTTGACCAGCATCATAGCTAATCCTTATATACAATAAACTTTGAAGCTTCTTTGTTTTTTATAAAAAATTCCGACATTTCAAATTTAAAATGCAGGCATCTCTAGTGGAATTATAAAATGTTATATTCTCCTATATTATTGTTATTATAGCACTGACTATAATTAACCAATTGACCAAACCTTTTATACATTCATCAAGTTAAGATGTTAATAATAATCGTACCAAATTTTAGTTATTCATGTCTTATAGTTTATGGCATGCATAATGAGACATGCAAACAAACTTTTGCAAATATATATAGATTGTGGGAAGCTCATTCAATTCTACTTGGTATAATAATTATAGGATATTTATTTTGTTTCTCAATTTTGTAGTTATTGTTTTGATTCTCAGGTTGGTCTCTATGTAAATATTAACGTTGTCTCTTGTTGGATGAGTTATATTTTAGATTACTTAACAATTTCATGGCTGTTTAAAATATCTTCATTAAATTATCGTAACGATAATTTTGGTAAACTCCATATGAGATTTTGACTTATTCTAACACAAGCGTTACTGAAAAGGAATTCTTTAAATTTATTAACATAAATAACTCAATTGTATACAAATATTTAATGAAATACTTTAGTTTTTCGTGCACTCAATACTTTCATAAATTACAATTGAAAATTCTTCAAATATAAGTCTTTAAATAAATATTTTGTAACGATAATGTATTGCTACTTACATTTTGCACATTTATAATGTTAAAAAATATAATTATTGATAAATTTTTAATGATTTGATTTGCTGATTTTTCTTTTAAATTTGACAAATTGGCCATGAAAGTGTTAAGCTATTGATAAGGAGCAATGTGATTTGTTAACGATAGTGAGTTGAGTCACGCAATGCAATTACTACTTAAATTTTATGTAAATTAACCTCAGATCATTTAATTTTATGCATTTACTGTACATTACCTGGAAATATAAGACAAACTTTGAGAATATGCTATATTTATTCATAAATAGAGTGTTTGCTTTGATTAAATATTATATTTTGCATAATAGCTTTGAATCTGAACTTTAAATGAGCAAATATGTTTTTGATGTTGTAAATATAAACTTACCTCCATTAATGTTATATTTTTAAATCCAAGCAAGATAATTCTTAAAGACAAAATGTATTTAGTTCAATCTTTGTTGCTATAAAAATTAAATTATCAGAAGTAAATGTTTAGTCTTTGAGTTTCTATTATGCAATTAACGTTTTTAAAAAACAGTCAAGCGTCTAATTGAGGTACATGGTGTAATTTCAATGCATTTTAAGCAAATTAATTTGGCAAATATAAAGAGGTTTAATTTTATAAACATTTGAAATATTTTAACTGCATTTTTTGGAGTTTATTTCTGACTTGGAATGGTTTATAAAAATGTTATTCTGACATTTAAGTAATTCCAATTAAGCATTGCTTTGCGAGATTCATTATTTTTTCGTCATTTATGCAAACATTGCTCCCATTTGGAATCAGTTGCGTGTATTCAATTTTGACCAATAAGAGACATTGTTAATTGTAATTAAGGTCATTGATAATGTGATATGTTTACGTGTTTCCAGAACAAGCACTTGGAAAAATCGCTTGCCTCTGATAAAAATAGCTGCGACTGGGCTGTGAGAAAATTAATACATGCATTTCGACTTCAGAGCAGTTGTTGTCAGTGGCATTTCGCCACTGATGACGGCTGTTCTGTAGTCTAAATGCTTGTATTAATTTTTCCACAGCTCAGTCGCAGTTATTTTTATCTGAGGAAAGTAATTTCTTCAAGTGCTTGTTCAATAATTTAATTCAGCTGTAAAATGTGTTTGATGGTTTATTTTTTCATGTGATATATGTAGTTATGTCAACTGTTGAATAACAGTTGAAAATATTGTGTTATATGTAATTTGTCAGTTGTTCAATAGTTGAATTGTAGATAAATTGTCATAATGTTGAATAATTTGTTCAATAATCAGCAAAATTTGGCTGAATTTGTGGTCAAAAATGTCATTCTTAGGCTAAAAGTGTGCTAATTCTAGCAAAAATATACCTAAAAAAAACCCCTTAAGTCCAACGATACCTAAAAGAGGCTCCGAGAAAAAGAAATTATTTCTATCTAAAAGGAGTCAACAGGTTTTGATCATAATAAAATGTCTTTATTGCAATGAAAATAATGTACAATGTATACATACAAGTTCAATAAAAATTTTACAATCTGAAATAATACATTTTCTCTACTTATTTTATCATGCACTTCAAAATGAAAACCTGGACTGAAAAGAAAACTGACTCTAGACAAAAGAAATGTTTGTTTACATTTTGGACAAGTCCTAATTTCAGAAATCTTTAAAGTCTTGGAGTTAAAAATTATTCCGTCCAAATTGTAAACACATTAATTTTTTTAACTTGTTTACAATTTGGACTTAGAATAATTTTTAACTCTTCGACTTAAAAGCTTTCTGAAATTAGGACAAAAAAATTAATTTGTTTACATTTTGGACAGAATAATTTCTGACTCTGACTTTAAAAAATTTCTGGACTTAAAATGCTCTGAATATTAGCACAAATCAAAATTGCCATTTAAAATTTTTCATGAAGTGCAGAAAAAAATTTACAATTTAGCAAACACTACAATAAAAGTTGGACATTTTTACAAAGCACTTTGGCAAGGATAATATCATTTTAACAATTTCTATTGGTGACAAAGAGGAAAAATAGCACAGCAGCTTAGAAAAAAATATGAGACAAAATATATATATATATACCCAAAAATGCTAATTCTGGTTTGTTCAGATTTAAAAAAATGGCAATAATTATACAGAATGAAAAAGCAATAGCTTATATACATTTAGACTTAAAAGAATTTACGATTTTTCTGAATAATATAAATAACACAACACTTTGGAAACCTATTTACAAGTAAATAATGTCTAGCAAATTGGATATTGATGGAATTATTAAAAGAACTTTAGTATACAGACTTGGAATTCTTTTTTCTGGATATTGACTTTAATTAAGAATAAAAAAACCTTCACAATTTTTCTTAATTAAGAAATGTAACTCTCCACAAAGTTAAATCTTTTTCTAAATATTGCCTAGAATTAAGAACAATTAAATTACCATTTCCAATGCATGGCTTAATAATTGGAGATTATAAATTTTTCACAATGAAAATATTTTCCCTTACAAAGGCATTCAGTCGGATTTTCAATCAAAACTCTCAAAACTAACCGAAATTTCATTTACATTTTAAACTCTTTATCTGATTTTGATAACTTGAATAATGAATAGAATTTGTATTGCCTCAGAAATTTTTCTGCCTCGAATAAACCACAAAAAACCCAAAGAATATTTTCTGAATTAATTCAAGCATATTGTACATTTATCTCCAAATTTCTTTAAATTATTAAATTAAATCTGGAATTATTTAACCACGCCAAACACTCTTGGTAAAATTTTATATGTAGAACACAAAACATCCTGATCCAAATAATCTTTTTTAAGGGCTGCTCCTATTTTAAGATTAAATTTAATTAATTACTTTCCAACATCCAATTTGCTGAACGATATTCACCATAGAAATTCATGACAAGTCCGCAAACATGAGCTAATACAGTGCTGCCTCAGAAGTCAATATGAAACCTTCGCATTTAATAAGTTTTCTAAGGTTTTTAAATATCTTCTGTAATTCATAAATAAATATTTACAATATTAGATTCTTATTAACAGAAGTGGAATTTGATGAAAAGTTAAAATTTATAGAAGTACGCTAATAAACTTTACAAACAAAATGGAATATGCCTTATAAAATCAAATTAGAGAAAGTTTTTAGAGTTGAAACTGAAAACCAACACCTTATATTCTCATAAATTTATAATCAATATTAAATGCATTTTATAAAAGTTGAGTTATCACAAAGCTTTTCAAGTTCAAAGAGAAAATTAATGCCTTATATTCTCAGAAATAAAATATTCTTACAGAAGGTACCAGTTAAAACTTTTTTTTCAGAGGTAGCGCTATATTTTTCATTTATTTACTTTAAGTGTAAATTGATTTAAAAATATTTTAAAGAGAAATTGAATTCTTGGGGTATCGTATAATCCGATCGTAAATTTTGGCTTATTCTGAATTACGGGAAAAAAACAGCTCCTAAAAATTGGAATTCTTATTGTATCGTATTTATTTCAATTGGCTGAGCAGAAATCTATAATAATGCCAAATTTGAAGCATTTAGCCCATCTAAAAGTGCCTTATAATTTACAATCTCTTCTCCTTTATCTTCCGTAATATGCAGCCATATTATTATACAAGATATTTATCGCCTGATATATTGAACAAACCAGAATATAGCAACATATAGGTATAAAAACCTTCTCTCATCCCATGTGTGTAGCCTCCAGCACATAATCCGCTTTACTCTCGCACCCAGATGCATCAGTTCTTGTTTCAGCAAAGTAATACTCTTCGATTCATGGTTCCTTGATGCCTCACACCATCGCATTTTCACTCAGCATCAACTGTGAATGCCTAAAATAAAGAAGAAAAATGGTTGTGGTGAATTCAATTAAGAAATATAAACTAAAAAATCTAAATATTAAAGATTAATTTTCCCAAACAACACGAAAGAGCGCATCTCATTTACCAAGGTCTATTTAGAATCTTAAAATTTTAAATTCCTGACGAGTTTATTCAAATTATTATGTGAAAGATTTATTTGGCAATTAGTTTTAAAATTTTAACCTTCCATATGGTGTCGCTTAGCGTGTCGGCTTCCCGTTACAAAGTTCCTGGGTTCGATATCCACGAATGGAGGTTTTTCACAAAAAATTAATTAATTAATAACAAAAACTATCATCGGTGCCTGGCAGTAGGCAGCAGTACTGTCAGTTTGGTATCGAGCTAAAAACAAATTATGTTGGCTGGGTTTATATCCAATAGAGCTGTAGGAGTGATCGGGACGATTTGAATGGCTACAGTACTGCGATCTGCGATGTGGAAAGCAACAGGGAAACTGCCACATTACAATTCCTTAGTAACGATTATATGGTTGGACAAAACGAGTTCTTTCGAGGTAAAATAATCCCCCAATAGGATCTCCGGGCAGGGACTGCCTTGAGGAAAGCATGTGTCGAAGACAACTTATGCATAGGTACTTGGAATGTAAAAACCATGAGGATGGCAGAAAAGATAAAGAACCTGAAAGAAGAAATGAAAAGAAATAGGATTGACATCATAGGGCTGAGCGAAGCTAGATGGGAAGGAGAAGGACAGTTCGACTCGGAAGAATACATTAGGGAACTATACAACAAGCAGGCAGGATCGGCACAAATGGAACTGGAAGAAGATTGGGACTAAGTATTATGAAAAGCGAAGCATAAAAGGCAATACTGGAATTAAAGAAAGGAAAAGCTACAGGCAGCGATGGAATACCGGCAGAGGTACTTAAAAGTCATGGGATTGGAAGGACAAAGTGATTACGAAACTAATTAACAAGATTTACAACTCGGGAGAGAGGCCTCAGGATTTCCTAGATGTAACAATGATCCCTCTAAAGAAGAAGCCAATGGCAATGCAGTCTAAGGACTACAGAACGATATCCCTACTGTCACACACTTTGAAGATCACCACGAGTATTCTTAATAAAAGACTAGAGAAAAAGGCCGAAGAAATGCTAGGGGAAGATCAATTCCGCTTCAGAATAGGACGAGGAACCAGAGATCGGTGTAGTGAGAATCATATCAGAAAGGGCAACAGAGTACAGCCAAGATTGCTCCTGTTTCGTCGACTGGCAGAAGGCCTTCGATAGAGTAAACTGGGTACTGCTGATGAGGATATTAAAGGATATAGGTGTACACTGGAAAGACAGGAGACTGATCAGGAATCTATATGTGAATCAAGTTGTAAAGAAAACTGCAGAAAATAGGAGTATATGGAGAACCAAGTTTAACCATGAATAATCACGAACCTGTCTACGGACAGACTACCTATGATGATGATGGCCTCAACTGATAAATCAAATAAAGAATTGATTTTTTTAATAGAAAATAAAGCGTAAATTATCAGGGGAAATAAAGCAATCGCATTATATAACAATTGAAAGTTAAAATGAACCGAATCAAATATTTATAATTCAAACAAACTCTTTATAAGTTTAATAATAAATTGCATGGCAAAGTAAATATACTCAATAGCCAATTACGAGATATCAATGTTAATAATAATAATAATTTATTTAACACAAACAGTTTCCTCCAATTACGTGTTGTAATATATTTTTAACAAGCACAAACGACCATGCCCTCGGCATTGGGAGCTAGACACACTAACCACTCCTCTATTTTTCACAACGAAAATATTTTCCTTTACATATAGGCATTCAGTTCGGATTTTCAATCAAAGCTCTAAAAACTAACCGAAATTTCATTTGCATTTTAAACTCTTTATCTGATTTTGATAACTTGAATAATGAATAGAATTTGTATTGCCTCAGAAATTTTTCTGCCTCGAATAAACCACAAAAAAACCCAAAGAATATTTTCTGAATTAATTCAAGCATATCGTACATTTATCTCCAAATTTCTTTAAATTATTAAATTAAATCTGGAATTATTTAACCACGACAAAACCTCTTGGTAAAATTTTATATGTAGAACACAAAACATCCTGATCCAAATAATCTTTTTTAAGGGCTGCTCCTATTTTAAGATTAAATTTAATTAATTACTTTCCAATATCCAATTTGCTGAACGATATTCACCATAGAAACGTATGATGTCTGCAAACATGAGCTAATACAGTGCTGTTTCAGAAGTCAACACAAAAACTTGGCATTTAATAAGTTTTCAAGTTCAAACAGAAAATTGATGCCTTATATTCTCAGAAATAAAATATTCTTACGGACAATACCAGACAAAACATTCTTTTTCAGGGGTGGCGATGTATTTTTAATTTATTTACTTTACGTGTAAATTGATTAATAAATATTTTTAAAAGAAATCAAATTGTTTGTGTGTAGTTTAATCCGACCATAAATTTCGGCTTATTCTGAATGATAGGAGAAAAACAGCTCCTAAAAATTGGAATTCTTATTGTATTGTATTAATTTCAATTGGTTGTGAGCAGAAATCTATAATAATGCCAAATTTGAAGTCTCTAGCTCATCAAAAAGTGCCTTATAATTTAATCTCTCCTCCTAAATCCTCCGTAAGATGCAGCTATATATTATACAAGATATTTATCGCCTGATATATTGAACAAACCAGAATATAGCAACATATAGGTATAAAAACCTTCTCTCATCCCATGTGTGTAGCCTCCAGCACATAATCCGCTTTACTCTCGCACCCAGATGCATCAGTTCTTGTTTCAGCAAAGTAATACTCTTCGATTCATGGTTCCTTGATGCCTCACACCATCGCATTTTCACTCAGCATCAACTGTGAATGCCTAAAATAAAGAAGAAAAATGGTTGTGGTGAATTCAATTAAGAAATATAAACTAAAAAATCTAAATATTAAAGATTAATTTTCCCAAACAACACGAAAGAGCGCATCTCATTTACCAAGGTCTATTTAGAATCTTAAAATTTTAAATTCCTGACGAGTTTATTCAAATTATTATGTGAAAGATTTATTTGGCAATTAGTTTTAAAATTTTAACCTTCCATATGGTGTCGCTTAGCGTGTCGGCTTCCCGTTACAAAGTTCCTGGGTTCGATATCCACGAATGGAGGTTTTTCACAAAAAATTAATTAATTAATAACAAAAACTATCATCGGTGCCTGGCAGTAGGCAGCAGTACTGTCAGTTTGGTATCGAGCTAAAAACAAATTATGTTGGCTGGGTTTATATCCAATAGAGCTGTAGGAGTGATCGGGACGATTTGAATGGCTACAGTACTGCGATCTGCGATGTGGAAAGCAACAGGGAAACTGCCACATTACAATTCCTTAGTAACGATTATATGGTTGGACAAAACGAGTTCTTTCGAGGTAAAATAATCCCCCAATAGGATCTCCGGGCAGGGACTGCCTTGAGGAAAGCATGTGTCGAAGACAACTTATGCATAGGTACTTGGAATGTAAAAACCATGAGGATGGCAGAAAAGATAAAGAACCTGAAAGAAGAAATGAAAAGAAATAGGATTGACATCATAGGGCTGAGCGAAGCTAGATGGGAAGGAGAAGGACAGTTCGACTCGGAAGAATACATTAGGGAACTATACAACAAGCAGGCAGGATCGGCACAAATGGAACTGGAAGAAGATTGGGACTAAGTATTATGAAAAGCGAAGCATAAAAGGCAATACTGGAATTAAAGAAAGGAAAAGCTACAGGCAGCGATGGAATACCGGCAGAGGTACTTAAAAGTCATGGGATTGGAAGGACAAAGTGATTACGAAACTAATTAACAAGATTTACAACTCGGGAGAGAGGCCTCAGGATTTCCTAGATGTAACAATGATCCCTCTAAAGAAGAAGCCAACGGCAATGCAGTCTAAGGACTACAGAACGATATCCCTACTGTCACACACTTTGAAGATCACCACGAGTATTCTTAATAAAAGACTAGAGAAAAAGGCCGAAGAAATGCTAGGGGAAGATCAATTCCGCTTCAGAATAGGACGAGGAACCAGAGATCGGTGTAGTGAGAATCATATCAGAAAAGAACAACAGAGTACAGCCAAGATTGCTCCTATGTTTCGTCGACTGGCAGAAGGCCTTCGATAGAGTAAACTGGGTACTGCTGATGAGGATATTAAAGGATATAGGTGTACACTGGAAAGACAGGAGACTGATCAGGAATCTATATGTGAATCAAGTTGTAAAGAAAACTGCAGAAAATAGGAGTATATGGAGAACCAAGTTTAACCATGAATAATCACGAACCTGTCTACGGACAGACTACCTATGATGATGATGGCCTCAACTGATAAACCAAATAAAGAATTGATTTTTTTAATAGAAAATAAAGCGTAAATTATCAGGGGAAATAAAGCAATCGCGTTATATAACAATTGAAAGTTAAAATGTACCGAATCAAATATTTATAATTCAAACAAACTCTTTATAAGTTTAATAATAAATTGCATGGCAAAGTAAATATACTCAATAGCCAATTACGAGATATCAATGTTAATAATAATAATAATTTATTTAACACAAACAGTTTCCTCCAATTACGTGTTGTAATATATTTTTAACAAGCACAAACGACCATGCCCTCGGCATTGGGAGCTAGACACACTAACCACTCCTCTATTTTTCACAACGAAAATATTTTCCTTTACATATAGGCATTCAGTTCGGATTTTCAATCAAAGCTCTAAAAACTAACCGAAATTTCATTTGCATTTTAAACTCTTTATCTGATTTTGATAACTTGAATAATGAATAGAATTTGTATTGCCTCAGAAATTTTTCTGCCTTGAATAAACCACAAAAAAACCCAAAGAATATTTTCTGAATTAATTCAAGCATATCGTACATTTATCTCCAAATTTCTTTAAATTATTAAATTAAATCTGGAATTATTTAACCACGACAAAACCTCTTGGTAAAATTTTATATGTAGAACACAAAACATCCTGATCCAAATAATCTTTTTTAAGGGCTGCTCCTATTTTAAGATTAAATTTAATTAATTACTTTCCAATATCCAATTTGCTGAACGATATTCACCATAGAAACGTATGATGTCTGCAAACATGAGCTAATACAGTGCTGTTTCAGAAGTCAACACAAAAACTTGGCATTTAATAAGTTTTCAAGTTCAAACAGAAAATTGATGCCTTATATTCTCAGAAATAAAATATTCTTACGGACAATACCAGACAAAACATTCTTTTTCAGGGGTGGCGATGTATTTTTAATTTATTTACTTTACGTGTAAATTGATTAATAAATATTTTTAAAAGAAATCAAATTGTTTGTGTGTAGTTTAATCCGACCATAAATTTCGGCTTATTCTGAATGATAGGAGAAAAACAGCTCCTAAAAATTGGAATTCTTATTGTATTGTATTAATTTCAATTGGTTGTGAGCAGAAATCTATAATAATGCCAAATTTGAAGTCTCTAGCTCATCAAAAAGTGCCTTATAATTTAATCTCTCCTCCTAAATCCTCCGTAAGATGCAGCTATATATTATACAAGATATTTATCGCCTGATATACTGAACAAACAAGAATATAACAACATATAGGTATAAAAACTCTCATACCGTATGCATAGCCTCCAGCTCAGATTCCTCTTTACTCTTGCACCCAGATGAATCAATTCTCGTTTCAGCAAAGCAGTACTCTTCGATTCATGGTTCCTCTACAGCTCAGCATCAACTGCTACTACCTACAATGAAGAGGAAAAAATGGTTGTGGTGAACTCAATAAAGAAATATAATCTAAAATTATAAATATAAAAGATTAATTTGCTTAAACAATATGAAAGAGAACATCTTATTGATAGAGCCCTATTTTAGAATTGTAAAATTTTAAATTCTTTAAGAGTTTATTCATATTATTATGCGAAGATTTATTTGACAATTAGTTTTTAAATTTTAACCTTCCATATTGCCTCAACTAATAAACCAAGTAAACGATTTTTTATAGAAAATGAAGCGTATGCTGCAGAAACATGGACACTAAGGAAAAATGATATTAAATACTTGGAAAGCTTCGAAATGTGAACATGGAGAAGAATGCTGACGATAAAAATGGACAGATAGGGTAGAAAATGAGGAAGTACTACGAAGAATATGAGAGAAGCGAACGATTATACAGAATATCAAAAAAGGATTGGGCATTACCTGAGGAAAGAGTGCATGATTAAAGAAGTGCTAGAAGGAAAACTGGATGGAAAAAGAGAAAGAGGTAAGAAAAGGTTTCAGCTAGTAGACGACTTGAAAGAGAAAGAGACCTATCAAGTCATGAAGAAAACTGCAGAAAATAAGAGTATATGGAGAACCAAGTTTAACCATAAATAATCACGGACCTGTCTATGGACAGACTACCTATGATGATGATGATTGTTGACTAATCAACCAAATAAAGAATTGTTTTATAGAAAATAAAGCGTAAATTATCAGAGGAAATAAAGCAATCGCATTAGATAAGAATTGAAATTAAAAATTGTACCGTCATTTGCCGGTGCAATAAAAGTATTTTATTTATAATTCGAACCTTAAACTCTTTTAAGGTTTAACAATAGATTGCATGGCAAAGTAAATATACTCAATAGTCAATGAAGGGATATCAACGTTCTATTTGTTAACTCAATCTTAAGTTGATATTTTAGAAGGCACCTCCTGCTGACCACCAAGTTATTAAAATTTTTTTTATATTTTTAGATGAGATGGCATTTTAATAGATTATAGTCTTCCTGTGACAAATAAACATCGTTAACTACAGATAAGTATTAAATATTATCTGTTAATAATTTCAAGTGTAACAGCAATATTTCAATTTATGCTATCAAATCAACTAAATTAATGAATTAACTTTATAAAAATTATTCCCTGTATTCTTAATTGGAAATTATCGACGTATCACGGCATTGGTTATAATGTCTATATCTATAATATATAATCTAAAACCAATTTCACATTGGATAAGACTATGGTTTGTTTTTACATTGAAAAACGGTCAAAGAATATGAATTCTGATTAGAACTTTAAGCCAAATAATAGCAAGGAAATATTTTTAATCTTCCGAAAGCTTTCATCGTAACAAGACCAATATGCTGCACTTAACAAGGTAAAAACTGACGTTATCGCTTCTGATTTCATGTCACTTCTTTATTCACTGTCTTTAACACTTTCGGTGCGGACTGCATATAGCACGACTTTGCCACTTCCGGGCATACAAATTTCGGCAATATTTCAAGATAATCATTTGTTTTATCATTTCAGATATAGTACCATGATTTTCAATTAAAAAATTAGCTGAAATCCTAAAAATTTTATAGGGCCTCTTAAGAGTACCGTCAGGATATGCGGTCGTCCCGGATATGCAACCCGCACAACAAACTCGTGCGGAATTGGTTACCGCGACTATCCACAAGGAAGGTTACAGACTAAAAGAATAATTTTCGTGTTACAATTTTTTTATTATAATAAAGTTCGATCATCGACTCAAGCCATAAGAACCAACATTTTACATTAACATTTTATTATGATAATAAAAAGAAACAAAGAAAATTAGAAACATAAATGTTCGCGATAAATTACTGTGTAGCATTTATTTCCTCTCTAATATGATTTTTAATTTTACAGATTTCTGACTGACCATTATTCGCATAATAAATTGCCAATATGCGCGCACAGTCATGCCCTCAGCGAGATTCGAACCCCCGAACCTTACATTGGAAACAAAGTACATTAAAATCCTGTACCAGGGGAAGGCTTTATTAGAGTAAATGTGAATTATTGAGATCAATTTATTTCACACACTTCTTAATTTATTATAAATTAATTGAAAAAAACCACGGAAGCATTGCGCGGGTGCAGATTGTAAGGTTAAGTTGCCGACTAGGTTTGATGCCCACAACTAGAGTTCACCACCCCACCAGTTGGGGTCGAACGATTCTCGATTCTGGGCTAAAGAAATCGATCCACATAAAAATCGTAGAACAACAGATCGATCCAAAAATCGAATCGACCTTGTAAAAAGATCGATCGTGGATCGCCCATCCCTAGTACAAATAATAAAATATTACAAAAATATAATATTTACAAATAGGAATTTACAATAAATACGAATATATATACATACATTAAAAAATACAGAATCTTAAATAATTACAAATAATACAGTACTAACAAAAAAAGTATATACAAATAAAAGCAACTAATAAACTAATGATAATATTATAAATATTTACACTTTCCTACTCAACTAAACTAAAATTAAGGTTCTTATGATAAACTAAAAAACAATTATCTATACAAAGTCCTGGTTCGTTTGCACAACCAGGACACAAGTATGTACATTTCTTTTTACATATTCTACACTTCTTCTGAGTTCTTCTTCGCCCCTCTAACGGACAAGGCTTTGGGAAGTGCATTGTATTTATGAAATTTGGGGATGGAGGGGGATGTTGCGGCAAGGGTCTGGAGCCACAAAGGGCGTCTACGATTGCCAAGCGGAATTTGAAAAGTTCGACGCCGGTTTCCCCACTATATCTGCGATATAAAAAATTTCCTCAAAATGTCTCCATAATTTCAACATTCAATCCTTTACACATCACCAAAGAGTAAATTCAATGAACATTTCACGTTACACTGTCACTGCAAAACTAATATTTTTGTTTCTATGAAATTGTCTCCTATTTATACAGCATATTTAATTGATTTATGCTGAATTGAAAGTCAGTAGACTGAAAAGTAAAAGTTCTCCGGCTCAAAGTATTTCATAAATTATGCCAAAAATTGAAGCGTTGATAACACTTATGTTAACGATAATTGGCAAATCTTTGAATATCTAAATTATAAAATCAATTTTATTCTATCAACGAAATATCCACTTAAAAGATGTTGAGATTTATCACTTTCCGATATACGCTGAAGTTACTACATTTTCACCGTTAATAGATGAATAACTAGCACAGTAAGTATTGAACATATAGTAAAAAACAAATGCATGGTTACACGACCAAATTCCTCCTAGCTATTCATTTAAATACGTCGATAATTCTCACTGGAAACTTCTTCAGGTAACAGCCAACAAAAGTATCACAAAACAGCCAATATGTTAAATGCAAAAGGCAAACTACTTAAAAGAAACACACTGATTATACTCACTGTTATTATTTCTTGTTATCACATATATGAGAACATGACAGCTGAGTCCTGTGACATCTTCTGCAAACATTCCTCTGAAACAAAAGAATGAAATCTGTACTGTAAATTCATGCTGAATAATATTCCCGGTTACATTATGCAATGTCTCTCGTGCTAAATCACTCCGATAATATTGGAATTTATTCTATTGTAACACAACCTCAAAGATTTGTAAAGAAATCTAAAACTTTTATCCCTTAAGTTACTTAGTTAAGCTTATTTCCAAACCATTGGACTAGTATATATTGATTATGGAAATTAATATCAACTAAATAAATCATTGCTTTGAATGAATTTTGTGATAAAGGGTTGCCAACATTTAATACGTGAAGTTTGTCTGATAAATGAATACATAAATACTTGGGAGGAAACCTTATCCATATATTTTCATTTATTCATTAAAATAAAATCCTTTATCATAGTAATAACTGGCATAATACATCACATACAACCCACAAATTTCAGCCTTCTATCTGTTACAGTTTAATTGCTATTTTGATTTGATTCACTGAACATTTATAAAATAAAATGCTCTAAAATGATATTTGAATAAGTCATGTACAATTCTTTGCATGCTCAACTGATAATTAGCCAACCACCAGTGAAAAAAAACAATAAACACCAATTGTCACAGCAAACTTTTATTAGCATAGTAACTTTCCAAAAGTTTGCATGTATTCCAATAATTCGACTGACTTTTGACTAATAAATCTTTTTCCCAAAAATATTTCCTCGACTGCTTCAGCCATTTCCATATAGAAAGCATTTTCCAAGCAAAGTATTTTAATAATTTTGCATTGACTCAAATTGTCTCCATAATTTCAACATTAAATACTTTACACGTCACCAAAGAGTAAATTCAATGAACATTTCACGTTGCACTGTCACTGCAAAACTAATATTTTTGTTTCTATGAAATTATCTCCTATTTATACAGCATATTTAATTGATTTATGCTGAATTGAAAGTCAGTAGACTGAAAAATAAAATTTCCCAGGTACAAAGTATTTCATAAAATATGCCAAAAATTGAAGCATTGATAACACTTATGTTAACAAAAGAAGTTGAGATTTATCACTTTCCAATTTAAACTCAAGTTACACTTTCACCATTAATAGATGGAAAAACCAGCATAATTCTCACTGGAAACTTCCTGAGGTAACAGCCAATACGTTAAATGCAATAGGCAAATTACTTAAAGAAGTTGAGATTGTACTCACCGTTAATATTTCTTGATATCTCAAAAGGGAACACGACAGCTGTTCTGTGAAGTCTTCTCACGTCTTCTGGAAACATTCTTCTGAAACAAGAGAATGAAACCTTAAAGTTTGTACTGTAATTTCATGCTGAATATTATTTCTGTTAACATCATGTAATGTCTCTCGTGCTAAATCACTCCGAAAATATTATATTTAACTCAAATTCCAAGATTTGTAAAATATAAAATTTGTATCCCTTTAGTTGCTAAGTTAGGCTAAATACTCATTTCAAAACCATAAGACTAGTATGTACTGATTACGTACATTAATATCAACTCAATAAACGAAATATATCAAAGGATGAATTTTACGATAGGGTTGCCAACATTAAACATCGCAGGACACGGAGAATTTTGTCAGAAAACTGACCATTTGGGAAAGAACCTTATATTTTTTCAGTTATTCATTAAAATATTATTTATTCAGCTAAGCGTACGCTTTATCGAGGTTAAAATATACGAAAAGTTATATGCACTGCCCCGGACGGTGGTCAAATTGTTGGCAACCCTCATCATCGGCTACCACCGTATATAAAATGGTGTATGAGAAAAATTTCCGAAACAACGATAGAAATTTCACTACCTGTCCTATGTGATAAAAACCAACCTTTACCTTGTAACTTGACGCTTACACAACCACTCGACAAGTTAAAAACCATATTCATGTCTAAACTTGACTCAGTCCACCCAAAATACACGTGGTTAAAACTTTCAACAAGGAAAAATAATTGCATTGATCCTATATAAAGCTTTCCCCTAATTAATGCAAAGATTATGCCGCCATTAACTTAAAGTGAAGAGATCAACCACTTCGTTTAATTAAGAAATAATTTCAAAAAATCTGTGAACTACGGATCGGAAGAAATAATGACCTTGAGACAAAATTCAATATTAATGCGGTAATGCTAACCCGCTGAAGCATGCCGTTGGCGGCAATTAAATTAAATTTTCGCTTATTTCTAACTAAAGAATTCAAACCCGACAATGGATCACAGTAACACGAGGTCGATGTAAATCTCTTGGCAAGTATGAAGAGAAAGTTCCTCACTCGTCGACGATGTGATCTTCCTCAACGTAAATTTAAAGTGACCAAACTCCATCTTCTACACGCCCATCAGTGTGTTAAGAGATGCGCATGTTCGGACTTCTTTTGTTCATGGCTGTTCCGTTCTCTTTACATTTTTTATTAAATACTGCGAAATAAACATGGTATCTTTAATAAGTAATATTGAAATGTTTTAATTAATATTTAATCGGCCCTTTTATTAATAATATGTTATAAATTAAATAAACACTGGAATATGTAACACACATTACCTGTATAAAAGTTTCCATCCTTTCGCTTATAACAAAAAATATCGTTTGTTATCTGATTTGAAATTTTACAATAGAAAAGTCCGGAAAAACCCTTTTTAAATCTATTTTACAACAAATACATGTATATACTTTAATATATGTAAGATCTTATTTACTTCGATTACTGCTAAGAATGTTAAGGGTGGCAACAGTTGCGTATCCATACATGAATATTTCCTATTTCAAACTGAACTAACATATGTGTCTCTAGTTGGATTTTCTCAAAAATACTTAATCCTACAATAAATATGTATAGGAAATGAAATGTTCTATTTTAAAAACACTACAGATTTTATTCGAAGACTTTTTCTATATAAATACCTAATATTTTATATCTATTAATTTGTCATCCATGATAGGGTTAGGTGAATCATTTATACGATATATAAAAATTAAAGCAATTCATTTCTCAGGATTAATAACGGTTAAGTAAATTTAAACTTCCTCTTTAACCTTTTAGTAGCCATGAAGTGATATGATGCCATATTTAATGATCTATCTAATATAAACGTGTTCATTACAAAATCTTGATATTGATTCTTCATTAAACTTCTTTTACGATGCATTGCAAGATATTATAAATAGACGTCCCCAAAGTTAAGCCAAAAAAGAAACAATTCCCCATCTGGTTTACACCTGAACTAAAGAACTTAATAGTAGAAACAAAGCTCATATGACTTATTAAATCTCCAATTTATCCATTGATTACAATATATTTTCAAATTTACGAACCAAATGCAAAAGTTTAAATAAAATTTGCTTTTCAAATTACATCAATGACTTAGAAGAATCTATAACTTTTGACATAAAGCCCTTTTAGAAATTTGTGAACTCGACCCGGAGAGATGCTGGTTTACCAAAACACGTTTTTAGGCGCGTTTCGCTTACAGCGTGAGCGCCTATTATCGTCCGTCCGTCCGCATGTTCGTTCTCGGCTTCTACTGAACGGATTGTTATGAAATTTGATATTAAGGACTTTCAATCAAATATAATAAGAAAATCGCAAAAATGAATCACGTACGCCAATCAGGGGTACCACTTTACTGGAGACAAAAAATTAAATTTTCGTCATATCTCGTAAAGTATTGTTCATATCAAAATATTTTTCAAATAAAAGTTGTAGAACTGGTAAAGTGGAGTATTTCCTTTTCTATATATTTTTATCGTAGGAGTAGCCGTTATCGATAAAATCAAAC
Organism: Uropetala carovei; assembly: GCA_036926305.1. Classification (NCBI taxonomy): domain Eukaryota; kingdom Metazoa; phylum Arthropoda; class Insecta; order Odonata; family Petaluridae; genus Uropetala; species Uropetala carovei. The sequence continues at coordinate 1,439,538 of JAXCHB010000115.1, forward strand.
AAGAATGTCTTATATCGAGTTGAACTTTGAAAATTTCTTGCATGGTTACTTCATTGTTGCTAACATAAACAATCTCCCAAACAAACGTTTAATTTCCTTACGTGTGCATGTAATACTATTAAATAGGAAGAAAATGGATTATTTATGATGAAGAAAAGGACTTTAAAACGCTATTTCCCTTACGTACAGGTATATAATTGCTTTCTAATACTCCATTGCACGAAACGCGCCCCATTTGTGATACGTTGTACGCTTTCCTAACTTGTTAGATACCCAATCAGGTGATGATGGTCAGGAAATAGCAAACCTTTTTTCAAATTTCTTCTCTAGTGTTTATAGTAAATATTCCGATACTGATATTAATCCTAATTATGACCACACAATATATATTTCTCAATTTTAATTATCAGCTAGTGATATTATAACTAAACTTAATACAGTTGATATTAATAAAAGTCCTAGTCCAGATAATATACCTCCGCTTGTGATTAAAAACTGCTCAAATATCCTATGTTTACCACTTCTTATAATCTATATCAAATCACATTGGAGTTTTTTCCTAGGATACGGAAAATCAACTATGTGTACCCAATATTTGAACACGTTCCGTGCGCCGAGCGGCATATGTCGCCGGAGTAGGGACAAATGGGTGGCTGAGAGCGGCATATGGCGCGCTTGCCCCACTGCTATTCTATTGATTACCCTTCCGAACTTTTCCGTCACAATTTTTGGCCGAAGTTTCAGAGGGGTGAGAAGAGGTCGTCCTGAACACCCCTCTGAAACTTCGGCCAAAAATTGTGACGGAAAAGTTCGGAAGGGTAATCCTAAGCCTACTGGCGCTAGTGTCGAATAAAAAGGTGAAAGGAAAGGAACGGAACTCTGTATATTCCGTGTCATCTTTTTCACCTTTTAAAGCGGACATCTTGTGAGAATTTGTGGACTGGTACTGTTTTAGCTGTGGTTTAAATTTTTACGGAAAAATGCCGGTTATTATAAGGTGTTCAGTCGTTGGTTGCGGGAATACACGGGAAAGTCCTGGCATCAAGTTTTTTACTTTCCCGATTGACAGGAAGTTGTAAGTAATTTCTATTTTTCGATTTCGACGATTACGATAAATCTCGTAGTGAAACTCCCTTCTTTGGTATCTAAAATATTTCAATTTGCTATTTTTATGAAGATAGGTAGTAATTACACGTTATGTATGTGATTTAGAGGCCATCGTCATAGAAGCTTCTAACAAATTTGGCTCATCTACGAAAAAATTGTTGCATTAAAATTTTTCAAGGGGTCAGAAAATGGTCTGAAATGCTTTAACCAGCCTAGACATACTCCAATGCATAGATGTCTTACCTGCTATTATCATTTCCTTTGTTGGTAACTTGGTGCGCAGAATTATTTCTGTAGGGCAGCGTTTCCCAATTTAATTTCGCTACGGAACCCTTGCAACTCGAAAGAGAAGTTGCGGAACCCCAAACAGTTATTTTGTTTATAAGGTGAAAATCGAAGCACAAGTAAGTACAGATAATAATAAAGATAGGTCATGTGATCAACATTTCGTCTATTTTCATATATTTAAAGATAAAAATCGTTTATATGAACGGCATCTAGTCGATTTCTGTATTTTGTTTTTGTTGTGTATTTCGAGAACCCAGTTTCGCATAAGTACGTGCTCGCGAATGGTAATAACTCTATAATTGCCCGTCTTGATAAGTCTGAATATTCATGATATAAGCTGCCCCAAAATGTAATCGGAGAAACTTCTTTAAATGTTTGTATTAAATGGACATCTGAAGTGATTTCGATTAAATTTTCATAATCTAGTGCAGATAATCCTTCTGGTTTCTCGGTTATACTGAATGGATTCCGAATCCAGTTATTGTTCTCATTGATGTTTGGAAAATACTTTCTGATGTTGGTGTATAAATTGCGAAGATGATCTACAATGTTGCTCTGAATTTCTTCTTCAAGTTTGCATTTGTTTTCTTCAAGGAAATCATTGAATGTTGGAAACCAATCCAAATTATTTTGTTATACAGACGAAATCCAAAACTAGCTTCCTGGAGAATGACAAAATTTTATCTTTCGCATTGAAAATAGTTACATTCTTTGTGTGGATGTATTTAAATCTGACCGTTCCAAATACTAATTCCAATACTTACTACCTAAAACAAGATCCCATCGAGCATAAATGCTTTGACAACGCCAATGTACCAAGTCACAAATGAAGCAATCAATTTCTTTGGCACAATTCAAGATGTGTATAACTTTTTCTTTTCTGGCAGGTTGTGAAAAATCATGTAGACTTGACATTAAAACCTCTGTCTGACACTAGATGAGAAAGCAATTAAAACATCAAGATTTACCTTGCCAGAAAGTTACGATGCTTTATTTGATGAGTAAGGTAAGCAAAATTTATATTTTTCTTGTGTAACTTTACATTTCTAATGTGTTATGATCGGAATACAGTGAAGGAGTTGTCAAGCATCTTCCTATCAAGGTGGCAGTTGGAGAAGATGTCGCCTATGCTGCTCCAGGAAAGCAGAAAAAAGAACAAAATATACTTGTTCTTTAAGTGTATTACCACTTTGTCCCCACCCATGATTTCTTAAATTTCATGGAAAGTAAACTGTATTTTGTAAATGTAAAATTTTGTATGTTTTGTATTGTGCACTGCAAGCACAAAATGTTCTGCTGTATCTTCGTGCATAAATTAAGAGGACTCTTCCTGGTACCATGTTTGTTAAAATATTTTGCTATGTAAATGTGTAATTTAGATTTGTTCCAAGTTTAGGTAACTTTTAGGTAAAATAATTACTTTTTCAATTTCATTACTTTCGTAAAATATGTGCAGGATAGAGTTTTAGTATCATTGTGTGAAAAAATAAGAGGAACTCTTCCTGGTACCATGTTTGTACCCATATTTAGCTATGTAAATAAGGTGTGTTTCCAAGTTTAGGGAAACTTTAGATGAAATAAGTTGTTTCAATTATATTACTTTTGTAAAAAGGCGTGTGTGTGTTTATTGGGATATATAGTTCCTGCATATTTTTCTTTTAAGTTAGGCAAATAAAAAATATTTTTGATGTAAATATCCCTTCCTTCGTCAGTGTTACAGACAAAAATCACCACTTTATTAAAAAAATTCTAAGTTTCTATAATTTAAACTGGAAAGTGTTCAAGCTCGCAAAGTAAATTTTTATTAAAGTTTCTGAAAACTAATGAATGTAATCTAATAATGTGTTGTATATTAAAAGTTATAAAATTTTTGTTTGGTATTAATAAAAATTCTAGATTATGTAAATGTTATGAGTTTTACCTTCTGTGAACCTAAAAGCGTGTGCAAGATATTTGTGTATGTGATTTGATCGAACGTTTAAATAAATATATTCATATTTCCATTGAATGCATTGTATATTAAAAGTTATAAAATTTTTGCATGGTATTGATAAAATTTCTACATTATGTGAATGTTATGATTTTTACCTCCTGTGAACCTAAAAGCGTGTGCAAGATATTTGTATATGTGATTTCACCAAAATTTTAAATAAATAAATTTATTCATATTTCCATTGTATTATATTCATTGTTTATAATGAATTCCCTCGGATTTATTTTTGTGTATATTTCATTGACTCTAATGATCGTCTCTGGAGAATTATTACAAAACTAAAAAATAAAATTTCCCATTATAAATTTCAAAACTTCTCGTTCTTATGCAGTTATAATATTTAAGCAAATTCAGCATAAATTCGTATTGTTTTATAAAATAATTATTTTCACTCATTTTTCCGTTTAATACTTCAAGTCCGGACTTCGTATAATGATTTTAAAAAGAAATTAAAAATGCCTTGCACCGATTCCAATGCTTATGGGGTAATATATGGTTACTTGGTAACGGTAATCAACAAAGCATACATACCTAAGCGTTATATATATATAGATTGTTTCAATGCTTCATCCCATATATCGTATAAGTTTAAATTCATGAAATTCCTGTAATAGTGATTTTGATACAAAATGAACCTTCGATGTTCAAATCTGATGCTTAAACAGATTTGAGAAAGCCGCTGTATGACGTCACGCTAAGAGCGACGCTATTGCCATCTGGTTATCCCCTTCCGCTAAACTTCGGAACAGCCGTTTCTAAGGGAGTTTCAGAGGCCAGGTCCTGAAGCGTGCGTCCCGAGAGGTTGAAGGCGAAGGAGACCGGCGGGAACCACGGCGAAGAGAGGAGATTCATCGTGGAGGAAGCCTTGACTAGCTCGTCAAGATAGACGATCTGAGGACACTCATACTTATTGAAGCGACGGAGTTGTCGCTTTGTGTTTTGTTATCATATTTCTGTTCTGTTTGCTCATTTTATAAAAAGACTAGAAACTTTAAACTGCCTTTTTCAATCCCGCGCGAACGGGGAAACGTTACAGGGTCAAAAGGAATAATTCCCTTTGTAGGTGAAATGCTTCCTGTTTCTACTGTGGGTGATAAACTTCTATGAAAGTATGCTCAGAAGAATGACACGAAGAATAATACTTCTGAGGTAATAAATAAAATTATTCCTCATCGTAATCCAATTACAACGGGATAGGTATGTAATCCTTGATAGGTACCTTCTCGGGTTACATCTCGTCATCATTGTAATATGGTTAATACAATCACTACGGCTGCTAGTATTAATAGATCATTAGAAAACGTGTGAAATCACTTTACTATTCCTGTTGTTAATATTATAGCTCCAATGGCTCCTGTTAAAATTTTTCCGAAAAAAAATATTTTGCCGCAAAAAAACTCTTTCCGCCAAAATTAAAGCAAAAAAAATAAAAAATAAAAAAATTTTACGCAAAAAACAATTACGCAAAAAACATTTTGGCCAAAAAAAATTTTCCCGACAAAAAAAAATTTTCCGCAAAAAAAATCTCGGCAAAAAAAATTTTTCCGCAAAAAAAAAATTCTCGGCAAAAAAAATTTATTTCGCAAATAAAAATTTTTCCGCAAAAAAAATTATCCGAAAAAAAATTTTTCCCAAAAAAATTATTACGAAAAAAAAAATTTTTTAGAAAAAAATGTTTTTTGGCAAAAAAAATTTTCCGCAAAAAATATTTCTCCGCAAAAAAAATTTCTCCGCAAAAAAAAAATTCCACAAAAGAATAATTTTTACGCAAATAAAATATTTTTCCGACAAAAGAAAATTTTCCGCAAAAAAAAAAATACACGCCAAAAAAAATTTTTTTCGCTAAAAAAAATTATTCCGCAAAAAAAGTTTCTCCGAAAAAAAAAAATTTTTCCCCAAAAAAATTTATCCTGAAATTAAATATCTGCAAAAAAAAATTTTCCCGCAAAAAAATATTATCCCGCAAAAAAAAAATTTTAGGAAAAAAAATATTTTTCCGCGAAAAAAAAAATTTTTCCGAAAGAGAAAACTAGGCAAAAAAATTTTTCCGCAAAAAACATTTTTCCGAAGAAAAAATTATTCCGCGAAAAAAAATGTTTTCGGCAAAAAAAAATTTTCCAGCAAAAAAAAAATTTATCCGCAAAAAAACGTTTTTCCGAAAAAAAAATTAGCTAAAAAAAAAAAATTTTCCGCAAAAAAAACTTCTCCGAAAAAAATATTTTTCCGCAAAAAAAAATTTTTCCGACAAAAAGCAATTTTTCCGCCAAAAGAAAATTTTTCCGGCATAAAGGAAGTTGATCAAAAAAAAATTTATCCGAAAAAAAAAAAATTTATCTGCAAAAAAAATTCTTCCGCAAAAACAACATTTTTCCGAAACAAAATTTTTCCGAAAAAAAAAAATTTTCCGGAAATAAAAAACTTTTCCGCAAAAAAAAATTCTTCCGCAAAAAAATAATTTTTCCGCAAAAAAAATTTTTCCGCAAAAAAAATTTTCGCTAAAAAAATTTTTTCTGCAAAAAAAACTTTTCCGCAAAAAAAATTTACCATCAAATTTAATATCTGCAAAAAAAATTATTTTCCCGCAAAAAAAAATTTACCCGCAAAAAAAAAATTTTTCCGCAAAAACATTTTTCCGAAAAAAAAATTTTTCCGCAAAAAAACGTTTTTCTGGAAAAAAAGGTTTTTCCGAAAAAAAAATTATTCCGCAAAAACATTTTGTAAAAAAAAAAAAATTTACCGCAAAAAAAACATTTTTCCGAAAAAAATAATTTGCCACAAAAAAAAAAATTTCCGACAAAAAAAATTTTCCGCAAAAAAAAATTATACGTCAAAAGAAAATTTCTCCGAAAAAATAAATTTCCACGCAAAAAAAAAAAATTTCCGCAAAATACAATTTTTCCGCCAAATAGAAAGTTTATCCGAAAAAAAAATTCTTCCGCAAAAAAAAAATTTTTTCGCAATAAAAAAATTTCTCGGCAAAAAAAAATTATTTTTGCAAATAAAAATTTTTCCGCAAAAGTAAAATTTTTTCTCCAAAAACATTTTTCAGAAACAAAAGTTTTCCGCAAAAAAAAAATTTTACCGCAAAAAAATAATTTTTCCGCATAAAAAATTTTTCCGCAAAAAAAACATTTTTCGCTAAAAAAAATTTTTCCGCAATAAAAAAATTTCTCGACAAAATAAATTTTTTTTCGCAAAAAAACATTTTTCGCAAAAAAACATTCCTCCGCAAAAAAAATTCCAAAAAAGTTAATTTTTACGCAAATAAAATATTTTTTCGATACAAAAATGAAATTTTCCGCAAATAAAAAACTTTTCCGCAAAAAAAACATTTTTTGGCAAAAACATTTTTCCGAAAAAAAAATATTTTTAGAAAAAAAACATTTTCAGAAACAAGTTTTCCGCAAAAAAAAAATTTTCCGCAAAAAAATAATTTTTCCGCAAAACATTTTTCCGCAAAAAAAAAATTTTCGCGAAAAAAAATTTTTCCGCAATAAAAAAATTTCTCGACAAAATAAATTTTTTTTCGAAAAAAAAATTTTCCCGAAAAAAACTTTTTCGCAAAAAAACATTTCTTCGCATACAAAAAATTCCAAAAAAAATAATTTTTACGCAAATAAAATATTTTTTCGAAACAATTTTTCCGCAAAAAAAAAAATTTCGCTAAAAAAAATTTTTTCCGCAAAAAAAAATTTCTCGGCCAAAAAAATTTTTTTTCGCAAAAAAAAATTTTCCGCAAAAAAAATTTACCCTCCAATTTAATATCTGCAAAAAAAAATTTTCCCGCAAAAAAAAAAATTTTAGGAAAAAAAAAATTTTGCCGCAAAAGACAACTAGACAAAAAAAATTTTTTCCGCAAAAACATTTTTCCAAAAAAAAAATTATTCCGCGAAAAAAAAATTTTTCCGAAAAAAAAACATTTTCACGCAAAAAAAACATTTTTCTGCAAAGAAAGGTTTTTCCGAAAAAAAAAAAATTATTCCGCAAAAAAAAAATTGTAAAAAAAAAAAATTTTCCGCAAAAAAAACATTTTTCCGAAAAAAATATTTTGCCGCAAAAAAAAATTTTCCGACAAAAAAACATTTTCCGCAAAAAAAAATTATACGCCAAAAAAAATTTTTTTCGCAAAAACAAATTTCCACCCAAAAAAAAATTTTCTACACAAACAATTTTTCCGCCAAATAGAAAGTTTATCCGAAAAAAAATTATCCGCAAAAAAAAAAATTATCTGCAAAAAGAATTCTTCGGCAAAAAAAACTTTTCCGGAAAACATTTTTCCACAAAAAGAAAATTTTTCCGCAAAAAAAGAAATTTTCCGTAAATAAAAAGCTTTTTTCGCAAAAAAAAAATTCTTCCCAAAAAAAAAATTTTTTCCGCAAAAAAAAAATTTTTCCGCAAAAGTAAAATTTTTTCGCCAAAAACATTTTTCAGAAATAAAAGTTTTCCGCAAAAAAACATTTTACCGCAAAAAAATAATTTTTCCGCATAAAAACTTTTTCCGCAAAAAAAAACGTTTTCGCTAAAAAAAATTTTTCCGCAATAAAAAAATTTCTCGACAAAATAAATTTTTTTTCGGAAAAAAAAATTTTCCGGAAAATAATTTTTTCGCAAAAACACATTTCTCCGCAAACAAAAAATTCCAAAAAAAATAATTTTTACGGAAATAAAATATTTTTTCGAAACAATTTTTCCGCAAAAGTAAAAGTTTTCCGCAAAAAAGAAATTTTCCGCAAATGAAATACTTTTCCGCAAAAAAAAAATTCTTCCGGCAAAAAGAAAAATTTCCGCTAAAAAAAATTTTTCCGCAAAAAAAAAATTTCTTGGCAAAAAAATTTTTTTTTCGCAAAAAAAAATTTTCCGCAAAAATACTTTTCCGCAAAAAAAAAGTTCTCCACAAAAAAAATTCCACAAAAAAATAATTTTTACGCAAATAAAATATTTTTCCGACAAAAAAATATTTTCCTCAAAAAAAGTTCAGCAAAAAAAAAATTTTTCGCAAAAAAAAATTATTCCGCAAAAAAACATTTTTCCTCAAAATAAAATTTCTACGCAAAAAAAAATTTTCCCCAAAATAAAACGCGAAAAAAATTTTTTTTTCGCAAAAAAAAATTTTTCCGCAGAAAAAACATTTTCCCGCAAAAAAAACATTTTTCCGCAAAAATAGGTTTTTCCGAAAAAAAAATTATTCCGCTAAAAAAATTTGTTAGGAAAAAAAAATTTTTCAGCAAAAAAAAATTTCTCGGCAAAAAAAACATTTTTCCGCAAAAAAATATTTTGCCGCAAAAAAAAAAATTTTCCTACACAAAAAAATTTTCGGAAAAAAATAAATTACACGGCAAAAAAAAAACTTCCGCAAAAAAAAAATTTTTACGCAAAAAACTTTTTCCGCCAAAATGAAAATTTTTCCGCCAAAAAGAGTTTATCCGCAATAAAAATTTATCCGCAAAAAAGCAAATTTATCTGCAAAAAAATTTCTTCCGCAAAAAAAACATTTTTCCGAAACAATTTTTCCGCAAAAAAAAATATTTTTCCGCAAAAAATGAAATTTTCCGCAAATAAAAAACGTTTCCGCAAAAAAAAATCTTCCGGAAAAAATATTTTTCCGAAAAAAAAATTTCTCGGCATAAAAAGGTTTTTTTTCGAAAAAAAAATTTTCCGCAGAAAAAAAATTTTCCCGCAAAAAAAAATTTTCCCGCAAAAACAAAATTTTTCCGAAAAAAAAATTATTCCGCAAAAAAAAAAATTTTCCCCAAAAAAATAACTTTTCCGCAAAAAAATAATTTCTCGGGAAAAAAAAAAATTTTTCCGCCAAAAAAAACTTTTTCCATAAAAAAACATTTTTTCCACCAAAAAAAAGTTTATCCTAAAGTTAAAATAATTTTCTGCGCAAAAAAAAATTCTCAAAAAAAAAACCAAAAAAAAATTTTCCTGCAAAAAGAAAATTTTTCCGACACAAATAATTATTGCGCAAAAGAAAAATTTTTTAGAAAGAACAAAAATTCTCCAAAAAAAACTATTCCGCAAAAAAAAATTTTCTTTTTCAGCAAAAAAAAATTTGTCAGCGAAATAAATTTTTCCGAAAAAAAAATTTTTTTCCGCAAAATAAAATTTTTCGCAAATAAATAATTTTTCCCAAAAAAGAAAATTTTTCCGCAAAAAAAAAATTTTTACGCAAAAGTTTTTCCGCCAAAATGAAAATTTTTCCGCCAAAAAGAAAGTTTATCCCCATAAAAGCAAATTTATCTGTATTTCAACGCACGTTTAAATATTTTAGCTTATTTTTAATACATTTCTGATTGTATTTTTAGGGAAAGGGCTTGTCCCGTAAATAAAGTATTATTATTATTAGTGTAAAATTCATAATGGAGAGGAGCTTATCTTTATGAAATATACGATAATATTACAATAATAAAATTTTATAAATTTCTATAAATTGATGCAAAGGATGATCCGTATATACTTATGCGACAGGCATTAGCTGTAATAATGGGAGATACAAATGGAGAAAGACGGACGGACAATTGTAAAATTAGATAAAGGATTTGTTGGAAATTGACGCACGAATGTTTTTTTTTGAAAATATATTACGTGAGTTTTTGGATTTCAAATAGGAAATGAGGTGGAAGTTTACCGTGAAGAAGGAATCACCCGAGTTTTTTATGGTTCTTAAGTGCATTATGAAGGCTAATTCACTTACTAAATAGAGTATCTTAGTTAGGACAATTACAAGTGTATTTTTCTACCTGTTCCGGACATCTGTGTTTGTAAATCAGTAGGTTCCTACGGTAGGTACCTACATTTCAAATTTATACGAATATTTTATCGGTATCAATTGAATATACCACAGGTTTCCAAAGTACATGGATAAGATAAAAACCTGAAAGTATTTTCCGGAGTATAATTGCTATTCTTATAATTACACTCGTGAATAGTTTTTAATAACTAATAATTGTTTCCGCATAATTTGTAAATGTCGCAGAAACTACCCATGTAATTGTTTATGAAGACATGTCCTACAGAAAAATAAATGTTACCAAAAAACGCAATCGTATTTGGACCAAAAATTCGTTATTACTTAATTAATTACATTGTCGGTTTTTAAGCAATGTGAAAATATATTTTAATGCCTTATTTTTACCCCTCTCCATGACGAATCCAAATTTAGGTTTGCAAAGCAAAAGTTTAATGCCAATAAATTTGATTTACTGCAAGTAATTTATAACATTTAAGCAAATTTTATCGATCCTATAATAAGTTATAATTGTGTTCCTACTAAAATGTGAAATCAAGATATAAAAAGGAATTGCTTATTTTTTGTGGTTTTTTTGTCGAAATTGTAAATATCCTGCTTTATAAGACGAAATGTTGGTTAGCCTGCGCGCCTGCGCGTTACTTCTTGTTGTTTCATAGAAATCTTAAAATGGCTGACGAGATTATCTGTTATGTGCGTAATACCGTTCGAAATTTATTTTATGTTTCCATCAGACCTTTTTAGAAGGAAAAAACTAGACCTTTTTATTGTATTCGAAATTTAATGTTGATAGTTATGATCGTGATATAAGTTTGGCCTTGTGTTCTTCGAAAACTGGTCCACGTGATAATCGTTTTCACAGCAGTGTTTTAATACTTTTGGTTATTTTATTGTATTTATTTTAGAAGGAAAAAACTAGACCTTTTTATTGTATTCGAAATTTAATGTTGGTAGTTTTCATCTTGACAAAAGTTTGGCCGTTTATTCTTCGAAAACAGTGGTCCATGTGACGCATTTTGACAGCAGTTTTTAAATATGTACTTTTAGTTTGATTTGTGTACGTTTTAAGACACTTTAAGTGAAGTGAAGTTTTATCTAAAGTTTTTTATAGTTTCAATGTGTGTAATCTTCACATTGCTTACTGGACATTAGTTAACGTCTCTTAATAGTACTATTTCTTATTTTGTAAATCAATGATATGTGAATTTGTATATGTAATTATTCAGTATGCCCTGTTTTGCCACTTAATTGTAATTTATGGTGATGTTTTGATGTATTATTGTTTTTCTTTAGTCCACTCGTGCTGTTATATTGTTTTACTTTGTATTTTCTTTTGTGATTGAGTTTGTCTTATTGATTTGCCATGTAACTATGATCTTCTGGAAAATAAATGTACTGTTATTATTGTGTGATCCAGCTGTCCTGGTCAATCTCCTCGAGGATTTATATCTTCAAAGGTAAGGAAATCTTAAATAACTTCTCTATTCATCTTTGATTTATAGTTGAAATATCTTGACCGTATATATATGTATATAGTAAATGTTATATTTATCATATTTATGTATAATGGAGTAATTATTCTTATAAATTAGTCCTTATGTATAACATTTTGTTACCGCATAACATGTTTAATGAGTGATTTTATCGTTGTAAAGTATCATTTTCTGTGAAGAGTTGGTAAAGTTTTTTGCAAGGACGGATTTGTTTATGGGCAAATATAGCCAAGATATGGCGTTACATTCTTAACGTAGGATTAATTAAGGGTTTGTTATCAATATATATTGTGTTTTTAACGTAAAAATTATAGTTTACCTCATAAAATGAGAATCTGTGTTTTTAAAAACGTATGAATAATACATTTTTAGCCAGTTTCCATTACTTTATAAACTTCAAATCAAAAGTTATTGTGAAGGTTTTGTAGAATTTTTATCCTTTGGGTGCGAGATTTCTGAGTTGCTTCTGTCGTTGTTTCAGATGCGTGCCTCCGAAGAATGAAGTCTGAAAACGCAGCCAGCATCGTACGTCTTCCTCAGGCCAGCTCTGCTTTGCGATATCAAGAAAGAAGATGGGTGAGTGTGATTGATTTTGCATTTCAAATTAGAACTAATGAGCTTCCCGCTTTAAATATATATATTTCATGTCCTGGCATGTGCAGAAACTACATTAGTCTTACGTATTTTTACACATAGGGGTATTTTCTCTCTACGGCAGTTTTAATATATCTGGAAGCTGCGGAAGCATCTGTTATGCTTTTCTCGGTTATTAAAAAACAAAGCTCTACGATTTTGACATTCTTTATCCATTTTTCCTAAATGTGAATCATCTCGTCGAGTAGCTAATCCGTTTCCTATTGCTGAGTTTAAATTTGTGTCGTTTCTTCGCCTTCCGCCGTTGGCTGCATCGATTCTGTTTTGGCTTCTTCTTATGTTACTCCCTTCTTCAGTTTGTTCATTTCTTCTTTGTTACCTGATTTCGTTTATGGTCTCTCTCGCTGTTTGTCTTTGCTCATCTGTCCATATTGATCTTCTCACTCTTTCTCTTCTATGTCGTTCTTTATCTTCTTCTGTCTCTATAATATTTATTTATTTATTCATTTAGTCACATGGTGGCTGGATCTGCCAGGTGGCGACAAGTAACATAAAATGACGCAATGAAGTACGTTTGAATCAGATTGACATTAAAATTTTCAAAAGAATCAATTTAGATTCACGTCATTGGTACATAAGTAAAAATTACACAGTTTCAAAGACCTCGTTATATTCTTCTTTCTTCCATTTGATGAATTAATGGGCTATTATTGCCTTAAACTTTAATTAAAAGTTATATTTGTAGTAATTAAAATGCTGATAGTAACAACAACCTGGGAAATTGCAATTGATAGTGCTTTACCGTCAGAGGTAATAATGAGTAAAAGCGTTGTTATGTAAACTAAACAAACAAAATTATAAGTTCTATTTGATGAATTAACGGAGTACTAGCTGTACCCGCACAGTGTTTTCACTGTTTTTTCAATTAATTTATAAAAAATTAAGAATTGTGTAGAATAAGTTGGTCTCAATATTTCACATATAACTCAATAATTCGTATTTAACTCTGATAATGCATTTCCCCAGTATAGGTAAGGTTAGCGGGTACAAATCTCGCTGAGGGCGAGGCTGTGTGTGCATATTGACAATTAATTGTGCAAAGTCAGTAAGAAATCTGTATTTTAAAAGTCAAATTACAGAGGAAATTAATGCTACACGGTAATTGATTGCAAACTTTTATGTTTTTAATTTTCTTTGTTTCTTTTAATTGAAGTATATGTCCTTTTTTTCATATATCAATCAACGCAACCGTTTATTTAGATTAACAAAGGAGAGAGGATAAGTTTCGGCTAGTTCTAGGTTATCAATCTAAAACAAATGTTTTCATGCTGCTCCTGAATAAACGTAGCCCGTCGCCTAACATTCTTTGTCATTTAGATTATCTACGAAGGTGACATAACCATATAACTTATAATTTGTTAAAAAATAATGTACGTCCTTATTCTCATCTAATTTTAAATTTATGCATGAGACAATTTGCCTTAATAAGCATTATAGATGTTTAATAGTTTTACTTACTGAAAAAGTAAGATTCCAGCATTCGAATGATTTAAAATAAGATCAATTGCTTTGATTAAATTGTTATTAACTGGATAATTATCCGTAAATATTTTTGTTGCTATCTATAAAGTTTGACATTGCTACAGCATTAATTTCGATGCTTAAATTAAAGCGTGAAGCGAATAATGCTATTCTTTCACTTATTTGAAGGTTTAATTGGCACTAATTGAATCGGAGGCAATGCCAGGAATCTTCCTTTCTCTGTCACAGTGCAATCTGGCATCGGAACTTTTTAATTTTTTTGTACCATTTGGCGACAAATGAGGGTTGATCGAAACAACGATTATCAATGGTGACGGTTATAGAGGTCCAACTGTATTTCAAATGTTTATATAAACTCAGATCGCACTTGCAATTGGGAGCTTTTAGAATAACAAAAGATTGTTTCATTTTTAACTCTTTTTAAGTACTAAGTTAAGATTCCATCAGAAGCACCTGTTGGCATAGGTTTGTAAAAGTTTGAAAGGATTGAAAATATACGTTGGATTCGTTATAACTATTTTAATTTTTATTATTCCAGAGCTTGCGATTATATACTTGATACGTTTTCGTGTATGGTATATTGCAAAACGTGGTATTGTACACAGTCCGACATTGCATTCTTTACATACATACAGTGAAGCCTCGATATATTGGACTAAAAGGATGGGAAGGCCTGTCTGTTATAACCGAAACATCCGAAGGAAACGTATGTGTTGCCTTAAATTGTTAAAGTGCACATGTTATGAAGGACAGTGTTTTACTCCGCTATATATTCATACAAATTGTTAGAGCGCATGAAGTAATAGCACAGAGTTTTCTAATTAATTTAGGAAAATAGGAATCGTATTAATTTTTATATTTTACTAGTAAAAGGTGCTTGCAGTGTGCTAGCAGGAGCATATTTTTATAAGAACATAATTAAGAATGAAATAAATTATAGTGACCGTAAGAAAAATTGATTTTCCCTTGCGTTCTTATTTGAAAGGAATTATTCTTAGGAATGGAACTTGGGATACTTTTTCGAGATTTTAGATTTTTCCGGACCCTGGTGGAAATGGGGCAGAAAGTAACAATGAATACAAAGAATGTTTTAAGACAAACAAACCCCATGAGTAACGCAAGTCAGTCAATTTCAACCAGTCACAATGATCAAACGCAGGAACAATTAATTTTTGCGGATTTGCTGCACCAATAAATTATACATTGTATCTACCATATATACTCGTGTATAACGCGCTGTTTGAAGACCACATTTTCAGGTCATAATGTAGGGGTGCGCGTTATACGCAGGTAACACTTCTCTGCACTTAAAATAGGAACCTACCTCGCACCAGATTCACGCTTTTTGGGTTAATTAATGAGAAAAGCACAATAATTATTGATACTCCAGGTTATACATACATAATTATATGTATAGAACACCTAATTACTTCTATACATTTATAATCCCATCCTCTCCAATTATTCCGCTTTTCACTAGCTCATCAGCTGATTGCTGTAATTTTTGCAAAATCACAAGATAAGTCTTCCTGCAAAACACATATCAAAAACAAAAAAAACATAGAATAAGCAAATTGAAATAATTTTATTTAGTTAATGATTCTAGTATGTACGATTGACAATGTAAGTAATTTAAAACCCATAGAATCTCATGTATGAACTTAATCCTACCTGTCGCATTTCCTGTTTCCAGATTTGTTTGTTAAATTTTTATGTTGTTCCTTCTCTTAAACAGTTTTAGAATGAGATAGGAAAGAGAGAACCAACATCCACTTTAAATCAAAACTATTTTATAGATCCCTTTTTGTCTGATGTAAAAGCATTGGCAACAGTGGCGCTGCGGTTTTCTACACGGCATCACTTTGCCCAACTTACTGTATGAAGTTGCTCCCATCTCAACTCAGTCGCTTTAATTATTGACGATGTCTCTCTTAGACATAATATGGAGCTTATTGAACGTAATGCACTTATGGACAAGTCCAAACGTTTTAATATTTACATACCTCCCAAAAATGAAGGATGTGTGTCATACACGTGGTATAAGAAAAAGTCGGGATTTTTTGGAATAAAGTATGAGTGCGCATTATACACGGCAGTTATACACTGGGACGCATCATACACGAGTATATACAGTAATTATATACATTATAATATGTATATATATCTCCATATATTGCGACGTATAAGTCGACCTTGAATTTTCAACTTGAAAATACTAGATTAAGTATATGTTCGCAGTATAAGTCGACCCCCTTAGTTTCATTTAAAAATACTTCTCATGAAATCATCGCCAGGCAAAATCAAGGTCCTGTACGATCCAAGTTTTAACAAGATACAGAAATAAACATAGTAATAAAAAAATATATGAATATAGTTTTGAGTCCGTGCTATTCTTCTTGAGCCTTCCATTTGACAGGTGTTTTCATTTCAACCAATAAGAAACTGCTATTCTCAGAGAGCTTGACCAACTAAATAATGGTTCCTGTGATTTGATTGATGTCGGCTGTTAATGATGCTATCAAATTTAACTGCACCTAGTTATCGCAATCAATATCTACGGTGGTGGAATTCAATATAATATCACGTTGGCAGGCATAAGGATGGTTTTGATGATTACATTATTCCCCTTTTCAAAAAAGGAAATGTTTTTTCGCATATTTTTTGATTATTTTTTTGTCTTTTTTCACGTACTTTTTTGTACTTGATTTATTTGCATATTCCACATATAATCATAACTTGCAATTAGTATGGTTAATTCCTATCGAAGTGTACCTCTTCTATCTCACTTACTTCTACAGCATTACAATACTTTGGATGATACATTTAAAAAAACAAGGTAATTGTCCATAATAAACATTTCATAAATGTCATATTAAGGAATTGATATTTTAATAAACAATCAAGTAATGATTATAACATTCTAAGTTGTATTATTTATTTATAATTATAATGTTATAATTACATGTGGAAAGTGCAAATAAATCAAGTACGTATGTGAAAAAGACAAAAAAATGATCAAAAAATTGCGAAAAAAAACAAAAATGTAATGAAGACATAATAATAATACAATTTTACTAGTTAAAATATATATACAG
This sequence comes from Uropetala carovei, assembly GCA_036926305.1. NCBI lineage: Eukaryota > Metazoa > Arthropoda > Insecta > Odonata > Petaluridae > Uropetala > Uropetala carovei. The sequence goes on from JAXCHB010000115.1 coordinate 1,456,401, forward strand.
ACCATTTCTGAAAAAAAATGCTGGCTGCTGGGATCGAACCCCAGCCCATCCGACTACTAGACATTCATTCTACCAATTAAGCTATTGCTGCTTCTGTTTTGTAACCGTAAGGTTAATGATATATGTTGCATCCATGCTTACACCTGAATTTAAATTGTTAATATCTTTTAAACAAGGGCCCATTGGCAAAAACGCAGAGAGATATAGGTGATGTTTTAGTTCTAGTTTCACCTCCTAAAAGGGTTTTACGAATTTCAATATTAATGTTATGGCCTCCCCTTGTTAGTAAATATCGATGTTATTTATCTGTAATTTAAAGTTTACAATTTTGTATAAGTCGACTTTAAGTTTTAGGAAAATTTTTTAAGCTTCGAAGGTCGACTTATACGCCGTGATATACGTTAGTTATAATGTTGCGATGTATTCATTAGGCCTTCCAAATAACGCACATGTGATAGGTCCGCATGAGACACAATGTATTAGTGGCGTCATTTAACTGTTTTGCATCGCCGGACTTTCTGTCCGTTACATCCTAAGTACGTTCCATCAAGGTCCAGTATGCAGAGGTTTCAATGTACTGTGGATTTCTTCCTTTTCATTGGCTTCGTGGTACTTTTGTTTCAGATGGTACACTTCCTCATGGCTAATCTCATCACAATTTACCGAAAGAAGTGAATAATATCAGTCAGTCTCTCTTTTACAATAAGCACCGCCTCGAAATATTCCAATTCATTTGCATCGGAATCAAACCGTTATCAGTTTTGTCTTTTCATTGGGAATCAGTGGGCTAATGAAGTTTATTCTAATGTGTAGTTGTTTTATTTATTTAAGTAGTTTTTAAATTTTACTTTGCAAAAGCCATAAATAATGACTTGAAACGCTTACAGAATTCAAGCACCTTCTATTTGTATATTGAACAAATAAGTAACATATCATTCTTGTCATTAAAGAAAATTTTTAATAATGTATGTGTATCTGTAAATGTAATTACGTGCAAGGTTATTTGTCAGGTGCGTTTCGCTTCCAGCATAAGCGCCTATTAGTATTAGTCTCCATCTGGTCTGTCCACATGTTCGTTATCTGCTTCTAGCAAGCAGATTTTCATGAAATTTGATATTAAGGACTTACGGTCAAAGATAATAAGAAAATCACATAAATGAGTCACGTAAGCCAATCATGGGTACCACTTTACTGTTGATAAAATATGAACTTTCCCTCATATCTCGTAAAGTATCGGTCATATCAAAATATTTATCAAGTAAAACTTGTAGAACTAGTAAAGTAGGGTATTTCTTTTCCTTTACATTTTCATCGTAGGAGTCGCCGTTTCCGAGAAAATCGAACAAGAGTCTTAATTTGAGTTGAACTTTGAAATTTTCTAGCATGGTTACTTCTTCATTGTTGCTAACGTAAACAATCTCACGGAAATATGTTTAATTTCCTTACATATGCATTTAATATTTTTAAATGGGAAGAAAATGGATTATTTATGACGAAGAAAAGAATTTATAATGCTATTTCCCTTCCAAACACGTAAATAATTTCTTTCAAATACTCCAGTGCACAAAATGCACCCATTTGTGTTACGGTGTACACTTTCCTAACTTGTTTATATCTTAAAATCTCATTATAAATATTAGTGTTATTTTAAACTCTTGTACTAATTTTTAAACGAAGTAATCAACTGATATTTTATAATTATACAGTTTGCATAAGCACAACATTAAATTACCATAACTTTAATGTATGTTAGCAACAAATTGTTGACAACATATTTGTAGTGAATCTGAGATAAATACAGAGTTCATAAAATTATTTCTAACGAAGAATGTAAATTAAACTACAAAATATCCTTTTAAGATTTAGTCACATTAAACGTTTATTAGGAAAGTTACACTGTAATCGTTTTTGTGCATCAAATCTTGGAGTAATTATTGGAATTTATTTTACAATGCAACACAGACGTCTTTATATAGTTCTCTGGTGAATAAATTAAATTAAAGTGGTATTGCAAAGTTCTTTGCTTATAAATAACTAGCAAATTTACCCAGCGTTGCTCAGGTTATGTTTTAAATCATCGTGACTTCAAATTATGGCAATAATTATGAACAAAAAATTATATCTATGCTTGAATTAAGTTTTATTTGGGAAATTTTTTCATATTTTAATTGATATAAATGAAAGTGTTGGAAAATATTTCGAGTATTCGTAATTAAAATTGGCAATCAATGCAGTCGATTTATTTTGTGAGGTCACGCTTTTTGCCAGGTGGAGTTCGTTCTCTAAGCTTCCGGTAGAGAACGTGCATGTAGAGTACAGGTAGTTCCGCCCAATTGAAAATTACTAGAAGTTACCTTATGCCTCAGTGATCGGAGGTAATATGTAGAGTGGAGGGGAACGAATTCCATTAGAATAGAGGGGCATTGAAGGTGAGCGCGCTTCCTAGAAGGGAAATCCCCGTGCACGCAGAGTAGAGAGGTGACTTCTTAAGTCAGTTACCATACGGTAGCTTTGCTTTACGCATGGACAGTTATATGCGGGATGTTCAAGAGTTCAAAATAAACATTCTTTAAAAATTCAGATAATACCAGGTTCCTAGAAAGGAGCGTCTGTCTCACACAACATTGTACGAGGGTTTCCCAGAAAGTAATGCACCACATGTTTTGAAATTACGCATATTTAACGAATATGTGACAGATTTTGACTTTTATCGATAAGTTTCCTGGACAACGAATGTCATTTTTGAGGCTCGAGATTCATATTATTGCCTCGCGAGAGATAAGGGGGGGAACAGCAGAGGGAGGGAGGGGGATAAGGCATTGTCGAGTGCAATTTGTAACGTTTTAACAAAAGTATTGTCCACTTATTGTAACAAAGTATTATTCACTTGACATAAATTTATTTTAACAAAACTCTTTGCTTAGAGAATCATTCTAAGAGTCGGAGCATTGAATTTCTGTGTGATTTTAATTCTCTTTTCTACTGTTTTTGTTTTTCGTTGCATTAATTCTTTTTGTTTGTTCATCTGTTGTTTGTCATTTTGTATTAACCAAACCACATCCAACACAGTGTAATGTGAGCAAATAAAGTAAGTGGTAAATGTTTTCACTTGTATAAATTGTGTAGTATTGAAAGTAAGATTGCATAACCCGGCCGCTGAATGGGTTTGTTGTCTAAGTAGGCTGTTATGAAGGTTAACATACGTAATAGTGTCTCATTGCACCGTCAAATGTCATGGATGTCTGCGTTGACCAGCATCATAGCTAATCCTTATATACAATAAACTTTGAAGCTTCTTTGTTTTTTATAAAAAATTCCGACATTTCAAATTTAAAATGCAGGCATCTCTAGTGGAATTATAAAATGTTATATTCTCCTATATTATTGTTATTATAGCACTGACTATAATTAACCAATTGACCAAACCTTTTATACATTCATCAAGTTAAGATGTTAATAATAATCGTACCAAATTTTAGTTATTCATGTCTTATAGTTTATGGCATGCATAATGAGACATGCAAACAAACTTTTGCAAATATATATAGATTGTGGGAAGCTCATTCAATTCTACTTGGTATAATAATTATAGGATATTTATTTTGTTTCTCAATTTTGTAGTTATTGTTTTGATTCTCAGGTTGGTCTCTATGTAAATATTAACGTTGTCTCTTGTTGGATGAGTTATATTTTAGATTACTTAACAATTTCATGGCTGTTTAAAATATCTTCATTAAATTATCGTAACGATAATTTTGGTAAACTCCATATGAGATTTTGACTTATTCTAACACAAGCGTTACTGAAAAGGAATTCTTTAAATTTATTAACATAAATAACTCAATTGTATACAAATATTTAATGAAATACTTTAGTTTTTCGTGCACTCAATACTTTCATAAATTACAATTGAAAATTCTTCAAATATAAGTCTTTAAATAAATATTTTGTAACGATAATGTATTGCTACTTACATTTTGCACATTTATAATGTTAAAAAATATAATTATTGATAAATTTTTAATGATTTGATTTGCTGATTTTTCTTTTAAATTTGACAAATTGGCCATGAAAGTGTTAAGCTATTGATAAGGAGCAATGTGATTTGTTAACGATAGTGAGTTGAGTCACGCAATGCAATTACTACTTAAATTTTATGTAAATTAACCTCAGATCATTTAATTTTATGCATTTACTGTACATTACCTGGAAATATAAGACAAACTTTGAGAATATGCTATATTTATTCATAAATAGAGTGTTTGCTTTGATTAAATATTATATTTTGCATAATAGCTTTGAATCTGAACTTTAAATGAGCAAATATGTTTTTGATGTTGTAAATATAAACTTACCTCCATTAATGTTATATTTTTAAATCCAAGCAAGATAATTCTTAAAGACAAAATGTATTTAGTTCAATCTTTGTTGCTATAAAAATTAAATTATCAGAAGTAAATGTTTAGTCTTTGAGTTTCTATTATGCAATTAACGTTTTTAAAAAACAGTCAAGCGTCTAATTGAGGTACATGGTGTAATTTCAATGCATTTTAAGCAAATTAATTTGGCAAATATAAAGAGGTTTAATTTTATAAACATTTGAAATATTTTAACTGCATTTTTTGGAGTTTATTTCTGACTTGGAATGGTTTATAAAAATGTTATTCTGACATTTAAGTAATTCCAATTAAGCATTGCTTTGCGAGATTCATTATTTTTTCGTCATTTATGCAAACATTGCTCCCATTTGGAATCAGTTGCGTGTATTCAATTTTGACCAATAAGAGACATTGTTAATTGTAATTAAGGTCATTGATAATGTGATATGTTTACGTGTTTCCAGAACAAGCACTTGGAAAAATCGCTTGCCTCTGATAAAAATAGCTGCGACTGGGCTGTGAGAAAATTAATACATGCATTTCGACTTCAGAGCAGTTGTTGTCAGTGGCATTTCGCCACTGATGACGGCTGTTCTGTAGTCTAAATGCTTGTATTAATTTTTCCACAGCTCAGTCGCAGTTATTTTTATCTGAGGAAAGTAATTTCTTCAAGTGCTTGTTCAATAATTTAATTCAGCTGTAAAATGTGTTTGATGGTTTATTTTTTCATGTGATATATGTAGTTATGTCAACTGTTGAATAACAGTTGAAAATATTGTGTTATATGTAATTTGTCAGTTGTTCAATAGTTGAATTGTAGATAAATTGTCATAATGTTGAATAATTTGTTCAATAATCAGCAAAATTTGGCTGAATTTGTGGTCAAAAATGTCATTCTTAGGCTAAAAGTGTGCTAATTCTAGCAAAAATATACCTAAAAAAAACCCCTTAAGTCCAACGATACCTAAAAGAGGCTCCGAGAAAAAGAAATTATTTCTATCTAAAAGGAGTCAACAGGTTTTGATCATAATAAAATGTCTTTATTGCAATGAAAATAATGTACAATGTATACATACAAGTTCAATAAAAATTTTACAATCTGAAATAATACATTTTCTCTACTTATTTTATCATGCACTTCAAAATGAAAACCTGGACTGAAAAGAAAACTGACTCTAGACAAAAGAAATGTTTGTTTACATTTTGGACAAGTCCTAATTTCAGAAATCTCTAAAGTCTTGGAGTTAAAAATTATTCCGTCCAAATTGTAAACACATTAATTTTTTTAACTTGTTTACAATTTGGACTTAGAATAATTTTTAACTCTTCGACTTAAAAGCTTTCTGAAATTAGGACAAAAAAATTAATTTGTTTACATTTTGGACAGAATAATTTCTGACTCTGACTTTAAAAAATTTCTGGACTTAAAATGCTCTGAATATTAGCACAAATCAAAATTGCCATTTAAAATTTTTCATGAAGTGCAGAAAAAAATTTACAATTTAGCAAACACTACAATAAAAGTTGGACATTTTTACAAAGCACTTTGGCAAGGATAATATCATTTTAACAATTTCTATTGGTGACAAAGAGGAAAAATAGCACAGCAGCTTAGAAAAAAATATGAGACAAAATATATATATATATACCCAAAAATGCTAATTCTGGTTTGTTCAGATTTAAAAAAATGGCAATAATTATACAGAATGAAAAAGCAATAGCTTATATACATTTAGACTTAAAAGAATTTACGATTTTTCTGAATAATATAAATAACACAACACTTTGGAAACCTATTTACAAGTAAATAATGTCTAGCAAATTGGATATTGATGGAATTATTAAAAGAACTTTAGTATACAGACTTGGAATTCTTTTTTCTGGATATTGACTTTAATTAAGAATAAAAAAACCTTCACAATTTTTCTTAATTAAGAAATGTAACTCTCCACAAAGTTAAATCTTTTTCTAAATATTGCCTAGAATTAAGAACAATTAAATTACCATTTCCAATGCATGGCTTAATAATTGGAGATTATAAATTTTTCACAATGAAAATATTTTCCCTTACAAAGGCATTCAGTCGGATTTTCAATCAAAACTCTCAAAACTAACCGAAATTTCATTTACATTTTAAACTCTTTATCTGATTTTGATAACTTGAATAATGAATAGAATTTGTATTGCCTCAGAAATTTTTCTGCCTCGAATAAACCACAAAAAAACCCAAAGAATATTTTCTGAATTAATTCAAGCATATCGTACATTTATCTCCAAATTTCTTTAAATTATTAAATTAAATCTGGAATTATTTAACCACGACAAAACCTCTTGGTAAAATTTTATATGTAGAACACAAAACATCCTGATCCAAATAATCTTTTTTAAGGGCTGCTCCTATTTTAAGATTAAATTTAATTAATTACTTTCCAACATCCAATTTGCTGAACGATATTCACCATAGAAATTCATGACAAGTCCGCAAACATGAGCTAATACAGTGCTGCCTCAGAAGTCAATATGAAACCTTCGCATTTAATAAGTTTTCTAAGGTTTTTAAATATCTTCTGTAATTCATAAATAAATATTTACAATATTAGATTCTTATTAACAAAGTGGAATTTGATGAAAAGTTAAAATTTATAGAAGTACGCTAATAAACTTTACAAACAAAATGGAATATGCCTTATAAAATCAAATTAGAGAAAGTTTTTAGAGTTGAAACTGAAAACCAACACCTTATATTCTCATAAATTTATAATCAATATTAAATGCATTTTATAAAAGTTGAGTTATCACAAAGCTTTTCAAGTTCAAAGAGAAAATTAATGCCTTATATTCTCAGAAATAAAATATTCTTACAGAAGGTACCAGTTAAAACTTTTTTTTCAGAGGTAGCGCTATATTTTTCATTTATTTACTTTAAGTGTAAATTGATTTAAAAATATTTTAAAGAGAAATTGAATTCTTGGGGTATCGTATAATCCGATCGTAAATTTTGGCTTATTCTGAATTACGGGAAAAAAACAGCTCCTAAAAATTGGAATTCTTATTGTATCGTATTTATTTCAATTGGCTGAGCAGAAATCTATAATAATGCCAAATTTGAAGCATTTAGCCCATCTAAAAGTGCCTTATAATTTACAATCTCTTCTCCTTTATCTTCCGTAATATGCAGCCATATTATTATACAAGATATTTATCGCCTGATATATTGAACAAACCAGAATATAGCAACATATAGGTATAAAAACCTTCTCTCATCCCATGTGTGTAGCCTCCAGCACATAATCCGCTTTACTCTCGCACCCAGATGCATCAGTTCTTGTTTCAGCAAAGTAATACTCTTCGATTCATGGTTCCTTGATGCCTCACACCATCGCATTTTCACTCAGCATCAACTGTGAATGCCTAAAATAAAGAAGAAAAATGGTTGTGGTGAATTCAATTAAGAAATATAAACTAAAAAATCTAAATATTAAAGATTAATTTTCCCAAACAACACGAAAGAGCGCATCTCATTTACCAAGGTCTATTTAGAATCTTAAAATTTTAAATTCCTGACGAGTTTATTCAAATTATTATGTGAAAGATTTATTTGGCAATTAGTTTTAAAATTTTAACCTTCCATATGGTGTCGCTTAGCGTGTCGGCTTCCCGTTACAAAGTTCCTGGGTTCGATATCCACGAATGGAGGTTTTTCACAAAAAATTAATTAATTAATAACAAAAACTATCATCGGTGCCTGGCAGTAGGCAGCAGTACTGTCAGTTTGGTATCGAGCTAAAAACAAATTATGTTGGCTGGGTTTATATCCAATAGAGCTGTAGGAGTGATCGGGACGATTTGAATGGCTACAGTACTGCGATCTGCGATGTGGAAAGCAACAGGGAAACTGCCACATTACAATTCCTTAGTAACGATTATATGGTTGGACAAAACGAGTTCTTTCGAGGTAAAATAATCCCCCAATAGGATCTCCGGGCAGGGACTGCCTTGAGGAAAGCATGTGTCGAAGACAACTTATGCATAGGTACTTGGAATGTAAAAACCATGAGGATGGCAGAAAAGATAAAGAACCTGAAAGAAGAAATGAAAAGAAATAGGATTGACATCATAGGGCTGAGCGAAGCTAGATGGGAAGGAGAAGGACAGTTCGACTCGGAAGAATACATTAGGGAACTATACAACAAGCAGGCAGGATCGGCACAAATGGAACTGGAAGAAGATTGGGACTAAGTATTATGAAAAGCGAAGCATAAAAGGCAATACTGGAATTAAAGAAAGGAAAAGCTACAGGCAGCGATGGAATACCGGCAGAGGTACTTAAAAGTCATGGGATTGGAAGGACAAAGTGATTACGAAACTAATTAACAAGATTTACAACTCGGGAGAGAGGCCTCAGGATTTCCTAGATGTAACAATGATCCCTCTAAAGAAGAAGCCAATGGCAATGCAGTCTAAGGACTACAGAACGATATCCCTACTGTCACACACTTTGAAGATCACCACGAGTATTCTTAATAAAAGACTAGAGAAAAAGGCCGAAGAAATGCTAGGGGAAGATCAATTCCGCTTCAGAATAGGACGAGGAACCAGAGATCGGTGTAGTGAGAATCATATCAGAAAGGGCAACAGAGTACAGCCAAGATTGCTCCTGTTTCGTCGACTGGCAGAAGGCCTTCGATAGAGTAAACTGGGTACTGCTGATGAGGATATTAAAGGATATAGGTGTACACTGGAAAGACAGGAGACTGATCAGGAATCTATATGTGAATCAAGTTGTAAAGAAAACTGCAGAAAATAGGAGTATATGGAGAACCAAGTTTAACCATGAATAATCACGAACCTGTCTACGGACAGACTACCTATGATGATGATGGCCTCAACTGATAAATCAAATAAAGAATTGATTTTTTTAATAGAAAATAAAGCGTAAATTATCAGGGGAAATAAAGCAATCGCATTATATAACAATTGAAAGTTAAAATGAACCGAATCAAATATTTATAATTCAAACAAACTCTTTATAAGTTTAATAATAAATTGCATGGCAAAGTAAATATACTCAATAGCCAATTACGAGATATCAATGTTAATAATAATAATAATTTATTTAACACAAACAGTTTCCTCCAATTACGTGTTGTAATATATTTTTAACAAGCACAAACGACCATGCCCTCGGCATTGGGAGCTAGACACACTAACCACTCCTCTATTTTTCACAACGAAAATATTTTCCTTTACATATAGGCATTCAGTTCGGATTTTCAATCAAAGCTCTAAAAACTAACCGAAATTTCATTTGCATTTTAAACTCTTTATCTGATTTTGATAACTTGAATAATGAATAGAATTTGTATTGCCTCAGAAATTTTTCTGCCTTGAATAAACCACAAAAAAACCCAAAGAATATTTTCTGAATTAATTCAAGCATATCGTACATTTATCTCCAAATTTCTTTAAATTATTAAATTAAATCTGGAATTATTTAACCACGACAAAACCTCTTGGTAAAATTTTATATGTAGAACACAAAACATCCTGATCCAAATAATCTTTTTTAAGGGCTGCTCCTATTTTAAGATTAAATTTAATTAATTACTTTCCAATATCCAATTTGCTGAACGATATTCACCATAGAAACGTATGATGTCTGCAAACATGAGCTAATACAGTGCTGTTTCAGAAGTCAACACAAAAACTTGGCATTTAATAAGTTTTCAAGTTCAAACAGAAAATTGATGCCTTATATTCTCAGAAATAAAATATTCTTACGGACAATACCAGACAAAACATTCTTTTTCAGGGGTGGCGATGTATTTTTAATTTATTTACTTTACGTGTAAATTGATTAATAAATATTTTTAAAAGAAATCAAATTGTTTGTGTGTAGTTTAATCCGACCATAAATTTCGGCTTATTCTGAATGATAGGAGAAAAACAGCTCCTAAAAATTGGAATTCTTATTGTATTGTATTCATTTCAATTGGTTGTGAGCAGAAATCTATAATAATGCCAAATTTGAAGTCTCTAGCTCATCAAAAAGTGCCTTATAATTTAATCTCTCCTCCTAAATCCTCCGTAAGATGCAGCTATATATTATACAAGATATTTATCGCCTGATATACTGAACAAACAAGAATATAACAACATATAGGTATAAAAACTCTCATACCGTATGCATAGCCTCCAGCTCAGATTCCTCTTTACTCTTGCACCCAGATGAATCAATTCTCGTTTCAGCAAAGTAATACTCTTCGATTCATGGTTCCTTGATGCCTCACACCATCGCATTTTCACTCAGCATCAACTGTGAATGCCTAAAATAAAGAAGAAAAATGGTTGTGGTGAATTCAATTAAGAAATATAAACTAAAAAATCTAAATATTAAAGATTAATTTTCCCAAACAACACGAAAGAGCGCATCTCATTTACCAAGGTCTATTTAGAATCTTAAAATTTTAAATTCCTGACGAGTTTATTCAAATTATTATGTGAAAGATTTATTTGGCAATTAGTTTTAAAATTTTAACCTTCCATATGGTGTCGCTTAGCGTGTCGGCTTCCCGTTACAAAGTTCCTGGGTTCGATATCCACGAATGGAGGTTTTTCACAAAAAATTAATTAATTAATAACAAAAACTATCATCGGTGCCTGGCAGTAGGCAGCAGTACTGTCAGTTTGGTATCGAGCTAAAAACAAATTATGTTGGCTGGGTTTATATCCAATAGAGCTGTAGGAGTGATCGGGACGATTTGAATGGCTACAGTACTGCGATCTGCGATGTGGAAAGCAACAGGGAAACTGCCACATTACAATTCCTTAGTAACGATTATATGGTTGGACAAAACGAGTTCTTTCGAGGTAAAATAATCCCCCAATAGGATCTCCGGGCAGGGACTGCCTTGAGGAAAGCATGTGTCGAAGACAACTTATGCATAGGTACTTGGAATGTAAAAACCATGAGGATGGCAGAAAAGATAAAGAACCTGAAAGAAGAAATGAAAAGAAATAGGATTGACATCATAGGGCTGAGCGAAGCTAGATGGGAAGGAGAAGGACAGTTCGACTGGTAAGAATACATTAGGGAACTATACAACAAGCAGGCAGGATCGGCACAAATGGAACTGGAAGAAGATTGGGACTAAGTATTATGAAAAGCGAAGCATAAAAGGCAATACTGGAATTAAAGAAAGGAAAAGCTACAGGCAGCGATGGAATACCGGCAGAGGTACTTAAAAGTCATGGGATTGGAAGGACAAAGTGATTACGAAACTAATTAACAAGATTTACAACTCGGGAGAGAGGCCTCAGGATTTCCTAGATGTAACAATGATCCCTCTAAAGAAGAAGCCAACGGCAATGCAGTCTAAGGACTACAGAACGATATCCCTACTGTCACACACTTTGAAGATCACCACGAGTATTCTTAATAAAAGACTAGAGAAAAAGGCCGAAGAAATGCTAGGGGAAGATCAATTCCGCTTCAGAATAGGACGAGGAACCAGAGATCGGTGTAGTGAGAATCATATCAGAAAGGACAACAGAGTACAGCCAAGATTGCTCCTATGTTTCGTCGACTGGCAGAAGGCCTTCGATAGAGTAAACTGGGTACTGCTGATGAGGATATTAAAGGATATAGGTGTACACTGGAAAGACAGGAGACTGATCAGGAATCTATATGTGAATCAAGTTGTAAAGAAAACTGCAGAAAATAGGAGTATATGGAGAACCAAGTTTAACCATGAATAATCACGAACCTGTCTACGGACAGACTACCTATGATGATGATGGCCTCAACTGATAAATCAAATAAAGAATTGATTTTTTTAATAGAAAATAAAGCGTAAATTATCAGGGGAAATAAAGCAATCGCATTATATAACAATTGAAAGTTAAAATGAACCGAATCAAATATTTATAATTCAAACAAACTCTTTATAAGTTTAATAATAAATTGCATGGCAAAGTAAATATACTCAATAGCCAATTACGAGATATCAATGTTAATAATAATAATAATTTATTTAACACAAACAGTTTCCTCCAATTACGTGTTGTAATATATTTTTAACAAGCACAAACGACCATGCCCTCGGCATTGGGAGCTAGACACACTAACCACTCCTCTATTTTTCACAACGAAAATATTTTCCTTTACATATAGGCATTCAGTTCGGATTTTCAATCAAAGCTCTAAAAACTAACCGAAATTTCATTTGCATTTTAAACTCTTTATCTGATTTTGATAACTTGAATAATGAATAGAATTTGTATTGCCTCAGAAATTTTTCTGCCTTGAATAAACCACAAAAAAACCCAAAGAATATTTTCTGAATTAATTCAAGCATATCGTACATTTATCTCCAAATTTCTTTAAATTATTAAATTAAATCTGGAATTATTTAACCACGACAAAACCTCTTGGTAAAATTTTATATGTAGAACACAAAACATCCTGATCCAAATAATCTTTTTTAAGGGCTGCTCCTATTTTAAGATTAAATTTAATTAATTACTTTCCAATATCCAATTTGCTGAACGATATTCACCATAGAAACGTATGATGTCTGCAAACATGAGCTAATACAGTGCTGTTTCAGAAGTCAACACAAAAACTTGGCATTTAATAAGTTTTCAAGTTCAAACAGAAAATTGATGCCTTATATTCTCAGAAATAAAATATTCTTACGGACAATACCAGACAAAACATTCTTTTTCAGGGGTGGCGATATATTTTTAATTTATTTACTTTACGTGTAAATTGATTAATAAATATTTTTAAAAGAAATCAAATTGTTTGTGTGTAGGTTAATCCGACCATAAATTTCGGCTTATTCTGAATGATAGGAGAAAAACAGCTCCTAAAAATTGGAATTCTTATTGTATTGTATTCATTTCAATTGGTTGTGAGCAGAAATCTATAATAATGCCAAATTTGAAGTCTCTAGCTCATCAAAAAGTGCCTTATAATTTAATCTCTCCTCCTAAATCCTCCGTAAGATGCAGCTATATATTATACAAGATATTTATCGCCTGATATACTGAACAAACAAGAATATAACAACATATAGGTATAAAAACTCTCATACCGTATGCATAGCCTCCAGCTCAGATTCCTCTTTACTCTTGCACCCAGATGAATCAATTCTCGTTTCAGCAAAGCAGTACTCTTCGATTCATGGTTCCTCTACAGCTCAGCATCAACTGCTACTACCTACAATGAAGAGGAAAAAATGGTTGTGGTGAACTCAATAAAGAAATATAATCTAAAATTATAAATATAAAAGATTAATTTGCTTAAACAATATGAAAGAGAACATCTTATTGATAGAGCCCTATTTTAGAATTGTAAAATTTTAAATTCTTTAAGAGTTTATTCATATTATTATGCGAAGATTTATTTGACAATTAGTTTTTAAATTTTAACCTTCCATATTGCCTCAACTAATAAACCAAGTAAACGATTTTTTATAGAAAATGAAGCGTATGCTGCAGAAACATGGACACTAAGGAAAAATGATATTAAATACTTGGAAAGCTTCGAAATGTGAACATGGAGAAGAATGCTGACGATAAAAATGGACAGATAGGGTAGAAAATGAGGAAGTACTACGAAGAATATGAGAGAAGCGAACGATTATACAGAATATCAAAAAAGGATTGGGCATTACCTGAGGAAAGAGTGCATGATTAAAGAAGTGCTAGAAGGAAAACTGGATGGAAAAAGAGAAAGAGGTAAGAAAAGGTTTCAGCTAGTAGACGACTTGAAAGAGAAAGAGACCTATCAAGTCATGAAGAAAACTGCAGAAAATAAGAGTATATGGAGAACCAAGTTTAACCATAAATAATCACGGACCTGTCTATGGACAGACTACCTATGATGATGATGATTGTTGACTAATCAACCAAATAAAGAATTGTTTTATAGAAAATAAAGCGTAAATTATCAGAGGAAATAAAGCAATCGCATTAGATAAGAATTGAAATTAAAAATTGTACCGTCATTTGCCGGTGCAATAAAAGTATTTTATTTATAATTCGAACCTTAAACTCTTTTAAGGTTTAACAATAGATTGCATGGCAAAGTAAATATACTCAATAGTCAATGAAGGGATATCAACGTTCTATTTGTTAACTCAATCTTAAGTTGATATTTTAGAAGGCACCTCCTGCTGACCACCAAGTTATTAAAATTTTTTTTATATTTTTAGATGAGATGGCATTTTAATAGATTATAGTCTTCCTGTGACAAATAAACATCGTTAACTACAGATAAGTATTAAATATTATCTGTTAATAATTTCAAGTGTAACAGCAATATTTCAATTTATGCTATCAAATCAACTAAATTAATGAATTAACTTTATAAAAATTATTCCCTGTATTCTTAATTGGAAATTATCGACGTATCACGGCATTGGTTATAATGTCTATATCTATAATATATAATCTAAAACCAATTTCACATTGGATAAGACTATGGTTTGTTTTTACATTGAAAAACGGTCAAAGAATATGAATTCTGATTAGAACTTTAAGCCAAATAATAGCAAGGAAATATTTTTAATCTTCCGAAAGCTTTCATCGTAACAAGACCAATATGCTGCACTTAACAAGGTAAAAACTGACGTTATCGCTTCTGATTTCATGTCACTTCTTTATTCACTGTCTTTAACACTTTCGGTGCGGACTGCATATAGCACGACTTTGCCACTTCCGGGCATACAAATTTCGGCAATATTTCAAGATAATCATTTGTTTTATCATTTCAGATATAGTACCATGATTTTCAATTAAAAAATTAGCTGAAATCCTAAAAATTTTATAGGGCCTCTTAAGAGTACCGTCAGGATATGCGGTCGTCCCGGATATGCAACCCGCACAACAAACTCGTGCGGAATTGGTTACCGCGACTATCCACAAGGAAGGTTACAGACTAAAAGAATAATTTTCGTGTTACAATTTTTTTATTATAATAAAGTTCGATCATCGACTCAAGCCATAAGAACCAACATTTTACATTAACATTTTATTATGATAATAAAAAGAAACAAAGAAAATTAGAAACATAAATGTTCGCGATAAATTACTGTGTAGCATTTATTTCCTCTCTAATATGATTTTTAATTTTACAGATTTCTGACTGACCATTATTCGCATAATAAATTGCCAATATGCGCGCACAGTCATGCCCTCAGCGAGATTCGAACCCCCGAACCTTACATTGGAAACAAAGTACATTAAAATCCTGTACCAGGGGAAGGCTTTATTAGAGTAAATGTGAATTATTGAGATCAATTTATTTCACACACTTCTTAATTTATTATAAATTAATTGAAAAAAACCACGGAAGCATTGCGCGGGTGCAGATTGTAAGGTTAAGTTGCCGACTAGGTTTGATGCCCACAACTAGAGTTCACCACCCCACCAGTTGGGGTCGAACGATTCTCGATTCTGGGCTAAAGAAATCGATCCACATAAAAATCGTAGAACAACAGATCGATCCAAAAATCGAATCGACCTTGTAAAAAGATCGATCGTGGATCGCCCATCCCTAGTACAAATAATAAAATATTACAAAAATATAATATTTACAAATAGGAATTTACAATAAATACGAATATATATACATACATTAAAAAATACAGAATCTTAAATAATTACAAATAATACAGTACTAACAAAAAAAGTATATACAAATAAAAGCAACTAATAAACTAATGATAATATTATAAATATTTACACTTTCCTACTCAACTAAACTAAAATTAAGGTTCTTATGATAAACTAAAAAACAATTATCTATACAAAGTCCTGGTTCGTTTGCACAACCAGGACACAAGTATGTACATTTCTTTTTACATATTCTACACTTCTTCTGAGTTCTTCTTCGCCCCTCTAACGGACAAGGCTTTGGGAAGTGCATTGTATTTATGAAATTTGGGGATGGAGGGGGATGTTGCGGCAAGGGTCTGGAGCCACAAAGGGCGTCTACGATTGCCAAGCGGAATTTGAAAAGTTCGACGCCGGTTTCCCCACTATATCTGCGATATAAAAAATTTCCTCAAAATGTCTCCATAATTTCAACATTCAATCCTTTACACATCACCAAAGAGTAAATTCAATGAACATTTCACGTTACACTGTCACTGCAAAACTAATATTTTTGTTTCTATGAAATTGTCTCCTATTTATACAGCATATTTAATTGATTTATGCTGAATTGAAAGTCAGTAGACTGAAAAGTAAAAGTTCTCCGGCTCAAAGTATTTCATAAATTATGCCAAAAATTGAAGCGTTGATAACACTTATGTTAACGATAATTGGCAAATCTTTGAATATCTAAATTATAAAATCAATTTTATTCTATCAACGAAATATCCACTTAAAAGATGTTGAGATTTATCACTTTCCGATATACGCTGAAGTTACTACATTTTCACCGTTAATAGATGAATAACTAGCACAGTAAGTATTGAACATATAGTAAAAAACAAATGCATGGTTACACGACCAAATTCCTCCTAGCTATTCATTTAAATACGTCGATAATTCTCACTGGAAACTTCTTCAGGTAACAGCCAACAAAAGTATCACAAAACAGCCAATATGTTAAATGCAAAAGGCAAACTACTTAAAAGAAACACACTGATTATACTCACTGTTATTATTTCTTGTTATCACATATATGAGAACATGACAGCTGAGTCCTGTGACATCTTCTGCAAACATTCCTCTGAAACAAAAGAATGAAATCTGTACTGTAAATTCATGCTGAATAATATTCCCGGTTACATTATGCAATGTCTCTCGTGCTAAATCACTCCGATAATATTGGAATTTATTCTATTGTAACACAACCTCAAAGATTTGTAAAGAAATCTAAAACTTTTATCCCTTAAGTTACTTAGTTAAGCTTACTTCCAAACCATTGGACTAGTATATATTGATTATGGAAATTAATATCAACTAAATAAATCATTGCTTTGAATGAATTTTGTGATAAAGGGTTGCCAACATTTAATACGTGAAGTTTGTCTGATAAATGAATACATAAATACTTGGGAGGAAACCTTATCCATATATTTTCATTTATTCATTAAAATAAAATCCTTTATCATAGTAATAACTGGCATAATACATCACATACAACCCACAAATTTCAGCCTTCTATCTGTTACAGTTTAATTGCTATTTTGATTTGATTCACTGAACATTTATAAAATAAAATGCTCTAAAATGATATTTGAATAAGTCATGTACAATTCTTTGCATGCTCAACTGATAATTAGCCAACCACCAGTGAAAAAAAACAATAAACACCAATTGTCACAGCAAACTTTTATTAGCATAGTAACTTTCCAAAAGTTTGCATGTATTCCAATAATTCGACTGACTTTTGACTAATAAATCTTTTTCCCAAAAATATTTCCTCGACTGCTTCAGCCATTTCCATATAGAAAGCATTTTCCAAGCAAAGTATTTTAATAATTTTGCATTGACTCAAATTGTCTCCATAATTTCAACATTAAATACTTTACACGTCACCAAAGAGTAAATTCAATGAACATTTCACGTTGCACTGTCACTGCAAAACTAATATTTTTGTTTCTATGAAATTATCTCCTATTTATACAGCATATTTAATTGATTTATGCTGAATTGAAAGTCAGTAGACTGAAAAATAAAATTTCCCAGGTACAAAGTATTTCATAAAATATGCCAAAAATTGAAGCATTGATAACACTTATGTTAACAAAAGAAGTTGAGATTTATCACTTTCCAATTTAAACTCAAGTTACACTTTCACCATTAATAGATGGAAAAACCAGCATAATTCTCACTGGAAACTTCCTGAGGTAACAGCCAATACGTTAAATGCAATAGGCAAATTACTTAAAGAAGTTGAGATTGTACTCACCGTTAATATTTCTTGATATCTCAAAAGGGAACACGACAGCTGTTCTGTGAAGTCTTCTCACGTCTTCTGGAAACATTCTTCTGAAACAAGAGAATGAAACCTTAAAGTTTGTACTGTAATTTCATGCTGAATATTATTTCTGTTAACATCATGTAATGTCTCTCGTGCTAAATCACTCCGAAAATATTATATTTAACTCAAATTCCAAGATTTGTAAAATATAAAATTTGTATCCCTTAGTTGCTAAGTTAGGCTAAATACTCATTTCAAAACCATAAGACTAGTATGTACTGATTACGTACATTAATATCAACTCAATAAACGAAATATATCAAAGGATGAATTTTACGATAGGGTTGCCAACATTAAACATCGCAGGACACGGAGAATTTTGTCAGAAAACTGACCATTTGGGAAAGAACCTTATATTTTTTCAGTTATTCATTAAAATATTATTTATTCAGCTAAGCGTACGCTTTATCGAGGTTAAAATATACGAAAAGTTATATGCACTGCCCCGGACGGTGGTCAAATTGTTGGCAACCCTCATCATCGGCTACCACCGTATATAAAATGGTGTATGAGAAAAATTTCCGAAACAACGATAGAAATTTCACTACCTGTCCTATGTGATAAAAACCAACCTTTACCTTGTAACTTGACGCTTACACAACCACTCGACAAGTTAAAAACCATATTCATGTCTAAACTTGACTCAGTCCACCCAAAATACACGTGGTTAAAACTTTCAACAAGGAAAAATAATTGCATTGATCCTATATAAAGCTTTCCCCTAATTAATGCAAAGATTATGCCGCCATTAACTTAAAGTGAAGAGATCAACCACTTCGTTTAATTAAGAAATAATTTCAAAAAATCTGTGAACTACGGATCGGAAGAAATAATGACCTTGAGACAAAATTCAATATTAATGCGGTAATGCTAACCCGCTGAAGCATGCCGTTGGCGGCAATTAAATTAAATTTTCGCTTATTTCTAACTAAAGAATTCAAACCCGACAATGGATCACAGTAACACGAGGTCGATGTAAATCTCTTGGCAAGTATGAAGAGAAAGTTCCTCACTCGTCGACGATGTGATCTTCCTCAACGTAAATTTAAAGTGACCAAACTCCATCTTCTACACGCCCATCAGTGTGTTAAGAGATGCGCATGTTCGGACTTCTTTTGTTCATGGCTGTTCCGTTCTCTTTACATTTTTTATTAAATACTGCGAAATAAACATGGTATCTTTAATAAGTAATATTGAAATGTTTTAATTAATATTTAATCGGCCCTTTTATTAATAATATGTTATAAATTAAATAAACACTGGAATATGTAACACACATTACCTGTATAAAAGTTTCCATCCTTTCGCTTATAACAAAAAATATCGTTTGTTATCTGATTTGAAATTTTACAATAGAAAAGTCCGGAAAACCCCTTTTTAAATCTATTTTACAACAAATACATGTATATAATTTAATATATGTAAGATCTTATTTACTTCGATTACTGCTAAGAATGTTAAGGGTGGCAACAGTTGCGTATCCATACATGAATATTTCCTATTTCAAACTGAACTAACATATGTGTCTCTAGTTGGATTTTCTCAAAAATACTTAATCCTACAATAAATATGTATAGGAAATGAAATGTTCTATTTTAAAAACACTACAGATTTTATTCGAAGACTTTTTCTATATAAATACCTAATATTTTATATCTATTAATTTGTCATCCATGATAGGGTTAGGTGAATCATTTATACGATATATAAAAATTAAAGCAATTCATTTCTCAGGATTAATAACGGTTAAGTAAATTTAAACTTCCTCTTTAACCTTTTAGTAGCCATGAAGTGATATGATGCCATATTTAATGATCTATCTAATATAAACGTGTTCATTACAAAATCTTGATATTGATTCTTCATTAAACTTCTTTTACGATGCATTGCAAGATATTATAAATAGACGTCCCCAAAGTTAAGCCAAAAAAGAAACAATTCCCCATCTGGTTTACACCTGAACTAAAGAACTTAATAGTAGAAACAAAGCTCATATGACTTATTAAATCTCCAATTTATCCATTGATTACAATATATTTTCAAATTTACGAACCAAATGCAAAAGTTTAAATAAAATTTGCTTTTCAAATTACATCAATGACTTAGAAGAATCTATAACTTTTGACATAAAGCCCTTTTAGAAATTTGTGAACTCGACCCGGAGAGATGCTGGTTTACCAAAACACGTTTTTAGGCGCGTTTCGCTTACAGCGTGAGCGCCTATTATCGTCCGTCCGTCCGCATGTTCGTTCTCGGCTTCTACTGAACGGATTGTTATGAAATTTGATATTAAGGACTTTCAATCAAATATAATAAGAAAATCGCAAAAATGAATCACGTACGCCAATCAGGGGTACCACTTTACTGGAGACAAAAAATTAAATTTTCGTCATATCTCGTAAAGTATTGTTCATATCAAAATATTTTTCAAATAAAAGTTGTAGAACTGGTAAAGTGGAGTATTTCCTTTTCTATATATTTTTATCGTAGGAGTAGCCGTTATCGATAAAATCAAACAAGAATGTCTTATATCGAGTTGAACTTTGAAAATTTCTTGCATGGTTACTTCATTGTTGCTAACATAAACAATCTCCCAAACAAACGTTTAATTTCCTTACGTGTGCATGTAATACTATTAAATAGGAAGAAAATGGATTATTTATGATGAAGAAAAGGACTTTAAAACGCTATTTCCCTTACGTACAGGTATATAATTGCTTTCTAATACTCCATTGCACGAAACGCGCCCCATTTGTGATACGTTGTACGCTTTCCTAACTTGTTAGATACCCAATCAGGTGATGATGGTCAGGAAATAGCAAACCTTTTTTCAAATTTCTTCTCTAGTGTTTATAGTAAATATTCCGATACTGATATTAATCCTAATTATGACCACACAATATATATTTCTCAATTTTAATTATCAGCTAGTGATATTATAACTAAACTTAATACAGTTGATATTAATAAAAGTCCTAGTCCAGATAATATACCTCCGCTTGTGATTAAAAACTGCTCAAATATCCTATGTTTACCACTTCTTATAATCTATATCAAATCACATTGGAGTTTTTTCCTAGGATACGGAAAATCAACTATGTGTACCCAATATTTGAACACGTTCCGTGCGCCGAGCGGCATATGTCGCCGGAGTAGGGACAAATGGGTGGCTGAGAGCGGCATATGGCGCGCTTGCCCCACTGCTATTCTATTGATTACCCTTCCGAACTTTTCCGTCACAAATTTTGGCCGAAGTTTCAGAGGGGTGAGAAGAGGTCGTCCTGAACACCCCTCTGAAACTTCGGCCAAAAATTGTGACGGAAAAGTTCGGAAGGGTAATCCTAAGCCTACTGGCGCTAGTGTCGAATAAAAAGGTGAAAGGAAAGGAACGGAACTCTGTATATTCCGTGTCATCTTTTTCACCTTTTAAAGCGGACATCTTGTGAGAATTTGTGGACTGGTACTGTTTTAGCTGTGGTTTAAATTTTTACGGAAAAATGCCGGTTATTATAAGGTGTTCAGTCGTTGGTTGCGGGAATACACGGGAAAGTCCTGGCATCAAGTTTTTTACTTTCCCGATTGACAGGAAGTTGTAAGTAATTTCTATTTTTCGATTTCGACGATTACGATAAATCTCGTAGTGAAACTCCCTTCTTTGGTATCTAAAATATTTCAATTTGCTATTTTTATGAAGATAGGTAGTAATTACACGTTATGTATGTGATTTAGAGGCCATCGTCATAGAAGCTTCTAACAAATTTGGCTCATCTACGAAAAAATTGTTGCATTAAAATTTTTCAAGGGGTCAGAAAATGGTCTGAAATGCTTTAACCAGCCTAGACATACTCCAATGCATAGATGTCTTACCTGCTATTATCATTTCCTTTGTTGGTAACTTGGTGCGCAGAATTATTTCTGTAGGGCAGCGTTTCCCAATTTAATTTCGCTACGGAACCCTTGCAACTCGAAAGAGAAGTTGCGGAACCCCAAACAGTTATTTTGTTTATAAGGTGAAAATCGAAGCACAAGTAAGTACAGATAATAATAAAGATAGGTCATGTGATCAACATTTCGTCTATTTTCATATATTTAAAGATAAAAATCGTTTATATGAACGGCATCTAGTCGATTTCTGTATTTTGTTTTTGTTGTGTATTTCGAGAACCCAGTTTCGCATAAGTACGTGCTCGCGAATGGTAATAACTCTATAATTGCCCGTCTTGATAAGTCTGAATATTCATGATATAAGCTGCCCCAAAATGTAATCGGAGAAACTTCTTTAAATGTTTGTATTAAATGGACATCTGAAGTGATTTCGATTAAATTTTCATAATCTAGTGCAGATAATCCTTCTGGTTTCTCGGTTATACTGAATGGATTCCGAATCCAGTTATTGTTCTCATTGATGTTTGGAAAATACTTTCTGATGTTGGTGTATAAATTGCGAAGATGATCTACAATGTTGCTCTGAATTTCTTCTTCAAGTTTGCATTTGTTTTCTTCAAGGAAATCATTGAATGTTGGAAACCAATCCAAATTATTTTGTTATACAGACGAAATCCAAAACTAGCTTCCTGGAGAATGACAAAATTTTATCTTTCGCATTGAAAATAGTTACATTCTTTGTGTGGATGTATTTAAATCTGACCGTTCCAAATACTAATTCCAATACTTACTACCTAAAACAAGATCCCATCGAGCATAAATGCTTTGACAACGCCAATGTACCAAGTCACAAATGAAGCAATCAATTTCTTTGGCACAATTCAAGATGTGTATAACTTTTTCTTTTCTGGCAGGTTGTGAAAAATCATGTAGACTTGACATTAAAACCTCTGTCTGACACTAGATGAGAAAGCAATTAAAACATCAAGATTTACCTTGCCAGAAAGTTACGATGCTTTATTTGATGAGTAAGGTAAGCAAAATTTATATTTTTCTTGTGTAACTTTACATTTCTAATGTGTTATGATCGGAATACAGTGAAGGAGTTGTCAAGCATCTTCCTATCAAGGTGGCAGTTGGAGAAGATGTCGCCTATGCTGCTTCAGGAAAGCAGAAAAAAGAACAAAATATACTTGTTCTTTAAGTGTATTACCACTTTGTCCCCACCCATGATTTCTTAAATTTCATGGAAGGTAAACTGTATTTTGTAAATGTAAAATTTTGTATGTTTTGTATTGTGCACTGCAAGCACAAAATGTTCTGCTGTATCTTCGTGCATAAATTAAGAGGACTCTTCCTGGTACCATGTTTGTTAAAATATTTTACTATGTAAATGTGTAATTTAGATTTGTGTTCCAAGTTTAGGTAACTTTTAGGTAAAATAATTACTTTTTCAATTTCATTACTTTCGTAAAATATGTGCAGGATAGAGTTTTAGTATCATTGTGTGAAAAAATAAGAGGAACTCTTCCTGGTACCATGTTTGTACCCATATTTAGCTATGTAAATAAGGTGTGTTTCCAAGTTTAGGGAAACTTTAGATGAAATAAGTTGTTTCAATTATATTACTTTTGTAAAAAGGCGTGTGTGTGTTTATTGGGATATATAGTTCCTGCATATTTTTCTTTTAAGTTAGGCAAATAAAAAATATTTTTGATGTAAATATCCCTTCCTTCGTCAGTGTTACAGACAAAAATCACCACTTTATTAAAAAAATTCTAAGTTTCTATAATTTAAACTGGAAAGTGTTCAAGCTCGCAAAGTAAATTTTTATTAAAGTTTCTGAAAACTAATGAATGTAATCTAATAATGTGTTGTATATTAAAAGTTATAAAATTTTTGTTTGGTATTAATAAAAATTCTAGATTATGTAAATGTTATGAGTTTTACCTTCTGTGAACCTAAAAGCGTGTGCAAGATATTTGTGTATGTGATTTGATCGAACGTTTAAATAAATATATTCATATTTCCATTGAATGCATTGTATATTAAAAGTTATAAAATTTTTGCATGGTATTGATAAAATTTCTACATTATGTGAATGTTATGATTTTTACCTCCTGTGAACCTAAAAGCGTGTGCAAGATATTTGTATATGTGATTTCACCAAAATTTTAAATAAATAAATTTATTCATATTTCCATTGTATTATATTCATTGTTTATAATGAATTCCCTCGGATTTATTTTTGTGTATATTTCATTGACTCTAATGATCGTCTCTGGAGAATTATTACAAAACTAAAAAATAAAATTTCCCATTATAAATTTCAAAACTTCTCGTTCTTATGCAGTTATAATATTTAAGCAAATTCAGCATAAATTCGTATTGTTTTATAAAATAATTATTTTCACTCATTTTTCCGTTTAATACTTCAAGTCCGGACTTCGTATAATGATTTTAAAAAGAAATTAAAAATGCCTTGCACCGATTCCAATGCTTATGGGGTAATATATGGTTACTTGGTAACGGTAATCAACAAAGCATACATACCTAAGCGTTATATATATATAGATTGTTTCAATGCTTCATCCCATATATCGTATAAGTTTAAATTCATGAAATTCCTGTAATAGTGATTTTGATACAAAATGAACCTTCGATGTTCAAATCTGATGCTTAAACAGATTTGAGAAAGCCGCTGTATGACGTCACGCTAAGAGCGACGCTATTGCCATCTGGTTATCCCCTTCCGCTAAACTTCGGAACAGCCGTTTCTAAGGGAGTTTCAGAGGCCAGGTCCTGAAGCGTGCGTCCCGAGAGGTTGAAGGCGAAGGAGACCGGCGGGAACCACGGCGAAGAGAGGAGATTCATCGTGGAGGAAGCCTTGACTAGCTCGTCAAGATAGACGATCTGAGGACACTCATACTTATTGAAGCGACGGAGTTGTCGCTTTGTGTTTTGTTATCATATTTCTGTTCTGTTTGCTCATTTTATAAAAAGACTAGAAACTTTAAACTGCCTTTTTCAATCCCGCGCGAACGGGGAAACGTTACAGGGTCAAAAGGAATAATTCCCTTTGTAGGTGAAATGCTTCCTGTTTCTACTGTGGGTGATAAACTTCTATGAAAGTATGCTCAGAAGAATGACACGAAGAATAATACTTCTGAGGTAATAAATAAAATTATTCCTCATCGTAATCCAATTACAACGGGATAGGTATGTAATCCTTGATAGGTACCTTCTCGGGTTACATCTCGTCATCATTGTAATATGGTTAATACAATCACTACGGCTGCTAGTATTAATAGATCATTAGAAAACGTGTGAAATCACTTTACTATTCCTGTTGTTAATATTATGGCTCCTGTCTTTGATCTACTAGATGGTAAGGGTGGTTATTTTGAGTTGACATTAGTTTACTTCTCTAGAATAAAGAGTACTTAATACAGCAAATACATAGGATTGAATAATAGATACAGAGGATTCTAATACTAACAAAGCGATTTGAGTGATTAATAAAATAGATAGAATTGAGTAGCTTAACCCGGCTCCTGTATTTCCTAACAAGGTTATAAGGAGATGGCCTGCTATTATATTTGCTGCTAATCGTACAGCCAGGGTTCCAGGGTGAATTACATTACTAATAGTTTCAATGCATACTATAAATGGTATTAGTACTGGAGGAGTTCCTTGAGGAACTAAATGGGCAAATATATGTTGGGTATGATTAATTCATCCGTAGATTATAAAACTTAATCATAAAGGTAATGTTAAAGTGAATGTCAGATGACTTGATCTTGTGAAAATGTGTGGAAATAGTCCTATAAAATTATTGGAGAGAATTAAAGAGAACACTGAAATGAAAATAAAAGTTCTTCCATTTAATCCTGTCTGACCTAATAATGTTTTAAATTCCCTATGTAATGTTAATGTAATGTTGTTTCACAGCAAATTATATCGAGTAGGAATTAATCAGAATATTATAGGTATAAGGATTAATCCTATTATTGTTGAAGTTCAATTTATTCATAAATTAAAGACTGATGTTCTAGGATCAAATACAGAAAATAAATTAGTTATCATTTTCAGTTCTTGTTTTTAATTTCACTCTTTGATATTAAAGTTTTAGATTGGATTTTTGGAATGAATAAATAGTAATTTAATGTATTAATTAAAATTAATATAATCGAGAAGAATAAAAATAAAATCATCTTATTGAGGCTATTTGAGGGATTAAAAGATATTGAATAATTCAGTAATTTTAGTATGACCTTCTAATGTTATGATTTAACTAATCTTTTTCATTGGAAGTATTTCGTTACTTTATTATTATTTGGTTTAAGAGACCAATACTTACTTTCAGTCATCCAATGAAGCTTCACTTATCTTTTGTACTCAGTTAATAAATGATTTTGTTGTTACGCTTTCAATTAAGATTGGTATAAATCTATGATTAGCTCCACAAATTTCGGAACATTGACCAAAAGATAGTCCTGGACGATTAATAAAAAATCTTGTTTGGTTTAATCGTACGGGGGTTGCATCTACCTTTGCTCCCAGTGATGGTACCGTTCATGAATGTAGAACGTCAGCTGCTGTAATAAGAACACGTACCTGAGTATTTATAGGTAAGACTGCTCGGTTATCCACTTCAAGTAATCGGAATCCTCCTTCTTGTATATCATTATATGGAATTATATAAGAATCAAATTCTACATGATTGAAATCATAATATTCATAACTTCAATATCATTGGTGTCCTGCTGTTTTTAGAGTAATTGATGGATCTCTTACTTCATCTAGTAAGTATAATAGTCGTAATGAGGGTATGGCAATAATTAGTAGTACAAATACAGGTAGTACTGTTCAAGCAGTTTCGATTTTCTGTCCATCTAATAAGTTTTGGTTAACATTTTTATTCCAGAATATGGCTACTATAACGTAGGCTACTAGCACAGTAATAATTAAAAGTACTATTAGAGTATGATCATGGTAGTAATTTATTTGTTCTATTATTGGAGAGGCTGCCTCTTGAAAATTTAATTGAGCTCATGTTGCCATTTTTAATGAAAGGTAATAACCTTTATATATGGAGCTTAAATCCATGGCACTTTTCTGCCACATTAAAACTTTAATAATAAAGGTAGTTCGGCATATCTATGTTCTATTGGAGGAAGCTTTTGATATCATTCAATTGATGTATTTAAGTTTAATGGGGATAGAATTTGTCGTTGAGCAGTTATTGCTTCTCAGACAATAAAAATTAAAATAATTACTCCAATTAGTGAAATAGTTCTACCTAAAGTAGATACAATATTTCATGCCATATAAGCATCTGGATAGTCAGAGTATCGACGTGGTATACCTCTTAAGCCTAGGAAGTGTTGTGGAAAAAATGTTAAATTAACTCCAATAAACATAAATAAGAAATGAATTTTTAATATATGGTTATTTATTGTTACTCCAGTAAATAGTGGAAATCAATGAACTAATCCTCCTATGATGGCAAATACTGCTCCTATTGATAAAACGTAATGAACATGAGCTACTGCATAATAAGTATCATGTATAGCAATATCAATTGATGAATTAGCTAAAACTACTCCTGTAAGGCCACCAATACAAATCCTAAAGCTCATAATAGTGATGGAGTATAAGATAGTCTTGTACCATGTAGAGTTGCCAGTCAGCTAAAAATCTTAATTCCTGTAGGTACAGCAATTACTATTGTAGCGGAAGTGAAGTATGCTCGAGTATCTACATGTATACCTACTGTAAATATGTGATGAGCTCAAACAACGAATCCTAAAATTCCAATTGCTACTATAGCATAAATTATTGCTAAAACACCGAATGTTTCCTTCTTCCCTCTTTCTTGAGCGATAATATGAGAGATTATTCCAAATCCAGGTAAAATTAAAATGTAAACTTCTGGATGTCCAAAGATTCAAAATAAATGTTGATATAAAATTGGATCTCCTCCTCCGGCATGATCGAAGAAGGAAGTATTAATATTTCGATCCGTGTGAATAAACTTAAGTAACTGTACGAAATTTGATCAAATCGTTAGAGCCGATGATGAGTAAATCAAATTGTTGTTACAGTGGCCCAAGAATAAACTAGTCCTAAACTCAATTTTTGAGAAATATGAACTATTTGGTATTATTGAAAAAGTCAAGTAACTGTACGAAATTTGTTCAAAATCATTCTATCCGTTTAAGAAAAAAACAAATTGTTGTTAAAGTTGTCCAAGAATAAACGAGCCTTAAATTCATTTTTTGAGAAATATGAACTACTTGGTATTATTGAAGACGTAAACTCAAGTACATGTACATACGAAATTCAATAAAAATCGCTGTAGCCGCTTTTGAGAAAATAAAATTGTTGTTAAAGTCTCCCAGAATAAACTTCACTTAATTATTCTGCAATGTCAGCCATTTATTCATAGCTTCTATTCTGTATGATAAAATGCCTAAGTACGAGATTCATTCAATTTCGCATGACCGTTTACGATTTAGAGCCAGTAACAGGCAGACGGATGGCATTGCAAAAACCACTTTTTCGGACTTGGCTACACCTAAAACGTATATTTCCATCAAAATCTGGAGATCGAATTTTTTCGCGATAACCATACATTCTTAATATACTTCATATATAAGTAAATAGCAAAAATTCAGGACTATAACACCGTTAAAACACTTAATAACAAAGGTTGTTTTTATTTAAATTCAGACAAAGGCAACTCGGTAGTTATTTTGGAAAAACAACAGTATTATGATTAAGTTGAACAAATGCTAGAAGAGGGACCTTACACAAAAACCACTAAGTTTTCTTTAAACAAAATGATTACAGATACAAAAAACACCCTTAAAACTTGTACTTCTGTGATTACCAAAAAACTTCGGTTTCAATTAAACATCTCCAATCCGTCTATTCCAAGGATGTATTGCCTTCCCAAAATACATAAAGACATTCCTCTTAGACCTATTGTTTCTTCTATAAATTCCCCAACATATAAAATATCCATTTGGCTAAATTAACAATACAAATCATGGCACCTTATTCTGAACTCTAACATTAAGGACAACATTCAATTTATTAATTTAATTAAAGATTTAAACCTTAATGACCACGAGATTTTAGTCTCTTTTATGTTGTTTCCCTTTTTCCCAATGTTCCTTTAGAAGAAACTATCCCGGTCATGGCAGATTTTTTCTCCTGTTTCCTTAAGCTCATCATAACAGCTTATGCCTGCTTGCATAGTGAATTTCAGATCTTTCTTTCTATGAATTTATTTGGCAATCTCAGTATCTGAGAGTAAAGGGTTTTCTTTGGTGTACTTCCTTGAGGACATCTGTTGGCGCTGCTTGATACTAGATTCGCTAGCTTGGTGTCCAACGTAAGAATATATCCCCCGATCGGAGCGGGACAATTTAGGTTACCACGATGGTTTAGTGGTAAAATATCCGCCCGGCACGTGGAAGGCCCGGGTTCGTTTCCCGGTCATGGCGGATTTTTTTCTCCTGTTTCCTTATGTTCATCATAACAGCTTATGCCTGCTTCAGATCTTTCTTTCTATGAAAAATGTTTTCTCGAAAATTTTTTTTCATAATATTCTTTACCTAATTTTATTTTCGAAAATATCTATTCGCAATTTTTTCGAAAAGTTCTGGATAATTATTTTTCGAAAATTTTTTCTCGAAAGTTCTTTTCCGAAATATTTTAGATATTTTTTTTCTAAGTATTTTTTCGAAAATTTTTTTTCGGATAATATTTTTGAAAATTTTCCTTCGAAAATTCTCAACCAAAATTTTTTTTTGGAAAATTTTCATTTACGAAATTTTCTATAGGAATTTTTTTTCGATATTTATTTAGGTATTTTTTTCGAAATTGTTTGTCGGAAAAGTTTCTCCAGTTTTTTCGAATTCTTTTTATCCGAATATTTTTTTTTGGAAATTTTTATTTCGAAAAATTTAATTTTGGAAATTTATTTTCCGAAAAATTTTTTTGAAAATTTTTTTCGAATAATTATTTTAGAAAATTTCGAAAAATTTTCCAAAAAAAATTTCGAAAGAAAATTTTCGAAAGAAAATTTTCGAAAATAAATTTTCCAAAAAAATATTTCGATAAAAAAATTTTCGAAAAAAAATTTTGGAAAAAAAAATTTCGAAAAAAAAATTACGAAAAAAAATTTTTGAAAAAAAAATTCCAAAAAAAATATTTCGAAAATAAATTTTCGAAAAAAAAACGAAAAAAATTTTCGAAAAAAAAATTTCGAAAAAAATCTTTCTAATAAAACGGAAAAAATATTCGAAAAAAAATTTTCAAAAAAAATATTAAAAAAAAAACTTCGAAAAATGTTTGAAAAAAAATTCGATAAAAATACCTATAAATAGGCGAAAAAAAATTCCAAAATAAATATTTTTGGAAAATATCCAAAAAAAATTTCCGAAAAGAATTTTTAGGAAAAATATATCTAAAAACTCGAAAAAAATTTCGATAATAAATACTCGAAAAGAAATTACGAAAAAAAATTTGAAAAAAATTCTTCGAAAAAAAATTTTCGAAAAAAAAAACGAAAAAAATTTGAAAGATATTTTCGAAAGTTCCGAAAAAAAAAATTCGAAAAAAATTCTTCGAAAAAAAATTTTCGAAAAAAAAAACGAAAAAAATTTTCGAAAAAAAAATTTCGAAAAAAATCTTTCTAATAAAACGGAAAAAATATTCGAAAAAAAATTTTCAAAAAAAATATTTAAAAAAAAAACTTCGAAAAATGTTTGAAAAAAATTCAAAAAAAATACCTATAAATAGGCGAAAAAAAATTTCCAAAATAAATATTTTTGGAAAATATCCAAAAAAAAATTTCCGAAAAGAATTTTTAGGAAAAATATATCAAAAAACTCGAAAAAAATTTCGATAATAAATACTCAAAAAGAAATTTCGAAAAAAAATTTGAAAAAAAATTTCCGGAAAAAATTCCGAAATTAAATTTTTGGAAAAAAAGTTTTGAATAAAAATGTCGAAAAAGATTTCCAAGAAAAAGTATCGAAAAAAAATTTTTCGAAAAATTTTTGCAGTTTTGGAAAAAAAATTATGGAAAATTTTTTCGAAAAAAAATAACTAAAAAAATTACGAAAAAAAATTTTGAAAATAAATTTTCGAAAAAAAATTTTCAAAAAAAAATTTCCGTAAAAAATTCCGAAATTAAATTTTTGGAAAAAAAATTTGAATAAAAATGTCGAAAAAGATTTCCGAGAAAAAAGTATCGAAAAAAAATTTCGAAGAAGTTTTCGAAAAAAATTTCTAGAAATTTTCGAAAAAAATTTTTGAAAAACTTCCAAAAACAAACCGAAAAAAATTTCCGACAAAAAAAAATTCGAAAAACAAATTTTTGAAACAAACTTCCGATATAAATTTCGAAAATAAACTTCCAAAATAAATATTAAAAAAAAATCGAAAAAATTTCGAAAAACAATTTTCCTGAAAACATTTTCGAAAAACTATTTTCGAATAAGTATTATCATAAAATTTTCGAAAAAATTACGAAGAAAAATTTTCGAAATTAAATTTTCGACAAGAAATTTTCAAAAAAAAATTTGGAAGATAATTATTCGAAAAACTGTCAGAAAAAAAAAATTACGAAAAGAAATTTTCGAAAATAATTCCAGAAAGACATAAAGTTACGAGAAAATATTTTTGAAAATCAATTTTCGAAAAAAAAAATTTTTAAAATAAAATTTCGAAAAAAAATACCAAAAAATAATTCAATAAAAATTTCAGAAAAAAAATTTTTAGAAAAAAATATCTAAAAAAAATTTCGAATAACAATTTACGAAAATAAATTAGCGAAAAATATTTTTTGAAAAAAATTTTGAAAAAATGTCGAAAAAAAATTTTGAAAATAAATTTTCGAAAAAAATATTTCGAAAAAAGATTTTCGTGGAAAAATTTTTTAAAAATTTCCGGAAAAAAATCTCCAAAGAAAAATTTCGAAAGAATTTTCGAAAATAAATTTTCGAAAAAAAATTTTTCGAAATAAATCCTTCGTAAAAATATTTCTGAAAAGAAAATTACAAAAAAATTTCCAAAAAAAATTTTCGAAAAAAAATTACCAAAAAAATTTTTCAAGAAAAATTACCAAAAACTTTTTCGGAAATAATTTCCAAAAAAAACTTTAAAAGAAAAATAACTAAAAAACATTTCCTAAAATAAATTTTCAAAAAAGAATTTTCGAAAAAAAATAGAAAAAAATTACGAAAAAAAATTTTGGAAATAAATTTCCGAAAAAAAATTTCAAAAAAAATATTTCGATAAAAAAATTTTCAAAAAAAAAATTATCGAAAAAAATTACCAAAAGAATTTTCAAAAAAAAAATTTCGAAAACTTTTTTGGAAAAATTTTTCGAAAAAAATTTTCGAAAACAAAATACCAAAAAAAAATTTCTGAAATATATTTTCGGCGAAATTTTTCCGAAATAAATCATTCTAAATAAATTTTCGAAAAGTTCCGAAAAAAATTATCGAAAAAAATTTTTCGAAGAAAATCTTCGAAAGTTATTCAAAAAATACCAAAAAAATTTCGAAAAAAATTTTTCGAAAATAAATTTTCGAAAAAAAATTTTTTAAAATTTTCGAATGAATTGTTTCGAAAAGAAAGTTACGATGAAATATTTTCGAAAATCAATTTTCGAAAAAAAATTTTTTAAAAAATATTTTCGAAAAAAATACCAAAAAAAATTCGATAAAAATTTCAGAAAAAAAATTTCGAAAAAAATTTCTTGAAAAAAATATCTAAAAAAATTCCAATAACAATTTACGAAAAAAAATTAGCGAAAAAAAAATTGAAAAAATGTCGAAAAAAAATTTCGAAAAAAAATTTTGAAAATAAATTTTCGAAAAAAATATTTCGAAAAAAGATTTTCGTGGAAAAATTTTTAAAAAATTAGCGGAAAAAAATCCAAAAAAAAATTTCGAGAGTAAATTTTCGAAAATAAATTTTCGAAAAAAATATTTCGAAAAGTAATTTTTCGAAATAAATCCTTCGAAAAACAATTTATGAAAAAAAAATACAAAAAAATTTCCAAAAAAAATTTTCGAAAAAAAAATGTCAAAAAAAAATTTCAAAAAAAAATTATCGAAAACTTTTTCGGAAATAATATCCAAAAAAAATTTTTTAAGGAAAAATAACTAAAAAAATTTCCTAAAATAAATTTTCAAAAAAGAATTTTCGAAAAACTTTTTCGAAAAAAATACAAAAAAATTTTGGAAATAAATTTCCGAAAAAAAATTTCAAAAAAAATATTTCGATAAAAAAATTTTCGAAACAAAATTCAAAAAAAATATTATCGAAAAAAAATTTCGAAAACAAAATACCAAAAAAAAATTTCCGATATAAATTTTCGGCGAAAATTTTCCGAAAGAAATCATTCTAAATAAATTTTCGAAAAAGTTTCGAAAAAAAATTATCGAAAAAAATTTTTCGAGGAAAATTTTCGAAAGTTTTTCAAAAAAGTACCAAAAAAATTTCGAATAAAATTTTTGAAAATAAATTTTCGAAAAAAAATTTCGATAAATAAATTTTCGGAAAAAATTCTTCGAAAAAAAAATTTTAAAAATTTTCAACGAATAGTTTCGAAAAGAAATTTACGAAAAAATATTTTGGAAATCAATTTTCAAAAAAATTTTTTCAAAAATAATTTCGAAAAAAATACCTAAAAAAAATTCGATAAAAATTTCCGAAAAAAAATTTGGAAATGTCTTTGGAAAAAATTTTTCCCCAAAAAAAAATTTTTCCCCAAAAACAATTTTTTCGCAAGAAAAAAATTTTCTGCAAAAAAATTTTTCCGAAAAAAAAAATTTTCTGCAAAAAAGAATTTTTTCGCATAAACAAATTTTTTCGCAAGAAAAAATTTTCCCGGAAAAAAAAAATTATCCTAAAAAAAAAATTTTTCCAAAAAAAATAATTTTTCCGCAAAAAAAATTTTTCCCGAAAAAAAAATTTCTCGGCAATAAAAAAATGATTTATACCTTTTATTAGAACGCAAGGTGTGTATATCTTACCTATAAGTTCAGGTAGAAATTTATTGAAAAGATTTGATCAGGGGTGATGCAAGTATTTTGGAGCGCAGGAATTTTATTTATTCTTAAAAAATTTGTCTAAATTTAATCAAAGTTATGAAAATAACTATTTGAAAATTTATTTATTTTTTTTGTTTTATAGATTACTATAATTTTTATTTTATATTACTTAAATCGCTTAAAAATTAAAGCGTGACATTGAAGCTGTTAAAATGGTGTTTTACCTTAAGTAATTTATTTTATTTATAAAAATTATTTTTTTATTTTACATTGAAAATGTAATGTTTTATGTTAAACTATATAAATAAGAAAATAAACGGAGTTGAACCACTAAAGATAAAAGTTTGCAGCTTTTTCTTGATACTTCATATTCTCTTAATTGGAATATAAATTCAATTTTATCATTAACAGTGATATACCTCTATTTTGGTTTCAATTAAGGTAAATAAGGGTGAATTTAACACCAAGTATTTCAGGTCGAAACTGATTGCCATTTTCGCTTCTTATTTAAGATAAGTTGATGTTTCAACACTTTTTGAATGCAAATCAAATGTTATATTTAACTATTATCCTTTAATTAGATCACTCAAGTGCTCCTTGATTTCATTCATGATATAACCCGATTAATAAAATTAAGATAAAAATTGTTGAAATTCATATTCATGTATTGATGTTAGATAATCTTATTACTATTGTTATGGGAAGTAGTAATGCGATTTCTACATCAAAAATTAAAAAAATTACTGCAATTGGGAAAAATCGTAAAGAAAATGGAATACGTGCAGTGGAGAATGGATCGAATCCACATTCGAAGGGGGAGCTTTTTTCTCCGTCAATAATGGATTTTTTTTAAATAAATGAAGCAATTAATATAATAATTAGGGTGATGATAAATAAGATAATTCTTATAAAAAATATTGAATTAATTATTTGTTCTGAATTATATCCAGTCCTTTTGATTGGAAGTCAAATATACCTATATACTAAACAAATATCTACCTCATCAGTCAATTGAAATATAAAGAAAAAAAGGTGCAATATTTTTTTTGAAAAATTTTTTTTGGTAATTTTTTTTCGTAATTTTTTTTTTGAAATTTTTTTTTCGAAGAATTTTTTTGAAAATTTTTTTATTGAAATTTTTTTGGTATTTTTTTCGAAAAATTTTTTTCGATAATTTTTTTTAGAAACTTTTTCCAAAATTTCTTTCGAATGATTTTTTTCGAAAAATTTTTTCCGAAAATTTATTTCGGAAATTTTTTTGTATTTTGTTTTCGTAATTTTTTTTTGAAATTTTTTTCGATAATTTTTTTTTCGGTTATAGGGAAAAAGTATCAACCACGTGGGCTAGTTTTTATAAATACAACAATCATATTCAATAAATTTTAGTAAATTAAATGGTCATCTTTTTATTACAAATTCAGAATAATGGTATCGCAGTTTAACAGGTATGTATTATAAAATATGACATAAGGTTATACATTTTATGGAAATGAAGAACTTGCTTTACAGAAAATAAAACAAACTTTTTAGCTGAAAGAATATTAAAAGAAAGAGACTTAAATGAGAACTTCTACTTAATGTCACTTCTTCTTTAGCCTGTAAATAAAAAAGAAAGCAACAACATGTAAGTAAAAACATCAAAACTGAGTAAAATTCATTGATATCTTTCTGCGAAATTTTTGAAACTCAAGTCTAACAATGATGAGTATACATTTTAATCAATAGTTATTAAACAAGTCATCTATAATTAATATAAGAAGAAGCAATGCTAATTGATACTGAAATAAAATAATGCACAGAATAATCAGTAACTATGTACAGTTAATTAACCCTTATCTGCTTTCATGATTTTGGTAACTTAGTAGCTTTTCTGGCACCTTTGCAGCGCCAGCGCAAAATCTATTAGAATGGTGTAAATAAAAGCATTCACTTTATGGTAATCATGTATATGTAATTTTAGTTGTTCAAAACTAGTTTACATAGTTAATTTTTAAACATAGTGTAAAAACAAAAAAACAAAAACATTTTTAAACATAGTGTAAAAACAAAAAAGCTTTATTTAAATTCACAAATTAAAATCATAAGGTCTTTCGCATTCATTTTGGTAAACAGTTATTGCAGATAATTTTGGAGTGTTCTGTACAAATATTTCTTTCACAGGTCATGCAAGTTTAGATGAACAAAGATAACACTACACTTTTGCTATTTCGATGGTGGTTCATATGAATTGTCAGTGGTCTCAAAACTTCCTTGAAACTCTATTATGCATTATTTCAAATGTTTGCTATGTACAGACAGGGCAGCACCAACCTGGGTGCAAGGAATGCATGGCACCTGGGCACCAGCTAGTCGGGGGCACCTTCCCAGCAAGATATTTGTATCTACTATATATTATTGGAACGCGACGAATGTGCGATGATTTTTACCCTTTCACTCCAGATCTTTTTCCCTTCAATCAGGAAGGGAAAGGCAGAAATAGCAGAGTGATACAAAATTTCTCAGTCAAAATTTACTTCCGAACCATTGCAGTATGCCTTCGCATTGTTCTATTCTCAGAAAGGACATATTATTACATTACCCTTGACCTATAGATGCAATCGTAAATTGGTTCTCTGATGCAGGGGTCTGCAACCTTTTCAGCCTTTAGGGCACATTTACAAATTCAGAGAAGGATCGTGGGCGCCAATTAGGGGTAAACAGAAAATAACACAACATTAATAAATAGGTTTGATTCCTTATTTTCAAACATAAATATTTTGATATGAATACAAAATTTATTAACAATAAAGGAGAATCTTGAAATTTTTTAATGTGAAACTTGATTTTGAACTTCTTCAGCCAGCTGGTCGTAATCAGGAGTGTAATTTGAACAAGCTGCTCATAGGCAATCATCAAGATGGACATCAGTTATACCTGATCAAGCTTAGATTTAATATGGTTCACAGTAGAAAACAGTGTTTCACATAAATATGGCGATCCAAAGCAAGAGTAAATTTTTAGAGCAGTACTTCACAGCACTGGATATTCCAAAAGTTTTCCTCATTAAAATAAGCTTTCAAGGATACCTACATCACTACGGAAGACAGTAATTTCTAACTCAAGCTCTTCAATTTTTACACTTTGAAATCTTGATCCAATAGACACTGACATTAAGAGGCATAAATGGATTCAACAAGAATGTAACGACTGGCTCCAAAGCGAAGAACTCACCAAATCTATCATTAAATTCTCACAGGAGGTCTTCAATATGATTAACGTAAGGAAGAGAATCAAAGTCCTTTTTTATATTTTTTACTATTATTTTTAAATTGGAGAAATACACCAACAAATCTCTAGCGATATCAGTTTTCCATAAATTTAGTTTTCATTTAAATGCATTCACTGTACTAATCATTTCAACAAGCTTATGATTTTTACCCTGTAAATCTAAATTTAGCATATTCAACTTTTCAGTTACATCGGTCAACAAAGCAAGATCTGGTAACCAAAGGTTATTCTCTATTTCAGGATAGATTTCATTTTTTGGCCATAAGAATTCCTTAATCTCACTTATGAGGCCCAGAAAATGGAGGACTTTTCCTCTGCAGGCCACCTCAAATCTGTATGGAAAAAGATATCTCTGTAAACAGCTTCTTCATCATTTAAAAATTATTTAAATAAATGATGACTTGTAGCCGATGATCTGATCGAATTAATAATTTTTGTTACAGTAGTAATTACATGTTGAAATTTCAAGACTTTTGCACACAGTGCCTCTTGATGAATGATGCAGTGATACGATAAGAACTTCGGCAAAGAATTCTCCTTACGGCACAAGGCAAGAAAACTGTTATTACATCCAACCATTGAGACAGCTCCATCAGTTGTAATGGCCCCCAACTTTTGGAGAGAGATATTACTTTTCTGAGTATAATCCTTGAAAACACCAAAAACATCTTCTCCCCTCATCCGCTCTTTTTATTCTTAAACCCATCAAATAGCGATTCAGCTGCAGATAACATTGCTTCTTTGACCATTTTGCCATCTTGGAATGTTTTTTTTTCGTTTGGCTAACACAGAGCAATTTTGAATGATGCAATAGTTATGTTTTTAGACTCTACACAAGGCTTAACGAAAAGAGTTTGTTGTGAGGTTAAATTACGTTTCCAATCTAATTTTTTCTTTCGAATTGCTTAATTAACAGGAAAGTCATTGTTGAAATTTTTATGAATGCTCCAAAAATGTCTTTCAATATTACTTTTCTTTGGTATTGCAACACACCCAGACCACAATAAGCCCACAGACTTGCCGTATATATCTATGAAGAAAAATTGCTCCTCCCAGTCAGAGTTGAAGAAATATGTTCTTTGTCTTTTTGCCATGATCTTCACCCTTAATTTAAAATAATTAAATAAAATTAAAATTAAAAAATTGTAAAATAAAAAATACAAAAAAAACTAAGTGGAATGAATATGTTGCTAAATTCATAAACATATTTCTTAAATACATTTACCAATTCTTTCCAGAAGAAAATATATTAAAATATCTTCTTTGTACTATGGAATTAGTGTAGAAGAATCTCCTTTTCCTAAAACTGCATAATATGCCTGTGTTTTCCACTAGCCTTGTGACCGCTGACTACAAACTGACGGTGGGGAGTCTCGTTCCATTGGACGAGGCAAGAGTAGAAGGAGAATCAACATAGTATGACATCGAAATACTGAATGTAAAACATTATATTATTTCTTTCTTCTCTTAACAATGTTAAATCTTGAGTTCATCTGAGACATTAAAATGCCTACTTTGTAGCAAAATATCTCAAATTTTTAACAGTTTTGATTTTCTATCAGTGTTAATGCCAGGAAAAAACGTTGAGTTTTCAGTTATTACGCTATTTCAGTAATTTTCTTGTAATTTAAAAATTCAGAAATATTAAAGAACAAATTTTCTTCTATAAATCATGAAAAATTAAATTATTAACTTGAAAATAGAGCAATAAATAATGATTGTGGTGTGAAGATTTGCTTATCTGCCCCCTGCGTAGAAACTAGCTTTAGAGAGAGATAGAGCTATACGAAGAATAACATGGGATAGAGAGAGGAGGAGAATCTCCGATACCTGTCCATACCACACAGAAAAGGTGGAACATTGTATAGAAAATAATAAGACTGCTTTTCCAACTTTTGGTACATACGACACTAAAGTAAGGTTTTTGGTAAATTCAAAAATTTAGGATAATTCAGCCATAGAATGGTGAGGTAAAAAATTTTTTGGCATATATTGCTATTTTTTTCCTCTAAAACCAACCAGCTGCTTGTCTATGGTTATTGTTCTACCAGGCATGTAATGTTTTTTCATATTGGCATATACAGCATCCCAGATTTCATGGATAGGTGCAAGTTTATCCTTTGCTGTTCTAGCAGATCGTGTAGATTTGTCATCACACCTTATGAATCTTAACAGTTCTTTGAAACAATCATGACACACTGTAGCATGAAAAGTTATTTTAAAAATTTTACTCCAAAGCCATTTGATGCTAACATTTGATAATTTGATGTGTCCTGCTGCCAATAAAAGTCCAATAAACCCATGCATTTCAATGATATCAACAGGCCTCCATGGTTTTTTTTTCATTCTCTTTGTGAACACGTCCAGTCTTCCTGTTCGTATACATAACAATGCCATGAATAATTTCCTCCATGATATATAAACAAAAATAATCAATTGTCTCTTCTATAATTTTACCAGGAGGAAGAATAAATTTATCAGCAGCTCCCCTTAGAAAATTGTGTGCTGGTGTTCTTCCAACTAGTTGTGGGTTGCAGTACCATATAGTTTTATCTTTTGACAATTCATGTACATCTTCTTCCAATTCGCTTTCATCAGAGTCGCTGTAATAAAAAATATCTCCAACATCCAAATTTTTGCTTAGATGGCTATCTTCATCACTGTGATCATCATCGTCATTATAATCACCATCCTCATTGCTGGAATGACTGACTGTTGTTTCCTCTTCATTATAGCATTCAGCTGTTAAATGAATTTCTTCTTCATTCAAAAAACGATCAGCCTTTTCACCTAATAATAAAATAACTGCACATTAATTATAAAATTATATTATAAATATACAGTAGAACCTCCAAATTCACGGGGGTTACGTTCCCGACAACACTGCGAATTTGGAATCCACAAAAATAGAAGCAAAGGCCTTATGAGAAAATGGGGGTTAGGTTCGCAGCTCTCCCTTATTTTGACAACAATAAATGCTGAAAAGGCAGGCTAAAAGTGGTTTTGAACCAATACAATCCTATATATTATGCACGTAAGTGAAGCTGCGTGCATATGAAGCCTCGCATAATTATATCGGCATATTTCTCGAGAAAGATATGCGGTAAACAGTGTTTTGTTTCTACTGGCTATGAGGTCCCTGGAAAAATATTTTCGTTTGCTAAAGTGTCCTGGATTCGAATCCAGCAGACAATTATATTTTCCCATAAGTTTACACGGGATTTTCAATTTTTCAGAGTGCAAGGCTCTTTCCTTCATTCATTCAAATATGTAAATATGGACCGATTTTCTTCTTTTTTGCGTTATTCGACAGCTAAAGCTCTTTAATATCTTATTCTTGCAATGTTCACACGTTAAACAGTCAAAGTTTTCAGAAATACGCATTCTTTTTCGAAATTTTTTGTACTCATTCCGGGCATTGCCAAGGACATTCATTGTTGCCTCCGATTCATTTACAGCCAATTAAGCCCTCAAATAGATGAAAGAAAAGTGTTATTGTTATCTTCTCTTCATTGACAATATAAACAAACGCTTGCATTGTTGTCACCTTTATAGTAGGTCCTGTAAGAAGTTAAAAGCAGTCGTTGATAGACACTTGAAGGAAAGCAACTGTTTGTGAGTTCATCTATAAGGGTGCAATGATAATCATTGGAACTAAGGTAAGGTAGAATTAAAAATTTTTCCCCTTTGAATATACCGTGATGATCTAAAGTAAGGCTGAACTATTTAGATTACACACCAAATCAATGTCAATGTATACTAGTGACTAAATTACTTTTCAGTAGCTGCAGCGGGCTGCTAGTGTGGCATTTAGATCTGCCATAGCCGTACAGTAGGTTGAAAGAGATAAGTTTGCATAAACCATGATCAGCAAAGAATATACCAAAAAAATATTTTTTGAATCACATAAACGGCAAAAAAATGCATTAAATTTGGTGAGAGCTAGAAAACAAACCCCACGCCAAGCGTACACAGCCACAGCGTGATAAAAAAACCTCGCGGATGGGGAAATTCATTTGTTTAGTGTTTTTCCTCATCACTTCAAAGATGGCAGCAGTAGTCGAAAAAAACAGCGAAACTGCGAATCACGCGAATTTGGAAGCTGCGAATTTGGAGGTTCTACTGTATTATATAATTTATATATAAAACTCACCAAACATTCGAAAACACACCAAATCACTGTCAATGTGTACTAGTGACTAAATTACTTTTCAGTAACGATTTACATCATAATATACTGCAAAACAACATTCAACATGCACAAACAGGTGTACCTGCTGCGGCGTCAAGAAAGAATCTACGTTTTTATTTTCATTACAGATTTTAAAAATAAAACTCAAATGCAAATATAGTTTTTTTATTATTTGTTATCAACGATTAAAATTGTAAAACACCGCTGTGGGACAATTAAAGCTGATAAGGGTAAATCAAGTAAAAAACATCAAAGTGATATGGAAAGAATGATCAATATAAAATAACTACAAATTAACTTTACAATCACTTAAGCAGAGAAGAAGGATAAAAAATTTAATTAAGTAATAGCTGACTAGGGCAATTTTTCTCAAAAGTAAACATTCGTAATAAGACCAACAGCACTGTGCCAATGTTTCATATACTAGTAAATACCTCACATAAAATCAGATTTTAAATTCAGTACAAATATAACAGTAAAACCTCATATAGTACGAATTCACAAGACACAATTTCGCTAAGATGCTGTATACATTTCCCTACCAAACCTCAGAAGACGCAGAAGTTCGCCTCTACTAAGATACAGTTTGATAATTCAAAGCCAACGTTGACTTTTAAATTTCTTGTAAACCATAAATGATAAAAAATTCAAATCAAAATATTTTAAAGAAAAAATCTAATGTGCCCAACACATGACTTTCTCCATATTTGGGGTATAGATATTTATACTATTATGAATAACATTATAAGGCAAAATTACTATTTCGTATCGTAAAAGAATACAGTCGCCCTTATTGCTGTAAATTATATTTTGAATATGTTTACAGAATTCACCGTTATATGGTGGTGGCACTGTATACTGGAAATTACAAAAAAGTTATATCTCCAAAATGGATGGTTCTACAAAAATTTGTTTCAAACGAAAATTGGAGGAAATATTATTCTCTACAACTTTGGTCCTCACGAAGACTACATTATTACATTATAAACTTGAAATTTGGTAGGATTATATGTTTTCGGTCACCACCGAAGGAAAAAATCCGAAACTGGCAAAATTCCTATTTTGCGGAGCTATTTTGGCCCCTTTTTGCCCCATTTTTTGCCCATAAGAAAGCATGTAAATTGGTGCAGAGGTTTTTATATTTGCATTTATCATGTGTAAGAAGCATCTACATCTATAATATATAGATGCTTCTTACACATGATATATATATATACATATCATATATATAGGAGGATACAAAATTATGAAGCACTTCCAGATGTGCCAGAAACTTGAAATTTGGTAGGATTATAGGTTTTTGGTTATAACCGAAGGAAAAAGTCCGAAACTGTCGAAAATCCTATTTTGAGGGGCTATTTTGGCCCCTTTTTGCCCCATTTTTTGCCCATAAGAAAGCATGTAAATTGGTGCAGAGGTTTTTATATTTGCATTTATCATGTGTAAGAAGCATCTACATCTATAATATATAGATGCTTCTTACACATGATATATATATATACATATCATATATATAGGAGGATACAAAATTATGAAGCACTTCCAGATGTGCTAGAAACTTGAAATTTGGTAGGATTATAGGTTTTTGGTTATAACCGAAGGAAAAAGTCCGAAACTGTCGAAAATCCTATTTTGAGGGGCTATTTTGGCCCCTTTTTGCCCTATTTTTTGCCCATAAGAAAACATGTAAATTGGTGTGGAGGTTTTTATATTTGCATTTTAAAATTACTTCCCGTCAAGATACGAACACGAGACGTAAACTGTCGGATAGGATATAAATTGTAATTTCTTATTTTTGAAGACAGAATTCAAATCCGAGTAGAATTAGCATAAATTTATAGATTTTATCACAAAAAAGTGGTAATTTTTCTTGGTCTAACAATAGGATTCACAGGAAACAGGCCTAATGCATTCATATGGATAAGCTTTTAATGGGAATCAGAGGCATATATTGTAATGTCTTTCATGTTAAACCTTGCCTATTGAAGGAATTCCGATATGGTAATAATCACTATTTTTGGGGTGGTTTTGCCCAAGTATTGCTACGTCCAGGAACAAAAATGATGAGGCAGCTCCATATGATATAGAGACTGGAAATTTGCCTTGGTTATAAAAATTTTATTGTAACCGAAGATAAAATAAGACTGGGAAAATTCCAAATTTTAAGGGCAGTTTTGCCCTATATATAACGCATACCAGTGTGAAAATGATACAGCAATTCTTAATGAGATACAAACATGAAATTTGGCAGAATTATGGGTTTTTAGTTACAACAGCAAGACGAAATCCAATATCGTTAAAATTCGAAATCTTAGCGACTGTTTTCCAAATAATTGTTCTATGCGACGAATAAAATTATAATGCACTTCTAAATGAGCTACAAAGTTGAAATTTGATACAGTTATATGATTTTGGACAAAATTCATTGGGAATAAATTATATTGTAAATATGCTATACATTAAAAATGCTTGCAGAATGCAAGCACACATTAATTACTATCTATATATATATACGAGGATACTAAATTATGAGGCACTTCCAGATGT
The DNA here is from genome assembly GCA_036926305.1 of Uropetala carovei. Classification (NCBI taxonomy): domain Eukaryota; kingdom Metazoa; phylum Arthropoda; class Insecta; order Odonata; family Petaluridae; genus Uropetala; species Uropetala carovei. The sequence goes on from JAXCHB010000115.1 coordinate 1,500,753, forward strand.
GCCAGAAACATGAAATTTGGTAGGATTATAGGTTTTTAGTCACAACCAAAGTGAAAAATCCGAATCTGGCAGAATTCCTATTTTGAGGTGCTATTTGGGCCCCTTTTAGCCCCAATTCTGCCCATAAGAAAACATGTAAATTGGTGTAGAGGTTTTTATATTTACATTTTAAAATTACTTCCCGTCAAGATACGAACTCGAGACTTAAACTATCGGATAGGATATAAATTGTAGTTTCTTATTTTTGAAGACGGAATGCAAATCCGAGTAGAATTAACGTAATTTTATAGTTTTTATCGCAAAAAATTGCTAATTTTTCTGGGTCTAACAATAGGTTTTCTTGGTAACAACCTCAATCCTTTCATATGGGTAAGCTTTCAATGGGAATCAGAGGCTTATATTTTAATGCTGTTAATGTCAAACTACACCTAATGAAGGAAATCCGATATTGATATAATCCTCATTTTTGGGGCTGTGTTGCCCCATTATTGCCCCATTCGAGAACAAAAAAGGCGATGCAACTGCATAGGACCCAGAGACTTGAAATTTGGCACGGTTATAGAAATTTCATTGCAACCTAAGATGAAATTATAAAATTACAAAAATTCTCATTTTTAAAGGGCGGTTTTGCCCCTTTTCGGACCCATGCGAGAACAAAAAAGGCGATGCAACTGCATAGGACCCAGAGACTTGAAATTTGGCACGATTATAGAATTCTCATGGCAAACTAAGATAAAATTGTAAAATTGCAAAAATTCCTATTTTTAATGTGTGGTTTTGCCCTTTTTCGGCCCCATACGAATGTGATAATTATAAGGCACTTCTTAATGAGATACAAACTTGAAATTTGGCAGAATTATGGGTTTTTAGTTACAACAGATGGAAAAAATCTGAGACTGTAATAATTCTTAATGTTAGGGGCTGTTTTGCTCCATTATTGCTCCATACGAGGATTAAAATATAAGGCACTTCTAAATGAGCAACAAACTCCAAATTTGACATGGTTATATGATTATGTACAACATCGATTGGGAGTAATTTGAATTTGTAAAAATGCTAAAATTTAAAAATGCTTGCAGAATGCAAGCACATAACAACTAGTATATCTATAATATATAGATGCTTCTTACACATGATATATCATATATATAGGAGGATACAAAATTATGAGGCACTTCCAGATGTGCCAGAAACTTGAAATTTGGTAGGATTATAGGTTTTTGGTCACAACCGAAGGAAAAAATCCGAAACTGGCGAAATTCCTATTTTAAGGGGCTATTTTGGCCCCTTTTTGCCACATTTTTTGCCCATAAGAATACATGTAAGTTGGTGTAGAGGTTTTTATATTTGCATTTTAAAATTACTTCCCGTCAAGATACGAACTCGAGACTAAAACTGTCGGATAGGATATAAATTGTAGTTTCTTATTTTTGAAGTCAGAATTCAAATCCGAGTAGAATTAACGTAAATTTATAGTTTTTATCTCAAAAAAGTAGTAATTTTTCTGGGTCTTACAATAGGTTTCCTTGGTAACAAGCTCTATCCTTTCATATGGGTAAGCTTTTAATGGGAATCAGAGGCTCATATTTTAATGCTGTTAATGTTAAACTACACCTAATGAATGAAATCCAATATTGATATAATCCTCATTTTTGGGGCTGTGTTGCCCCATTATTGCCCCATTCGAGAACAAAAAAGGCGATGCAACTGCATAGGACCCAGAGACTTGAAATTTGGCACGGTTATAGAAATTTCATTGCAACCTAAGATGAAATTATAAAATTACAAAAATTCTCATTTTTAAGGGGCGGCTTTGCCGCTTTTCGGCCCCATGCGAGAACAAAAAATGCGAGGCAGCTGCATAAGACCTAGAGACTTGAAATTTGGCACGATTATAGAATTTTCATAGCAAACTAAGATAAAATTGTAAAATTGCAAAAATTCCAATTTTTAATGTGAGGTTTTGCCCCTTTTCGGCCCCATACGAGTGTGATAATTATAAGGCACTTCTTAATGAGATACAAACTTGAAATTTGGCAGAATTATGGGTTTTTAGTTACAACAGATGGAGAAAATCTTAGAATGTAAAAATTCATAATGTTAGGGGCTCTTTTGCTCCATTATTGCCCTATACGAGGATTGAAATTATATGGAATTTCTAAATGAGCAACAAACTCCAAATTTGACATGGTTATATGATTATGTACAACATCGATTGGGAATAATTGGAATTTGTAAAAATGCTAAAATTTGAAAATACTTGCAGAATGCAAGCACATAACAACTAGTATATATATTTATATATATATATATATATATCATATATATATATATATATATATGAGGATACAAAATTATGAGGCACTTCCAGATGTGCCAGTAACTTAAAATTTGCCAGGAATATAGGTTTATGGTCACAACCAAAGGAAAAAATCCGAAACTGGCAAAATTCCTATTCTGAGGGGCTATTTTGGCCCCTTTTCGCCCCATTTTCTTCCCATAAGAATACATGTAAATTGGTGTAGAGGTTTTTATATTTGCATTTTAAAATTACTTCCCGTCAAGATACGAACTCGAGACTTAAACTGTCGGATAGGATATAAATTGTAGTTTCTTATTTTTGAAGACAGAATTCAAATCCGAGTAGAATTAACGTAACTTTATAGTTTTTATCTCAAAAAAGTAGTAATTTTTCTGGGTCTTACAATAGGTTTCCTTGGTAACAAGCTCTATCCTTTCATATGGGTAAGCTTTTAATGGGAATCAGAGGCTTATATTTTAATGCTGTTAATGTTAAACTACACCTAATGAATGAAATCCAATATTGATATAATCCTCATTTTTGGGGCTGTTTTGCCCCATTATTGCCCAATTCGAGAACAAAAAAGGCGATGCCGCTGCGTAGGAACCAGAGACTTGAAATTTGGCACGGTTATAGAAATTTCATTGCAACCTAAGAAAAAATTATAAAATTACAAAAATTCTCATTTTAGGCACCTTTTTGCCCCTTTTTTTGCCCATAAGAAATCATATAAATTGGTGCAGAGGTTTTTATATTTGCATTTTAAAATTACTTCCTGTCAAGATACGAACGCGAGACTTCAACTGTGGGATAGGATATAAATTGTACTTTCTTATTTTTGAAGACAGAATTCAAATCCGAGTAGAATTAGCGTGAATTTATAGTTTTTATCGCAAAAAAGTGGTAATTTTTCTGGGTCTAACAATAGGCTTCCTTGGTAACAAGCTCTATCCTTTCATATGGGTAAGCTTTTAATGGGAATCAGAGGCTTATATTTTAAGGCCTTTATTGTTAAACTATGGTTAATGAGGGAAATCCTATATTGCAATAATCCTCATTTTTTGAGCTCTTTTGCCCCATTATTGCTCCATACGAGAACAAAAATGAAGAGGGTGCTCCATATGAACTACAGACTTGAAATATGGCACCATTATACAAAGTTCATTCTAACCGAATATAAAATAAAAAAATTGCAGAAATTCAAATTTTTAGGTGCGGTTTTGCCCCATTTCTACCCAATACGAATGTGAACATTATAAGGCACTTCGTAATGAGATAGAAACTTGAAATTTGTCAGAATTATGGGTTTTTAGTTACCACAGAAGGAATAAATCCGATATTGGAAAAATTCGTAACGTTATGGCTGTTTTGCCCAATTATTGCACCCATACGAGGAATAAAATTATAAGGGACTTCTAAATGATCTAGAAACTTGAAATTTGACACGCTTTAAAAGTAGACATTGGGGTATAAACAAATCCTAATATTTATAACTATAAAACATTTATAGTTTTTATCAATTGTTACGAATACCTCACATTTATTCGGAATTTCATCAAAGTTGCACCTCTAGAACAGCATTTATATGAATTTCATTGTTAAAATTTTATTAATTTTTGACAGCCACACCAATTAATATTTCTAAAATTTTCAATGTTATTAACCACCGGGACAATATTTCCTAACCGTTATAATTTTCAGCTTCCTGGATCAACAGAAAGCACATAAACATTAGTCAATTTGTAAAACATTTGAGAATTTATAAGGCCGAACGAATAAAAATTTTCAAATTTCTATATTCCCGTTTTCATTATTTTGCGAATTCTACAGGTAGAAAAAATTTCAGCTTGATGGCGCATTTAGAAATACCTAAACCATGAAATGTTAGTAAAATTGTTTATAATTTTTACCGGCCAAGAAATTAAACATTGTCGCAATTTTCCAATTATTCCTCCGATTATTTTTCTCGATTCACCTATGTATTAAATTCCAGCTCTCCAGCTATTGTAGTTTGGGCCAGACATTAGTATCCTCCTATATCCTATATATCATTCAAATTTTAGCATTTGTACAAATTCAAATTATTCCCAATAGATGCTGTACATAATCATATAACCGTGTCAAATTTGGAGTGTGTAGCTCATTCAGATATTCCATATAATTTTAATCCTCGTATAGGGCAATAATGGAGCAATTTTTATATTCTAAGATTTTTTCCATCTGTTGTAACTAAAAACCCATAATTCTGCCAAATTTCAAGTTTGTATCTCATTAAGAAGTGCCTTATAATTATCACACTCGCATGGGGCCGAAAAGGGGCTAAGCCACCCATTAAAAATTGGAATTTTTGCAATTTTACAATTTTATCTTAGTTTGCCATGAAAATTCTATAATCGTGCCAAATTTCAAGTCTCTAGGTCCTATGCAGCTGCCTCGCAATTTTTGTTCTCGCATGGTGTCGAAAAGGGGCAAAACCGCCCCTTAAAAATATGAATTTTTGTAATTTTATAATTTTACCTTAGGTTGCAAAGAAATTTCTATAACCGTGCCAAATTTCAAGTCTCTGGGTCCTATGCAGTTGCATCGCCTTTTTTGTTCTCGAATGGGGCAATAATGGGGCAAAACAGCCCCAAAAATGAGGCTTATATCAATATCGGATTTCCTTCATTAGGTGTATTTTAACATTAACAGCATTAAAATTTAAGCCTCTGATTCCCATTGAAAGCTTACCCATATGAAAGGATTGAACTTGTTACCAAGGAAACCTATTGTTAGACCCAGAAAAATTAGCAATTTTATGCGATAAAAACTATAAAATTACGCTTATTCTACTCGTATTTGCATTCCGTCTTCAAAAATAAGAAACTACAATTTATATCCTATCCGACAGTTTAAGTCTCGAGTTTGTATCTTGACGGGAAGTAATTTTAAAATGCAAATATAAAAACCTCTACACCAATTTCCGTTTTCTTATGGGCATAAAATGGGGCATAAAGGGGCCAAAATAGCCCTTCAAAATAGTAATTTCGACAGTTTCGGATTTTTTCCTCTGGTTATAAACAAAAACCTATAATCCTACCAAATTTCAAGTTTCTGGCACATCTGGAAGTGCCTTATAATTTTGTATCCTAATATATATACATATAATATATCATGTGTAAGAAGCATCTATATATTATAGATATAATACTAGTTAATATGTGCTTGTATTCTGCAAGCAATTTCAAATTTTAGCATTTTTACAAATTCAAATTATTCCCAATCGATATTGTACATAATCATATAACCATGTCAAATTTGGAGTTTGTTGCTCATTTAGAAGTGCCTTATAATTTTAATCCTCATATGGGACAATAATGGAGCAAAACAGCCACTAACATTATGAGTTATCACACTCTCAGATTTTTTCCATCTGTTGTAACTAAAAACCCATAATTCTACAAATTTCAAGTTTGTATCTCATTAAGAAGTGCCTTATAATTATCACACTCGTATAGGGCCGAAAAAGGGCAAAACCAAACATTAAAAATAGGAATTTTTGCAATTTTATCTTAGTTTGCCATGAAAATTCTATAATCGTGCCAAATTTCAAGTCTCTAGGTCCTATGCAGCTGCCTCGCATTTTTTGTTCTCTCACGGGGCCGAAAAGGGGCAAAACTGCCTCTTAAAAATGAGAATTTTTGTAATTTTATAATTTTACCTTAGGTTGCAATGAAATTTCTATAACCGTGCCAAATTTCAAGTCTCTGGGTCCTATGCAGCTGCCTCGCATTTTTTGTTCTCGCATGGGGCCGAAAAGGGGCAAAACTGCCTCTTAAAAATGAGAATTTTTGTAATTTTATAATTTTACCTTAGGTTGCTATGAAATTTCTATATCCGTGCCAAATTTCAAGTCTCTGGGTCCTATGCAGTTGCATCGCCTTTTTTGTTCTCGAATGGGGCAATAATGGGGCAAAACAGCCCCAAAAATGAGGATTATATCAATATCGGATTTCATTCATTAGGTGTAGTTTAACATTAACAGCATTAAAATATAAGCCTCTGATTCCCATTAAAAGCTTACCCATATGAAAGGATAGAGCTTGTTACCAAGGAAACCTATTGTAAGACCCAGAAAAATTAGCAATTTTTTGAGATAAAAACTATAAATTTACGTTAATTCTACTCGGATTTGCATTCCGTCTTCAATAATAAGAGACTACAATTTATATCCTATCCGACAGTTTAAGTCTCGAGTTTGTATCTTGATGGGAGGTAATTTTAAAATGCAAATATAAAAACCTCTACACCAATTTACATGTTTTCTTATGGGCAAAAAATGGGGCAAAAAGGGGCCAAAATAGCCCTTCAAAATAGTAATTTCGACAGTTTCGGATTTTTTCCTCTGGTTGTAACCAAAAACCTATAATCCTACCAAATTTCAAGTTTCTGGCACATCTGGAAGTGCCTCATAATTTTGTATCCTCATATATATATATATATAATACAAGCTCTATCCTTTCATATGGGTAAGCTTTTAATGGGAATCAGAGGCTTATATTTTAATGCTGTTAATGTTAAACTACACCTAATGAAGGAAATCTGATATTGATATTATCCTAATTTTGGGGCCTGTTTTGCCCCATTTCTGCCCCATTCGAGAACAAAAAAGACAATGCAGCTGCATAGGAGCCAGAGAGTTGAAATTTGGCACGGTTATAGAATTTTCATGGCAAATTAAGATAAAATTCTAAAATTGCAAAAATTCCAATTTTTAATGGGTGGTTTTGCCCCTTTTCGGACCCATACAACTGTGATAATTATAAGGCACTTCTTAATGAGATACAAACTTGAAATTTGGCAGAATTATGGGTTTTTAGTTACAACAGATAGAAAAAATCTTAGAAGGTAAAAATTCATAATGTTAGGGGCTGTTTTACTCCATTATTGCCCTATTTGTATCTCATTAAGAAGTGCCTTGAAATTTGGCACGGTTATAGAAATTTCATTGCAACCTAAGATAAAATTATAAAATTACAAAAATTCTCATTTTTAAAGGGCGGTTTTGCCCCTTTTCGGACCCATGCGAGAACAAAAAATGCGAGGCTGATGCATAGGACCTAGAGACTTGAAATTTAGCACGATTATAGAATTTTCATGGCAAACTAAGATAAAATTGTAAAATTGCAAAAATTCCTCTTTTTAATGTTTGGTTTTGCCCTTCTTCGGCCCCATACGAGTGTGATAATTATAAGGCACTTCTAAATGAGAAACAAACTTGAAATTTGGCAGAATTATGGGTTTTTAATTACAACAGAAGGAAAAAATCTGAGACTGTAATAATTCTTAATGCTTAGGGCTGGTTTGCTCCATTATTGCTCCATACGAGGATTATAATTATAAGGCACTTCTAAATGAGCAACTAATTCCAAATTTGACATGGTAATATCATTATGTACAACATCGCTTGAGAATAATTTGAATTTGTAAAAATGCTAAAATTTGAAAATGCTTGCAGAATGCAAGCACATAACAACTAGTATATGTATCTATAATATATAGATGCTTCTTACACATGATATATCATATATATAGGAGGATACAAAATTATGAGGCACTTCCAGATGTGCCAGAAACTTGAAATTTGGTAGGATTATACGTTTTTGGTCACAACCGAAGGAAAAAATCCGAAACTGGCAAAATTCCTATTTTGAGGGGCTATTTTGGCCCCTGTTTGCCCCATTTTTTGCCCATAAGAAAGCATGTAAATTGGTGCAGAGGTTTTTATATTTACATTTTAAAATTACTTCCCGTCAAGATACGAACTCGAGACATAAACTGTCGGATAGGATATAAATTGCTGTTTCTAATTTTTGAAGACGGAATGCAAATCCGAGTAGAATTAGCTTAATTTTATAGTTTTTATCGCAAAAAATTGCTAATTTTTCTGGGTCTAACAATAGGTTTCCTTGGTAACAAGCTCTATCCTTTCATATGGGTAAGCTTTTAATGGGAATCAGAGGCTTATATTTTAATGCTGTTAATGTTAAACTACACCTAATGAATGAAATCCAATATTGATATAATCCTCATTTTTGGGGCTGTTTTGCCCCATTATTGCCCAATTCGAGAACAAAAAAGGCGATGCCGCTGCGTAGGAACCAGAGACTTGAAATTAGGCACGGTTATAGAAATTTCATTGCAACCTAAGATAAAATTAAAAAATAAAAAAATTCTCATTTTTAAGGGCGGCTTTGCCGCTTTTCGGACCCATGCGAGAACAAAAAATGCGAGGCAGATGCATAGGACCTAGAGACTTGAAATTTGGCACGATTATAAAATTTTCATGGCAAACTAAGATAAAATTGTAAAATTGCAAAAATTCCTATTTTTAATGTGTGGTTTTGCCCCTTTTCGGCCCCATACGAGTGTGCTAATTATAAGGCACTTCTTAATGAGATACAAACTTGAAATTTGGCAGAATTATGGGTTTTTAGTTACAACAGATGGAAAAAATCTGAGAGTGTAATAACTCATAATGTTAGGGGCTGTTTTGCTCCATTATTGCCCGATAAGAGGATTAAAATTATATGGCATTTCTAAATGAGCTACAAACTCCAAATTTGATATGGTTATATGATTATGTACAACATCACTTGGGAGTAATTTGAATTTTTAAAATTGCTAAAATTTGAAAATGCTTGCAGAATGCAAGCACACGTTAACTAGTATATATATATATATCATGTGTAAGAAGCATCTTTATATTATAGATATAGGAGGATACAAAATTATGAGGCACTTCCAGATGTGCTAGAAACTTGAAATTTGGCAGGATTATAGGTTTTTGGTCACAACCAAAGGAAAAAATCCGAAACTGGCAAAATTCCTATTCTGAGGGGCTATTTTGGCCCCTTTTTGCCCCATTTTTTGCCCATAAGAATACATGTAAATTGGTGTAGAGGTTTTTATATTTGCATTTTAAAATTACTTCCCGTCAAGATACGAACTCGAGACTTAAACTGTCGGAGAGGATATAAATTATAGTTTCTTATTTTTGAAGTCAGAATTCAAATCCAAGTAGAATTAACGTAAATTTATAGTTTTTATCGCAAAAAATTGCTAATTTTTCTGGGTCTAACAATAGGTTTCCTTGGTAACAAGCTCTATCCTTTCATATGGGTAAGCTTTTAATGGGAATCAGAGGCTTATATTTTAATGCTGTTAATATTAAACTACACCTAATGAATGAAATCCAATATTGATATAATCCTCATTTTTGGGGCTGTTTTGCCCCATTATTGCCCAATTCGAGAACAAAAAAGGCGATGCCGCTGCGTAGGAACCAGAGACTTGAATTTAGGCACGGTTATAGAAATTTCATTGCAACCTAAGATAAAATTATAAAATTACAAAAATTCTCATTTTTAAGGGCGGCTTTGCCGCTTTTCGGACCCATGCGAGAACAAAAAATGCGAGGCAGATGCATAGGACCTAGAGACTTGAAATTTGGCACGATTATAAAATTTTCATGGCAAACTAAGATAAAATTGTAAAATTGCAAAAATTCCTATTTTTAATGTGTGGTTTTGCCCCTTTTCGGCCCCATACGAGTGTGATAATTATAAGGCACTTCTTAATGAGATACAAACTTGAAATTTGGCAGAATTATGGGTTTTTAGTTACAACAGATGGAAAAAATCTGAGAGTGTAATAACTCATAATGTTAGGGGCTGTTTTGCTCCATTATTGCCCGATAGGAGGATTAAAATTATATGGCATTTCTAAATGAGCTACAAACTCCAAATTTGATATGGTTATATGATTATGTACAACATCACTTGGGAGTAATTTGAATTTTTAAAATTGCTAAAATTTGAAAATGCTTGCAGAATGCAACCTACGTTAACTAGTATATATATATATATCATGTGTAAGAAGCATCTTTATATTATAGATATAGGAGGATACAAAATTATGAGGCACTTCCAGATGTGCTAGAAACTTGAAATTTGGCAGGATTATAGGTTTTTGGTCACAACCAAAGGAAAAAATCCGAAACTGGCAAAATTCCTATTCTGAGGGGCTATTTTGGCCCCTTTTTGCCCCATTTTTTGCCCATAAGAATACATGTAAATTGGTGTAGAGGTTTTTATATTTGCATTTTAAAATTACTTCCCGTCAAGATACGAACTCGAGACTTAAACTGTCGGAGAGGATATAAATTATAGTTTCTTATTTTTGAAGTCAGAATTCAAATCCAAGTAGAATTAACGTAAATTTATAGTTTTTATCGCAAAAAATTGCTAATTTTTCTGGGTCTAACAATAGGTTTCCTTGGTAACAAGCTCTATCCTTTCATATGGGTAAGCATTCAATGGGAATCAGAGGCTTATATTTTAATGCTGTTAATGTCAAACTACACCTAATGAATGAAATCCAATATTGATATAATCCTCATTTTTCGGGCTGTTTTGCCCCATTATTGCCCAATGCGAGAACAAAAAAGGCGATGCCGCTGCGTAGGAACCAGAGACTTGAAATTTGACACGGTTATAGAAATTTCATTGCAACCTAAGATAAAATTATAAAATTACAAAAATTCTCATTTTTAAAGGGCGGTTTTGCCCCTTTCGGACCCATGCGAGAACAAAAAATGCGAGGCAGATGCATAGGACCTAGAGACTTGAAATTTGGCACGATTATAGAATTTAATGGCAAACTAAGATAAAATTGTAAAATTGCAAAAATTCCTCTTATTAATGTTTGGTTTTGCCCTTTTTCGGCACCATACGAGTGTGATAATTATAAGGCACTTCTAAATGAGAAACAAACTTGAAATTTGGCAGAATTATGGGTTTTTAATTACAACAGAAGGAAAAAATCTGAGACTGTAATAATTCTTAATGCTTAGGGCTGGTTTGCTCCATTATTGCTCCATACGAGGATTATAATTATAAGGCACTTCTAAATGAGCAACTAATTCCAAATTTGACATGGTAATATCATTATGTACAACATCGCTTGAGAATAATTTGAATTTGTAAAAATGCTAAAATTTGAAAATGCTTGCAGAATGCAAGCACATAACAACTAGTATATGTATCTATAATATATAGATGCTTCTTACACATGATATATCATATATATAGGAGGATACAAAATTATGAGGCACTTCCAGATGTGCCAGAAACTTGAAATTTGGTAGGAGTATAGGTTTTTGGTCACAACCGAAGGAAAAAATCCGAAACTGGCAAAATTCCTATTTTGAGGGGCTATTTTGGCCCCTGTTTGCCCCATTTTTTGCCCATAAGAAAGCATGTAAATTGGTGCAGAGGTTTTTATATTTACATTTTAAAATTACTTCCCGTCAAGATACGAACTCGAGACATAAACTGTCGGATAGGATATAAATTGTTGTTTCTAATTTTTGAAGACGGAATGCAAATCCGAGTAGAATTAGCTTAATTTTATAGTTTTTATCGCAAAAAATTGCTAAATTTTCTGGGTCTAACAATAGGCCTCCTAGGCAACTGACTTAATCCTTTCATATGGGTAAGCTTATAATGGGAATCGGAGGGTTATATTTTAATGCCTTTAATGTTAAACTATGCCTAATGAAGGAAATCTGATACTTATATAATACCCATTTTTGGGGTTGTTTTGCCCCAGTATTGCTCTACATGAGAAGAAAAATGGTGAGGCTGCTCCATATGACCTAGAGCCTTGAAATTTAGCACTCTTATAGAAATGTTGTTGCAACCGAAGTAAAAATAAAAAAATAGCAAAATTCAACTTTTTTGGTGCGGTTTTGCCCCATTTATACCAAATACTAAAGTGAACATTATAAGGCACTTCCTAATGAGATACAAATTTGACATTTGACATGGTTATATGGTTTTGGACGTAAACCAATAGGAATAATGCGGAATTGTAGAAATTCTAATATTTAAAAATGCTTGCATAATGCAATCACATATTATAAACATATAAACAAACGTTTCATGGTTTAGTTACTTACAAATGTGCTACAATGCTGAAATTTTTTCTAACGGTAGATCTTTCCAAGGAAGGAAAACGGGATTATAGAAATTTGAAAATGTTTATTGATTGAGGCATAAAAAATTCATAAATGTTAAAAAAATTTACTAAGGTTGATGCTGATTATTTTGAGAAATAACGGATTGCTATTCCAGCGGTAAATAATATTGAAAAATGTAATAAAGATTATTATTGTGGCTGTTAAAAATTCATCATTTTTTAAACAATTAATTTTATATAACTACACATTTAGAGGTGCTACATCGATGAAATTTTGCAGAAATGCGAGGTATTCGTATCAAATGATGAAAACCTATAGAAGTTTTACAATTATAAATTTTACGGGTTGTTTTTATTCCAGTATTGTACAGAATGTAAAAATTTAATCAGCGCAGAGGTGCAAACTTTTGCATTTAATAATTATCTGTCTACTCTACTCTTTATATTATGATGAGATAAAACGCTTGCAGAATGCAAGCACACATTAACTAGTATATCTATAATATATAGATGCTTCTTACACATGATAAATATAGGAGGATACAAAATTATGAGGCACTTCCAGATGTGGTAGAAACTTGAAATTTGGTAGGAGTATAGGTTTTTGGTCACAACCGAAGGAAAAAATCCGAAACTGTCGAAATTCCTATTTTAAGGGGCTATTTTGGTCCCTTTTTGCCCCATTTTTTGCCCATAAGAAAACGTAAATTGGTGTAGAGGTTTTTATATTTGCATTTTAAAATTACTTCCCGTCAAGATACAAACTCGAGACTTAAACTGTCGGATAGGATATAAATTGTAGTTTCTTATTTTTGAAGACGGAATGCAAATCCGAGTAGAATTAGCGTAATTTTATAGTTTTTATCGCAAAAAATTGCTAATTTTTCTGGGTCTAACAATAGGCTTCCTTGGTAATAAGCTCTATCCTTTGATATGGGTAAGCTTTTAATGGGAATCAGAGGCTTATATTTTAATGCTGTTAATGTTAAACTACACCTAATGAAGGAAATCCGATATTGATATAATCCTCATTTTTGAGGCTGTTTTGCCCCATTATTGCCCCATTCGAGAACAAAAAAGGCGATGCAGCTGCATAGGACCCAGAGACTTGAAATTTGCCACGGTTATAGAAATTTCATTGCAACCTAAGATAAAATTACAAAAATTCTCATTTTTAAGGGGCGGTTTTGCCCCTTTTCGGCCCCATGCGAGAAAAAAAAATGCGAGGCAGCTACATAGGATCTAGAGACTTGAAATTTGGCACAATTATAGAATTTTCATGGCAAACTAAGATAAAATTGTAAAATTGCAAGTGTATCGAATTAAGTACATTGTTTAGGAAGAGGCGCTTCTAAAGTTGAAATTTTAAATGGAAAGAACTATGTATACGCATTATATTAGGTGCTGGTGAAACGCTGATGCGGGCTTGTAAATAAGTGTTGAACATTTCCCCTAGGCTCCTTATAAGTAAATGAATCGTAACTCTAAGAGATAACTTCACCCTCTATGGCAGTGTGAGTCTCTTGAAAGATTGTTTATAGGCAGAGATAAAGACTCATTGTCAGAGCTGTGAGACGACGTGCCGGCGTTGGAGCATCTACCTGGGAAGCGAGCGGCACCTTGACCCAGAGGTAAATCACATTTTTTAATAATAAATCCCGTTTGAATTCCACTTTGAGATTTTTGTCAATTAATGAAAATGAATGAACAATTACGGTGATATTTTTTTCGAGGCCGTTGAAGTGGATTTTTTTGGTTTAAATTCAATTTGAAAAATTAATTTATCTATAAAACGAAAAATTCTTTTACAAATGGAAAGAAAGCCTATACTACAAAAAAGCCTGATTTAAGAGCTTTAAAATTAGTCTATGCAGAGCACTGTATGTTTTATACTTATTGAGAAACGGCCGTTTGATTGAGAGAGCGTGCGTCGATTTTGGCCCTTTCTTTTGCAAACTTTGGTCCTCTGCCATTGTTGAGCTATAAGAGCTTTGGGTCTAAGAATGTGCATACACCCTTATTTTCCTACCTACTATATTTTCAGCGATTTTGAGAAAAATCGGAAACATCAAGGTAAATTTTCTTGAAAAAGCGTCCGGTTTGGCGTCGAATGACCCATATGCGATACTTCACCATGTGGCACAAAATATTACTTTTGTACACACCAGATAAATTTATTCCCAAGAGTTTGGTTGTTTTTCTTTCCTAAAATGTGTGTACATCTTCAATTGTTTAAATTTTATGAAATTTTAAGAGCCACAATAATAAACTTTTTGTAATTTTCAATGTTATTTCCTGCTGGAACACCATTCTCTAATTTTCTGGAAAATTTCATCAATGTAGTCCCTCTATATATGCATTTATATATATTAAATAGTTTAAACTTTATTAATTTTTAACAGCCAAAATAATAAACTTTTTGTAATTTACAGTGTTAGTTACTGCTGGAACGCCATACCTTAACTTTCTCTAAATTTTCAGCTCCCTAGATCGACCAAAAGTAAATAAACATTAGTCGATTTGTTTAACATGTGAGATTATTTCCGATAAGAAAAACATTGAAATTGGTGCAGGGCACTTTTGTGTTTAAAATTTATCGGCTCTTACTCTTTATAATAAGGTGAGATAAAATGCTTGCAGAATGCAAGCACATATTACTAATGTTAGATATCCATGATATCTATTGGGAACCATTATCAGTTTTACCGCAAGTGTCCTGGGTTTGACTCCAGATGACCCGGTATATCTCCCATAAGAAAACATGGAAAAAATTAATACCTGCATATAGACGAAACTAAGAGTAAAAAGCTAATATTTTCAGGGTTTGTAGATGTCATGAGAATATCTCCATATTATTTGAGAACTCCTGCATAGGTGTCATCGGTTCGACTTCAGGCAGCCTTAAAATTGAGATTATTTATGTAAACTTTTGCTTTTAAAAATTATTTCTCGGCTCTTGCTCTTTACATTAGCTAAGAGAAAATGCTTGCAGGTTGCAAGCACACATTGACTAGTAGGTGTTCCTATCATTCATCTCAATGGTCTGACAAAGTCATATGAAGAAATGTTAATGCCATGTTTTCCCGGTGTTCGGTTTGGCTTGGAATGACTCATATATTCAAATTGACCACTGTTTGCTTCTAAGCACTACTGTCAATGGCGAATAACTGAGTGACAAACATTCTCCAAGGTAACTGTTGGGATAGATGCAAATGACTGTTCAATTTCATTCCTTAGTCCTTGGAGTGTAGCTGGTTTTCTAATGTACACTATATCCTTCAAGTAGCCATCCATTATGTGTATGCCACACTAATTAGAGGCGCACTAAATCTGGATTGTGTATAACTACATCATTAGATATTTATTATAACAATGTGTGTACATCTTTTTGAGACACCCTGTGTGTATATATATAACCGAAGAATATTCCTATGCTTAATATTATTGAATTGACGGTGCATATAAAACCATCACTATAGCGAGATTCTTGTTATTCACCGTTCTCGTAATAGCGGGCTTTTACTGTATTCGAGTATGTATGTATTGAAATACCTCTTGAACAATCGAGTTTATGAAAAAATGTTTCAAACAAAACTTGTAGAAAATTACATTGTCTACAAACTTTGATAATGATACATATTTACAAAAATTGAGTTCTAAAGAAGATATATGGAAAAACTGGAAAAACAGCAAGATTAAACTTCCACTTCCAAGTGACCAGTTTCAGCCAAAACCTTTTCAAATTTTTATTGGCTAATAAAAATCTGAAATATAAATTGTGTAAATAACAGATTTACTTGGTAATTCCACATAAGCTTTTACTTGACATGATATGCTGCACAGCAACGAAATCTAGGTTGTATAAAAATAAATGTTATGTGAAATTACCAAGCAAGTCTTTTTAATTCTACAATATAAAGAAGTTCCACAAAGTGATGCATGAAATGGTTAACTTGAATATAAAATTTTGTGCTGATCTGATTATTAGTTTTTGAGTTAGAGACCCCACAAAATTCTATCTCACACACAGACATCTTTGAGAAAATAGTCAAAACTTACTCATGGGACCTCAAAACGTATACAGGCGACTCCCGAGATTCGACAGTTCAAGATTCGACAAATTCGAGATTTTGACACAGCCGATCGAATTGGAAACTAGTTTACGCAAAGTAATTTTCGTCCCGACCAACCACGCAAGGTTTAGTTTTGGTGTAGACATAGTTATTTCTGCTCTAATTGTTTGAATTTGTGCTGATTTCACTCTTTTTTCTGTTAATCTTTTATTTAAATTTATTTATTTTATTGATTCATTTATAAATTTATCACTTGACATGATATCTAAAAGGAAATGTAATAGTGATAATGCAAGTGAATCAAATAAAAGAGTATCGTTCAACTATTAGCACTTATGTGAAACAGAAGGAGAAATTTCTAGAACATGTGATAAATTCACGTAATTTGATGGCTGGTTTGACAGATTTAAGAGAAGTACAGGTTTGCATAACCTTAAATTAACTGGTGAGGCTGCAAGTTATTTTGTGCTTTCTAATAACTTTTATATTAATTTTGCTGTGATATAGTATAGTTGTACGTATAGATAGATGTATGCAGGGATGTGCTGCAGATGGCCAGGTCCAGCTCCTGTGAGTCGTTTGTAACAAACGACTCGCACGAGCCGAGATGTGGCAATGTATACCCCGATTATAACATACAAGTCTATGGAAAAACGGTGTTCGACATTCGACAATTTGAGATTCGACCACGTTTTCAGGAACGCATCCCTGTCGAATCTCGGAAGTCGCCTGTATTTCCATTGAAATCTCAAATTATTTATTCATGAATACAATACTTTCTCCTAAGCTATGTATGGAGAAAGTAATAAATTAAGTACTTCACCGCTATAAATTTTGGAATTTTAAAAATCCTACCCACCATCACAAAATGATAATAACATAAGACTTTTGATTCCCCATAGAAGTAAACCAAAAATAGTTCAGGAATCTGTATTCTTTTAATAGCTCAACTTTTGGGTAAGAAGTCTAACTCTTAAATTGAGTGGTTTTTAGATTATACAGCTTATCTAACAAGGAGAGTTAGTCAACTCATCCCCTGATTTTCAGACAAAACCACCGCTGCATGAAAGAACATAAAAATTAATGGGGCATGTATTTTTTTATAGCCGCCAATGGCCATTCTTTCGCAAGTTATTAACATTTAAAGATCACGAAAAACCTGTCGGCCATTTAAATACCTTCAAAAACAGATCTGCTGACGAGTTGGCGGTGTTGCAGTGTGGCTAAAGGCACTGGTAGTTCACTTTGAACCTGACGACCCGGATTCCATCCCCACATGCAGCATTTAAGTAGGTACTGTGTCTCCATGCCTTCCAACAATGTCTCTCTGTTTGTTGCTTTCACTGCCATGATCGGAAACATGAACTGTTAGACACACTCTTCCACGAATCCTCGCAGCTAGGGAAGGCGAATAGGGTTATGGAGACAGTACCTACTTAAAACGCTGAGCTCTATCGTTGAATAATCATATTTTTAATTGTAAGTACAAAGTAAATCAGATCCTTAAAAGCAATCACGACATGTTAGGAAGAAAGTTGCTTTTTAATGTGCGTAACATAGAGCAAGAATCGCAAGAGAAGAAAAACCCGTAAATATTATTTAAAAATAGAAATAAAAATCTACCGAGAGAGATGCACACTAATATAACGTAAAGGCAAAAATTTAAGTTAAAAAAAATGTCCTCAGGTCAGGTATTTAAATGGCCGACAGGTTTTTCGTGATCTTTAAATGTTAATAACTTGCGAAAGAATGGCCATTGGAGACTAGAAAAAAATACGTGTCCCATTAATTTTTGTTCTTTCATGCAGCAGTGGTTTCATCCAAAAACCAGGGGACGAGTTGACTAACTCTCCTTGTAAGTCTTAATATACAGTTTGAAGTACTAACTACAGCTTACCTTTAAATTAACCTGAATTTCCAAGAGCAGAGCAAAGGAAATATAAGGTTTCTACAGAAGTGAGGTGAATATCAGCCCCATGCAGGTTCCCTTCAATGGCTCCTAGTCTAAATTCAAGAAAAGATACACATTTCAGATACATAAGAATTAAAAGTAATTTTTAATGGATACAAGATTTCAATAAGAAAGTCATAAAATAGATAATTATAACTCCCTGGCAGGAGTGGGTCAACTTTTCAGGCTATAACTCCTCTTCCATCTATTCAATTTGTTGAAGCACTTTTAAGTTTAATCTTGAACTGGCAAAAAGTTCAGTTACAAAAATTATTTCTGGTTAACCAAGAAAACCTACTTTCAACTATTCGTCGGGAAAGCACCAAATCCTTTAGCTATTTCCACTATTACTACTAAAAAGTGCATATATTTTTATTTAATTAAAAATAACATATATTAATGCTTACAAGTTGACACAGTGTATAAGTCAGACTTACGTTCTCAGCAATAGGGACTGAATGAAATAACCTGCAATTGGCTAATTTATAGCTTGTGATATAAAATGCTATAATTGAAGTACAGGCAGTCCCCTACTTTTGTACATAATGTGTTCCTGAAAACGTGTACGAAAGTCAAATGTACGAAAGTAGAACAGTACACTTACATGTTATAATGGAGGTTCTGTTCCCATACAGCCAAATAATATTATAAAATCTCTAATTATGGTATAAATGTTTTTTTTGAGCAGGGACCTTTTAGACACAATCATCGATGATATATTTCCAGCATTTCGTACATGTTTTTTAATTTTGTTATTTTCCTTCACAATGGAATACACAATCGACCGGCTTAAGTCGAATGAGCGACCGATTGAGGCTAAAGATGCGTTGCTTCATTTATAAATTCATATCTTCCGTCATTTGGAGGAAGTTTTAATCTTATTTTCGATCTTTAACCCTTTATTTAAGTGCATATGCACGGAAATTACCGAGGATAACAATACCAGTAACGATGGAATCTTATTATTGCAATGTTAAGAAAATTACCAAAACTCGAGTATAAATTCAAAATATGAGCAAATTCGAATGAGATCAAGTATTCTACGGTAAGAATAAGAATCCTCATTCATTTTGGCGTATTTTAGCGCAAATTTCGCATCGATAACTTAATTTTAAGATATTTTACAGAGTAAAAGGATGAAAGCCTTCAAACCAAAAAGGTGATTTTTACATGTTACCTTATAGGAAACAACATTCATCCTCTGGAGTCAAACCCACGACCTATTTCAAAATATTTTTAATCATAACATAAAAATTCATTAACACTGAAATCCTGAGAAATTTCAGGCTTCTAAGTTTATTTCTAATCAAGTTATTCACAAAATTAGAGCGTTCCACATGACCATGATGAAGACCATTACGATTTTATAATATAGAGAGATAGGGCAAAATGCATTAAAGTAGTTAAATAATTGCACAAGTAAACACTGCTTCCAAAACTGTCAGCTGGCAGGCAGCACAACCACGCAGTAACTCCAAATGTTCATTCGTCATTTCACTGACATACGAAAGTCCAAATTCGGCATACGAAAGGCGGTTCAGGGGTGTCAATGTATAATGTACGAAAGTGCACGTTGTACGAATGTCGGACGTACGAAAGTCGAGGACCGCCTGTACAATATTAGAAAACATTACACACAAATCTTACATTACATATATTACATAGCGTACTTTAAGGTTATTTTTGTCTTCAGAAATTTAAATCTGCTAGGTCACTTTCTAGAAACTCATCAATTGTGTAGAATGATTTAGATTTCAGCCAAGAAGCCATTACTCTTTTGAATTTTATTATATTTATGCATTCTGCTTCATTTGGTAATTTATTAAAAGTGTTGGTTTGGCTGACTATGCGATAGTTCGAAATGTTTGTTTGTCAGCTGATGTACGAAAGTCCCAATTTGGCATATGAAAGGCGGTTTAGGGGTGAGAATTTATAATGTACAAAAGTGAGAGTTGTAAGAAAGTCGAACATACGAAAGTGGAGTACTGCCTGTACCTACATACCAATGTACATATTTTTCACTTTGTTTACTGAGTGGCTAATTTAACTAATTAAAAACTTAACTAACGTGTTTCTGTTATTTCACTGGAATTCTTCCAATGAAGGGACAATGCATAACACCTGCTGACACACTGAACTGGCTCGCTTCCTGATTCCCTTTGTTTTTTTACATACAGTAAAGTCTTGTTACAATGTACTTCACAATTACGCGTTTCAAATTAACATAATATTTTGAATCCCTGTCAATTTTCCTGCATAAATATTTTTTTAAATAACTAACTTTTCAATACTACGTATGAACTCCAGAAAGATTTTTGATGTTTTAATGTTTGCTTTCAGCCTTAACCCTTCAGCGCCGGCTTCTGTGCATGGTATGGACCCAGGCCACAATGCTAAGGAACTCTTAATACTCTTCTTCCTTACAGCCGGCGGGTATTTAACACAAATGACCAATTTGAAAGTACTATGTTATAACCCTCTTGATGTTTTTTTTTAATAATCCAATTAATGTGAAATTTTCGGAATATATACGTTATAGTACGTTTATTATACCATATATTTTATATATCTCTATTACAATAAGATTATGCATTATCACATGAAGAAATAATAAAATTTTTTCCCACACAAATGTTTACCACATAATCATTGCTTTTAGTGCTAGATTTGTTCCCATGCACTTCAACTCCATTCAAATGAAGCACTCGAGTTCTCTGCATACATCAGCTAGTTGCTCCGTTCTCCTAATGATGTAGCTGTTGAGAGCCTCTTCCTACTTTCTTT
Source organism: Uropetala carovei (assembly GCA_036926305.1). Taxonomy (NCBI): domain Eukaryota; kingdom Metazoa; phylum Arthropoda; class Insecta; order Odonata; family Petaluridae; genus Uropetala; species Uropetala carovei. Next base: position 1,521,883 of record JAXCHB010000115.1, read on the forward strand.
ATCTCTTCCAAACACAGACGCTGCGGCTCTTGATAAATGTGTACGAATAACATCGCATGAATAGCACAGATGAGAACGAAAGTGAATCACCTCTAGCTGGCCCGTTCTCCTTACTTTCACGATAGCTTACTGTCGAAATAAAGCTCGTCTTATCATCAGCTTATTTTTAAATGTTAGCATCTCAGCAACTGAATGAAAATTGAATTATTAAGTTAGAAATATTACTGACATTAACGTAAAAATACACGGAGCTAGTATCACTATCATTTGATTCCTCTAAAATTCTCTGCAAATCTTCATCACAAACACCGAGTGTACTCCTACTAGCCATGTCTGCGCAATAAGGAGTAACGATTCCTCAAATTTAATTACGAGTAATATCCTTTAAAATGAAGGAATGGATATTAAGTCACTTAACGAATAAGTATATTTCCTTAGAAAACAACTCCACCATTTATAGTTAGTACCGTGCAGAGGCAAGAAACCGAATGGAAACCAAAGGGTCAGAGCGATTCTATTACTTTCCAGCGATGTAACCTCTCTTGTAACAACAAAGAAAAGTGTTTAGATGTGACATCTACCACTAATAATTCTTAATGGTTGACGTCACTAAGTGCATCTGAATAATTTTCTTGGGTTAGGTTTATAATCTCTTTTGAAACCAACTCCATATCTTCTTATGCTCACGTACATAAGTGAGTGGGATAAACAAGCAACAGCCTCAAGGGGCTCAGAATATAAGCTTTAGCTGTCAGCATATCTTTCTTGATAACTAACTGAAAGATTAATGAACTCTTGGAATGGTATTAGCATTCGACTCGGCAGTTTGGAATAGATGTAATATCATTGAGCCTATTATTTCGAAAGACGATATTTTCTTATCGAAATTCTTTACGAATAAGTTTCTTAGAAGAAATAGCCGGAAGTCTTACATAAAGAAAGAGATTATAATTTAAAGTGATTTAGAGATATAAACAAACTGTTAGGAATTTACAGATATTGAGTGTGACGAAATAAAACAAATGATTTTTACTCACGTCGACCAGGGGAGAAGGCGTCATTACAGCAGACGAAATTCAATTTTTACTAAATAAAATTTAGGAAAAAATAGTTTGCTTGACAGTCACTTAAGAAACAAACGTTTTACTATAAAAATGTGAAAGGCAATTGAAAAAAAAATAAAAACTAATTCAAATATAGCAAATTAAAACCAGCGCGGCATGGATCCGTACCACGCACAGAGGCCAGCGATAAGGTAAGAAATTGAGGTCCGTACAATGCACAAATGCCGCCGTAGAGTGACTAAATACCGTATATACCTGAATATAAGACGAGGTTTTGTTCCAATTTTTATGACCGAAAAATCGCTAGTCGTCTTATAATCGCGTGGTGCATAATAGTTTCACTGACAGAGGAACCGAATGCAGAGTACAATCGAAATATTCGATTCTTTAAATCAATCGAAACAATCGATTATTAAAAGTAGTAGTAGAAAATGAATCGATTCAAATGTATTCGAATACAAATACTCTTTTGATTTTTATCCTATATATTATGCGCGTAGTCAAGCTGCGTGCGTCCGTGAGTATGAAGTCTCCCGTAATTAATTTGGCGTATTTCTCGAGAACCGTTCGTCGTAAAAGATATGCGGTAAACGGCGTTTTGTTTCTACTGACTATGAGGTCCCTGGAAAAATATTTTCGTTTGCTAAAGTGTCCCGGGTTCGAATCCAGGAGACAATTATATTTTCCCATACGTTTACAAGGGATTTTCGATTTTTCAGAGTGCAAGGTTTTTTTCCTTCATTCATTAAAATACGTAAATATGGACCAATTTTCTTCTTTTCGCTTTATTCGACGGCTAAAGCTCTATACTGTCTTATTCTTGCAATGTTTACACGTTACACGGTCGAATTTCTCAGAAATACGCGTTCTTTTTCGAAATTTTGCAGATTTTTCGTACTCATTCCGGGCGTTGCCAAGGAGACTCTCATTGTTGCCTCCGATTCATTTAAGTCCAATTAAACCTTCAAATAGATGAAAGAAAAGCGTTATTGTTATATTCTCTTCATTGATAATCTAAATAAATGCTTGCATTGATGTGACACATTTATACATTTATAGTAGGTCCTGTAAGAAATTAAATTCAGTCGTTGATAGACACTTGAAGGAAAGCAACTGTATATGCCAACTAACACTATAAAATTGCTTATTTCAATTGGTTCATTGTTTATTAGTCAATGGTATAATAAACCTCTGTCATTGTGTGCATAATAAATTTTTTCTTTTTATTAGGAGTTCAAAATGGGGGGTCGTCTTATAATCAGAGTCGTCTTATATTTGGGTATGTATGGTACCAACCGGCCGGCCGGCCGATAGAGTGGTATTTAAATCTACCCCGTCGCTGAAGGCTTAAAGGACTCGTGTAACTGATGCTTGCTCATTCAAGTCAATTGACACCAATTTTGAAGGTGTCTTTTGTATTCTGTATAGAAAGGTCTGCAGAACTCCGTCATAATCCCAACAGCCTGTATTTTCCAAATTGAAAAATTAGAATTGAGGATCCCTCTCATATTTTCACAAACACATTGAGATATGTTCTAGGAATTATCTCTCCCATTCTTACCAGTTTTGAGCAAGACCTGTAAGAATGCCAACCCTCACTGAGATGTTTTCTTTATTATGGTGATTGCTATAAAATTTTATTTTGTACTTGCGCTTTATTTTGTATTTTAATGGAAGTTGTTCATATTATTCTAATGCCATGTACGTTTTGCTTTGTTCTTTAAGATTATTTTTTCATTCAAGCCTTACCGCTAGGAATCAAACTGAATTTTTCCCATAAGAATAATAGAAAACTACCTCTGCATCTAAGAGTTTTCGATGTACTAATGATTTTGTGGAACCTAACCCGTTCATAAAGCGGGGGACACCTGTACTTAAGATTTTTATTAACAAATGAAGATCTGAAAAGGTTTTGGTTGAAATTGCTCAACCTGAAGTGGAGATTTATTCTTGTTGTGTTTCTTTTTTTTTAATAACTTTTATATTAACCTCACTCGATATATGGATATATATATATATATATATATATATATATATATATATATATATATATATATATATATATACGACCGCCCCAGGATGTGCTGCCAGAGGCGGGACGGAGAAGGAGAGGACTGGGAGATCACGTGACGCGGGAGGAGAAAAGTGTGTGACGGGACTCATGTTGGTTGGGGCTGTGTGCTGGCTCGAAAAAGGACTTCTGCTGGCGGGCAGAATGCTGGTGTAGTTGCTTTGAATAAAGTTGTAGTCCCTTGGACGAGTTGTGGTGTTATTTCGGGTGTGCCTCCACACGGAAGAAGGTGGAGTCTGACAGAGCTGCGGTGGGATCGGGATCAGATAAGGATAAGAAGACCAAAAACCAGTTTTCGGAGAATAGCACGTCATGAGAGAGCCGACTGTTTGCCGATGAAGACTGTACTCCTCCGTAAGTACGTGAAAGAAAACTGATTCCCGAGTGAACAATACTCCAAGTATAACTAGGGTTGTGAGCGTCGAAACAGGCCTGAGAAAGCAAAATTAGCGATAAAAAAAAGCGACCGCATGGCGTTTAGTGGGGAACCGGAAATGACGTATCCAGTGGCGGGAACAGGAGTAAGCGAGGCATTCTTGACACGAGCAGCGAGCTTTCCTGAGTTACCGAGAGCGATGTCGATGCCCTCTGTGACCCAACCAAAGAACCACTTAGTGCCTAGGGCGAGCGATAACGACCTTGAACGTGAGAGTCTACGACGAGAAAGACAGTTGCTGGAGACAGAGAGAGCACGGTGTTAGACCGCGAAAGAGAAATAATGGAAGCGGGACATTGTAGTACGATGGCGACAACTGTAGTTGCTCACCGAGACATGGCGGAAAGATTGTTGCCCGAGTTTGACTCATCTACGACCTTAGGATTTATGGCCGAACAGTGGACGCGGTGAGTGGAATGGGTCGCTTCCGCGTATTCATGGGACAATTCCGTATTGCTTACTCACACGGCGAATAAGCTGAGAGGAGTAGCTAAATTGTGGTTAAATAGTGTCGGGAGACTTTTAACGAAAGGTTACTTTATAGCTTCCCATCAACAGCTGATCAGGCCGATGTCCACATGAGTCTCACGAAGAGGAAGAAGCAGCGCGACGAAACCTATGAGTCATACGTTTATGCCATGAAAGCGATAGCGCGACGAGGTAACATAGATAAAGAATCCTTGATTAAATAAATTTTGATCGGCTTAGGTGACAAGGAATTAGTAAGGTCGCTGGCTTTGTGTGAGTTCAAAGATGTTGAAGGGTTACTGCTCAAGATAAAGCGCTATGAAAGTATTACAGAGAGAGCGAGATTAGGTGAAAGACAGTTTTTAGCTAACCATTATAGTGTCCCAATTGAACCGCCAAACGAAGGTAATGTGGTGAGGAGAAATAAGCAGACAACGCAGGCAAGGTGTTATAATTGTAACAGCCAGGGACACATGGCTAAGGATTGCCCGGAACGACAGCAGAGCAGGCAATGTTTCCGATGCAATAAAGAGGGACACATGATGAAGGAATGCCCTCACGGAACCCAATTTAATAAACAGAATTTGGAAATGAAAAGGCGAGTCCAAAGAATTTCAATGCCAAATGACCAAATTAAAGACGAATATTATAAATGGATAAAGGTTAACGATGAACAAGTTGTTGGGTTCATTGATTTAGGGAGCGATGTTGTGACCATGAGGCAAGATGTCGCTGAACAGCTAGGGGTAGAATACTTTGCGAGTCAAAAAAGTCTGATTGGATTCGGCTGTGGGAAAAGTAACGTAATAGGCTCCAGATAGTTAACCCTTGTTGTGGACGACATAAGCATTGAGGTAGAAGTGCTTGTGGTCCCAAACTGTTTGCAAGATGATGCCGTAATTCTAGGACGAAGTGCCCTAGACCAATCAGGGATTCGAGTTGAGAAGAGCTATCAGAAACTTGTAATTAGGAGAGAAGCTGATGAGCAGGAGGAAGAAAGTAACTCGGAAGCCAAAGTTCGAAATGTCAAAGAGAGGACCGGGATAGAAATGGAAGAAATAAATTTGAATAATGACCTGTCTGAAGGGGAGAAGGATGCGGTATACAAAATGGTGAACGAGTATCGAGAATGTTTTGCAAAGAATTTGAGTGAACTGGGTACAGTAGAGTCTGCCAATTTCGAGATAGAATTGTTGGATAACCACCCTGTGAATTTAAGACCGTATTGCCTACCGGACGCCCAAAGAGCGACTATGCAAAAGGCAGTCGATGAGTTAATGAAAATGGGTATCGTGCAGGAGTCGACATCAGAATATGCAAGCCCAGCATTGTTAGTGAAGAAAGCTAACGGAGAAGACCGGCTGTGCGTCGATTACAGAGCATTGAATTTAAAGACGAAAAAAATAAAATTCCCCATGCCAGCCATTGAGGAACAATTAGACGCGCATGCAGGAAACAGTTATTTTACCATGTTAGACTTGGCGTCAGGATACTATCAAATCCCTGTGGCCTCAGAGACGAGACCCTTGACAGCTTTTGTCACCTCAAGTGGACTGTACGAGTTCACAAAAATGCCTTTTGGAGTAGTAAACGCACCTGCAGTGTTTAATCAAATGATGAAAAGGGTAGTGCGAATGACAAAACCAGGAGAGGTCCTAGTCTATATGGATGATCTGTTGATACCCAGCAAAACGGTGAAGGAAGGGTTAGAGAAATTAGAAAGACTGCTGCAAGTACTGAAGAAATTGGGGCTAGCGCTAAAAGTATCAAAATGTGAATTTTTCAAAACCAGAGTCGACTATTTGGGCTTTGAGATAACCAAAGATGGGATCCGAACAGGCAAGAGAAAAATTCAGGCAGTTAAAGAATTTCGAAGGCCGGAGAATGTTCACGAAGTGCGACAATTTATTGGTTTGACAAGCTTCTTTAGAAGATTTGTACCAGGATTTGCTATGTTAAGTAAGCCATTAACGCTCTTGACGAAGAGAGATACAGCATTCGAGTGGACAGAAAAACAAGAAAACACATTTCAAGAGCTGAAGAAAAGATTAGTCGAGCGTCCGGCACTTGCATTGTTTGATGTAAATGCCGAACATGAAGTTCACACTGATGCCAGTAAGAATGGAATAGCGGGGATTATCTTACAGCGTCGAGAAGGAGAATCTCAAAAACCTGTGGCATATCATAGCCGACAGACGACAGATCTAGAGAAGAACTATCACAGTTATGAGCTAGAAGCGTTGGCAGTAGTTGAAGCCGTAGACAAATTTCGAATGTATTTATTGAACATACCCTTCAACGTTGTTACTGACTGTAATGCTTTAAAGACCACTATGTCCAAGAAAGAACTGCTACCGCAGATAGCTTCAATTACAAGCGTATGATTTCACAATCGAGTACCGACCAGGACGCAACATGAGTCACGTTGATGCCCTCAGTCGAAATCCCGTGGGAGATTCCAAGGAACCGGATACAGCAGACTTGAAAATTTTCACGTTGCAAATTATTCAGGATGATTGGTTACTAACGATGCAGCTGATGGAGGTAGCTATCCAGAAAATACATCGCACCTTACAGCAACCTGCGGTCGCCAAGGAGGATAGGCAGATCCACACAGACTATGTGCTGAAAGACAACCGTGTCTGTAGAAAGGTAGATGGTGGGGTCCGTTGGGTTGTGCCTAAGAACTCTATTTGGCACATTCTAAAGGGAAGTCATGATGACATGGGACATTACGCAGAAGAGAAAACCCTAGAACACGTGAAGAGATATTTTTGGTTTCCGAAGATGAGAAGAAGGTTAAAGAAATATACTGCAACTTGCATTGAGTGTGCTTATCATAAGAGATCGGAAGGTAAAAGAGAGGGGCAGTTGCACAGTTTAGAGAGTGTAGCTACCCCATTTCACACAGTTCACGTGGACCACTTAGAGCCATTCCCAAGAAGTAAAAGGGGCAACGAGTATGTTCTCGTGTATCAAGACAACTTTACAAAGTTCATCCTACTAAAGGCAGTGAACACCACAAAAACCAAACCAGTGTGCGAAGCTATCAGTGAGATTACGAGCTTATTAGGGTGTCCTGAGTGTTTAATTACAGATCGAGGTATGGCATTTACAGCTAAGGAATTTGAAGAATTATGCGAAAGGAACCAGATAAAGCATATAAAGAATGCGACTGCTACACCTCGAGCAAATGGACAAGTAGAGCGATCAAACACATCCATTACAAATGCCATATCCATATGTATGCACAAGAGGATGGGGGCGACTGGGACACGAATTTGAGAAACATCCAATTCGCCATGAATTCTATGTCAAATAAAATTACTGAGAAGAGCGCTTCTGAGCTATTGTTTGCTTATAACGCAAGGAATTCATTGCAAAACAGAGTTATACTGGCGTTGCAAGAAAGCGAACTCGATGAGACTAGAGAGACCTTAGGCGAAGCGAGGGAAAAAGCGTTAGTGAAGATATCAGAGACGCAGAAAAAACAGAAGGAGCGTTACAATCAAAGACATAAGGTGCCGAGAGTGTACCAAAAGGGAGATTTAGTCATTGTAGAACGAGAAGCTCAAGTGACAGGGTGTTCGCGAAAATTAGCTCTGAAATTTAAGGGTCCGTATATTGTATCAGAAGTACTAGCTCAAGATAGGTATTCTCTCATGGATATACCAGGGGCAAAGAGGACACAGCGAGCGTTCAATTCCGTATTTAGTGCAGACCGAATGAAACCCTGGTGTAAGCCCCCACAAGGCAAAGTAGGAGACGACGGAGAAGGAGATGCTGACCAGGCCGAAGACAGCCAGGACGAGGGAGATGATGACCAGGCCACTGACAGTCGAGGGAAAGAAGATACAGATACTTTCCTCACAAATAGGAAGGCCATAGGCTATTTATTAATACCAAATGTTTTATATTAATTGTACAAAAAGCAAAATAATTTTGTATGTCAGAAAGAATGGAACGGTTCTTTTTGAGCTGTTTGATGCCTAAACTGTTCAATAAAATAACTGTTCTCAAACAACAGGTAACTCTATATCTTATACATAGTGAGAAAGGTGGGAAACGACTACTTCCTTATCCATAATTGGACGGCGGGGACTGATTAAACTGCGCGTATTTTCCCAAGTTCTATTATTGATTTGAATCAAATTTGGTACGATTGTGGAGGGCTCCCAGAAATAATTCGTACATGGCTTTTGCTTCCCTCTGCCCATTTTATTCAAAACGGCGGCCGAGTGGATTCTTAAATACCATGCATCATGTAGAATTCCGATCGGATTTGAACCAAATTTCCCCGGGCAACGCCGGGTATTTCTGCTAGTATGTTATAAAGGGATTAACTAATTAAATGATTAAGTCAAATTCTCCATCTGCCTAGCGATTGAAAGGAGAAGCATTCGATACATTGCAGCGGTTCGCTCGACATTATATCGGACATAGAAACGACGTAAAACGGAGAAACTGTCCCCTATTTGTAAATGATGTTATATCGAAACAACGTAAATTGGAATGACGTAAATCGGAGATTACCTGTGTGTGTATGTATATATATATATATATATATATATATAGGCATATATAGCGGTTTGTAACCACTTTGGCAGGATACAAAATTATGAGGCACTTCCATATGTGCTAGAAACTTGAAAATTGGTAGGATTATAGGTTTTTGGTCACAACCGAAGGAAAAAATCCAAAACTTTCGAAATTCTCACTTTGAGGGGCTTTTTTGGCCCCTTTTTGCCCCATTTTTGGCCCATAAGAAAACGTAAATTGGTGTAGAGGTTTGTATATTTGCACTTTAAAATTATTTCCCGTCAAGATACGAACTCGAGACTTACAACTATCGGATAGGATATAAATTGTAGTTTCTTACTTTTGAAGACAGAATTAAAATCTGAGTAGAATTAGCATAAATTTATACTTTTTATGGGAAAAAAGTGGTAATTTTTCTGGGTCCAACAATCAGCTACCGAGGCAACAGGCTTAATGCTTTCATATGGGTATGCTTTTAATGGGAATCAGAGTCTTATATTTCTCCTTTAAAACCTTACTAGCATAATGCCCATTGAAATATCAATGGGAGTAAAGATTCGATCGTTCAAGCTATTTATGAGTTCAAATTGGCATCAGAAACATTAATTGTATTGAAAGTCATTTCCCTCTCTCACCCTCCCTCCCTTTGTCCCCTCCCTCCCTCTCTCTCTCTCGTATTAAAAGCAATCAAAGCACGTTTACACCCATAATGATTGTGTAATGGTACCGATCACTTACCTTTGATATTACTCGTGTTGCGCTTCGTTGATTTGTATACGACAAGAAATGACTTCAGCCGTGATATACAGATTAAGTGAATATAACACCGCCTCCACCAGTAAAAGGTTACTTATGCAGGTAATTTCACCAAATTTGAAGTAACGAGTATAATAAATGTTAAAATATAAAAGTTATTTATAAAAATATATTTTTATACCCATTACTTGTTCCAAATATTTCAATTAAAACTCAATTTACGTAAATATTTGTTATTATAGAAGTTGTAGAAAATTTAATTTTCTACAAGATTTGTTTTAAGGATTTTTCATAAAATTGATAGTTCAAGAGATATTTTGATTTTTCTTCTAAATATATGTTAAACACCTAGCTAAGTCATACCATTGTTTCAATTGCTGTGTTAAAATTTTCTAATTGTTGATAGCTTTGTGTATGCTGCCAAGGATAATTTTAATTCAGCATTAACATTTTGTTATACCTAGAAACAGCTGACAATTTTCTTTACTTATTTTTTTTAATAAAGACTATCGAAAATGTTTGAAAAATAATCACGTGTAATTGCTGATAATTATTTCTGAGAACGCTGATGCCAAGAGCAATCATATTCATTGCTCTGTATGGAGATAGTCATGTGTTGGACACATCAGATTTTTTATTGTACAGATTTTCAATTATTTTACCAGAATAACCATTATTGATGGCAATTTGTTTTATTGTATTTAATACAAGGTTTATACAGTTTATACAGTTTAGCGCATGGCTGTTTAGCGAAATTTCGATATAGCGCAATTGGAATCCCGTGGTATACATTTTTATTTATTTTTTAATAAAATACATACTGTATGTATGGTACGTACTTCAAAATGAAAATACTGTTCAGAGTGCGCATTTTTGCTGGTTTTTGTTTGCTTAAAAAAATAAAGGAAAGCTGTTTTCACGTAATCAGGTCCAATGACATATTTGCGGTGTTTTGTTTAATATCTACTCGTATGGAAAAATAACATTTTAACAGTAAATAGGGGGAAATAATTTCAGTAAATCAATGCAGAAAGGAGAAAAATGAGTAAAGGCAGCCAAAGTGTAGAAAATAATTCTAAACTATCAAGGAAAAGCATAAATCTTGAGGAAAAACTTAAAGTGATTCAGTGTTTTGAACAAGGTGAGCGTCAGAGCAATATTGCAAGTAAGTTTAACTTCACAACTTTACAGTTCGTACAGTTTTGTTAAATAAAGACAAAATAAAAAGTTCCATTGAAGCAGCCAGTGCAGTAACTGTGAAGAAACTCACACGATCACTTAGTAATATGCTTGAAAAAATGGAGAAACTGCTAGTGTTGTGGACTGATTCTAAGCATTCTAATGAACACATGCCCCTTAGTCAAGCAATCATTTGCAGTAAAGCACTTTCCCTGTTTGAATGTGTAAAGCAAGAAGAAGGTGAAGATTTTCAGAAACATTTCATGCCAGTTCCAGTTGGTTTCAAAATTTTAAACAAGTGAATCAGCAAGCACTGATAAAGATGCAGCTATAAAGTTTCCTGACAAATTTCAAGCAATTATTGAAAATGATAAATACCCCCACACATACATACAATAAGTAATTTATGAATAGATGTGAGCACTGCAGTGACGAAAATGATAACTTGCAGAACCTAGCAATCTATGCATAATTGCGAGCACCGCTGCGAAAAAATAAAAATTGTATTAATATTGATTTTTAATGATAATTAATATTAAATAAGAAAGTAACATTAGCGAACCTTGCAAATTTGCGAACTGATCACTACTAAGTACATGTTATAATCGGTTTGTTTAGCGCAAAGACTTCGGAATGTATCCTTTGTGCTAAATGAGGCATCACTGTATTTCACTCGGGCATAGGAATGTTAATCAACCTGTGCAGCATCAAATGGATAACAGCTAATTTTTGAGAGACGTGATGTCTTGAACTACTAGAATGCATGATCTGTTCCATAGATCAATGTTTTTGAAAGATAGAAAAATGAAATTTCTGGTCCATAAAGGATATCACAATTTCCTGTGCAAACCAGAAAGTTTTTTTCTGTGTGTCACAGTAAGAAATGTACATTTCGTGAGTGCTACGGTGAATTTTTATCACTTTTTTATAAAAATCTGATGTGGCCAACACGACTTTCTCCATATTTGGGGTATAGATATTTAAATTGTTATGAATAGCATTATGGGGCAAAATTATCACTTCGTATCGTAAAAGAATACAGTTGTCCTTATTGCCATAAATTATATTTTGAATATGTTTACAGAATTCGCCGCTATATACTGGAAATTACGAAAAAAGTGGAATATCTCGAAATGGATGGTTCTACAAAAATTTCTTTCAAACAAAACTTGGAAGAAATATTATTCTCTACAACTTTGGTCCTCACGAAGATTACCAGTAACGACATTTTTAGGAAGTCCATTTTTTTCGTGATCACAATACTTTCCCATTACTACATACGGAGAAATTAAAAAAGAGGTTATGTATTCGGTTCATCCGTCTGTCTGTGTACAAAATAACTCAAAAATTACGTAAGCTACAAACACCAAATTCTCAGGATATATAGCCCTACATTCGAACTAGATATGGAAAAAATTTGGGGTACATCCTCCATCTGTCCCTTTGCCATTTAACAGGATATTAGAAAACTCCTTACAAACTATCTATATGGGTCCATTATGGCTTTCGTATTGTTGCCGTATTCACAGCAACAAATGCAAATAAACAAGTATGCTATTCAGCGAAAGTACCGTATAATCCGGCGTATAAGTTGACCTTTGAAACTTACAAATATTTTCCCAAAACTTAGAGTCGACTTATACACCGAACATAAAATGTTAACCTTAAATTACAGATGAATAACATCGATATTTACGAATGCTATTGATCTTTCGGTAGAGGTGATCGCTATTTTGAATCAGCTGTTCCAGTGTTGACATCTTATGACATTTGTTTTATAATATTTATAATAATTTTAATACTGTATTTACTCATGTAATCCATGCCCTCGAGTACCACGCGTACTCTTATTTTTGGACCAGTTCGAGGAGAAAGAAATAAATTCGTGCTTTAATAATCTGACGTCAATGGCCGCGGGAAATTAGAAAAAAATCAAGAAAGTGTGGGGATTCTCCGTAGGTGTGTTCTCTCCATGGTTCCCTGTAAGCTGCTGTAAGCAGTTTTTAAAGTGCTGCAAACTAAATTTTTCAAGCACGCACCATTATGTTCATCTTAGGATATTTCAGAACAGGGTCACGTCAACCCTGGTGCACATCCAAAGCACTAGCATCACGTAGGCATGCATAGCAACATTCATTCCGTCGATGGATGAAAAAAATTAGAGGGAACTATGGTTCTCTCCTGGGTTAAATAAGCATCAGTGGCTCACGATGAATATGGCGAATACAGATACCAGATGCCAATTTATTCCGGCAAAAGTGTAGGTAGAAACCAATAGTAGATTTTTAATGACAGAACTACTTTTTACTTTCTCATATACGAAGTATATTGAGAAAGTATTGTAATCGCGAAAAAATCTGACCTCGAGATTTTAAAGGAAATATACATTTTATGTATAGCGGAGTCTGAAAAAGTGATTTTTGCAATGCCGTCTGTCTGTCATTGGCTCTAAGGCCTAAATGGTAAAGCAAAAATGAATGAAATCTCATAATTATGCATTGTTTAATACAGAGTAGAAGCTATGAAGAAATGGTTAACATTACTCAATAATTAAGGGAAGTTTATTCTACGCATTTTTAACAACAATTTGATTTTCTCAAAAACAGCTCTAACGATTTTGATCAAATTTCATACAGTTACTTGAGTTTACCTCTGCAATAATACTACATACTTCATATTTCTCAAAAATATGAATGTAAAGCTAGTTTATTCTTGGGCATCTTTAACAATTGGATTTTCTAAAAACCGGTTCATATGATTTTCATCACATTTAGTATAATTACGTAAGTTGATGTTTATAATGATTCTACATATTTCATATTTATCAAAAGATAACTAAACGACGCAATAGTATATGAGAAAGTTTGTGCAATGTATATTGTACCGATTTTTTGAGTAACAATAATAAACTTAAAAATCAATTAAAAGATAGAGCTTTAATATTATAAAAATATTATGTCATCTCAATCTTGAAGATGCACCAATGGCAGTATAAACCTCGCATTTAAACCCTAAACATTTATTGGTCGTGTAGATACATGTACACTTCATCTTTTGCAAGTATAAATGTAGACACGTGTTACAGTAAATTTACTATCAAAACTCGTAATTTTTAAATCTTGATCAGAAATCTCCTTGTATCTTTTTTTACCGACATTTTGGGAAAAAAGGTGCGCAGGATACACATATGCGATATTTTATTAAATTTCATCACCGTAGAGATTAGTTAATGCTGTGAGATTAGTTAATTCATTTTTGAAACAAAAGTGAAATTGCATAGGTCTAAAAATGTATTTACATAATTAATGGATTGAAAGATACAAAATTTTCAAGATAGATTGGTGTGCAGGGGAATGCTTTCATTTTAGTATTCTTAAAAAAAAAGCATCTTATGTAATTTGCTCTGCAATTTCCTCATTTGTTAAAATTACCATATCTGCCCGAATAGAAGCCGACCCCGGATTTAAGCCGACCCCCCAAAAAAACCCACAATTTTTTGGCAAAAATGTTAATTTTATAGATTTTATGCTGAAGTGTGCCGGGAATTCATGCACATCTTAGAATACATTATTCAAGATCGAAGAAATGTGTGGGAAATGGTTTAATTGTTGACATTTTGAAATATTACTCCAATTAATAATTTTGCATTTCTGAATAATGTTCCACATTCAATGGTAATAACTTTATTCATCTTCATTTTCACAAAAGGTCAAATATAGTAACAGCGATCTTGCCAAGATATTTTTTCATCCAAGTCTATTTCCAATGAAATTAGCATATACACTGCCTTAAGAAACTTCATTTTTATAATTATACACGTTCCATTTAAAGTTTTACCAAAATTCAAACAGTTGAGCATTCAAAGCCGTCAACGCATTTTGCATAATCGTCTATTTACGCAAGCGATCTCGCCAAGATATTTTTTGATCCAAGTCTATTTTCAATGAAATTAGCATATATATTGCCTTAAGAAACTGCATTTTTATAATTATACACGTTCCATGTAAAGTTTTACCGAAATTCAAACAGTTGAGCGTTCAAAGCCGTCAACGCATTTTGCGTAACCGTCAATTTACGCAAGCGATCTCGCCAAGATATTTTTATATATATTCATCGTAGGTTAGATATTTACTTTACGAAAAATATAGTACTATTATTTGAATGCGAAGGCAATGAGAGACTTCGAGATTTAACCATAACCCAAATTTTCCTCGGACTCGCATTTAAGCCGACGGGTGATTTTTTCATGATAGATTTTGACTAAAAACATCGGCTTGTATTCAGGCAGATACAGTATTAGCGATTCATATTAGAAAGTAATTCGACCATCATTATGTATTCAAAACGACAGTCTTCTTTAACCTTTTAACTGCTGTGAACGCGTTTACGAGTTTGAAGCATTCGTACCTCTGTTGCTACTCACATGTATATGCGTTTTGAATTCCTACGTGGTATTGCTGTAAACGCAAATACACGTTTTTATATTTGAGTCTTCCTCTGCCATCTATGATGTTTTTTAAGTACTTCATACTTACGCAAATCATGTTGTACGTTCGTAATATAGTTATTCAGCTGTTTTTATATCAGTTAGTCAGACCCCACATAAACATGGCTTCCACCTCAAAGTCACGTGTAAATAAGAAAGATATCCTTCAGTTTTTAGACGAATTGAGTGCAAGTGAATCAAGTTCCAATGAGGATTTAAATGATTCAGTGTATTTAGATGCCGATTCTACTGAAAGTGATAGTAGTTCTTCCAGCAAAGTATCCATTGTCACTGATTTTGATACTGTTACAAGCACTCCGATAAAGATTAGAAGAGTTTCCCTTATTGAATATGAATGGACAGAAACACCCTTTTCACCTAGGCAATATGTTTAATCCCCAGAATAGTGGTGTGATGACTGACGTCATTGACGATTGTAAAGAACTTGATTTTTTTGAGTGTATGTTGCCCAAATGTATTATAGAGTTAGTTGCTAAGGAAACCAATAGGCATTAACACCATTTGATTGAAAAAGGTGTTCCATTGCCCAATTCTAGGCTTAATAAATTTACTGAAATCTCAGTAAGTGAACTTGATGTTTTTTTAGCTGTATCTATGCTGATGGTGAGGAACAAGAAAATTGTCTTGAGTGAATATTGGTCCAATGACCCTTTATTGAAATCTCCGCCTTTTCCAGAGTATATGTCACGGGACAGGTACCTTCTTATTCTTAGGCTTCTGCATTTCGCTGAAAATAATTCACATGCTGAAGGTGAGAAGCTTTACAAGATAAAGAGTATGATAGACATTTTATGGAAGACTTTTTCAGAAAACTTCTCTCTGTTCCACAATTTATGTGTCGACGAAAGTTTAGTGCTTTATAAACGGCGCTTGTCTTTCAGACAATTTATTCCAAGTAAGCATCACCAGTTTGGAATCAAACTGTTCTTGTTGTGTGATGTTGAAACTGGTTATATTTTAGACTTTATAGTGTACACAGGTGCTCAGATTGAAATTACTGATTCCCATAATTTGGGGAAATCTGGAGCTGTTGTCCTAACACTTATGAAACCTTACCTTAATAAGGGACATTGTTTATATGTAGATAACTGGTACACAAGCCCCAAGCTCTTCATCACTCTTCATAAAAATAAAACAAATGCTTGTGGTACAGTCAGGAAGAATAGGAAGGGGATGCCAATACTGGATTCGAAACTCCTAAAGGTCAGAGGGAGACAAGGAATAATGGTATCATGTTGGCCATGAAGTGGAAGGATAAGCGTGAGGTCCACATGCTGACAACAGATCATGAAGATGAGGAGATGGATACAGGAAAAGTTAATCGCCACACTAATCAGCTCATAGTTAAACCTACCTGCATTGGCGAATACAATAAATACATGGGAGCAGTAGATAGAGCTGACATGATGATCAGCAACCTCGAGTGTGTTTGAAGAACAATCAAGTGGTACCGCAAGCTATGGTTTCACTTTGTCGATCTTTGTCTTATAAATGTACATGCTCTTTATCTGGCAAAAACAGGGAAAAAACCTACACTTGCACAATTTCAGCTTGAAGTAATTTGACAGCTACTTGAGAAACCTCACTCTCCAAGGATGAGAAGAAGTGGAGGGAGACCATCACCTCATAATAATCCTGCACAGCTTGTTGAACGTCATTTCCCAGCACTCGTACCTTCTACTCCTAAGAGGAAAGATGCCATGCATCTCTACTTTGTGTGTAAAAACACTAAAACACGGGAAAGAAAGAGGAAAGAGGGCCACTATATGTGTACTGAGTGTGATGTTGCACTTTGTATAAACCCTTGTTTTAAAGAATACCACAGCAGAAAAAATTTCTAAAAATTTATACTAAATACGAATATTTGATTTCTTGTGTTTTGAAAATAAATATATATTAAAATTATGTGTTTAAAAATTTGATTTTCCTAAAAAAAACTCAGCACAGAGCTGATGCGGACATTTAAATAACACAGCAGTTAAAAGGTTAACTCCTTTAGCTACTAAGAGAAAAAGTATTAATTTAGAAGAGAAACTTGCAGTGCTTAAGTGCCTTGAGCAAGGGGATCGTGTGATTGATATTGCTAATTCAACTGGGTTGGTAAAATTTATTGTGCATACCATAGGAAAAAATAAAGACAAAATAAAGATATGTAGTCAGATCAAAATGTCAATCTCAGCTATGAAATTGCAGTATTCGTGTAGTTTGATGTTGGAGAAATCAGAGGTCTTGTTAATGAGTCAGGAATGCATCTTATCATTATTACATGCATTCTTATGGAAAATGATTTTTGGTTAGTGCATTTTCATTTAGCGTGGCAATTTCAGTAGTGTATCTACTGTATCTACTGTGCTAAACGAAGGATTAGTGTACTTACAAAGATAAAACTTTACCTTTCAATGCTTTTATATAGGTTTTTATGTTTCTTAGGATTAATACTGATGCAGTCAATTTTATCTCCATTTGGCCTCATTTCCGCTATTTTTAGTGCAACATGAACCGGCAGATTATTGAAAAATAAGGCCAAAATTTCCTCTGTCAACACATAGTAGCAAGCTCCAACTTTGATTAGGTGTACACTTTTCCCATTGAGAGCTAAAAGGCAAAATCATATAAGAGCTCAATAAAAAAAGCTTAGGAAAAACACATTCTAACACTTGTAGATACATTTAATGAAATTTGTCAAATTTCAATCAAAGATTGATACTTACTGCCCTTGGAGATATCTGAGTTGTCCTCTGTGCTTTTATCTTCCATATTTATTATCCAATTCTCTTTAGTGCTTCTGAAATTGCAATAAATTACCATGAATAGCTTTATGTGTACTGTACCCAAAAGGAAAAATTTGTTTGTACCAAAAAAGTTACCTTTACTTTTTGTTTTAACTTCCACAACAATATGTAATTTGTATGTCTTTATCAATAGATATTTTTTTCATTTGCAACAGTAAATGAATGAGGATGATAACACAGTATCATTTGCTGTTCATGTTTGTGCTCATTATCATTTACACATTTCATCAGTAATTTAACCTTCCATGCAAAAATTTCTCTAACTTCCAATTTAAATTGCTGAAACCACTTTATTTTGAGTGGGCAGACAGCAAAGCTTGACGTAGCACCACACTAGGTGGGATGCTATAGGTGGCTTGGTAGCGTCAGTCTTTGTTCTGCTTGCATACACATCTCACGTGATGTCATGGACTGCTATACACTGTATGTACTGTACTTAATGGACATTATTTGTTTTCTCAATTGTTCAACTTTATTGCTTTAAATAACAATGCGTGGTGGTGATAGTGCAGGTGAAGCAAAGAAAAGGAAAGCTACTGTTCTGGAACAAAAACTCGATGTGATAAAGCAATATAAGAGAAAGATATGAACATATCATGTAACTGGACTTTCCAAATCCATGTTACACACAATTTGTGCAAATACCGAAAGAGCCAGACAAGGAATTGTATCGGTGCTGGCTTTTTAACAATGAAAGGAAAAACGCTTTCAATTTACGATGATAAGAAAGGAACTCCAGCCATTTAGTGCAAGGATTTAAAAACAGCTTTGACTTTTCCTGAAGTGCTAAAAAAATTATTAATGAACATTCCAAATTAAATTGACACAAAAAACATATAATGAAGAGGATGCCTTCCAGGACCTTAAGAGTTCCAGGATTCAAGGTGGCAAAGGACAGACTCAAGGTCATGTTGGGGTCTAATACAAGTGGTAATTATAAATGCAAGCCTATCCTAGTGTACCATTCTGCTAAACCTCGAGGCTTCAAAGGATTGATGAGGCATAAATTTCCGGTCCATTTCAGATCGAGCAAGGAAGGTTGGAAGATGGACACATATTTTCTGAATATCTGTTGTCACCACTGCATTATGAAGTGCATCAGTATTGCAAGAAAATTCATCAGTCCTTCAAAATTGCATTACTTTTAGAAAACACCTAGCCACCCACATTGTATTGCTGAATTACCTGAAAATATAAACTTGGTGTTCTGGCAAGCAAATACAAATTCGTTATTGCAGTAATTGGACCAAAGAGTTATTGATACTTTCATAGCATACTAACGGTGACACACTTTTGCTAAGTCGATAGAGGCTACTGATGGAGATGATAAGCCAAGCACCAAGGATAATAGTGATGGGCATATAGCAGTTGTTTGGCAAATATATATGTTAATGAAGATTTGTTCGTTAAACATATTATAGTGTACTAGCAGAATTTCTCGTTGAATTTCAACGGATTTAGTGAAGCTACTACAGCACAACATACAAATTCTTTAAAATATATAATAGATACTTTTTAACTTACAATTTGCTTTTCTTAACAATTAATCATATTTGCTTGTAACAATCCGTTTCCGAACGTTTTGCATTCAAATATAACGATAATTGTATTTCCTATCATATATATCACTTTCGCCAAATCCAGCTTCATTTCTTGTGTAATTATGCCTCGCTGAAATTTTTACTTTTATGTCTTGTAAGCAAGAAACCCGTGAAAAAGCAACGTACAGTTGTCCATGATTGAACATTGACTCCGGTAAATGTACACCAGGTGCATGAGCTTATTTACGTTAATAAACATTATAATGTAAAATATAATGATTTTACTTTTAAAAAATGTAAGATTCCAGTATTCAATAGACGAAAGAAGGTTCAATTACTTTCATCAATAAACACTACCTGAATAATAATCAGTATCTATTTATGTCGCTATCCATAAACATCGATTGTTTCGTTGCTTAAACAAAAGTGTGAATCGAATAACGCTAAACTTTTGTCTATTTATAAGCTTCATTGAAGCTAATTGAATCAGAGGTAACAATGACGGCTGCCTTAGCAACGCCCGGAAAGAGTACGAAAAATCCACTACATTTTGAAACAAATAGTGTATTTCTGAAAACTTCGACCATGTAACATGTAAACTTCACAGGAATAAGATAGTATAGAGTTTTATTCATCGAATAAAGCAAAAACGAAAAAAATCGGTTGATATTTACATATTTTGATGCTTGAAGGAAGAATACCTTGCAAGTCAAGAAATGGATTCATAGGTGTTATCTTATGGAAAAATGTTAATCCCCTATATTGGCAGCAATGATTAATCCCAGTTGACCAAACCTTGACCATTCACTAAGTTAGGATGTAAGGAAGAATCGTAGCAAATTTGGTTATTCTAGCTTTTATCGTTTAGGAGGAGTTCCATGAACAAACCAACAAACACACACTTCAAAATATATTATAGGAGATAATTCTATACAAATGTTGTTACATAAATATAAATGACCTAATCCACAATAATCATTACTCAGATTGTAATGGACATTCATGTGCTCATTTTCTTGCATCTATAAATCTGTTGCTTGTCAGTCGATTTACTGTTGCTTCTGGTGAATAAATAGCTCTATGCTTCGATTTTCGTTTGTTCTGATCATTCAGTCTTTTCTGTCTATCCTGTTCCATTTCTCTTCTCCTAGTTTCAGCAATATTTCCATTAGGCAAATGCTTAAAAATCATGAAAAAAATAGTCGTTAAAAGTAATTTTTGGTCTTTTTTGAATAAGAAAAAAGACTTGCTTCGTTTCAGCTCTGCCCATGTTATTCAAATGGAGAAAATATATGCTCTTGGAGTCAAACCCAGGGCTACTATGTACACGGCGAACAGTTTAAAATTGAAAAATTGAAAATTCAAGTGATTCCTGAAAGTTTGATTGAAAGAAATTGAAAAACTTTTGTTATGGGCAATTTTCTTATATTTTCTATCTAACTACTATGGACGGACCAACAGAATTAGAATAATATGTATATAATATAATGTGATTTAAAGAAGCCCAATTCTTCCTGCCAGAAATGTGTCACCTCAGCTTCGAATAGGGTTTCACCCGAAGTCTTCGGGTAAGCACCCAAATCTTCGGGCTTCGGGATGGACTCTGTAATTCTTCAGGTTGAAATGAATTTGACACAACTATGTTTTAACGCCTATAACATACTGAAAACACTAACATTAATTTTTAAAGCTTTATTCAAGAACTTCATAATAAATGACATTTGGCGTAAAAAAGCAGCCATTTTGAAGTAACTGAGCAATACAGGTTGCATAGGAACTCATACTAGATTAAGCGTTAAAAATCACAAAAAATATGCACTTTTACATATTTTTAAAATTTTAAAGGGCAAGATACAATAAAAGACCATTACAATAAAATAATGTAGAATTTCATTCGTCTTTTAGATTTTGTTTTAAGTTTCTAAGTAAGTTAATATTTAGGTATTTTAATGAGCAAAAGAAAAAATGTTGGCACAGTCAAAATCGTTTTTTCCCGTGTTTTTAAATGGCAATACGAAAGGATATCTGGGGTCAAACCTAGGACATTTTATGTAAAAGTAATAACATTTTCTAGTAGTTAATGTGGTCATCTAAGGACACACCAAATTTCACATGCCTAGCTGCTTCCAGTGCTGAGATATTGAAAGATTCTAAGAGCATTACACGCAGAAAGAATACACAGAAAGAAAGAAAGACAGAATTGGAAAACTATATGAAAGATTAATTTGTGCTTGTCACTGCCATTTTTGTATTTACATTGTAATCCACAAATTCGTTTTTTTGGTTTCTTATCAGGCATTTATTTGTTTGAAGTTAACGCTACACAGAGGAATTACATTACAGTATACAGGCGACTCCCGAGTTTCGTTGGGGATGCGTTCCTGAAAACGTGCTCAAATCTCGAATACTCGAATGTCGAATGCCGTTTTTCCATATACCATATCTGCCTGAATACAAGCAGATGTTTTTTGTCAAAATCTATCATGAAAAAATCACCCCTCGGCTAACACATTCGGGACCGTACTTAAAATCCCACTGCTATCCTGTCGGCCCACTTTGTGATTTCTCTTAATTTTATTGTTTTTGGTTTTAGTAATATAGAAAATATCCTAATTTCATGTTATACGGACAATCAAGCTTGAAACAGAAATTTTTTAAAAAATGCACCGTGTGCGTGAGCGGGCTGTGGCGATTGCGCAGGGAAGTTATGATGTCATCACCTGATCCCAAACCCGTATATATTTGAGGGAATTTCACCTTCGCTGTCGGAATTTGCTAACATAAGTGTTGTAGGCTCCTATAGGCACTAACAATGACTGAACACATCACTGGAAGTAATTAATGTAAATTAAATAAAAAAAGAAAATATCAACATTTGCGTGAAATAACTTCGAATGTTGTCTTAGAGCGCCAATGTCACTTGCAAATCTTTTGCGACACAAGTTTCTTCACTGAATGTCAGACACAACAGTTTGCTGCCAGCAAAAATACACAACTGGCCTCTTGTCCTCGTAGGTAGAAAAGCATATTTATTTTTTAAAATACTGTATCTGAGTATTCAACCTTTTGGAAATACCAAATGTTTTTGTTTTCGTGACTGAAGCGACCAAGAATCACCCTGTCAGTGGAAATACTCCTAAGACTCTGCCATTTCATTACGAAAGCTTTGGTGAGGAGGAATCTTCCTAAACCCCGGTAAGTTTATACTCCGCATTATTCTACAATCAATTGTTTCAGCACTTACTTTTTTAATACTTTCGCCTGGCTTAAGTGGATAAATAATTATTTTTTGTGGCGTCGCTTTTACAAGAGTTATGTTTTGTGATTGATTAAGTGGGTGATATTTCCTGTAAATTACAGAAAGTTCACATATTTCTTTTCCCAATATTTGCTTTCTTTGAGGTGTTAAGACCCAGTTTGACTCCCGGTCTTAGCAGTTCTATTCTTCTGTTTCCTCATTTCACATCACTACAGTTTATGCCTGTCGCGTAAGAATCTTCCGATCACTAATCATTTCAATTTAATTACTGTGCCACATCAATTTACTCTCTACCATAACTTATAAAATACAGATTTCTGATTACCTGCAGATAACATTTTTTTAAAATATGCTCACACTGCCTTTCCCTCAGTGAGATTCTAACACGGAAACCTTACATTGGGAGACAAATATCTAAGTATCCTATACTTTGTAAATTCATTGCTAGAGTAAAATATGAATTATTAACATCAACTTATTTTACAAACTTATTATTTTTTTATGAATCAATTTAAAATTACATGTGCAAATTTTGTGCGGGCTCAGCTAGTAATTAAACAAGTTAGGAAAGTGTACAACGTATCACAAATGGGCGCGTTTCGTGCAATGGAGTATTAGAAAGAAGTTATATACCTGTACGTGAGGGAAATAGCGTTTTAAAGTACTTTTCTTCATCATCAAATAATCCATTTTCTTCCTGTTTGATAATATTACATGCACACGTAAGGAAATTAAACGTTTGTTTGGGAGATTGTTTATGTTAGCAACAATGAAGACGTAACCATGCAAGAAATTTTCCAAGTTCAATTCGATTTAAGACATTCTTGTTTGATTTTCTCGATAACGGCTACTCCTACGATAAAAATGTATACGAAAGGAAATACTCTAATTTACCAGTTCTACAACTTTCATTTGAAAAATATTTTGATATGAGCAATACTTTACGAGATATGACGAAAATTTAATTTTTTGTCCCCAGTAAAGTGGTACCCCTGATTGTGGTACGTGATTCAATTTTGCGATTTTCTTCTTATATTTGATTGTAAGTCCTTAATATCAAGTTTGATGAAAATCCGTTCTGTAGAAGCCGAGAACGAACATGCGGACGGACAGACGGACGGACGGACCGACCGGCGATAATAGGTGCTCACGCTGTAAGCGAAACGCGCCTAAAAATGTAATTTCTTAAGGCAATGTATATGCTAATTTCATTGGAAGTTGACATGGATGAAAAAATATCTTGGTGAGATAGCTTGCATAAATTAACGATTATGCAAAATCCGTTGACGGCTTTGAATGCTCAACCGTTTGAATTTTGGTAAAACTTTACATGGAACGTGTATAATTATTATAAAAATTCAGTTTCTTAAGGCAATGTATATGCTAATTTCATTGAAAATAGACTTGGATCAAAAAATATCTTGGCGAGATCGCTTGCGAATATTGACGATTACGCACAATGCGTTGACGACTTTGAATGCTCAACTGTTTGAGTTTCAGTAAAACTTTACATGGAACGTGTATAATTACAAAAAAGCAATTTCTTAAGGCAATGTAAATGCTAATTTCATTGGAAATAGACTTGGATGAAAAAATATCTTGGCAAGATCGGTTACTATATTTGACCTTTTGTGAAAATGAAGATGAATAAAGTTATTGCCACTGAATGTGGAACATTATTCAGAAACGCAAAATTATTAATTGGAGTAATATTTCAAAATGTCAACAACTAAACCATTTCCCACACATTTCTTCGATCTCGAATAATGTATTCTAAGATGTGCATGAATTCCCGGCACACTTCAGCATAAAATCTACGAAATTTACATTTTTGCCAAAAAATCGTGGGATTTTTTGGGGGGTCGGCTTAAATCCGGGGTCGGCTTCTATTCGGGCAGATATGGTACTTGCATGATATAATCGGGGGATACGTTCCCGCATCTCGGGAAAAAGTCTCCCCTCATTTTCTATAAAGACAGAATAACATTACTAATATGTTAATACAACAATATTAAATTATGAACAAATTATATAGTAAATATTTTAAATAAATAACTTATTTTTTGCACTAAAACGGAAGAAAATAAATTTTTGTTTCGAACTTCAAAGACAGATGTATGCAATATGCTGTGCAGACAGCCTGGTCCGGATCACGCGAGTCGTTTGTTACAAACGACTCATGCGAGCTGGATAACATACCTGCATACATCTATACATTAGATCATTGATTATCCGGCACCCTCGGGGGGAGGAGGTCGCAGGATACTTTATCGGTCGTCGGAGTTTCTTTGAAAATTTCTCCTAACAGCTCATTAGCCATAAATAGTTCTTCTGTTTCCTCTACCCCCGAATTTTCTGTTGCAGCAATAATTTGCTGCACCATATTTTCTGCGAGAAGAGTTGCTTTCATCGATGGATTTTTGCTGGCAGCATCGGAAACTATATTCATCCGACGCAAAGATTTCACACATTCATACACTGCATCGGTGATGTCTTTCTTTCACAAATGCGAAAAGTTAAAATCCGCATTTGCATTTTCATGAAGAACTGGATCTTCAATTTTCAAACTACTTGGATCGACTTCCATAACTACAGGAGAAATTTCTAACAGTGTTTGTGTCATGCTTTCTGCAGAGATGCAGTTAAACTGATCTAGAACCCCAGTTTAGAATGCAAGGAAAGTCTGCTAGTGACAATGAGACTTCTTTCTTGACAATGACCTCTTTCTTGACAATGTTTTAAAGCCATATGTCAAAAAGGAAAATTTTCTTTTGATCCTTGATTCTTGGGGAGGGCAAACTGATTATTCTGTCTTCGATGCAAAATTCATCGATGATGATAACGTTCCATCTTGCCAGGTGAAGATAATTCCGCCGGGTTGTACGCCTTTCTGCCAACCCTGCGACATCTATGTTTACAGGCAAATCTAAAATTTCATAAAGTGCCTGCAAAACAGTACGTATTTATTGCGAGAGAATCGTCAGATTAATACAAGAGACGACGCATTGAAAATTCACTCCATCATTCATCACCAGTTGTGTGCACCCATTTTCGAAGACATGATTAAATATGCGTGGTTTGCATCAAAATTAATGACAACAAGGAGTGTTTTTATGAACGTAAATGAAGTTTGTTTCCCCAATAGCCTGCGTAAGAGGAAATGTGAATGCGAAAATGTTGCGTTTGTTGTGTTTTCCTGGTGCCAGAAGCATTTGTGCTTTGTTTGTTTTTATGACAATTTTCATCCCCCACTTTGCCGACACGCATGACATATTTTTTCAAAAGAAGAATCTGAATAATTAATATATAAGGTATTGATGTATAATACAAAATAATTATTAAATTATTTTGTAACAATAAAAAGTGTAAGAATTTATTTAAAAAGATTGCTGAATCGCAAATATAAGATAAAAAAATATTTATTCTTATAATCGAGAAAAATAGTACAATTTAAATTTTTACAGTTGTAAGAAATTAATAATGGGAATTGTACATTTTTTCAGCATTAAAGAAGAAAAAAATAAAAATTCCACAATGGGGACTCGAACCCCAGACGTCTGGCTTACTAGCCCAACGCCTAACCACTTCAGCTACAGACGGCTAGTCCTAGTGGAGTGATTTTCACGAGTCTTAACGCGTATGCGGAAATCGGTCGAAATTCCAAAAATTTCAAACTGCGATATCTCGACAACCAAGGCCTATTCACACAAACAGCAAGTTACACGTTAAATCGGAACACATCAGCTATCACCATGTGAAATTTGAACAAAATCTGAGGGTACTAGCCTTCCTACTCTCCTTGTCAGTTATACATACGTAGTACTCGTTCATCCGCAATTTTGTGTAATACAGGGCAAAAGACTACGCAAAATCAGGGCTACACATACTGACTTATACATAACTGAATTGTATTTAATTTTTGTTTATATGCAGGGATTCTTATGTCCCGTGGGAGTTTTTCTCTTACTTATACGTATATAATTAATAAATGATTTTAATGGCCTTTTTATTTCACATTTCTTCAGACAAATTCATTCGCTATAGTCTCCTATGCGTTTTCTTTCTTCCAAATATTTTTGTACCCATTATTACCGAGGGTTCCTCACCGATCGGTGATATTCGTGAAGTTCACTTTTTTATAAACTTTATATGGCAATCGAAAATCCTTTTTCTGAAATTTGAGTTTTACTGATTAGCTAAAATACTGAAAAAGCCATTGCTTGGTTACGAGTGCGAATAACCTTCACCGCTTACCATATCTTTGGCGATCCAGTGGAAGTGTTTCCCGTATTGCCACTGTATTGTGTACGTTATATCATCCGATAATTTTTATTATCCAATAATTGTCTTCTCGGCTTACCAAATTTCGGCGATCCAGTGCAGTTAACACCACTACATTGCATAATTAATATCATCCGATACATTACATTGTATCAACCGATACCCATGCGATCGTTCTGAAGCGGTGAATGCACCAGTCTTTATTCAGACATTTGTGGCTTTACACTAGAAGTACAGTATTTTTGTGTGTCCCTAAGTGTTAAAATGGCATCAAAGAAAGATATAGGTGGTATGAAGAGAAAGCATGTTACGTTTCACATAAGTGATAAGATTGCAATTCTTCCGACCGCCAACAAATGGCTTTGATATTTTTGAATTTCACCTACCTCCTATAATGCCATTTCCCGAATACCCCGATATCATTGCTTTCGGCGTTTATGATGGCCCTAAATCATCTTTCCTTGCGTTATCAAGCTTCCGACACACCTTTTTACATTGCTTCCAGGATTTCATCAATACGACATGACCGTTACCAACATTAGTTTAAATCTTAAGCTTAGCATGGTCAACAGAGGACTTATTTCAGCTTCGTGGATGTGTGGTTGGGCTTTAAAACGAAAAAAAAACCTTTCCATCGTCCGTTTGCATTTCCCGGCACTTTACGGTTAGAGGCATCGCAATCATCGATGGCACGGAAGCTCTACGCCAGCT
This sequence comes from Uropetala carovei, assembly GCA_036926305.1. NCBI lineage: Eukaryota > Metazoa > Arthropoda > Insecta > Odonata > Petaluridae > Uropetala > Uropetala carovei. The sequence goes on from JAXCHB010000115.1 coordinate 1,549,487, forward strand.
TAAACCATTATCCAACCGATTTCCTACGCAGACTACCACCTATCACACCAACCAGGAACTATCATTTTGGGTAATGATTGTTACTTATTCCTCGCGAAACGCACCAAAAAGCTAAAAAATCTCCAAACTGATGCTTCGAAATGCCGTAAAATGTGCTTTCCCACACACAATGCTCAAAAACGCCGAATTCCTCGCAACATTCGCCGGACCGGCCAGGACCGCCTGATAATGGTGGAAGCCAGATAATCGATCGCCAAATAATCGATGATCTACTGTATATACATACAACTATTTATCGCCGTGAAATTAATACAAAAGTTATTAAAAAAGCACAAAATATCTTAAGAATAAAGGAACAATTAAAAATATTTTCATACCTTAAATCTTTTTCAACTGTGCTTACTGGACTAGGTTTATTAATTGAGAAGTTGGAAGATTTTAGTTGGAAGAAGAGGAACTATTGGGTGGGGAACTGTTTATTGTTGTTATCAAATTACCTGAATTTATCACGTTCTAGAATTTTCTACTTGTTTCACATAAGTGCTAATAGTTGAACGACACATTCCCAACAACCGTGCGATTTCAGTATGGCTTTCACCTTTCTCAACATGCTCTAAAATTTCTAATTTCAATTCATAACTATGTCTTACGCAGTCTTTTATTTGATTCACTTACATTATCAGTATTACGTTTCATTTTAGATGCCATGTCAAGTGATAAATTTATAAATAAATCAATAAAATAAATAAATTTAAATAAAAGATAACCGGAGAAAAGAGTAAAATCAGCACAAATTCAAACAATCAGAGCAGATATAACTACGTCTACACCAAAACAACCTCGCGTGGTTGGTCGGAACCAATTAGGTTCTCCGAGAGAATTATTCCGCGTAAAGTAGTTCCCAATTCGATAGGCTGGGTCGAAATCTCGAATTAATCGAATCTCCAACGTACAAAACTCGGGAATCGCCTGTATATTGCATACGCCCTAGAATTGTCAGTGAAAGTAAGTTCACCAAATTCACTGAAATTCAATACGCACTTATACTAGTTCAGAATATAATTTGATCTATTATGCGTCAATGTGGTTTAACTCAAAGCTACAGGAAAAATTTTGTGAGTATGCCATGGAGGCCACATAAATTAATTATTCCCAAGAGTATCATAATTGCTTTCACTACAACCCAACCCAAAAACTCTTAAGAGGATGGAATATCTGGGCATCAAGATTATATGTGAGCATAAATATCTTATTATTTATCATAGAATTGCATTTAAAAGACGCACATAATCAGTGCATTAATCCGGATTTGATGATCAAGTCACAATGTCACTAAGTTAAAAAAATAAAATAGTTAAAATTTTATTGGCTAGTGCCCCCTGCTGCAAGGGTACAGGCAACTGGGCTAAGTTTTGGGCCTGGGCCTTGAGTTAATCTGAGGCAATGAGGGTCAAGGGATCTGTGGTGCTGTCAATTTTGGAGATGGTTCCAGTTAGTTCACATAAGCCGTAGGCTTTCCAGATGATATGTCCACAGTCTTTACATCCACTGCCTTTATGTCCACTGCATTAATGTCCACTGCCCTCATGTCCACTATTATATATGTCCAAAGTCTTTATGTAGACTGTCTTTATTGCCCACTTTTACATATGTCCAAAGTGAATATGTAATCCATAGAATTTACGTCCACCATAATCGATGTCCAAAGTCTTTATGTCAACTGACTTTATGTCCACTCTTGTACGTCCACAGCCTTTATGTCAACTGCACTAATGTCCACTATTATATATGTCCAAAGTCTTTATGTAGACTGTCTTTATTGCCCACTTTTACATATGTCCAAAGTGAATATGTCCACAGACTTTATTTCTAAGTACCAATAATATGAATGGAAAACTAACATTGGAGAGGGGATTAAAGGAGAGGGAGAGAAAAGGACAGAAAAAATCCTAAGGAAACACAGTGGACATTGGTATCGATCGACTAGCAATTTTATAACAATTACGAATATAAGCTAAAAAATGAAAATGGAGGGGTGGACAAAGGAGGGGGAGGGAAAAGGAAGGCGGAAGAAATCCTACGGAAACACATTGCACATTGGTATCGATCGAGTAGGAATTTCATAACAATTACGAATATGAAGCGAGAAAATGTAAATTGAGAGAGGGACCAAGGAGAGGGAGGGAAAAGGAAGGGTGGAAGAAATCCTAAGGAATCATGCTGGACATTGGTGTCGATCGAGTAGGAATTTCATAACAATTACGAATATGAAGCGAGAAAATGTAAATTGAGAGAGGGAACAAGGAGAGGGTGGGAAAAGGAGAGGCAGAAGAAATCCTAAGGAAACACACTGGACATTGGTATCGATTGACTAGGAATTTCCTAAGAATTACGAATATGAAGCGAAAAAATGTAAATTGAGAGAGGGACCAAGGAGAGGGAGGGAAAAGGAAGGGTGGAAGAAATCCTAAGGAATCATGCTGGACATTGGTGTCGATCGAGTAGGAATTTCATAACAATTACGAATATGAAGCGAGAAAATATAAATTGAGAGAGGGAACAAGGAGAGGGTGGGAAAAGGAGGGGCAGAAGAAATCCTAAAGAAACACACTGGACATTGGTATCGATCGAGTAGGAATTTCCTAAGAATTACGAATATGAAGCGAAAAAATGTAAATTGAGAGAGGGACCAAGGAGAGGGAGGGAAAAGGAAGGGTGGAAGAAATCCTAAGGAATCATGCTGGACATTGGTGTCGATCGAGTAGGAATTTCATAACAATTACGAATATGAAGCGAGAAAATATAAATTGAGAGAGGGAACAAGGAGAGGGTGGGAAAAGGAGAGGCAGAAGAAATCCTAAGGAAACACACTGGACATTGGTATCGATTGACTAGGAATTTCCTAAGAATTACGAATATGAAGCGAAAAAATGTAAATTGAGAGAGGGACCAAGGAGAGGGAGGGAAAAGGAAGGGTGGAAGAAATCCTAAGGAATCATGCTGGACATTGGTGTCGATCGAGTAGGAATTTCATAACAATTACGAATATGAAGCGAGAAAATGTAAATTGAGAGAGGGAACAAGGAGAGGGTGGGAAAAGGAGAGGCAGAAGAAATCCTAAGGAAACACACTGGACATTGGTATCGATTGACTAGGAATTTCCTAAGAATTACGAATATGAAGCGAAAAAATGTAAATTGAGAGAGGGACCAAGGAGAGGGAGGGAAAAGGAAGGGTGGAAGAAATCCTAAGGAATCATGCTGGACATTGGTGTCGATTGAGTAGGAATTTCATAACAATTACGAATATGAAGCGAGAAAATATAAATTGAGAGAGGGAACAAGGAGAGGGTGGGAAAAGGAGGGGCAGAAGAAATCCTAAAGAAACACACTGGACATTGGTATCGATCGAGTAGGAATTTCCTAAGAATTACGAATATGAAGCGAAAAAATGTAAATTGAGAGAGGGACCAAGGAGAGGGAGGGAAAAGGAAGGGTGGAAGAAATCCTAAGGAATCATGCTGGACATTGGTGTCGATCGAGTAGGAATTTCATAACAATTACGAATATGAAGCGAGAAAATGTAAATTGAGAGAGGGAACAAGGAGAGGGTGGGAAAAGGAGAGGCAGAAGAAATCCTAAGGAAACACACTGGACATTGGTATCGATTGACTAGGAATTTCCTAAGAATTACGAATATGAAGCGAAAAAATGTAAATTGAGAGAGGGACCAAGGAGAGGGAGGGAAAAGGAAGGGTGGAAGAAATCCTAAGGAATCATGCTGGACATTGGTGTCGATCGAGTAGGAATTTCATAACAATTACGAATATGAAGCGAGAAAATGTAAATTGAGAGAGGGACCAAGGAGAGGGAGGGAAAAGGAAGGGTGGAAGAAATCCTAAGGAATCATGCTGGACATTGGTGTCGATCGAGTAGGAATTTCATAACAATTACGAATATGAAGCGAGAAAATGTAAATTGAGAGAGGGAACAAGGAGAGGGTGGGAAAAGGAGAGGCAGAAGAAATCCTAAGGAAACACACTGGACATTGGTATCGATTGACTAGGAATTTCCTAAGAATTACGAATATGAAGCGAAAAAATGTAAATTGAGAGAGGGACCAAGGAGAGGGAGGGAAAAGGAAGGGTGGAAGAAATCCTAAGGAATCATGCTGGACATTGGTGTCGATCGAGTAGGAATTTCATAACAATTACGAATATGAAGCGAGAAAATATAAATTGAGAGAGGGAACAAGGAGAGGGTGGGAAAAGGAGGGGCAGAAGAAATCCTAAAGAAACACACTGGACATTGGTATCGATCGAGTAGGAATTTCCTAAGAATTACGAATATGAAGCGAAAAAATGTAAATTGAGAGAGGGACCAAGGAGAGGGAGGGAAAAGGAAGGGTGGAAGAAATCCTAAGGAATCATGCTGGACATTGGTGTCGATCGAGTAGGAATTTCATAACAATTACGAATATGAAGCGAGAAAATGTAAATTGAGAGAGGGAACAAGGAGAGGGTGGGAAAAGGAGAGGCAGAAGAAATCCTAAAGAAACACACTGGACATTGGTATCGATCGAGTAGGAATTTCCTAAGAATTACGAATATGAAGCGAAAAAATGTAAATTGAGAGAGGGACCAAGGAGAGGGAGGGAAAAGGAAGGGTGGAAGAAATCCTAAGGAATCATGCTGGACATTGGTGTCGATCGAGTAGGAATTTCATAACAATTACGAATATGAAGCGAGAAAATGTAAATTGAGAGAGGGAACAAGGAGAGGGTGGGAAAAGGAGAGGCAGAAGAAATCCTAAGGAAACACACTGGACATTGGTATCGATTGACTAGGAATTTCCTAAGAATTACGAATATGAAGCGAAAAAATGTAAATTGAGAGAGGGACCAAGGAGAGGGAGGGAAAAGGAAGGGTGGAAGAAATCCTAAGGAATCATGCTGGACATTGGTGTCGATCGAGTAGGAATTTCATAACAATTACGAATATGAAGCGAGAAAATGTAAATTGAGAGAGGGAACAAGGAGAGGGTGGGAAAAGGAGAGGCAGAAGAAATCCTAAGGAAACACACTGGACATTGGTATCGATTGACTAGGAATTTCCTAAGAATTACGAATATGAAGCGAAAAAATGTAAATTGAGAGAGGGACCAAGGAGAGGGAGGGAAAAGGAAGGGTGGAAGAAATCCTAAGGAATCATGCTGGACATTGGTGTCGATCGAGTAGGAATTTCATAACAATTACGAATATGAAGCGAGAAAATATAAATTGAGAGAGGGAACAAGGAGAGGGTGGGAAAAGGAGGGGCAGAAGAAATCCTAAAGAAACACACTGGACATTGGTATCGATCGAGTAGGAATTTCCTAAGAATTACGAATATGAAGCGAAAAAATGTAAATTGAGAGAGGGACCAAGGAGAGGGAGGGAAAAGGAAGGGTGGAAGAAATCCTAAGGAATCATGCTGGACATTGGTGTCGATCGAGTAGGAATTTCATAACAATTACGAATATGAAGCGAGAAAATGTAAATTGAGAGAGGGAACAAGGAGAGGGTGGGAAAAGGAGAGGCAGAAGAAATCCTAAGGAAACACACTGGACATTGGTATCGATTGACTAGGAATTTCCTAAGAATTACGAATATGAAGCGAAAAAATGTAAATTGAGAGAGGGACCAAGGAGAGGGAGGGAAAAGGAAGGGTGGAAGAAATCCTAAGGAATCATGCTGGACATTGGTGTCGATCGAGTAGGAATTTCATAACAATTACGAATATGAAGCGAGAAAATGTAATTTGAGAGAGGGAACAAGGAGAGGGTGGGAAAAGGAGAGGCAGAAGAAATCCTAAGGAAACACACTGGACATTGGTATCGATTGACTAGGAATTTCCTAAGAATTACGAATATGAAGCGAAAAAATGTAAATTGAGAGAGGGACCAAGGAGAGGGAGGGAAAAGGAAGGGTGGAAGAAATCCTAAGGAATCATGCTGGACATTGGTGTCGATCGAGTAGGAATTTCATAACAATTACGAATATGAAGCGAGAAAATGTAAATTGAGAGAGGGAACAAGGAGAGGGTGGGAAAAGGAGAGGCAGAAGAAATCCTAAGGAAACACACTGGACATTGGTATCGATTGACTAGGAATTTCCTAAGAATTACGAATATGAAGCGAAAAAATGTAAATTGAGAGAGGGACCAAGGAGAGGGAGGGAAAAGGAAGGGTGGAAGAAATCCTAAGGAATCATGCTGGACATTGGTGTCGATCGAGTAGGAATTTCATAACAATTACGAATATGAAGCGAGAAAATGTAAATTGAGAGAGGGAACAAGGAGAGGGTGGGAAAAGGAGAGGCAGAAGAAATCCTAAGGAAACACACTGGACATTGGTATCGATCGAGTAGGAATTTCCTAAGAATTACGAATATGAAGCGAAAAAATGTAAATTGAGAGAGGGACCAAGGAGAGGGAGGGAAAAGGAAGGGTGGAAGAAATCCTAAGGAATCATGCTGGACATTGGTGTCGATCGAGTAGGAATTTCATAACAATTACGAATATGAAGCGAGAAAATGTAAATTGAGAGAGGGAACAAGGAGAGGGTGGGAAAAGGAGAGGCAGAAGAAATCCTAAGGAAACACACTGGACATTGGTATCGATTGACTAGGAATTTCCTAAGAATTACGAATATGAAGCGAAAAAATGTAAATTGAGAGAGGGACCAAGGAGAGGGAGGGAAAAGGAAGGGTGGAAGAAATCCTAAGGAATCATGCTGGACATTGGTGTCGATCGAGTAGGAATTTCATAACAATTACGAATATGAAGCGAGAAAATGTAAATTGAGAGAGGGAACAAGGAGAGGGTGGGAAAAGGAGGGGCAGAAGAAATCCTAAAGAAACACACTGGACATTGGTATCGATCGAGTAGGAATTTCCTAAGAATTACGAATATGAAGCGAAAAAATGTAAATTGAGAGAGGGACCAAGGAGAGGGAGGGAAAAGGAAGGGTGGAAGAAATCCTAAGGAATCATGCTGGACATTGGTGTCGATCGAGTAGGAATTTCATAACAATTACGAATATGAAGCGAGAAAATGTAAATTGAGAGAGGGAACAAGGAGAGGGTGGGAAAAGGAGAGGCAGAAGAAATCCTAAGGAAACACACTGGACATTGGTATCGATTGACTAGGAATTTCCTAAGAATTACGAATATGAAGCGAAAAAATGTAAATTGAGAGAGGGACCAAGGAGAGGGAGGGAAAAGGAAGGGTGGAAGAAATCCTAAGGAATCATGCTGGACATTGGTGTCGATCGAGTAGGAATTTCATAACAATTACGAATATGAAGCGAGAAAATGTAAATTGAGAGAGGGAACAAGGAGAGGGTGGGAAAAGGAGAGGCAGAAGAAATCCTAAGGAAACACACTGGACATTGGTATCGATTGACTAGGAATTTCCTAAGAATTACGAATATGAAGCGAAAAAATGTAAATTGAGAGAGGGACCAAGGAGAGGGAGGGAAAAGGAAGGGTGGAAGAAATCCTAAGGAATCATGCTGGACATTGGTGTCGATTGAGTAGGAATTTCATAACAATTACGAATATGAAGCGAGAAAATATAAATTGAGAGAGGGAACAAGGAGAGGGTGGGAAAAGGAGGGGCAGAAGAAATCCTAAAGAAACACACTGGACATTGGTATCGATCGAGTAGGAATTTCCTAAGAATTACGAATATGAAGCGAAAAAATGTAAATTGAGAGAGGGACCAAGGAGAGGGAGGGAAAAGGAAGGGTGGAAGAAATCCTAAGGAATCATGCTGGACATTGGTGTCGATCGAGTAGGAATTTCATAACAATTACGAATATGAAGCGAGAAAATGTAAATTGAGAGAGGGAACAAGGAGAGGGTGGGAAAAGGAGAGGCAGAAGAAATCCTAAGGAAACACACTGGACATTGGTATCGATTGACTAGGAATTTCCTAAGAATTACGAATATGAAGCGAAAAAATGTAAATTGAGAGAGGGACCAAGGAGAGGGAGGGAAAAGGAAGGGTGGAAGAAATCCTAAGGAATCATGCTGGACATTGGTGTCGATCGAGTAGGAATTTCATAACAATTACGAATATGAAGCGAGAAAATGTAAATTGAGAGAGGGAACAAGGAGAGGGTGGGAAAAGGAGAGGCAGAAGAAATCCTAAGGAAACACACTGGACATTGGTATCGATTGACTAGGAATTTCCTAAGAATTACGAATATGAAGCGAAAAAATGTAAATTGAGAGAGGGACCAAGGAGAGGGAGGGAAAAGGAAGGGTGGAAGAAATCCTAAGGAATCATGCTGGACATTGGTGTCGATTGAGTAGGAATTTCATAACAATTACGAATATGAAGCGAGAAAATATAAATTGAGAGAGGGAACAAGGAGAGGGTGGGAAAAGGAGGGGCAGAAGAAATCCTAAAGAAACACACTGGACATTGGTATCGATCGAGTAGGAATTTCCTAAGAATTACGAATATGAAGCGAAAAAATGTAAATTGAGAGAGGGACCAAGGAGAGGGAGGGAAAAGGAAGGGTGGAAGAAATCCTAAGGAATCATGCTGGACATTGGTGTCGATCGAGTAGGAATTTCATAACAATTACGAATATGAAGCGAGAAAATGTAAATTGAGAGAGGGAACAAGGAGAGGGTGGGAAAAGGAGAGGCAGAAGAAATCCTAAGGAAACACACTGGACATTGGTATCGATTGACTAGGAATTTCCTAAGAATTACGAATATGAAGCGAAAAAATGTAAATTGAGAGAGGGACCAAGGAGAGGGAGGGAAAAGGAAGGGTGGAAGAAATCCTAAGGAATCATGCTGGACATTGGTGTCGATCGAGTAGGAATTTCATAACAATTACGAATATGAAGCGAGAAAATGTAAATTGAGAGAGGGAACAAGGAGAGGGTGGGAAAAGGAGAGGCAGAAGAAATCCTAAGGAAACACACTGGACATTGGTATCGATTGACTAGGAATTTCCTAAGAATTACGAATATGAAGCGAAAAAATGTAAATTGAGAGAGGGACCAAGGAGAGGGAGGGAAAAGGAAGGGTGGAAGAAATCCTAAGGAATCATGCTGGACATTGGTGTCGATTGAGTAGGAATTTCATAACAATTACGAATATGAAGCGAGAAAATATAAATTGAGAGAGGGAACAAGGAGAGGGTGGGAAAAGGAGGGGCAGAAGAAATCCTAAAGAAACACACTGGACATTGGTATCGATCGAGTAGGAATTTCCTAAGAATTACGAATATGAAGCGAAAAAATGTAAATTGAGAGAGGGACCAAGGAGAGGGAGGGAAAAGGAAGGGTGGAAGAAATCCTAAGGAATCATGCTGGACATTGGTGTCGATCGAGTAGGAATTTCATAACAATTACGAATATGAAGCGAGAAAATGTAAATTGAGAGAGGGAACAAGGAGAGGGTGGGAAAAGGAGAGGCAGAAGAAATCCTAAGGAAACACACTGGACATTGGTATCGATTGACTAGGAATTTCCTAAGAATTACGAATATGAAGCGAAAAAATGTAAATTGAGAGAGGGACCAAGGAGAGGGAGGGAAAAGGAAGGGTGGAAGAAATCCTAAGGAATCATGCTGGACATTGGTGTCGATCGAGTAGGAATTTCATAACAATTACGAATATGAAGCGAGAAAATGTAAATTGAGAGAGGGAACAAGGAGAGGGTGGGAAAAGGAGAGGCAGAAGAAATCCTAAGGAAACACACTGGACATTGGTATCGATTGACTAGGAATTTCCTAAGAATTACGAATATGAAGCGAAAAAATGTAAATTGAGAGAGGGACCAAGGAGAGGGAGGGAAAAGGAAGGGTGGAAGAAATCCTAAGGAATCATGCTGGACATTGGTGTCGATCGAGTAGGAATTTCATAACAATTACGAATATGAAGCGAGAAAATGTAAATTGAGAGAGGGAACAAGGAGAGGGTGGGAAAAGGAGAGGCAGAAGAAATCCTAAGGAAACACACTGGACATTGGTATCGATTGACTAGGAATTTCCTAAGAATTACGAATATGAAGCGAAAAAATGTAAATTGAGAGAGGGACCAAGGAGAGGGAGGGAAAAGGAAGGGTGGAAGAAATCCTAAGGAATCATGCTGGACATTGGTGTCGATTGAGTAGGAATTTCATAACAATTACGAATATGAAGCGAGAAAATATAAATTGAGAGAGGGAACAAGGAGAGGGTGGGAAAAGGAGGGGCAGAAGAAATCCTAAAGAAACACACTGGACATTGGTATCGATCGAATAGGAATTTCCTAAGAATTACGAATATGAAGCGAAAAAATGTAAATTGAGAGAGGGACCAAGGAGAGGGAGGGAAAAGGAAGGGTGGAAGAAATCCTAAGGAATCATGCTGGACATTGGTGTCGATCGAGTAGGAATTTCATAACAATTACGAATATGAAGCGAGAAAATGTAAATTGAGAGAGGGAACAAGGAGAGGGTGGGAAAAGGAGAGGCAGAAGAAATCCTAAGGAAACACACTGGACATTGGTATCGATTGACTAGGAATTTCCTAAGAATTACGAATATGAAGCGAAAAAATGTAAATTGAGAGAGGGACCAAGGAGAGGGAGGGAAAAGGAAGGGTGGAAGAAATCCTAAGGAATCATGCTGGACATTGGTGTCGATCGAGTAGGAATTTCATAACAATTACGAATATGAAGCGAGAAAATGTAAATTGAGAGAGGGAACAAGGAGAGGGTGGGAAAAGGAGAGGCAGAAGAAATCCTAAGGAAACACACTGGACATTGGTATCGATTGACTAGGAATTTCCTAAGAATTACGAATATGAAGCGAAAAAATGTAAATTGAGAGAGGGACCAAGGAGAGGGAGGGAAAAGGAAGGGTGGAAGAAATCCTAAGGAATCATGCTGGACATTGGTGTCGATTGAGTAGGAATTTCATAACAATTACGAATATGAAGCGAGAAAATATAAATTGAGAGAGGGAACAAGGAGAGGGTGGGAAAAAGAGGGGCAGAAGAAATCCTAAAGAAACACACTGGACATTGGTATCGATCGAGTAGGAATTTCCTAAGAATTACGAATATGAAGCGAAAAAATGTAAATTGAGAGAGGGACCAAGGAGAGGGAGGGAAAAGGAAGGGTGGAAGAAATCCTAAGGAATCATGCTGGACATTGGTGTCGATCGAGTAGGAATTTCATAACAATTACGAATATGAAGCGAGAAAATGTAAATTGAGAGAGGGAACAAGGAGAGGGTGGGAAAAGGAGAGGCAGAAGAAATCCTAAGGAAACACACTGGACATTGGTATCGATTGACTAGGAATTTCCTAAGAATTACGAATATGAAGCGAAAAAATGTAAATTGAGAGAGGGACCAAGGAGAGGGAGGGAAAAGGAAGGGTGGAAGAAATCCTAAGGAATCATGCTGGACATTGGTGTCGATCGAGTAGGAATTTCATAACAATTACGAATATGAAGCGAGAAAATGTAAATTGAGAGAGGGAACAAGGAGAGGGTGGGAAAAGGAGAGGCAGAAGAAATCCTAAGGAAACACACTGGACATTGGTATCGATTGACTAGGAATTTCCTAAGAATTACGAATATGAAGCGAAAAAATGTAAATTGAGAGAGGGACCAAGGAGAGGGAGGGAAAAGGAAGGGTGGAAGAAATCCTAAGGAATCATGCTGGACATTGGTGTCGATCGAGTAGGAATTTCATAACAATTACGAATATGAAGCGAGAAAATGTAAATTGAGAGAGGGAACAAGGAGAGGGTGGGAAAAGGAGAGGCAGAAGAAATCCTAAGGAAACACACTGGACATTGGTATCGATTGACTAGGAATTTCCTAAGAATTACGAATATGAAGCGAAAAAATGTAAATTGAGAGAGGGACCAAGGAGAGGGAGGGAAAAGGAAGGGTGGAAGAAATCCTAAGGAATCATGCTGGACATTGGTGTCGATTGAGTAGGAATTTCATAACAATTACGAATATGAAGCGAGAAAATATAAATTGAGAGAGGGAACAAGGAGAGGGTGGGAAAAGGAGGGGCAGAAGAAATCCTAAAGAAACACACTGGACATTGGTATCGATCGAATAGGAATTTCCTAAGAATTACGAATATGAAGCGAAAAAATGTAAATTGAGAGAGGGACCAAGGAGAGGGAGGGAAAAGGAAGGGTGGAAGAAATCCTAAGGAATCATGCTGGACATTGGTGTCGATCGAGTAGGAATTTCATAACAATTACGAATATGAAGCGAGAAAATGTAAATTGAGAGAGGGAACAAGGAGAGGGTGGGAAAAGGAGAGGCAGAAGAAATCCTAAGGAAACACACTGGACATTGGTATCGATTGACTAGGAATTTCCTAAGAATTACGAATATGAAGCGAAAAAATGTAAATTGAGAGAGGGACCAAGGAGAGGGAGGGAAAAGGAAGGGTGGAAGAAATCCTAAGGAATCATGCTGGACATTGGTGTCGATCGAGTAGGAATTTCATAACAATTACGAATATGAAGCGAGAAAATGTAAATTGAGAGAGGGAACAAGGAGAGGGTGGGAAAAGGAGAGGCAGAAGAAATCCTAAGGAAACACACTGGACATTGGTATCGATTGACTAGGAATTTCCTAAGAATTACGAATATGAAGCGAAAAAATGTAAATTGAGAGAGGGACCAAGGAGAGGGAGGGAAAAGGAAGGGTGGAAGAAATCCTAGGGAATCATGCTGGACATTGGTGTCGATTGAGTAGGAATTTCATAACAATTACGAATATGAAGCGAGAAAATATAAATTGAGAGAGGGAACAAGGAGAGGGTGGGAAAAGGAGGGGCAGAAGAAATCCTAAAGAAACACACTGGACATTGGTATCGATCGAGTAGGAATTTCCTAAGAATTACGAATATGAAGCGAAAAAATGTAAATTGAGAGAGGGACCAAGGAGAGGGAGGGAAAAGGAAGGGTGGAAGAAATCCTAAGGAATCATGCTGGACATTGGTGTCGATCGAGTAGGAATTTCATAACAATTACGAATATGAAGCGAGAAAATGTAAATTGAGAGAGGGAACAAGGAGAGGGTGGGAAAAGGAGAGGCAGAAGAAATCCTAAGGAAACACACTGGACATTGGTATCGATTGACTAGGAATTTCCTAAGAATTACGAATATGAAGCGAAAAAATGTAAATTGAGAGAGGGACCAAGGAGAGGGAGGGAAAAGGAAGGGTGGAAGAAATCCTAAGGAATCATGCTGGACATTGGTGTCGATCGAGTAGGAATTTCATAACAATTACGAATATGAAGCGAGAAAATGTAAATTGAGAGAGGGAACAAGGAGAGGGTGGGAAAAGGAGAGGCAGAAGAAATCCTAAGGAAACACACTGGACATTGGTATCGATTGACTAGGAATTTCCTAAGAATTACGAATATGAAGCGAAAAAATGTAAATTGAGAGAGGGACCAAGGAGAGGGAGGGAAAAGGAAGGGTGGAAGAAATCCTAAGGAATCATGCTGGACATTGGTGTCGATTGAGTAGGAATTTCATAACAATTACGAATATGAAGCGAGAAAATATAAATTGAGAGAGGGAACAAGGAGAGGGTGGGAAAAGGAGGGGCAGAAGAAATCCTAAAGAAACACACTGGACATTGGTATCGATCGAGTAGGAATTTCCTAAGAATTACGAATATGAAGCGAAAAAATGTAAATTGAGAGAGGGACCAAGGAGAGGGAGGGAAAAGGAAGGGTGGAAGAAATCCTAAGGAATCATGCTGGACATTGGTGTCGATCGAGTAGGAATTTCATAACAATTACGAATATGAAGCGAGAAAATGTAAATTGAGAGAGGGAACAAGGAGAGGGTGGGAAAAGGAGAGGCAGAAGAAATCCTAAGGAAACACACTGGACATTGGTATCGATTGACTAGGAATTTCCTAAGAATTACGAATATAAAGCGAAAAAATGTAAATTGAGAGAGGGACCAAGGAGAGGGAGGGAAAAGGAAGGGCGGAAGAAATCCTAAGGAATCATGCTGGACATTGGTGTCGATCGAGTAGGAATTTCATAACAATTACGAATATGAAGCGAGAAAATGTAAATTGAGAGAGGGAACAAGGAGAGGGTGGGAAAAGGAGAGGCAGAAGAAATCCTAAGGAAACACACTGGACATTGGTATCGATTGACTAGGAATTTCCTAAGAATTACGAATATGAAGCGAAAAAATGTAAATTGAGAGAGGGACCAAGGAGAGGGAGGGAAAAGGAAGGGTGGAAGAAATCCTAAGGAATCATGCTGGACATTGGTGTCGATTGAGTAGGAATTTCATAACAATTACGAATATGAAGCGAGAAAATATAAATTGAGAGAGGGAACAAGGAGAGGGTGGGAAAAGGAGGGGCAGAAGAAATCCTAAAGAAACACACTGGACATTGGTATCGATCGAGTAGGAATTTCCTAAGAATTACGAATATGAAGCGAAAAAATGTAAATTGAGAGAGGGACCAAGGAGAGGGAGGGAAAAGGAAGGGTGGAAGAAATCCTAAGGAATCATGCTGGACATTGGTGTCGATCGAGTAGGAATTTCATAACAATTACGAATATGAAGCGAGAAAATGTAAATTGAGAGAGGGAACAAGGAGAGGGTGGGAAAAGGAGAGGCAGAAGAAATCCTAAGGAAACACACTGGACATTGGTATCGATTGACTAGGAATTTCCTAAGAATTACGAATATGAAGCGAAAAAATGTAAATTGAGAGAGGGACCAAGGAGAGGGAGGGAAAAGGAAGGGTGGAAGAAATCCTAAGGAATCATGCTGGACATTGGTGTCGATCGAGTAGGAATTTCATAACAATTACGAATATGAAGCGAGAAAATGTAAATTGAGAGAGGGAACAAGGAGAGGGTGGGAAAAGGAGAGGCAGAAGAAATCCTAAGGAAACACACTGGACATTGGTATCGATTGACTAGGAATTTCCTAAGAATTACGAATATGAAGCGAAAAAATGTAAATTGAGAGAGGGACCAAGGAGAGGGAGGGAAAAGGAAGGGTGGAAGAAATCCTAAGGAATCATGCTGGACATTGGTGTCGATTGAGTAGGAATTTCATAACAATTACGAATATGAAGCGAGAAAATATAAATTGAGAGAGGGAACAAGGAGAGGGTGGGAAAAGGAGGGGCAGAAGAAATCCTAAAGAAACACACTGGACATTGGTATCGATCGAGTAGGAATTTCCTAAGAATTACGAATATGAAGCGAAAAAATGTAAATTGAGAGAGGGACCAAGGAGAGGGAGGGAAAAGGAAGGGTGGAAGAAATCCTAAGGAATCATGCTGGACATTGGTGTCGATCGAGTAGGAATTTCATAACAATTACGAATATGAAGCGAGAAAATGTAAATTGAGAGAGGGAACAAGGAGAGGGTGGGAAAAGGAGAGGCAGAAGAAATCCTAAGGAAACACACTGGACATTGGTATCGATTGACTAGGAATTTCCTAAGAATTACGAATATGAAGCGAAAAAATGTAAATTGAGAGAGGGACCAAGGAGAGGGAGGGAAAAGGAAGGGTGGAAGAAATCCTAAGGAATCATGCTGGACATTGGTGTCGATCGAGTAGGAATTTCATAACAATTACGAATATGAAGCGAGAAAATGTAAATTGAGAGAGGGAACAAGGAGAGGGTGGGAAAAGGAGAGGCAGAAGAAATCCTAAGGAAACACACTGGACATTGGTATCGATTGACTAGGAATTTCCTAAGAATTACGAATATGAAGCGAAAAAATGTAAATTGAGAGAGGGACCAAGGAGAGGGAGGGAAAAGGAAGGGTGGAAGAAATCCTAAGGAATCATGCTGGACATTGGTGTCGATCGAGTAGGAATTTCATAACAATTACGAATATGAAGCGAGAAAATGTAAATTGAGAGAGGGAACAAGGAGAGGGTGGGAAAAGGAGAGGCAGAAGAAATCCTAAGGAAACACACTGGACATTGGTATCGATTGACTAGGAATTTCCTAAGAATTACGAATATGAAGCGAAAAAATGTAAATTGAGAGAGGGACCAAGGAGAGGGAGGGAAAAGGAAGGGTGGAAGAAATCCTAAGGAATCATGCTGGACATTGGTGTCGATTGAGTAGGAATTTCATAACAATTACGAATATGAAGCGAGAAAATATAAATTGAGAGAGGGAACAAGGAGAGGGTGGGAAAAGGAGGGGCAGAAGAAATCCTAAAGAAACACACTGGACATTGGTATCGATCGAATAGGAATTTCCTAAGAATTACGAATATGAAGCGAAAAAATGTAAATTGAGAGAGGGACCAAGGAGAGGGAGGGAAAAGGAAGGGTGGAAGAAATCCTAAGGAATCATGCTGGACATTGGTGTCGATCGAGTAGGAATTTCATAACAATTACGAATATGAAGCGAGAAAATGTAAATTGAGAGAGGGAACAAGGAGAGGGTGGGAAAAGGAGAGGCAGAAGAAATCCTAAGGAAACACACTGGACATTGGTATCGATTGACTAGGAATTTCCTAAGAATTACGAATATGAAGCGAAAAAATGTAAATTGAGAGAGGGACCAAGGAGAGGGAGGGAAAAGGAAGGGTGGAAGAAATCCTAAGGAATCATGCTGGACATTGGTGTCGATCGAGTAGGAATTTCATAACAATTACGAATATGAAGCGAGAAAATGTAAATTGAGAGAGGGAACAAGGAGAGGGTGGGAAAAGGAGAGGCAGAAGAAATCCTAAGGAAACACACTGGACATTGGTATCGATTGACTAGGAATTTCCTAAGAATTACGAATATGAAGCGAAAAAATGTAAATTGAGAGAGGGACCAAGGAGAGGGAGGGAAAAGGAAGGGTGGAAGAAATCCTAAGGAATCATGCTGGACATTGGTGTCGATTGAGTAGGAATTTCATAACAATTACGAATATGAAGCGAGAAAATATAAATTGAGAGAGGGAACAAGGAGAGGGTGGGAAAAGGAGGGGCAGAAGAAATCCTAAAGAAACACACTGGACATTGGTATCGATCGAGTAGGAATTTCCTAAGAATTACGAATATGAAGCGAAAAAATGTAAATTGAGAGAGGGACCAAGGAGAGGGAGGGAAAAGGAAGGGTGGAAGAAATCCTAAAGAATCATGCTGGACATTGGTGTCGATCGAGTAGGAATTTCATAACAATTACGAATATGAAGCGAGAAAAAGTAAATTGAGAGAGGGAACAAGGAGAGGGTGGGAAAAGGAGAGGCAGAAGAAATCCTAAGGAAACACACTGGACATTGGTATCGATTGACTAGGAATTTCCTAAGAATTACGAATATGAAGCGAAAAAATGTAAATTGAGAGAGGGACCAAGGAGAGGGAGGGAAAAGGAAGGGTGGAAGAAATCCTAAGGAATCATGCTGGACATTGGTGTCGATCGAGTAGGAATTTCATAACAATTACGAATATGAAGCGAGAAAATGTAAATTGAGAGAGGGAACAAGGAGAGGGTGGGAAAAGGAGAGGCAGAAGAAATCCTAAGGAAACACACTGGACATTGGTATCGATTGACTAGGAATTTCCTAAGAATTACGAATATGAAGCGAAAAAATGTAAATTGAGAGAGGGACCAAGGAGAGGGAGGGAAAAGGAAGGGTGGAAGAAATCCTAAGGAATCATGCTGGACATTGGTGTCGATCGAGTAGGAATTTCATAACAATTACGAATATGAAGCGAGAAAATGTAAATTGAGAGAGGGAACAAGGAGAGGGTGGGAAAAGGAGAGGCAGAAGAAATCCTAAGGAAACACACTGGACATTGGTATCGATTGACTAGGAATTTCCTAAGAATTACGAATATGAAGCGAAAAAATGTAAATTGAGAGAGGGACCAAGGAGAGGGAGGGAAAAGGAAGGGTGGAAGAAATCCTAAGGAATCATGCTGGACATTGGTGTCGATTGAGTAGGAATTTCATAACAATTACGAATATGAAGCGAGAAAATATAAATTGAGAGAGGGAACAAGGAGAGGGTGGGAAAAGGAGGGGCAGAAGAAATCCTAAAGAAACACACTGGACATTGGTATCGATCGAATAGGAATTTCCTAAGAATTACGAATATGAAGCGAAAAAATGTAAATTGAGAGAGGGACCAAGGAGAGGGAGGGAAAAGGAAGGGTGGAAGAAATCCTAAGGAATCATGCTGGACATTGGTGTCGATCGAGTAGGAATTTCATAACAATTACGAATATGAAGCGAGAAAATGTAAATTGAGAGAGGGAACAAGGAGAGGGTGGGAAAAGGAGAGGCAGAAGAAATCCTAAGGAAACACACTGGACATTGGTATCGATTGACTAGGAATTTCCTAAGAATTACGAATATGAAGCGAAAAAATGTAAATTGAGAGAGGGACCAAGGAGAGGGAGGGAAAAGGAAGGGTGGAAGAAATCCTAAGGAATCATGCTGGACATTGGTGTCGATCGAGTAGGAATTTCATAACAATTACGAATATGAAGCGAGAAAATGTAAATTGAGAGAGGGAACAAGGAGAGGGTGGGAAAAGGAGAGGCAGAAGAAATCCTAAGGAAACACACTGGACATTGGTATCGATTGACTAGGAATTTCCTAAGAATTACGAATATGAAGCGAAAAAATGTAAATTGAGAGAGGGACCAAGGAGAGGGAGGGAAAAGGAAGGGTGGAAGAAATCCTAAGGAATCATGCTGGACATTGGTGTCGATTGAGTAGGAATTTCATAACAATTACGAATATGAAGCGAGAAAATATAAATTGAGAGAGGGAACAAGGAGAGGGTGGGAAAAGGAGGGGCAGAAGAAATCCTAAAGAAACACACTGGACATTGGTATCGATCGAGTAGGAATTTCCTAAGAATTACGAATATGAAGCGAAAAAATGTAAATTGAGAGAGGGACCAAGGAGAGGGAGGGAAAAGGAAGGGTGGAAGAAATCCTAAGGAATCATGCTGGACATTGGTGTCGATCGAGTAGGAATTTCATAACAATTACGAATATGAAGCGAGAAAATGTAAATTGAGAGAGGGAACAAGGAGAGGGTGGGAAAAGGAGAGGCAGAAGAAATCCTAAGGAAACACACTGGACATTGGTATCGATTGACTAGGAATTTCCTAAGAATTACGAATATGAAGCGAAAAAATGTAAATTGAGAGAGGGACCAAGGAGAGGGAGGGAAAAGGAAGGGTGGAAGAAATCCTAAGGAATCATGCTGGACATTGGTGTCGATCGAGTAGGTATTTCATAACAATTACGAATATGAAGCGAGAAAATGTAAATTGAGAGAGGGAACAAGGAGAGGGTGGGAAAAGGAGAGGCAGAAGAAATCCTAAGGAAACACACTGGACATTGGTATCGATTGACTAGGAATTTCCTAAGAATTACGAATATGAAGCGAAAAAATGTAAATTGAGAGAGGGACCAAGGAGAGGGAGGGAAAAGGAAGGGTGGAAGAAATCCTAAGGAATCATGCTGGACATTGGTGTCGATTGAGTAGGAATTTCATAACAATTACGAATATGAAGCGAGAAAATATAAATTGAGAGAGGGAACAAGGAGAGGGTGGGAAAAGGAGGGGCAGAAGAAATCCTAAAGAAACACACTGGACATTGGTATCGATCGAGTAGGAATTTCCTAAGAATTACGAATATGAAGCGAAAAAATGTAAATTGAGAGAGGGACCAAGGAGAGGGAGGGAAAAGGAAGGGTGGAAGAAATCCTAAGGAATCATGCTGGACATTGGTGTCGATCGAGTAGGAATTTCATAACAATTACGAATATGAAGCGAGAAAATGTAAATTGAGAGAGGGAACAAGGAGAGGGTGGGAAAAGGAGAGGCAGAAGAAATCCTAAGGAAACACACTGGACATTGGTATCGATTGACTAGGAATTTCCTAAGAATTACGAATATGAAGCGAAAAAATGTAAATTGAGAGAGGGACCAAGGAGAGGGAGGGAAAAGAAGGGCGGAAGAAATCCTAAGGAATCATGCTGGACATTGGTGTCGATCGAGTAGGAATTTCATAACAATTACGAATATGAAGCGAGAAAATGTAAATTGAGAGAGGGAACAAGGAGAGGGTGGGAAAAGGAGAGGCAGAAGAAATCCTAAGGAAACACACTGGACATTGGTATCGATTGACTAGGAATTTCCTAAGAATTACGAATATGAAGCGAAAAAATGTAAATTGAGAGAGGGACCAAGGAGAGGGAGGGAAAAGGAAGGGTGGAAGAAATCCTAAGGAATCATGCTGGACATTGGTGTCGATTGAGTAGGAATTTCATAACAATTACGAATATGAAGCGAGAAAATATAAATTGAGAGAGGGAACAAGGAGAGGGTGGGAAAAGGAGGGGCAGAAGAAATCCTAAAGAAACACACTGGACATTGGTATCGATCGAGTAGGAATTTCCTAAGAATTACGAATATGAAGCGAAAAAATGTAAATTGAGAGAGGGACCAAGGAGAGGGATGGAAAAGGAAGGGTGGAAGAAATCCTAAGGAATCATGCTGGACATTGGTGTCGATCGAGTAGGAATTTCATAACAATTACGAATATGAAGCGAGAAAATGTAAATTGAGAGAGGGAACAAGGAGAGGGTGGGAAAAGGAGAGGCAGAAGAAATCCTAAGGAAACACACTGGACATTGGTATCGATTGACTAGGAATTTCCTAAGAATTACGAATATGAAGCGAAAAAATGTAAATTGAGAGAGGGACCAAGGAGAGGGAGGGAAAAGGAAGGGTGGAAGAAATCCTAAGGAATCATGCTGGACATTGGTGTCGATCGAGTAGGAATTTCATAACAATTACGAATATGAAGCGAGAAAATGTAAATTGAGAGAGGGAACAAGGAGAGGGTGGGAAAAGGAGAGGCAGAAGAAATCCTAAGGAAACACACTGGACATTGGTATCGATTGACTAGGAATTTCCTAAGAATTACGAATATGAAGCGAAAAAATGTAAATTGAGAGAGGGACCAAGGAGAGGGAGGGAAAAGGAAGGGTGGAAGAAATCCTAAGGAATCATGCTGGACATTGGTGTCGATTGAGTAGGAATTTCATAACAATTACGAATATGAAGCGAGAAAATATAAATTGAGAGAGGGAACAAGGAGAGGGTGGGAAAAGGAGGGGCAGAAGAAATCCTAAAGAAACACACTGGACATTGGTATCGATCGAGTAGGAATTTCCTAAGAATTACGAATATGAAGCGAAAAAATGTAAATTGAGAGAGGGACCAAGGAGAGGGATGGAAAAGGAAGGGTGGAAGAAATCCTAAGGAATCATGCTGGACATTGGTGTCGATCGAGTAGGAATTTCATAACAATTACGAATATGAAGCGAGAAAATGTAAATTGAGAGAGGGAACAAGGAGAGGGTGGGAAAAGGAGAGGCAGAAGAAATCCTAAGGAAACACACTGGACATTGGTATCGATTGACTAGGAATTTCCTAAGAATTACGAATATGAAGCGAAAAAATGTAAATTGAGAGAGGGACCAAGGAGAGGGAGGGAAAAGGAAGGGTGGAAGAAATCCTAAGGAATCATGCTGGACATTGGTGTCGATCGAGTAGGAATTTCATAACAATTACGAATATGAAGCGAGAAAATGTAAATTGAGAGAGGGAACAAGGAGAGGGTGGGAAAAGGAGAGGCAGAAGAAATCCTAAGGAAACACACTGGACATTGGTATCGATTGACTAGGAATTTCCTAAGAATTACGAATATGAAGCGAAAAAATGTAAATTGAGAGAGGGACCAAGGAGAGGGAGGGAAAAGGAAGGGTGGAAGAAATCCTAAGGAATCATGCTGGACATTGGTGTCGATCGAGTAGGAATTTCATAACAATTACGAATATGAAGCGAGAAAATGTAAATTGAGAGAGGGAACAAGGAGAGGGTGGGAAAAGGAGAGGCAGAAGAAATCCTAAGGAAACACACTGGACATTGGTATCGATTGACTAGGAATTTCCTAAGAATTACGAATATGAAGCGAAAAAATGTAAATTGAGAGAGGGACCAAGGAGAGGGAGGGAAAAGGAAGGGTGGAAGAAATCCTAAGGAATCATGCTGGACATTGGTGTCGATCGAGTAGGAATTTCATAACAATTACGAATATGAAGCGAGAAAATGTAAATTGAGAGAGGGAACAAGGAGAGGGTGGGAAAAGGAGAGGCAGAAGAAATCCTAAGGAAACACACTGGACATTGGTATCGATTGACTAGGAATTTCCTAAGAATTACGAATATGAAGCGAAAAAATGTAAATTGAGAGAGGGACCAAGGAGAGGGAGGGAAAAGGAAGGGTGGAAGAAATCCTAAGGAATCATGCTGGACATTGGTGTCGATCGAGTAGGAATTTCATAACAATTACGAATATGAAGCGAGAAAATATAAATTGAGAGAGGGAACAAGGAGAGGGTGGGAAAAGGAGGGGCAGAAGAAATCCTAAAGAAACACACTGGACATTGGTATCGATCGAGTAGGAATTTCCTAAGAATTACGAATATGAAGCGAAAAAATGTAAATTGAGAGAGGGACCAAGGAGAGGGAGGGAAAAGGAAGGGTGGAAGAAATCCTAAGGAATCATGCTGGACATTGGTGTCGATCGAGTAGGAATTTCATAACAATTACGAATATGAAGCGAGAAAATGTAAATTGAGAGAGGGAACAAGGAGAGGGTGGGAAAAGGAGAGGCAGAAGAAATCCTAAGGAAACACACTGGACATTGGTATCGATTGACTAGGAATTTCCTAAGAATTACGAATATGAAGCGAAAAAATGTAAATTGAGAGAGGGACCAAGGAGAGGGAGGGAAAAGGAAGGGTGGAAGAAATCCTAAGGAATCATGCTGGACATTGGTGTCGATCGAGTAGGAATTTCATAACAATTACGAATATGAAGCGAGAAAATGTAAATTGAGAGAGGGAACAAGGAGAGGGTGGGAAAAGGAGAGGCAGAAGAAATCCTAAGGAAACACACTGGACATTGGTATCGATTGACTAGGAATTTCCTAAGAATTACGAATATGAAGCGAAAAAATGTAAATTGAGAGAGGGACCAAGGAGAGGGAGGGAAAAGGAAGGGTGGAAGAAATCCTAAGGAATCATGCTGGACATTGGTGTCGATTGAGTAGGAATTTCATAACAATTACGAATATGAAGCGAGAAAATATAAATTGAGAGAGGGAACAAGGAGAGGGTGGGAAAAGGAGGGGCAGAAGAAATCCTAAAGAAACACACTGGACATTGGTATCGATCGAGTAGGAATTTCCTAAGAATTACGAATATGAAGCGAAAAAATGTAAATTGAGAGAGGGACCAAGGAGAGGGATGGAAAAGGAAGGGTGGAAGAAATCCTAAGGAATCATGCTGGACATTGGTGTCGATCGAGTAGGAATTTCATAACAATTACGAATATGAAGCGAGAAAATGTAAATTGAGAGAGGGAACAAGGAGAGGGTGGGAAAAGGAGAGGCAGAAGAAATCCTAAGGAAACACACTGGACATTGGTATCGATTGACTAGGAATTTCCTAAGAATTACGAATATGAAGCGAAAAAATGTAAATTGAGAGAGGGACCAAGGAGAGGGAGGGAAAAGGAAGGGTGGAAGAAATCCTAAGGAATCATGCTGGACATTGGTGTCGATCGAGTAGGAATTTCATAACAATTACGAATATGAAGCGAGAAAATGTAAATTGAGAGAGGGAACAAGGAGAGGGTGGGAAAAGGAGAGGCAGAAGAAATCCTAAGGAAACACACTGGACATTGGTATCGATTGACTAGGAATTTCCTAAGAATTACGAATATGAAGCGAAAAAATGTAAATTGAGAGAGGGACCAAGGAGAGGGAGGGAAAAGGAAGGGTGGAAGAAATCCTAAGGAATCATGCTGGACATTGGTGTCGATCGAGTAGGAATTTCATAACAATTACGAATATGAAGCGAGAAAATGTAAATTGAGAGAGGGAACAAGGAGAGGGTGGGAAAAGGAGAGGCAGAAGAAATCCTAAGGAAACACACTGGACATTGGTATCGATTGACTAGGAATTTCCTAAGAATTACGAATATGAAGCGAAAAAATGTAAATTGAGAGAGGGACCAAGGAGAGGGAGGGAAAAGGAAGGGTGGAAGAAATCCTAAGGAATCATGCTGGACATTGGTGTCGATTGAGTAGGAATTTCATAACAATTACGAATATGAAGCGAGAAAATGTAAATTGAGAGAGGGAACAAGGAGAGGGTGGGAAAAGGAGAGGCAGAAGAAATCCTAAGGAAACACACTGGACATTGGTATCGATTGACTAGGAATTTCCTAAGAATTACGAATATGAAGCGAAAAAATGTAAATTGAGAGAGGGACCAAGGAGAGGGAGGGAAAAGGAAGGGTGGAAGAAATCCTAAGGAATCATGCTGGACATTGGTGTCGATCGAGTAGGAATTTCATAACAATTACGAATATGAAGCGAGAAAATGTAAATTGAGAGAGGGAACAAGGAGAGGGTGGGAAAAGGAGAGGCAGAAGAAATCCTAAGGAAACACACTGGACATTGGTATCGATTGACTAGGAATTTCCTAAGAATTACGAATATGAAGCGAAAAAATGTAAATTGAGAGAGGGACCAAGGAGAGGGAGGGAAAAGGAAGGGTGGAAGAAATCCTAAGGAATCATGCTGGACATTGGTGTCGATTGAGTAGGAATTTCATAACAATTACGAATATGAAGCGAGAAAATATAAATTGAGAGAGGGAACAAGGAGAGGGTGGGAAAAGGAGGGGCAGAAGAAATCCTAAAGAAACACACTGGACATTGGTATCGATCGAGTAGGAATTTCCTAAGAATTACGAATATGAAGCGAAAAAATGTAAATTGAGAGAGGGACCAAGGAGAGGGATGGAAAAGGAAGGGTGGAAGAAATCCTAAGGAATCATGCTGGACATTGGTGTCGATCGAGTAGGAATTTCATAACAATTACGAATATGAAGCGAGAAAATGTAAATTGAGAGAGGGAACAAGGAGAGGGTGGGAAAAGGAGAGGCAGAAGAAATCCTAAGGAAACACACTGGACATTGGTATCGATTGACTAGGAATTTCCTAAGAATTACGAATATGAAGCGAAAAAATGTAAATTGAGAGAGGGACCAAGGAGAGGGAGGGAAAAGGAAGGGTGGAAGAAATCCTAAGGAATCATGCTGGACATTGGTGTCGATCGAGTAGGAATTTCATAACAATTACGAATATGAAGCGAGAAAATGTAAATTGAGAGAGGGAACAAGGAGAGGGTGGGAAAAGGAGAGGCAGAAGAAATCCTAAGGAAACACACTGGACATTGGTATCGATTGACTAGGAATTTCCTAAGAATTACGAATATGAAGCGAAAAAATGTAAATTGAGAGAGGGACCAAGGAGAGGGAGGGAAAAGGAAGGGTGGAAGAAATCCTAAGGAATCATGCTGGACATTGGTGTCGATTGAGTAGGAATTTCATAACAATTACGAATATGAAGCGAGAAAATATAAATTGAGAGAGGGAACAAGGAGAGGGTGGGAAAAGGAGAGGCAGAAGAAATCCTAAGGAAACACACTGGACATTGGTATCGATTGACTAGGAATTTCCTAAGAATTACGAATATGAAGCGAAAAAATGTAAATTGAGAGAGGGACCAAGGAGAGGGAGGGAAAAGGAAGGGTGGAAGAAATCCTAAGGAATCATGCTGGACATTGGTGTCGATCGAGTAGGAATTTCATAACAATTACGAATATGAAGCGAGAAAATGTAAATTGAGAGAGGGAACAAGGAGAGGGTGGGAAAAGGAGAGGCAGAAGAAATCCTAAGGAAACACACTGGACATTGGTATCGATTGACTAGGAATTTCCTAAGAATTACGAATATGAAGCGAAAAAATGTAAATTGAGAGAGGGACCAAGGAGAGGGAGGGAAAAGGAAGGGTGGAAGAAATCCTAAGGAATCATGCTGGACATTGGTGTCGATTGAGTAGGAATTTCATAACAATTACGAATATGAAGCGAGAAAATATAAATTGAGAGAGGGAACAAGGAGAGGGTGGGAAAAGGAGGGGCAGAAGAAATCCTAAAGAAACACACTGGACATTGGTATCGATCGAGTAGGAATTTCCTAAGAATTACGAATATGAAGCGAAAAAATGTAAATTGAGAGAGGGACCAAGGAGAGGGATGGAAAAGGAAGGGTGGAAGAAATCCTAAGGAATCATGCTGGACATTGGTGTCGATCGAGTAGGAATTTCATAACAATTACGAATATGAAGCGAGAAAATGTAAATTGAGAGAGGGAACAAGGAGAGGGTGGGAAAAGGAGAGGCAGAAGAAATCCTAAGGAAACACACTGGACATTGGTATCGATTGACTAGGAATTTCCTAAGAATTACGAATATGAAGCGAAAAAATGTAAATTGAGAGAGGGACCAAGGAGAGGGAGGGAAAAGGAAGGGTGGAAGAAATCCTAAGGAATCATGCTGGACATTGGTGTCGATCGAGTAGGAATTTCATAACAATTACGAATATGAAGCGAGAAAATGTAAATTGAGAGAGGGAACAAGGAGAGGGTGGGAAAAGGAGAGGCAGAAGAAATCCTAAGGAAACACACTGGACATTGGTATCGATTGACTAGGAATTTCCTAAGAATTACGAATATGAAGCGAAAAAATGTAAATTGAGAGAGGGACCAAGGAGAGGGAGGGAAAAGGAAGGGTGGAAGAAATCCTAAGGAATCATGCTGGACATTGGTGTCGATCGAGTAGGAATTTCATAACAATTACGAATATGAAGCGAGAAAATGTAAATTGAGAGAGGGAACAAGGAGAGGGTGGGAAAAGGAGAGGCAGAAGAAATCCTAAGGAAACACACTGGACATTGGTATCGATTGACTAGGAATTTCCTAAGAATTACGAATATGAAGCGAAAAAATGTAAATTGAGAGAGGGACCAAGGAGAGGGAGGGAAAAGGAAGGGTGGAAGAAATCCTAAGGAATCATGCTGGACATTGGTGTCGATTGAGTAGGAATTTCATAACAATTACGAATATGAAGCGAGAAAATGTAAATTGAGAGAGGGAACAAGGAGAGGGTGGGAAAAGGAGAGGCAGAAGAAATCCTAAGGAAACACACTGGACATTGGTATCGATTGACTAGGAATTTCCTAAGAATTACGAATATGAAGCGAAAAAATGTAAATTGAGAGAGGGACCAAGGAGAGGGAGGGAAAAGGAAGGGTGGAAGAAATCCTAAGGAATCATGCTGGACATTGGTGTCGATCGAGTAGGAATTTCATAACAATTACGAATATGAAGCGAGAAAATGTAAATTGAGAGAGGGAACAAGGAGAGGGTGGGAAAAGGAGAGGCAGAAGAAATCCTAAGGAAACACACTGGACATTGGTATCGATTGACTAGGAATTTCCTAAGAATTACGAATATGAAGCGAAAAAATGTAAATTGAGAGAGGGACCAAGGAGAGGGAGGGAAAAGGAAGGGTGGAAGAAATCCTAAGGAATCATGCTGGACATTGGTGTCGATTGAGTAGGAATTTCATAACAATTACGAATATGAAGCGAGAAAATATAAATTGAGAGAGGGAACAAGGAGAGGGTGGGAAAAGGAGGGGCAGAAGAAATCCTAAAGAAACACACTGGACATTGGTATCGATCGAGTAGGAATTTCCTAAGAATTACGAATATGAAGCGAAAAAATGTAAATTGAGAGAGGGACCAAGGAGAGGGATGGAAAAGGAAGGGTGGAAGAAATCCTAAGGAATCATGCTGGACATTGGTGTCGATCGAGTAGGAATTTCATAACAATTACGAATATGAAGCGAGAAAATGTAAATTGAGAGAGGGAACAAGGAGAGGGTGGGAAAAGGAGAGGCAGAAGAAATCCTAAGGAAACACACTGGACATTGGTATCGATTGACTAGGAATTTCCTAAGAATTACGAATATGAAGCGAAAAAATGTAAATTGAGAGAGGGACCAAGGAGAGGGAGGGAAAAGGAAGGGTGGAAGAAATCCTAAGGAATCATGCTGGACATTGGTGTCGATCGAGTAGGAATTTCATAACAATTACGAATATGAAGCGAGAAAATGTAAATTGAGAGAGGGAACAAGGAGAGGGTGGGAAAAGGAGAGGCAGAAGAAATCCTAAGGAAACACACTGGACATTGGTATCGATTGACTAGGAATTTCCTAAGAATTACGAATATGAAGCGAAAAAATGTAAATTGAGAGAGGGACCAAGGAGAGGGAGGGAAAAGGAAGGGTGGAAGAAATCCTAAGGAATCATGCTGGACATTGGTGTCGATTGAGTAGGAATTTCATAACAATTACGAATATGAAGCGAGAAAATATAAATTGAGAGAGGGAACAAGGAGAGGGTGGGAAAAGGAGGGGCAGAAGAAATCCTAAAGAAACACACTGGACATTGGTATCGATCGAGTAGGAATTTCCTAAGAATTACGAATATGAAGCGAAAAAATGTAAATTGAGAGAGGGACCAAGGAGAGGGATGGAAAAGGAAGGGTGGAAGAAATCCTAAGGAATCATGCTGGACATTGGTGTCGATCGAGTAGGAATTTCATAACAATTACGAATATGAAGCGAGAAAATGTAAATTGAGAGAGGGAACAAGGAGAGGGTGGGAAAAGGAGAGGCAGAAGAAATCCTAAGGAAACACACTGGACATTGGTATCGATTGACTAGGAATTTCCTAAGAATTACGAATATGAAGCGAAAAAATGTAAATTGAGAGAGGGACCAAGGAGAGGGAGGGAAAAGGAAGGGTGGAAGAAATCCTAAGGAATCATGCTGGACATTGGTGTCGATCGAGTAGGAATTTCATAACAATTACGAATATGAAGCGAGAAAATGTAAATTGAGAGAGGGAACAAGGAGAGGGTGGGAAAAGGAGAGGCAGAAGAAATCCTAAGGAAACACACTGGACATTGGTATCGATTGACTAGGAATTTCCTAAGAATTACGAATATGAAGCGAAAAAATGTAAATTGAGAGAGGGACCAAGGAGAGGGAGGGAAAAGGAAGGGTGGAAGAAATCCTAAGGAATCATGCTGGACATTGGTGTCGATCGAGTAGGAATTTCATAACAATTACGAATATGAAGCGAGAAAATATAAATTGAGAGAGGGAACAAGGAGAGGGTGGGAAAAGGAGGGGCAGAAGAAATCCTAAAGAAACACACTGGACATTGGTATCGATCGAGTAGGAATTTCCTAAGAATTACGAATATGAAGCGAAAAAATGTAAATTGAGAGAGGGACCAAGGAGAGGGATGGAAAAGGAAGGGTGGAAGAAATCCTAAGGAATCATGCTGGACATTGGTGTCGATCGAGTAGGAATTTCATAACAATTACGAATATGAAGCGAGAAAATGTAAATTGAGAGAGGGAACAAGGAGAGGGTGGGAAAAGGAGAGGCAGAAGAAATCCTAAGGAAACACACTGGACATTGGTATCGATTGACTAGGAATTTCCTAAGAATTACGAATATGAAGCGAAAAAATGTAAATTGAGAGAGGGACCAAGGAGAGGGAGGGAAAAGGAAGGGTGGAAGAAATCCTAAGGAATCATGCTGGACATTGGTGTCGATCGAGTAGGAATTTCATAACAATTACGAATATGAAGCGAGAAAATGTAAATTGAGAGAGGGAACAAGGAGAGGGTGGGAAAAGGAGAGGCAGAAGAAATCCTAAGGAAACACACTGGACATTGGTATCGATTGACTAGGAATTTCCTAAGAATTACGAATATGAAGCGAAAAAATGTAAATTGAGAGAGGGACCAAGGAGAGGGAGGGAAAAGGAAGGGTGGAAGAAATCCTAAGGAATCATGCTGGACATTGGTGTCGATCGAGTAGGAATTTCATAACAATTACGAATATGAAGCGAGAAAATGTAAATTGAGAGAGGGAACAAGGAGAGGGTGGGAAAAGGAGAGGCAGAAGAAATCCTAAGGAAACACACTGGACATTGGTATCGATTGACTAGGAATTTCCTAAGAATTACGAATATGAAGCGAAAAAATGTAAATTGAGAGAGGGACCAAGGAGAGGGAGGGAAAAGGAAGGGTGGAAGAAATCCTAAGGAATCATGCTGGACATTGGTGTCGATCGAGTAGGAATTTCATAACAATTACGAATATGAAGCGAGAAAATGTAAATTGAGAGAGGGAACAAGGAGAGGGTGGGAAAAGGAGAGGCAGAAGAAATCCTAAGGAAACACACTGGACATTGGTATCGATTGACTAGGAATTTCCTAAGAATTACGAATATGAAGCGAAAAAATGTAAATTGAGAGAGGGACCAAGGAGAGGGAGGGAAAAGGAAGGGTGGAAGAAATCCTAAGGAATCATGCTGGACATTGGTGTCGATCGAGTAGGAATTTCATAACAATTACGAATATGAAGCGAGAAAATGTAAATTGAGAGAGGGAACAAGGAGAGGGTGGGAAAAGGAGAGGCAGAAGAAATCCTAAGGAAACACACTGGACATTGGTATCGATTGACTAGGAATTTCCTAAGAATTACGAATATGAAGCGAAAAAATGTAAATTGAGAGAGGGACCAAGGAGAGGGAGGGAAAAGGAAGGGTGGAAGAAATCCTAAGGAATCATGCTGGACATTGGTGTCGATCGAGTAGGAATTTCATAACAATTACGAATATGAAGCGAGAAAATATAAATTGAGAGAGGGAACAAGGAGAGGGTGGGAAAAGGAGGGGCAGAAGAAATCCTAAAGAAACACACTGGACATTGGTATCGATCGAGTAGGAATTTCCTAAGAATTACGAATATGAAGCGAAAAAATGTAAATTGAGAGAGGGACCAAGGAGAGGGAGGGAAAAGGAAGGGTGGAAGAAATCCTAAGGAATCATGCTGGACATTGGTGTCGATCGAGTAGGAATTTCATAACAATTACGAATATGAAGCGAGAAAATGTAAATTGAGAGAGGGAACAAGGAGAGGGTGGGAAAAGGAGAGGCAGAAGAAATCCTAAGGAAACACACTGGACATTGGTATCGATTGACTAGGAATTTCCTAAGAATTACGAATATGAAGCGAAAAAATGTAAATTGAGAGAGGGACCAAGGAGAGGGAGGGAAAAGGAAGGGTGGAAGAAATCCTAAGGAATCATGCTGGACATTGGTGTCGATCGAGTAGGAATTTCATAACAATTACGAATATGAAGCGAGAAAATGTAAATTGAGAGAGGGAACAAGGAGAGGGTGGGAAAAGGAGAGGCAGAAGAAATCCTAAGGAAACACACTGGACATTGGTATCGATTGACTAGGAATTTCCTAAGAATTACGAATATGAAGCGAAAAAATGTAAATTGAGAGAGGGACCAAGGAGAGGGAGGGAAAAGGAAGGGTGGAAGAAATCCTAAGGAATCATGCTGGACATTGGTGTCGATCGAGTAGGAATTTCATAACAATTACGAATATGAAGCGAGAAAATGTAAATTGAGAGAGGGAACAAGGAGAGGGTGGGAAAAGGAGAGGCAGAAGAAATCCTAAGGAAACACACTGGACATTGGTATCGATTGACTAGGAATTTCCTAAGAATTACGAATATGAAGCGAAAAAATGTAAATTGAGAGAGGGACCAAGGAGAGGGAGGGAAAAGGAAGGGTGGAAGAAATCCTAAGGAATCATGCTGGACATTGGTGTCGATTGAGTAGGAATTTCATAACAATTACGAATATGAAGCGAGAAAATATAAATTGAGAGAGGGAACAAGGAGAGGGTGGGAAAAGGAGGGGCAGAAGAAATCCTAAAGAAACACACTGGACATTGGTATCGATCGAGTAGGAATTTCCTAAGAATTACGAATATGAAGCGAAAAAATGTAAATTGAGAGAGGGACCAAGGAGAGGGATGGAAAAGGAAGGGTGGAAGAAATCCTAAGGAATCATGCTGGACATTGGTGTCGATCGAGTAGGAATTTCATAACAATTACGAATATGAAGCGAGAAAATGTAAATTGAGAGAGGGAACAAGGAGAGGGTGGGAAAAGGAGAGGCAGAAGAAATCCTAAGGAAACACACTGGACATTGGTATCGATTGACTAGGAATTTCCTAAGAATTACGAATATGAAGCGAAAAAATGTAAATTGAGAGAGGGACCAAGGAGAGGGAGGGAAAAGGAAGGGTGGAAGAAATCCTAAGGAATCATGCTGGACATTGGTGTCGATCGAGTAGGAATTTCATAACAATTACGAATATGAAGCGAGAAAATGTAAATTGAGAGAGGGAACAAGGAGAGGGTGGGAAAAGGAGAGGCAGAAGAAATCCTAAGGAAACACACTGGACATTGGTATCGATTGACTAGGAATTTCCTAAGAATTACGAATATGAAGCGAAAAAATGTAAATTGAGAGAGGGACCAAGGAGAGGGAGGGAAAAGGAAGGGTGGAAGAAATCCTAAGGAATCATGCTGGACATTGGTGTCGATCGAGTAGGAATTTCATAACAATTACGAATATGAAGCGAGAAAATGTAAATTGAGAGAGGGAACAAGGAGAGGGTGGGAAAAGGAGAGGCAGAAGAAATCCTAAGGAAACACACTGGACATTGGTATCGATTGACTAGGAATTTCCTAAGAATTACGAATATGAAGCGAAAAAATGTAAATTGAGAGAGGGACCAAGGAGAGGGAGGGAAAAGGAAGGGTGGAAGAAATCCTAAGGAATCATGCTGGACATTGGTGTCGATCGAGTAGGAATTTCATAACAATTACGAATATGAAGCGAGAAAATGTAAATTGAGAGAGGGAACAAGGAGAGGGTGGGAAAAGGAGAGGCAGAAGAAATCCTAAGGAAACACACTGGACATTGGTATCGATTGACTAGGAATTTCCTAAGAATTACGAATATGAAGCGAAAAAATGTAAATTGAGAGAGGGACCAAGGAGAGGGAGGGAAAAGGAAGGGTGGAAGAAATCCTAAGGAATCATGCTGGACATTGGTGTCGATCGAGTAGGAATTTCATAACAATTACGAATATGAAGCGAGAAAATGTAAATTGAGAGAGGGAACAAGGAGAGGGTGGGAAAAGGAGAGGCAGAAGAAATCCTAAGGAAACACACTGGACATTGGTATCGATTGACTAGGAATTTCCTAAGAATTACGAATATGAAGCGAAAAAATGTAAATTGAGAGAGGGACCAAGGAGAGGGAGGGAAAAGGAAGGGTGGAAGAAATCCTAAGGAATCATGCTGGACATTGGTGTCGATCGAGTAGGAATTTCATAACAATTACGAATATGAAGCGAGAAAATATAAATTGAGAGAGGGAACAAGGAGAGGGTGGGAAAAGGAGGGGCAGAAGAAATCCTAAAGAAACACACTGGACATTGGTATCGATCGAGTAGGAATTTCCTAAGAATTACGAATATGAAGCGAAAAAATGTAAATTGAGAGAGGGACCAAGGAGAGGGAGGGAAAAGGAAGGGTGGAAGAAATCCTAAGGAATCATGCTGGACATTGGTGTCGATCGAGTAGGAATTTCATAACAATTACGAATATGAAGCGAGAAAATGTAAATTGAGAGAGGGAACAAGGAGAGGGTGGGAAAAGGAGAGGCAGAAGAAATCCTAAGGAAACACACTGGACATTGGTATCGATTGACTAGGAATTTCCTAAGAATTACGAATATGAAGCGAAAAAATGTAAATTGAGAGAGGGACCAAGGAGAGGGAGGGAAAAGGAAGGGTGGAAGAAATCCTAAGGAATCATGCTGGACATTGGTGTCGATCGAGTAGGAATTTCATAACAATTACGAATATGAAGCGAGAAAATGTAAATTGAGAGAGGGAACAAGGAGAGGGTGGGAAAAGGAGAGGCAGAAGAAATCCTAAGGAAACACACTGGACATTGGTATCGATTGACTAGGAATTTCCTAAGAATTACGAATATGAAGCGAAAAAATGTAAATTGAGAGAGGGACCAAGGAGAGGGAGGGAAAAGGAAGGGTGGAAGAAATCCTAAGGAATCATGCTGGACATTGGTGTCGATCGAGTAGGAATTTCATAACAATTACGAATATGAAGCGAGAAAATATAAATTGAGAGAGGGAACAAGGAGAGGGTGGGAAAAGGAGGGGCAGAAGAAATCCTAAAGAAACACACTGGACATTGGTATCGATCGAGTAGGAATTTCCTAAGAATTACGAATATGAAGCGAAAAAATGTAAATTGAGAGAGGGACCAAGGAGAGGGAGGGAAAAGGAAGGGTGGAAGAAATCCTAAGGAATCATGCTGGACATTGGTGTCGATCGAGTAGGAATTTCATAACAATTACGAATATGAAGCGAGAAAATGTAAATTGAGAGAGGGAACAAGGAGAGGGTGGGAAAAGGAGAGGCAGAAGAAATCCTAAGGAAACACACTGGACATTGGTATCGATTGACTAGGAATTTCCTAAGAATTACGAATATGAAGCGAAAAAATGTAATTTGAGAGAGGGACCAAGGAGAGGGAGGGAAAAGGAAGGGTGGAAGAAATCCTAAGGAATCATGCTGGACATTGGTGTCGATCGAGTAGGAATTTCATAACAATTACGAATATGAAGCGAGAAAATGTAAATTGAGAGAGGGAACAAGGAGAGCGTGGGAAAAGGAGAGGCAGAAGAAATCCTAAGGAAACACACTGGACATTGGTATCGATTGACTAGGAATTTCCTAAGAATTACGAATATGAAGCGAAAAAATGTAAATTGAGAGAGGGACCAAGGAGAGGGAGGGAAAAGGAAGGGTGGAAGAAATCCTAAGGAATCATGCTGGACATTGGTGTCGATTGAGTAGGAATTTCATAACAATTACGAATATGAAGCGAGAAAATATAAATTGAGAGAGGGAACAAGGAGAGGGTGGGAAAAGGAGGGGCAGAAGAAATCCTAAAGAAACACACTGGACATTGGTATCGATCGAGTAGGAATTTCCTAAGAATTACGAATATGAAGCGAAAAAATGTAAATTGAGAGAGGGACCAAGGAGAGGGAGGGAAAAGGAAGGGTGGAAGAAATCCTAAGGAATCATGCTGGACATTGGTGTCGATCGAGTAGGAATTTCATAACAATTACGAATATGAAGCGAGAAAATGTAAATTGAGAGAGGGAACAAGGAGAGGGTGGGAAAAGGAGAGGCAGAAGAAATCCTAAGGAAACACACTGGATATTGGTATCGATTGACTAGGAATTTCCTAAGAATTACGAATATGAAGCGAAAAAATGTAAATTGAGAGAGGGACCAAGGAGAGGGAGGGAAAAGGAAGGGTGGAAGAAATCCTAAGGAATCATGCTGGACATTGGTGTCGATTGACTAGGAATTTCCTAAGAATTACGAATATGAAGCGAAAAAATGTAAATTGAGAGAGGGACCAAGGAGAGGGAGGGAAAAGGAAGGGTGGAAGAAATCCTAAGGAATCATGCTGGACATTGGTGTCGATTGAGTAGGAATTTCATAACAATTACGAATATGAAGCGAGAAAATATAAATTGAGAGAGGGAACAAGGAGAGGGTGGGAAAAGGAGGGGCAGAAGAAATCCTAAAGAAACACACTGGACATTGGTATCGATTGACTAGCTATTTTATAACAATTACGAATATAAGCTAAAAATGAAAATGGAGGGGTGACAGAGGAGGGGGAGGGAAAAGGAATGCATAAGAAATCCTACGGAAACACATTGCACATTGGTATCGATCGAGTAGGAATTTCATAACAATTACGAATATGAGGCGAAAAAATGTTAATTCAGGGAGGAACCAAGGAGAGGGAGGGAAAAGGTGCGGCGGAAGAAATCCTAAAGAAACATGCTAGACTTGGCACCGATCGACTAGGAATTTTATAACAATTACGAATATGAAGCTAAAAAATGTAAATTCCGGGAAGGACCAATGAGAGGGAGAGAAAAGGAGGGGCGGAACAAATCCTAAGGAAACACACTGGACATTGGTATCGATTGACTAGGAATTTCCTAAGAATTACGAATATGAAGCGAAAAAATGTAAATTGAGAGAGGGACCAAGGAGAGGGAGGGAAAAGGAAGGGTGGAAGAAATCCTAAGGAATCATGCTGGACATTGGTGTCGATTGAGTAGGAATTTCATAACAATTACGAATATGAAGCGAGAAAATATAAATTGAGAGAGGGAACAAGGAGAGGGTGGGAAAAGGAGGGGCAGAAGAAATCCTAAAGAAACACACTGGACATTGGTATCGATCGACTAGCTATTTTATAACAATTACGAATATAAGCTAAAAATGAAAATGGAGGGGTGACAGAGGAGGGGGAGGGAAAAGGAATGCATAAGAAATCCTACGGAAACACATTGCACATTGGTATCGATCGAGTAGGAATTTCATAACAATTACGAATATGAGGCGAAAAAATGTTAATTCAGGGAGGAACCAAGGAGAGGGAGGGAAAAGGTGCGGCGGAAGAAATCCTAAAGAAACATGCTAGACTTGGCACCGATCGACTAGGAATTTTATAACAATTACGAATATGAAGCTAAAAAATGTAAATTCAGGGAAGGACCAATGAGAGGGAGAGAAAAGGAGGGGCGGAACAAATCCTAAGGAAACACACTGGACGTTGGTATCGTTTGACTAGGAATTTCCTAACAATTACGAATATGAAGCGAAAAATTTAAATTGAGAGAGGGACCAAGGAGAGGGAGGGAAAAGGAGGGGCGGAAGAAATCCTAAGGAAACATGCTGGACATTGGTGTCGATCGAGTAGGAATTTCATAACAATTACGAATATGAAGCGAAGAAATTTAAATTGAGAGAGGGACCATGGAGAGGGATGGAAAAGGAGGGGCAGAATAAATCCTAAGTAAACATGCTGGACATTGGTGTCGATCGAGTAGCAATTTCATAACAATTACGAATATGAAGCGAAATAATTAAAATTGAGAGAGGGACCAAGGAGAGGGAGGGAAAAGGAGGGGCGGAAGAAATCCTAAGGAAACACACTGGACATTGGTGTCGATCGAGTAGGAATTTCCTAACAATTACTAATATGTAGCGAAAAAATGTAAATTGAGAGAGGGACCAAGGAGAGGGAGGGAAAAGGAGGGGCGGAAGAAATCCTAAGGAAATACGCTGGACATTGGTATCGATCGAGTAGGAATTTCCTAACAATTACGAATATGAAGCGAAGAAATGTTATTTGAGAGTGGGACCAAGAAGAGGGAGGAGAAAGGAGGGGCGGAAGAAATCCTAAGGAAACACGCTGGACATTGGTATCGATCGAGTAGGAATTTCATAACAATTACGAATATGAAGCGAAGAAATGTAAATTCAGGGAAGGACCAAGGAGAGGGAGGGAAAAGGAGGGGCGGAAGATATCCTAAGGTAACACGCTGGACATTGGTATCGATCGATTAGGAATTTCATAACAATTACGAATATGAAGCGAAGAAATGTAAATTCAGGGAAGGACCAAGGAGAGGGAGGGAAAAGGAGGGGCGGAACAAATCCTAAGGAAACACGCTGGACATTGGTATTGATTGACTAGGTAACTTACTTTGTATGATGCCTCTGTTGTGCTTTCATTGTCTGAATTGGCAATTTTATGCATCGAGGGTTTATTATTTTCGAAGGAATCAAGATATCGCTTATAAAAACTTCAATCTTTGTCTTTATATTCAGCATAGTTAGTTTCGAAATGCCTTGGAAGCCTAGTAGGGGCTAAAGAGCCGTTAGACAATGTTTTGTTGCACATCATGTACTGAGCATCAGGAGCATCTTTATTCCCAATGGTAGTAAATCCAACAGACAAATAACTTCCATTGTACTTTCTTTTTGGTTTCTTACTACCTGATGCTAATTTGTTGGAATTGGACATTAATTGTTCCATCTTGGACAGCTCACCTCCCGATTTTTTAGGAACCGAAGGCTGAGTTTGTTTATCTTCATTTTGAAATATTCCTACTTTTTGCTTGTTTGATTCATACACAGTTTGAGCACTACAAGACTCTGCTTTTCATTTAAAACTTCCTTTTTTCAGCCACAGATCCATGTGGAATGAGTTTGTGTAGTATAAATTTTTAATATACAATAAACATTGAATAATATCACAAATATATGTTAAAATTATAAGACATGATACGTAGCATAGACAAGTGATCATCGAATAGACCAATGGCGCCCAACCATTTCTACATGGCGGCGTTGACTGCGAATCCTTCGGTGGGCCACATTGGAAGTTGCCAATTATTCGCCGGGCCAAGTTACAGTTTAAATCGGATGTTACCTATTTATTCTAAGGTGTCATTTTAGTGAAAATTAAGTCTAAATGGAATTTTTATGGTAACAACTCCAATGTTAAAGAAATTATTATCAAAAATGTCATAAAATGCATGGATTGTGCTAAATTTTTTGGATTGCTTTTCCATCATGGCTTCACAGGCCGCATAAAAACCCTTAGTGGGCCACATCCGGCCCGCGGGTTGTAGGTTGGGCGCCACTGGAATAGACAACATACATAAACGCGATGGTTAGTTGGTAAATGCTTCCTATGCATCAATGCGCAGATCGAACATCATGTGTTCATGCATCAGATTATCTCTCATGTGACTTCCAGGCATTCTCGGGTATGGCACACCTTTCTTAAAGGCAGACTATCACATAATAATAAGAACAACTCTATAAATGTTTAGTATATTTCTTACATATATATTTTTAAAATAAATATTAGAAAGAAAAACATTGCTAGCATCGATTTTTTTTAGCGGAACACCTGTTAACATCTCGCAGAACACAGTTTGGGAAATGCTGGCATAGGAGGTGAAAACACCAAAATGGACGTGAACACTGCAATTGTGGCTGGTGTCATGTCTTCAGGTGGTGGCTACAGCCAACTCGAAGAAATTGTGACATCACTGAACATTCCAACAATGTCCCTGAACTACTACAAAAAATACCATGACATTGTGTGCGAAACGTGGGAAATGGGGCACATGAAGAAATGGAGGCAGCGGCTAAAGCGGAGGCAAAAATAGCCATTTCCAAAGGAGAAGTAGATAATAGATGGTACGCCATTACTCACAGTTATTTCTGATGAAAGTTGGTGTAAAAGATCCTACCGTACAAATTACAATTCCTCTTCTGGTTTGGTAAGTACAAAGACTGGTCTAAATTTAATGCAAGCTAATATAAGGTATTACTTAAACTGCCACCAATGGTAATTAATTTTTTTCAGGATTACTATTCAAGAAAATTGCTTTTCTTGGGAGTAAAAAATAAATATTGTGTGATATGCGCAAGATAATCTTCGCAAAATACCAAACCAACACCACACATTTGTTTAAAAAATTGGGAAGACTGTAAGAGTTCCACCAGCATGGAGGCTGCCGTGGTTGTGGAAGGTTTTTGCAGAAGTGAGGAATTATATGGCGTCCGTTATGCAAAACTAATTGCAGACGGTGAAAGAAATGTCTATAAAAGTATATTGGAAGCACGTCCATATAAGAACATTACTGTAGAAAAAATAGAATGCCGAAATCATCTAATGCAGAACTTCTGTAATAAACTAAAAGAGGTCATAACAACCTGGGATAAACTCGGAGAACCGAGCACGATAAAATTCAGGAAACACTTAGCCAGTAGTATTCTTCGACTAAGAGTAGTGATTACTAAAGCCATAGAGCAGGGGTGGGCAACCTTTTTAAGTGTGCGTGCCAAAATCGCCAAATGTTTGATGCATAATTTTCTCACGTGCCAACCGAAATTTTGTGGAACATATTATTATTTCGTGTCTTTTAAGTATTATGAGAACCTTTTCAAATACTCAAAAATCACACTAGAGCAGTAAAATCAAAGAATATTGTAATAGTGATTATTGATAATACATTTCACATAGCTTTAACAATAACTTATGTTTATGGCAATGTAAAGCAAACTTGCATTTATATCTAATAAATTAAACATATTAATTGACAATAAATACTTTCAATCCATATTTTAGTTAATTACCATTGAATTAAATCCAAATCCACGTATATACACACTTTATAAAACCGATAAATGCTTTACGAAACACGAAAAAATATACAACATGATGGTAAAGGAGTCATGCCACGTCTGGCTGCTTGGCGAATGATGCAACACCTGAACGGGACAAAACTTCTCCGTCAGTGTATCGCGGAGATAGATAGCTTGGAAATAGTTTGTTTGTTTCATTTTCTTATTACTTATTATTACTAAAAAAGTTGATAGTGTTTGTTACTTTATTGCATTTTTATTTGGTATCGCTCTACTTAATACAATTGTATTCTATTAAGTTAAAATATACCATTCCAGCGAAGATGTTGGATATTTATTTATTTAATTATTTTTTAAGGTGAGCCCTGCGTTGCGTGCCGGAAAAAAGTCGTTGGCGTGCCACGTTTGGCACGTGTGCCAATGGTTCCCCACCCCTGCCATAGAGTATAGTCCGGTCTCGTCGGCATTATAGATATCAATCGGTGCGTAACCCTTCAGTAACATCGGCAACTTCTCCAACCAAAACTCGACCGTCTCTTCATCAACAACGGCACTTTCTCCTGAAAGCTTTTTATACATCAGGACATGGCGGTCTATGAAGCAGGTAATCCACCCATTTGATGTGACAAAATTTTGGATTCCGAATTCTCAGCTATCTGCTTTGCTTTTCCCCATCAGCAGGGATATTTGCAGCCCAAGCTTACTTGTACCAAGTGAAGAGAATTGTCTCCAGATCACTGTAACTCGACTCTTTTCCAGTCTTTCTTTTTTTGCATGCCTTCCCACACTTTTCTGCTTGTTCCCGTATCTCTCTTTTTTAGGCGCATTTCGCTTACAGCGTGAGCGCCTATTATTGTCGGTTGGTCCGTCTGTCCGTCGGTCCACATGTTCGTTCTCGGCTTCTACCAAACGGATTTTCATGAAATTTGATATTAAGGACTTACTATCAAATATAAGAAGAAAATCGCAAAAATGAATCTCGTACTCCAATCAGGGGTACCACTTTACAGGTGACAAAAAATTAAATTTTTGTCATACCTCATAAAGTATTGCTCATATCAAAATATTTTTCAAATAAAAGTTGTAGAACTGGTAAAGAAAAGTATTTCCTTTCCTATACATTTTTATCATAGAAGCAGCCCTTATCGAGAAAATCAAACAAAAGCGTCTTAAATCGAATTGAACTTGGAAAATTTCTTGCATGGTTACTTCTTCATTGTTGATAACATAAACAATCTTGCAAACAAACATTTAATTTCCTTACGTGTGCATGTAATATTATTAAATAGGAAGAAAATGGATTGTTTATGATGAAGAAAATAATTTTAAAACGCTATTTCCCTTACGTACAGGTATATACTAATTTCTTTCTAATACTCCATTGCACGAAACGTGCCCATTTGTGATATGTTGTACACTTTCCTAACTTGTTTCATCATTATGGAGTTAAGGGTCGATGGTAGTAATCCAAAGCGCTATGCCGCATCTACCCTTTTCTCTCCAGAACTTTTTTCCGAGTTTCCGAGACCCTTCCTGAAAATCCGTTTCGTCTCGTTAAAAAAGAAAAGTTAGTCATCGATCAATCGAGGTAAAGCTTGGGTAGGGACCAAGAAATATTAACGATAGATGTGGGAAAACGATAATTCGAGGAACAATGAATGCATTATTATTTAACATTGTTCACTATGAGCATTTGCGGAGACTTAGGAAAATGAACGATACATCTGGGAAAACGATGCATACGTGTACAATAGATCGAGTTTCCACTGTATAACCTGTGTTTCCAAAACAAGGTCTCAGTGAAACTGTTCAGTACAACAAGCAAGATAAAATCCCCAGTAGGAAGGTGAGTGATGAACGAAAAAACTGATCCATGGTAAATGTTTGCAATGAGCAGTCATGCTAACATCAATCCCATGTTATTTTACACCCATTACTGATCAAAATAGTACAAACCCCATGTAAATCTGACTATTAATGGTCAAGTTATGGTTATTATAAAACTGATAAACTGTAAGCCTCATACACGAAAATGTAACTTCTCGAGTTCATCATTATGGTTAGGAACGCCTCATATATGATATGCAGATATAACTTTTGCAAGCTTTTTTAGCATGGAAAAAGAATAGTTTCTTTTGCAATAAATTCCTAAACTAGGAAAATAACCCTCTGACAACATTTTATATTGTTTATGAAAACTTTTCCAAATACAGGCCAATCCCAACTTACGACTCTAATGCATTCCTGAAATTTAGATGGTAAGTCGAATATCAGTTTTCCATAGAGTTACATGTTATAAATTGTGATAAGTTCCAGGACCATGGTTTCCTCTAAGCTGCGTGACTGTGTGGCCGCTCAGCAGTTTTTTAAGTTCCGCCCACTAAATTTTTCAAACGTACACAACCGTGTTTATCTTGGGATATATCTGAATAAGGCCACGTCAATTCAGGTGCACATCTGTGCATTAGCATCATGTAGGCACCCATAGTGATATTAATTCTGCCCATGGATGAAATAAATTAGAGGGAACTATGGCCAGGAACTTGGAAAAAATGTATACCAAGACTTATTTACCGTAAAAACCCGTGTATAAGAAGCATTTTTATCCAAGTTTTCAAGGCTAAAAAGTAGGGTGCGTTTTATACACGGTAGATAATATTTGACATTTTTTTCTGTGAAATGCTCATCGAAAAATTAAAATTAAACAGCAGCAAACTAATATTTAATAACTATCAAAGTTTTTACATTAAAATTAACCTTTTTAATATGAAAACAAATTATACTTTTACAAACAAAAATTGTATATCCAAGAAATTCCCGGTCATTAGCCGACTCATCCTTGTACAGGGGTACAGTAATACCCCAATTTACATTGCCCCTATTTACATTGACTCGAAGTTACATCGTTGATCATTTAGTACTTGTGTACCACTTTACATTGGTTTGCTTCAAAGTTATGCCATTATATCAGATAATGGGAAAAAGTCAGAAAATCATCAGATTTTTCCGTTTCCACCTTCTAGAACCTTTTAATGAATTACAATACTTAATTAATATACATTTTTAAAGTATTAAGACAAAAACAATTATATTAACTCATAAATTAGAAAAGACAGTGTAAAGACGGAATTTGAGAATTTGATCCAGATTCACCGTCCCATCATACCTGACAAAATTTATTGGATGATATCTTTGCGCCAATACTAGCAGAAATCTTCTCATTGATAGTCCTCTTTTGTTAACCCCTTAAATGTTTTTGTTGTAATATTACATGCCAATGCAGAGCTTCACATACTATTTGTCCATCTATGAACGGGAACTTCCCTATGCGGATGAGGAGTTTTTTCGTGTATCATCTCGTGAGTAAATACTGGAAGGTTAGGAACAAACAAGTCCAAACACTTGAGATGGGGATTTCTGTCTTCCTTTTGAATGATGAAATTTTTAATTCGTAACAAAATTTCACCACTCCGAATTCCTTGAAGTGGATGAGGGAAAAGGACCAAACTTGAACCTACCTATTTTCAAGCCGGCAAACCCTCAGTAGTCATTGAACTATAGTTATCAGTTAGTCGGTGTATTCGTTCTGCATACTTTTGCGAGTTTATGCCTGTAGCACAGGCATAACCTAAACGTTTGCTTGGTCGCATAAATACGCATATACTTCATAGAGTTTAACGTCTTTTGCGAATACCATCATAGCTGCAAGCATATTGCAGAGAATTTACTATCGATACTCACAATGTATATAACCTGTTCAGAAATCCTCTTGTAAGATGCACACCCCCTATTTTTCACCAACATTTTGGGAAAAATTATGTACGAGGTACACAAGTAAATACGGTAAGTAATATTGGAGATAAAAATTCTGACATCTTGCAGACCTCACCCCCTTATAACATTATTCTTTACATTGATTTGATTTACGTCGTGATTTTCAGAAACACATCCTCGATGTAAATCGGGGTATTACTGTACTCAACATTTTTCATTCTTTCTGTATGGAGTCTTCAATGAAAATGAAACACCTGATAACTAAAATTTAAAAATCATGCAAGTCTGTCCATTAAAAAATCTTCAAACAACAAAACAAATCAAAATTTTAGTAACAATTTTCCTAAAATCC
This sequence comes from Uropetala carovei, assembly GCA_036926305.1. NCBI lineage: Eukaryota > Metazoa > Arthropoda > Insecta > Odonata > Petaluridae > Uropetala > Uropetala carovei. Next base: position 1,593,674 of record JAXCHB010000115.1, read on the forward strand.
AAGAAATTCGCCATCACCTGAGTTGTCTTCGGTAACATGTAACTAGTCGTTATCCTCATCTGTTCCTGAAGTATCAGATTCGTCCGATTCTAATGTCGTCGTGGCATTGTTGTCATCATCTTCCCATAAAATGTTGTCTTCAGTTCCATCTAAAGCATTACTAATGCAACATTTGTTGAATTCCTTAATTATTGTTTATGAGGGAAGGTCATTTCATGCTTCTACGATCCACTGACAGATCTTTGTGATATCTATTTTACGATAGAACCACCCTTTGGTGAATGTGTGTGTGCCATTCACCATCCAATCGGCCCACTTCTTCTTCAGTGCCGATTTAAATAGCTTGTAACAACAACGTCTATAGGCTGCAGGATCGATGTCATTTCCCATGGAATAACAACCAAATTTGTCTCCATTTCAAGAAGTTTATTTTTTACTTCGGGATGTGTGTGGCATCGGAATGCATCTAAGACCTTCTTTTCCAAACAAACTCAATCCAGTCACTGGTGATGTTTTCATCAAACCAACCTTGCTGCTGCACTCGGAGAATAATGTCATGCAGAAATTCACCTTTTGGTATTGTTTTTCTTTTAAAAATGACATACAGAGGCAGTTTCGTCTCATCAGCCACACAGGCATTTTATTTTTACTGCAAGTTTCACAAGCAAATGTAGAATTTTTTACAGTTTTTAATTTCAATTAGGCAGGAGTCACAAAAATATGCTGCATTTTATCTTCTTCTACGTTGCTTGGCAAAGTGTTTTACTATATCCTTTAGTATGTAGTTTAGTCATCGGTGTTACCATGCATATTAAAATATGAATGATGTACATTTTTTAAATCTCGTATTACAAGTCATTCGGTAAATTCACTCGTCAGTTCATACCAGGTAAAAATATATTCAATAGAAATTATCCAATAGAATGAATACAAATCTTTCATGGTAATTTAGTGAATATTCCTAGAGTTTTAAGAAAAAATCTTTCTGCGTCCTATACAATGGAACAGAAAATTCTCAGAATATTATGCCAAAAACCTTCCTGCGTCCTACACATGGGTTCATCCTATACACAGTTTTTATGGTAGGTTATAAATTAATAGTTTAAGAACCAATTAGTGTTATATATTGTATAATAAAGATTTTTATGCCTTAAAACAATCAATAAATTAATACCTACAATGCAGATGAGTTGTATCGTCCATCTGAATATTGGCCAAAAATACGCAATGAATGTCGAATAATGTATGTCCGGGGTACGATATTGGATGTCAATTTTGAGGTATCAATGTAATAATGTCATAAGTCCAGGTTTATTGTAAGACGAAACATCGTATATTATAAATATTAAAATCTAATAAAAATTACTTTTACGTAAAGAAATATACAGGCAGATCTCGACTTTCGCGGCTTTATCTTTTGTGTGTTTCGATCTTTCTTGGTTCTGCATTTTCAACCAGTTTTGTCTTTCGCAGTCTTATGTTTTGCTCTTTCACAGAAAAAATCACGGAAATGACTACGTGAAATTTTCTGTATATGGAATGAAATACATTTTCCGCACATTCTCTCTTATAGGCCTGAAAAATACTGTTAAGTTATTCTAATATGTAAAAATATTTACGTAAGTGCATTAATGTGATATATGTACGTAATTAAAAAAATTGGATACAGGTGTCTTATATATACTTTTAAATATTTTTGGTATGCAATCCTCCCACACTTTTGTGCCCCTTCACACGTGAAAAGTTGTGAAATATAAGCTGGTATCACCATTCAAGAGCTTTCTATCTTTTTGATGACAGGGAAGTCCTTTAGAAACTTAAGCCCCTCGAAAGACGAGATCTATCTGTATTTACTGTGTAACAATTTTTCTTTTATTTTAATAGTGTAAATAGTTCTCTTGCAATAATTTTTTCCCAAAACCTTAACTTTTATCTGGCAGAGTAAAAAGGAACCTCGACAGATGAGCTATAAATAAATTTGACTATGTTGTAATAAACTGCAATATTTAATTTCATTCCATCTTGTACTACTCATATTATTTCTAATATAATGATAATGTGCTGTAAGAGACTGTCCTAAAATCATGGTTGAGACATGGGTGGGGCGAGCGGTGTAGCAAATTTTTTATTGTATGTATATATATTTTATATAAACATACCGTAATTTTCCAATAACAATATGCATTTTTTTCAAGAAAAATCGACAAAAAGTTAGGATGCATATTATACATGGTAGCAAATGCAAACAACTTCTTTTAGTAAGGAAATAATTTATAATTTCGGACATATTTTTACCAATAAATCATACAATTCAATGCATTTCGATAACATTCCTTTAAATATCATTTTTCAAAATAAAATAAGAATAATTTATTTATTTACTTTTAGCTGTCCAAATCACCTAAGTCTCTGAATACATTATTACTGTCCTCACTGTCCTCAAATAGTTCATCGGCGATTTTGCGTTCTCTCTCATCGTCTACATCAGTGGTGCACAAGACGCGGGCCGCCACAGGGTTTTGTGTGGCTGCTTACGCAAAATTCTAAAATTTTAAAAAATTGACAGGTTTTTTATAGTTTTGGGGAACTAACCCAATTTCTATGGGATCATCCATAAATTACATTATGCTCTAGGGAAGAGGGTGGGGGATTTCTTGTCTCGAGTCTTGGGAAATTTTCATTCGAGACTTTTTTAAATTGGATTTTTTTGTATTTAAACCCCGAAGTGGGCCTCAAGCCAGTATGATTCATACATGCTGCACTGCAGAAATAACATACCCCCTGACTGTTGGGTCGATCGAGCCTTAAAACCAGGGCCAGCGCTAGGTGGTAAGCAAGGTAAGCAAGGCATCAGGGAGCCGAAAATCCGAAGGGGATCAACAGATTGTCGGAGGTCCTCCTATTTTCCTTTTGAATCGATAAATTATGCAAATGTTGAGTGAGTCTCCTTGTAGGTTTTATTTGAGAGAAATAAAGATACAAACGTGTTGTAGGCTTTGCTTGTGAGGTATACAGGTATAAATATATTCAATTACTTTCCACCCACCCTGTACCTGTACTGGCGATCGCATCTTCGTTTGGAAGTCACAGTCGTCCATTCCAAGATGCACTCTTTGGCCTATTCGGTACACTTTCTCGAATTTACGCTGCTGATAAGTTCTTAAAATTTTCTGTTTCCGTCCTCAGAGGTGAGGATACTCTTTGAGTTCTGTAAACATATTTTGGAAACAAACAACTGACGTCAATTCCTACTAAAGAATGTAGGGCATGTGGAATACTGGAATCTGGGCAAACCCCTCTTATTACAGGGATGGCTAACCTTTCTGCATCACAATCTCTAGACCAGGTTCAAAACTCTCACTCATAACTATAATAGTTACTAAGCTGAAGTTTGGTACGCAGGTTCATGTTTACATATAAAGTTGGGGAATGTACAAAAAACCAGAACTTTTCAGTTAAGGTAGCCCAAAGAAATTCATAAATCCTGAAAACTCATTTCTTGCTTCAGTTTTCTGCTGAGTGTTGGAAGCACGTCTCAGAGGGAAGGCTAAGGTTTTGAGGCTTATAAGCTCTCTCAATTGTTTCTTTACCCTCCACATTACTTTGGTATGTATACAACTGCCAAACACGAAGTCAGTCTTCCCTCTTCTCGAGCCCCACATTCCATAACAAATGTAATGTATAACAGAAACCTGAATTTTCAGTTTATGCTTTCTTTTCTTTCTTTTTCTTCTATTTTTGCTTATGAATTTGGCCCGTATTTTATATTCGTTTATTCATTTCATTTAATATTTTGCAGTTGCCCCAAATGACTTGTTAGAATGACTAGTACAGGCGTCTCCCGAGTTTCGATCGTTCGAGATTCGATTAATTCGAGTTTTCGATCCAGCCGATCGAATTGGGAACCACTTTACGCAGAGTAATTGGTCCCGACCAACCACGCGAGGTTTACTTTTAGTGTAGACATAATTACATCTGCTCTAATTGTTTGAATTTGTGCTGATTTCACTCTTTTTTCTGTTAATCTTTTATTTAAATTTATTTATTTTATTGATTTATTTATAAATTTATCACTTGACATGACATCTAAAAGGAAATGTAATAGCGATTATGTAAGTGAATCAAATAAAAGAGGGCATAAGACTCATAGTTATGAATTGAAATTAGAAATTTTAAAGCATGTTGAGATAGGTGAAAGCCAAGCTGAAATCGCACGATCAGTGGGAGTGTGTCCTTCAACTATTAGCACTTATGTGAAACAGAAGGAGAAAATTCTAGAACGTGATAAATTCAGGTAATTTGATAACAACAATAAACAGTTCCCCACCCAATAGTTCCTCTTCTTCCAACTAAAATCTTTCAACTTCTCAATTAATAAACCAAGTCCAGTAAGCACAGCTGAAAAAGATTTAAGGTATGAAAATATTTTTAATTTTATTGTTTCTTTATTCTTAAGTTATTTTGTGCTTTTTTAATAACTTTTATATTAATTTCGCTGCGATAAATACTGTATATATCTGAATATAAGACGAGGTTTTGTTCCAATTTTTATGACCGAAAAATCGCTAGTCGTCTTATAACCGCGCGGTGCATAATAGTTTGACTGATGGAGGAACGAAATGCAGAGTATAATCGAAATATTCGATTCTTTAAATCAGTTGAAACAATCAATTATTAAAAGTAGTAGTAGAAAATGAATCGATTCAAATGTATTCGAATACAAATACTCTCTTGAATTTTATCCTATATATTACGCGCGTAGTGAAGCTGTGTGCGTCTGTGAGTATGAAGTCTCTCGTAATTATATCGGCGTATTTCTCGAGAACCGTTCGTCGTAAAAGATATGTGGCGTTTTGTTTCTACTGGCTATGAGGTCCCTGGAAAAATATTTTCGTTTGCTAAAGTGTCCCGGGTTGGAATCCAGGAGACAGTTATATTTTCCCATACGTTTACACGGGATTTTCGATTTTTCAGAGTGCAAGGTTTTTTTCCTTCATTCATTAAAATACGTAAATATGGACCGATTTTCTTCTTTTTCACTTTATTCGACGGCTAAAGCTCTATACTACCTTATTCTTGCAATGTTTACACATTACACGGTCAAATTTTTCAGAAATACGCATTCTTTTTCGAAATTTTGCGGATTTTTCGTACTCATTCGGGGCGTTGCTAAGGAGACTCTCATTGTTGCCTCCGATTCATTTAAGTCCAATTAAACCTTTAAATAGACGAAAGAAAAGTGTTTATCTTCTCTTCATTGATAATCTAAATAAACGCTTGCATTGACGTCGCCTTTATAGTAGGTCCTGTAAGAAGTTAAAATCAGTCGTTGATAGACACTTGAAGGAAAGCAACTGTATATGCCAACTAACACTACAAAATTGCTTATTTCAATTGGTTCAATGTTTATTAGTCAATGGTATAAGAAACCTCTGTCATGGTGTGCATAATAAATTTTTCCCTTTTATTAGGAGTTCAAAATGGGGGGTCGTCTTATAATCAGAGGTGTCTTATATTCGGGTATATACGGTAGTGTATGTATAGATAGATGACACAGGTATGTTATCCAGCTCGCGCGATCCGGACCGGGCTGTCTGCACAGCATATTGCATACATCTATCTTTGAAGTTCGAAACAAAAATTTATTTTTTCCTTTTTAGTGCAAAAAATATGTTATACATTTAAAATATTTATTATATAATTTATTCATAATTTAATATTCTTGCATTAACATATTAGTAATGTTATTTTATCTTTATAGAACGTGAGGGGAGATTTTTTCCCGAGATGCAGAACGTATCCCCCGATTATAACATGCAAGTACGGTGGAACCTCCAATAACGGGCAATCTCACTAGCGGCCACCTCTTGATAAAGGGCAGATTCTTCAGGTCCCAGAATTCCCTAAATGGAGATGGTCCTCTCCCACTAATGGGCACATCCCAATAGTGGGCAGAAACTCAATTCCCCACTGGTGCCCGTTATTGGGAGGTTCGACTGTATATGGAAAAACGGCGTTCTACATTCAATTATTCGAGATTCAAACACGTTTTCAGGAACGCTTCCCCAACGAAACTCGGGAGTCGCCTGTACATGGAAAACGACGACATGAACCCTAGAAGAAGACAAAAGATTGTTCCAATAATATTGGACTGAAAGATAATGTTTTGTCGTGCAAAAAGATAAAATTGTTTAATTTGTAACCAAATTGTAAGCATACCAAAAGAGTACAACTTAAAATGGCATTTTGAAACAAAGCACCCAGAACTGAATGAAAAGTTTTTTGAGGAACTTAGAAAACAAAACGTTTTTTCCCTGATTCAGTCAGAGTCCAACAACATGTTTTTAACAAGCGTTCGGATACTTAAGAGCAGATTCTCGAAGTTAGTTTCGATATGTCCCAATTGATTGCTAAATCTTTGAGATCCTTTACTGATGGTGATATTGTGAAAAAATGTTCAAGTACTGTGTCACAAAAGCTATGTTGTACAAATTGCATTAAGAAGTTTGAAGCCATCAGCTTAAATCGGATGACCATGCAATGGCGACTGAAAGATATTTCCTTTGATATTGAAACCAAATTTTTGGAACTATTCAATAAGTGCATTTACTTTTCACTGGCAGTAGATGAATCGACAGATGTCACATCAGCATCGCAAATGTGTATAATCGCATGTGGTGTAACACCAGATTTGGAAGTGTATAAAGAACTCATAGAGCTCTATCTGTTGAAAGATCAGACCAAAGGATCTGATTTGCTTGAGGGATTGCTTAAAAGTCTTCACAAGCGTAATATGGACTTAAATAAACTTGCGGGGATAGTTACTGATGGTGCACCTTCTATGACAGGTGCTCAAAACGGGATGGTATCTCTTCTGTCCAAACATGCCCAAAAGTTGGGGCTCGAAAATGAGTTGATAAAATATCACTGCATAACTCATCAGAAAAACCTTATTGGGAAGGATTTAGTAAAGTTATGAGTGATGTTTTAAATGCAGTAACTTCATCAGATCACGTGTACTAAACCACAGCCAATTCAAAGCTTTTCTCGAGGAAATTGAAGCTGAATATGGCTATTTTCTGTACAATTCTGAAGTCCGTTGGTTTAGCAGAGCAAGGATTTGCAACGTTTTATATCACTCTTCAAGGAGATAAAAATGTTTCTGACAGAAAAAGGACAAGCAGCAAATCATCTCGAACATCCAACATAGGCATGTGACTTGGCATTTTTGACTGATATTACTGCACATTTAAACGAACTGAATCTGATATTGCAAGGTAAAAATCACCTGATATTTGAACTTGCTAACAATGTATCAGTGTTCCAAATTAAATTACCATTATTTTGAGAGCAACTGTTGAAGAACAATGCCTGTCACTTTCCTAACTGCCAACAAATATTTAAAGACTACAATGTGAATAATTTCAAATATACCACTCATATAGAACGTATCCAGCAGTCATTCAGTGAGAGATTTACAGTCTTTGAGCAGGACAAAATGTTGTTAAAAACATTTGCGAACCCTTTTGAAGCCTCATATAAAGATGCTGACTTCAGTTTACAGCTCGAACTCATCGATCTTCAGAGTAATGATGAACTGAGGTCGAAATTTAAGGAGGAAATTCTGCTAAATTTTTATAAATGCCTTCCTAAAGAATCCTATTCAAATATATGATGGATGGCAGCTATTTGCACAAGTCTGTTTGGAAGCACTTATATATGCAAACACGTATTTTCATTGATGAAATTGATCAAATCGAAATATAAGAACCAGTTGAAAATCTGTGTTCTATCTTGCGGCTGAACACAACAAACATTACACCAGATATTATGGGTTTAACAATGGCAATGCAGGCTCAACAATCTCATTGAGGCAAATTAAATTTACTTTAAAATAGAAAGGTTGATTGATCTTATTTTCTATTAATTTTGTCAGAACTTTCTTATTTAAATGAAAAGTTTAATTTAATCAGAAAATTAAGTTGTAATATGTAATGTGGCCCTTTAATGGAAAAAGGTTGTGCACCACTGGTCTACGTAAATGGCTTCGCCGAGAACATCATCTTCATCCTCACTATCTACTTCGGCGAAATCATCATCCCATATGATGTCATCTTCAGAACCATCCATGGCATTTGTGAGGCAACACTTTTTAAAGCCATACTTAATCCTCAACTGCATCCCAGGACTCTTTGATCCATCAAGTAATAAGTAATAGGTCAGGTTTCTTTTGATTTCCAGATAGTGTAAAGGAATGTGCACCAGTATAAAGCCACTCATTCCACTTATGACACATCTGCATTTTAAATGGTCGGTTGCAACTGACATTCATCACTTGTAACTGGCTCATCATTCCCCGGGAATGATGGCAAGATCAGTGAGATGATCATTTAATATATCCTTATTATTTTACATACCTTGACTAGCTTGTATGAAAGCAGAGTCAGAACTAGATGTGATATTCAAATAAACTATCTCGCTTGGCAGCAAGGCGACAACTGTTATTCCAACTGATCAGATTATTATACAATGCGACACTGAGACGTTTTTATACACTGTATCAATCTTTAAAGTGAGAGTATAAACTATATACACGTAACGTTTTTGTAAACACTATCGCACATATCTCACTTTGCGGCAAGGCGAGAACTGTCTCGATACTACTAATAACCAAGTGAAAAATTACAGTGATCTTTTTACAAAAAATGAGTTGCGCATTATACATGGTGATAAGACAATTTTCACATTTCACTCGTAAAGACATGGGTGAGTATTATATAGGGTGCGTATTATAATTGGAAAATTATGGTATATTTACAGCCATAAAATTTATTGAAGTGACGTGATAAGTGAGACTGGTGGCAACAGGCAGACAGTAATTTTAACTATTATTTTTACATGACATAAAATACAGAGTTAGCGCTAGGGGCATGATTCATGTTCTTTGCCCGGGGTGCCAAAATACCTAGCCTACCTCTGTCTAAAATTGTCTTTTAACAATCAGGCAAAAAATAACAATATCAATCTATATATCCTTCAAAAACCATTTTATCACTCATTCACTATCTTACCTTAAGGCAACCACATCTTTTGAGTAGCTCTTTTTACTTCCAGTATTATCTGTAACAGAAGATGATGATTTGCTTTCTCCAACACTACTTATACTCCATGCTTCAAGAGAAGAAGACAAATCACTTGCAGCCTCATATATTTCAAGTTTGGTTTCAGGATATTTACAGTTTCCAAAGTTTTTGTTTATATCATATACTGTTTGAAGAGTAACTTTATCCTGAGCACCATCATTTCTATTTATTTCTGATGTAGCAATGTAGATATTTGGGGCAAAGGTTTTTGGACTTTGGCTTATATTATTTGTAACAGAATCAGTTGATCCCTGTGAGAGTTGATAATGTGGTCCTAATGTCCTCAGTGGACTAGACTGCTCTCCAACTGAGCAAGTGATGCCACCTTTATAACTATTACCAGCAGAAAGTGATGTTATATTTGGAGTGGTGCCAATTACGTCAGTAGGAGGGATAATGGCCTTTGCATTGCTTTCAAAACCAGGTGGAGAGTACAGATTAGAGCCAGATGAATGACTCTCCCCAGATCCAATTGATGTTGTTTTGCTAAATTCAGCTGCACCGAGTAAACTCAGGTAATCAATAAATGGTACATTTCCATAGGCAAATGAACTATTGCCAGACAGAGGTCTTGTAATGTCTGCTGATAAACTATTATTTTGCATTGCTCTTGGGAAGAGTCCTGCAATATTATCCTGGGTATTTGCAAAAGGCTGTATCTTGGACAATCCAGGTGGAGGAGGCAGCATTGCCTAAACAAAAATGCAATGTGAGTTAAAATATTAACATATAATATCAGCAATTAATGAAATGATTAACAAATTAAAATGTGAGCATATACCGTATTTGACCGAATATAGCCCCCCCCGAATATAGCCCCCCTACCCATTTTTCTCACACAAATCTAGAAAATATTTTAATACCCTGAAAGGACGATTATTTTTAGGACTTTAATGTCATGAAACATGTTGTATAATTTGAAGTAATATCAAACCTGCACTCATTTAATAAAAAAGTACCAATTAGCGAGTGATAAAACGCCATGCTAATTGGAATTTTAAGGTTTTCAGATTTGTTCCTCAGAATTCAGAGGGTATACTAACGAGAGAGATATTTGACAAGGAATTGAACAAAATTACATTTTTAGGGAGTAAAAAAAAACTAAAAAGTCGAAATAACATACTAATTAATGCAGCAATATTAGCAAGTCGAAATAACATACCAATTTATGCGGCAATATAAATTCGCACTTTGCTCATATTTCGATCTATCTTTCGTTTGTGTAATTAACAATTCGAGCTTAGCCAGGCAATAAGTCCATTCTCGGGCAAGGTTAATTTTGTTGGTATTACCGTATTTGCTCGTGTAAGCTGCGCACCTTTTTCCCAAAACGCTGGTGGAAAAGAGGGGGTGCGTGTCTTACACGAATTCTTTTATTTGCCGCTCACCTTTTTTCCCAAAATGTCGTGTCGGTAAACAAATATACGTTAAGCTAGCACCCATGCCGCATCTATTATTCTATTTCTGAATTTCTGTGTATTTAGTCATTTTCATTCATTGTATAAAAATTTTAAATGAGTTTTAAGTTTATTAACGGGTGCTCCCCAAACTCGACGAAGTCTTCTGCTGCAATTGTCACGGAGGCCACGGCGCATGCGCGACCAGTTCGGGTTGGTGGGGGTTTTGTTCTCACGGCAGACGACGCCTACCATGTTCAGATACGGCGTGCTTCCTTTATTCTATGATACGTCTATGAAAGTCATAGCCACCGTGGTGATCACTGAATGATCGCAGATCATAATTTTAGTTCGCCAAAAAAATGACGACCGCTACGGTAGGGATCAGTGACCATATGGCTGGAAAATTACGTACAGCAGAATGATCGCTACTGGAGTGATTTCTGCCGAACATGACCAATGTGACCACAAAAACAGTTACGTGTTTAACAAAAGAGGACTACCGAGGATATTTCTGCTAGTACCGATATAGAGAGATCACCCAATAAATTCATCACGTAGGAATGTGAAGATGCTTAACTTGAGCGTAGCATTTTTTAGAAATAGGAATTGGTGATTTAAAAAACCCTTTTTCGGCTCAAATAAATTTTTTTCCCTAGAGTTGGCCCAAAAACCGGGGTGCGCGGAATACACGGGGTCTTGGCTTACACGAGCAAATACGGTAAAACTTGCAATTTGACAATAATGAGAGCGATCAGGTAATAGAAAAATCCTTCCTATATGGTGACGTCAATGAGCCTTGCAAATAAATATTCGCAACCCGAGTAGTTTAGTCTTACAATGGATAGAAACACTTACTGACTCGAATGAAATTCATCATTATTGAAGCTTTGCACACTTGTTTATACCCACCTAATTTTTAGTGCCCGAAAATAGCCCCCCCCCCCAACTTTTGCACTTCGCTTTTGGCCAAAAACAGGGGGGCTATATTCGGTCATATACGGTAAGTGAAGAAATATTATTTTTAGTTCTAAGACAAAAATATTTCAATAATTAATAAAATTACATGATGCATACAAATAACTAACCCAAATTATCACACTTAATCAGATTATGAAAGTCATAAGTATGTGCCATCACAGACTTTACAATAGCAAATGTTGTCCTCTATCTGATATCATTTTTATTGATACATTACAGATCACAGGGACAGCAAAATAGGTTTTCTCAAGTGTCTTATACAAAATCAATATACAGTAAAACCCCGTTATTTCGATCCCAGATAATTCAAAGTATGGTGTAATTTAAAGCTAAGATCATTCCCGTCCAACACCATAGGATTTTGCAGTGTTTGGTACCGATTATTCGAAATACACCTACAATGAAATTCAAAGTCATGATCTGGTCTGGTGACTCACGAACAGTTCATCTAATTCAAAACTTTGATCCTGTGTAAGTGGAAGGTTCGCGCTCATGCCATCACATCATGTTTTTGTTTCCCATTTCTCGCACACGAAATACATATAGTGCCCCAAATAGGTGACTCCTACGAAGTTCCAGGGTTCGATCCCTGCGAATGGAGGTTTTTTCACAAAAGAAACTATCATCGGTGCCTGGTAGTAGGCAGCAGTACTGTCAGTGTGGTATAGAGCAGAAAAACAAATGATGTTGGCTGGGTCTACATCCAATAGAGCTGTAGGCATGATCGGGACAATTTAAACGGCTACAGCACTGTGATGTGGAAAGCAAGAGGGAAACTACCACATTACAATTCCCTAGTAATGATAATATTGTTGGACAATATAAGTTCCCTCGAGGTAAAATAGCCCTCAATCGAATCTCCAGGCAGGGACTGCCTTGAGAAAGCATTTGTCAAAGGTAACTTATGCATAGGTACTTGGAATGTAAAAACCATGAGGAAGGCAGGAAAACCCGAAAGAAGAAATGAGAAGAAATGAGAAGACTGACATCATAGGGCTGATGGATGGGAAGTAGTGATGGGCATAATCGAACGATTTCCATAATCGAATGATTAGTAATCGAACGATTTCCATAATCGAGATATTCATTCGTTAAGATCATTCGATTATCTCATTCATTCAAATCATTCGTTTTGATTACTAGTTAATCATTCACGACTATTTTGTGTAAATGTGAAGTTAAATAATTGTTTTGTAAATGTATTTAGAATTAATTTTCACAAAATATTCAATTGGGAGAAAAATGATGAGTAAAGTTTGAAAATAAAATGTGTTGTTTGCTATTTTCGTTTTCGACAGCACTCAGTTGGTCATGATTTATAGCAAATTTTTCATTTTCCCGTTATATCTCTGTTTTATTTTGTTTAATCACAGTAAATTATGAAAAAAATGAAAGAATACTAATAATGTAAAACGTCAAAAAATGTACCTAAATAAAGGATTAATGTACAGAAGCTACAATAAACTTATTTCATCACAGACACTATTCATAATAAAAAAATATAATAATTTTCAAATAAAGATGTATATTAAGTATATTTATAAATTGCATAAATTACATGTTGCATAAACCGAAAAATTACGATTTTCGCTTTATACAAAAGGCAAAGGTTTTAAACTGGATGTGAAAAAATATATTTTTTGAGATGTTTACGCCTGCGAGGGCGGACAGTTTAAATAGCGTGCGGCGCGAACCGTTCTGAGATTAAGAGATGGTGACATATGCAGAACAAAGGAGAAGGCGATAAGGGTTCTTTACATATCCTTTGGTCCATGTAAAAGCGTTGTGTTGCGAGATTTCTTTTTTCAAGTCCTTAGTAAACATCAACAACATAATCTCATGCTTTGGTACTTTCCCGACCTTCCAAACAATGACGCTCATTTTTCCTGACGATGAGTCACTTTACCTCCAGTTCTGTGAGTAGCCGTGTCTCAAGTCCATAGTAGCTTCATTTCGTGCGAATTTTGTATTGATCAATTGTGATATTCATACTAAAATGCCGAGATCTAGAACCCAAAGATCCGAAGTGTGGGAACATTTTGCAAAAGTGTCTGATAAAACTGTCGTGTGCAATTATTGCAAGAAAGAATATAAATTCTTCGGAAATACGACCAATTTAAGGGAACATGTACAAAGGATTCATCCCACTAGAGTGTTTAAACCATCAGAAATGATGGAAACCCAATCAAGCGCATCTGATCAAGTTACCCTGTCAGAAAATATTGAGAGTGGAACTCAGGCCCCTAGAAAAAGGCAGCGCCAGCTGAGACTCTTTGGTTCTTCCAGTGCCCTCTCCCAATCAGAAGTTATTGCATTAGATAGATTAATTATTGAGATGACAGTGGAAGATTTGCAACCATTATCCATTACAGAAAATAAAGCCTTCTTAAAGTATTCTAAAAGATTACAGCCACTTTACAATCCTCCAAGCAGGAAAACAATCACAACAAAAATTTTGCCAGAAGTTTATAGTGAAGTGGCCAACAAAGTAAGGCAAGAGTTTATTAATGTGGCATACTTAGCAATAACTACCGATATCTGGACATCAAACAATCAAAAATCTTATTTGACAGTTACTGCACACTATATTACAGGTAATTCAATGGTTGCCAGAGTTTTAGATACTGAACAAATTTATGGAACTCATTCAGGAGAGAACATAGCAAATATCGTGAAGAAAATTTTCAACAATTGGGGAATCTTTGATAAAATTGTAGCAATAGTAACTGATAATGGTGCAATCATTAAAAAAGCTGTTGTTGATTATTTATGCAAACATCATCATCCTTGTGTTGCACACACATTAAATTTAAGGGTAAAGGAAGCAATTGGAAAGAATGCCCTCTTAGCTGAATTGCTACAAAAATGCAGACAATTGGTTGGGCACTTCAAAAGTAGTGTACTGGCTTCAGATAAATTGAGGTCAATACAAAACAAGATGGGTCTCCCACAACTAAAATTGAAACAAGATGTGATCACCAGGTGGAACTCAACTCTTGAAATGCTGGAAAGATTAGAAGCATTGAAAACTCCACTTTCTGCAACAATTGTTTCAGTTAAGAATGCCCCAGAATTTTTCAGTGCTGCAGAATGGAACTTAATATCAGACTGTATTCCGCTTCTAAAACCTTTTCAAAATCTGACAGTTGAGTTGTATGATGAAAAATATCCTACGTCAACCATTATTCCCCTTGTAAGAGGTTTACAATCTAATCTAAGGAAAAAAAATCCAAAATCTATAGTTGGGAAGGAATTGCAAAAGTCTATAATTGAAATATTTAATAGAAGACTGGGTACATTAGAAATGAACAGATTAGTTGGAAAGGCAACATTTCTTGACCCCAGATTCAAAAAAAGAGGGTTTGGAAATGAAGAAAATGGACTGAATGCACAGAAGTGGATAGCTGCGGAAATGGAGTCTTTGTGGGGTTCTGATAGAGCCCAGAAGGAAGAAACCAGTATTTCATCCCAACCTTCAACAAGCCAAGAGGAAAATGATGACAACTGCTGGGAAGACTTCGACAGAAAAGCAGCACAAATACAAACTATCATTAAGTCTCCAACCCTAGTGTCTTATATGTTGAGGCAATACTTTGAAATACCGTATATACCCGAATATAAGACGACTCTGATTATAAGACGACCCCCCATTTTGAACTCCTAATAAAAGGAAAAAATTTATTATGCACACCATGACAGAGGTTTCTTATACCATTGACTAATAAACATTGAACCAATTGAAATAAGCAATTTTGTAGTGTTAGTTGGCATATACAGTTGCTTTCCTTCAAGTGTCTATCAACGACTGATTTTAACTTCTTACAGGACCTACTATAAAGGCAACGTCAATGCAAGCGTTTATTTAGATCAGTGGTCTTCAAGGTGGGCTATAGCGCCCACCAGTGGGCGTTTTTGGATTTTTGGTGGACGTTAAAGAACTCACCAAATGCTATTCTAATTTTTACACTGAAAAATAAAATTCTATAAAAAAGCTTAATAATACGTACACATATTCTGCACAGCTATTTTATGTACAACTATTACAGTTCATTTGTCGTTAACTATAGTATCATATCATACTATAGTAGCAACAATCTATCCATGCTGCGGTAAAATCAAAAGGCCCATGAGGGTGGTCGGAGTCTCTCGCAGAAGCAGCGAAGCGTTTAAGTTTAATTTTATCAAATATATAAAATCATAAAATTTTAAACACTGTTATTACCACTGACTCCGTATTCGGTAGTCTCATCTAACGTCAATCCCACTGGTATTAGGGTTAACATACCTCTGTAAATCGCTTTGCTACTGGGGGCGCAAAATTCTTCTTTGCCCCGGGCACCAGAAACCCTAACTACGCCACTGGGTGGGCGGTGAACTTATTTCAAAGGACAACATATGGTAAAAGTGGGCGGTGACTCAAAAAAGGTTGAAGACCACTGATTTAGATTATCAATGAAGAGAAGATAAACACTTTTCTTTCGTCTATTTAAAGGTTTAATTGGACTTAAATGAATCGGAGGCAACAATGAGAGTCTCCTTAGCAACGCCCCGAATGAGTACGAAAAATCCGCAAAATTTCGAAAAAGAATGCGTATTTCTGAAAAATTTGACCGTGTAATGTGTAAACATTGCAAGAATAAGGTAGTATAGAGCTTTAGCCGTCGAATAAAGTGAAAAAGAAGAAAATCGGTCCATATTTACGTATTTTAATGAATGAAGGAAAAAAACCTTGCACTCTGAAAAATCGAAAATCCCGTGTAAACGTATGGGAAAATATAACTGTCTCCTGGATTCCAACCCGGGACACTTTAGCAAACGAAAATATTTTTCCAGGGACCTCATAGCCAGTAGAAACAAAACGCCACATATCTTTTACGACGAACGGTTCTCGAGAAATACGCCGATATAATTACGAGAGACTTCATACTCACAGACGCACACAGCTTCACTACGCGCGTAATATATAGGATAAAATTCAAGAGAGTATTTGTATTCGAATACATTTGAATCGATTCATTTTCTACTACTACTTTTAATAATTGATTGTTTCAACTGATTTAAAGAATCGAATATTTCGATTATACTCTGCATTCGGTTCCTCATGTCAGTCAAACTATTACGCACCATGCGATTATAAGACGACTAGCGATTTTTCAGTCACAAAAATTGGAACAAAACCTCGTCTTATATTCAGGTATATACGGTACCTCTTGTTGACAGGTATGTATTTAAGCTACATTGAAATAAGTCTGAGGAGTCAATGGGTTTCTCTGGTAATTTATTTGTATTTTAATTTTTTTTTTCAGAAAGGTTAACCCCCTCCACTTTTGGGAAAACACCAACGCATTTGGCCAGGACTGTACCAGCTACATCTGAAATATCTACCTATCCCAGCAACATCAGTTCCATCTGAAAGAGTTTTCTCTAAAACTGGGGAAATTGTAAGGGAACGAAGAAATCGTTTATCTTCAAAGAACTTGAGTTACATAATATTTCTGAATAGTAATCTTTAGTTTTTTTCTTATGGTATATTCTAGTTATTTCTGTGAGCCTTTTCTGTGAATGTTTTTTTTTCAAAATTATCTTTAATGAAAACAATAATCTTATTTTTTAAGCTTTGTAAACTGGAATGCTTACATTTTATGTATTCAAAACGTGTAATGAGTTTACAATTGAAACCAATATTTTTCATGATGAAAAATCTTAGCACCTAAATTGAATAAAGCATTCCAATAATAAACATAAACGTAATATGTAACAGCTCTTATATTCAGGTAAAGTGAAAACACTTCTGAGGAAATTATTTTATAAAATCATTTATTGGTAATATTTTTTACTTTTGTAATATTTAGTGGAATTCATATTTGTTAATATGTGGTAGTGTTATAGCTTTCAAAGGTGTTGATAAAATAGATAGGTACCATCAACAGAAAACTATTTTAATTAAAAATATACCTACATAAACAAAAACTGTGAATCATTTGATTGTTAGAACTTTTAATTATGCAAAATGAAATATGGCATAGTAAATGTAAATTGAAAAGACTATCCTTCATATCAAAGTGAAGACTAACAAGTTAGGAAAGTGTACAACGTATCACAAATGGGCGCGTTTCGTGCAATGGAGTATTAGAAAGCAATTATATACCTGTACGTGAGGGAAATAGCATTTTAAAGTTCTTTTCTTCATCATAAATAATCCATTTTCTTCCTATTTAATAATATTACATGCACACGTAAGGAAATTAAACGTTTGTTTGGGAGATTGTTTATGTTAGCAACAATGAAGACGTAACCATGCAAAAAAATTTCTAAGTTCAACTCGATTTAAGACATTCCGGTTTGATTTTCTCCATAACGGCTACTCCTACGATAAAAATGTATAGGAAAGAAAATACTCTTCCTTACAAGGCCTACATCGTTTATTTGAAAAATATTTTGATATGAGCAATACTTTATGAGGTATGACAAAAATTTAATTTTTTGTCACCTGTAAAGTGGTACCCCTGATTGGAGTACGAGATTCATTTTTGCGATTTCCTTCTTATATTTGATAGTAAGTCCTTAATAACAAATTTCATGAAAATCCGTTTGGTATAAGCCGAGAACGAACATGTGGACGGACGGACAGACGGACCAACCGACGATAATAGGCGCTCACGCTGTAAGCGAAACGCGCCTAAAAATTCTTGTTGAAATAATCTTATAAAATCATAAATTTGTAATATTTGTTATTTTTGTAGAAATTTTCATATTGGTAGCATTCAATTTAATATACATTTAATAAAAAAGTTAATTTTTAGTAGTGTTACAAGGAGCTGATAAGACATATAGTCAGAAGAAAACTTTTAAATAGTATAAACAAACAAAAACTGAATTATTAGAAGGGTGGACCTCTTATTTATGCTTAAGGAATCATTTAAATAGCAAATATACTTACAGAAATATACATGTTAAACGAAAGAAAACCTTTACAACCATATGCAAGTGAAAATTCTCTTTTGTTGAAATTATTTTGTAAAATTTCAGACTAGGTGCTAATAAAGTACTATTAAATAAATAAATAAACAAACCACCTACAAAAATCATTCGAATGATTCCAACAACTAAATCATTCGGAAGATTCCTAATTACTAAAATCATTCGAATGATCATAACTACCAATTTGAATGAACTGATTATGATCTCTCGATTATGCCCATCGCGTACTAACCAAATTAGTAGTTAGTATTACGAATGAATCGAATGATATGTCATAATCGAATGAATTGATTATGATCTCTCGATTATGCCCATCACTAATGGGAAGTAAAAGGGCAGTTGGACTCGGAAGAATTCACGGTAGTTTACTCTGGAGGAAATAGTAAGGCAAGGAGAGTAGCTCTGGTACTTAGGAAAGATAGGATGAAGAGCGTGACAAAGATAATAGCAATGAACGATAGACTGATGGCCATAAAGTGAAAAGCAGTCCCAGTAGACATGTTAATAATCTAGGAACAGGAGACTCCTGAGATTCGATCATTTGAGATTCGATCAACTCAAGAATTCGACCGGTTGAAACCCATTAATTTGACCCAGCCAATCGGTCGGTCGAATTGGGAATTAGTTTACACTATACACGTTTTCTACTCTTATGAAGCTTGACCTTGAAAATCCTAGTTGTACGCTTTCTGCTGCAGCCAATGAAAGTTTGAGAGACTGTCGATGGGGAGGGGAGAAAGTCAGTCTGTCTCTTGCCATCGTGCTGTTCACATCGCTCCGAGCTTGACTGTGTTGCCAGATCTACCACGTTTACGCCTTAACGTTCGCATGCGACTTTCTTCAAGTGAGGATATTTGGTAAGAGTGTACTACTTTCCCGTGCCTCTCAAAAACTTCAAATGGTGGTGGAAGGGGAAAACGCTCTGATTGGCTATTCACTGCACCAAGGTCAAGCTTCATAAGACTAGAAAACGGGTATAATTGTCAGTAATTTTCGTCCCACCGAACCACGAGAGGTTTAGTTTCAGTATAGACATAATTATTTCTGCTATAATTGTTTGAATTTGTGCTAATTCGACATTTGCCTGTTCGAGATTCGACCACGTTTTCTGGAACACATCCCGGTCAAATCTCGGGAGTCGCCTGTATATATGCCAATGGCCACTCATGAAGAAGAAGAAATCAAGGAAATGTATAAACAAATTATCAAGATTTACGAAGAAGACGGAAGAGGAAAGGTAAACTGCATAATACTGGAGAGAACCATAAACAAAGGCTCTACTCATGGAAAAGCCAAGGAGCTAGAACGAGATGCCAAATAGATTATATCCTAGTAAAAGAAAGATTTAGGAACAGCATAAAGAATGCAAAGAGATTACCAGGAGCAGACATTGATTCATGTCACATCCTTCTAATAGTTGATGTAACTACAAAGCTTAAACAAATAAAGAAAACGAGAAGTGATAGACAGATTTGGGACCTAGAAAAACTGAAAGAAAAGAAAGATGCCTTCAGCACCAAGTTGGAAGATTGCCTTAGAAATTTGGAAAACAAACTGAAGGCCACGGATACAGAATGGGATGAAATTAAAGCCAGTATCAAAGATACTTTGAATAAATAAATTGGATAGCAAGAGAAGAAAATCACAAAATAAATAAATCAATAAGGAAATGCTGGAGAAAATCGATGAGAGAATGGAAAAATGTTAACAGTGAAGAAGGCAGAGCCAATTATAGATGCATAAACAATGAGTTGAGAAGGGTAACAGATAAAGCTAGGGAAATTTGGATAAAAGAAAAATGTGAGGAAATACAATAGATGGAGAAGTTAGGATGGTACGATATGATGTACGCTAGAGCACTGGAGTTAGAAGATAAGAAGCCTAATGGGATTCGTGGTAAAGGAATTATTAATACAGATGGAAAAATAGTAGCAGAAGCAAAGGAAGTAGCACAGGTAGGGGAAGAATACATTAAGGAACTATACAGCAAGCAGGCAGGATTGGCACAAATAGAACTGGAAGAAGAGGATAACATTGAAGAAGACAACTTGAGACCAAGTATTATGAAAAGTGAAGTAGAAAAGGCAATAACGGGACTGAAGGAAGGAAAAACTACAAGCAACGATGGAATATCCGCAGGTACTTAAAGTCATGGGATATTCAATATATATGGAGAGAGGCTAATGCAGGAAGTGTTAGAAGGCACGGGAGATTTCAAAATTGGAGGAAGGATTATAAGAACAGTGAAATATGTGGATGATCAAGTACTTCTAGCAAGAAAGGAAAAGGAACTCCAGAAAATGATAAATAGACTAGTGATAACAGGTAGAAAATACAGTATGAAAATAAATACAGAAAAATCCAAGGTCATGCAAATATCAAGTAAAGAAGAAAAAAATTTGAACATAAGTATTGGAAGAAAGCCATTAGAACAAGTTTCAGATTATAAATACCTTGGAAGCATCATAACGAGAGAAGCAAAGTGTACAGATGAAATCAGGACTAGAATAACAAAAGCAAAAGCCGCTTCCAGAAGAAAGAAACTTATACTAACAGGGAATATAAAGGAGGATATCCGCAAGAAGTTGATTAAGTGCTATGTATGGAGTATAGCTTTATATGGGGCAGAAACATGGACGCTAAGGAAAAATGATATAAAATATTGGAAAGCTTCGAAATGTAGATATGGAGAAGAATGCTAAAGATAAAATGGACAGATAGGGTGAAAAATGAGGAAGTACTACGAAGAATAGGAGAGAAGCAAGCGATTATAAAGATTATCAGAAAGAGGAAGTCGAACAGGATTGGGCATTACCTGAGGAGAGAGTGCATGGTTAAAGAAATGCTAGAAGGAAAACTGGATGGAAAAAGAGCACTATCGAAGATCAGTCAATTCCTTCAGTGTGATATTTCTTGAAGCTGGGAACTAGACACAGACCTGCATCACACCACACCTATATATGCTGTACACAAATAGCATCACCATGACTTACCCTTTGATGTCAAGTCTTTTGTTACACTATTTCAGTCTTTCCCTAAGTAGTCTTTCATTACATACGCATATCCTCTTGAGTCACATAATTTGTAAATTGTTTTTTTTTTGTATATAATGTTTGAAAATCACCCTCCCCTCATATTGCACAATGATTTCATCAACTGCCAAGTGCTCAGACAGATTTTTATTCTTGGCATAACTGTCACTGAGGAATTCAAGCCAAGTCCTAAGTTTCCATAATATGTCATAATTTTTGTCAGTCTTGTTAGGTTTGTTCGTATTGTCAGAAAAGCAAAGGTTGCAAAATATGAATAAATCAGCCATGTTTCAATATCTTGCTGAAAAAAGGCATATAAAATTGAGCTAGGTTCGACCAATGTCTCTCTTAAGTCATGTTCCATTTGTAGAATAATCCCAAAAAACAAAAAATTTTATATAATGTCACATCAGGTCATTGAAAAGGTCCTTCGTCCAAAGCAGATAGATACTGGTGGTAATCTACCAGGATTTGGAAAATATCCTTAAAATAAAGCATGAAAACACTCAGTGGAATATTTAAATTTAAACTAAAAATTTAAAATGTATATCAATTAACGGGCTACTTGCTACTTTTCATCCCATTAAAATTGGTGGGGCTGTTTTCGAGATATAGTGCCTAAACTCGGGTATCTAGACTTTTAGCAAAGACAGTAGTCTTATAAACAATGTCAGCAGTTCTGAACCGGCGGTCCATGGACCCCCAAGGGGTATGTGAAGCCTCGTTAGGTGGTATGTGAGGTCCAAGTATTATTTATTCAATGCTTTAAAAATTTATACAATACTAAAAAAATTATCTAAAAAAAATTAAATTAACAAAATAATAAAGTTGATTCACGAAAGTGTAAACATCTACCTACTTATTTTGAATTTCCTGCCTGATCCGAAGCGTGGCATCAACTGTGGGCATGCGTAGATGCGGATACTGATGTTGGCAGACTAGTAAGTACTAGTCGACTTACTTCATCGCTTGTCGCTGAAATCACTGTCAGACGCTCTTTGTTAATGACAGACGTAGGCACGTACAGGTGTATTCTACAAGTATTTCTTAAATTGAGTGTGGACTATGTATTGTGTATTATGATTGGTTTTTTTTTGTACGGTAAAATAGTATGTTCATTTGTACTGCTACATTCTTTCGAACATTTTTTACACATTTTCTTGATCAGTTATATTTATCATTATTTAAGTTTATATTTTTTTTCAAGACGTGATTCCTGCTTCGTCCCAGATTTCAACATGTCAAAAAAGCATTGTTATCAGGATTCTTGTGAAGTACGACTTTACATTCATGCTTGATAAAGATGGTTTGCAAAAGCCACAATATTTCCTTTGCTCCAAGGTACCCAGTAATGGGTATATGAAGCCATCCAAACTTAAAGAACATCTGCAGACTGTTCATCCTCAAAATGCTAACGACCCAGAGGCTCTTTCTGAAATTAAACGAGCACGATATGAATAAAGGAATAGGAATGGAAAGGCTGGGGTTTATCTGAGAAGAGACAGTGAGAAATTAAATGTCGTCATATTGAACTGCCTCAGCATCCGTAAGAAAATTGCCGATTTTGAGCATATCATTCGCAGTCTACATACCAATGTTGTGATCGGTACTGAGAGTTGGCTCATGGACGAGATTGCAAGTCAGGAGATATTTCCTCAGGACTATAAAGTCTTTAGAAAAGATAATAGCATCCAGTCAGGAGGTGGACTATTTATAGCAGTCAGCAAAGTATACGAAAGTTTTCCACTATGGATTAGCAACGTCAAAGTAGAAAGTGTTTGGTGTAGTGTTACAGGAAGTGACTCTACAATAGTAAATATACGCGCATTTTATAGGCCTCCCAATTCAAGTTTAGAAATTATTCATAATCTAGAGAAACAATTAGTAACGTTAGTATCTAAAAATAAAGAGAGGACCATTATAATTGGAGGAGACTTCAACCTGCATTTAATAGACTGGAATCATAATTGCTTTGATCCGAGTGGTAGAGAGGGTTAATCATGCGAAGCACTGATAGAAACCTTCGTTAAACACTCATTGTGTCAGTTAGTGAGGCACATGACGAGATCTAAAAATATTTTAGATTTACTCATAATGAACTACCCTGAGCATATGAACAAGCTATCCATAGAAGAAGGAATAAGCGATCATAATGTCATGTACGTAGAATTTAAGCTAAAAGTGGAGAAGCAGGTTGAGGCTAGAAGGCATGTATATATGTATGCCAAAGGTGATTTCTCGAACTTTAGATCTTTTTTACAGATGCAATTCCCTAATTTCCGCGAGGCACCAATCCTCACTAGTACAGAGGAATCCTGGTGCATATTCTGGGATATGATGCGAGAGTGAACGGATAAATTCATTCCGCATAAACTTAAACATGGTGGTGCGGAACCAAGATGGTACAACCACAAAATTAGATGTGCTCTTAGACAACAAAGAAACTTCCCGCTTGCTTAAATAGTAATTTTGCTAAAGTCACAGAGGTCAACGATATGGCATCAAAATAGGGAAGCGTGGTCAAGAGCTAGAGTAACAATGTGAGAAGCTTTTAATGACTACAAAACGAATGTTCTGCATAATAACTTGAAAGAAAATCCTAAAGCATTTTGGTCGTACGTTTGGGAGGTTCACCGTAGAGGCCCCACCATAGCATCACTGAGAACGGAGGGAGGTGATGTAGTTCACGATAGTGTGGAAAAAGCAAATTTGTTAAATGAACACTTTCAGAAAGCGTTTACTTCGTTTAATTCGATGGAGGATTTGATATTCTCTGAAAAGGTATCGCGCACCAACTATGGTCGATTAACTCTTAACTGGTGCATATGGCAAACCGAGTATGTGATTGAGTTTAAAAGTTACGCTAAAGTTTTCATAGAGGAGCTAGTGTATTGAATTTTACATCTAACCTATCAGTAGAGTATTGGCTTTCTGGTGGTCAACATCTTCGAGCTTACATGTTGTTTGTTCGTGTGTGAATCATCCCAGAAGTTGATGGAGTCGGTACCATACCCAGTATGCCATGCGCACAGTTATGTAAGTAAATATTTGTTTAACTTGTTTTCACGTTTTAAGCACAGGGGAACAGGGTACAGTCAGATGACTATAGACGTTGATAGCACTGAAACCTTGACGCTTCTAAAAACGTATTTTTATGTTTTCATTTTTTCATAATAATTCCTTTTTATTTTTTTCAAATTAACTTTTTCGTAAATTATTTTTTTCAACATTCATTATAAATGGACAGGTTTATGTACTATTATTAATACTTTTAGGGACCATAGATTAATGAATCCAGAGGAAATAACTGCAATTTTTGCCAAATCACAAGAAGAAGTCGGAGGTACTTTTGATTGAGATTCTGAGGAAGAAGTCATAACTGAAGACATACACCTAAGTGAATCAGAGCAAGATTTAGACTCCTACAGTGATGCATCTAGTGGTAATGAAAGTGATGAAGATTATTTTGTTGGAAGAAATAAGATAACAAAATGGCAGAAAACACAGTATAAAAGCAAATTTGCAAAAACTCCCGCAAAAAATATTCTGAAGAAAGTTTTCCCTGGCCCAAGAAAATAGGAGATGAAGTAAGCGATTTTCTGAAAATAACTGATGATAACATGATTGAAGAAATAGTGACATGCACGAACACTTATATTGAAAGAAAACGTTCATCCCATAATTATTCTAGAGAAAGATATCCAAAACACCTAAAAAAACAGAAATTTTAGCACTGATTGGTCTTCTGTATCTTGCTGGTACAAAAAAAGCAAACCACACAGTTTTTGGAACTATGGACTGATGATGGAACTGGCATCCAAATATTTCATGCTTGCATGAGTTACAAAAGATTCTTGTTTTTGCTAAGCACCATACGATTCGATGATAAAAGTACTAGACATGACAGATGAGTAACCAATAAGTTGGCAGTCATATGGTATAAGGATCGATTTGTAAGAAATTGCAAGGAATCATACTCTCCGAGTGAGTTTCTCACAATTGATGAGAAATTGGAATCTTATAGAGGATGTTGTAGTTTCATCCAATACATGCCAAATAAACCAAGCAAATACGGATTGAAAATATTTGCACTTGCGGATGCAAAAACGTACTTCACCTGTAACTTAGAGGTATATTACGGGAAACAGCTGAATGGACTGTTTGCGATGGAAAACACACCAATTGCAATTGTAAACAGATTAATTGACCACTTGAAGGGAACAAATAGAACTTTGACGTGCAATAATTGGTACACTAGTTATACCCTTGCAAAATAACTTTTGGAAAATAACATAACATTCTTAGGTGCTGTGAGAAAGAATAAAAGGGAGTTACCTGTTGAATTATTACCAAACAAAACAAGAGAAGTCGGAACTTCATTATTTGTTTTTCTAAAGGATGTAATGCTAGTTTCACATGTACTAAAGAAAAGCAAATGTGTAATATTGATATCTACCTACCTACTATCGATGGAGACACAAAAAAACCGGAAATGATTATGGACTATAATATGACGAAAGGGGGAGTTGATACGATAGATCAGATGTGTGGAAATTATTCGGTTACAAGAAGAACAAGAAGGTGGCCTCTGGCACTTTTCTTTGCCTTACTAAATATTGCCGGAATAAATGCCAACATTCTATTCACTGCCTCTCGAAGTTACGCCTCACAGAATCATAGCAGAATATTTCTGAAAAACCTAGCACTAAACCTGATGAAAAGTCACCTTCAGCAGCGAGTGCAGGTTAAGACACTGCCAACAGATATTAAAGCTTTCCTTACTAAATATTCTGTACTGCAAATATCACATCATGAAAAAAATCCTGAAGGTGAACCCCCAAAGAAAAAGGGGCGTTGCTGTTTATGTGGACGTTCCAAAAATAATTATATGACAAAAAAATGTTCAAAATGGCAATTTTTTAAAAACATATATTAGTAATGGAATACACTTGTGAACAATGTGCATCGAATAATGAGGCC
This sequence comes from Uropetala carovei, assembly GCA_036926305.1. Lineage (NCBI taxonomy): Eukaryota > Metazoa > Arthropoda > Insecta > Odonata > Petaluridae > Uropetala > Uropetala carovei. The sequence continues at coordinate 1,620,188 of JAXCHB010000115.1, forward strand.
AATGTAAACTAATGAACTTAACTATTTTCTGTACTTTCATTTTGGAGTTATTATTTTTACATTATATATACATTATATTAGTCAGTTTTGGGAGAAAGCAACATTTAAACTTTTTAATATCCAAAAATAAATATACTTTGAATTAATTTATTTTTTTACCATTTATTACACAATTTCATAGATTGCATGCGCAGTGTACTCAGTACGCCACGCGCCAACTTATTGAAAGAAATGGTATGTGCCTAGTTAAGGGTTAAGCAAAATAAGTCTCCCAGGTCTGACGTCATACCCACACGAGTGTTAAAAGAGTTAGCCTCCGTAAGCACACCTAATTTGAAAATAGTATTCGAAAAATCCGTTGCACATGATACCATACCGAAAGACTGGAAACTAGCATACATTATGACCATCCACAAAGGTGGTGATAAAGAGAACTCCGAAAATTATAGACCGATTTCCTTGACATCATTATCATTTAAGATTCTGCAGCATATAATCATTAGCTCTATTCTGCGCTATTTAGACGGTCGTTCTTCGCTAAGTAAAACCCAACACGGGTTTCAGAAAGGTAGGTCATGTGAAATGCAGCTCGCCCTGTTTGTAAACGATTTGTTGCAATGTGGAGAGAAAAACACTCAGGTTTTTTTTGCAGAGTCTTATATAAGGAGATAAAGAGCCAGGATGGCCAAAAATCACTCCAGGAAGACTTAAACACCCTTTTAGCATGGTGTCAAGATTGGCAAATCAAAATTAATCACGGCAAATGTTCCCTTTTGAGTTTCTGGAAGGGCAAGAACAATGAATTAGACTCGGAGTACAGTATTGATAGATTGAATATCTAATCTGCGGAATACGTTAAATATTTACGAGTAACAATTTGTCGTGATCTATCGTGGAACATGCATATTCGAAGGGTCATAGGTGCAGTCGATAAGAAATTGGGCTTTGTAGGCAGAATAGTAAGAACTAGCACATAACAGGTATGTGAAACGTGTTATTTATCATTGGTCAGATCTCAAATCTAATGCGCTTCCAGCATATGGGATCTGTACGAAAAGGGACAGATACTTGAGTTAGAAAGAATCCAATGCAGAGCAGTCAGATTCATTAAGCAAAAATATGATCAAAAATTGAGCGTCACATCACTCTTGAAGGACAGCAGACTTAACATTATGTTAAGGCTTCTGGAGAAATTTAGGTCGGAAGTTCTATTAGAGGAGGTTTCAGGAATATTAGAGGCACCTACATACATGGGTAGGCACGATCACAAGGATAAAATACGAGAGACCGACTGTAGGACAGAGCAATATCATGGTTCGTTTTTCCCAAGGACCACACGAGATCATAACAGGAGAGTAATTCCCGCAAGAGAAGTTGTTATGTAGGCTTTGGTGCACTGCACCCCCTGCCACCCACCAATCTGGTGACTTGCAGGGTATTATGTAGATGTAGATGAAGGGGCACTCTTGTCGATCACGGATTTACTCCAGTGAAGAAGCCAGCCTTGGAGGAAAGTTATCGGTGGCATTATGGACCGCCAAAGAAAAAAAGCCCTATACCATCATTAAGACCCTAGAGAAACCATGTGCCATGGAAATGGTCGAATTAATGTGTGGTACAGAAGCAAAATCAAAAATTGCACAGATCCCATTATCAAATGATACCATTCATGATCGAATCAAGGACATGTCAGAAGATATCCACAAATAAGTGGTGGAGTAAATCAAGGAAAGGCTGGCAAAAATTGCTTTGCAGTTGGATGAATCAACTGACGTCTCAAGTTGTGCACAACTTCCTGTATTCGTTCGATGTGCATGAGATTAATATCAAAGAAGAATTTCTCTTTTGTGGGCCTTTAAAAGAAACTACCAAAGCAGTTGACATTATAACTATGGTGAGCGAATTTTTTGATTCTAACAGCCTTTCATAGGATTTTGTAGGAGCTATTTGCACTGATGGTGCTCCAGTCATGCTGGGGAAAAAATCAGGATTCACCGCTCTCGTCAAAAAAAGTGAATCCAAATGTGATCTCTACTCATTGTATTCTTCATCAATATGCTTTGGCATCAAAGACTTCCACCTTACTTAAAAGAGGTGTTGGATATTGTTGTTCAGACTGTTAACTTTAATCGAGCAAAGGCATTGAATCACCGCATGTTCAAAGCGCTATGCAAAGAGTCTGCACACAGCGTTCTTCTGTTTCACACTGAAGTACGCTGGTTATCCAGAGGGAAAGTTCTGGCTAGAGTTTTTGAACTTCGTGATTTAATTCAATACTGAATTCAAAGGCTAAGATTCGGACAGCTAAAAGTAAATAAATAATTATTTTTATTTTTGTTTTGAAACACGATATTTAAAGGAATGTTATCGAAATGCATTGAAATGTACAATTTATTGGTAAAAATATGTCTGAAAATATAAATTATTTCCTTACTAAAAAAAGTTATATGTGCTTGTTACCATATATAATACGTACCCTAACTTTTTGTCAATTTTTCGTGAAAAAATTTGCGTATTATAATCGGAAAATTATGGTATTCATATTTTTATACTGAAAATAAAAATTCTTCTGTTTGTCCTAATAAATACCTTGTGAATATAATAAAGAAATTACGAAAGGGGACTTTATCAATACACAATTTTGTTACATTGTGCAAAGCTCAATGCTGAGGGGTTAATAACATGAAATTACATGGGTTTTTGATTACAATAAATCATGCATCAAATTTCATTGAAATCAATAAGCGATATTACCTGATGAAATAGATCAAGCCCAGGAGGTACATTTGGCATCATACAATTTTGGGTTGCAAGTATGAGCAATTGTGTTTGAAACCATTGATACTGCAGTTGTTGCTGATGAAGTTTAACTTTCTCAAGCTCCAACTGCAATTTGGCCTCCTGTATTGCCTTTTCTTCCAAATGTTTTGATTCCTCAACCCTCTTTGCTTCTAGAATTTCCTCAATCTTCATTGCCTTTTCTTCCAAATGTTTTGATTCCTCAACCCTCTTTGCTTCTAGAATTTCCTCAACCTTCAGGTCCTCTTGCTGTCTTTTCTCATCTTTGATTTGAACAAAATATTCCTCCAATTTTGGTGTATTTGTGTCTTTATTGGGAACTTGACTATCAATTCTTGAAAATTCAGGAAAATATGGTAACTGACACTCTTGACTCAAATTGGACTTATCTCTCAACTCTTGAGTGATCTGCAAGGAATAAACATTTTTATGAGAAAGAAAAATTTCATTTTCAGTTTGCTAGTGAACTAATACATTTGGTATGGATGTTAACCTTTTAGGAAAATATAACTTAACACTTACATTATTTCTGTACAGATTTTCTGGATTGTATTAAAACATGATAGGGTAAAGGTTATAGATGTTTGGCACTACCTAATTCTTTGGCACCCTTATTAATAAGTGCTGAAAATAACTGATGCATTCACAAAAGTCAAGTAAGTTTCTGTTTTAAACATTGATACATGTAAAATCTTCAATAAAGTTAATTACTTTCCAAGCTAGATGTCAGTATGTCACTGAAAAAATTAAAATATTGCACCATGTTTGAAAATTTGACAAGCTGTTATGCTTGTGATTTGGATAAGAGATCGCTATTTGCAATTGGTGTTAATTTCGACAATTGACTGAAATTTTTCATTTGTGAGTTTTGTTATATATTTTGTTTTATGTTATTTATTCACATAAAGAGTTATTTATTCTTTCTTTAATATAAACCACATTTATAAGAGGGTGCCCAATAACTGTTGACCAAAAAATGAATAAATCATATATTTGGCATAGTGTCTTTATTTTTAAATAGAGCATTTAATTTCAAACACAGCCACATTAACTAACTTAATACCTGGAAACAAACATTTTTCTTTTCACAGTACATAGTTAATGGCACACTGGGCATTATTTTTTTGGCATATCAAGTAATTATCTATTGGCAGTACCAATAACTATATTATTTCGTATGTTGGCATATCAAGATTTTATATTATGTTGCGCATGCATAGTGAGCAACGCATGGTCCGAGCCGCACCGTCTGCCCCCCCTCCCCTCCCCTCGCATGAAGTAGCATAGGAAAATGGGTGTCCAAGTCAGTGCAGTGATTCTCAAGTTTATCGGTAACATACATACAAACAAACGATTTTATATATTAGTAGAGATTATGTCCTCAACTGATTGAAATCTTCTTCCTTTCATGATCAATTTTAGTTTAGGGAATAGAAAAAAGTCCAGAGAGGAGAGGTCAGGCAAATAGGAGGGATATGGAAAGACAGGAATTGTATGTTTCACCAAGACCTCTCGAATTGACAGGGCTGTATGAACAGTCCTGTTGTCATGATGGAAGTGCCATAGTCCACATTTCCATTTATTTTCTTCATACCGCTTCCTGCAGATGTCTCAGAACTTCCAGATAGTATGCTTGATTAACTGACTGGCATTGAATTCATGATGAACAATGCTGCAATAATTGGAAAAAAACAAACAACATTGCTTTCACATTTGAGTGCACTTGTCGTGCTTTTTTGTAGCTCGGCGAATTAGAACTCTTCCACTGTGAGGATTGTTGTTTTGTTTCAATGTCATACGTATAAACCCATGACTCATCTCCGGTGATGACACTTTTCAAAAAGTTTTCATCCTCATTCGCTTTTTGGAGTAGATTTTCACAGACGGAAACACGTTCATTTTTCTGATCATCAGTCAAGAGCCTTGGCACAAACTTCGCTGAGACCCGATGCATCCCTAAATCTTCGGTTAAAATTGTGTGGCATGAGTCAATGGATATTCTAGTCTCTTTTATTATTTATCGGACAGTTAGTCGATGATTTTCACGGATAACTTCTTTCACCTGGTCAATTACAGTTGATTCTTGAAGTTGAAGGTCGGCCAGACCACTCATCATCATCTGTTGAAGTTCTTCCATTTTTTAAATGTTTGTATCATTCATAAGTCATCGTTTGACTCGCTGTCTCACCACTGTATGCTTGATGCAACATTTTATGGGTTTCCACAGCTGTTTTCCCCAGTTTTAAACAAAATTTCATGCAACTTCTTTGCTCCTTTGCGAACATTATATCAAAATGCAACAGTGGAAAAAAATCTATCACAAAACCGGTTGTAACTCTATAACAAAACACCTGCACAACTTCAGACATGTTGACATTTGTAGATTACAGTCAGGTTACTAGCCACTCCATGTATATCCAATGTGAGCATTACGGGTCACACTCTGCACGATCATTTTAGGAACGTTTTGAACACACCTCGTATGCTTATGCGAAGTTTGGTGACGATATCTTTAAAGGTGTGGAAATCAGAATTATTTAAGTTATGTAGTTTTAAAAACAGTTTGCTTTGGAGAACTTGACGCCACATGGAAATATCATTAAAAGCGGTTTATTAGTAATATTTCAATTAAAATCAACAAATATTTGATTGCCATGTAAAGAAAGCAAGATCAAACACACAAACTGAAAAACAATATTACGTTAAAAATTTTCCCATATAAGTGCATTGGACTCTCAACTTCGGCGACAATGGGAGTTGTCATGGTAGTTTATCTTTGGTATATTGTTATAAAACTGATACAAATCACGTACTTTTCTGATTCTAAAGACATTTTTATGCAAAATTCAATCAGGATTTGGATGCTGTCTTCAATAAAAATAAATTTTGTTCTTTCCTTCATAGAACCATTCAAGTCTCAAATTCGTACCAAGTTTCTAATTAATTTTAAAATTAAAATGAAAAATAAGCTGCACTCATCCTTATGCTATTGAAATGGAGAAAATGAAAAACCGAATATATTTTTTAAAATTAGAAAGGTCAATCAAATCGATTTTTAAAAACACGACTACACCACTTAAGTCTTTATTCTGGTTAAAATGGCACCTTCCTCCTATTTCTACGTGCTGTAGTTGCTGAGTTACAGAATAACATACATACTGCTTTATAGATACTGCTCTACAGTTGTTTAAATTGATGGAATGGATGATCCGAAGACCCTTATGCAAAAGGGGCTGGATTGATGGGAAATGTTGAAACAGGTGAAAAAATCTGCTATGACTGGCAATTGCAGATATTCCCATTCTGAAACAGGAGAATTAGTCTGCTATGGTAGTTCAGTGGTAGAATATCCACCCGGCAAGTTGAAGACCCAGGTTCAATTCCTGGTCATGGCAGATTTTTTCACCTGTTTCCATATTTCCCATCAATTATAGCTATTTGTTTCCATGGTTATTATTTGCAGACACATACATATAAACACACACAAACAACGAAATTAACATAATAGGTATGACCACATTTTTGTCCACGTTTTATATCCAATGTGACCACCTACTAGATTTGTTCTGTCTGGCCATACACATGTCAATTCTTAGCTTCTGCTGAATGGATTTTCATGAAATTAGGTATTTAGGAATTCTAGGTGAAATGCAATACAAAAATGGCAGAAATGGATTACATAGCCCAGAGGTTCCCAACCTTTTTGATGTGGCAAGCACCAAGTTGTATTGTAGAATAAAAACAAGCACCACTATATTTCTGCAGAAACAGGAATAAAATAAACCAACATCAGAGGTATTCTTAGTGTTTTATATATGTTTAGAAAGAAAGCAACAGAGCAAATTAAATTACAGGTTAAAAGAAACAGGATCTTAAGCACTGCAGAAGAACACAGCAGAGCTCACAGGCACCAGGTTGGGAACATCTGACGTAATCTAATCAAAGGTGCCACTTTATTGGAAACAAAAAATGAACTTCCCCTCATTTCCTGTAAAATATTACTTCTAAAGAAAAATTCTTCAAATACATTTGTAGGACTTATCAAATTGAATATTATTCCTGAGTACTTATTTAACATAGCAGATGCCATCATCAAGAAAATCAAACTGGCTCTGTTGAACACAAATTCATTTATGAGATCTGTAGCTTCCTTGAATAGAATTGGAAAAATAAAAAAACTCCAAATCACCGTAAAGGCGGTACTTACGTGTCAAGGCACAGAAGACTCGCAGGATCACTTAGGACGCGCATTTCGACAGCAACGCTGTCATCTTCAGCAATTGCTGAATTGCTGAAGATGACAGCGTTGCTGTCGAAATGCGCATCCTAAGTGATCCTGCGAGTCTTCTGTGCCTTGACACGTAAGTACCGCCTTTACGGTGATTTGGAGTTTTTTTATTTTTCCAATTCTATTCATTGTCTTCACCGTGTCTCGTGAGTTCTTCATTTTATTTATTGTAGCTTCCTTACTAATTCTGTGGAAAGTACTTAGGGCTTGATTGTGGTTGACTACAAAAAATGAAAAAATCTGTTGTGTCCAACACATGACTTTCTCCATATAGAGTAATAAATATGATTGCTCTCTAACATCAGCATTCTCGAGAATAATTATTGGCAATAAAACTCATGAATAGGTTTTAAGAGCTAAAAATTTTCAGTGAAAAACAATAAGTGAAAAAAATTGTTAGTTGTTGCTATGGATAACAAAATATTGATGTGAAAGTAACATCATCCCTAGCAGCATAGGCATTGCTATCAACAATTAGACAATTTGGACATAGCAACCAAGGGCATATCTGAGGGGCCCACCGCAGCAAATGTTGTATATGCCGGCATATACCGTATTTGCCGGCATATAGGACGCAGCGGCGTATAAGACGCACCCCCTTTTTTATACACATTTTTAAGGAAAAAGATTTTCTACATTTTTTTCATGAATTTCCATAATGACAAATTTATGAAACTCGATAATCTTGTCTTCATATTCTATTGGCATCTTTTGTGCTATTTTTGTTTTAGTCCACATACGTAGGTCATTTCTCTTCATAAATCTGGAACACCATGATGTTGATCCTGTAAAATCAGCGATGCCTCTGTTAGTAGCAATCACTCTTGCTTGTTGAATAGTCATTTTTGTGGAAACTGAAAATCCCGAGCCTCTGTGGTCTAATATCCAAGTTTTTAATTCTTCTTCTAGTTCCGGCCATTTTACAATTCCATGTCGCAGATTGTGTTTACTACGCATAGCTTTTTGTAGGTCCTCTTCCTGTCTTCTCCAAGTTCTTATCATCTTTTCAGTTGGTGGTGATCCGAAATTCCTCTCTGCTGCCCTGTTTCCGTGCTCTTTGGCATACGCAATCACTCGTACCTTGAATGCAATATCATAGCAGAATCTGCGTTGTTTATGAGCCATGTTCTGCCACTTACTCACCCACTAACCCTTTTCGCCTTCCTGTATGGACTCCTTGGACAATGGTCGCAAGATGGACTGATGACCCAACCCTACGTCTTTCAATTGTTTCCGCTACGCTATACGCACTTCATTTGTTTCCGCGGCCAAGTCCGAGAATTTTTGCGGTCGCGGAACCGCAACGCCGAGCTATGAGAGTCAGATATGGCCAATAGCGCTTTATTAAAACTCATATAGTAGCGAAGAATGCGGATATACCGCCAGCGTACAGACCTGGAGAGCTTAGCTTAAAGTCGGGAGTTGCACCATTCACATTCGAAAGGAATACACGATTTCATCAGCTTTCGCCTAATCGAATAACGCTACGGACCAGCAGCTTGTTGTTGAAATGTGATCACGCATGTGCACATTGGATGAATCGTAACTTTAGATGTCGGTGGATTTGAACTCTATTTTACTGGAATGATCCCTCTTTCAGTAATGAAGCAAAAAATATATCACGCAACTTTTTTTACAGAACAGAAAAAATTTATGGAAACGATTTATTCGAAACCACTTTTTAGCAAAAAAACAAAATGCAATAGAATACTTATACATGTATATTAATATAAACCAGAAGTTTTAGACAGACTGAAATTTCAACTCATAATTTTGATTACCGGCGCATAAGACGCACCCCATATTTTAGGCGTATTTCGATTGAAAAAAAGTGCGTCCTATACGCCGGCAAATACGGTAAGTCGACCTTTGAAGCTTGAAAAAATTTTTCTAAAACTTAAAGTCGACTTATACAGCGAACATAAAATGTGAACCTTAAATTACAGATGAATAACATCGATACCTATGAAGACCATTGATCCTTCAGTGGAGGTGATTGCTATTTTGAATCAGCTGTTCCAGTGTTTACATTTTATGACATTTATTTTAGATTCATAATAATTAATTTTAATACTGTATTTACTCACGTAATCCGCATCCTCATGTACCACAAGCACCCCTATTTTTGGAACAATTTGAGGAGAAAAAATTAAATTCGTACTTTAATAAGTTGATGTCTACGGCGGTGGAAAATTAGAAAAGAAAATTGAAAAAAAGGTGTGTTCTCTCCACGGTTCCCTCAAAGCTGCGCAACAGTCAAGCAAGATATAATTCCTTTGTAGACTACAGATATCTTGGTAGAAATCAATCAGTACTTACGTATTAAGTTGGGCTCCCCATTAATACGTAAGTGCCAGATGGATAAATGCAGCAAATTACATATTTTAAAACATGCTAATGTTTGAAATAATTCGACGATGTTTTAATGTGCCTTCGTTGTCTTATTGAAGTCTTTCTGCAAATTAAAGGCAGTTGCTTGCGCTGTGCTTTTGCATTACCTGAATATAACAGATATTATGAAAATAACTTTTTTCGTGCTGTTTATTTTTAATTCGCCTCAATCCAATTGTAGGGTAACCAACGAAACAACGATTACATTGTTATCTAAATAAAAAAGGTATAGGCACTGATTGGGTGTGTATTGAGATATCTACTGAGATTGTCTTAACTGCTGTTTAGTGGAATTGAACGACTGATTGTGATTACTTACTAAATATTGCTTTTCACATGGACAGCTGTATGTAGCCATTACTAGAACATGTGGCACACATAATTTAAATTTTTGGGTTAAGGATAAAGATAATCAAGGGCAACTGCTGTTAAACGAAAGAGTATTCACAAGGAACGTCGTTATAAGAGAGCTACTGAATAGCTAAAATAATATTACTGAGGTATAAGACTGTTTTCCTCTTAATTTTTTAAAACTATCCCTTTGTTTTCATTTGTAGCCCTTTCCAATTTTATTCAAATATTATAATTTTATCATTTGTTTGTTGGTTTTATTTTTATATTGTTTGTTTTCAAGGGCTGTTTTAAACAGGCTTATTTGCCTAGTTTGCTAATAAAAATCTTAAACTTTGTGCTGATCTGATTATTTTCTGACTCCGAGTGCCCACAAAATTCTATCACATACATACACACAGACATCACCGTGTAAATAGTCAAAACGTGCTCAGGGGACCTCAAAACATGTATTTCCCTTGAAATCCTGAATTAAATTTTTTTCATGACTACAATACAATCGGTCCTCCTCCAACATGGGGGTTACTTTCCTCGAGAATACTATGTTGGTCAAATCTGCATTGGAGGAACTTATTACCTTATAGGATTGAGTAGGATACGTGAACATGGCCGTGTGAAATCTCCTATAAATACCTAGATATGTAGATTTTTTATGTACACATATTGTGTGCATGTATTTTCTCATCACTCATCCTGATCGTATGTATGGTAGACTCATTCACGCCATATTTCCAGCCTATTGATGCTACACTCAAGCCGCTTCACAGCTTATCAACAATCTAAATATTCTCAGCTAATGTCATAACTTGGCTGCTTTTCTTTGCCTCACTACCACTTGAAGATGCTTTACATTTTGATTCCATATTAGGGGTTATTACAAAAAACTGCAAAAAGTGGCAATGAACTTAGAGCAGTCACAGCTTACACGAGACTGAGGGAGAGGAGAGAGCAGTGCTTACCAAACAAACAAAAACATTGTTACTTTGTCTTATATGAGTTCTATGAAAATGGCAACAATGTTGTTGCAGAGATTTTTAGTTTACTAATCCACAATTTAAGGGGTACCTGGATACCGTTTATAAAGTTCTAGGTCACTGTTGTATGTTTGGTGAAGTGCGCATATTCGAATTTTCCACATTTGGCAGATAATCGGTTGCATTTATTTTTGAGCGAATCCACACTGGAAGAACATGTATTGGAGGAGGGTCTGCCATACTTTCTCCTATACTACTTACAGAGAAAGTTAACAATCAACTCTTAATTTTTCTGCCAGCATTCTAAGTGGCATCCCTTTTTGTAGCATTACAGGTGATGCTTGATTTACACCAATCCGATTTATGCACTTTCATTTTAACGCCATTTATAATGAACGTATAAATAACATCCTATTTGCGCCACTGTGCTCATTTATACGCCTTCACTATCTTAGAATGTTACATTGTGAAGTTTCACGGTAAATCATCAGATTTGGTCGTCCCAAGTACACTGCACAGCCAGAATATTGCAAGCTTTACTTATATGTTGCATAAATATGATATTTTTAAATACCTGCATGTATTTTAATAAAATAATGCCTAGATTTAGTTTTTTGTTTAATTCAACATTTTTCCTTTATTTTTATTGCATATTTGATAAAGTTTATATGATCAGAGGCGGCTCCTATGTCTTTTAACTGGTGCGGATAGCCACAACATTTTGTCGTAATTTTGTGTAGGTGCGTGAGCGTAATTTTGGAACCCCCAGATTACTATTCCGAATTTTTTCACAGGACAGTGCAACCTAAAGAAAAGTTTTAAAAGGTCACTCGCATGAGAAATTTATGATGCATTATTTGCATTAAATACATACAAGGAATAATATTAAACACAGGAATAAATTAATTACTGACATTCCATCACCATAAAGAAAGATTTTACGAAGGTTTAAAAAGTTCTGGGAGGGATGAATCCCACTATCACCATGGTAGGAGCCGCCACTGTACATGATCAAATACTGCTGGAAAATTACTTTCGATTTATGCCATAATCCTCAGAACGTATCTATGGTGTAAATCGAGCGTCGCCTGTATACATTAATACTATATTCATGAATTCCAATTCTTTCATTATCACAATATTTACCCTATGTACTTTCTACATGAAAAATAAAAATAGGAAAATCAATTTTCTACAAGGGCTAGTCAAATGAAAACCTTAAAAGAGTAATATAAATTCAAGAACCTAATGTTTTGTGGTTATAGACTCAGTGAGCCACCGGCAATGGTTAGAGGCACGTGTGCACACAATAGATTTGACAAAGTGTGCAGCATGATGTCAGGAGAGCAGTACAAAGATGGTGGCTCCCTTGGAAACATGCACCAAGGAGGAGCAGCATTCTATCATCCGTTTCTTGGGTAGCGAGGGTGTGAAACCCATTGAAATTCATCATCAAATGAATGTGCAATATGGTAGCGTGTGTTTATCACTACAGCAGGTGTATGAGAGGAATAGGAAGTTTCAAAATGATGTGTCTAGTGTTGCCGATGCTGCTCGACCGGGCCAAACCCACAGAGTGGTAATGCCGCAAGCAATTGCAGAAGTTGAACGCATCATAAAGGAAAACCATCGTGTTACAGCGGATGAAATGGCCATTGAACTGGACATCGGTCATGGCTTAGCTCACCATATCATCCACAATGTGCTCCAGTTCCACAAAGTGTCTGCAAGGTAGGTGCCAACTGACACCTGAACTGAAAGAAAGATGTGTGGACGCCTCTCAAGAACTTTTGCGACAATACAAAGCAGAAGACACCTTCTTAGAGTACATAGTGACAGATGATGAAAGCTGGGTCCAATACTTCCAACCTGAAACAAAGAGGGCAAGCAAAGAGTGGCGCCATTCAAGCTCACCAAAACAAAAAAAATTCTGCATGCAGCCATCTGCAGGAAAGGTGATGCTATTCTGGGATCACCAAGGCCCAATTTTAGAGCACTACATGTCCAAGGGGACCACTGTGACCAGTGCCACATATTGTGACCTCCTGAGGAATCATCTGAAACCAGCAATCAGATCAAAACGCCGTGGACTACTCAGTGCTGGCATCTTGTTGCAGCCTGATAGCACTCGGCCCCATACTACCCGTGCAACAGTTGCGACCATCAAGGACATCTGTTTTAACCCTCCAGCACAGTCGCCTTTTTACAAATAAGATTCAGGTCGCTGGGTGTCCGACACCCAGTACGTTTATTCTTTGTTTTTAATGAGCGTAACTGCTAGTATTAACTACATTTTACTTAATAACCAATTTTAATATATATATATATATATATATATATATATATATATATATATATATATATATATATATATATATATATATATATATTAACACACGAAAGTATTTTTGAGTATTTTATTAAACTATACACAAAAATATTTGATATATACATTTCAATCATCTGAAGTGTCTGAAATCTCCATTTGCACAGTTATTTTTTTCTGGCAGTTATCACAATAAATATTTGAATGTTCCTGACAGACATGAATATCACAGAATGAGCATATTGATTTAGTTTTCCAATCCTTTCCTTTGCATATTTTGCATCGGAAATATTTTTCAGACATTTTTCTTGTTTTTGGTGGTGGAAATACCTCATTACTTGTGCTTCCTTCCTCAGAGTTTGAAGTCGCGTATTTATGACATGTGTATGAAAGATGAGAGGAAAGATTCAGTAGTTTAGCTTGAATATTAATCTGTGGTTGCACAAGAGCTTCCTGGATTTATACTTCCTTGGTGGATTTGCAGTGGAAAGCAAAACAATTTGTGCATTTATGCCCGCAACATTCATAAACGAATAAAACACTATAAGAGGCCAATGTCTGCAGTTTCTTGCTATGCTGTAATTTGCACCTAATTGGTCGGTGGTATCTACTGCCCCTTTAGTGGAATTATAAAAAGATATTATTTCCGGCAACATATCATTCCCTTCCAGTACGTTATCATCGTGATGAAGTGTAGACAGCAACAGAACGCATTTATTTCTTTTCGGCACATAAGACATAATCGAAACTTTTTTTTGAAAACCAAATATTGTTGATTTTATATCCCTCCCTTTAGGATTTGAAAACGATGGTGGAATTTCTCGTTTATTTTTTCTAATCGTCCCTACCATAGTTGTCCTTCTAGCTAATAGATCTTCTGCCAGGGGATAGCTAGTATACCAATTATCCAACATAATATTACGGCCAGAATCTAGCAATGGGTTTGCTAAATGCTTCACAACAGCAGATGGTCTGAAATCTGTTTCAAAAGGCCCATCAGGTTGTTTTCCGCAGTATACCTCCATTTTCAAGGTGTAAAATGTTCGTGAATCTACCATTGCAAAGATTTTGATTCCGTATTTATTTGGCTTACTTGGAATGTACTGCCTAAAATTACATTTTCCACGGAACCCTTCAAGTTTTTCATCTATAGTGCAATACATTCCAATGTTATAGGCTTTCTGAATATGATTATTGAATTGAGTGTCAATACTCCTTATTGCAGCCAATTTATCAAATTTTTGTCTTTGTTCGAGATGAGAAATGTTATCAAATCGAATAGCACGCATTAGAAACGAGAATCTGTCATAACTCATTATTGCGTATACAAGTTCAATTCCAGTGCCGTCTGTTGCCCACAAGTCTCTTACGTTTGCATGAAAGGATTTATGAAGACCTGCTAAATACAAAACTCCAAATAGAACTCGTATTTCAATGTTGTTTGTTCGCCTGACGTTGCGCTTATTTTTATATCTATGGTCTATGTTATCAATATAACAATTTGTACACTCTACAATTTCATCAATAAAAGTAAAAAATAACTCCCAACTTTCTAAAGGACTTTTTACAATTTTTGAATACTCAGTCAATGAGGAAGTCATTCGGAAAATGTTTTCGGAGCCTATTCGAACATTTTTGCGAAAAGGTTTTCTTCGCCATACTGTTTCCTTATCCTTTCCATAAAACAGTTCAGTATCTTCTTCATCTAACTCATCATCACTCTCAGACATATCCTGATCAGTGCTCATGTTGTGGTCACTTTCTTGCACATTATCTGTATCATCCTCATCGGAAATATCACCTAAGATGTCTTCCTCTTCTTCTGTAACTTCTAGCAATTGCAATATTCTTTCTTCATCTCTTTCATATGCCATACTGCAGACTAAAAAAGCTACTTATATTAGAACCTCAATAATGGAAGAATTGTTATAACTGTCAATTGTGGAAAATAAAGGCATCTTTATGCATTTACATCAAAGTGCAAAATGCACAAGTGTTATGAATAAGAGAATGCTCATATTTACCTTCTGGTATTCACAAGATGAAGTTTCGTTTACTGCAGAAGACATGCACTTCCCAAATCCAGTTACTTCTACATAGTAAAACACTTTGAAGAAAAGAGACTACACAAGAAGAACACACTAACTCGTACTCAACTCAGCAAATGAGAAAGATTCACAGAAAAATTTAGAAAAGTCTATTCTAGAGCAGGAATTTGGAATGGAAAAAATGAAAAACCGACACACAAGTATTCACATCAGACTACTTTGAAAGATGGCTTTATTGCTTGGACCTAAGTCATCTGGTAAAGATCTCAAGAATGTGTATACATTTTGCCCTTTATACATTGCCATCTGCAAAAATCTCAAAAACTGGTATATATTTTGTACTGAATTTACTCTTTGTTTGGATTTCGAAGAAAAAGAAGAGAATGCGCTGCAACGATCTACCTTATCTCTCGACTAAAGTTATAACATGCGGTGACGTATTTATTGCGTCTGAACTCTTGGAGGAGTGTCTTACAGCATGCCTAATAGAGGGTGAAACTTTGTCACGTAAGTACGGTCGGTGGGTGTAAGACACCCAGAGCTCCTAAAAAGATATTTTTTAGCCAATGAAAAAATAAAATCATGCTAATAATCCTCTCAAAATTCTCTACATGCTTAAAAATGCAGCTACTATAGCTTTGGATCTAAAAGGGTTGACCAGATAATAAATATTGCCATTTTAAAACGCTCTGGGTGTTAAACACCCAAGCGACCGTGCTGGAGGGTTAAGTGTCTTCCTCATCCCCCATACTCGCCAGACCTCGCCCCTAGTGACTACCACATCTTTAAGCCACTCAAAGAGGCGCTAGGTGGAAAGGCTTTCCGTTCTGATGAAGAAGTGCAAGAGGTGGTGCACAAGTGGCTATGTATGCAGCCAAAAGAATTTTTTTCAGAAGGCATTAGTGAAGCGTTGTGCAGCGATTTTCTCCGCACCTACGCACTTAACAAAGCCTGCCTTTCGTTATCGCTGTCTTTCGTAATTGCCGAACAGAAATGCCATGTCTCTTCTCGCCAATGGCTCGACCCTATAGCAACGTGCTTTATATAGGGCAAATATTACTCCTATTTCCCATTTCCTCCTTTTTCCCATGTTTATATAATGTAATCAAGAACTTAACCAATACGAAGCCAAGGAGTCGCCCGTTCAAACTACCTGCCAGTCCTCCCCTCATCCGCTCCCGTCACATGACCGCGGCTCTCGGGAGAACGAGAGGGCAGATACTCCGAGAGGGGGACAGCTGAGTGGTCGACGGACCACATGAGGTGATTACCGTTTGACAGAGAGAGAGGAGCTTAAACTACGAGACGAAAAGATTTTCCTCGCAAATCGTGTGTTCTGAACAGTTCCTGAGGACAGATTGTAACTATAGACAATACCCATGAAGTGTTTTACGTTGCAAGACAAGTTTTACGTCTCAAGTCTGCTTGCCTTTCGTTGTGTCATGTTTGCTTAATTACAATATATGCTATGTTATTCATGTAATTTAAACTACGAGACGTGTGCATCTCAAGACCATTTGTTTTGCTGTTTTGTTATAATTGTCTGTAAAAAATAGCATTTAGTTAGAGGTTGATGTGGTGTAATGATTGGTCACCACAGTTGGAGGACATGTATTGAACGCAACGGGGACTATGTTGAAAAATGATAAAACTGTACCAAGCATATCTGCAATATAGAAATTGTAAAAAATGTTTTAAGGTGTTCATTTGACTCACCCTCGTATAAACTGATTAAAAACATTGAAACCATCAGACAATTTCATAGATGAAATCAGGGTCCATTTGTGGAATTCACTTATCATAGTCACTGAAAATTTAATTGTGAAGATTATAGACTGGTTAAGGTCGATAATACATTGAAAGGCTAACAACTGAAAAACATTGGTTGTGATCATATTGACTTCATATGAGTAAGGAAGGATTAATAAGAATGCTTTTACCTCCCCTCCATTCCCCAGTATAGGGGAAGGGAATTTTTTTACTAAATAGAGAGAAATATAAGATGTATAAAGTAGATGCTGTTAACTGGTTATTGTTATAAGATTCTCATTGTAATAAAACATTTGAGTTCCAAAACTAAAGCTTTTTAAATAGTCAATTTTCTAATCCTAACTCCTCTCTCATCCAAACACATTTTTGATACAGAGGTATAACATTAGATCAAGGAATTATTATTTTTTCAACTGATTCACATTTTCATCTCCAAACCAAATTTCTTCTAATGGATTAACCTTTAAAAGACAGGATTAAATCCCAAATGTAGCTCTGCGTGGCCGGGCATTTAAATGGTCCAAGTTTCTATTAAGGACGACTTCCCAGCAAAAGTTGCATTCCCAAAAAGGTATCTATGATAAAACATTCAAACAAAAACCATATTAAAGGAAACACGATGATGATTACTCTGATATAATTATTTAATATCAATAATAAGATCGTAAGATGATGAGTGTACATAAACTGAAAGAGAATAAAAATATTTATTAGTTCAACATTATATTCGATATCGGTAACTTCAATTAGTGACGAAAAAATATTAAGAATTTATACGAAAGATCTGCAATACCATTTAATATGAATCTGTCCTTTTTGTAGTTAATTGTAATTTCATTTTTGTGTGATATACACGAAAGCACGGGTCGATGCACAGGCCATCATCACACTTCTCACAGTGTATATTTGTGCGGGTTACTATTTTTTTCGCCGAGCAAACACAATACCATAATTTACTCGTCTTTTCAGGCCAATGTTCTAAATGTCTTGCTTCTAATCTTGTGATCCTGCTTTCACTCGGGTTGGGCTTCCCTCTTGATATTGTCTCTGCTCTCCTCCCTATCACTTCCAAAAGATCGTGAACCAAAGTTAATCTAAATTTCCGGTGGGATAGTTCTTTGCCAAGTGATTTTGAAATGATATAGCTATTGAGAATTGTCATGTCCATCAAGTGAAAAAACACTTTCTTTGTCCACTACCATGTCCTTCGGCTAATTGAATAGCTATTTGCCATTGTCTACAAAACCCATATTGCGGTTGTAGTCCTGAATAATCACAAGTTTTATAGCATTTCCATGTTCATCACTGAAATTACCATCTGCGGGTGGATTGTGCATATTTGTCAGTAAATGTACATCCCGTTTGTCTCTCCAGGTAATAGTTGTCAAATCGTCTCGCACTCTAACAAGTAAGTCCCCCCTTTTAAGTTTTTGTGTCTTTCTATCAAACATCTTTGGCGTTCCCTTGCGATTAGGTCTAATGGTCCCACAGCAAAAAATATTTCTTGTCTTTAGGTCATTGAATAAGTCAAGGGATGAGAAGAAATTGTCCATATAAAGTTTATGTCCAACCCCCTCCACTCTCCTGGTCAGATGCTTCACAGTTCCATGTGTTGCAGACATTGTTGCAGTGGCATTTTTTTTGTCCTTTCCCAAGTAAACTACCATGTTGTAAGTATAGCCAGAAGAGTCACAAAGTTTGTAAATTTTTACTCCAAAGCGTTTATGTTTTTTCAGAATATACTGCTTGAAAATAACTTTCCCCTTAAATAAAACAATTACTTCATCGACTGCCAAATTTTCAGTGGGTTTGTAAAATTTTGCATAGGAGTCATTGAGTTTCTCAAATAGATATCTCAATTTCCAAAGTCTGTCGTAGTTATCGTCATTTTTGTCAGGATGATCACCATTATCACTGAAATGAAGAAATCTGAGTATGTGGAAGAATCTGTCACGTCTCATTATGTTCCGGAAAAATGGTGTATCAAATTGCTCAAGCGTAGACCAGTAATCTTTCAATGTGTCACGTAAGTCATGTCCCATTTGTATGATGAGTGCCAAAAAAGAAAACATTTCGTCTCTAGTCATGTTAGGTTGGGAAGTAGGTCTTTTGTCATCGTCTAATGAAGTCAAGTACTGGTTGTAATACCTGTTAGTCTCCTCCACAAGCAAATGAATAATTTCAGCGAAGAACAGCAGAAATATCGCCCCAGGTGAACCATCTCTCTCTATATGACGGGGCTCTTCATTCCTGAAGCCACTAGGCTCCCCTGAGTAAGGCAAAGCCCTGTCGTCGGTTTGGCAGTGGTGGCGGTGACAGCTGGTCCATCCACTGATGGGAGCACGAGCAGAGTATCCTCCCCCTTCGGCATCGCTCTCACATGATTCCGACAAAGTTATTTCCGCCTCCGAATCACTTTCCAAAAAGACTTCTATTTCTCCTTCTGAGAGCTTCTTAGCCATTTCATAAAAGGGTAAAACAATCTTCAACGACAGAATGCAAAACTAAAAAGATCGGTTTTATATAGTGTAGGATGCTTTCGAAATCACTCTCACTTCCAAACTGAACTCGGAGTCCACTCTCTGGGGTTTCATTACCATCTTTGTTGATGAAAAAGAGAAATATGCTGACCACAGACGAAGTTTCAAGATGCCCGAGATCCTCGAGACTGTTTCCTTTGAAGATGACACAGTAAGAGATGGGAGGGAAGAAGGGGCAACCTGAGGCTAATTTCCAATGTGTTGACAGATGTATACCATATTGAAAGTGAGTTCCATTGCCTTAACTATCAAAGGCAAGCCCTTGAGAGTGCCCCACATAAATATCTTCCTTATTATTGCATTGGAAGAGAAACTAAGCTGCTCGGAAACAAAGAATGTCTTAGTGGTTCCTTTAGGGACCGCAAGGCCACTCGTGAAAACAGTGAGTGGTCCCTTTAGGAACCGCATGGATGATAAAGGTTAAATGAATATGAAAGGTATAAATACTGATTTCTATCTACTTTACAGGTGCAGTATCTTTGAAATATAATCTACTATAATATATTTTGAAGCGTGTGTTTGTTGGTTTTTGTGTTTGTTCATGGAACTCCTCCTAAACGATGAAAGCTAGAAAACCAAATTTGGTACGATTCTTCCTTACATCCAAACTTAGTGAATTGTAAAGGTTTGTTAAACCGGGATTAATCAGTGCTGCCAATATAGGGGATTAACATTTTTCCATAAGATAACACGTATGAATTCATTTTTTACTTGCAAGGTATTCTTCCATCAAGCATTAAAATAAGTAAATATGGACCGTTTTTTTTTCAATTTTGCTTTATTCAATGAATAAAACTCTATACTATCTTATTCCTGCGAAGTTTACATGTTACAAGGTCGAAGTTTTCAGAAATATGCTATTTGTTTCGAAATTTTGTGAATTTTTCGTACCCCTCCTGGGCGTTGCCAAGGCGACCGTCATTGTTGCCTCTGATTCAATTAGCTTCAATGAAGCTTATAAATAGACGAAAGTTTAGTGTTATTCGCTTTGCCCTTTTGTTTAACCCTCTTAGTGCCACGGGCCGATATATCGGCTTTTGCTACTTGGGCGATGAGTGCCACAGGCCAATATATCAGCCTGCGCGTAGACCGAAACTAAACTCGTAATAGTTCATCATAGATGCGATAGATGGCATTTGAGAATGTCATCATCTGAAAGAGGATGCTTCCTACTTTATAAATCTTTTTTTCCTTTTGTTATACTTTGATCGCGAATTTATCATTTAAGCTTTATAAATGGTCATATTTGTGGCGTATAGTCGTCTGCATGCTATGGGACGCAAATAATCTCGACCTTCAAAATTTTTTTCTCTCATTGGGGTAAGGTCCAATAGCCACGATTCCTTTTGTATCCTATCCCGAATGTTACTGCCCTCTGTTGTGACATTTTTTAACTGGATAGTATAAGTAAGAAAGCTAATAGATGCTTTCATGCGTAGGCCGTTCAAGAAATGCTGGCGTTACAATTGAATTAGTTGTAACTATACATTTGTATTCTTCAAAGTATAAATAAACTTATTTAAACTTAATAAATAGTGCGTTTATTTATAATGTAAACAAAATTTCATGTAAGGTAAAAGAAACAAAATATTCTCTTTCGAACTCAAGGGCACTGATCGTGCGAATACGCGACCAGACGTGTGCACATCTGGTCACGAGAAATGCACATATGGATGATCCCTGAACCCTCATAAAAGAAAAACTCGAGCATTATTGAGGGTCTTGAGATAGAGTGGTAAGGAAAGAAGGACTCAATTGTACCTTCCACTTCAAGCGGTTTGGGTGCACAAAGAGAGAGAGATTTGGAATTTGGACTAAGGAAACTTCCAGGCAGGAAAAAAAAAAAACTGCGTTATATGTAGCGGAAAACGTGATGGGAAGAGAATGAGGTATCGCACAGTGTGCGTAGAATGAGAAGAGGGAGTGCACGGTGTTTGTTTGTCAAGAGACAAACGTAAAGTGTACTTTTTTAGAAGTTATTTGTTACTAACGTATGCAGACGTTCACTGAAATAATTCTATAGCATTTTTTTCTATTCCTTGCTGATTTTTGCGAATTATATTCTTTAGTTTTTATGTTGTATAATGAAATTCAAACAAATTTTTTGTGATATTTTTGTTACAATGTGATGTGCAATAACTTTTGTTTTTAATTAATAATTTCATATTCGATTGATTGAAAAAGTATGTAGTTTTGAATAATGTATCATTATGTAATAATCATGCAGAATTATTACATTAAGTATAATTTTTTTAACACCAATTTTAAGCCGACCGAGTTAGACTGGCAGGCAGGGCGCCTGCCTTCTAACCCAAAGGTTGCGGGTTCGAATCCCGCTTCGGGCATGGATGTTGTGATGGATGTTGAATTTCTCTAAGAGAATTTGACGGTGCAAAATAACCTTAGCTGTTGACGCACCTAAAATCCCAATTACTACTAATTACTACTACAAATTTTAAGTCCAGTCGGTTATTTGCTCCAGATGCAAACGTCCAGAAAAATATCTGTATTTAATTAATTTTTTGTATTCATTGCTGATTTTTGCTAATTATATTCTTTACTAATGTAGATTTCATAATATATAAGTGTTAATTCTGTATAATAAAATTCAAATGGAAATTTTTGGTGATAAACTTTTTTCTTTTTTTGTCGCAACATGATATGCAATAACATTAGTTTTTATTTGATAAATTTATCATTAAAAGAAATAAAAGTTATATTTTTTGAAGATTAGAGTGTTTTTTACAATTACTGAAAATATTAATAATTTATCCTAAGAAATAATTTCACAATCATAATTTTCCTAAGGTGATACAAACTTCAGAAATTGCCCTTGGCACTTCTGGCCCTGCCCCCCAAAATTTGCGTGGCACTAAGAGGGTTAAGCAACGAAACGATCGATGTTTATGGATAGCAACGTAAATAGATACTGATTATTATTCAGGAAGCGTTTATTGATAAAAGTAACTGAACCTTCTTTTGTCTATTGAATACTGGAATCTTACACTTTTTGTAAGTAAAATCATTATATTTTACATTATAGTGTTTATTAATGTAAATAAGCTCACGCATCTGGTGTACAGTTATCAGTCGGTGTTCAGTCATGGACAACTGTACGTTGCTTTTTCAAGGGTTTCTTGCTTACATGGCATAAAAGTAAATATTTCAGCGAAGCATAATTACACAAGAAATGAAGCTGGATTTGGCGAAAGTAATATGATAGGAAATTAAATTATCGTTATATTTGAATGCAATAGGCTCGGAAACGGATTGTTACAAGCAAATATGATTAACTGTTAAGAAAAGCTAATTGTAATTTAAAAAGTATGTACTACAGTAATCCCTCACCAACCGCGGTTTTGAGTATACGCGTTTTGTGAAATGTATACAGTTTTACCAAACGCGGTATGAGGTCTCGAGTATACACGGTTTGAGGTGCATATTTTTATTTTTTCCGAAATTGTTTTTCTTAAGTCTGACTTATGTAATCCTGACATATTTTAACTAAGAACACAAGTAATTTAGTAGTTTTGCAATCTCACTACATGTATGTACATAGTTTTTCACGTCATCAGACATGGCAGAGCCAGAGAAGTATTGGTGCTTAGTTTTCATTTTCGGTTCGTCTCTGCATACTGACCTCACATTTGATCCCTACTCTGAATTTCTGGTTGATTATGCTTATTCAGAGACTTTTTATATACAAACGCTATCTATAATGATGGCATCTTCCATTTCAGTATGCCATTATGTATAAAGGTGCCTGGTCGAAGTAGTGAGTCATGTCGAAAAATGTTCATTTTGAATTCGCTTGCAATCTGTTTCAATTTGTATTTCTCACTGTCTTCTAAAATACAATGTAATGATAACGGAATGATGAAATGCTCCACTTCGACATACAATGTAGTATATCTGCTTACGCTTCACCCTCTCAATGACGCACTCGTCAGTACCAATCGAACTGTGTTACTCAGTGGACATTTTGCTATTTCTCTGGAGAACTTTGTGTTTTTTTACTTTAATTTTTCCCGAAAGTATTTTTGACTTGTTTTCGTAACACTTTGAAGATTACCGTGTTATAAATAAATATTTATTTTGCCCATTAATATGGCCACTAAATGTTCAAAAAGTGCTACAAGAATAAGAAACCAAAATGTCTTCTGCAGATATTTTATTTATCTATTAGCTACATGTTCAAAAAAGTATAATCACATAGAATTATTATTATCCCGAGAAACAGTAAAAAACAAAAATATGTCAAGTGCGCACTCTTAGGTACCCATGCTACTAAGAGTGCGCAGTGTCCCTTAAAAGAACACGCTTAGCAAATGTCGCACTTAAATGCGATATAATAATAATAATAATAATTTTTTATTCCATTTCTCTTATACATCCTTTCAAACAAAAATTTACAGAAGATATCTCCTTCATATGAAGAAGATTCTTCATGCCACCATCTTTGGCACTCAACACACAGTATCGGCTGTAATCAGCTCTTTGTATGGCTTGTCACACCCTGGACAGTAGATGTTCTTCTTTTCTGTCCTTTTCTCAGCTACATTCTTCTTCTTTTTCGAAGAGGATGACTCTCCAGGAGTATCAAAGTGTATCTTTTTTGGCTTAGATGTATCTTATACCCTTTTTTCCTATTTACTTCCAACAGTGAGTTTTTGAATGGAGAACACGTCATTACCTCTGACCGCCTAGCTATTCTTTTTCTCTTGATTGTTGTAGTTGCTTTCGGAATAGGAAATATGTTGGCTGGAGAAATTTTCTCTCTTTCACCCTTCTCCTCACCACCTTCTGAGAGAGAATTCGTCACGAGGCTGTCGAGAGATGTGTTCTGCTCTGATGAGTTCTTATCGGTGGGCATTGGCACTTGCAACTCCATATTAGTTTCACCAGTTGTGTCCTCATTCAGGTTTCCTTGGAGTCGATTAGTGACTTCAGATGGGAGAAAGTCCTCGTCAGAAAATATATCAGGGTTAAATGGATGTATTCCTGCAGCCCAAAATGAATGTTACGCTTTCTCCATGTTGGCAACCATTTCATAGGCATTTCGAAAAATCAGACAAATATCATTCTGTGCAATAGCAATCCGTACTTAGTGTTGTTGTAACATGTCAGTGTCAGGTTTTTTCTTTGCGTCAGTTCCTATTTGTACATCTGGGTGCAAAGTGCTGAGAATTAGAACATTCTTTTCTTTTTTCCTCTGATATATCGTGAGGATCACATATCCCTTCTTCAGAACCAGGGCATAGTATTCCTCCTCACGTGACTTTTTTACAACGTCAGGAATCTGTCGCCTGGCATGATTCACTGTTCCTACAAGACTTGTTGAGTTAGCGAGCAGATTTTCAGCAAGTGAGAGATAAGTGAAAAAGTTGTCACAAGTGACATTTCGTCCCTTTTTCAGATAAGACTCCACTAGCTTTTTCAAAACATAGTCAGAAAGACGCTCCCCTTGTGGACGGAGGTCGTCTTTGCCAAGGTAAGGGAAAGCGTTTACAACATACTTAGAGTCCTTGTCCACCGCCATCCAAAATTTCTGGCCATATTTATCAGGTTTGTTGGCCATGAATTGCGTGAAGCGGCACCTAGCTTTTGACGGGAATAACTGTTCATCTATTGTTATCCACGCTCCTGGCTTGTAGCAGGCTTGGGAATTCTCAGTGAAGTGGTACCATACCTTAGATATGAGAGCGAACTTCTCCTCTTTCAAACGTTGTGATCTAGTGCTCTTGTCGTCGAACCCCAAATATGTAAGGATTTCTTTGAAGCGGTATCTGGAAAGAGCATCCTTACATAGGCCTATCCCATATTTCTTAGACCACAATGAAGCTAGCTCTAAAGTTTTTGTTCCCATTGCACCTCTAGCGTATATTATACCTATGAACGCCCCCTCCGTGACTCCTTTCAAAGCGCCTGGACAATAACCCACGGATTCCCAAATCGCTAAATCAGGTGGTGGCAGCAGCAGTCACGAATTACACGCGACGTGACTGTCGATTTATACTATACCACACACTCACTCATATCATCAGTGACGGCTTGAACGGCACATAAAAAAACCTTGAAATGCAATCTGCATGTGAAATCTCTGCAAAGTGAGATGGTGGGTCAAATTTGACCCAATCGTCGTTCTAGGGGTATTTGATCAAAGCCAACATGAAAATACACTTGGCGACGTGAAATTCGGGGAGGATGTTGGCAAACTTAAAATAATAAAAGTCAAAAAAGTTCAGCTCATTCCGATCATAAACACAAGAAAGGCAGCAGAATAAAAAACAAATTGGGTCAAAAATGACTCAACCATCGTTCTAGTGTTAA
This sequence comes from Uropetala carovei, assembly GCA_036926305.1. Taxonomy (NCBI): domain Eukaryota; kingdom Metazoa; phylum Arthropoda; class Insecta; order Odonata; family Petaluridae; genus Uropetala; species Uropetala carovei. The sequence goes on from JAXCHB010000115.1 coordinate 1,646,005, forward strand.
AGCAAGAGGGTGTGCACTTTTACCAATTACAGTTAGCTCTAGTTTGTGCATACCTGCTGCATGTGCGCACGCAAGAACCGTCAGCCTCTCCTTTGACTCCTTCACTCCAAATGCCATATCCTCATCAGCGGCTGCAAGTGTGCTCCGAGGAAGACATCGCCAAAATAATCCTGTCTCGTCCGCGTTATATATTTGCTCTGCAGTAAGATTTTCATCCGAAATTAACTTGGTAAACTCCTCTATAAATGTTTCGGCAGCATCCGAATCAGCACTAAGTTTTTCGCCAGACACTGCTAATTTTTGTATTCCATGGCGAAGCTTGAAGTGATGAAGCCAACCTCGCGAATAATCGCAAGCTTTATTGATTTTCAAATCGTCGTGGAATTTCTTTGCTAGCTGTATTAGCAATAGGCCTGATACCGGTACACCTTCACTTCTTCTTTGTCAAAACCATTGAAACAATACTCTATCGATATCGTTGACCGTGGAAGTGTGTAATGTTTTTCGGTCTTAGAAGTGTAACTGTCTGCATAAAATGTCAGCAACTCACTTTTTCGTTTCTTCAAGTCATACACAGTAGAACTGCCTATGCTAAATTCTTCATAAAGTCTCTTAACTGAAGCACATTTTTCAAGTTTTATTAATAAATGTACTTTTTGTTCAATAGAAAGAGATTTATGTTTACGCTTCATAATACTACTGGAGGGGTTTTCAGCTTGTTTTTTTAAGACATTCCAATATGAACTTGAGCAATATCACACTAATGAAAAACACATGCGATCACTACAAATCTGAACAAGCGACTGTATACAAGTTATACAATGTGACTATGGAAACTATTCCCTAACACGTACCAACATGTATTGGTCAGCTGACAATTGGACTCACTCACACATACAATGTAACTGCTACCGTCAAATTGGTTCTATAATTCGCGAATTTTGATGCGAAGCGGTGCGTTTATCGTTCCATAGTGGATTAGGCTACTCGCGGAAAAAATTTTAAAAAGTGCACTTTTCAAAAACTGCCGGATTTTTGATAATTCCAGATTTTTGAGTGCCGGATTTATAAGGTTCTACTGTACTTCGTACATGAGAAACTAAAAGGGAGACGAAATCGCATCAGAAATAATTAAAAATTGGAAATATATGCACTAGATATACAAAACATAATAGCTCAATCATATGAAAATGCTCCTATTAGTATAACCGGTAAATTTATTAATTTCATTTCGCTGGTTCCACATCGAGATGGGTTGCACTCATGGAGGTCCTTAAGTTGATGCTGAAAAAACATGGCACAACACGATGTTCATCAAGAGCAAATGCTGTGAATTCATTGAGGTTACAATTGAATCAAGTTTATAGGGTGTTAATAAAATTAAAGAATGAACACGAATGCACAGATATTGAAGGTTTGCTAAAACAGATCGACATGCAATTTATATTTTTCTTGTTAGAAGATCAACCGCCTCACTAAATTTGTTCAGGGTGCAGATGTAACTGTGGATTGATCCAATTTGGTGCCAGGCACAAAAAGTTCAAAGTCACGACTGGAAGAGGCAAAGACATTTTGCGATGAAAAAGGAATCCCAAAAATACGAGGAAGGAAAAGGAATTTAATGACACGATGGAAACTGTAGCACCCTCAATACCTGAAACAACAAAATATTATGGACGATGCAGTGCATCATTAGGCAACAAATACTCTTCAAAGGCAACTGTAGGCACGATTTACATCTTTATAGGAAATTGATAATGATTTAAAATTTTTTAGTTTTGCTTTATATTGTATAATACGACTGAAGATGAAATGATAAATTCCTGTAAAACTGCTGTGTATAGGTATAAAATCAATGTGGATGAACGTGAGTCAATAGAAGAAGTTCCCAGTTTGAAACAGCACCTGCCTTCGATAAAAGGTGTAAAAATTACCCAGAAAGAAATACAGTGCAAATTCTATTTTACGTTTTTGAAGGGACCGATTTAAAAAAAAACGTAAAATCAGGGAAAACGTAAAATCAAGAAAATTAAAATTCTTTACTCTGAAGAAAAATCTTACACTGTTTAGTATATGTGAACTTTTTTAATATCTTATACCATAATGACCTTCTGTGTACTGACGGTCTCATCGACTCAGCAACGTAATACAAAACATGATCATTTAAATCAGAGCTGCAAACCACTTCAAAATTTGGAGGTGGTACAGTTCGCGGTTCGGTTCTAAATTTTTGGAAATGGTTCGGTTCATGGTTCGGTTCAGACGGGAATTTTGTCAAGTTCAGTTTGCGGTTCGGTTCAACTAAATAAATCATTTGAAATACTATCCAGAAATAATTTATCCAATATATACATTACACATTCAGTATCAATCTGTAAGTCAATCAATCAGCAGTCGTTATTATTTTAAATGAAAGAAGAATTTATTTAAAGAAAGGAAAAATTTATATTTTAAAAATTTATATTACAATCCCATCATCATCCTATATACCATATTCACCTGAATCTAAGAAGACCTTTTTTTCCAAATTGTCAGCTGTAAATATCAAGAGTCGCCTTACATTCGAATACGAAGTATATTTATGCATTTAATCGATGTTTTTTGGGTATGTAAGAGTAAACAATTCACAACAGCAAATTCAAGTATGTACATAAACAATTGATATAAACAAATACTAATAACAATAACAAAAACAACGGGAATAATAATTATTTAGACTAATAATCATCGTCGACGATCATAACACGGATGACGTACTTTTATCTTGCACATAATGGCAACCGCAAGGTAAAAACAAATGAGAGCATAAATCATTGGGATTCCCCTTTCAAACGACTCACTAAGTGTGACAGTAATTTTGAGTTGTGCATTCTTGTTTTAAATTCACAACCCTTAAGTTAAAATGACAGATCATGTTGAAGTACGTGGCACGAGTGCAAAGGGAAAGTTAACAAAAGGAATTAGACGGAGCTATGATGCAAATTTTAAGCTGATCGCGATAAATTACGCCAAAAAAATTAATAACTGTGATGCGAGTAGAAAGTTCGGTGTATCTGAGGCAAATGTGCGTCGATGGAAACTCTCAAAACAGGAATTAGAAAAAGCCAAAGCCACAAGGAAGTCGTTCAGTGGTCCAAAATTACACCGATTTCATGGCATAGAAGAAGAAGTAGTCAAGTTTGTGTGTACCATGAGGCAGAACGGTATGCCTGTTTCGACTGAAAGTATTATACTTAAAAGCTCATGAAATTGCTAGAGGACTTAATATATCATTGCAAGAATTCAAGACCAGTAGAAGTTGGTGCGTGAGAATGATGCGACGAAATAATTTTTCTTTACGGTGACGAACTTCACTGTGTCAGAAATTGCCAGAAGACTACGTTGAAAAACTTCTCGCTTACCAGAAATACGTAATTGGACTTAGAAAAAGCAATAATTACCTTTTGAGCCAAATTGGAAATGCCGATGAAACTCCGGTTTTCTTCGACATGCCATCTAATTATACTGTGAACGAAAAAGGTGCGAAGTCCGTACTAATTAAAACTCAGGCAACGAAAAAGTGCGAGTCATGGTAATGTTGGCAGGTTTAGCAGATGAGACTAAATTACCACCATATGTGATTCTAGAGCGGAAAACAATGCCTAAGGAACATATGCCAAGTGGAATAATAGTTAGGTGTCAAGAAAAGGGATGGATGACTAAAGAACTAATGAGAGATTGGTTACGTGTGGTGTGGAATAGACGGCCAGGAGCTTTACTAAAACAAAGAGCAATGCTTTCACTGGATGCATTCAAGGACACTTATCTCCTGAAATTAAAAACATAATGAGTGCGATGAATACTGATCTTATTGTAATACCTGGAGGAATGACATCGCAACTTCAAGTTTTAGATGTTGCTGTCTATAAGTGTTTTAAAAATAATTTAAAGGTTTTGTATTCTGAGTGGTTACAAAGTGGAACTCACACTTTAACAGCAAAAGGAAATCTTAAGTAACCTGAAGTTGCAATGCTCTGCCAATGGATCAAGGCATCGTGGCAACAAATAAATGCAAAATTAATAGTGAAAGGATTTAACAAATGCTGCTTATCTAATGCCATGGACGGGAGTGAGGATGATGTTTTGTGGGAGACTGATGATGAAGTTGAGAGTGATAAAGATAGTGAGCATGAGGAAAATAGTGAAGGTTGCATAGATAGTGATGATGACTAACACAATAAAATGATTTTATGGAGCACTTGGATTGAAATGTTTTTTTGTTGTCCTGAAATGAGTATATTCTTTCAATGTATTTACTTTATTTTTAATGTTATCTTAAAATGAATGCTACCATTTAATTTGTTTGAAAACCTGAATGGTTCTATTTGTGATGTGATCTTATGATTTTAAAATGTTAAAAGACAATGACATTCAAGAAAAGTATAGGAGAAAATAAATATTTGACAAGATTTATAACTTTTGTAGTAATGAAGGTCAATTGAAGCCTTTTTTCTGTTTTGGAATCATCCAAATGGAGGGTAGTCTTAGATTCAGGGTCGTCTTGGATTCGGGTGAATACGGTATTATGCGCGTAGTGAAGCTGCGTCCATCAGTGCGTATGAAGCCTCGCATAATTATATCGGCGTATTTCTCAAGAACCGTTCGTCGTAAAGATATGCGGTAAACGGCGTTTTGTTTCTACTGGCTATGAGGTCCCTGGGAAAATATTTTCTTTTGCTGAAGTGTCCCGGTGTCGAATCCAGGAGACAATCATATTTTCCTATAAGTTTACAGGGGATTTTTGATTTTTCAGAGTGCAAGGTTTTTTTCCTTCATGCATTAAAATACGTAAATATGGACCGATTTTCTTCTATTTTGCATTATTCGACTGGTAAAGCTTTATACTATCTTATTTTTGCAATGTTTACACGTTACATGGTCGAATATTTCAGAAATACGCATCCTTTTTCGAAATTTTTCACATTTTTCATACTCATTCCGGGCATTGCCAAGGAGACTGTCATTGTTGCCTCTGATTCATTTAAGGCCAATTAAACCTTCAAATAGACGAAAGAAAAGCATTATTGTTATCTTCTCTTCATTGATAATCTAAATAAACACTTGCATTGATGTCACCTTTATAGTAGGTCCTGTAAGAAGTTAAAAGTAGTCGTTGATAGACACTTGAAGGAAAGCGACTGTTTGTGAGTACGTCTATAAGGGTGCAACGATAATCATTGGAACTAAGGCTAGGTAGAATTTAAAAAATTTCCCCTTTGAATATACCGCGATATTAAACTAGCATTGAGTAACTCTGTGACATTGTGATCACGTAATTGTTCTAATATATTGCTGTAAAATCGCAGAAAATTTTAAAATGCCAAGGGGTAGACCAGTGAAAAGGAGAGCTATTAGCACAGCTACAGTTGCCAGAGAAAGGAAGAGGAGCCAGAGATGAAAGGAAGAGTATTGTAGGAAAAAGAGAGAAAGAGATGCGGAAGCTCATAGGATTTCCCGTGCAGATGAGGAGCGGAGAGTACAAGAAAGACAAAGAAATAGGGAAACAAGTCAAATGAATAGGAAACAAAGAAGATTTAACCTAGGGCCGAACTATTTAGATTATTTGCTAGCGTAGCTACAGCGGATTGCCAGTCATTTATTTATAATTAAAAAATAGTATTTTTGATCCTAACGTGATTTTTATGTGGATAACAATAGTATCAGAGAGGATAACCTGGTGGTTTTTCCAATGGAAATTCCTGGTCTTTTCATTGGTCCGTACTTTGTGGATTGAGATCGAACCGAAACCGAACCACTTTTGCAAAAAATTATGGTTCGGTTTTCGGTTCAATGAAAAATTAATCAGTGGTTTCGGTTCGGTTTGCGGTTCAGCAAAATGGCTGTGGTTCGGTTAGGTTCAGTGGTTTGGTTCGGTTCGGTTTGCAGCTCTGATTCAAATATGATAATTTGACAATATAAGTAATAATTTTGCTCTTTAGAAATTAATTTATAGAACGCAAATGAATCATAAACTATATTATTGATTATTTATTCGAATATTTAACGATAACACAGGCCTGCGAAGATTTTGCTGTTTTGCTAAACATATGTGATTTATATAAATATTGATGCGCTGAATTCGAAAATGGCATTCGTTTTGGCTTATCACGTACAGATTTTACACAATTCGATATTATATGGCTATTATCGAATCCTATATATGTACAGTGTTATACAATTTCGTTAATGCATTGAACATTGAATAGAATGTTATAAAAAATTCAACACTACTGTCGTCCTAAAGTGTGATAGACTTAATGCTTCTGCTGCCTACGAATTATAACCTGTCATCAGCTATAAGACCTATGCCGCATGGACCAGACGTCCCGATTCTTACACCGCTGGCCGAGTTAGAGGATGTCGAATCCTCATCCAGCTCGGAGTTTACAGCAGAGGAGTATGTGTATTTCTCATCTGACAACGAAGACATAACTCCGCAGCTATTTACTCAAAGTGAGTTGAACGATTTAGTCCGGGACTTAGGTCTTACTTAGGAAAAGAGTGAATTATTGGAATCAAGATTAAAAGAAAAGAATCTATTAGCCCCAGGAACAACCTTTTACTGGTTTAGAAATCGCGAGAATGAGTTTCGGAATTATTTTAGAATGGAAGGTGAACTGGTTTTCTGCTGTGATATTCCTGCTTTGATTCAGCAGTTGGGAGAAGAAACCTACGACCCGAAGGACTGGTGTTTGTTTATTGACTCTTCAAAAAGGATTTTAAAGGCTGTATTATTGCATAATGGAAACAAATTTGCTTCCATACCAGTCACACATTCAATATACCTAAAAGAGTCATATGAAAATTTACAAACAGTATTACAAAAAATTAAATATAACGAACATGAGTGGTCTTTGGGCGGTGATCTAAAGGTTTCCGGGATTTTATTGAGTCAACAAGGAGGTTATACTAAATTCCCTTGTTTCTTATATGAATGGGATAGTAGAGCGAGGGACAAATAAAAATTGGCCTAAAAGTAAAAGATTCATACCAGGAATGAAAAATGTGAAACATGCCAGTTTAGCTGACCCACAGAAAGTTTTATTGCCACCTTTGCATGTAAAACTTGGTATTATGAAGCAATTCGTAAAAGCGCTGGACAAGAGTGACTCGTCCTTCCGATATCTCTACCGTAAGTTTCCATCTGTATCCAAAGCTAAAGTGAAAAAGGGCATACTTGATGGACCACAAATTCGACAACTCATGAAGGACACCGAATTTACTGATACCATGAATGAAATAGAACTTCAGGCATGGGATGCATTCAACAACGTCGTTAAGAAGTTCGTTGGCAATGTAAAAGATCCCCAGTATGAAAAAATCGTGGGAAATATGTTAGACAAGCTGCAGAAACTGGGATGTAACATGAGTTTAAATTACATTTTTTACACTCTCATCTTGATTACTTTCCCAAAAATTTAGGAGCCCTCAGTGAAGAACAGGGTGAAAGATTTCATCAGGACATCAAAGAGATGGTGTGTCCATGATGGCCGACTATTGTTGGACCTTAAAAAGAGAAGTTACTCGTCAAGAACATAACAGGAAATCTATGGAACGCTCATTTGGAACAAAGCGAAAACGGAAACATCCTGACCCTAATCATCCTATTTATAGGTATTTAAATAACTTCTTACCTTAGATGATGTTTATATGGGGCTGTCAGACTATATATCGTATGACTTCTCCATGTCTCTGTACATATACATTCATAAACACATGATTTTAGCATAAATTTGTTCTGTAATTTCTGGAAAATCCTGACGTGATATGGAAAAACGGGCATTTGATTTGAATTCAGCATGCTCAAATTAATAAAAATCACATATTCAACTTGAAACAGCAGAAAAAAAATTCATTTTCGCAGGCCTGTGTAATCGCTCAAAGAAAGAAGTATACAATATCATTCAGAATGTTTCACTATCAACGAAGTTATTACCGATTTGTCTGTCATAAGAATCGAAAGAATCCTTTATTGCAATTACGTTCTGAAAACAGTAATAAAAATAATATAAATGGAATCTTCCCAGGTCTAGTGGTTGGAGATGACTGGTGCAATTTGGTGGAAAGAAAACAACTTTGAAGTTTGCCAAATGACGTGTGTCTCGGGGATGAGCGGCACATTGATCGACAGAAAGAATAATTTTGCGGCCTTTAGCTCGCATTTGTGCATCGAGTGCTATTAAGAAGTCTTCGAATATTTCAGTAGTCATCCAAGATTTTTTATTAGCCACATACTTAGTAGACAGCTTCTTTAACATCCTTAAAACATAGAGGATTTTTCAATTTACCGATAATCAAAGGTGGCAGCTTATCACACCCATCAAAACTGCACACAAGAAGAACAGTTATCCTTTCTTTAGACTTTATACATGATTCTCCTTGCACGGTAAGAGCTCTATTTGGTTGAAAACTGCAAAACACCCCAGTCTCATCTGCACTGTAAATGTTACAGAGAGCAAAACCTTTTATCTCTTCCAATAACTCTCCTTTTTGCCATGTTTCAACCGTTTCTATATTAACACTCTTTCCCTCACCAGATATAGTATTATAGACAACATTATAGTGCCTCTTAAACCTGTCAATCCAGCCGTTGGATGAGGTGAAATCATCTATACCAAGCCTTGCAGCCAAATGTAATGCCTTCTCTTTCAAAAGAGGACCACTAACGGCAGTGTTGCACATACCTGCTTGAACCAAACAGAAAGGGCCATCTCAAGCTCTTCTAAAGGTGAAAATTTCAATGATTTTCTTTGTTTAGAAAAATGTTCACACTGTAAATAACTCTTTTCTATATCCTCGCAATTCTTCATGATTGTTTAGCATGAACATGGCAATTTCTAAGCGTGAAGCTAATTGAACGCGTTTCCATATTCGCATCAACTTATGCTAAAATGTCAATCTTCTCGCGTATAGTGAATGCTTTGCATTTTTCCATGCTGTGATTCGCATTAAGGGTTACTAACAAATTTTGAAAAACTACACATATTATAATAAATTTGATGTGCAGAATGTTTGCAATTTTGTCAAAATAGCTGCAGACGAAAGAACAACCTTATGTTTCAGGCATCTGCGATGACTTAATGCTGTTATCGGTGTAGACGAGTAGTAGGGGTTTAGTTTTATCTCTACCGAATAATAACGCTTCACACCTGTCATAAAAGCGGAAGAAAAACAATAAATTTTTTATCCTCCTATAAATTTGCAACAGAAATGTATGAAAATGAAGTTTATTAAAGATTTTCACTTAATGAATTAACAAAAAATTAATACATTAAAAATCCTGGACACTAATGAGATGAAAAGGAAGAGAAGGATATGGCTCCCCTACTGTGCAAAGGTGCTGTTGCAGGTCACTTTCAGAAAGAAAGGGGAAGGAAGAGGAGATGAGGGATCTAGCAGCGAGGGATTTTGAAAAGAAGATAACTCTTAAGGACGTAAAATCAGGTGCAAAATGTATTCTTCAACTTCAATTTTGTGTCGTAAATTCGAGGAAAAGAGAAAATCAGGAAACGTAAAATCCGTTAAATTTTAGCATTGCTTTTATGTATCATTCATCAGGACCAAGAGAAAAAAGCATAAAATCAAGGAAAACGTAAAATCCGAGATCGTAAAATCGAAGTTTCACTGTAATTGGAATTTCTTCATGAATATGGTGTTTTAAGTTCCATTCTCAAAGCGGAAATTTTGCTGAGAATTTCTTGACATTCGCCACATCAATTTCAAGTGGAGAGCATTCTTTTAGTAAACTGAAATTGACCAAAAATGACCTATGGTCATCAATGAATCAAGAGAGACTTTCTGGTCTAGCCATCGTCTCTACTGAATATGACACTGCTAAAAATATAGATTCCAATGACATAATCAATATTTTTGCGGCAAATAAAGCCCAAAAAATAAATCTGTAAAGAACTGATTGTTCATTTTAGTGAAAAACCTCTTTTAGAATATGCACTTATCATTTTATTAAATTATCTTGGGGCGACAAAAAATCCTCTGCCCAGGGTGCCAAAAGTGGTCACTACGGCCGTCTGGATCAAATGAAAGTGATAGAGTTTTTATTCCAACAATCGATCTTTCATCAAGAGATTACCATTTCATTTAAAATGTCACCATGTTCCCATTATTTCAGCATTTGCAATTACAATCAACAAAAGACAAGGTCAAACATATGATGATGCAGGATTATTTTTATAGGAGCCTGTATTTGGTCATGGGCAATTCTACGTAGCCCTGTCAAGATGTACGCCAAAGGAAAATATAAAAATAGTAAATTTAACAGTTCAAGGAAATTTGTGAATAATGATGCATTTTTTACTCGTAATGTAGTCTATAAGGAAATTTTATAAAGGTGATTTTTAATACTAATAATTGTGATACTTAATGTTATCTGAAATAAATAAAATAAATTTTCAAATTAAAACCTATTTTCTTTTTGTTTACTCGTCAACTTTGATAGGATATTGAATTTTTGATATATTTACATTTGTCCTCTGTTTTCAATATGTCTTTGAGTATTTTGGTTCTGACGATTTAAACGTGAAGCTCTCTGACTGGGTGTTTCATTTTTTATCATAGTTTGGTATATTTTCAATTGTATTCTCTCCTTTCATCCAACTGATGTTGAGTTAATCTACATCTTCGTCTTCGAGTTTGTTTTCTGGCTAATCGTCTTCGACGTTCTTCAGGTGTCTGCACAATATTATCATCCATTTTAACGTCACTTTACTGTTTAACTGATATTATTATTTTTACTATAGTCAACTACTGTATCTGCCCGAATAGAAGCCGACCCCCCAAAAATTTCCACAATTTTCTGGCAAAAACGTACATTTCGTAGATTTTATGCTGAAGTGTGCCGAGCATTCATGCACATCTTCGAATACATTATTCGAGATCGAAGAAATGAGTGGGAAATGGTTTAGTTGTTGACACTTTGAAATATTACTCCAATTAATAATTTTGCATTGTTGAATAATGTTCCACATTCAGTGACAATAATTTCATTCATCATCATTTTTACGAAAGGCCAAATATAGCAATAGCGATCTCGCCAAGATATTTTTTCATCCAAGTCTATTTCCAATGAAATTAGCATATATATTGCCTTAAGAAACTTCATTTTTATAATTATACACGTTCCATTTAAAGTTTTACCAAAATTCAAACAGTTGAGCATTCAAAGCCGTCAACGCATTTTGCATAATCGTCAATTTACACAAGCAATCTCGCCAAGATATTTTTTCATCCAAGTCTATTTCCAATGAAATTAGCATATACATTGCCTTAAGAAACTGCATTTTTATAATTATACACGTTCCATGTAAAGTTTTACCGAAATTCAAACAGTTGAGCCTTCAAGCCGTCAACACATTTTGCGTAATCGTGAATTTATGCAAGCGATCTCGCCAAGATATTTTTATATATACCGTATATACTCGTGTATATGCCGACTCCATGTATAGTACGACCCCTGATTTTTTCGTTAACAAAGCTGATTTTTTCATATATCTTGTTTATAGTACGACCCCAGCTTTCCACCAGGGTCGATATATTTCGTTTCGGTAGCTCGATGGTTACGAGCGAGATATATCGAACGACCTTGATTTTCCACACCACCATAGAATAGACCGTAAATGTCATAAATAGTATTTCTTGCGAGTACACTAAAATTCGGATAAGTTAAGTATCTTACTCCTAAAACATTTAATAAAAAGTGATATGATTCATGATTGCACAAGATGAAATAAAATCGTTTCAATTCTAGTACGTCTGGATTACGTTCCGCGTACGTAATGGTTCCACTCGCTCATCTACTTAATAGGTAGGGATAATGGATAAAAAGAAATTACTTTGTAATATTCCACAGTCTTTATTGTTTCTTCGATCACACACCGACCGGTTTCCACTACAAAAACATTCTAATGGTGTTACTAACCGACGTAACACCTTAGAATGACTTTGTAGTGGAAACCGACCGGTGTATGATTGAAGAAACAATAAAGACTGTTGAATATTACAAAGTAATTTCTTTTTTCCAAGATGTCTAAATTTCATAAAGTTACGCTGTCTACGATACTTTTAGTCCAACTCGTTCCAATCCATCACTTGTAAAAAGACGCATACATAAAATTCAAGAAAGGAAGTGCCCGTAAATCTTCACTTATATCAAGTATTTGTGAATTTGAAGCTGTATATATGAAAAAGATATTACTTTTCACGAAGCAACATAACAACGATAAAGGACCTCACTGTTAAGGTTAGCCTACCATTAGAATACGTGCGGGTGGCATAACTTCACCGAAAATGCCCGTGAAGATACATGAATTTTAAATCCTCAAATGCATTACTCGTGTATAGTACGATCCCCAATTTTTGCAGTAAAAATTTGGTAGTAAAAACTCGTACTATACTCGAGTATATACGGTATTCATCGTAGGTCAAATATTTACTTTACGAAAAATATAGTACTATCATTTGCACGCGAAGGCAATGAGAGGCTTCAAGATTTAACCATAACCCAAATTTTCCTCGGACTCACATTTAAGCCGAGGGGTGATTTTTTCATGATAGATTTTGACAAAAAACATCGGCTTGCTATAGTGGTTTGTTTATGCTAACAATATCTCTCTTGTTGATGACAATCTAGCCTGACAACATAATATTTATTGTTTATTATTCATCTACAAGTTATTTCCAGCCTACCCTCACCCATGTAATTTTTATTTGTTTATTCACTGCAAAATATTTTTCTACTTGTTATAAATATTCAATAGCTATCCATTTTGCCAGTATTCCATTATATTACTTCTGTTCTCCCCTTCCTCCAAGCCCCTAATCTCCATAAGGTGAATTGTAATTTTCAATGAATTGTAATTCTGTGAATTTTTCTAAGCCTATATAAATTTTATTTAAAACTCTCATTAATATGGAATTTGTTAAAAAAAAATATAGTACAGAGTCTTCAAAAAGTCACTTTTGCTTTAACCAACTAAACTATAAAGCCAGTTTAATTCTCCATTCTCAAATTGGGATATGGTGAAGAAAGGGCTAACTCGGTTAGTAAACCTTATCACACTAGATGTCCTCATTGAGGCACAGCGGAAAACACCCCACCTTTATCCCAGAATTGAGAAGATGTTAAATAACAAGAGTGAAATGATGACATAAATTGCCTCAGTGAGGACATCTAGTGTGATAAGGTTTATTAACTGTGTTAGCCCTTTCCTCACCATATCCCAATTTGAGAATGCAGAATTAAACTGGCTTTATAGCTTAGTTGGTTAAAGCACCTACCCTGCAAGTGGGAGACCTAGGTTCCATTCCCGGTCAAGTTCAGAATTTTTCTCTTTTTTTTCTATATTCAAATTAATTTGCTGTCTTGGCCTCAAACATAATCCCAACCATAATTTCAACTTAAAATCACTCAAAAACATAGCTGTAGATTGTGAAGTCACTCTCACTTGAGAGAACGCTTTTATGAAGCACTCAATAGCTCAAAATATTTTATCCCTTGACTCTAATGTAAGGTATTTTTCCTGCCGGCCCACCAAAATAGTGAATATCATAAGAGACACCATCACTAAAGAAGATGTTATTATTACGAAAGCAGATAAAGGTAATTGTGTAGTGGTAATGGACAAAAGTAACTATATAAACAAGTGCCTCCGGTTTATGTCCAGCAGCTAAATCAGTGTACATAACAAAGACCCAACCAGTGATTTCCAAGTAGCCATAAAAACTGCCATCACCTCATGTGACTCTTTAATTAATAAAAACTCATTTTATAAATGAATCCAAATGAATCCTCTACCTCCACGTTTCTATGGCCTATCTAAAATTCACAAACCTTCCATTTCCATTAGACCTGTTGTATCAAGCGTGTCAGCAGCAGCTCACAATTTAGCCTCTTTCTTGAACAATATATTCATTAGAATCTCCACTTACACCCCATAATATGGTATCAAAAACTCCAAAGACTTATAAGTGAAATGTATTAGATATTTTACCTTCATATAAACTAGTTTTCTTTGATGTGAAAGACTTGTTTACCAGTGTTCCTTCCCCAGAGACACTCCATCACTGTGAAGAAAATTTAATATCTTCAGGCGTCCACCCCAGTGCGATCATTTCCCTGTGCAAACTTATAGTGTGCATTTCCCAAAACACTTTGTGTTTAATAAGACATTTTACCATCAACAAGAAGACCTAGCCATGGGTTCCCCTTTGTCACCTTTTCTTGCTGATATTTTTATGAACAATCTTGAATGTAATCTGTTTATTTCCAAATTACCAGCCATTAAGAATGTTACTGTATGGTACCATTATGTTGATGATATTTTTTGGTTATATATCCTCAATACCTAACATCCATCCATTAAATTCACCCAAGAGATTGGAACAAATAACTCCCTCAACTTCCATGACCTAACCATACATAACTTCTACTGATCAACTATTCACTTCTTTCCTTACTACCCCACTCTGCATAAACATGCCGCTTATAACCTTATTCATATTTTAGTGTATGTGTGTGTGTATGTATGTTCTTTATATGTTTTTACTCTGCTGAAGCTATCGAATTCAAAACTTTCATGGGCCATCCTATGGACCAAAGGAAGAACTTGGTCTAGGTTTGCAGACCGTGGGGTCAACAAAATATTATTTCCATACGAATGCATGGGAAATGGTGTGGAGAAATCCCAAAATGCCATGCAGCCCTTCACTGATGTGGATATAAATATACCTAAATATTAACTTACGATCACGGGAAATGGCTTATTTTACGCACGAAAGACTGAATAGTTTAATTCTGTTCATGTTTTGTCGTTTTACATGCTAAATCGCTCAAAATTTTTCTTTAAGCGCAAAATTTATCGGTTTAGATGTCCATTTTCCAGACAGCAACAAAGCTAAATTTCTTAATTGCTGTCCTCTTCAAAGTTAGAAATATCCACACCGTGGCGTGCCGTAGAGGAAGAATAGCTAACTCCAAGACAAAGGGTACAAATGGATTCATGCCTAAATATAGTCTATGAATACTTGTAAAATGAGTGAAATTATTTTTAAGGAATATTAGAACATTGTTATCTTTTCCCATTAACATTGAAAGATTAATCGCAACATAAATCGATACATCTACTTACATTTGTTCGGTAACCAAGATGTTGTTTATTGTTTACGTTTTGACTAATAGTATTGACATAATCCACATAATTTTATTGCTGCTTTAAAGGCTTCGGTGCATATACCCATGTGAATATTAAGTAAGATGTTAATGCGTAATTATATTAATGGTACAACTTTACAATATGTACAATACATAAAATAGTAAATTTTAGTGTAAGCATCGCATGCGTAATTAAGGAATGGGGAACGTTTGCCTCGAGCAATAAAAATCGTTTGTCACTTAAAAGAAAACTCTTTCCCGAGCCGAGCCGGGCATTTCAGCTAGTGCTTTAATAAACCCCAACCAACCTAATCCAAAACCTTCCCTCACAGGCAGAATTCTACTAACAAGGGGAGGGTCAGACGTTCAGGTCACCGAATCTTTTCAAAATCTGCATGCATGTAGTACACGGTAAGGACTATTGAGTGTGGAAGCAATAGGGTGCACCTCTCAAATATTCTCGAGAAAATCAACCGAGAAGATTGGCACGTTAAACTAATACGCTCGAACCAAAGTTTTCCAACATGAGTCACAGGGGTGTAGTGGTTAAGTCGTTGGCATTGAAGCATGAGGGTCGATGGTTTGATTCTACCAGTCGTTAATTTTTTTTATTGATTTTTTTCTCACAACCGTGATTTTATTTTAACATTAACAATAAATAGCGGAAAATTACGTGTTTAATTTTACTACCACTATACTCGTTTTCTACTCTTATGAAGCTTGACCTTGAAAATCCTAGTTGTATGCTTACTGCTGCAGTCAATGAAAGCTCGAGAGACTATCGATGGAGAGGGGAGAAAGTCAGTCTCTCTCTCGCCATCATGCTGTTCGCATCACTCCGAGCTCGACTGTGTTGCCAGATCTACCGCGTTTATGCCTTAGCGTTCGCATGCGACTTTCTTCAAGAGCGGATATCGGGCAAGAGCGTACTACTTTCCTGCGCCTCTCGAAAACTTCAAATGGTGGTGGAAGGGCTGCACCACGGCCAAGCTTCATATGAGTAGAAAAAGGATACAGATATTTGCAGAACAGTCCTGAAGAAATAGACTACTTATTGTTACGCACTAATTCTTATACAGGAATACAATAATAACGAATAACAATATACAACACTTTCTTTTGACAGAAAATGCATTTTATTAATAAATGAAAATTCAATATAAAATGTGTTCAACTTATTTACAATTTCATTTGTTAATATTTTAATTATGAGTATTCTTTACATTCATTCATCACTATCAGTATAAGTATAAGTATGTGAAACTGTACATAAAGAAGGAAGTGTCGAAGTTAAAAGATTAAAAAATAATGTCAAGAATACAAAAAAGAAATAAAAGTGAAAAATTATAAAAACGCATTTAAAATTTAAAAAAATTAAACACGTAATTTTCCACTATTTATTGTTAATGTTAAAATAAAATCACGGTTGTGAGAAAAAAATCAATAAAAAAAATTAACGACTGGTAGAATCAAACCATCGACCCTCATGCTTCAATGCCAATGACTTAACCACTACACCCCTGTGACTCGTGCTGGAAAACTTTGGTTCGAGCGTATTAGTTTAACGTGCCAATCTTCTCGGTTGATTTTCTCGAGAATGTTTGAGAGGTGCACCCTATTGCTTCCACACTCAATAGTCCTTACCGTGTACTACATGCATGCAGATTTTGAAAAGATTCGGTTGCCCGAACGTCTGACCCTCCCCTTGTAAGAGCTAAATGTCATCAAACAAATAGCCTGCGCCAACTGTTTTTCATGCACTCTAATAGACACACCTATACAGGAAACAGAAAACTAACACGTGAATGTACCTACAATATTCCGCCTCCTGACAACAAACTACATTGGTTCAAATTACCCTATTTCCACCACATTTCCCAGTTAATGGCGAACATCATTTCCAGTGACAAATTACGTCCAGTCTTCTACACACTAATTTAGGGAAAATTTTAATTAACAACAAAGAAAAGCATGATATACTACTTAGGAGTGGGGTCTATAAACTCACTTGCAATGACTGTAACGCCATCTACGTAGGACAAATAGGGAGAAATTTCCACATTATGGCTACTGAATAAAAAAATCTTTCCTCCAAGGCTCCTTTAAATCCCATTTTGCCTAATACCTACTTGAAAATAATCATTCCTCCAACTTTAACCCAGAGGTCATTCATTTCGAAATCAAAGGCCCCAGATTAAATCATTTTGAACAGTTAGAAATACATTTACACAATAATGACAATACACTTCACCTCATCAACTAGCTCATTTCCCCCACTCGCTCCCCTCTGCTTACTTTGTTTCTTCCTAATCACCATTCCTCCTCCCATATCTCGACTTAACCTTTCCTCCCCTTTCCCCTGTTCTTTCATTGGCCCCTTCCGTACCTTTCCCATCCCCACTTTTCTCCCCTTCCATTTACAGTAAAACCTTGTTAATTCAAAACTCAAGGGATCAAAAATTTATATCTTCGAATTAAACGGGTACAAATTATCCGATATATACTTAAATTTGGTGCCAAAACTTGAAGTTGCATGCCCTTGTTCACTTGCGTAAATATGAATGTCATTGTCATCACCAAACACATTGGATGTTTGAGTAAGTTAAATAACAAAACACATGCTGGATTTCAAAACCACATATTTAATGAACAAACAGATGTATACATATGCATTAATATCAACTGCCATTAACATAAAAACACTATCAAAATGAAATTTAAAAAATTGTAAAATAAAACATATCAAATAGAAATATTAATTAATTTCACTTTGTTTTTAGACAGTCCTGTATTTATCTGACACAAATTCATTTAATTTGTCCATTGCTTAAACCACACTCTTGTATATATCAGTTCATTAGGGATTCAAGCATAGCAAGCAATGTGAAGGACTCTTTGCATGTAGGATGTGTAGGTTCAAGGAGATTTTCCTTTTCATATTCTTCTCCCTCACTCCATGAAGCTACTGTGGAAGCAGTCACTCTGTATCCATCAGAAGAATATCTGTTGAACTCATGCATTTTCCGGAAGTTGCTACCTTGCCAGCAACATTAGCGAGATATTCGAAATGCATTGGGCCAGTAATTTCAGAGCTCAGCTCAACAGTCATCAAAATCAGCTATAGTATTTACGATTTCGTCCCCAATTTTCTTATTTACAAACCCAGCTTTTGCAAAGCAATTTGTAATAACGTAAGGATATATAGCATTCCATGCAACAACTTTGTTTCTCATGGCATCGAGTATATTCCATTTCTTGGTCTTTGTCCCAGGAATGTTCTACTTAGTCTCACAGAGATAATACCTACCAACCGCTTTCAGTATGACCTTTTTAGGCTGGTAATAATTCATCTACATCAACATAATATCCTGCAAGTCACCTTATTGGTAGATGGCAAGGGGTACAGTGCACCAAGGTTTCCTAGTTTACCTAAGTTACCTCTTCCCATTATGTTCCCTTATTGTCCTAAGGAAAAAGGACCCTTTGTATTGCTCTGTCCTACAATCTATGTATCTTGCGGATCTTATTTTAGCTGTCCCAGGTCTAGGAACTGCATGTACAGCTCATGAGGCATGACGTGGCAGCCGGAGAAGCATGAGAAGGGAATGTTAAGAAGTGGAAGCAGAAGTTTTAAGGGGGAGTTGACGTCAGAGCACCTGCACAGTAGGTGAATTCTCATTCCTTCTTTCCCTCCGACGCGCATCTACTGCCCACACCTAAACACCACTTCCCCTATAGACAGTCCTGCATCAAGAATGGACTCGTCCTACGGTCAGTGTGCCTATTGCACACTGCCAAATTAGCGCTCACGAACTGTAACTCTTTGTGTTTGCTGGTAAAGATACGTCAAATAAAGGCCCGCTTGATTGTGTGATGTGCACTGGTCCATTAGCAGAATAATTTTCCAGTTTTGGGAAGCCATTCATCTCTCTCCAGCCACACAAGCCACTCCTGGAAGAGTTTTACTGTCATCCAAGCATTTTTGTTGGCCCTGTAGTCTGAGGGAAATTCCTTTAAAACAAGGGTAGGGAACCTTTACCACACGGCAAGCCATCTAAGTGGTGGCGAATCCTTCGGGGGGCTGCATTGGAAGTTGTCAATACTTTGGTTGGCCTGATTAGTGTTAAAATTGAAGTTACTGAGAGATTGTAAGGTATCATATAAGTGGAAATCAATTCTAAATTACTGTATTTAGGATTAACATTACAGTATTTAATGCTTTATTATCATTATTTGGATTAAAAAAGAGTTTATGTGTTAAATTTAACAGATCTAATTTCCATCACTGCTTCATGGGCCACACAAAACATTCTCGGGAGCTGCATGCAGCCCGTGGGCCGGAGGTTCCCCACACCTGCATTAAAGCATTGAGGCTATTTGTACTTGCCAGCAATGAGTGGTTTTAATTTTTCACTTCCATATGTATTACAAGCTAACAAGATGGTTAATCTTTCTTTACGTTTTTTCCACCAGAACAAGTTCCACTTTTGAACACGAGTGTCCGATCTGGCTGAAAATTATAAAACAACCCAGTTTCCTTGCAGTTAAAGATGTTCTTCTGCACATGATTATCAAGAACTGGTTTGATACTTTCTTACAAATTGTCGGCAGCTGTGGTATTAAATGATGATACATTGCCACTCATGCACAACCCCGCTATACAATTGAACCTCCCTAATCCTAGGGACCTGACTGTAGCTGGATTAGGGAATTGGCAGATTATGGGAGGTACCTAATCCTAAAGTTAAGCCTAGCCCATCTCTTCATGATATTACGCATTGTAATATACAGTAAAACCTGTGAAAGGTAGAATCTGTATTTGGCGGAAACCTGCCAAAGTCGGCAATCCAAAATAACATCGTACTAGTACAGTGATGGCGAACCTTCTATAGTCCGTGTGCCAATATTACCGAAATTGTCGAATCTTTTCCGCCTCACGTGCCACAAAAAGTCCTTGATTTTTTTTGGGTGCCAACTAAATTAAATTCGAGATCAATAAATAAGATTATAACCGTAAAACTAACGTTTACAATAGTTAACTAAATAAAACCAACGTTTTTGCGGTGTTAAATCAGTACGATAAATGCTTTGTATGGTTTTCGCCCTTCATTGGCGTGCCATAGGCTCGCCATCACTGTACTAGTAGATACCATTTTTCATCTGAATGTCTCTCTGTAAGGTGGATCCTGCTAGAAGTGGACAGAAAGGATTTTTTCTTGTAATTTTTGTATTATTAAGTACATTTTGAAACTTCGAAAGATTAAAAGTAAAATCGGTCTCTTTAAAATATGTCTCAAAGGTCTTCAATATACAGTGTTACCCTGAATATACATTACTGGAATATACGTTTTCCCACGATTTACACTTTTTTTTAAAGGTCCCATTTTCGTCCCATTCATTTTAGTACTACAGTTTCCT
Organism: Uropetala carovei; assembly: GCA_036926305.1. NCBI lineage: Eukaryota > Metazoa > Arthropoda > Insecta > Odonata > Petaluridae > Uropetala > Uropetala carovei. Next base: position 1,666,628 of record JAXCHB010000115.1, read on the forward strand.
ACAATTCACGCATCGTAAAAGAAACCGTTCCCGCATTTTACGCACATTTCCCTCAACCTTATTTTTGTTTTCTTGACATTTCACTGCAAACAACCTTAAGTTTATGCTAACTGCATTGAAAAGACGATAGTGAACACAGTCGAAAGTTCCAATGTGGTAAAATAATGCTATTTACGTTTTGCCTTGATTTAATGTCTGGATGTGCTGCCATCTTACGACTTCTTGATGAAACTACATGCCAGTCGCTGTTGCGCTGTTTACCTGATGACAGTTTACTGATAGTAGCTACCGCGATAGGGGCTGCCGTGTTTTACAGTCACTGTGTAAACGAGGCTTAACCCTTAAGAGGTCATGCATGGTTTAAAAGACCGGGTGGTTTACAATATTTTAAATTAAAACCCTCTCAGTAACATTTCATCTCTGGCCTTCTCAGTACCTTATCTTGAGTTCATTATGTATCATATAATGGGTTTTTAGAGCTCTCGGAGTAAGCATTATTTGTTTACAATGTGTTTTTCTTTACTACGCATGCATGCCAGGTGTTGAGTGTTTCAGATCGATAATCATAGTATTTGTCCATATAAATCATGTGTGCTAATAATTATTTTCAAGCCTTTTTTTACAAATTATTGTAGTAATAACCCATAGCCATGAGTTTATTAGATGCAAGGGAACTAGAAACAATCAGGCATGTAAGCATAATTTATGTATGTGGTCTTTGTGAGCATTGATTTCTGCAAGCATGCGGCGACAGCGAGGATAGGCGCTATCTTCCAATAACATATACACACAACGTGTATCACCTTACAATGGAACAATTGACTGTACTTGCATAGGAGTCAGTTGGCCTTTATGTCTGGTTGAGAGGGACCTTTGCGATGACAGTTATTTTCAAGTGAATGTGTTTGATTTTTTATCACAATCTCCTATATTTCTATGACGTAATAATACAATGTAATTTTATTCGAATAGGTCATCGACACTTGATTGTTTGAGACTACTAATTATCGAATTTATCTATACTATTTATTTGCACTAATAGTTATTTGCAAAGAAGTTTTTTACAAATTTATATTAGCAATCATTGGTCCCTTACTGTATTTTTTGCACTAATGAATATAGCAGGAATCGATGGCTTTATTATATTCGAGAGTAGCACACAAAGTAAAATCCACCACAGAGAGATTTTGAAAACACTTTCAAAAGAACTGTGCACAGACTACTTGAAAATTCGTGCCCAGAAGCATAAAAGTAAAGATTAGGCAATTTGTAGAAATTTCCGAAGAAGAAAGACAAGAACAGAAGAGCAATGAACCAGAAAACACGCTTTTTGCTATTGGAAACAAAACAGGAAGACCCGACGTACTGTGTACTATGCTCAAGATATATATGCAGAGAGCATTCCGTTACTACGTGTCGGTTGTTCCAAATTTCAAGAGGATTAATGACTGTAAAACATAACAATAATTTTGATTCACAAGTTTTAGAGTCCATGTTTTATTTTTACGTAAAAGTTATTTGCGTTTTAATTAAAATGCTGTACTCTGTCTCGCATAAATTTTTCTAAAAATATTTTTCAGTTTACTAATATAATATTTCGTTATCAATGTAAAATCATTGTATACAGAAAAATAGATTTAAAAATAAAGAAAAGTTGCATAGCAACATTCATTTTAGTATATTTTAGCCTGTTTATCCAACATGGTCAAAAAGACTGTGCGCGACCTGATACGTCACAAACGTCTGCGCAACCTCTTAAGCGTTAAATGCATTAAAAATTTTTATTATTATTATTCCCTTCATTAAATTACGATATCAACTCTTAAAACTTATTTTCTTCCTGATTTTGAAGAAACAATCGTAAATCATTGCTACCGATATTCAACTGTTATGAGAAAAATGGAATTTTGTGGACCGGAATTTTGCAGACCGGAATTTTTCGGAATGATAACTCGCGGACTGGTGGCATTCAGTGGACCATTGATTTAGAGACACTGTTTTGTTCATTGTTGTTAATAATTATTGTTGAAGGTACACTTACTTCTTGCAGTATGTCACAGAGAAACAAATGTAAGAACATTTCCTACACAATACACTTCCAACACCAAGGCTTGGATGACTTCCAAAATATTTGAGCAGCAGCTTATCGCTTTAGATAGAAAGATGGGTGGACTTAATCGCAAAATAATTTTATTTCTTAACCGATGCCCTGCACACCCTCATCTGGAATTAAACAATGTAAAATTGGCATTCTTCCCTGCCAATCATACAAGTGAACTCCAGCCTTTAGACCTCGGTAAGTGTTTCAAATCGTCATACAGAGGGAACCTGGTGAAAAAAGCTGGCATTTGTCGTGAGAATGTTGAGGTGGTGGAGGAGAGTGAAATGGAGGAAAATAATGACTGAGATTCAATGAAATGTAATGCAACATTAGCAGGCTATGTGGATGTTGATAAAGATGTTATCACTTTTGAAGTGCAGTCAGTTAATGATGGAATTAATCAACACCTAGTGGAAAGCAAAAGTAATACATCCAATGATGATGAAGAGATTCCTTTTCCATCCTACGCAGATGCGATGGCATCAATCAACTATTTAAAATATTTTATTTCACGAAGTTTTGTAGGTGAACAATTGTTAAAAAATCTTTACAAAATAGAAACTGAGATACAAAAATGTCGAATAAAAAACACTAAACAAACTAAGGTGACAGACTTTTATAAAAAAAATTAAATTGTTGATATTTTTAAATAAATTTGTTTTTCATATTCATCTTCTTTTAATCTCATTATTTTCTTGCATAAAAATATGTATGCATTCTATATAACATGAGTATTATTCTACAAATTTCATTTCCCCAATTTACATTTTCCCTCCAATTACAACATTTTTGTTCAATCCCCAGAAAAGTGTATACAGTGGAATACCCATTTAACGTTTGCGTCTGGGACAAGTTTTTCATACCTTAAATCAAGTACTACATTAAATGGGGGTTATATAAAATTGAAAGACTAAAAGGCAGTTCATTAATGTAAAATATGTTTTATTAGTTAAAACATACATATTAAGTGTCTAGATTAATTACGATCACTTTTTCATTCGTAAAATTTCATAGAACGAAGATGGTTGAGAATAATACCAACTGTAAGTCCTCTGGCCAAGGTGATTCTTCTAGCTTATGGTTTTTTGCAAAATTAGTGGTCATTTCAAGGCTGTGACACTCGTTGCACCTCCTAGCAGTGAATTTGCGATCTTTAATTTTTCCGAGACAAACACTCATAAAACTTTTAAGCGAATAAAGACACTTAATTGAAGCACTCCTATATAGGAGGAATCAACCAAGCGTGCAGATCCTTTCAGTTTACTAAGTTCGCATGCTATAATGAATGCATGATATAATTGGGTTCATATGGATTATATAAGATTACTAGTGAATGTGTGCTTGCATACTGCAAGCATTTTCTCTCACCCTAAATTAAAGAGTATGAGCCGACAAATAATTTTTAAATGCAACAGTTTACACCTTCTTGCCAATTTATGTGCTTTTCCTTTTGGTCAACATTGGGGTAATAACAAACCCTAAAATGAATAATTATGAAACATTTATAGGGTTTTAGCATTTCTTAGGAATACCTCACATTTATGCAAACTTTCATCGATATAGCACTTCTAGAAGTGTATTTATATGAATTTCATTGTTTAAACTTTATGAATTTTTAACAGCCACAATATGAAACTTTTGCATAATTTTCAAAGTTATTTACCACGGAAACATTATTTCCTAACATTTTTGAAATTTTCACCTTCCTGGCTGTAACGAAAGTACATAAACATTAGTCAGTTTGTTTAAAATTTAATAATTTATTACGGTTGAACGAATAAAAATTTTCAAATTTCTATAATCCCGTTTTCACTATTTGGCAAATTCTACCACTAGAAAAACTTTCAGCTTCATAGAACATTTTGAAGTACCTAAACCATGAAATGTTAGTAAAATAGTTTATAATTTTTTATGGCCAAGAAAATAAACATTGTTGCAATTTTGCATTTATTCCTCTGATTATTTTTTTGGTTCACCTGTGTATTAAATTTCAGCTCTGCAACTATGGTAGTTTGGGCCAGACATTAGTATCCTCCTATACCCTATATACATTTAAGAGAGAGAGAGAGATGAAGAGAGAGAGGGAGGGAGAGGGAGCGAGGGGGAGGGAGGGGGAGAAGGGAGGGAGAGGGAGCGAGGGGGAGGGAGTTTATACGTTATTTTCGCGAGATGTTCATCCTCACATGTTACACGGTCGAAGTTTTAGATTCACTAAATCCGTTGAAATTCAACGGGCACTACAGCTAGTAACCTATAAATGAAAATTGAAGGATAGATAGAATGAGGAAAAAATCAGTTGGCATAGGGAAGACTGCGCACGACCCTCCCAATATTGTCTCGTGACCCCCAGTGAGGCTCACAACCCTATGTTTGAGAACCACTGCGATAGGCAACCACTTACAAGAGGTAAAGTGTTATGCAACCTGTTTGAGATACATTGTTTTCCTGATATCTGAATTGTTGAATTTATAAAAAACATCTATTATACATAGACGCTTCTAACACATGATATATTACATACAAGTAATATGTGCTTGCATTCTGCAAGCATTTTATCTCACCTTAATATAAAGAGTAAGAGCTGACAAATAATTTTTAAATGCAAAAATTTCCACCTCTGCACCGGTTTATGTGTTTTTCTCTTTGGACAATATTGGGGTAAAAACAACCCCTAAAATATATAATTACAGAAATTTTATAGTTTTTTGTCATTTATTAGGAATACCTCACATTTCTGCAAAATTTCATCAATGTAACACCTCTAGAAGTGCATTTATATATATATTTGTTTAAATTTTATGAATTTTTAACAGCCACAATAATAAAAATTTTTGTAATTTTCAATGTTATTTCCATTGGAACAGCATTCTCTAATTTTCTGAAATATTTCAGCTCCCTGTTGCCCTGCATTCCGGAAGTGGATTTCGATCTGTTTCTGTTAACACCAGACTACCAAGTGATTTTCGATACCATGGACTACCAAGTGGGGAGGGGGGTGAGGGCCTCACAGGATCACCAACTAAAATACTATAAGAAGCCATAGTAATGTTTTGAATCAATTTTTACATATTTAGAAACATCATAGTAATAAAGCTATGTAATTTTAGTAAAGTACTTGAAATTATATGTACATTATTTAATATAATAAAAGCCGTCGTCTGTTGGTTGGTTGGTCACGCTATGCAAACGTTAATAACTCAAGAAATAATAATGACAAAAACTCGAAATTTGGTAGGGTTGCTTGATTAACACTTATTCAGAGAATGACAAATTTAAATCGCGAAAATATTCCTTGGTTCGTCTCCAAGAGAGGCATTTCCATTTCCCATTACTTAACATGTAAAACGCGATTTTTCGACGTGCAGGCTTTTATTCATTTGGAAATTAAAATTAGAAGAAATTAACAGACGACCTTCGGATTTCAACCATTTTGAAGAAAAAGTTATAGTTTCTTATTCCGTTCGTCTTTTTTCGCCCACAGTTCGAAATGTTCCATGTCAAACGTTTAATTTGCATATTTTGTGGAAATCTCGCCATTTTAACGTGATGTTGCTATGTCGACCATTATCACTGTTACACCTCAAATTAGTATTATTGTATACATCCTTCTGGGAATAAGCGTGCCTTGAATGATTCAATACGAGAGAGAGAGGAAGGAAGGGGCGTGTTTTGTGGAAAATAAGTACAGATATCCCTCGCCGTTTGCGGGTTCGCCGTTCGCGGTTTTGCTTATTCGCGGTTTCTCAGCAATACCCATTACTCATTTTTTTGGCGTACCGAACGGGGAAATCTTCCGTTTCCTGAAGGATCCATAGAATACTGAACAGGAAAATCTCCCACTTTGCTCCACTCTATGTTCTATTTATTTTTCTCGTCACCTGTGAAAACAGTATTAAGTCTGCTTCTTTTTACGCGGAATAAATATGGCCATCGGACTTGTAGAAAAAGAGACTTTTAGGGGAAGATGGGGGGACCTTCGCAAGCTTCCGTTTTCCACATTTATATCAGTTTCTGTTCTACAGTGCAGCAAGCAACATGACTTGATATCCTTGGTGTGTTTGTGGTATAATGTGTTGTTTCATTTTATTCTCTCATTTGAAATTAGACAGGACTACGCTTAGTAACGTTGACATTGTATTATAGTAGAGTACTTTTATACATTTGTAATTTTTTTAATTAACCCTTTCTTTTACATTATTATAGCATCCAAACGTGTTAATATAAGTGGAAGGGATGCATTAGCTAAGAGACAGTGTAAGTCATGACTTTGAGGGAAAAGATCATGATATTAGATAAGTTATAAAGTGGAGCAAGTTACGCTTCCATTGGTATAGAATATGAATCAACCATACGTTCTATAAAAAGGGTGGAAGACAAAATACGAAGTAGTGTAATGGCTTCTACTCTGTCTAGTGCTAAAGTTCCTTTTGTAAGTAGTCGTGACCCTGTGTTAGAAAAAATGGAAAAACTCTTAAGTGTGTGGATTGAGGATAAAACACAGAAAAATGCTCCCCTTAGCTTGGAGTTAATAAGAAATAAAGCACTTAACCTATATGAACATTTAAAGACTGGAACTGAAGAAGATGATGAAGAGAATTCTTCTATCTGTTTTTAGCGAGTAAGGGCTGGTTTGATAATTTAAAGAAGCGTTTAAATTTGCATAACATTAAGCTATCAGGAGAAGCTGCATCAGCTGATCACGAGGCAGTGAGGGAATTCCCCGGTGAATTTTTGAAGCTTATCGAGGAGAAAGGTTATAAGCCAGAACAAATTTTCAATGTTGATGAAACCAGTTTATATTGGAAGAGAATGCCAAATAGGACCTTTATTTCCAAAGAGGAACGTACTGCTCCAGGTTTAAAGGCTGCAAAAGATCGATTCACTGTAATATTATGTGGAAACGTTTCGGGAGATTTTAAATGCAAACCAATGGTAATTTACCGTTCAGAAAATCCTCGTGCTCTAAAAGGGATGATTAAATCAGATCTACCTGTCTTTTGGAGGTCTAATAAGAAGGCATGGGTTACTTGTAAACTGTTCGAAGATTGGTTTGCCAACTGCTTCATCCAGCAGGTGAAGATCTATCTGAGGCAGACGAATTTGTCATTTAAAGTGCTTCTCGTATTGAATAACACTCCGGGTCATCCAGTTTCTCTTGCAGAAGGCTATTCTGACGTAGAAGTTGTATTCCTACCACCAAACACAACATCACTCTTGCAGCCGATGGGCCAAGGGATCATTGCCACCTTCAAATCTTATTATATTTGCCAAACTTTCAAACATATTTTACAGCAAATGGACACCAATTCTTTGATTTCTGTTCGTGAATGTTGGAGTTCATTCAACATTCGAACAGCCATTTATATGATAAAAGAATCATGGGATGAAGTAAAACAATCAACAATAAATACATGTTGGCAGAAACTTTGGCCCGAAGCTGTTCGTTCCAAAGTTTATCCCAGCATTCACGGAGAAGTTGAAGAGATCATCGAAATGACTAGAAATGTAGGTGGAGAGGGCTTTGAAGATCTAAAAGAGGAAGAAGTGGAGGAATTGCTCAACTTTCAACAAGAAGAATTAGCAAATGAGGAACTTGAAGAATTTGCACAATCAAGTGAGAGCGAAAACAGAGAGGAAGATGTAGAGCCTAAGATAAAACAGTTTTCAGCGAAGACCTTAGCAGAAATTTTAAATATGGCTAACGAGTTGAAAGAGAAAGTAATGCAGGCTGATCCATCTATGGAAAACAGCATCAATTTTAAGAGAATAATTGACTCTGCAATATCTCCCTATGACGAAATTTATAAAAAAAATCAAAACAAAAGGGAAACAGCTCCAAATCACAGAATTCCCGAAGCCAAGTCCCTCATCTTCCTCTTCCATCTCCAAATAATGCTCTTCCGAAACACCTCCATTGTCAACATCCTACGTACACTCTACATAATTCACGGTGAGTTAATAAGCTTGTTTTCTTAGTTTTCCTAAATTTAAACGTTCGTCGGTTTCATTTTCCTTTCATATTTTTAGCTTACTATTTGTTTCTGTGGCCTAGAGTCGTCAGTAAGGTAAAGTAAATAATCGCTTAGGACCACTTTCACAGATGTAGGAATGGAATCCCGTTATTCCATTAGTTTATGCATTTGCCATTCGCGGTTTTGCGGTTCGCAGAGTCTTCGGGAACGTAACCCCCGCGAACGGCGAGGGATACCTGTATATTAACGTAAATATAAAAAATTTTAAGTATCAACAGTGTTATTTTTGAAAAATTGGAAATAAAAAGCATTCTTAAATTAAATTCTTTGTAAACCATATGTGCTTACGAATTTATATTGTTATTCCTCGAATTAATTTCGTAACAATGGCCGAAGTTGAAACGAATATAAATTAAAATTCAATTAAAATTAAAAGGACATTTAAAACTGCTAACAGGCAATTTTTGAAGAAACAACAGTGGATCTTTTAATGAATTGATTTGTTTTTATAAAAGGAATTTTGATGCTTATTTAATACAGAGTAAGTTCTAAATCTAATAACAGTGGCTATTATAGTTTAAAGAAAGAACTTTATTTATTCACTTTACAGAATAAATTAATTTTAGGCTAGCATTGCCTATTATAAAAGGAGTTACTTTGGAATTTACAGTATGTAAAGTAGAAGTTGTACTGAATTGACTCAAGTATATTTCAAAGCAAAAATCAATTTTAAACTATTGAAAGATGTTGTTTCGGAAACTGAGAAGTCCAGAGTGGTGAGAGGACGCTAAACGATATTAAGGTACATTTTATTCCAAAATCTATTTAAAGTATTATCAGAGGCAATTGACGATTGAACAAATTTTTTTGTTACCAGAATTCTTCTTATTTCATGAAATTTAAATGCTAATGCATTAATCCATTAAAATCTGTTAAGAGTGGCTATTTTAGTTGAAAGAAATATATGTACATGGTACTTTTCAGAATGAATGAAATCTAGGTTAACATTGCATATGATAAAAGGATTTTCTTTGGAATAAGAAGTTTGTTATGTGGTTATTTTAACTGAATTCAATCAAGTTCTCTTCTAAGTAAGTTTGAAATCCATTTAAAACTGGTGAAAGTGGTTGTTTCGGAAAATGAGAAGGCAAGAGTGCTGAGCAGACGATAAACGATATTGAGGTACAATATATTCCAAAATCCATTTAAAGTATTATCAGAGGCAATTGAAGATTGAACCAATTTTTTTATTATATTAAATTTTTTGGAAAGGGATTCATTGCAACACATATAACATCTCCCACCAATGGTTTGTTGTGGTTGAAGTGGCAAATCTGTTACTAATTTTCTATCAAGAATAGTCTCCATAGCTATTGTAACTGGTCTCTGGAACCCTGTCATATTTTTTGCTCGCTCCTCAACTTGGAATTTTATCAGTTCTATTCCCAATATCTTCAGAAATATACGGCACTGTTTATTCTTCTCTCACACCAGTCTGGGAAGTTAAGAATAAAAATAGTATATGAATTGATCCTGACTATGACAATAAAAGCATGGAACATCGAAAGCAGCCATCTCCTCATGCCTCTCTTTGTATTATATGTACTTCCTTGCCATCTGATCTATAGTATCGACCCCTTCTTTCATGGAATTATAATAAATATTTATCTAGGATTTTTCGGTATCATATGGCATCTTCTGGCTTACGACGAATTCTTTTGAAATAGAAAAATTACAAACGGGGAATGCAGTACGTTATCATGACATAAAATGCACTCTTTTCACGCTCAAGGTCTGTGCCCTGGCTTGGGCCATTATTCGTTTGGGAAGGGTCATTCTTTTCCTGGCTCCCTGAACCCGAGGTTTTACGAGACCGCGGGTTTTGCTGTTATAATGTCATAAAATGACCACGATGCCATATTGCTTATTGGTACGGACCAAACTAATGTCGCATTCATATTGAAAGAAACAAAACGAAAATCCTCCCACATCCTTGCTTGCATGTAAGGTTTTTCACGCCAGTACATTGCTCTATGAGAAAACAAATGAACTACTAATAAGGAGGGTGTGGAAAAGAATGAAATGCAACATAATTTGACTATAAATAGCAATACTGGGAGGTGGGAGTTGCAAGAATAAAATTGATCAATCAGAAGGCACAGTATAATTTAGGCCACCTGCTTGTCAAGGCATGCAGTCAATGACGAAATAATTTGCAGAAAATTGAAATATGTATACATTGATGGGAAACTTCAAGTAATTGTTACCTATAAGTCTCTACATAATGTAATTAAATATCAAGATGTCACCTTTATTTTTAATATAGATACAGAGAAAAACAAAATTTGTGGGCCTCGGAGGCCCCCCTCTCGGTAGTCCTAGGGTTAATGTAAATGAGATAAATATAATCAACCGAAAACTCTGTTGAGTTGGGTTGGCATTTTCTGATTCCAATACAGTTGAGCCTCCCTAATCCGGCAACCTTGGGACATGACCAAAGCCGTATTTAGGAATTTGCCGGATTACGAGAGTTATCCAATCCTAAAGTTAAGCCTATCCCATCTCTTTATGATATTACATGATGTAATATAATAAATATTAAATAAAATGCACAGAATGTTGACCAAGGGATAGTTCAGGTTCAGAGCTATGTACCAGATGGGGGGGTTATCCCGCTGCGGCACACCGGAGGCAAAATATTTTTACTTTATTGAATGATTTACATACGTGTTCCGTAAATCCCTATAGAGATTTTTTTGTTAAAAATAAATAAATTGTGTTGGCTTACCTAAATTAAAAATTTTCTTAAAAAATAATGAAATTCGAGGGATTTATAATTAATAAACATCATCGAAGCGTGTGTAGATCAGTTTCTTGCTCTTTAATAAAATGTGGCATTTATTCAGAACACCACAGTACGTATTGCATTATTGTATTTTGAATGGAAAAAATGCAAGCTACATGCTGGAATAGGGACTCTTAAGAACCAAACCTTATTTTTTTCCATATACCCAATTACTTACCATTCACAAATTTGCCATTTGCGAGGGTTTTCAGGAATGACGAGGGACTACTGTACATTCATTTCCTATCATAAATGCATTTTATAAAACGTTAGTAACAGAGACGTGGCTAGTAATATTGGCACCTATGGCCAAGTTATCAAAATGTGCCTTTTTATAACACAAGTATTTCTATAGTAGCATTTATGTATTATTTCCAGGGCATCAATCCGTAATTTTTTTCGCTCCGGTTCACTCAAAACACAAAATGTCGGTTCGGATCCAGTTTCATCTGTAAACCGGTTCAAACCGGTTTTTTTCGCTCCGACTTTAAAATATTTTTAGGAAACTTTCAAGAATTGATTTATTAATTTATGTAATTTTCTAATTAAATCAAATATATTTTCACTATAACAACAGTAATATTTTTTAAAAATAATAATCACAATACAAAAATAAATTATTCAGATGTAAATATTTAGTGAATTTTATTTATTTAAGATTATATTTAGAATTGAATATTTACAAACCATAGACTCGTCGCAAATGATTTCAACTGGTTAGGAAAGTGTAAGGTGAATTACAAATACAGTAGACTCTAGATTATCCGGGATCGGCAATGGTTTTGTGGTTTAACCAACAGAGAGCTGAGGGAATCCCGGTTTCAGGAGCTGTTTGCACAGTGAAAGTAAAGAATTTTTCGATGAATTGAAACTGAAAGGGGATTTTAATGCATCATGTGGGTGGTTGACAAGATTTAAGCAAAGGCACGGGATTCGTTAGATTGCTATCGAAGGAGAAAAACTTAGCTGTGACGAGCCGGCAGATGAGGAATTTAAGTCTCAGTTTCAACATGTCGTCGATAATGTAGGAATCACGTCAGAACAAATTTATAAGGCTAATGAAACTGGTTTATACTGGAAGTGTCTACCACAAAAAACTTTAGCTCATGAAAATGAAAAAAGTGCTGCAGGGCATAAACTTCAGAAACAACGCCTAACAGTTTTGTGCTGTGGTAATGCTGCCGGGTCTCATTTTTTGAAACTGGGAATGCAAAGAAACCTCGAGGTTTCTCAAAAGTTAAAGTTTTATCGAATTTACCTGTTGACTACTACAGTAATAAGTCAGCATGGATGGACAGAGAAATTTTTATGGACTGGTTTAAAACAAAATTCATTCCAGCAGTGCGTCAACACTTAGAATCTTTAGATCTGCCACAAAAGGCAGGCGATTTTACTCTTAGACAATGCCCCCAGTCACGAAACGACGAGGAATTTCTTGGTTTTGAGGACAGTTTCAATGAAACGGTGCCTGAACTACTGCATAATTTACACAGCATTAGTGGATGTGCGAATCTTGATGAGGAAACAGTGAGCGAGTGGTTAAATGCAGACTAAAATCTGGCCGGCCATGAAGTTTTGAGTGACGAAGAAATTGTGGAACATATCAATACCGTCGATGTCGATGATGTAATGGCGGTCAATGATTTCGACCAGGAAGAGGACAACTTAATACCAGAGCAACATATCAGTCACAGCACTGCCTTAACTCACACCGAAGCTCTGCTGGATTATTTGGAGGAACAGAAAGACAGCACCCTGGCTGAGAAACTAATGCTGAGAAATCTGCACAGCACCATTTGCCGAAAGGTTAACAAATTGAAAAAGCAAACTTCTTTGCTATCGTATTTTAAATAAAATAGGAATAGGTAAGTACATATTTTTCATTTAAATCTTTTTGTATAATCTTATTGTTTTAATACAGTAAAACCAGACTTACACGGAAACACGGCATAACTCATGAACATGTTTAATCGTAGTAGGTTAATTGCCACGCATTAGGCAGTCGCTCAATACATAGCGCTACGCGCAGGAAAAGCACCAGACAAGTGATACTGTTAACTTCGTTTTTTTTAATCAAGTGCGTGAAGTTTATCTCGTAACTGTATTCAAACAAATTTGTTGAATTGCCGCATCAATCAGATTATTTGAACTGACGCTCAAAATATCATGTTTGCCCTACGTTTCCGCTAAAGCTCTCTTTACATTTCCGCAAGTACCGCACAGCTGACTGCATTGCTTTCAAAATGGTATTGGCTGAATTATTGTTTGATTTACATGATTTTCGACTTGCATGGGAATTTTGTGAATGAATTAACCTTGTTGGTCGTAGACTTATTGTATATCAAATGGATGTTAGATTAACCGGGATTAGTTTATTCCCTATCATCCCGGATAATCGGTAGTCTACTGTAAGCACGTTTCCTGCGATGGAATATTCTAAACTTATTAATTTTATGCAAATCATTCATCTCAATTTCTAATTTATTGTGCTTAGTCTTTAGTATTAAATTTCATTAAAATCCACGGAATAGCTACAGAAAAGAATTGCGCCCTGATAGAAGGACGGACAGACCAAAACTAATGTGCGCTAAAATTAGAATGTCTAATAATGAATTATTAATATTTTTATTTACCAATCGTTTGGCAAAATAAGAGATCACGTTGTCTCAATAGTAGAGTAAAGGTATGCATTTACAGTTTTTATAATACGAGCAATGCACGTGATCCACAAATTCTTAATGAACATAACGTAATGTCTTATTCAACTTACTGACACTATTGAGAGTAGGGTAAAAGTAAGGCTTCTGGCGCACGCCATGTTCGATTTGACGGTGGTGTCACCTATCCATAGAAATCAGAACTAAAAAACAAAAGCTCAACCAAAATAATGTACAAGCGCGGGGAACCTATTGTCTTGTGACAGGGGGAGGAGGGGGGGAGGGGAGCCAAGTCGAAACAAACTCGTGGTTTGACTTTAGAAAGCGATTGCGCAATCTTGGGAAATTTCCATCGGCTAAAGTAAAACTCTTGGTTCGAATAATAAAAAATAATTTATTTAACAAAAATAATTATTTTGCAATAACATTATTTTTTATTTAAACAATTTTCAACATTATTTTTTATTTAAACAATTTTTCAACTTAACTTCAAGTTGTTATTTCAACTTTAATTTAAACAATTTTCATTTATTTAAACAATTTTCAACTTAACTTTTCAACTGTTACTTGGTACTCTCCACGTCTGCCCCGACCGCCCTTCCCTGTAAAAACGTTCCTTATATACCCTCTCGCAGCGAGCCTAGTGGTTAAGGGGTGGGGGATGCCGACGTCTCATTGGTCGAGACAAAATAATTTTCGTCCTGCTCGACCGAGATCTCTTCGAGATGGAAAGTCGTTTCTCAGAAAGCAAAGTCAAACTATCGGTTTGCTTTGGTTAAGCTAAAGTGAAAGGAAACTAGTAGTTTGACTTTGCTTTCTGACTTTGACTTTCCATGTCGAAGAAATCTAGACCGAACAGACCAAAAAGTTTCTTTTCTTCGATTCTGCAAAAACATCCCGCCAGGATGCAGTATATAGAATACGGAAATACAACGCCTCTGTTAGTAAGTGAACTAATAGGAATGGGGGAGAGGAGGACGGGGTATTTGCTGTATATAAAGGGGGCGAATTTCCCAGTTCTTCGTTAGAACTTGACCCACTGTTGGAGCCTAATTAAGCCTGGCAAGTGTTGGAGACCGACAAGTAGCTACGCTACTATACAACTGAGAACATCGGAAAAAAATCTTTCACTACCTCGGTAAGAAGCTTTATATTTTATTAATTATAACAAAGTCTTCATAAAGTGTGGAATATACCACTTGGAAAATGGAAAGATGCTTTCTATGATGTAATTCATAGATAAAGTATCTGTATGAATGATCATATATTGATGAAATTCATAAGTCACCAAGACCCTTTAAAAAGAAACTCAGATACCAAATTCTAGAGGAAACGGTTGAAAAACAGTCAAAATAATGGGTCCTTTATCATTCTCACAGTAATAGGAGCATATAATACGTAAGGAGGTATTCATATATTACCTTCCTCTATATCTCTGAAAGTACATGTCCAATGAATGATATAAAGATGGAATACAATTAAATAGCCCAGAATCTATCGATTGACACCGTGTGTGACTTCTTTAATTCAGTATTCATATATATATATTTGAGTAAATTATCTTTTTTCTTATCATTCTCCAATTGTATATCAGCGAGTTAACATTATGGACTCCTTTTGTGATGTCTGCTTCACGTATTTCGATGCGAGATACCGAGTAGCTCATGAGAGGAGTGATCTCCACACAAGACATGTAATTCAACGGGGTGGTGAGCAAGGACAGATTGTTGAGATTGACTCGGCAGTAAGAAACCGCCTGAATTGGTTGAGTGGAAGTAGAGTGTATAGAGACCTAATATCATTTCTGGAGGAAGTTAGGGAAATAATTATTATTAAAGTGAGAGAACAATTGGAGCATACTCCTTTAAAAATTAATCTAATCTTAAAGGCAAATTTTAAAAAGGAGAAGAACTGAACGAGAGGTGATTTAAAACCATAAACGTTAGGGTATTACAGACAGACGACCTTAATGAAATTATTAATTCTTTGTTCGGGAAAATAATGAAGGAGAAATCGGAACATCAAGCAAAAGGTTCAGGATGGACGTTGAGTGAGATTCTCGGCATAGAGCTGCGGATAAACAAGTACACACCTTTGAGGGGATCTTCATTCATTGATTTACTGCAGAAAATTAAAAAAAGAAAATGGATAATCAATGTTGATAACTTTGAGGAATTTTGTTTCAAATACTCTATCTGGGCAAAACACATAACTAAAGATTCTCAACGTGTCAGTAAATATGATACTGAAGAGTTTAGAAAGGGATATATTTGGGACTGTATCTCTTATCTGGTAGACCCAAAGTCTATTTCAAAATTCGAAAATGTTAACAATATTTCGATTAATGTTTTTGGGTTGGATGAGAAAAATAATGTCTATCCTCTCAAAGTGGTGAACGAGGAACTCGATGACCATTGGGACATTTTGTTTCTGACCGATCATGAAAAGAGCCACTACTGTTGGATTAGGTGCTTTGAAAAGTTGATCGTGAAGCAATTAACTAAAAACAAACAAATTTTTATTTGCAAACGCTGTTTCACACACTTCCATGAGGAGGAGAGGTTAGGAGGCAGAAACGGGACTGTACCATCAATGCTCCCTCGAAAATTGTGCTCCCCACAGATGACGACAAGTGGCTTAAATTCAATAACATTAACGATACGTTTCAAGTTCCCTTAGTCATCTATGCTGATTTTGAATGTCTACTTCCAAAATTTAAGAATTGCGAACCTTTAGCAGACCACTCCTATTCGACCAAGATAGAGAAACACGAAGTTATGAGTTTCAGTTTCATGGTGGTTTCTTCCGGAGGAGATGTTTTCGAATCCATGCTATACCGTGGAGTATTTGTTGAAGAAATCCGGGAGGAGGCTGAGAGAATCGAAACGCTATAG
This sequence comes from Uropetala carovei, assembly GCA_036926305.1. NCBI lineage: Eukaryota > Metazoa > Arthropoda > Insecta > Odonata > Petaluridae > Uropetala > Uropetala carovei. Next base: position 1,683,097 of record JAXCHB010000115.1, read on the forward strand.
AAAAACAGTTCCGATGACATCCCTAACCCCGGAGCAGGAGGAGGCATTCAAAACGGCAGATACTTGTCACATCTGTGGGGAAGAATTAGAGATTGAACGGGTAAGGGATCATTGCCACCTCACAGGCTTGTATAGAGGTCTGGCTCACTCCGGATGTAATTTACAGTTTAAAATGCTGACTTTCGTACCGGTATTTATACATAATTTATCCAGTTACGACTCTCACCTCATCGTAAGAGAATTAGGGTATGATGATAGACGGATTCATTGTATACCCAATTCGGAGGAGAAGTACATTTCTTTCTCCAAGACGGTGAGTGAGAGGTTTACTATAAGGTTCCTAGACACCTTCAGATTCATGGCTTCTTCCCTTTCTAAATTGGTGTCAAATCTTCTACGAGACAAGTTTCGGCAAACCAAAAACGTATTCAGAGACAAGTTTGATTTAGTCACATGAAAGGGTGTGTTTCCGTATGAATTTACAGACTGCTGGGAGAAATTGAACGATGAGTGTTTGCCACCGAAGGAGGAGTTTTACAGTAGCTTGACACAAGACAATATTAGTGACGATGAATATGAATAAGCTAAAGTGATATGGAGCGAGTTTAATTGTAAAACTTTAGGGGAGTATAGCGATTTATATTTAAAGACTGACGTTTTACTTTTGGCAGACGTGTTTGAAAATTTCAGGGATGTATGTATTAATGCATATAATTTAGACCCTGCTTGGTACTATACTGCTCCTGGACTGACCTTGGTGCCAAAGTTTACCAATATAAACTTGGAGCTGATGACCGACTATGACATGATATTAATGGTAGAGTGTGATATTCGTGGTGGTATAAGCCAATGTTCGAAAAGATATAGCGAGGCTAATAATAAGTATTTGGACACTTATAATCCTTGAGGAAAGCATTTGTCGAAGGTAACTTACACTTAGGTACTTGGAATGTAAAAAGCATGAGGAAGGCAGGAAAGCTTGAGAACCTGAAACAAGAAATGAGAAGAAATAGGATTGATATCATAGGGCTGAGCGAAGCTAGATGGGAAGGAGAAGGACCGTTAAACTCGGAAGAATTCACCGTAGTTTACTCAGGAGGAAATAGTGGGGCAAGGAGAGTAGCTCTGGTACTTAGGAAAGATATGATGAAGAGCGTGATAAAAATAACAGCAACGAACAATACGTGGATGGCAATAAAGCTAAAAGAGTCCCACTGGACATGTTGATAATCCAGGTATATGTGCCAACGTCCACTCATGAAGAAGAAGAAATTAAGATGTATGAACAAAAATTAATGAGATTTACGAAGAAGACGGAAGAGGAAAGGTAAACTGCATAATAATGAGAGATTGGAACAACATAGTTGGTGAAGGACAAGAAGAAATGTTGTCGGGCAATACGGACTTGGGAAAAGAAACTGAGGAGGAGAAAAACTGGTAGAATTCCAAGTTAATAACGACCTAGTAGTGACTAATACATAGTTCAGAAACCATAAACGAAGGCTGTACACATGGAAAAGCCCATGAGATAGAATGAGATGCCAAATAGATTATATCCTAGTAAAAGAAAGATTCAGGAACAGCATAAAAACTCTAAGACATTACCAGGAGCTGACATTGATTCATATCACATCCTTCTAATAGTCGATGTAACTACAAATCTGAAAACAATAAGGAAAACGAGAAGAGATAGACAGACTTGGGACCTATAAAAACTGAAAGAAAAGAAAGATGCCTTCAGCATGAACTTGGAAGATCGCCTTAGAAATTTGGAAAATAAACCGAAGACCGTGGATACAGAATGGGAGGAAGTGAAAGCCAGCATCAAAGATACCTTGAATAAAGAGATTGGGAAACAAGAAAATCAGAAAACCATGGATCAATAAGGAAATGCTGGAGAAAATGGATGAGAGAAAAAGATGGAAAAATGTTAACAGTGAAGAAGGTAGAGCCAATTATAGATGCATAAAACATTGAGCTGAGAAGGATAACAGATAAATCTAGGGAAATTTGGATAAAAGAAAAATGTGAGGAAATATAACAGATTGAGAAATTAGGACGGTACGATATGATGTACGCTAGGGCACTGGAGTTAGAAGATAAGAAGCCTAATGGGATTCGTGGTAAAGGAATTATTAATACAAATGGAAAAATAGTCGCAGCACAGGTATGGGAAGAATACATTACGGAACTATATGTCAAACAGGCAGGATCGGTACAAATGGAACTGGAAGAAGAGAATTGCATTGAAGAAGACAACTTGGGACCAAGTAATATGAAAAGCGAAGTAGAAAAGGCGATACTGGAACTAAAGAAAGGAAAAGCTACAAGCAGCGATGGAATACCGGTGATTACGAAACTAATTAACAAGATTTACGACTCGGGAGAGTGGCCTCAGGATTTCTCAGATGTAACAATGATCCCTCTAAAGAAGAAGCCAAAGGAAATGCAGTGTAAAGACTACAGATCGATATCCCTACTGTCACACACTTCCAAGATCATCATGAGGATTCTTAATAAAAGACTAGAAAAAAAGGCTGAAGAAATGCTAGGGGAAGATCAATTCGGCTTCAGAAAAGGATGAGGAACCAGAGGTCCTATCGGTGTAGTGAGAATCATATCAGAAAGGGCAATCGAGTACAGCCAAGATTGCTGCATATGTTTCATCGACTGGCAGGAGGCCTTTGATAGAGTAAATTGGGTACTGCTGATGAGGATATTAAAGGATATAGGTGTAGACTGAAAAGACAAAAGACTGATCAGGAATCTGTACGTGAATCAAGTTGTAAAGGTCAGATTGGAGAATGCAGACACCAGTGGAGTACATATCGGTAGAGGAGTAAGACAGGGCTGTTGTCTATCACCGATTCTATTCAATATATATGGAGAGAGACTAATGCAGGAAGCGTTAGAAGGCACGGGAGATTTCAAAATCGGAGGAAGGATTATAAGAACAGTGAAATACGCAGATGATCAAGTACTTCTAGCAAGAAAGGAAAAGGAACTCCAGAAAATGATAAATAGACTAGTGATAATAGGTAGAAAATACGGTATGGAAATTAATACAGAAAAATCCAAGGTTATGCGAATATCAAGTAAAGAAGGAGAAAATTTGAACATAAGTATTGGAGGAAAGCCATTAGAACAAGTTTCAGATTATAAATACCTTGGAAGCATCATAACGAGAGAAGCAAAACGTACAGATGAAATCAGGACTAGAATAACAAAAGCAAAAGCCGCTTCCAGAAGAGAGAAACTCCTGCTAACGGGAAATATAAAGCAAGAAATCCGCAAGAGGTTGATAAAATGTTATGTATGGAGTACAGCTTTGTACGGAGCAGAAACATCGACGCTAAGGAAAAAAGATATTAAATACTTGGAAAGCTTCGAAATGTGGACATGGAGAAGAATGCTGAAGATAAAATGGACAGATAGGGTGAAAAATGAGAAAGTACTACGAAGAATAGGAGAGAAGCGAACGATTACGCAGACTATCAGAAAGAGGAAGGCGAACTGGATTGGGCATTACCTGAGGAGAGAGTGCATGATTAAAGAAGTGCTAGAAGGAAAACTGGATGGAAAAAGAGAAAGAGGTAGGAAAAGGTTTCAGCTGGTAGACGACTTGAAAGAGAAAGAGAGCTATCAAGACTGCGGATAATAAGAGTATATGGAGAACCAAGTTTAACCATGAATAATCACAGACCTGTCAACAGACAGACTACCTATGATGATGATGAATCCTGACGAGTCTCGCTATATTATGTATGTGGATGTGAACAACCTCTATGGATGGGCGATGGGTAATCATCTACCCCATAATGAATTCCGCTGGCTTAGCTCTAACGAAATTCAAAATTTTAACGTATCAACAATACCTGAGGATCACCCAAAGGGATATATTTTGGAAGTTGATTTTGCAGCAAGGGATACAACTTCTTGCCTCTCCACTATGCTATATATTCAGAGCCTGTCTAGCAATGGGGTATATACCAACTACTTGGAGACAGGTTAAGGTGACGTTTATACCTAAGTCCGGGCGTGCAAACTATACAGAGGCAAAATCATATCGTTTTTACTTAAAACTATGGAGAAATTGGTAGACAGATATATCAGTGACGGGGCTTTAAAGGAATATCCTTTGCACCGATACCAATTTGCCTACCAAGCTGGTAAATCAACCGAGACAGCACTCCACAATGTTGTAATACGGATTGAAAGTGCTTTAAACCGCAAGGAATTGGCACTTGGAGCCTTTCTTGATATTGAGGGGGCATTTGATTGAACCTCATTTGAAGCCATAGCTTCAGCAGCCAGAAGTCAATGCATTGAAAACACTATCTGTAGGTGGATCAATTCCATGCTGAAGGAGAGAATCATAGTAACCTCACTTGTAGGAGATACCCAGAGGGTTACCACTACCAAAGGATGCCCACAAGGGGGAGTTTTATCACCCCTGCTGTGGAGCCTTGTTGTGGATGAACTTCTGAGGGAGCTCAATGATGAGGGTTACTATGCAGTAGGATATGCTGATGACATCACTAACCTGATTAACGGGAAATTTCCTTCAGTGGCCTCAGAGGTGCTACTAACAGGTCTGAGGAAGGTCCAAAGTTGGTTTGACAAAACCACATTGGGAGTCAATGCAAACAAAACGGTGGTAGTACCGTTCACCATGAAAAGGGATCTAAGGGGCCTTAAGGAACCTACCCTTTTTGGAACTAAGATTCAGCTGTCTACAGAAGTTAAATACCTTGGACTTATATTGGACAAGGGATAGATGTGGGGTTCACAGCTGGAAAAAGTTACAGAGCCTTCTGGACCTGCAGGGGCACTTTTGGCAAGACATGGGGACTAAAACTAAAAGTGATATATTGGATATACACTATGGTAGTTTGACCCATTGTGACCTATGCTGCCATTGTTTGGTGGCCTAGGTTTAAATATAAGGCCAGCAGGAATGAACTCAGCAAGTTGCAGAGGTTAGCCTGCTTAGGCATCACGGGAGCAATGAGTACGGCTCCAATGGCAGCAATTGAGATACTCTTGGGACTCTCCTCTACATTTAGTAGTAGAAGCAGAGGCACAAGCAGGTAAATATACTCAATTGCAATGAACAATGGAAGTCATGGCCTACAGACCAGGGGCATTCCAGGATGATTTGGGACATCTGAAGACACCATTTTAGCAATGGTGTCGGATAAGATGATACCAAAATATTCATTTCACAAGCCGTTCAGTGTACTCTTTCCTAATTGCACTGAATGGGAAAAGGGGCTTCGACCCGACAGGAAAGGGGGACTAATCTGGTATACAGATGGGTCCAAGACAAATGCAGTCACTGGGGCTGGGGTGTACTGTTACGGAACTAGGATGAAATTTCATTTTAGCCTAGGGCAGTACGCAACAGTATTCCAGGCTGAGGTGTATGCTATAATTGCATGTGCAATGGAGAATATGAAAAGGAACTATAAAAATAGGAACATCTATATTCTCTCTGATAGTCAAGCGGCATTAAAGGCACTTGACTCATACTTGATTGACTCTAAATTAGTCTGGAATTGCCTCCAATCCCTAATAGAGCAGGCAGAACAAACAGGATTCCACTGCTATGGGTGCCGGGTCATAAAGGGATTGAAGGTAATGAAATTGCCGATCTGTTGGCAAGAAAAGGGTGATGAAAGTTCCTCCTTGGGACCTGAGCCTGCGTGCAGCATTTCTATGAATGTCGCAAGGAGGGAAATCAGGGACAGAATGAACAAAAGGCAGCATGCCTATTGGAGGTCCATTAGCGGACAGGAACATGTGAAATCCTTTATACAGGGAATTTCGCAGAGCAGAGCTAGGGAACTATTATGCTTAAATAAGAACCAGTTAAGAACAGTGACAGGCCTATTGACTGGACACTGTCATTTAAAGGGACACTTACACAAGCTAGGGTTGGTTGAAGACCCTAAGTGTGGAAAAAGTGAGGAAACAGCCTCACATATTCTATGCCAATGCGAGTCCCTTGCAGGACTCAGATTTCGTCACTTGGGCCCGAGTGACTATCATAAGATCCCAACAAACAAGCTACTACGATTTATTCAAAGTGCTTGTTTGCTTATAGGATAAATGGCTGGGGATGCATAATTGACCAACAATGGTCGCAGTGCAAAGGCTGTAGATAGCCCACCCTTCTAATTCTAAATTGGAAGTCGATTTAGAATATCCGACAGAGCTCCACGACGAGCACAACTATCTACCATTATGCCCCAAAAACAAAACTCCTCCTGGCGGTAAGCATAGCAAACTGCTGACGACTCTCGACGATAAGACAGAATACGTAATTCACTATGTTAATCTGAAACAGGCGCTTGCTTTAGGACTGAGACTAAAGACCATCCACCACGTAATCAAGTTTGATCAATCTCCGTGGTTAAAGTCTTATATTGATTTAAACACGGAACGTAGGAAAATTGCCACCAACGGGTTTGAAAAAGATTTTTATAAATTAATGAATAACGCAGTATTTGGGAAAAAAATGGAAAACGTTTGGAAAAGGATAAATTTGGAATTGGTTTCCGATTAAAAGAGGTTGGATAAACTAATTTCAAAATCCACTTTCGTCGACCGAATGATCATAAATGAAAATTTAGTGATGGTCCACTTATGCAAATCCATCATCAAAATGAATTTATATAGGTTTGTGCGTTTTGGATCTTAGTAAAACATTAATGTATGACTTTCACTATCGGAGAATGAAACCCAAGTATGGAGAAAGGTTGAAACTCGCTTATATGGATACGGACAGTTTCATTTACGAAATAAAGATGGATGACCTTTATGACGATATGTTGACAGACCTGGATTTGTACGACACATCCAACTATCCAAAGTGTCACCCATGCTTCTCGGACGTTAATAAAAAGGTGATTGGGAAAATGAAAGACAAATGTAATGGACAAATCATGACACATTTTATAGGATTACGTAGCAAGCTGTATTCCTATAAAATCAAAGGACAGAAGGACATAAAAAAGGTTAAAGGTGTGACTAAAGCTGTAATAGATAAAGAACTGACATTCAATGACTATATTAATTGTTTGGAAAACAATTCAGTGGAATATAGAAAAATGAGCACGATTCGAACAAAAAAGCATGAGGTGCATACTGTGGAGACGAACAAGGTAGCACTTAGTGCTACCGATGACAAGCGCTACGTGCGTGATGATGGGATGGGGTCACCACAAAATTCCAAATTTAAAAAGAACATGGGAAGAAGCCTTTCACTCTGAAGGAGAACCCAGATAAAACATTAAGTACACCATCAACTTAATCAGTCTTGGTTATGCCTCTGAGGTGGAAACATCCATTCACCTGTATTTATGCCGGTCCGAGTTGTTCTCGAAAAAAAACTTTCGTTTTAAAGTTTTTAGAAAATTTGTCCAGTTTAGCCGAAAGTGAATTTCACCGCATAGTGTGGTGCTGCAGTCCCGGTAGTGAACCTCGCTTGAAAGGTATCGAATTCGAAAATCATATTCCTACTTTCGATAATCCGATTAGGATTCCAACACTATACATCATTGATGATTTGATGCATGAAGCATATAATAAACAAGTGAGCGAATTATTCACAAAGGGTTCCCATCATTTTAATATCTCAGTTATTCTCATAATGCAAAATGTCTTCTATCAAAGTCTTCAATCGAGAAATTACCGTTGAATGGAAAGTACATTGTAGCATTCAGGAATCCTCGCGATAAACTTCAATTCGGTCATTTGGCAAGACAGGTGTATCCGGAGAATTCGACCGAGTTGGTAAGGGTATATAAGGAGGTGACTTGTGAACCTTACGGCTATTTGGTGTTGGACCTTTCTCAAGAGATGGATGATAGATTGCGTTTTCGAACGCGGATATTTCCTGACGAGATACCGATCATTTATTTGCCTTCACATCTGATCGAGGATGAAAAGGTTGAGATCTAACAAACATTTCCTGCATGCATTGAAGGTAGCCAAACCTAAGTTACATAACGCGATTATAAAAGCATCTGACGATGATCTAATGAAGGCTTTGTGTGAATGTTGCTTGAATACGTTGAACGGAAACCATAGAATAAGTCCTGCTTTGAAGAAGAAACTCAGTAAGCATTGCAAGATATTGAGAACACTTTGTGTTAAAAATAAGCCCGTAAAACAGAAGAGAAAACTATTGATTCAAAAAGGAGGATTCCTTCCTATGTTATTAGGATCGATTCTTAGCTGGGTAATAGGAAGTATGATAAAATGAGTTTGAGGAAGATGCTTCTAGTTCGACCAGAGATCTTTGATAGAGAACAATCAAATGTTCAAATGTCGAAATTAGACAATAAGACGCAAAAAATATTAAACACAAAGGATTTGAACGATGTAGACAAGTGGCATGTATACAAACGTGCGTTAGATACGTATTTAAACGTTGTGACGGAGAAGAGAAAACCCATTAGTATTCCAATCGTGAAAGAAAGAAGGGAGCCTGTGAAAGAAATAAGAGAGAGAACGCCTGCAGTTAAAAGATCACCATCGACACCGAATCTGCAGGAAATTACGAAATGTCTTAAATTAGACCAACAGCGTATGGATAAACAATGGTGAAACTTAATGGGACGTGTTAGCTCAAGAAATGACGCCAAAATGAGGACGAGAAATACCAAGACGATCAGCATGGGTCCCCAAACCAAAACTTCCATGGACTCCGATGACATAACTCTAGAACGGATTTATTACGATCCCGCGAATCCAGCAAGTTTTTCCACAGCAGAAAAATTGCGGAATGCCGCGGATAAAAAGGTGTCGAAGAAAATCGTTCAAAATTGGTTAGATGCTCAAGATGCGTACACGTCGCATAGACCACTACGTAAAAAATTTCAACGGAATTATTATGACATTTCATACATTGACGAAACATGGCAGGCAGATTTGAATTATATGCGTAATTTGAAAAATTTAACAAAGGTTTCGGATACATTTTAACGGTGATCGATTTGTTTTCCAAATACGCATGGGCAGTTCCATTAAAGACTAAAACGGGTGATGAGATTGTAAGTGCATTCGAATCGATTTTGGGAATAGCGGAAGAACCCCACTTAAGTTACAGAGTGATAAGGGGACACAATTTGTTAATAAAAAGTTTCCAGATTTTCTCGCCAAAAGGAAAATCAAATTTTATTACATGCGCAATCCCGACGTTAAAGCTTCGATCGTTGAGAGATTCAACAGAACACTGAAGACTAAAATGTACAAAATTTTACAGTTTAACATGTATAATTATGTACACGTTTTACCGAAATTAACGAAGGGATATAATCTATCGATTAATTCTTCTATAGACTTAGCATTCGAGGTGGGGAAAAGATTATTGGCTAAAGTTAGAGGGGAAGGTAGAAAGTCTAGGTTTAAGGTGGGAGATTACGTGAGAATCACCAAAGAGAGAATGCCCTTTGCTAAGGGATATACTCCAAATTATACCACCGAGGCGTTTAAAATTACAACGGTAATTCCCGGGAATGTGGTTTCCACCTACAAATCGGAAGTTTTGGATGGAGAACCTATCAAAGGTTATTTTTACAAACCCGAACTAAGTAAAATAATCATTTCCAGTGCCACAGAATTCAAAATTGATAAAATATTGAGGCGTAGAGGAAAAGGTCACAGTCTGGAGTACTTTGTCAAGTGGAAAGGTTATCCCGATTCGTTTAATTCTTGGATAAAAGCATCGACGGTAAAACGTTTGAAATGAGCGAGTTCTATCTCACCCTCATTAGCGATAGCTCTGAAGAGTATTTCAAGGATAATACGTTCATTCATTTTTACACAAAACTATCTCAACGAGTGGATTTAGGTAGCGGTGAATGGATAGTAGGTTTGACTGAATTTTCATATCGAGAGACTCGTGACAACACCATCCATAGGGATGAGGTGGCTACGGATAGACAACAAGTCTATATCGAAATGGCAAATAGCACACCTATAACAATAGCTCCAGGGACTAATAGATCTATTAAACATATGCTAGACTCGTTACCGTCTCACAAGAGAAAACATGCGATGGATATATTGAAGGAATATATCGCTTGTTCTGAAGATAAAGGTCATATTGAAATTCATGGCGATTCGTCCGTTACGATCCATCCTGGAACTTACAACTCTTTAGAAGATATGTTAGGATCGCTGTTGGCTGATAAGAAAAGAAATTTGTTAAAATGCGATGAAAATGAATCCGATGAGTTATTGGACTTAGGCTTAGATTCAAAATCAACCATGAATGTTGAATTAAATACAAGGATGACTTTAGGAACGAAGAAGAATAAGGAGAAGAATAAATTAATAGGCATCCATGTTGAAATTGCCTCAGATTCATTGCTTATTGCACCTTCTGCAGGAAAATACAAAAATTTGCTGCAGTATATCATCGGTATGACTTTTCAAGATTCGAATGCTCGTTTTGACGATATTATTTTGCAACTCTATGATTTTATCTACACATGCAGAAGATTTGAAAAAAGTTGTTAATATGCGAATTGAAATACCGGATAATTCACCTCTAAGATCACCTCCTGGCACTTACACGTCTGCTGCAGAATTAATATCTTTGGTTTTAGAACCGAAGAAAAAGGGTGAAATCGATCTCGGTGAAAGGACGATAAAAGCCATGGATAAACACGTAAGTTTTCATGTCAAAATATTACCACATGATTTGCTTGCAGGTTTTCCCCCGGGATCCTACAGGTCGTTGATGACATTTATGCAAGTAATATATCAGGTCCTTTGTGAAAAAGTTGAACAGCGAAGCGAAAGATAGCCTACGAGAAATGGTGGCGAAAATAAACAATGTCATATTTGAAAATCCAAACAATTCAATATATGTCAACAAAGGAGGGGAATACAGGAAAAAGCGACACATCACACCTAGTAGTGACATGCGATATATTTTTGTTTATATGGATTTAATTAAACTGCAATTGGTCGGTGATTCGCTCAGCAGATGTTTGCGAACCGTCAGCGCGAACGAAAAAGGTCACAATTTTTTCAATCCTGTTTACTATTTTCCCATAGAGAAAAGAGAAATCGAGAACGTTAAAATACTACTCGCAAGAAACGACGGTGAGCCTTATTCTTTCAACGGTGGAACAACACCATCTCTGTTAGTTTTACACTTTATAAAAGTTTCACAATAAATCAAAAGCAATCATTATCACTCAGGATGTCGAGGAACGTAGACTGGTACATGGCATATTACACCAATCAATGCGGAGGAGAAATTGGCCCTGTTTATCATGCTAGTTACTGAGTACAGAGGGGGAGGGGATTGGGAAGTTTACTGGTGGGGCTCTTTTGTTTCGCGAAACCTCTAATACACAGCGGTCTCAAAGCGGTAGGGAAAGAGGCGGCTAGCGCAGGTCTAGGGGTTTTATCGGATCTTGGCACGAGACAGATTAAGGAAATATTACGTAATCGATTGAGTGAGGCGGGGTCGAACTTGAAGAGAAAATCGGAAGAAAAAATTAAAACGATGAGCGGATCGGGTTTACGCATTAGCAAAAGACCAAAGTTGATCAAGATAAAAAGGAATGTTAAACGTGATAAACCTCATTCGGGGAGAAAAAGACATTGCGGTAAGATGGAAACGCATACGGATATATTTTCTAGATAGCTGAGATGGAGCTCATGTTCTCCTCATTGGACATATTGCAAATGAACATCTTTGGTAAACATATCATTCCCTACAAACCGGTCTCTTCTTTGGACAATCAATCGGTCATCGAATTCGTGGTGAAAGATTCGGGAGATTCGTAAAAGGATTTAAACAGTTTTTATTTACATCTCAAAGTTAAGATTTGCAAATCTGATGGTTCAGATTACGTGGAAGGGGAGAAAGCACAACCCGGTGTGGTGAATAATCTTCTGCCTTCTTTGTTCAAACAATGCAACGCCTATCTCTACGGTACTCTGGTCACGCCTTCTGAAGATTGTTATCACTATCGCAGCTATTTGGAAAAACTCTTGATTTACGGGCTTGATGCGGGTCGCACTAAAATGGCTTGTGAAGGATGGCATCTTGACAGCGGTAAAAACATCAACGTAATCGACTACAAAAATGTAGGCTTCATGATGAGGAAAAGCAGATAAGCAAACAGTAGAGTAGTGGAGCTTTACGGAAGACTACATGCTGACGTGTTTAATCAGCCACTTCTCTTATTGAATGGAGTCGATGTAACTGTTAAATTGCAAGAAAGACATAGTTTCTATATCAAGGAAGCGGTAACGGACACTTCTATGGTGAAAATTATCGATGCTACTCTACTCGTGCAACATTTCGATATCAACCCCTCCATTTTCTTAGCTCACTCCAGAGCATTGGAGCAAACCAACGCGAGATACCCTTCCAAGCGAGTAGAAGTTAAGACGTTCACCATCGCAAGCGGTAATCAATCGTATTCTATATATAACGCTATACAGGTAACCTCCGACTTACGTCAGGGATGTGTTCCTAGAACCGGCGACGTATATCGAAACGATGTAAATCGGACATGTTTTTCCCATATATTTATCTCTTATACGTTTATGAAAGTTTGTTTGTTTGTTTATTTGTGCATCTATACATTTCCACACCATTAAAGCTAGAGTAATCAAACTTTCAACAGATACTTTCTTAACAAATAGGAAGGCCATAGGCTATTTATTAATACCAAATGTTTTATATTAATTGTACAAAAAGCAAAATAACTTTGTATGTCAGAAAGAATGGAATGGTTCTTTTCGAGCTGTTTGATGCCTAAACTGTTCAATAAAATAACTGTTCTCAAAGAACAGGTAACTCTACATTTTATACATAGTGAGAAAGGTGGGAAACGACTACTTCCTTATCCGTAATTGGACGGCAGGGACTGATTAAACTACGCATATTTTCCCAAGTACTACTATTGATTTGAATCAAATTTGATATGATTGTGGAGGGCTCCCAGAAATAATTCGTACGTGGTTTTTGTTTCTCTCCGCCCGTTCTATTCAAAACGGCGGCCGAGTGAATTCTTAAATACCATGTATCTTCTAGAATTCCGATCGGATTTGAAACAAATTTCCCCGGGCAACACCGGGTATTTCTGCTAGTATGTTATAAGGGGATTAACTAATTAAATGATTAACTCAAACTCTCCATCTGCCTAGCGATTGAAAGGAGAAGCATTCGATACATTGCAGCGGTTTGCTCGACGTTATATCGGACATAGAAACGACAAACGACGTAAAACGGAGAAACTGTACCCTATTTGTAAACGACGTTATATCGAAACAACGTAAATCGGAACGACGTAAATCGGAGATTACCTGTAATAGGAAAACTACCTAATACTCTGGTAGTTACCATGGTCGATAACGATGCGTTTGTAGGAAAGAGAGATAAGAATCCGTTCGCACTTTCTCATTACTCTTTGTCCGATTTCTCTCTCATCGTCAACGAGGTTCAAATTCCAGCGCAAGATCTTTCCATGGATTTCACCACTCAGAAATGTTGGACTCGCGCATATCATTCTCTGTTTTCGGGAACCGGAGTGCATCACAGCGATAGGGGTAATCAAATAACTTTGGACATGTTCGAACACGGTTTCTTCGTTTTAGAATTCGATCTGACTCCCAGCGGTTCCGGTAACGAAGAACACGTAGGTTTGACAGATAAAGGTACCGTGAGGATCGATGCTTGCTTCGAAAAAGCTCTCGATAGATCAGTAACGTGCATCGTTCATGCGGAATACGATTCTTCTTTGGAAATCGATAAAAATCGAAACGTCATCACCAATCTATACATATCTATAAAGTAAGGTGTTTGTATTTATGTATGTATGTTCTACTAAGGCTCAGAAACTACAATACACAGAAAAAAGAGGAAGGTGTCAAATTAACCGTTATCATGGGTACGGTGGTGTAGTAAGGTTTTTAAACTGATTCGGTGTACTATTTAATTATAATAAAATATTTTCGTTTATATGGGATTTCCTTTTAAAATTTTTTTCGTAAATTTCTCGAATTTTTTAACTCCTTACATATATATCGCAGACATATGCTCTCGCAGACTTTTTTGCGGTAAATTATCTCCTCTTTTGGAATAATTTTTTAAAGAAGGGGCTTACAGAACAAATAAGACGAATTGAAGGGAAAATCTTATTTTTCATTATTGCTCAGCATTTGGATATACTTAGCAACCGATGTAAACAACTTACGTTTGAACTATAAACATATCGTAAACGTAGAAATAGTTCATGAAATACTCATTTAATATCTTCTGATTTGATTGTATGTTTTTCGTTCATCATCTATGGTCTTCTATACACAGGTTAATTCTGCGAATAAACATTATTGAACTGTTTCTTTTTCTGTAATCATGTCATTCGCATTATAGGTATGTTTGGATATAAGTTAAATTGTTTTTATATGCCTTTTGTCTTATTTTATTTCATATTATGTTTAAGTGAACATTACTGAAGATATATAATTCAATTACTACGTTAAAGTTTTTGTGTTTTGTTGTATGGTGATTTTATTTAAAACCATGGGTCGTTAACGTGTTTGTTTATCATGGAAATAGTTTATCAATAAAAACAGAATTGAGTGTTTCATGCTAACACGCAAGTTTTTTCCTATGCTCATCCATTTTGCGTTTCAATAATAATTAGATACTTTTTTGTAATATATAATATCGTTTTGAATTAAAAGAGAGTTTTATCAATTGGAAATAAGGTTCACTCTTCAATAATTGTTATTTTAATACGAGAACTAAATTAGATTAACATTTTGAACATATAACGCAGTTAATTTCGAAAGATTTTCTTTGAATAATACTTTTGTTGAACTTTATTATGTCTTCTGAACTAAAATTAAGAATTCGTGTCTGCGGTTCCATGGGTAAAATGTAAACACTACCGATACAGTCATGTAATTAAGTTAGAAAAGTAAAACATTTTCCTACATTATTTAACATCGATTCGTTCGAATATCCCAATCTATTCAATTAATTACGATGGAAAACACAATTAAGATCAATAATTTTATATCTATTTAGAGTAATAATAGGTATTCTTATTTAGTTTCTCCTGTTATTATGTTGTCATACAAACTCATATTCCGCGTAATCAATATTTACTCATCACTACGACACGCTATTTTGTGATTGTTAGTTGTTTATTTAGCAACTGAATAGAAATCAGATACATTGAGCTTTAGGAGATTATTCATTGGTTGGTTTCGGTTAGTTTGTTGTTTTCATTTGCTTTTGTTTCGTGTCCATTTTTTGTGTTCTTTGTTTGTTTTCTTTGTTTTTGTTCTTAGTTGTTCATTTTGTATTATTTGTTTATATTCTTTGGTTGTGCTCTTGATTTTTGTTACTTGATTACTTATTTGTCGGTTTAGACCTTTTATGCCGGCTATTGGTTACAGTTTAATTCATTTCTTTTTTCTTGGTGGTTTTTACATTGAACTTATATTCTTTGGTTGTACTCTTAATTTATGTTCCACGATTATTTATTTGTCGGTTTACATCCTTTTCTGCCGGGTATTGGTTAGTGTTTAATTCATTTCTTTTTTCTTGGTGGTTTTTGTAGTTTTCATATTGGTTCATTTCGTGTTCTTTCCACTTTATTTTAATGCAATACGTTCGGAAACGGATTGTTACAAGCAAATATGATTAATTGTTAAGAAAAGGTACTTCTAAGTTAAAAAGTATCTACTATATAGGTATTTTAAAGAGTTTGTATGTTGTGCTGTAGTAGCCTCACTAAATCGGTTGAAATTCAACGGGAAATTCTGCTAGTTTCTTATAAACCTTCGTGATGAACACGTTCGATATAGAAACTTTATTCGGCAGCAATAATCACATGAGAATATGTTTACGTGGAGTTTTTCCTTCGGATACGTTACCGAAAAGACCATCATCGGGAATTTACATTATAAATTTAGATCCTTCTACTCGAGCGGGGAGTCACTGGGTTGCGGTTCACATTTTAAGCAGGTTTAGTGCAGAATATTTCGATTCGTATGGTTATCCACCTCTCGTTCGGACGATAATATAATTTTTAGAACCTTTTCCTCTCACTCGAAATCACTCTCAGCTCCAGAGTTTTCATTCGGACGTTTGCGGGGAATTCTGTTGTCTCTATGCACTATACAAGTCCGCGGGGAAATCCCTTGACCATTTCCTTTCCAAATTCTCCCACCTCGATCCTCCCCTCAACGACTGCCTGGTCGCTCAACTATCGAGTTCGAGAGAACCAGAGAAGGGAGATGCTGTCATCCCCGATCGCAGAGATGCTGCTCCAAGATAAATAGCCTCATCATCAGTTAAATCATAACATTCTAGAATCAGACTCCGACAAGATGAGACCCATCGTAGACCTGGTGTGGAGCTCCGACCCCGAGGGCAGCCGCACCGTGAGGGAGTTGGCGGCCGTAGACGTGAACGGTGAAAGAGTGTTTCGGTGCAGCTTCCAAAAGCCGAGCAAGTGGGTCGCTGGAGGCAAGAAGGTGAAGATTAACGATGCCTTGACATGTCACACTGCATCCTTCATCAACGGCATCATACCCTACTTGCTTCCATGTTTGGAAATGATCATCGAGGATGCCACGGCCTTGTACGTGTTCAAAGAAGAAAAATGCGCCTTTCTCTCCGACCTAACCGGCTGCACCTTCATCAGCATGAAAAAGGATTTCAACTACCCTTCTCCAGACTCTTCCTCCTTCTGAACCGTTTCCTGTTTGAACCCGTGCCATCGACTGCGTAAAAGTAATTGCACATTGCGAAATGCACATTCCTTATCTCATTGCCTGAAATACCAAACCCTAAAGATCGATGTAGATCCATGTTCGACCTATCCGGAATGTTCCTTCCTCCCCTCCTCTTCCTCTTGAGATATATACTCAGCATATAATTGACGCACTCGGCATTCAAGATGCAGAAGTCTACGGGTGTACAGTCAGCGGTTCTCCTTCCTAAACGGAGGCAGAATACTCCATCGCCGACATCCACTCTGCAGCAGCCATCTCACCACCGAGGTCGAGGCAGAAGAGAGAAGTGTGTGATACACCACAGTTGCTACTGGAAACTTTATACTTTTTAAACATCAACAAAACTAAAAGTGTCGTGTCGGTTTCGACGCTTATATTTGTGGAGTGTTTGTGCAGTTAACTTATTCGGGCAAAGAATCCATTAATCTAAAGTATTCAGAGTGGCATGATTTCATAAACCAAAAGGAACCCATCTCCAATTATTTTAATTCCGGTAAGAAAACTAGTATCTCAACCAGTTTCCCCATAAGTTTGGCAAATTACTTTGGAAAAAGACACGCGCTCATTAAAGTCGATCGATGCTCGATGTCCTTGAA
Source organism: Uropetala carovei (assembly GCA_036926305.1). Classification (NCBI taxonomy): domain Eukaryota; kingdom Metazoa; phylum Arthropoda; class Insecta; order Odonata; family Petaluridae; genus Uropetala; species Uropetala carovei. The sequence continues at coordinate 1,700,484 of JAXCHB010000115.1, forward strand.
CGAGGAGAAATGGAATAAATTGTTGCTATGTGCGAGACCTGTGGGTTTGGCTTTGGAATTTTTAAACAGCAAACAGGCAAACATTAAAACATTTTACGAAGGATATATGAACACCGCTTGCGTAATCGGCATTAATAACATCGATAACGTTGAAAAACCTGCGGGAAATAAAATCGACTACGAAAGCTTGAGGTTTGAATTTCCATTGCTCTGTTCAATTGCTGAATATCTGATAAACTGTATGTAACGCAGTCACTGGCACGGAATTAAAACTGCATGTGTTGGTCCCTGGCACGGGTTTAAACACCTCGCAAACCAAGTGTTTGTGTGTGTGTGTATGCTACGGAGCAGGTCCCTGGCGTTGGAGCCAATAACTCTCATAAACCAAACTCCAAACGATGGAAGTTATACCGTTGAAAAGATGTATCGTGGATTTTCAAGCCGATCGCGATTGTGAGAATAAGTTCGCAGACACAGCGCTAGCTATTTGCGACATCGATCGCGATTGCTATCAATCGTGGGTTTTTCCGCCCCCGAGCGATTTACATTTTGAAAAACAAAATGCTTGGCTTACGCATAACTATCACAGAATTAGATTATCGGATGGTGAGGTTCCTTATGAAATTTTTAAAACCATTTTATGGAGATATGCCTCAGGATACCGCCTAGTTTTTGTAATGGGTTTAGAAAAATGTAAATTCATCTCATCGATTTTAGGAAACAGAGTTATAAACCTACAAGTCTTCGGATGCCCATCGATGAAAACATCACCGTCGTTGGACATGCAATGCATGCTACCTCGACATAGAGGTGGCAAGCTCATTTGTGCATTGAACAATTGTCATAAACTTAAACTGTGGTTCCTGGACAACGTGAACATTCAAAGTGAGCACCACAGACTTTCTACGTTTGATGGGTTTCCAAAGAATAAATTTATTTTCAATGTTCACAAGATGGTTGATGTTGGGTTTATTTATGCTAGTTTTTCTGATGTTACTATTTGCTATAAATGTGGCTTAAATGTATATCGATGGGAAAGTGATGATGATCGAAAGGAAGAGCATGATAGAGTGTCAATGTCTTGTCCGTTATTTAAAAGAACTGAAACCCCTGCCACCCACCAGTCTGGTGATTTGCAGGGCATCATGTAGATGTATCATGTAGAAATGTCATAATTCTCTTTGTACAAATGTGCATAATAAACATGTTAAAACTTATCTGCTACTCTTTTCTTCAACATCTCACCTGAACTTATATTCAAAGTGTACCAATAAACTGTTTAAGTCTTATTAATTTATTTATTCGATAAAAGCCTTTGAACATCGTTTCACAGAAAGCAAAGTCAAACTACTAGTTTCCTTTCACTTTAGCTTAACCAAAGCAAACCGATAGTTTGACTTTGCTTTCTGAGAAACGACTTTCCATCTCGAAGAGATCTCGGTCGAGCAGGACGAAAATTATTTTGTCTCGACCAATGAGACGTCGGCATCCCCCACCCCTTAACCACTAGGCTCGCTGCGAGAGGGTATATAAGGAACGTTTTTACAGGGAAGGGCGGTCGGGGCAGACGTGGAGAGTACCAAGTAACAGTTGAAAAGTTAAGTTGAAAATTGTTTAAATAAATGAAAATTGTTTAAATTAAAGTTGAAATAACAACTTGAAGTTAAGTTGAAAAATTGTTTAAATAAAAAATAATGTTGAAAATTGTTTAAATAAAAAATAATGTTATTGCAAAATAATTATTTTTGTTAAATAAATTATTTTTTATTATTCGAACCAAGAGTTTTACTTTAGCCGATGGAAATTTTCCAGAATTGCGCAATCGCTTTCTAAAGTCAAACCACGAGTTTGTTTCGACTTGGCTCCCCTCCCCCCCTCCTTCCCGTCACAAGACAATAGGTTCCCCACGCTTGTACATTATTTTGGTTGAGCTTTTGTTTTTTAGTTCTGATTTCTATGGATAGGTGACACCACTGTCAAATCCAAGATGGCGTGCGCCAGAAGCCTTACTTTTACCCTACTCTCAATAATGTCAGTAAGTTGAATAAGACATTACGTTATGTTCATTAAGAATTTGTGGATCACGTGCATTGCTCGTATTATAAAAACTGTAAATGCATGGCTTTATTTATTCATTCAAAGATCATGTAAATGGATGAAGAAATGTATAAAATTTTTGTGAGGAAGAAGCCCGCGGAAATGAAGGTCCTGAAAATCCAGAAAGCCTGAGAAATGTTTATTAACATGATACAAATTTTGAAAATACACAAAGGAAACATTCATTGATCCTAACATAAAAGCTACATGGTAAATGGAAGATTCTTGAAAACAGTATTTAAAACAGAAATTTGACGCTTTAAACTTTGCTTTGATTTCAATGATATCATTATCAAACACACAAGTAGTTGAATCGAAGCCACAGCAATGAATTACTTTGAATTTTCTCACTATACCAAATATTATCTTGAAATTAAAGTACATATGTATATAGAAAATGAGACAATTATTCCAAGCTGGATAATTTATCTTGTCCTCAACATAAAATTAAAACATAAATACTCCTTAACCGTACAAAGTAACCGTACTTTGTACGATTAAGGAGTATTTATGTTTTAATTTAATTAATTCATCTCGCTGTAGTCTCCGACCTTTTTTAATTGTTGTCCTTAACACTTCGGTATTCACACCGATAAGCTAAATATTTTGATGGAAATAATAAATATACATAAACTAGCAAATTTCCCGTTGAAATTCAATGGATTTAGTGAAGCTACTATAGCACAACATACAAACTCTTTAAAATATATAGTAGATACTTTTCAACTTACAATTAGCTTTTCTTAACAATTAATCATATTTGCTTGTAACAATCCATTTCCGAGCCTACTGCATTCAAATATAACGATAATTTTATTTCCTATCATATTACTTTCGCCAAATCCAGCTTCATTTCTTGTGTAATTACGCCTCGCTGAAATATTTACTTTTGTCTTGAAAAAGCAACGTACAGTTGTCCATGATTGAACACTGACTGGTAAACGTACACCAGATACGTGAGCTTATTTACATTAATAAACATTATAATGTAGAATATAATGATTTTACTTACAAAAAATGTAAGATTGCAGTATTCAATAGATGAAAGAAGGTTCAATTACTTTCATAAAGAAACGCTTCCTGAATAATATTCAGTATCTATTTACGTTGCTATCAATAAACATCGATCGTTTCGTTGCTTAAACAAAAGTGCAAATCGAATAACGCTAAACTTTCGTCTATTTATAAGCTTCATTGAAGCTAACTGAATTGGAGGTAACAATGACGGCCGCCTTGGCAACGCCCGGGAGGGATACAAAAAATCCACAAAATTTAGAAACAAATAGCGTATTTCTGTAATCTTCGCAGAAATAAGATAGTATAGAGCAGGCGTGCACCCAGGGAGGGGTGGGGGGCTGACGGGCTTCCCCCCCCCCCCCCAAAGCTCTACAAGTTCTTCCACAAGAACCTTAATCTTGGGAGTGTGTATTAAACTCAGTACTCAGCACTCAGAAATATGCTTTTTTATTTCGTAAATTTTCTAATATTTCTCTCAGCAAATACTTTATAACCATTATAAAGATATTTCTTAAATTGCGCGTTTACTTCACGCGAATCAAGGCGGGCTCTAGCAACAAGCGATCTGCCTGTGTATTTTAGAAGTCCACAGTGAGCTCAACAAAGGCCACCAATTCCATGGGACCAATTCGTTTTGAGCACTGCAAGCACGTGCATGAGAGTCATGGCAGAAAGGTGGTCATAAATGCCGGTGATTGAGTAAATCTTTTTCATCAGTTTTCCTTTAGCACATTGTTGAAGTATGACGTTTTTGACTTTTTATTTTCTCTCCTTGCACTCCCCTTATTCTCACATCACTACAGTCGTCCCGTAAACCAACGGAATAGTGAACGGAAGGCACCCTGCACAGAATAAGAAAAAGGTCACTTCAGTCTTCCTTTATTCTCCATGTTAAGGGGTAAAACGAAGCAATCTTGGATCCGTAATAGTTTCCAGATGGAGGGGACAAATAGCCTGGGAACGACGCAAAGAGGGAATTTTGAGGAAAGATAATACTAAGAAATTTAAAAGCCCTTTTGAGGAAAAAGAGAATTTTTGAGGAATATGCCCATTTTCAAATGACTTGGCGAGTGAGATTTTGGCCGTACTCGGGACCGCTGCCAGGAGATGGGGGTAGGGTAGGGTTGGGTTGGAATAATCCTACAGTTGAGCCACCCCCAAGAGAAAATCCTGGGTGCACGCCTTGTATAGAGTTTTATTCGTCGAATAAAGCAAAAAACAAAAATCGATTCATATTTACTTATTTTGATGCTTGAAGGAAGAATACCTTGCAAGTCAAGAAATGGATTCATACGTGCTATCTTCCCTCGTGGGAATCACTCTCCTATTATGATCCCGTATGGTCCTTGGGAAAAACGAGCTCTGATATCGCTCAGTCCTACAGTCGATCTCTCGTATTTTATCCTCATGATCGTGCCTGCCCATGTACGTAGGTGCCTCTAATATTCCTGAGACCTCCTCTAAGAGAACTTCCGACCTAAATTTCTCCAGAATCCTTAACCTAGTGCTAATTCTGCGATCCTCTAGCGATATCCTATTCAACTCCTTCAAGAGTGATGTGACGCTTAATTTTTGCTTAACGAATCTGGTTGCTCTGCATTGGATTCTTTCTAACTCAAGTATCTGTCCCTTTTCGTATGGATCCAATATGCTGGAAGCGTATTCGACCTGAGATCTGACCAATGATAAATAACACGTTTCTCGTACCTGTACTGTGCTACTTCTCACTACCGTATCTGCCCGAATAGAAGCCGACTCCCCAAAAATTTCCGAAATTTTTTGGCAAAAACATAAATTTCGTAGATTTTATGCTGAGGTGTGCCGGGCACTCATGCACATCTTAGAATACATTAATCGAGATCGAAGAAATGTGTGGGAAATGATTTAGTTGTTGACATTTTGAAATATTACTCCAATTAACAATTTTCCATCGTTGAATAATGTTCCACATTCAGTGACAATAATTTCATTCATCTTCATTTTCACAAAAGGTCACATATAGTAATAACGATCTCGCCAAGATAATTTTTCATCCAAGTCTATTTCCAATGAAATTAGCATTTACACTGCTTTAAGAAATTGCATTTTTATAATTATACACATTCTATGTAAAGTTTTACCAAAATTCAAACAGTTGAGCATTCAAAGCTGTCAACGCATTTTGCGTAATCGTCAATTTACGCAAGCGATCTCGCCAAGATATTTTTTCATCCAAGTCTATTTCCAATGAAATTAGCATATATATTGCCTTAAGAAACTGCATTTTTATAATTATACACGTTCCATGTAAAGTTTTACCAAAATTCAAACAGCTGAGCATTCAAAGCCGTCAATGCATTTTGCATAATCGTCAATTTACGCAAGCAATCTCGCCAAGATATTTTTTCATCCAAGTCTATTTCCAATGAAATTAGCATATATATTGCCTTAAGAAACTGCATTTTTATAATTATACACGTTCCATGTAAAGTTTTACCGAAATTCAAACAGTTGAGGATTCAAAGCCGTCAATGCATTTTGCGTAAACGTCAAAGTACGCAAGCGATCTCGCCAAGATATTTTTATATATATTCATCGTAGATCAAATAATTACTTTACGAAAAATATAATACTATCATTTGCATGCGAAGGCAATGCGAGACTTCGAGATTTAACCAAAACCCAAATTTTCCTCAGACTCGCATTTAAGCCGAGGGGTGATTTTTTCATGATAGATTTTGACAAAAAACATCGGCTTGTATTCGGGCAGATACGGTATTCTCCCTATGAAGTCCAATTTCTTATTAGCTGTGCCTATGATCCTTCAAATATGCATACATATTCCACGATAGATCACGACAAATGGTGACTCCTAAATATTTAACGTACTCCGCAGATTGGATATTCAACTTATTAATTCTGTACTCCAAGTCTAATTCATTGTTCGTACTCTTCCAAAAACTCAACAGGGAACATTTGCTGTGATTAATTTTGATTTTCCAATCTTGACACCATGCTGAAAGGGCATTTAAACCTTCCTGGAGCGATTTTTGGTCATCCTGGCTCATCATCTCCTTATATAAAACGGTGTCATCTGCGAAAAGTCTTATTTTCCAGCAAATTACTGAGCAGACATCATTTATATATATCAGGAATAGTAGTGGGCCTATGACACTTCCCTGTGGAACACCTGATGCGACTTTTACCGGGTATGAAGATTTCCCATCAATAACTACTATCTGTTTTCTCTTGGAGAGGAAGTCTTTTCATGTGCACGCATTTCGTCGTGAATCATTTCGTCGCATTCATTTCGTCTCACACATTTCGCTGAAATGCCATATTGTCGTATGCTCATTTCATCACAGTTCAGTTTGTCGCAGCCACATAATGTCGCATTATTGTTTAGTCGCATGTGACTAAACAATAATGCGACATTATGTGGGAAGTTTCTCATATAAAACTGACAGGTCTAAACGAATACCATGAGAACTTTGCAATAAATGGCGATATTTTTAGGATGGTCCACCGCCGAATGAGCGACGTTTGGACTACTGTCAAATAGCTGTTGTTATTTGCGATAAAACAGATGCAACTAAACAATAATGCGGGTCTTTTACCCAACTCACGATATTTAGGTTTATGCCGTACTTTCCTAGTTTTCCTATTAATTTATTATGGGGTACTTTATCAAATGCTTTTTTAAAATCAATGAAAATGGCATCAACCTGAGTGTTTTTCTCTCCGCATTGTAACAAATCCATTATGTACAGGGTGAGCTGCATTTCACATGACCTACTTTTCCGAATCCCGTGTTGGTTTTTCCTTAGCGAAAAATGACCATCCAAATAACGCAGAACAGAGCCAACGATAATGATGTCAAGGAAATCGGTCTATAATTTTCGGGGTTCTCTTTATCACTGCCTTTGCGGATGGGCGTTACGTATGCTAGTTTCCAGTCTTTCGGAATGGTACCATGTGCAACGAATTTCTCGAATATTATTTTCAAGGTGCGATTACCAAGGCTAGCTCTTTTAACACATGCGCAGGTATGCCCTCCGGCCCGGGAGACTTATTTTGCTTAATGGACTCTAGTTGGTGCGCGATACCTGTTTCAGAGAATATCAAATCTTCCATTGAATTTCCCTCATCATTCAAAGCTGGTTCCTCAAATTCGTTGCTCTCCGAAGTAAATGCTTTCTGAAAGTGTTCATTTAACAAATTCGCTTTTTCCGCGCTATCATGTACTACATCACCTGCCTCCGTTCTCAATGACGCTATGGTGGGGCCTCTACCATGAACCTCCCTAACGTACGACCAAAATGCTTTCGGATTTTCTTTCAAATTATTATGCAAAACTTTCTTTTTGTAATCATTAAATGCTTCTCGCATTGTTACTCTAGCTCTTAACTGCACCTCTCTATACTGATGCCGTATTATTGACCTCTGTTCCTCTGTGACTTTTGAAGAATTGGTATTAAAGCGAGCGTGAAGTTTTCTTTGCCGTCTAAGAGTGCACCTAACTTCCTGGTTGTACCATCTTGGTCCCACACCATCACGTTTAAGTTTATGTGGAATGAATTTATCCGTACACTCACGCATCATATCCCTGAACATGCACCATAATTCCTCTGTACTATACCTGTTTCCTACTCTTATGAAGCTTGACCTTGAAAATCCTAGTTGTACGCTTACTGCTGCAGCCAATGAAAGTTCGAGAGACTGTCGATGGAGAGGGGAGAAAGTCAGTCTGTCTCTCGCCATCATGCTGTTCGCACCGCTCCGAGCTCGACTGTGTTGCCAGATCTACCACGTTTACGCCTTAGCATTCGCATGCGACTTTCTTCAAGTGCAGATATCTGGCAAGTGTGTACTACTTTCTCGCGCCTCTCGAAAACTTCAAATGGTGGTGGAAGGGGAAAACGCTATGATTGGCTATTCGCTGCACCAAGGTCAAGCTTCATAAGAGTAGAAAACGGGTATAGCATCGATAGATGCCTCGCAGAAATTAGGGAATTGTCTGTAAAAAAGACCTAAATTTTGAGAAATCGCCTTTGGCATACATATATACGCGTCTTCTAGCCTTAACCTGTTTCTCCACTTTTAGCCTAACCCTTAACTGGGCGCGTCAAAAAATGTCATGCAACTGGTCGCATGGCGTACTGAGTGTGCCGCTGCATAGTGTGGAAAATGCGAATGTAAACAGTAATAATAACGATAGATTCATTCTAAATTTTGTTTATTTAGCGTTTTAATGTATGTTATAATTTATAATTCTCATTGTTGAAGTTATTGTTAGGATTTTCTACATTATATACGAACTAAATTTTCAAGATATATTAAGTACCATATGACATTTTATCATTAAAATTTTTTATCATAATATATTTACATAAGCGTCATTTTAAGCAAAAGATGTAAAAATAGAAGAAATAATGCTAAAAAGATTACGTTGTAGAAATATTAAACTTTTACAGGCAAATCACGATGCGTGTTTAACATAGCGGAAGCGACGCACATAGCTTTGCGTCTGTTTCACTCCTCAAGAACAATAGCTAAAAGGTTGATAACAACTTGTTCGATTAGTCAGGCAATAAAGATAGGATAGATAAGAGAACAATGTATATGAAACATTCTTTACAAATTGACAGCATTTTAAAAATATTTGGCATACTCCGTACTCCAGCACGTCCACTTGTTTAAATTCTACGTACACGGTATTATGATCGCTTATTCCTTCCTCTATGGAAAGCTTGTTCATACGTTAAGGATAGTTTGTTACAAGTAAATCTAATATATTGTTCGATCTCCTGGAGCATCTTACTAGCTGACACAACGAGTGTTTATCGAAGGTTTCTATCAGTGCTTCGCATGATTCACGCTCTCTACCACCGGGATCAAAGCAATTATGATTCCAGTCTACTGAAGGTAAGTTGAAGTCTCCTCCTATTATAATGGTCCTCTCTTTATTTTTCGATATTAGCGTTGCTACTTGTTTCTCGAGATTATGAATAATTTCTAAACTTGCATTGGGAGGCCTATAAAATGCGCATATATTTGCTATAGTGTAATCGCTTCCTCTAACTCCACACCAAACACTTTCTAATTCGGCGTCATTAATCGGTAGTGAAAAACTTTCGTATGTCTTGCTGACTGCTATAAATACTCCACCTCCCCTCCGGATGCTACGATCCTTTCTAAAAATTCGATAGTCTTGAGGGAATACCTCCTGACTTGCAATCTCGTCAGTGAGCCAACTCACTCTACCGATCACGACATCGGCTTCTAGACTACGAATAACATGCTCAAAATCGGCAATTTTCCTACAGATGCTGCAGCAGTTCAATACGATGACATTTAATTTCTCACTATCTCCAGTCAAGAAATGGATTCATGCGTGTTATCTTATGGAAAAATGTTAATCCCCTATATTGGCAGCACTGATTAATCCCGGTTGACCGAACCTTGACCGTTCACTAAGTTAGGATGTAAGGATGAATCGTACCAAATTTGATTATTCTAGCTTTTATCGTTTAGGAGGAGTTCCATGAACAAACCAACAAACACACACTTCAAAATATATTATAGTAAATTATGTATTCCAATTTTCAGTAACAATTAACATCCAATATAAAATTGAATTTTTTCGAGTTTACAATATATACCTATTTAAATTTACTAGCCTGTAAGAAAGGGCAACTAATGCAGAAATGCACACAAGGAACAAACGTGGAATGATCCTTCTTCGATGATTACCATGGCCATACTGATGGATGCTAGTTCATATGAAGGAATGAAAGGTTGTGGACATATGTAGCAGATGAAACATTGGGGAAAACTTCCCTTCTCCTACTAGGCATTCATAGGGCTCTAGGAAATCTCAAATGGGTAAATTTCCCCATGGAATTACTGGAGGTCGGTAGATATCATCTTAGAAAAGACTTGAAGGTCGTATTCGTGAAACGACCCAAGGGAATTGAGGATTAGTGAACTTGGTTGGGGTTTGGACCCCATGGCGACAGGGTATGGGAGAGTGAAGGAGGCGATGACAATTTGAACATGGAAGGTTACTGAGCGGTGGGAATATTCTGCCTTTCGCTTACACTGTTTATGCGAACCAAAATAAAGGAGCGAAATAAATATCGGTTTTTGTTTTTGGTTCGGGTTCAACACATTTAGTTTTTTCAGTTCAGGTTCAGTTCCACTCTGGCCGAAAATATCGGTTTTTCGGTTTGGTTCCGGTTCGATGCCCTGATTATTTCTAAAAATGATCAAGCGAATTACCTTTGAATGCATAATGTATGATTAAAATATGAAATATCTTGTATGCTTGGTTGATGTAACGTCAGTAATAAATATAAACTTTAGCTATAAAAATTAATTTATGTAAATTTTCATCTTAAGGATTCTGGAAAATACTAACAATAAGTCACATTGTCATTTATCCGAGACATTTAAAGTTTTAGTTTAAAAACTCATCGCTACAAATACTGCTGTTAACACAAGAACGCCTGAACATGGCATACCCCCTAGAACGGCAGACGGGACAAAAATGTCCCATACGACAAAGTCGTACAGTCGCAGTACTAGGTTCAATTTTTATGAACGTTCTAGTCTCTACATTACTAATTGCATACTTTAGCATGCTGCAGAATGTAGCATTGCACCGTACTCAACTGAAGCACTCCAGTAAATTAGCCCTCAAACAGTGCTGCAGGAACACGTTCTAACCTGCATCACACTGAGGGAGCAAGTGGAAGGTGGGAGGGGGGAAGGGTGGGGCTAGAAGTTGGACAGGCGAAAGATGAGAGGCAAGGAGGGGAAGGGCATGCCATAGTCTACAACAATGCTACAAAGCCACCTGCATAAGAATAATATCACAGAGAATGTGAAAAAAGTAGTAACTCATTTTGGGACAAAATTGTCCCATCTGCCGTTCTAGGGTAAAATGGTTTTATAATCCTTAATATTGAGGGGGGGATGTTCAAAAGTGTAGAGTGGAATGCAATCCTCAAATGATTAAAAGTCACGAAATCTCGACGAAATTAAACCGGAATCACAGAAACTGTAGGGGACGTAACATCAGAATGGGACAAAATTGTCCCGTCTGTTGTTCTAGTGTTAAAATATGAAATATAAAATTCTATACAATGTTACTAGATGCATTAAATTTTATAACTCCCATTCAGAGCTGGTGCGTCAAAAATTGCCGCCTGAGGTGAACGTACTTTATGCTGCCCTTTTGCACAGTAACAGCATTTATATTTTTTAGACCAAATGAATTTTCTTAATTCTGAAAAATCTTGATATATTTCGAAAGAGGGACCTTTGGCCTTTACTTTTTCAGCTACATTCTACAATTTAGTGCATCTAATGTACATTAATTTTTGCGTTTTATTTTCATGCAAGTAGTGAAATGTGAAACTCTTCTGTGTAAAAATCCTATATAATTCTGAGACGAATCTTATCTCGACACAAAAGGAAGGAGTCCTTGTCCACACATATCTGATGTCAATTTACAATGAAACTCCTCAAAGAAATTTACGATGTTTATCTCTTGACCGAGAGTGATTCTGAGATGTGAGGGAAAGATTCTCTCGTTTATGTTGCATAGAAAACCCTCTCCTGTCGCCATATCAAAAATGCAACAATATTTTGTGTATGACTTCCGTAATGTTTATGAATAATGATTTTGTAACTATAACTTCTATATTATTAATGAGCTGTCTTTAAAAAAAATCAGAAACGCAATATTTTCTTGAAAATTTCCAGTCGAAATGCCAAAAAATTGACCTGTGGTAAACGTTTCCCTTATTTGTTTTAAAGAGGTACACCCAGCAGATGAAATGTTTAGAAATGTTCACGTTTCTTTGAATAAGGTTGCATATCAATAGATTCAATAGTTTTCATGATACTGTAAGCTATATGAATACTGCGAACGCACCTATCTTGGCCAATGGTGGACCTTAGGTAGTTTTTTCGATTTGAAAATTATTTCCTATTATTTAATCTATATATGATTAAAATTCCGCATTTCTACGATGGTTATTAGTATTTTAGAATTCCTCTGTTTCCTACAAAATATGATGTCATATATACCAATTTTCTGATATAAATACTGCTATTATATTGATGAGCGATTACATACCTAGATGTAAAGATGATCCAGGAAGAAGATGTAGTGCTACTGGCTGAAACAGTGGTAAGGATGCACTTAGGACCCCTCTGCAGAAATTGAGTGTAACCATAAAACTACACTCGGACAGGCTGCCCTACATTAGACGATACCTGCAAACTTGCACTTTTTGGAAAGTTATCTTCTAACACGACCGAGTCCGGTGATCCCTTAATTCTAACTGGGAACTAAGATGCAGCAAGCGAAGAAAGGCATGCTAGATGCTAAGAATTTAATTAAGCAGAACATGAAACAGATGCCAACCAACGATACACAGAAGGGAAAAGAAACTCAAACCTAAACATCCCAAGTCTAAGGGCTCTAAACGTCATGGAGAGATATTTAAAAAATTCAAATTATTTTTTTTACTGCTCTGAGTGCAAAATCATGTACCATTAGTTGATGTTGAAGCGGTGAACGACAATGTATGGGCACCCTTTTCTTTTTCGCAAATCCGCAATGGCGGTTGATCTTTGTCTCAATATACATCTGAAAATGCTGCCCCAAGCTAAACGCCGCCTGAGGTGGTCGCCTTAACCCTGGCGCCGGCCCTGCTCCCATTTTTACCTTAAAAAATGTGTACAGTAGACAAAAATAATCCATAAATAGCGAAAATAAAGCAAGAATCAGCGTTCCGTAATAATTTCACACCCAAGGTTGTACACGCTTCAAGTGCGGCACTTGTTTCACTTTGAAGTATAGATGATCGCTCGCTGTTTTTGTCTCATACTTACACAGCTTTCTTTGTTACTATTTCGTTATTGTTTTTACTGATAAGTTCAATTTTTTCACTGGATGTCATAGTTGTAATAAAAACAGGCAAAAAATAATAATAACAAATAATTTTTTCATTTTCTCATGGGAGAGGTTTGAACTCCATAAACCCCCCCTTGTCTATGCCTCTGCCTGTGAATAGCATGCATTAGGTCCTAGAATTTGATACCAGTCATTTATTTACCATTTCACAGCAAAAATTTTGCATTACATTGTTAATATCTTCGTGATATAAATCAATGAATTAAGAGATCATATATAAAATTGTAATAAAAATGCCACCATTATATTTATGAGCAATTACATACCTAGATTTAATGATGAATCAGGAAGAACGTGACAGTATTACTGATTGAAAACGGTAGTTAAGATGTGCTTAGGACCCCTCAGCGGAGGTCGAATGATGCCGTAATTGGATAAAACTACATCCTTTATTCAGGTGCTCACCACAGGATCATTGAGATTGGGAAGAAATAACAATGTAGATAAAATGTTGCAAATTATGTAGCATGTTTTAATATTACTCATAATTGTAATGAAAGAGAACTTCAGAGATCATCTTGTAGCAATAAATCAAACTATGTGGTCAGGCCGGTGTTAAAAGGGTAGCTGCGGGAGAATCGGACTGGGCAACGCTAGGGAGAGGGATGAAGCAGGGCTGCCCACTCTCATCAGCATTGTTTAACATTTATGCCAAGGAAATGATAAGGGAGGCATGGGAAGATGAAGAAATAGGGATAAAATGAGAGAGAACCTGGTTAAATCGGTTAGATATGCAGACAACACAGCATCGGTGAGTAATTTTGAAAGGGGCCTTCAGATGCTAGTTAGGCTTCCCAGATGATATGTCCACAGCCTTTATGTCCACTGCCCTTATGCCCACAGTCTTTACATCCACTGTAATATATGTCCACAGTCTTTACGTCCACTCTCATATGTCCAAAGCCTTTTTGTCCACTGTCTTTATGTCCACTATTATATATGTCCACAGCTTTTTTGTCCAATTTTTTTTTGTCCACTTATATGAAGTGAAAAAATGAAAATGGATGGGGGGGTAAAAGGAGGGGGGGGGGGGGGAGGCGGAAGAAATCCGAAGGAAACACAGTGGACATTGGTATCGATCGACTAGGAATTTTATAACAATTATGAATATGAAGCAAAAAATGAAAATGGAATGGGGGGGGGGGGGAAGGGAGAGGGGAGAAAGAAATCCAAAGGAAAAACAGTGGACATTGGTATCAATCAACTAGGAATTTTATAACAATTAGGAATATGCAGTAAAAATGAAAATGGAGGGGCTATATAAATTTTAAAAATCACTATATAAATTTAATAAATGATGACCCCACAAAAATTTATTGTGTTCCTATTTACAAATTAATATTACTTGCAAGAGCTCTTAAGTGTCCCAAACGTTCATATACCAAACACTGGGACTAAGACAAAATGTCTCCGGACAAAACGTACCCAGACTAAATTTTTCAAAACACAAAATAGGACTAAATGACCCTGCGAACCAGTTCATTTCCTCTGAGTGTGCCTCAATTTTTCAACATGAACAAAAGAAAAGTAAAACAAGAAACTGCAATATACTTTTAATTAGAAACATTTAAAAATATAGAGAGTAAATAAGAAAACGATTAAATTTGTTTCACCATGTTACAGCTTCCCTAATTCAAAAGTAATACATTTTAAGAGGGTAAATGTATTCAAATACGTGTTATATTTTATTATGAAGTGGATTCATGATTACATTTTAGAGTAATATAGCATGAGAGCTTACAAAGGAAATGTAATGGACTCGTATACCACAGCTGTTGAAGCTATAAGGACTGTTATTAAATTGTTTTTAAATTTTAAGTTCCTACTTTTTGTTGTTTATTTGGTAAATACAATACCGAAATGATTAGGATCCAAATAAAACATTGAGCAAAATCGGAAAAATATTTACCAGGTATCAACTTCTAAAATATTGAGCAATTATATTACTTTTCATTTTAAATTATAACGCTATATTGGGAATTAATTAATCAGTGTGAAAAACTACATGTAAGTAAATATAATTAAAAACAGTCTGAGACTACGGCGAAATGGAGTTTTTAAAAATAAGTACTCCTTAACCGTACAAAGTGAGAATATTTAGATACGAAATAAACAGTAAAAATAAACAAGTCAAGGAAATAAACTAAGGAACAAACAAAATTTACACTTACAGGTTTACGGGGAAAAACTCCTCGCTGGTGGCCTGGTGTCAAACGTTCATGCACTCATTCCCTCCCAAAAGAACTAATACTGTCAGAAAAACACTCACTCACACACGCACTCAAACAACAAACAGGAAACTATAAACTAGCACAGGGAACACTGGCACTCATTCACTCCTAAAAGAACTACGGTTATCAGAAGACTCATTTCAATCAAATATTTTTTAAAAATTCTTCGTATACAAAGTTAAGAAAAATCTGCCAAATACAATCTAAATCTTGTGTTTATATGGTATACTATGTCATTTCCAAGAGAGAAGCCATCCAGCCAACGTTTTCAGAGGTAAATTTGAAAGCGTATTTTCCGGGTGGTCTCAGACGGTCCTGCGATCGGGAGTATAAAAATTTACGGGCATTCTCGGGCAGTCCGGTTGCGAGAGGGTTAAAATCAAATTTTTTTTCTTGCGTGGCCTTCTGAAAAGTGGGGGTCGGCTTACAATTGGTGTCAGCTTACAATCGATTATATACGGTAATCGAACTTGTGAATTTGTCTTCTGCTTTAACTTAAGTCCTGACATTAATAATGAAAGAAATCCTACGATAAGTTATTGAAGTTGTAAGTGGTAATTAAAGTTAAAGTTTATTGTTGATATTTAGATAACATTCATAGTAATGGGACGCTTTTATACAAGAATGTCTGCACCTTGATTTACTGAGGAAGATATGCTTAAGAGATATTAGTGAAATATATTGCACTTTATGTAAAGCGGTTGGAAAAGAAGCTCTTTTGAAAATATGGAGATAGGGTATTGAACATAAATGTTGTTGTATTTTTTTGGGTTGTGGCTGTTATTTTACATCTTTAAAAATTATAAACATTAAAAACAAACATTTCATGGTTTAGGTACTTTTAAATGTGCTACAATGCTGAATTTTCTTAACGGTAGAATTGACCAAATAACGAAAAAAGGATTACAGAAATTTGAAAATGTTTATTTATTCGGCCGTTAAAAATTCATAAATGATAAACAAATTGACTAATGTTTATGTACTATCGGTCGTTTACAGAGCTGAAAATTTTGAGAAAGTTAGGGAATAGTGTTCCAGCAGGAAATAACATTGAAAATTATGATAAAGTTTATTATAGCGGCTGTTAAAAATTCATAAAGTTTAAACAATTAAATATATATAAATGCACTTCTAGAGGTGCTACATCGATGACATTTTGCAGAAATGTGAGGTATTCGTAACAAATGATGAAAACCTATAAAATTTTAATAATTATAAATTTTAGGGGGTTTTTACCTCAATATTGTCCAAAAAGAGAAACACGTAAATCGGTGCAGAGGTGCAAACTTTTGCATTTAAAAATTATTTGTCAGCTCTTGCTCTTTACATTAAGGTGTGATAAAATGTTTGCAGAATGCAAGCACACATTACTTGTATTATATAGGAGGATACAAAATTATGAGACACTTTCAGATGTGGTAGAAACTTGAAATTTGGTACATAGGTAGGTCTAGTGACAAAACCTACAGAATAAATCGAAAATTACAACAATGTTTATCTTCTTGGCTGTTAAAAATTATCAACATTTAAACAAAAATTTCATGGTTTAGATAGTTTTTAATGTGCTACAATGCTGAAAAATTTTCTCATGATGGAATTTACCAAATAACAAAAATGGGATAATAGAAATTTGAAAATGTTTATTTATTTAGCCGTTAAAAATTCATAAATCTTAAACAAATTGATTAATGTTTATGTACTTTCGGTCAAGGTATGGAGCTGAAATTCTTGAGGCTCAGGGAATAGTGTTCCAGCAGTAAATTATATTGAAAATTACTAAAAAGTTTATTATTGTGGCTGTTAAAAATTCATAAATTTTGAACAATTAAATATATTTAAATGCACTTCTCGAGGTGCTATATTGACGAAATTTTTCGGAAATTTACAGAATGATGTTCCAGCAGGAAATAACATTGAAAATTACAAAGTTTATTATTAAAAATTCATAAAGTTTAAACAATTAAATATAAATGTACTTCTAGAATGGCCACATCGATGAAATTTTGCAGAAATGTGAGGTATTCATAACAAATGATGATATACTATAAAATTTTTATAATTATAAATTTTAAGGGTTGTTTTTACCCCAATACTGTCCAAAAAGAGAAACACGTAAATCGGTGCAGAGGTGCAAACTTTTGCGTTTAAAAATTATTTGTCAGCTCTTACTCTTTACATGAAGGTGTGATAAAATGCTTGCAGAATGCAAGAACATGTTACTTGTATATATACACTCAGTCCTCCTATAACACAGGGGATGCATTCTGGACAAGCACTGTGTAATGTGAAACCACATTATGTGAACCCTGTTGTACATAGTGAAATTGGGATTGCGTTCCATACCTTTTCATGCATCCTTATCCAGAACAAAAATTCCAAAGCTTATCTCTATTATGCACATTCATGTAATAAGTCTCATCTGCGTTAAAAACTTGCTGTGTCCTTCATCTTTCACAATGGAGTTAAACTCGTCTGGTAATTTTAAGCGGCAAAGTCATCAGCACTAGCTGCTTCACCCATAAGTTTGATATTATGGAGATTTTGATGCATTTTGAACTTGTCAAACCAACCTTTACTTACTAAGAACTGCTTGGCAGTTGAAGGACCTGCCTCTTCTTTCTGTAAGTGATCGTAAAGCTTCAGCTCCTTCACACGGATGGTGTTAGACCTAATCGCCATCTTCTTTTGATTCTGGTCTTCCACCCAGATAGCCAACATCTTTTCCAATAATGTGTTTCTCACTCCACCGTTTTCTTTGCAACTATTAAGCACGACTTAGCCACAGAACTTCTAGTTTTTTCCGTTTTGCTTCCAGCGTGAGCGTCTATTTGTGTCAGTCTGTCCGTCCATCTGTATGTTCGTTCTCGGCTTTCACTAAACGGATTTTCATGAAATTTGATATTAAGACTTAACAGTCAAATGCAATAAGAAAGTCATGTAAATGAATCACATAAGCCAATCAGGGGTACCACTTTACTGGAGATAAAAAATGACTTCCATGGTTTTTAGATGAGTATTTAAATAAGCCTGAGTTAATTACATTATTGCAGGGACTAAATGGTTTTGAGGATGTGGACTGTATCTTAGTGAATGGCTCAGTAGTGATAAATTAGAATCTGGATTGCAGCATGTGTGTGACAATGATATTGTCAATGCAGTGAGGCATAAGGATGGAAAGAATGGAGATGGCAGGGACAGAGAAAGCAATTACGAAAGTAAAGGGGCTAAAAGTGATCGCATTGCTCACACTTAAATGTCTAGACACAATGTTAGAATATATGGGGGAGAATGGTTTTGATTAGTGACTTTGTAGTAGCCAGGAAAATAAAACAATTATTAGGAAAAATGTAAATAAGTTATCAAAACAACTGAAAATTACAGACATTTTTGAACAGACTATTTGGAAAGCTTTTTTGTCAAACATATTTATTCATGAACATTTAAATGAGTATTTTTAATTAAAGTGCACTATTTTTGCATTATCTGTATTTTTCAATTATTTGTGCTTCCACTTACATCCATTATGCCAGATAACAGAGAGTTTACCATAGTTCTTTTTTGCTGTATTAACTTCAATTTTATATAAGACTTCTCTTGAAATAATGTATTTTGCTAGGTTGATCTAATCTTCTGACAAAAGCATTTCTTTAACTCTTGCCTCCATTACCATTACCAGAATATTTGCTTGAGATGTCCTATAATTGGACAAACAACCTCAGAGGGCTTGCAATAAGTTTCTTCCATACATCAAGCCACTTCCTTTTACTCCTTTTCCTATCTAGTTTTCTAAAATGGTATGTATGTTCCTGATAACAGGAATTACCAACGATATGGTTGGTATGGCACAGCACAAAGTTTCATACGTGCTTGGTTGATGGGCTAAGGTCTAACAGTGCAGGAGCTATTCTCCCAAATTTAATCCAGAATTAAATGTTGATAGCCACTCCAATAGTTCCAAAATAAATAAATTGAAACAAGCAATTTTAAAAATAAAACTAATTTCTTTGGAAACTGGAAATTACTGTAACTTTTATTTCAGATTGAGCCAAGTTAAGTTTTAAAATGAAACTTGACTCAGCCCAAAATGTTGAAGGGCTTGCAGATCCCTAGTTACCTCAAAAATAAAAGTTGTGATAATTTCTTTAACTCAAAGATGTTCTTCATTGGGGTGGAAATGTTTACCTAATGTAAAAGGCTTGTTCTTTTGTTGAATGATAAAGTGGACATTGTGAACAATTTAAAGAAAGATGAAATTGTTAAAACTGATCAGAAATATATGGTATTACAACTTCAACATCACAAGACAAAAAAATCGGTACAATATACATTGTAAAAACTTACTCATACACTAATGCAGCATTTAGTTATCTTTTGAAAAATACGAACTACTAGCGGAAGTGCTCATTGAATAACAACGGATTTAGTGAATCTAAAACTTTGACCATGTAACATGTACACATTGCAAGAATAAGATAGTACACAGTTTTAACCATCAAATAAAGCAAAAACAAAGAAAATCGGTTTATATTTAGGTATTTAGATGAATGAAGAGAAACCTAGCACAAAAAAATTGAAAATTACGTGCAAACTTATGGGAAAATAATTATTGAATTAAACACCTTCTTCCTCCCAAAATTTGTATCGCCATATAGCCTATGTTACCCGCAGGGTAAAATTATATACCTATGCAAAGTTTCATGCCGATATCTTCAAAGTGTGGATTTGTATAAAGAACAACCATAATCTGAGTTTCACTTTTAACTTTCTATATAATAAGTGTACTATGCATGATGCTACGCTTACGATTTTTCAGAGTGCAAGATTATTTTTTGCTTCATTCATCAAAATATGTAAATATGGACCGATTTTCTCCGTTTTTACTTTATTCGATGGCTACAACTTTATACTATCTCATTCCTACAATGTTTAGATGTTACACGGCTCAAATTTTCAGAAATAGGCATCTTTTTCTGAAATTTTGTAGATTTTTCGTACTCTTTCTGGGTGTTGCCAAGGTGACCCATATTGTTACCTCTAATTCAATTAGTGACAATTAGGCCTTCAAATAGACAAAAGAATGGCATTATTCACTACAACTTTCGTTTAAGCATACACGTTTTGAGGTCCCTAGAACACGCTTAGACTATTTTCGGAATGATGTCTGTGTGTGTGTATGTTATTGTGGGCGCTCTAACTCAAAGAGTATGCGCCATATCATTACCGAACTTCATATATAACACTTTAATATGAGCACAAAGAACCGATTAGTTTTTGGACATCAACGGGTAACAGGAAGTCGAGGTTTATTCGAAACCCGATTCGGTTTTTGCGATATTTCTTCATTAAAACATCATTATTGTATATACAATTCTATGCAAAAGTTATAGAGAATGTAATTTCCTACAACTTTCATTTGAAACAATTTTCCATAGCAGTTATTGTTTAGGAGTTATTTATAAATAACCGGTTTTTCTGTTTTCTCCTTAAAAACATCGTTATTGGTAATCTTCGTGAGGACCAAAGTTGTAGAGAATAATATTTCTTCCAAGTTTTGTTTGAAACAAATTTTTGTAGAACCATCCATTTCGGAGATATTTTGCTTTTTACTTTCTACATACATAGTAATGGGAAGGTATTGTTCATGAAAAAAATCGACTTCGAGATTTCAATGGAAATACACATTTTAAGGTCCCTAGAACACGTTTAGACTATTTTCGGAATGATGTCCGTGTGTTTGTGTGTGTGGATGTGTGTGTTTTGGGCGCTCTAACTGAAAAAGTACTTGCCATATTGTTACCAAACTTCATACAAAGAATTGATTAGTTTTTGGGCAATAACGGTTAACCGGAAGTCGAGGTTTATTCGAAACCCGATTCGGCTTTTGCGATATTTCTCCGTTAAAACATTATTATTGTATATACAATTCTGTTACGCAAGCGAGGACGACCGCCCCGAGAAGTGCTGCCAGAGGCAGGACGGTGAAGGAGAGTACTGGGAGATCACGTGACGAGGAAGAGAAGTGTGTGTGACGGGACTCGTGGTAGTGTGCGCCGTGTGTTGGCTCGTGGAAGAGCTTCTGCTGGAGGGCAGAATGCTGGTGTAATTCGGGTTTAAATAAAGTTGGAGTCCCTTGGACGTGTTGTGTTATTTTCGGGTGTGCCTCCCCGAGGAGGAAGTTGGAGAGTGGTGTAGTGTTTCTGACAATTCTATACACATGTTATAGAGAATGTAATTTCCTACAACTTTCATTTGAAAGAATTTTCCATAGCAGTTATTGTTTAGGAATTATTTATAAATAATAATCGGTTTTTTCAGTTTCCGTCAAATATCTCCTTAAAAACGTCGTTATTGGTAATCTTCGTTAGGACCAAAGTTGTAGAGAATAATATTTTTTCCAGGTTTTGTTTGAAACAAATTTTTGTAGAACCATCGATTTCAGAGATATTCAATTTTTTCGTAATATCCAGTTTACAGTGCCAAAACCACGTAGCGGTGAATTCTTTAAACATATTCAAAATATGTGTAATTTACGGTAATAAGGACGACTGTATTCTTTTACGATACGAAATAATAATTTTGCCTTATAATTCTATTCATAATAATTTAAATATCTATACCCCAAATATGGAGAAAGTCATGTGTTGACCATATCAGATTTTTTTTTATTCCTCGGGTATCATTCTTCTTGAGTACACTCAAAGGGGCCAGACGATCAATCAAGAATTCTACAAAGGTGTTTTGGAACGATTGCGGGAGAGTGTGAGGATGAAATGGCAGGCACTGTGGCGTAACAAGAGTTGGATTCTTCATCACGACAATGCACCGGCCCACTGCACGCTCTCTGTAACCAAGTTTCTGGCGAAATTTCAAATTCCCGTACTCCTGCAACCTCCCTATTTGCCGGATTTAGCCCCCTGCGACTTCTTTTCCCAAAACTAAAAGTGCAGCTAAAAGGAAAACGATTTGATACTATCTATGTCATTCAGGAAAATTCTGAAAACGTCCTACAAACACTGAAGAAAGAAAATTTCCAAGAATGTTTCTAAAAGTGAAAAAATTGCTGGAGTCGGTGTGTGCAATCTCAGGGGGACTACTATGAAGGGGACAAATTCGAATAGCGTGTAAGTACACCCCCTTACTAATTATTGCGCTACTGTACAAACTTTTCAATTATACTACGTATATGCTTAATTTTTTTCTTCATGGTTTTCATTACATATATAAACCAATTTTTGTACATCGACATCATTATTTAGCTATATCTAGAGCAAAGTCACAACAGGGTGTGAAAATACAAATAACTGTAACCTTTTTTGTAAGTTAAATGATTATAATCTATATTTTTAATTTTTATTAATGCAAATAGGCCCACTCATCTGGTTTATATTTTCCAGAGTCAGTGTTCAATCATGGGCTACTATATGTTGGCTTTTCAATGCTTTCTTCCTTACAAGACATCAAAGTCAATATTTCAGAAGCCTACACACTAAGAAAAGAAAGTTTGTGTAAAGTACTTCTGGAATATTAACGACAAATGCATGCATATTCATTACAAAATGATAATATATCTATTTTGAGCAAAACGGGGGTTGGTGAGCGTTTCAAGCAGGGGGCAGAGCCCCCTAATGTAGTATACACAAAATAGAAACTTTATCCGAATCCCAGTTATCCGGAAATCCAGTTAACTGGCTATTTTAAAAAATAATACATTTTTCCAAAATTTGTTAGGAGAAAGAAATTTAAATTTAAGCCTCGCTATTAATTACCCGGCTCAGCACCATGTGTTGGGTGCACTCCGGTGAACATGTGAACACATAATTTGCAAGGGAAGGAATATATATTGGAAAGTACCTGACTACCAGAGTAATTTATTTTAACGGTTTAGTAATACCGTTCCGCTATCTTAACAAACTTCTGTTCATAATATATTCCATATCATGCACTGTCGGTAATTGAATGTCAGATAGGGCAAAATGTACTTGAAAGGAAAAAAATCGGTACAATATACATTGTACAAAGTTTCTCATATACGTACTAATGCGTCGTTTAGTTATCTTTAGAAAATGAAAATCGTATGAGCCTGTTTTAGAAAATCCAATTTTTGTTAAAGTTGCCCAAGAATAAACTAGCCTTATATTCATTCGTTGGGAAAAATGAAATACGTAGTATTATTGAAGACGTATACTCAAGTAACTGTACGAAATTTGATCAAAATCGTTGGAGCCGTTTCTGAGAAAATGGAATTATTGTTAAAGTTGCCTAGAACAAACTAGCCTTATATTCATTTTTTGAGAAATATGAACTATACAGTATTATTGAGGATGTAAACGTTAGTAACTGTACGAAATTTGATCAAAATCGTTAGAGCCGTTTCTGAGAAAATCGAATTATTGTTAAAGTTGCCTAGAATAAACTAGCCTTATATTCATTTTTTGAGAAATATGAACTATATGGTATTATTGAAGACGTAAACTCAAGTGACTGTACGAAATTTGATCAAAATCGTTAGAGCCGTTTCTGAGAAAATCGAATTATTGTTATAGGTGCCTAGAATAAACTAGCCTTATGTTCATTTTTTGAGAAATATGAACTATACAGTATTATTGAAGACGTAAACTCAAACAACTGTACGAAATTTGATCAAAATCGTTAGAGCCATTTTTGAGAAAATCGGTTTATTGTTACAAATGCGTAGAATAAACTACTCTTAATTATTGAGCAATGTCAACCATTTCTAGGTATACTCTTCTCAGTATGATAAAATTCCTAAGTACGAGATTTCATTCATTTTCGTTCTACCGTCTAGACTCCAGAGTCAGTAACAGACAGACAGACGGCATTGCGAAAACCACTTTTTCGGATTCAGCAACACCTAAAACGTGTATTTCCGTAAAAATCTCGAGGTCGAATTTTTTCGCGAAAACAATACTTTCTCAATACTTCGCATGAGAAAGTAAAATCAACATATTTTCATATTTCCTAACAAATTAACAACCGACATGCATATTCAGAGAAAAATTAACAACTGGCTCACGCGAGCCGGCTTCAGCTCATCACTGAGTGCAGGCATATATTATAATAGTGCTCGAAATTGAAAGTATTACGAAACAGAACACACGTTCTGGTAGTGGAAATGAAAGCAGTGGACGCGAAATAACTGATAGAACATTTACAGTAGAGTTAAATTCTTTATTTATTCCATATGTACTATGATGAAGAAAAGTATAGAAAATTTTTTTATAATATTTTTATTAAATGAAGTTAACAAAACGGTATTACTAAATGTTTGACGAGATGGAATGATATTATCGGCACGTGATGGACCAGAACATCGTTCCGGTGAGTCCTAGCTATTTCCGAGCATTGTTTATGAGTTTATTCCATATAACCGGATATTCCAGATAAACGGCTATCCCCATACCCCAAGTTTGCCAGATAAAAGTTTCTATACTGTAGATAGAGAATCATTATAAACATCAACTTAAATAACTATACGAAATTTGATGAAAATCATATGAGTTGTTTTTTTATAAAAACCAATTGTTATTAAAGTTGCCCAAGGATAAAATAGCCTTATATTCATTTTTGAGAAATGTGAACTATGTAGTATTATTGAAGACGTAAACTCAAGAACTGTACAAAATGTGATCAAAATCAATGGAGCCATTTTTGAGAAAATCAAATTGTTGTAAAAAATTGCCATTTCTTCATAGTTTCTATTCTGTATGATAAAATGCCTACGTACGAGATTTCATTCATTTTCGCTCTACCGTTTAGGGTCTAGAGCCACAGACAGACGGCATGGCAAAAACCACTTTTTCAGACTCAGGTATACCTAAAACGTATATCTCCATAAAAATATCAAGCTCGAATGTTTTTGCGATTACTATAATTTCTCAGTATTTAACATTATGTATTCTTGTATGTTAATGCACTAATAATATGTACCGTATATACTCGTGTATAGTACGAGTTTTTACGACCAAATTTTTATTGCAAAAGTTGGGGATCGTACTATACACGAGTAATGCATTTGAGGATTTAAAATTCACGTATCTCCACGGGCATTTTCGGTGAAGTTATGCCACCCGCACGCATTCTAATGGTAGGCTCTTTTATCGTTGTTATGTTGCTTCGTGAAGAGTAGAATCTTTTTCATATATACAGCTTCAAATTCACAAATACTTGATATAAGTGAAGATTTACGGGCACTTCCTTTCTTGAATTTTATGTATGCGTCTTTTTCCAAGGGATGGATTGGAACGAGTTGGACTAAAAGTATCGTAGACAGCGTAACTTTATGAAATTTAGACATCTTGGAAAAAAGAAATTACTTTGTAATAATCAACAGTCTTTATTGTTTCTTCAATCACACACCGATCGGTTTCCACTACAAAGTCATTCTAAAGGTGTTACATCGGTTAGTAACACCATTAGAATGATTTTGTAGTGGAAACCGGTCGGTGTGTGATTGAAGAAACAATAAAGACGGGGGAATATTACAAAGTAATTTCTTTTAATCTGTTATCCCTACCTATTAAGTAGTTGGATTACGTACGCCGAACGTAATCCAGACGTACTAGAATTGAAACGATTTTATTTCATCTTGTGCAATCATGATTCATATCACTTTTTATTAAATGTTTTAGGGGTAAGATACTTAACTTATCCGAACTTTAGTGTACCCGCAAGAAACACTATTTACGACATTTACGGTCTATTCTATGGTGGTGTGGAAAATCAAGGTCGTTCGATATATCTCGCTCGTAACCATCGAGCTATCAGAACGAAATATATCGACCCTGGTGGAAAGCTGGGGTCGTACTATAAACGAGATATATGAAAAAATCAGGTTTGTTCACCAAAAAATCAGGGGTCGTACTATACATGGAGTCGGCATATACACGAGTATATACGGTATTTTATATGAGAAAGTAAAAATAATTCACTATCTATTTTGTATTGAATATTAACTTAATGTCTTTTGTTGATAAACAATTTAACATTATGTATTCTTGTATGTTGATGCACTAATAATATGTATTTTAACCCATTGACTGCGGCTGTCTCACACGTGTGAGACAGCACCGTTGCCATTTTCTTTGTGGCGGCGATTACCGTAGCCGTTCTTAAAAGGCAAGATACTTTCCATTCTCCTACAGTAACCATCTGTCTGTGATCTAGTGTGCTTCGTTTCTACTCTCTGCGTTTTTTTGTGTTCCCGTAACCAAAATCTCCATTTTTCTGTGTAAGTGGTAGGTAAGTATTCTTTTACTTATTTTGATTTATAGTTTCTTATAATTAATTATAATTTACGTTTCTCGTGAAAAAATTCATATTCATCGCAAATGTTCTTATTTTTTCAGATTCTTTTTCCTGCAAGCTCATTTTCATTCGTGGATATTTTTCTCATTCCAGTTAGTGTTTTCTTTTAGTTTCTACGGGTGTCTATATTTTCTCTGATATTGTTTTATAATTTCATACATTTCAATATATTTAACATATTTACGTGAGGTAGACATTTCTGATGGAATATCTCCACATTTTTTCTGATTTTTACTTCCACGAACCTAAATTCTGTGGACAGGGATGTCTGAAAAAAGAGGAAGGAAAAGAAAAACTCATCAAAATCAGCTTCACCAAGGATGAAAAGAAATTAATGGCAGAGGAGGAATTGCCTGAAGCTCTACAAGAGTCGGAAGAAGAATTTCTGGAAGATTCTGAAAGCGACTTACAGTTTTCTTCAGAAAGCGAATCCGAGAAAAGTGAGGATGAAGAAGGTAGCACTGTATATGTTGTACAACCCTCCCAAAGAGAAACTTCCATTAGGTCTCCCTCTCCGACGTCACAACTTTTACATCCCCAACCATCAACCTCAAGGGCCACGCA
The DNA here is from genome assembly GCA_036926305.1 of Uropetala carovei. Lineage (NCBI taxonomy): Eukaryota > Metazoa > Arthropoda > Insecta > Odonata > Petaluridae > Uropetala > Uropetala carovei. The sequence continues at coordinate 1,727,685 of JAXCHB010000115.1, forward strand.
AACGCCAACCTCATCTTTTTCCTGGCAATCCCGGTCAAGCAGATGTCCCTTTTACTGCCATTCCTGGATTTATAAAACCCAAGAAAGTGCTGATCCATATGATTATTTTTGTTTGTTAGCAAACGAGGAATTCTATAATTTAGTAATTACGGAAACAAATGCCTATGGAGAGAGTATATATGAAAAAGCTGTTTCACTAAAGGCAAGGATGAGGGCGTTGAGAAATGTGGATGAAAAAGAATTTTAAAAATTTTTAGGACTTTTGTATTTAACGGGGCATATTCATGCTCATTCCATCCCACATTACTGGAAAAAAAATTCATTATACAATTTTCCCACGATAACATCAGTGACGTCATGGGATAGATTTTTAATTTTACTTAGGGCTCTCCATTTTGGACGAAACCCGCAAAATGATGAACCATGTCCCCAAGATCCACTGTATAAAATTAGGCCTCTAGTAGACGTTTTTCATAAGAATATGAGAGGTGTATATTATCCCGGAAAGAAGTGAAGTTTGGATGAATCCTTGATGTTGTGGAGGGGCCATCTCTATTTCAGCCAGTATATAGCAAATAAGCGCCATAAATATAGCATTAAGATATATACGTTAACTCAGCCAGATGGTCTAGTGTGCAAGACCCTAGTTTATACGGGTTCTAAAGATCCAGATGTTGGTGGTAAAGGACACGCAGATCAAGTTGTCCGTAAACTTGTATCCAACTATTTGGGAGTTGGTCACGCACTGTACATGGACAGTTTTTATAATAGTGTGTCCCTCTCCAAGGAGTTATTGGAAAACAAAACATACACAACCGGAACATTGAAAAAAAATAGAAAAGACAATCCACAAGAGGTGATATCAAAGAAACTGTGTAGAGGTGAAGTAACTGAAATGTTCACAGAAGAAGGCATTTGCGCTTTAAAATGGCATGACAAAAGGAATGTACACCAGCCCCTCAACATTCGCGAGGGATACGTTCCCAATAACCTCGCGAATGTTGAAATTCATGAATAAGAATTTTGCTCTGATTATACTACCCAAACTTAATATTCAACATTCACACTGCTTTGTGCTCAACACTAAACCTAAAATTAAAGTTCGTAGGCTAAAAATAAACTTACGAAAAAACTAGAAAACAGTTAAAACAAAATGAAAACGTAGTAATCCGTAGTATGTATTATATAGTATATATTCTTTGATCTCTTTATACTTTATTCACTTTTAACAGATGATTTTCTTTTTGAAAACATGGTTAAGTAAAAATCACAATTATTAAATTAAAAATTACAGTAATAAGTAAATCAAAGCGCAAAAGCTGATGAAAAGTATGTAAGAGCGACACAGTCTGAGCGAAATGCCCGGGAGGTGGGGAATGATGGTGGCGTAGCGTTCGACTCCGTGGCGCGGTTTTGTAACTTTGTATGTGCATACATAGTGCATACTATGTAACAGAATGATTCCAATTTTCGGAATTATAGCTTATTGTAGGTAGGACATTATGAGTTGCATTTTTGAAAGGTTAACATCTACTGTCCTCAAGTATTTATACGGTTAACACCATCTACTTACATTCTACTTGCATCAATTAATACCTTATTGATTACAACAATTCTAAGTGCTTTTATCGCAAGATTAGTAATATTTTGGATAGTCACTTACATAGCTTATTGGATTGTTGACTGTCTAATTTTAATTTTATAACCTGAGAACGGTTGCCTTTTTGAAATAATGAAATTTTATGGCTACCTCGCGAATACCTGAACTCACGAATGCTGAACTCGCGGATGTTGAGGGGCTGGTGTAATGGTCATTTCAAGTGAATTTTCTGGGGAATTACAGGACGTAAGAAATAGATCAGGTTCAATTAGAAAAAACCAGAGGCAGTTATAAAATATAACAAAATCATGAGTGGTATAGACAAAAGTGATCAACTTTTGCATATTATCCCCGTGAAAGGAAAACATTGAGGTGTAGTGAGAAACTTGGAATTCATTATTTCCATATAATAATGAGTGACAGTTGTCTACTGTTTTGAAAAGGTATAGGGAGCAGTATGAAACTAATTGATTTTAGGGACAAGATCATTGAAAAACTTCTCAAGTTTGAAGAAAACAAAAATCCCTCGACGTCACAAGTAAGTGAAAATAAAGCCAAAATTCATTTGCCTTTACAAGTGGAAGATAAGAAGAAAAAACAAAAGAAATGAATTGAATGTTCCACAGATAAGAAAAAATACCATTTTCTTTTGTAAAGACTGTCCAAATCAACCAGGGTTATGCTTAGAACCATGTTTCAGAGAATTTCATGAATACAACTAGTATTTCTTATCTTTTTCTATTTTTTAATTTCTTTTGATATGTGTATTGTATTTTATGCCATTATGAGAAATTGTTTTTGCGATTTTTTTGTCAAAGTAATTTTTATTGATATTTTTATGAAGCGTGGTACAAATAAAACATTAAAAATTTATGCTGAAGTTATTTCTCTAATGACTGGAAGGAAAGTGATGAAATTCAAATTAAATTTCAATCACAATTTAATTCAATTTTTGACAATTCCAAATAACAAATATAACACATGATCGGATTCGATGAATGATCGTCATTGGCAGGTGAAGAAATGGAGCGTTCAGCACATAAATCGAACAGAGGGAGGTGGGGAAGGGTGTTAAAGTCTGGGGTGCTAACGTGGAAATAGGAAGAGGAAAAGAAAATGGAGGAAAGGAACGAGGAGTGAGAAGGAGGATGGTGGGAGAGGAATAATTAGAATGGATTTGGGAGGAGGCAAGGGAGAAAGGGAAAAATAGCATACGAGAATAAGGAGTGACTGTAATGAGAGAGACAAAGGAGGCAATGGAGATGGGGGAATCCATGGAAGGGAAAAACCCGGAGGAAAGACTGGGAGAGGAGTACGGGTGGGGATGTGTGAGAAGGGTCGGGAGCCCACTCCTTCCCTCAGGCAAGGCCTCAGCGGGGAAGCTCAACCGAAGCATCTATATCTATAATAGCCATCCGTCCATCCCACCCTGTATTTCAAAAGCTATTTGTCGTAGAGATATGCAGTAAAATGCGTTTTGTTTCTACAAGCTAGGAAGGCCCCTACAAAACTATTCTCATTTTCATAAAGTCCCGGGTTCGAATCCAGGAGACAATTATATTTTCCCATAAGTTTACATGGGATTTTCGATTTTCCAGAGTGCAAGGTTTTTTCCTTCATTTATTAAAACACGTAAATATGGGCCGATTTTCTTCATTTTTGCTTTATTCTACGGATAAAACTGTATACTATCTTATTCTTACAATTTTTACATGTAATACGGTCGAATCATTGAGAAATACGCAATTGTTTTTGAAATTTTACGGATATTTCGTACTCTTTCCGGACGTTGTCAAGGTGACCGTTATTGTTGCCTCCGATTCAATTAATATCAATTAAACCTTCAAATAGGTGGAAGAATAGCGTTATTCGCTTTGCACTTTGTTTAAGCATCAAAATTATAGCTGTAGCAATGTCAACGTTTATACATAGCAACATAAATATTTACAGATAATAATTCAGTTAACTGCGTATGGGAAGCATTTCTAACGATTCAATCAAAGCAATAAATAAAGGAAGAACTCTAAACACGGTGAAGGCAATGAACAGAATAGGAAAATTAAAAAAACTCCAATTCACCGTAAAGGCGGTACTTACGTGTCAAGACACGTAAGTACCGCCTTTACGGTGAATTGGAGTTTTTTTAATTTTCCTATTCTGTTCAATCAAAGCAGTTGAATCGTCCTATTATCGTTTGAATGCTGGAATCTTATCTCTTTGTAAGTAGAACCATTATATTATACATCCATAATGTTTAGTAACGCAAATAGGCTCACGCATAAATTTTAAATTAAATGAGAATAGGGAAACACGTTATTTTTTTAAACACATTACATGGTTATCTTCTCTTCATTGATAATCTACAGAAACTGTCGCATTGATTGTTATACAAAAAAGAAAGGACATATATTTGAATAAAAAGAAAAACATAAAAGTTCGCGATCAATTACTGTGTAAGGAAATGCATTTTTAGAGTTAAATGTGAATTATTGAGATCAACTTATTTTATATACTTCATCGTTTTTTTATAAATCAATTTCAAAATTCACCACGCAATCTTTGCGCGGGATCAGCTAGTAAAAGATTAAAGGGGGTAAGGGAGGGAGAGTGGGGTGGATAAAGTGCTGGTAAGGAGGACCCCTGGATTATTCCATCGGCGGTCAGAAGTAGCGAGGAGGAAGAAGAGGAGGAGCCAACATGAATAAAGGGGAATATGAGGGAAAGAGATGTTCAATTTTGAGGCAGAATTCCTGCCTTTTCCAGAGCATGTATCGGAGAAAAGAAGGATTTCTGGATTGAAGGTAGAAGTGTTACTGCACAGTAGCAAATGTTTCCCCTTTACTAATGTTGGCTCTTCCTTCTCCCCCACTGCCTCTGGCCGCCAATGGAACCCAGGGCCCTCCTGCAAATACGAGTTTCATAGCAAAAATGACAGATGTATTGCGGGTTGCCGAATGCGGGGTGATCCAAGTCGTTCCCGGAGGCGGCTGTCTCACACGTGTGAGACAAAAATTTAAACTTATAATTTACAAAAAAATTGATCATAACATGAATTTACTGCTTCGTGTCAACTATACTTGCAAAAATAAACATGAAAACAGTAAAAAATAATTTCCGCCCCAGGGCAAAATTCTTAAATAAATTTGCCGCAGTCAATGGGTTAAAATAAACATTCAAAATATGAATAAATATGATACTTTTTAATTTTTTCAATCACCCAAACTTTAGATTATCTGGACCTCTTGGTCGCAATCAGCCCAGATAATCAGAGTTCTACAAAATCAATAATTATTCAATACATATAGTTTTCTAGAGATATACATAATGAAAATCTCTCATTAAATGATGAAATGCTTACATTCAAATCAGCCTCAATACAATAGTGTATTGCATTAATTCCTATACTGAGCTCTTCCAGAAGAATGAAAGAGCATGCAGATATCATACCAATGATCAGTGCTGTTGTTTTGCCAAAAAACACCAGAACGCCTTTCTGGAACCTTTATTGCAATAAAATACTAATTTATAAAACCTAAAACAAATCAAATGATGCCATTTGCAATGTAATAATGTTTTACTCATATTGTGCAATCTCATATATTTCTCCGCTGACAAATTATATTCAGTTCCTAATTTTTCCCACTCACCTCTATTGCAATCCGGAACCGTTTTTGATAGAAACAAAGCACTGCCAATGATGATATGAAAATTAAGCTTTTACACAAAATTTCAGTGTCTAGATCTCATAACCTTATGTAAAAATACTTTCTCGATACTTGGTATGAGAAAGTAAAAAGGGGTTTTTGTGCAGGTATCTTTGATCAGGTAGATATTTTTAAACTATGATAATATGCTTATTTCATTGGTGTAGGAAATAATCAAATTCTTTCTTTATATAATCTAAACAAAAGATTATTCTAATATACTAAGGCTGATATTTTATGTTATATGAAAGATTTTTTTCACACAAACTGAATTTAACACAAAGGAAATAAACAGAATAGGAAAATTTACAAAGGAAATAATTCTTGAAATTCAGAAAAGGCCCAATGAATTTGAAGATGATTCAAGAAGGAAAATGCAACCAAATAAATCAATCAGAGAAAGAATGAATGTGATATTTAGAAACTTTATAAATTGATACAAATAAGCAGACAAAATATATGACAAAAACTGCCATAATTTCATGGTTAAAAAATTAAATAAACTCCTCTACCTTTTGAACTATGAATTGGGAATGTAAGTGCATAAGAAATAATTAACTTTTTCACTAGAAAGTTATATTTATAAATAAAAAATAGTAGGTTAAAACTCCATTTTTGTTAATACCCAGAAGCACAGCGATTATAACTGACATTAAACTAAGGGAAAAAAATTAGCCATAACATATAATCCATTAATGTCACATTATTATGATTTTCTCAATCAAATACTGGACACCAAGACTTAATGAGATCCAATAAGTTTACCGGTCTAGGTACAGTTGTAACAAGTCCAGGAAAAGTAGGTTGGAGGGTAGATTTTTCTGTCCCTTGAGAGTAATTTCCACTTTCTTTATAATGCAATGTTTGACCATTGCATGTCAAATCATCCTCTTCATCTGTTATGTCTCCAAATTCAGCCAGCTTTCCATACACTAGAAGGTCATTAATGTGTATATCATTTTCCTTGCTTGTGTCAATTAGAGCAACACTGAGTAGATTGTCCTAGTCAAGGAGAAAATGAGACAAAGCTTTGCTAATTAGTTCATCCAAAAGGGTTGAATCGATTATTCTTTCCAATTAATGCCAAAAAAATTTGATAAATAATATAAAAGATGAAAAGCTAGACAATTAAGGAAAATTAATTCTACACATAAATTAAGTCATTTCCTTTTTTCCCTGGGCCAAATTCAACAGTTTGAGTAAAATATACACTGATTTTATTCATAAATCAAACCTTACGATTATTACACTACTTGAAAACTATGGCTAAAAACTTAGGCTGTGCACACAGCAGTAAGATTATCAAAGAGGTAAGGCATTTCCATCACATGCTTACAGAATGGACAAATTTTGGCCAGGAAAGTAAAATTACTAAGGAGAGGCTGCAACCTTTGGAAATGTGATCAGGTGATTTGATATTGAAAATACAGTGATACAAATCTCTGGGTATTTGTGAATTGGCCCTTGGTTTGAGAAATCGAGTGTACAACAAAAGAGCAAGTGGACACAACAGCAAGTGGATAAAATAGAAATGTTTAATGTAAATTGACTGCTGGAGGGTGAGGGAATATGCAGCAAAAATGAAAATGGAGGGGAATAGAAGAAGGGGGAGGGAAGGGAGGGCATAACAATGCCCAAGGAAACACAGTCGACATTGCTATCAATCAACAAAGAATTTTATAACATTTACCAATATACAAAAAGACCTGGGTTTGACTATACAGCAGTGGTTCCCTAACTTTTTGAAGCCACAGAACTCTTATATTCAAATATATATTTCTCGTGGAACCCTAACTATGAGGTGATAAGTCACATCGCAGTAAAATTAACTTTAAAATCATTGTAATATGTGCACAGCTTATGTATCGTACAGCATCGAGTTCACAAGTGAAGGTCATATATCCTGCTGTAAATACGAGAAGGAAGAGAATATCTCTGTCAATCACGGAACCCCATCGGTCCATATTTACATACTTTGATGAATGAAAGAAAGAACTATGCCCTTTCGTGGTGTTACTGACATTATTAAATTAATATATGTCGATTTTTAGCGAGATGTTGCCTTGACGACCATGACATCGCTAAACCTCACGCTTGCATTGTGGTCTTCCTAACCATAAAAATCAGTACAACATACATTGTACAAACTTTCTCATATATGGATACTAATGCGTCATTTAGTTATCTTTAGAAAATGAAAATCGTATGAGCCTGTTTTTAGAAAATCCAATTTTTGTTAAAGTTGCCCAAGAATAAACTAGCCTTATATTCATTCGTGGAGAAAAATGAAATATGTAGTATTATTGTAGATGTATACTTAAGTAACTGTACGAAATTTGATCAAAATCGTTAGAGCCGTTTCTGAGAAAATCGAATTATTGTTAAAGTTGCCCAAAATAAACTAGCCTTATAATCATTTTTTGAGAAATATGAACTATGCAGTATTATTGAAGATGTAAACTTAAGTAACTGTACGAAATTTGATCAAAATCATTAGAGCCATTTTTGAGAAAATCGAATTATTGTTAAAGTTGCCTAGAATAAACTAGCCTTATATTCATTTTTTGAGAAATATGAACTATATGGTATTATTGAAGATGTAAACTCAAGTAACTGTCCGAAATTTGATCAAAATCGTTAGAGCCGTTTCTGAGAAAATCGAATTATTGTTAAAGTTGCCTAGAATAAACTAGCCTTATATTCATTTTTTGAGAAATATGAACTATACGGTATTACTGAAGATGTAAACTTAAGTAACTGTACGAATTTTGATCAAAATCGTTAGCCGTTTTTGAGAAAATCGGATTGTTGTTAAAAATTCGCAGAATAAACTACTCTTAATTATTGATCAATGCCAACTATTTCTATGTATACTCTGCTCAGTATGATAAATGTCTAAGTACGAGATTTCATTCCTTTTCCTTCTACCGTCTAGGCTCCAGAGCCAGTAACAGACAGACAGACAGACAGACGGCATTGCGGAAACCACTTTTTCAGATTCACCGACTCCTAAAACGTGTATTTCCGTAAAAATCTCGAGGTCGAATTTTTTCGCGAAAACAATACTTTCTCGATACTTCGTATGAGAAAGTAAAAATGCCGATGAGAGAGAATAGGACAAAAATGTTAAAAAATAACAGCTATAAATAATTTATTGTATTTTTTCGTAATTTGTAATAAATATTAACAAATAATTTTTGTTTTAATTTGTTCTACAACAACATTTATAGTTTTTTACCCTTCGCTTTGCTTTTCCTGAAAAAATGAAGGATTTCGTTCAGAATTACTCCATATTCTGTAAGTTTTGACATACTAATGTCAAACTCAAAGAGGCGTCAGGGCTGCATTAAAGCAATAGATGTTATAGAAGGGCTGTGTAGCAATTACAATTGTTTAACGATGGCCACATTTGGTAAAAACTAATTTTATCTGGAAGATTGGACGTCATTTTTTGTCATTAAAAGTAACACTTTAGAAAACGTGTTCTGTTGGGCCTTAGTAATATTTATATATATATATCAAAAGAAATTTTCTCATTGTTTTGTTACCGTAATATCCTCAGGCTATCTTAACCCATCGATACGGCTAAAGTGACCGCGTAAATTAACCTAATACATCTCTGAATATTCCATTTAATCTTCTTCTAGATACTTCTCAATCTACAACGTAGCAGCGAAATTAGTTGAACCATGTTTTCATCATTTTATAGTTCCTTTATATCAACCTACAAATCATTCATTGCATTATTTATCCTCTTCTCTGGTCACATTAGCAGGTATAACATGCTCCCATGGCGGCGAGCTCTTATGGGCGCCAAATTTGAAACCCTCATTCGCTTGCGTGTTTCGGATACCGTTGTCGTCGCCTGGTTGATGTAGGCTGGGCAGATCGCAAAATTCGATGCATGATGCATAGAGGATCCCTCATGTAATTACACATACCTCATATGATGGAAAGGTATTAAAAATGCAAAAACAATGTATCGCAGGAAAATCAATGGCGATTTTAGCATAAAACATGAGCCATCAATGTTTTAATTCATATCACTGTTTTTTGACATATTTATTAATCTTCCTTTGCTTTGAGGCTGTATTGTATTTTGAAATATGATATGAAATAGAATAATTTCGCCATTCTTTGACTACACTGTCATCTACATCAATACATGTCATAACGTTATTCGTGTAAAGCAAGCGCTCTGAAGGTCTGTTGCGAGCTCAAGGAGTCTCTACTCGTCATCATCTTCTCTCTCGATCGCTGGAGTTTCTTTGGGATCATTCGAATCTTAGCGATTGCTAGAATATCCATTTAATTGTCAGGAAGTTGCTGCCATGCAATCATCGAAATGTGCTGGATGGTGAGACATTTGGTGAGTTAAACAGAAAAACATTTCTTTCTTCAGAACTTTCTATTAGCTAATTACAGGTTTTTTTGAAAGTGCAAACGATTTATTGTATTAGCAATTCCACTTCTTGTTAACAATAAAATACAAAACAAAAAACAAGCTAGGAAAATACAGCGAAAGTAGATATTATAAGAAATATTATAATAATATGTTATAAGAAATATTAGAAGAAATATCATTCTCTACAACTTTGGTCCTTATGAAGATTGCTAATAACGACGTTTTTAAGATGTTTGACGGAAACCAAAAAAACCGATTATTTATAAATAATTCCTAAATAATAACAGCTATGGAAAATTGTTTCAAATGAAAGTTGTAGGAAAATACATTCTCTATAATCTTTGTATAGAATTGTATATACAGTAATGATGTTTTAACAGAGATATATCGGGTTGCGAATAAACCTTTACTTCCGGTTAACCGCTATTGTCCAAAAACTAATCAGTTCTTCGTACTCATACGAAAGTGTTACAGTTGTAATTTGGTGTTAATATGGCAAGTAATTTTTGAGTTAGAGCGCCCAAAATGGCATACATCCACACACACACACACACACATCAATCCGAAAATAGTCTAAACGTGTTCTAGGGACCTCAAAACGTATTTCCGTTGAAATCTTGAAGTCGATTTTTTTCGTGATCACAACAGTAAATAAACCTCGACTTCCGGTTACCCGTTATTGTCGAAAAACTAATCAGTTCTTTATGTTCATGTTAAAGTGTTATATATGAAGTTTGGTAACGATATGGCACGTACTTTTTGAGTTAGAGCGCCCACAATAACATACACACACACACAGACATCATTCCGAAAATAGTCTAAACGTGTTCTAGGGACCTCAAAAGATGTATTTCCGTTGAAATCTCGAAGTCGATTTTTTTCATGAATACAATACTTTCCCATTACTACGTATGGAGAAAGTAAAAACCAGTTATTTATAAATAACTCCTAAACAATAACTAAATAGAAAATTGTTTGAAATGAAAGTTGTAGGAAATTACCTTCTCTATAACTTTTGCATAGAATTGTAAATACAATAATGATATTTTAACGAAGAAATATCGCCAAAACCGAATCGGGTTTCGAATAAACCTCGACTTCCGGTTACCCGTTATTGTCGAAAAACTAATCAGTTCTTTATGCTCATGTTAAAGTGTTAACACACAGACATCATGGCGAAAATAGTCTAAACGTGTTCTATGGACCTCAAAACGTGTATTTCCGTTGAAATCTCGAAGTCGATTTTTTTCATTAATACAATACTTTCCCATTACTATGTATGGAGAAAGTAAAAATGGAATGAGAATTAAATTTCATGAGTTTACAAATAGATGTAATAAACTAACAAATATATCATTTGATCAAAATATGATTATCGTATCAATTTTAGTAGACTGTTTAAAAAGCTATTGAAATCGATATTTAAAAATTAAAATTATTATTCATGTTTTATTAACCTACTGTACATAAAGAACAGTTTATTATGATGCAGTTATGAGACTCTTAAATCGTTATCCTCATCAAATAATTCCTTACCATGAGTTATTCTAAACTATCCAGAGTCCACGCTCTTACATAGCAGAGTGGGGACTGTCTGAGGAGACAATGAAAAGTATTCCAAAAGGCACTAAGAAATTGGAGGGGTTGGAGGGATACTTTGATGTCACATCACATGGTTCATTGACGTTGCGGCTTTGTTGATTCAAATCAGTTGAAGCAGTTTTAACAGTTCGAGTAGATCTAACGATAAAATGTTCTGTTGAAGCAGTTTTATTTATAAATTAGAAGTGAAAGTATGGTTAGCACGAAGTGCTGTGTCCCCAATTGCCGCGAAAAGCTGGTTATTCAAGTTAGGTAAGTTTTTTGACAAAAATCATATTCTTTTAGCAAAATTAATACTTTTTTACGAAAAATGTATTTTTTCGAAATTTTCATCTAGCAAGCCTAATATTGGAAAGAACTCCAACAATCATGTGTTTCTGATGAATTACTTCTATATATAATGAATTAAACGATTTCATTGTCTCAAAAGAATTTGTATATGTTGTTTTGATTGTTGTCTGACATAATCGTTACAGTATACAATGCATATTCATGTTCTATACAATTTACAAAAATTTATGAAAGTAAAACTGAAAGTATGCAATAAATATGGGAAAGAACTTCAATAATCGTGTTTCTAGTAAATTACGTCTAAATTTAATGAATTTTAATGATTTAATGGGGTGGTTGCATAAATTTTAAATATCTCAGAAATATATGTATATGTATTTTTAATAGTAGAATTCAAAAATTAAGGTTTAAGTGCCATAAAATGACTCTATCTATTATTATTTTGTAATTGAAAAATGAATTTGGGAGAAATGTTTTTGATTGGCTGAGAGCGTGTGACGTCACAACCCAGGAACCGAAGAGGGCGGTATCGTGCGTGGTGTACACCATTAACTTTTGAAGACAACTTTTAACTATTGTTTGTGTTTTAAATTGTCTAATACCGTGAGAAAAACATGACTGAAGGATACTCTAAGGGACAGTCGGATAATCTTCCAGGTGTCGATGCTATTATGGTGACTGATTTTCTAAAAAGAAATTCTGATTTTGTCAGTGCTGAAATTCGAGGAATCAAAATAGCCAAGTAAGTACAAATAGGTTTAAAAGATTGTATTCTGTATTATTTTTTCGAAATAATAGCTAATGGATGGTAATTATTTACCGAAATACCGGCAGCTATTTCTCCTAAACTAACCGACCGATTTCATTCATTTTTTTCATTAAACGATTTTTTTTACTCCCTCTAGAGGGGACTGAAATTTGTTTGGGGAAAAACGAAGATATTGTGAAAAAATCGGTAAAACATACATTGTACAAACTTTCTCATACTAATGCGTCGATTAGTTATCTTTAGAAAATGAAAATCGTATGAGCCTGTTCTTAGAAAATCCAATTTTTGTTAAAGTAGCCCAAGAATAAACTAGCCTTATATACATTCATCGAGAAAAATGAAATACGTAGTATTATTGTAGATGTATGCTGAAGTAACTACGAAATTTGATAAAAAACGTTAGAGCCGTTTTTGAGAAAATCGAATTGTTGTTAAAGTTGCCTAGAATAAACTAGCCTTATATTCACTATACATGAACTATATATGAACTATACAGTATTATTGAAGGCGTAAAATTTCGTACAGTTACTTCAGTATACATCTACAATAATACTAAGTATTTCATTTTTCTCAATGAATGAATATAAGGCTAGTTTATTCCTGGGCAACTTTAACAAAAATTGGATTTTCTAAAAACAGCCTAATATTATTTTCATTTCATAAATATAACTAAACGATGCATTAATATACGAGAAAGTTTGTAAAATTTATGTTGTCCCGATTTTTACTTTCTCATACGAAGTATCGAGAAAGTATTGTTATCTCTAAATAATTCGACCGAGATTTTCACGGAAATATACGTTTTAGGTATCGCTGAATCCGAAAAAAGTGGTTTTCAAAATGCCGTCTGTCATTCTGTTACTGGCTCTGGAGCCTAGACGGTAGAGCGAAAATAAATTAAATCTCCTACTTATGCATTTCATCATACTGAGCAGAGTATACATAGAAGTGGCTGACATTGCTCAATAATTAAGATAGTTTATTCTACGCATTTTTAAAAACAATCTGAATTTCTCAAAAACGTCTCCAACAATTTTGATCAAATTTCGTACAGTTCCTTGAGTTTACGTCTTCAATAATACTGTATAGTTCATATTTCTCAAAAAATAAGGGCTAGTTTATTCTAGGTAACTTTAACAATAATTCTATTTTCTCAGAAACGGCTTTAACAATTTTGATCAAATTTTATACAGTTCCTTGAGTTTACGTGTTCAATTATACTGTATAGTTCATATTTCTCAAAAAATGAATATAAGGCTAGTTTATTCAAGACAACTTTAACAATAATTTGATTTTCTCAAAAACGGCTATAACGATTTTGATCAAATTTCGTACAGTTACTTGAATATACATCTACAATAATACTACGTATTTCATTTTTCTCAAAGAAAGAATATAAGGCTAGTTTATTCTCGGGCAACTTTAACAAAAATTGGATTTTCAAAAAACACGCTCATATGATTTTCATTTTCTAAAGATTACTAAACGACGCATTATTATATGAGAAAGTTTGTACAATGTATGTACCGATTTTTTACTGAAGTACTTCGGCAGTGAGGCACGAAGCAATACTTAAAATCATTTTCTTCGTCTCCGACATATTTCACTGAAGCCCAAAACACGAAGAAAAGGCACAAAACTTCGCTCTGATATATCTCGCAAACGGCACAATGCAAACAGGATAAAATGGGTCAGCTTTCCTGGATTGTGACGTCACACGAAAATGGCATGCGATTTTCACCGTTTGAAAGTGGCTTGAAAAAAACAGAATTCAATCTTCGATTTCTCGTTTATTACAAGTTACAAAAAATAGAAACGGAAACGCTTCTTCAGCAATCAAGGCATACTTTTATTTTAAGCAATAAAAAAAAATGATGCAACCACCCCATTGCCACAAAAGTATTCATTTACATTGTCCATTTCGATTGTTGTCCGACATAATTGTTAAAAACGAAAGTAAGTTCAACATTTTTGGATCCGATGTAAGGGTTATAGTGTGGAGTAAACGAAATACTGAGTGAAATGTTTGAAATTTGCATTCCACAGCGAAGTATGGAGGTGGTTCTGTAATGGCTAGGAGTTGTATGTCAGCATATGGAGTTTAATATATTGAAGAGACAGATTCAAGTATGTAGACATTTTAAGAAATCTGATGTGGCCAACACATGACTTGCTCCATATTTGGGGTATAGATATTTAAATTATTATGAATAGAATTATGAGGCAAAATTATTATTTCGTATCGTAAAAGAATACAGTCATTCTTACTGCCGTAAATTATATTTTGAATATGTTTACAGAATTCACCGCTACATGGTGGTGGCGCTGTATGCTGGAAATTAAGAAAAAGCAAAATATCTCCGAAATGGATGGTTCTGCCAAAATATGTTTCAAACAAAACTTGGAAGAAATATTATTCTCTACAACTTTGGTCCTCACGAAGATTACCAATAACGATGTTTTTAAGGAGATATTTGACAGAAACCAAAAAACCGATTATTTATAAATAATTCCTAAACAATAACTGCTATGGAAAATTGCAGGAAATTACATTATCTATAACATTTGTATAGAATTGTACATATCATAATGGTGTTTTAACAGAGAAATATTGCAAAAACCAAATCGGGTTTCGAATAAACCTCGACTTCCAGTTAACAGTTATTGTCCAAAAACTAATCAGTTCTTTGTGCTTATGCTAAAGTGTTATATATGAAATCTGGTAATGATATGGCAAGTACTTTTTGAGTTAGAGTGCCCACAATCACATACACACACGCACACACAGACATCATTCCGAAAATAGTCTAAACGTGTTCTAGGGACCTCAAAACATGTATTTCCATTGAAATCTCGAAGTCAATTTTTTTCGTGATAACAATACTTTCCCATTACTTCGTATGGATAAAGTAAAAAGAATTTGAAAGAGAGTGCTATAAAAATGGATATTGCTAATACATTTAAATGTTATGAAGACAATGACACTAACTGTTCCAACGTCCTTTTAGTCTCATTTGTTACATTTTGGCCCTTTATGCGAAGTGGGCTTGCAAATTTGATTGCGTGTCTTGTGCGGTGTAGGGAAATGCTACAGTGACTGACGACTAAGAAAATACATCCAGAGTTTTAATAACATCGCTGCCTCGATGTAATAATAACATTGTTGTGAATAAGACTTCCCTTTTTATGGGGGATTATCTTCCTTTCGGGTTAACAAAGTAAATATGGCTGTGGTAAATGTAGGTGGCCCGACTAGCTAACACGTCACGTTAGTGAGCGAGCACCTGCGAACTGAAGCATAATAAAATCCGTGATCACGTGATGACATCATCGCCACTGTCATGAAGCACATAACAGATTAGGACATTTAAGGTGGATTGACAAAACAGCACGACTAAATATTAATTCTTTTGAGTTTATTTAATGTAGTAACAACGCTAGTATGTGTTGTGCCATTGATGGTTAGATTGAATTAATATATTACATCTCAACCAAATGACATATTCTCCAGTCACGGTGTAAACGCACCTGAAATCGAGGTGATGCCCCGCAAGTGACCAGAATTTTGTCCCTTAATTGCGGGCAATTCACAAAATCAAGAAACACTAAATCGGGTCATACATACATACATACATACATTATTTATATGAAGCTTTGGTCGGGGCCGCAAAAAAACCACCTTAAATGGGAGAACCTTAAATCAGGATTCCACTGTATTTAGCTTATATAAAAAAGATGGGAATTTTTCTGCATCCTAACCATTGACTGTCATGGCAACGAGCTCAATGTTTTCATATGGGCAAGACTTTAATGGGAATCAGATGCTTATATTATATTGCCATTAACATTAAACTATGACCAATGGTGGAAAACCGAAGCAAAAATTCAACATTTCAAGGTCTGTTTTGTTCCATTTTTGCCTCCATACGAGGATGAAAATATTAAGGAACATACAGACTTCAAATTTGGCACAAATATAGAATTTTGGTGACAACCAAAAGAAAAAATCCAAAATTGTAAAAACTCCAGTATTGTCCCATACGATGATCAAAATTATTATATATACACATACGCATGTACGCACGCACACAAACACAGTATCGGACCCCTTATACGGCATCCCAAAATCCGGCAGGACCTGAAATTCAGCAAAAACTTGTGTGGTTACCAATTTGAAATTTGTAGATACCAGAAATTTATGCAATCTCGAAAAAGTGACAATAATTGTGCTGTTGTTTTATCGTTGTTGTTTTGTTAGAATAAATAGAATTTCACGAATTTAAAATCTTTGTTGGCCTCTTTTTATAAAAATGTTGAAAAGATCAGTGGAAAAACCCGTGGTTATCGTAAATTCAAAGAGGAAGCACTTAACCCTTAGTATTAAGAAGAAAGTGAAATTGCTACAGCGTTTAGAGGAAGGTGCTTTGGTGAAAACATTGTGCAATGAGCTTCGTGTTAGTTCATCGACTGTTTATGACTTGAAGAAGCAATAGAGTCAATTAATGAAATTTTACTCAGAATGTGATGTGCCGAAAATTAACAAACAACAGAAAAACACTCCATCAGTCAGAGACAATCGACATGGATAAAGTTTTACTAAAGAAATGCAGCATCTGATCATGAAGCCGCAGAGTAATACCTGAAAGAATTTTCTTCAAGAGAAGAGGGTTTAACAACAGAACAGGTGTACAATGCAGACGAGCCAGCATTGTTTTTGCAATATATTCCCAGAAAAATCGGTACAACATACATTGTACAAACTTTCTCATATATGAATGCATCGTTTAGTTATCTTTAGAAAAATATCAACTATGTACAATTATTATAAACATCAACTTAAATAACTGTACGAAATTTGACGAAAATCGTATGAACCGTTTTACAGAAAATCCAATTGTTGTTAAAGTTACCCAAGAATAAACTAGCCTTGTATTCATTTTTTGAGAAATATGATGTATGTAGTATTATTGCAGAGGTAAACTCAAGTAACTCAATGAAATTTAATCAAAATCATTAAAGCCAATTTGAGAAAATCATGTTAAAAATGCATAGAATTATTGCACAAAAATGCGTTATAATTATTGAGCAATGTCAACCATTTCTTCACAGCTTCTACTCTGTATGAAAAAATGCCTAACATAAGTACGAGATTTCATACATTTTCACTCTACCATTTCGGCTCTAGCGCCAATAACAGACAGACAGAGAGACAGATGGCATTGCAAAAACCACTTTTTCGGACTCAGGTACAACCAAAATGTATATTTTCACCAAAAACTCGAAGTCGAATTTTTTCGCGATAACAATACTTTCTTAATATACTTCGTATATGAGAAGTAAAAAACATGTAATGGTAGGTGAGTCAGCACCAATGGGGTTCAAAGACTCCAAGGAACGGCTTACGATATTGGGGTGTTCAAATACAGCAGGAACCTATAAGTGTAAATTGCTCATTATTGGCAAGATCCAGAATCTTAGGCCTTTCAAGGGGATTAAGGGTATTTCCAGTTGTTTATAAGGCTAACAGTCGTGCATGGATGACAGAAAATTTTCCTTGATTGGTTCGAGAACCATTTTGTCCCTGAAGCCAGGGCTCACTGTAAGTCTGTAGGTCTTCCTGTGGATTGCAAAATTATATTACTTCTTCATAATTGTGCTGCACACTCTGATGCTGAATTTCTCATTAAAGACAATGTTTATGGTATTTATTTACCTCCTAACTGTATGTCGCTTATCCAACCAATGGACTAAGGCATTCTTCAGGCATTGAAAACTAGATACAAGGCTGAATTCATGCAAAAAATCCTTATAGCGTGTAACAAAGGAATAAGAGTGACCCAATTCCAAAAAGAATTTAACATAAAGGATGCTATTTGGAGTGTTGCAAAGGCTTGGGACAATGTTTCCCAGATTACTTTGTTGAATGGATGGCACAATTTATGGCCATTCACCAAATTTCTAAATGATGATGATGAAACTGAACCCAATTCTGAAAGTTTTCCTTCTTCTGAAGAAAGTAAAATTGTTGAAGACTTATTGGCATTTGCAAAAATGTTGTCATGTGATACAGCAAAATTGGTAGATAAGGAAGCTATTGAAGACTATTTAAAAATTGACAACGGAGTTTCAGTTTACCTCCAACTTACAGATAGTGAAATTTGCAATATGGTTATGAATTGTAATAAAATGAATGAGAGTGATACTGAAGTGGATGATGAGGTGTTGAATGAAAAGGAAAAAGTATCCATTGATAGGTGTATACAATTAACCTTTAACTACTCACGCTGGCACACAGAGTGCGCCAGCTGTATTGTTTTGACAGCCAATGGCAAGTGGGGGATCATATTACAACCTCGCTTCGTGTAACCTTTCTTCAACTCACTCTTATCAGTCCCTGACTAGACCTACAGTGAACAGTGTCGCTGTTTGTTATATTCTAGCAGTATTAGCTGTAAACCTCTCTTTGGAGCATTCCGTGCACCGCGCAAGCAATTATGTAAGTATATTTATTCCTTTTTCCTCCAAACACGATCATATCAGGGGTTTATAATTTTGTGAAATATGATTCCTTATTTGATGTTTCCGAGTTTTTTTACATTTTAACTTCACTTTGAAGTAAGAAAGAAGAAAGAAAAAAGTGGTTTATACCTATATTTCAACGGAGGTTTTCATGTTTGCAAGGCCCGAATTATTGTAAGAGAGGAAGATTATGCAAATGTTTTGCAAGAGTTGTCTGACGAAGAATGGGAAAGAACAGAATTAGATGATGAATCTTCTGACTAAGAAGTTGAGAACATTTCGTTTAGTGATCATGATTCAGAATCGGAAATCGATGCTGCAGATGTAAAAGTTGCTAGTGATGAATCAACCACAGATGATGAGAGCGACGAGGAAAATTTTTATATGAGAAGTTGTAAGAAAAAGAAGAGGGAAGACTGAAGTCACTGCACTGCATAAATGGAAAAAAAACTGCAGTTAGAAGTAAATTTGCCAAAACATCAACAAAAAATATTTTTAAGAAAAGGTTTCCTTCTGTAAAAGCTACTGAGTCCAATCTTGGTGATGAATTGGCAGCATTTCTGCGAATCGTAAATGATGACATGCTGGAAGAAATTACTAAGTACACTAACATGCACATAGCTCGGAAGAGGGCATCTGGCAAGTACACAAGAGAAAGAGATGCTAATGACATGTCAAAGTCTGAAATTATGGCATTCATTGGATTATTATACCTTATAGGCTCAAAAAAACTTAGCAAAACTGATGTGAAAGAGATATTTACTGATGACGGAACAGGCATTGAAATCTGTGATGGAGTCATGAGCCGGAATAGATTTTTGTTCTTACACGATGCTAAACCCCACAGTCTGTTAAGGAAAAACTCAGCCTTGTTAGCTTATTTAGTAAGGTTAGTAATAAAAAAAGAAAAATACTCCTAAATCATCATGACCCCTCGTAGGAAATTTTTTGAAGATGCTACATCAGAATTATGGTTACACTTGTTACTAATTCAATTGAAATTATTTAATGACACTGTCTTAAAAATTGAAGAGAAGAATATTTCATTAATGGAAATAGTCACTGCCCTGGCTAATTTGGGAAATCAGATGATAGTAAGAAGAGAAGCCAAGTTTGTTGGAATGAAGGTGTCAATGATGGTTGAATCACTCAAAGACGAAGGTGAATTAATGCCTGAGACATTCTATAAGACAGTCGATATTTTCTTCCAGACTGCATTGAATTATTTAGAAGAATGGACTAGAAACTTTAAATTTGTTTGAATCTTTGAATGTACAACCTCTCACTTGATCGGAGGGAGGTGATTCAATGGTAAATTGCCTATAAACCAGGGGCAAACAGAGTTTGTCCCGGTTTAGCTGATCGGAAATCTGGTCACCTTAAGTATGGCAGTATTATGGGTTTTCACTAACAACAGAAAGAAGGAATCCGATACTGTAAAAATTCAAAGTCTTCGCGAATGTTTTGCCACATAATTGTCCTATGCGAGGAATAAAATTATAATGCACTTCTAAATGAGATACAAAGTTGAAATTTGATACGGTTATATGATTTTGTACAAAATTGATTGGGAATAATTTGAAATTGTAAAAATGCCAAACTTTAAAAATGCTTGCAGAATGCAAGCACACATTAACTACTATATCTATAATATATAGACGCTTCTTACAAATGAAATATATATATATATATATACAGTAAAACTCGTTTAATACGTATTTGAGAGGACCGACTCATTGCTTCGTTATAAGCGTGACTACGTTATATACGAGAAACATGGTTTTTGGCCTATACATCCCATATAACACGTATACACATACAGTAAAAGCTGTGCTATCTGGTTATTTAGAACCGGCCACCCTTAGATACCAGCAATTACACAAATACAATTCATTTTCTATTTCTTTTTCTTTTTTTATGAATTTTTGTGTGAATAGTATATGTGTAATACCACAACTTCGACTTTAAAATTTCTTAAAATATAAGATGTATATATTACGTATTTACTCTGTATACTTCTGTGGCTGCCGAGTAAGCATGGCATTTTTGGTTACGTAAGCCATTTGCATTGTCTACATGTTTTGGTGTACTTCTACAATTTCCAGTTTTATCGCTTTTTATTATTCAAGAAATTACCCAACCATTGAATATGGTATCAAAATAAATACCTAAAAGTAAGGAACAGGAGAGAAAAGTTTGGTTTAACGCTAACAAAAAAGCTGGAGCTGATCAAACGAATTGAAAAAGGAAAAAATAGAGCAGCCATAGCAAAAGAATTCAACATCGGATCTTCCACGCTCTACGATATCAAGGCTCATAAGGATAAATTAATGAAATTTGTGTCATCTTCTGAGACGAGTAAATCAATTAATAAACATCATATGCTTCATAAGCCAAAAATTGAGAAACTGGATAAAATATTATATGACTGGTTTTCACAGAAATGTTCAGAAGAATTAAATAATTTCGTCCTTTTCTACTAGAGTAAATAAAGATAAATAATAAAGATAAATAAGAAAGATATAATCCAATAAATTCAATTTTGGGAACAGGTTCACTGCCGTAATCCCCAAACTTCCCGGACGCCCTAAACTTTTCAATAGTCTTTTTGTTTTGCATGTAAGCGTAGCAACGTATTAAATAAGAATGGGTAAATTGTGTCTATATCTAACTACGTGTGGAAGAATTAAAATGGAAAATGCAAACCCCATGCATAGTTATGTTTGGGGAGTACGATAGTGAACCTAAGCCCAATTCTGTTTGGTCATTGCTAAAGTTGCGATCTCAAAATCGAAAATCGCTCTCCTAACCGGATATTTCTCCTAATCGGCTTTCCACAATCCCCAAGATAGCCAGATAATACATCTTTTACTGTATTTGCAGTGAGTCGACTTCAATGCCGTACTTACATATGCAAAGAGATGCTTATCAACTTCGCGGCATGTAAAATGTTCGACTGCTATTACATACGATTTT
This sequence comes from Uropetala carovei, assembly GCA_036926305.1. NCBI lineage: Eukaryota > Metazoa > Arthropoda > Insecta > Odonata > Petaluridae > Uropetala > Uropetala carovei. The sequence continues at coordinate 1,749,551 of JAXCHB010000115.1, forward strand.
TTAAATGGTCAATTAATATTATTATTATTATGGTCATTAATTTACATAAACATTTCACATTTTTAATATCAATTTCAAAACAAAGGGAGCGTGGAAATTCGTATGGAAGGGGTAGATGGAGGAAGGGGACCTCTACGAACAAGTGCGCGGTAGACGAGCGGAAACTATTCATTAGTTATCGCCCTGCTCGCCAAAATTCGTTATATATGGGGCATTTTTTGCCACGGGACCAAACATTTGTTCGTTACAGCCGAAAATTCGTAAAATGCGTGTTCGTTACATCCGAGAAATTTAACCAATGCCCTTATGGAGAAGTCCAAGGGACCGAGACATTTCTTTGTTATAGCCGAGATTTCGTTTTAGGCGTGATCGTTATAAACGAGTTTTACTGTGTGTGTGCGCGTGCGTGTGTGTGCGTGTGTATATATATATATATATATATGTATATGTATATATACCCTTCCAACTGCCTCAGTTCACTGCCTCAAAGTCGGCGGAAGGGTGTAAACGGAGGCTAAAGGGCGAAGAACAGTGGTGTCCTCGGACACCGGTAGGTTCAACCATGCTGTGAAGTCTTTCTGCAATATCTCCGGCCAAAGTGAAAGAGGTACTCACCAACCCGCTCTGGGCCAGCGTGGTGTTTTAAGGCCCACAATCCCCCCATGACATGTACACCCATAAAAAACGGCCCTCATTCTCCGGAGGCTGGATTGCCTCTGACCGTGGCAGTGGTCAGGAACAAGGCAGGAAAGCAGAGGGTGCTAAGAATCCCCGGAGGTTAAACGCCCACTGCCACTCTTTCTCATCCTTACCCAATTCCTTTAACCTCAACCTAACTACCTTTAACTGCCGGACTTTGTCCAGTGAAGATAAACTTCAAGAGCTCCAAGAACAACTGGAGAAGATCAAGTGGGACATTTTAGGACTTAGTGAGGTGAGAAGAAAAGGTGAAGGCCTATTGGAGTTGAAGAGTGGAGATATTTTTTATTACAGGGGAATTGACACAGGAAGAACAGGAGGTGTTGGATTCATCATCAACAAAAAATTGAAGAATAATATCGTGGAAATGGAAAGTTCATCCGAGCGGGCAGCTAGACTAGTGCTTCAAATAAATAAAAGATATCAACTTCAAATAGTCCAAGTTTATGCGCCAACGTCATCATATTCGGATGAGGAAGTGGAAGATTTTTACCAAGAAGTTGGAGAACTGCACGACAAAGGAAGCTGCCATCTAAAAGTGGTCATGGGTGATTTCAATGCCAAGGTAGGAGAACAAAAGGAAGACGACAGCGCAGTTGGAAAATGGGGCTATGGAGACAGAAATGAACGAGGGGACCGCCTTGTAGACTTTGCTGAATGTACTAGTCTATATATAATGAACACTTTCTTCAAAAAGAATCCCAATAGAAAATGGACCTGGAAAGGACCCAATGGTACCAAAAACGAAATTGACTACATACTAGTAAATAAGAAGCAATTCGCTGAAGACTGTTCCATCCTCAACCAGTTTAAAACTGGAAGCGACCATCGCTTGGTAAGATGCAGAATAAAATTCAACTCAAAGTTAGAAAGACAGAAGCTTATAAAGAAGAAGCCTAAGTCTATTATCAACACGCAGGTGCTAAAAGAACGAAAAGAAGAATTTCAGCTCCAACTGAAAAATCGATTCAGTGCACTGGAAGACCAAGAAGTTGAATCCCAATTTATAGAGATACTCAAGGAAACTGCTGAAGAAATAGGCGGAACAGTTAAAACAAAGCCAGAGAAAAAGTTGACTGAAAAAACAAGACTGCTGATGGAAAAAAGAAGGAAAATGTTAATTACTAATGATCCTAAAGAAATGATCCATTTTGCAGAACTAAACAAAACTATAAGGAAGTGCATCAAGGAAGATGTGAAAAAATATAATTATGAGCTAATCGAGAAAGCCATAGAAAACAATAGAAGTTACAAGAAAATGAAGCAACATCTCTCGATCGGAAAGAGACAGCTGATGGCCTTGATGCTAGAAGACGGCTCCATAACCCATAGTAGGAAACTGATCCTGAAACGGGTACAAGAATTTTACACCAAGCTGTATGAGGATCCTCTAGGAAATGATGAAGTAAATGATGATGCAAACATGCCCACCGAAGAGGTCCCAGGTATCCTTCCGGAAGAGGTGAGACACGCAATCAGAAGTATGAAGAATGGAAAAGCATCTGGAATGGATGGTATCACAGCGGAAGTATTCAAAGCAATGGGGAACCATACGGAAACAATTCTCGCTAAGATTTTTAATTCCTGTCTGAGGAAGAAAAAGATACCAGAAACATGGAACCACGCATGTATTATCCTTCTGCACAAGAAAGGTTCCAAAGAAGACTTGAATAACTACAGACCGATCAGCCTACTCCCAACAGTCTACAAAATATTCACCAAAATACTCACTATGCACCTTCAAAACCATCTTGATGCTGCCCAACCCAGAGAGCAAGCTGGATTTCGCAGTGGGTATAGCACGATGGACCACATCCAAGTCGTGAGAGAGGTAATCAGTCGGACCAACGAGTATGAATTACCTCTTTGTATGTGCTTTATCGACTACGAGAAAGCATTCGACTCTGTCCGAACTTCGTCGGTGTTACGTGCACTAAAGAAACAAGGAGTAGAAGAAACGTACATAACCTTGATCAAGAATATCTACGAAAATGCGACAACATCTGTCCAGCTGCATGAAGAGACGAGTGCCTTTAAGGCCGAAAAGGGAGTGAGACAAGGAGATACTATGTCCCCTAAGTTATTTACAGCAGCTCTAGAGGAAGTATTCAAAAGGCTAGACTGGGAGGAAAAAGGCATAAAGGTAAATGGAGAATATCTGAGTCACCTGCGCTTTGCAGATGATATCATACTGTTCGCAGGAAGCCCAGAAGAGCTCCTTAGAAGAACTGAAGAGCTTGAGCAAGCAAGCCGAGAAGCTGGACTTAAGATGAATCTTAATAAAACAAAGGTTATGTACAACTCCTTCACAAATTCTGAGAAGATACATATCAACGGAGCAGAACTTGGAGAAGTAACCAGCTATGTTTACTTAGGTCAACTCATCACTACTGATGGTTCGCTTCTTGGAGAAATCAACCGGAGAGTGAAGATGGCATGGAGTGCTTTTGGCAAGAATGTGAACATCTTTAAATCAAATATTCCAGTCTTCCTAAAAAGGAGACTGTATGACCAATGTGTTCTGCCTGTTCTGACATATGGTTGTGAAACATGGACCATGAATGCCAGAATGATACAGCGCCTGCAAACAACACAGAGGGGCATGGAGAGATGCATGTTAGGGATCACCCGAAGAGACCGCAAGAGGAACGACTGGGTAAGAAAGAAGACGGGAGTCTGTGACGTGATTAGAAGAGTGAAGGTGTTAAAATGGCAGTGGGCAGGCCACATTGCTAGAAGAAATGACCAGCGTTGGACGTCCAGTGTCATCGAATGGATCCCAAGAAACATCAAGAGACCAAAAAGAAGACCGAAAGACAGGTGGGACAGAGAGCTTGTTAAGTTCTTGGGGCAAACTTGGAGGAGGGAGGCAGTTGACAGGGAAAACTGGAAGAGTCTGGGGGAGGCCTTCGTCCGTCAGTGGACTGAAAAAGGCTGATGATGATGATGATGATGATGATGATGATGATGATGATGATGATATGTATATATATAAATACTAAGGAAGAGGAAAGGTAAGTACGGATATTCGTTACCCTTACTACCACAATTCGCTGGGAACAAACGATTGGGAATCCCCGTCTCTTACCAGTTATTTCCCCACGCATGCAGTTCCACCATTCTCCCGGCAATATGCCGTAAGCACGCGCAGCAAAGCTCCCAGATCATCTACCGCCCCTACTTTGGTTAATTATATGTATATAGTAGATAGAGTGCTTTAATGTCGCTATGTATAGTTACTTCGTTCCATTGGTCTTTATCAAATCTATTCCCTATTTTTGCTTGTGTGGATTAGTATCATCGAAACCTTGGGAGCATAAATCCCAAAACCGGTGCAAATAAGTATTTTGGTTTAGTCTTGCGGGACACCGGGACAAGCGCTCCAAAACCGGTATTGTCCCGGCCAAACCGGTACATATGGTCACCTTAGCGATACTTCATGCTTGTATCTCATTAAGAATTGCCGTATAATTTTCACATTCGCATGGGACAGAAATGGGGCAAAACTGACCCTTAGAATTTGGAACTTTTGCAATTTTTTTATTTTATCTTCAAATGCAATGAAATTTCTATTATGGCGCCAAATTTCAATTCTGTAGGTTACATGGAGCTGCCTCATCATTTTTGTTCTCGTATGGAGCAATACTGCTGCAAAACAGCCCCAAAATTCGGGATTATATCAGTATGGGATTTCCTCCATTAGTCGTAGTTTAACATGAATGGCATTAAAATATAAGCCTCTGATTCCCATTAAAAGCTTACCCATATGAAAGCATTAAGCCTGTTGCTAGGAAGCCTATTGTTAGACCAAGAAAAATTACCACTTTTTTGCAATAAAAACTATAAATTTATGCTAATTCTACTCGGATTTGAATTCTGTCTTCAAAAATAAGAAGCTACAATTTATATCCTATCCGATAGTTTGTCTCGATTTCGCATCTTGACAGTAAAAAATTTTAAAATGCAAATATAAAAACCTCTACACCAATTTACATGTTTTCTTATGGGCAAAAAATGGAGCAAAAAGGGGCCAAATAAGCCCATCAAAATAGGAATTTTGCGAGTTTCAGATTTTTTCCTTTGGTTGTGACTAAAAACCTATAATCCTGTGTGTGTGTGTGTGTCTGTGTGTGTCTGTGCGTGCGTGCGCGGGCGTGTGTGTATATATATATATATATATATATATATATATATATATATATAATAGTAAGATCAAAAGAATTATATGTACTTTGACATCGCAGTTTCAGTTGGGACGTATTTACCCTCGCATATAAAACATAATATACGTTAGTACGTAAAAAATTAAATACTACACATGGATCACCTGGGCATTCCTCTTCGATCTTATCCTTAACTGGGCATATCAAAAAATGTCACGCAACTGGTCGCGTGGCGTACTGATTACTGCTGAGTGCTGCTGAGTACATTGTGCAGAAAACGCGAATGTAAACAGTAATAATAAAGAAAGGTTCATTCTAATTTTTGTTTATTCAATCATTTAATGCATGTAACGATTTATAATTCTCATTGTTGACATTATTGTTAGGATTTTCTACATTATATACGAACTCAAGTTTCAAGATATATTTTGTACCATACGACATTATGGAATTAAAATTTTATCAATATATATATTTACATGAGTGCCATTTTAGGCCCAAAGAAGTAAAAACACAGGAAATAATGCTCAAAAAATTGTTATTGGTTGGAAAGGCAAATGCTTCAATTCACGAGTAAATAAAAGAGAATCAAAAAAAGATTTCAGGCTTTCTCGGCGAATGTTAGCGATGAAATTTTCTCGGGTTTCACACCGGGTGCAGATTTGGAGCAAGTCCGACATTTCGATGTCTGCCTCAGACGCCATCTTCAGGGAACTCCTGAGTGACGTGGTCAGATAACGCCCTGCTTTTTATACCCTCCTGTATCCCCTATATTTCCACAATATCTGGAAAGATATCGAGAATTCTGAGCAAGAGGGGGATCAGAAAGGTCCACAAACCACCAAAAAAAGTGAAAAATTTCCTACCTCAAGTCAAGGACGACCAAGGTTTAAAAACAGCGGGAGTCTACAGAATCCCGTGCACCTGCGGAAAGGAATACATCGGACAGACGGGGAGAACCATTGAGACCAGAATCAAAGAGCACGCCCGATGCATCAGACTAAACCAGCCGGAGAAGTCAGCGGTAGCTGAACATTGCATCAGCATGGGCCATTGCATCAAATTTCCTGAGGTGGTGGCTAAGACGAACGCTTTTTGGGACCGTCTCGTAAGGGAGGCCATTGAAATCCGGTTCCACAACAATATGACCAGAGAAAGGGGTTTCCCGGTCAGTAAAGCATGGGACCCCCTCTTCCCCAAAATGACGAAAGGGCAAAAAACTGATTGGCCGGAACCTCCACCAATTGGAAGCCAGCAGACGAACCACAGTACAACATACATTGTACAAACTTTCTCATATATGTACTAATGCATCGTTTAGTTATCTTTAGTAAATGAAAATCGTATGAGCCTGTCTTTAGAAAATACAAATTTTTGTTAAAGTTGCCCAAGAATAAACTAGCCTTATATTCATTCATTAAGAAAAATGAAATACGTAGTATTATTGTAGATGTATACTCAAGTAACTGTACGAAATTTGATCAAAATCGTTAGAGCCATTTTTGAGAAAATCGAAATATTGTTAAAGTTGCCTAGAATAAACTAGCCTTATATTCATTCGTTGAGAAAAATGAAATACGTAGTATTATTGTACGAAATTTGATCAAAATCGTTAGAGCCGTTTTCGAGAAAATCAGATTGTTGTTAAAAATGCGTAGAATAAACTACCCTTAATTATTGAGCAATGTCAACCATTTCTATGTATACTCTGCTCAGTATGATAAAATGCCTAAATACGAGATTTCATCAATTTTGGTTCGACCATCTAGGCTCCAGAGCTAGTAACAGACAGACAGACAGACAGCATTGCGAAAACCACTTTTTCGGATTCAGCAACATCTAAAACGTGTATTTCCGTAAAAATCTCGAGGTCGAATTTTATCGCGAAAACAATACTTTCTCGATACTTCGTATGAGAAAGATAAAAGGTCAGCTTACAATCGATTAAATACGGTAAACATTTTCTCGTTAAATTTAATATATCTATCTATAGAAAAACATTATTAATGGATTGCATATGCCATGCAAGCTGAAAAAGGATTAACAGTAGACTAGAATTAAGGTTAGAGATTTAGTATCCAAAAGATTTCATTAATCCACAATTCCATAAAACAAAAAATGTAAATAAGAACTTACTGAATCCCTTATATGAGCAACTATGGCGACTGATGGTTGATTGGTTACCATACCCAGAAATTTGCTGCAGGCTTCTCTCGACCACATTGGCTTAATCTTCGTTATTTCCCAAGAAGATGCCAAGTTTCTCCTTTGCTTCCATAAACCATATCCTATGGGCCTTATATTAACAAGAGCTGCTTTGTGGGCTTGTAAAGGTAAATGTGAAAATCTCAAGTCTAGAAAACGTATTTCCGAACGAAGAGCTTTGGCTTTTGAACCATAGTCCACATAAAATACCTGAAATTTAGAGTTCAACAATGTTACACTATTAGCTCTATTCCAAATACAGGTAGATAAAACAATGAATATAAAATAAATTTTACATTTGAAGTCAATATCAAACAATTCATGTAAAAGAATACTAGAAAAGAAACCAAATTAAATAAACAATTTGGACAGTTTTTAGAAAATAAAAACAAAAGAGCATTAACCTCAACTTCAGTAAACGAAGGAAGAGATGTAATTCGTGCACGATGCCACTCTCCACAAGCAATTGGTTCTGGTGGGTAGCGTGCTGCACAAAACTGCCCTACTAGTATAGTTGCATCAGGCATTTTATGGACTGAAGGATCACCAAGGTTGTAGAATTGCCTAGATGAAAATAAAAAACTTAATTACCATATTTACTCGTGTACCCCATGCATTATTTTTCTGAAAATGTCAGTAAAAGACAGACTATGCATCATACATGAAGATTTCTGAACAGGTTATATAAATTACGAGTCTTGATATTAAATTTACTGCAACATGCCTGCATCTCCATTTATAGAAGCAGAAGACAAAGAATTCTACGAAGTATACACTTATCTATACGACCAAGCAAACATATAGGGTTTAAGTGCATGGTTTATACTGTCATTGGCGCATCTTCAAGATCACGATGGAAATTTTGACGATTGAGATGACATTATATTTTTATAATATTACTAGCAGAAGTGCCCATTGAATTTCAATGGATTTAGTAAATCTAAAACTTTGACTGTATAACACGTAAACATCACAAGAATAAGATAGTACACAGTTTTAACCGTTGATTAAAGTAAAAATGAAGAAAACCAGCATTTACCTAGTAAGATAAATGAAGGAAGAAAATATTGCACTGTGAAAAATGGAAAATTACGTGTAAACTTATGGGGAAATAATTATTGAATTAGGCACCCCCCCTCTCCCAATATTTATCGTCATATAGCCTATGTCACCCACAGGGTAAAATGATACCTATGAGAAGTATCGTGACGATACCTTCAAGGGTGTAGAAATCACAATTTGTGGAAAATATGTCTAATTATTTAAGTTACTTAGGTAGTTTTAAAAATAGTTTGCTTTGGAGAATTCTACGCCATGCAAAAATATCATTTGAAACTGTTTATTAATAACATTTCAATTAAAATCAACAAATATTTGGTTGCCATGTAAACAAAGCAAAATCACACACAGAAACTAAAAAACAATATTACGTCAAAATTTTCCCCATATAAATGCATAGGACTCTCAACTTCAGTGACAATGGGAGTTTTCATGGCAGCTTATTATTGGTATTGTCATAAAACTGATAAAATCACGTATTTTTCTGATTCTAAACACATTCTTATGCTAATTCAATCAAAATTCAGATTTTATCTTCAGTAAAAATAAACTTTGTTCTTTATTGCATAGAACTGTCCAAGTCTCAAGTTCGTGCCATGTTTCTAAGTAATTTTAAAATTCAAATGAAAAATAAGCTGCACTCATTGCTATGTTATTCAAATGGAGAAATTTATAAAAGAAAATATTTTTAAAAATTAGAAGGGTCAATCAAATCGGTTTAAAAAACTGATTACACCGCTTAACTCTTTATTCCGGTTAAAATGACACCTTCCTCTTTATTTCTACGTACTGTAGTTGATGAGTTATAGAATAACATACATACATACAAACACTTTGCTTCATAGATATCTATAGATAATAGTGATGCACCAAAGCTCGGCTTCGGCCTCTGTATTCGGCCAAAATCTGCTATTCGGCTTTGGCCTTGGCCTATGGATGGCCGAATAGCTGAATACTTCATTTTTTTTTGATAAAACGATAATAATATAATATAAAGCTGAAAACACTAAATACATTGAGTTGTTGCCAATACAATTCACATATCTCGGATTCAGCCTGACAATTATGTGCTACTCATTTTTATGGCCTACGACGTATAATATATTAGTGTTTTCCAATATGTGGACAATTTGTTTATTTAGAATACTCCTCATTAGTTGGAATTTTTGATGTTTTACTGTACTGTGTAAGTAGCAGACAACCTCTAACATCTGGTTCACGTTTTTGCATGACGTAATATGATGTATAAACAGTAGCGCCATCGTGCCAAAACCAAAATGACACAGTGTCGACTGAGTTTTCGTTTCATTTTTGAATTTCGTAAGTGCAGACATTTTTATATAACAGAATATATAATAAACTTAACAGGGCTGCGATTCTTTGTATATATCTTCATATTAACAAAGAATTTAAATAGATTTCTATAGAAAACATTAGTGTTCATTAGTTGGTATTTCAGGTTGGTAGTGTTTTAAAAACGATTTAGGAAATTCCCTGGGTCGAATATTCTTGTGATTGTAACCAACTTTCACAGTCAACATTGGCGATGTGTGCAGATTTTTCGTAAACCCAGAACTTATTAGTAGTATCATTTTAAAATTTAATAGGCGAGGCTAAGGCTCCGTCCCACGTACAAGCGACGCGGGCGGTGCGAGCGACTAAGCAAAAAAACAATACAATGTAATGTTATGGCGGTGTCCCAAGTTCTGGCGTCAATGCATGTACTCGTGCGAGTGGTGAGCGAGCATCTTCAAAGCGATCAACACACTTTGTTTTTGAAGCAAACGACCAGAACCGCCGTTGTGGCAAATACTTTGTATTTCAGCATTTTCTTTGTAGTTTTATCTCCGTTTTATGTTGTGTTCTTACACTGTTATGGAAATGAACGAAAATTTAATTTCCGAGATCCAAAAGAGTTCCATCTCATAGAATTTAAAGGATAAAAATTATTTTAATCATTTTCGGCCGATTACCAAGGCTGAAGCCGATATTCGGTGCATCACTAATTTATGCTAATGGAGATATTCGGCTTTGGCCTCAGCCGAATACTGATTTTAATATTCGGCCATTCGGCATTCGGCCAAAATGAGTATTCGGTGCATCTCTAATAGATAACTGTTCTTTTTAATTGAGTTTTAAGTTTAGTATTCATTTCATTCATGGTTTTCAATCCTAAGAGTGGTTTGACATGACTAGGGAATAAACACATATGATGTGGTGGTTTCCCATTGCCTTCCACATCAGACACACATACGAGTGATGAAATATGAATTATGAGTACGAACACAAACATCCATGCCCTTGGCGGGATTCGAACCCGCGACCTCAGTGATGGTAAGCCAATGCACTAGCCATTCTGCCACCGGGGACGCCAAGTTTAGTATTGTTACTCAAAATAAGCAGTTCTGTCATTAAAAGTTTAGTATCAATTTCTACCTATACTTTTGCCGGCATAAGCTTGCAACTGGTATCTGTGTTCACCGAATTCATCGTGAGCCACTGACTCTCCTTTAATCATGGAGCTCATCTGATCAAGCGATGCACTGCCAAATCACTAAATACATACAAGTAACAATATGTAAAGATTCTATGCTAACATTAATATGTTCAATATCATAAAAGTCTATTCTATGAAAACAATAATAGTCAATATTAATATCTTGCTATGAATAAAAGTGCAAGATGAGATGAATGACTACCTTAATATGCATTCAATTTCTTCATACACAAAGTCTGATAATGGGTCAAAGTATTTGTGAACGAGGACACATAAAATACCGTATTCTTTGGGTGATAAGATGTACTTTTTCACCAGAAAATGGCTCCCAAAATCAGACTGCGTCTTATAAGTTGAAGGTGAGATTACAGTGGGTCCCCATTATTTGCATATATTACGTACCAGAAAATGATTGCAAAAACTGGGGTTACGTTCTGATTCACCACTAAAATCACTCATGTGACGAAAAAAGGAGAATTTTCTCTAAGATTTCAAGTAATACGGGAGATTAGGTTTAAGTCATTGCCACTGTACCCTATGACATCCAAACTAAGAAAATAAGTTCGTTTATGAGAGTTTCGGTCGTTAATATACAGAACAGTACATACAGTGAACATTGCATAATCTTAATATAAATGAAAATAACTTAAAATTACATGAAGACGAATGGAAAACAGACACACTTAAATAACTCACATGTGCGCACACAAATAATACGTGCACACAGATATTGCGGTATAAAACTCGCGAGAATCTCGGACGCAATGTTCACGGCACAGTTCCAAAACAAAGCACATGATGATGGTGCATAATAACACACAGATGATAAGATGGTGTGCTAGTTTACTTCCTTAAAATGAATAAAAAAATTAAAAAATAATTACCAGAGACCGCTAGGAAACTCGCGGGGCCCGGTGCAAAGTGTGCACACGTCAAAAATTTTTGATAGCAAATTATAATAACTAAAACAATCTATCTCACTATGACACCGATATTTTTTTCAAAATGCATGTATGTACTTTATAAGTACAACAAATATTTCTTAGAGAGCACAGGACCTCCTTAAGTGCGGGACCCGATGCAGTTGCACCATTCACACCTCAATCAAGCCGGCTCTGATAATTACCAACATAGTATATTCATTATCAATAGCAAAACATAAACAAAATTGGTCAGAAAATAAAACGAGCTTAATGAGGCAGTCACTGTTGAACAAGCAGCATGCATGTCGACTTCTTACTCTGCCACAGCAAGTAGTCCGAGTGACAAATAAGTGAAACAAAACATTGTTCCTTAATACATGAATGACGAATAAGTGAAATGACAAATTTGTTTAATGTTGTGAGATAAGGAATAAATCACAGCTAGAAATGAAGCATGACATGGCCTTTCCTAAATGTTTTGGCTGACAAAAAACAATTTTTTCCTGAAAAATGCCCTTGGAAATTGGGGTGCATCTTATAGCCTGGTGCATCTTATAGCCTGGTGCATCTTATAGCCTGGTGCATCTTATAGCCCAGTGCATCTTGTCACCCAAAAAATATAATATGGTATCTCACGTCATTAATTCATTACAAAATGTATCATACATATTACAAATCCTCATCTTATAAATATTTTAGTGTGTATGTGTATGTTCTTTATACATTTTTACACCGTTGAAGCTATCGAATTCAAAAGTTTCATGGGCCATCCTATAGACCAAAGGAAGAACTTGGTCTAGGTTTGCAGACTGTGGGGTCTCTTATACCCCATGAGGTCAACAATACTATTCCATAAGAATGCATGGGAAATGGTGTGGAGAAACCCCAAAATGCCACGCATCCCTTCACTGATGTGGATATAAATATACCTAAATATTAACTTACAATCACGGGAAATGGCTTATTTTATGCATGAAAGACTGAATATTTTAATTCTGTTCATGTTTTGACGTATTACATGCTAAATTGCTCGAAATTTTCCTTTAAGCGCAAAATTTATCGGTTTAGATGACCATTTTCAAGGGGCAACAAAGCTAAATTTCTTAATTGTTGTCCTCTTCAAAGGGAGATAGCCACATAAAGATTAATGCAAGGAAAATCCACGTCATTGTGCACCGTAGAGGAAGAATAGCTAATGCCAAGATAAAGGGTACAAATGGATTCATGCCTAAATATAGTCTATATAGTCTAGAAAAATGCAAGGTCAACGCTATAATGAATCTGCAGTCACGAGCGGGAAAAACAAAGGAGTACAAGTGCGCATAAGACAGGTCGTACCTAATGCACTGTATGCCCACTGTTCTGCCCATAGTGTAAATCTTGCAATATTCCAGAAATTAGAGATTGTATGATATTAATCAGCAAGGTGTATTTTTCAATATACCAAAAAGGTTTTATGTGCTGAAAATAAATATTGAAGAATTCTGTCCATGAAGCAGGAGAGAAAAACAGAAACAACTGCACGTCACTAGATGGATAAGAGAAAGATGACTCCGTCGATTCTTTCCATGAGCTCCTAGATGCAGTTATTCCTGCTTTAGAAGAAATAAATCTTTGGACACATAAAATCAGCAAGTGATGCCAGATTCTTCCTAAATTTTATTACATAAATTTCTGCATCTCTCTTCTCTGCCAGCGTGAAATATTTTCATATAGTGTGCAGCTTTTTATTGTATTGCAAAAAGAAAATTTAGATCTTGCCAATGCAGTAACCCATGCAGATGATGTTATTGAAGAGTTATGCAATTTACATTAAAATGCAGAAATCTATTTCAACAAACATTTCATAGAGACCAAAAAAATTAAAATTTTCTGTATCAAAACCACGATTTGCAAATATGCAATTGCACCAGTCTAACATTAGAGCAGAAACAAATGAAGCTGATTTCAGAGTTACTATATATTAGAGATGAACTAAAGTTCGTCTTTGGTATTCAGCCGAATATCTACTAATCTACTATTCAGCTTCGGTGTGTTTAAGGTTCAATAACCGAATGTTATCCAAATACAAAATTATTTCTATGCTAGAGGCTGTGCCTCCAGTGCCCAACCAAATGCCATGCTCCCCACAGCAATCTCTCTTTAGTTAAACTTAAAAAAATAATTGCCTCTCCCCTCCTCCCTTTCTCACCCTCTTGTATGTATTATGTTATATTTGTAATGTACTTACCGAGTTCTAGATACTTCGACACAATAAAAGATATTTCTCTAACTGATATGATTCTTTAAATATGTCTTTGTCATCAAAATAAACAAACAGAAAACCAACATAATTATTTGCGATTGTGTATTAGTTTCTTCCACGTTCTGAAAATGGTGCTGCATACTGCTCCGAGCTGCAAGTTATCCATAGTTAAACTTAAAATTGTTGCCTCCCTCTCTCCCCCTCACTTCTTCTCTTGCCCCTCCTCTTCCTCCTCCCCATCCCTCCCTCTCCCTTACTTCCTCTCCTTCCCTCCCTCTCTCTCGTATTAACACGTTCATTGCGGAAAAAATAATTGGCACATTCCCGTGTACGGATGATATTTTTTTCTGAGAAATTCACCATGAATTCGTGTTTTAGGTTAAAATATTATGTTATTTAAGAAATAAATTGAAATTTCTTTAAATATTAATTATTTAACTGGTACATCTTATGATGTCGTCCTCATGCGGGATTGGCCAAAGGTAGGCAAACCCGCAACACATTTCGGCGACACGTAACGATATTGGATCTTTCACAGCATCTTCAGAACTATATAATGAATTTAATCCTTACATTTGAAGAGAAAACGCACGAGGATGTCATATTATACCACCTGACCCGCGTATAGTCCCAAGATTGGCTAACTCTATTATTACATCTAAAATACCGCCAAAAAAATTATTCCAAATTTCTTTTTTTTCAGTTTGTAAACTTGGAGAAAAAGTTTTACTCACATAATTATTGATCTTTTTAAATGTATGGATTATTTTTCAATAAATAATAACTAATAGATAATATTAAATAATGATATAATAACACAATTCACTTTCAAAATAATTTATTGATTATAAAATGTTATTAAATCTTTGTTTTTACGATTGCTTTTATCATATTTGTTATAATTAACATTATTTACAATTACAATAATTGTTTCCATTCAGAATAATATATACAAAATTTTCAATTTACAATAAAAATGTCTGTTTACATTACAAAGTTTTCAATTTACATTAGTGGCAACTATTTGCAATACAAGCCTACTATTTACAGTAAAAAGTGTGCAATGAAAGTCACTATTTACAGTACGTAAATGTTTCCATTTCCAATAGAATAATATATATAAAATTTTCAATTTACACTAAAAGTGTCTGTTTACATTACAAAGTTTTCAATTTACATTAGTGGCAACTATTTGCAATACAAGCCTACTATTTACAGTAAAAAGTGTGCAATGAAAGTCACTATTTACAGTACGTAAATGTTTCCATTTCCAATAGAATAATATATATAAAATTTTCAATTTACAATAAAAGTGTCTGTTTACATTACAAAGTTTTCAATTCACATTAGTGGCAACTATTTGCAATACAAGCCTACTATTTACAGTAAAAAGTGTGCAATGAAAGTCACTATTTACAGTACGTAAATGTTTCCATTTCCAATAGAAACTACAATTTATGCTATATGTTATTTAAAATGAAACCCGCTATTAACAATAAAAATTTCTAATTGCAATAGAAACTACTATTTACACTACATATATGTTTCTATTTACAATAAGTATTTACAATGAAATATTAATATACACCATTTTTATATACAAACAAACATAACCAATTGTTTCCAGAAATAACATTGAAGTAAGATGCACCAATAGAAAAATTTAATAACCAAAATAATTATAAATTTATTCTATTGGTTCATTATTTTTCGATGGTATTCCTGGAAACACTTGGTTAAACAAAGCCCTGGCTCACCTTCACAATCCCCGCAGTAAGTGGTTACAACCTTTCTTACTTTATTACCCGAGCACACCCTGCAAGGTTTTTGTTTTCTCCTCCTCTTTCCGGGTTGTAGCTGGAATTCCTTGATGAAATGAGAATCGATGGTGATAATGGAGGAGGTAGATGGTTGACACGCTGGTTTTTTATGCGAGGGGCGCCGATCTTTGCCACAAAGATAATCAATTACAGCCAAACGAAATGAATAAAGATCCATATGTATCCCGCTGTATCTTTGGTACAAAAAATAGGAGTTCAACGTCATCATTTCGATGATGTGAAGACCTAGTTTTTTGTACCACTTCAGAGATTTACATTCTGAAATATAATAAGATAAACTTTGGTCGACCCGATCAATACCCCCCATGCATTTGTTATAATGAACAATACATTGGGGTTTATTTACTGAACGGGTACGACGAGAGGTTATTTCAATGAGATCCCCTGAAAATTCAGAGGATATCATTAAAATCTCTCGTTTATCATTCCATTTCGAAAGTTTATCCCATCATTGGTCCACTGTTGTATCATTTCGTTTCTCCGTAACTTTTTCTGTACAACCTTTTTAGGGTTTTCTTTTCTGTTGGCTCTTAGAGTTCGATTACAATAAGACTGCTCATTGTCTAGGAGCTCTCGAGTCAGGCCAACGCTATTGTAATAGTTGTCCATATATAACGAGTGACCATTCACCAGCCCTTCCATTAGTTTATGGACAACTTTGTTAGCGTGGCCTTTTCCAGCAAGATTTTTATCCATAGCCCCAGCATAAATTAAAAACCTATGAACCAACCCGTCCGGTTCCGTCAACATATAAAGCTTGATTTCATATTTATGTTTCTTATTCTTTATAAATTGACGGAACGACAATCGCCCCCTCCATGGCACCATCGATTCATCAATGCACAACACTTTGCATGGGTAGTGGATCCTCTCCATTGTATTATGGAGAAATTCCATAATAGGTCTTATTTTGGACAAAGGGTCTGCTGAGGTAGATTCATCAATTACTGGATTACTAATGAAATGAATGCTTTGAAGAATGGCAAGGAACCTATCCCTAGACATTTTTCATGAAAATAATTTCAACTCAGACTTTTCGTTGGTATTCCAGTAATCGATTATCCTATTCAGCTGAAGGACTCCCATATGCAACTGGAGCCCTAGGAATACTTTGAGTTCATCTTTCTCGAGATCTTTCCAATCAGTAATGCGGGCTCTCGGGGACACTCCTTGGAGGAAGAGCTCCTCGGCAAATTTATTTGTTTCCTGCACTACCAATTGGAAAAAATCGTCGTTAAAAATTAAATCAAAGTAATCCTTGGGAGCATTTCCATCTGGGAGGACTTTCAAACCACTTTGCCCAAGAAAAGGAATATGGAGAGGTTCCTGAGGTGTATCTAACCATGAAAAGTTGGTGAAGGAATGGGTGAAGGAAGAGGGGAAGGAAGATATTCTGGAGAGGCTGGAGGAGGAGAAATTGAAAGAGGAGTAGGAGAAGGTGGTAAAGATTGGGGTAGGTCCAATTGGGTAGGTGAAGGTGGTTGTAAATCGTGGAAAACATGTGGAGGGGATCCTGGTGAAGGGACATCTGGCGGACAAGTGTGGGTCCTTGCAAGGGGTGTTTCGGGCTCTAAAGAAACAAAAGCTGTATCACTTACCATGGGTTGGGAAGGATCACTGCCTTCGTCTTCATTGTCCCCAACATCCTCCCCATATTCTTCGAGGAGCTGGCAAATTTTCTCTGAAGAAAGATCCGAAATAAGGAATTGCTCCTCTATTTTCCGCCTCTTTGACGGTGGGGCATCTGAAATAAAATTCTCCGTTGAACTGACAAGTTTACAAAACTGAAACTTAGAAATTATTTATTAAAATAATGAAACATACCGGAAGAAGGGACATTCTGCGAAGAGGACGTCGACGGTTGCAGATCCATATTCGTTATTTAGGTATGTACCTATATACAACTGAAAAAAGATATTTTATTCTATATAAAAATCTTTGCTACTATATTGTAAAGGTAAATAATAATAACAAAACACACAAGCGAATAACTCTTACCCGATACTCTTCGATCGGACGATCAAATGAACGGTCGACGTAAAAAAGGACCAAAAATCCGAAATAATGAAAATAAAAATAATTTATATATGTTTTAAAAAATTACTAGATTGAAACATTCAAACAACAAAAACAACAAGCGAATAACACTTACTCGTTCAACTTTGATCGAACGAAAGTTCACGCGCAAAGAACGTCGTTCAAAGGTCTGAAATTAAAAAACAATTATTTTATCTTTCCAAAAGTGACTAACATGTTTAATTTAAACAATGAAATACATTAAAAGCAATATACATAAGAAAAAATAAGGCTTACCTGCAAAATCTCCGAAAACACGAAAAACGGCTTTTCTCAACAACGGAAAACTTGGGGCAAAAACGATGCACACGCTTCGAAAGATAGCGAGACAATGAGTCTAAAGCTTCCTATGGGCCTCTTCTCACGGTCAAATCCCAGGCGCGGAAGGAAAAAAAACGACGGAGAAAGCGAAGCGAGAGCGAGCATCTTAAGATGTAGCCCGCATGCGGGGTTGGCCGGGAGTACATCTTAAGATCTAGTCCGCATGGAACGTGTTAAAAGCATTCAAAAAACTCTTAT
The DNA here is from genome assembly GCA_036926305.1 of Uropetala carovei. Taxonomy (NCBI): domain Eukaryota; kingdom Metazoa; phylum Arthropoda; class Insecta; order Odonata; family Petaluridae; genus Uropetala; species Uropetala carovei. The sequence goes on from JAXCHB010000115.1 coordinate 1,767,778, forward strand.
ACCCATAAGCATGGGCATCGGCAGGGGGGGGGCAAGGGGGGGCGAGGGGGGGGGGGGGGGGGGGCAGTTGCCCCCCCCCTGGAAATGTGTAAAAACCAAAATATTATATTAGACACTAACGGAAGTACCCGATGAATTTCAACAGATTTAGTGAATCTAAAACTTTAGCCGTATAACACCTAAACATCAAAAGAATAAAATATTACATAGTTGTAACCTCACGGCCGCCCATGTGCAAGTCTCTCATTGGCTGCCCCTGTTCAAGTCTCTCATTTACTGCCATTTTTAGGTGTTCTTTACAAAAATAAAAAAACGCCTTATGATTTGATAAATTATGATATAATCCGCATTACTGTTAAAAATACTATACGTGTCTGACGATAAATCGGCCGCCCCCGTTGTTTGACCGCACGTGTGCATCGCACAGTCACACATATGGACGGTTGTAACCGTCAAATAAAGCAAAAACGAAGAAAATCGATCCATAATTAGGTATTTTGATGAATGAAGGAAAAAAACTTGCACTCTGAAAAATCGAAAATTACGTGTAAACTTATAGGAAATAATTATTGAATTAAGCACCCCTTCCTCCAAATTTTTTCTCGCCATATATCTTACGTTATTCGCAGGGTAAAATTATATACCTATGCAAAGTTTTTGACGAAACCTTCAACGGTGTGGATTTCTATAGCGGACAAACAAAACAGAATTTCACTTTTATATACATAGATCATATCACTTTCGCCAAATCCAGCTTCATTTCTTGTGTAATTAACCTTTCTGAAATGTTCACTTTTATGTCTTGTAAGCAAGAACACCTGTGAACGTATATTTGTCTATGATTGAACACTGACCCTGATAAATGTACACCAGATGTGTGGGCCTATTTTCATTAATAAACATTTAAAATATAGAATATAATGATTTTACTTACGAAAAACATAAGATTCCAGTATTCAATAGACGAAATAAGGGTCAATTACTTTGGTCAATCGTTATAAATGCTTCCCACAGGCTGTTTCCTGAATAATTATCAGTGTCTATTTACATTTCTATGTATAAAGATAAATGTCCTGCTTCTATCTATCACCTGTGAACGTATATTTGTCTATGATTGAACACTGACCCTGATAAATGTACACCAGATGTGTGGGCCTATTTTCATTAATAAACATTTAAAATATAGAATATAATGATTTTACTTACGAAAAACATAAGATTCCAGTATTCAATAGACGAAATAAGGGTCAATTACTTTGGTCAATCGTTATAAATGCTTCCCACAGGCTGTTTCCTGAATAATTATCAGTGTCTATTTACATTTCTATGTATAAAGATAAATGTCCTGCTTTCTATCAGACACAAAAGTACAATAGGATGAGTTTAACAATTAAAGGACACAATGTAACAAAAAGAAAATAGAAAAATTAAAAAACAATATTTTTTGTTTACCTCTCTAATTCCATAATGGATAAATAACAAATTAGGTAATTTCGACTCACAACTAAATCCTTAATTTCCTTAAGTCGTTCTTAACCTCTATTTTCAACGGTGTGGCCCGCGAAGAAGGTGGAATTGAGCTATGTAGCCCGCGATGTTTGCAGAAATGGATCATGTGGCCTTCGGGCCAAAAAGTTTGAGCACCACTGGTATATACAGTCATCGGTAATATCAGCCCAACAGAGAAGGTTGGCTGTCCTTACGCTTTGGGATTTAATGGGAAAACACTCATGACTGCAGAACTAGTAGTCAGCGAATCGGTAGCCAGGTATTCAGTAAAGAATTGCGAGTGAAGGCAATAAAGTCTCTTTTGGCGGTGTCAGGAAGATGCAGTAGCAGTTAATAAGTAATCTCTTTATATATTTTCCTATTCCCTTGACGAAAAGGAGGGGCGTATTGTTTGATTCAAATGCGACTTTAACTTTGTAGCTCTGATACTTAGCCACTGTTGCGCATTAAGTTTTAACTTTTTCTTTGGAAATGCCATTAGAGTTTGGTACCACTTTCTTCTTCAGCAGTACTGCATTTTGTCGTAATAGGGCTCATTTCTGTGATTCCCTATGGCTCGTTCGTTACCAGCTGTCAGTAGCGGAATCCTGACGTATGCTTGGTTTTTAATAAAATAGTTTGATGGGATATTGACAAGTGCTCTCACGTAACTTTCCAGTGATTTATTATTTTGTGAACATATAAGGTGTGGTAATAATTTAAAAATTTTAAATCTTTTTAAAATTAAGTTCTTTCCTTATACCTATAGGAATGGAAAAAAATCTAACAGGAAGAGAACTTGTAAGTTCAATGAACTTTTGGAGAAAGAAGACTGAAATAGAAGATACTGTTAGGTTGCGATGAATGTAACGGTGAATTTTCTGTCTCCCATGGTGGCAGACAGAGCCGGTCTTATGGGCGGGTGAGCCGGGCGGTTGCCCGGGGCTGCCGAATTGTACATTATGCACTGTAACGCAAAATTTTTGGACAGATATTTTTATATTTCTCCCGGGTATGATTAGAAGATGAAGTAGAAATACAAATTTTATCGTTTAGTAATAGTTAAACATTTCTTGGTGGCAGATAAAAAGAGTGATAGATGGAAGGGTGTGAAGAAGCGTTAATGAAAAATATTATTGATTTGGGAATGCCCATTTATAATTGCTGTGGTCAAAGTTACGATAATGTAGCAAATATGGCTGGTTCAAAGAATGCCATACAAGCTTAAATATTGCATATTAATCGGCGAGCTCATTATGCCCTGTGGTTGCCATAATTTAAATTTAATACTCGGTGACATGGCAAAGTAATCTCTAGCAGCCAAATTGTTTTTTGGAATTTTGCAGGAACTATTTTCTGGTGCGACACAATTATGGCAGATTTTTAAAAATCATGTGACTAAGTTTACAATAAACCCATTATCGGAAACTAAGTGGGAATGTAAAATTAATTGTGTTAGAGCGATTCAATTTCAGTTGGGCAACGTTTATGAGGTGTTAGTTGAAGTTAATGAAACTGCAAATGACCTAAAATGTCAGACAGAAGCACTTTCGTTAGTTAAAGAACTGAAAAGATTAAAATTTTTGGTAATTTTAGTAATTTGGTATGATATTCTCGCACAAATAAATGTTATTAGCAAGATGATGCAAAGCTAAAACATGCAGTTAGATCAGGTATTATCACTTTTGCAAAGTATAGAAAGTTTCTAAATTCAAATAAAAGAAAATGGCTTTGAAAGTTCGAAAACCGCAGCAAAAGAGCTAGCAAAATAATTTGAAGTGGATCCAGAAGAAGCCATTTTTCGGGTGCAATCGTCTGTTCGACGAAAAAAAAGAAAATTTTCATATGAAGCCGAAGACGAATCAATAAATGATCCTGGGGAAAACTTACGAGTTGACTTTTTAATAATTTGTTGGACCAAGCAATTCTCTCACTAAGAGAATGATTGCAGCAAATAAAACGTTTTAATGAAACCTTCAGCTTTTTGTACTCTATTTCGACACTGAAAAACATGTCTGATGGTGATTTGCTTAAACAGTGCAAATACCTAGAATTATTGCTTTCTGAGTAACGTGGTGAATTTGAAAATGACATTCAAGGATTAAGCCTGTTTACTGAACTTAAGACTTTGTCACGAATTATGCCAGACCATTGTGAAACAGCACTGGATACCATGCGATATATAGGTATGTGACAACCGTTTTATGAAACTTGTGCCAAATTTTTATATTGCACTTAAAATTTTATTGACTGTACCAGTGATGAACGTAGTTTCTCAAAGCTAAAATTAATTAAAACATACTTGCATTCAACGATGACACAAGAAAGGCTGGTTGATCTTGCTGTTATTTCAATTGAAAATTCTTTAGCATCATTGCTTGATTATTCCACTTTAATTGCTGATTTCGCAATTCATAAAGCATGAAAAATAACCCTTTGATTGATGGAAGTTTATTATAAAATACATTAAACTTAAAAAATATTGTACCTTATAATGATTTTTTTGTTTTGAAATAAAAATTTTCATCCAGCTATTACCCTTTTTGTTTGTATCAGTTTGCAGTTGTTTCTCAGAATATCCTGCAATTAATAATGATAAATGGAGCCAGCCGCCAAATATAAGTTTGCCCGAAAAACTAATTACGCTGAAAAGGAAAGACAATTAGCAACAGCAGGACTATTTTCGTTCCAAGTAATTAACCATAATCAAAGTTTTAGGTCAATGGATTGTACATCCAAAATCATCCAAAAACTGTTCAAAAAAGTTTTGAAGTGCCAGAACATTCGTTGTCGTTTGTTAAAGGTGGATATTTTTAATATATTATAAAAATGTATTATGTATATTGGACGTTAATCGTTTCCTGAAAATTAAGGCTAATAAAAGATTAATACATATTTGTTATTTGTGTCGAAGTATTTAGCCGATCGGAGTGGATTTTAACCAGTGTCCGGAATGAACCGGAACGCCGCTCCGGCTCGTCACACGTGCTGATGATACCGTTCCGTTTCGTCTGACATGTAGAAATACCGTCCCTTATAATCAGCGTTCCGTTTCGTAAAAATTTCCATTCCACTACTAATACAAGCATTCCGTTTCGTAACATTTTCCATTTCAAGCACAAATTTTAACCTGCATCAAGGGAAAGGCCAATCATCACTCGCGGAATAAATTAGCCATTTAAAATATACTTTAAGTTAATTTCAAGAGGATATTCAGTACAGTGATAATATAATTCATAGTGATTCATTGTTGTGCATTTGTGGTCAGATAGGGGCCGGTTAAGTAAAATTTTCCTGGGTTGGATAAAATTGCGTCTGCCCCTGGGTAATAGGCATTTTTGTGTTTTGTCCCCCTTGCAAAATTTTCTGCCGATGCCCTTGCCCATAAGGGTTGAAATAACAATGGGATCTCAAGGTATAACAATGTATTTGGTAGGCAAGGCAATATCCCGTTAAAATGGCAAGATATCCCGAAAATAAGTGAATTAAATGTTTAACATGAGTGATGTCGAATTGTAGACAAAAAAGATAGAATAAGGAACTTTATAATTTCTTCTTTAAAATGCTTCATATCCAAAGATCGTAGGTTGATTCTTTCTAATTTTAATCTCAACAAGAATAAAAGCCTCCACATCAAAAAGTCGATTTTTACCTGTTACCTTATGGGAAATACAAATGTTTACCTTGGAGTCGAACCCAGGACTTTTTCCGAGATTTTTTTTCGTCATCACCTTAACCAGTGGTGAGCTGTAGTGGGTTCACAAGAGCCCATTATTATATTTTTTTTAAATTTGCAAGTCCACTGTTAAAATTATCGTTTATTTTACGAAAAAGGACACATTATTGTGTACTAGAATGAAGCACGACTTTGCACAACATGGAAATATTACATTCTGGTGAGAAACACATTGAGTAACTGGTAAACATATTGATACAAAGTTGCTATTGACACAGGCCGGCGATTCACCAGCTTAGTGTCTGAAGGCCAGATGGTGCAGGCTGGCGGATCGCCGGCTTTGTCTCTCAATGGGTTAAAGAGGGAATGAAAGATAGAGCTGTTTCGCTTGGATGTGCAGATTTGTACATTGGTTATATTCTATTAAGATCACAAATACGCATACATTAAGGCCACACTCGTGCGTGACACACCAGCCCTAGACATGAGTCAAGCCACCGCATCACTGGGAAATCTATCGTGTGCCATGCATCACGTAGGCCGTAGGCACAGGATCATATGGATTATCGCAACAGTAAATATTTTTAATTTTTATATTTAATAATTGCTTTTCCTTAAGTAATTAATAAAATTACAATACATTTACTTAAGTAAACCTTATTTTTGATATTGCAAATTTGAAATATTTAAAACTATAATTCGCTGAACTAAACTAAAATTGAGAAGTGACAAGTGACTACCAACAGTAAGATTTTATCAAATTTTATTTTCTAATTTTGAAAACTTTTTTTAGCCATGAAAAGAGTCAAATTTGATGGATTTTCTTGGTAAGGACAAAATAAGGAAATCTGATTCTGCCTGTGTTTTTGAGGAAATTAATGTTGTTAGTGAAGCTATTTCAACAAATAATTCTGGGAATGCCACAAACATTGAGAATGACAATATTAAACATGATTCAGAAGCTCATTATGAAGTGGAACTTCAACTTCCCGATTGCTGGAATGAGAAACAAGTTAATTATTTTAAAACTCAATATAAATGGCTAGACATCCAAAATGGAAAATTAGGTTGTCCTGTTTGCACTAAACATAAAAAATTAGGAAGTGAACAAGAAAAGTGTCATGGTTCAAAGGAATGGATGGAAATTAAAGTAGAGCCAATGGAATTAATAAAAATAGTAGGCAGGCATCTCTACGAAAAAAACTATCCATTCACGATGTATCAATGGCACATAAGAAATTATTAAGATAACTGAAGAATCTCAGAAAGATATTCTTCCAAATGTTGTTGATAAACTTAATGATAAAGAAATTCGAGCAACTGCCGAAATATTTCATTCAGTTTAAAGTCTCGTGAAAAGGAACTGGCCAATGTCCGATTTATCAGCTGAATTAGAATTACAGAGTAAAAATGGTTTTGACATTGGAGTTCGCTTGAATTCAAGATTTTCGGGCATAAGAATTGCTAAACATATTTCAAGAGAAATAAAAAAGGAATTGTTTGGAAAAATAATTGAAAAGAATTCCAAACTCTGCATAATAATTGGGAATCAACAGCATTATCAAAAAAAGTGTTTTAGTTCTTTACCTACGAGTTGATAAACTCACTGATGAGCTCTGCGAGACTGACCATGACTGGGAGCGGAGTGCTACAGCAAAGAGGAGCATTATGGCATCCATGAGGCCTTATCATGAAATTTTGAAAGAAAGAAAGAAGAAATCACGACAGTCCACACTGCACGCCTTCTTTAAAAAATGTGACGATCCTCAACCAACGACTTCGTCAGAGAACTAACGCTGCTTCATTATGCCATTGCTGGTTGTAAGTGTACAAAATACATTTTTTTAATTCCCTTTATTATATTTACGTTATTTCAGAGCTTTAAATGTAATGCCATTATATTACTCGCCGATGTTTGGATGCTGGGAATGCATGTCATTGACTTCCAATTGATTTACATTATAAAATCATTTCAATTTACGCCGATTCCGATTATGCCGGTTCGTCCAGGAACGCATCCCCAGCATAAATCGAGGGCTACCTATACGAATCTATTTTCCAGGTATTGGTAAGGATCACCGATTCGAATCTTGCTGAGGACACAGCTGCGTTTGCGTATTGACAATTTATTATGTGTAGTCAATCAGAAATCTATATTTTAAATTTCATATTAAAGAGGAAATTAATGCTATGCAGTAATTTATTTCAAACTTTTCCATTTCCCATAAAATAAAACGTAAAAATCAAATTCTCGACCTGCAGGCTTTCATTCCTTTTGAGATAAAAATAATAAAGTATTGACCTACAATCTTCGGTTATGAAACATTTTGAATAAAACATTATAAAGTTTCTTTTTCTGTTCATCATTTTCTGCCTACAGTTCGAAATAGTTCAAGTTAAACGTTTAATGCATGTAATACTGGAGTTCAAGTGGAAAATAAAAGGGTAATTGAAATGGTAAGATCAGTTTATAGAGGAATGTAAATAATGGATAATACAATTCTACAGAGGCATATTTTTCCACTTCCATTATCTCAATGAAGAGAAGATAACCATGTAATGTGTCAAAAAAATAACTTATGTCCCTATTCTCATCTAATTTGGAATTTATGCGTGAGACTATTTGCATTAATAAGCATTATAGATGTATAATATAACGGTTCTACTTACTAAAATGTAAGATTCCAGCATTCAAACGATGAAATGAAGATTCACCTGCTTTCAATAAATCGTTAGAAACGCTTCCCATACGAAGTTAACTGAATAATTATCTGTAAATATTTCTTTTCCTTTCTTTTTTATATAAGAATCAATGCAACCGGTTAATTTGATTATCAATGAAGAGAAGATAACCATGTAATGTGTTAAAAAAATAACGTATGTCCCTATTCTCATTTATTTTTAAATTTATGCGTGAGTCTACTTGCATTAATAAACATTATAGATGTATAATATAATGGTTCTACTTACAAAGAGATAAGATTCTAGCATTCAAACGATGAAAGGAAGTTTGGGAAGATTCAAATGCTTTGATTAAATCGTTAGAAACGCTTCCCATACGAAGTCAAGAGAATAATTATCCGTAAATATTTATGTTGCTATGCATCATTAATTTTGATGCTTAAACAAAAGTGCGAAGCGAATAACGCTTTTATTTCATCTATTTTAAGGTTTAATTGGTATTAATTGAATCGGAAGCAACAATGATGGTTGCCTTAGCAACGCCTGGAAAGAGTACGAAATATCCGTAAAAATTCGAAAACAATTGAATATTTCTGAAAATCTCGACTGTGTAACATGTAAACATTGCAAGAATAAGATAGTATAGAGTTTTAGCCGTCGAATAAAGTAAAAATGAAGAAAATCGGTCCATATTTACGTATTTTAACGAATGAAGGAAAAAAACCTTGCACTCTGAAAACTCGAAAATCCCGTGTAAACTTATGGCAACATATAATTGTCCCCTGGATTCAAACCTGGGACTTTATGAAAATGAGAGTAGTTTTCTAGGGACCCCCTATCTTGCAGAAACAAAACGCAGTTTACCGCATATCTCTACGATGAACTGCTTCTGAAATACAGGGGGGGGACACTTCCAAAATAAAATTATATATAGGACTAAAGCAATACTACCTGTAAAAAGATGAAACAAGCATGGTAAAGGCAAAGAGCGATCTAGGAATCACAAGTATAAGGTGCTTTATTCACACACTTCAGCTATGTGTGCAGAAATACTAGTACAGCGTAATGTTGACTTACCGACTAAGCAGAAAGATTGTGGGACACTTTCATCACTCTTCTTCTGCAAAAAACTTTGCGAGATACAAGACAGGTTAGAACTGCCTATTCATTATATAAGATGTTCAAACCAGATGGAATAGCAGCTACTACATGTTAAAAGGCTGCCTGAGCAAAAGAAACCCACCATCCTGTACTTTGCAGATAACAATGTCATTATAACAAAACTCACAAACCACCAGTGGTTGCTTGCAGAGAAAACAGTTCATTTACTAGGAGGATCTGCTGAAGAAGCTACAATGCTGATGTACCTTGAGAGTGCATGTATTTCTTATTCGATACCTACATTAAAAAGCCTTTTATCATTCTACTCCAGGGAAGATACTGACATTGGTATACGTGCCATGAAGGCTGAGATGCAGAATGAAATCCAGAGATGATTTTGTTGTCTTTAAAATGAAGTACATTGCACCATTACCACTAGACCTTAGGTTTAAGAGGAAAATTTTCACAGACAATAGGATGAAGCAGCAAGTGGAATCAGTTTATGGAATTATTTCAACAAAATTGTCTATCCATCAGTATCAACCAAACCGCCAAATTTATGTTTGGTTGAGTTAAGCAGGAAATTATTCAATACCTTGGCATGGCATTACTAAAAAAGTAACGTCCAATAACTTGGTTTAAAAAAGAAAGCAGCAGTATCTCACATTTGCAAAGCATTATCAGAAATATCTTGCACTAAATCACACTGCTTGTGGGGTAGAACTAAAATATTTCTTATGTGAGAAAACAGAATGATGCATTGCTCAAAGAGTAAACCCATGTCACCTAAAGATGTCAGCACCTGTCAGAGAAGCTTTATGCTTATATGCGCTTAGAGCAACGAACGAATGATTATTGAAATCCAATAACGTGTAAACATGGTTCATGCAATATAAGGAAAGTAGGGTTGATATGGTTAACCCCTCAAGCCCAGAAGAGATATAGTAATTCCTACCTGTGCCGCCGAATGAGGTTTTTTAAAAATACAGGTAAAGGTGAGAAAAGGTGAGAAAATTTTTTAAAATTCATAACTTTTGATATTTTCCTTTTATTTTGACAAAATATTTTGTGAATATACATAAAAGATGACATTTTTAAACAGTATCATTTAAAATATCATACATCACACACAAACACTGCTGCAGTAGAAGTGAATAAACACCAACCACTTAATTTTCTGGTGCACGTTCGCGGTTTATATATAACTTCTAGCACAGCGAGAACTATGAAATGTATAGGTATGAAATCTTTGTCAAAAAACATTTAAACATTACTCAATATTTCATTCGCTGAATGAACCTATCTAAACCAATTAGGTGAAAAGTTTGTCACATGTCAACTTTTCCATGTCTTGACTGGAAATTTTTTACTAAATGCTGTATTTATGATTTTTTTAAAGACGTTTCATTAATAATATAAACATTTTAGTTATGCAGTCATCATTCTTAATCATTACAGAAGTCACATTTAAAAAAATGGTTACATTTAGTTCATTAGACGCAGAGATATGATATTGCATATATGTATCTTAAATGCTTTTAGGCGCAGAATACGGAAAACTTTTAAAAGTTACATAGTAGCTCATATGTCCTATCCCGATTTTTTAGAAAATGTATGTATGCGTAATTGGATTGAGCATGAAATTTACCTTATCACATTGTAAACATATCTAGTAAGCTGCTGCGTAAGAAGATATCAGATGCTTTCTTGTCATGAATCATGCCGAGGTGACCTTTTCTCGTCCGCTCACACCGAAGTGCTGATGCCGCACATGGCCCCCAGAAGAAAACACAACAAAGGAAGCCCTTCTTTGAAGCGGTAAACATACCCTATATCTTCTTTCGAATGCCCAAAGGGAGCCCATTCTTTGTAGGTCATTTGTTCTTTATGGGTCAACTTGATAAACCGAAAGTGCATAGGCCCGTGGCAAAAATTAAAATTCCATCACAAAACTCAACGTATATTATAAGTAAAAAGTAGAGTGAATCTAAGAATTTGCCTCCATATAGACCATAGGCTCCTCAAATAAATTGCTTTGGATAAGCAAGAAAATTTGGTAAAACCACCCACTGCAAAGAAGGCGAAAGGAAAGTTTGGGTAGACACTTTATTTGGCAGCGAGTTACAAGGGTAAGAATGATGGTGGGTAGTTGAAGGGTCACAAGGTCACAGAAGCGAATGTGTCCCAAAATGCTTTTACTCAACTTAGTTCCATATGTCATGAATTGCATTGGAAACATCTCTAGTAGGCTGTGTGTAAACAGATGTGAGACCTTTTCTTTTCATGACTCATGCAGACGACCATTCTCGCAAAGCTTAATAAGGAAAAAACAGACAAGGCAAGAAGAAGAAGATACTTCTTCTTCTTTGAGAAGATAAACAGTCCCTTTAGCTCACTTCAAACATGAAGGAAAGCATTAGTGCATTGAAAAGCAATTTTTAGAAGCAGAAATACTGTAATTTTGTGGCAAAAATGGAAAATCCAGTGCAAAATTTAACGTAGATTATAAAATACAAAAACACTATAAAAATTAAAAGACATGCTTCCTCTTTCAAAATATATAAAGGTCTTTTAGACTTAAAAAAGTCTCTTGTGTCAAAAGACAATTAAAATTATTGCTGACGGAGGATGCACTATTACGTAAGACGGCATATTAGACAGTTTTCAGAGGACATAATAATACATAAGACGGTGTCTATGGGTTAAGGGGTTAAGGATCATTCACTCCATCAAGATGGAATGATAACAAACCTGTCACACTTGCTACCAATTTTTATAAAGTAGAGCCAGCCATTCAAGTATGATGGAGTACCTTGAAAAAAACACACGACTCCACAGACAGCTTCTATATACACTTATCTATATCTATATATATATATATAAAAGTGAAAATCAGATTATGTTTGTTCTCCATACAAATGCACACCTTTGAAGATATCATCACAAAGCTTCACATAGGAATATAATTTTACCATGCGGGTAACAAAGGCTATATGGCTATATATAGAAAAATTGGATCTATTCTGTTATAGCACCATCACTCAGAAATCTTTGGCTGTAGCACCACAACTCATGCAATATTTATTGTTGAGAGGCTCATGGGATCACTATGTAAATATTTATTTTGCGAGATTATGTATAGTTGGAATTTTTAATTACAAGAAACTGAGGATATTGGTAGGCCTTCGGCTCGCTTTCTTTTTAGATTATAATGCCCTTTATATCGGGTGTAGCCACCTCTCTGGAATGAAACTATCCCTGCCCATTTCCCGGTGATCTGGTGGGTAAATGTCGCCACAGACAGATCAGATAATTTTTTGAGATAACTCTTTCATGCAAAAGAAAAGCTTGCAAACCGGTCTGATCTGCCTGTGGCGACATTTACCCACCCGATCACCAGAAAATGGGGAGGGACAGTTTCGTTCCAGAGAGGCGATGGGTGTGACAGCACCCGGAGGTAGCTACCTCCAATATAAAAGGCATTATAATCTGAAAAGAAAGCGAGCCGAAGGCTTACCAATATCTTTGGTCGCAATATGAAGCTTTGTCCCCAAACCCTGTATGCTTTGGCTTGCATTGTTTTCATTGTTATTGTTATTGTTGGGTTAATAGGTTTCAAGAAAGTGGTGGTGCTATAACAGAAAAGATCCAAAACATTTTGGGAGAAGGGGGTGATTAATTTGATAATTGTTTTCCCATAAGTTTACATGTAATTCTCGATTTTTCAATGTGCAAGATTTTCTTCCTTCATTCATCTATAGAGGTAAATATCAGCCGATTTTCTTCATTTTTGCTTTATTCAATGGTTACAACTGTGTACTATCTTATTCTTGCAGTGCTTACATGTTACATGGTCGAAGTTTTCAGAAATACGCAATTTTTTTCAAAAATTTTTGGATTTTTCGTACTCATTCTGGGCATTGCCAAGCCAACCATCATTGTTATATCCGACTCAATTAGCGTCAATGAATCCTTCAAATAGATGAAAGTTTAGTGATATTCACTTTGCACTTTCATTTAAGCAACGAAATTAATGTTGTAACAAAGCCAGTGTTCAATCAAGGACTACTATACATTACCTTTTCACGGGTTTCTTGCTTACAAGACATAAAAGTAAACATTTCAGAAAGGCATAATTACGCAAGAAATGAAGCTGGATTTGATGAAAGTGATATGATAGTAAATAAAATTATCGTCATATTTGAATGCATTATGCTTGAAAATGGATTGTGTACAAACAAATTTGTTCAATTGTTAAGAAAAGCTAAATGAAAAAGTATTCTTTATAGCTAAGTAGATTTACTAAATCCGTTGAAATTCAATGGGCACTTATGCTAGTATTTTTATAATATTAAAGCTGTACCTTTTAATTAAGTTTTAAGTTTATTATTGTTACACAAAATAAGCAGTTCTGCCATTAAAAATTTACTATCAATTTCTACATATAATTTTGCCAGAATAAGTTGGCATCTGGTATCTGTGTTCGCCAAATTCATTGTGAGCGGCTCCTTTAACCTGGGAGATCGTGGAGTGTGAGAATGTAATGATGGTTAGCAATAAAGAGTAGCCTTCTGTCAGAAGTAATATCCTTTTATTGGTGAATCCCTGCCAGGTCTTCTCCAGAACGGGGCTCCGAACCTGCGGAGCGGTTACAGATGTCAACTTCTTCCAGCACGAATTTATTTTTTCTCTCTGAACTGGCCCAATAATAGGAGTGCATGTGGTACAGGAGGATTCGGGTTATGTAACTACAGTATTAAAATTAATTATTTTAAATCTTCTAAAATAAATGTCATAAAATGTAAACACTGGAACAGCTGATTCAAAATAGCGATCACCTACACCGAAAGATCAACCGTCTTCATAAACATTGATGCCATTCATCTGTAATTTAAGGTTCACATTTTACATTTGGCATAAAGTCGACTTCAAGTTTTAGGAAATATTTTTTAAGCTTTAAAGGTCTACTTATACATTGCTATACAGTACATCTCTTTTGCGATTTTGGCTTTCACAGAGTTTTTTAGAAACATAACCCTGCAAAAGATTAGGTCTGCCTGTATTTTTAAAAAATACATTGGACATCACTGGTGCTTAAATTCAATATTATTTAAATAACTAAAACTCACTGAATATCATCCATCATGGTATTAAATTCTCTCTGAATATCTGTTCCCCACAGCTGAAACCAGAATAAAGATGGAGTTGCCACCTCGGTGACAAGAATATCAATACTGCAACCACACGAAAAGTTTTCCGAGAAGGGTTGGATAGGGATATCATCAGGAGGTCTCATAACTCCTTGTGGGTACAGTGCTGATATAAAGTCATTGTCCTGAAAGAGAAGGTTATGCTTATGATCTTTTTCAATATCAAATTGATAATCTGGTAATGTATAAAAGAACCCATTTAATTAACTGAATGTCTGACAACTATGACTATTCTTGGAAGGTTATTTTTAATTGACAATCTAAGCCTGAAGACATTGTTTAAAGGAGAAAATTAATATAAAAAATTTCCATATGTACTTTGGGTTATAATAAATTTTATTAATATTACTCTTGGTTTATCCATATATGAACATATAATGAACAAAAAACTGCAAATTATATACAGTGGAATCCCGATTTAAGGTTCTCCCATTTAAGGTTTATCCGCATTTAAGGCAGTTTTTTTTGCGGCCCCAACCAAAGCTCCATATAAATAATGTATTGTATCACCCGATTTAGTGTTCCTTGATTTTGTGAACTGCCCGCCATTAAGGGATAAAATTCTGGTCCCTTGCGGGACATCGCCTCGATTTCAGGTACGTTTACACTGTGACTCGAGAATATTTCATTTGTTGGAGATGTAATATTAATTCAATCTAACCATCAATGGAGCGTTGTTACTACATTAAATAAACTCAAAAGAATTAATATCTAGTCGTGCTGTTTTGTCAGTCCACCTTAAATATCCTAATCTGTTACGTGCTTCACGAAAGTTGCGATGACATCATCACGTGAACAAGGATTTTTTTACGTTTCAGTTCGCAGGCGCTCGCTCACTAACGTGACGCGTTAGCTAGTTGGGCCACACGCGTTTACCACAGCCATATTTACCTTGTTAACCCAAAAGGAAGACAATCCCCTAAAAAAAGGAAAGTTTTATTCACAACAATGTTATTATTACATCGATGTTATTAAAACTTTGGATGTATGTTCTTACTCGTCAGTCACTGTAGCATTTCCTTACACCGCACAAGACACACAATCAAATTTGCGAGCCCACTTCGCATAAAGGACCGAAATGTAACAAATGAGATTACAAACTGCTTCACTGAGGGATAATTATTCGAAACTCGTAAATACAGTAAAACTCCGTTATAACGCGCCTCACTATACTGCGGATTCGGATATACCGCAGGTCTAGTCATGTCCCCCAAAGTGATTCCATTTATTTTCTTCGTAAACATCCTTGTTTCAAATTTTACCGCGATTTATTTTCTTCATAAACAACTTGGTTCAAATTTTACCGCGATTTATTTTCTTCGTAAACAACTTGGTTCAAATTTTACGACGATTTATTTCCTCCGTAAACAACTTGGTTCAAATTTGACCTCGATGCTAAACTCCCATCGCTGTCTATAAGGATGATAAGAAATTGTAGCTGAAGTCCAGAACCGCGGAAGAGCAGAAAAATCATCGGAAGATGACAGCGAGAATGAAGAGATGTGTGAGGTTGAGACCCCTTAAATAAGCAAAGTATTGGATAACATCAGTGAAGTGATGAATTGGATGGAGAGACAGAGTGATTGTGATCATCTTCATCTTTTACATTTGCAAAATATTAAGACGTATGTGACGAAGAAATGCCATCAGCTGTCGCGCCAAAAGAAAATATCGGACTATTTTAAAAACTCCGATTAAAGTAAGGTATGCATTTAAATCAAAATACAATATCAGTTTTTATAGTATTTTGCAATTAAATTTCTTATAACGCATATGCTTTCACGTTTTTTAAAATTATTTCCCGAAATACCTCGCGTTGTCGATAACGCGGGTGTACATTCTGTCTCCCGAAACCTGCATTATAATGGGGTTTTACTGTATTATCTTATATAACCCATAAGAGCCCAATTATATCATGTATTCATTATAGCATGCCAACTTAAAAAACTGAAAGGAACTCACGCTTGGTTGATTCCTCCTGTATAGGAGCGCTTCAATTAATTGTGTTTATTTGCTTAAAAGTTTTAAGAAAGTTTGTCTCGGAAGAATTAAAGATCACAAATTCACTGCTAGGAGGTGCAATAAGGGTCACAGCCATGAAGTGACCACTAATTTTGCAAAAAAACCATAAGCTAGAAAAATCACCTTTGCCGAATGACGTACAGTTGGTATTATTCTCAACCATCTTCGTTCTGTGAAATTTTACAAATGAAAAAATTGATCGTAATTAATCTATACACTTAATATTTGACAATGAACTGCCATTTAGTCTTTCAATTTCAGATAACCCCATTTAATGTATTACTCAATTTAAGGTACAAAAAACTTGTCCCTTACGCAAACGTTAAACGGGGGTTCCACTGTGTGTGTGTATATACACACACACACACACACACAAGTGAATCCCGCTTAACGCGGCCCCGACCAACGCGGATTCGTTATAACGCGGATTTTATTTCAAATTAAACTTTTTTAAATATAGATATCTTATGCACAGTGTGACTGCAGTATAATATCTTACGATTTTTTTTAAATTTCCCACTAATCAAATTTCATAAAGTATCTTAATATTGTGATATTTCAGCAGTGTTGCATAATATTGCATCATCTGGTGGCCAATTTCACTCTTTTCCCTGTATGTTTCATGGGTCTAACACAAAAAATATATCTCCTAAGGTGGAAAACATTTGAAAAACGGAAATAGAAATATGATTCATGCTTCATGTTTCTTTGGCATCATTGGATCGTAGAAAGTTTTTGATGATTTATATTTTTTAAATCTATAATTTTTGACAATTACTTTATTACAATGTTAATTTACTGTATTAACATGTCATTATAAATAATAATAAAACAATAACACTACACATCAAAAAATTATATAATTTTCATCTACATATGATAAAACATGTGGTACGTGCGGAGGGATCTTAATGTTTGAATACATATAATGTATAATAATAAATAATCAGTGATGAGCTGGAAAAAAATTAAGAACCGGCTCTCTAAAAGAAAAATTTCATAAGGAAATTTGGATAAGGATGGCAGGGGAGGCCTATATGCCAGGAGCACCATATCGCTCTAGTTTAATTATACCATTCCGCTAGTTTAACAAGTGTTCCATTCGTAATATATTCCATTTCATACACTGTCAGTAATTGACTATAAGATAGGGCAAAATGTACTTGAAAGGACAAAATCAATAAATTTCCATATTTTCTAAAAATTTAACAACCGGCTCGCAAATTCTGAGAAAAATTAACAACAGGCTCGAAGAAGCCGGCTTCAGGTCATCATTGTATATAATGATATATAAATTGCAGAAAACCCAACGCCCACTACTATGGGTTTGATCTATAAGCGGAGCTGCAAGAGCATCGTCGATCAGTGCATGACTTTGTTGGAGGAGCACAATGGCTTCATGCGAGTGAGTGCCATGAAGCGGGGCTGCGATGGACTATTTGAATGCTACCAACAAGTTTTACGTAATAAGCGAAAAAAGCTGGACTCTTTTTAAAATGAAACTTCATAGGTGTTCTGAGAAATACTTTGAAATTATGTACATTTACCACTAAAAGCTTTTTTGTCTTACTGTTTACTAGGTAATTTTATAGTTTGTTCTACATTGAATGTGGGTCCAAAAATACCATTTGAGAAGTTATTTCCCTCTGGGTGCCTAAAGGTTATGGTGCCCCGGGGAACGCGGATTTTCGCTTAACTCAGAGACCTCAGGAACGCATCCCCCGCGTTAAGCGGGCTCACCTGTGTGTGTGTGCATGTGTGTGCGCATGTGTGTGTGTATGTATGTATATATGTATATTTTTTTAAAGACATGTAGAATAAGAAATGAAATAACTACCTTGGTAAGCTCTTGGAATGAATTTTCTTTCATTTCATGCGTTAAAGGACTGCATACCATAGGGGCAGTGCCAGAGAACTTCAGATGGATAATATTTCGTTGAGCAAGATGAGCAAGCAAAGCCATTATGTTTTCAAAGCCTAAGTCTGCCACGTGTAAATCTTCATGGTATTTTTCCTTCATAAGATAAAAATAGTATAACACGTTAACACAAACTCATGGATTAAAAAATATGCTTGTTGTAACACACTTTGAACACTTACAATATTTACTATACATTTTCAAGTTCACAATTTGATCATTAATGATTTTTTAAGAAATTATCAATATTTGTTCTTTGATGATTTAAACAAATAATCATCCCAAAACTCAATTCAAAGTATAGGTGACTCCCGAGATTCGACCATTCGAAACCAGTTTACTCAACCCAGTCAATCGGTCGGTCGAATTAGGAATTAGTTTACACAAAGTAATTTTCAGCCCGCCCAACCACGAGAGGTTTAGTTTCAGTCTAGACATCATTATTTCTGCTCTAATTGTTTGAATTTGTGCTGATTCGACATTCGACTGTTCGAGATTTGACCACATTTTCAGGAACACATTCCAGTCGAATCTTGGGAGTCACCTGTAATCTATTAATCCTTTTAAAGCATCTTCCACTTATTGTTTTTAATTACCGATACTACTGAGTCGTCTTCAGCCATGCTGACACCATAGTTGACGAGAGTTGCATTAACACCTGTTAAGTTTTCTCCTGAACAGTTAGTTTATTAAAAATATTGTTCAGTTTTGGTAATGATGTTAACCCAAATACCAAACAGTTTGTTAATCAGAAAAATTGTTCGTTTTGCGGTACTGATGCTTACTTGAATACAACATGTACAACAATTTTAAGGAAACGTTTTTCTTCAAATATACATTCATGTATTGCGACATTTTTCCCTCCTCTGTTTATTTCATACTTAAATCTCTTTTTCATTTTTTTTATGCTTACATAGCTAAAATGTCAACAAGCTTACAAAATTTAAAATGCAAAACAATAAGAAAAGATGGAGAACAAGTTCTTCGTTCTTCTGCATTCTTCCAAATGTTTAATTCAATAATAACTATAATAATAATAATTCAGCAGATCCATACACATGGACTTTGGGCTCGACAAATGTAAGGAAATACACCTCATGGAGTGCTGACAAAAACTGAAGGCTTTCTGGTAAGAGAGGATAGTTTAATCGAAGACCTCATCAAGGGAAATAATTATAAGTATCACGAAATATTACAGCTACAGGGAACTGAACATAAAAGGATTAAACAAAAACTGAGGGATGACTTCCTTACCTGAATCAACATTAGGGCATACCTACATGGAACCAATAAGATCAAGGCCATTAACATGTACTTACTTATTCTTTTGGTATAATCAAATGGTAAAAAACCGATCTTGAAGATATAACTAGGGCAATCTGGGTTAAGATGATGGAACCATCATATGCGCCATCCTAGAGTGACTATAGAACAGACAACACTACCACCGAACAGAAGAGGAATGGATGTCCTCGACATCAAGAGATTGCATTCTAGCCAGATATTTGATCTAAGGCAATATTTTCATAGAAAGAGCTATGAAAATAGCATGTTTACAGTCATCTGCAAAGATATATATAGCTACAATTCGTCTTATTGCATCAAGTTTCACTGAATGAGAAACTTTTTCTTTTCAGAAACATCCTTAGCACCTGCATTTTCATGCATTTGACTCATTAGAAATAAAATGAGGGGTCAAAAAACACAGAAAATAATTCAGCTGATGCATTTAGCTCCTAACTTAGACCACAGGAGACAGAAAACTAAACGACGGTGACGGGCAGTTACATTGTTTCTCGCAGGGAATTTTTTTTTCTTGCTTCTTACGGAAATGTGGCCAGCCTCTCTACTCAAAAAGCTGTGCATTCACCATTGCCACCCAACGTGCTTATTTGTGCATGTACATAATACATTCTTCAAAGTCAACTCACCTTACAATGACCCTAAACAAAAATCACTTTGCAAGCTAAAATGTGCATGGACATATCTGTCAGAGAAGTTGTAACTAACTAAAATACAGTAAAACCTCTATGTTACGAATCTTCCTATAACGAAAACCTCTGCATAACGAACTTCGTTCTTGGTCCCACCCCAGGAACATGTAAAATGCATACAAGATACCTCTCTATAATGATTCTCTGTAACTACAAAACTCCCATAGAGTGAAGGCTTAACCTGGCGATTATTCTTCAAGCTGTCACCATCACAAAGTGCCATCATCGGATTATTATCATAGTTATAACCTCATTCGAATTCATCGCCATTGCTTATGTGTAAAGTTTTCCCGGCTATTGTTACTCAAGTGATTAACAACTGTCTCAACTGGGTGAATTAGAACGAGGTGTATGGACATGATATTGTAAGAAAAATATGGGGAATGAACAAAATCGATACCTCAGAACAAAGTGCTACATTACTCCTGTGTAGCAGCATCTCAAAATTGACTATTTCTGAGCTGTTACACTCACTATTTGTTATGTTACGATATATTGCGCTGTTGCAATTAAGATACGGAAATGTTTCAAAACACACAACATAATAAATGAAAGGAAATGGATTATCTACTGCAAATGAATGAACTTGATACGTTAAATTTTCTTTCGTCTGTGAAAAAGAATGGATAATTCATGAGGAATAAATGACCTTTAACCCATAAACTGCGCAATATATAAGAAAGTCTGCCTACTGCTGTTTGCAAAAAATTTAACTTCATATTTTTTAAAAATTGTTCCCCCAAATGCTTAATAGTAACATATAAATAGGGAAAATATATACAGTCATGCCTCGTTTAGCACAAAGGATACGTTCAGAACGGTCTTTGCGCTAACCAAATTTGTGCTAAACAAACCGATTATAACTTGTACTTAGTAGTGATCAGTTCACGAAATTGTAAGGTTTGCTAATGTTACTTTTTTATTTATTTAATATTAATTATCATTAATCCATTACTTCCCAAGCCTAGGAAAAATGGAATTTTCTCGAACAATTTCATTTAGTATAGTTGATTTTGATCTAAATAAGGAAGAAAACAAGAAAGAAAATTTTTATTAATGTTTGTAACAAAAATATAAAATGTTGCGTTTTCGCAACGTTGGGTGTGAGGGCCTAATAGACGTTTTGCGTTGATTGGAATATGTAATGGCAATAAAAATCACTCAATCTTTGCTAATATTCATATTTTTTATTTTAATTTCATTATTAAACAGTTTGTGAACAAAATTACAATTGTTGTTTTCAAGATATTCTCAAGAAATAACATAAACTTTGATTACAAGTAGTTTCATTATGGTGTTTCTTTATGGAAATTTTCAAAACAATGTGTATGTATTGGTACTCTGCAATTTTTACATTGATATACTGTTTGCGAATGGCAAAATCTACATCTCCTCCTTCTATTGCCATCATTGGATACAATTATGTGACCTTTATTATCACACCTTATTGATTTTGGTAGATATCCCTTCGACGGTCTTCCCAAATTTGTATTCACATCTTTTTTCTCACTTCTAACTTCTTCTTCTATCGTCACACTGTTTTCCGTTTTACCTCAGAGCAATGACAACACCAAATTCAGCCTAAAATCTAATAGAGGAATGTCACTTTCGCTTGAAATTTTATATATCTTCCAAGCGTTCACAATGACACTGCCCAGAGTATTTGAAAAAAGAGGCCACCACCATTTTTTCCTCTAATTTTAATTCTGTAATTTGCCAGTGCGTTATCGTGAATGTCAGCCCCTCCCATTCCTCTATTGTATTCGCTTATAACATTTGGTTGTGGTATAGAATCGATTTTTTTGGTTTTGCGGTTATAGCATTTTGCCTGCACCAAAGAATTCAGCGTTCCCACATTTGTAGTTACCGTTACTACAGAGTTGTCATGCCAACATACAACAAATATTTTATTTCATGCGTCAAACCTTCACGCAATATTTTCTTTGTGGTTTTCACAGGGCAATTGCGTATTCTATTCCCGCGTACTGTCCCGGTTGCAAAAAACCCCGTTCGCTGAGCATTGACAGCAAGGCATGACTCGTAAAGAAGTTATCAAAATAAATTTTGTGATTACCAGGATTCTTTACAACATTTAACAAAGTCATAACTACATGCTCACAAAGATTTAGGCTGTCTTTCTGCTTGGAAACTGCACCGTAATATGGAATAAATTGCTACAAATATACACTGGAAGAAGTCAAGCACCATTGCTTGAATCCAAATCGAATTAGCTTCCCGCGAATAAACATTTTGCACGAATGACGCCCGAAATAGGGAACCATTTGCTCGTCTATTGAGAGGTTATGGGAAAATATAGCAAATTGCATAAAACTTGTATTCATTTTGTCAAAAAACGGCCTTAGCTTTGTGTACTTGTCATTTTTATCAAGAGAATCATTATCAGAAAGATGTAGATACTTTTTGATTTCTTCAAACCTATTATGAGACATGCTCTCCCGTACAATTCTGACCTCCTTATCGGGATCCTTGCTCCAATAAAACCTAGTTTGGGAAAGTGCATGATACCCAGTCAAAATGAGAATACTAAGAAATTTCCGCAGATCACTGCAAGTAATGGAAAACGTGATTATTTTTGTCTCTAGCATATTTCAATGAAAAAGAAACAATCATGTCCACGACATCGTCATCAAAAAATAATTTAAATGACTCAATAGGTGCCAAGCTGCCATACCTATTTTTTATTAGCTCTTGAGATTTCTTCTCGGTGCACAGGGGATGAGAGTCATACCTTGGCACACCTTTCACCCATTTAGGAACCTTTTCCTTCATAGCACGTACTTGTAACCGATACCTTGCTGATGCCGATGTTTGTGCTTCGTTGTCTGATTGTTGTGCGTCTTGATGCAATTCAAGGGTTCCCACAACGTCACTCGGAAGCTCTCCTGTACCAACATTTAGAATTTCATTTTCATCTATATCTTCTTCATCAGTGAGAGAATCTACTTCTGGAAGAAAAACCACGTCTGGAATATTGTCTTCTTCCCATGGCTCCAAGCTTAGTTCCTCAAGAACCTAAACAATTTCGGCCGCTGTGGTGAATTTCTTGATAAAACTCATCTGAAAAGAACATCAATGTTGTTTATGATGAAAAAACATAATTATAACATCATTATTCACGATGACAGAGGCTTTTTAAAGACTTACCTTGAACGTGGTAAGTTGGATATTCCAAAGGTGCTGGTCGTCCAAGCGATGTGCAACTAATTATGACACCACTTCGTTGGAGAAAAAGATGCACACTGCTTAGGAGTGGCAATATACTGGGTGTCTACAATGAAACGCCCTGATTTCGGCGACTATTTATAAATCGGAAAATACAGTATTTTCTGGTCAGAAGTGTCCCTGTTGTATTACAGGAATTCAAATTCCCGCCTGAATTTTTACAGTATCTCACGGACCATAGTTGGGGCGCTGTCGTCACTTCAAGCAAAAGATGGCGTCAGCGCAGGAGAAGGCACAAGTTGTCGTGTGGTTTTCGGAGTTTAAGTTCATTGTGATGGTTCAAAGGCAGTTTCGTCGTGTTTATCAGAAGGCAGCACCAGATGCCAAGAGGTTAAAAGCATGGCACAAGAAGTTTTGGAGACTGGGAGCGTGCTGAAAGGGCACGGAGGAGGTCGGCAACATGTCTCCGATGAGCAAGTAGAGAACTGTAATACCAGCTTATATTTTGCAACTTTTCACATGTAAAGGAGCACAAAAGTGTGGGAGGACTGCATCCCAAAAATATTTAAAAGTATATATAAGATGTGTATCTATTTTTAAAAATTAGGTATACATATACAGGCAGTCCTCGACATCTATACATAATGCATTCCTGAAAACATGTACGGAAGTCGAATGTACGAAAGTCGAACATAGATTTACATGTTATAGGGGGTTACGCTCCCAGAGAGCCAAAAAATATTATAAAATAAATAATATATATGTCGCCGCAACACGCTGACCTACTGGTTGAACACAAAACTGATATATATGGCACAGTGAACAGCAGAAGAAAGGATCTTCCAGAAGGATTTGCAAAAAAGAAATTGAAGAAGGGGGAAATTCAGGCATTCCAAAGGGGGAAGGTAATGGCAAGATAAGAAAACAGTTTGCCTCATGAGCACTATTCACAATGCCAGCACAAAGGATAAAAAGTGGGGTAGATGTGGTAAAGCCAACAGTGGTTTGAGACTACAACAACACCATAGGTGGAGTTGATCGAAGTGATCAAGAAATTTCGCATTATCTATCTACAAGAAAGCAGCAAATGAAATATTATAAGAAGATCTTCAGGCATTTTATTGACCAGGCCATCTGGAATTCTTTTGTTATATATACCAAAGTATCAGAAACGCATCGATCTTCTCGAATATCGGCTTCAGCTCATTGAGCAATCAATAGAAGAGTATGCCGATACAAATTTCAGGTCACCAAGAGGAAGTGCTACTCCATGTTCTCTTAGACTAACAGCCCACCATTTTGCGAGTCATATTCCACCAAACCCCATCAAAAAGGAGCCTAGATGACAGTGGGCTGTTTGTTGTGCAAAAAAAATGAAAATGGAAAGCGTAAGAGAAAAGAAACGAGAATTTGGTGCAAAGATTATGGGGTTGGACTTTGCCTGGAGCCTTGCTTCGATATTTATCATACCAAAAGAAATTTTTGAACTGTAATACTTTGATACTATTAATGACTTTATTTTTATCATATTTTGTATACTTTTTCTTTATTCATTTAAAAATTCTTATATAAATATATTCATACCAATTCGTTCCTTATTTTAAAAAATCGTTTCTGAATGAAAAAATCAGTACAACATACATTGTACAAACTTTCTCATATAATAATGCGTCGTTTAGTTATCTTTAGAAAACGAAAATCGTATGAACCTGTTTTTAGAAAATCCAATTTTTCTTAAAGATGCCCAAGAATAAACTAGCCTTATACTCATTCATTGAGAAAAATGAAATAGGTAGTAATATTGCAGACGTAAACTCAAGTAACTGTACGAAATTTGATCAAAGTCGTTTGTGCCATTTCTTAGAAAATCGAATTGTTGTTAAAAATGCATAGAATAAACTATCCTTAATTATAGAACAATGTCAACCATTTCTATGTATACTCTTCTCAGTATGATAAAATGCCTAAGTACGTGATTTTATTCATTTTCGCTCTACCGTTTAGGCTCCAGAGCCAGTAACAGACAGACAGCATTGCAAAAACCACTTTTTCGGATTCAGCGACACCTAAAACAATAAAAATAACAATAATTCAGCGACACCTATAACAATAACAATAAAGATAACAATACTCTCAAGACTTCGTATGAGAAAGTAAAAACTAAGATTTAAGGAAAATGTAAGATAATCATTAAATGGCTGTAACATTTTAAAAATTGACCTGATAAAATAAATAATTATATAATTTAATTTGCAAAGGTGTGTATCAAAGAAAAACAGTAACTAAAAAATACATTTTTTTTGACCGGAATATATTTTTAACAAGTACTTTTTGAGTTAGAAGCGCCCACAATCTCATACACACACACGCACTCACACACACAGACGTCATTCCAAAAATTGTCTAACCGTGTTCTAGGGACCTCAAAACGTGTATTTCCCTTGAAATCTCGAAGTCGATTTTTTTTGTGATCACAATACTTTCCCAATACTACATATGGAGAAAGTAATAAAAAGAAACAAAATTATAAACAAATGCTGGTGATCAAAATTACGGTGTAGCATTAATTTCCTCTCTAAAATGACTTTTAAAATGCATATTTCTGATTGACTTGTGGGTTATTCTCCCTCGCATCGGATGGATGTGTAAAAGTGACGGAAGACTTAACAAAACAATCGAATCTTCATTTCATCGTTTGAATGCATTAATCTTACCTTTTTGGAAGTAAAACCATTATATTATGAATCTATAATGATTAGTAACGCAAATAGGCTCATGCGTGAATTTGAAATTAAATGAGAATAGGGATGTACTTTATTTTTTTTAATGTATTGAAAGTTACATGGTTATCTTCTCTTCGTAACTAATCTAAATAAATGGTTATATTGATTGTTATATATGAGAAAGGGAGGAGAGAAGCAATTATTTTTTAAATTTTAACTAAAGATAAGTAGTTGCACGGAGCATGGCATGGGGTTGGGCGCCGGAGGCACCAGGGGTGCAGCCCCTAGTATAACCAAAAAAAATGTAGCAATTGAACAATGGATAAAAAGTGCACTATAGCAAAACTGCACTACGTGAAGTGCACTATAGCGAAGGATGCCTGTATTATAAACATAAAAATCATCACATAATTCATTTTATATGCTAATAATAGCCAAATTACTTGTTTTATCATGAATGATGAGTGATGTTTGATCAATTTAAACTTGGAGTAAGATATTTCCTCTGCAGCAACAGTTACAGGAAGTTTAAGTAAATGATGCAGGGCAATACTTATGCTTGGAAAAACACCTTTTAAATCCTTGGCAAAAATAAATTCTAAAAGATTTGCTGGACTCATATTTGGTTCCAAATAACAATGAAGTGCTTTTAATTCATCACAGATATCAAAAGCATCAATATCAC
This sequence comes from Uropetala carovei, assembly GCA_036926305.1. Classification (NCBI taxonomy): domain Eukaryota; kingdom Metazoa; phylum Arthropoda; class Insecta; order Odonata; family Petaluridae; genus Uropetala; species Uropetala carovei. The sequence goes on from JAXCHB010000115.1 coordinate 1,794,460, forward strand.
TTTCTTTCTGGCATTGTTGACAAGCTATGGATGTCATAGAGGAAACTGAAAGCATGATTGTGAATTTTTAATTACTGAATCCATTCATTTACGGAGATTATCGTCGTATCAGAAATAGAGTAAAGGAAGTTCTTTTAAAAGTGTTTCAACTTGATGTTTATAATCAGATAATCTTTCTACTTTCTCATATACGAAGTACTATATAGAGAAAGTATTGTAATCGTGAAAAAATTCGATCTCGAGATTTTGATAGAAATATACGTTTTAGGTGGTTTAGGTGGTTTTCGCCATGCCATCTGTCTGTGGGTCTGTCTGTTGACAGCTCTAGAGCCTAAATGTTATGCAAAAATGTATGAAATCTCATACTTAGGCATTTTATCATACATAATAGAAACTATGAAGAAACGGTTGACATTGAACAATAATTAAGGGCAGTTTATTCTACGCAACTTTAACAATAATTTGATTTTCTCAAAACGACTCTAACAATTTTGATCAAATTTTGTACAGTTACTTGAACTTACGTCTTCAATAATACTAAATAGTTCATATTTCTCAATAAATGATATATGGCTAGTTTATTCTTAGGAAACTTTAATAACAATTGGATTTTCTAAAAAACGGCTCATACAATTTCCATCAAATTTCATATACAGGTGACTCCAGAGATTCGACAGTTTGAGATTCGACCAACTCGGGAATTCGACTGGTCGAATCAATCCAGCCAATCGATCGGTCAAATTACAAACTAGTTTACATTAAGTTATTTTCAGCTTGCCCCACCACAAGAGGTTTAGGCTGTGTCCGAAAGTGAAATTTGTTCGCTTGCTACCTTCGCTAGCTGTCTTCCCTTGATGTCTTGCTCGCTAGGTGACGTGACGTCACAAGATAGCTAGCTCTTAACAACGTTCGAACCTGTCTTGGTGATTAAGGAGACGCCTGGTGGTAATACGCTCGAAACAGTATTTTGCCGCTTTTTCATGAGATTTTGTTTTAACGTACTAGATTTGTTGTAAAACTTCATTTCGGCAAAAAAGTAGTATTTGCGCGATGGCTGAAAGAAGAAGAAGAATGTTAATGCTCTTTTGGAACTTTTGGCAATACCATGAAGCGGGAGTGGACATAGTAATTGCCATTATTAGAAGAATGAGGCGGGATAGGATGGTATGCAACTTTTTTTTCATACTCAACCATTTTTATCGTAATTTTGAAATTTCCTTTTGACTTTCAATGATTAATCTCACGAATGAATTTAATTCTTAACGATTAGTTATATATTCTTCTTTAGATAAGACGAGGACCGTATTGCAGGATGCAATTCATTAACCGCGAAGTTAGCGACATAATGAATGGCGATGTTGTGAAAACGAAGAAACATATTCGGATTACGCCAAATACCCTACGAATGATTTCAGAAAGACTCCCTATGAAAAATCAGGGTTGGTCGAGAGAGTTTGAGGTTAGTTTTCTTTGTTAAAAAGTACAGTACACATGCATGGTACACATTGATGTTTAACCAGCAATTTTATTTGTCAACTGCAGGTCGTCGTATTTCTCTTCTGGTTGGCATGTGGAGCGTCATTCAGAGTGGTAGGAATAGTGTTTTCAATACCACGTTCCACAGCCAACATGTTAGTGAAGGCTATGCTGGACGCTATTATAGAACTAATACCTTTAGTGGTGAGATTCCCTATGGAAAGACTAGAGGAAGTGGGAAGTGGATTCTCCAATTTGTGCGGAAGTCGAGCATTTCGAACAGCAGTAGGTGCTCTGGATGGCACCCATATCCGAATTTTAGCTCAAAATAAATTACACAATGAATATATTAATAGAAAACTATTTTATTCGTTGCAATTGCAGGGATTGTGTGACAATGAAGGACAGTTTATAAACATATTTTGTGGTTTTCCTGGATCTGTCCATGATGCTCGAGTGTTGCGGCATAGTGGATTATTTAGGAATGGTATATATCCACCCCAAGGCTACTTTATCCTGGGAGACAGTGGCTATCCATGCATTCTGAACCCGATTTCCATTGTCACTCCTTTCCGGAATGCAAATGGAATTGCACAGATTTCTTTCAATAGGACTCTAAGCAAGGCAAGAATAGTAATCGAAAGGTCTTTCGGCATGATGAAAACAAGGTGGAGAAGTATTTTTACAAAAGCCCTTGAAGTGAAAACAAGAACTGGGGTGAAGGTAATTGCTGCATGTGCTGTGTTGTATAATATTTGCTTGAGCACAGGCGACCTGCTTAATGTGGATCCTGATGTGATTGTGAATAATCACAGACAAAATCCACTTCATTATAATGAACATGATGATAATCATCCACTGAGAGATGAATTATTACGGCTGCATTCCTTAGAGCAAGAGCAGCAATAGAATGGGAAATGATAGAAATAATAAACTTGGTTTAACATTTGAATATATTTTACTCCTTAATAATTTCCATCATCTCCTTAAACATTCTCTTCATCTCCTCGTCCCTTTTCTTAAGGTAAGTGAGGAGGGGGTCCTCCTCCTCTTCTGTTCTCCTCCTCTTCTGGCCACGTTTCTTCTTAGCAAAAAATTTGCTGGGTGATGGTGAAATGGGAGAGGAAGACCTGGCTACAGAAGTTGGGATGAGGGAGGAAGAACAGGAAGGAAGAGAAGAGGTTGGGATGAAGGAGGAAGAGCAGGAAGGGAGAGGAGAGGTTGGGATGAGGGAGGGAGAACAGGAAGGGAGAGGAGAGGTTGGGATGAGGGAGGGAGAACAGGAAGGGAGAGGAGAGGTTGGGTTGGGAGAGGAATCAATTAAAATGGGAGGGGTTATATTATCTTTCGCATGTAGGAATTCATCAAGTATCCCGTAGAACCTCCATGTTATTGGGGTATCAACCCCTTCTGTCCCCGTACCCGTTGCTGGGGTCTTTAATTCCTAATAAAAAGAAACAAATTATCAGTCAATCTAGTCTCAATACTTATAGTAAACAATCTATTATTTAAACAAACAATTTTGCCACTTCTTCTGCAGCTGTGGCCATTGCCCGGAGAAGTTCATCTCCTCGGCGATTTTGCTGACGAGAAAAATATGTAGCTTAATGAATTTACACATACAATACAAATGGAGGCGTTCGCCAAACATTTAAAAGCACCCTCGTTATTGATAAGATGATGAATTGAGATACAGTATTAAATATTAAATGCAGTATTAAATAACATACGTCTTATTAACTTTCACAGCATTAAATAACTTACGTCCAGCCAGCTTTCGCTGACCCCTTCTTCCCGCAAAATATCCCGTCCGACTCTCTTCTCTTCTTTATGAGAGTCTCCGTTAACTCCGTGGTCCCTATTAATTAAAATAGTAGTAATTTTAATAAATAGAACAGCTTATACTATCCTGTACTTAAAACTTTCATAAAATATCTCCATAAAGCCCACGTGGTAATTCCTATTGCGAGGCCTTTTTACCAATATCACAAATTAAAATGTTATAAAAGGATAACAGATAAACTTATCACTTAATACTTACACTTGAAAGTACTTTTGTCCATTTTCTTCTGCAAAACCGACTCAGAATCTCCTCTTCGACGTCTTCCACTGACTCTGACAAGCGCACGAAGCGAAGATAGGAAGTGTACTCCGCTCGCTAACTTCCCTTGCTCGCTAGATCTCGCTGCCTTCGCTAGATCCATTGGCGCTTTCGAACATGTCTGGCTACGTCACTTCCGCCAAATCAAGAGAAAGTAGTGAACAAGACAGCGAGAATAGTACCTTTCGGACACGGCCTTAGTTTCAGTCTAGAAATCGTTATTTCTGCTCTAATTGTTTGAATTTGTGCTGATTCGACATTCGACCACGTTTTCAGGAACGCATCCCTGTCGAATCTCGGGAGTCGCCTGTAGTTATATAAGTTGATGTTTATAATGATTCTACATAGTTCATATTTTCAAAAGATAACTAAACGATGCATTAGTATATGAGAAAGTTTGTACAATGTATATTGTACCGCTATTTTTATTAAGTGGCTATACTGACAAAACTTGAGGAAATGTTGGTTCTACATCAATATCCTATGGTATTTTACTCACGCCAATTAAAATGCAATTAAACCCTTCATTAGATCTACTAATTTTCAAATATTAAAACAATTTTTGCTGAAGCCCTATTGTAGTTGAAATATCTGATCATTTTCGCTATTTCGAAAGCTAATATGACATTACCTATGCCCAAGTAATAAAAGCAAGTCAACGGCAAGCAGAGTGGTGGTTGCCAACAAAGCTGCACAACAAAAGAAGTTACACCCTTACGTCACACTCACTGTAAGGATTTTCAAATTTTGTTTTTATTCACCATGCTTATTCCTTCTGTGTGACATTATCAATAATTATATTATAAATAATCGAGTATAAACTTTTAACAATGGGATCCAGAGAAATTGTGAGACATTGCGGTGGGTCTATATGGAAACAATACCCTATGTAACAGGTATACACTGGAATACAGGATAAATTAGATATCAAGAGACCAGAAATTGAACATGGGTCTTTCTAATTTCTGCTGCAAAGGAAATCTGTGATCTATACTTTCCATCATGGTTAATATATGGTCCAACCACTATACTACTATGGGGAAATTCTGGGTGAGAGATGTAACCCAAATTATCAGTAGAAAGGTAAAGTATTTCACTAAAGCATCAGCATACAATGGCAAAGCAGGCTGAACAAGCATCAAACAAAGATTTCAAGATAGGTCCACATAGGAATAAACATTTAACCACCTTTCAGCTGTTATTATTTCTCACAGATTACCTTATAAGAATCAAGGAATTTATGTCTCAAAATTCCGCTTGGAAATGCTTCAAGAAGTTCTTCAATATTTGTCACAACGTGAGATGGAAGGGCTGCCCATTTCCTTTCTGAAAATCACAAAAAATAATAAAAAATCATTCAAATGAGAAAAGACACAATATAAGTAATTTAATTTTTATAAAATCTAGTACAGTCAATATAATGTCGTTGCTGAAAATTCCCACCATCACTGCGACACTATGTTGTGCTGTTTAGCCACTGTGGTAACTAGATACAGTGACAACAAGTATCTATGAGATTTCCTTAACCCTTTCACTGCTGCGCTCGAGTATACACCCTTCCCTCTCCAACCGCGGGTTTATTAACCGCGGCCCTCGACTATACGCAGTCTACATATTGAGTCCCACCCTTCCCAACTGCGGACAATTCCCTTGCGTATCCACGGTTCGGACCAAGAAAACTTTTAAATACAGCGCATCTTATGACTTTGTTGTCATCTTAACTCACTTACAAAGACTTTGTTGTCGTTTTAAGTTGCTCGCTATTACATTGTTGCCGTACTGACACGATTACGTATCCTTTTCGCGCTGCACAAGTCACTGCATTCAGCAGGATAATCCCACGCATCGTATGACTTTGTTGTCATCAGCACTCACTCACAAAGGCTAAGTTGTGTTCTAACTTGCTTGCTATTACTTTGTTGCTGTAATGTACGATTACGCTTTTCGCCCGCCACAAGTCTCTACATTCCACACGAGGCGATCATTTGTGTATTATTCACATCAGCATACGCATGCTTTTCACGCACCACAAGACCAACATGACGTGTTTAGTTGTGTATTATTCATATCAGCATACTAAATAAGTTAAACGTTTACTAATATTTTTCTGAATTTGTGCGTAATAATATTTGTTTAAATGCAAAAAAACGCCGGGTAAGATTAGAAGACCATAGTAAATTGTATAAAATGATGTGATTGTACGTCGTAGTATGCACGTAATTTCTCCGTTACCTATGGGGCGTTTGTAATCCTTCAGTCGGTAATTGTTGTACTCAATGGTTTGGCTTATGCAAAGTGTGATACGTTTGAAGAAATTCTTAAAAAAAGAATTCATTCTGGGGTAGAATATGTAGTTCCGAACAGCGGAATGCAGCGGAAAGCTATTTCTCGCATTTAGTAGCACATAGATGACGGTGATTGTTTTTGTCACACATTTTTCATCAGCGGGAGTTTCGACTATGCCAAACCAGAGAGCTCGTAAGGAAAGAACAGCATGTTATTGTATTCGTAATATTTATATAATGTATTTAAGTGAGAAATAAGCGAGTAATGTAAGTGATCAATAATATATGGTATAGTAATACGAACCGTGAAACCTAACCCCCAATTTCCAATATACTTAAGTATTTACCAACCCCTGTATTTTTCAGGAACTTAACCCCCACGGTTGGCGAGGGAAGGGTGTACTCGAGCAGCCAGAAGTGGTCCCTCTTTGCTGCACTCGAGTATACTCGAGCTCGATTTTGCATTGTCATTTCACCATCAATACTTTCTTTAATTTCCTCTAAATCATTTTAAATGCTTTCTTTCATATTTACGTAAACATTTTCTTGCTATGGTCATCATATTTTTCAGATATTTTGAATAAAAATTATCATTTTTTCGTGTCTGTTTTTATATCTGTTTCTAACAAAATGGCCTGTGTTAGTACAAACAACATTTTGAAGGTTATAGATGAAATAGATTCTGATGAAAATTTCAATTTTAGTGAAAGTGAACGTTATAGTGAAATATCAGAATGTGATAGTTAAAAGGAAAACCTGACAAAACAGAAGAAAATGAAAATTTTGGAACCTGCTTTTTCATGGTCTGACCATTCATTTCAGCCGTTTGTTCATGTGTTTCTTCCACAGAATTCTGGTTTCACCGCTCAAAACATTACATCAGTAAATTAAATACAAGTATGAGCATGTAAATATGAATAAACATTGTGAAAGAAAGTGGGAACTGGTGAGCCAGATCTATCCCAACACTGGGGGCACTGCAGGTTGCATACCGGCATAGCGGCAAAAGGGTTAGTATAAGATAAGATGCTTTATTTGTACAAAGATCTTGAAAACTGAGGTACAGTGGTGGACATAAAAACTGCACACCCTTGCGAGCGCTCCACCGAAATTTCAGTGAACCACTAGTCTCGAACGAGCTGTCACGCGATATGGCAACAGAGATGGTAGAGGAGGGCGTGAAGGGTCTTCTTCCTCTCTCTCCCCCCCTTAGAGAACGGTTTACGGTTCTCTCCTAGCTCTAAAGGATCGGATATTTTCCCTCAAGATAATGGTTTTGAATTCAGTAGCGCTTACTTTCCCCATTGCGGTAACACGTGAATGAGTGTCAGATATAATTCTTTTCATTTCAAAATTAGTTAGAATCGAGACATGAACTCAGGAGTTTAACATACGGACGTCAAAAAGAACGATGTTTATTTTTCCATTCAAGATTAAATTAATTAAATTCCGAGTTAGCATAAATATTTATTAGGAATCGAAAGGAATACACATTTCAACGCCTTATCAATGAGAAATGTTTAGTTGCGACTACTTCACGTATTATTTCATTGCTTCGACGCCCAATATCTGTTTATGAATGCTATAAGTTGAATTTGAACAATATCTTTATTCATTTACATAGGAGGAGAATTTTGGTCAGTTATATGACGGGATGCCTAGCACTTAGATAAGCAATTTTAAAAAATAACAAAGTATAGAAAACTACGAAAAACGTAACATTTCAGGAATTAAGTGAGAAACTATTAAATTTAAGTTTATGAATTATGTGTAACCAAAAGTTAAGTAAATAACTTTAATAAACGAAACATTTTTTTAAACGATAAAATTACTAGCATTCTTAAATAGGAATTACCGTATTTACTCGTGTACCCCGCGCACATTTTTCCCGAAACGCCGGGGAAAAAAGGGGGTGCGCGTCTTACACGAGGATTTCTGATCAGGTTATATAAATTGTGAGTATCGATAGTAAATTCTCTGCAATATGATTGCATCTACGTTTATTTTCGTAATTCTACGAAGTATACGCGTATTTATGCGACCAAGCAAACGTGTAAGTTACGCCAACGCTGCAAAAACTCGCAAAAGTCGGCGGAAAGAATACACCGACTAACTGATAGCTATAGTTCAATGACTACTGAGTGTTTGCCATTTAGGTTCAAGTTCGGTCCTTTTCCCTCATCCACTTCAAGGAATTCCGAATGGTGAAATTTTGTTGCGAATGAAAGATTTCACCGTTCGAAAGGAAGAAGAAAATCCACATCTCAAGTGTTTGGACTTGTTTGTTCCTAACCTTCCAATATTTACTCATGAGACGATACGCAAAAAAAGGGAAGTTGTATTGCTTTTGTGTCGTTGAACGATCAAAACCTTGAATATTTACTTCATTTTATATTTTAAATGAAATTATAACAACCTAACTAAACTTTTTTTAAAAAGAACTCCATTTGATCTGTGGACAATAACGTCGTTGGAGCAAAACCACAAGAACCTCCTTTTCTGTGGAAGCCCTGCATGTGGTAAATAAGAGCCACCTTGAGAAAAACTTGAGATAACTCTATGTTCTTCCAAGAAATATTGCTTCCATTATCCATGAGTACACTTTTCGCCACTCACCCCCCATTGCTTGCTACCTGCAACCTTTCTACCCATCTACGAACTCTTGTCGGCATCTCCCACCGGCTCCCATACCCGTCTCCGCCCCTTTATCCTAACCCACGCCTGCCTAGCCTTCCAAAAAAGATTCCTATTGCGCTATTGTAAACTTATTCTTTCATTTTGCCTATCTGAGTGATTGTAATCCCGACATATAACTGAGAAGAATCCTCAAAAGCTCTTTCGTGTATAGAAAAACTATAAATAAATGCTTTGTAAAATAGCATAAAGATATTGTTCAAATTCAACTAATAGCTTTCAAAAACAGATATGTATTTGGCGTCGAAGGAACGAAATAATGCATTAAGTAGTAGTGGTAAATATCAATTTTTCATTGTTAAGGCGTTAGAATGTGTATTCTTTTCGATTCTTATAGCCGCGTTTACACGAATCGAGAAAGCGGTCGTGAATTCTCGAACGACTAATCACGAAGTTTCTCGCCCCATATAAACACTCCCTTGAATGGAAAAATAAACATCGTTCTTTTTGACGTCCGTATGTTAAACTCCTGAGTTCATGTCTCGATTCTAACTAATTTTGAAATGAAAAGAATTATATCTGACACTCATTCACGTGTTACCGCAATGGGGAAAGTAAGCGCTACTGAATTCAAAACCATTATCTTGAGGGAAAATATCCGATCCTTTAGAGCTAGGAGAGAACCGTAAACCGTTCTCTAAGGGGGGGAGAGAGAGGAAGAAGTCCCTTCACGCCCTCCTCTACCATCTCTGTTGCCATATCGCGTGACAGCTCGTTCGAGACTAGTGGTTCACTGAAATTTCGGTGGAGCGCTCGCAAGGGTGTGCAGTTTTTATGTCCACCACTGTACAATTTAAGACACGTCAGGGTTAAATAATACAAACATATAAACACTGTAGAGTACATTGGTAAATACAAAAAGAAAAATATATATATACATATATATATATATATATATATATATATATATATTAAATCAAATATTCCAGTCTTCCTAAAAAGGAGACTGTATGACCAATGTGTTCTGCCAGTTCTGACATATGGTTGTGAAACATGGACCATGAATGCCAGAATGATACAGCGCCTGCAAATAACACAGAGGGGCATGGAGAGATGCATGTTAGGGATCACCCGAAGAGACCGCAAAAGGAACGACTGGGTAAGAAAGAAGACGGGAGTCTGTGACGTGATTAGAAGAGTGAAGGTGTTAAAATGGCAGTGGGCGGGCCACATTGCTAGAAGAAATGACCAGCGTTGGACGTCCAGTGTCATCGAATGGATCCCAAGAAACATCAAGAGACCAAAAAGAAGACTGAAAGACAGGTGGGACAGAGAGCTTGTTAAGTTCTTGGGGCAAACTTGGAGGAGGGAGGCAGTTGACAGGGAAAACTGGAAGAGTCTGGGGGAGGCCTTCGTCCGTCAGTGGACTGAAAAAGGCTGATGATGATGATGATATATATATATATATATATATATATATATATATATATATATATATATATATATATATATATATATATATATATATATATATATATATATATATATATATATATATATATATATATATATATATATATATATATATATATATATATATATATATATATATATATATATATATATATATATATATATATATATATATATATATATATATATATATATATATATATATATATATATATATATATATATATATATATATATATATATATATATATATATATATATATATATATATATATATATATATATATATATATATATATATATATATATCATCATCATCACTGTCTATGCAACCTTCACTATTTTCCTCATGCTCACTATCTTTATCACTCTCAACTTCATCATCGGTCTCCCACAAAACATCATCCTCACTCCCATCTATGGCATTAGATAAGCAGCATTTCTTAAACCCTTTCACTATTACTTTTGCATTTATTTGTTGCCACGATGCCTTGATCCATTGGCAGAGCATTGCAACTTCAGGTTTCTTAAGATTTCCTTTTGGTGTTAAAGTGTGAGTTCCACTCCGTAACCACTCAGAATACAAAACCTTTAAATTATTTTTAAAACACTTATTGACAGCAACATCTAAAACTTCAAGTTGCGATGTCATTCCTCCAGGTATTACAATAAGATCAATATTCATCGCACTCATTATGTTTTTAATTTCAGGAGATAAGTGTCCTTGAATGCATCCAGTGAAAGCATTGCTCTTTGTTTCAGTAAAGCTCCTGGCCGTCTATTCTACACCACATGTAACCAATCTCTCATTAGTTCTTTAGTCATCCACCCCTTTTCTTGACACCTATTATTCCACTTGGAAAATGTTCTTAGGCATTGTTTTCCGCTTTAGAATCACATATGGTGGTAATTTAGTCTCATCTGCTATAACCGCCAACATTACCGTGACTCGCATTTTTTCGTTGCCTGTAGTTTTAATTAGGACGGACTTCGCACCTTTTTCATTCACAGTATAATTAGATGGCATGTAGAAGAAAACCGGAGTTTCATTGGCATTTCCTATTTGGCTCAAAAGATAATTATTGGTTTTTCTAAGTCCAATTACGTATTTCTGGTAAGCGAGAAGTTTTTCAACATAGTCTTCTGACAATTTCTGACACAGCGAAGTTCGTCGCCGTAAAGAAAAATTATTTCGTCGCATCATTCTCACGCACCAACTTCTGCTGGCCTTGAATTCTTGCAATGATATATTAAGTCCTCTAGTAATTTCATTAGCTTTAAGTATAATACTTTAAGTCGAAACAGGCATACCGTTCTTCCTCATGGTGCGTTAGTGTTTACTCTGTTCCGGTGGCCATTGATTCTAATGTTGAGGGGGTTGCTGGTGAGGTCAACATAAAAAGCAGGACAAAGTGTGCAGGTGAGGAGGTAAATGACGTTCCTCGTCGTGCAATTACTTCTGGAGGGGATGGGGTAGGTGATGTTGGAGGAGGGGCTGGTAAATGAAAATGAGGGTAGGTGGATGGGGCATGTGAGACAACGGGGTTTGCCGCAGGGTTGAGATCCTGCAGCGGATGGAGGGTTGGGAGTGGGGGGTTCTTTCTTCCACAGGATGTTACCCAAATTAGGAGGCCGGCGGAAGGAGAGAATGGGGGAATTAGTAAAGGGGGGTTGGTGGGAGGTGGAAGTAAGAATTGGGTGGGCAGCGTGAAGGATTTCCTTGAGGACCTCGTGAATCCCGGGGTGGAAGAGGGTGGTAAGGGTAAGAGAAGGGGTAAGATCGGGAATAGGAGGAGTGTGAGGGTGGTGTTTGGTGGTTACCGGTGTGATTACCCTCCGGATCTGGTCACGGATCAGGCCCGGTGGGTAACCGCGTTTGAGGAGGGCATCTTCGAGGATGGAGTAATATATTGAGAGAGACCTCCTGTCTGAGCAAATCCTCCATCCTCGGCGGGCTAGGGCATATGGGATCGAGGTTTTGGTGTGTAGGGGATGGCAGCTTTCGAAGTGGAGGTATTGAAGGCTATTGGTGGGTTTGATGTGGACGCCGGTGCGGATTTTTCCATCTTGGATGGAAAGGTCGACGTCCAGAAAGGTGATGTTAGTGGTGGAGGTATGGTAGGTGAAGGAAAGCGTGGGGTGAGAGGAGAGGCGTAACAAAAAGGATTGGAGGGAGTCAGGTCCATTGGTCCAGATGAAAAAGATGTCGTCAATGAATCTCAGCCACAATAGTGGTTTGAGAGGTGTGTTGAGGAAATGAGTCTCCCATTCCCCTAGGTAGCAATTGGCATAAGAGGGCGCCATTCGAGTGCCCATTGCTGTACCCTTAATTTGGAGATAATGGTGCCCTCCGAAAGAGAAGTTGTTCTTTTTCAGCACCATTTCTGCCAAGTGCAATAGGAAATGGGAGGAGGGTCTTTTGTCAGGTCTTGTGTCAAGTAATTTTCTGAGGGCAGAAAGTCCGTCATCATGGGGAATATTGGTGTAGAGGGAGCAAACGTCAATGGTAGCCAAAATGGTGTTGGGTGGGAGGGGAGAAGGGAGGTGCTTAAGGCGTTGGAGGAAGTGGTTGGTGTCTTGGATAAAGGATGGCAGTAGTCGGACGAGAGGCTGTAGGTGAAAGTCCACGAATGCGGATATGCGCTCCGTGGGAGAGTTGAAACTGGCAACAATGGGATGGCCAGGGGTGTTAGGTTTATGAATTTTAGGAAGAAGGTAGAAGGTGGGGGTACGGGGATTCTTGGGGATCATCAGGGCGATGGCAGAGTCGGTGAGGCCTTCCTGTTTTCCTGCGGAATGAAGATGGGAGGAAATTTGGGAGGAGTGGAGGCTTGTGGGGTTGGAGGTGAGGGGGAGATAGAAGGTTTCGTCGGAGAGCTGGCGCTTGGCTTCTTCATTGTATTGGGCGCGATCCAACACAACCGTGGTGGTGCCCTTGTCTGCGGGGAGGATAATAATATTTCTGTTGTGTTTAAGTGTTGAGATGGCATGTCTTTCACGTCTGGTAAGATTGTCCTTGTGGTCAAGAAGGTCGGGAAAGTTGGGTTGGGAGATTCTGCGAAGGATATAATTAAGATAGTGTTCTACCGGGTGTTGGGAGGGAAGGGCGGGTGGGATATATTGGGAAGGGGGTTTGAAAATGGAAAAGGTCTGTGGGAGGCCGGGGGGGAGGTTTGGGTGAGCAGAAGGAGAAGGGTCCCCTTTGGGAGGGTTGGTTTTTAGGCGGAGCGTGCGAGCAAAGGCCTGGACGTCGGCGAGGAGACGGAAATGATCGAATTTGGTGGTGGGACAGAACGAGAGGCCGCGGGAAAGGAGTGCTGTCTCAGCAGGAGTGAGTTCGTGGGAGGAAAGGTTTACAATGTCGTCTGGTTTGGAAGAGGTGGGGGTGGTCGGGGGAACAGAAAGGGAATCGGAGCGCTTCATATGTTTAAAATTTGAGACAGAGGGGACCCTTTGTGGAGTACGGAGTGGAGGTGGGGTGGGAAAACCCAAGAGGTCCGCAAGGCAGGGCTTTTGGCCTATAAGTGGAGGGGGAGGGTTGATGACCTCACCAGATGGTAAAAATGGTAGGGGTAAACCAAGTTGGAGGTGCCGAACGCACATAAGGGAAAGCTTGCGGAGTAGTCTGCTTTGGTTCGATGTGAGATCTTTCGTCGCTTGAAGGAGAGCGGCGTTGAGGTCGGATACGGAGTTTGGGGATTTGCAAAGATGGAGGACAAGAGTTTTGCATTTTGCAAAATGGACATTGGAGAGTGTGATGTATTGAAGTATGGTGGATCGAATAATGTTGAGCGAAGTGAGGTGATAGGTGAGGGCAAGGTATGCACGGATTGGGGGTGGGAGGCCTGAGAGAGGAATTCTAATAGTGAGAGATTTGGGAGAGAGGCCTAGCTGAAGACAGGAATTAAGGAATTCGATCTGACAATTGAGGGAAATGTGCCTACGGAGGTGATAACGGAGATGGGTTATATCCATGGTGGAAGGGAAGAATGAAAGAAAAAGGCGACAGGAGAGAATTCTGGAGTAAAGGTGAGACAACAATTAGAAAAAACAACTGTGAAGAACAATTGAGAAGAAGATACGATGTATAAATACTTAAGGAAAAGGAAAGGTAATAATAAGGGTAGCAACAAGGTGTTGGAGGAAGCCCAGTGGACACTTACCTAGAATGAAGAGCCGCTGGGGGTGCTGAGGACACACGAAAAACACAAAAGAACAAAAACTACACAAAAATGGAGCTTTCGGGCTGATGCCCTTCTTCAGCGACGGAGAAACATATACTGTTTGAAGTGACACACTGGGGGGATATGGGGAGGGGGGGAGGGGTAATGAGAGAAGTTCGGGGATAGGAGGAGACGGGTAGGAGGGATGGCCAATAGGGTTATCGGAGGTTAAGACCAGGTGGGGAGAAAGAGTTAAGGAGAAAGATGTAGGCCAACTGCCACTGTCGAAGTAGGGGAGCGGGGGTATCATCCGGTAGGGCGCGGATAATCCTTACAGTGAAGCAATTATTAAAGGTGGCCTGGTGTAAATTGGCGTGAGAAGCCACCGGAAGGGGACGGTTAGTATTTATGTTGCTCCGGTGGCCATTAATTCTAATGTTGAGGGGGTTACTGGTGAGGCCAACATAAAAAGCAGAACAGAGTGTGCAGGTGAGGAGGTAAATGACGTTCCTCATAGTGCAATTACTTCTGGAGGGGATGGGGTAGGTGATGTTGGAGGAGAGGCTGGTGAATGAAAATGAGGGTGGGTGGATGGGGCATGTGAGACAACGGGGTTTGGTAAACTATCCTTAATTATAGAACAATGTCAACCATTTCTATGTATACTCTGCACAGTATGATAAAATGCCTAAGTACGAGATTTCATTTGTTTTTGTTCTACCATCTAGGATCCAGCGTAAGTAACAGACAGACAGACGGCATTGCGAAAACCACTTTTTCGGATTCAGCGACACCTAAAACGTATATTTCCATAAAAATCTCGAGGTCGAATTTTTTGGCGATAGCAATACTTTCTCGATACTTCATATGAGAAAGTAAAAACAAAACTATTACTCTTGAGAAATAAAACTAAATTGCACAAATACTAAGAACATATTCGCAAATAGTTTTTGTCACTGTAAGAAATAATCTATTTCTCGTCAGATTTTGTGCACTTCAGAAGATCTTCATTAGTAAGAACATACTTATTAAAGTCTTTACAAGAAAGTTGCTTTTCACCCGCAGCTCTGCTTTCAATGCATTTATGTCAAATCTGTTTCTATTGCCATTCCATGTATTACAATATAAAGAAAAATTCTTTCTACAAGAGCATTAGAACATGGTACTGACTTAATAAATTGCATCAGCTTACAAAATAATTTTTTCGCAAGATTTTAATATTCCATTCCATTTATCTAGGAGAGATGATATCTTGTTTGTAACTTCTCGTAAACGTGGGTTCATTTCTGTAAACTATTCATACATTACATTACATATATTCAGTGCTCGCAATGGAAAGTATTACGAAAGGGACGCTCGGGAGGAATTCAGAACTAATCGCCTATATATTCGATACATGTGCAGTCTGGGTTCGTTGCGGCTCATTCCGAGCACTGCATTTATTACAGAACGTGTGGTTACCCTAATTGTATCTGAAATCAACATATCTATTTTCATAAAAGAATACGGGACAAAGCGAATCCCATATTTATTTCACACGGGACGCAGGACATTTGAGGAAAAATTGGCCAAAAAACAGGACGTCCCATAAAATACGGGACATGTGGTCACCCTAACAGTTACAGAAATATTTATACATCACTGGGTCCTATATGGCAGGCATGTCAAACATGCAGTCCGGTCTCTGAAATTCTGCGGCCCCTGATGGGATTTTAAAATCCAATGTAATGCGGCCCTTTAATAGATCTGGTGGATATATTTGCAGCATATTTTATTAGAAATAAAGAAATAGAGAACAAGTGGCTCATTTAAGTTACGCAAAAATGAGTGGTTAATGAAGATTCCACTTTAACTGTTCTTTATTTCCTAATCTAATTAAAATAAATTTCAAACTAGAAGCGAGATACATCTGTGAATATAAAACTTTAATGTAATTTAATTACTAATCTAGCAATGTAAAATTCTAACTCACTCTATAATTGAATTCTAATTTAAAATCAATAAGAGCGTGCGTAATTCTCTTCTGTTGCCATGTATTTAGGCTTTACTCTCGTGTTCTCATTTTCAGTACGCTGTATAAAGCAGTTGTGTTTGGATGATATTAAAGATATTTTTGAAGTATTTTGGACCAGCTATGGTACTATCAGTTTGGAACCTTAAAAGTCACAGAGTACAATATCAAAGCTAAGCCAGTATTTTTCTAAGAAACTGAAGAACTAAGGTAAATATTTAGGTATTAGATATTATAAACTTTTATTAGAATCGTACTGATTTATTAGTGAAGGTACTCGTTTTGTTAAATTTTGACAGGGTTTTTTCCTGACTGATCGAGCAGCTTACTGATTCAGCCATCAAAAACGTGGCTACAAGAGATTATAATTGTCCATGTATCTTATATGCGTGAGAATGAGTCGTTTTAGAAGTGATAGTTTTATGATTTCCTTGGATGGATCGACATAAAGGTTAGTTTTTAAAATTAATTTTTATAGTTTTAACTTGTTTTTCATTTTCAATTAGTACTGGTATTTTTCATTTTTAATATAATATAATTTGACATAATAATGACGTTTTGGGGTTATTGAGAAGAGAATTAGCCGAAAAATAGCTCAATACCGATCTAAAATACCTTCACAGCATCATACATCAGGAGGTACTGTGTACAGAAGTTCTGAAAATGGACCATGTTTTGAGGGAAGTTATGAAACCAGTGAACTTGATTCACATGCGTGCAATGAATCTTCGTCAGTTTTCCTCATTTTTAATAGAGATTGAAAGCGAATAAAGGCTAGGGTGTTGCTTACATTTGAAAATTTTAAAATCCAGGGTTTCAACCTCTTGAATTATGCCGTTTGGTGAGAAAACGCAAGCCTTGAAGTCCGGACGTGATCCGACAATATTTAGAGGTCGCTCAAGGGTCCTAAATGCAGAAAAATTAAAGTTGCATTTTTTGGAGTTCAGACCATGTTCCTATAGTGGAAAGTGAGATTTTATGACCCATTAGGGTGAAAATTTCATCTGTTTTGTCGTGTCTCAAACAGTTTGCAAGGTATTGGACTTGGCAATGCAGTCGCAGAGCTTGCCTTCTAATTCATTTTTTAAAAAACCACGCGACAAGAGATGCACATACCTCAGAGGTTACCTATGCATAGACCTGTAACATTTTGGAGTCAAACTACAGAACGCAAAGTTTTCTGTGACGTTAAACATCATGACTGTGACTGAGCCGTTCCTTCAGAGTGGACTTTTTTGCATCCCATACATTTTGCCTGAACTGAGCCACACTTAGCAAGAGATCTTGGAGCTGGTCTTCTTTCCTGATAACTACCTTATTATAGACTTGAATCAGAGCAATCCCCCTCTCTGCGTGGTCATTCGTGACTCGTAGGCCTCATGCGATCTCTCGACCACTCTGATAATCACTGCGCTCTTCCCAAGTAGCTGGGTCTGCATCCAAAAACTCAGCGGCTATGCCAAGTCTTGCAAAAAATGCCATCGTTTTGGTCGTCACGAGATCAGAAAGACAGAGATCTTTGCACTTCTCAAGATTAAGATCATCCCGATGTTTCAGTGGATCAAGTGAATCTGCTCTGCTCTTCAAACTCTCAACCAGGTTTTTCTTCTCATGAAGAGAGAGGCCAACATCAAAGAAAGGTAGTCCTAACAACTCATCACTTAAGTACCATAAGTGGCTTGAGAACTTGCGCATGGCAATTCTAGCAGAGACAGGATCTACTTCCATAAAGTCAATCAAACAGGAAATAAATTCCAAGTCGTTTCTTGGTGCAGAGATGGAATCATGCACGGTGAACCAGGGTTTCAAGTAGACGCACACAATGAACACGCAGAGTGAGCGCAGGCCAGCTTCCTCCTGTGGAGTGAGTCGGAACTGCTCACAGAATATCCAAATCTTGAGAGAGTAAATGGCCTTGGCCATCCACCTTGCTCGGTGCAAGGCACCAGGAGCCATCAACTTGATGCCCTTAGGTGGGACTCCACCGAGGAAAATAACAGATAAACTTAAAAGTTCAGAATGATCATCACGGGGTTGTCCTACCTGTAAAATTAAAATTATGTACTTTAATTTTTGCCCTTATCCTGTTTAGCATGGTGCAAGATGGAATTGAAAACTTACATGAATCTGCGCTGTAGCAAAGTTGATAATCTGTTCACGGCTGTTTCCTAGTGCATGCTTAACCTCCTTGCATTGAATGCCAGTGCTGAACTGATCTTTATGAATTTCTGGCCATTTCTGTTGGAACCGTTTAAAAATAAGAATTTCAGGCCTGCTAGACGGTCTCATATGATGATCAAACTCGGCTTCCAAGACAGTTTCAAAAATATGACGACGGCAAGCCACATATAAAAGTTGGCTCTCAAGCATACCCTCCAACAAGACAGCAGCACCGTTCCATGGCCCTAGAACAGCAATTAGATTGCTTAGATAACCTATTCCTGAGACCTCTCAGATTGCCACATAAGGGATACAATGCGTAATGAGACTTACCGGTATTAACTGTGGTTGTGTCGAAGGACGCTGCCTTGACTAAGTGTGACAAAACCCAGTCCTTCAGCATACTGAAAATAGCCTCAGAAGTGGCCCTTCCAGTGCCGGAAGATACTTTAGGCACACCAAGCAGCTTGTCAGTGGTCACTCCAGTCACTATCACAGCGAAACGGTCAACATTGCGCTTCCCTGTCAGATCGGGGAGCATCTTCCCGTCCTAGTGCACGGTGAGGCATGCATCTGGCTCAAATTTTTCTTTAATAGAAAGAGCACGAATAGAATGCAGGCTCTGTCGCTGCCGGTACACAATTGAGTAATTGATGTTAAAGTCGTCGACGCTTAAGCCTACGTTCTGCAGAGTTGCTGCAATCACTGTAGCCACCTTCCGAGAGCTAAGCCCAACTGCATCACATGCAGCCGTGAGGTGAGGAGTGATAATGTTCTTTCTGGCCTTTTGTCACTCACTTCGCTGGAAGCATGCAGAGATTCCACCACATGACGTCTCCTCATCACTAGATGATCCTAGCTCTACAGTTTCAGCTGGAAAGCATACATTTCTTACTTTACCGAATGGAAAACGGTCAAAAACGCGCACGCAAGAAAAATTAAAATTTACTAATGCTTTGCATACATAAAAACTGGGATTTAACCGTAAATAAAATTAAAATCGGAATAGGAGGTCACTTACATAATTTCTGCGTTTGATTCTGTCCCTCTCTTTTCGCTCTTCTTCAAGGCGCTCCCTATCAGCACGACGCTCTTACATTTCGGCAAGGCCTTTCTCTATGTGTGCTAGCTTTAGGTCTTTCCCTGCAATAGTTCCTCATCGTCCCAGTTCCATTTGGGCACGTAGGAACTCCATGTCCTCCTCATTGCACATGATCTCCAGTGCATTGGAAGTGGCAATATCAAAAACACATTCCAGTTTTTCTGAAAACTTAGCTTCGTTCCCGACCTGCGTTTCACTATGGCGCTTGCAATTTTTCTTCAGTCGCTTCCACTCATGATATAATTTTCAAATTTTTTCTATACAGTGGATCTCTTGTATGACGGGAATTCTAGCCTTGTTCCACAATGATAGTACTTGTCTGGCAGTTTCTCTCACAGTATCACGTACAGTTCTTTTTAAAGTACAGTGTTTATGAAAAAACACTCGTAGGACTTCCCCTGTCGTGGTGAGACGAGCACCTCTCAATTCTTCAGACTCACTGCCTATCAAATAGGTATATCGTTGTGGCACTTCTCATACCGTGAGCCATAGTGGAAATGGGCTAGGCCCGGCACAGTGCACATGCACGAATCAGTAAACTGACCGCAGTCAAACCGCCAAGCACTGCTCTTTGTAGCGCGGCGACTGGTACTGAAACGAGAACGCAAGCAGGCTGAAGGGCAGGGCAGGGAGCAGTGACAGACAGGTTCAAACATGCAACCCCCAGTTGGCCCCCCCCTCCCCTCCCGCACGCACCTGGCCTTGTGATCAGCACCTGGCCGAGCAGCACGGCACTCCGTGGCCGCATTGCCAAGTCCGATACCTTGCAGACGGTTAGAGACACGACAAAACGGACAAAATTTTCATCCTTATGGATCTTAAAATCCCACTTTCCACTATAGGAACATGGTCTGCACTCCAAAAAATAATGCAACTGTCATTTTTCTGCATTTAGACCCCTAAAGCAACCTCTAAATAGTGTCGGATCACGTCCGGACTTCAAGGCTTGCGTTTTCTCATCAAACGGCATATTTTGAGGGGTTGAAAACGTTCATTTTATAGAAATTTCTAAAATCGCACCTAATAAGCAACACCCTAATGAAGGCCTTCCTTATTATACAGAAATTCGTTGGCTATCTTGTCACAAAGTTCTCCAAAGATTTTTCCCTTTGCGAGAAGAAATAGTTTTATTTTTGGATATGAAGGGACAAGACACAACTAAGCTGCAAGACTTGGAATGGATACAGGATTTGGCATTTCTAGTTGACATGACAGAACATTTAAATGAGCTTAATTTGAAACTTCAGGGGAAAAAACAACTGGTAACGTGTATGTATGCTCAGGTACGAGCATTTCGAACTAAGTTATGCTCATGGGAACCTCAATTGAAAGCAAATAATTTGGCTCATTTCCACTGCATGGCTGAAATTAAGAAATCGAGTTTGAATTTGGGTTTTAAAAAATATTTGGTGGAAACTGAATCATTGCAGACTGAATTTGAGCAGAGATTTAGAGATTTTAAATCTTAAGAAAATGAATTTTCCTTATTTACTTCTCCATTCACTTTTGATACTGAAAAAGCAGTGGAAAGCATTCAATTGGAACTGACAGAATTGCAGTGTGATGAAATTGTAAAAAATAAGTTTAATGAGGTGAGAGCGCTGGAATTTTATTCGTTTTTGCCGGACTTTTGGAGAAATGCGCACATTTTCCGCCAAAATAATATCTGTGTTTGGCAGCACATACCTCTGTGAGGAACTGTTTTCTCTACTTAAAAGCAACAAAAGCCTGCAAAGATCAAGGTTGACTGATGAACATCTATCATCAATGATGAAAGTTGTTTCGACCCAACAACTGCGTCCGGATTACGAAAAACTTGTGTTGAAAAAACGATGTCAGACCTCTAATAAAAAGTAAATTTAAGACAAATTTTACCATAGTTTACAAACAATGTATTCATAAATTTGGATAAGCTACATTTTATTTGTGAATAATGAAGTAATGTTAATAAATTATTGTAAATAACCATATCTATGGTTCTTGAGTATACCAGACTGCAAACTAGGCAAAAAGAAAATAAAATCCAACCTGCGGCCCTCAAGCCGTGGACTTGACCTGAAAATGGCCCCAATGCTCCCTTGAGTTTCACATGCCTGCTATACGGCATTACAATTTCAGAGATATTCAGCAATGATTATGAAATATTAAAAGCACTCACCTTTACAGGAAGGTGCAGCAGGGCTATTCCAGATAGAGTTGGATTTTGAATCAAACAAGAGCCAATCTGAATTACTATCTGGTCTTGAACAAATAAATACATCTCTCAACTTAGATGCCATTTGAATCACACTGACAAACCCTAATTGCTTGACATCAAGTTCATATCCAGTTAGCTTCTGCAAGGCAAAAATATAAATTTTCAGTACCAATCACAAGGAATGTGACACAATCATCTGCATAAGTCTCGTAACAATAAAATACCAGGGCAGTGAGCTTATCTACACTATGATTAACAACTTTCTTGAACCTGCCTAATTGTAACAAAGTAGGGGACAGGATAAAATTTAACTGATATGATAAACCCAACAATATGGGAGAAAACAGCAGCAATGCTTATAAAATTGAAGACTACAAAATAATGGCATAACAGAAAAGTATCTTACTTGATGATTTTCATCTTGAATCGTTCTTGCACGAAAACTTTATTATCAACACAGGTGTTATTTCTATCACATTTATATTTCATTTCTTAAGTAACTATGGGGCAAAATATTCATAAATACATTAAAACTCTGGCCCTCAAGACGACCAGTTACTCATATTTTCTACTCGGAGAAATTTGGAGCTTCTTGGTCGTTCCGAAAATTCGTATGCCGATGGCACTTTTAAGACAGTCCCACCTTTATTTGAGCAGCCATATACAATTCACAGATTTGAAGGCAATAACTCCGTGCCTCTGGTGTATGCACTTCTAGCGGACCAGAGAAAAGCAACCTACGCCCGTATGTTGAGGAAAGTGAAGGAATTACTTGGAGATTGTCATCCTCAGACTTTTATGACCGACTTAAAACCGTCCATGATAAGTGGTGTGTTTCCATTAACAAACCATCATGGTTGAATCTTTCATCGTTGCCAGTGCATTTGGCGAAAAATACAAGCAAATGGCTTGAAGGAACGGTATGAAAATGATGTCGATTTTGCCTTGAAACTTTGCATGCTTCCTGCTATAGCTTTTGCTCCTACTGCAGAAGTCGTGGACTCATTTGATGCTTTATGCCAGAGCATTGATTTCTCTGATAAAGTGCAACCAATCGTAGATTACTTTGAGGACACTTGGACTGGGCGGCTGGACCGCGTCTAGGTCGTCGTCCTCCAATCAGCTGTGGAATTGCTAGGATAGCGTGCTCCAGGGACTTCCTAAACCAAACAACAACATAGAGGGGTGGCACTGAGGATTCCAGCTTCAGATCTCTGCAAGCCATCCTACTATTTGGAAGTTCATTTCTGGAATTCTGCTTAATCCGTACCAAAAAGTACGCAAAATCCTATGGTGATGGTCAGGGACTGATCTTAGCTTTGAATTACACCATACTTTGAATTATCCGGGAGTGAAATAATGGAGTTTTACATAAATTATTCCGTTGTTTGGAGTTCCAGATAAACAATCTTCTACTGTATGTAGTTTTGTAATCTGTACATGTGATTTAATGCTCAATATAAAAATGCGAATAACTCAATAAAGGATCGAGATACATCTTTGAAATCTGACAAGAATGCTTGATTCACATATTTTAAGGTGATGATGAAAATAAATCCCAAAAAAAGCCCTAAGTTTAACTCCATGGAAGACATTTCCATTTCTCATATAATAACACATAAAAATTGACTTTTCAACATGCAGGCTTTCAATGTTCTTGAGATTAAAATTAGAAAGAAACTATGTACGTACAATCTTCGGATAAGAACCATTTTGAAGAAATAATTATAAAGTTTCATATTCTGTTCATCTTTTTCTGCCTACAGTTCAAAATCGCTCATGTTAAACGTTTATATTTCACATATTTTGGAGAAATCTTGCCATTTTAATGGGATGTTGCCTTGCCTGCCAATTACATTACTAGACCTCAAAATCCTATTGTTATTTCAATCCTTATTACTGGTGTAAGCATGCTTTGAATGCTTTTAATATAAGAGAGAGAGAGAATGAATGAGAGGAAAATGATTTTCATAGCAACCAAAGTAAACAACATTCATAAATTATTATAGGGAATATACATTCATTCTCTTTAATGGAAGAATATACGCAACTATTTTAAGTTAAAGATATAATTGTTCTCACTTTGGAAATTTCTGTGTGATACTATAATTTTGAATTTTCTTTACTCCATCATTTTTGATGGGCTATACAGGCAGTCCTCGACATCCGTACATAATGCATTCCTGAAAACGTGTACGAAAGTCGAATGTACGGATGTCGAACATAGATTTACATTTTTTTGGGGGGTTCCGTTCCCAGAGAGTAAAAAAATATTATAAAATCTCTAATTGTGCTATAAATGTTTAGTTTTTTGAGCAGGGGCCTTTTAGACACAATTGTTGATTTTATAGTATAGAGAGATGGGGCAAAATGCAATAAAATATTTAAATAATTGCACAAATAAACACTGCTGTACAGACAAAGATGGTGACGTGGCAGAAACTGGTGGCCTGGAGGCTGGCAACCAGCAGCACTCGAAATATTCGTTCATTACGCTGACGCACTAATTCCGAATTCGGCATACAGAAGGTGGTTTAGGGGTGTAAATGTATTATGAAAGAAAGTTAGACTTTTTTCATTAAAGCATTTTGCTATTTTCATAGTATTTTTGTAATACTGCCCAATCATGGCCCTAAAGAGAGTGATGATTGAAATGAAAGAAAAGTCTGCAAAAAAGGGCAAAAAAAGTGATGAGTTTGGAGAAGAAAATTAAAGTTTTAGATAGGCTTGCGCATAATGAATCTGCTTCATCAGTTGGTAAATTACTTGGTGTGACCGAGTCCACAATAAAATCGATACGGAAAGTGAAGAAGCAATTAGAGCTAGTGTTGCAAGTGGTACTTCAACGAGTACAAAAGTGTCTTTTGTACCTAGGAATCCGTATGTAGAGAAGACAGAGAAGGCTTTAAACCTGTGAATCGAGACCCAAACTCACAAGAAAATCTTGCTGAGTTCACTTGTTATTCGCAAGAAAGCCAAGCAACTGCACAATCATTATGTCTCAAATTGTTTCGTGGTCTGCTAACGGGATATCGCCAACGCCATCGAAGCATGTGTAGATCGGTTCCTTGCTCTTTAAAAAAAATGTGGCGCCACAGTACGTATTGCATTATTATATTTGCTCTTCTCCTTCACAATTGAACACACACTCGACCGGCTTAAGTCCAATGAGCATCCAATTGAAGCTAAAGATTCGCTGCTTTCAGCACGCCTAATTATTTCCATCTTTGTCTCAATCGTGTTCGCTTTATGAGTCCTACGTTTCTTTTCACTTGTATTAGCACTTTCAGTTTTCCATTTCTCACTCATGTTTATAAAATAATAGGTGTAAAATGCACAAACAAAGAAACACTGCTGTATGTACAAACAAAGATGGTAACATTGCGAGATTGAATAATAATAATATTTTATTGATTATTAACCGACTTTACAGTGGTATTAATCCTGTCAAATTTCAGTAAAATATTAAAAAACATTACATATAATACGTATATTATTACATAGCATACTTTAATTTGGTAATTTATTAAAAGTGTTGGTTTGGCTGACAGACAGCGCCATTATGCAATAGCTCGAAATGTTTGTTCACCAGCTGATGTACGAAAGTCCGAATTCGGAGTACAAAAGGGGGTTTAGGGCCGAGAATTTATAATGTACGAAAGAGCGAATGGTACGGATGTCGAATGTATGGACGTCGAGGACTGCCTGTACACTACTAATGTAATATTTTTAGCCAGTTATATTTTATGAACGTGCTTATACTTTTGCTCTATCTGTCCATCTGTACAATCAATTGAATTAAAATAGCAAGTAAATGGTAAGGGATAAAAGGCTGAAATTTGAAATTAAGAATCTGACAAGATGGTCATAGATAGAAAGTTAAAATGTAGGCCTTCCGTTTAACCACAATGATTCAACCTTTCACACAACAAACTCACTGTCACTGAAGTCGGCATCCTCAGGTCAGATGAATTGGTGATGCTTGGGAGTGCATGGTATATATGCCATTTATGCCCAACCTTGGTCGGCACTGATTGCTCAAGATATTTGGTGGACTCTAACTGCTCGAGAGGTTATTCTTTTGATGAAAGACTCTTCCAAGAATTCAAGAAAGTAGCCATCCTCTCTGTAGAAATTGCCAGGGTTTTTGTGCTATCTCCATGACATCACAAATTAACCATGGATAGTAGCAGTTTTCCTTAGTGATGTGGCATGTCTGGGTTCAAGTCACCTATTCTCTGAAATGGCCTGTTGTTCTTCGGGCTCTATAGTGTTCAATGAGTTAGCTATGGATGGATATGCCTGTCTGTCCTATTTAGGACTTGCTGCAGCTGCTTTCCACTTCAGAGATCCCTTCGCCTTCGGTAAAAAGTAACATGACTTCTTTATGCAGGGAAACCTTTTGACCAAGTTGTATTTTGAGAGGATCCAAGCTATCCTGACATATGGTATCATGCCAGAGGTAGTGGGATCAGGTCTCTCCAAGGCTTTCCTCAGAAGGGCTCTTATCGGGCCCAAGTCACGGTGGTAACCATTTCCGCAGGACAGCTAAAAGGTTTCTCTTTGTGCAGTAAAGATTCTGCATCAGAGATAGTATGTGCTTGAAGGAACAAGTTCCTAATGAGTGACTCCTGTTGTTGCAGGTGATGGTGAGACGCAGTGTTTCGGTACAGGTCCATGTATGATAATGGACTGCATGCCTCATGGTCCCATCTGGCTTCTTTGACATCATGGCATCCAGATAGAAAAGCCAACCATCCTCAATTTCCATGGTGAATTGGATATTATTTGGGTGCAATGAGTAGAGGTGCTGGAAGAAGCTCTGCAAACTCAGTCTCTTACCATGGGAGCAAATGACAAAGGTGTCATCAACGTATATAACCCAGAGTGATAGTATCTTGTCATACGACTCCACAGCCCTCTTCTCGAAGTCTTCCATGCCCTCCCAAGCATCACCAATGCATCTGATCTGAGGATGCCAACTGCAACATTGGCGAAACATCTTCTGAAAAATCAACGCAGTGAAACCCGAAGTCAAGCAGCCTACATCCCAACACCATAAAAGCCTTGGCACCAACTACAAAGTTAAAATTTTCACAATTTGTGTGACTAAATGCCATGTATTACACTGCAGAAGATTCATTTTTGAAAAAATCAGAGAGTGGCAAGGGGTGCCTTCAAATTTTTTAAAATAAGAAAAATAATATTAATTTATATCATCTAATTATATTACCAAATTTATGAAGAATTTTAAGTTTACAATTCTAAATAAATCACAATAAATAAAATGTGCTTTATCACACTGGTTCAGCAAATGATTCTCTATTTTTTCTATTCACTGCTACTCACATAAAAGAATCAATTTTCTAAAAAAATATTTGATGAATTTATTCAAATGATTACATAGAAGATAAAACAGAATAGATTCAATTTACCTTATATTCATAGGGTAGAGAGGAACACCATAAACCATCTGGGTGCTTATTCAGTATGGACCTGAAGTTTTTCTTCATGGCATCACTTATTAAAACTTCAAATAATTCTTCATCTGAGGATGGCTCTAGTCCAGCTGGCGTTATATGCCCAACCATTCCAGAGTAAGGTTTAGATGAAACTAGATCACTCTCAGTTTTAAAATTTTCATAACTAGATGACTGGATTTCACCATAAGAATTATTTTGTGCAGTATAAGATGTCATGTGCATTC
Source organism: Uropetala carovei (assembly GCA_036926305.1). Taxonomy (NCBI): domain Eukaryota; kingdom Metazoa; phylum Arthropoda; class Insecta; order Odonata; family Petaluridae; genus Uropetala; species Uropetala carovei. The sequence continues at coordinate 1,821,769 of JAXCHB010000115.1, forward strand.
CTAATTCTGAAATAAAAATCAGCAAGTGAAACAGTAAAAATACAGATATTATTTAACACATCCCAAAAAGCAGCTGTCAGTTTCTCATTATTCTCTCCACTGGGAGAGAAATACAAATTTTTGTTTTTACTTTCTCCATACGTAGTATAGGGAAAGTATTGTGATCACGAAAAAAATAGACTTCGAGATTTCAACGGAAATACACGTTTTGAGGTCCCTAGAACACATTTAGATTATTTTTGGAATGACGTCTCTGTGTGTGTGTGTATGTGCAGGAGCACCTTAACTATATGGGATAAATGGGCCCGGCGCCGCCGCTCCACAAATAAAATATATATTTTTAAACTTCGCATCTTTGTAATTTAAACTCAAAAAGTATAAATTGTCATAGCCTTTTATTTCTCAAGAGGCTCACCGTCTCTTACATGCTTCAGGTAGTGAATATGTGGCTACTTCCCTGTAATTCATAAATATTTTGGGCAATCGGAAATGCTAGGGGTCTCTGAAAGTACATACTACGTAGGACGGCAGCATTAAAAAATTTCACTCGTCGCACACTGTATACTGGAAAGAATCATAATAGCTACAAATAAAATAAAGAACTCAAAACACGATGAAGACAACATAAATAAAATTGGAAATAATAACTCAAAATCACCATAAAGGCGGTACGTATGTGGCAGGGCACAGAAGACCCACAGAATCAACCAGGACGTGAGTTTCGACAGCACCGTTGTCATCTTCAGCAATGTCCCAACATTGCTGAAGATGACAGCGTTGCTGTCGAAACGCGCATCCTGGTTGATTCTGTGGGTCTTCTGTGCCCTGCCATGTAAGTACCGCCTTTATGGTGATTTGGAGTTACTATTTCCAATTTTATTTAACGTAACAGCTATACTTCAGAGACTCTGAGGAGAAGTGAAGGTCCGGCGAATTTTTGAGGGCTTAACAAAGGTTCAGGTTTACATTTGAAAATTCTCGGGCCATGTGATTTCTTTCCATAAGCATTTCTCGATGCCAAAACATGATGATATAAAGGTTCATTATTATAGGATGCACACATCTACGAGAAGAAACGAGTATAATCTACATACGCTGTGATAATTGTTTCTCGGTTCCCAGGAATCTTTCTCGTGCCGTGGCTAGTCCGATGGAAGTCTTTACAACGAAAGGTAGTCGGCAGTATTACTGTATTAAATACGTATTAAATTTATGTGAATGCAATTGCGATGTACATGTACTCACACAGATTGAATCGTGTTGTTATTTTCAACATTCTCCGCAATCTACACATTAGGAGTTTTGCCCTTCTTTAGAATGGATCGTGAAGTAGAAAGAAAGTTCCATTCCAGTGCATCGAAAGAAAAAGAATAGGCGAATTGGAGAAGATGGATTAAGAACTACATAAGTGAGTCTTATATTTTTTTATCAAAATCAATTAATTACTCAACCTGACAGTCGTGGTAACCTGTCCTTTTGTACAGAAATATCTAGTTTTGTGGTTTACCTTCGTTAGGCTTAGGAGAGCATTGACCAAACAAAAATTTTATTTATTTGTATTGCGACGATTATTTGGCAGTGATCCCTTTTCTCTGAATAAGCAGTTAATAGTGGATTGTTGAGTTATTTTGCTAAAATTACTCCGCGGACAAAGTATGCCACGCACCCGGTGACTTGTGTGACAAATAAGAGCGCGCCCACTCGAGGGTTAAAATGTTTCCACAACATTATTATTAAAATAATCCATTTTCTTCCTATTTAATAATATTACATGCACACGTAAGGAAATTCAACGTATTTTTGTGAGATTGTTTATGTTAGCAACAATGAAGAAGTAACCATGTAAGAAATTTTCAAGTTCAACTCGAATTAAGACATTCTCACATGATTTTATCGATAACGGTAACTCCTACAATATAAATGTATAGAAAAGAAAATACTCTTCTTTACCAGTTCTACAACTTTTATTTGAAAAATATTTTGATATGAGCAATACTTAACGAGATATGACGAAAATTTAATTTTTTGTCACCAGTAAAGTAAATGTAGACAGAAGTACTTTTAAGATGTTATTTATTTATAAACTGCGTTATTATTTGTTTCTATTTTGTTTTTTATATTTTATATTTTTTGTTTTAATAAAAACTAGTAGGGCAGCCCTGGATCTCTGATCCTCAATGCGATTTAAATAAACTAATGGTTTAGTGAAATAACTTTTATTGAATAATTAATGAAATATAAATGAAATTCAAAGTATTAAAATAAAAAAGCCTCTTATAATGAGTAAGAGAGAAACCTATAATCCTACCAAGTTTCTAGCACATCTACAGATGTTAACAATAAATTGTAAACAAATGCTGACAGCCCTCAACGTAACCATTTTAAAACGTTATAGTATCAATTGAAACAAAATAAAAACAAATTAATTGCACAATTTAAAATAAAACAATTCGCTGGGAACTTGTTTGTTATACACATGTTACTGACACAGCTAGAAAATCTTCCCATACTCAGTCAACAGACTAATTATCGGTAAATATTTACGTTGCTATGCTTCATTAATTTCGATGCGAATAATCTTTCGTCTATTTGAAGGTTTAATTGGCATTAAATGAATCGGAGGCAACAATGAGTCTCCTTCGCAATGCCCTGAATGAGTACGAAAAATCCGCAAAACTTCGAAAAAAGATGCGTATTTCTGAATACTTCGACCGTGAACCGTGTAAACATCGCAATAATAAGATAGTATAAAGCTTTAGCCATCGAATAAAGCATAAAAGAAGAAAATCAGTCCTTATTTACGTATTTTAATGTATGAAGGAAAAAAACTTGCACTCTAAGAAACCAAAAATCCCCTGTAAACTTATGGGAAAATAATATTGTCTCCTGGATTGGAAAATATTTATCCAGAGACCTCATAGCCAGTAGAAACAAAACGCCATTTACCGCATAACTTTATGACGAACGGTTCTCGAGAGATACGCCGACATAAATTGTAAACAAATGTCTACAGACGTCAACGTAAAATTAATATATAGTTAGATTAGATTAGATGTGTATTGTTTTTATTTATGATTAATAAATCGATGCATATTTATGTATTTACTTTTACATTAAAAATTAGTACCCCCCACTCCACTACAAGAGGGCGCATCATGTTGCTAGCCCAGGGTGCCCAAATGTTTTAAGACGGCCCTGTGTATTTGTGTGGATGGATGTATGTGATTGTGGGCACTCTAACTCAAGAAGTACTTGTCATATTAATACCAAATTTCATATATAACACTTTCGCATGAGCACAAAGAACTGATTAGTTTTTAGACAATAACGGTTAACCGTAAGTCGAGGTTTATGCAAAACCTGATTCGGTTTTTGCGATATTTCTCCGTTAAAACATCATTATTGTATATACAATTCTATACAAAGGTCATAGAGAATGTAATTTCCTACAACTCTCATTTGAAACAATTTTCCATAGCAGTTATTGTTTAGAAATTATTTATAAATAACCGGTTTTCTCGGTTTCTGTCAAATATCTCCTTAAAAACATCGTTATTGTTAATCTTCGTGAGGACCAAAGTTATAGAGAATAATATTTCTTCCAAGTTTTGTTTGAAAGAAATTTTTGTAGAACCATCCATTTAGTAGATGATTAATTTATTCGTAAATTTCCAGTATACAGCGCCAATACCATGTAGCGGTGAATTCCGTAAACACATTCAAAATATACGTGATTTATGGAAATAAGGATGGCTGTATTCTTTTACGATACAAAATAATAATTTTGCCTCGTAATATTATTCATAATAATTTAAATATCTATATCCCAAATATGGAGAAAGTCATGTGTTGGCCACATCAGATTTTTTACATAAAAGGAAACTAATGCTTAGGCTCATTCTTTTTTCATGCAACTAATTTATTCCTCTTTTCATTTCATATTTTATAAAGACAATAGAAATTTACACATGCCAAGTAACATTGCACAAGTGCCACGTTATTTGCCATCCCTGGACTAGGGAATGGAAAGTTACCACCTGTTCATGGGTATATGGGTGAATCGAGGATACAGACATTTTATGGTCAGTATAGGTGGTTTTTGAGTGATGGAAAAATTGGTTTTGTGGTTGGAAATGACTGTGGTAAGGTCAAGGAAATTGAGGAATTGTTGACTTCCATTTCACGGATAAAATGGATTGAAGGATGGACATAAGCTTAATGTTCTAGAGCAGGGCCCTGCAAACTATGGCCCGTGGCCCCATTTAATGTGGCTCTTGTGCCTGTAATAAGTCTGCCATTTTTACTTTCTCCATATACGTAGCATAGAGAAAGTATCATGAAAGAATCGACTTCGAGATTTCAACAGAAATACATTTTGAGGTCCCTATAACACGTTTAGACTATTTTCGGAATGTCTGTGTGTATGTGATTGTGGGCACTCTAACTCGAAAGGTACTTGCCATATCATTACCAAATTTCATATATAACACTTTGGTATGAGCACAAAGAGCTGATTAGTTTTTGGACAATAACAGTTAACCGGAACTCGAGGTTTATTCGAAACCCGATTCGGTTTTTGCGATATTTCTTCGTTAAAACATCATTATTATATATACTATTCTATACAAAGGTTATAGAGAATGTAATTTCCTACAACTTTCATTTGAAACAATTTTCCATTGCAGTTATTGTTTAGGAATTATTTATAAATAATCGGTTTTTTCGGTTTCTGTCAAATAACTCCTTAAAAACGTCGTTATTGGTAATCTTCGTGAGGACCAAAGTTGTAGAGAATAATATTTCTTCCAAGTTTTGTTTGAAACAAATTTTTGTAGAACCATGCATTTAGTAGATGATTAACCTATTCATATATTTCCAGTATACAGCACCACCATCAAGTGGTGAATTCTGTAAACATATTCAAAATATAATTTACGGCAATAAGGATGACTGTATTCTTTTATGATACGAAATGATAATTTTGCCTTATAATGCTATTCATAATAATTTAAATATCTATACCCCAAGTATGGAGAAAGTCATGTTTTGGCCACATCAGATTTTTTACTAGATTTATCAAGCATTATGCATAACATAACGAAATGATATTTGAAAAACTTAAACAAAAACTTAATGTAAACGAAAAAAGTTATTTCATTATGTATTTCATATTTCAATTTATGTTTGTTTATTATTACCTGTTTTTACTTATAAGTAATTTTCATTCCAGGAATACGACTGATTATTTTCTACTTTATAAAATAGTTGCGCTCCATTTATGTCAGATTACGATTCACATTCTGTGAAGAAAAATTAAAAGTTAAATTGGACATCAATAATTTTCCCAAAGAAAATCGTAATTTACCCAATTCACTAAACCACCTTTTAATACAAAAATAGCATAAATTTGTATATTTTCAAAAAGTTTTTAATGTTGATACTCTGGCCAATGAGCATATAATTTATTGGTCAAGTGGCCCACTTGTAAAAAAGTTTGGAGACCCCTGTTCTAGAGCAACTGGGAATCTCCAATCCATAATTTACCCTTGTTAACAACCATCTCTTTCCTTCCCACTCCCCCACTGCTTTTTCTGGCCTTTCCTCCTCCTGTTTAACTCCAGACAAACTTGGTGGTTTGGTTGATACTGATAAATATGCAATTTTGTTGATACTATCTCAATAAACTGAAACCTTGGGCACTAGTTGATGGAGCTGTTGGATGTTTTCAGAGCTCAAAGTAATAATAGCACTGTCTTTTGTCTCTTTTAGTTCTAATATCTTTGATTCCTCTTGGCGGTTTGGTTGATACTGATGGATAGACAATTTTGTTTAAATAATTCCATAAACTGATTCCACTTGCTGCTTCATCCTATTGTCTGTGAAAATTTTCCTCTTAAACCTAAGATCTAGTAGCAATGGTGCAATGTACTTCATTTTAAAGACAACAAAATCATCTCTGGATTTCATTCTGCACCTCAGTCTTCATGGCACGTATACCAATATCAGTATCTTCCCTGGAGTAGAATGATAAAAGGCTTTTTAACCCCTCAACGCCGAGCGACGTGTCCTGCACGTCCAACAAGAACTTTGTATGTCACCGAGCGACGTGTCCTGCACGTCCGAGGTAGCTCTTGCTTTCTTTACTGTTTAACTCACTTAATATATCATACATCTATAAAACCATAATACATTTTGAAAGAGGAAACTTCAAGCTTACCTGTAATGCATGTCAAATAATTTTACTATTGTTTCTATATTTTATAAACTACGTCAAAGTTTGCGATGAAATTTTCATTTTTGTGCAGAAAATACGGAGCGTCACCACCTTTAATTGTCTATTGACGCTAGGGATATTCGTAAACCTTAATAACCTTTATATATTTTGAAAGAGGAAGCTTTGACCTTTCTAGTAATGCAAATCTTATAATTTTAATATGGTTTTTATAATCTACATGAAAGTTTGCAATGAAATTTTCATTTTTGCCCTGAAAAATAGTTGCGCCACCACTTTTATTGTCTATTGACGCAAGGGATATTCGTAAATCTTAATAACCTTTATATATTTTGAAAGAGGAAGCTTTGACCTTTCTATTAATGCATATCTTATAATTTTAATATAGTGTTTATAATCTACATGAAAGTTTGCAATGAAATTTTCATTTTTGCCCCAAAAATTTGCTAATTACGCAAGGGAGAATCGTCAATCTGAATAAGATATATGTATTTTGATAGAGGAAGCTTTGGCCTTTTCAGTAATGCATGAATTGTAATTTTGCTATGGTTCTAACATTTAAAATCAACACAAAAGTTTGTGGTGAAATTTTTGTTTCTGGGCCGAAAATTTGGAGCGCAACCACATACTTTTGTCTAAATACGCAATGCATATTCGTCCATCTGATTAAGATATACGTACTTTGATAGAGGAAGCTTTGGCCTCTTCAGTAATGCACGACCTGTAATTTTACTATTGTTCTAACATTTTATAATCAACACGAAAGTTTGCGGTGACATTTTCGTTATTGGGCCGAAAATTTGGAGCGCAACCACATACTTTTGTCTAAATACGCAATGCATATTCGTCCATCTGATTAAGATATACGTACTTTGATAGAGGAAGCTTTGGCCTTTTCAGTAATGCATGAATTGTAATTTAACTATTGTTCTAACATTTTATAATCAACGTGAAAGTTTGCCATGAAATTCTCATTTTCACACGAAATTACGATTCCTCTTTTCACTTTCTCGAAGAAGAAATATAATCTTTTCCCTTGTATCTTTGTGGAGCCTTGTGAGAAAAGTGTTTGACCATTGGAGAAAGAAATATGTCTCCTATATAGTAAATACACACAGCCCACTTCATATACTTCTAAAAATCGCTTTTCAATTCACCAAGAATGCTTTCCTCTTCGGCAATCCTTCAAAGACCTTCAACGACCGGTTTGTTCCGCTATTTGTATTGTTTGCTGTGTTTACCTATCAAGTCCTTCAGTCCCCCAGGCACACGAAACGGCGTGTTAAAATGAAAGGCTAACTCAAAACCGTAACATGACTGATATTTCAGTGAATCAATAAGTATGTGTTATCGATATTTAACATTAGGGAAAACTAATTAAAACAGCGCATTAAAATCAATTTTTGACATAAATATACATTTTTTATTGATTACAATAATAATAAATGAAATTTATGGACAATCTATAATAATTATAATACACAATTTTTGTCTTTGTATTCCATGGACCTACGCAGTTTCGATTTCTCAAGGTGACCCATACAGACCCATATAGTGCGTCTAGACGAGGAAACGGTCACGCTCGGATATGATTCACAGTATCTTTTCAAAGACTTCGCTTACAAGAGATATGCTTACGATGCTATAATGTAAATTTCATGCTGAATCCAATTACGCATGTGTACATATTCTAAGACAATCGGGAAAGGACTTGTGAGCTGTGAGCTAATATGTAACTTTTAAAAGTTTTCTGTATTCTGTGTCTAAAATCTCATGATAAATACAACTCCATATCTCCGCTTCTAATGAACGAAATGTAACCAATTTTTCTATTTGACTTCTGTAATGATTAAGAATGATGACTGCATAACTAAAACGTTTATATTATTTATAAAACGTCTTTTAAAAATCATAAATACAACACTTGGTTAAAAATTTCCAGTCACGACATGGAAAAGTTGGCACGTGACAAACTTTTTACCTAATTGGTTTAGATAGATACAATCAGTGAATGATGTTTAGTAATGTTTATATGTTTCTTTGAATAAGATTTCATGTCAATACCTTTCATAGTTCACGCTATGCTGAAAGTTATATAAACCACGAACGCGCACCGTAACATTTAGCGATTACTGTTCATTCACTTCTATGTAGCAATGTTTGTGTGTGACGCAAGATATTTTAAATGATACTGTTTAAAAATTTATGTAACTACATAAAAAACTTCATCAAAAAACATTGAAAACATCAAAAGTTATGATTTTTAAAATTTTTCACAACTTTTTCGTGGTTTTTCAAAAAACTCCTTCGTCCGCTGAGAAGGGAATTCGTAAAAACTCCTCCATCGTAGAGGGGTTAATGTAGGTATCAAATAAGAAATACATGCACTCTCAAGGTACATCAGCATTGTAGCTTCTTCAGCAGATCCTCCTAGTAAATGAACTGTTTTCTCTGCAAGCAACCACTGGTGGTTTGTGAGTTTTGTTATAATGACATTGTTATCTGCAAAGTACAGGATGATGGGTTTCTTTTGCTCAGGCAGCCTTTTAACATGTAGTAGCTGCTATTCCATCTGGTTTGAACATCTTATATAATGAATAGGCAGTTCTAACCTGTCTTGTATCTCGCAAAGTTTTTTGCAGAAGAAGAGTGATGAAAGTGTCCCACAATCTTTCTGCTTAGTCGGTAAGTCAACATTACGCTGTACTAGTATTTCTGCACACATAGCTGAAGTGTGTGAATAAAGCACCTTATACTTGTGATTCCTAGATCGCTCTTTGCCTTCACCATGCTTGTTCCCTTGTAAATGACAATTGTGTGACACTTTTCTTCAGTTATGCTCCATTCTATGAATATTTCTTCTATTGTGCAAGTGATGCTGTAATCCATGTGAGAGACAGAGAACTGATGGCAATCCATAAAGCATAAACATAATTAAACTCATCATCAATCCAATGTGCTGTCAAACTTAAAAATCTGAGGTGTTCGACACATGACTTTCTCCATACAGAGTAATGACTATGATTGCTCTTGACATCAGTCCCCAGGAATAATTATCAGCAATTATATGCATGAATAATTTATTAGCATTTTCTATAATCTTTATTTTGAAAAAGCAATAAGTAAACAATACTGTTAGCAATTTCTGTGAATAACAAAATATTGATGCACAATTAAAATTACCTTTGGCAGCATATGCATTGCTATCAACAATTAGAAAATGTTATCAATTTAAATATTACTTTATATTGCATGTTTCTCAAGAGTACTGCATTACTAATATTATTTAAATACACAGTACTACAAAAATAAGGGGAAATTTGAATGGGGGAGGGAAAAATTAGCATTTACACAGGGCAGCAAAACTCCTAGTGCCAGCCATGTAAGGATAGGATGCATTTGAATGTGAGTAAAAAAGAATGGTAAAATGGTGAAACAAAACTTATTTTTATAGGAGCCTTTTTGAAAGAAAAAGTTTAGAGAAGGGAATCCATATTCTTCCAAGCCCAGATTGATGCATCCAATATTTAAGTTAAGTTTTAATGTATAATGTTTCAATATCTCTTTATACTAATTTAACTGCAAAAACAAATATAAAATAATTCTTTCTATAAACTAAAATATCAGTAAAAGAATACTCGGCAGATGAATTGTTGAATAAAACTTTACTTACGTTTATCATTAGAATATGTGATCCAGTGAATGCCATTCTTCACGGATACTTTAATTAATCCTTGATCAATAAAAGCATCGATTACTTCATTTACGCTACTGAATCCATGTGATGCAAGCCATCCTGCTTTTCCTTCTTGGCACCAACCAGCCATTGACAAGTCACGAGAAAGTTCATTGCCAAGTAAACTAAAAGGAAGGCCATTTAGTGCGTGACGCTGACAAACGCGGTTCAGAGAGACACGCAATGCCATGGGAACAAATCCTGGTGCCATTCCATTGAGATTAGAGGTCCTGCTTCTAAAAAGAGGATTGATCAAAAATTGAAAAATTAAGCATGTTTCTCCAATAGCCGTGACAAGTTCATACTAAATGCGCATTTTGGCATTAAAACAGCCATCATCAGTGACAATTCTTAGAATACATGCTTTTATGAAATAAATGAGTTATGATTTTTTTCTCAATTTACAGTCAAATACTGTGGTTTTGATGAACTAAGCAAATACTACACAAAAAATTACATTCCTAAAGCCAAAAATTATTTTTCTAAATTTATGTTATAAATGAAAACGTTATACTTATTGTCAATAAAAAGCAGAGAAAATTATAAATAATAAATTCCATTTTTTCTTAGTTATTTGGCAATCACTAAACTTCAACAAAGAAAGAGGTTAAGATTGTTTTCCTCACATTTGGTTAATACGATAATATGAAATCTGTACAAATCAGTAACCCACCTATTTTGAAGACAATTATCTGGTATTGCTGAAGCTCTTTTTGGGCACCTCATGATTTTGCTATTTTTTTGGCGTACTACCATTTTGTCAACGTGGGTAGATTTTACAGACTGAAAGGAAAATTGTAAGACACATTAGTATGCAGCTCCTACCAAGGGTGTTTTAAATGTAATGAATTCAAAGCCTAAAATACAGTTTTAACATAATGTGATTGGTCAGTTTGATAGAAAATTATCAAGCTCATCTTATGAATGAAAAAATTCAAGAACAAACACTTAAAGAAATTACTTGTCTGTCTCAAGCATTTCCAATAGCAACAACAAGGTTATAGAACTAGATGCACATTTTGCTACAGAGCAGTCATCTTCAGGAGTAATTCACCGAAAGTAGATTCTAAAAGGCCACATGTGCTTGTATTGTCATTGTTTTTGTGTGTGGAAAGATAGGGAGAATTTAAAATGGAAGGAATCTGAACTTAAGAGAACAGAAGGTTTATTGCCAGGAGAGCAGAGGGGTTGGCTTAATCCCCAAAAGTGTTTTCTAAGAAATCAGCATCACGTTTTGTAAGGAAATACAGTGGAGAGTGCAGGACAGGACCACGATTAATAGAATTGGTCTTATTTTTGGTATTTCATAACCTTTTTGTGGCAACTGAGATAAATACTTGTTAAGTGTTTGTTCTTGAATGATTGGTCAGGAATAGTGAAATGAAGTAATTACAGTAGGTGTAGTTCAACTTGAACTCTGGCAAGAAAATTCTTGTGTTCACAGCAAGACTGAATCCATACAGTGTAATGAATATAATTGCTATAGTAATTACAAGTTTATCTTGACAAAAATATCTGCAATTACAATCTCAAATTATTTTTAAACATTTTAAATAAATTTCACAATGAAAATTACCTTAGATAACCTTTCACATTGAAAAAAACTTAAATTGCTATTTGTTGCTATGTATAAAAAATATCTATGCATGGTTAAAATTACCACTGGAATTTACAAGAAAATTTGCTTACAAAATATGATGGTATTGGAATAATTTCCATCACCATTAAAATGACCACTATCAACAATTACAAGATTTTATCATAGCAATGGAAATAAAGCTTTAATTCAGATGGGTAATCAAAATATCTCAGAAACAATCTGTTCTATGGATGTTTCAAACAAAACTTGTAGAAAATTATCCTGTCTACAACTTTTATAATGGCAAATATTCCCATAAACTACCATAATTTTCCGATTATAATATGCACCCTATATAATACGCACCCATGTTTTAATAAGTGAAATGTGAAAATTGTCTTATCACCATGTATAATATGCAACTCATTTTTTATAAAAATATCACTGTAATTTATCACTTGGTTATTAGCAGTATTGAGATAGTTCTAGCCTTGCCACCAAGTGAGATAAGTACAAGAGTACAAGAGCATTATAATGCAAAATTATCATTTCGTATCGTAAAAGAATACAGTCGTCCTTATTGCCGCAAATTATATTTTGAATATGTTTACAGAATTCACCGCTTGATGGTGGTGCTGTATACTGGAAATTTATGAATAAATTAATCATCTACTAAATGGATGGTTCTACAAAAATTTCTTTCAAACAAAACTTGGAAGAAATATTATTCTCTACAACTTTGGTCCTCATGAAGATTACCAATAACAACGTTTTTAAGGAGATATTTGACAGAAACCGAAAAAACCGATTATTTATAAATAATTCCTAAACAATAACTGCTATGGAAAATTGTTTCAAATGAAAGTTGTAGGAAATTACATTCTCTATGACCTTTGTATAGAATTGTATATACAATAATGATGTTTTAACGGAGAAATATCGCAAAAACCGAATCGGGTTTCGAATAAACCTCGACTTACGGTTAACCGTTATTGTCCAAAAACTAACCAGTTCTTTGTGCTCATGCTAAAGTGTTATATATGAAATTTGGTAACGACATGGCAAGTACTTTTTGAGTTAGAGCGCCCACAATCACACACGCATGCACACACACATACACACACACAGACATCATTCCAAAAATAGTCTAAACATGATCTAGGGACCTCAAAACGTGTATTTCCATTGAAATCTCGAAGTCGATTTTTTTTGTGATCACAATACTATGGAGAAAGTAAAAACCGTAAAAACTTTAAAACATTTGGTATATTTGGGACACCCAGGCAACTGCTCGTTTTTCCCCTTTATAAATTTCCTCCACCCCTCCTTAAAGTTTACTCATGAACTTGAACAGGATTCCGCTCTTAATTTCCTTGATTTAATTATTCACCACCTCAATCATAATTTCGAGTTCTCCATATTTCGCAAATCCACCTACACTGATCATGTCATTAACCGGACCTCAAACACCACCCCACCCAAAAACAGGCCTATTTCCAATTACGGTTCATCGGCTTACTAACATTCCTCTTCCCGTTCTTAATTTCAACAAAGAATTGCACATAATCAAGCATATCGTGAAAGTGAGCGGCTATCCCGAATCTCTCATTGACAACCTCCTTTTTAGAAAACAAAAGAAAATCCTTCTTAATAAGATCTTTTCTACCCCAACCCCTAAGGAAAATAAGTGCCGATTGTTATATACTGGAAATTTATCCCTCAATATCTCGAATTCTCTTCCCAAAGATAAACTTAAACTCGCTTTCTACAATACACAATTGGGAATTTAATATAAAACGGGAAAGATAAAATTGACAAATTTTCAAAAAGTGATGTTTATAAACTTTGTTGTCAAGATTGCTAAGCAATCTACATTGGCCAGACGGAGAGAATTTACCACTAGGGCTAAAGAACATAAACATGCCTTCTCTATTAAATCCGACAGGCCTCACTTTGCCAAACATCTTTTCGAAAATAATCACTCCTCTGATTATACCCCAGCCATCATCCACTTTGAATGCAAAGGTTTTAGGCTCAATTACCTCGAACAACTGGAAATCCTGTTGCATCTCAAAAACAACCAGCATACCAATACTAATGACCACCTTTTCTTAAACCACTCCCCACTACTAGCCTCTATCTCCTCTGCAGCTACCTCAAATACCTGACACATCTCCTCCCTCCTTTACCACACTCATACCTTTTACCTTCCCCCTTCCCATTCCTTCCCTCGTACCGGCTGCCTATATATTCGCTGCTTCACTCACTTCCCTTACCTGAGGATGACTATGATTAGTCTAAACCGGTCGTAATTTTATTTCGCCTGTGGAACTTTACCAAATGTTTTAAAGTTTTTTGGTTTTTACTGTTTGAATAAATTATTATAAATAGCATTATAAGGCAAAATTATTATTTTGTATCGTAAAAGATATTTTGAGTATGTTTATAGAATTCACCGCAAGATAGGGGCACTGTATACTGGAAATTTACGAATAAATTAATTATCTACTAAATGGAAGGTTCTACGAAAATTTCTTTCAAACAAAACTTGAAAGAAATATTATTCTCTACAATTTTGGTCTTCACCAATATTACCAATAATGATGTTTTTAAGGAGATATTTGACGGAAACCGAAAAACCGGTTATTTATAAATAACTCCTAAACAATAACTCCCATAGAAAATTGTTTCAAATGAAAACTGTAGGAAATTACATTCTCTATAACCTTTGTATAGAATTGTATATACAATAATGCTGTTTTAACGGAGAAATATCCCAAAATCCGAATCGGGTTTCGAATAAACCTCGAGTTCCGGTTGACCGGTATTGTCCGAAAACTAATCAGCTCTTCATGCTCATACCAAAGTGTTATATATGAAATTTGGTATTAATATGACAAGTACTTCTTGAGTTAGAGTGCCCACAATCACATACACACAGACATTCCAAAAATAGTCTAAACGTGTTCTAGAGATCAAAATATCTAATAAACTACAGGTTTTTCGAAAAATTCCTATCACATACACACAGACAACATCGAGAAAATAGTCTAAATGGGTTCTAAGGACCTAAAAACATGTATTTCCATTGAATTTTCGAAGGTAATTTTTTACTTTCTCCATATACGTAGTATAGAGAAAGTATTGTTTTCATGAAAAAAATCGGCTTCGAGAATTCAACGGAAATACATGTTTTGAGGTCCCTAGAACACGTTTAGAATATTTTTGTAATGATGTGTATGTGTGTGCATGTGCACATGTGTTTGCATGCGTGTGTGTGTGTGCACGTGTGTGTGCGTGTGTTTGTATGTGATTGTGTGTGCTCTAACTCGAAAAGTACTTGCCATAAGCATTATAATGTATAATATAATGGTTCTACGTACTAAAATGTAAGATTCCTGCATTCAACCGATGAAATGAAGATTCACCAGCTTTGAATAAATCGTTAGAAACGCTTCCCATATGCAGTTTCCTGAATAATTATCCGTAAATATTTACGTTTCTATGTATACTAAAGTTTGAAATATTCTTTTTAGTAACTAATTTCATCGGACTATGCACTCAAGTCGAACGATCATATAGTTCAATTCAATTTTTTCCGCTAGAGGTTTCTTTAAGTAAAGGGGCTCTGCCCCTGACCGCTGTCAGGTTTAAAACCGTGAGATTGGTGGGAAAAATAGAGCATATCTTTCCAGCTCTGTTTAAGAGCTTGTGTGTTAAGTCTTCCGTCTCTTTTCCACAGCCATTTGGAAGAATAACCCATAAATCTGTCAGAAAACTCCATTTTGTCATATTAGAGAGGATATTAATGCCATACAGTAATTGATCAAGAACATTTATGTTGATAATTTTCTTTGTTTCTTATTATTGAATAATATGCCATTTCTTTTTTATATAACAATCAATGCAACCGTTTATTTAGATTAGCTATGAAGAGAAGATATCCGTGTAACTTTCAATATGTTTAAAAAATATCGTACGCCCCTAGTCTCATCTAATTTTAAATTTATGCGTGAGTCTATTTGCGTTAATAAGCATTACAGCTGTATAATATAATAATTTTACTTACGAAAAGGTAAGATTCCAGCATTCAAACGATGAAATGAAGATTTAATTGCTTCGATTAAATCGTTAGAAACGTTTCCCATATGCAGTCAACAGAATAATTATCCATAAATATTTATGTTACTATGCCTCATTAATTTCGATGTTTAAACAAAAGTGTGAAGCGAATACCGCTATTCTTTCACCTATATGAAGGTTTAATTGGCATTAATTGAATCCGAGGCAACAATGAAAGTCACCTTGGCAACGCCCGGAATGAGTACGAAATATCCGCAAAATTTCGAAAACAGTTGTGTATTTCTGAAAACTTCGACTATGTACCATGTAAACATCGCAAGAATAAGAAAGTATAGAGTTTAATCTGTCGAATAAAGCTACAAGTTAGGAAAGTGTACAACGTATCACAAATGGGCGCGTTTCGTGCAATGGAGTATTAGAAAGAAATTGGTATATACCTGTACATAAGGGAAATAGCGTTTTAAAATTATTTTCTTCGTCATAAATAATCCATTTTCTTCCTATTTAATAATATCACATGCACACGTAAGGAAATTAAACGTTTGTTTGCGAGATTGTTTATGTTAGGAACAATGAAGAAGTAACCATGTAAGAAATTTTCTAAGTTCAACTCGATTTAAGACGTTTTTATTTGATTTTATCGATAACGGCTACTTCTATGATAAAAATGTGTAGAAAAGGAAATACTCTACCAGTTCTACAACTTTTATTTGAAAAATATTTTGATATGAGCAATACTTTACGAGATATGACGAAAATTTCATTTTTTGTCATCAGTAAAGTGGTACCCCTGATTGGCGTACGAGATTCATTTTTGCGATTTTCTTCTTATATTTGACTGTAAGTCCTTAATATCAAATTTCATGAAAATCCGTTTGGTAGAAGCTGAGAACGAACATGCGGACGGACGGACGGACCGACCGACGACGATAATAGGTGCTCACGCTGTAAGCGAAACGCGCCTAAAAACGAAGAAAATCGGTCCATATTTACGTGTTTTAATGAATGAAGGAAAAAAACCCTGCACTCTGAAAAATCGAAAATCCTGGGTAAACTTATGGGAACATATAATTGTCTCCTGGATTCGAACCCGGGACTTTATGAAAATGAAAGTAGTTTTCTAGGGATCTCCTAGCTCGTAGAAACAAAACGCAGTTTACTGCATATCTCTAGGGCAAACGGCTTTCGAGATAGAGGGGGAGACGGACGGACACTTCCAAAATTATATATAAGATAATCGGTTTTCTCGGTGTCCACAAATATCTCCTTAAAAATGTCGTTACTGGTAAACTTCGTGAGGACCAAGGTTGTAGAGAATAATATTTCTTCCAAGTTTTGTTTGAAACAAATTTTCATAGAACCATCCATTTCGGAGATATTTAACTTATTCGTAAATTTCCAGTATAGACCGCCACCAACTAGCGGTGAATTCTGTAAACATATTCAATGTATAATTTACGGCAATAAGGACGACTATTCTTCTACGATACAAAATAATAATTTTTCCTTATAATCAGTGGTGAGCTGCCAAAATTTTAACCGGTTCCCTATTCACCAACCCAACCAACACACTGCACAGCGCATAGGTGACGAAAATATTATACAACTAGCTGGGGTACCCGGCATTGCCCGGGAAAATTTATCATTTGACGTTACTCCTTTCACTTGCAGCTTTGGCTTGTGATTGGCTCGCTTCGCTCACAGCTGTTATAACACCTGTGGTGCAATGAATACAACAAATTAAGCAAACTTAGCTTTATTTGCATCATAAAGAATCAATCATTTTCATCTCTTCTGCAATCCTACCAATCCTAATGGGAGATAATTCCTGCCTATCCAGCCTGCCAATCATATCATTCCTACCTATCCTACTGAAGAGCTTTTGGATAGACAACACTGAGGGTTTTGCCAGTTGGTGCTAAGAGAAATAGGTTTGAGAGAGAGAGGCAGGACGGGAAATAACCGTCACCATTCACCAAGGTGTCACTTCACGCTAGCGGTAGTCTTATAGTGTGGGCGTTTTGCTGAATAAATACTTTTCGCCTCTGTTAAAAACGCTAATGTTTTAACAAATTTAATGTGGACAGTTAACGTTTTCATGAATTCCAAACATTTGTTGATCTTTAGAATGAAGTTAAATATTGAATATTAAGAAAGTCAAAAGAACATGAAAAATATGCCGCGCTTTCTCGTTATCCAAATATAAATTCGCATATCTCGAGAACGAAGTAAGATATCGGAATGAATCCTTCAGGTGCTGTCGATTTAATCCTTCGTCTACATTTCATAGGAGACACCTTGAGTGTATCTCTAATAGATCTCTAATAGAACGTAAATTCGAGAGAGACTCATTTTTCCATTACACCGACGTAAATTTTTTCGTCGGGTAAGGATACAAAAATTTTTATTTCACTAACGGCTGAAATTATTCACATTCTGTTAAGTTCTTCAGCGAGTGGAGATATGGATCAATATGCCGTAATTTTCTCAACAATGTGAGTACAGCCACGTGTTCGTTATCGTCGTTGACATTTTAAGAAAAAATCATAAACGCGCGCGGCAAATTTTCGGAAATTTAGGAATTTTTCTAGTCGAACCCGGGACACCGAGGTGAAAAGTTTCGGTGTTTTTGCAGCGTACTCTATACTTTACACTATTCCAAAAAATTCAGCTCTCTATTCCATATGGTATACACGGTATGGTGGTTTAAATTTTTTTGCGTGTAATTAAACGGGGAATATTCCGGACGGAACCCACAAACACGCAAACAAACACACAGACTTTGAGCTTTATTTAGTAAGATGTAGAGAAGTCAAATAACGTGTAACGAATATTTTGTAACAGCTGCGTGAGAGTAACAAAGCAACGCAGTGACAGATTTCAAGACGCAACCGCTCCAGTTGCCACCCTTTATGGAACTGTTTCTAATTTCAATAAAACGTTGCAACACGACCGTGGCGCTGTAGTTACAAGTTTTGAAGTTACTCAGCTGTTATTTCGTTTCGTACCGAAACACGGTCTTAGAATCATGGAGCCTACATAGAGGAGATACCACTCCAGCTCTACAGGGGCCGTATTTTGTTGCCAATTTAGTCGCAGCGTATTAGTTCCAGTTTGGCGGCGCTGGTGTTCTTAGGTTTGCTACAAATTGGGTAGTTTACATGTGGTCTTACGGCTAATCGTTGTATCCGTTTCGTTTGTGTGAAATTTTTTCCATCTGCGGTGGAATATTTTATTACAAAATGATGCGAAGTTCAAAGTGTTGCTTTGTGCCTGGCTGTTCGACAGGTTATAGCAAAACAGTACGAGTGAACAAGATTTTGGGAGTGAAGAACACAAGTGTTTTCAAGGCAAGGGTAAGTACACATTAGTCAGTAAATATAAATTTATTTAATGTAGAAAGGATATTAATTGAATTGATATTGAAATCGTTTGCTTTCAGGATGAAGCTCAGCTTCAGAAATGGAGGAGGATTATACCACGAAAAGATCAAGTTTTCAGCGCAACGGACGTTGTCTGTGGGCTGCACTTTGCCGAGGAGGATTGTTTTTATTTCTAATTATCCTTCTCTCTTTTCAGGTTGCTTCCTCAGTAGAAAAGTATGTATACTGCAAGTCCTTCAAGTTATGTAATGTATGTATATTTATGTGAAATTGGTATTCAAAGTGGTTTTTGGTCAAGTGATTTGTTTTTATTTGTAATTATCCTTCTCTCTTTTCAGGTTGCTTCCTCAGTAGATTTGTATGTATACTGAATGTACTGCAAGTCCCTCAAGTTATGTAATGTATGTATATATATATGTATATAGAAATTGAAATTTATGTGAAATTGGTTTTTTAATGTATACAGTGGCAGACATAGAGAATGCAAGAGCCTAAGGCGAATGTTATTTACAAGGCCAACAGCTTACGTGCCATGTGCCATTAGGTGTTCTGCTCATAGCCTTAGGTGCTTGTCTAGGTCGCCTAGCCCTGTAACTGACCCTGAATGTACGTACATATATTTGTTATTAGTTTGTATTATAGTTTTTGTTCTTCTGATTTGGTATATTTTGTAATTATCTTTCTGTCTTTCCAGGTGTGCTTCCTCAGTTGAACTGCGTTTTTCAATATTTATCTGAATGCCTTTAGCCAGCAAAGGCATAAATAGAATAGATAACATTAGTCTGGAGGAGGCTTGAATGCACGGCATTTCTGCTAAGTTTTTTAAATGTATATGTATCTACTTTAATTGCATTAATTTATTTTATATGCGCTTAGTTTTCACTATAGTTTTTAATGTTCTGAATAGATATTTTTAGTAATCATCTTTCTTTCTTTTCAGGAGCTGGGCAAATAGGATATTAATCAACTTTATTTGCACTTATTTATTTTATATTATTGTTCATCATTGAATTTTTTTAAAAAGTAATTCTCTTCCTTTATTTTCAGGTGCTGGTTAATTGTGTATCTTAGTTTGGTTAGCTACCTTCTATTTTCCTTCGCATGTTTTTTAACCCCCCTTCCTTTGTGGATTTTTCTAGAGAATCCTTAAGGTTCTATAGCTTTTTCCCACACACAATCTTTATTAAATAAACTGTTTTAATACAGACTTAATATGCCATTGTGTTCTTATTTCATATTCCCGTTTTACTTTTACTATAAAATATCTCATTGGATTACCAAAACAAATATGACGTTCCTATTTAATGTGACAATATAACTGCATAGCATTTCGAAATGTCAAATTTCTGACAAAATACCTTATGGACATGTTACAAAATTTAAATAATCGTCAGCTTAAGAAAAAAATGCATCAATATATTACATGACGGTGTAATACTTATTTCGTCTCGAATGTTTGCCCGTATTTTGTAATAATATTGACATTTCGTATTATAATAAAATACTGAATGTCGCATATATTTACCATAAGTAAAATTAGATATACTGATTATATTTTTGGATATTGCTATGTACACGTGGAGCCGAACCGAAGTAAAAGGCACTCGATTTCCAGATACCGTGGATATTGAAAAAGTCCAAATTTTACCTCCACCTATCTATCCTCTATACAGTGAATTCCATAGTCGACCAAAGCCACAATAAATTTATCGAATATGGATTAAGCGAAATACTGAACATCAGAACCATTCCGTCCTGTAATTATATCCTAAACGAGGTTTTTTCCGGCGGAATTCCAATCAATTGATCCGATACGTAATTCATGTAACATACTCGGTACTTCCTAAAAACAAATAGTTTATATTCATAGATTGATTTACAAACCTATATTACCAATGCGTTCTTACGTAACAAACTATTATCGCAAATAGAAACACGAAATTTACATGTGTACCATACCTACACCCCATAACTTCAGCAAACCTACCGATCGCAGCGCTGCGTGTGATGACTTTGGCAACTAAAACTTGAGCGACCAAACTGGCAACAGTTTCGGACCCGGAGTGGAATCTCCTCAGTATAGGCTCCATGCTTAGAATATAAGGTCTGGACTCTTCACTTGCGTTCTATTCTGAACACGCGACCAGAAATTGACGCCGTAGTTCTCGTTATAGCCGCACCATTGACAAGTGCGCTGGTTGTCGTTGAGGCCTGAGGCTTAGAAGTTCATGCGTGAGTTCCTACGTGAGTCCCTCGTGGTGATCGGCGTTTTCGGTTTATTCTCGTTGTTTAGAAATGATATTTTAATCAATTATGATTAAGAATATGTCACGGAAGTGCATAGTACCTGGCTGTAACACAGGTTATAAAACCTGCACTGAGAAATTGTCAATTTTCCTGGTCCCTAAGTACAGTAATACCTCGATTTACGACGCTTCTATTTACGCCGATTCACTTTTACTCCGGTTTCAAAATCAACCCCCAAAAAATTTTTAATTTTGAAAAAAATCGGAAAAAACTGTGTATTAAAGTAATCTTGCAGCAAGAAGCAGTTTCGGACATCGTTGCATTCAATTGGAATGCAGGGTGCAGTTGTTTGATCACTTGAGTGGAGAGGAGGTGGATTGCTACAATGTACATTAGAGGGCCGAAATCTTCTGCTTGATTAAAACATTTTCAGGTGATGACGAATTTAAATCTCGAAAAAATTCCTGGGTTCGACTCCAAGGAAGGCATTTCCATTTTACATCAGTTAACATGTAAAACACGACTTTTTCACGTTCAGGCTTTTATCGTTTTGGAAATTAAAATTAGAAGTAATTAACCTACGACCTTCGGAAGAAAAAAATATTCTTATTCCGTTCACCTTTTTTCGCCCACATTTCGAAATCTCCCATGTTAAACGTGTAATTTACTTATTTTCCTTTATTTTGCAATACATTTATTAAATTTAATAAATTTGTAGTTATTTTGTAATTTCCGTTCTTTTGCGATAAATTTATAGTTATTAAATTACGAGTTCTCTTGTAGTTCCATGTAGTGAACATTCTACAGATATAATTAGTTATGTAATAAGATATTACATTACAATGAGGATGAGACAGTATACCACCCAGTTAAATATAAATAATTTAAAAGTTTACTGCCAGAAGAAAAAAATAGCTAGGCTTAGTAAAACAATGTATTTTTTGCTACATTGTAATAAATGTCTTTGTTTTAGTATATTACTGCTCTTGTGATATATGTTGTATAGAATCGTCTGTTAATGATTGAAAAACACAAGTATCTAAAGTATGTCCCAAAAATGGTAAAATTTGCTCTAATTATTGTAGATGTAATGTAAAAAAAACAAAGTTTAGTAGTAAATTCAAGTGAATAATCGTTTATTTTTTATGGTTTATTAGAAGCAAAAGCAAAAGCCGCTTTCAGAAGAAAGAAACTCCTGCTAACGGGAAATATAAAGCAGGAAATCCGCAAGAGGTTGATAAAATGCTATGTATGGAGTATAGCTTTGTACGGAGCAGAAACATGGACGCTAAGAAAAAATGATATTAAATACTTGGAAAGCTTCGAAATGTGGACATGGAGAAGAATGCTGAAGATAAAATGGACAGATAGGGTGAAAAATGAGGAAGTACTACGAAGAATAGGAGAGAAGCGAACGATTATACAGACTATGAGAAAGAGGAAGGCGAACTGGATTGGGCATTACCTGAGGAGTGAGAGCATGATTAAAGAAGTGCTAGAAGGAAAACTGGATGGAAAAAGAGAAATAGGAAAAGGTTTCAGCTAGTAGACGACTTGGAAGGGAAAGAGAGCTATCAAGACATGAAGAAAACTGCGGAAAATAGGAGTATATGGAGAACCAAGTTTAACCTAGAATAATCACGGACCTGTCAACGGACAGACGACCTATGATGATAATGATGATAGAATCGATGCCCTTACGCGGAGATTTTTCTTTAAATGCGGTAGTTTGTATGCTTAAAAAAGGCCTCAACGACCATCAGTGCCATACGGTCAAAGGCAGAACTAGGGCTTCACTTATTTGCCGCATAAGATCTTCTTGTGTCCAGACCTTATATTCTAAGACCGTGTACCGAAACTTTCATTAGTGAATAATAGTCAGTAAAATTAGCGCGAGAGGCAAGGAGCAAACAAAAAAGAAGCGTTAAATAAGAAAAAAATACTATGAACTGAGTTAATAAAACAAATAAAGTAAAAACATATGCTTTTTATCTTTTTTCCATAAATCACCTTTTCTACACCAAAAATCCAACTCGATATTAGGGATTAAAATGAATTCAACACGATTAATTTACAACACATATTTAATGTCACTAGAAAAAATCCATTTAGCTAATTATTGTGCTATTAAATGTCACAGAACAAAAGGCTCTAAATTATTAATACACTGCCGAAATTTTTCTCGATATCAGCATACTTGAAGATTACAAAGGAAAGCCGACATCTTTGCAGGTGTCGTCTATGCATGTCAAAGGAAGCCGACAGTATTAAGATGCATATAAAAAGGATCAAGATAAATTTATATATTAAATTTGTAAATCATTTTCAAAATTAACTCTTTTTGCTATATGCGATTAATTTATGTGATATTTTAATGTTCTGGATTATATTTTATTCAATTCTAATATTATATTACTGTAACAAAATTCAACACTGGGAAATAATTCTTATGAAACCAAACCCATCGGGTTCGAATAATGGATCTAGCAGACTCGGCTTTCTGTAGAAATTTTTAACAACCGGTTCTAAAATTGCTTCAAAATTTAACAACCGGTTCGGGCGAACCGGCTGCAGCTCACCACTGCTTATAATCCTATTCATAATAATTTAAATATCTATACCCCAAATATTGAGAAAGTCATGTGTTGGCCATATCAGATTTTTTCATGAAAACAATACTTTTCTTATACTACGTATATGGAGAGAGTAAAAATATGTCCCAATGTCGCATTGTGTAATAATCTGGTCAGTTGGAATAACAGTTCTTACCTTGCCACCCAGGCCAACGCCGGGCATATTTGCCACACGGGTACAAGCAGTTTATGCCACCCCTTATGGACTTAAAAGCACCCTGGCCCAGATCTTTTTTCGATTTTAAATTAAAAGTTGCGTTCAATTTAAGAAAAAAATTGTGCAAAACACATTGCGCAAACTTTCTCATATATGAATCGTCTCGATATATTACATAAAAGAACTTTATTTTAGAAGGTGGTCTATCACGAGTTTACAAGCAGCGGATGGTAAAGGACGTTTGCATGTTTGTAAAGACTCCAAATTAAGATAGATTCTTGTCTTCGCCCGTGAATTGCCGCCCCTAATATGTTGCAGCCCGTGTGCGATGCACCCCTTGCACCCATAGGCCGGCGCAGCCGTTGCCGCCAAGCGAGATATTTTAACTCGTTTACGTGAATATCACGTCAAATTCTGACTCTGTCTTCATACAAGCCGGTCGAGATATATAAAATAATACTTGTTGCTTGCAACTTGCATTCTATTATAATTAATGGTGGTGACCCTCACCTACTGCATTGATTCTTTCTTAAAAAGCATGGCTTTAAAAAGTGTTGCCTCACAAACGCCATGGATGGTTCTGAATACAACATCATATGGGATGATTAATTCGCCAAAGTGGATAGTGAGGATGAAGATGACTCTCTTGGCAATGCCATTTACGTAGACAATGAGAGAGAACAAAAAATCGCCGACAAACTATCTGAGGACAGCAAGGGCAGTGATAATGAATTCAGAAACTTTAGTGATTCAGACAGCTAAAAGTAAATAAATAATTAGTTATTTTTGTTTTGAAAAAAGACATTTAAAGGAATGTTATCAAAATGCATTGAAATGTACAATTTATTGGTAAAAATATGACTGAAATTTTTCCTTACTGAAAAAAGTTGTGTGTGTTTGTTACCATGCATAATACACACCCTTTTTGTCAATTTTTCGTGAAAGAAATGCGTATTATTATCGGAAAATTACGGTAAGTCCTGAAGTGGATACTTGGAAGAATGGAAACATTAGAAGAATCAATGGAAAAATTAGAAGAATAAACCTCCACTTTCAGCTGATTTATTTCATCCAAAAAGTATTCATACCTTGATCTTATAATAAAATTCCTAAACATAAAGTTGTGTTGATTTGATTAGTAGCTTTTGAGTTAGTAGAGCACAAAATTCCTATCACACATACCAACTGACATTGATAAATAGGGAAAACATACTAAGGGACTAAAATTGTGTATTTCCTTAGAAACCCTGAATTCAATTTTTTCGCAAAACAATACTTTCTCTAAACTGCATATGGAGAAAGTAAAAATTAGTGAGAACTGTGAAAACACTCTCCAGCTAATCATTGGACCGCAATGTTGCATTATATTAGAGAGCAGGGGTCGGCAACATATGGCCCACGGGCTTCATGTGGCCCCGAGATCACTATATGCGGCCCATGAAGCCATGATAAAAAGAGATTGGTACAATTTAACTCACAAGGAGAGGCACCCAAGTGTAAGTGGCGGATCACGACCAAACTTCACAGGATGAAAGAAAACGAAAAATAATTAGACACGTATTTTCGGAAAGGCGTCTAACGAGCCCGCGTTTTTGAGATATTTGCAATTGAAAATTGAAAAACAAGTGGCTTTTCCTCTAATACCATAACGAGCTACCCCCTAACAACAGGTGCCGGTAGCCTAGTGATAAAGTGTCGGGATACGGTAATTGTGTCGCGGGTTCAATCCTCGACATCGCCGATTTTTTTTCTTCTCCAATCAATGTTTTATGACTTTAGTTTTATGTAAGTTGTCCAAATTACATCATTAATAATTTTCTTTCTTTTTTCAGGCCAGTATTTTAATTTTAAATCCATTCCAATGCACTTTTTACGACATACTCGGATTATATAGATACTTGATAAATATATACAACATTTTCTACGCACACCCTCCTCGATATTTCCACTGTAGAGTTGCATAGTTTACGTGCCGAATAAGGAGCACTTTATGCCACGTTCCCACGGTTTCTCGAGTCCTTTCGGTGCATCCTGGCGCTGGGCCCTACAGCTGGGTGTGGTCGCTTTTCGCTCGCTCTCCTAGGGATGGATTAGGGAACCGTAATTTATTCATATATAATGGTTATACCGCCATTAATCGGTCGCCATTGCCTCATTAGTTACAATTGGCCAGGAACGAGAACAAGAACGGGAAGGTGAACGGCAGCAAACGGTAACGGTAGCGACCCTATCGGTGCACAATAGAACACGACACGTTCACGTTTACGCCTCAAATTGTCATTTCGCCTACAGAAACAATGTGTGGGGATTCGATCACTACTGCCGTTAATTATCCGCAGTTAATTAATTAATTAATGAACAGCAACGATAACAGTATAACAAGATAACAAAGTAACGATAGCAAATAATACATTTTAACGAAAACAATGGCGGCGCGCATGTATAAGTTTAAAATTTATTTAATTTAATTTCTTCGTGCCGTTCTCGTTCCCAGGCAATTGTGCATATGCCTTTAGTCACATGTGGTCGGCTGTTGTCGGCTGCACGCCGTGAAGTGGGGAACATTGGTTTTTTCGAGCGCTTTGCGGGTTCTCTGACCGACAATGCAGGCGCCGTGTAAGACGGAGGCCGCTACTTAATCCATCCCTAGCACAGCGAGCGAGAAGCGACCACACCTGGTAGGGTCCACTTGTTTTTCAATTTTCAATTGCAAATATCTCAAAAACGCGGGCTCGTTAGACGCCTTTCCGAAAATACGTGTCTAATTATTTTTCGTTTTCTTTCATCCTGTGAAGTTTGGTCGTGATCCGCCACTTACACTTGGGTGCCTCTCCTTGTCAGTCAATTCCAAATTTTTTCAGTGAAATTATGCTCTCAAAACCTTTTTCGGTGCAGTTTTAAGGCTAGTAAAGTAATTAGAATAGATTTTCACTAATATGAGATCACAAAATCTCTAGATATCTTCTGATTTAAAACAGGTCATTGAACCAGAACCAAACCGAAAACCCAAATTGAAGAAACCTACATTTATTTCGCTCCTATTTTCAGTTTGCATAAATTGTGGATGCGAAAGACAGGATTTTCCCACCGCTCAGTAATCTTCCATGTACAAATGCCCATCGCCTCCCTCACACACTCCCATACTCTTTTGCCATGGAGTTAATAACTGCAAGAGAGACTATATTTAAATTTATTGCTATAAAATATTTTTTTTTAAATATACCCTCCAATGGCTCCGGTTCGTGGTGCATATAAGACTCTTATTGTTAGTCTTGCTGAAAAAACGTCTTTGCTGCAAGACATTGACAAGAAGTTAGAATGGAAAGGAAACCTGGCCTCAAAGTACGGGATTCCGAACTCGTCTTTATCTACAATTTTAAGGAATTGGACGAAGATTGAAAAAAGTTTTTATAAATTTAAAGGGAGCGCTACACGTCAGCGTTCACGGCCTGCGAAAAACGAAGACCTCGAAGAAGAACTGTCCGATTTTTTTTCACAAGTACGAGCGGCGAATTTACCTGTGACAAGCCCGATGCTCATTGAAAAATCAAGAAGTCTTGCGAACACTTTGAACATTGAAGATTTTAAAGCGTCCAATGGGTGGTTGGATGGTTTTGAAGATGCCACAATATTGTTTGTCTCGCAGTATATGTGGTGATGCCCAAAAAATTAACAAAGAGGAAGTGACGACCTGGCTGCAAAGTAATAAACATGTTTTGGAGAAGTACGTGCTCAAGGACATTTTTAATATGGATGAAACGCATTTTTTTTTAACGTTGCCCGATCGTACTTTGGCTCTCCGAGGCGAAAAATGTCACGGCGGCAAAGGTAGTAAGGAGCGTCTCACCGCCGCGCCGTGCTCTGCATAAATATGGATGGGTCGAATGAAGAAAAACTTGTAATCGTTGGAAAATATGGCAACCCACGCTGTTTCAAAGGTATTAATCGTGATTATTTGCCGATAATTTACGAGCATAACAAAAAGGTGTGGATGACAACAGACATATTCAAAAGTTTTTTAATAAGAATGCAAAAACGTGTGTCTGTGCAAAATCGTAAAATTTTGTTGACACTAGACAACTGTTCTGCTCACCATGTGGCTCAGATAAATACGCCCAATGTCGACTTGCTGTATTTTCCGCCGAACACAACCAGTGTTCTGCGGCCACTCGACCAGGGCATCATTCAAAATTTAAAGTCATTACAGAAAAAAAACTATTGTCGTCATACTTGGTGCAAATTACAAATGGATGTTCGCAGGATGATTTACGAAAATAGACGATTTTAGACGCGTGCCGGGCCTTGTCATCGGCGTGGCAATTGGTGACTCCTCAAACCATCGCCAACTGTTTTAAGAAAAGCGGGCTATCTTCGCAGCTGGCAGAAGTGTTCCAAGGTACAGAAGTGGAGGAAGTAATCGACAGTAATGTATTGGGGCCTGTAAGTTTTGGAGACTTTGTTTCCTTTGATAATGACTTGGCTACGTCGGTTGTGTATGACCCCACGATCGAGGAATCGAAAACCGTTGCGAGTGATAGCGACGAAGAAGACATTGTGGATAACGTCGATGCTAGGTTGGATGTGCCATTGCCATCTAAGGAGGATGTTTTAAAAGCTTAAGATACCCTTCAAAGGTACGTGTCCGGGATGCCAGACAGACAGATGAATATCTGTGAAAAAGTTGATGCCATAATGCAACACATTGCGCTAGGGAGTGCCCTGAAATTGAAACAGGAAAATAACCAACTTTTTAAAATAAATTTAAATTAATATTTTATTACACACTTTTGTTTATTTACTTTTAAGTTGAAATAAGTGAAAGACATTATTAACATTTTAGTGGTTTAATTATATGTTCATATATGTTTCAATGTTTAAATGAGTAATCCTAAATTTGAATTTTATTCATCGACATCATATTTTGAGGTATGCATGTGTTGTACATCCTTTTTTTGTATTTTAATATGGTGTCATATTCTTTTGTTTTTCTGTAATTTATATTTACATTTTTTAAATTTGGTAAATCACGCTTTTTTGTAAATTTCGAATTATAGAGATTCTTCCTAATTCGAAATGCTTTTTCTTTGGTCCCGTGAATTTCGAATTAACCAGGTTTTACTGTATATGGCAAACATATGCCTAATCATGTATTTTCATTCAAAAAAGCAGAGGTTGACTTATACGCCAGAATACACAGTATTCATTTTGTTAAAAATCGAAGTAGAAAATAAAAATTTATACTTTTAAACAGTCGCTGAAGAATTTTGACCGTAGGTTTAATAGGTGTTGCAGGAATTCATAATTCCTTTTGTTTTATAATTTAAAAATGTTATTATTTCTCAGAGGGGGAGGGGCCGGAAGGTTGTTTTCCCCTGGGCCCATTCTGGCCTTCAGCAGCCCTGGTCATTGATAAATTTGAGGTGGCAAACCTATCCTTCGTTTATAATATCCTGCCCAGGTTTAATACTTTCAGCCCGAATAGTATTTTCCGAGAATTTCTGAAATCTGAGGATTTTTTTTTTCTGTGATATTCCTTCTTAACCTTTAAATGCCGAAAGGGACACCGGTGTCCCGGCAAATTTCTGGGTAAGCCTGCCGAAAGGGACGCCGGTGTCCCGCTTAGCTCCGAGGCCACTCACAGGTCGTTTTTGTCATAGAATCAAAATTTTTGGAGGAGAAGAAAGACGAGGCATCCTTCTTTTCCATCTGCTGTCCCAAGGCTGAAGGTCTTGCGTATTGGGGAAGGGGAGAGTAAACAAACAATCGAGAGTGCCTCACTCAAAGTGTACGCCTCCGCCGAGGTGAGACTCTCTCTCGCAACTCAAAGAGATGCGAAAAATTGAACCCCAAGACTAAGCCCTACCTCAAAGGTCCCTTCCCTTTGTTTTTCTTCTTCCTTTTCCGCATATGTGTTTTACCACGTTGCAACCCAAAGAGATGCAATAAACTGAACCCTAGGACTAAGCCGTATCCCAAAGGTCCCTTCCCTTTGTTATTTTCTTCTTCCTTTTCTGCATATGTGTTTTACTACGTTTACGTTCATTCATTTGCAAACCAGGACTAGAGCGGGTGTAGACTTGTGCAGGCAAAATATCTGTAGCTGTTCGTCTGTTTATTTTTTAGTGATTTATTTATTTTTATACAATTAGTTCGTAGGTCGTTTTATTTTTTTGTAAATATTTTTTTAAATGAGCCCTAAGCGTAAAACTCCGAGCGAGGATATCGCTGAAGTCTTCATTGACTCTGGTTCAGACGCTTACGAAGAGGAAAGAGAGAGTGAATTTTTGGAAGAACAGCCCGAGAGAGATACCTCCTCAAAAAGTGAGTCGGGATGGATATCTCAACATCAGGACCGAAGAATAATTAGAGTGCACCCCTTTACCGGTGGCCCAAGTGGACTGAAGGATGGTGCGGCTCCGAACATCACGAGCGATTCGACTCCACTCAGCATTTTCCTCCTTTATTTTGCTGAAGTTTTCCAACTCCTGGTGGATGAGACAAACAGGTACTATAACCAATACATACAGAAATTAGACGAAGGACCTTCACCACAGCCTGACGTGACTATATGCGAAATGTACTTGTTTTTCTCAATAACTATACAAATGGGACACAATGTAAGAGATACACTGAGGGACTACTGGTCGACATTGCAACAATTCTATACTCCTTTCTTTAGCGCTACTACGAGACGTGACCGATTTCTTCACATTCTCCGCTTTCTTCACTTCAATAACAACGTTAACAAACCTGATAAGAATGACGAAAATGATGACAGATTATGGAAAATTAGAACTCTCTTTGAAATGCTCAATGACAGCTACGCTAAGTATTATAAACCTACTGAGCACTTGGCAGTAGATGAAGTCATTGTGCTTTTCAAAGGGAGAGTCATTTTCAAACAATACATTCCTAAAAAGCACAAACTTTTTGGCATAAAAATCTATAAACTCTGTGACAAGACTGGTTTTACTTACGACATGAAAGTGTACTTGGGGAAAGACAGACAAATTGCAACGCAAGACCTGACAGCGACACATGCAACTGCTAGAGAACTTACTAGGAGAGTGGAAGGGGTTGGGCATAAGTTATATATGGACAATTTCTTCTCCTCTCCTACTCTCTTCAATGATATCTGGTCAAAGAAAATATACTGTTGCGGCACTGTTAGACAAAACCGGAAAGGCATGCCCCAAGACTTCTCCAGGAAAAACCTGAAACTAAGACGGGGAGACATACGCACTTGGACCAGGGATGACTTGACCGCAATGATGTGGAAGGACGAAAGAGACGTGTGCATGCTATCAAACATTCACGATCCACCAGGAGAAGGAAACTTCCGCGATGAAGAGGGAAAAGCCGTGAGGCCCGTTATAGTCGAAGATTATAACCTCCACATGGGGTATGTGGACAAGGGAGATAGGATTGCTAACAGCTACAGCTAACAGCCGCACTTGTAAATGGACAAAGAAATTATTTTTTCATTTATTCGACCTAACTATCCTAAATAGTTGGATCCTCATTTCCTCGTGCAGCGGTGCATTTTCACATCGGCAATTCCGACTTTCTCTTGTGCGGCAATTGGTTGAAGAGGGCACTAGGGCTCTTCCTTCCCAGACACTCTCAAGGGGGAGACCTAGTGCTACTGAAACGCAGGTAAAGCGCTTAGAGGCCAAGGACAATAAGCATTGGCCCATTTTGGGGACCCGTATCCATTGCCATGTGTGTTCCTCAAAGGGCAAATACACAAAGGCGAAATATAGGTGCAAGGCGTGTGACGTGGGACTATGTGTTGAGCACTGCTTCGAGGAATACCACACTAGCTCGACTCTATAGGGAAGTGTAAATACTGGGGTTGTGTCAGCTACGGACTGAGCAGGAACCACATTGGCAAAAAGTGAGTAAATGCAGTTTTTTGCACTTTATTTTGATTTATATCAATGATAAGTTATTTCGGCGTCGTAATGTAGTCTATTAGAGTTATTTCGCCCTGTTTATTACTACAAGTAGGCAGAAACATGTAATTCTTCGATAGTATGGACACAAAATGCTTTTTATTAGAACATTTTATCACTAATAGTTCACAAGATATGCGATTTTTGCAAAAGATGTACACAAAATATTTAAATGTCCAAAATTAAATCCGGGAGCGGGTATTTAAATCTGGCGGATAAAGGTTAATAGTCTACTTATCCTATTCGAATGCAAATTATTTTTTTTTGTTGAAGAGTAACAGTTTTTCGTTGAAATTCGCATTTTCTTTTGTTTTTTGAACATTGCCTACACCTCTTTTGGACACTCCTATCATTTCTTTTTTCACGGTATTTGGGAAAATGTGAATCTATTGATATTATAGATGGTCTCCAAAATACGGACTAATTCTGCTTAGTTTCCTTGGCAAGGGCATCTATGATGGACAATCTGTATTCGTACAAGGTCATTTTATTATAAATGAATTTTTTGTACAGGAGACTTCATTATCACTGAAATAAAAAATTATAGAAAATATTAAAAGCTTTTATCAACAAAAAAGGGGATATTAAAACAACGTAGCATAAATTAGGAAAATACGGAGAAATAAAACACCTCGACAGAAACGCCTATTACATAATGCCACTGTTACAAAAAAAATAAAAACTCGGACCGAGAACCGATGCATAGCACATGAAAGGCAGGCCTCAAATGTGACCGCTGTGAAGGTTCGAGAGTTATATCTGCAGAAATGGGAGGGAACGAGAGTTTGAAAGCTGAAGCGGAACTGCGTAGTTGCCCATCATCTATTGAGAGCGCTCGGATCTCGGCCAAGTCCGAGCGGCATCTATTGATGGTGCTCAGCTTCAATGTGTTAACCTAACTTATTCCCTTCAAGTTTCTACAACGACAATGCTAGTCGGATTCTCTTTTGATTGTAAGCTTTGTCCTAGTCTGGCATGCTCCAGACTGTGAGCAAAGTTTGCATTTGCCTTTTTCGCTATAGCTCGTGATAGTGACAGATACACCATTAAAAAATCATGTGAAAATTTTGTCCCATTTTTTTTTACAACGACAGGAAATGTCCCCTTTTCACCTCATTGGACTATGGACATCCTATTTAACAGTCAACGTGAAATAAAAGTCGTAGATGATTCAAATAAATGAATCAGCTTATCCTTGCATCACTGTGAATGCTCACATTCTCAATAGGATAGCGAAATTCGAACCAATCTTTAAATACCGCTGTACTAAGTTATACAGAATGCCATTTGGAAAAAGATCACGCCTTTGTTTTACCCGAGAATAAGTGATGAGCCAAAAACAAAAACCTAGTGACAGTGATGAGCTGGAAAAAATATTATGAACCAGCTCTCTAAAAAAAAAATCGGTACAACATACATTGTACAAACTTTCTCATATACGTACTAATGCGTCATTTAGTTATCTTTAGAAAATGAAAATCGTACGAGCCTGTTTTTGTTAAAGTTGCCCAAGAATACACTAGCCTTATATTCATTTTTTGAGAAATATGAACTATATGGTATTATTGAAGACGTAAACTCAAGTAACTGTACGAAATTTGATCAAAATCGTTAGAGCCGTTTTTGAGAAAATCGGATTGTTAAAAATGCGTAGAATAAACTACTGTTAATTATTGAGCAATGTCAACAATTTCTATATATACTCTGCTCAGTATGATAAAATTCCTAAGAACGAGATTTCATTCATTTTTGCTCTACCATCTAGGCTCCAGAGCCAGTAACAGACAGACAGACGGCATTGCCAAAACCACTTTTTCGGATTCAGCAACACCTAAAACGTATATTTCCGTAAAAATCTCGAGGTCGAATTTTTTCGCGATAATACTTTCTCGATACTTCGTATATTAAGGAAATATGGATAAGGGTGGCATGAGGTCTACATGCCAGAGGCACCAGATCACTAGTTTTGTACTGCTGTTCTGCTAGCTTTACAAGTGTTCGATTCGTAATAATTTCCACTTCATACACTGTCGGTAATTAAATGTCTGATAGGGCAAAATGCACTTGAAAGGATAAAATCAATAAATTTTCATATTTTCTAAAAATTTAACAACCGGCTCTCAAATTCAGAGAAAAATTAGCAATTAACATTAGTGCACTGCACATATATATGTGATGGATTGTATTGCAAAATATTACAATAGTGTACTTCCCAAATACCACAAGTAACTGCATTAGATCAAGGCATAATTTCTAGTGTTAAGAGAAATCACAAACATCAGTCGGTACTTCATATTTTAAGAAATGTGGCTGAAGCAAACAATCTTACAAGATGCAAATGGAATATATTGCAGACCATGCATAGGATCTGCCAATCGTGGAATTCTATTAATAAAGGTTTTATAAAGGCAGAATATATATTGGCAACATATGAGGAAGATGAAGTCACAGATGATGAACTTTTGGAATGGGCTGAAATCAACAAGATAATCCATCTTCAAACATCATTTAATGATTTTATTGATGTTGATACTTCCCTAGTAACTTGTGTACCAACTGAGGGAGAAATGGTAGAAGAATTGGAGATAGAAGTTGAAAGGGAGACTATTGCAGAGACTTATAAGGAAGAAGAAGAAAATGATGATGGGGAAATAATTCCACCACCAACAAAGCATGAAGTGCAAGAACTTTTGAATGAGCTAGAAAGTTTTTTTTAATGGATTACAATAATCTCTTGCTATTAAACAGAATATAAAATACTGTATTCAGTATTCACACATATGTGTATGTATATGTGTGCGTGTTAATGTAGTAACTAAACAAGACAGTATTTTTCATTACGTTTTTTGCATTCACAAAAAATAATATGAAGGTATTACAGAAAACCTCTTTATAGTGAACCTCTGTTTATCTAAATTTCCATAAACCTCGTCCCTTCCAATTCAATATAGAGGTTTTACTGTATTTAGAGTTTGTTTGACCCAAATAAGTATTCATTGCTAAGAAGTGCTGCCTGTTAAATAAAATCATATTTTTGCTCCATTTTGTCAGTTGTTGTTTTCAACACTGAAAATTAAAAACAAAGATCAAGCCCTACTGACACAAATCTGGTCAAATTTTTACAAGCAGGATTATTGCCGTACATCCTGATTTCTGAAAATTTGTGATTAAATGCAGTATCAGCAGTCATGTTAATGCAAACTGAATAGCCACGAGAACTTCGTGTTCCTTTTACAGACTGTAGGAGTTCCATGTTTGGTGGAGATTGGTCAAATAGCATGAGAGGAGTTAGTGCACAGGCTAACATATGATTTTCCTTTTATATAGATATTCCATTCCAATGCTTAATAGAAAATCTCTTTTAATAATTGCACAAAATAAAATGTCACCATACTTTTGAAAATTTAGTCAATCGTTACAATACCCTATCCAAAGAATTTGTAACGAGAGATGACGGGACATTCAGATCCTGTTAGACATGAGAATGCCACAAAATACAGAATAGGCAATCAATATTGCAGTATTTGTCTGGCGACTTGAGCTGAGGATGTTTTACTGAAATATGCTTTACAGAGATGCTAATTGCAACATATTTAACTGCCTTCATTGCAATGGGAGTAAGAATGCTTCCAAATAGAGGAGAGAATACACTTACTGTGCAGAATGTGTGAATGGTCAAACACCATTTAAGATTTAGCAAGTGTGGGCATCATGGACTCGAGTTGGCATCTTTTGTTACTCATAAAATATTTTCAAATCATGGCTCTTGAGTAGTAAATCAACAACGCATGACTGCAATTATAAATTTACAATCAATGTAAGCCTTCGACCATTTCGTCAAAGCAAAAACGTTCGAGAATACATGAAAACTTGAAAATTACTGTGTTCACTAAGATTGATCCCTAATACATTACAGAAATAATAACTAGCTACATCATTAATTCCAACCTCGACGATATTCCGTGAGATACACATTGACTATTTTCCTTACACCCTCGAAGAAGCATCTATTGGGTAGGATTTCGGGAAAAGATATACTACTGTTTCCATGGCTTCTGAAGATTAAAAACCATTAAACTATTACATAATGATAATCTTATTTACCTGAATTGGTTCCACAATGATCATACTTGCTGGACAACCATACTGTGGCTCTCTTAATCTAACTGTATCTGGTATCGAACGTAGAAATGCTTCGATCGACGAAAATCCGAGCATCTTGAATGGAATGTCACAGCCTTCTTGATTTCGGTAATCTGATTCAAGTCGACGTATTGATGTTGTAGTGGTCGAAGATATAAGAAGGCCACGAATTATAGACTTCACCTCCTTCAGCTCATTCGCCACGTTGGACATCTTTTCAGTATATTTAAGTATATTTAAAAAGTTTGACCTAATAAAAAACGAAAATAAAATATTCGCATCTAATGAATTTTGACAAATATTTCAAGTAATTATCTTAATCCTTATTTGCATGAAACATAAAAAATTTAAAAGGCACTCTAACATTTATAAATCAAATAGAAAACTGGAAATAACTATGCAAAGCACATCTTTCATAACTGGCATTCTCATAAAAAGATTCGTCGTCCCAGAGCAGCCAATGCAAAATAAATTAAACGAATTTCATACTGTTATCAACTAATATTAAGATCAATTAAAAACCCATAACGTAGATATAATAAAAGAATTAGGCCTATGTATTCTTATTTTGCATAAGAAAAATACAGGGCCATCAAAAAACAGAACAATGACTATCCTATTACAACACAGTTATGGTATTTATCATTATAAACATAACTAATTAATTCTGTTTGACTTAAAATCAATCCGTTAATTTTAGACATCGAGAAATGTACCAAAACAATCCTTCAACCACATTTTAATATGATTACTTTCGAAGTGAATTATTAAAAGATTAATACACTATGAAAATTTTCAAATGCTAACCTTTTCCAGCAGAATACAATGATCAGCAAAATATTATTCACATTACTTATTACTCATACTCAAAACTCCCCGTTGCCCAAAAATACCCACATGGAATCAAAACGGTCAAAACCAGTAAACACTAGTATACACGAACTTCCGGCGGAAATCCGTCTTTAAAAGCGGGAATTGAAAAATTATCAACAAATAGTGAATGATGAGTAAACATCTGACAACGAATAAAACACAAATTATTTCTAAATAATGTCATTTTAAACCTAATTTCGCTGATAAAACAGTCGACGAGAGAGTAAAATTTGTAAAAAAAATTTCACTAAGATTTAACAAATAAAAAATCTGATGTGGCCAACACATGACTTTCTCCATATTTGGAGTATAGATATTTCAATTATTATGAATAGCATTATGAGGAAAAATTATTGCTATGGAAAATAGTTTCAAATGAAAGTTGTAGGAAATTACATTATCTATTATAACCTTTGTATAGAACTGTATATTAAATAATGATCTTACTTCCGTTTTCATTTAAAAATAGCATCCTGAACATGAAAAATCTGATGTGGCCTACACATGACTATCTCCATATTTGGGGTATAGATATTTAAATTATTATGAATAGCATTATAAGGCAAAATTATTATATCGTATTGTAAAAGAATACAATCGTCCTTATTGCCGTAAATGAGGTATATTTTGAATAGCTACGTTTACAGAATTCACCGTTACATGGTGCTGGCGCTGTATACTAGTATTAAAACAACGCAAAGCGATAGGGATGGTTCTACGAAAATTTGTTCCAAACAAAACTTGGAAGAAATATTATTCTCTACAACTTTGATCCTCAGGATGATTACCAATAACGATGTTTTTAAGGAGATATTTGGCATAAACCGAAAAACCGGTTATTTACAAGATTACCAATAACGATGTTTTTAAGGAGAAAACCGAAAAACTGTTATTTATAAATAACTCCTAAAAAATAACTACAGTAGAAAATTGTTTCAAATGAAAGTTGTAGGAAATTACATTCTCTATAACTTTAGTATAGAATTGTATATGTATACAATAATGATGTTTTAACGAAGAAATATCGCAAAAACCGAATCGGGTTTCGAATAAACCTCAACTTCCGGTTAACCATGACTGTCCAAAAACTAATAAGTTCTTTGTGCCCATACCAAAGTGTTATATATGAAATTTGGTAGGTAGTTATTGAGTTAGAGAGCCCACAATCACATACATCCACACACACAGACATCATTTCGAAAATAGTCTAAACGTGTTCTAGGGACCTCAAAACGTGTATTTCCGTTGAATTCTCGATGTCGATTTTTTTCGTGATCACAATACTTTTTCATTACTACGTATGGAGTAAGTAAAAACGGAACCGTCTTATTTACGTGGAACCCCATCTACGTCTGAAATTCACAAACATCGTCCCGGATATCCCTGCATTGGTGTCTGATCGAAAGCAGTTCCATCCCTCGCACTAAATAGCTTCAATACCAAAATGGTAAGTATTAAAAACGTGCTTCTATTCTTTTGTTAACATGCGTGCTTCAATTTCAGACCGGTACGAATCCAACATAAACAACCCTTTAAGAATATTTGTTGATTTTTATTATTACTTCTATTAGTTTAATTGTTATTTATAGTTTTATTTATATATATATATATATATATATATATATATATATATATATATATCATCATCATCAGCCTTTTTCAGTCCACTGACGGATGAAGGCCTCCTCCAGACTCTTCCAGTTTTCCCTGTCAACTGCCTCCCTCCTCCAGGTCTGCCCCAAGAACTTAACAAGCTCTCTGTCCCACCTGTCTTTCGGTCTACTTTTTGGTCTCTTCATGTTTCTTGGGAACCATTCGATGACACTGGACGTCCAACGCTGGTCATTTCTTCTAGCAATGTGGGCCACTGCCCACTGCCATTTTAGCACCTTCACTCTTCTAATCACGTCACAGACTCCCGTCTTCGTTCTTACCCAGTCGTTCCTCTTGCGGTCTCTTCGGGTGATCCCTAACATGCATCTCTCCATGCCCCTCTGTGTTGTTTGCAAGCGCTTTATCATTCTGGCATTCATGGTCCATGTTTCACAACCATATGTCAGAACAGGCAGAACACATTGGTCATACAGTCTCCTTTTTAGGAAGACTGGAATATTTGATTTAAAGATATTCGCATTCTTGCCAAAAGCACTCCATGCCATCTTCACTCTCCGGTTGATTTCTCCAGGAAGCGAACCATCAGTAGTGATGAGTTGACCTAAGTAAACATAGCTGGTTACTTCTCCGAGTTCTGCTCCGTTGATATGTATCTTCTCAGAATTTGTGAAGGAGTTGTACATAACCTTTGTTTTATTAAGATTCATCTTAAGTCCAGTTTCTCGGCTTGCTTGCTCAAGCTCTTCAATTCTTCTAAGGAGCTCTTCTGGGCTCCCTCCGAACAGTATGATATCATCTGCAAAGCGCAGGTGACTCAGATGTTCTCCATTTATCTTTATGCCTTTTTCCTCCCAGTCTAGCGTTTTGAATACTTCCTCTAGAGCTGCTGTAAATAACTTAGGGGACATAGTATCTCCTTGTCTCACTCCCTTTTCGGCATTAAAGGCTCTTGTCTCTTCATGCAGCTGGACAGATGTTGTCGTATTTTCGTAGATATTCTTGATCAAGGTTATGTACGTTTCTTCTACTCCTTGATTCTTTAGTGCACATAACACCGACGAAGTTCAGACAGAGTCGAACGCTTTCTCGTAGTCCATAAAGCACATACATAGAGGTAATTCATACTCGTTAGTCCGACTGATTACCTCTCTCACGACATGGATGTGGTCCATCGTGCTATACCCACTGCGAAATCCAGCTTGCTTTCTGGGTTGGGCAGAATCAAGATGGTTTTGAAGGCGCATAGTGAGTATTTTTGTGAATATTTTGTAGACTTTTGGGAGTAGGCTGATCGGTCTGTAGTTATTCAAGTCTTCCTTGGAACCTTTCTTGTGCAGAAGGATAATACATGCGTGGTTCCATGTTTCTGGTATCTTTTTCTTCCTCAGACAGGAATTAAAAATCTTAGCGAGAATTGTTTCCGTATGATTACCCATTGCTTTGAATACTTCCGCTGTGATACAATCCATTCCAGATGCTTTTCCATTCTTCATACTTCTGATTGCCTGTCTCACCTCTTCCGGAAGGATATCTGGGACCTCTTCGGTGGGCATGTTTCCATCATCATTTTCCTTCTTTTTTCCATCAGCAGTCTTGTTTTTTCAGTCAACTTTTTCTCTCGCTTTGTTTTAACTGTTCCGCCTATTTCTTCAGCGGTTTCCTTGAGTATCTCTATAAATTGGGATACAACTTCTTGGTCTTCCAGTGCACTGAATCGATTTTTCAGTTGGAGCTGAAATTCTTCTTTTCGTTCTTTTAGCACCTGCGTGTTGATAATAGACTTAGGCTTCTTCTTTATAAGCTTCTGTCTTTCTAACTTTGAGTTGAATTTTATTCTGCATCTTACCAAGCGATGGTCGCTTCCAGTTTTAAACTGGTTGAGGACGGAACAGTCTTCAGCCAATTTCTTAATGACTAGTATGTAATCAATTTCGTTTTTGGTACCATTGGGTCCTTTCCAGGTCCATTTTTTATTGGGATTCTTTTTGAAGAAAGTGTTCATTATATATAGACTAGTACATTCAGCAAAATCTACAAGTCGGTCCCCTCGTTCATTTAAGTCTACATAGTCCCATTTTCCAACTGCGTTGTCGTCTTCCTTTTGTCCTTCTACCTTAGCATTGAAATCACCCATGACCACTTTTAGATGGCAGTTTCCTTTGTCGTGCAGTTCTCCAACTTCTTGGTAATCTACCACTTCCTCATCCGAGTATGATGACGTTGCGCATAAACTTGGACTATTTGAAGTTGATATCTTTTATTTATTTGAAGCACTAGTCTATCTGCCCGCTCGGATGAACTTTTCATTTCCACGATATTATTCTTCAATATTTTGTTGATGATGAATCCAACACCTCCTGTTCTTCCTGTGTCTGTTCCCCTGTAATAAAAAATATGCCCACTCTTCAACTCCAATAGGCCTTCACCTTTTCTTCTCACCTCATTAAGCCCTAAAATGTCCCACTTGATCCTTTTTAGGGTATAGTGTTTCCGCTGAGGGAACTAAACCCCTCGCAGAAAAAGTGACTGCGATACGTAATTTTCATCAACCAGAGACGGTGAAACAGTTGCGTTTTTTCCTAGGGATGTTTAATTTTTATGGACGGTTTCTACCGGATGCCGCCGCGCTTCAAACGCCACTCCATAATGTGCTTAATGGCAAAGTGAAAGGGGGAGACACTATTGTTTGGGATGCTAATTTGCGAGAGTGTTTTGAACGCTGCCAAAGTGCGTTATCGCGGGCAACCCTCTTAGCCCACCCTAACCCCAACCTCCCACTCGCCCTATTTTATGATGCTTCCGACAGCACCATAGGAGCAGCTCTGCAACAACTGACGGACGACGGCTGGCAGCCTCTAGCATTCTTAACGAAGAAGCTTCAAGCATCCGAGAGGAACTATAGTGCGTATGACCGAGAACTCTTAGCAATATACAGGGCAGTTTTATATTTTCGGCATATGGTAGAAGGGCGACACTTTGTAATATATACTGACCAGAAACCATTTACCTTCACGTTCCAGCAAAAATTTGATAAATGTTCCCCGCGGCAATTCCGCTACTTAGACTTAATCGGGCAATACTCAACGGACATCCGCCATATTGCGGGTAAGGAAAACGTCGTCGCCGACGCCTTATCCCGCATTGATGCTGTGACACCTGTTATTAATTTTGAGGACCTGGCTAAGGCGCAGAGGAACGACCAGGAATTGCAAAATCTTCTCAAATCTCAAGCCTCCTCCTTATCCTTAAAGAAGATTGTCCTCCCAGGTGCTCAAGTTCAACTTTTCTGCGATGTTTCCACCCCTATTGCCAGGTCATTCATCACACCCGAGTTTCGCCGCCAAGCCTTTGACTCGGTGCACAATTTGTCGCACCCGGGGCAAATGCATCTGTGAATCTCGTCACGGAACGCTTTGTGTGGCCTTCCATGAAGAAGGATTGCCGAACATGGACTCGTGAGTGTCTCTCATGCCAACGATCGAAAGTCACGCGCCATGTGTCAGCACCCAAATGCAATTTCCTCTTGCCAAATACCAGGTTCGAGCACGTGCACCTGGATTTGGTGGGTCCATTGCCGCCTTCACGGGGATTTCGATACTGTCTGACATGCGTCGACAGACTTACGCGTTGGCCGGAATTCTTCTCCCTACAAGAAATATCCGCCGAATCGACCGCAAGAGCATTCGTCGAGGGCTGGATCTCCAGGTTCGGAACTCCATTGAGAATAACAACTAATCAGGGCAGGCAGTTTGAGTCGCATCTTTACAGGGAACTCACACGACTCCTGGGAGTCAGGCACCTCCGCACGGCGGCTTACCGCAGCTAACGGTTCCACCTGCAGCTCAAAGCATCGATTATGTGCCATGCCTCCGAATGGTGGACTGATAGCCTACCTGTAGTCCTGCTGGTGATTCAGTCCGCGTGGAAGGAGGATATCCATGCCACTCCGGCTGAGATGTTATACGGAGAGACCCTTCGCCTGCCTGGGAATTTTCTCTCTCCCACTCCTCCTACAGCATCGGACGATCCTGCCAGTTTCGTCGTGCGGCTCAGGGGGCACATGCAGAAATTCACCCCTAAGCCCGGTTCGCGCAACGGGAAGCCATCTGTTTTTACTTTCAGGGACATGCAGACCTCATCCCATGTGTTCGTGAGGAACGACACGGTCCGGGGCTCGCTTCAACCTCCCTATAACGGTCCGTACCAAGTAGTCAGGCGGCACCCCAAAGATTACTTGCTGCGCAATAAAGGTCGAGACATCACGGTTTCCCTTAACCGCCTGAAGTCAGCATATGTGACCGCCAGTAGGACGCCTTGTTCTCTGCCAGCACATCCCTATGCTGTGAGCAGCCCTGCTGGACTACCGCAGCCATCGCCAACTACTGCTGGTTATTCTACTAGGACAGGAAGACTAATACGTTTCCCGAGCCACCTCAAGGACTTCACTCCTCAGTTTCTTTATTTCCCTTTCTTTGGCAGCCACGTTTACTTAAATTTCCTGTTTTTTACTTTCTCCATACGAAGTAATGGAAAAGTATTGTGATCATGAAAAGAATCGCCTTTGAGATTTCAACGATAATACAAGTTTTGAGGTCCGAAGAAAACGTTTTGACAATTTTCTCGATATTGTCTGTGTATGTGATAGGAATGTTTCGAAAGACCGATAGTTTATTAGATATTTTGACCCCTAGAACACGTTTAGACTGTTTTCGGAGTGATGTCTCTGTGTGGATGTATGTGATTGTGGACGTTCTAACTCTAAAAGTACTTGCCATATCGTTACCAAACTTCAAATATAACACATAAGCATGAGCACAAAGTACAGATTAGCTTTGGACAATACCGGTTATCCGAAAGTCGAGGTTCATTCGAAACCCGATTCGGTTTTTGCGATATTTCTCAGTTAAAACATAATAATTGTATATACAATTCTATACAAAGGTTATAGAGAATGTAATTTCCTACAACTTCTACTTGAAACAATTTTCCATAACAATTATAGTTTAGGAATTATTTATAAATAATCGGATTTCGGTTTCCGTCAAAT
Organism: Uropetala carovei; assembly: GCA_036926305.1. NCBI lineage: Eukaryota > Metazoa > Arthropoda > Insecta > Odonata > Petaluridae > Uropetala > Uropetala carovei. The sequence goes on from JAXCHB010000115.1 coordinate 1,865,451, forward strand.
ATCTCCTTAAAAATCTGATGTGGCCAACACATGACTTTCTCCATATTTGGGGTATCGATATTTAAATTATTATCACTAGCATTATAAGGAAAAATTATCACTTCGTATCGTAAAAGAATACAGTCGTCCTTATTGCCGTAAATTACGTATATTTTCAATGTTTACAGAATTCACCGCCACATGGTGGTGGCGCTGTATACTGGTATTAAGGAAAAGAAAAATATCTCCGAAATGGATGGTTCTACGAAAATTTGTTTCAAACAAAACTCGGAACAAATTTTATTCTCTACAACTTACGAAGATTACCAATAACGATGCTTTAAAGGAGATATTTGACGGAAACCGAAAAACCGATTATTTATAAATAATTCCTAAACAATAACTGCTATGGAAAATTGTTCGAAATAAAAGATGTAGGAAATTATATTTTCTACATTTTTTGTAAGGTTAATGTATACAATAATGACGCATTATCGGAGAAATATCGTCAAAACCGAATCGGGTTTCGAATAAACCTCGACTTCCGGTTAACCGTTATTGTCCAAAAACTAATAAGCTCTTCGTACTCATACCAAAGTGTTATATATGTAATTTGATGTTAATATGACAAATACGTTTTGAGTTAGAGCGCCCACAATCACATACATCCACACAGACATCATTACGAAAATAGTCTAAACGTTTTCTAAGAACCTCAAAACGTGTATTTCCGTTGAAATCTCGAAGTCGATGTTTTTCGCGATCACAATACTTTCCCATTACTACGTATGGAGAAAGTAAAAACATCGTTATTGGTAATCTTGGTGAGGACCAAAGTTGTAGAGAATAATATTTCTTCCGAGTTCTGTTTGAAACAATTTTTCGTAGAACCATCCATTTCGGAGATATTTCGCTTTTTCGTAATTTCCAGTATACAACGCCACCACCATGTAGCGGTGATTTGTGTAAACATATTCAAAACATACGTAATTTACGGCAATAAGGACGACTGTATTCTTTTACGATACGAAATAATAATTTTGCCTTATAATGCTATTCATAATAATTTAAATATCTAAAAATGGAAAGATTGAGAATGAGAAAAATTCTGAACTTGATCAGGGATCGAACCCGGGTCTCCCACATGCCGGGCAGGTGCTCTAACCCAGTAGTTCTTAACCCCTGGGTCGCGACCCAAAAATGGGTCGCCAAGCCATTTTGAGTGGACCGACAAAGATTTTCCATTGTTTTCTATATCCATTTATATCATTCCTCCTAACAACCCGTTCTATGCTAATGACCTGAACGCTTATATTCATTTATTTATTAAATTCCTATTTATATTATTACTTATTACAAGTGAGCTATTAGAGGAAATGGGTCACCGCGACCAGAATTTGGTTCGTGGTCAAAAAAGGTTAAGAACCACTGCTCCAACCACTAAGCTATTAAGTCAGACAAAATCTCCAAACTCGAATTGGGGTATTTATGCCGAAGAAAGAGCTCAGTAAATCTTCCGACACTATTGTCGATCCAACATCGAAAGTCTCTTGGCCTACTTAGAGCAAGTAGCCAATCACGAACGTTTCCCCTTCCATCGCCCCTCTCAACCTTCGTGCGGGAGAGCAGATATCGGGGCGCGCTGCCAGCTCTTGCTCAGCTGTTATACTACGCAGTTTCTAAATAAAATACTTCCCAACCTTCTTTTTGATCCGGGCTTTGGACCGGCACTGGCGAAGTTAAAACTGTTTTTTTTTCCTTTTTTGATTTTAATGGTCCCTATTACTATGAAAGCCTACACTACCTAATTAAAAAACTAGACTAAATAACTAAAAAATCTGATGTGGCCAACACATGACTTTCTCCATATTTGGGGTATAGATATTTAAATTATTATGAGTAGTATTATAAGGCAAAATTATTATTTCGTATCGTAAAAGAAGACACGTCGTTGCCGTAAATTACGTATATTTTGAATGTTTACAGAATTCACCGCTACATGGTGTTGGCGCTGTAGGCTGGTATTAAGAAAAAGCGAAATATATCCGAAATGGATGGTTCTACGAAAATTAGTTTCAAACAAAACTTGGAAGAAATATTATTCTCTACAACTTTGGTCCTTACGAAGATTACCAATAACGATGTTGTTAAGGAGATATTTAACGGAAACCGAAAAAACGGTTATTTATAAATAACTCCTAAACAATATCTCCTATAGAAAATTGTTTCAAATGAAAACTGTAGGAAATTACATTCTCTATAACTTTTGTTTAGAATTGTATATACAATAATGATGTTTTAACAAAGAAATATCGCAAAAACCGAATCGGGTTTCGAATAAACCGCGACTTCCGGTTATCCGTTATTGTCCAAAAACTAATCAGTTCTTTGTGCTCATGTTAGAGTGTTATATATGAAGTTTGGTAACGATATGGTATGTACTTTTTGAGTTAGAGCGCCCGCACTAACATACACACACACACACACACACATACATCATTCCGAAAATAGTCGAAACGTGTTCTAGGGACCTCAAAACATGTATTTCCGTTGAAATCTCGAAGTCGATTTTTTTCATGAATACAATACTTTCCCATTACTACGTATGGAGAAAGTAAAAATACGCTCAATAACTAAAGAACTACATTCGATAACTGAAAAACTAGACTAAATAACAAAAACCTAAATGAAATAAAATGAAAAGCCTAACTATAATAGATAAATAGTGCGATATCAATCGTTTATGTCTGTGTCACTTTCCCCAGAGGAACCACTATCACTCACCTAAATTTATTATAAGGGGCTCTATTACATTGTCTTCCTAGAAATTAAGCAGGCCTCTGCTACTCTCTCCTGCACTTTGGCCACATCGGTGATCGGCCCCTTATTCTCTGCCTCACGCTTAAAATATTCTTATATATTATGAATAATAATAACTACGCACTCACGCATATAAGTTAACTTCTACGATTTAACTCATTATTTTCTCTTTATGAATATTGCGTTAATATTTTTTTTTACTTTCTCCATACGAAGTAATGGGAAAGTATTGTCATCATCAAAAAAATCGACTTCGAGATTTCAATGGAAATACACGTTATGAGGTCCCTAGAACACGTTTAGACTATTTTCGGAATGATGTCTTTGAGTGTGTGTATGTGAATGTGGGCGCTCTAACTGAAAAAGTACGAGCCATATCTTTACCAAACTTCATATATAACACTTTAACATGAGCACAAAGAATTGATTAGTTCTTGGACAATAACGGTTAATCGGAAGTCGAGGTTTATTCGAAACCCGATTCGGTTTTTGCAATATTTCTTCGTTAAAACATCATTATTGTATATACAATTCTATACAAAAGTTATAGAGAATGTAATTTCCTACAACGTCTATTTGAAACAATTTTCCATTGCAGTTACTGTTTAGGAATTATTTATAAATAATCGGTTTTCGGTTTCCGTCAAATATCTCCTTAAAAACGTCGTTATTGGTAATCTTCGTGAGGACCAAAGTTGTAGAGAATAATATTTCTTCCAAGTTTTGTTTGAAACAAATTTTCGTAGAACCATCCATTTCGGAGATATTTTGCTTTTTCTTAATACCAGTATACAGCGCCAACACCATGTAGCGGTAAATTCTGTAAACATATTCAAAATACAGTAGAAACTCATAAATCCGGCACTCAAAAATCCGGCAGTTTTTAAAATTTTTGCCGCGGGTAGCCTAATCCGCTATGGAACGATAAACGCACTGCTTCGCATCAAAATTCGCGAATTCTAGAACCAATTTGACGGCAGCAGTTACATTGTATGTGTGAGTGAGTCCAATTGTCAGCTGACCATTACATGTTGGTACATGTTAGGGAATAGTTTTCACAGTCACATTGTATAACTTGTATACAGTCGCGTATTCAGATTCGTAGCGATTGCATGTGTTTTTCATTACTGTGATATTGCTCAAGTTCATATTGGAATGTCTTCAAAAAAAAGCTGAAAACTCCTCCAGTAGTATTACGAAGCGTAAACATAAATCTCTTTCTATTGAACAAAAAGTTGATTTATTAAGTAAACTTGAAAAAGGTGCTTCAGTTAAGAGAATTTGTGAAGAAGATAGTGTAGGCAGTTCTACTGTGTATGACTTGAAGAAACAAAAAAGTGAGTTGCTGACATGTTACGCAGACAGTGACACTCCTAGGGCTATGAGTAGCCGAAAAACATTACACACTTCCAGGTTCAACGATATCGATAGAGTATTGTTTGAATGGTTTCGACAAAGAAGAAGTGAAAGTTTACCAGTATCAGGCCTATTGCTAATACAGCAAGCAAAGAAATTCCACGATGATTTGAAAATCAATAAAGCCTGCGATTATTCGCAAGGTTGGCATCATCGCTTGCAGCTTCGCCATGGAATACGAAAATTAGCAGTGTCTGGCGAAAAACTTAGTGCTGATTCGAATGCTGCCGAAACATTTGTAGAGGAGTTTACGAAGTTAATATCGGATGAAAATCTTACTGCAGAGCAAATATATAACACGGACGAGACAGGATTATTTTGGCGATGTCTTCCTCGGAGCACACTTGCAGCCGCCGATGAGGATATGGCATTTGGAGTGAAGGTGTCAAAGGAGAGGCTGACGGTTCTTGCGTGCGCACATGCAGCTGGTACGCACAAACTAAAGCTAATTGTAATTGGTAAACGTGCACACCCTCGTGCTTTAAAGGGTGTAAAGGATTTTCCTGTCAACTACCGTGCTAATAAATGTGCATGGATAACTTCTTAATTAATGTTGGATTGGATTATGAATTATTTTGTTCCGGAGGCACGTGCTCATTGTAAATCTAAGGAACTAAGTGATGATTGTAAAATAATTCTGACATTAGATAACTGTCCTGCCCATCCTGATGCATCACTTTTGGTATTGGGTAACGTGCGTGTTGTTTATTTATCTCCAAATTGCACATCTATTATTCAACCTATGGATCAGGGAATATTACGCTCACTAAAATGCTATTACAGACAGCAATTTATGCAGAAATTGCTTGTTGTTTGCAATAGAGGCCAAGGTGTTGACGGATTTAAAAAGGAATTTAACATTAAGGACGCGATTTGGACTCTAGCTAAAGCGAGGACTGATGTAACGGCCGCAACACTGAAAAATGCCTGGCATAATTTGTGGCCTGCAAGCATGTTTGAAGGATGTGATGAATCACCACCAGATTTTCCAGGTTTCAATGTTAGTGACAAAAAGAGACTGGTGTCTGAAATTATGGATTCGACGAATAACGCTTTCATGAGGGTTTGGAAGAAGAAGATGTTGAAAACTGGATGGAAATCGACTATGAAGTGCCTGTAGTGAATCAGCTAACTGACGGAGAAATAGTTAAAATGGTTTTGGAACCCGAACGTGAGCATTATGAAAAAGTGAAAGTGACGATGATGACAATGCAGCTGCAAACAAGCTTCAATAGACCGTTGCTTAAAATTAGTCACTGATACAATATCGGCTTTAGAGCAGCGGTCATGCATCGAATCACAGGATATGATGAATTTGTACCTAATTAAAGATAAACTTATTAAGGAAATATCACAATGTATGAAGCAATCTGTGTGATATGTTCAAGACAATTTCGCAGAAAAACCTTCAAAAAGCTTCCAACACTGAAATTTATGAACCTTGCATTACCGCAACTAAAGACGCTCTCTCGATCTTATCGTCTAGCCATCGAGAGTAGAAACGAGATGTGTAAATTGGTAAGTGTGCATTAAATCTGCGATGACCTTATTCCAAATTCGTCCACTTGTTAATGATTCTTTCTTTTATAAGTTTTGGCGTAAATTTTGGAATTTAATGTTATGTATTTTATTTATTTTTACGTATAGGCCGTGATATGGTATGAAGGTGCAGTGGCGTAGCCAAGAGTCGCAAGAGGGCAAGGTGTCTATTATGATTTATTTAATATTTTGCGTTTATTTACATACATTTTGTGTATGTATTTCATATTTTATAATATTCTGGCGTGATTTCCGATTAAATTTTGAAAGACATTATATAGATTACAAAAGACCTTTCTTTTGTTTTATCCCACAATATGCCGATTCGCCCCTGGATACGTAGGCAATGTGCAACATTTTCAAAAAATCGGAATTTTCTAAAATCCGGCTCGCGCTAGTTCCCGAGGGTGCCGGATTTATGAGATTCTACTGTATACGTAATTTACGGCAATAAGGACGACTGTATTCTTTTACTATAAGAAATCATAATTTTTCCTCATAATGCTATTCATAATAATTTAAATATCTATACCCCAAATATGGAGAAAGTCATGTGCAGGCAACATCACATATTTACTTACTCCATTCGTAGTAATGGGAAAGTATTATTCAGGAAAAAAATCGACTTCGAGATTTCAACGGAAAAAAAGGTATTGAGGTACCTAGAACACGTTTAGACTATTTTCGCAATGATGTCTGTGTGTGTGTTAGTGTGGGCGCTCTAACTCAAAAGTACATGCCATATCGTTACCAAGCTTCATATATAACACTTTTACATGAGCACAAAGAACGGTTTAGTTTTTGGACAATAACGGATAACCGGAAGTCGAGGTTTATTGGAAACCCGATTCTGTTTTTGCGATATTTCTTCGTTAAAATATCATTATTGTATTTACAATTCTATACAAAGGTTATAGAGAATGTAATTTCCTTCAAGTTTCATTTGTAACAATTTTCTATTGTATTTATCGTTTAGGAGTTATTTATAAATAACCGTTTTTTCGGTTTCCGTTAAATATCTCCTTAAAAACATCGTTATTGGTAATCTTCGTAAGGACCAAAGTTGTCGAGAATAATATTTCTTCCAAGTTTTGTTTGGAACTGATTTTCGTAGAACCATCCATTTCGGATATATTTCGCTTTATCTTAATACCAGTAAACAGCGCCAACACCATGTAGCGGAGAATTCTGTAAACATTTGAAATATACTTAATGTACGGAACAAGGACGATGGTATAAAGCGAAATATATCCGAAATGGATGGTTCTACGAAAATTAGTTTCAAACAAAACTTGGAAGAAATATTATTCTCTACAACTTTGGTCCTTACGAAGATTACCAATAACGATGTTTTTAAGGAGATGTTTAACGGAAACCGAAAAACCGGTTATTTATAAATAACTCCTAAACAATAACTCCTTTAGAAAATTGTCTCTAATGAAAACTGTAGGAAATGACATTCTCTATAACTTTTGTATAGATTTGTATATACAATAATGATGTTTTAACGACGAAATATCGCAAAAACCGAATCGGTTTTCGAATAAACCTCGACTTCCGGTTATCCGTTATTATCCAAAAACTAACAACTTCTTTGTGCTCATGTAAGAGTGTTAGATATGAAGTTTGGTAACGATTTGGCACGTACTTTTTGAGTTAGAGCGCCCACAATAACATACACACACACGTACACACACACAGACATCATTCCGAAAATAGTCTAAACGTGTTCTAGGGACCTCAAAACGTATTTCCGTTGAAATCTCGAAGTCAATTTTTTCATGAATACAATACTTCCCATTACTACGTATGGAGAAAATAAAAAGGTCCAGAGTCGTCTGCTTATCTTTTTTCCGCTTATTCCGTAGAATTTGTCTGTAGCACTCTAATATTCAGTCGTATCCCCGCTTCACGGCACTTATTCGCGTGAAATCATCATCGTGCTCAAACATCTGACAAGAGTTGAACATTTCGACTTAGTCGAAATGTTCGACTCTTACTAAGTAACTCGACTCGTACATGGAAGGGAGGCAAGAGCCAATGGTTAAAGAGCACACAGTTCCGCGTATCAAATCAGTAGTCCCGCGTATTGGGTTTTCTGCAATTTATATTTCATTATTTATTTATTTGTCAAGGTAAACAAAACAAAAAGCTAATTATGAAATATCAGCAGTCGTATGCTCGTTCGCATTTATTTTACGCCTTGGAAATGGTAATGCAGTAAAAAACGTTTAGTTCAAAGTAAGTGTTTATTACTTTCGATTAAAATGCATTCAAAATAGATAAGAATAATTCTCACAATTGATTTCAAATACAATATCAAATTTCATGTCATTGCTTTTACATACAGATTTATTTTTGCTAGATCAGCAACGAAACCATCGCCTTGGCGACGAAATTTTTTCTTCTAAAATTTCGCCAAATGTTCATGTTGTTTGAATACAGTTATGAGATAAACTTCACGCACTTGATTAAAAAATCTGATGTGGCCAACACATGACTTTCTCCATATTTGGGGTATAGATATTTAAATTATTATGAGTAGTATTATAAGGCAAAATTATTATTTCGTATCGTAAAAGAAGACACGTCGTTGCCGTAAATTACGTATATTTTGAATGTTTACAGAATTCACCGCTACATGGTGTTGGCGCTGTAGGCTGGTATTAAGAAAAAGCGAAATATATCCGAAATGGATGGTTCTACGAAAATTAGTTTCAAACAAAACTTGGAAGAAATATTATTCTCTACAACTTTGGTCCTTACGAAGATTACCAATAACGATGTTGTTAAGGAGATATTTAACGGAAACCGAAAAAACGGTTATTTATAAATAACTCCTAAACAATATCTCCTATAGAAAATTGTTTCAAATGAAAACTGTAGGAAATTACATTCTCTATAACTTTTGTTTAGAATTGTATATACAATAATGATGTTTTAACAAAGAAATATCGCAAAAACCGAATCGGGTTTCGAATAAACCGCGACTTCCGGTTATCCGTTATTGTCCAAAAACTAATCAGTTCTTTGTGCTCATGTTAAAGTGTTATATATGAAGTTTGGTAACGATATGGTATGTACTTTTGAGTTAGATCGCCCACACTAACATACACACACACACATACATCATTCCGAAAATAGTCGAAACGTGTTCTAGGGACCTCAAAACATGTATTTCCGTTGAAATCTCGAAGTCGATTTTTTTCATAAATACAATACATTCCCATTACTACGTATGGAGAAAGTAAAAACGAAGTTAACAATATCACTTGTCTGCTGCTTTTCCGGCACGTAGTGCTATGTATTGAGCGACTGTCTAATGCACGGTAGTTAACCTACTGCGATTAAACATGCTCATGAGTTAAACTGTGTTTCCGTGTGTCTGGTTTTACTGTATTAAAACAATAAGTCTATAGAAAAAAATTTAAATGAAAAATATGTACTTACTTATTCCTATTTTATTTAAAATACGATCGCAAAGAAGTTTGCTTTTTCGATTCGTTAATCTTTCGGCAAATGGTGCTGCGCAGATTTCTCAGCATTAGTTTCTCAGCCAGGGTGCTGTCTTTCTGTTCCTCCAAATAATCCAGCAGAGCTTCGGTGTGAGTTAAGGCAGTGCTGTGACTGATATGTTGCTCTGGTATTAAGTTGTCCTCTTCGTGGTCCAAATCATCGTCCGCCATTACATCTTCGACATCGACGGTATTGATACATTCCACAATTTCTTCGTCACTCAAAACTTCATGGCCGGCCAAATTTTGGTCTGCATTTAACCACTCGCGCACTGTTTCCTCATCAAAATTCGCACATCCACTAATGCTGTGTAAATTATGCAGTAGTTCAGGCACCGTTTCATTGAAACTGTCCTCAAAACCAAGGAATTCCTCATCGTTTCCCGGTAAAATTTTTCACGATGTTTTTTTTGATGTTGAACTTTTCACTGTTTTCCAAGCAGCAGAAATTTCATGAACAGCATCCAGTACAGTTAGCTTTTTCCAAAACAACAGCAAATCATCACCGTCTTCCTTTACGAACTTCAACAGCAAGTTTCTTCGATAAATTGTTTTCATGTTTTGTATCACTCCTTGATCCATAGGCTGAATCAAAGCTGTCACATTCGGAGGTAAGTACTTCACAAATATATTTCCGTCTTCGGACTTTAAAGTGTCTTCATTTGGGTGACTGGGGGCATTGTCTAAGAGTAAACGCCTTTTGTGGCAGATCTAAAGATTCTAAGTGTTGACGCACTGCTGGAATGAATTTTGTTTTAAACCAGTCCGTAAAAATTTCTCTGTCCTTCCATGCTGACTTATTACTGTAGTAGTCAACAGGTAAATTCGATAAAACTTTAACTTTTGAGAAAGCTCGAGGTTTCTTTGCATTCCCAATAACACACGGTTTCAAGCTAAGTTTTTCTCCTTTGATAGCAATCTGACGAATCCCGTGCCTTTGCTTAAATCTTGTCAACCACCCACATGATGCGTAAAAGTCCCCTTTCAGTTTCAATTCATCGAAAAAATACTTTGCTTCACTGCACAAACAGCTCCTGAAACCGGGATTCCCTCAGCTCTCTGTTGGTTAAACCACAAAACCATTGCTTTGTCCAAATCATCATAGGTTGACGTCTTAATGGTTTTCCACCTAGACATGCCACTTGCACTATCAGAAATTCCAGCAAACTCAATCAGCTTACGTTTATTTTTCAGAATATCACGCACTGTTTGATCACCCACACTGTACTCGTTCATTAACGACTTCACCGTCACGCCTTTTTCAGATTTTCTATTTATGTCAAGTTTTTGTTCTATAGTAAGAACATCTCTTTTACGTTTGGACATGATCACGTAAGGGTTATTCGAATTTCAAATTAATAAGAACAAAATGACATGCATCCGTTATGAGACACAAAAATAAAGTGAACACGCGAAATATTCTGATCCAATTCCGCATGAGCGATCAGGATCTACTTCACGGTGATCACACGCCGTCTACGCGATGTTTTTATAAGTGAATACAATGTGATAATATGTATGTATCTCTAGCTCACACGGAGTAGCGGGAACTACGTAGGTAGGTATCTCGTTACTTGCCTTTCCCCCTCCTCCCCTCTTCATTCCTTCACTCTGTACGTCGCCCGTGGTTTCAGTTACGCTGTCGCATCGATTTTCAGCGGCCAATTTCTCGTACTATGTTCTAAATTATTTTCATATTACGTTTTTTTTTACATCCCGGTTAATCCGCCTCCCGGTTAAGCCGATCCCGGATAATCGAGAGTCTACTGTATATGTTTTGTACCCAATTTTATTTGAAAAGCGAATTGATTTTTTGATATCAGATTATGTTTATTTATAAAATTCATTAATATATTTACTACATATTTTTCCAATATTTTGCTTATTGAAGGTAAGAGAGATATCGGTCTATAGTTATTGGGGTCCGTTAAGCAACCCCCTTTATGAATTGGTTTTATAATAGCCAATTTCAATTCCTCTGGTACAATACCTTGTGTGATACTTGCGTTAATCAATTTTGTTATTATTGGAATAATATGAGCATTCCTTTTAATATCCTTGCCGCTTATATCATCATTACCGCTAGCAGTATTCTTCATTTCTTTAACAATTTTAAGTATATTATTGTGAGTAGCTTCAGGGATATATATACTTTCCTGTAAACATATATGATTATAACACAATTATTTTGTGACAATTTAATTTTAAATTTGCTACAACATTTGTAAATTAAGTAAGGTAGGCCGCACACCGACGCGTCAAGACAGTCAATTTTTGTTTAAGTCATGCTTCAGACAAGCCCCCGCACACTGGAGCGACACCATGTCTGCAACGAGACGAACGTCACTTGGCCAGTTCGCACTATGGCTTCTTCGAGTGAGGATGAAATTTTAAAGTACGCATGGTTTAAATTACGTAGAAAGAAAAGGAAATGGATCCACGACTTCAACAAGTCCTGTGATGAGCATGGTGGATACATTTTGGCACGTGATTTGTTGAAAGATCCCGAGAAATTTCAACCATTCTATCAGATGTTCCCAGACAACGAAAAACAAAGTTGCCACACACCTCAGTAAAATTTACAACCTTGCTGCGGAAGAGCGAATTCTGAGGCTGTAGAACTGGAAATCGTTTGTGTAGTAATTTTTAAAACCGAATGCAATTATTCCTTGGCAAAACAGGTGCACTTTAACATAATATAAAGAATTTAGGTAGAAAAAATATTTTAAAAAACTTTTTCAATGTATTTTTAATACATATCTGTCAATTTAATGGAAAAGGTATTTTTACTTGTAATACATTTTTAAAAGAAAATACATGTTTATAGGAAACTAGCTGAAAGTACCCGGCGATGCCCGGGTTATGCCAAACACATAACCAAGAGAAAGTTGCCTTTACACTGTTATCCATAAATCTTAAGAATTTTAACTTGTAAGAACATTCAAATGGAATCGAATCTTTAATGAAGCATACTTACCTTCTAATTACAGCAAATGCCCCATATATTGCTGTGCGGTATGTGTGTCATTTACGAACCAAAGAAGTATTTGTCACTTTCTGGGGAAATGTTGTATAGAGTATACGTTTTATTCACAACCACAAATTGATGTCGAGTGACTTCTATGGAGAGTATTATAAATGTGCGTTACTAAGCATTACAGATGTATAATATAAAGGTTTTACTTACTAAAAGGTTAGATTCCAGCATACACACGATGAATTGTCGTTATAAACGCTTCCCAAACGCAGTCAACAGAATAATTATCCTTAACTATGTACGTTGCTATACATAATTAATTTCGATGCTTAAACAACAGTTCGAAGCGAAAACGCTATTCTTTCACCTATTTTAAGGTTTAATTGGCATTAATTGAATCGGAGGCAACAATTACGGTCGCCTTGACAAGGTCGGAAAGAATACGAAATATCCGTAAAATTTCAAAAACAGTTGCGTATTTCTGAATGATTCGACAGTGTAAAATGTAAGCATCGCAAGAATAAGATAGTATAGAGTTTTAGCCGTCGAATAAAGCAAAAACGAAGAAAATCGGTCCATATTTACGTATTTTAACGAATGAAGGAAAAAAACCTTGCACTTTGAAAAATCGAAAATCCTGTATAAACTTACGGGAAAATAAAATTGTCTCCTGGAATCGAACCCGGGTCGATTTTGGAAATCCGAAGTACCCTATGTTACTCGTAGAGTCATATGAAGTCAATTTGCAAAGTTTGGTCCCGATAGCTCAAAGGGCGTGGGAATGTATAAGGAACATACGGACAGACTTTCAATTTTATTATATAAGATTTCTCCACCGCTTGCACTAATTTTACATTAATTTCTTCCTCGGACATGATTCCTCCTTCGCTGACAGCTAAAGGATGACTGAAGCATGACGCAGAAAAAGGAACACGCGGTGTCTTTTGGGGCTTGTCTCAGACATGATCCTGACGTCAGCGGCATGACTAATTGTAAGACCAGTGTGCGGCGGTTTTCATTTACCCATTGTGTTCCTTTCCTTGCGTCACGTCGCAGACGCCGTCTTGACTAACGTCTCTGTCTTGACGCGTCGGTGTGCGGCCGGCCTAATGCTAAAAACTTCAGTATTCATGTTTTTCTCTATATTTTTAACTATTTGTCCATCTCTAGTGTAGGATGAAGTTTTTCCCATTGTCGTATTCATTTCTTTCCACATCTCTCTAGTATTTTTAACATTTTAAAATTTATTTAAAAAATATTTTTGTTTAGCCTGTAGTATTTCTAAACTAACCTTATTTCTAAATTTTTTATAATTTGATTTATATACGGCGTTTGTTGGATTAATTTTGCATAGTCTAAAAAGTTTATCCCTCTCTTTTAATTTATTATATAACTCAATTGTCATCCAGTCTTTTTCACAATTCATATTTAATTTATTTTTCTCTATCATTGACTTATTATATATCATGTTAAATTTCTCTTTCAAAAGATTATATAATTCTGTCACAATAGTTAGTTCATCATATTTATTCCATTCTACGGTTTTAAGTAAGTTGTCTACTTTCTGATCATTTATGAAGAAAGTCTATAAGGGTGCAACGATAATCATTGGAACTAAGGTAAGGTAGAGCTATTAGCCCAGCTACAGCTGCCAGAGAAAGGAAGAGGAGCCAGAGATCAAAGGAAGAGTATTGTAGGAAGAGAGAGAAAGAGATGCGGAAGCTCACAGGATTGCCCGTGTAGGTGAGGAGCGGAGATTACATACTAGAAAGACAAAGAAATAGGGAAACACGTCAAATGAATAGGGAACAAAGAAGATCTAACCTAGGGCCGAACTATTTAGATTATTTGCATTTCATTTATTTCATTAATTATTCAATCAAAATTATTTCACTAAACCTTCAGTTTATTTAAATCGCGTTGAGGATCAGAGATCCGGGGCTGCCCTACTAGTAAGATATTATTGTTACAATAAAGTGACGTTTGAATGATGAGATTTCTCGCCATCCGTATGCGTGATAAGTATTTTCGCATGTATGTTTTTTCACCTTCTTAAATAAGATCTAATATAATATTTATGTTTTTACACATTTCCAGGAGGGGGGCAACCATTCCCTTCGGAGTTACAGCCCTTTTTACTTTCTCATATACGAAGTATATTGAGAAAGTGTTGTAATCGCGAAAAAATTCAACCTCGAGATTTTAGGTGTAGCTGAGTCCGAAAAAGTGGTATTCGCAATGCTGTCTGTCTGTTACTGACTCTAGAACCTAAGCGGTAGAGCGAAAATGAATGAAATCTCGTACTTAGGCATTTTATCATACAGAATAAAAGCTATGAAGAAATGGTTGACATTGCTCAATAATTAAGGGAAGTTTATTCTACCCATTTTTAACAACAATTTGATTTTCTCAAAAACGGCTCTTAACGATTTTGATCAAATTTCATACAGTTACTTGAGTTTACGTCATCAATAATATTACATAATTCATATTTCTCAAACATGAATATAAGGCTTGTTTATTCTAGGCATCTTTAACGTGATTTTCTTAAAAATGGCTTAATGGTGGCCTCAACAGTCAAAACTCAATATTTTATTTAGTAAAATATTTCACAATCACTTACGCACACATTTCATGTTTTTACTTAGGTTTGTTACCATGTAACATCCCTTGCGTCTTTCAAAAACACATCTCACAGTTATAATTCATTTTTTATTTTTCAATATGTGCAAGTTTATACGATAAATATTAAAATTTCTATTATGTATTTCTGTAATTCGATTTATTTAACCTGCTTTAAACATTTTTTCCATTCGTAAGTTGTAAAAATATTTTGTAGATTGAGTACACCCTCGGGCTCAGTTGGGGGACTCACGAATTTTTTACGCCTGGGGCCTTCAGATACCTTAATCCGCCACTGGCTCGAACGATTTGGATAAAATCTCGTACCGTTACTTGAGTATACGTCTGAAATAATACAACATATTTCTCAAAGAATGAATATAAGGCTAGTTTATTCTTGGGCAACTTTAATAACAATGGGATTTTTGAGAAAACGGCTCATGCAATTTTCATCAAATTTCGTATAGTTATTTCAGTCGAAGTTTATAACGATTCTACATATTTCATATTTTTCAAAAGATAACTAAACAACGCATTATTATATGAGAACGTTTGTACGATGTATGTTGTACCGATTTTTTCTTTTCCATCGAATGAATGTAAGAACGCGTTCCAAGTAGGGAATTCGCATTACATTGCCACGTGTGGGCCGGCATCATTAAAGATTACCTAATTGGACCATTTTTCCTGCCGCCTATGCTCAATGGCCAAAATTACAGCCATTTCTTGGAGGATCTACCTGCATTGCTAGAAGCGGTTCCATCGGAAATGCCGTCAAATGTGGTTCATGCATGATGGAGCTCCAGCACATTTCAGCCTCACTGCTCGAGAATTTCTCAACAATACGTAACCTGAGCGTTGGATCGGTAGAGGAGGTCCAACTGTATGGCCTGCACACTCTCCTGATTGAAATTTCTTCTTATGGGGACACCTCAAGCCTCTTGTTTATGCCATCCCAGTTCCTAATGCACAAGTTCTCTAATGGTTCTGGATGGTTTTCAATTCGGAACACGCCCGGAATTTTCTAACGCGTTCGACAATCCATGAGAAGACGCTCTGAGGCGTGTATTGCTGCTCAAGGAGGCCATTTCGAACATTTGCTCTGATTTAGATGTGAAGGACAGTCCTTAACACTCGCTTGTAATTTCACATGTTAAATGTTCACTTAAAATTTGCATTAAAAACTTTTCTCCAAAATTCATCATCAGTCAATTAAAACTTGTATGCCGGGATTTCGGGACCTATGTCCATATGAACTTGACAGGTGTTCCTTCCTTCACTATATAGAAAAAAAAATCTGATGTGGCCAACACGACTTTCTCCATATTTGGGGTATATATATTTAAATTATTATGAATACAATTATAAGGCAAAATTATTATTTCGTATTGTAAAAGAATGCAATCGTCCTTATTGCCGTAAATTATATTTTGAATATGTTTACAGAATTCACCGCCACATGGTGGTGGCGCTGTATACTGGATATTACGAAAAAGTTCAATATCTCCGAAATGGATGGTTCTAAGAAAAATTGTTTCAAACAAAAGTTGGAAAAGATGTTATTCTCTACAACTTTGGTCCTCACGAACGTCACCAATAACGACGTTTTTAAGGAGATATTTGACGGAAACCGAAAAAACCGATTATTTATAAATAATTCCTAAACAATAACTGCTATGGAAAATTGTTTGAAATGAAAGTTGTAGGAAATTACATTCTCTATAACCTTTATATACAATTGTATATACAATAATGATGTTTTAATGGAGAAATATGGCAAATACCGAACGGGTTTCGAATAAACCTCGACTTCCGGTTAACCGTGATTGTCCAAAAACTAATCAGTTCTTTGTGCCCATACCAAAGTGTTATATATGAAATTTGGTAAGGATATGGCAAGTACTTATTGAGTTAAGCGCCCACAATCACATACATCCACACGCACAGACATCATTTCGAAAATAGTCTAAGCGTGTTCTAGGGACCTTAAAATGTGTATTTCCATTGAAATCTCGAAGTCGATTTTTTTAGTGATCACAATACTTTCCCTATACTACGTATGGAGAAAGACCCCGTGGTCATGGCGCCGCAAGATATGGTTAACGCTTCGGCCCCTTATATTGAACGATTTGCGGTACATTTACCGCCATTTTGGGCTGAACGCCCTGTATTGTGGTTCTCCCGAGCAGAGGTGCAATTTCTACTCACAGGCATTATGTGCGATAACACCAAGTTCGGTTATGTTGTGAACAAATTGGACGATCGTTTTGCCATCGAAGTGGAGGACGTTATTACCAATCCACCGGCCATGAACAGGTACGAGAAAATTAAATCGGAGTTAATACACCACCTCTCTGAGTCCCGGGAACAGAGAATAAAGCAACTCCTTGAACACAAGGTGATAGGGGACCGGAAGCCATAGCAGTTTTTGCGCCATCTAAAGACGCTCGCCGGCGATGGTGTCCCAGATGACTTCCTTAAAACGCTGTGGCTAAATCGGCTGCCATCCAGAATGCAAGGAATTTTGATGAGGCAAGAATCCACCGGAATAGACGGCATGGCAAAACTGGCTGACAAGATAAGTGAGGTGACTCCCCATGCACAAGTGGCCAACACTTCCGTCATCAGCGACATGGAGGCCATGCAGAAGCAGTTACTGCAGCGCATGGATGAATTAACCTGCCAGGTAGCTGCCCTATCCACTAGAGCAGTGTTTCCCAAAGTGTGGTACGTGTACCCCAAGGGGTACGCAAAAGAATTTGAAGGGGTACTCAAAAGAATTTTTTATTTTACTTAACAATAGTTTTTTCAGCTTTAAAAACAATTGATTAAAATTTAATAAATATTAATTATATAATTCAGGCATCGGCAAATGTTCGATCGCGAAGCTTATTGTGGTCGATCGCATAGGACTTAATTGTTGTGTGTGTGGTGGCAGCATATAGTGGTTTGTAAGTTTGACACCGGGTGGCAGCACTATGCGGAGACTGTGAAGGACTGCTAGCTAGCGCGCCTACGTGCTGACGTCACGTCAGTACCGTTACTCGCTTGACACAGAGCATGCTTGGCCGACAACCGCGGTGTTAGGCTTCGCCATGTATCATTATGGTCCTTCGGGTTATATCCTGATAGCAATAAAGATTTTTGCATCACAGTTTTCGTTGGTGTCATTTTGAAATTCATAATACCAGGTCTGTGACCCATCATATTGGTCCTTCGGGCCGGATACGAGGGTGCAACGATCATGGTTTAAGCATTCATCGCAGTTAGTTTGAAATCAACACGAGACAAGGGAATTTTCATCGTTTGTACAAGGCAGCGATTCCTTGTCGTTATCGCCATCGCTGCTGCCTGATTCATTCTCAACATCGAAGCATCATCGAGAGAGGCATCGCTCCGTCTGAGATTCTACCATCACCGTTTGAATGCAAGAGCATATCAGTGAGTGCATTGAATCTCCATTCATTCCTTATTCTCATTTAATTGCCTAAGTCCTTGTCTTGTTATCCCATCTATTCACCATTCGCTATTATTGAGGTCACGCCTCTTTATTGTCAAGTGTAATAAGCAGCATCCATTTAAATTATCAAAGAGATAAGCATTTAAGGTTGTGCATGAAAAATGGCAGATAGGGTGAAGGAATTAGTTTTTAAGCGAGGACAAAATAAGGCAAAACTCACTAGATTTAAAAACTACCTGGAAAATTATGAAGCTAATCAGGATATCAATCAATTAAAATCACATAATAAGAAATCTAAGGAATGTTGGGATGCATATGACACATTACAATTGGAAATTGAAATTCTTCAAGATGGCGAAGAGTTAGAAGGGCAAGAGAGAGAAGAATTCAAGAATCTGCATTTTGAGTTAGCTTCGCATGCCAAGGGTATTATAGCAGACAGAACTTCACACAATAGAGGAATAGCAGTCCACTCTGAAGGTAATGAAAACATGCCAATATGGCTTCCTGTCATCAACTTGCCTACATTTCATGGTCATTACAAAGAGTGGCTATCGTTTCATGACACTTTAATGAGTCTGATTCACAACAGTGAAACCTTAGGAGAAATTCAGAAGTTTCAGTACCTTAGATCTTCCCTTCATGGAGAGGCCTTGTATGCCATTCAGGCATTGGAAATCTCAACCGAAAACTATCATACGGCATGGGAACTTCTAAAGGAGCGTTTCGAAAATAAGAAGTATATTGTGGGAAAACATGTAAGGGCCTTATTCGAACTGCTGCGACCTGAAAGGGAATCGGCAAGTTTTCTCAGGCAACTAACAGATAGCGCTATAAAGCATATGAGGTGTCTTAAGGTGCTAGGTCAGCCCACAGATAGTTGGGATGCGTTAGTGATTCACATTATCACCACTAAATTAGATAGTGCTACGCATAAAGAATGGGAATCTTCAATTCCAACAAATCAGTTGCCGACACTAGCAGAACTATTCGCATTTTTACAAAATCGATGTCAAGTGCTCGAAGCCGTAGATCAAAAACCATGCCAAAATCAATCAAGAGATCCCTCACATAATGTCAGACCTCAGAACATCAGGAGTGTGACGTCACATAGGTCACCACAACCATTAGTAGCCCATGCAATATCAACATTGATCAAATGCAAGGTATGCGACAAATCGCATCATTTTACCAGTGTGACTTGTTCCCAGCTAAAACTGCACAAGATAGATTACAGGAGGTTAAGCATCTTGGATTGTGAATGAATTGTCTAGGGTCAGGGCATCGAGTCAAGCAGTGCTCCTCAAGCTCATGTAAATTATGCGGTCATAAACACAACATATTGCTGCATAATCCACAGTCACAACAGCAGGCGTCTCAAGAGAAGGAGGACATGTCACCAGCAAAGAATCAGGAAAAAATCAGCCTAAAGGTGCAGGCAGCACCATTCATTCCTTCAGTAGAACGGTCGGA
Organism: Uropetala carovei; assembly: GCA_036926305.1. Classification (NCBI taxonomy): domain Eukaryota; kingdom Metazoa; phylum Arthropoda; class Insecta; order Odonata; family Petaluridae; genus Uropetala; species Uropetala carovei. The sequence continues at coordinate 1,885,252 of JAXCHB010000115.1, forward strand.
GCAAAATTTGGCTTCCTATGTAGTGCAAGGAAGACATAGTCCGAGTAACATTATGCTATCCACAGCACTAGTTAACGGGTATGATGCCCAAGGGAAACCACATCTTTGTCGAGCATTACTAGATTCAGGTTCACAGTCCAATTTCATGACCAAAGGAATGGCACAATCTCTTAGGTTGAAGAAGAGTTGCAGCTTATCTACTGTCAGTGGCATTGCGGAGGCGGCAGCAAGGTCTACTCAAAGCGTCCAGGCAACACTTCAGTCCAGGTACAATGTGTTCAAGTCAACATTCTTAGTACTTCCAAGAATAACTCAGCCTCAATTGACGTGTCAAAATGGCAACTACATCCAGGCATACAATTAGCCGACCTTAAATTTAACATTCCACAGAGAATCGACCTAATAGGTGCTGAAATATTCTTTCAACTACTATGCGTAGGACAATTTAGACCTGCACCACAATTGCCCATCCTACAGAAGACCACCCTTGGATGGATTGTATCTGGACCAGTAAATCTCTCACCAGGCACCACATTGATGCTGTGTCACATAAATATCGCAGATAGACTTGATGAACAGTTGCAGAGATTTTGGAAGTTGGAGGATTGCTCTAATACCTCCAGCGCCTCTACTGAGCAGTTAGCTTGTGAACAGCACTTCACTAGTAACTTCAAACGAGTGAATGAGAGATTTACAGTTAGACTTCCATTAAGGGAGAATATAGCACAGCTGGGTGAGTCAAGGGAAATTGCAGTCCAAAGGTTTCTGCAACTAGAAAGGCGATTGAGCAAGAATGATGAAAAGGGAGTAGCATACATGTCATTCATGAAAGAGTATGAGGATTTAGGGCACATGAAACGAGTATCTGAATCAGAGGATGCTCAGGACATTCTCAAATACTATTTGCCTCATCATGCCATCATGAAGGAAACAAGCACTACCACCAAGCTCAAGAGTAATATTTGATGCGTCATGCAAGACATCAACAGGTCTTCCACTCAGTGATACACTTCCAGCAGGACCCACTCCAAGATCAACTGTTTGCAATTCTCATCAGATTTAGACAACACACATATGCAATTACTGCTGACATAGAGAAGATGTACCGGCAAATCAATGTGGAGGAACCTGACAACAATCTACAAAGAATTATATGGAGGGAAAATTTGGAAGAACCATTACAGACATTCAAACTATTGACAGTGACGTATGGAACAGCAGCAGCACCTTTCCTAGCAACAAGATGTCGGAAGCAGTTAGTGTTAGAAGAAGGACACCATTTTCCGGAGGCTTCTGACATCACATTAAGGGACTTCTACATAGATGATTTGCTCATAGGTACAGATTCAAAGACAAAGGCGGTGAGGTTAATTCAACAACTCATTTCGTTGCTTAACAAGGGAGGTTTCCATCTGAGAAAGTGGTGCACCAATGAGCCAAGTATACTATCACAGATTTCTCGTCAAGATAGAGAAGTGAATCACCATCTGCAACCAGATGATGAACAGATTGTAAGCAGCTTAGGACTACTTTGGAATCCTGCTAAGGATTATTTCTACTTCGTCATCATGCCAACTGAGCAGCCAAATAAAATCACTAAGCGCTCAGATATTCAATCCATTAGGATTGCTTGGACCAGTAGTTCTCAAGGCCAAGATCTTTCTGCAACGGTTATGGGAATTACAATTGAATTGGGATGAATCCCTTCCATCAACACTTCACACTACTTGGAGCCAGTATCATCAAGAGCTTAAGGTTTTGGAACATTTTCCCATTCCTCGGATGGTCACAACACAAGGGCATCAAGAAATAGAAATTCATGGCTTCTGTGATGCATCAGAGATAGGCTACGGAGCATGCGTCTATTTTAGAAGCTGGAGTAGACATGGACAATGCGACACAAGGTTACTTTGTTTGAAATCAAAGGTCATACCCCTAATGAAAACTACTCTTCCTCGCCTCGAGCTTTGCACCGCTGCCTTACTATCAAACCTTATTCGTAAGGTCAAATTAGCTCTTAGATTTGGAGGCAGAATCACCTTGTGGTCAGATTCCACAGTCGTTTTGGCGTGGCTGAAATCGTCCACAACACAATGGAAAACATTTGTGGCAAATAGAGTAGCTGAGATTCATGAATTGACCACAGATTGCACATGGAAACGTCAAGAGTCATGAAAATCCTGCAGATCATGTTTCAAGAGGGCTATCGCCACAACAACTACTCACAGAGCATTTATGATGGCACGGGCCATCGTGTCTGGCTGAAGACAGCAGTCATTGGCCAACAGATGTTCCCATGGACCTAGCCGTAACCGGTAAATTCGTCTAAAGACAATTCGTCTAACGGAAAATTCGTCTAAACCAAATTCATCTAAACACAATTCGTCTAACGGAAAATTCGTCTAACCAACAATTCGTCTAACGGAAAATTCATCTAAAGAATTTCTGTCGCATTTCTAATGCATATCGCACCTTTGCTTCGAAAGTAGCACAACTCGAAAACGTAAATTTTAAAATGAATAAAAATTCTTCGAACACAGATTTTTAAACTGAAGTAATTAATTAAAAATAATAAATAATTAAAATTAAATTAATTAATTAATAAATCTACTATAATATATTTTGAAGGGTTTGTTTGTGTGTTTCTCCTCCTAAACGATAAAAGCTAGAATAACCAAATTTTGTGTGTTTCTTCTTTACATCCTAACTTAGTGAATTGTCAAGGTTTGGTCAACCGGGATTAATCAGTGCTGCCAATATAGGGGATTAACATTTTTCCATAAGATAACACGTATGAATCCATTTCTTGACTTGCAAGGTTTTCTTCCTTCAAGCATCAAATAAATATGGACCGATTTTTTACTTTATCCGTACGTAGTAATGGGAAAGTATTGTGATAATGAAAAAAATCGACTTCGAGATTTCACAGAAATACACGTTTTGAGATCCCTAGAACACGTTTAGACTATTTTCGGAATTATGTCTGTGTGTGTGTGGATGTGTGTGAGTGCGTGCGTGTGTATGTGATTGTGGGCGCTCTAACTCAAAAAGTACTTGCCATATCGTTACCAAATTTCATATATAACACTTTGGTATGGGCAGAGAGAACTGATTAGTTTTTGGACAATAACGGTTGACCGGAAGTCGAGGTTTATTCAAAACCCGATTCGGTTTCTGCAATATTTCTCCATTAAAACATCATTATTGTATATACAATTCTATACAAATGTTATAGAGAATGTAATTTCCTACAATTTTCATTTGAAACAATTTTCCATAGCAGTTGTTTGGAAATTATTTATTTAATAATAATCGGTTTTTTCGGTTTACGTCAAATATCTCCTTAAAAACATCGTTATTGGTAATCTTCGACTACAACCAACTCGTCCATTTCTTCATAGTGGAATTGATTATTGTGGACCAATCTATATCAGGACAAGTCATCATCGTGGGAACAGAATGGTGAAGGCCTGTGTCGCAGTTTTTGTCTGTTTCACCACAAAGGCTGTGCACTTGGAATTGGTAGGAAATTTAACGGCAGAGGCGTTCATAGGAGCATTGAAGTGCTTCATGGCTCGCAGAGGAAATGCTCTCATTTGTACTCTGATAATGCGACAAATTTTATAGGGGTGCAAAGAGAATTAAGGGAACTTGAACATCTTTTCAGGTCAGAAACACATCGAGGAATGGTGCAACAATTTCTTACAAATGATTCCATAATGTGGAATTTCATTCCATCCAGGTCACCGCACTATGGAGGTTTGTGGGAGGCAGCTGGTAAGTCTCTCAAGTATCACCTTAGGCGAATTGTAGGAAATGCATCCTTATCATATGAGGAGATGTATACATGCTTGATCTTGATAGAAGCATGCCTAAATTCCCGACCTCTAACACCCATGTCATCTGATCCCAGTGACCTTACTGCCTTAACACCTGGCCATTTCCTTATTGGAGATTCACTCAATGCTCTTACCGAACCAGATGTCAGAAATCTACCCTTGAATAGATTATCCAGATGGCAGCACATTCAATGGATGCAGCAGCATTTTTGGGCAAGATGGTCCAAAGAGCACCTGTCTAGTCTGCAGCCACAGGCCAAGTGGACAGAGAAGACAACAAATGTGCAACCTGGTGACCTGGTGCTGCTAAGGGAGGACAACCTACCACCTCAAAAATGGAGACTGGCCCATATCCTGGAGACACACCCAGACGGTTTAACACGAGTGGCAACTTTAAAAACATCCACGGGAATAGTGAAGAGAGTGGCGTCAAAAATTTGCTCTTTACCCAAAGAAGAGACATTAATTTTAGTTAAATGTTTAATGACAATTCAATTTATTGAGCATTTTATTATTACATATATATTGTTTTAGTGCTAGCCTTTAGGTTTATCATTTATTTAATGGCATTTTTAATGCAGTACATTGTTCATTTACACACTAATCATTTTTGTTGTTTATTGTTGATACTTTAATTGAAATGCTTGTATTTTGATTTTGCAAATTGTAATAAGTGCTAATTTTGTATTCTGTCAATTTGTATTTATTATGTGATTATGAACAGTTAATTGAAAGGCAAGGGCTTTCAAGGTGGGCGGAATGTTGTGTGTGTGGTGGCAGCATATAGTGGTTTGTGAGTTTGACACCGGGTGGCAGCACTATGCAGAGACTGTGAAGGACTGCTAGCCAGCGTACCTACGTGCCGATGTCACTTCAGTACCATTACTCGCTTGACACAGCATGCTCGGCCGACAACCTCGGTGTTAGGCTCAGCCTAGTATCATTATGGTCCTTCGGGTTATATTCTGATAGCAATAAAGATTTTTGCATCTCAGTTTTCGTTGGCATCATTTTGAAATTCATAATACCGGGTCCATTATCCAACATAATAAAAAACCAAGATATTGAAAGAAAAAACCTATCATTATGAATTTATGCGACAAAATTGGTTACTATGTAGTACATAGTAACTATGTAGTACATAGTAACTATGTAATACATAGTAACCAACAGACGCCGCATTGGATCTACTGAAGAGTAGGAACACCCCTCCCTCTCCCCAATCAGAATGTAGAATGTAATATTTTGAACACAGAAGAAAGATATATAGTTGCTGCTTCAATGGAGGAGAGATACATATTATTACACTGCATTTCAAGTAGAGAAACATTAAGCAGATAGCTCACGAAAGCCAGTTTGTTTTTTCGCTTAGTCGCTCGCCTCGCACGTTCCACCCTGGTCATTAAAATTTTGTGCCCTTCGAAATGAGAGCCCATTGCAGTATGCCAACATAAATTCTGTCTGTTTTGTCTCATGTCAACTTATATTTACACTAAAAATATAACATTCTACCCGGTGATAGCCCGAAAGTCGGCGACAACGCTTATGTGTATTTGCCGGCATAGTGTTCTTGATTGCAGCGTATACGTTAGTAGTGGAGCTGAACGGAAAATCGTGAACTGTGCGGGTGATATACGTACTTGCTTTTACAGTTGATATGTAACTTAAAGTGCACCGGGCAAAATCCAATTTGAAGAGCATTCGTTTTTAAGAAAAATAATTTATATTAATTTCCATTATTATAAATTAATATAAATTGTATTATTATAAATTAATATAAATTAGTTTTCTGAAATACGAATGCTCTTCAAATTGGATTTTGCCCAGTGTATTAATTGACAGAATTTCTCTATTTTTTATTATTTTTTTTATTTAATCCTTTAATATGGATCGTTGGCTAAAATCTGGATGTGTGAAACGTAAAAGCGAAAATAATGAAGAAACTGAACGTGTTAATTACAATTTCGAGAGAAAATGCAGCAATATACCTGTAGCAGACATATCTGGTGATAAAATAAGTAGTGTGTGTGACCGTTAAATACTAAGAAAGTGAAAAAAATCCGCAAATATGATGAAGATTATCTTAAACTGGGATTTTCATGGACTGGTGATGAGATAGAGCCTGTTCCACTATGTGTGATTTGTTACGAGAGACAAATGAAAGTATGAAACCGTCAAACGTCATTTCGATACAAAACATAGAGAGTACCATGGAAAGCCTGTAGATTTCTTTGATAATAGGTGCAAAGATCTTCAAAATTCACAGAAAGTAATGTGCAGTGTGACAGGAGGTGAAAATATGAAAGCTTATGAAGCTTCATATAGAGTGGCGTACTTAATAGTAAAATCCAGAGCTCCCGAAGTAATTGGCGAGACATTAGTAAAACCTGTGGCCAAATAAATGGTGCAAGTGATGATTGGAGATAAAGCAAAGGAAGCTATAGACCGTGTCCTCCTCTCAAATAACACTGTTCATCGTAGAATCATAGAGATGGCCAAAAATGTAAAGCAGATATTATTGTCACGAGTTCGTCAGAGTCGTTACTATGCACTGCAAGCTGATGAATCTACAGATATTGTGAATTTTGCTAATCTTTTATTGTTCTGCCAAAGTTTGCCAACACATACCGCTGGGGAAGCAATTTTTAAAGTTATTAATGACTTTATTAAAGACGATAGCTTGGATTGGAATCGTTGAGTTGGAATAAGCACGGATGGTGCAAGACCCATGATTGGTTCTAAGAAAGGAGTTGTTGCACGTAATCAAGCTGTTGCACCAGAAGCAAAATCCACACATTGCTGTATACATAGAGAAGCACTCACCATCCAGAATATACCTGCAGATCTAAAATCAGTTCTTGATGAATCTATTAAAATTATTAATTATGTAAAAGGCCGTCCTCTGAATGCATGGCTTTTTTCTCAGCTTTGTGATTGGCAGTGATCACACGCAACTTCTATTTCATAATGAAGTGAGATGGCTTTCTCATGGAAAAGTCCTCAATTGCATGTTTGAGCTGCGAGAAGAACTTAAAATTTTTCTAGACGACACCTTGAATCTGCAGAACCGTTTACATGACTGGAGATGGTTATGTAAATTAGCATACTTTGCAGATGTCTTTTACCATTTAAACAATCTCAATTTATCCGTGCATGGGAAACTAATAACTATATTTCATGTTCATGACAAAGTGAACTCCATGATTGCAAAATTGCAACTGTGGCATAAACGCCTTAATCGTGGAGAATTAGATTCCTTTCCATCTCTTTATGATTTAGTAATACATTCAGCTAACAAACTTGACGATGATATGTTACAAACTATAGAACAACATTTGGAAAGTTTGCAGAAAAATCTACGTAAATATTTCCCTGAATTGGAAAACGATTTTGAATGGATAAGGAACCCTGACATTATCACTGTTCAAACATTGCCAAATAACTTGGCAAATTCAGAAGAAGAACAGCTCTTGGAATTGGCTGCAGATGGCTTCTTGAAAAGAAAATTGGAGCAAAATACACTGTCATCATTTTGATTGAGCGTTAGTTCTGAATATTCCACTATATCTGACAAAGCTATTAAGTATCTTCTACCCTTCCCCACTTCGTATTTATGCGAAGTCAGATTCTCTGTGCTGGTTGGCATCAAAACAAAAAAATCTGATGTTGCCAACACATGACTTTCTCCATATTTGGGGTATAGATATTTAAATTATCATGAATAGCATTATAAGGCAAAATTATTATTTCGTATCGTAAAAGAATACAGTCGTCCTTATTGCCGTAAATTAGGTAAGTAAGATGACCAGATTTCTGATCAGCTAAACCGGGACAAACTCAGTTTGCCCCTGGAGTATAGGCAATTTACCATCGAATCACCTCGCTCTGATCAAGTGAGAGGTTGTACATTCAAAGATTGAAACTAATTTAAAGTTTCTCGTCCATTCTTCTAAATAATTCAATGCAGTCTGGAAGTAAATATCGACTGTCTTATAGAATGTCTCAGGCATTAATTCACCTTCGTCTTTGAGTGATTCAACCATCATTGACACCTTCATTCCAACAAAGTTGGCTTCTCTTCTTTCTATCATCTGATTTCTCAAATTAGCCAGGACAATGGCTATTTTCATTAATGAAATATTCTTCTCTTCAATTTTTAAGTGTCATTAAATAATTTCAATTGAATTAGTAAAAAGTGTATCCATAATTCAGATGTAGCATCTTCAAAAAATTTGCAAATAACAGCTGGGCATGCGTTTTCAGACAGAGAAAAGGAACATAAACCTGGATATATGTCAATTATTCTTTTGATTGCTGGTAATTGTGCCAACTAACGTGTACTGCTATATCCAACAGCTTCTTATATGTATTCTGTTTGAGCAAACAAACAAAATTCTTTCAGTTTCTCCACTCAAACAGTATAAATATAAAAATATTTCTACATCTTTACAACCATTGCCTCAATGTCATAAGGGAGCTGATCGACTGCTGCTTGAGCGGCGTTGTGAACGATGTGTGCTGCACATCCTATTTCTATCACATCTGACCCAACATTTTCCTTTAAGACATTGTTTTGACCACTTTGCTATTTGTGTTGTCTGAACCAATATCTGAAACTTCTTTTAAATCATTACCAATCAATTTCGAGGTTTTTCCTGGAAGGTCTTTAAATTCTAGGAGCTTGATTTTAATCCCTTTGTATGCCTTAATATTTAACCATAACTGGATCCAATTTTAAATCCTTATGGTTAGAAGTGTCTGTGGATAATGACATAAAGTTACATTCATTCAAATAAGCTTTAACTTCTTCTACACTCGGAAAAATTATGTTTAAAACTATTGCTTCAGCTTTTATATGGGCACAGCTGAATTTTTTTCATACATGGCTTTAATAAGTTGAGATGCACAGTCCATAGATCTAAAACTGTGGTTGTACATCACTGTATGATAGGCATGTGTAGCTTCTTTTGCCGCTAAAACAAGATCATCTTTTCCAAATTCCTGTCTCTTAAAAAAGGCATAAGCGTTTGGCTCAAACTTGCTGCATTCAGAGCTCTCTGATACTTTTTGGATGTCATGTGATCATTAATATTGGAACGACCGCCATGGGCAACCAAAAATTTTGTCCCACTAACAGTACATTGCACTTCATGTTCATTTTCAGGTTTTACTTTTTTAATAAATCCAAACTCTTTCTTTAAATCGTCATTGAATTTATATTTCCTACAAGGGGTCATGATGATTTAGGGGTATTTTTCCTTTTTTTATTACTAACCTTACTAAATAAGCTGACAAGGCTGAGTTTTTTCCATAACAGACTGTGGGGTTTACACACCATGAAAGCAGACCACAACAAACAAAGTGTTTCTTTACATTATTTTTCTGATAAATCCAAGCCTTACTGTTGAATATGGTTGGGTGGTGGGGTGGAGAGGGGAATCCAGTCTTCATTTCAGTCTGGAAAATTCACAATTTGTTCCAATTGCAAAATTTCCCCTGGCATTACTTTCTTCTTATTGTCTTTAGGCTTGCCAACATTCGATCGATGCTGAGAAAAGTAATTAAACATAGAATAGGTTAAATAGAAACGCAAAAATTATTTTAAATTGTTGTTAACAACTTCTTACGTCGTGGAACGACTTCAAATTATATACACGTCCTCACATCTCATTTCCTTCAAACTAGTGGAACACACGGAAATTCCACAGAGTAAACAGAATAAAAAATGTAATGGCAAACGAAGAATGGCGGAGTCAAAACTTCGAGATTGTTACAGGCCAGTTAGCTACATTGTAGTACACTGTGGTAGTATACATCAGTTCTCATTCTTTTCGTTACCGTTACTACCACAATTCGCTGGGAACAAACGATTGGGAATTGACAAACAATAAAAGATTACCAAAATTCACAGTATCTGTAGATTCATCAGCTTGGAGTGCATAGTAATGACTTGACGAACTCATGACAATAATATCTGCTTTACATTTTCGGCCGTATCTATGATGAACAGTGTTATTTGAGAGGGGAACACAGTCTATAGCTTCCTTTCCAATCATCACTTGCGCCATTTATTAGGCCGCAGGTTTTACTAATGTCTCCCGATTACTTAGGGAGCTCCTGATTTTACTATTAAGTACGCCACTCTATATGAAGCTTCATAAGCTTTCATATTTTCACCTCCTGTCACACTGCACATTACTTTCTGTGAATTTTGAAGATCTTTGCACCTATTATCGAAGAAATCTACAGGCTTTCCATGGTACTCTCTATGTTTTGTATCGAAATGACGTTTGACGGTTTCATACTTTCATTTGTCTCTCGTAACAAATCACACATAGTGGAACAGGCTCTATCTCATCACCAGTCCATGAAAATCCCAGTTTAAGATAATCTTAATCATATTTACGGATTTTTTTCACTTTCTTAGTATTTGATGGTTCACACACTCCACTTATTTTATCACCAGATATGTCTGCTACAGGTATATTACTGCATTTTCTCTCGAAATTGTAATTAACACGTTCAGTTTCTTCATTATTTTCGCTTTTACGTTTCACACATCCAGATTTTAGCCAACGATCCATATTAAAGGATTAATTAAAAAAATTAATAAAAAATCTGATGTGGCCAACACATGACTTTCTCCATATTTGGGGTATAGATATTTAAATTATTCTGAATAGCATTATAAAGCAAAATTATTATTTCCTATCGTAAAAGAATACAGTCATCCTTATTGCCATAAATTAGGTATACTTTGAATATGTTTACACAATTCACCGCTACATGTTGTATACTGGAAATTACGAGAAAGTTAAATATCTCCAAAATGGATGGTTCTACGAAAATTTGTTTCAAACAAAACTTGGAAGAAATATCATTCTCTACAATATTGGCCCTCACGAAGATTACTAATAACAACGTTTTTAAGGAGATATTTGATGGAAACCGAAAAACCTGATTATTTATAAATAATTCCTAAACAATAACTGCTATGGAAAATTGTTTCAAATAAAAATTGTAGGAAATTACATTCTCTATAACATTTGTATAGAATTGTATATACAATAATGATGTTTTAACGGAGAAATATAGCAAAACCTGAATTCGTTTCGAATAAACCTCGACTGTCGGTTAACCGTTATTGTCCAAAAACTAATCAGATCTTTGTGCTCATTCTAAAGTATTATATATGAAGTTTGGTAACGATATGGCACGTACTTTATGAGTTAGAGCGCCCACAATCACATACACACACACACAGACATCATTCCGAAAATAGTCTAAACGTGTTCTAGGGACCTCAAAATGTGTATTTCCGTTGAAATCTTGAAGTCGATTTTTTTTGTGATCACAATACTTTCCCATTACTACATATGGAGAAAGTAAAAAGCAAAATATCTCCGAAATGGATGGTTCCAAGAAAATTTGTTTCAAACAAAACTTGGAAGAAAGATTATTCTCTTCAACTTTGGTCCTCACGAAGATTACCAATAACGATGTTTTTAAGGAGAAAACAAAAAAACCGGTTATTTATAAACAACTCCTAAACAATATCTACAATAGAAAATTGTTTCAAATGAAAGTTGTAGGAAATTACATTCTCTATAACTTTTGTATAGAATTGTATATACAATAATAATGTTTTAACGAAGAAATATCGCAGAAACCGAATCGGGTTTCGAATAAACCTCGACTTCCGGTTACCCGTTATTGTCCAAAAACTATTCAGTTCTTTGTGCTCATGTTAAAGTGTTATATATGAAGTTTGGTAATGATATGGGACATACTTTTTGAGTTAGAGCGCTCACAATCACATACATACACACACATGCACACACACACATACAGGCATCATTCCGAAAATAGTCTAAACGTGTTCTAGGGACCTCAAAACGTGTATTTCTGTTGAAATCTCGAATTCGATTTTTTTCGTGAACACAATACTTTCCCATTACTACGTATGGAGAAAGTAAAAATAGAGAAATTCTGTCAATTAATACACTGGGCGAAATCCGATTTAAATAGCATTCGTTTGTAAGGAAATTAATTTATAATAATACAGTTTATATTAATTTATAATAATACGAATTAATATAAATTATTTTTCTTAAAAACGAATGTTTTTCAAATCGGATTTATCCCTGTGCACTGTAAGTTATGTATCAACTGCAAAAGCATGTATGTATATCACCTGCACAGTTCATGATTTTCTGTTCAGCTCCACTACTAACGTATATGTTTGCAGCGATTTTCTCCGCACCTACGCACTTAACGAAGCACTTGTCGAAAAAACATGACGAATAATGCCAACCCATCGAATATCACCTCCCTTCGGTATCACCACCTTTCGTAATCACCGAACAGAAACTCTAAAGGCTCTCCTCGCTCATTTTTTGAGTTATTAGTCATGAGCATCATTATTCTCTATTGAACTCTATTTGTATTTAATTTCAACTAATTTCCTTGAGGAATGCAAGAAATACACCATGAACATATGTGTACATGCATGTTTACCCACAAGTAAATAAAACATGATGGCTTTACAGGACACCAGCCAGCAAGATTATTCATAGTTTAACTTAAGTTAGTTGGAGGAGTGAGTCAATATAACAGCATGGGAAACAGAGGACCCTCCATATGATCACTTCTTTCATATAAGAAAGTAGACAAATAAATGGAGGTTTCTGAGATCGAGACAGAATGGCAACTGTAACATGAACCTTCTTCTATCTCATATAGACCTAGATCTAAATAGTAAAGGTATAGACAAAGACAATGAAAAATTAACATAAAGAGTTTTCTTTATTCAGTGAAGTTGCTTCATTCTGTGAATAGTTGAAATGTATGAAAAAGAGAACACAGTTGATGAGAATAATTATTCTAAGTGCAGCCACTCAATAAAGAATCACAAAAGGAGTCCAGACAAAAGGTCACTCAAAAGATCCTCAGATTCATTCTCTATTTTTCACAACACATTGAATTTATGATAACACCACAACAACAACCACAACACTCAATTCAGGAACAACGAAAAAGTCATGAACTGTACAAGTGGTAAAAAAATCACAGATGAACCCATTGATAAAAGTGAAAGAGCTACAGAACCATTCGGCCAAGAGAAGACAATATCTCAGCTCATTAACTTTGCTAGTCAATCCAGAATTGTAATAAACCATGTCTATGAAAAATAATTTTTCCAAGTGAAAGGGTTGAACATTTACATGGTCAGAATCCTATTTTGGTTTCCAAAATAAAAGAACAATATTTACAAGAATAAAGCAATACAATTGGTACTTCCAATTCCACTGTATTGTAACCGGGCTGTTGATAAATACATGGCAACAACAGGCGCTTCTTACTCCCTTACGTACTGGAGACATCTTCATGCTGAAGCCCTCCAAAACAGAGATGTGGTCGGTGCTCCCTAAGTAGTTAAAAGTCCTCCGACCATGGCCTTAGCATATCTGCTGAGTTGTTGCATAACTCAATCACACAACATCTCATCTGTGGCACTTCACCTTTCACTTTATGCAAGACCCAGTGAAAGAAACACATCTACTTATCTAACATTGATGGCAGTGCCTCAGGCTTCATTCATCCAAGGACACCTCAAATTTATTCTCTGGCAACATCCACCTGCTCACCACCAAGTGCTCTATTTCTCCGCATTTCAAAAAACAGCAGTTTCACATTCGTGAACCCTTCTGCTGAAGAACCTGGAAATCAAGGAAGTTGTAATCATTGCTAGGCATTTCTAGATCTTATAATAACCTAATAAGTGAATACCGAAATTAAACATCTCTGTAAAATCATGCTGGATCAATTTCTGCAGCTGAAATCTCTAATGCCAACATCTTGCACATCAAGTAGTATCAAAACCTTGTATGTCCAAAATGGTCCTTTTTCACGAGAAGGAAAAAACTTTTTTAAATAGCACATTAAGAATTATGTCACGAAATATACCTACATTTAAATTTAAACGTTTTTTCTATGAAAATAAGACGAGTTTTAGCATCAGGTGCATACTTTTTTTTGAATTTTCTCATTAGTAACTCAATATAGACAAAAAAGGACATACAAGGTTTTAATAATTCACCATCGACATACTGCAAGCAATTTTATCAACCTGTTTGTTAGCATACCAAAATGGGTTACTGATGTGTTTCACCAGTAGGTATGAACAAAGTTAAAGTTCTGTAATAACTCCTATCCTTCTTTCTCATACCCATGGAGCTGGACCATTGAATCCCACCAAATGAGTTCCATTCATTTCATGTCAAACAACTGGGTGCCAGAAGTTTTAAAGGAGGCCCAATATACACGCAGCCACAATTTTGAGGGCCAACACTAAAATTTATAAATTTACACATCGGTGTTACTGGTAGCAAAATATTTTATATAAATTTCCTACATGGCAGAAAATTAGGATCATATTCTTTAGTGCCAAATTTATTCATACAGATTTTCAGAGGCCAATGCTTTTTAGGCACGTTTCACTTCCAGCGTGAGCACCTATTACCGTCCGTCCGTCCATCCATCCATCCGCATGTTTGTTCTCGGCTTCTACCAAACGAATTTTCATGAAATATGATATTAAGGACTTACAATCAAATGTAATAAGAATATCGCAAAAATGAATCACATACACCAATCAGGGGTACCACTTTACTGGTGACAAAAAATTAAATTTCCATCATATCTCGTAAAGTATTGCTCATATCAAAATATTTTTCAAATAAAAGTTGTAGAACTGGTAGAGTATTTCCTTTTCTACACATTTTTATCATAGAAGTAGCCGTTATCGATAAAATCAAACAAAAACGTCGTAAATCGAGTTGAACTTAGAAAATTTCTTACATGGTTACTTCTTCATTGTTGCTAACATAAACAATCTCCCAAAAATACATTTTAATTTTCTTATGTGTGCATGCAATATTCTTAAATAGGAAGAAAATGGATTATTTATGATAAATAAAAGAACTTTAAAATGCAGTTTCCCTTACATACAGGTATATAATTTCTTCCTAATACTCCATTGCACGAAACGCACCTGTTTGTGATACTGCTGTAGTTTTGGGTTCCCGGCGATAATTTTTTTCCCGGGAAATGGGAATTAGATTTTAAAATATCCCGGGAATCCTGGGTACCCAGGAATAGCAATTATATAGCATTTTTTATATTTAATACAGAATTCTTTATTTAAACATTAATTTTTTATTGATAAAACGTAAATATATAGGTCGTAATTGAATCAAAATGACATGTGAAACAAGTATAGGGTATTAAACATAAAAACTCAATAAGAGGCAAGATACGTAATAACCCTTATAAATCTAGGAACTCAGTTTAAGAATATCATTGATGAGAACAACCAATGAAACATATATTAGTGAAAAATATTACACAATATTATCTGCACAGCATAGAAAACAAGAGACGACAAAATGAAAAACAAAATCCAAAGCAAATGGCAGATTTACAAAGATCCTCTTATTCACTTAACACACATCTTATTATAACAATAAATTCTGTATCTTAGAATGAATTTCAATTGTTTATTGAAAAAACATTTTAAAAAGCATAAGGCATCAACTGACTTGCTACTCAAATTAGCTCTTCTTCAGGTCACAAAATTGCTTGCTGTGGAAAGCACCCGTTCACCTTTGGTGGAAGCAGGTTTTATACTTTTTAGCGCATTCAATAACAACAATAAAGTTGGTGTCATTTTTTTAGTTTTTCCATACAAATTAAATTCTTTGACTAATGTACTGTACAATTTGTTCATTGGGAGAGCGCTTTTCAAACTTTCAGAAATATCATATTCTTCATCTCTGCTATCTTCGTTTAATTCAGTTTATGTGTCTGCAACTGGTTTTTTCATTGTATATTTGGCATTTTTTATAATTTCATCCATAGAATTCATTTTAAAAAATGCATCGTCCGGATTTGTTACGATATGCAAAGGATTTCCTAATTAAAGGTATTAACTTGCTATTTCGCCTTACCAGTAAATGGTATTGTAATGCCTCCATTACTTGAATGCTAAATGTTGTATTTATTTTCTTAAGTTTTTAAATAAAAAATTAAGAGCTCCTTCATTGCTAAATAAATTAGAATCTTGCCGACTTAAAGCTTTAACTGTAAGTCAAATTGGTTCCAAAGCCTCCGTAAATTCAGTTACTATCGGTATATTCCAGTAATGTATCATATTTAGATCCGTTAGAGCTTTTATGATGAAATTTTTTAATTGTAAAAATCCTTGTAACAGATGTTCTAGTATGGCAATCTAGAAGAAGAGATAATTCTTTTTTATTCTCTAATTTACTTTTTGGACTTTTTGTTTATTGACAACATCCACGGACGCGAGAAGAAGATATTCTGATATTGTATTAGTTTTCCATTGAAATAGAATGAATGGCGAAAAATGCAACCTGATCCTTAATCTCAAACTCATAATAACTAAGTTACTATAATTCAAACGAACAATACCCGGGAATCGTTAACATTTTTCCCGGGAAACAAGAATAATAAATATCGAGTAAATTCCCGGTCCCAAAACTCTAGTTGTAGACTTTCCTAACTTGTTTTATGCATGCATCATCTGTGTGAGTGGACTTGAGCATGTTTGTGTTCAAATATGAGTTTCTATATGCCAGTTTTTGCATGTGTTTACATGTGTATATACGTGTATTTCTTACATGCAAGGGCTAATTAACACTATCTAATACATAAAGAAGGATGACTAGTGATGTAGTGGTTAGCATATTGGCTTACCATTACAAAGTTCCGGGACTCAATTCCTACAAATGCAACACAAACAACTTACCAATGATGCCTGGCAATGGGCAGCAGTAATGTCAACATGGTATAGAGCAAAAAAAAAACAAATGACGATGGTTGGAGCTAAGGTACTGAGTTCAACATTTTGCCACTAGATAGCAGTACTTCTGCACACTGTTGGGCCTGCCAAGAACTTCCAATTTTGGCCAATTGAGAGATGAAACTCATAAGCTATTTATTGTAGAACTGTATCATGAAAACTTAATGAAAAATGGCAGTTACATTATGATGCATTCTAATTACCAGGAGTAGAATGAAATCACTTTTTGGTATCTATATCTATAGTTCACCCTGCAAGCCACCACAATGGTGTGTGGCAGGGGGTGCAATAGCACCAAGGGAAAGCGCATAATAGTGAATAGTATCACTCTACGTCGGCTGATTTGTTATCATAACTTCTGTTCTGCTCAGCTATCGTTCTAGGGAAAAACGACCTTTTGTACCTCTCCGTCCTACAGGCTACCTCTCTTATTTTATGAGGATGGTCCATTCTACCAATATAAGTTGGCGCTCTTATTATTTCTTCGACATCACTGGAGAATATATACGTTATAAATCTTTCAAGAAGTTTTAACCTAGAGTGTGATCAGCGCTCAGTTAGTGATTCCCATTCTAAGTCCTGTATCAAGCCAGTAACACTTTTGTTTCCATTGTAACAATTCTTGACGAATCTAGCGGCTTTTCGCTGCACTCTTTCTAACTCTGAGATTGATCCTTTCTCGTACGGATCCCATATGCTCGACGCGTACTATAATAGTGGTCTTACTAACGAGAAGTAACATGTCTCTTTGTCATTTTCCTCACTTTTACCTACTATGCATTTGACGAATCCTAGTTTCTGTTTAGCCTTCACGCATATATTTCGTATGTGCATATCCCATGAGAGGTTGCTTGTTAAAGTAACGCCTAAGTATTTGACGGAATCGGTTAGTTTTAGCTGGACACCTTCAACAGTGTAATTCGTCGCGTCGATGTTTTTGTTTCCCCAGAATCTCATAAAGGAACACTTTCCTAAGTTCAATTCTAACTGCCACTCTTTACACCACTCGAGAATTGCATTTAAGTCGTCAGAAAGTAATAATTGATCATTTGGACTGTTAATCTCTCTGTAATCTACTGTATCATCCGCGAATGACTTGATTTTACTTTTAATAACCTTATCTAAGTCATTTATATATAAAAGGAATAGTAGGAGGCCAATTACACTTCCCTGTGGAAGGCCTGAGGCTACGCTAACTGAATCTGATTTAAATCCATCTATAACTACTATTTGTTCACGCTCATTAAGAAAGTCCCTGATCCACTCGATTATCTTTCGATTTAATCCACAGTCATTTAATTTCTTCACTAACTTACTGTGCGGGACTTTATCGAAAGCCTTCTTGAAGTCGAGGAAAAACCGCATCTAACTGAGTCTTACGGTCTCCTGATCTTACAATTAGTATATCGTGAACGAACAGAGCGAGCTGTGTTTCACAAGATCTCGTCTTCCTGAAGCCATGCTGATATTTACTTAGCAAGTTCTGACTATCTAAGAAGTCCATCACGGAGCTAACGATAATGTGCACGAGAACCTTGCAAGATAGGGAGGTAAGCGAATTTGGCCTGTAATTTTCTCTGTCGTCTTTTTTCCCACCTTTGTGTAACAGCGTTATAAAGGCTAATTTCCATTCCTTAGGTACAATGGCATGACTAAGTGGCTTACTGAAAACTATTTCGAGATAAGGTGCTATTTCCAGTGCTAACTCTTTGAATACTCTAGCTGGTATCTCTTCTGGACCCGGAGATTTATTTGAATTGATATTTTTAAGCTGTTGAGCTATCCCTTTCGCTAATATGACTTTATCGTTCATTTTTTCCTTGCCTGGTTCGGGCACCACGACCTTCGCTCTCACGTCTTCGGTAGTAAATACGCTCTGAAAAAATAAGTTTAACAAATTTCCTTTATCTGTGCTATCGCTAACTACCTCTCCTTTGTCGTTTATTAACAGGGCTACCGTTGTGCGTCGATCTTGAACTTCTCTAACATATGACCAAATGCATTTGGGATTTTCACTTAGATGTTCACTAAGAGTCTTTTTCTTGAAGTCCGTTAGTGCTTTGCACATGACCTTTTTGGTCTTACAAGGGGACATTGTCAAGTCGATGTCAAGAATCTGGTTGAAACTTCTTGAGGTGAAACTAGAGACAAAATAAGCGGACACGTGTCCCGGCTTTCTTCGAGAAAAAATGGGCAAAATAGATTTACACGCACAACGTATACCAGTATTTAACTAGGCCATTTCATCGAGTGCCGTGGCTGCAGTCGCTAAGGCGTTAGCATTGTCAGCCTAAGGTCTGTGGTTCGATTCCCGCTGTCTGTGAACTTTTTTCGTTTTTATTTCAGTCTATTTTTTTAAATACTAAGCTGGGTACGTTTCTCAACTTTGTTATTTGTGATTATATGTTTTTTTTTATAGTATTTAGGAGTTAAGTAAAATAATTTTTGGGAAACTATGAACTATTCTTCGGGTTTACCAATATTAGAAGCAATGCATTGTTGAGCTTGAAAAACGAAGCCAACCTTGCTTCTCTATGACGAAAAAACAATGTGCAACGCAAAGACAGCCACACCACGCCATTAAATGAGCGTTTCTCACGGTGCCCGTGACGCCAAGCAGGGTGATGCGCATGCTAAAATTCTACATATTTCCCAGCGACAATGTTGCAATACACGTGCTATTGTGGATCGCTCTTACAATTAAAGGCCGCAGATCATCACCAATTCAGTTATTGCCGTTCGCTGCTTTTGCTACGTGCTTCTCTTGCTTTATCCTTTGATTTCCTTTTTTGATATCGACCTCTGCTCTCCTGTATCACTTACTCTCCCGTCAACGACCTCTGTGCTCTTTTTGGATTATGATTTAGCTGTTTGATTGTTCAGTATTGCGATTTTTCGTTTTTTTACGATTATCGTAATATTTTACGATTCTTGATTACCTCCCTGATTTCGCCTTTTGCCTTCATGGACCATTTCGCTGTATCGATGGAGATCGATCCAGTTGCCGGACCCTCCGAAAGTAGCTTTGCACCGGACGATGAAGACGTCGTCAATGCTTCGTTTTTATCAGATAATCACGATAAACAAGATATAATGGGGGCTGTTCATTTTTTTTATAGGTAAGCAATTTACATTAATATAACATCTTGTGGCTGTCTTCACCTGCATTTCGAGAAATGCTCCAGAATGCATGGTATGCATCGAAATTAGCGGACACCAGAAGTGTTTTCATGAACGTTCGGGAGGTTTGTTTTCCCCAAGACCTACGCAAACGGAAGTGAAAATGTTTCGCAATACGTTTCATAAGATGCGTGTGGTGCAACGAATATTTATGCTTTCCTTGTTTTTACGATAAACACCATCCAAGCTTTTGCCTTAAAAATATTTAGTTGAATGGTGAATAGTTAGTGTACTATCTCTTTTTACCGTTGGCAAATAAAAAATGAAAGATTAAAATAAAATTATTTTATTACTATAAAATACATTTAATCACAAATAACGAAGTTGAGAAACGTACCCAGCTTGGTATTTGAAAAAATAGACGGAAATAAAAACGAAAAAAAGTTCACAGACAGCGGGAATCAAACCACCGACCTTAGGCTGACAATGCTAACGCCTTAGCGACCGCAGCCACGGCGCTCGATGAAATGGCCTAGTTAAATACTGGTATACGTTGTGCGTGTAAATCTATTTTGCCCATTTTTTCTCGAACTTGGGCCTATGGGGAAGAAAGCCGGGACACGTGTCCGCTTATTTTGTCTCTAGTTTCACCTCAAGAAGTTTCAACCGGATTCTTGACATCGACTTGACAACGTCCCCTTGTTAGTCCGAAAATCTCTGCACTTATGTGAAATTGAAATTACTTCTTGTGACTTACAGTTTTTGATGCGTTTAAATTTGGAGTGAAGCTTTCTTTGGTGTCTGAGGGCACACCTAACCTGCCGATTATACCACCTTGGTTCACCATTATCACTAATAAATTTACTTGGTATATACGTATTAATACCCATTCTAATTTCTGATAGAAATGCTTTCCAAGTTTCCTCAATGTTTTTTGTGCTTGTCGATTTGCTGAAATTGCCGTAATCCTTGATGAGTTTCTCTTTGAAATCCTCAAAGTTAGCACTTTTATACATGTACACTTTTCGCTTAGGCTTGCGATATTTTGCGACATCTATATCCAAAACTGCTTGGTGATCATTGATTCCTTTTTCAACAGTAACTTCGGAAACACGCTCGGGGATGTTAACTGCTAGTAAATCTAATATATTGTTCGCTCTCGTAGGTTTTTTGACTACCTGGATAAGGGAATGTTTACTGAACGTCTATTAGCGCTTCGCATGACTCGCGATTCCTACCGGATGGTATGAAGCTACAACTCTGCCAATTTATCGAGGGTAGGTTGAAGTCTCCTCCTACAATGATAATGCTTTTACTATTCTTCTTCTTTAGTGAGTTTATTTGAGCCTCTAGATCATATATTTCTTCTGCATCTGAAGCTGGCGGCCTATAATATGCACATACATGAATGTACCTTGCATGATTCGAGAACCGGCCTGAGGTCCACAAAATCTACTCCCATGCCCCGACAGAACTTCCAGAGTCTCCGGTTCAAGCCGATCACTCGACTCCAAACTGTGAAACCCCGGTCGGTCCGCGGGACCATGCTGCATACGGTCAGGTGCATGTCGATCCCCATTGGTAAAATAGAATAATGCAACAGCCCATTGATTTGATGCTTAAGCTGTTGGACTTAGCGTGTATAATTTAAAATGTAATAAGAACACTTAACATGTATTAACTAGTAAAAAGGCATGAGACAACAAGCAGTTGGAATATTACATTGTGCTCTTATTGTATAACATTATGGGAAAACCACAAGGTTTTTATTTTTGGCTAATCACTTATTCTTGAGGAAAACAAAGGCATGACCTTTTTAGAGACGACATTTGGTGTAACTTTGCACAAGGTTATTTAAAGATTGGTTCAGTAAGAGAAATAACTATTCCACAGTTTTCTGGAGCATATCACTTTCTCATGAAAAAAACCTTGCCCAGGTTTGGGAAACCATGAGGATTGAGATAACAGAGGTTCTTGCAACTTCTGTTCAGTTCATTTTGGTTCTCAAATTTCTCTATCCACCAGACAATCTGAGCATTCACACTAACAAGGGAACCACTTGAGTTCATCCCCACCGATTTAGGTGTGATTTCGAGAGGCATGAGAGGGGATCAAGTTAGGAATGTTCTGAAAATTTTAGGGCTAGATGGCCATAATATCAGAAGTAATTAGCGATTAAAGTACGCGCTATGTATTTACCATTTACATAAAATGTGAACCTTAAATTACAGATAGCATCGATATTTACAAAGACTGTTTATCTTTCAGTGGAGGTGATCACTATTTTGAATCAGCTGTTCCACTGTTAACATTTTATGATATTTATTTTACAATACTTATAATAATTAATTTTAATACTGTATTTACTCACATAATCCACATCCTCGTGTACCATGCGCACCCCTATTTTTGGACCAGTTCGAGGAGAAAGAAATAAATTCGTGCTTTAATAAGTTGAAGTCTACAGTGGCGGAAAGTTACAAAAAAATCAAAAAGTGTGGGGATTCCCCATAGGTGTGTTCTCTCCATGGTTCCCTCTAAGCTGGGCAACTGCATGGCCACGCAGCAGTTTTTGAAGTGCTGCGCACTAAATTTTTCAAGCGCGCACGATTGTGCATATCTTAGGATATATTGGAACAGGGTCGCATCAACCCCAGTGCACATCTGCGCACTAGCATCATGTAGGTGCGCATAGCGATATTCATCCTGCCCATGGATGAAAAAAATTAGAAGGAACTTTGTGTAACAATAATAAACATAAAACTCAATAAAAAGGTACAGCTTTAATATTATAAAAATATTATGTCATCTCAACGTTGAAGATGCACCAACGGCAGTATAAACCATGCATTTAAACCCTATACATTTCTTGGTCGTGTAGATATGCATAAACTTCATAGAATTCTTCGTCTTTTGCAAGTATAAACATAGATGCGTGTTGCAGTAAATTTATTATCGAAACTCGCAATTTTTAAAACTTGGTCAGAAATCTTTATGTATAACGATGCACCTTTTGTTACTTTCTCATATACGAAGTATATCGAGAAAGTATTGTAATCGCGAAAAGTTCCTCGAAATTTTGACAGAAATATACGTTTTAGGTGTAGCTGAGTTCGAAAAAGTGGTTTTCGCAATGCCGTCTGTCTGTCTGTTACTCGCTCTAGAGCCTAAACGGTAGAGCGAAAATGAATGAAATCTCATTCTTAGGAATTTTATCATACTGAGCAGAGTATAAATAGAAATGGTTGACATTGCTCAATAATTAAGAGTAGTTTATTCTACGCATTTTTAACAACAATCCGATTTTCTCAAAAACGGTTCTAATGATTTTGATCAAATTTCGTACAGTTACTTGAGTTGTCAATTTCTCTTAGAGAAAATCAACATACATCACAACATCCATGCCCGAAGCGGGATTCGAACCCACGACCTTTGGGTTAGAAGGCAGGTGCACTGCCTGCCAGTCTATTGAGTTTACGTCTTCAATAATACTGTATAGTTCATATTTCTCAAAAAATGAATATAAGGCTAGTTTATTCTAGGCAACTTTAACAACAATTCGATTTTCTAAAAAACTGCTATAACGATTTTGATCAAATTTCGTACAGTTACTTAAGTATACATCTACAATAATACTACGTATTTCATTTTTCTCAATGAATGAATATAAGGCTAGTTTATTCTTGGGCAACTTTAACAAAAATTGATTTTCTAAAAACCGACTGACACGATTTTCATTTTCTAAAGATAACTAAACGACGCATTAGTATATGAGAAAGTTTGTACAATGTATGTTGTACCGATTTTTTTACAGACATTTTAGGGAAAAAGGTGCGCGGGGTACACATTTGCGATATTTTATTGAATTTCGTCACCGTAGAGATCGATCGTGATCACTAGGTATAGTTCATTTCGATAGTATCATTAGCAGCTGACATCAATCAAATTATAGGAAAATTTATTTAGTGGGTCAAGCTCTCTGAGAATAACAGTTTGTTATTGGTTGAAATTAAAACATCTGTCACATGGAATGCACAAGAAGAATAGCACCGACTCTAAATAGTATTTATATATATTTTTATTATTTTGTTTATTTCTGTTTTGTTAAAACTTGGATTGTACATAACTTTTATTTTCTCTGAAAACAATTTCATGAGAAGTATTTTAAAGTGAAAAAGTGGGGGTCGACTTATACGGCAAACATATGCTTAATCAGGTATTTTTGTTCAAAAAAGTAAGAGTCAACTTATATGCCGAAATATATGGCAACCCAAAAATTCACACATTTGCAAGAGGTGGTTTGGTCTGGTGGTTAAGGTCTTGGGCTTCTACGAAAGGGACTTGTGTTTGATTGCAAGGCCCGGTCTTCTTTTAATTTTAATTTTATTATTTTTTATTCATTATTCGACGGTGCATCATCTGTGCCAGACCATTGACAATGTTTTGGGTGGTACATGTCATAAAAACGCACAACACAGAAGCTTGCAATGTCTTCTTTTCATTATTTTTAATTTATTTCTTTCTCACCTCATTATGTACTTTTACTTATTAGTTTCATTTTGTTCACATTTTCTTACTGTTCTTAATTATTGCAGTAAAAAGTAAACTGCGATGGCATTGCTAGGGATAAATCTTCACTATTTTTGAGGATACATGTAGAATTTTATTTGATATCCATGAAAACCCTTTAACTCCTATTCCACGTAAAAAGTACTCATAACCCATTCGCTGCTCAGCGGGTAGTCGAGATTATAATGAGTTTTTCATAATAAAAGAAATGTTTCATGGGAAAGACAAGCCTATGGGACATTATGGTTCCTATGGATTTCTTCAAAAGCTTGCTACTGACCAAACACCCAATTCACTCCTAAGTGCTGCAGTCTGAAATTTCTTCAGGATTATTGTCTGTGTTATTGATAATGTGGTCAATAATCTCGAAGAAACTGCAGAATGCAGAACATTGCAGCAAAAGCCTTTAAGAGAAACCCACTCCTAAGAGCTGTTGACTCATCACACAACTTCCAGGAGATAAGCTACTATGCTTAGCCTCAGTATCTCTCCAATGTGCTGCTATAGTGCACAAGGCTATACAGGGTATAAAGTGTGTGGAGTCAGACCACTCAACCTGTGAAGCAGTAATCTACTACGCATAACCCCAGTATCTCTCCACAACGCAACACTTCAGAGGGATAGTAAGCATGCGGGGCCAGATAATACAACATCGCTTGAGATCCTCCAGTGGACGTATTTTTGTGTGCAGAACTTTTTTGGCACAACCACATTTCATAGTTGCCAGCATACTGATGATTTTCATAATATTACATACACAGTAAAACCTCTATATAGTGGACCTCCATATTTTGTAAACCTGTTTTTGTAATATCCTTTTGGTCTCACCCAAGCTGTACGTAACAGTTTAGGCCAACCACTTTATGTCGTACCTCCATATTTTCGTAATCCTCCGTATCTCGTAATGGGAAAATGTACCCCTCACAAAGGAACAACCCCCATGTAGTAAAACAATGTATTCCTCCTCCCAAATAAAAGAATTAAGCTCATGTGCAGTGGAAATTCACACATGAATAACCAATAAAAATTGTATATATGTATGCACAAGATTGTCCTGTCGAAGCAACCACAACGGTGGTCTCTCAAAAGAGCTGATAACATATGAATATATTGTTAAAAAGCTATATCATTTAAATATTTTAAGTTGGCGCTAGGTAGCATAGTTTATTCCCTAAGCTGGACCCTTTCAGGTAAACTACCCCAGACGTACGCTCCATTTCTAAAAAATGGTGGCAAGCATCAACCATCAATTCTTCTGCAATCCTCAGTTTATGCACCTATCAATTTTAAACGCCTCTGAAAAGAGCCACAAAAATATGACTACAATGTTGCAAAGATGTATCATTTAAACCGGTGGTTCTCAATGGAAAGTTTACCATGGACCAATGTATTATGTGAATACTAGCTGATCCCATGCAATCTTTGCGCGGTGAATTTCCAGTTGATTTATAAAAAATGATGAAGTATGTAAAATAAGTTGATCTCTATAATTAACATTTAACTCTAAAAACGCATTTCCTTACACAGTAATTGATTGCGAACTTTTATGTTTTTCTTTTTATTCAAATATATGTCCTTTCTTTTTTATATAACAATCAGTGCAGCCGTTTATGTAGATTATCGATAAAGAGAAGATAACCATGTAATGTGTTTAAAAAAATAACGTGTCCTTATTCTCATTTAATTTTAAATTTAAGCGTGGATGTATAATATAATGGTTCTACTTACAAATAGATAAGATTCCAGCATTCAAACGATGATGGGAAGATTCAACTGCTTTGATTAAATCGTTAGAAATGCTTCCCATACGCAGTTAACTGAATAATTATCCATAAATATTTATGTTGCTATGTATAAATGTTGACATTGCTACAGCAATAATTTCGATGCTTAACCCCGCAGCACTCGCTATGCCAGCTGTAACGCCAGCACTTGCGCATGAGATTTTCTCTCACATTATTTTTAAATGTATTTTATACATTATTTATTTACTCTTGTGACATAAATCACTATTTTCCACTGTTAATTTTATAAATTAATCAGAAAACAATAAAATAAAAAACTTTTTACGTGAAATTAATTTTTACACTTTAATAGTCAAAAATTGTTTCAAAAATATAAACAAAGCAAGAAAAAGACATACAAGAAAAAGACAAAGCAAGAATAAACATAAGAAAAAGAGAAAATGAAAATTAATCTGACGATTCGTTTGACTCTTTCGCAGCACACGTAGGACATGAATAGGTTGAGCGTTCTGGGCAAATTGGCTGATTACAGCTGCCACACTGCTTCGTCGTCATCTATTTTTCTTCCTCGGGCAAAAGGCACAAAATCCTTTGTCACCATCTTTACACGTGGCTATTTCCTGTTCGTCAATCCCTGCAATTCTTTTCATTGTCCTCCGATCTATCATTGGAAAATTAGTTATCGATGACCGATTTATTAGGTGTGGTCTTATCAGCTCAAGAGCCAAGTTTTTGAGAAAAATTCGAAGATCTTGAATTATTTCTGTATTTGATTTGAAGATAATTTGGCTGTTAATGCCGCGAATATTTAAATTTGAAAAAAATATTGTTAGAGGCCACCTGCAACTAATTCTGGAAACAGAATACAATGATTTGAGTTCATCAACGACATCCACACCTCCCTTTGTCAAATTATAAAAGGTTACCACTTCTGGTTTTGCCAAGTCCCCTGTCTCCTCATCAATTTCACCGTTGCTATGAAGTGTAGACAACACAAGTACATTTTTATTAACTTTTGGCTTATATGAAACTAAAAATCCTGTGTCTAAAAATGCAAATGTACTACTCAAAGTCGGTCTTTTACGTAAACAAAATTCGTTGGGATTTCCTTCTTATTTTTTCGGATTGTACCTACAATGGTAGTTTTCATTTTTAACAATTCCAAAGCAAGTGGCACTGATGTAAAAAAATTGTCCATTGTGACATTTCTCCGTGTTCAGAATGGGCTCAATAATACGCTTGACTACTGCACTCGCACTATTATCTACCTTGTATGCGCCATCAGGTTGTTGACCAGCATATGTTTCTAGATTGCTTGTATAAAAAGTATGAGAATATACCAGAGCATATATTTTTATGCCGTACTTGGCAGGCTTGTTCACAATATACTGCCGAAATTTGCAGCGGCCTCGAAAGGATTCCAGCATTTCGTCCACTGTCGCATATTCGCCCACCTGATAGTTTTCTTTACATCTCGAAGTAAATTCTTCGAATACCTGTCCAATAGGAGCCAAATTATCATATACTTCCCGCTCATTCCGGTTACTGGTATCGTCGAACCTCAGTGCCCGCAGCAAAAGATAGAACCTCTCTCTGGACATGGTTGCCCTAAAACATTCTGGTGCGGTTCCATCTTGGACCCATAATTCCTTAACATTTAAATGGTGAGCTTTTTTTATGCCCGCCATGTACAAAAGTCCAAATAAAGCACTTAGCTCTATGTAATCTGTATTGCGACAATCTCTTGGATGACTGTAATTCTGGCGCAATTTTGAAAGGTAAATATTGGTGCAGTTCACAATGTGGCCATACAGCGAATCTGGAAAAAAACAGTTTCCAACATTCAGTAGGTGTTTTTGCATGTTTAGCAACATTTTTGACGCCTGGCAGATGAATAACAATGTTATGTATTAGTCTTCGAACATTCTGTCTAGGAGGATTAGCGTGCCAACGATTTGTTTTGTCCCTGCCAATATAACAAGGTGCTGACTGACCAGGAACATTATTCTCTGAATCACTACACTCCGAATCACTATTATTCAAAGACTGTTCTGAATCAGTTTCATGGTCGCTGTGCTCGCTCTCAGCATAACTTTCTATGTTGTCGTATCTATTTTCACTGTCGGCTAAGTCATCAGGCTGATCTCCCACCGTCCATGAAGGAGTTTCTAAAAACATGAAAATATATGGTAATCCCTTGCTATTGCACTAAAATAAATAAAAAATAATCTTACCTATTAGTAGTTCTTCGTATTTTAGTTTGCCCTGTTCAGCAAGCTTTTTATTCCGACTCACCTTAATTGCGCCACAAATGAAAGAAATTATCTCAAACACACAAAACCACAAAAAAAGGAACTAAGTGATTGGAATATACTCACATAAAAAGCGCACCAGCGCTCTCGCGATGAGAAAATGTTTCACAAAAAATAACTACCGCCAACACTCGCGCGATGAGAGAAAGTTACTGCGCCATGGATAACCCTCTGTCACGGGTTTGTTTGTACAAATTCTAAATATAAAGCGACTTACCATTAGACAAACACTCCAAAGTCAGCTAGAAGAGGCGATACCCCTACTCCACTTTCCCTCACCCGGAAAAAAAAGTTTTTCGAAACGTGTGAGAGAAAATCTCATATAGCGAGTGCTCCCAGGTTAAACAAAGTGCGAAGCGAATAACGCTATTCTTTCACCTATTTGAAGGTATAATTGGCATTAATTGAATCCGAGGCAACAATGAGAGTCTCCTTGGCAATGCCTGGAAAGAGTACAAAATATCTGCAAAATTTCGAAAACAATTGTGTATTTCTGAAAACTTCGACCATGTAACATGTAAACATCGCAAGAATAAGATAGTATAGAGTTTAATCTGCCGAATAAAGCAAAAACGAAGAAAACTGGTCCATATTTATGTATTTTGGTGAATGTAGGAAAAAAACCTTGCACTCTGAAAAATCAAAAATCCTGTGTAAACTTATGGGAAAATATAATTGTCTTCCGGATTCAAACCCAGGACTTTATGAAAATGAGAATAGTATTCTAGAGGCCTTCTTAGCTTGTAGAAACAAAACTCAGTTTACCGCATATCTCTATGACGAATGGCTTTTGAGATACAGGGTGGGACGGACGGAAATCCAGTTATTGTAGATATAGATTCCATGAAGGACTGATAAAATCAATTTTTAATCACCAACTATCTGACAATTTTACCCTTTGACAACTGAAAACACAATCCTCTCATTAATAAGT
This sequence comes from Uropetala carovei, assembly GCA_036926305.1. Taxonomy (NCBI): domain Eukaryota; kingdom Metazoa; phylum Arthropoda; class Insecta; order Odonata; family Petaluridae; genus Uropetala; species Uropetala carovei. The sequence continues at coordinate 1,914,654 of JAXCHB010000115.1, forward strand.
GCTGCTCATTACAGAACTTATATGAGAAAAATGGAATATTGCAGACTGGTCAATGTTGGACGAGGGACTGGCAGCAGTCCAGCAACTGAGAAATGCTCATTTACTAAGTTGACACAGGGTGCGTAGATTTTTTGCCCAGTAAATTCCCTCAGGCACGCGTTCCAATTTACAAAGGACTCTACGAACCTATATGCTTGCATAGTGCGAAGAACTTGCTTTAATTATCCAGTGATGAGATGAAAAAAATTAAGAACTGGCTCTAAAAAAAGTAAGAAAAATTAGATAAGGATGGAAGGAGGCCTACATGCACGGGGCACCAGATCGCCCAAGTTTAGTACTACCATACCGCTAACTTAACAAGTGTTCAGTTCATAATACAGTCCAATTATCTTAACCGAATTTACTCAACACATTGTTGCCTATCTTCTCCTGGTAAACCTGTTTCTTCAAAGCTGACTTGAGACTGAATAAGCAGCACGATTTGTGATATTATCTTAAAAACTAAAATCATACGTGCGAAATCACGCCCCCTAAAGGAAGACTCAAAACTTCTCATATATTCAACATTACATCGTAAAGTAAACATATTAAAAATAAAAGTGTGATGCAGTCCAACTGCTTTGTTCAAAAATATTTAGCGGAAAAAAGGAAGTCTTTCACAATCACTTAGTTCATGTCTTAAATAAATTATAGTTGACAGTCTCAGGCATAACTTGATGGAATTTCTTCACATGGCTATGTTTTTACTTCACCTGATGATGTTGCACAGCAACGAAACCTAGGTTTTTGTGGAATTACCAAGTAAATCTTTTTATTTCAACAATTAAATAAATTACATTTTATATTCAAACATTGCATTTTATGTAAATTCTTATGTATTTTTGTTGACCGCTTAATTAATTTTCTGTATTTCTATTGACTAATTATCATATTAATAAAAGCCTTAGCAAACATTGTGTGTAATGCTTTTTGAAGCTTAGTATCTCGCAAACAACTGAACCAAATTTGATGATATTTTCAGGATAGCATTATGATATAATAACGAAACGTTTTAATGTATCGGTAATATATAGAAACCTTATTCTATCCCTTTGTCACTCCCACTGTCATGTTCTGAAATGCTGTAATATACCTGGCAAGAGGGGACTAAGGTCAGCTTTTGAAGTACAATAGATACTCGCGGTGAGGGTTTTGAACTTCGTTTGGATCGAAGGCAACCCTCTCAGCAGGAGGTATGATTTCAGGTCAAGGAAGACTGCCTCAATTTTATTTCAGAATAATCGATCATCCCTGTCATTTTTGATGGACACTTATACTAGTGTATTATAAAGTGTATTTTAAAATAAGCGTACTCTTCTACTTCACACATTTTTTATTTTTTCCAATTATCTGAATCCTTGATTATCCAAACCACACTTGTTCCCAATTAGTTTGGATAATCAGAGTTCTACTGTATATTCCATGTCATACACCTTTGGAAATTGGTTGTCAGATAGGACAAAATGTACTTGTAAGAACTAAATCAAGAAATTTCCATATTTTCTAAAAATTATCAACTGGCTCGCAAATTCGAAGAAAAATTAACAACCGGCTCACATGAGTCGGCTTCAGCTCATCACTGGTTATATCATTTTGATTTGTTTAATTGAGTGTTTAAAGTCATTACGGATACATAACCTATAAATAATACTATTTTCAACCCTATTTTCATCCTAAATCAAGTATGTAGAGTATCTATTACTGAATTAGTAATACATTCTTTTCCAATACTGATTAAAGTGTTATGTGTAAAATAATATCCATAATTGTCTTGTACCGCATTAAATAAAAGATATACAAATAATACATACAATTCATTAACCACTTGAGTGGGTATGCCGTATATATCCGTCATGCCATTTTGCAGGCCATCCATTATGGGTATGCCGAAATAGTCTGTAATGAAGCTTCTCCAGTATCTAGCTGTGTCCTTCTAGTACAGGTTAGAGCCCATAGATGGTGTTTTCTTCCTTTTGCCGAGAAAAAATAAGCTTCGTGCAAAAACCCTGCATGTGTAATGCAGAGATGCCTATAACTGCCCCTGCGGTAGTGAAAGTGGGGGTGTGACCTCTACTGCCTTTTTCGCATCCCCTTGTGAATTTCAACCAATAGGACTGCTTTCCTCTAACTGTATAGTATATTTCTAGGCAACTGGAGCAATAAAATCTTCCTCTCCATTGCAGTGAATGTTTCATATGCAAAACATATGTGAAGAAATATTCTCAGAAGATTGAGAAGGATATTTGTGATATTATGGATGAAAGTGATTACAGTGAAGATTTGGAGCACGTTTATATAAACACTGATGTGACAGAGAATCTGAGGGGGAAATTGAATTATTTGAAAAAAATCTATTTCCCAGAATTAAATACCCAAACGGGATGCACTCTTTGAAAAAAAGCACCCACTCAAGTGGTTAATGACTACATTAATGAATTGATTTTCTATTTGACTCATAATGGACATGATACACCATAGAAAAACACAGCTGGACATGCTTTCTTATGGGAAATAATGGGGGTCATCTGGAGTCAAACCTGAGACATCCTTGGGAATTTTTGGGGTCGAGCCCGGGGCACTTAGAAGTGATCTGACAATTTTTCTGGTGATCTCTTAGTTGAAGAACGAAGTATACAAGATGTTCAACTTTAACTCCTTTTCTTTTTAAAATGAAGTGAGCGGCAGCGATCCTTCCCCAACAAGAACCCAGGAAGATTTAAGAGCGAATATGTATTTGCACGAAGGAGAACAATTTTAAAGAAATAAATAGAACCGGTTTCTGGCAAAGCTATACCGAGAGATTGGGTTTTCCCAAACTCGATAAATAAAAGAAAAGGGGTAAGAATTTAGTATTCTTCCAGAGAAAGGATTCGTGGAGAAGGTCAACGGCACCTAGTTCAAGGATTGCCGCCCCAGAAGGGTCGTCTCATTTCGTACCGGATTAGCAGTAGCCGCACTAAGTGCCTCCCTCTTCGCTACTCCTATGGTGAATTGATCTTTTGCCGCTAATGTTTGTATTCTAGCAATCCTGGGCTATAAAAGAGGAAATTTTTCCTGGGATGTTGACCCATGTTAGGGTTTCGGATTTCCCCATTTCCTTCAGAGTAACAGAAAAAACAGACCTTAGTCGACTAATGATTCAACTACCTCAAAGGGTAGGTGGCTCCCTGCTGGATCGTCCACCCGGATCGCACGGCAACTCTGCATAAGGCCGCACTGGATACCACGAAAGGCCGCAGGTTCCCCACCCCTAGTTTAGGTACTTCTAAATGAGCTATGAAGCTGAAATTTTTCACATTGGTAGAATTTGCCAAATAATGAAAACGGAATTATAGAAATTTGAAAATTTTTATTCGTTCGGCCGTAACAAACTCTTAAATGTTAAACAAATTGACTAATGTTTATGTACTTTCTGAAGAACCAGGAAACTAAATTTTTAGAAAGTTTTAAGAAATTCCTATTTTCAGGGGATATTTTGGCCCCTTTTGGCCCCAATTTTCGCCCATAAGAAAACATGTAAATTGGTGTAGAGGTTTTTATATTTGCATTTTAAAATTACTACCCATCAAGATACGGACTCGAGACTTACACCATCGGATAGGATATAAATTGTAGTTTCTTATTTTTGAAGACAGAATTAAAATCCGAGTAGAATTAGTGTAAATTTATAGTTTTTATCGGAAAAAAGTGGTAATTTTCCTGGGTCTAACAATAGTCTTCCTTGGCAACAGCCTTAATGCTTTCATATGGGTAAGCTTTTAATGGGAATCAGAGGCTTATATTTTAATGCCATTAATGTTAAACTGTACCTAATGAAGGAAATCCGATATTTACATAATTCCCATTTTTGGAGCTTTTTTGCCCCATTATTGTTCCATACGAGAAAAAAAATGATGAGGCAGCTCCATATAACCTAGAGACTTGAAATTTTGCGCAAATATATAAATTTCGTTGTAACCGAAGATAAAATAAAAAATTGCAAAAATTCCATTTTTTAGGGGCGAACAATATGCAGTTTAGGTATTTCTATATGGACTACAATGGTGAAATTTTTTCTAACGGTAGAATTTACCAAATAACGGAAACGGGAATATAGAAATTTGAAAATTTTTTTCGTTCAGCCGTAAAAATTTCTTAAATATTAAACAATTTGACTAATGTTTATGTACTTTCTGAAGGTGCAGTAAGATGAGAATTTAAACCTAGGGAGGGAATGATGCTCCCGTGGTTACTAACATTAAAATTTTCAGAAAGGTTTATTATTGTGGCTGTTAAAAATTCATAAAATTTATACAATTAAATTCATATAAATGCATTTATAGAGGTGTTACATCGATGATATTTGGCACAAATATGAGGTATTCAAAGAGGATGATGAGAACCTATAAAATGTTTATAATTATACACTTTAGAGGTTGTTTTTACCCCAATATTATCGAAAAAATACACATAATTAGGTGCACAGGTGCAAAATTAAGCTTTTGAAAATTAATTGTTGGCTTTTATTCTTTACATTAAGGTGAGAGAAAATGCTTGCAGAATGCAAGCACACATTCACTAGTGTGTGTGTGTGTATATATATATATATATCTATAATATATAGATGCTTCTTACACATGATATATATATATATATATATACTAGTGAAGGTGTACTTGCATTCTGCAAGCATTTCCTGTCACCGTAAAGTGAAGAGTATGAGCTTACAAATAATTTTTAAATGCAACTGTTTGCACCTTCTTGCCTATTTACGTTTTTCTCCTTATGGTCAGTATTGGGGTATAAACAACCCCTAAAATTTATAATTGCAAAGCATTTATAGGTTTTTGGCAGTTGTTACGAATACCTCATATTTATGCAAAATTTCATCAATATAGCACCTCTAGAAGTGCATTTATATGAATCTCTTTGTTTAATATTTTGTGAATTCTTAACAGCCGCAATAATAAATATTTCTAAAATTTTAAATTTTACTTACCACTGGAACATTTTTTCCTGACTATGTTAAAATTTTCAGTTTCCTCGATCTTCAGAAAGTACGTAAACATTAGTCAATTTGTTTAAAATTTGAGAATTTATTACCGCAGAACGAATAACTATCTTCTAATTTATATAATCCCATTTTCATTATTTTGCAAATTCTATCTCTTGAAAAAATTTCAGCTTCATTGTGCATTTAGAAGTACCTAAACCATGAAATGTTAGTAAAATTGTTTATAATTTTTGCCGGCCACGAAAAAAAATGTTGCAATTTTTCAATTATCTGCTAGATTGCTTTTTATATTAATATTTGCAATTTTCTCAGTGTTTTATTTTATCTTCGGTTCCAATAAAATTTTTATAACCAGGCTAAATTTGAAGTCTCTACGTCATATGGAGCTGCCTCATCATTTCAGATGTTGTATGGAGCAATACTGGGGCAAAACAACCCAAAAATAGGGATTATTACAATATCGGATTTCCTTCATTAGGTGTAGTTTAACATTAACAGCATTAAAATATAAGCCTCTGATTCCCATTAAAAGCTTACCCATATGAAAGGATAGAGCTTGTTACCAAGGAAGCCTATTGTTAGACCCAGAAAAATTAGCTATTTTTTGCAATAAAAACTGTAAAATTACGTTAATTCCAATCCGATTTGAATTCTGTCTTCAAAAATAAGAAACTGCAATTTATATCCTATCTGACAGTTTAAGTCTCGAGTTCGTATCTTGATGGGAAGTAATTTTAAAATGTAAATATAAAAACCTCTGCACCAATTTACATGCTTTCTTATGGGCAAAAAATGGGGCAAAAAGGGGCCAAAATAGCCCCTTAAAATAGGAATTTCGACAGTTTTGGATTTTTTCCTTCGGTTGTGACCAAAAACCTATACTCCTACCAAATTTCAAGTTTCTAGCACATCTGGAAGTGCCTCATAATTTTGTATCCTCCTATATATATATATCATCTGTCAGAAGTATCTATATATTATAGATATAGGAGGATACAAAATTATGAGGCACTTCCAGATGTGCCAGAACTTGAAATTTGGTAGGATTATAGGTTTTTGGTCACAACCGAAGGAAAAAATCCGAAACTGGCGAAATACCTATTTTGAGGGGCTTTTTTGGCCCCTTTTTCCCCCATTTTTTGCCCATAAGAAAACATGTCAATGGGTGTAGAGGTTTTTATACTTGCATTTTAAAATTACTTCCCATCAAGATAGGAACTCAAGACAAACTGTCGGATAGGATATAAATTGTAGTTTCTTATTTTTGAAGACAGAACTCCAATCCGAGTAGAATTAGCGTAAATTTATAGTTTTTATCGCAAAACAGTGGTAATTTTTCTGGGTCTAACAATAGGCTTCCTAGGCAACAGTCTTAATGCTTTCACATGGGTAAGCTTTTAATGGGAATCAGAGGCTTATATTTTAATGCCTTTAATGTTAAACTATGCCTAATGGAGGAAATCCTATATTGTAATAATCCTCATTTTTGGAGCTCTTTTGCCCAAGTATTGCTCCATATGAGAACAGCATTATAGAAATTTCATTGGAACCGAAGATAAAATAAAAAAATCGCAGAAATTCAAATTTTTGGGTGCGGTTTAGCCCCATTTCTAACCAATACGAGTGTGAACATTCTAAGGCACTTCTTAATGAGATACAAACTGGAAATTTGGCAGAATTATGGGTTTTTAGTTCCCACAGAAGGAGGAAATCCGATATTGTAAAAATTCATAACATTATGGCTGTTTTGCCCCATTATTGCCCCATACGAGGAATAAAATTACAAGGCACCTCTAAATGATCTACAAACTTGAAATTTGACACCCTTACATGATTTTTTTTTAGTCGACTGGGAGTAATTCGAAATTGTAAAAATCCTAAAATTTAAAAGTCCTTCTGCATTATATATTGATGAGACTTACTCAGTATATAAGAGCATACAAATTTCCAGCGCTAACTACAATAGTTTGAGAGCTGAAATTTAATACATAGGTGAACCGAAAAAAATAATCAGAGGAAAAATTGCAACAATATATATTTTCTTGGCCGTTAAAAATTATAAACTATTTACTAACTCTTCATGGTTTAGGTACTTCTAAATGAGTTATGAAGCTGAAATTTTTTCCATTGGTAGAAGTTGCCATATAATGAAAACGGGATTATAGAAATTTGTAAATTTTTATTCGTTCGACCGTAATAATCTCTTAAATGTTAAATAAACTGACTAAAGTTTATGTATATTCTGAAGAGCCAGGAAGCTGAAATTTTTAAGAAAGTTAGGGAATAATGTTCCGGTGACAAATAACATTGAAAATTTCCCTAAAGTTTATTACTGTGGCTGTTAAAAATTCAAAAATTTTAAACAATGAAATTTATATAGATGCACTTCTAGAGATGCTACATCGATGAAATTTCGCATAAATATGAGGTATTCATAACAAATGTCAAAAACCTACAAATATTTTATAATTATAAATTTAGGAGTGTTTTTATCCCAAAATTCTTCAATAAGGAAAACATAAATCGGTGAGAAGGTCCAAACTTTTGCGTTTAAAAATTATTTGTCCACTACTAATGCTTGCAGAATGCAAGCACATCTTAACTAGTATATATATCTATAATATAAAGACGCTTCTTACACATGATATATATATATATATCATATACAGGTAGGCCTCGATTTACGATGCTTTATTATTCGCCGTTTCACATTAACGCCCTTTTAAAATTATAAAGAAAAAAATCAAAAAAATTTAAAAAAAAATACATGGTGATTCAAAAGTAGCTTGACAACTTTGAATGAATGTATATTTTTATTAATAGGCGTAACTTACTATTTTAAAACATGAGATTGCAGCAAAACAGAATCACTTATGGTGGTGGTATATAGAATTATGACTGGCAGGCTTGATGTGTTCTGCTACAATGTTACGTTTTAAAGCAGCTTGTATCGCCTATCTATAAAAATATACTTCCATCGAAAGTTGTAAAGCTACTTTAGAATCGCTCTGTATATAAAAAGAAAATTTGAAAATGCAAGCGTAAACGCAGCAGAGGAAATAGGTACCTATGCGACGGTAGTGTCGGCGTCATTTACTTACTTTTCGTCCGCTAGTGTGCACGTGTTGTGAGCTGTGCCTTAAATTTTAATACTTTCTTGTGTTCATTAGTGCCTTATTACTTTAAATAAATTGTGCACCCATGTCTTCTAAGCGGAGTGGTGAATCTGTGCCTGCACATGTTAAAAGAAGCCGCAAATCTCTAACGATTGAAGTGAAACTGGACGTTATTCGTCGTATGGAATCTGGTGAGCGGCGTTCAGAGGTGTGCAAGGTCTTAAACCTAGCACCTTCTACTGTTACGACCATTATGAATAATGCTATGATAATCAAGCAATCACAAACAGCAATTGTTAATGGAAGTGTTTCTAGAACAACTTATTCAAGGAGTGAAATAATGGAGAAGATGGAGAAGTTATTAGTGCTGTGGATAGACGATTTAAACAAAATAACATTCCTGTAACACAGGCAGTGGTTATGGACAAGGCTAGAAGCTTGTTCAAAGAAATTAATGAGGAATTGGGAGGGATTGAATCATTTTTGGCTAGCAGGGGCTGGTTTTTCGGTTCAAAAACTGGACCAGAATTCACAATGTAAAAATAACTGGTGAGGTGGCTAGTGCCGACACTGCAGGTGCTGAGGAATATCCGCTCATATTCCAAAAGTTAATGGACGGAGGCAGCTACGCCCCTGACTTGGTCCTTAATGTTGATGAAACAGGGCTATACTGGAAGAAGTTGCCTGGTAGGACGTAGATAGTCTGTGAAGAGAGGTCTGCCCCTGATTTTAAGACTGCAAAAGATCGACTTACATTACTTCTGGGTGGTAATGCATCAGGCACGTTTAAGTTAAAGCCGATGTTAGTGTACCATTCCGAGAATCCACGTGTTATGAAGGGCATTGTGAAGACTCGACTTCCTGTTTTCAGGCGCTCTAATAAGAAGGCGTGGGTGACTCAAACCCTTTTTAGTGAATGGTACACTTCGTACTTTTGTCCTGAGGTGGCCCAATTTTGTGCAGCAAACAACTTGCCCAACAACGTTGTTTTAGTCCTCGACAATGCTCCAGGTTATCCAGCCAACCTTGAAGATATTCCTAACGATGTTCTGAATGTGAAGGTCATTTATTTGCCACCCAACACCACCTCACTGTTGCAGCCAATGGATCAGGGTGTTATTGCGACCTTCAAGGCGTACTATTTACGTACGACCTTCAAAGGGATTGTTGAGGCAGTGCAGGCATCTGACTCAGTGACTGTGAGGGACTACTGGAGGTCCTACAGCCATTAGTAACATTGCTACAGCGTGGAAAGAAGTGCCACAATCATGCATGAATGGCATTTGGAGGAAATTGTGGCCTGATGCGGTGTCTTACTTTCTTGAGTTTGAGCCAATTTCAGCTGTGGTTGAAGATGTCACTCGGATGGCTGAGGATGTTGGCCTTGACAAGGTTGACATTGATGATGTCAGTGAGTTGCTATAAAGCCATGGTGAGCCTCTTTCAAAGGAGGACTTAGAGGAGCTGGCTGCACAACAGGCTAAACAGAACTCTAAGGAGGAAGCAGAAGAGCAGGAGATTGTACCAATTAGAAGCCTCACCACAAAGACACTTCAATCAGTTTTGGCACAAATACAAACAGGCTGTGAAACTCTATGTGATAATGACCCAGACTGGGAACGCAGCTCTTCCATCCAAAGAGCTGTTACTAACATATTGAAGCCCTACTATATGTTAGAAGAGAGAAAGAGAAATACTCAGCAGACGTCATTACTGCAGTTCTTTTCTAAGGACAAAGGACCTGCACAACCACTCGACCCAGACGACCCTCGACCAGGCCCATCCCATTAATCCACCACCACTCTCAACAAAGGGGACAGACAGTGGCGTTACTACATACTCCAAAGATGGCTCTACAAGACCAATGTAGTAAGTTAAATTTTTATTTTATTACTTAGATTTTATCTAAAAATATTATTTATATCTCACAATTACAAAATAAAAACGAATATTTAAATAAAAAGCATTTATATTAATTCTTATTGTTCAATTTTCTTAGTGAAGAAACCTATCTCATTTAAATACATTATAATTATTCCTCGATTTACGCCGCTTCAGCTAACGACCCTGAGGTGGTGGAACGTAACCCCGGCCTACCTGTATATATATATATATAGGAGGATACAAAATTATGAGGCACTTCCAGATGTGCTAGAAACTTGAAATTTTGTAGGATTATAGGTTTTTGACCACAACCATAGGAAAAAATCCGAAACTGTCGAAATTCCTATTTTGAGGAGCTATTTTGGCCCCTTTTTGCCCATAAGAAAGCATGTAAATTGGTGCAGAGGTTTTTATATTTGCATTTTAAAATTACTTCCCATCAAGATACGAATGCAAGACTTAAACTGTCGGATAGGATATAAATTGTAGTTTCTTATTTTTGAAGACAGAATTCAAATCCGAGTAGAATTAGCGTAAATTTATAGTTTTTATTGCAAAAAAGTGGTAATTTTTCTGGGTCTAACAATAGGTTTCCTAGGCAACAGCCTTAATGCTTTTATATGGGTAAGCTTCTAATGGTAATCAGAGGTTCATATTTTAATGCCACTAATGTTAAACTACGACTATTGAAGGAAATCCAATACTGATATAATCCCCATTTTGAGGGCTGTTTTGCCCCAGTATTGCTGAACACGAGAACAAAAATGGTGAGGCAGCCCCATATGACCTACAGACTTGAAATTTAGCACAATTATAGAGATTTGGTGGCAACCGAAGATAAAATAAAAAAATAGAAAATTTCAAATTTTTAGGTGCGGTTTTGCCCCATTTCTACCCAATACGAGTGTGAACATTATAAGGCACTTCTTAATGAGATACAACTAGAAATTTGGCAGAATTATGGGTTTTTTGTTATAACAGAAGGAAAAATATCTGATATAGTAAAAATTCAAAATCTTAGGGGCTGTTTTGCCCCATATGAGTAACAATATTATTAGGCACTTCTAAATGAGCTATAGAGTATAAATTTGGAACGGTTACTTGATTTTGGACATATTCAAAATTGTAAAAATGCTTGCAGAATGCAAGCACTGTCTATTAGTGTGTGTGTGTGTGTGTGTGCGTATATTCGGGTGGCCCTTAGTTATACACAATGAAATTTTTTTTTAACTTTTTTGGTCTCACCCCCTAGAATGGTTCCAATTCCTAAAATAATTAACTAGAAAATTTTTTAGCCCGATCGGAGAATATTAACAGGTGCCACAAAGGCTCCAAAGTTACGAAATTGTAGATTTTTCTGGATGTATCAATTTTTTAACGTATTTCAGGTAATATATCAAAAATGGTAAGTCCTTATCGAAAATTTGATGAGATGATGTCGATAGAGCATTAAATTTCCTACAATTTTGGTATTTAAACTTTTTTCATGCGCCCAACCATTTTTGAGATAGTCGCATTTGAATGTAGAGAAAACAAAAAAGAATATTCTAGTAGTGATTCGGAAGTCACCGTTTTTGTGGCAGCATGAATAAACAAACGCTTTACAACAGAGAGCGCATGTGCTGTGTAATTAACCCCAGATTTCATTTGCTTTGTCGGCTTTTCCCCCCCGCGATTTGCTCTTTCTGGCGGCTCCAGTTACATTGACATTGACCACGTGACGAGTTCAGTTAAGTATATGCGGTAGTTGTGGTACAACTGTGGTAGTTGAAATGTTTGACAGTGCTTTCGTTCAAGTTTATTTGTGTTAATTGTGTTTATAAAAGTGTTAAAGTATTAAATTTATTGTAAAATGGCTACATCTTCGTCGTCATCAGCAAGTATCACTCTTTGTGCGCATGATGAAAAATATTTTATTGGAAATGTGACAAACCAAACATGACCTTCTGTATCTGCCCTTTCGACGCCACATTTTGGAACTAGTGCTGAGGTGCGTGTTCGATGTGAAATTGAGATTGCCTACATTGGGTCCAGAGGTTCCTATTTTCAAAAGATTTCAAGAAACGTGGCCCAATATCAATGCAACAGAATTTGATGTCGGAATAAAGGATGCATTTGTGAAATAAGCCATTCAAAATATCCTAAATCAGACTACAGAATTTTGTATACATTCTCTAAAAGTCCAACAGTGTAGGGAGGATTATAGGGAATTACTGGAGTTAACAGTTATATTTCTGGGAGCAACTCCACCTCGTGGCATTTCCTTTCGATATCTTGGTGCTTTCCATCATGCGAGGTGGATGTCGAAAGCAATATATAGCTTAAAAGTATTTATGTTCTGAAATCAATTTCAGCTTCAGGCTAGGGAAGAGAGAGCATTTCGAGACATGCATTTTTTTTGGTTCATTCGTGTGTAGAAGCCTGGTTTAGGCTCCTGTTGCGATCGAAGCCCCTTTTAACGATTTTCAATTATTAAAAAACTTGGCGCAGTATCCAGATTCTGATATTTCTCGCACGTCCATGAATAAGTTTTTCAGACACTTATGGTACCTCGCTCCTCAGAGTATTGCTTTCGCGTTTCTTAATCTCGTATGCCAAAGGATACGAAATTGAAAATGGTAGAGGCAAAAAAATCATCAGAGGAACCAGAGGATATTACTGTTAAAAGGATTTTATTCCGTCCAAGAGGTATGAAGGATTTCATAATGAAAAAGTTAAACGAATTCGTATCATCGGAGACGAACTTTTTTTCATGATTTAAAATTCCAACCGATTTTTTGGAGGCAGACCTCGATGCATGGGAAGCAGGAGATGATTATCAGAAAGGAATCCGAATCTTGACAAAATTATTGGTAGTAAATGATGTGGCAGAAAGGGGAATTAAGTTAATACAAGAGTATAATAATATTTTAACGAAAGACGAAAGTCAAAAGCAATATCTGTTACAAGTTGTTAATGATTATCGAAAAAAATATCCTGATTGTAAAAAAGAAACGCTATTACAAAAATAAGTGTGTAATTTAATTTTGTATCTGTGTTTTTAAAAATGATTTTGTTGTTCTGTTAATCGTAATGGGTAGTGATATATTTCTAATATATAATGGACAAAAATTTTACTATAATAATAACTTTATTTGCAGCATTCTTCCTTTATTCTTTTTAGGTCTATGTCCTATCTCTGGTATGGTTTTTTACTTTCTCTACATTCAAATGCGACTATCTCAAAAATGGTTGGGCGCACGAAAAAATTTTGAATACCAAAATTGTAGGAAATTTAATGCTCTATCAACATCATCTCATCAAATTTTCGGTAAGGACTTACCCTTTTTGAGATATTACCTGAAATACGTTAAAAAATTGATACATCCAGAAAAATCTACAATATCGTAACTTTGGAGCCTTTGTGGCACCTGTTAATATTCTCCGATCAGGCTAAAAATTTTTGTAGTTAATTATTTTTTGAATTGGAACCATTCTAGGGGGTTCTAGCACATCTGGAAGTGCCTCATAATTTTGTATCCTCCTCTCTCTCTCTCTCTCTCTCTCTCTCTATATATATATATATATATATATATCATATGTAAGAAGCATCTATATATTATAGATATACTAGTTAATGTATGCTTGCATTCTACAAGCATTTTTAAAGTTACAGATTATTCCCAATCAATTTTGTTCAAAATCATATAACCGTATCAAATTTCAACTTTGTAGCTCATTTAGAAGTGCATTATAATTTTATTCGTCGCATAGGGCAATTATGTGGCAAAACAGTCGCTAATTGTAAGATTTCAAATTATTACATATCAATTTCTTCTTTCTGTTGTAACTAAAAACCCATAATTCTGCCAAATTTCATGTTTGTATCTTATTAAGAATTGCCGTATAATTTTTACATTGGTAAGGGGCATAAATAGGGCAAAACCACCCTTAAAATTTGAAAATTTTGCAGTACTTTATTTTATCGTCAGTTGCAATGAAATTTTTATAAACAGGCCAAATTTCAAGTATCTAGGTCATATGGAAGGGCCTCATCTTTTTTTTTCCCGTATGGAGCAATACTGGGGCAAAACAGCCCCAAAAATGGGGATTAATACAATACCGGATTTCCTTCATTAGGCATAGTTTAACATTAATGGCATTAAAATATATGCCTCTGATTCCCATTAAAAGCTTATCCATATGAAAGCATTAAGCCAGTTGCCTAGGAAGCCTATTGTTAGACCCAGAAAAATGACCACTTTTTTGCGATAAAAACTATAAATTTACACTAATTCTACTCGGATTTTAATTCTGTCTTCAAAAATAAGAAATTAAAATTTATATCCTATCCGATAGTGTAAGTCTCGAGTCCGTATCTTGATGGGAAGTAATTTTAAAATGCAAATATAAAAACCCCTACACCAATTTACGTTTTCTTATGGGCAAAAAATGGGGCAAAAAGGGGCCAAAATAGCCCCTCAAAATACGAATTTTGCCACTTTCGGATTTTTTCCTTTGGTTGTGACCAAAAACCTATACTCCTACCAAATTTCAAGTTTCTAGCAAATCTGGAAGTGCCTCATAATTTTGAATCCTCCTATATATTTGTTCACTATACCGCCGAGGCAGCACAGAGGGTAGGTGGTAGGATATACGAACATAGTAGAGTTTTTTTAGATTAGAGAGTAAGTTAGTGAGCAGGTCATATACGGGGAAATTAAAGACTTGCGCTAATTATCATAATAATTTTATTAACTCTGACCGTAGATCAATATGTAAGTTGGCTTTAGGGCACAATAAACCATGCGATAATAATACTATCAGTAATAAAGCCGCTACTGGAAATGAGGGATGCACCCTCCAAATCGCTGGTATAATTCTGAAGCGACGCATAAGTGACTCCCTAAAAATTTTAACTCTAAATTGCCGGAGTATCAGGAATAAGGCTGCGGAACTTCAGAATTTACTAGAACAAACAGAGGCAGATATAGTAATAGGCACAGAGAGTTGGCTATCCTCGGATATTCACGACCGTGAAATTTTCCCCTTACGATATATTATTCACAGACGAGATAGGACAAATAGGAGCAGTGGAGGGGTGTTTATAGCAGTGAATAATACACTAATAAGTTCTCTGGTCAAGTTTGCTGAAAACAATATTGAAAGCACTTGGTGTACTATAAACAGTGAAGGTTTGGGAAACATTCATGTTTGTGCATATTATAGGTCGCCAGCTTCAAACGCAGAAGAAATATACGATCTAAAGGCTCAAATAAACTCACTAAGGAAGAAGAATAGTAAAAGCATTATAATTATACGAGGAGACTTCAACCTACCCTTGATAAATTGTCAGAGTTGTAGCTTCATACCATCCGGTAGGAATCGCGAGTCATGCGAAGCGCTAATAGACATGTTCAGTAAACATTCCCTTATCCAGGTAGTCAAAAAACCTACGAGAGCGAACAATATATTAGATTTACTAGCAGTTAACATCCCCGAGCGTGTTTCCGAAGTAACTGTTGAAGAAGGAATCAATGATCACCAAGCAGTTTTGGATATAGATGTCGCAAAATATCGCAAGCCTAAGCGAAAAGTGTACATGTATAAATTTCAAAGAGAAACTCATCAAGGATTACGGCAATTTCAGCAAATCGACAAGCACAAAAAACATTGAGGAAACTTGGAAAGCATTTCTATCAGAAATTAGAATGGGTATTAATATGTATATACCAAGTAAATTTATTAGCGATAATGGGGAACCAAGGTGGTATAATCGGCAGGTTAGATGTGCCCTCAGACACCAAAGAAAGCTTCACTACAAATTTAAACGCATCAATAACTGGAACTCACAGGAGGAAGTAATTTCAATTTCACTTAAGTACAGAGATTGTCGGACTAAGACCAAAAAGGTTATGCGCAAAGCACTAACAGACTTCAAGAAAAAGACTCTTAGTGAACATCTAACAATAAGTGAAAATCCCAAATGCTTTTGGTCATATGTTAGAGAAGTTCAAGGTCGATGCCCAACTGTAGCCCCGTTAATAAACGACCATGGAGAGGTAGTTAGCGATAGCACAGATAAAGGAAATTTGTTAAACTTATTTTTTCAGAGCATATTTACTACCGAAGACGTGAGAGCGAAGGTCGTGGTGCCCGAACCAGGCAAGGAAAAAATGAACGATAAAGTCATATTAGTGAAAGGGATAGCTCAACAGCTTAAAAATATCAATTCAAATAAATCTCCGGGTCCAGAAGAGATACCAGCTAGAGTATTCAAAGAGTTAGCACTGGAAATAGCACCTTATCTCGAAATAGTTTTCAGTAAGCCACTTAGTCATGCCGTTGTACCTAAGGAATGGAAATTAGCCTTTATAACGCCGTTACACAAAGGTGGGAAAAAAGACGACAGAGAAAATTACAGGCCAAATTCGCTTACCTCCCTATCTTGCAAGGTTCTCGAGCACATTATCGTTAGCTCCGTGATGGACTTCTTAGATAGTCAGAACTTGCTAAGTAAATATCAGCATGGCTTCAGGAAGATGAGATCTTGTGAAACACAGCTCGCTCTGTTCGTTCACGATATACTAATTGTAAGATCAGGAGACCGTAAGACTCGGTTAGATGCGGTTTTCTTCGACTTCAAGAAGGCTTTCGATATTGTTCCGCACAGTAAGTTAGTGAAGAAATTAAATGACTGCGGAATTAATCGAAAGATAATCGAGTGGATTAGGGACTTTCTTAATGAGCGTGAACAAATAGTAGTTATAGATGGATTTAAATCAGATTCAGTCAGCTTAGCCTCAGGCGTTCCACAGGGAAGTGTAATCGGCCCCCTACTATTCCTTTTATATATAAATGACTTAGATAAGGTTATTAAAAGTAAAATCAAGTTATTCGCGGATGATACAGTAGTTTACAGAGAGATTAACAGTCCTAATGATCAATTATTACTTTCTGACGACTTAAATGCAATTCTCGAGTGGTGTAAAGAGTGGCAGTTAGAATTGAACTTAGGAAAGTGTTCCTTTATGAGATTCTGGGGAAACAAAAACATTGACACGACGAATTACACTGTTGAAGGCGTCCAGCTAAAACTAGCCGATTCCGTCAAATATTTAGGCGTTACTTTAACAAGCAACCTCTCGTGGGATATGCACATACGAAATATATGCGTGAAGGCTAAACAGAAACTAGGATTCATCAAACGCATAGTAGGTAAAAGTGAGGAAAAAGTCAAAGAGATATGTTACTTCTCGTTAGTAAGACCGCTATTAGAGTACGCGTCGAGCATATGGGATCCGTACGTGAAAGGATCAATCTCAGAGTTAGAAAGAGTGCAGCGAAAGCCGCTAGATTCGTCAAAAATTGTTACGATAGAAACAAAAGTGTTACAGCCTTGATACAGGACTTAGGATGGGAATCACTAACTGAGCGCCGATCACGCTCTAGGTTAAAACTTCTTGAAAGATTTAGAACGCATATATTCTCCAGCGATGTCGAAGAAATAATAAGAGCGCCAACTTATATTGGTAGAATGGACCATCCTCGTAAAATAAGAGAGATAGCCTGTAGGACTGAGAGGTATAAAGGCTCGTTTTTCCCTAGAACGATAGCTGAGCAGAACAGAAGTTACGAAAAGAAATCAGCCGACGTAGAATGATACTATACATTATTATGCGCTTTACCTTGGTGCTATTGCACCCCCTGCCACACACCATTGCGGTGGCTTGCAGGGTGAACTATAGATATAGATAGATATATATATATCATGTGAAAGAAGCGTCTATATATTATAGATATAGGAGGATACAAAATTATGAGGCACTTCCAGATGTGCTAGAAACTGTAAATTTGGTAGGGTTATAGGTTTTTAGTCACAACCGAAGGAAAAAATCCAAAACCTTCGAAATTCCAATTCTGAGAGGTTATTTTGACCCCTTTTTGTCCCATAAGAAAACATGTAAATCTGTGTAGAGGTTTTTATATTTGCATTTTAAAATTATTTCCTTCAAGATTTGAACTCGAGACAAACTATTGGATAGGATATGAATTGTAGTTTCTTATTTTTGAAGACAGAATTCCAATCCGAGTAGAATTAGCGTAAATTTATAGTTTTTATTGCAAAAAAGTCGTAATTTTTCTGAGTTTAACAATAGGCTTCCTTGGCAACAGGCTTCATACTTTCATATTTTAATGGGAAACAGAGGCTTATATTTTAATGCCATTAATGTTAAACCACGACTAATGAAGGAAATCCGATACTGATATAATCCTCATTTTTGGGAGTTTTCCCCAGTATTGCTCCATACGAAACAAAAATGATGAGGCACTTCCATATGACCTAGAGACTAGAAATTTGGCATGATTATAAAAATATCATTCCAACCGAAGATAAATAAAACTGGGAAAAATCCAAATATTAAGGGCGTTTTTACCCTATTTATGCCCCATACCAGTGTGAAAATTATACGGCAATTCTTAATGAGATACAAACATGATATTTGGCATAATTATGGGTTTTTAGTTACAACAGATAGAGGAAATCCGATATCGTAAAAATTGGAAAGCTTAGCGACTGTTTTGTCAAATAATTGTCTTATGTTACGAATAAAATTATAATGCACTTCTAAATGAGCTACAAAGCTGAAATTTGAGACGGTTATATGATTTTGTACTAAATTTATTGGGAATAATTGAAAATTGTAAAAATGCTAAACTTTAAAAATGCTTGCAGAATGCAAGCATACCTTAACTATACTACGTACCAAACTTAATGATCGCTGAGATGGCCGCCAAATATGAGGGCGTTCCCTTTGTCAACAAATCAAAGGCATCCGGCGTTGCCGCCTGTTTGTTTCCTACTCAGGGGATTTACCGCGCTCTCTCTCTCTCTCACAATCAGGGGACTTACCGCGCTCTCTCTCTCAAACACAGTCAGATGCGTAGCGTCTTTTGCTTGCGGCGGCTGAGTACTGTGTGAAAGATGTCTGAGCGAAAATCTGTGAGACGTGTTCTTCAGAGTTCCGCGCGGAATTTAGTTTTAAGTGTACGAAATTTCTTCGAGAGGGAGAAAAGTAATGGTGGATCGTTACTTGCTATTTCGAAGGTTGTAAAAAGATCAGCTGCTGCCCTTAACTTGGGAACGGCTACAGTCAGAAGAATAACCAGCGAGAAGTATTCTCAGGAAAACCGTAGTAGAAAACACAAAGAAAGTTATCGAGGAGGCTTGGATTAAAGAAGGAATATTGGAAGAGGGAATTCAAGAAATTATAATAGCATTGACCTCAAGTTCGGATTCGAATACTAGCAGTGATGTCAATATTAGCGAAGATAACGTTGGACTGGAAGAATTAGGAGTTTCACCTTTGTAGAAGGTAACTATAGAAATATTAAAAATTATAGAAATTATTTATATTTGTTTCATTCTGTTTAAATACTAAGGAAGGTAGGTATCGATTGAATAATTACTCTTTGAGTAAAAAATTAAGTGTAAAATTAGATAATTACTAATATGCTGTATTGTTTTGCCATTTACTCATACAAATATCTCTCTTTTTTTGAACAGCTTCAATTGAACACTGTCAGTCAGCCAACAATTTGTCTCCTGATTTAAATATATCTTAATGTTTTAATAGGTAAGTAGGTGAAGTGAATGATGAGTTATAATTTCCTCTTGATTTCGTATTAATAAGTTAAATTTTCAATCTATGCCAAGTTGATCAGATCCTCCATGTTGCCCAAATTTCCAGCTGTTAATTAATTTCCACAAGGTAAGTATATTGGAGTATTACATTACCACACTATTAAATGAGTGTTTTGAAATTCATTATGCTATTCCTCTCTTTTTTGCAGAACCAGTTAATTCCAACCAATGTTCATACTTAAGTTTGATTATAAGTATTAATTCATAAGTTATAAGTTAAGGCAATGCTAATAATAAAAATAATCTGTAATGATATAACTAAAACCTTCATCAATTAATTAAGACATATTAATTAATTTTATATGGTGAAAAGCCTTTCATTTTTTAAAAAATTTTCATTCTTTTCTGCAAGAAAAGTATATGATTCTGTTACATTCCTTAGTTATCTCTTAGGTGCAGTTTTGTATTCTTCCATGGCTTGCTGTAATCCCTACACTTCAAATGGGCATCAATCTATTTGCATGTGTCAGTGCCTACTTAAAATCCCTGTAGTGTGTGTTCATCCATCTATCCCTCGGTGCTTTTACTCCCATTTTTAGTGCCATAGTCTTGCCATTTCATGCTCAAATCATGTGTGTGCTTCTGACTATTGAATATTCTTTATATGGTTTACTTATTCAGTGCCTTTTCTACCAAATGTGGTTCTCCCTATTAACTTTATTAAAGTGTAAATTGTAATTTATTTGTATAGGGTCAGTGTCTACTTGAAATCCCTGAAGTGTGAATGTGTTTCTCCCTCTATCCCACAGTACTTTTCCCTTTTTAGTGCTATAGTTTTTATATTTCATGCTCAAAGCATGTAAGTGCTTCTTCTTCTTTATAAGGACTTAGCTTATTAAAGTTTAAATTGCAATATATTTGTATAGTGGCAGGTTAGTGCCTGTGTGTACATGAAAGTGATGGATTTAAATAACTTTAAGGCAAGTGAAGATAAGTGATTATTTCAAAGGTATTTTTGTCTTAACTTCTCTCATTATTATGCATTTCCTCTTTATTTTATTACTTACTGTTCATGCTTAGTATATAATTCCATTTCTGTTTATTTTATATCCTAAAATTGCTTCTCTTTTTTTTACTTCATCTATTTACAAATAATCTAAATTTTATATGTAGCTACTCTATTTTTAATTCACTCTGTCTCTCTACCTATCATTATATTTCAATAGTGACATTGATGTGGCTATGATTAATCTAATGTCATATGTTTTTTCAGGCAGTTATATTACTTTCTTCTTTTTATGAAATTCAGCAATAATAATATGCTGACAAAAACGGTTATTTTATTCTAGTGTTGATCTTACTATTTATGTGCACAATTTAATCGTGTTTATTGTTATGTTTTCTAATCACTGCGTCTTTTACAGCTCTCTATATCTTAGTTTACCTCAGTAGGTTTCGCAGTTTTTTCACATCCCTCGTCTTGTGGCCGTTTTTCTGCAAATGGGGTTTTTGCCTTACTGGTTTTTCCCTGTAAAAATGTTCAATTTGTTTGCAGTTTTAAATATATTAAGTAATTTTACTACTTTGAATTTCTTTAATATTCCCATATTCATGCAAACGTTTACTCTGAATCACAGTGTATATAATATGTAATGGTTTATTGTCTTTGGAATAAGTAAAAGTACCTACTCAATGAGAAGCGTTATTTTTATTCCTTTATCCAATCATGATTTCCTAATAATATGATAATTATTAACTTATGTGTTTGCTTTAATTTGTGTAATGTATTTGTTATATTATAATATTAGTAACAACAGAAGTAAGAAAATACTCGAAATGTTATTCTTCTGTAATCCAACTGCTACCTTTAAGAATATTTTGCTCTTCTTCTTGATGTGATCTATTAACTATTTGCAATTATATAGAGTTGAATGTTAATAATAAAAATAAATAGATGAAATTAAATATTGCGTATTTATTCCTACTCCGCACCCTCTTCCCTTTCATGATGCATATTGTACTACATACTTGTTTTTTTTTAAATTAATAGTTCAATAAGATTTTGACCTAAACTTTTAGAATGCTGCATCTATACAGCCTACGGCTAAAATTTCTGTATTTTCGGCAATACGAGATAGGATACGGAAAATATGGCAGTATTTTCATCTGGCTGAAATGGCTGAAATGTTACGAGATGGTTCTACGTAGTTCTACCGTTATATACTTTACAGCTGCTTGAAAGCAGAAGCAAATAATGTGAGAAAGGAACATATGTTGTGGTCATACATGTGGTCCCTTAGAAATCCCACACCATTCTTTTCCCTCGTCCTTCCCTCCTTGTGTTTATTATACTACCTGCTCCGACCTTTGCCATTCGCATACCAAATAGTCTCATCTTCCTGCTAACTTTTTTTCTACGCATTCTCAAAAATTAAAATATAACATCCTTTTCTCTAATTTGTCATTTAAGCAGAGAATATTCGATATTGTTTAAATGACAATCATCTAAAATAGGTATACTATAACGTGGAAAATATTTTATATCTACTTATGAAAGATAACGTAGAAAGTAATATATTCGTAGTTACTAAGATAATATTACCAAACGTAAATACTCGTAATTTCATTTTATGTAGCTTTAAATGTTAAAGTTTCAACATTTTCATAATTTCGTTTACTCAAGCTCGCCTGTCGCTCTCGTATCTGACCCCACTCCTACAAAGAGTCATCCATCCAGCATCTCTGCCAACTTGCGAAGCACTATAATTGGTCCACGTTTGTGGACTGATTCGGCAACAAGGTTCCCTTTCCACACATTTAAACCCCGCCTCCCAGCGATCATTAAGTTTGGTACAGACCATAGTATATATATACAGTAAAACCTCACATAATGCGGTAGTTGCGTTCCTTGAAATTACCGCATCTTGTGAAATCGCGTTATACGAAGCACTAAGTTAATAGCAAATAAGGGGTTAGGTTCTCATAGATAGGGTGACCACATGTCCCGTATTTTGGCGAATTTTTGCTTAAATGCCCCGTATCCCATGGGAAATCAATACGGGAAGCACTTTGTCCCATATTTTTTTTTATAAAAAACATATTGTCTTCTGATATGTTCAGTGGAAAATTCCATTGATACTCAATCAATATCTATTTAAGAAAACAAATACATGGCTTGAAAAAGACATCTTGATTTTTTTCTCATGTTACGATTTTTTCTAAATTTCGTTCCTCTACAAGTTGTAACAATGAATCTTTTTGTATGTGTACATACCTTGAAGACAATAAGATCACTTCAGACTCCATGTTAGATTTCACAATCCATCGAGAACATATATGCAATACATTGTTGTAATGTAATTGAAGATTCATACATTATCGCATGATAATTATAACATCCTGAGAGGGAGAGCAACAAGTGAAAATTTCTTGATGTAGTATTAACACGTTCGTTGCGGACGACATCATATGTCGTCCCGCCCAAGCCCGCGGACGGGCGACATCATATGATGTTGCGCCTCAGTTTTTCTCCCTGTCCGTTCTCTTTCTTCCGTGGAAGCGATTGGACTGTTTGGGAAGGGCCGCAGGAGGGGTTAGTCTCAGTCCCTTTTGAGCTTCCATCCTGTGGGGTTCGTTTTTATGCCGAGTGCGTCATTCGGAAGAAAGGAAGACTTTTCGTCTTACACAAGATATTCAAGGTAAGGCTTATTATTTTTATAGAAATTGGTTTTTATATTTACTTCGTTGTTTTAGTGTATCAAAACATTCACGTTTGAGAACTTAAATAAATTCTTTTTGTAATTTCAGATTTTGCGAAGTTGAAGAATCGTCAAAACATTTCGAGCCTCATTGAGGTACTCCGTTCGAGTATGTTTTGTTTTTATTGTATATTTTCTAGTATTTAGTAACAAATATTTAATATAAAAAGATATTCATTCTTTTAATAGATTCTGCGTATTTTTCTACTGCTACGTAAAGGTGCAGAGTTGGAATTTCTGACAGAGATTCGAGGTAAGTCCTATTATTTTTATAGAAATTTGGTTTTTATTTACTTCGTTATTTCAGTATGCCAATATATTCACGTTTGAGAAGGTAAATAATTTGTGTAATTTCAGCTTTTAGTAAATTGATATATGGATCCCCAACCCTCCACGTCTTATGCGCAGGATGTTCCATCTCCTGGTATGTTTCATTATATTACATAAACAATTTAAGTTAAGTTTTAGTTTTGTTGATCTGTTATTTTCAAATGAAATCTCCTGGTATGTTTCATTATATAACATAAACAATTTAAGTTAAGTTTTAGTTTTGTTGATCTGTTATTTTCAAATGAAATTTTTATTGTAGATGCCCCACCATCAAAGAGGCGTAAATTAACGCAGGAGAAATTTATAATTTCTGAGCTTTCTCCTGCGGAAATTGAGGAGCTCCTTGAAGAGTACGATGGGGATTCTTCGGACGTCGAGGACGAAGGGATCCATGATTTCGAAACAGAAGGTGATGACCCTTCGCAACTCCAAGCTTAGGTTTCTACTTTTATTACTTTAGAGGCCCAAACACCCGTTGCATGTCCCCAAGCACTGCCGCCAGATGTTGATGCAACAGATTCCTCTCCCCCTGTCCTTCATGAATTGCAGCCACTTTCAGCCACCCAAATTTACCCAACCCAACCATCTTTAGACCCTAGACCACCTTCACCTACCCCTTCCATTCCTCCTCCTCCGCCTTCTCCTACACTTTCAATTTCTTCTCCAGAATACCTTCCATCCCCTTTACCTACGTTTGCATGGATAGATACACCACAGGATCCGCGCTGCTTTACTTCTCTTGAGCAGAGTGGTTTGAAAGTCCTCCCAGATGGAAATGATCCTAAAAATTACTTTGATTTGCTATTCAATGACGATTTCTTCCAATTGGTTCTGCGGGAAACAAATAAATTTGCCGAGGAGCTCTTCCTCCGAGGAGTGGCTCCGAGATCCCGCATAACTGATTGGAAAGATCTCGAAATTGAGGAACTCAAAGTATTTTTAGGACTCAAGTTCCATATGGGAATCCTTCAGCTGAATAGGATTGTCGATTACTGGAACACCAACGAGAAATTTAACCTAAATTACTTTTCGTCCCGGATGTCTAGGGATAGATTTCTGAATATTCTCCAAACGTTGCATTTCGTCGAAAATCCAGTAATGGACGACCCTATCTCAGCAGACCCTCTGTTCAAGATAAGGCCTTTTATGGAATTTTTCCATAAAAGAATGCAGACGATCCACTACCCATGCAAACATTTATGTATCGATGAATCTATGGTGCCATGGAGGGGACGATTGTCGTTCCGTCAATTATAAAGCTGAAAAAACACAAATACGACGTGAAGCTTTATATGTTGATGGAACCGGACGGGTTGATTCATAGGTTTTTCATTTATGCGGGGCAATGGATGAAAATCTTTCAGGGAAAGGCCACACTAATAAAGTTGTCCATAAACTGATGGAAGGGCTGGGGACTGGCCACTCATTATATATGGACAACTTTTATAATAGTGTTGGCCTGACTCGAGAGCTCCTAGACAATGAGCAGTCTTATTGTACTGGGACTCTAAGAGCCAACAGAAAAGGCAACCCTCCAAAGGTTGTACAGAAAAAATTACGGAAAAACGAAATGGTGCAGCAGTGGACATCTGATGGGATTAACGTTTCGAAATGGAAGGATAAAAGAGATGTTTTAATGATATCCTCTGAATTTTCAGGGGATATCATTGAAACAACCTCTCGTCATGCCCGATCAATAAAAAAACCTCAATGTATTGTTCATTATAATAAATACATGGAGTGTATTGATCGGGTAGACCAGTATTTATCGTATTACATTTTGGAACGTAAATCCCTGAAGTGGTACAAGAAATTAGGACTTCACATCATCGAAATGATGATGTTAAACTCTTATTTCTTGTATCAGCGATATAGCGGAGAACGGATGGATCTGTATTCATTTCGTTTATCCGTAATTGATTATCTCTGCGGAAATTCTCCACGCTCCTCGCTTTCGAAATCTATGACTCAACCGTCCTCCTCCTCCATTATCACCATAGATTCACATTTTATAAAAGAATATCCACCAACATCTGGCACAAGGAGGAAGCAAAAGGCTTGCAGGGTGTGCACAGCCAATAAAGTAAGAAAAGTAGTTTCGACCTACTGCGGAGATTGTGAAGGTGAGCCAGGACTCTGTTTAACGAATTGTTTTCAAGAGTGGCATCGCAGATTAATGTGAAATTATTGTATATACATATTTTTGTTAATTTTTTTGCTTCTGCCTTTGTAAATAGTAATTGTTATTGTAAATAG
This sequence comes from Uropetala carovei, assembly GCA_036926305.1. Lineage (NCBI taxonomy): Eukaryota > Metazoa > Arthropoda > Insecta > Odonata > Petaluridae > Uropetala > Uropetala carovei. The sequence goes on from JAXCHB010000115.1 coordinate 1,940,655, forward strand.
TAGCTTTTATTGTAAATAATAGTTTTATTATAAATAGTAGCTTCTATTGCACATTGAAATTTTTATTGTAAACTAAAAATTGTATTTAACTTGAAACTTGTAATTTTTATTATTATTTTAATTTGTAAAGTTTAAGGAATGGAAGACGATGTATGAAACAATGCATGGATGTGTTTGAAGCGAAAAAAGTATATAAGGATAGAAAGGTGTGGAGAAATATTGTGAATGGTAGAGGCATTTAGCTTGCTTACCCCATAAGGGAACAGCGTGATTTGTATGTAATTTGTAAACAGTGAATGTTATGGAAATAATGATAACATTTATAATTGTAAAAGCAATTGATATATTTTATTACGAATATATACTGTTTTGAAAGTGAATTTCTACATTATTTTTTAAAAATCACCCATGTATTTATAAGTATTCGTTTGAATTTAAGCCAAACCTTCTTCCAAGTTTACAAACCTTGATAACTCGAAATCATCTTCAGAAAAATTTTTTTGTGATATAGTAGAATCCTGATGATTATCAGAGATAATTTGGACTGAAAGAAACTCGCATAATCGAAAACATGAATAAGCTGAAAATAAATAAATATATAACTTGTAACTTTCGAATTTTCTACGGGGAATTATAATACGGATTAGGAAGTCGCATCAAACATCGCCTAAAACCGATAATCCCGCATTCTCCAGCAGGCAATAAAGATTATCTCAGCGTGATAAATTTTTGATTGTATTATACCTAAACATAGAAGCATACTCGTATAAACCCAAACTACTGTATTTTAGATGTAATAAAACGGATAGGGTATCTAAGGATTTTCCGCGTGTAAGACGAAATATGATATCCTCGCTCCTTTATTCCAACATAACAGTTAGGAAAGAGTCTATTTATTAAATTGCTTTAAATACGACACGGAAAAAATATATCCGTTATCTAACAAGGCGTATTCTTCTATTCCAAACCATGTGATGCGGGGTAGTCTACTTTTTGGCATTTCCCGCTTACGGGCAACATCATATGATGTTCTCGTTCCAAAAATACAAATTAAAGGTATTTTCATTTGTTTCTTATATAACATCATATTTTAAGCTAAAGTACGAAGGTATTGCGAAATTTTCCGAAAAAAATGTCTCCCGTTAGCGGGAGTGTGAAAATTAATTATGCCGCAACGAAGGTGTTAAGAAAAAATAAACTATAAAGTCAAACCTTATGGCCATAATGCAATCAGCTGTTGTCAGCTCAAAAAAACATGGTCGATACCAAAAAAAACTATCATGCATCGAAAGACGTGTCACCTCGTAGCAATCCCTAAAACCCTCTACAATATGCCAAAGTCATCTAGTGGCCAAACATTCAATTACGTAACCATTACTTTATATGCAGCAAATAATAAGAGTTTTGATCACGAATTTCTGAAAAAATTTGCCTGAATTACTTTCACTTTCATTAACTCAAGAATAAATTATGATAAGCATGCAATAATGTAAAAATGTTTGCAGAAAAATTTAATGCAACGTAAAGATTTTTTACTCAAATTTGATGACTGTGAAGAATGAACAGGAATTATGGTGATGGTGATGTTCTGGGAGATTTTAATTGTAAGTCATTCCAGGGTCATCTTCCTCACACTCCAACTCTTCTATGCCCTCCATCTCGATAGATGATTGCGAATGGGGGGGGGGGGGGGGGGGTCCATTTTAATGAGACTCTTGGAGATGCTGCTTTTGTAGGAGATGTTGCGGGAGCCTCGGGTCTAAAGAAGGATGTTATGCAACTTTGTTTTACCTTGTTCCTCATGCTTTTGTAAAGTTCATGATAGGGTGCCATAACTTCAGGCTTCTCTCGATGCAGGGATCAAGTTGTACTAATTTTCCTGAACTTCTTCAACAGTCCTAAAAATCTCTTCGAGATCTTTAATTGCAAGTTTCTGCCGCTCGCTATCATTATCACTCATATTTTCTCTTTCATCGGACTGCAGAAGTTCCACTAATTCCTCTTCAGTCAGTTCCTCCTGGTGTGATTCCAACAATTTTTCCACTTCATGCTCCTGCAAATACTCAAAGCCTTCTCCCCCAAAATCTTTCGCCAGCTTGATGATTTTGCAGACCTCTTCTTGGAATGTGGGGAATCCACGAAAATCATTTACCGCATCGGGACATAAGCTTTTCCAGCAGGCATTCAAAGTTGACTCCTTGATTTCATTCCATGATTCATTTATGATTGTTATTGCATCCACGATGTTAAACGAACGCCAGAAGTCCCGGATGCTACTTTCAGGTTTTTCTTCGAATGCTTGCAGGAGTTTTTTGAAGGTGCGTCTAGTATAGTAGCATTTAAATGCTTTTATTACTCCCTGGTCCAAAGGTTATAATACAGACGTCGTATTTGGCGGAAGAAACAACACCTCTACGTTTTTGTCAGCATGCTGCAGCATAGCTGGGTGCCCAGGGGCATTATCAAGAGTAGCAATAGAACCCTATAAGCAGAGCTGTAAACCAAACCGAGCCTCTGAACCGAACTGAACCGCAGTCATTTTGCTGAACCGCAAACTGAACCGAAACCACTAATTAATTCTTCAATGAACCGAAAACCGAACCGTAATTTTTGCCAAAAGTGGTTCGGTTTTGGTTCGAACTCAATCCACAAAGTACGGACCAATGAAAAGACCAGCAATTTCCATTGGAAAAACCAGCAGGTTTGCTTCAAAGGAAAGAGTGTCTATGTCTTTCCTCTCTGCTACTATTGTTATCCACCGAGGACATTTATGGTGAGGGTTATGGGGACACCAACTGCGACAATATCCGGGTCAACCACTGTAGGCAGAATCCATGCTCTTACCATCACCCCCTTCAGCATTGTAATTAGCAGACCTGAGAAAATATGCCCCGCTGTGTCTTTCTTAGAACACCATTAACTCTCCTAATATCTTTTTCTTCGGAAAAATTCAAATTGTTGCTCTCAACGGCTTGAGCTTTCAACGACATCATTTCTTTTCCAACTCTCGTGTGGTGTTCTTCTATGATATTTCCATTACTTGGTGGTTTATATTCCAGCAAAAACAGGCGAGGACTTCGGCGGATCCCTTGGATCGGAGGCATTCATTTCCCGCAGAATTCCTTGAATTATCTAAAGTGTGTATTTTTAATAATATTTTAGTAAACTTTATTTAAGAGGCAAATAAAATTAATTAACATGTTAGTGTTATTTTATAATCGTTTGTTTCATATATTGAATAATCTGCCCCGAACTGTCCATTAATTTTAAATTATTCTTGCAACGTAATTTTACTATCATATTGATTTTCTGATTACTTTTCTAAGGTGGCAAAAGAAAAAATTAGCAATATGTAATATTTTTGGAATAGAGCTAAAAGTGTCTTTTTGAATTTATTATATAATAATAAGAATTAATAATCGAATTTATTAGAGTTTTACATATCATAAATTCATTCAGAGTAATATTTTATTCCATATTTTTTGACCAATTAACTAATTAAAATATTTTATTTACATAAATATATTATTGAAAGTTGGAAAAATTGAGACGCCGTGCATCATCGCCATTGGAAAGCAAGAAACTGTCTACTTCAATAATTGAATCTATCATTCAATCAAGGAAATCTTAATAAGGGCTTACGGAAAAGAATTTTCCTAGTCGATGAATTGTGTTTCGGTGAATTGTGGTAGGTGAATTTTCCTAGAACTTTGATAAATATAGCGAACATTTTTTATTTTATTTGTTATAAATGAACCAAAGGAATAACGCTTTGTAACTTCCATTGTTTTTATTTCTCTTACGACATTACAATGCTATCGTCAGGTGCAGATATGGTGAGAATAGAAGTATATACAGAGAAATGGGTAGAGAGGGGAGAGATAGGGTAGTTTGTAAGATGGAAAGGAATGGAGGTGAGGGAAAGGAGGAACCTATCTCAGTTAGAAGGTTACTGCGGGGGTAGGTTGTAAAGAGATAAAGGGGGAGGGGAAAGGAAAGCCTGGAGACCATCTTGGGAAGGTTTGGGGAAAGGACTAAAAAGAAAGCTGTTGTGGAAGATGGAGAGAGGTTGAACCCCAGAGAGGAGGGAGGAAAGTTGCAGCAATGGGTATGTGTGAGAATAAGGAAAATAAAGGCAAGTGCGGGTGCTAGAACTAAAGAGGTTAAATTGAGAGAAGGGAGGTATGGCCCTTGTTATGTCTTTTTTCCTCTAAATAATGTGTATTACAGGTAAGAAAAAGAAATAAAATGCCTGAGGAACTAATTTTCTTTGATTTTTAATGATTTCTTTAAAACACTTTTATGTTTTTGGTTTGTCCGTCCATCCAGGTATAATCTCAAAAACAGTTTAAGCTAGAGGCGCATTTTCTTTCTGATTACGTATGATTGTGTATGTTGGTAAATGAATTTGCAGTGAATCCATTCAGAGAATTTTTAATTGATATGTAAACAACAATGACCATAAAAATCACGTTAGGATCAAAAATACCATTTTTTAAATATAAATAAATGAAGATGATGATGGGATTGTAATATAGAGGTCTGCACAGGCCGGGCCTGGGCCAGGTAAGGCTGAAAAGCAATGGGCTTGGGCCGGGCTTGGGCCTAGACAATTTATCCGATGCCATTTCCGTTTGGGCCAGTTGAGGACCCAGTGGACTCCCCTCATTTTGCGTCACTGTGCATTGTTTTGTCTTCACTATTTCTTTTAAGGAGAGTTCTCCATTATCTCCTTTACAAGCAACACATCTCCCAGACCGCCACTAGAGCACCCACGAATTCCTATCAACCGACCATCCCTTAAACAACTACTTAATATCACCATCAAGAGGGTTCTGTTTGCCTTAGGAGATAGCAGGATCTTTGGGAGTCTTAAATCCGAAGCTTCATTCCCTACCTCTACACCTTATCCCATTACTCTCCCTTTTGTATCCGCAACTGGTCGTCAGTTCGCTCTGGGTAGCAGATGATATTGGTCTTCCATTTGATAAAAATTGACATTCCTAATTTGTATTCTTCGTGCATTTCTGTGGTTTGAAATATATTTTGTTATTAAAACTTTTTACAAATTCCTAAAATACCAGAATGGATTCAATAAAGGAATTTTTTTTAAAGGTGCATTTACATTTGAAATGCTTTGAAAATTTTTAAACATAAAAAGATACTTTATGAAGGGTATATGTTTACTGAAGAATGTACAAAATGTCCACGGTCCACGAATTTGGGTCAGTTTAAAATAATTCGGGTCTTGGGCCGGGTTTGGGTGCAAAAATGGGGTGAAGTCTTGGGTCGGGCCGGCCTTGGACTCAATTATGAATGGGCGGGGCGGGGCCTCTATTGTAATATATTTAAAATATATATTTTTCCTTTCTTTAAATAAATTCTTCTTTCATTTAAAACAATAATGACTGTGGACTGATTTACTTACAGATTGATACTGAATGTGTAATGTTTATATTGGATAAATTATTTCTGAATAGTATTTCAAATGATTATTTTAGTTGAACCGAACTGCAAACCGAACCAAACCACTTGTCAAAATTCTCGTCTGAATAAAACCATGAACCGAACCACTTCCAAAAATTTAGAACCGAACCACTCCCAAATTTTGAAGTGGTTTGCAGCTCTGCCTATAAGACAAGTTTTGCTTTTCGAGGTATTCTCTCACCTGCGGTATAAAACAAAATTTGAACCAGTCAGTAAACATTATTGCAGTAACCGAAGCCCTTTGGTTTGCTTTCCAGTAGACTGGTAGGTATGCCTTATTTTTGCCCTTCAAAGCGCATGGGTTTTCTGCGTCGTAAACAAGCATTGGTTTACACTTTAAATCACCGGATGCATTTGAACACAACAATAGCGTAAGACGATCCTTAGAAACCTTGAATCTGGGTGCTGTTCGCTCCTTCTTCGAAATGTATGTTCTCTCTGGCATTCGCTTCCAAAATAGGGCGGTTTCGTCCGCGTTAAAAATTTGCTGCGGCTTATAACCTTTTTCTTCGATTAACCTAGTAAATTCTGGTATGAAATTTTCGGCCGCCTGATGATCAGCAGAGGCGGATTCGCCCACTAATTTTACGTTGTGGTAGTTGAAGCATTTTGTGAACTTCTCAAACCAACCTGCTCTTGCACTAAAGGGAAAGTTAGTGGATGATTCAGCATTTTGTTCGCATACTGTTTTATAAAGACGTAATGCTTTATCATGTATGATCGAGCCACTCAGTGGTGCCCTCTTCTGGTTTTGGTCTTCAATCCACACGCATAGTAATTTTTCCAGTGTTTAAGCGCACATTTCATTTTGACATTCTTTTAATTTTTTCACCTGCAGAAGTTGCTGCACTTACACTGGCTCTTATTTTTTCTTCTTTTTTTTGTATGGTACGAATAGTCGACTCATTCACCCCATAATCCCACCCTAGCACTGTGCTTCCATGTACTGATTTAAGTTTATCTAAAATTTCAATTTTTTGGCCTAAGGTAATTGCTGTGCGCTGAACTTTTTTCTTCTCGCTTGAAAAATCACTATTTTTTGTTTACGCTCCATTTTCAATAAGAAAGATAAATATTAAGGATAATAATATTTTAAATCACAGGAGGCGAGGTTAAGACAACCACTTACGATAAGACACAGAGAGATTGAACGAACGCGAACATGAGGTTACTACCGGGTTACTCCCCGAAATTCTTTCGGCTTGGAAATTACTGAGTGCCATGCGATAGATCAAGATTGTAACACGACATTGGTAGACAAAAGGGCAGGGGAAGAAGTAACATTGTTGCAACTTCAAGTGACACAATGTAACAAATTCGGTCATAAGGTATTGAGAAGCATGCATATGAATCTCTTGATGTAACATTTCTGTAAAATGATTACATGAATCATTTTGTCAGTGTTTTTTCTTTAAAATGTTTTAATTTGAAGTTTTTATCATTTGTAGGTTACGGGAAATTTGAAGAATGACTTTAGCTTTGACTTTTCAAACCGCATCTTAGCAAGGAGAACCACCTCGTCGTGAGGTTTGGTAGTGAAATGTAAACCGCCTCTTAGCAAAATCGTGTCTTGTGAATTCGCGCTATGTGAGGTTTTACTGTGTGTGTGTGTGTATACCACAAGAGTGGTCTGGGGTGTATGCTGAGGAAATGTTCCTCCCATTCACATAGGAAGACATTGGCATATGAGGGCACCATGTGAGTGCCTATTGCAGTACCTTTATATATACAGTAGATCATCGATTATTTGGTGATCAATTATCCGGCTTCCAACATTATCCGGCGGTCCTGGCTGATCCGGCAAATGTTGCAAATAATTCGGCATTCACCGGAGAAACGCATCAAAGTCATTAACAGTCCGGCGATAGCGCACCACGTGGTGCCAAAACATTTCGGGACAATCGCGAGTAGTACAGTATGATCTTGGTTATACGTAACTCAGTTATGCATATGCAATACTCGTTTATCCGTACTTTTTGTAATACAGGGCGAAACACTATGCAAAATCAGACCTACACATACTGACTTGTACATAAATGAATTGTATTTAATTTTTGTTTATATGCAGGGATTCTTATGTCCCGTGGGAGTTTTTCTCTCACTTATACGTATATAATTAATGAATGCTTTTAATGGCCTTTTTATTTCACATTTCTTCAGACAAATTCATTCGTTATTGTCTTCCATGCATTTTCTTTCTTCCAAATATTTTTGTACCCATTATTCTTTAGGGTTCCTCATTGATTGGTATTATTCGTGAAGTTCACTTTTCTCTAATCTTATTTGGTAATCAAAAATTATTTTTCTGAAATTTGAGATTTTACTGATTAGCTAAAATACTGAAAAAGCCATTGCTTGGTTACGAGGGCGAATAGCCTTCACCGCTTACCATATCTTCGGCGATCCAGTGAAAGTGTTTCCCATATCATCACTACATTGTGTACTTTATATCATCCGATACTTTTGGTTTACTTCCACCATAATTTTGGGCTGGATTCACAAGCATGGTGTGCATGAAATAAGGGAGTTTCAAACACAAGTAAAGAAACACGACCTTTTCCGTCAAAAATTTCCCAAAAGTTTTCTTTTACTTTCTTATTTTTGATGATTATCTCCTGTTTCTCCTCCATTTTCCATTTGTTGACTGCCAACAAATGACTCTGAGATCTTTGAATTTCACCTACCTCCTATAATGTCATTTCCCGAATACTCCGATTTCATTGCTTTCGGCGTTTATGTTGGCCCTAAATCATCTCTCCTCGCGTTATCAAACTTCCAACAAACCTTTTAACATTGCTTCCCCCAATCACATGCCCGTTACAAACATTAATTTAAATCTTAAGTCAAGCAAGGTCAACAGAGGACTTATTTGAGCTTCGAGAACGAGTGGTTGGGTTTGAAAACAAAAAAAAGCATTTTCCTCGTCCGTTTGCATTTCCCCGCACTTTACAGATAGAGGCATCGCAACCATGAATGGCACGGAAGCTCTACGCCAGCTTAAACCGTTATCCAACCGATTTCCTGTGCAGACTCCAACCTATCACACCACCCAGGAACTATCATTTTGGATAATGACTGCCACTTTTTCCATGCGAAATGAACCAAAAAGGGAAAAATCTCCAAACTGATTCCTCGAAATGCCATAAAATGTGCCTTCTCACACATAATTAAAACTAAGAAAATAGAGAAAAATTGAAGGAAATCGGAGCATTATGAACAGAGATAACATGAAAAAGAACTTCTGCAAAATTACCACATTTTCTATTACACTATCGTACTTATGTTTTTAAATATTCAATGCTTTATTTATGACATCTTCTACAGTAACCAATTCAAAAACACTGAACAACACAGACAATACAGAAAAACACAATACAGGCGAATCCCGAGTCTCAATTGTTCGAGTCTCGATTAATTCGTGATTTCGATCCCGCCGATCGATAATATACACGGTAAAACTTCGCGTAGTAATTGGTTCCGACCAAACGCGAGGTTTAGTTTTAGTGTAGACATAGTTATATCAGCTCTAATTGTTTGAATTTGTACTGATTTCACTCGTTTTTCTGTTAATCTTTTATTTAAATTTATTTATTTTATTGATTTATTTATAAATTTATCACTTGGCATGGCATCTAAAAGGAAATGTAATAGTGATAATGTAAGGGAATCAAATAAAAGAAGGCATAAGATTCATAGTTATGAATTGAAATTAGAAATTTTAAAGCGTGTTGAGAAAGGTGAAAGCCAAGCTGAAATCGCACGATCGTTGGGAATGTGTCCTTCAACTATTAGCACTTACTATGTGAAACAGAAGGAGAACATTCTAGAACGTGATAAATTCAAGTAATTTGATAACAATAATAAACAGTTCCCCACCCAATAGCTCCTCTTCTTCCAACTTCTCAATTAACAAACCAAGTCCAGTAAGCGCAGTTGAAAAAGATTTAAGGTATTAAAATATTTTTAATTTAATTGTTTCTTTATTCTTAAGTTATTTTGTGCTTTTATAATAACTTTTATATTAATTTCGCTGCGATAAATAGTTGTATGTATAGATAGATATACGCAGGTATGTTATCAAGCTCGCGCGAGTTGTTTGTAACAAACGACTTGTGCAATCCGGACCAAGCTGTCTGTAAAGCATATTGCATACATATATCTTTGAAGTTCGAGAAACAAATTTATTTTTTCCTTTTTAGTGCAAAAAATAAGTTATACATTTAAAATATTTATTATATAATTTATTCATAATTTAATAGTTTTATTAACATATCAGTAACGTTATTTTATCTTTATAGAACGTGACACACACACACACGCACGCGTGCCCACAAGCGCACACACACACACACTAGCAGAATTTCCCGTTGAATTTCAACGGATTTAGTGAAGCCAATACAGCACAACATACAAACTCTTTGAAATACCTATATAGTAGATACTTTTTAGATTACAATTAGTTTTTCTCAACAATTAATCATATTTGCTTGTAACAATCCGTTTCTGAACATATTGCATTCATATATAACAATAATTGTATTTCCTATCATATATATCACTTCTGCCAAATCCAGCTTCATTTCTTATGTAATTATGCCTATGAAATGTTTACATTTATGTCTTGTAAGCAAGAAACCCGTGAAAAAGCAACGTACAGTTGTCCATGATTGAACACTGACTGGTAAGTTTACACCAGATACGTGAGCCTATTTAAGATAATAAACATTATAATGTAGACTATAATTATTTTACTTACAAAAAATGTAAGATTCCAGTATTCAATAGACGAAAGAAGGTACAATTACTTTCATCAATCATTATAAACACTTCCTGAATAATATCCAGTATCTATTAACGTTGCTAACCATAAACATCGATCGTTTCGTTGCTTAAACAAAAGTGCAAATCGAATAATGCTAAACTTTCATCTATTTGTAAGCTTCATTAAAGCTAATTGAATTGGAGGTAACAATGACGACTGCCTTGTTAACACCTGGGTGGGTTACGAAAAATCCACAAAATTTCGAATCAAATAGCGTATTTCTGAAAACTTCGACCGTGTAACATGTAAACTTCGCAGGAATAAGATAGTATAGAGTTTTATTCGTCAAATAAAGCAAAAATAAAAAAAATCAGTCCATATTTACTTATTTTTATGCTTGAAGGAAGAATACCTTGCAAGTCAAGAAATGGATTCGTGTTATCTTATGGAAATATGTTAATCCCCTATATTGGCAGCACTGATTAATCCTGGTTACCAAACCTTGACCATTCACTAAGTTAGGATGTAAGGAAGAATTGTACCAAATTTGGTTATTCTAGCTTTTATGAGTTTAGGAGGAGTTCCATGAACAAACACATAAACACGCTTCAAAATATATTTATATATATATATATATATATATATATATACACACACACACACACACACACACATACAGGGCTGTGCCGATGGGTGAGGTGGCGAGGCAACGTCCTCAGGCACATCTTGAAGGGGTGTGCCAAAATTTGACAAAAATGAAAACCTATCAAAATAAATTCATAAGGCCAGCGAGGCCAGGGGGTGCCATATTATATCTCGCCTCAGGTGGCAAAATGTCTGGGCACGGCACTGTATGTGTGTGTGTACACACACACACACAGACCCCACTTTTCGTCAGGGTTACGTTCTTAAAAAACACGACGCAAATCGAAATACAATTTTCCATAAGAAACCATAGAAATATCGAAGAAATGTACCAGCACTACAATTTCCAAGAAAGAATATTTTAAGAAATTGTAAATTAATCGTCATTTGCCTTTTCAATTATGAAATAAAATAATGAATTGAAATGAATAGAAAAATAACTTTATTTTTCAATATCTACTATAAGAAAACGCTTGACGTCTTTGTCGCGGCCTGACCGGACGGTCTCATCAGTTAGTTATGCAAACTGGCTGGTAGATGGCAGCACTTGCCAGTACAATTAGTGCTGCCCCTCCACTGTAACTAATTGTGGCCGCACCTATATTCATTTACGTAAATTGGATGGATGGTAAATACATAATATAATAATAACAATATAATTTATTTCAGCGTTGGCATATACATTTGCATGGTTTCGTCACTTACGTACATATTAACGGGGAGCCCAACTTAAAAATATAAATACGAAACAAATACCATTTAAATCATGTTTTAAAATTTAAGAACATTAAAAGAAACCAATTAACATTTAAATGATTTGTTATAGATAACAATAGAAAAAACAATCACATTTTAATTTCTGGTGGCCAATATTTAGCAATTTCTTCTAAAATTAATTGTTATTTTAATACGAGAACTAAATTAGATTAACATTTTGAACAAGTAACGCAGTGAATTTCGAAAGATTTTATTTGAATAATACTTTTGTTGAACTTTATTATGTCTTCTGAACTAAAATTAAGAATTCGTGTCTGCGGTTCCATGGGTAAAATGTAAACACTACCGATACACTCACGTAATTAATTACGTTAGAAAAGTAAAACATTTTACTACATTATTTAAAATCGATTCGTTCGAATATCTCAATCTATTATTCAATTAATTACGATGGAAAAAACAATTAAGATCAATAATTTTATATCTATTTAGAGTAATAATAGGTATTCTTATTTAGGTTCTCCTGTTATTATGTTGACATAAAAACTCATATTCCGCTCATCACTACGACACGCTATTTTGTGATTGTTGGTTGTTTATTTAGCAACTGAATAGAAAGCGTCAGTCGCCATCATCAGAGACATTGAGCTTTAGAAGATTATTCATTGGTTGGTTTTGGTTAGTTTGTTGTTTTCATTTGCTTTCGTTTCGTGTCCATTTTTTGTGTTCTTTGTTTGTTTTCTTTGTTTAGGTTCTTAGTTGTTCATTTTGTAGTCTATGTTTATATTCTTTGGTTGTGCTCTTGATTTTTGTTCCTTGATTATCTATTTGTCGGTTTACACCTTTTATGCCGGCTATTGGTTACAGTTTAATTCAATTCTTTTTTCTTGGTGGTTTTTACATTGAACTTATATTCTTTGGTTGTACTCTTAATTTATGTTCCACGATTATTTATTTGTCGGTTTACATCCTTTTCTACCGGGTATTGGTTAGCGTTTAATTCATTTCTTTTTTCGTGGTGGTTTTTGTAGTTTTCGTATTGGTTCGTTTCGTGTTCTTTCCACTTTATTTCAAGACTCCTAATGTAGTTTACAGAAAGGAGAGGAGAAGTTTTAGTATGTATCATTTTCTCAAGCTGTCTTCTAAGCGGGAAAAAGTATAACTATTTGCAGTCCGAAATGCACCCGGGCGAAGCCGGGTACGAAAAGCTAGTATAAACATAAAAGAACAACTTTCACGAAACTCAATAATTTTATGAGGAATTACCGTATCTGCCCGAATACAAGCCGATGTTTTTTGTCAAAATCTATTGTGAAAAAATCACCCGTCGGCTTAAATGCGAGTCCGAGGAAAATTTGGGTTATGGTTAAATCTCGTAGTTACCCATAGATGGCAGCACGTCTATCATTTCCGTCATGTTCAAATGATGGTACTATATTTTTTATAAAGTACCGTATTTGCCGGCGTATAGGACGCAGCGGCATATAAGACGCACCCCCTATTTACTTTCTCATACGAAGTATCGAGAAAGTATTGTTTTCGCGAAAAAATTCGACCTCGAGATTTTTACGGAAATATACGTTTTAGGTGTCGCTGAATCCAAAAAAGTGGTTTTCGCAATGCCGTCTGTCTGTCTGTCCGTCTGTCTGTTACTGGCGCTGGAGCCTAGACGGTAGAGCGAAAATGAATGAAATCTCGTACTTAGGCATTTTATCATACTGAGCAGAGTATACTTAGGAATGGTTGACATTGATCAATAATTAAGAGTAGTTTATTCCACGCATTTTTAACAACAATCCGATTTTCTCAAAAACGGCTCTAACAATTTTGATCAAATTTCGTACAGTTATTTAAGTTTACATCTTCAATAATACTATGTAGTTCATATTTCTCAAAAAATGAATATAAGGCTAGTTTATTCTACGCAAATTTAACAACAATTCGATTTTCTCAAAAACGGCTATACCGATTTTGATCAAATTTTGTACAGTTACTTGAGTATATATCTAAAATAATACTACGTATTTCATTTTTCTCAATGAATGAATATAAGGCTAGTTTATTCTTGGGCAACTTTAGCAAAAATTGGATTTTCTAAAAACAGGCTCATACGATTTTCATTTTCTAAAGATAACTAAAGGACGCATTAGTATCCATATATGAGAAAGTTTGTACAATGTATTTTGTACCGATTTTTTATACACATTTTTAAGGAAAAAAATTTTCTACATTTTTTTCATGAATTTCCATAATGATTTACTGTACTAATTTTATAGTTATTTATGTCCATAAAAAATGTAACTAGGGAACATTGTAGTTAGGTACCTTTTAATCAGAATTCTCAAAACCCAAAAATTCATCTCCAGAGCTAAATAAAGAATCACTTAGAGCCTCTTCTTCAGAAACTGAGTCTTCGTATAACAAATCATCCTCTGTTCCATCAAGTGAGTTACTAATTCCACATTTCTTAAACGACTTTACAACTGTCTCATGTTTCACAGCATTCCATGAAGTTTTGACCCATTCACAAATATGGGAAATGCTAGGCCTCTTCCTCCTTCCTGATGGTGTCACTTCAAAATCTGTAGACTGCATCCAACTGTTCCATTTCTCCTTCATGAATCCTTTAAATGGTTTATTAATGCAAACATCTAAAGGTTGAAGCTGACTCGTTAGGCCACCTGGAATTACAGCTATTTGAGTTTTCAGTTGGTTCATTTTATTTTTCACAGCTTCTGTTTTGTGACTCCGAAACTGATCCCATACTAACAAGGCAGGTTTCTTTAACAGTCCACAAGGACGCCTGGACCACACATTATCTATCCACAACTTCATCCCCCCTTCATCCATCCAGCCCTTTTGATGAACGTGCACAAACTCACCTTTAGTCAGTTTTTCCTTGGGCAAGGTTTTCCTTTTGAAAATCAAAAGAGGTGGCAATTTTGTTCCATCGGCACAGCAAGACAACACAACTGTGTAATGCGTTTTCTCATGTCCACAAGTTTTAACAACAACACTTTTTGCACCTTTGGAATCTATTGTTTTATTTGAGGGTACATCGAACGTCAGTGGGACCTCATCCATGTTTCCTATTTGTGAAAGTTCAAAATTTTCTCTTTTTCTTGCATTAATGACAAATTTATGAAACTCGATAATCTTGTCTTCATATTCTATTGGCATCTTTTGTGCTATTTTTGTTTTAGTCCGCATATGAAGGTCATTTCTCTTCATAAATCTGGAACACCATGTAATGAAGTAATGAAGCAAAAAATATATCACGCAACTTTTTTTACAGAACAGAAAAAATTTATGGAAACGATTTATTCGAAACCACCTTTTAGCAAAAAAACAAAATGCAATAGAATACTTATACATGTATATTAATATAAACCAGAAGTTTTAGACAGACTGAAATTTCAACTCATAATTTTGATTACCGGCGCATAAGACGCACCCCATATTTTAGGCGTATTTCGATGGAAAAAAAGTGCGTCCTATACGCCGGCAAATATGGTAAATATTTGACCTATGATGAATATTAACTCTCTCACGACCAGCCATCCGAAAAATACACTTTCAAATTTACCTCCGAAAATTGCAACTGACTTTTCCTCATGGAAATGACTTCGTATACCATAGACACACAAGACGTAGCGTGCATAGCGTGTTTGGCATACTTTTTCGAAGTGTGTACAAATATGCTTTCCGAACTTTCAATCAAAGTTTTTTATTTTTTTCGGTATAAAAACCATCCCAAATGCCAATAGTAATTCTTCTACTTCCGACTATGATGTAAATTATAGTTCGGGAAGTGAGTTTTTGGATTTGATGCAGAAGAAAAAGTTTTCCAGAGAACAAATTCTTCTGCAGAACCTCGCAATGGTTTACAATACAAGTCAGATATTGATATTAGCAACATTTCGGATGATGAAGTTAGTATATCTGGGGTTGATGCTGAAAATGTTTTTTGGATGAAGAAACGGAAGAAAATATCCAGTTGAGTGATTTATTGGAGTCCATAAAAACAACATTATTTCTCAATAAATATCTTTAAATTGTGAATGTATAACTATTTTATTTAATGTTTCCTGAAGTTGGAGGCCATCTTGGATTATTTCGGACTTATGGGGTCATCAGTGCATGGCATCTTTGGTCGTGAGAGGGTTAATGAATAAATAATAAAGGCTAGAATATTGAATTTAGTACTCACTACCTGTGCTTTGTTACCATTTAAGGCTGGGTTTTTCACATTATTTGAGTGGTCACATACATTATTTGCATAGATTGACTATGCAGACGATTACGCAAAATGCATTGACGTCTTTGTATGCTCAACTGTTTGAAATTCTTTAAAACTTTGCATGGAATGTGTATAATTATCTTCCAGGAAGATAGGGAAAACCAGGAGGCATGGGAAAATATAACTTTGGTGAGAATAATGGAAATCAGAGAAATCTATAGAACAAACTCAGTCTCTCTTGTTGAAACCCAAAGTGTGCGTATTGGCGTCTTAAGGAATACTCCTTGTATAGTGTGATCATCCCACTAACTCCTTCAAGTTTCAAATAGAGGAAATTTATAGAGTGAACTTTTGTTTAAATCTAAAGTGTGTGTACTGGTGTCTTCAAGAACTGTCCTGTGGTGTGATCATCTAAATCTTTCCCGGCAACATCTTAAGTCTCTTCATAGAAGACAATCAACTGTAAGTATTCATTACATTGCTTTGGAGGATCTTTGGGAAAAGAAACACTAACTATTTTAATTATTTAGTTTTTGGAATTTCATAATTTTTTATTTATTTCAGAACTGTGGATAAAACAAGTTAGGAAAGTGTACGGTGTATCACAAATATGCGTTTCATACAATGGAGTATTTGAAAGAAATATACGTGTGCATAATAAAAATAGTGTTTTAAAGTTCTTATCTTCGTCATAAATAATCCATTTTCTTCCTATTTAAAAATATTGCATGCACACACAAGAAAATTAAATGCTTGTTTGTGAGATTGTTTATGTTAGCAACAATGAAGAAGTAATCATGCAAGAAATTTTCAAAGTTCAACTCGAATTATGACATTTTTGTTTGATTTTCTTGATAACGGCTACTCCTACGATAAAAATGTATAGGAAAAGAAATACTTAACTAGTTCTACAAGTTTTATTTGAAAAATATTTTGATATGACCAGTACTTTACAACAGAGGTCGCCAACCTACAGCCCGTGGGCCAGATCTGGCTCCCGGACTGTTGTAATCTGGCCCGCAAGACCTTTGTCACATTTTTCCTTTCGTATTTCATCATATTTTATATTTCTATAAATGAAATTTATCCATAAAATATCATCTTTATGCATAACTAACTTTTTAAAATTGTGCCTAAAAATGAAAGAAATACTACAAAGTTTGTAGAATTATTGAAATTGAAAACAATGGATCAATTACAAGTGGCGGTGACCACTTTGTACGCTATCTCGTGCTGAGATCTGCGTAGTGGAGGGAGCGAGGTGGTTGGGAATCCCCGATATTTAGGAGGGTGAGTATCCTTGATAGGGATTTCACCGTTTCGTGAGAGCAGTGAGTTTCATAGTGACAACCAAGTCGGAGTGAAGATGAGTATCGTGCTCACTTAAACTTCTTCTATAATAGTGTTCAGTTGAGTTAATTTTAATAACAGAGTATTTTCTGTTTGTAGGTATTCCGTTTATCTTAAAATTTAAGTAACCCTAAAGGTGAAAATGGCCTGTTCAAATAAACGAGAAGTGGATTGTGAAAATCGTGTTTTCAACAAGAAGTGATGTATGGATCACTTCTGCATTCAGAGCAATAATTGTGTTGTGCCTAATATGTAATGAAAGAATTTCTGCGTTTAAAGAGTATAACATCCGAAGACATTACAAAAGTAAACATATGGAAAAGTACTCAAATTTAACTGGAAAACTGCGTGAAGAGAAACTTGCATGCCTAAAAAGGATGCTGTCTGATCAGGAAACCATTTTCAAAAAAGTGAAGACGGAAAATGTTGCTGCATTAAAAGCAAGCTATAAGGTTGCACTTTTTATTGCAGAAAATGGTAAACCATTTTCTGATGGAGAATTCATAAAGAAGTGCATTCTATCAATAGCAGAGGAAATTTGTCCTGAAAAAAAGCAACTGTTTGATAACGCAAGCTTGTCAGCAAATACCACGAGAAGAATCAAGGATATTGGACAAGATTTAGATAAGCAAACACATCAAAGCCACAGATTTTGAATACCATATATACCCGAATATAAGACGACTCTGATTATAAGACGACCCCCCATTTTGAACTCCTAATAAAAGGAAAAAATTTATTATGCACACAATGACAGAGGTTTATTATACCATTGACTAATAAACATTGAACCAATTGAAATAAGCAATTTAGTAGTGTTAGTTGGCATATACAGTTGCTCTCCTTCAAGTGTCTATCAACGACTGCTTTTAACTTCTTACAGGACCTACTATAAAGGCGACGTCAATGCAAGCGTTTATTTAGATTATCAATGAAGAGAAGATAACAATAACACTTTTCTTTTGTCTATTTAAAGGTTTAATTGGCCTTAAATGAATCGGAGGCAACAATGAGAGTCTCCTTGGTAACGCCCGGAATGAGTACAAAAAATCCGCAAAATTTCGAAAAAGAATGCGTATTTCTGAAAAATTCGACCATATAACGTGTAAACATCGCAAGAATAAGATAGTATAGAGCTTTTGCCGTCGAATAAAGCAATAAAGAAGAAAATTGGTCCGTATTTACGTATTTTAATAAATAAAGGAAAAAACCTTGCACTCTGAAAAATCGAAAATCCCGTGTAAACTTATGGGAAAATATAATTGTCTCCTGGATTCAAACCCGGGACACTTTACCAAACGAAAATATTTTTCCAGGGACCTCATAGCCAGTAGAAACAAAACGCCGTTTACCGCATATCTTTTATGACGAACGGTTCTTGAGAAATACGCCGATATAGTTACGCGAGACTTCATACGGATGCACGCAGCTTCACTACGCGCATAATATATTGGATAAAATTCAAAAGAGTATTTGTATTCTAATACATTTGAATCGATTGATTTTCTACTACTACTTTTAATAATTGATTGTTTCGATTGATTTAAAGAATCGAATATTTCGATTATACTCTGCATTCGGTTCCTCTGTCAGTCAAACTATTACGCACCGCGCTATTATAAGACTAGCGATTTTTCGGTCATAGAAATTGGAACAAAACCTCGTCTTATATTCAGGTATATACGGTATTTCTCCCTGGCTCTTGATGAGAGTACTGGCATTGGTGACATCAGTCAGTTGCTTATTTTTATTAGAGGAATAAACACTAAGCTTGAAATTACAGCGGAGTTGGCCGATTTGCACAGTTTGAAGGGTGCCACTACTGGAAAGAATATTTACTTGAAGGTATGTGAAACAATATATAGGCTACAAGAGATTGAAACTTAATGTCAAGATGTCATTTATCACTCTGAAGTGAGATGGTTAAGTCATGGGAAAGCTCTCAAAAGGTTTTTTGATCTTCATTCCGAAATAGATCTATTCATGATCAAAAAAGGTCATCCAGGAAAAGAAATTTTGGATGAAAAGTGGCTTTGGATGTTGGCCTTCGTAGTTGATATAACAGAGCAAATTAATAATCTTAATTTAAGGCTTCAAGGTAAAGAGAAACTAATATGCGAGCTGTTTAGTGATATGATTTCAAAATAAGTTACGACTTTTTCGCTCTCACATAAACGTGAAAAATTTGGTTCACTTTAGTGCTTGTGAAGAGTTAAAGATGCTGAAAACAATGAACGTGGAATTTCCAAGATATTTCACACTAGAGATAATAAAATCACTGGATGAACAATTTACTCTCAGGTTTCAGGACTTCCACAACCATTCTGCAGAAATAAGACTTTCAAAATCCTTTTTTATCAGAGATAGACATTTCACTGAAGCATTTGCAAATGGAACTGACTGAGTTGCAGTCAAACGAGATGTTACACGACAAGTTCAAGGAAAGTGATATAGTGAAATTCTTCCAGATAATCAGTTTCCCAATATACCAAAGGTCGCTCGTAGCATGATCACCATATTTGCGAGCACATACATTTGTGAGCAAACATTTTCAAAAATGAAATATACTAAATCGAAGCTTCGGTCAAAACTGACTACAATATGTTCTCCGTGTTGGAACTACAAATTTGCAGCCAGATCTGGATAGTATAGTGTCTGGGAAGCAGGCTCAGGTGTCTCACTAACAAGTTCTTCATCATCCGGCCCTTGAAGGTAAGAGTAATTCTTAACATGGCCCCCTCACCAAAAATGTCGGCGACCCCTGCTTTACAAGATATGATGGAAAGTTCATTTTTTGTCACCAGTAAAGTGGTACCCCTGATTGGCATACGTGATTCATTTATATGATTTTATTATTATCTTTGATTGTAAGTCCTTAATATCAAATTTCATGAAAATCCATTCGGTTGAAGATACTCACACTGAAAGCGAAATGCGCCTAAAAATGACAAATGTTAATCTAAAAGAAAAGATTAATGTCATTAAAATGATCAGTGAAGACAATAAACATGTCAATGAAGTGGCTGCTCATTGTAAGTGTGGAAAAACACAAATTTATGACATCATAAAGCAAAAGGATATAATTATTTTAAAATATTTATTGAGTAACCTAAACGACTTGGTCAAGAGGAAATAATGTGGTCCAAAATACAACGAGGTAAATAATACTGTCTTTGAGTGGTTTTCAGCAGCCAGGGCTAAAACTTTTCTTATTTCTGGTTCAATTCTGCAACAAGCAAAGAAAACTGCAATAATACTTAAACTAGATGGTTTCTCTGCATCAAATGGGTGGTTACAGAGCTTTTGGAAAAGACATAATATCACTTTTAACGCTTCTTGATGACAAAAAAGCTGTTGAAAGTTGGTACGATAAAATAAAACAAATAATGTCAATACAGCCCCAAAGACATAGCAAATGCTGACGAAACTGCTTTATTTTTTAGAACTCTGCCCAATAAAACCTTACAAATGAATTTAGGAAGGTGTTCTGGAGGTTGTCATCCAAAAGAATTTTTAACGTTACTTTTGATTGCATTTGCTGATGGAAAACTTAAAAAACCGTTAGTCATAGGTAGAAGTGAACATCCAAGATGCTTAAGAATTTGAAGATGACTCAACTTCCCATAGAATGGAAGACAAATAAGATAGTATGGCTGACAAGTGCAACATTTGAAGAATTTTTGAACAAATTCAATAAAAAAATGAAAAAAGAAAATAGGAATATTTTACTTTTCCTTGATAATGCAATGTGCCATCCAAGAATTCAACTATCAAATATTTTATTAGTCTTTCTGCCACCTTGTACAAACTCAGTACTACAGTCATTGGACAATGGCATCATACAGAACGTAAAAATTAATTACAGGAAATTGATGCTGCAATACCTAATGGCAAACATGGACAAATGTAAAGAGGGTACCAGACTTGACAGCCAAAATTGATATTTTTGATGTCATCATATTTCCCAGTCGCTCAGTTAAATGTGTGAAAAAGAGTTTTAGAAACTGTGGATTTATTTTTGATGATGGTATTGATAATGATTACAGTGAAATTCAAAATTTGATTGATGAAACGTATGAAGAAGAGGGTAGCAATGTGTGTGCAAAAAGTTTTATAAATATAGACAAAAGTGTTTTAACCGAAATTGATGAAATTGATTTGCAAACTGTTACAGAGCAATGAAATTGTGAAGAACTAGAAATGCCAACAGCATCACAAGTTTTGTATTACCTCAAAGCTTTAAAGCATTATGCTAAATGAAGGGTGAAAATGAGTTATATGAAGATATGTAGATTTAGTGTTTTCTTTTAATAGTTTGCAGAAATCGCAGAAAAAAACAAAACAACTAAAATTGGATAGTTTTTCAAATAAGTTTTGTAGACTATTTTGTTTTTTATCGCCCATTTATTTTTGTAATATGTTTATAATCTACGTTAAATGCACATAAAAAGAACCAGAATAATTGAATAGGAAGAAATAGATGTTTAGAATAAATTCACTCCTGAGTGAGCCATCTCTAGTTTGCACATAATTTTAGGATTCCCCAAGCCATCTCCAGTGTATGGGCGTGAATGATCCTAGGATTTCCCGATCCAACCATCATTTCCTTGTGAGGAAACATCAAATCTTGCTGCATAATGGTGCTATGGGATTGATGAGTCAAATATGAGACATTGGAGAAGACAAAGAGACAAACCGGGATATTTTTGTTACGAGACTAAAAATCTGTGACATAACCAGAACAAACTACACTTTAGTAAAAATTGTATTGAATGCTTGAATATAACGTAATTTGTGTTGTCGTAATTTTAGTTGATACATTTTGTATTTAATTGCGAATTGAAAAAACTGGGGTATTCATACGCCCAATATGGAATTATACTCACGTGCCCTTGTGAAAAGTGGGAGTCAGCTTACAATTGGTTAAATATAGTATACTAGCTGAAACGCACGGTTTTGCTCAGGAAAGTTTTCTTTTAAGTGGCAAACGATTTTTATTGCTAGGGGCAAATGTTCCCCATTCCTTAATTACACAAGCGATGCTTACATTAACATTTAATATTTTATGTATTGTATTGTAAAGTTGTACCATTAATATAATTACGCATTAACGTCTTACTTAATATTCACATGGATAGATGCACTGAAGCCTTTAAAGCAGCAATAAAATTATGTGGATTATGTCAATACTATTAGCCAAAACGTAAACAATAAACAACAACTTGGTTACTGAACAAATGTATCGATTTATGTTGCGATAAATCTTTCAGTGTGAATGGTAAAAGATAACAATGTTCTAATATTCCTTAAAAATTATTTGACTCACTTTAAAAGTATTCATAAATTATATTTAGGCATGAATCCATTTGTACCCTTTATCTTGACATTAGCTATTCTTCCTCTACGGCGCGCCACGGCATGCATTTTCCTTGCATTAATCTTTACGTGTATATCTCTCCCTTTGAAGAGGACAACAATTAAGAAATTTAGCTTTGTTGCCGCCTGGAAAATGGACATCTAAACAGATAAATTTTGCGCTTAAAGGAAAATTTCCAGCGATTTAGCATGTAATACCATGAAACATGAACAGAATTAAAATATTCAGTCTTTCATGCGTAAAATAAGCCATTTCCCGTGATAGTAAGTTAATATTTAGGTATATTTATATCCACATCAGTGAAGGGCTGCATGACATTGAGAGGTTCCTCTACACAATTTCTCAAGCATTCTTATGGAAATAGTATTTGGTTGATCCCATGGGGTATAAGAGACTCCAGGGTCTGCAAACCTATACCAAGTTCTTCCTTTGGTCCATAAGGTGACCAATGAAACTTTTGAGTTCGATAGCTTCAACGGTGTAAAAACGTATAAAGAACATACACACACACATACACACTAAAATAATTATAAGATATGCTTTGGGAAAAGGAAAGGTAATGATAAAGGTGGCAACAAGATGTTGGAAGGAGCCCAGTGGACACTTACCGGAATTTAGTGAGCTACTGGGGATGTTGAAGAAACACGGGAAAAGCACACAAAAAACAAAACACATTCTTGGAAGCTTTCGGGCCGGAGCCCTTTGTCTACGATGGAGAGTGACATACTGGGTAAGGGTATGGGAATGACAGAGTAATGTGAGAAATTTTGGAATAGGAGGAGGCGAGGAAGGGGGATGGCCAATAAAGCTAACGGAGGTTGAGGCCGAGGGAGGGGGAGAAGAGTCGAGGTGTATGTGGGCAAGTTCCCACTGACAAAGTCGGGGATTGGGGGTTATTGTCCGGTAGGGAGCAGGTAGTTTTTACTATGAAGCAGTTATTAAATGAAATCTTGTGAGAATTAGCATGAGAATGGGTGGCTCTTTCTTACACAAGATATTTCCAAAATTGGAAGACTGGCGGAAGGAGTGAATGGGAGAATTGGTGAGAGGTGGAAGCAAGTATTGGAGAATTTGCTCGTGAATCCCAGGGTGGAAGAGGGTAGTAAGGGTGAGTGAAGGGATAGAGTCAGGGACAGTGAGGGTGGTGTCTATTGGTTGCGGGCATGATTGCCCTCCAGATCTGCTCACAGATCAGGCCCAGCGGTAACCACATTAGAGAACGGCATCTCCGGCAGGCTAGAGCATAGGGGAAAGAGGTTTTGGTGTGTAGGGATGGCAGCTTTCGAAGTGGAAGTTTTGGAGGCTATGGTGGGTTTTAAGTGGATGCCGGTACGGATTTTTCCACTTTTGATAGACAGGTCAATGTCCAGAAAGGTAATGTTAGAGGTGGAGGAATTGTGGGTGAAGGAAAGCTTGGGGTGAAAGGAGAGGCGTAACAAAAAGGATTGGAGGGAGTCAGGTCCACTGGTCCAGATTAGAAAGATATCGTCAATACCATATTTACTCGTGTAAGCCGTGCCTCCGTGTATCCTGCGCACCCCGGTTTTTGGGCCGGCTATAGGGGAAAAAATTTATTTGAGCCGAAAAAGGGTTTTTTAAATCACCAATTCCTATTTCTTAAAAATGCTACGCTCAAGTTAAGCATCTTCACACTCCTATGTGACGAATTTATTGGGTGATCTCTTTATATCGGTACTAGCAGAAATCTCCTCCATAGTCCTCTTTTGTTAAACACTTAACTGTTTTTGTCGTCATATTGGCCACGTTCGGCAGAAACCGCTCCGGTAGCAATCATTCTGCTGTACGTAATTTTCCAGCCATATGGTCACTGATCGCTATCGTAGCGGTCGTCATTTTTTTGGCGAACTAAAATTATGATCGATGATCATTCAATGATCACCATGGTGGCTATGACTTTCATAGACATATCAGTGAATAAAGGAAGCATGCCATATCTGAACATGGTAGGCATCGTCTGCCGTGAGAACAAAACCCCCACCAACCCAAACTGGTCGCACATGTGCCGTGGTCTCCGTGACGATTGCAGCAGAAGATTTCATCGAGTTTGGGGAGCACCCATTAACAAACTTAAAACTCATATAAATTTTTATACAATGAATGAAAATGACTAAATACACCGAAGTTTGGAAATAGAATAATAGATGCGGTATGGGTGCTAGCTTAACGTATATTTGTTTACCTACACGACATTTTAGGAAAAAAGGTGTGCGGCAAATAAAAGAATTCGTGTAAGATGCACACCCCCTTTTTTTCACCGGCGTTTTGGGAAAAAGGTGCGCGGCTTACACGAGTAAATACAGTATATCTTAGCCACAATAGTGGTCAAAACTGATGAAATAAGAAGTGAGAAATAAGGTGATCAAAAGACATCTTCATCAATGTTACCTTTATGTAATTAATTAGGGGTGCAAGACATGGTGAATAAAACAATCTCATATATATTTATGAATGTTTGTTTGTTTATTTGTGCACATGGTGAATAAAACAATCTCATATATATTTATGAATGTTTGTTTGTTTATTTGTGCACGTATACATTTCCACACTGTTAAAGCTAGAGTAATCAAACTTTCAACAGATACTTTCTTCACAAATAGGAAGGCCGTAGGCTACTTTTTAATCCCAAATGTTTTATATTAATTGTACAAAAAGCAGAATAACTTTGTATGCTAATGCTAAATATTTTAACATTTTGTTAATATATGTCATTTTCAAAAAAATATAATATTAGCCTCAGGCCCTCAAATAAAGCAAACTTTATATATTCAAACTACATGCAACTCTTCTACCCCTTAATAAAAATGATTCCGTTTCATTTAAATGTTTGCACATTGAAACATTTTTTTGTGTTTTTACCCGGGCAACGCCAGGTACCATAGCTAGTAGTAAATAAACAAAATACTCTTTCACCGTATAAGTGTTACCTGTAGTTAACCTGGCAGTATTTGCACGGGATGTTGTGGACATGCCACCCATATGTTTTATGTCAGGATTCCTTTCCTTAGGCTGTTATGACCCCCTACCTTTCATTAGCTGGAATGGCAAATGTTGTGACCTTTTCTTGTAAAAATTCTTAATTTCTTGCTTTTATTTCTTGAGTTCAGATGTTTTTTCTGTGACGGTGGGCCAGCTCACGTTACAGATATCAGTGTTTTTTCCTTTATTCAGACATTATTCAAGTTTTATTGTGACATTATTAGTATTTATGGCCCTAGTGTTGTTTTTATAATTTTTTACCACCATTCAAATACAAACTTTTAAAATTTTTGTTGTGATTTCTATTTATAGTATATAAATGTATTTCTTTTTTCAATAAAATTATCTATACCAATATATGTTATCACTAAAATAGAATGAACACTTATTATAATGAGAAATAAATAAAACAAAATTGAATGAAAATACAATAAAAAATATGTGAGGGGCCAAAAGCATCTAGAACAAGTGCTGATGTTCTAAAGTTTGCAAGTTTGTGGGAGAATGTTGCAGAAAATGGCAATTTCTTATTTGTGCAAAAGTCTTTTGGGGAATTCCTGCTTTTATTTACAGCACTGACGTTATTATGCATATATTCTGAACATCTATCAACTGTTACTTCACCTACTGACCTCTGAAAAGTTTCGTATGAATATTCTCGAACTTTTTCTTACAGAAATATATTTATAATCCTACATCATCTTGTATTTTGCAAACAGTAAAAACATGCCTAATAAAAATTTATCAAATACTGATGATAAATTTATTTTTTAACAAAAATATGTGTGGGATGTCAGGAACACCCTGTGCAAGTATTTATGTTTGAAAAATTCATGCATTATTTAGCTTAATAAATTATACTTATAAGATTATTCATGTTTAAGCACTAAACTTTTCCCACCTTTATTTCAGTTAATTGGGAATATACTGTACCACAAAAATTCTTCATTTGTACCTTTGCTCGATCTGTTGGTTCTGCTTCTCTTTCTTTCTTTGGATACTCACGAGACACAACACACAAGAATTCTGCATGATCTTCATTTCCATAGTTATATTGTGATCCTATATTTATAAGCTAAAAAAGGAAAGAGAATATTATCATTACTTTACAAAAAATATTTTTAGAAAATTAAGTTAAAATGAAAAATTTAATTATTATATATAAATATTATATATGTATAAAATACAAATGGTAAAATTGATTGGAGAATCACAAGTACAAGCATCTTCAGCACCAATTGTAAAACTATTTCTAACTTTTTTAATTCTAAGATACAGTGAACTCCCGATTATCCGTGTGTGGATTATCCGGTTTATGGATTATCCGTGTTGTCTCTCTCCTTATGCCTCGAATTTTTATTAATACTATAATTGCAATGCTTTAAAAGAAATTCATGACTGTGAGGTTCCAATATTTTCGTATTCTCATTACATCAATGTATCAATAATTATATTATATGCAGAAATGGTAAATTTGTAGATATGTATATTGTTTTTTTATGATTGTGAATTTCACGAAAATAACACGGGGGGACAGCATGCGACCTTGGTCGATCAGCTGTGTTCTTCCGCCATCTTGATTTTTTTATTCATTTTATTACAATTTGATTGTAAGTGGAGTCATTCACCAACTTCAGCTGTGTGCTAGCTCACTGAGCTACATGATTTTTATAGTGATAAACATTTATCTTATCCCGCGGTAAAATTAAAGAAAAATGGAAAAAATCTTTTTTACCATTACAAAAAACTCGAAAACTCGCTCATTCACATATGCTAATTTGCCAATTACTACAGCCAGACATAAATATATTCACTAATTGGTTTCACAGCAAGTTTGTGCCTGATGTTCGCATTATCCATGTTTTTCAATTATTCATGCTTCCTCTTACATCCATTAGGCCGGCTAAGCGGGACTTCACTGTATATACTTTCTAAGTTTTAAATAGCTTAGCTCTTATTTGAACAAAACTATGAATTGCTCTTTCGACAATATCTTTATAAAAGAAAAAGAAAAAGAAGAACTTATAGTAGCACATTTTTATTAACAGATGCACGTGCAGATAGACCCAGATAAGACAGTACTAACATTAGTTCTTTTTAGCAATAAAAAATGTGATTATAGTTACACTTTGGCATCTAACTGTGCACCTGCTTTCATTGAAATTATGACAAAACCGTAAAAGATAAGAGCTGAAACTTGGAGGGTAAATTTCTGTCCTGCTGCCTTTTGAATTTCTTTAGATTTGAGTTTTAAAAAATATACAAATTTGGATTGAAACCCATTTAAAATTCGGCTTTTATTAATATCACTGAAGGTGTAGAACATGTATGTCAAACTGGCAGCCCTTTCTCTGTCTTACTGCGGCCTGACTGTTATTTTTTCTCTAAACTAAATTATTCTAGATTTTATATAAATACTTTACGTTTGTAAAAAAGGACAAGATTTTTTCTTAGTTACTGAAATACAATAAAATGCAGTTTCAAAATCACTGCTTTCAAAAACAAGCGACCAATCTTCCAGATAAACTATATTCGGGCCCTCATTAATCAACTGTAATCCTAATGTGGCCCCAATGTTTCTCTGAGTTTGACATGTCTGGTGTACAAGATGGAAAGTTAAAAATATGAGCATATACCCTATTTACTGGTGTAACCTGTGCCCTCATGTACCACACGCATCCCTATTTTTGCACCAGTTTGGAGGGAAGAAAATAAATTCATGCTGGAATAAGGATTAAAACAAAAAGGTTTGCCTCTTCACTGATTCCCCCTCCCTGAAACAAGGTCCGACCAAGTTAAATATCTTCTCCTTCCAACCTGCAAGATGCATCGTATTGAGTGATCTCTTTATGCCGATGTTAGCAGAAATCCCCTCCTCGGCAGTCGTCACTCTTATGCCAAAGGAGCATCAAGGGCTCATGATGAATTCATGGAACAGAGATATCAGATGCCAACTTATTCTGGCAAAAGTATAGGTAGAAATTAACACATTCGCGGACAAGACGGCTATAGCCATCATCATGTATGCACTG
The DNA here is from genome assembly GCA_036926305.1 of Uropetala carovei. NCBI lineage: Eukaryota > Metazoa > Arthropoda > Insecta > Odonata > Petaluridae > Uropetala > Uropetala carovei. The sequence goes on from JAXCHB010000115.1 coordinate 1,969,262, forward strand.
TTAAGGGGCAATATGGCGATAGCAATCCTCATTTAACCCACTCTAGGAGGCATGAAGTATCTTACCATCAACAAATGCTTTGGCATTAACTATGGAGAGTGGTCCTCTGTTCCACCTGAAAAAATAAAATTGTAATTTGTCCCTATAATTGTATTTATATGTAATTATTTAGATGTCCTCCATTTACTATTATCGTAGTCTGTACTCGCGAGGCAATCTAATTTTTATCAATTTAAAGTTTATATTTTCATGGAAGTAGCGCTCCCAATAAGATCAAAATTATTCAAATACATCTTTTTCTATATCAGTATAGTTCTTACTACATATATCCTGTTATTATTTTGTAAAAGATTTCTTCGTGTTGCCGCATGGTTGGCTTTCACAAAGCGCGATGAATTATAAAACGAACTTTTTCGGAATGAAATATCCATTAGGAGTGTTGGTCAATCTTTTGAGGGGTTCTACGTCACTCTTGCCTACCCAAAGAGTATGAGCCATGCATTTCTCCCCTTTGTCTGCACTTCTTGAGAAGAGGGAGGGAAGGTGAGAGAGAGGGAGAGCACTTCACAGAGTAAACACAAACAAATACAATGCAAATAGGAAAACGAAAACAGTGGGAAAAGTTTTTGCAAGTTTTCAAGGTATCTTTTCATTCTACTGCGAGGAATCATACCGTCAACAGCATATGTTCCACACCTATTTGCTCTTGCCTTTATGCTTATTGCGAGAGGAGACCTCAACATTACGCTTGAGCAAAATAAGGTGAAGACTAGAATGATGATATCGCTTTGAATATTGTAATGTTTACATTTATGTAATTCACATTCATCGACTTTTTTGCTTCATTATTTCAGCAAAGGAAAATATTTAAAACTGAAGTACCTTTGGTCAAAACAGACTGGTAGCATCCCTTATCCTATGATCTGCCGTAGTACTTAGTATTCTTTTTTTAATGGTATGTACAGGCAGACCTAGTCTTTTGCAGCTTTATCTTTCGCGTGTTTCGATCTTTCGAGGTCCCACATTTGCGACCAGTTTTGTCTTTCGCGGTCTTATGTTTCCCACTTTCACGGAAAAAACCACGGAAAAGGCTGAGCGAAATTTTTTATATATGGAATGAATCGCGTTTTCCTCGCATTTTCTCTCATAGTCAGGCCTGAAAAATGTTGTTACGTTATTCTGATATGTAAAAATATTTACATAATTTAAAAAAATTGATACATGTATCTATTTTTTAAAGTTTATATATAAGACGTGTACAGTATGAGGCATTCCTGCGACAACAGAAAATGCCCACCAACGCATCATACTACCTGCGAGGGACCTCGCAAGAAGGGGAAGACGGCTTCCAAGAAGTCGTCAGCAAGCGGAAGAAGAAAAACAGAACCCCAACCCCCAAAATCCCATCCTCCGCTCCAGTTGAGACCCACCTCCTAAAACCCCCACCCCTAAGCCACGATCCCCCATCCCCTCGACCTCCACAGCACCATCCCCACCCAACGCCCCTACCGCCTGGCTTTCCCCATCCCCGAAACCTCAGCGCCCAACCTCCAAACCACGATCCCCCATGCCCTCCACCCCCAAAGCACCCACCCCCAAACCCAGGAGCCCCCCACCCACCTCCCTCTCTCCCACCAAGAACCTCCACCAACCCCCAGATTATCCTCTCCTCACCCTCCTCAGCAGGCCCGCACTGCTTCACGGCGAAAGCTCCTCACCCCACCGATCCTAGGGTCTTTGTGCCCACTCCCACCCGCCCTCCTCCCCCCAAACCTGCAACCCCCACCTGACAATCTCCTCCCCCCGGACCGAACCGCCCCGCCTTCATCCTCCTCAAAGATCTACCTCCGAACCTCACACAACGGGTCTTTTTTCACATCCTTCTGCGGCTCTTTTCATTTATTACTACAGGGGAAGTCACCCTCTTCAAAGCAGAGAAGAAAGCCCGAGTTAAAATAGCCGCAGACTTGGCAGAGAAACTGCTGGAGGGGAAGAAGAGAATATAAGAGGCGCTGGGCAAACCTACACGGATGTCCATTAATGAGAGGAACCACAGAGGACGGACAATGCCGCAGCGGAATGACCATGTCGTCGTCATATGCGGGGTCAACCTGGACATCGACACAGAGGAAGTGGAGGAAACACTGCGGGAAAGGGAAATAGCATTTACGCAGCTATGGAGGATCCAGTCCAGGGCCACAGGAAATCTAGCCAACTTAATAAAGGTGGTCACCCCCTCCCACGAATTCCTAACGTTTCTTTTGCAGAATGACCTGGGGATATATGGGAAAAGGCACCTCTGCGAACTGGCCTATCCCCCACCTGCCCAGCCCACACAGTGCGGTCGATGCCAGAGCTTCGACCACCACATGCAGAGCTGCAGAGCAGATCTGAAGTGCTCCAGATGCGAGAGACCGCACCAAGTCTGCCAGTGTGACGCAGAGGCGCTCAGATGCGCAAACTGTGGAGGGGACCACACAGCAGGAAGCTGGGGATGCCCGAGATGACCCAAGGAGCCGGCAACACTGACAGCAACCGTCCCGCTAACCATCGCGTCTGAGGAGACGGAATCTGCAGTACTGAGGGGCCCGAAGGAACCGGCCACCATAATGGATGTCGTTCGATTTATTAGCATAGTGGTAGCGAACACACATCCGACGGAGAGGACCTCTGTAGGGCACATCCTCAACAAAGCGGCCATGGCTGTCTTTGGGCAGGAGGTGCACGTGCACTACAACAGGAATATTATGTACCTGACCCTAATTTATGCTTCTCTCTTCAAGTAAACAGGATAGGAAGAATCAGAAAGACTACCAACACAACATGGAGGACAACCCAAGGACTGGCTTCGTGAATGTGAGGGGAGCCCTTCGGCAGAAGAAACCCCTCATCACAGACCTCCTAGATAACAGGAACATCATCTGCCTAGGGCTAGCAGAGACCTGCCTAAAAAGCAGTGTATGCCTCCACATATCCCTCTTCATCCGAGAAGGAATCCCAACCAGAAGAATCGATCTACCTCCAATCATCAGAGAAGAGGAGGCCATCATAGCTAAAATAGAGCTTCCCAAACCCATAGTCATAGCATGTATTTATGTCCCATGCACGAATGTGTTCCCTTCAGCCCTGCTAATTTTTTTACAGAATCTGCATATTAATTTCATAGTGATAGGAGACTTCAACGCGAGATCGAAGAACTTCGGAGACTCCGTCACCAACGCATGCGGCCGACAGATGGAGGAGACCCTCTACAATACTAATCTTGTCAGACTCCCTATCCCCTCCCCCACCTTCTTTTCCCACCGGGGAGCCTCCTACCCGGACCACGCTCTGGTCAAAGGAAACGCGGGACTACTGATTTGATACGCGGAACTGTGTGCTCTTTAACCATTGGCTCTTGCCTCCCTTCCATGTACGAGTCGAGTTACTTAGTAAGAGTCGAACATTTCGACTAAGTCGAAATGTTCAACTCTTGTCAGATGTTGGAGCACGATGATGATTTCACGCGAATGAGTGCCGTGAAGCGGGGATACGACAGAATATTAGAGTGCTACAGACAAATTCTACGGAATAAGCGGAAAAAAGATAAGCAGACGACTCTGGACCTTTTTTTTTAATAAAACAGTAGGTGTGCGGTGGTATTTTCAAATTCCGTAATTTTACAGCTAAAAATGTTTTTTTGTTTACTTTGTAATTTTATCGTTTAATAAATTGTTCTAAAACTCTGATATAAATATGTTTTACATCGAATGTGGGTCCAAAATGCCATTTGTGAAGTTATTTCCATATGGGAACGTAAATTTTTGGATCCCCCGGCAAACGTGGATTTTCACTTAACGCGGAGACCTCCGGAACGTATCCCCCGCATTAAGTGGGGGTTTACTGTATATGTGTTTGTGTGTGGATGTATGTGATTGTGGGCGCTCTAACTCAAAAAGTACTTGTCATATTATCACCAAATTACATATATAACACTTTGGTATGAGTCCGAAGAGCTGATTAGTTTTCGGGCAATAACGGTTAATCAGAATTCGTGGTTTATTCGAAAATCGATTCGGTTTTTAAAATCGATTTGCTTTTGAAAATCGATTTGGTTTTGACGAAATATCTCCGTTAAAACATCATTATTGTATGTAGAATTATATACAATGGTTATAGAGAACGTAATTTCCTACAACTTTCATTTGAAACAATTTTCCATAGCAGTTACTGTTTATGAATTATTTATAAATAATAGGTTTTTTTGGTTTCCGTCAAATATCTCCTAAAAAACGTCGATATTGGTAATCTCCGTTAGGACCAAAGTTGTAAAGAATAATATTTCTTCCAGGTTTTGTTTTAAACAAATTTTCGTAGAACCATCGACTTCGGAGATATTCAACTTTTTTCGTAATATCCAGTTTACTGCGCCAAAACGACGTATCGGTGAATTCTGGAAACATAAAATATAATTTACGGCAAGAAGGATGACTGCATTCTTTTACGATACAAAATTATAATTTTGCCTCATTATGCTATTCATAATAATTTAAATATCTATACCCCCAATATGGAGAAAGTCATGTGTTGGCCACATCAGATTTTTTTAGTATATCACGGGACTGGTGGGTTAGTAGTGGGGTACGAATAGTCAAGGTTAAGGCAAGAATTTCCCCTCCATGCAATGCATTCTCCACACATGTTGTTTTGAATGTGGCACATCTATAGTATCGCGTGATTGACTTGTTTTGACTTCTAATGCTGATATCACTGTCTCCCTATTTGATATGTTGACAATTAATAATTAAAGGTGATCAAGTTGTGAATATTACTTTTTTAAATAAACTTGACTGAATTTATTTCAGAATTCCTTCATAATGAATTCAAAGGAATCTGCTGTTTGTAATTTTTTCCAAAAAGATGCCAGAGAGAGTGCTTACACAGATAAAGCAGAATGCATGAAATGTAATGCAACTATTCATTGCAAGGGAGGTTCCACATCGGATTTGTGAATCATTTGAAACTTAAACATAATACTGACATTACGAAAATGGATGAGGGCGACATCGAAATTCCTACAAAAAGGGCGAAGTTGGCGACTGGTAGCATGCTAAATTATGTAAAAAGCGAAAGCCTAGAGGAAATTTTAGCTAAATGTGCTGCTCAGAATTAAAATTGATGCCGAATATTGTTTTTGAACAGATATTAATAATGTGCCGAATGAGTTATGACGAATCATAAAGTAACTACCTTAAAAAGTTCAGCATTAGAAATTCAATTTTACAAATATACATGGTAGAGCAAGAGAAAAGGGGAACTTGCCTTTATAGTATTGGTCTGTATAACAAGATGGAATTCTTTAGTTCCCATGTTGGAGAGATTATTAAAGAATGTTCTGGAAGATATGTATAATGAGCAAAATATCGCAATATTGCAAAACTTGGTTCAAATTTTGAAACCACTGGAACTAGCCGTGAAGGAATTAAGTAAAAGTGATGCAACTCTTTTGACTGCAGAAGGTATTTTCATATTTTTATTCGAAAAGCTTCGCCAAATTAACAATCATCTCAGCTCGGAAATGTAGGAAGCTTTACAAAAGAGATTGTCTGAATGCAGAAAAAAAATTAGTTTCGCTTTTTAAACACCTTCAAAACGGATCCATTTCAAAGTCAAAGATATTATCTTACGCAAAGATATAATGCAAAGGATTTTTCCTAATTGTGGAACGTATCAATACCGTCGATGTCGACGATGTAATGGCAGTCGATCATTTGGACCAGGAAGAGGACAACTTAATACCAGAGCAAAGTATCAGTCACAGCACTGCTTTAACTCACACCGAAGCTCTGCTGGATTATTTGGAGGGACAACAAGACAGCTGAGAAACTAATGCCGAGAAATCTGGGCAGCACCATTTGCCGAAAGGTTAACGAATCGAAAAAGCAAACTTCTTTGCTATCGTATTTTAAATAAAATAGGAATAAGTAAGTACATATTTTTCATTTAAATTTTTTTCTATAATCTTATTGTTTTAATACAGTAAAACCAGACTTACACGGAAACACGGCGTAACTCATGAGCATGCTTAATCGCAGTAGGTTAACTGCCACGTGCTAGACAGTCGCTCAATACATAGCGCTACGTGCAGGAAAAGCACCAGACAAGTGATACTGTTAACTTCGTTTTTTTTAATCAAGTGCGTGAAGTTTATCTCGTAACTGTATTCAAACAAATTTGTTGAATTTCCGCATGAATCAGGTTATTTGAACTGACGCTCAAAAGATCGCGTTGCCATACGTTTTCGCTAAAGCTCTCTTTACATTTCCGCAAGTACCGTACAGCTGACTGCAATGCTTTCAAAATGGTATTGGTTTAATTATTGTTCGATTTACATAATTTTTGACTTGCATGGGAATTTTGTGAACAAATTAACCTTGTTGGTCGTGGACTTACTGTATATCAAATGGATGTCAGATTAACCAGGATTAGTTTACTCCCTACCAGCCCGGATAATCGGAAGTCTACTGTATAATGATTTTGAAAAGGCATTTGATAAATCAATCACTCCCTGTTATTAAAAAAACCTCGAAGCAGTTGGTATTAGAGGAGAATTGCTGTCCTGGTTATCCAGTTATATAATAGGAAGGAAACAAACAGTTAAAGTAAAATCTTATCTCTCAACTTCTTTTAATGTTACATCTGGTGTCCCACAGGGATCACATTTGGGACCTTTGTTATTTAATTTATTTATAAATGACATAACTGCTGGCATGGAAGGGGTCAAAGTATTACTCTTTGCTGATGACTTGAAAATTTATAAGACAATAAGCTCTCTGTTATATTCTGCAGAAAAATTTAGAAACTCTTGTTAAATGGTGCAATAATAATATAATGTATCTTAATAGATCAAAATGTAACTATATCACCTTCCACAAATGTTTTGTACCATTGAAATATATATATATAAATTCAATAGTAATGATATATCTAATGTTACAACTATAAAGGACTTAGGGGTAATTCTTGATCCTTCTCTCTGCTTTATTTCTCATATTAACTATTGTACTAAAAAACCCCTACAAATGCTAGGTTTCATAGCAAAAAATACCGCAAAATTTAAAAATATAACATCATTAAAAATACTTTACTGTTCTCTGGTTAGGCCGCAAGTTGAATATGCTTCCACAATATGGTCACCCTATTACCTTAAGCATTCAAATTCAATTGAACATATTCAACATCAATTTCTTAGAATACAACCATTCCCTGACTTACGTAAAGGTTCCGTTCTGTGAACTCTTACGTAACTCGAGTTTTCTGTAAGTTGTATTTCACCGTATTGCTTACAGTAGAAGCCAGCAGTCGCTGTCAATACTCACCTCCACCGCAATACGCAGTATCACTTTGCACGTATTAATTATATATGAGTATAATTATTTAATAAACTATACTAAATTATAGGCTTATGTATTGAAATTATTATTTATTATATTATTGAAACGCTGTGCAATCCCTCACTGTAACCGCAAGTTGTTGCCGCCTAGCAAATGGCAGCAATATTGGTGAGTTGGTGGTAGTTGGAATGGCAGACCATAGATGATACTACGATCGGTGATAGAGATATTCAACCCTAGAACACTAAGGCGTAGTAATTTTTACGACGGCAAGTTGCATATTGTTTATATCTCGACCGTGGATCAAATTTCCGATGGCTCGCTTTCTGTACCTTCTTAAGTATTACAAAGTATAAATTTGGTATAAATAATTTCATCTTCACTTCTGCCATTCACTTCAGACAGTGACATCGTCGTGAAATATACGACGCCTTAGTGATACCGTTTGAGTTTCTTGGAGTAGAACTTCATTATTTCTTCTACATACATATCCCCAAACCCGTTCTTGGTTCTTGATATTCTGGACTTACATCCTTTGTGGTGTCTCGCCGTTCTAAAAGGTAAGTTCAAGTTACTTAGAGTGCAGGTAAACAATTACGAAGATCGTGGGCATAAAGCCTATTCAATGATGGCTTATTTCTACAATAATATGTTAAGATCTGATTAGGTTTTCAGCGTAATTTCTAACTGCAAATTATGTGTATTTTAGGGGATGTTAGCTTGTTTTTGCAGTTTTGGACAAATATCTTTTTATAGTCGCATTTACGTAAATAACTGTAAATAACCTATTTTGTACATTATAACATTATGTGATTTTTATTCGTCATTTCATTTACTGGGTGCCTCCTGGTACACATTTATGGAGAATTACCCCCTGTTCCATGGGTTGGATTAGCAAAGTCGTGCTTGGAGGTAGAAACACGATTTTTACATTGGGATGGAAATCACTTAAATATGCCGTATGACCTGGGGCATTATCTAGTAAAAGCAAAATCCTGAAAGGAATGTCTTTTTCTTTGCAAGATTTCTTCACCTCAAGAACAAAACAATTTGAAAAACAGTCTTCGAAAATATTAATGTTTACCCAAGCCTTAGGATTTGACCGGAAACAAATGGGAAGAGTATCCTTACTCATGCCCTTAAATGCACGAGGATTTTCTGAGTGATACACGAGCAGTGGTTTCAGTCTGTAATCACCCGCTGCATTAGCCCCCAGCAAAAGCGTTAACCTATCTTTTGCTGCCTTGAAACCTGGCATTTTCTTTTCCTCTTTAGAAATATATGTGCGGTCTGGCATCTTCTTCCAAAATAATCCGGTTTCATCAACATTAAATATTTGTTGTCCTGTATAACCACCTTCATCGATAATTTTTTGTAACACATCCGGAAATTTTTCAGCGGCTTTGGAATCTGCAGCAGCAGCTTCGCCACTCACTTTAACATTATGGAATTCTGAATCTACTAAACCAACCATTACTTGCAAAAAAAAACTGCATCAGGATTATCGAACTACCCTTTAATGTCTTCATAAATACTTCTAGCCTTTGATTGAATCACCATTAAGCTTAAACGGGAACGCTTCTGAATTTGATTTTCCACCCATATTGTGAGTAGCTTTTCCATTTCATAGATAGCACCAGAGCGTTGCTTTGTTATTATGGTGGATTTTAATGGTGCTGAACCTTTCACATGTTCTTTTATAGGTGCACCATCCTTCAAAATTGTATTCACCGTTGAAGCAGAGAGACCAAATTCACGGGCAATAGAAGACATGCTTTGTCCTCCTTCATATTTCCTTATTAGCTTCATTTTCATATCCAAATCAATTTTTTTACGCTTGCGAGGTGTTACTCCTGTCTTGCCATCATTTGGCCATTTTCCTGTCATATTACAGAGTGAAATTATTACGTAAAATTCACTGAAAAAATACGTAAAACTTTGAATGATGCCGCCGAGCGGGTATCTGCACACAATGACAATGGGTAACTGAGCGTGATACAAGAATGCACGTGCCAGAGGGGCCTAAATATTCATTACATTGCAAGATTTACAGCCCCTAGCGGCGCTACCATCTCCTGTTTCAGAAGACAATGTATCCATTCGCACGCGGCACGCTACGTTGATGTTCTGAGCCCATATGTAATGTAATACAGTAGAACCTCATAAATCCGGCATTCGAAAATCCGGAATTATCAAAAATCCGGCACTTTTTGAAAAGTGCACTTTTTAAAATTTTTGCCGCGGGTAGCCTAATCCGCTATGGAACGATAAGCGCACCGCTTCGCATCAAAATTCGCGAATTCTAGAACCAATTTGACGGCAGCAGTTACATTGTATGTGTGAGTGAGTCCAATTGTCAGCTGACCAATACATGTTGGTACGTGTTAGGGAGTTTCAACAGTCACATTGTATAACTTGTATACAGTCGCGTATTCAGATTCGTAGCGATCGCATGTGTTTTTCATTAGGGTGATATTGCTCAAGTTCATATTGGAATGTCTTCAAAAAAAGCTGAAAACCCCTCCAGTAGTATTATGAAGCGTAAACATAAATCTCTTTCTATTGAACAAAAAGTAGATTTATTAAGAAAACTTGAAAAAGGTGCTTCAGTTAAGAGACTTTGTGAAGAATATAGCGTAGGCAGTTCTACTTGAAGAAACGAAAAAGTGAGTTTCTGGCATTCTATGCAGACAGTGACACTTCTAAGTCCGAAAAACATTACACACTTCCAGGGTCAACGATATCGATTGAGTATTGTTTGAATGGTTTCGACAAAGAAGAAGTGAAGGTGTACCGGTATCAGGCCTATTGCTTATACAGCAAGCAAAGAAATTCCACGATGATTTGAAAATCAATAAAGCTTGCAATTATTCGCAGGGTTGGCTTCATCGCTTTAAGCTTCGCCATGGAATACGAAAATTAGCAGTGTCTGGCGAAAAACTTAGTGCCGATTCGGATACTCACCGAAACATTTGTAAAGGCGTTTACGAAGTTAATTTTTACTGCAGAGCAAATATATAACGAGGACGAGACAGGATTATTTTCGCGATGTCTTCCTCGGAGCACACTTGCAGCCGCCGATGAGGATATGGCATTTGGAGTGAAGGAGTCAAAGGAGAGGCTGACGGTTCTTGCGTGCACAAATGCAGCAGGTACACACAAACAAAAGCTAACTGTAATTGGTGCACACCCTCGTGCTTTAAAGGGTGTAAAGAATTTTCCTGTCAACTACCGTGCTAATAAACGTGCATGGATAATATTTTGCATGTTTATTTACATACATTTTGTGTATGTATTTCATATTTTAAAATATTCTGTCGTGATTTCTGATTAAATTTTGAAATACATTATAGTGTATATTACAAAAAGCTTTCTTTTGTCTTATCCTGTAATAGGCCGATTTGCCCCTGGATACCTAGGCAGTGTGCAACATTTTCAAAAATCCGGAATTTTCTAAAATCCGGCTTGCGCTAGGTCCCGAGTGTGCCGGATTTATGAGGTTCTACTGTATATAGTATGTACTACGAAAATTTTCGTTTGTGGTTCAAGAAAAAGTATACGTAAGTGCGAGTTTACGTAAGTCGGGGAGTGGGTGTAATCAACTATAAACTTGGATATGAGGCCAGAAATATAAATTATAATGACTTACTTTCACTTCTGAATCTAGAAACACTCTGTTGTCGCCGTATTATAACTGATTTAATTATCCTTTATAAAATATTGAACTTTCAAATTCACTGTCCTGAGCTCCTACAGGTAATTAATTTAAGAGTACCTACTCATAACACAAGATTAGGTGATTTATTTCATATTAAACCGTACAATAGAAGTTACCTTTATAATACACCGATAAACAGATTACATCGGTCAGGTAACATTTATTATAAATCTTTCGATATAGTCAATTGTAAACTTAGTAATATAGAGTCTAATGTGTATAATATTTAATGTTCTTTGATTTTTACTTATTCTTTATGTTTTGATGTATATTTCTTTATATTCTCTCTGTTCATTTTATTCATTATATTTTTGATCTTCGAGTGTACCTACTCTATTTATAAAATGTTGTTTTATCTGTTTCAATTATAACGTAAATTTCAATTATAATGTATATTTATCACATGTATAACTTAAAATATGTATTTATGGGTTTAATCCCGTTTATATTAAAAATAAAATAAAATATCAGATATGAACAAGAATTGAAGAAAACTGCCGGTCCACCAAGGCCAAAGAAATTAAAAACAAAAAGAAACTGTTTAAATGAATCCATGTAGTGAGAGTATCACCAACAAAAATACGAAGCTCACGAACCATGAGTAGCAAGTGCAGCAGAGGTTTTATAGCCTAACAAGTGCTAGATCTTCAAGGCATGAGTTATAAATATTTACATTACTTTATACATCAATGGCCAAATAACGAAGCGAAATCAAATTTGGCTAGTTAGTAGAACATGGCATTGTCTTTCAAGTAGAAAATATAATTCGCACAACCGCAAACACAAGTTGGTATTACACTAAGTTGAAATACATACGTTCATTACAAAAGTTTGTTTTTATTTTTTTAGATTTTGTGAAATTCGAGTACAATGAGGAAAAGCGACTTCACTGTCCCTTGTATAATGGCCTAGCAGGTAACCATTTCCGCAAATTTCTCAATATGCACGGAAAGCAACAATTTTTGCTGCTTTTCATGTCCATCACATATAAACACGTTAGACATTAAATACTTGAATAAAATTACCCTAAATGTTTCTTTTGAATGTGCCGATAATTTCTCACCTGTTCAAATTTCCAACCATCAGACATTGTTGAAACCATCTGAGTTAATTCATCTTCATGGCATTGAAGAACTCTATACACATGCTTTTTTGATTCCCTGAAAGGCGTAGAATCTCTCTGGCATATTCTGTCTTTTACGAGTCTTATTAATTCGGTGATGTTATAAAATTCTGCTTCTTCTAATATACCTACAAAAAAGCCATTCATTACACAAATGGTGCATGAAATACGTTGACAGTGACTTCTGTATGTTTTCCCTTTACACACCTTCTTCAGCAAGATCTCGGTTGATGACAAGTTTACCATGCCTCAGGTAGTTCAGGACAGGGCTAAAATACGTTGGGTCTCTGTCAATTAGGTAAGCACCCGTGTCATCCTGAAAAAAAGAAAACTACTTATTCTGAAAGAAAACTACAATACACAGAAAATAACTAGTCGTACAACTCATCTTCTAACAGAGTCATCTATATAAGAATAAACTTAACATAAACTTAGAACCGGGTTTACGGATTAATATAAACAAATTAGTTATCAACGCTCACTCTGTCGGAAATTAAATCAGAATCTTCTTGGCAAAGTCTGTACAAAAATGAATTTGGATCTCTACATAGAGTAGTTTTAGTCGTTAAGAAGTAAGTTCCTCCTACATTTAACCTGACCCATAAATTGCTACTCCTTTGGGGCCCGTTGTTTTCTTCAATTTCGCGTGAGTTCGCATCGCTCACTGAAGCCATGTTCTTCTGTTGATGCCTAATATGCATATAATATATGATAATATACACTGAATACGAATTTTGAAATTTTAAAATTTTTTAAAACTAAAATAAAATTTAAAATAAAAATTGTGTAACATATGCAAATACTACGCAATTATTTTACAAAACTTTTATAAAAACAATTTTTAGAGGGTTCGAGACTTTTCGCAAGTATCGCCATCTTCCGACGGTTCGACTTTCTATCGCCAGGCAGCATTGGTCGTGTTAGAGTTAAAGGCTAAATGATAGTATGCCGGTGAGAATTGACGTGGTTCCTCCTCCTCCTGCCAACTCTCGACAACCAGGTGTAGCTAGGTCCCTTCTATACAATGGCTCTAAATTTCAGGGACATCAAAAATCTAAAGGAAATAGTTATGAAGTGGAGGTTGTTCTTCAGGTTAGTGGGGGTAGTGCAATGAAGGTACTCCATGAAATTGCGTATCAGTACTTCTGATTGCTTCTGGCATTTGAAGTGAAAATTGTTAAACGAATGGCGTGTGCCAGAAAAATATAAGTCGTAGAAAATTTTGTGATGTTTTGTACGAAATGTGTGACTCAATTCGCTAACCTAATTAGCTGTGGGTTACTACTGCAATTCTAAAAAATATTTCGGTATCCCTTTTAATCTTCATTTCTTTAACAACACTTTCAGCATGTCGACGAAGAGAACTCGTATCTTTGTGGATATTTAAAGATAAAAGGCCTTACAGAAGAATTTCCTACGCTTACCACATTTTTTGATGGTGAAATTATTAGCAAGAAGTATCCTTTCTTAACAAGAAAATGGGACGCAGATGAAGATGTGGATAAAAAGCACTGGGTATGATATTTCGGTGCGAATTACGTAGCATGTATTGTGCCTAATGGTGAAAAATCATTTTGGTTTATAATTTTTGTTTTTAACAGAGCAAATTTATGTCATTCTACCAATATGCAAAGACTTTCAACTCGGATAGTTTTGATTACGATGACTTGAAAAGTACAGATTATGTGTTTATGAGGTGGAAGGAACATTTCTTGGTACCGGATCACACGATTAAGGATATAAATGGTGCGTCTTTTGCTGGTTTTTACTATATATGTTTTCAAAAGTCGGCTGCTACAATAGAAGGTTATTACTATCACCGTAGCTCGGAATGGTAAGTTTATTTCATTGTTATTGCATATTCGTATCGGTCGGTTTTTTATTTTAAAAGTCATATTGTAATAGATGGGAGACTTGACTAGACATAGGTATCCTTTATAAAACTTCTCTAATTCAGTTTCTGATTTATTGCAGGTACCAGTCATTAACATTAACTCATGTTCCCGAACATAGCATTCAGATTTATGAGTTTAGGTGAAATTAGAGATGGGGTCGGGTTGACCAAACGATTGTGGAGGTAGGAGAGAAGTGAATTTGGAGCCAAGTGTTGCAAAACACGATTCAGTGCTCCAACATCCCGACTCCCAGACTGAAATTAAGTCTAACTGGCCTCTTCAGCCAGGACACTAAAGTTGAAAATTGTGTAAGTTGCAAAAGCCTTGCTTAATATGTGATTAGAGATCGGAGGTGACAAGGCTTAAATTGTGGCATAATTGTCATAGTGCACTTTTATCTGGTCAGTGTGAATGAATGAGAGTTCATCGTGCTTTGATGAGCAGTCTCACGAGAATACTTGTGTGGGAAAAGGAACTTTGGTTTTACATAGATTTTTTTTTTTCATTTTACTAGTGACAAGAGCTTCTTGTAATGATACCGGAATAACCGAAAATTGAATGTTTACAGTTTTGTGGGTTAAAATCAATTGAATATGGGCAATGATTTTCGAAGGTGCATAAAAGTGGAATCAAAATCATTTGAATATTTTAGAAGTGTTCAAATGAATAAGAGTTTTTGTCATATTGGCAACCTGTAAATGAGTGTGACTATGAATGTGCAGAAGTAGGTATTTTAGTGCTATGGTGTGAAGCCTCTGTGAAATTTAACATGCAAGATATTAAGTTCATACCATTGAAAGAATATTGCCATATTTGCAGCCTGCTTCCAAAGAGTGTACTTCTTCAATGTAAGCTGATTGATGGTTATGATTGTTAAGTTTACTATTTGTCATTAAAATCTTGTATCGCTATTAGAAAGTACTTATTTTCCTGTATAATATTTCCCTAATTGTAATTATACTTATTTGTTAATGAAGGATGTTTTCAAAGTATAGATGAATACTGGACTGCTAGGAAAAAGTTTTAAAGAAACTGCTAATATAATGAAATAATTTTCCTTTAGCATCTTTTGCATTTTATTCTTAGTTTTCATAAAAACCAAGAATATTCTCTTTCTATTGGCTCAAAAATTAAGGTTTTTCTCTCATTGGTTTCTGAGACAGAGTATGTTTACTATTGCACATACACACTATCCCAGTTTCTCAAATTGGGAAGTGCCAAGTTGGAAAAGTAAATTTATATTGGCATTATTATTTGCTGAAATAACATAACCAATAATCTTGTTGAAATCCAACACATCTGGGGGAAAATACTTAAACAATAGAGTTAGTTTGAAGTACAGGAAGTCACTTTTGAAAATTTTGACATTTTTATTTTCAGTTACACTGAAAATATGAGTATCAACGAGACAAAAGATATCCTTTTCAACATTTGTTCAGTTTCATTGACTTTTGAAGAATGTCTTGACCTTAGTGATTGTTAGTAAATTTACTATGTTGTTTCCTGTAGAAACTCAATATGCACACATAAATACCATGCTTTACTTTGTAAACATAGTAGGTGGGCTTTTGCATATGCTGTATAGGATTGAAACCTGTATTGCCTGATCACGATGATACAATGAACTTTGTATGGATGGCCTCCTAAAATTCACAATCTGTCACTACTACTTTTATTACAACTGCAAATGACCTCTTGTAAAGCAACAAACAAAAAGCTAATATGAATAAATTAAGGAATGTTTCATTATAAGTCACTCTAAAGAGCGAAAGAGGAAATTCCAACCATTACATAAGTTGTTACTATAAATTTAAATCCCTTGAATCATCATTAATTTTGTTTATTATATTTAATTCAATTTTCTCTATATTGGGTCACAAAATGTATCTGTTCATTGCTGAGTGTATGCAATCGCAGTGTCTCCCAATAGTTTAAACTTAAGAATCGTCCCAGAGAAGGGTTTTTATATATATTAATTTGGTTATTCCATTTTGTTAGCTTATTTTTCACGTCTTATATGCTGTATTATCATTTATTATTTGGAAGTGCAAATGTGTCAAAAATGCCTGCCAGAAATGTAACCCCAACTTTTATAATCGTCAGTGAGAAAACTGGTTTTGAAATTCTGTTGTATTGTTGTTTCAGTTTTCAGGAAAGCTTCAACATATAGCAGGGACTTAATGTATCTTATGAAATATTTTTGCTTTAAGCTGGTTGATCCATGTGTACGAAGCCTCAGAACATATTATACGGGAATTTCCTGTGTTTATATGAAGCAGTACAATATAATTTTGAATAAATTTTGAAAATTACTTAGAATCATCATATGAATGTGGGACTTGAATCAAACAATGCTAAAAGAATGAAAATTCATTTTCCTACATTTAATCTACATATAAACATCAAATTAGTCTGCAAAGTCATTTAGAGCATGAAAATTTCACATTTTGGAGTAAAAATCTTTTGTCATCAGAGGAAATTGTTTAGTTGCATATAGTGCATTGCATCGAGGTTCGACTGCTCTACACATCTACAGTGCAGACAAGTCTCTTTGTCATCTCATTTTCAAACTGCAGTCATGGATGACGAATATTAATATGTACTTCATAATAAAATTTACGTTGGTATTTACTAGAGATGCATCAAATATTGTTTTTAGCCGATTAGCAGAATGTTAAAGTCAACTTGGCTGAGGCCAAATAACACTGTCGTAGCATTAATTTTTAAATTACCAAAATAAAACTGAAAATTTATCTACTAATCTTTTTATTTATTTATTATTACAGTTTTTGCTGCCAGTATCGATAGTCAAATTTTAAAAGTTTTATATTATGGTACAAAACCAATAAATTCTCTGGATTGTCTTCCTCCAAATTGCTTCTGTGATCACTGTAATGAACATACGCAATGCTAAAAATTCGCTCAATTTTGGCAGAGGTTGGAGAAGGGACAAGTTATTTCTGTGCAAGCTTTGCCGATGTGGGATACTGCTGCTTTCTTCTTTGCAACCAAGTTGTTGAACTTTGCTTTTTACTTTCTCCATATGCAGTGGCGTAACTAGGGTGGGACACGCCCTGGGTGCCAAATAGGGGGGGTTGCAAAAATATCAAATTTGCACCCGTCGGGTCGAGGTGCGTTTTGCACCCTCCCCCCCCGTCAATCGCTGGGGGTCCAAATTATTCTTTGCCCTGGGCGCCAGAAACCCTCAATACGCTACTGTCCATACGTAGTAATTGGAAAGTATTGTGATCACGAAAAAATCGACTTCAAGCTTTCAACGGAAATACACGTTTTGAAGTCCCTAGAACACGCTTAGATTATTTTTGGGGTGATGTCTCTGTGTGTGTGTGTGTGCATATGTGATTGTGGGCGCTCTAACTCAAAAAGTACTTGCCATATCGTTACCAAACTTCATATATAACACTTTAGCTTGAGCACAAAGAACTGATTAGTTTTTGGACAATACCGGTTAACCGGAAGTCGAGGTTTATTCGAAACCGATTCGGTTTTTGCGATATTTCTCCGATAATACGTCATTATTTATACATTGACCATTACAAAAAATGTAGAAAATATAATTTCCTACATCTTTAATTCAAGCAATTTTCCATAGCAGTTATTGTTCAGGAATTATTTATAAATAATCGGTTTTTTGGTTTCCGTCAAATATCTCCTTAAAAACATCGTTATTGGTAATCTTCGTGAGGACCAAAGTTGTAGAGAATAATATTTCTTCCAAGTTTTGTTTGAAACATATCTTGGTAGAACCATCCATTTCGGAGATATTTTGCTTTTTCTTAATTTCCAGCATACAGCGCCACCACCATGTAGCGGTGAATTCTGTAAACATATCGCTCATTTGCGAGAAGAGTGACACAAGTCAAAAATTGTCTTTTTGCAGGAGAAGAGTTTGAAATTTTCGCTATAGTGTAGGAGTGGGGAATGAGACGACAACACTTCTGCTCTCCTGCGTCTAATGGTAGAGTTACGCTTGTGTCACTCTTTTCGATAAAAATATACCATTTTTCGAGCAAGATTTTCCTGTAATCTCAAAAATGACGATTTTTGACTTTTGTCACTCTCCTCGCAAATGAGCAATATTCAAAATATACCTAATTTACAGCAATAAGGACGACTGTATTCTTTTACGATACAAAATAATTTTG
This sequence comes from Uropetala carovei, assembly GCA_036926305.1. Taxonomy (NCBI): domain Eukaryota; kingdom Metazoa; phylum Arthropoda; class Insecta; order Odonata; family Petaluridae; genus Uropetala; species Uropetala carovei. Next base: position 1,987,537 of record JAXCHB010000115.1, read on the forward strand.
TCTTATAATACTTTTCATAATAATTAAAATATCTATACCCCAAATATGAAGAAAGTCGTGTTGGCCACATCAGATTTTTTTAATAGTGTCTCGCCAAGGTATTGAATTATCTCCTGTTTAACTCGAGACAAACTTGGCAGTTTGGTTGATACTGATGAATACAATTTTGTGGAATGTAGTTCATTTTCAAGAAAACAAAATTGTCTCTGGATTTCATTCTGTAACTTAGCCTACATGGAATGTATAACAATGCCAGTATCTTCCCTGGAGCAGAATGATAAAAGACTTTAATTTAGGTATGGACTAAGATATACTTGCACTCTCAAGGTACATCAGCTTTGTAGCTTCTTCAACAGGCCCCAGCAAATTAACTGTTTTCTCTGCATTGGTGGTTTGTGAGTTCTTTTATGTTGACATTGTTATCTGCAAAGTACAGGATGATGGCTTTCTTTTTGAACATGTAATAGCTGCTATTTCATTTGGTTTGAACATCTTGTATAAGCTCATGATGGGAAAGTTTCAACTTCTCCAGTATTTTGCAAAGTTTTCCTTTTGCAAGGAAAGAATGATGACAGTATCCCACAACCTTTTTGGTTACAGTCAGTAACTTGACTACATTATGCTGAACTAGAATTTCTTTCTGCGCACATAATGGAAGCGTGTGAATAAACCATCTTATATTTGTGATTCTTAGATCGTTCATTGACTTCCATGTACAGTTTGTATTGCTTTAGGTTACAATACTTTTTAATTATGCAGTCCATGAATAACAGAAAACCTGTGAAAGGTAAAAAACAGGGTTTCCTCCAAAGTCTCTGGGTTTCAGATAAAGATCATGGAGATCTAAAAATTAGCAACCCTAGTTTTTAACCAAAATTTTTAAACTTGATAATTGCACAAGCACTTTATAAACACCCTGTATATTGTTAAATAATATTAAATATTCCATATTCTTCCCTTCATTTAAAAAAAGTAAAACCATTGAAATAATTTGGTATTTGGATAACATTTGGTTATTCGGCCTTAAACACACGGAGGCCAAAGCAGAAGCAGAATAGTATATATCCGGCCAAGGCCGAACTTTGGTGCATTTCTAGTATTTATTACCATCGTTGAAAAAATTTTCTTATCAAGATGTTCAACATTGTAAATACAGGTCATATGATGTTTTGTGATTCATTCATGAAAGTAATACTAAATGAAATTAAACTTATGAAAATTTGCATGGATATACATAATTCAGTGTTCTGAGGTAAGTTAATTTATTGAAGGGAAAGCGAAATTAAATAATTCTGAATATTTATTCCATGACAGAGTATAAAATTTTGAAAATTACACTAGAAATCATGTTTTCTCTAATACAAAATTTATAAAAATACAGGAATACGACAATAGGTATACCCAGGGTTGTAGTGACCACATTTGGTGCCCCAAGATGATCAAATAAAATGATGTGCATATTTTTATAGGGGTATTTAACCAAAATAATCATTTCTTTAAAGATTTATGTTTCAGGCTTTACTTGCAGCAAACATATTGATAATGCCATTGTAATCTATATTTTTAGCAGTGTCATATTCACAGGGCCAGTCTTAGGCCTAGGCAGTCACCTAGGGCTGCCAATGCAAGCACATGCAAAATGAGACTTGCATCCAGGGCTGGATTTAAAGGTATTAGCACCTTAGGCAATTATGTTAAAACTAGGATATTGCTATAGTATTTCATTTTGAATGTTATTTATAAACATCAGCCAATGCTCTCTTTCCCGCCAACAACATATGGATCGCTTGCCCGACCGGGCACAGTCCTGTGCTTTCATATATAAATCAGTATCATAAAAACTATTAAATTTATTTATATTGAATCTTTTTCAAAAACATATTTCAATATTTCCGAACGTTTCATTAGAATGATATATGTACCCACGTAAACCAATTAGAAAAAAGTTTGTCGATTGTCCACTTTTTCATGTCTCGACTAAAAATTTGAGATGAAAGTTACGTTTGTTAAATTTTTTAATGGCCCATCATAAATTTTATGTTTTTCAGTTACAGGAACGTCATTAGGAATCATTAAAAAAGTTATATAAAAATAATTGACGTTTTTCGATCAATATAAACCGAGATATGATGTATGTTTTAAAAAGGATGACATACACGGAATACAAAATTTTCAAGTTTTTTAAACTTTTAAGGTATTTGCCGATTTTTCCGAAATTTGAAACATACATAATGCAATTCAGCATGGAATTTACTATAAGAAAACTAACTTTTTTCAAATTAAGGTACACAGAGGGAGTGACAAAGGGACAAATTAAGGCTTTTATATATTACTGATGTGCCTTTTTTCTTTAAAATGGTAAGGTGCACCCATTGATTAAATAAGACTATAGATGGTGCTCTAGGCTGAGTTAGCATGAGAAAGAATGAAGCCAATCGGATGGAGAAATATTGCACAAATGGGATTTAAAAAAAGTGCATTTTCAGATTTTGCGCCTTAGGCTATTGCCTTCAGGTAAATCTGGAAATGCTTGCATCACAAAGAGGGTACAAAATTATGACGATCGACTTAAATGTAATGATAGATAATTTTTTTTCTGTTTCCCTTTACAAAATGCAGAGGTACATACGACTTCCGTTCTCTCTCTCTCATTTACTCATTCTCGCTTCACTGCTATCCTCCCATATTCTGATAGAATGATGACCAGAAGGTACAGAATAAGAAAAGGGTCACTTCAGGGCAGGGCCAGAATGGCCATATGGGAGGTTGGGCAAATGCCAGATGGGCCGGTACTCAGGTGGGCTGACTCATTTAGTATCGCTAGCTTGCTGCAAGTGAAAGATGACAACTCACACTCCTCTATGTGATGTCACTTTCAAATTTTAAGCACCCGAGTGTGTATGGCTTAGCTTGAATCGCAAATCTCCACCACTATATTTTAGTAAGTCTGTCTGTTCCTTTATGCATGCCCACAATCAGTGGTTGATGCAGAAAAATTTGACAGGGGGGATACAACAAAAATCTATAAACAAACAAACATTATCATGTTTTCTTGTAAGTTTCTACATGTGATGCGGGAATAGGGTTGCCACCTTTTCCTCGGAGATAACACAAAGATTTCCAGTTTTGACCTGAATACAGTTGAACCTCCTTAATCCAGCAACCTTAGGACCTGACCGAAGCCAGATTAGGAAATCTGCCAAATTATGGGAGGTACCTAATCCAATAGTTAAGCCTAGCCCATATCTTCATGATATTACACTTTGTAATATAGTAAATATTAAATTAAATGCATAAAATGTTATTTAAACATGAGTTACAATGATAAGGTAATAAACAAAAAATCTGATGTGGTCAACACATGACTTTCTCCATATTCGGGGTATAGATACCGTATATACTCGTGTATATGCCGACTCCATGTATAGTACGACCCCTGAATTTTTGGTGAACAAACCTGAGTTTTTCATATATCTTGTTTATAGTACGACCCCAGCATTCCACCAGGGTCGATATATTTCGTTTCGATAGCTCTATGGTTACGAGCGAGATATATCGAACGACCTTGATTTTCCACACCATCATAGAATAGACCGTAAATGTCGTAAATAGTATTTCTTGCGAGGACACTAAAATTCGGATAACTTAAGTATCTTACTCCTAAGACATTTAATAAAAAGTGATATGAATCATGATTGCACAAGATGAAATAAAATTGTTTCAATTCTAGTACGTCTGGATTACGTTCCGCGTACGTAATGGTTCCACTCGCTCATCTACTTAATAGGTAGGGATAACGGATAAAAAGAAATTACTTTGTAATATTCCACAGTCTTTATTGTTTCTTCAATCACACACCGACCAGTTTCCACTACAAAATCATTCTAATGGTGTTACTAACCGACGTAACACCTTTAGAATGACTTTGTAGTGGAAACCGATCGGTGTGTGATTGAAGAAAAAATAAAGACTGTTGGATATTACAAAGTAATTTCTTTTTTCCAAAATGTCGCAATTCCATAAAGTTACGCTGTCTACGATACTTTTAGTCCAACTCGTTCCAATCCATCCCTTGGAAAAAGATGCAAACAAAGATGTACATACAAAAATTCAAGAAAGTAAGTGTCCGTAAATCTTCACTTACATCAAGTATTTGTGAATTTGAAGCTGTATATATATGAAAAAGATTCTACTCTTCACGAAGCAACGTAACTGTTAAGGTTAGCCCACCATTAGAATGCGTGCGGGTGGCATAACTTCACCAAAAATACCCATGAAGATACATGAATTGTAAATCCTCAAATGCATTACTTATATATAGTACGATTCCCAATTTTTGCAAAAAAAATTTGGTCGTGAAAACTCGTACTATACACGAGTATATACGGTATTTAAATTATTATGAATAGCATTATAAGGCAAAGTTCTTATTTCGTATCGTAAAAGAATAGTCGTCCTTATTGCCGTAAATTATATTTTGAATATGTTTACAGAATTCACCGCTACATGGTGGAGGCGCTGTATACTGGAAATTACAAATAAGTTAAATATCTCTGAAATAGATGGTTCTAAAATTTGTTTCAAACAAAACTTGGAAGAAATATAATTCTCTACAACTTTGGTCCTCACATAGATTACCAATAATGACGTTTTTAAGGAGATATTTGACGGAAACTGAAAAAACCGATTATTTATAAATAATTCCTAAACAATAACTGCTATGAAAAATTGTTTGAAATAAAAGATATAGGAAATTATATTGTCTACATTTTTACTTTCTCCATACGTAGTAATGGGAACAGGGCCGGCGCGTCAAAAATTGCCGCCTGAGGTGAGCGCAGTTTATGCCACCCTTTTGCACAGGAACGGGATTGAGGCGGAGCAAGTAAAGATTGTGGATATTCAGCAAAGAAATCACATAAATTAAAATATTATATATAAGTTTTATTGAAAAAATAAAATGAAACCTTTCCTTAAATAACAATATAATTAAAAAACAAAATTTATCGAAACTGTCCTTTGCACGCTTTTTCTTTAGCAAAATCGTCTATCACATCTTCAAAATTTGAAATGGTTGAAATGTCATGTTCGATGGACAATATTGCTAGTTCTATCAACCTTTCCTGTGCCATCGTAGAACGTAAATAGTTTTTAATTACTTTCAATTTCGAAAAAGATCGTTCTCCACTGGCAACGGTCACAGGAAGAGTTAGCAGAATTCTGAGTGATATAAAGATATTTGGAAAATTTTTTATTATTACTGAGCGTCTTTTTAACGGAATTCTACGATAAATAATAACATATTTACGCTCACATCTAATCTTGACGCCAAGGAATACCAACCTCTTAAGAGTTTTCGGACGGGATTGTAATGAAAGCAGACATTCGCGAGACGGTAACGCTTGGTTGTTATATGGGTTTAGATGGGAGAAAAGGGAATCCGCTCATAAGTAAAAAGCTTTACAACATTTTTCGATCAAACTTTCAGGAATCAGTTGACTATTCAACTTTTCAATTTGAAACTGCTCGCCATGTACATAGTAGTTCTGGGTTTGACTTCAGGAGCATATCTTTTCTCCATTTGAATAACTTGGGCAGAGCTGAACGAAGCGTGGCCTCTTTTCTTTAGCATTTTCAAATATCTTAAAAATGAGATTTCGAGGCGGTATTTTCACAATTATGCAGGAAAAAGTATGGAAATAAATTTCCATATCGTAGATTTTCAAATCTCATTCGAAAAAAGCCAAAAATTAGGTTTAATTTTTTGTTGGTTGGTTGGTGATCATAGAAGAATGCGATTAACTAGATAAAAGCGTTACACCCTCCGCACCGTCTCGCGAATGTCTGCTTTCATTACATCTACATGATACCCTGCAAATCACCAGACTGGTGGGTGGCAGGGGGTGCAGCACACCAAGCCCTACCTAATAACGTCCCTCGTGGGAATCACTCTCCTGTTATGATCCCGTATGGTCCTTTGAAAAAACGAGCTCTGGTATCGCTCGGTCCTACAGTCGATCTCTCGTATTTTATTCTCGTGATCGTGCCTGCCCATGTACGTAGGTGCCTCTAATATTCCTGAGACCTCCTCTAAGAGAACTTCCGACCTAAATTTCTCCAGAAGCCTTAACCTAGCGCTAATTCTGCGATCCTCTAGCGATACAATCCCGTCCGAAAACTCTTAAGAGGTTGGTATTCCTTGGCGTCAAGATTAGATGTGAGCGTAAATATGTTATTATTTATCGTAGAATTCCATTAAAAAGACGCTCATGATCAGCGCATTCACCCGAATATGTTGTTTGAGTCACAATCGCACTAACTAAGTTTAGAATACTCTATTGCAGGAAACGTGCTTATTTATAATTTACTTGACACTTTCCTAACCTGTTGAAACCATATGCGATGCATGTATGGTTTGTAAATATTCAATTCTAAATATAATCTTAAATAAATAAAATACATACTAAATATTCACATTTAAATAATTTATTCTCGTGCTTTGATTATTAGTTTTTTAAATATCACTATTGTTATAGTGAAGATGTATTTGATTTAATTAGAAAATTACTTAAATTAATAAATCAGTTATTAAAAGTTTCCTAAAATATTTTAAGGCGGTGCGAAAAAACTGGTTCGAACCGGTTCATTGATGACTGCCGGAGCGAAACCGTAACCGAAGCAAAATTTTGTGTTTTGAGTGAACGGGAATGAAAACCGGAGCGAAAAAAATTACGGTTCGATGTCCTGCTTTGTTGTGACATGGGTTTTGGTTATCCTTCACATGTGGTAATTTAGATTCATTTCCTTTCTATTGTATGATATACCGATCATTTTGCTGGTACGACTCATCTTTAGTTTACTTTCTAAGCCCAGGGCCGGCTAAACCATACAAGCAGACCAAGCGACCGCTTGGGGCGCCGAATTTTTGGAGGCGGAAATTTTGACTCACAAATATTTGGAAAATATCTAATTTTGTTTTCGATAGATATGGTTAGTGTTTTCTTCTGGAAAATATAAGTAAAAATGCGACCTCAAATCACTGTTCAGCAGATAAGAACGAGGTGAAGACTTCCGGAGATACAATTTGGAAAAACAAAGCCATACATGCGGAGAAGGGATTGGAAAATCTGACCGGGTTCCAAAGACTCCTTCATCTTGGAAACCCTTGAAAATGTTTCCCATTGATCAACTTTCGAGTCTTAAGGCCCATACACACGTCAGTTAATGGCCGGACGGCGGCCTTACGGCCGCCTTCGGGCCGCCGACCTTTCAACCCCCTCTCCTAGCTACACATGCTCTCAGAGAACACGTGAATTTGGGTGATGCATGGTAGTTTCGTGTTGTTGTTCACGTTTCCCTTTTGTGAAGTTCGCCCCGGTACTTTTTTGTACTATAAAGCAGTGGTGCACCACCTTTTTCTATCAAAGGGCCGTATTTCACATTTTTTCCGAGTCCGCGGGCCGCATTATGAAAAAAATTACATTGAATTCGTAAATTTAAGGAAAATCTTAATTAAAACATTTTATTGGATTTACGTGGGACATCATCACTCACAACATTGTCAGTCTTCCATTGGAGAGGTTAGTTTGAATGTAACGAATTGTTACTGTTTATATTAAACTTCTTTTAGTAATCTGACTTATTTCGAGAGATTTACTTCAATTATTTTTCGGTGTATTGTGACATTTCTCGGAATAATTAGTATTATTAATATTAGCCGATGTCGGCATTTTCGCCTTGTCATAATGACCCCTATGTTATTGACGATTCCTATAATAACTTGCAAGTTCAAATCAGTCATTCAAGTAAAAATCTCAAAAGTTGAAAAACTATACCCTAACCCTAATATTTAGGATGATCGTTTTTCGGATAAATTTCCCACCCCGTTATTCGCTAAACCCTTTGTTGTGAGGAAATCCTACCACAGGCCGCCTTGAGGCCACCCGAAGGAAACGGCCTCACGTGTGTATGCTAGGATCTGAACGGATCAGGCCGCCTTGAGGCCGCCGTCCGGCCATTAACTGATGTGTGTATGGGCCTTTAGAAGGAACTACGCGTTTAACTGGAGTCGACTCTCTCGACTCCAAGGCAGCAGGAGTCGACCCTTCGCGACTCCGTTCGCGACCCGTCCCTACTAATTGTTTGTAGTATTGTTAATATAATTTATTTAATGTTATTGTCGTAATTAAAACATATTGGGAATAATTCACTGGAAATGTTATGTTGTTCTGATAATCCGAGTCTGCGACACTGTTCCATTTAAAGTTCTCAGGGGAAATGGAAAAATATTCACCACTGATTAACACTGTTCAGGTTGAGTACACTCCTTGAAGGCAGTTTTGAAAAGTGTTCACTAAGCACTGGAGTGAGATGTCTTCTCGGATGGAAATTCAATAGCCCAACTTATGTTTTCACCATAACGGATATTAATTATCACGAAGTGTTCTGGTGTGTGGTTTCAGAATAGCAACAGTGAATCAAGATACAAAGATTATTGCCCAATCCTTGCCTTAGGCTTACAATAAGGGCACATTAAAAGACAATGGATATTATAACAAAGAAAAGCATTCATGATAGTTCCATGTGGGAAGTACCGAAATTTAACAAAAGATTATTTTGAATTTAAAGCATTAAGTAAAGTAAACAGTATTCTATGCGGGACACTTACCAGCAGTTATTTTCTAAGACAAGGCATGAAATCAGTATGACATTAACCATTTTGAACTTAGTAAGTGGTACAGATAATTGTTATAACATTAATTAATATTCACAGTGGTACAGATAATTATCATAACATTGATTAATATTTAGAATAGTCCAGATAATTATTATTAGTGAAGCAATTTTAAATCTAGTATATTTCTCCTGTTTGAGATGGATGGCTGACTTTACAATATTATACAGTGTTATAAACATTTTAAGGTACACTATCCCAATTGGGGAGAGTGCACAAAACTATTGTGGTAATAGTGGCATTATTACCAGTAAACATAAGAAATGCATGGCTAGGTTACATTAAATAATAAAAATTTAGAGCCATGGAGACAAACATGAAGGTCTAATTATCCTTTATGATGCCTCGAACATCATCCTTGTATACACAAACACATAGCATAAGCCGAAAATGGATATGTTTTACCAGATTTTCATCTGGGGGCTCATTGCAATGATGCAGTATCATTGGGCGATGGGGTCGCTAATTCCCTACGCCGACACATACAAGCTATAATAACAAAATTACTGATGATACAATTTTAAATGTGATATATTGGCAATTCTCTCCTTAGTGGGTGACAGTTCCAGAACAGCTGCCACAGGAGATAAAAAATTTTTAATTGAAAATGGACCGACCCATTGTGGTGTGAGTTTGGCAGTTTGGTGGAGTGCCTTTGAACTAGCAGGAAACCTTTTATACAACACCATATCACCAGTTTTAAAGGGATTCCCGGAATGACTTCTATTAAATGCCACTGCTTGCCTAAGCCTTGTCCTTTTTAGATTTCTTAACACATCTTGCCATAGGGACTGCCTTTCAGATTGTGTTAAAGTCTCCAACAGAGCTTGTGGAGGAATTCTCCAGAAATTTGTTAGAGAGTGAGGAAGTCCTCTTCCCATAAACACCCTCGCAGGAGTATATCCTGTACTGCTGTGCTTGGCAGAATTGAAGGCAAAGGTTAAACTGGGCACAAATTCATCCCACTTCCTATGGTCATTTTGGGATAAGATGGTTAAGGTATATTTCAAGTTGCGGTGGACTCGTTCAGCTTGGTTAGGTTGAGGATAATAAGGGGCTGTGTAAATCTGCTTTATGCCATATTTAAAACACATATCTGACAGAAGCGCGGATCTGAATTGGGTTCCATTATCAGAAACCAAGAATTTAGGATAGCCAAATTTAGGAAAGATTTTATGAAATAACGTGGAAACAACTTGGGAGGCTAACTGAGAGCGTAATGCTTCAATGAAGGTAAATTTGGTGAAACCATCAATTACTGTAAGTGCACAGGTATTCCCACTTCGACTTCTGGGTAATGGACCAACAAAATCTATATATACTCTCTCCCAGGGGTAGTTAGGAGTAGTAGAACTCATTTTTCCAGGGGGAAGGGTGTTCCTAGGTTTACAGGTTTGGCAGTCATGACAGGTTCTAACCATCTGGGCTATTTCTGACTTCATGTTACTCCACCAAAACTCCCTACAGATTCGCTCAGAAGTCTTACTAACGCCCATATGTCCAGCAGTTGGTAAGGAATGGAAATAGGAAAATAGCATGGCCTTGAGGGCCTCTGGAACGACCACTTTACCCCTTTTAAGTCTGCTTGTTCCATGATATAATAACCCATTCTTAATGAAATAATTGTGGGATGGGCTTCCCTGTCTGATTTGCTCGATCAGCTGTTTTAGCTGCGGATCTGAATTCTGGTGATCCCTAATGTTTGTGAAGGACAGAGGTATTTGATGTAACAGCATAGAACAATGAGTTGGATCCTCAATTGGTTGGTCAACCGCTCTAGATAGACAGTCTGCTACCCTATTTTTAGAAGATGGGACATGATGGATTACAAAGCGAAAGGATGACAATTTTAAAACCATTCGTCCAATTTTCCCTAGTTGCTTGGGATGTTTAAACAACCAGGTTATCGCCCCATTGTCTGTGTATAAATGGAATAGTTTTGGCTGTAGATAAGTCCTGAATTTTTCGACCGCCCAACAACAAGCAAGACACTCCAATTCATAAGATGGCTGCTTCTGTTCAAAATTATTCAAGGTTCTACTAGCATAAGCTATAGGCTTTAGCTTCCCATCGAACGTTTGGTGAAGAACCCCCCCTAGTGCCACCTGACTGGCATCCACGAACAAATGGAATTCTTCCTCAAAGTTAGGAAGTTGAAGTACAGGGGGAGACGACAGACATTGTTTCAATGTGACAAAGGAATCTTGCTGCAAATTGGTCCATTTGAAAATGACACCTTTCTTGCGGAGTGCATTCAGAGGGGATGCTATCTCCGCATAATTTGGAATAAATTTGGAATAAAAACCGCACATACCGAGAAAGCGTGAGACCTCCTTAACTGATTTAGGAGCAGGGAATGCCGAAAGGGTTTGTGTTCTCTCTGGGTCAGTGGTAAGTTCGCCATGGGAGATTCGATGTCCAAGGAAGGTAATGGATTCGTGGCCCAATTTCATCTTCTCTGGATGGACCGTGAGACCAGCTGCCCTTAGCTTCTCCAACACCAGTTTGACATGACGAAGATGTTCTGGCAGGCTCTTGGAATAAATGCATAAGTCATCAATATATGGATACACACAAGAATATTTTAAATCACCTAGCACCTTGTCAATCAACCTCGAAAAGACTTGAGGAGATGTGGTTAAACCAAATGGAAGACGATTATATTGATACAGCCCAAACGGTGTGACGAAGGCGGTGTACTCCTTTGAAGGTGGTGTCAAAGGAATTTGATGGAAGGCAGAATGTACATCAAGAATGGTGAAATATTTGGCCGAACCCAAATATTGTAGGGCGTGTTCTATCGAAGGCGTAGGAAAATTATCGGCCTTGACCTGCTTATTGAGTTTACGATAGTCGACCACAAGTCTTTCGGAGCCATCTCTCTTGGGGATGAGAAAGGCTGGTGAACTCCAGTTAGATAACGAAGGCTGGATAATACCGTCGGCGCGTAACTTATCGACATGAGCCCTCATCATGGCCAATTTTGGCAGTGAGCATTGATATGGAGGGGATCTGACCGGAGTTGAATCGAGCAATTCAATCTCATAACACATCAAGTTGGTTTGGCCTAGCTGTGATGAGATTACGTCGGAATAACCATCGACGAAACATTTTATTTCCTTTGTTGGACGACTAAGGTTGGCTTCGCCTCCGGAGGAAACATTTCCCGAGGTGGAATGGGTTCTGCTTCTGGCATTGCATATGAACAATTGATGCCAGGGGCGAATCGGACGAAGCTGACGAAGTTTCGGAATCGGAGTGGAAAAAGAATTTCTTATCCGGACAGTTTTCAAAGGAAAACGCGTCGTGGTAAAGTACGATTCGCGTTCTTTTGATGAAATCCTGACCCAATATCATTGGGACAGGCAAATCGGACAAATAGAATGTATGTCTCCACGATAAGTTTTGAATGCGGACCCTCAATGTAACGTATCGTGTCAGAATAATCCGAGCTGCAATATTCCGACACGTAATTTTACACTGGTGGGTTCGTCCCGTGCGAGGAATTTTACGCCAAGTATTAATATCAAGCATCGACAAGGAGGAGCCGGTATCTAGTAAAGCTGGAATTTTTGCGGAATGAACATCGCAATTTACAAAAGGCATGTCAAGTTGGTCAGTGACATTCGAAAACGAAATGGCTGGGCGGTTTCTCGCGGATCTCGCGGAGCGATTTTCTCTAGCTCTCCGCCGACAGTCGCGGAAAGAATGTCCGCGATTATTGCAAAAGGAACAAATTGTTACAGGGGGGAATGCAACCGACTGTGAATTGGGAGAAGGAAGTGAATTTGCTAAGTTTAACGGCACTTGGGCCGCGGAATATTCGAGGCGATTCATGAGACCCTTCGCTGCATGAGTCATCAATCCCTCCAGCTGAACGAGCGTCTGGGGGCGGGAAGCGAAGGTCAATGTGGACTGCGAAATAGGATTGAGCCCTTCCAATACCAATTCTATAAATTCTTCATCAGAATACGATTTTCCGAGTGCTTTCGCGGCAACTTGAACGGAATAATAAAAGTCGCGAGGGGACTCGTGCGGCATCTGAAATCGTTTGACTTTGGCTGTTAGAAGTCGTTCGTATTCCCTTTTTGAGACGAAAGTATCCCATACTTTAGTTATTATATGATCCCATGGAAGTCTCTGGTTGACAACCGCGAGCCAGAATTGGCGACAAGTAGCCGGAAGTTTAGACAGCAACAGAGTAAGCAGATAATGTTCTGGAATCAAAGACAAAGACAATACATCGTATACCGCTGATATGAAGTTAAACCAATTCTCCGAAGTGGGTTCTTGGAAAGGGGAAATTTCAAGCAACAGCTGATTGGCGACTTTTACACAATCCGCGAATTGAGGCTTCATTTCACCCCCGTTCGACTGGATCTCTTCTGCAGGTTCAGGAAGCAATCCAACGTCGAATAAACGCGACGAAAAACGTCGAATATTTTGTGCAATTTCAAGAAGGAAGGAAAGTGATACGTTCTACCTTTTCTACTAGCAGATCAACGAAATACCTTTTACTGAAAGGAACAGAGTTTATAAAACTGTCAGTATTTCATATTATCTTAAACATTTATTGAGAGACGTAAGAAAACCATTTTCATTTATTTTTGCAGTAAAATCATGTATACTTTTAGTCCATATTTATTAATTTTATTTTCAGTAAAATCACGCCAAAAACTAAAAAATAAAACAATTTTGCTTGATAGGTGGTGGTGCAAAGAGTAATTTTTAATGCGCGACTGATTAACATAATGTTTTTTATGTTTATAAATTGAATAGAAGATGAGTCCTGTCAACTTGCGTTATTTTATGATCTAAATTGCATTTCAATTAAATGGATTCTTTTAGAGTTTCGGTTTTCTTGATTATGGGCTAATAGGAAGCCTTTATAGTGCGACGTGTTAATATTTTGTTATTTTATCGTTGAAAATAGTAGATTGAAAAATATATTAGTTGTAGATACTCTGATTTATAGCTTCAAAATTATCGCTTCCCTTTTTAATTAAGACAGTTCACGAAAATATGGATTAAATGTATTTTGTTGTACAAATATCAATGAATACTATAAATAATTATTAGTGTTAGTACATTTTCGATATTACTCTTATAAAAAATTAAGAGGCCATACCTTACTATTTTACAGTTTTTAAAGCAGACGATGGTTGGCCATAAAAAATTATCTGGTGCTGAATATTGCAAAAGAAAGGCTAAGACTCAATTACAACTGAAAAATCAACCCGGGTCTTTACATAAATTCCTGAAAGAAGATCTAGCATTGAGAGAATTCGTAAGAAGTGAAAATGTGGTTCATTTCATCAATCATAAAAATACACACAAAATCAAAATAATTGTATCCTATTAAACTACTAAACTATTCCTCATATAACTTGTATGACTCTATGGGTGCCATAATTGAAATCTGCTTGGGGCACAGGAATGTCTTGAGTCAGCCCTGTCTAAGCCTATCATACGATTTCAAATTTTCAATTAAATGTGTTTAATTCCACACAAACAAATCAGCTTCTTGAAGTATACTTGATAATAAATTTAAACAAAAGTTTAGATCGATCTGAAATAAAGTTATGGATTTGAATAAATAGATTTTTATTCTTCCCTATCCTTTTCGACTAACATAGTAAAATTACTTATTGTTAGTAAAAAAATTAAGGGGGCGCCATTATTATATCTCGCCTCAGGCGGCAAAATGTCTGGGCACGGCCCTGTATGTATGTTCTCCTTACAAAAAGGTAAGATTCCAGCATTCAAATGATGAAAGGAAGATTCAACTGCTTTGATTAGATCGTTAGAAACGCTTCCCATATGCAGTCAACAGAATAATTATCCGTAAATATTTACGTCGCTATGTTTCATTAATTTCGATGCTTAAACAGCAGTTTGAATATTATAAAATATAAAAACATGCATAACTACAGTCTGGACGAAATTACTTTGGTATTGAAACTTCGGAGTAGGGGAGGGGTGGGGGGAAAGACTCCCCTCCCTCACAGTCATTCACAGGCGGAGGGGAGGGAAGTGTTGCTAAGAACAACCACACTGCATTACTGCTATGTCCCCTGAAAACAAAATACTTACTTGGGACCGTTCATGTGCCTCCGCTGCTAGGAGGTGGGGGGGGGGGAAGTCTTCTGGGAGAAAACTCACACTCGGCGTTGCCATATCTACTACACTGGAATTCCATTTCGGTGGACTTGCGAAGAAAAAGGCAACACAGCACAGAGAGACTCGAAGTGGACACGACGGAGGCTTGAGAGAGAATGAAATTGAGCCCAGTGACGCTCCGCCTCCTTCATTCCTATTGGTTCTCGTTCGTCACGTGTTGGGACGCTTTCTCTTCTCTCTCTCTCACTCAGTCGCAAAGATATTTGAAACAGGGCATCGAACCGTAATTTTCTTCGCTCCGGTTTTCGTTCCGGTTTACTCAAAACACAAAATTTCGGTTCGATTCCGGTTTCGCTCCAGCAAGCGTCAGTGAACCGGTTCGAACCGGTTTTTTTCGCTCCGACTTTAAAATATTTTTAGGAAACTTTCAAGAATTGATTTATTAAGTAATTTTTTTATTAAATCAAATACATCTTCACTATAAAAATAGTGATATTTAAAAAACATAATCAAAACACGAAAATAAATTATTTAAATGTGAATATTTAGTATGTATCTTATTTATTTAAGATTATATTTTGAATTGAAAATTTACAAACCATACATACGCCGCAAATGATTTCAACATATTAAGAAAGTATAAAATAAATTATAAATGAGCACGTTTTCTGCGATAGAGTAATCTAAACTTATTATGTTATGCAAAGCATTCATCTCATTTTCTAATTTACTGTGCTTAGTCCTTAGTACTAAATTTTATCAAAATCCGCTGAATAGCTACGGAAAAAAATTGCATCCTGATAGAAGAACGGACAGACCGAAGCTAATATGCGCTAAAGCTGGAATACCTAATAATGAATTATTAATATTTTTATTTACAAATCGTGCGGTAAAATAAGAGATCGCGTTATCTCAATAGTGCCAGTAAGTTGAGTAAGATATTACCTTATTTTCATAACAATTTGTAGATCACGTCCACTGCTCGTATTATAGTAAAAACTGTAAATGCACGGCTTAATTTTTTCTTTCAGAGATTACTTAAATAGATGAAAAAATCTATAAAATATCTATGAGGAAGAAGCCCGCAGAAATTGAGGGTCCGATAATTCAGAAAGGCTGAGAAATGTTTATTAACATGATACAAATTTACGATGACTGAATATTTTTAATCACTTACGTAGTGTGAGAATGTTAAACTTCATTATTTCATGAAATTGAAATGATGAGTACCGTTTCGAAAAATTATTACTACGCGAAAGCATGTGATTTTCACCCGGCAGCAAATAAAAATCATCTACGTACCTCTACATATTACCCTGCAGTCAAACATGCAAACAAAAAGAAAATAAGACACTTATTCGGCCTGTCGTGAACTTTCTTCAGGAGGACTCTCTAATGTGGGTTTCTGCAGTCGGCAAAATATTCCACTAAAAATAACAAATTCGCATTCATATTTAATTTCTCTTCAGTTTTAAGCAACCAATACGAATATGTCTGCTCATTTTAAGGTGCACTCTATAAAATAAATAGAAATTTACTAATCTGTAACAAAGGATAACCGAAGTAAGAATATCTCAAAACCACGACTGCGGAGCGATCCTTTCTGGATAAGTTTTAGAGAATGACTACCAGAATACAAGGGTTCAATGGATATGGAGAGGGAGTGAAAGTATATGGGGACATTAACCTCCAACTTTAAGGAAAATCCAAGTTAAGAATCGGGAAATATTTTTGCCGGGAACACACACTACGGGGTATGCTCGGGGGGAGTGTAGCAAGACAATTAGAGGCTGTCTTCAAAGTACTGCCCAAGTTCCTTTCCAGTAGCCTCGTTTAACAGGTAATCTCAGCAGGGTGTATTGTAGACCCTCTCTCTATGTATTGAGATGCACATGGAAAATCCCATTATTGAGCGAACAGATATTAACACAAAGACACATCCTTCCCAAGGCTGAGGAGAATGTGTTCTCAAGAAAAAACCCAACACTTTTCTTATTCGGTTTCTAAACGTGAGGCTTTCAGAAAGAAAAACTGAAACAAAAGGAAAAACCCTTTTTTCGCTCCCACTTTTTATGCGAACCGAAAAATATGGAACGAAATAAATAACGGTTTTCGGTTTCGGTTCGGGTTCAGGAAAATATTTTTTTTCGATTCGGGTTCGGTTTCACTCCAGGAAAAATAACGGTTTTTTCCGGTTTCGGTTTTCGGTTCGGTTCCGGTTCGATGCCCTGATTTGAAACGAGGTTTTCGCGCATTTGGGGGAATCTGTCATGCACATGCTGGCAACATCACACCCGAGCCGCCTCAACCATCAATCCCAAAGTAATTTCGTCCAGACTGTAGAAAGGTCAAAGCTTCACTTTCAAAACATATAAAGGTTATTTAGATTTAAATATGTTCCTTGCGTCAAAAGACGATTAAAATTAGTGCTGACGGAGGACGTAATAATACATAAGACGGCATATTGGACAGTTTTCGGAGGACATAATAATATGTAAGAGGGCATCTACGGGTTAACCTGCTTCCAGCTCCTCCTCTCTTCCATCTTTTTAATCACCTCTTCTGTTACTTATGGCTTCCTTATTTTCTTGGACTTTATTTTTCTTATTGTTTTATTCACACTTTCTATGATGCACGTTTTCATATTCACCCAGTTCTCCTCTACTGATGTCTGTCTACCTGCATTTTCTAAGGCTTGCATAACAGCATCCTGATAATCTTTCTTCTTTATTCCCTTCAGCCTTCCTATATCCCATTTATATACTCTGTTCCCCTTTATTATATGTTTAAAATGCAAACGTGACCTCATGACCACCAAATTGTGATCCGAGTCTGCATCTGTCCCTGGAACTATGAGTTCAACACACTATTTCTATATCTTTATCTTGCCATGATATAATCAATCTGATATCTCTGCATGTCTCCCAGCATTTTCCAAGTGTACCTTCACCTGATGTGCTGCTTAAACCATGTATTTGTTTCTTATACAAAAATCTATCATTTTCAGCCTTCTTTCATTCCTCTTTCCTAGGCTAAAATCCTCAACCTTGCTACTGTCCCACCATTCCATTCCAATTCCCTATGACCACTAAGTACTTTTTAGCCTTTACTTATCTCACATATTTGTTTCTTTTACAAAAATCTATCATTTTCAGACCTCTATCATTCCTCTTTCCTATGTTAAATAAAATTCCAACCTCGCAACTGTCCTACCTTGCCCCCCTACTCCATTTCAATTCCATATAACTACTAGGTTCTTTTTAGCCTTTGACCAACATCTAATTTCGGTACATTTTCATTTTTCAATTCTTTAAAACTTAAAAGTAATAAACGGCTTCTATAAATGTTAAACATTTTGATTTTTATTACCAACTTTGTTATTAAAAGTTCATGACAAATTCAATAGAGAAGGGGGAGAGGGTGCAGGAAGAGGTGGAGGGGGGAGGGAGTACCGGAACATTTTTTTTACCAAAAAACAGTCTAATACAAACGCTACTCCTCTCCGGCTCTTCTTTCCCCCCCAATATATTAACCTGAAAGCATCACTCCAGGAATCTCCATCCTCTCTCCACCCAACTTTACACAAACTTAAGACATTTATGTTATCTCTTTTCATTTCTAACTTGTTTTTCTTGAGCATTGTCCTCACATTCCAAGTTCGTATCCTAACTTCTAAAGTCTTCTTTTTCTTCTTCGTTCTGTCGACATGAGCTCTGTAAGGATTTTGTGGGATGATGACCAAGACGACTTACTTCCGCCCATTGCCAAACACGACACCAGCTCTATTGGGCATGCTCCTGTACACATCGTGAATTAAGTCATTAAAATGTGTCATGAAGGTTGCGATATTAGTTGAGGTGGTCTCCCATTGACTTCCTCAACAGTATTTTTAACTTGACACCATCACCAAGTTAGGCCAACCCACTGGGTACAGATGCATTTTGCAGCTGCCTCACTGAGGTATGGACAATGCTTGGACTACTCTTAATCTGGTCTTTACCTATTGGCCTTAATGGCATGGGTGAAATTAAGAGCAAATGCTCCAGCTAGCATAGCTTTCAAGGTCTACCGAACCTTCAAGTATTCTACTACGACAAGCTAGTAGTCCTAAGAAGGGCTAAGTAATATAGAATCATCTAAAAATTTTTAGTATGATTTAGAAAGCAGAGAATGTGACTGCCTGTATTTAATGAAATACAAGACATAATTAAGGATATTGTTATACACGTAACACACTCATCAGTATCGTAAAATGAACGTGTTAATAATTCAATAATAGATAGTAAAACCTCTTTATAATGAAATTGAAGGGACCCAATTTTTGGCACTTTGTTGTAATGAGGCCCTTTGTTTGGAGGTTTATTCAGATTCATCATATGTGTATATTAGCATATTATTGTTGGTTATAATTTATTTCAACACTTAATGTTTTACTTAAAGAATGTTTCCAAAAAATTCACTTTATGATAAAAAACAATATACTACAGTAATCCCTCGCCAACCACGGGTTTACCAACCACTATTTCCAGCATCTGCGGATAGCGAATTGTATACCGTTTTACCAACTGCGGTATGAGGTTTTGAGTATACGCGGTTTCAGGTGCACAATCAACAATTTTCTTTCATCAGAATAATCTTTACAGAAGAACATAGAATTACTATTAATGTTAAATTCAGCAATTTTATCTTCTCATTCCTAAGATATATACTGAGTAATTTTTTATGTAATCGTGGAGAATGGCGAACGGTTCTGATAGTGTAATTTCCAAAGTTTTATCTTTACACTAGAAAGTTGAATTGATCACTCGCAGTGCACATGTGGAAAAAGCTGCTTCAGTGTTAATGGATTGTACTCTAGATGTGAGCCACAAAGAGCAAATGTCAGTAATTCTAAGAATAGTTCACATTGAAAACAAAAATGTAGAAGTAGTTGAACACTTCATAAACTTTCTTGAAGTCACAGATACTACAGGAAAAGGACTTAGCCAAGCTCTACTGAAAGAATTAGATGATACGGGAATTTCATTGAAATATCGCAGAGGGCAAGGATATGATAACGGTGCGAATATGAAAGGTCATGAACAAGGAGTTCAAGCACGAATTTTAAGTTTAAATTATAATGCTTTTTCCATGCGATGCGGAGCACACAACTTAAATTTGGTTCTTAGTGATATGGCTCGTTCCTGTCCACGAGCGGTGTCATTTTTAGGTACAATTCTAAGATTGTATACTTTATTCGCAGCTTCACCGGCAAGATGGAGTATCTTAAAGAATTATACAGATATATCTCTAAAACCCTTGTCTAGCACTAGGTGGGAGTCCCGACTCGAAAGCATAAAAGCTGTACGCTTTCATTTACCAAAATAAAAAATGCTTTACTTAAGATAGCTGAAGTTTGTAATGATCCGAAGACAAAAAACGAGGAAAATTCACTCCTTTCCCATGAATTAAACATTTGAATTTATTTTATCTGTTATTGTTTGGTGTGACATATTACTAACTGTAAATAAAGTAGGTAAGGTTCTGCAATCTGCTCAAATTCCGTTGGATATTGCAGTTAAACATCTGGATGCTTTGAAGTCATCATTAAGTATATACAGAAATGAAGGGTTTAATCAAGCCGTATCAGTAGCTGATAAGAGTCGCCAATGATATGTCAATTGATATAGAGTTTTCTAAAAATGTAAAAAGGAGAAATTCTGATTGCACAGGAAAACTCGAAGAAGAGGTTTAGAACGGATTTCTTTCTGCGAGTGATAGACATGGCACTAACCTCTCTGTCGTGGCGTTTTTATCAGTACAGTGAGTACATTTCTAGATTTGGTTTCATGAACAGCATAAGCCAAATTAAAAATTGGGATTTATCTAATTTACAGAGAGTCTGCTGCGATATAGAGAAAGTTTTGAAGGATGAAGGAAGTTCAAAGAGCGACATAGATGGAATTGAACTTAGTGAAGAGTTAAGAATGTTATCAACGGTTGTGCCAGAAGATCATAGCGTAATTGATATTTTGAAATTCCTACACAAAAATAGATTGCAGGAAATATATCAAAACATTGTAGGATAATTCTTACAATGCCAATGACAGGTTGCATCAGCTGAAAGGTCGTTTTCATAATTAAAATTAATAAAAAATTACTTACGATCGACGATGTCACAAGAGAGACTGACTGGATTATCTCTTTTGTCAGTTGAACACGAGGAAGTTGATAAGATTGAGAAATCAACAATAATCGACAGATTTGCTCATATCAAAGCTAGAAAAGTAAACTTTTAAAATTGTAGGGGGCTGGTTATTATTTTGTTTATTTGTGTAACCCTTAACAATTACTAGTTTTTAAAATTTGTTTATGTATTTCTGAATAATATTAATAATTATACTGAAAGATTCTAATAATAATACTGAATAATACTAACGTAATCTTGAAAACAAAAATAAAATTGTAAGTAAATGAGAAATTTGATTTTTCTGTGAAAAGTAGGGGCCCCGCGGAAACCCTCTCGCTCGGGGCCCCGCGGATCCTAGAGACGGCTCTGTTTCCTTCTATCAAACATGACTGGGACATGTTTCGTTGTGTTTTTCGCTCTAGAAAACATAGACGCGAACACTTAAAACCAACTAACTTGCACCAGTATGTGCCAGTGTGGCGCGCAATGTAAAGATTCATTGGAATAAGAACTTTGCAAAATAAATAATGTTTTGAAGATTCAGCTATTACCTCTATATTGTTAATACTTATTAATTCATGACAACTCTACACATAAACAGTGAAAAGTATTGTAACGAATACATCCTGGATGGTATTAAGTCTACTAGAATTTTGCAGCGAAACTACTCTCTGCATTCAGTCCTTCCTACGCCAATAATTGATAGCACTAGGTAAGCACTCGAAGAACGTGAACTCGCAGTCCTTTCCTATCGTAATGAGTCATAATTAAAATAATACGTGACACACATGGCCGGAAAACTTACGTATGGAAAATACTAATTTTTTTTGTTTTGACAGCACTATAGAGCGATATTTATTAAATTTAAGGCATTTCCTGCTATCAGACATGACTGGAACATGTTTCGTTGTGTTTTTTGCTCTATAAAACATAGACGCGAACACTTAAATCTCCTTTATATGTCGAAAAGAGCCAGTAACGTGTGATTTTATGAATGGACGCCATCTTGAATTCCGGGGTAACGGTCAGAAATACAAGGTGGCAACAGCGATTTTCGGAATCAGCAGGGTCGAAATATCATAGAAAACCTTGTTGACCCATTTTACACAGAAATGCTTCTTGATTTAATTTAGGAAGCGTTTTTCCCAAAACATAACTAGTCTAAATTCTTTTACGATAGGAAATAATAACTTTGCCTTATAATTCTATTCGTAATAATTTAAATATCTATACCCCAAATATGGAGAAAGTCATGTGTTGGCCACATCAGATCTTTTTACTTACTCTATACATAGTATGGGAAAAGTGTTGTGATAACGAAAAAAATCGACTTCGACATTTCAACGGAAATACACGTTTTGAGGTCCCTAGAACACGTTTAGACTGTTTTCGGAGTGAAGTCTGTATGTGGATGTATGTGATTGTGGACGCTCTAACTCAAAAAGTACTTGCCATATCGTTACCAAACTTCATATATAACACTTTAGCATGATCACAAAGAACTGATTAGTTTTTGGACAATACTGGTTAACCGGAAGTCGAGGTTTATTCGAAACCTGATTCGGTTCTTGCAATATTTCTCCGTTAAAACATCATTATTGTATATACAATGCTATACAAGGGTTATAGAAAATGTAATTTCCTACAACTTTCATTTGAAATAATTTTCCATAGCAGTTATTGTTTAGGAATTATGTATTAACTAGAGAAAAAGCCCGTTGAAATTCAACGGGAAAGGTGAAACGGAATATTTTCAACTACATATATCGGACGGAAGTGAGCTAGTTCAAATCTGATAATTATACGAACAAGCGATAAGATAATGAAAAGGCTTTTACAAATTACTATTTTTTATATTTAAGAGAAAAATTATAAGGTAATAACTTTTTACCATTGCGCATACGGCATAATCTTTGAATAAATATAAATAAAGTGTATATATTTTTACAATAGTCGCATATAGCAATTACCTATTCAGCATGATGTACTTCCATTTCACGATCCATTTTTCCTCTAAAATTCAGTTCATTCTTCTTTTGCTTTTTCAAATTTGATTCTTTCTGTTTCAACAATCTTTTCTCTTTCTACTCTTCAGTTTCATTAATTTTCCTTTTTCTATCAATTAATTTTTGTTTCTTGAATCTTTCTGTTATTTATTGAATAATAATTTGTGTATATTGTTTGTCTACAGGACTTCTTTAAATACAATATTTTGAAAATAATCTTTATTTGTACAAATTTTTAGATGATTATATCCCCTGACTCGTACATAGGTTTGGCCGTGACTGAAAACTTCATCAGTTAAATCAACTCCAACCCTGTCAAAAGTTTGCCCCTGACTTTTGTTTATAGTCATGGCAAAGGATACTCTAATTGGAAATTGTCTCCTTTTCAATATAAACGGAAAGTCATCTTCTTGAGATGTCAAATCAGTTCGTGGAATAAAAACTACTTTGCCATAGTGTGTTCCAGTTATGATCTTTGCTTCTAAAATGTTATTCATCATTTTAATAATGATCAATCGTGTTCCATTACACAGTCCACATTTAGTATTCATATTTCTTAATAACATGACAACTGCCCCTATTTTCAGTTGTAGTTGGTGAGGTGGCATTCCAGATGGTGTGAAGCAATTTAACCCATTACCTGCCAAAACTTTTTGTGGGTAATTTCTTCACAATTAGCTTTATATTTGTAATAAATTGGAACATATTAAGACAAAATAGCTCACAGAAAACGATTTGTTATATTTGTTTAAATTTTATAGGGTGTCCCATTTTTGGGACATTGGCATATTGTGATAGCAAATTTAGGAAGAATTGACATTATGAAAAGAATTAATAATTTCTTTTGAAACGATGCTTGTTTTTTATTTATGCATGATTAAAAAATGCTACAGACTGTAATTTAAGGGGTATGAAATACAAAAAAACACTTGTCATGAAGAGCCACGTCACATCTAATACAAATTTTGGTTGTCTTATTCTTACAATATGCACATCTTCTTTGAGTCGTTATGGGCACAATGAGGTGGTTACCAGGATCAAATCTTATGTCTGTGCTCACCCTTCCATCCTTCACTTTGCTTGACTGAGCTTCCCGGCGTCTTGGAGCAGAACTAGTTTTCTTTGACAAATAGTAAAGTACTATTTTTCGTCTGACGTCCAATAGCGACAAATTTTCCTCTGCATTTGTTATTTGACATGCACTCCATTTATTCACTACTGACGCATCTAGCAGTTGTGTAAACAGTGGCCACCACCGTTTCTTTGATCGTATTCTTGTTCTGTAGAGTGACACTTACTTGTCAAGAATGTCAACACCTCCCATGTGAGCATTGTACTCTTTGATAAGATGTAGTATCTTGAGTGCTATTCCTTTCTTTTCTTGTTGCGAATATCTTCTGACATTGTTCAAAGGAAAAACTGTACTAAAGTTAGGATCAATGCACACCGCTTTATTATCTTTCCATTTCATAACCAGAATCTCATTTGCCTTGTCAAATCGGTTGTCATATAAACCACGCTCCTTTTCCTTTACTATTTTTGTTGAATCCATCAGAGGGCAACCTTTAGTGCATATTTCTCTAATGGTTCCAGTAGCTTTTATCTTTTTGTCTTTCAGTAAAGCAAATATGTCTAGGCTGGTGAAGAAATTATCAAAGAATAGCATGTAATTCTTTGATACAGATGCTGGAATAGAATCAATTAAATTTGTGATTAACCTTACTCCTAGCATTTACAGATTTGCAGTGTGAGGCAAAAAATTGTAAAGAAATCCACATGAACTTGCAAGACACCAGATTTTATAGCCAAATTTTATTGGCTTCCCTCTCATAAACATTTTTGAGGGATGCATTCCATAACAGCGGACCATCATTTCATCCAGACAGCTCAGAATGAAAAACCCTGAATTTTAGGAATTGCTTTTTTAATGTTTAAAGTAAACTTTCAATTTGCACATTTTGTCATTCATGTCAACTTTTGCGTTATCATTGAGGTGAAAGAATTCCTTAATTTCTTTGAAGCGATTTCTTGACATTGAGTTATACATCAATGGAACGCCTACATCTGGCATCTGCTCCCAGTACATCTTCCCGTGGCAGTTTATGGTATCCGCTAAGAAGCAATATACCGATAAAAATTTGAATTTCTTCTCTGCTCAATTCAAAACCAGTATTGTTTTTCTGATTAGCATAAAGCCTGTTCTGACTTACAATTGGACTTCCTCAGAAAAAAATTCTGTTTTATAAGTGACAAAACATATTACGGCGAGTGGAACTAATTTCAAGTATGCCACCACCGTTTGGATTTAGTGCTTCTACATTTGGCTAATGTCCCAAAATTGGGACACAAGAAATAATTATCAATTACGAATATAAATATGGGTCAAAAACACAACTAAAATATTTAAATTATTTATGAAGTCAACACTAACAAATCTAAATAATTATAATGAACATACATATTACAAATAAACCATAGTATTTTTTTTATTATTTTAAGACACGGCAATGATTTTTCTCGCTCTTTGAAGTACTCCTATTACAAGCAAAACAATTAAATTTTCTTTTTTTATCGGTCATTCACATTCAGAGAAAGGTGTTAAGCTATGGAATATAAAAATCTATGCTTATATTCCAACTATAAGAATATAAAAAATTCATAAACTGGCATCCCAAAAAAAGGACATTGGCGGGTAATGGGTTATGGTTTATGTCGTTATGTGAAATCCATCATTTTCGTTGTCTATTATGCAGTCTGAGCTTAAATAAGTTCTTGCTTCACCAGGAAACTTCTTTAAGATTTTAGTATTGATATTAAAAACTGATTTATTTGCAGCACAAAGTATTGCTTGGTTATAATAGCCATCATTCGACTTAAAATCAAATATTTCATCAATCAAGGAATCTATATTATATGTTTGACATCTAAATGGCACTGTAATTTTTGTTGAACTACCATTACCGATGGATAATAACCATTTGTTAAACTCTTCTTCTTCCTTCAAAATTTGCACATTCTTTGTTAACTATAAGACCGTGATGCTGTTCCATATTTTGTTTCGTTTTAAGCAAGATTCTACAATGTTTGTTCGGCTTCAATGTTTCACTACTGGCAAACATCGTCTAAAATCTCTGCCCAGTAAAATCACTTTATCACCAAAGGGCTTTGTTGAGTTCATCAATTCTTGGAAATATTTATTTATTGCATCAACTGCATGATTGTGTGACATGGTTATTTCATCCCATATCAGTACTTGACAGTTATATAACATTTGTGCATCGATGCAGGTCCTTTTAACGTTACATACCAACGTTTCATTGAGAGATAATGGTAATTTGAACATTGAATGACAAGTGCAACCTCCCTTTAACAAGTTTGCCGCAATTCCAGTGTATGCAACAGAAACTACCTCAATGTTTCTAGACTTCAATAAATCTATTAGTGAATTGTATAAAAATGTTTTTCCTGTTCCTGCGGAACCATCCATAAAGTCTTTATTGATACCATTGATAGAATCTATCACTTGATTGAATATCTTGTTTTGATCTTCATTTAATTTTTCTATATTAGCTAATTCTTTTTCGTGTTCTTTTCCATAGTCTTCAATGATGTCATATTGGATAATATTTTCTCCATCAGTTATATCAATTTCCGGCATGATAATTGAAAAATCCACTGAGCTTAAATTAAAATGCGATAAAATTTCATCAATTTCCAAGAGTGCTTTTCTCTCAGAAAACTTTTTGTTGTATGATTTTCTTAAATCTTCAATAAAATGTGGTTTAAATTTTGTCCATAAATCCATGGAATTTAATAGATTACAAAATATTAAAATGTAAGCAAAAAGTTCTCTTAATTTTTCAGGAAAATTACGTTATTGCCTCTTCTAAACATTTTCCCCATTCTTCATCAGTACTTATCAGTTTTATTTCTTTTGCTGCAGCTTCATATGAATCAACTAAAACTCCGTTTACAGTTCGAACATCTGAAAAATTCTTTGCCCCTGAGCAATGTAGCAAATTTAGTCTCAAGTAAAATCTCTCCTTATCTCTTGGTGAAACAGAATACATCTGACTTATTATTGGTTTTGTTGTTTTCTTTCGTTCCTTCCATCCAGAATTTTTAGCATCCCATGTAAAATATAACGGAATCTCCGAATATAAATATTTGTTTGCATTCTTATTTTCTCTGTTTAATTTAAACCATGCAGTCAATGTGCTGCATTTATTTAAATGGTATTTTTCCAATGCCTCATTTTCTTTTCCTTCTTCAAAATATACATTTTGCTGATTTTCTAGATGTACAGCTAATCTTACATCTGCGTGAGATTTTTCACTTATTTTATATTCCAGGAGACGGTGCACAGCTTCTGGAGCACAAATGTAATGTGTATCAACAAATTGCTGTATTTCATTCCAGTTTTCGCTTTCTAATTGAACTGTTGCACAATCATAACCCTTATGAATGTATTTACAAATATATTTCATACTTTGCACTGTTGAACATACTTCTAAATTTATATGTGCACTATATTTTAGAAGAAGCCCTGCATTATATGGCACTATTGACCGATTGTCTATGAACACATTGCTTTTCCCAATTGTAGCTCCATCGTCTCTACGTTTATACATGGGATATCCATCATTTTAAAATATAGTTGAATTCAAAAAATCTTTCGGATAATGCTTCATACATATTTTTTCTTTATTATCCATGCATGGCATTTTTGAATTAATCTTCCCACATGGCCCATGAACCATATGCTTGCTTATGACTTCATAAAGTTTTGGATATTTTGATTTGTCAGGTATTTCAGCTGATATAATTGCATCTACATCCTCTGGAGAATGAATTTTGTCTTTCTGCTGCATAAATATAAGCAAATGCATGTGTGGTAACACTCGTTTTTGCCATTCAACAGTATACATAAATCCAACAACCTCACCAAAAATATGTTTTTTTAATATCTTCCAGTAGTGCTGTTTTTTAAAAGTTGAATAACCTTGCAATCAAATCAGGTCAATCTGTTGCTTGTTCATATTTTTCTAAGTTTTCCATCATTTCTTTACATTTGGTATTGAATGTTAGAAATAAATCAGGTTTTCCCAGATGTCTTATTAGAGCTATGCCATCATGAAACAGTTGCTGCATAGACCTTGGACTTCCAACAAATGAAGAAGGTAAAATAACCATATTTCCAGGTTTTATCAAAGAATTTGTTTTTGTTTTCAAATAATCCATTAATCCACTATATAACTCTACTCGAAGTTTCTTTTGTTGTTGTCTTAAATAACACAACCTATCGCCTTCGACTTTAACATATGCATCGACAATGAACTGCTGTGTCAATTTGCCAGCATGTAAAGTAGGATTGAATAAATGTTGACGATCAGCCAAACGATTTGTATAAAATTGAAGAGGTGTCAATTTTTCGTCTTTTCTCAATTGAATTGAATATCCAGATTGGCCACGTGGAAATAGTAAAGGATAGCAAAGTGGATCACAATTTTCACTAAGTGGAGAAATATTTACCATTTTATTTTGTTTTTCATTCCTCAAATGAACACATATGTCACATTCAGCCGGTGGTTCACCATCTTTTGATGTAAAAACGATCGCGATTTCATTACAGTTTGGTAAATTATAACGTTTTACATCTTTCGAATCATGTTTAACAATATACATTGTTAGATCTTGAATTTTATTTTCCAGTTCCACTTCTCGCATGGTTTTGTAAATTTTAACATACGGATTTATTTCCCTCAATAAGGTATCTAAACATTTAAAAATTGTAGCCAAACAGTTTTTGTTGTGTTTATTATTTATTCTTTCTTGCAATGCTTCTTCTGTATCCAATATATATAATTGAGCATATTTAGGTGATTCATTTTCGTTTGGATGCAATGCAGAGCTTTGATGGTAAATTTGCCCATAAATTTTAAACACATATGGCCCTTTTCCAATTTTAACGTTTTTAATATATGCTCCCATTGAAGCCAACGCCATTGCACAATTATAATTCCGTATGTTTTCTCTAAAATTTCTTCCATCTTTGGACTTCAATGTAAACAAATTTTCTATGTATTTTGGATAATTATTTATCTTAAATCCCTTTAAGCTGCCTTTTCTGCAGCAAGAATTGAATTTTTTATCCATTGGACGTTCTTTTTCAAAATTTTTCGAATCACAATATTGGCATATAGCATTCATCTGGCCGGCATAATGCACTTGTATTTCATGATCCATTTTTCCTCTAAAATTAAGTTCATTCATCTTTTGCTTTTTCAAATTTCATTCTTCCTGTTTCAACGATCTATTCTCTTTCTCTTCTTCAGTTTCACTAATTTTCCTTTTTTTATTAATTAATACTTGTTTTTTATTTTCTTGTTTCTCCATGACAGTTTCAATGCAAAATCTTCTTTTATTAAGTACTTTTTGATTTTCAATTCTTTTTAATCTTTCTTCTCTGTTCTCTTTATTCAATTTATTTTTTCTGTAGACATATTGTCTTTTCCTACGATTTTCAGCTTGCTCCTTACTCTCTAGACATTTATTTTTTAATGGAAATTCAGTTAATATTCCATAGGTTAAAATTGCAATTAAATGCTGCCTCATGATTCTATCATTATATAATTCATTCTCTGGCTGTTTTCCAAAACAAATAGATGTTAGGAATGCAGCAGCAAACACTCCACAATCAAAACCATTTTTTTGTTTTTGCACCATCTTAAATATTATTTTGGGTTTGTATGGAAATAGTTTTTCTATATAGATTGAATGATCCGGATGAATGAAGTATAAATTTAAACTATCATATATATTCAAATTACATTTATCTAGATAGCAATGAAATGACCGACCTTTGATCCATCAATTGAATTATATAACACTTGTATATATTCTTCATTCTGAGAATTGGGTTGAATAAGACGTGGCATCTGAAGTAACAATACGCTTTGAGACCTGAACATTGTGTTAGATTTTATAACATCATGAAACGCATCTATGTGCTTATCCTCCAAAACGAAATTCGAAACACCAATTTTTCAAGATATCCATCTTTAAATCCCTGAAGAGTTTCTTTCAATGATTTAATAACTAAGAGATAAAATTTTATAATGAAATTAATACATAGTTTTATGTAATTATAATGCTTATATGTTATCGATATTATAAACAAGCAAATACCTTATTGTAGTTAAATCGATAAAGTAATGTGAATAGATGTAACGATTTACGTTGAGATAAGTCTTTCAATGTTCATTTATTTTTACCATTATTCTAGCCTTTAATATTTATAAACAATACATATATAATACACTAACCGTTATTTATACTCTTTAGAGTTATCTTTATTTAGAAGAAACAAACGCTCTCTTCATTCAATAAGGGTACCAACGTACCGGGTTTGAGTACCTTTTGATTCGCTGGTCGGACAATCAATAGAAACGCTCAAAACCGCGTAGATAAACAAAATTTTCACGCCTATTATTTTATAAACAATATATAATACGCTTTCCGTTATTTAGAATCTTTAGAATTATCTTTATTTAGGAGTTAAAGAAACAAACGCTCATCATTGAATCAGGGAACCAACCTAACGGATTTGAGTACCTTTTGAATCTCTTGTCGGACAACCAATAAAAACGCTCAAAAGCGCGTAGACAAACAAATTTTTCACGCCTATTATAATATAGATAATCCGTTTTTTCGGTTTCCGTCAAATATCTCCTTAAAAACTTCCTTATTCGTAATCTTCGTGAGGACCAAAGTTGTAGAGAATAATATTTCTTTCAAGTTTTGCTTAAAACAAAATTTCGTAGAACCATCCATTTCGGAGATATTTTGCTTTTTCTTAATTTCCTGTATACAGCGCCACCACCATGTAGCGGTGAATTCTGTAATCATATTCAAAATATACCTAATTTACGGCAATGAGGACGACTGTATTCTTTTACGATACGAAATAATAATTTTGCCTTATAATGCTATTCATGATAATTTAAATATCTATACCCCAAATATGGAGAAAGTCATGTGTTGGCAACATCAGATTTTTTTGTTTTGATGCCAACCAGCACAGAGAATCTGACTTCGCATAAATACGAAGTGGGGAAGGGTAGAAGATACTTAATAGCTTTGTCAGATATAGTGGAATATTCAGAACTAACGCTCAATCAAAATGATGATAGTGTATTTTGCTCCAATTTTCTTTTCAAGAAGCCATCTGCAGCCAATTCCAAGAGCTGTTCTTCTTCTGAATTTGCCAAGTTATTTGGCAATGTTTGAACAGTGATAATGTCAGGGTTCCTTATCCATTCAAAATTGTTTTCCAATTCAGGGAAATATTTACGTAGATTTTTCTGCAAACTTTGCAAATGTTGTTCTATAGTTTGTAACATATCATCGTCAAGTTTGTTAGCTGAATGTATTACTAAATCGTAAAGAGATGGAAAGGAATCTAATTCTCCACGATTAAGGCGTTTATGCCACAGTTGCAATTTTGCAATCATGGAGTTCACTTTGTCATGAACATGAAATATAGTTATTAGTTTCCCTTGCATGGATAGATTAAGATTGTTTAAATGGTAAAAGACATCTGCAAGGTATGCTAATTTACATAACCATCTCCAGTCATGTAAACGGTTCTGCAGATTCAAGGTGTCGTCTAGAAAAATTTTAAGTTCTTCTCGCAGCTCAAACATGCAATTGAGGACTTTTCCACGAGAAAGCCATCGCACTTCAGTATTAAATAGAAGTTGTGTGTGATCACTGCCAATTTAATCTCAAAGCTGAGAAAAAAGTCGTGCATTCAGAGGACAGCCTTTTACATAATTAATAATTTTAATAGATTCATCAAGCACTAATTTTAGATCTTCAGGAATATTCTGGATGGCGAGTACTTCTCTATGTATACAGCAATGTGCGGATTTTGCTTCTGGCGCAACAGCTTGATTACGTGCAACAACTCCTTTCTTAGAACCAATCAGGGCTCTTGCGCCATCCGTGCTTATTCCAACACAACGATTCCAATCCAAGCTATCTCCCCTTATATAATTCGCTTAAACGGACCGGCGCTGTGGCCTTTTTTGGTGCATGTGTACTTGAAGTATGTGTTTTAACGCTGTAACTCCAAAACCAATAAACCTAGAAAGCTGAATTTGGGATACCCTGAGGGTGTGCACCTCCGGCTTATTTTTTTTAAATTTTTGGCTTGGAACAGCACCAGGAGACAATTATATTTTCCCATAAGTTTTCACGGGATTTTCGATTTTTCGGAGTGCAAGGTATCTTTCCTTCATTCATTAAAAACGTAAATATGGACCGATTTTCTTCTTTTTTGCTTTATCCGACGGCTAAAACTCTATACTATCTTATTCTTTCAATGTTTACATGTTACACGGTCGAAATTTTCAGAAATAAGCAATTGTTTTGAAATTTTTCGGATTTTTCGTACTCTTTCCGGGCGTTGCCAAGGAGTCTTTCATTGTTGTCTCCGATTCAATTAGTGCCAATTAAACATTCAAGTTGGCGAAATAAAAGCGTTGTTCGCTTCGAACTTTTGTTTAGGCATCGAAATTAATAACGCATAGCAACATAAATATTTAAAGATAATTATACTGCTGCGTCTGGGAAGCGTTTAATCAAGGCATTTCATCATTAATTTTATGCTGGAATATTACTTTTTTGTAAGTAAAACTATTATATTATACATCTGTAATGATTACTAACGCAAATAGGCTCACGCATACATTTAAAGTTGGATGAGAATAGGGACATACGTTTTTTTAAATTTAATGTTGAAAGTAGTTATTTTCTCTTCGTAGCTACATTTACGCAGATAAAGTTGTACATTTTGATTTATCATATAAATAAAAGAAAATATGTGTTAGTATGTTTGAGTGTTAACGCTGTAACTCCAAAACCAATAAACCTAGAAAGTTGAAACTTGGCATGTGTACTTAGGGAAACCTGAGGGTGTGTACCTCGGGCTTATTTTTTAATTTTTGGCTTGGAAGGGGATGGAGGGGGAGTCAAAAAATTAAATAAACTAAAGAACTGAAACTTCGCATCGGGAACGAGTGCAGGATATTTTTCATTTGCATTTTAAAATTACTTATTGTTAGAATCATCGTACGAAATGTAAAAACTCGGGTCGTTAAGGTGTGTTTATTTCATTTAAGTAGTTTAAATATGTTTACATTGATAAGTATATTTTACAAGTTTTTTAATCGACGGGTATAACTGTGTATTATCTTATTCTTGCGATGCTTACATGTTACACGGTCGAAGGTTTAGATTCACTAAATCCGTTGAAATTCAACCCAAATTATAAAAATAAATGTTTTTTTGTTTGTTAAATTTTGTTTTTTTTACTTAATATTTTTATTTTTGTAAAAATATTATAAGCATATTTCCGTACCAGAAGGTATTTTTGAAATAAATTTTTGAAACAAATAAATCTATTTTAATTTTTAGGTTTTTCATGGATGGTGTACATATTAATGGGAATTTCGGAATTAAATTTATCTATTTATCAAAAATCCAAAATGTCTTATACAAACAAATCAAAATACAAAAATAAAAATTTAAAATAAAAAGGCAGCAAGCAGAAGGGAAACATCTTGCGTTTCCGCAAACAAAGGAAACGCTAGGCCCGTTGTATTACGAGCACAACGGGCTTTTCTACTTGTCGTCTTTAATAACATCACTAATAACTTTAAAAACTGCCTCCCCAGTTGTATGTGTTGGCATACTTTGGCAGAACTAAAGATTATCATGGATTTCATTATTTAGCTCGTATCTGACAAACAATAAAAGATTACCAAAATTCACAATATCTGTAGATTCATAAGCTTGGAGTGCATAGTAATGACTTGACGAACTCATGACAATAATATCTGCTTTACATTTTCGGCCGTATCTATGATGAACAGTGTTATTTGAGAGGGGAACACAGTCTATAGCTTCCTTTCCAATCATCACTTGCGCCATTTATTAGGCCGCAGGTTTTACTAATGTCTCCCGATTACTTAGGGAGCTCCTGATTTTACTATTAAGTACGCCACTCTATATGAAGCTTCATAAGCTTTCATATTTTCACCTCCTGTCACACTGCACATTACTTTCTGTGAATTTTGAAGATCTTTGCACCTATTATCGAAGAAATCTACAGGCTTTCCATGGTACTCTCTATGTTTTGTATCGAAATGACGTTTGACGGTTTCATACTTTCATTTGTCTCTCGTAACAAATCACACATAGTGGAACAGGCTCTATCTCATCACCAGTCCATGAAAATCCCAGTTTAAGATAATCTTAATCATATTTACGGATTTTTTTCACTTTCTTAGTATTTGATGGTTCACACACTCCACTTATTTTATCACCAGATATGTCTGCTACAGGTATATTGCTGCATTTTCTCTCGAAATTGTAATTAACACGTTCAGTTTCTTCATTATTTTCACTTTTACGTTTCACACATCCAGTTATTAGCCAACAATCCATATTAAAGGATTAAATAAAAACTTGAATAAAAAATAGAGAAATTCTGTCAATTGATACACTGGGCAAAATCCAATGTGAAGAGCATTCGTTTTTAAGTAAATTAATTTATATTAATACAATTTATATTAATTTATAATACAAATTAATATAAATTATTTTTCTTAAAAACGAATGCTCTTCAAATCGAATTTGCCCAATGCATTTTAAGTTTCAGTATACTAGTTGTTACGTATCTACTCTAAAAGCAAGTATATCACCTGGACAGCTCACGATTTTCCGTTCAGCTCCACTACTAACGTATATGTTGCAATCAAGAAAACTATGCCGGCGACGACACGAGTTGCAGCCGATTTTTGGGCGATCCATGGTTACGTTATATTTTTAGTGAGAATATAAGTTGACATGGGACAAAACAGACAGAAATTATATCGGCATACTGCAATGGGCCCTCATTTCGAAGGACACAAAATTTTAATGACCAGGGTGTAGGAAGCGAGGCGAGCAACTAAGCGAAAAAACAAGACTGGCTTTCGCGAGATATCTGCTTAATGTTTCTCTACTTGAAATACAGTGTAATAATATGTATCTCTCCTGCATTGAAGCAGCAACTATATATCTTTCTTCTGTTCAAAATATTACATTCTACATTCCGATTGGTGAGGGGGAGGGGTGTTCCCACGCTTAAGTAGATACAATGCGGCGTCTATGTTACTATGTAATGCTACATAGTAACCAATTTTGTCTGGCGTAAATTCATGATAGTTTTTTCTTTCAATTTCTTGGCTTTTTATTAAGTCCTACGCGATCGACCGTTTGCCGACCCCTGAATTATATAATTAATATTTATTAAATTTTTATCAATTGTTTTTTAAAGCTGAAAAAACTATTGTTAAGTGAAACAAAAAATTCTTCTGCGTACCCCTTCAAATTCTTTCACATACCCATTGGGGTACGCGTACCACACTTTGGGAAACACTGGTATACACCTATCAATGGATACTTTTTCCTTTTCATTCAACACCTTACCATCCCCTTCAGTATCACCCTCATTCATTATATTATGATTCATAACCATATTGCAAATTTCACGCTCTGTCAGTTGGAGGTAAACTGGAGCTCCGTTGTCAATGTTTAAATAATCTTCAATAGCTTCTTTATCTACCAATTTTGCTGTATCACATGACAACATTTTTGCATATGCCAATAAGTCTTAACCCAATTTTGAAAGTTTTCCTTCTTCTGAAGAATGTGAAATTGTTGGTTTCATCATCATCATTTAGATATTTGGTGGATGGCCATAAATTGAGCCATACATTCAACAAAGTAACTTGGGAAACATTGTCCCAAGCCTTTGCAACACACTAAATAGCATCCTTTATGTTAAATTCTTTTTGTGATTGGGTCACTCTTATTCCTTTGTTACACTCTAAGCATTTTTCGCATGATTCAGTCTTTTATCTAATTTTCAATGCCTGAAGAAAGCCTTGGCCCATTGGTTGGACAAGTGATGTACAGTTAGGAGGAAAATAAATATAATAAACATTACCTTTAATGAGAAATTCAACATCAGAGTGTGCAGCGCAATTATCAAGAAGTAATATAATTTTGCAATCCACAGGAAGACCTACAGACTGACAGTGAGCCCTGGCTTCAGGGAAAAATGGTTCTTGAAACAATCAAGAAAAATTTACTTTGTCATCCATGCATGCTTAAACAACTGGAAATACCCTGATACCCTTGAAAGGCCTAGGATTCTGGTTCTTGCCAATAATGACCAATCTACACTTATGGGTTCCTGCTGCATTTGAACACCCCAATAAAGTAAGCCGTTGCTTGGAGTCCTTGAATCCCGTTGGTGCTGACTCACCCGCCGTTACGTTTTTACTTTCTCATATACGAAGTATATTGAGAAAGTATAGTAATGGCGAAAAAATTCGACCTCGAGGTTTTGACGGAAATATACGTTTTAGGTGTACCAGTCCAAAAAGGTGGTTTTCTCAATGCCGTCTGTCTGTTATTGGATCTAGAGTCTAAACGGTGGAGCGAAAATGAATGAAATCTCGTACTTAGTCATTTCATCATACAGAATAGAAGCTATGAAGAAATGGTGGACAATGCTCAATAATTAAGGGTAGTTTATGCATTATTAACAACAATTTGATTTTCTCAAAAACGGCTAACGATTTTGATCAAATTTCATAGTTGAGCTTACGTTATCAATAATACTACATAGTTCATATTTCTTAAAAAAAATGAATATAAGACGTTTATTCTTGGCAACTTTAACAATAATTTTTCTCAAAAATGTCTGGAATGACTTTGATAAAATTTCGTACCGTTACTTGAATATACGTCTGCAATACTACACACCTACTTCATGTTTCTCAAAAAATGAATATAAGGCTAGTTTATTCTTGATCAACTTGGACAAAAACTGATTTTCTAAAAAAACGCCTCAAAATGATTTTGATAAAATTTCGTATAGTTAGTTAAGTTAATAATAATTCATACTTATCTAAAGATAACTAAACGACGCATTCGTATATGACAAAGTTTGTACCGATTTTTCTGGGAATATATCATCAAAACAATTCCGACTCGTCTGCATTGTACACCTGCTCTGTTGCTAAAGCCTCTTACGATATCATCGAAGAAAATTCAAGTATTCCTCTGCGGCTTCATGATCCGCTGCCGCTTTTTCTTTGGTAACACTTTATCCATGTCGATTGTTTTCGACTGATGGAGTGTTTATGTTGTTCGTTAATTTCTCTAAACGCTTTAGCAATTTCACTTTCTTCTTAATACTAAGTGTTAAGTGCTTCCTCTTTGTATTTACGATAACCGCAGGTTTTTCCACTGATCTTTTCGACATTTTTATAAAAAACGAACTACAAAGAATTTAAATTCGTGAAAAACAGCATAATCTAACAAAACAACACCGATTAAACAGAGGCGCAATCGTCGTCGATTTTTCGATCGCGAAAATTTCCGGTACCTACCAATTACAAATTGATAACCACAAGTTTTTGCCGAATTTCAGGTCCTGCCGGATTTTGGGATGCCGATACTGCATTAATACATGGCATTTGAAACACACGTAATTGTGAAGTACATTATGAGATTTCACTGCACTGACAACTAATTGTTATCATGGTTCCTTCAAATATGATAACATACAAAGCTTGTTTCATGATAAAATGTATAATTTGCAACAAATTTTCATTGACCAATAAACCACCATTCAATACATCGTGCATTTGACAAATCATTTCATTTACAGGCGACTTCTGGATATCTGGGGTAGTGGAGAGCAGCAGCGAGGCAAACCAATAAAATATACAATGGAAAGATCATTTAAATACAAGTTTTGTACTTACACTTAAATATCAGTTAGTTGGACCTTCTCGGAGTTTAAAATACTTATAATGAAAAAACAAAATGTCAGAAAACACTTCTCCAAAACTAAAAAATTCTTTGAAAACTGACCCGGCAACTCATGACTATCCACAGTAAAGTCATACAGCAATAGTGCAGAAAATCATTTAAATATAGCTGTTATTCCTGTATAGGTGAGGCTTCACTCAATGCTTCCCAGTTATGCCACCGTAACATTGTCATGGTTTTGCTCTTATGCCTAATTCGCAGATACATGTATTTTACTGGTGCCAGTCTTCACACCAATCAGTAATGGTACATACCTTAGCCTGTCTTCCCACTTTGTTGAAAGATACATTTCAGTTACAAAGCAACCATCATCAGCCAGTTGTCAGCACCTTGACATCCCATGCCTCGGAACCATTGCAACAACCCAATTCACACGATTTCTACTCACAAAGAATCGACCAGATGATAGTTCCTTTGAGACTGAAATACATGTTAGTATCTTGCAAATTAGTATAGATGGTATAGACAAAGGAATATCTTTCATTGCCATATGTGCTCTCCCACAGCACTTATACAAATTAAAAAATGACTCGCCACTTTGCATGTTTGTTCGTAGTTTAGTTCTTCCCGTCATCAATCAGACGTAATATGTACCATAAAATATATTTTAAAATTTGTGGCAATTTTGGGCTAGGAATGCATACCTTCTTTCTTACATCCTTTCTAATAAGAAATTATTTTTCTATTTTTTAACAATAGCAAGTTAGTTTTCAAGGCCAACATCATTAAAAGTTAATCAGACATGCTGTGGATACAAATGTACTTTGCATATAAATTATATCTGACTGCTGAATACACAACATTTTTCTTCTTAATTTTGTTTTTAATAATTGCCACAGACAACTCACAAAGGAGAGAAGCTGCACATGGATAACCAGGTGTTGCCTGCATTAAAACAATTTAAATTTCTAGTTATTTATTAGGTACTAAATAACTTATTTCAATCTTAAAACAAATGCCTGATAAATTGCAGACAACAAAACAACTGATTCAATATAATGATTACCTGTGCTGAAGGATTAGCTTTATTCAAATGATATTCTAATTCAATAGTTCAAAATTCAAAGTTTACATTTTTATGCTCAGCGTAAAAGTACACTAGTTTTGTCCAAGATTTTTTTTAGTGTTTTAACGGTAGAATTGTAGGCTGCGACATACAGCAGATGCATCTGTGCCTTCAAACTAAAATTAAAAACACCTCAGCTTCCATGCAGGGCTGTCTTATCCAAGGGGCAATTGCCTACGGTTGATAGGGGACCCATAGTGCTGTGAACCATCTTTTTCAAAAATGGGACATTAAAAATTTGCAAAGTATTACTCAGATTCGTCTACATAATCTTACTATAATGAGTGCTGAAGCTAACATACTTCATCAGCTTGACTTTACAGACATTACTCAAGCATTTGTGCAATTTTAATAAAATGAAATAAATATAAGAAAATTGTACTTCTATTTTTTTAAACAAACATAATTAGGTATTGGTAAAGAAAGTGTATCTAAGTTTGACCAAATACAAAGTTTTCCTTTCCCTTTCCAAAAGAGATTACGGAAGTATTTAGTTACAAATTATATACATCCGTAAATACACAAAAATAATAGTATAGCTTCCAGGGAGAATGTTCAATATGTAACTGTACATAGGGGCCCATCCAAGGAAGTTTGTCCCAGGCCCCGTGAATGCTAAAGACGGCCCTGCTTCCAAGAGAGATATCTAAAACATTTTTTAAAACTTAAAATGTAGAAACATTTGACTAAAGAATGTGCAAATGAATTGGAATAAATTTTGGCTAAACTCAAAAGACTTACTGAGTTTGGTAGACTTTGCCCACCAGTATCTTTTTATAGAATCATCATTTGTCAAAATAGACATAGAAAATGTGGCTGACAAGATTGGAGAATTACTTGGAATGGACGTGTCTAGTCTAGTTTATTGAGTTGCAGAGTGACGTTGCACTGAAATCAAAAAGATTTTGTACTAATTACAATAAATGTCATTTTGTTTTATTACTTTCCTTCTTCTTTCAAGAATCTATACTTTACCCAAATATAAATTTGTCAGTTCAATAAAAGGATTAAATGAATACAGTAAAAGTCCGCTACAACAAGAGTTGATAACAGTCAAAATACTAAAACAAATGCTTGTTATAAATATAAGATATACCAATCAACGTAATTTTTAGTATTACAGGCAACGACCAAGATTTGACAGGAATGGATTCCTGAAAAAGCGGTTGAATTTCCAACAGTCGAATGTCGAGTGCCGTTTTCCCATTAAAGTGCATGTTATTATTATTGGGGGATGCATTCCAGCATCTCAGGAGAAAATTAATAAGTTCCATCTCATATTACATAAAGTTAAAATAACATTACTAAAGTGCTAAGAAAACAATATTAAATCATTAAAAAGCATAAAATAATTTAAGATTAAAGAAAATGACAAAAATATTTTCGTACCTGAAATATTTTTCAACTGTGCTTACGGGAATTGGTTTATTAATTGAGAAGATGTAAAATTTTACTTGGAAAAAGAGGGACTGTTGGTTAGGGGAACTGATAAAATAGTTTTAACCCTTCAACACTATTAATATTTTCTTAGAAAAAGTAACGAGGGAAAACCAGACATCCTGAACGGCAGTGACGCCTGCTGCACTGGTTGACACGAGCAGCACCGATAGTTACTATGTCTTCACTTTCACTCTCACTGAATTCATGAATTTCTCTTTAGCTCGAAATTGCTTTTTGAAAAAGTCTTTCTTTCCACAAATTTTCTTTCCATTTCTTTTAAAAACAAATTTGTAGAAAAAAACTCACCAAAGTTCTTTGAAAAAAATCGGCTTAGATAGAGTATGCAACTCCAACACCAACTGAATTCAAAGGGTACTCCCAAAGACTTCATTAGTCCTTTTGTTTTTAAACAAGAAAGATGCTCTAACAGCAAAATAAATCTAATAAGCAGAGACTATAAAAGATAAATTGTAGGTCTACTAGAAGGTAAAGATGTGGGAGTTAGCTGATGGACATAACCCAAACAAAGTGGCCTCACGGAAAATTCATCGGTAGATGTCTTTATAAGTACATCCTAAAAATATTCCTTTTTGTTTCATGAAAAATTCAACTGATTCTTCGAACGGGATCACAAAAAATTATATGTAGTTCTAAGTACAAACAATTGGCTCAGTCAAATAGGCAAGCTTTGGCCAGTCGAAAGTCGAGTTTGGGTTATCATGTATAATGGTTGAATTCACGAGTTAGTCAAATGTCGGTCGAATCTTGAGCATCACCTGTATATCTTTTCATAAAATGTATTCTTGTATTATGACATCTTGTTAAAAGTATTTAATTGTGAAAATTTGTTATTTAAGCATCAACCCATTTTGAAGAGTTTCTCCAATTCCATTGTTAATTTCTTCCTTTAACAGAAAATTATTTTTGATACAATGTGGTCTGTACATTTATATTTAACATTAGTATTATTATTCAACTTTCGAAAAGCCACAATGAAAACTCTGCAGATGCAAAGACCATACAATCTAAACTATTTTAGAATGAAATAAAACTAAAACTGTCAAAACAAAAGCATCCTTTTTACAAAATTGTAAAACAATTAGCATATGTAATAATTATCTATTATCAGTTTACATTATCAGACATGAAATTTACGAATCCAAAAACAAAGTGAGTGAGTCAGTCTTCCCTTACTTGAAATAAAGATTGAAATAACTGAACACAAAAACTAATATAGTATAACATAATAAAGATACAATTTTTATACTTAACACCTATGTGTTGGAATAAAAATCTCTTGAAATGTTAACTATAGAATGAATTAAAGATGCACTGTCAAATTAAAATAATTACATCTCATGTACATCCACATTATTTAAATCAATTTTTTATTAAGATAAGAAAACATGTAAAAGCCAACTACAATGTATCGATATTCAATCTAGACAAGCTTCTGAAGAAAAAGAAAACATAAAAAGTAAATTATACTGCATCAGTTAATCAAATGCATTAAAAAAGAATTCTGAAATATGATTTAGGAATTTTTATTATGCACTGCTGAGAAAACCACTCAAAAAGCACTGCTTCTAACTCAGAATCATCTGCACCATGTAATTTTTTCCCCCTCCAAGCATATTTTTCTTGATGACAACTGATTTTATTTTCTCATTGCTTTTCAAGACTATAAACAGTGTTAAGGAGGTTAAACTGTAGTGCCTGCCAATTCCAATCTTACTAACATTTTTCTCTTCAAAAGCCTTTATGATAGAAGATTTTGCAATCAAAATCAAAGCTGTATAGTCCAGTTGAAAGCTTATGGCAGTGCACCGCAATAGACGAATTTGAGCCTAGGTGAGTCCAATGGTGAAACATCACTACCGCAGGGGTGAGGGTATTTTCCACGTGGGAGAAAGTGCATTCAGTTAGCTTCATGCTTCCGAGTTGCCAAGTGCTG
Source organism: Uropetala carovei (assembly GCA_036926305.1). Classification (NCBI taxonomy): domain Eukaryota; kingdom Metazoa; phylum Arthropoda; class Insecta; order Odonata; family Petaluridae; genus Uropetala; species Uropetala carovei. The sequence continues at coordinate 2,029,981 of JAXCHB010000115.1, forward strand.
CTTCGCTCTTGCTGTCATTATTTGTTTTCATTGTTTTGATTGCTGATCTACTATCAAGTTATTGTTATTTTATACTTCGTGTTCTTTTGTTCATTCATTTTTTGTTATCCATTCATGTTGTTGTTTGTTATCGTAATTTTGTTTTAAGTTTTGCTATAGAGTTATTGTTATTTTCCGTTATTTTATTAATCACGTTTTTATTATTATGCTCTTGAGATTGTTGTTCCTTTAGTTATTAACAACTTTAACAATATGGATCCCGCTCCATCAATCCTCAAAGCTAGGGAATAGGAAAGTTACCCGTAGGCAGGCACGGGAAATTCTTTATAACATACTGAGTTTTATGAAGAAGAAGGCTGTGGAAGGAATCAGCATTCCTATTAAAAATGCTTATGAGCGGGCCGAAGCAGCAACAGGCATGTCACGTCGCACATTAGTGTGAATTTCAAAGGAAGGAGCAGATATTGAAAAAAGTTGCAGGACAGCCTTCTTGTCTCTGCAAAAGAATAAGATGCAGAAGTCTGAAATCGACGGTCAACGATTTCGATGTCCATGTAGTGAGAAGAACAGTGCATCTATTCCATGTAAAAAACATTTTGTTTAAATAAAATTAATAATATTAGGTTATACCCAAATTTTAAAAAAAAGCAATGAGATGGTAAAAATCGGACAAAAACCCAAAGTCTCTATACCAAATAGTATGCAAATGATGTGGAAGTGGTGTGCTAAGGAGAGGAATGTTATTTGTAAAATTCGTGATAGAACAGTATGGGGTAGAGTGGCACTAAAGGGTTTGAAAGGCAGAAGCAGGGGGTAATTCTAGGAAGGTCTGGTCATTGACCATTTTGTTCTGGAGTCCTTGCTGCTCACTACTTCTTCAAAAACTTTCCTTCCCTGCTCACAATCATAGGTTGGTTCGTCCTATCTCACGAGGTTTTAAGGAGGTTGCCCCGAAATTTAAATAAATGGCATTTTAATAAATTTATCTATATTGCTTCTTTCAACTGTTCTTTATCGATTCAGTTCAAAAAACAAAGCCTTACCACACCTGTTTTTATAAAAAAATTCAAATGCATGTCAGGGGAATTCCTATGTTTTCATATAGCGCAATGATGGAGAGAAGCAGATAAGGAGAAGAAAAAAACTTTTTCAAATTATAAAGTAAATGCCATTTTCCCCAGAATCTAGTATATTACACAGTGATATTTCCTCTATCTAAAAATGGAAAAAAAACATACCTTACCAAAGTTATTGAAGAGAAATTAATGGATTTATTCACCGTAATCTATGATTTTTACCATTTAACCTCACTAGCACCACTTTCTCTTAAAAACTTCATGTTTCCAATCATAGGTTGTTTCGTCCTATCTCACGAGGCCTTAAATAAGGAATTTCTAATAACTACACCTATGCCACATAAGAATTGCTTTTACTCTCAACTTATGAACAATTTATTTTCTGAGAACAAGTAAAAACATTCTTTCCCTCTCCACTCATCTTAACAACAAACCTACTCGGTACCGCAAAGTGAAATTTATTGATAAAGGCTACAATTTACTTAAAAACCGTCTAAATGCTTTGCGCGTTCTACATCCCTAGTGTCTCCCGTCGCGCCACATGTGAAGACCCATGTAAATGTGACTAAGTTGGTGAACCTGTTAAGCTCATCGCTCTTCCCCTCAAGCATTCCTCCCCTTACGCACTTTCCCCTCCAACGCCAGGCAGTCAGCACATCCATCCGCCACAAGCTTTCAATCGAACTGTACATTTCTTCTCCATGGTTTCACAACTTCTTAAAAATTTACGTGCAAGTCTATTGAAGAACACCTCTGACACAGTCTATTTGCATCCAATTGAAATTCCATCCACCTTAGGGAATCCTGTATTCTTCTCCTAGTGTATCTGTCTGATTGCCAGATAAACTGCTCAAGAGATGATCTTTACCATCCTATAAAGGTGAGTCAACAACATCCTGATTTGGGCAGGGCAATCTGGATTTGAAAAAAAATCTCATTTCCTCTCTCTCGTAAAATGGGACAGCAAATATCCTGCTTTTTGCAGGTTGCAGTATATTTTGAATAAAAATGCAATAATAAATGGCTTAATTTATTAAAAATAATATATCAATTTTCTCCTGTGCATGCAATATTTGACTGCATGTTATTGACTTCATCCTAAACTGGAGCTTCCTTATCCTAGGGTTGTGGTCCTATTTGGGGTAGCCAATTCGTCTGACAAGTTTATCATTTTTATTTCCTTGGCCGCCAAATAAAGATACATAGTCATGCAGCTCTGTGAAGCACCTTTAGATGAAGAGGTCATTACACTGTCATGCCAGTCCATCAACAGTATTGAGTGCAATTGCATAGCAAAACCAGGAACATGAAGGTATAAGAAGCACTGCCTTATGCATGCAATACATAGTGGGAATCACTTCATGATGGGTGGTGAGTTAGACATTATAGTGTTTAACAGTATGATTGTCAACTCTATGTTGGTACTTATCTGGAGAAGATCAAACATTCACATACTTACAAGGGAGGGTCTCATGACCAAGAGACAGATTTCTTTGAAACTTGGTAGGCATGTAGTACTCTTCACCAGTATCAAGAATCACCCCTCTTTTGGGCGTAACTGACTTATAATTTAAACAATAAATGTTTATTTATTTTAATTGCACTACAGTATGCGTTCCAAGCAAGCTGGAGCAGTGGTCATCCGCGTAAAGTGCCTGAGTTCTATACTATAGGTCATTGGTTCGAATCCTCTTTATTTAACTTTCTTCGTTTATTTCATTTTAAGGTTAAAACAGACCTACTCATTCTTAATTTTTCATTACTTAATTAATTTCAACTATTTTTTTGGGATATTGTTTTTACCCGGAAAATGTACCTTTAGGTGGTCATGCGGCTAGTTGACAAATAGATTTCTTTTAAAACATTATGGTCTCGGTCTCGCAAAATTTATCGTTACCCTTTCTTCTGTTATATATACACACCCACCTTTATTTCATGGCTGCAAAATACAGCGATTCTGTTGCATGAGAATTGTGATATTACGAGTCGAGTGGACATGATTGTAATCCACACACTGATCCAAAATCAGTTGTCGGCTCCTATTTTCTAGGAAATGATTCAGTATGCCAGGTTTGCTTCACGACTGGCAAGAGAACTCGAAATTTTTTGCAATGTAGACCAGGTAATTTTTCCTAAAGAGTTTATAAAATATAAATGTATCTGTGGGGAGCAATGTTTTGCTAAATGTTCGAGGTGTCACGAATTTTATTGCTTTTGTTGCTTCTACGATGTGTAGCAATTTGAGCGTCTGTGAGGATGAAGGACAAAATCAAAGAAAAAAGAAGTAGAAATACAAAGTGGAAATTTTAAACACTACAAGAAATATGAAAAAAGTAAAAACAAGATCCCAAAAAATAATAAAAATGAATTAAATAAGAAAATAAAATAGTAAACTTAATTAAAAATTAAGAACGTGTAAGTCCATTTTAACCTTAAAAAGAAATAAACGAAAAAAAGTGAAGTAAGGAGGAATCGCACTACTGACCTTCAGTATAAAACTTGGGTGCTTTAACCACTCAACTGGGTAGTTTTTTTTCCCAAGTCGCTTCCACAGTGGGTATTTAAATTTGAAGTGAGACTTTTTCTTTTCCTTTTCAAATTAAATGAAATTTGCTTTAAAAATTCCAGAATTATCATTACAAATATAATATTTGATATAATACCTCGATAAATAATTTCTTTTAAGTATAAATATTATTGTGTAAAAAAGACATCTAAAATTGTAATGATTTCAAGACAATTACTAGCAGGAAAAACATTCATAAATAGCAGGTTTACCCTTTAGACAAAAGTGCATGCAGAGAAGAGTGTGAGCTTTCGCAAGGGAGTGTGAAAAAACCCCGAGTGCCATAAACGGTCATTCCAGATGTGGCGATCACGGAAATGCAACCCGCAACACATATGCAGACCTCCCTTATGAAGACCTGCTACTCAAAGAAAAAGGAAGACAAGGCCATCTATGGCAGTCAGGACGAACTAGAAGAACCAAGCTATAAGTACGAGAAGCTACGGGACGGAAAATCGCGGCGTACCCATAGCAATCAGCCTGAAATTTGCCATGACGTCTAAATCCGTCATACCCAGTACTGGCGCATCCGGCCATGACGTCTATACACGTCATACCCAGATGAGTGGTTAAGAGTCTGACCACTGCTCCGGCTTGCTTACTGTAGTGCACTTAAAATAAATAAACCCATTTATTGTTTAAACTATAAGTCAGTTATGCCCAAAAGGGGAGGGAGTGATCCTTGATACTGGTGAAGAGTACTTTTGTGCCTACCAAGTTTCAAAGAAATCCATCTCCTGGCCATGAGACCCTTCCCTTGTTAGTTGATGTTCATTAAGTTTATTAATCTCCTATGGGTGACACAACATCCTGCTTTTCTTTTTTGACAGTCTCATTTTTGTTTGTTGAAAATCTGGAAAGCATAAGATAAGCCATACTACACACTACAGTGAAAGTAATTCTCGCTATAGTTCATTCTTTATAGTATGGAGACTGAACAAACGTCAACACGATGAGTGGACCAAACCAAAAAGCTAATAGGCCAAGGACTACATGAATCAAAACAACTAGCCCTGGACAAAAAAACTAGACACAAACAATGGGATCCATAACATGATACCACCACACTCTTTCGCAGAGTTTAGATCTGAGGAGGACTATACTAATTGCCTTTAGCAATTTTGGTTCATGGCATTTTTCATGAGCAACTGGCAGGAGGGGCAAAGGAAACCTGTTCTTGCTATTGTGGAATGCTAAGGAAAATATTCTCTTTAAAACAGAAAATTATTTGCATTCTTAACATTATTAAATTAATACTAAGGCAGACTCGCATGATATCCTGTACTCATTATATCGGACTTTTACTGCATGTGACATTTCCTACTTTTATAATAATGTTTAAATTTTTAGATAAGGTTTAATATAAAAATGTTCATGAGAAATCACAAAACTAAGAAAAGTTTGTTTAACCTTCTACTGCCCAATGTGAACTTGAGGTAATGTTGCAGATTTGTTATTAAAAAATTAACGTGGCTTCTTTTCAAGAAGTAGAACTTTTTAAAATTTGCATTTAAATTGACCATGATATTAAAAATGAAAATTTTGAAAATTATCCTTTTATGAAGATTGTCATGTTAACAAAAATGTATTTCAAATTTTTTGTATCAAGCTTTATAAATAATTTTAGTAAAACTAAAACTTTTAGGATTCCACTAAATGTGACGGCCATTTCAAAGGATGTTATAATGTAGTTATTCAATGGTAGAAGCTTTCATGTGGTGGAACTGCATCATATTTAATAAAATCAGTAAAAACCGTAAAACTATAAAACAGTAGAAACTATAAAAACAATTGGCAAAAGTTCCACAAAGTATAAAAGTAAAAATTATGACATGTTTCGACTAGTCATAGTCATCATCAGGTGAGGGAAGTGGGTGAAGCAGTGAAATATATAGACAAGCAGAAAAGGGGGGGGGGACAGAGTAGGAGGGGGAAGGTAAGGAGTAAGAGATGAACGTGGTAACAAGGCAGAGGAGGAGGAGATGTTAGGAATTAGAGGTTAAGAATTTGAGGTGGCTGCCGGTAAGATAGAGGCTAGTAATGGAGAGTGGCTTTAAAACAAGTGGTCATTAGTGAGAGTATGTTGGTTGTTTTTCAAATGTAATAGAATTTCCAACTGTTCGAGATGATTTGAAAATAACCACTTCTCTGACTTCACTCCAGAAATTATCCATGTCGAACGGAAAGGTTTTAGTCTTAATCATCTCGAACAGTTGGAAATTCTATTACATTTGAAAAACAACCAACATACTCTCACTAATGACCACTTGTTTTAAAGCCACTCTCCATTACTAGCCTCTATCTTACCGGCAGCCACCTCAAATTCTTAACCTCTAATTCCTAACATCTCCTCTTCCTTGTTACCACGTTCATCTCTTACTCCTTACCTTCCCCCTCCTACTCTGTCCCCCCCCCCCCCTTTTCTGCTTGTCTATATATTTCACTGCTTCACCCACTTCCCTCACCTGATGATGACTATGACTAGTCGAAACATGTCATAATTTTTACTTTTATACTTTGTGGAACTTTTGCCAATTGTTTTTATAGTTTCTACCGTTTTATGGTTTTACTGTTTTACGGTTTTTACTGGTTTTATTAAATAGTTATAATGTAGTTCAAATAAAGTTTGGGCATCCCTATTTTAAAGTTTATATGGTGGATATCTTTGACTAAAGGTAGACTGATAAATAATCTTACCTGCACAAAAATTTTTAAGATCATTCAAATATTATGGATCATACCTGAGAATTATACAGCAAGCTGTTAACACATTTCAGAAATGTCACTGGAGTAACCATTGCAGACAATTCTGGAAACACATTAAATGTTTTTACCAAGTTCCACATTAATATCGAAATATACAATGAAATCAGTGAGCTAATCTTATGGCTAGAACCCAGCAGAGGATATAAGTAATTCCTGTAGCCAAAATGACTGGGTAAAAACAAATGCAAGTTCGGCAACAAATTTGCCACCCTCCCTATTAAATCACCAATTTTAGATGAAGACAGCAGTCTCTCAAAGGTGTTTAATCAGCAGTTTTATGGCAGCATGAGTTACCTCCATCACCTGACCTAAACATCACTGCACAAACCTCATTCTATTATTGTTATTCCTTCACTATAACATTACATTGATGATGTAGACAAAAAAGAAATGCATCTGCAAAAAAAAATGGCTGAAATTTTGATGAATATGCGCAATGTTTAGGTGTTCTGGGGTTTAATTTAGATTTGATTTTCACATCGACATGCAGAAAATTTTTACATTTCTTGAAATGCAAAATTCCATTATTATTTTGTAATAATAAATTTTGTTATATAAATAAATTCTCCTTCAACAATAATAAAACTGGTTAAATGTCAATGGAAAACATATTTAGAGAGATTAACAGGCATACAGGTGATCCTATTTTCACCTCTCTTAGCTGTCTTACATGACTATCAAGATTTTTCTATCTCATTTTAGCATAAATAATACAAGCATTGGATTCTTGGGAAAATTTTTATAGGACCTGTCAAGACAATTCATGGTGCATTGCTACCTCCAGACATCAAGCAATGGCCAAAAGGCTGAGCAGAAAGAAAGGCATTTAATTACACTCTGGTCCCAAAAATTTTTTAACCATCCAATCAGAGCCAATTAAAAAAACAAGCCGTTGCTGACTTGTATACTATAACGTCATTTGGAGTGCAAAAACCTAACTGCCACCAAAATGATCAGATGGCAGCAAACACATAACATCTTCAGAAGCATTAAACCACCACTTAGCTAAATAAATTGCAATCATTTCATGCAGAAATGTTATTCAGAATCAAAACTTAAAGTGCCTCAATAATTCTCCTTGACCGGCATAAGTTCTTAACCCAAAATTACAACATAACCTAGCAAAACTACCAGAACATCTGAAAATGTAACAATTATCCACTTTTACCATACAAAATTTTTCATTTCGCTAAAATAACTTCACTTAATGAGTAATAAGAAAGCAAAAAAAGATGGAGTTAACAATATTATACCATATGTGGATTTTAACACTCCAGGTCAACAACTAAGTGGTAAAAAAAAGACTGCACCATATTTTCAACAAATTGACTCAATAGAGTACTTACAAGACATCTTCCAACACAGTCAGAGTAATGATGTAGCTCACTGTAAACTCCATATACCCCTTTCACATCTCAAAATCTGATAGGTCATTTCTGACATTCTGATGAAAAAGGGCCTTTAATTCCTAAATAGCCTTAATCACAAAATATACCATTGCAATAGTGGGAGAGAATTGTAAGCGACACCATTATCCAACGCATTTATTCAAACACACACAATTCCAAAGTTCAGCCTTTTTATTAAACGTTCTACTCTGCCCCAGTTGGTCAGTCAGATATCAGCAGATGCCACTGGGCACATAGTCAAGCCTAGGTGGTCTAGAATATCTGATCCAAAAGCCACTTGGTTGAAACCACCAGGGATTACACACAATTCCCCACCTCCCTCCCTCCCTCCCTCCCCCACCTTAAAAAAAACTTACTCAGACGTTTCTGCTGCATCCTCATCTGGAAGTGAGGCAAACTTGTTTGTTACAACAAAGTTCTGCAAGGAAAAAAATATACATCAAATCATTTTTGTTATTATCTAACTCATTAACACAAAATCAAATGGCACTGTTAGCACTTAAATACAGTTTAACTCTTTCCCCCTCAATAACAAATAATGACAGCAGCATTACAAAATTTCACACAACTGCAAACAAGTGTAAAATCTTATCTTAAAAGGCATCACCATTACAAAAATATGACATATGATAAATATATATGATATATCTTCTTATTATGCACATAATAAGCTTATTTTTTTACTGTGTCAGTCGGCATTTTCTTTGGTTGAATGGCAAGCCAATCAGGGTTTGGGACATCACTGTTGTGGAATCAAATATTTTTACCTTTTTCATGTAAACTGTTTAATTAACGCAAGCTGATACATGTATAAGCTAAAAACTATTATAAAGTAAGTGTACAAAATTTAAATTTCTTTCCATTAGATTAGAAAAATCACTTTAGGCATGATCAATTATCTTTATCTTCTAATTACAATGGTGAAACATTAATATTACATCTTTAATATATATCAAAATATTTATCGTCTACATTTATTAATCAAATGTAAAAACTATTAATAGGGATGTAAGAAAACGGTTTCATTTTTTAGCAAGTAACTTAAAGGAATTCAGTGTTATGGTGGTTTTATTATTTTTTCATAGTAAAATGTAACAATAAAAGAGAGGAATTAACTTTAACATAAAATAAACAGTTAAAATACCTGAGAAGTTAGTTATTCTTATTAAATGTGACCATTGTTAAAATTTCTGCATTTTTTGGGAAAAGGCACCTTCTTCAGTCACTGAACACCCAGGAATATTTAGAAAATGATCTTTCACTGTCAACACTGGATGTTGATATCCAAATACACTCGAGGCAAGCTGATGCAAATTGGGGAAACTCCAACTTCATGGTGCATAAAGTGTGAATTATGCCAATATTTGCTACATCAGGAGACTGCAATTCCTCCAGGACTTCCTTCTTTAATTTCAGAACTGTTAAAAATTTTACAGGACTTTTTTAACCTTACTGTTCTGTTTAGCGCCCAACTGTCAGACTAGTAAATGTAACATGATTTCTCAGGATATGATAAGCTACAATGTTTCATTTGCCTCAAATGTCATATAATATTTTCCTCATAATAAGACAAAGTACAGTAAAACTTCTTTATAACGAAATTGAAGGGACCCAATTTTTTGCACTTTGTTGTAATGAGGTTCTTGGTATCGAGGTTTTTTCAGATTCATCATAGATGCATATTAGCATATTATTGTTGGTTATAATTTATTTCAACACTAACATTTTAGTTAAAGAATGTTTCCAAAAAATTCACTTTATGATAAAAAACAATATATTTTTTTATTGCTGTAAAATTGACAATTTTCATGGTAAAACAATCTATATGATGTGGCAATTTATCTCTGGGCTACTGAGCTATATCATTATTATTGATCAAAACTTGGATTTCTTTATACTAAATTTACTAGATGGCACTGATTTCTACTTTACAACAGCACGTACAATATTCTTTTTTTAATTTCACTATGTGGAAGTCACTTTTTAGTGGAACGGATGCAGTTTTTATTTTGTAATTCGGAGGTTTTGTAATTATTGGAGGTTCATCATATAGAGGTTTTCTATATACCGTATATACTCGTGTATAGTACGAGTTTTTACGACCAAATTTTTATTGCAAAAATTGGGGATCGTACTATACACGAGTAATGCATTTGAGGATTTAAAATTCATGTATCTTCACGGGCATTTTCGGTGAAGTTATGCCACCGCACGCACTCTAATGGTAGGCTAACCTTAACAGTGAGGTCCTTTATCGTTGTTATGTTGCTTCGTGAAGAGTAGAATCTTTTTCATATATATACAGCTTCAAATTCACAAATACTTGATATAAGTGACGATTTACGGGCACTTCCTTTCTTGAATTTTATGTATGTACATCTTTGTTTGCGTCTTTTTACAAGGGATGGATTGGAAATACTTGGACTAAAAGTATCGTAGACGGCGTAACTTTATGGAATTTTGACATCTTGGAAAAAAGAAATTACTTTGTAATATTCAACAGTCTTTATTGTTTCTTCAATCACAAACCGATTGGTTTCCACTACAAAGTCATTCTAAAGGTGTTACGTCGGTTAGTAACACCATTAGAATGATTTTGTAGTGGAAACCGGTCGGTGTGTGATTGAAGAAACAATAAAGACTGTGGAATATTACAAAGTAATTTCTTTTTATCCGTTATCCCTACCTATTAAATAGATGAGCGAGTGGAACCATTACGTACGCGGAACGTAATCCAGACGTACTAGAATTGGAACAATTTTATTTCATTTTGTGTAATCATGATTCATATCACCTTTTATTAAATGTTTTAGGAGTAAGATACTTAACTTATCCGAATTTTAGTGTACTCGCAAGAAATAATATTTACAACATTTACGGTCTGTTCTATGGTGGTGTGGAAAATCAAGGTTGTTCGATATATCTTGCTCGTAATCATCGAGCTATGGAAACGAAATATGTATATCGACCATGGTGGAAAGCTGGGGTCGACTATAAACAAGATATATGAAAAAATGGGGGTCGTACTATACATGGAGTCGGCATATACACGAGTATATACGGTAGTTGTATTAGTGAATTTTTCAGGACTGGCAATAATTTTCATTATATGGAGTTCTTCATTCTCAAGTAGTTTGCAAGGTAAAGAAAGGTTTTACTGTATCAAGGAGATTGATAGGATCGCCAACAGATATAGTTATTTCAGGAAAACATTTTCCCTTGTTGCTTTCCTTCTCTCTCTCTCAGGATGTTATAATGCCCATGCGACAATGTATGAATCTTCAATGACGTTAAAACAATGGAAGACGCAATCTCAATTTAACATCAGCAGGTGTAATGTAAAGCTTACAAAGACGTCAAACACATTGCAGGCAGGATCACGGGTTTAAAGTTCCTTCAATTACACATAGGACAACTGAGCTGGCTCTTTCATATTTTCTTCCAATCTTGACCTCTTTAGAAGTGAGATATTACCTAAAGCTTCACTTATTTCTTTAGGGAAAAACCATCACTAAACCTTTGAAACAGGGTGCTTAGATTCTCAAGTTTCTCATATACAGCTTATGGTTGGATATTTAGTGCTCTCAAGAAAAGTAATGAATTCCTGGAGTTTTTGGCAACATGTACTCGCACACAAAGAAGATACAGTAATTATTGTGATCTCATCCTTTGATATTATTTTGAAGTAAGACAAAATCCTCATCACTCTGATTAAAATATTCAACGTCAATAAAATAGTCTTTCAGGTAATTCACAGAGAGAAACCATGTATTCCAATGAATCACAACAGGCATTGGAAACAGTTTAGCCCTTGAAGAATCATACCCGTATTTGGTTAATAGATGCTGGAGGTTGTTGGATTTCCTTTTTCTTGTATTTAGAAAGGCATTTTTCACCTATGACTGCTTCATTGAACTCAGGCAACTTGTCAGGTCAAATTGTGGCATTTATGAGTCCAGCACTTAACATGTTCGATAAGTCCTTTCAAAATTGAATAACACTTGGTCATGCACCCTGCTGAGTCACTAACGAGAACGATTACATTTTCATAATCAACATTGTACCTAACCAAAGAGTCCAACACAGCTTTAGCACAGTTGACTGAAACAGCATTATCTAATATCACTGATGCAACTAGAAGCACTTGAGTATGGTTTGAGGCTTCAAACAATTTAAATAAAATGTTGAATACACGCCACCCTCCCTTGTCAGTGGTTTCATCGCATAACACTGCTATATCTTTGTCTTTCACCAATTCTTTTATTTCTGCTGTTTTTAATTTCCCTATTTGTGGGACATAATTTTGTCTTAACCAAGTGGATGAAGGCAAGTCATTAGCACCAGAAACATATTTGTTTAACCACCTCCTTAATTTAGGATCAACTAATTTTTCCAATACAATATTTGCTGCAATAAAAACCTCAGCAGTGTCTAATGTAAATTGTTTCTTCTGCTCATTTGAAGTTACACCTCTTTCGATAGATTCACAGTGTGATTTATCTGCTTGTAGAAGGAATATCTCTTTTAGCCATTTCAGCTTTCCGTTCCATGATGTGGAATCCACATGTTTTGAGTTGGAAACGTGTTTTTTGTCTTTTCTTTCATAATCCACGCAACAGTTGCATAGTTTGCAAAAAAAATACATTTCCGCTTTCATAAAAAATCTCATTATGGAATTTGCGAGCATGATCTTTGAGTGTAACTTTTACTTTAGGCGTTTTGGGATACTTTGTTAAACAATAACGATAATGATGATTCAAAATCTTACATCTTCCAATGTGATTTCCTGAGTGTGCGCAACACAGTTTTTTGCTACTCTTTTGTTGTGTGCGAAGTAAAATTGGGTTTCCGAAATTACGTGTACTTTGGTTGGAATATTGTTTATTGTCTAAGTACCTTAGACTAGTCGAATTAACTTTTTAAAAATTTCGTATTTACCAAAGATCGGCATGGCCACACAATTTACTAAAAGTTCAAGAGTTTTTCGCAAATTAACTCAAAAATCGTGTTTTGAGTGTTTAAAACATAAATTTGCAAATACAGTGAAATCTTGTTACAATGTACTTCACAATTGTTTGTTTCAAATTAACGTACTTTTTTAATCCCCATCAATTTTCCCATATAAATACTGTATAAATATTTCAAAATAATGTACTACAACTTAACGTACTTTTAAACACTAGGTATGAAATTCAGAGGTCCCGAAAAAAGATTTTTGTGGTTTTAACATATGCTTTCATTCATAAATGACCAATTCCTGTTCATTCAAGACGTTTTACACCAATTTTGAAGGCATCTTTAGTACAAAAAGATCTGCGGAACTCTGCCAAACTCCAAAAGGAGAGATTTTCTGAAATAAAAAATTTAGAACCGATGATCAGTTATCCCTCTTGTATTTTCACAATATCTTAAGTTCTAGGAATGATATTTCTTGTTAGACTATCATTCTGGCCAGTTTTGGATCATGCCGGACCTGTGAGAATACCGACTCCCCCCCCACTGAGATGCTTCCAGAGAAAATACTGTACACCGTACGTTGTATCGAGATTTTACTGTAAATATCATTTTATCGCATTTGTGAAAGCTTAATACCCTTAGCTATTATGTAGCCATTTTGGTTTGTCTTTGTTATCTGTTTTACTATTCTTGAACAATCTGAATTATCATCTTCAACAGATTAAAATATGAATACGGTATTTACGTTTTTTTAATTAGATTAGAAAAATGACTTTAGGTACAGTAAATTCTCTATGTGATGAAGTTCCAATAGTAAAAAAATTATTATTTGTAACTATAGTTATCAAGTTAAATAAGTTTTAAACATAAATACCACGTATAATGCGCAGGCAGGTTTTCGGCCTCGTATTCTGCAATAATTTATATACCGGCATATAGTGCGCACCTTTTCCTAGAATTTTTGCCTCACAAATTTATCATTTAACTGTGAATATTATGCATTAAATTGTCAGTAGCATTGGGTATCATAAAACAATGAATTTAAACTGATGTCAGACATGGCTAGGAAAATCGCAGGGCCCGGTGCAAAGTTGCATAAGAAATTTTTAACAGTAAATTATGACTAAAGCAATCTCTCTCACCATGACACCGATATTTTTTCAAAATCGACAAATATTTCTTAGAGAACGCATGGCCACTTTAAGTGCAGGGCCCGGTGCAGTCCCACCGTCCACACCTCAATCTAGCTGGCTCTGACTGATGTCCTTTGTTTCTGGTCATCTAGAGAGCCATAGAGCATAGAGCCAACTAGAAGCAAAATATAAAACTGTAGGTTGGATCGGGGATTCACCAGATTGAGATATGAACGAAAATACACGAGTTTCTTCTGTTCTCTGCACTGTTGATTCAGAGGAAGCCAGGAAAATATATGATTTAGAAATTTTAATGGAACCTGGAACATCAACGGGTAATTTTTAGTACCTTTGGACGTTGGTTAGCGCTATAATTATGAAACAGGCATGTTAACTGAAGTCGCTCTATTTAAGTGACCTTCGCATTTGCACATATTATTAGTTTACAATATATTTTATTCACATAGATTAAAGTCAATATCATATATAATCAGATTGGATTTAACTTAACATGCTTATTATGGCCAATATGCATATTAAATCAACCTTTCTTCTCTTTATCTGCACAAGTAATTAATTTTTTAAAATACCGCAATAGACATGTACCCTCGTATTACACGCACCCTGCTTTTCAGCTCAAAAATATCGGTAGAAAGTGTGCGTTATTCGTAGGTATTTATGGCAATGTATAGAATGCCTAGGCAGCTTTTAGGCAAAGTATGAATTCTACAAGTTGTGATTGGATATTTTATACTTTACCTAGGCAATCTATATAATTCCTAGGCATTCGATAGAATGCCAATATTGAATTAGGAAAAGTGCTAATAGGATGAACACAGTATTGAAACAAATATGTTGTTTAGTAAGAGAGAATTAAATATAACATCTCATATATTTACACTTCTATGATAAATTCTAAAACACGGAACCACACAACAGCTCTCTTTCCCAATCTGCTTTCCCCGGGCATCTCGCTTTCTTCCACACAATGCACACTGCTTAGTGGGGTTCGTCTTCTTCTCGGTAGCTGGAATATAGTCAGGGAAGTGTCTTCCAGAAAGGCGATGGGGATGCGGCATCGAAGGTGGTCGTCCAGTCATAGGGGAGATGATGCTAGGGTTATAAACCTAGATTGTCTTTTCAATCAGCTGAGTTCTATAGTCCAAATGATCATGCCCTCCTCCAGTCTTCTCATAGAATACAAATGAATTCCATACTGCTATGTCTAGAAGGTGGAAAAAAATTTTCTTATAATATTTTTTCCCATGCTTCCGTGGAATGGGATAATCCACTCTATCTACCCCTCCCATTGTGTCATTATAATCAATAACAGATGAGTTTTTTTGGCCTATTGCCACTCTTTCCTTCCGCCGTCACCATTTCTTGGTTATGAATGGTAGAGAGAACCATTACGTCTCCAACGTCCCTCCATCAAAGCACAATCACTATCCCCCTACAATATGCCACTAATTTTCCTTTTCTCAGTGGTTTCTCCCTTAGACCAACGGCCATTTCTTTTCGGTTTAGGTGCACTGTTCCATACATGTCTGTTGACTGCAAAACCAATAAATCAGCCAATTGCGGCAAAGTATAAAAATTGTCTGTTGTTAGACAGTAACCTTTTCTAGCAAGCGATTGACTTGGGTCATAACCACCTGTGATGTCATCGGAAGATTTTGGAATTCCCTGTCAAGAATAGTCCCTTTCCTCGTATAAATCACACTTGACCACATATACCAACTTTTCGCCTAACAAAGCATTAAAGTTTTTATGGCAAATCTAGCCCTTTTTTGTGGACTATATTTTCACCATCCCAGTCTTCCTTTGAATAACAAAAGGCTTTCGTCAATCGTGATGTCTCTCTCGGGTGTGTAAACTTTTCAGAACTTCTTCTCTAAGCTCTGAAAGATTGGCCATATTTTATTCAATTTAGGATTAGGATGATTTTCCACACCGTAGGTTTCGTTATCGCTGAAATGCAAAAACTGCAATATTTTAACAAATCTTCTGTAGGACATTGTCTGTCCAAAGAACGGGGCAAAAAACACAGGTCTTGTTGACCAATACAACTCTTGGTCAGGCTTATGATCAATGCTTTGCAACATCACTATCGCAAGAAAAACACGAATTTCAGCTCCGTGTGCTGCCACTGACGTACAGCGTTACTTGAACTCAATGGCCTAGTGTTGAGAGACTGAGTCACACATCTGTTTGTTTCATTGGCAATAGAAACAATGAGGTCTTCATGAAAAAATAGTTCAAAATACTGTAAAATACCTCCTTCTGGATCAACTTCAAAATTCAATGAAGATTCACCTTCAAAAGGAAATCTTTCCAGAGCAGGAGGAAGAGGACCTGATGTGTTCACTTCACGCCATTGATTATCCTGTGATGGATTCACTGGGTACTTGGCATCAGAACTTAGATATTCCTCAGACACACTTGACCCCGATCCAGATTCCTCAATAAAAATCTCTTCAGCATCAATATCACTATCGGAATACTCCTCATGCTCCATTAAGGATAAGTAAAGTGATATAAAATCACAAAATAACAAAATGATATGCAATAAAAATATAACAATATATTAATATAACAGAATATAACAATACAGCAGAATATAACAATATAAAAAAATATATCAATATAACAGAATATAACAATATAATAGAATATAACAAAAACAACGGTATAATAAAAATGCTGGGGAGAACAAAACTGCTAGACGTATTCACTCAAAAGCTCTACGAATAAGTCATGAAAAGGTGTTCCAAAGGCCAATCCCAAAGGGTGCATACTTATCTCCAGGGGGTAAGGCGAAGGACCTTCCAGGAATTGAGGAAAGAAAGTGTTTGGAAAAACCTCCTCAGGGGGCAAATGACTGATATTTCAAAAAACCCGCTCCGAGAAACTCTCTGAGAAATCTAAACAGTCTCTCTGAGTGACTGAGGACTGTCGGAACGATCGAAAAAACTCTGTTGCGTTTCTAAAGGAAAGGAAAAAATACAATGGCCCGAGCATACTCGGGCTTGTCAGAAGTTGACCCTCGTCTCGATCCAAGTATACTCAGGGTAATCAGGGAAGTGGTTAATGGTTGTAAAAAGTAACTCTAGGATTTAATAAAAAAACATAGGTAAAGGAAAAAGAGAGAAAGTGAGAAATTAATACACTACTCTCCCGGTATCCGCGAGTTGTTTTGTATAGCCCATTATCCAGTATCCGAGAGCAAGGTCTCGTACATCCATGAATCTCTCGAATTTTTTACCTTAAAAGTACATAGATTTGCGAGGCTACTACATTTTTTAAAATCCCTAGTAATATATGCTGCTCATAGTAATTTACTCTATGTAATACAATTTCTTTCATAAAAATGGACTAAAATTCATAATGATAATGATACTTACAATGTAAAAACTAAAACACTATCATTCCCAGAGAGCAAGTGACTGTTATTTACAGACAGTGTTTGGTTGAGAGAGAGAGAGAGAAAGAGACAAAGAATGAACTACAATATAATGAAACCTTTTTACAATGAGAAATGAGGAAAACTTGTCAAACTCCAACTTGAAATTGAGTCAAAACAGAACGAATGTATGTAATGAAATATTCTTCAAACTCTTATAATTGGTATTATCTATTATTACTATTAGAAAGAAGCCTAAATATCACAAAATGTTTTTATTACTTCTTTTGTAAGGTTCATCGAGGACAAAAACCTATCCCTACCATTATAATGTAAACATTAGGCCCAGTATCGGCAAATTCAGTATCCACTATGTTTTTGCGGGTACCAGGGGAGTAGTGTATAAAAAAATAAAAGAACGAAATTCCCAAAACTGGCGACAGAAGAAAACAATCGAGATCAGACAAGTCTCAAGTGAAGAAGCGAAGCCAAAAGATGCACAAGTTAATTTACTGTTGAGTAATTTACTGTACTACAATACAGTGAAACTTTGATTTTACGTACGATCTCAGATTTTACGTCCTTGATTTAACGCTTTTTTCTTTTGGTCCCGACGAATGCTATGTAAAAGCAATGCTAAAATTTAATGGATTTTACA
Source organism: Uropetala carovei (assembly GCA_036926305.1). Lineage (NCBI taxonomy): Eukaryota > Metazoa > Arthropoda > Insecta > Odonata > Petaluridae > Uropetala > Uropetala carovei. The sequence continues at coordinate 2,047,948 of JAXCHB010000115.1, forward strand.
TTTTCCCAATTTTCCATTTTTCTCGAATTAATGACACAAAATTGAAGTCCGGGTAATACATTTTGCATCCGATTTTACGTCATTAAGAGTTATCTTCCTTTGAAAATCCCTCAGATTTTTAATGTATTAATTTTTTGTTAATTCATTGAGTGAAAATCTTTAATAAACTTCATTTTCATACATTTCTATTGCAAATTTATATGAGGATAAAAAAATTGTTTTTCTTCAGCTTTTATGGCAGGTGTGAGGCGTTATTATTCGGTAGAGATAAAACTAAACCCCTACTACGTGTCTACACAGATAACAGCATTAAGTCGTCGCAGATGCCTGAAACATAAGGTTGTTCTTTTGTCTGCAGCTATTTTGACAAAATTGCAAACATTCTGCACATCAAATTTATTATAATACGTGTAGTTTTTCAAAATTTGTTAATAACCCTTACTATGAATAACAGCATGAAAAAATGCAAAGCATTCACTATACGTGAGAAGAATGAGATTTTAGCAGAAGTTGATGTGAATATGGGAACGCGTTCAATTTGCTTCACGCTTAGAAATTGCCATGTCCATGCTAAACACGATCGTGAAGAATCGCAAGGATATAGAAAAGAGTTATTTCCAGTGTGGACATTTTTCTAATGCTTGGTATACATGATTTCACTGCATCCAACGGCTGGATTGACAGGTTTGACCTTTTACCGATGAGCGTTCTCGCACGGGTACGCAAGACGCGGCTGTTCGCTGCCGACTGTACCCATATGGGTACGCTTTGTTTGGTAATCGCTTACAGATGTCGTTTTCATCGTAGAGCTGTGAAATTTTGAAGGGTCCGTCACTGAACCTCTGCCTCAACACTGGAGGGCAGAGTAGACCTTCCACCAAGTGTAAACATAGAATAGGGAGAGTGAGGTAGCTTTGTCCCCTCTCCTCTCCAACTCGGACTGCTTCACCGCCCAAGTGAATTCAATAAAAGTTCCAATGCATATGGAAAAGCGGTCTTTCACCATTATTTTCTATTTCCGAACTTTTCTGTGTGTTAAGAAGGCGAGCATTCATTTATGTGCAGATCTCTGACGAGTGTGTTTGCTGCTAGTGTGTGATATTCTTCTTTCCGAATAGTGCGAATCTTCAGATTCTTTCCTTGGTAATTAAATTATTTTCTCATATTCGTTCTACTTTTGTTCTTATTTATACATTTGATACTTACGCACACCCTTATTATAGTTATGGCACCAAAGTGCAAATTATGTTATACTGAAATAGAAGAGGAAATTTGTCGTGACTTTAACTCGGAGAGTGAGAGTGAGGACGATGAGGAAATAATTGAAGACGATCCCCCCAACAACCGATCCCAGGGCCTTTTAAATGGACTTCCCCTCAGCAGAATAGAAGAGGAGTCATTGTTGCAAAACCATTCACTGGAAGTCCCTCTGGAATGAAGTCTGACGCGGCTCCAGGGATAACGATTGATTCGTCTCCGGTGAGCATCTCTCTTTGACATGCTCAATGAAAGTTATCCCAAATATTATAATCCTGCTGAGCACTTGGCAGTGGATGAAGTCATTGTTTTATTCAAAGCGAGAGTAATTTTTAAACAATATATACCGAAAAAGCATAAACGCTTCGGAATTAAAATTTACAAACTGTGTGACAAGACCGGGTATATGTATGAGATGAAAGTTTACTTAGGGAAAGATCGAATGAATGCAACACAAGACATGACTGCAACTCACGCGACCGTGAGAGAACTTACCAGGAGAGTGGAAGGGGTTGGTAATAAATTGTATGTGAACAACTTCTTCTCCTCTCCTATTCTCTTTGACGAACTCAAGACAACATACTCTCATGTGGCATTGTTAGAGCAAATCGCAAAGGCATACCATGGGATTTCGACTGTAAGACATTGAAAATGAAACGAGGTGCCTTATGAGTACGTGTAAGAAATGACTTGACAGCCACGGTGTGGAAGGATAAAAGAGAAGTATTCATGCTGACAAATATCCACGATCCACCAGGGGAAGGAAATTTCTATGATGAACGGAGAAAATCTCTAAAGCCGGCTTTAGTCGAAGATTACAATCGGTATACGGGGTATGTGGATAAGGGGGATAGAATGGCGACTAGCTACGAGGTAAGTCGCTGTAGTTGGAAGTGGACAAAGAAGCTCTTCTTCCACCTCCTCAACATGACAGTCCTCAATAGCTATGTTCTTCTGACATCATGTGGAAGACAGATGACTCATCGTGAGTTTCGCCTAGCGCTCGTGCGAAATCTCGTTCAAGAAGGGTCGTTGGCTCTTCCCACTGTCACCTCTCAAAGCGGAAGACCAGGCAGCACAATCGGAAGACAACTGCATCGCTTGGAGGCGAAGGAAAACAAACACTGGCCCATAAAGGGAAATTGCCTTTGCTGCAGTGTGTGCTCTGAGAGGGGAAAATTTACAAGAACAGTGGTGAAATGCAAAATATGCGTCGTAGGGCTTTGTATATTTTCATGTTTCGAGGAGTACCACATGAAAGCAACAATTTAAATTTTGTACATTGTATATATATTCTATGTAAAATTAAGTAAAAATAATGTATTATTTTATTGTGATTTTTTACTTTATATATATTTTAACACGGAATTTGGATTCTTTTCTTTTACCAAAATGGACGTATATAATTTATTTCCTCAACCATTTTCCTAAATAATACTTTTTGTTTGACTAATTTATCTCTAATAGTTCATGGAATACAAGGTTTTATCTGATCGAAAGTAAGAAAAATTTAAATGGCCAAAAATAAGTCCAGCAGCGAGACTCCCCATTGGGAGATTTAAATCCGGATTTTAAAGGTTAAGAGGTGCTAAAATGTTGTCTATAATACTATACCTGGTGAGTGAAAGTGTTAATATAGAAACAGTTGAAACAAGGAAAAAAAGGGAGTTCTTGGAAGAGATAAAAGGTTATGCGCTCTGTAACATTTACAATGCAGATGAGACTGGGTTGTTTTACAATTTTCAACCAAATAGAACTCTTACCGTGCAAGGAGAATCATGCCATGGAGGTATAAAGTCTAAAGAAAGGATAACTGTTCTTCTTGTGCGCAATGTTGATGGGAGTGATAAGCTGCCACCTTTGATTATCGGTAAATTTAAAAATCCTCGATGTTTTAAGGATGTTAAAGAAGCTGTCTACTAAGTATGTGGCTAATAAAAAATCTTGGATGACTACTGAAATATTCGAAGACTTCTTAATAGCACTCGATGCACAAATGCGAGCTAAAGGCCACAAAATTATTCTTTCTGTCGATCAATGTGCCGCTCATCCCCGAGACACACGTCATTTGGCAAACATCAAAGTTGTTTTCTTTCCACCAAATTGCACCAGTCATCTCCAACCACTAGACCTGGGAAGATTCCATTTATATTATTTTTATTACTGTTTTCACAATGTAATTGCAATAAAGAATTCTTTTGATTCTTATGACAAACAAATCGGTAATAACTTCGTTGATATAAAAAATTCTGAATTATATAATATACTTCTTTCTTTGAGCAATTATCGTTAAGTATTCGAATAAATAATCAATAATATAGTTTATAATTCATTTGCGTTCTATAAATTAATTTCTAAAGAGCAAAATTATTACTTATATTGTAAAATTATCATATTTAAATGATCATGTTATATATTACGTTGCTGAGTCGATGAGACCGTCAGTTTACAGAAGGTCATTGTGGTATAAAATATTAAAAAAGTACACATATACTAAACAGTGTAAGATTTTTCTTCAGAGTAAAGAATTTTAATTTTCTTGATTTTACGTTTTTCCCGATTTTATGATTTTTTAAATCGGTCCCTTCAAAAACGTAAAATCGAAGTTTCACTGTATATAATGTTGAAGAAAAACTATAGTAAGGCCAAATATTCAAGGTAAAACTTCCAACGTCTTGCACACATCACCCCCTTATAGCATTTATTCTTATGGGAAATTTACATTGATTTGATTTATGTGCACGTCGTGATTTTCAGGAATGCATCCTCAACTTAAATCAGGATATTGCTGTATATACTTTTGCGCTAATTTGAATTTAGCTAAAATCCAATCAGATATTGACTTTGTAATTCAATCCTTAATTATAAAGTTTTGTGCTAATTTGATAAGTAGTTTTTGAGTTAAAGTCTGCACAAAATTCCTATCACAATGACATAGTCCAAAAAAATAGTGAAACATATTAATGGAACTTTCACAAATCCTGCATATGGAGAAAGTAAGGCATTATTTTTTTGACCAAAAACTAAAAAAACTCAGAGAAGTGGTTAATGTAACTATCATTCAGATCAAGACCACTAATAATGAAAGTATATTGCAGTATATACAGTAGAAGTTAAACACATTTTAAGATTAAGAAATCATAGCTTCAATATTCCATAAAACTAAGAAAAGATTTAGGTTACAGCATGTTGAAGTTTCAACTATATCTTAGTCATGCAAAGAGTTATTAAACAAAAGGAGTACAATGAGACTAACTCACCGGAGGGCCTTCGTCCACTAACTCAGGCATTCGTAAGGTGTCATGACCACCTGCTGCAGACTGGGGCCTTATTTTGGATGAGGCTTCTTGTTTATCCTTGCCAAATGACCCATCTCCAATACCCTTTGTGAAAGAGCCTGAATTCAAAGTAAATATGAAATGTTTTCTATTTTCATGCACCATAATGTAAACTTAAAAAAATCTTTTGAGAATAACATTTTAAATAGACTTACAGAACCATTCTGATAGCCTTCTTTTGGAATTAATTCCTATAGTGCATTCCACCTTTAGAAGGCATTATGCTTTCTTATGAGATATCATCTCTCTCTGTCTTTTCCATTGGTTTTCCCTATAACTCTACCCTCCTCTTCACTTGCTTCAAATTTGTCAAATTTGTCATGATTCGTGTATTGGCAGAATGATAAGTGGCAATGCTCAATGTGGGTGGCAGCTATAAATATTTAATCCATGATAAGTATACCTGGCCAGGTTGGCACTGAGCATTGAACGGCTGAGTGGTGATGCTCAGTGTTCAAACATTTCTAAGGTTTGAGCATCATCATGCTGAGCTGTAGTGTCAGCACTAGGTACAGGTGAGCCCAGTGATCTCCCGGGATGCCACGAGTTGGTTTTAAGTGGAATGATTTTGGCATTCACATATGATACAGCCGAAAAGTTCTCAGATTGCCCATCAGAGTGAGCTACAAGCACTTTATGAAAGTTCACTTATACATTATTAGCAAATAATAACCTTTAGTTATACAGAATGACAAAATCCATTCTTTTGCATTACTAGTTTCTCTGTCATAAGCTGTAGAGTATTTTCTGTGTTCGTACAATTCTGAAGTTGGACTGATGTGCTTAGTTCATTTATTATGGTGATAATTAATTAATAACTAACATCCAACAACATTTCTGCGATTGAAAGTCTCCTTTCAGAAAACTGGTGCATTAAGGTGAAGGCATTGATCGAGGTCTCAACATGAGCATGTTCATTATATTGTACATGACAAGCTTGGATTCAATGAAGTGTGCGCAAGATGGGTCTCCTGTAGCCTTACAGATAAAGTGAAGCAAAGATGCATGCTGTGTTACTGGCTCAATTTGAAGATAAAGGGGATGATTTCTTAGACCATATAGTGACTGGAATTGTCATGTGAACATTACTTTCAGCCTGAAAGCAAGCGAGCCAATAAAGAATGGCATAATTCCAGGTCACCCAAGCTAAAGAAATCCAGAGCCATACCATCAGAAGGAAAGGTGATGCTAACCATTTTTTCAGATGAAAATGAGCTTATTTTGGAGAGATACAATAAAACCTCTATACAGGCAGTCCTCGACTTTCGTACAATTCGCTCTTTCGTACATTGTAAATTCTCGCCCCTAAACTGCCTTTTGTACGCCGAACAATGCCGAATTCCGACTTTCGTTCGTCAGCTGACGATCAAACATTTTGAGCTATCGCATAATGGTGCTGTCTGTCAGCCAAGCCAACACTTTTAATAAATTAAAGTATGCCACGTAATAATATATGTATTGTATGCAATGTAAGATTTGTGTGTAATGTTTTTTAAATATTGTACTGAAATTTGACAAGATTAATACCACTGTAAAGTCAGTTAATAATCAATAAATTATTATTATTATTCAGTCTCGGCAACGTTACCGTCTTTGTTTGTAAGTACAGCAGTGTTTCTTTGTGCATTTTACACATATTATTTTATAAACATGAGTGATAAACGGAAAACTGAAAGTGCTAATACAAGTGGAAAGAAACGTAGGACGAATAAACTTAACACGATTGAGACAAAGATGGAAATAACTAGGCATGCCGAAAGTGGCGAATTTTTAGCTTCAATCGGATGCTCATTGGACTGTGGGGTCAATTGTGAAGGAGAAGGACAAAATTAAAGAATATGTACAAAATGCTGGAAATATTTCGTCAAAGATTGTGTCTAAAAGGCGAGGTGTAGTGATGGAGGAAATGGAGCGATCTTTAACATTATGGATTGAGGATCAGCATCAAAGAAACGTTCCAGTGAGTCTTGCAATAATTCAAGGCAAGGCTCTCAGTTTGTATGAAGATTGGAAAAAACGCTTAGGAGAAGGGGCTGCTGATACTCCGGAATTTCAGGCAAGCCAAGGCTGGTTTGATAAGTTCAAGAGCAGGGCTTGTTTACATAACATTAAATTGACTGGAGAATCTGCTAGTGCAGATAAAAAAGCTGCACAAGAATTTGTAAAAGAGTTTTCCGAAATAATTGAAGAATTCTGCTCATCAAATTTTTAATGTTGACAAGACAGGATTATTTTGGAAAAGGATGCCTGCATGAACCTATTTAGCAAAGGAAGAGGCAGTTGCACCTGGGCATAAGGCAGCTAAGGACAGACTCACATTGCTTCTTGGTGGCAATGCAGCAGGTGATTTTAAAATAAAACCAATGCTAGTCTACCATTCGGAAAATCCAAGAGCTTTGAGGGGGAAGGTTAAGAAAATGCTGCCAGTCATCTGGAAATCTAATTCAAGTGCCTGGGTTACTGGAACAATTTTTCAGGATTGGTTTAATCTTCATTTTGTTCCAGCAGTTAGACAATATTGCAGGAGTAATTATTTAATATTTAAGGCAAAATTACTTTTGGACAATGCTCCTGGACACCCACAATCGTTACAGGAACTTTTTCCGGAAATTAAAATTGTGTTTCTGCCTCCAAATACCACATGCAAAATTCAGCCTATCGATCAGACAGTCATAGCCACTTTCAAGCGGTATTACATGAGGAGAACAGTCAACCATGCTATCAGGGCAACTGACAAGGAAGGTGGACCTACACTGAAGGAATTCTGGAAAGATTATAACATCTGGAATGCAGTGAACAATATTGTGGACTCTTGGGCTGAGATAAAGGAATCAACAATGATTGGCTGCTGGAAGAGGTTGTGCCCAGATTTAGTGCAAGATTTTAAAGGTTTTGAGGAGACTCCTGAAGCTGCCACAAAGGAAGTTGTTCAGCTTATGAATGAACTGGACTTGGGTGTCAGCATTGAAGATGTGGATGAATTGTGTGTCTATGTCCAATAAAGATCTAATTGACCTACAAGAGGCAAATAAGACACCACCTGAGGCCGAAGATGATGACTATCAACTTCCTCCCACTAACACTTTGACAGTGAAGAAAATGAATGAAGCCTTCACAAACCTTGAACAGTTCTTAAGCATCATGGAAGAATATGATCCAAATGCAGCGAGAAGTTCACAAGTATGTAGAGCTGTTCATAGGGATACAGCTTGTTACAGACTCCTTTATCAAGAGAAAAAGAAGGCTAGTGTTCAACTTTCTCTTGACAAATTTTCAAGAAAGTTGATAAGACACCATCAGCAAGTACTTCTTCCCAACATTAAAATCAGTTTTTTGTCTACTAAATGTAAAAAATAACAAATCTGAGGCAAGAAGTAAAAAGAAATTTGTATTGTTTATATTTTTTGTATTGATGAATTCAAGTACAGACTGTAATTATTGGTACAACTGTTTTGTTTGTTGCCCATAAATAGGGATTTTTATTTACAGTAGTCCCTTGCCATTCCTGAAAAACCTCGCGAATGGTAAGTAATTGGGTTTTTTAGAAAAAACAGGGTTTGGGTCTTATAGTCCCTATTCCAGCAAGTAACTTGCATTTTTGCCCTTCAAAATATAATAATAGAATACATACTGTGGCATTCTGAATAAATGCCACATTTTATTAAAGAGCAAGGAACCAATCTACACACGCTTCGATGACGTTGGCGATATCCCGTTAGCAGACTGCGAAACAATTTGAGACATAATGATTGTGCAGCAGCTTGGCTTTCTCGTGAATGACAATTGAACTCAGCGGGACTTTCTTGATCGCTTCTTCACTTTCCTTAATCGATCTTATTATGGACTCGTTCACACCAAGTAATTTACCAACTGATGAAGCAAATTCATTATGCGCAAGCCTAAAACTTCCATTTTCTTCTCCAAACTCGTCACTTTTTTTGCTCTTATTACCGACTTTTCTTTCATTTCTATCATCACTCTCTTTGGGGCCAAGTTTAAGCAATATTACAAAAAACTATGAAGATAGCAAATCCTTTAATGAAAAAAGAGGAATTTCGTATGTGCACTTCAGGCGGTCCTCGACTTTCTTGCATTCGATGTTCATACAACTCGCACATTAATAATAATAATATTTATTTACAGCCGGTAATCACATTGTAGGCACAAATCACAGAATAAGTTCCATTAATCACAAAGTAATTTATTATCCAACTCATAGCCTGTAAAACGGTATTGGGGTTCAGCAATAGTTTCACCAAAAATACAAAAAAATAAATAGACATAAACAAGAAAAAGGGAACTTAATACCAAGATATACCTAATAACTATAGTCAATGCCTAGATTATGGTAAGGATGGAAGCACTGTGTTACAAACAGTATGAATAAATGTAACTCTTACAGTAATAAAAATTTCTTGAGAAAAAAGAATAATGAAAAATAAATAATGATAAATTATAAAAAGATAATAATCAATTACACTATGTGTGTGATAACCTTAGGATAATACAAGGAAACAAGAACCCAAGATAGCATAGATTGACACCCCTGAACTGCCTATTGTGCACCGATCAGACTTTCGTGTGTCAGCTAAATGACGAACGAATATTTCAAGTGGTGCTGGTTGCCAGCCACCAGTTTCCACCTTGTCGCCATCTTTGTCCGTACAGTAGCGTTTATTGTGCAATTATTTAAATATTTTACTGCATTTTGCCCTATCTCTCTATATTATAAAATCGCAGATTGTGACAAAGTCTCCTGCACAAAAAAACTAAACCTTTATATCATAATTAGAGATTTTATAATATTTTTTGGCTCTCTGGGAACGGAATCCCCTATAACGTAAATCTATGTTCGACTTTCGCACATTCGACTTTCAGACACATTTTCAGGAACGCATTATGTACGAAAGTCGAGGACTGCCTGTATATCGAAATTGAAGGGACCAGATTTTAGCCATTTTGATATATTGAGGTTCACTATAAAGAGGTTACCGACAAATATAGGAATCAAAAACAGAAAAAGAGCATAGATTAAACACAATGAAAAATAACTCACATACTGTTTTACATCAAATTTTATTAAAAATATAAAAATATTGACACTGATTAGCAATATAAGATCGTGTCAAAATTATTTACATTCTACATTTATATTATCAATAAACACTTGATTTTAGGTAAAATAATAATTCAGAATAACAAAGTAACAAACAAAATCACATTAACATAAAACACTGATTAGCAATAAAAAAATCTTGTCAAAATATTAAACATTCTACATTTATATTTAAATTTATATGCATAGGATTTTCATAATTTTGGCTTGTAATTGTAAACATTTTTAAAATATATTTTATTGTTTCTTTTTTCATAATTTTGGCTTATAATTGTAAACATTTAATAATTCTATCAAGTTATTACTATTATTATTATATTTGTATGATATGTAAACTCTATTAAACAATAAACTCTAAATAAAGTAAAAAAAAAATAATAGCAATACATACTAAATGTTACATACATAAGGATTTTTATTTTTTATTAAAATAAGTTGAAATTAATGTTTGTTTCTTTTGTTTCTGAAATTCTTTAGTAACAATGTCTTCTAATTGATTTAATAAAATAAGATGCTTGGAATCACAATCATCTATATTAGTTATAAACCTTTCAAGCACATTCAAAGCATTGACAACCTTATATTTTTTTGGTGGTTGTTTCTCAACCTCATCTTCATCACCTGTGGCATCTTCAATTTCACTATTATTTTCTCTGCATTGCTATCTTTCTGTATACTTTCCTCTGTAGGAGCACAAGTAATCAGGGCTCCATCAGCTTCAACAAACTCTTCAAATGATGATTGCACTTGAAATGTTTGTTGAATTTGAGCCCATTCTGGGGGCTCATCGCATACAATGCTGTGATTATCAACATCATTATGTACTTCCTTCATGAAGCCTGCCTTTAAAAAAACATTTTGAAATTGTGTTTTTATTGATTTTCTGCCAGCATAAACACAGCCTGTGCATAGCTTGCAAAGGGTTCCATTTCATTTCTGAAGGGTCAATATCTCCTTCCAAATTTCTTAATAAATATTCAACAAGTTGATGCCTATAGTTTCTTTTAATTATGGAAATTATTCCTTGGTCCAAAGGCTGGACTTGACTTGTGCAATTAGGTGGGAAAAGAACTATTTTTACATTCCTAAGTGTCATACCTGTACAGTTATGCGCAGTGCACCTATCCAAAAACAAAATAATTTTTCTATTTCTTATGCCCATCTTTGAATCCATCATGGCCAACCATTCTCTAAAAATCGATGTCGTCATCCATGAATTTTTTGAATGCCTGTACAGGCATGGGAGTTTCTTTACATTTTTAGGCATGTTTCCATTCCAGCGTGAGCGCCTATTATCGGCGGTCGGTCTGTCCATCCGTATGAAATTTGATATTAAGGACGTACAATCAAATATAATAAGAAAATCGCAAAATTGAATCACGTACACCAATCAGGGGTACCACTTTACTGGTGACAAAAAATTAAATTTTCGTCATATCTCGTAAAGTATTGCTTATATCAAAATATTTTTCAAATAAAAGTTGTAGAACTAGTAAAGCTGAGTATTTCCTTTCCTATACATTTTTATCGTAGGAGTAGCCATTATCGAGAAAATCAAACAAAAATGTCTTAATTCGAGTTGAACTTAGAAAATTTCTTGCATGGTTACGTCTTCATTGTTGCTAACATAAACAATCTCACAAACGTTTAATTTACTTACGTGCGCATGTAATATTATTAAATAGGAAGAAACTGGATTATTTATCACAAAGAAAAGAACTTTAAAATGCTATTTCCCTTACGTACAGGTATATCATTTCTTTCTAATACCCCATTGCACGAAACGCACCCATTTGTGATATGTTGTACACTTTCCTAACTTGTTAAAGCATCTATGATTTTTGTATTTAACAATTATGAGTGGTTCTAATTTTTCACTACCATCTGCATTGCAGCAAAAAAGAACTGTACATCGTTCTTTACTTTTCTTTCCACCATGGCAGGAATCTCCTTTCACAGCCAGTCTTATCTGGTAGTAGATTAAAAAATAATCCAGACTCATCAGCATTGAAAATGTCTCTTTTATCATATACACTTAAAAATGCCTCTAACATTACTTGCCATCCATCAAAGATACAAGGATTTACAGAAGCTTCTTCCCCTGACATTTTTAATGTAGCTAAGTTCCAACGCTTCTTGAACTTTTCCAGCCACCCATTAGAAGCATGAAATTCTTGTATTCCCATTTTAAGTGATATGTCTTTAGCCTTTTGCTGCAAAATTGGACCTGACACTGAAAGGGTTTTGGCTCTCGCCTCCATCAACCATTCACATACAGACTTATCAAGATCTTTGTTTTTCACAGTATGAGATCGTTTCCCATTTGGATGAAGTTGTGCTGCAGCTTCTATTTCACTGCGATTATTTAAAATGGACGTCAGTGTGGAAGGCAGTAATCCAAATTCCCTGGCAATATCTATCTATCTTCTTCCATCAGAAATAGCCTTGAAAATATTTAATTTGGTATCGGTTGATACCATCTGTCGTTTCTTCGGCACATTCATGTTTATTAAAGGTCTGTAAACAAAAATTTTGCTATTATAATAATTTAATAGAATCTATTTATAAACGTGTTATTAATTTACATTTTATTTTTTATTTAAATGTAGTTTTCACAAAAAATGGTATATTTACATTTTAAAAATTATATCAAAAATTATGTTTTTAATTTTTTTTGTAATATAAAGCCTAAATATTGACAATGGAATACCTCATATTGAGGGGGATTAGATTAAATTAAAAACTTATTACAGGTATTTATGTGTTTTCAATTTACGTGACAACTTCTAGGAAGTCCTACCAGAATACACAGTTATTAATCAAGCAATACTAGTGTTGCCGAATTCTAATAGTTTTCGCAGAATTAAAAATTCACAATTTACATTCATCCATATTGATTAAATAGAATAAAGTTTGATTTCTGTTTTCGCTTTTAAGCAACAACTGCACGATTTTTACTTATTTTCTGAATATATTTAAAATCGTAATGAATTCACTCAGAAAAATACACCATTTTCGTGAATTATCGCCGGCAAATAAACTAATAAGGTGACTTTGCGATGTCGTAAGGTAAAGTTGACTGCGAAAAGAAATTACGGTGTATGTAATGTAGAGTAGTATACAAAGAGTAGTTTTGTTTATTTATTCCTACATCCAACTTTTGCTGACCCCTATTTTATTACAGAAGGATTGTTAATTATCGTTATCGTTTTGCGTTACGCAAAAAGAATGATCAAATGACAGAGAGATTTAACCATTTATAGTTAGAGATACTCTCAAGTAAATGCTATTCGCCTTGACACTACTGTTAATAGAGTTGTGCAATTTGTGTATTCTAAATGAAGTTGCCTGAAATTCTATATTCACCTTATTTACTGCAGATAAAATAAAAGATAAGAAGGCAAAGTACATTTTGGTTATAGGATTATGGAGCTCCTTCAATATTGAAGCTGCAATAGCCATACCATCTTCAAGTGCTGCTAATGTGAAATACAGTACAACAGCAGGCCATTGTTCTAAAATTCTTTGCACTACACCTTCTAGTGACAACCACTGACAAGGAGAGTAGGGAGGCTAGTAGGCTTACTAGCCAAACGCCTTACCATCTCAGCTATGGCCTGCTCGTCCTAGCAACGACTTTCACGAGTCTTAACGCTCACGCAGAAATCGGCCGAAATTCAAACTGCGATATCTCGACAACCAAGGCCTATTCACACAAACGGCAAGTTACACGTTAAATCGGAACACGTCATCTATCACTATGTGAAATTTGAACAAAATCGGAGGGTACTAGCCTCCCTACTCTCCTTGTGAGTACAACTAGGATACGATATTTTATGAGATTGAATTTCAGTGAATTTTTGAAATTCTGCATACTCGGACAGTCTTTTGGAACTATTCCCAATATATGAATGAATATTCCTAGCTTTCTATACAATGTGGAAGTTCAGTGCATGCATTAGAAGCACATAAGTGCATAGAGTGACAAACACAACCCTGTACAAAAATGGCAGGAATTTTGATTTTCAATAGAGCTTGAACACCTCCCCTTGATCCCATCATTACATTTGCATTGTCACTAGCAAATCCCATCATATTTTCAATAGGTATACCATTTGCATCAAAGAAATCAATTAATGAACTGTAAATACCTTGAGCTGTGCAATCTTTGATTTCCAATAAGCTTAAAAAATTGTCGTGTGTTTTCTGATCTTTTATGTCATAGAAACGACCAATGAAAATAAAATGTTTAATGGTTGAAATATCAGTTGATTCATCAATGATCAGTGAGAATCTAATACTCTTCAACTGGGATATGAGATCTGTAAAATATGCATCACCAATGACATTCTTAAAAATACCTGTTGATTTTGTCCTGGCACAGTTCATTGCACTTGCAATTTTAGAATCTGGGCATGCATTTGTAACAAGCCCAGGTAAATGGTCCATTATAGAAACTGATAGGTTATGCTGTGCAACAAAGGCACATAGCTTCAATTCTGAGGTTGCAACCTGCTTTTCAAAATGGGATAATACAGAGGGTTGAAAAAAATTTCTCCTCAGAATGTTTTTTTACATTTAAATTCTTTAAATGTTTTTCAGTTTTGCCATGTCTTTGAAGCAGTGTTACACTTCCAGCTATTTCACAATTGCACACGTTACAGAATGCCTTGTTTTTATTTTTTCTACTTATACGTATCCATGATGAGAATTTCTTATCCTGTAGCCATTTTATTTGGAATTTGTGTTCATACTTGGCTTTTTTATATTTAGTAATGGTATCACTATTGCCTGTATCTGAATCAGATGAATTATCATCTACTTCTCTTGTTTCACTCATTTTCTATCTGAAGGGTTAAAGCTAAGAGGCTTGGTAAAAATCCAATTGGAAGTTCATTCTAATGTATCTAGTTATATGTATCATGTAAAATACTGTTCGGTAGCAAAATCTCTACGTCTATCTTCACATCTTACTACTGCGACTGTTTAAGACACGACAACCACGCTATAGTTCCTATCAAAGCGCAAAGAAGCTTTTTGAAAGTCTGAGAGACCGAAGGACTTCGTTCCCGTAATTTTTATGTGACTTGAGTCACTTTATCGTACATTGTTTCAGGCAAATTTATGAATATATGTCGAAGTTAAACCGTCCTGGACTGTCGCACTTATGATTAGATGATTTGGATTTATTGTGGAATCTGGAAAATATCAATGTTAATAGGTATGTTTATTTTATTGCTTATTAATTTTGATTTTTTACAACCGAGACGAGAAAAAAACAAGATTTTAATTTAAAAGGATGGGCATATAGCCGTTTTATACTACCAACAACTATGGTAGCATCATGACTGTGGAGAAAACATACTACACCTAAAATATTTCCACATTGATATTATTTGTGTGGTAGTACATTGTTATCTGAATACGTAACATGAACTATCATAGATTGCTGTCAATAGTATACGTATGGCTTGATACAGTAGACTCTTGATTATTCAGGATCGACTTAACAGGGATGCGGATTAACGGGGATGTAAAAAAAACGTAATATGAAAATAATTTAGAATACACAGTACGAAAAATCGGATGCTGAAAAATGATGAGACACGGGCGACGTGCAGAGTGAAGGAATGAAGAGGGGAGGAGGGGGAAAGGCAATTAATGAGATACCTACATAGTTCCCGCTACTTCGTGTAAGCTAGAGATACATACATATTATCACATTG
This sequence comes from Uropetala carovei, assembly GCA_036926305.1. Taxonomy (NCBI): domain Eukaryota; kingdom Metazoa; phylum Arthropoda; class Insecta; order Odonata; family Petaluridae; genus Uropetala; species Uropetala carovei. Next base: position 2,063,385 of record JAXCHB010000115.1, read on the forward strand.
TATGCATTTCACTTATAAAAACATCGCGTAGATGGCGCATGATCGCCGTGAAGTAGATCCTGATCACTCGCCCGGAATTGGATCAGAATATTTTGAGTGTTCACTTTATTTTTGTGTGTCATAACGGGTGCATGTCATTTTGTTCTTATTAATTTGAAATTCGAATAGCCCTTACGTGATCATGTCGAAACATAAAGAGATGCTCTTACTATAGAACAAAAACTTGACATAATTAAAAAATCTGAAAAAGGTGTGACGGTGAAGTCGTTAATGAATGAGTACAGTGTGGGTGACCAAACAGTGCGTGATATTGTGAAAAATAAACGTAAGCTGATTGAGTTTGCTGGAATTTCTGATAGTGCAAGTGGCATGTCTAGGTGGAAAACCATTAAGACGTCAACCTATGATGATTTGGACAAAGCAATGGTTTTGTGGTTTAACCAACAGAGAGCTGAGGGAATCCCGGTTTCAGGAGCTGTTTGTGCAGTGAAGAAAAGTATTTTTTCGATGAATTAAAACTGAAAGGGGACTTTTACGCATCATGTGGGTGGTTGACAAGATTTAAGCAAAGGCACGGGATTCGTCAGATTGCTATCAAAGGAGAAAAACTTAGCTTGAAACCGTGTGTTATTGGGAATGCAAAGAAACCTCGAGCTTTCTCAAAAGTTAAAGTTTTATCGAATTTACCTGTTGACTACTACAGTAATAAGTCAGCATGGATGGACAGAGAAATTTTTACAGACTGGTTTAAAACAAAATTCATTCCAGCAGTGCGTCAACACTTAGAATCTTTAGATCTGCCACAAAAGGCGATTTTACTCTTAGACAATGCCTCCAGTCACCCAAATCAAGACACTTTAAAGTCCGAAGACAGAAATATATTTGTGAAGTACTTACCTCCGAATGTGACAGCTATTTTTTTAATCAAGTGCGTGAAGTTTATCTCGTAACTGTATTCAAACAAATTTGTTGAATTGCCACATGAATCGGGTTATTTGAACTGACGCTCAAAAGATCGCGTTTGCCGTACATTTCCGCAAAAGCTCTCTTTACATTTCCGCAAGTATCGCACAGCTGACTGCATTGCTTTCAAAATGGTATTGGTTTAATTATTATTCAATTTACATGATTTTTGACTTGCATGGGAATTTTGTGAACGAATTAATGTCATTGGTCATGGACTTACTATATATCAAATGGATGTTAGATTAACCGGGATTAGTTTATTCCCTACCATCCCGGATAATCAGGAGTCTACTGTACATGTAATAGATAATGGATCACGAATATCTTTATTTCTGGAGTAAGTAAGGCGTGAAAAGTACGGAGACAATCAATTACGAAATTTAGTAACAAAAACTCATGATTTCATAAAGTCGTACAAAATGTAGTTGAGGTAGCTAAATGTACCAAATTTGGTACTATAGTACCAAAAACAACAACGCTGGTTTCAATAGTAGTGTTGCCAAATTCCAAGAGTCGGCAAGGTCTAGATTTTTTAAGAACACGGTTGCACGATCATGCACCGCGTTTAATTTAAAATAAGGTAGCAACAGAATATTCTAGCAGCTCCACACCAAATAAAACAGGAAATGAGCCTTACCTTTAATTTGAAGTTTTTTCCAGAGATTCTTCAGTCACAATCGCACTCAAAATCAAAACAAGCTCTCCAATCTAGGTATGCCTAAATGACGAAGAATTATATTAACACTAAACAATTATAAGGAAGGAGAAAAACTAAGGCTATGTACTTCAATGATAAACGAATCATTCTATTGCAACAACAAAAATGCCATTTTTTAAAACTTTTTTACAATAGATTATTTCAAACTTGATTCAACATTTACAAAATAAAAAGAGAGGTTCTATAAATCACCTTTTCTTGATGAATTGCTGTTTTCTTGCTGATTATATGCTGTTTCCAAAGTCTTCTTCATTATTTCACCACTGAAATCGAATCGCGTGTACAGTAGGTCTTGCCGATGAAGGTACAAACTGATGCCAAACAACGTTGGTTCACTGCAATCTATTAGTCATAGAAACATGCTGATTGGTTAATTACCATCGTTACTTTCACCTTTTTAATTGGCTCAACGATTAGTGCCAAAAACATCTCTATTTTAAAGCAGAGAGGTTATTTTTGCGGAATGAATATTGGGAAAAAAGATTGCGATTTTGAAACATGGAGGCTATTTTTCATTTCGAGGTAATAATTATGTTACGATATATAGAGGAATACGAAATAAGGAGGTTACGAATTAGAGAGGTACATTTCCTATGATATTACATTACGTCTGTTCGGGACTAAAATATTAGTACGATATATGGAGTTTTACGATATAAAGAGGTATGATAAGTAGAGGTTTTACTGTATACGAAGAAGGGGACAGCTGCCAACAGTGCTGATTCTGCACCAATAGATTATTTTAATCTATTTTTTACGATGGTCCTCAAAACCAACAGGTATGCAGAGCAATTTTTTAAATCAAACGAAAATCTTACTCTACAAATATGTGGCAGAATACCTGTGTTGCTGAAATGAAGGCCTTCATTGCCTGTATTATTGGTATGGGCATTACATGCAAATCAACAATTTATAGTTACTGGTCCAAAGAAACCACATTATCAACTCTGTGGTTTCGATAAATGATCTCCCAAAATAGATTTCAGCTGCTCCTTAAATTTTTTCATTTAGTGGACAATAGAAAAATAGCTCACTCTGGTGACCCTTCATATGACCCCTGTGCCAAATTTCAACCCATTGTGGATCACGCCAATAGAATCTTTCATCATCACTACAACCCCCACCAGCAACTAAGCAATGATAATAGTGGGGACTAAAAGTCACACCCAATTACTTAAGTATTTGCCCAACGAATACCATCGTCGTTGGGGAATAAAATTCTGGATAATATGTGATGCGGTAGTGAATTACTGCCTGGGATTTTAGGTTCATTGTGGCGACAAAAGTAATGAGGATAAAGAATGCATCAGGAAGTATAGTTTGGGATATACAGTGGTGACCAAACTTCTAAGTGCTGGTAGTTATGTAAATAAACTTTCTCATGTATTTTGTGATAATTTTTTTACTTCTATTCCACTCACAAAATATCTCTACTCTGTTGGCACGTATATAACTGGTACGTTACAGAGAAATAGAAAGTTCATTCCGAAGGAATTAAAAAAAAATTAAATGTGGGGGAGGTAAAATTTTTAGAAAGTTTTCTTTTACTCTGTGGTTCTAAGGAAAAAATCCCAAAAAACACTTCTCCATCTAAGCACCGCTTCAACGACGTCAATTTCACATGGGGCACAAAAAAAAAACAAGCTGCCAGTGCCAAAACCTGATTTTGTGCAAGAGTACAACAAATACATGGGAGAGCATTGATATCTCGGACATGATGCTGTATAGCTATCTAGATGAGAGGAGGATCTTCAAATATTGGAAAAAGGTAGTTTTCAACTTACAAGGGGACCTTAAGACATGTTCGTCGCCGATTCGGTTGAAACTTGGTGAGCATGTAGCACACACCTATTCATGAAAAATGCCAAAGCAAGAAGACGCTCCTCTCAAGCATTCGAGAGATATTTGCATTTAAATTTAGCGAACATACTACGGGTCCTATGCATACCCTAATATGAGTCCCAATAGTCAGCTGAGGTGGTGGCCGAGTTGGTTAGGCGTCGGGTTCACGAATTTTTGGGCACGAGTTCGATATCAACACTCAAATTTTTTTTTCAATTTTTATTATTTGATTTGTTTCTATTGTCTAGTAATTTTTGGGATATATTATTTGCTGAAAGTTTACTGTATTTATAATTACATTTTCACTAATTAAAAAATATTTTTTGCAGTACAGTTGAAAAAGAATTGGATTAGAATTATCAGCAAAAATTAAATGGGAATAAGACCCGTTTATCACACATATTCAACTCTTTTCTTTTACAGGGAGCTAATGCTTCATTGCAAATTATTATTGTACACATTTATCAATCGATTTTATTATATGACGTACAATGTTTCGGGTGGTAGTTATCGTAGAAACATGAAAAGCAGAGATCTAGATTACACCATGCACACCAGAGGCATATCCAGGGTGGGCTGCATATGGTGCTACAGCACTCCCCCTGGTTATCAAAAGCAATCAATTTTTGTACTTTAAATACAAAGACTTCAATAGATATACAGAAGAGATCAAGACGACGGCATTGGCTCTAATGTAATAACCGCTTTAGTCGAATCGAATTGTTCTGCCGAGCGTTCAACCGAGCTGATTCATGTAAATCTACTTTTACTTTTGTATTCCCAATTTCTGCTATGTGAACGACGAATGTCAATGTCACTGTGGCCTAGGGTTACCGTTATAATTACTTTCACTCCTCAAATTTCCCCAGTTCGTGTTAATTTTATATGAAATCAAAATAATTTTCTTTTTTCATTAGATTATATTAGATTATGTAAAGTAATGTAAATAGTTACTGATAATTATTTAGGAAACTGAGTGTGGGAAACATTTAAAACAACTGACCAAAGCAATTGAATCTTCTTTCATCATATGGAACACAGGCAGACCTCGTCTTTCGCAGGGGTTACATTCCTGAAATCACTGCGAAAGACGAAATCGCAAAAGAGAAGTAATTAAGGCAATGGGAAATACAGGGTTTGGTTCCCATCCCAGCAAAAACGGATCATTTGTCCTCTGTATTGGTGACCGCAGAAAAATAGAGAAAAAGATGGAAAAATTAACTTCAATGAAAGTGAGACTTAAACAAGTTAAAAGAAGACGAAAAAAGTATCAGAAAATAGTTTTATTTAAGTTCTGTAGTATAATCGAGAAAAATGAAGACTGTTGCCTAACTTCATGAATATAGCTCCTCTACAAGTGCGTTTATATGAATTTCATTGTTTAAACTTTATGATTTCTTAACAGCCACAACAACAAATATTTCTAAAATTTTCAATGAATTTATTATGGCCGAACGAATAAAAATTTTCAAATTTCTATAATCCCGTTTTCATTATTTGGCAAATTATACCACTAGAATAAATTTCAGCTTCATAGCATATTTAGAAGTACCTAAACCACGAAATGTTAGTAAAATTGTTTATAATTTTTACCAGTCCAAGAAATAAACACTGTAGCAATTTTTCAATTATTCCTGCGATTATTTTTTTTGGTTCACCCATGTATTAAACTTCAGCTCGCCAAATATTGTAGTTTGCGCCAGACATTAGTATCCTCCTATATATCATTCAGTGAAGGTGTACATGCATTCTGCAAGCATTTTCTCTCACCCTACAGTAAAGAGTATGAGCTGACAAATACTTTCTAAACGCAACAGTTTGCACCTTCTTGCCGATTTACCTGTTTTTCCTGATTGTCCATATTGGGGTAAAAAGAATCCCTAAAATTTATAATTATAAAACATTTATAGGTTTTTAGCATTTCTTACAAATACCTCATATTTATGCAAACTTTCATCGATATAGCACTTCTAGAAGTGCATTTATATGAATTTCATTGTTTAAACTTTATGAATTTTTAAGTCACAATGTAAAACCTTTATGAAATTCTCGTTGTTCTTTATCACCGGAACATTATTTCCTAACTTTGTTAAAATTTTCAGCTTACTAGCTCTACCGAAAGTACATAAACATTATTCAATTTGTTTAAAATTTAAGAATTTAGTACGGCCAAAAAAATAAAAATTTTCAAATTTCTATAATCTCGTTTTCATTACTTGGCAAATTCTACCAATAGAAAAAATTTCAGCTTCATAGCACATTTAGAAATACCTAAACCATGAAATGTTAGTAAAATTGTTTATAATTTTTAACGGCCAAGAAAATAAACATTGTTGCAATTTTGCAATTATTCCTGCGATTATTTTTTTTGGTTCACCCATGTATTAAACTTCAGCTCGCCAACTATTGTAGTTTGGGCCAGACATTAGTATCCTCCTATATCCTATATATCATTCTATAAGCACTCTTCTTACAGAGGAGGATATACTACACGAGTAAAAGTTGCTTGCACATTGCAAGCACATTTATTAATCAAAGTAAGACAATGCATAGCAGAATACACAGACTGCCACGAAACTTCCAAGTAGCATTGAAAGGCGCAAAGAGAGTCGGAAACGACAACAATTTCGGCGCTCTTCAAATATCTAAGTTAGTATCTCGAATACGAAGCAAGATATCGGAATGAATCTTTTAAATAATTAAAGCTGAATCCTTCTACATTTCACAGGAGACATTTTTCTTCTATCTATAACAGAATGTAAGTTAGTCAAAGACTATTTTCAGGATGTTTTCACAATGCAGTCTTGCAGAAAACTATTTTTAACAACAACTGTATAAGTTATATCTACTATTTAATGGGTTTGTCAGCGTGTTGAATGTTTGTATTAGCTGCAGAAAAATTTCACATGATTCCAGGGAATACACTGCGAGTTATCATTGTTTAAGTTTAAAAGGAGCGGAGCGGGTCTCAGCGCGTCCACGGCTAAGTGTTTAAATTTTATTAATTTTTAACAGCCACAGCAATAAATATTTCTAAAATTTTCAATGTTATTTACCACCGGGACATTATTTCCTAACCCTGTTAAAATTTTCAGCTTCCTGGATCTACAGAAAGTACAAAAACATTAGTCAATTTGTTTAACATATGAGAATTTATTACGGCCGAACGAATAAAAATTTTCAAATTTCTACATTCCCGTTTTCATTATTTGGCGAATTCTACAGGGAGAAAAAATTTCAGCTCGATAGCGCATTTGGAAATACCTAAACCATGAAATGTTAGTAAAATAGTTTATAATTTCTAACGGCCAAGAAAATAAACATTGTGGCAATTTGGCTACTTTTCCTCCGATAATTTTTTTGGATTCACCTCTGTATTAAATATCAGATCTCCAACTATTGCAGTTTGTGCCAGACATTAGTATCCTCCTAAATATATATATCCTATACATATCCTATATATATATCCTCTGTAAAAAGAGTCGATATATATATAGGATAGGATACTAGTGAAGGTGTGGTTGCATTCTGCAAGCATTTTCTCTCACCCTAAAGTAAAGAGTATGAGACGAAAAATAATTTTTAAATGCAACAGTTTGCACCTTCTTGCCGATTTATGTTTATTCCTTATGGTCAATATTGGGGTAAAAACAATGCCTAAAATTTATAATTATTAAATATTTATAGCTTTTTAGCATTTCTTAGGAATACCTCACATTTATGCAAAATTTCATGAATTTTATGAATTTTTAACAGCCACAACAATAATTATTTCTAAAATTTTCAATGTTATTTACCACCTGAACATTATTTCCTAACTTTGTTAAAATTTTCAGCTTATTGAATCTTCAGAAGGTACATAAACATTAGTCAATTTTTTAGCATTTGAGAATTTATTACGGCCGAACGAATAACAATTTTCAATTTCTATATAATCCCATTTTCATTATTTGGCAATTCTTACACTAGAAAAAATTTCAGCTTAATAGCACATTTAGAAGTACCTAAACCATGAAATGTTAGTAAAATTGCTTATAATTTTTACCGGCGAAGAAAATACACATTGCTGCAATATTGCATTTATTCCTCTGATAATTATTTTTGATTCACCTGTGTATTAAATTTCAGCACTCCAACTATAGTAGTTTGGGCCAGACAGTATCCTCCTATATCCTATATATCACCATTCTATAAGCACTCTTCTTACAGAGGCGGATATATAATACTAGAGATGGAGTGCTTGCATTCTGCAAGCATTTTCTCTTACCGTAAGTTAAAGAGTATGAGCCGAAAAATAATTCTTAAACGCAACAGTTTGCATCTTCTTGCCAGTTTACGTGTTTTTCCTTATTCTCAAATTTGCAGTACCGTATTTGACCGAATATAGCCCCCCCCCTGAATATAGCCCCCCTACCCATTTTTCTCACACAAATCTAGAAAATATTTTAATACCCTGAAAGGACAATTATTTGAATTGGTGAATTGGTGATTAAAAAAACCCTTTTTCGGCTCAAATTTTTTCCCCTAGAGCAGGCCCAAAAACCGGGGTGCGCGGAATACACGGGGTCTCGGCTTACACGAGCAGATACGGTAAAACTTGCAATTTGACAATAATGAGAGCGATCAGGTAATAGAAAAATCCTTCCTATATGGTGACGTCAATCAGCCTTGCAAATAAATATTCGCAACCCGAGTAGTTTAGTCTTACAATGGATAGAAACACTTACTGACTCGAATGAAATTCATCATTATTGAAGCTTTGCACACTGGTTTGTACCCACCTAATTTTTAGTGCCCGAAAATAGCCCCCCCCCCAACTTTTGCACTTCGCTTTTGGCCAAAAACAGGGGGGCTATATTCGGTCATATACGGTATATACAACCCCAAAAATTTATAATTATAAAACTTTTATAGGTTTTCAGCATTTGTTCCGAATACCTCACGTTTACGCAATATTTCATCAATGTAGCACCTCTAGAAGAGCATTTATATGAATTAAATTGTTTAAATTTTATTAATTTTTAACAGCCACAACAATAAATATTTCTAAAATTTTCAATGTTATTTACTAATGGAACATTATTTTCTAACTCGATTAAAATTTGCAGCTTCCTGGATCTTAAGAAAGTACATAAACATTAGTCAAATTGTTAAACATTTGAGAATTTATTACGGCTGACCGAATAAAAATTTTCAAATTTCTATAATCCCGTTTTCATCATTTGGCAAATTCTACCAATCGAAAAAATTTCAGCTTCATAGCACATTTAGAAGTACCTAAACTATGAAATGTTAGCAAAATGGCTTATAAATTTTAACGTCCAAGAAAATGAACATTGTTGCAATTTTTCAATTACTCCTCTGATTATTTTTTTCGATTAACCTATGTATAAATTTTGGCTCTCCAACTATAGTAGTTTGGGCCAGGCATTAGTATCCTCCTATATCCTATATATATCCTATATCATATCATTCTACAAGCACTCTTCTTACAGAGGATATACTATACTAGCGAAGGTGTGCTTGCATTCTGCAAGCATTTTCTGTCACCTAAAGTAAAAATAAAAGCGGAAAAATAATTTTCAATGCATAAGTTTGCATCTAGGCTCCAAATTACGTTTTCTTCTGTTTTGAAAATATTGGGGTATAAAAAACCCCTAAAATTTATAATTATAAATCATTTATAGGTTTTTAACCTTTGTTTACGAATACCTCACAGTTTTGCAAAATTTCATCAATATAGCACCTCTAGAAGTGCATTTATAAAAATTTCATTGTTTAAACTTTATGAATTTTTAACAGCCACAACAATAATTATTTGTAAAATTCTCAGTGTTATTTAAAACTAGAAAATGATTTCCTAACTTGGTTCAAATTTTCAGCTTCCTGGCTCTAACTAAGGTACATAAACATTAGTCAATTTTTTTGACATTTGAGAATTTATTATGGCCGATCAAATAATAATTTTCAAATTTCTATATTCCCGTTCTCATTATTTGGCAAATTCTACCTCTTGAAAAAATTTCAGCTTCATAGCTCATTTAGAAGTACCTAAACCATGAAATGTTAGTAAAATTGTTTATAATTTTTACCAGCCAAGAAAATAAACATTCCTACAAGTTTGCAATTATTCCTCCGATTATTTCTTACGATTAACCTATGTATTAAATTTCTTCTCTCCAACTACTGTACTTTGGGCCAGAATGATAAGATATATATATATTATATATCCTATCATTCTATATCGACTCTTCTTACAGAGGATATAGGATACTAATGAATGTGTGCTTGCATTCTGCAAGCATTTTCTCTCATTTAATAAGAAAGACTAAAAGCCGACAAAAAAGTTCTAAATGCAAAAGCGCCCTGGACCTATTTCAATGGCTTTCTTATGGGAAATAATCTCAAATTTATGGCTACCTGGAATCGAACCGATGACACCTAGGCAGGAGTTGACAAATGCTATGGAGATACTAGCATAAGTGCCCGTTGTATTTCAACGGGTTTAATGAATGTAAATTTTCGTCAATGCAACATGTAAAAATCGAAATAAAATTGTGCACTGTTTTAACAATCGAATATTTCTATATTGTCTTTTTTAATTAATTAACGAAAATCTCACAGAAATTCCTTGTGAATAAAATAGTACCTTTCTTTCTACTAAAATAGCCATTGTTATTAGTTTTAAATTGATTATAGCATTACGATTTCAATTTCATTAAATAAGCAGAATTCCGGTTCCAAAAAATTGGTTCAATCTTCAATTGCCTCAAATAATACTTTAAATAGATTCTGGAATATAATGTACCTCAATATCGTTTATCGTCTGTTCAGCACTCTTGCCTTCTCATTTTCCGAAACAACCACTTTCACCAGTTTTAAATGGATTTCAAACTTAGAAGAGAACTTGATTCAATTCAGTTAAAATAACCACATAACAAACTTATTATTCCAAAGAAAATCCTTTTATAATATGCAATGTTAACCTAGAATTCATTCATTCGGAAAAGTAAATAAAAGTACCATGTACATATATTTGTTTCAATTAAAATAGCCACTCTTAACAGATTTTAATGGATTAATGCATTAGCATTTCAATTTCATGAAATAAGCAGAATTCCGGTAACAAAAAAATTTGTTCAATCTTCAATTGCCTCTGATAATACTTTAAATAGATTTTGGAATAAAATGTACCTTAATATCGTTTAGCGTCCTCTCACCACTCTGGACTTCTCAGTTTCAGAAACAACAACTTTCAATAGTATTAAATTGATTTTTGCTTTGAATTGGTACTTTCCTGTTAATGGGAATACCTCAAAAATAAACACGTATTGTTGTGATATGTTGTGATATTTCGTTTGTTAACAATGCGTAACAAATCTCGTTAAGATATTTACGTTGATCCCTTAATGATGAATTTCTGGAGCTTGCTGAAGAGTGAAGAAGAAGCTGAATCTTTGCTTCAAGACCATGGTATTTTATCTAAAGGGCAAATGTGCAAGAAGGATCATATTATGAAACTTTACTTCTGCGACAGAATATTTTGGAAATGCAACGCGAAAGCCTGTCAGCAGAAGAATTCATGTTGCAATAACATAACAAAGAAATCGACATATTTCCAGCTATTTTAAATGCCATAAAGACATATGGCCCCCTAGTAACATAAATTTTGATTGTATTAGTAATTATGTTGCTTTTATTAATAAATAAGTTTCAAAAAAGTGTGATTTTTAAATAATTCCCCCGATGTTATGCATTGTTAGCAAACAAATACGTCGTAACATATCACAACAATACGTGTTTATTCTTTGAAGTATTCCCGTTAACAGGAAAGTACCCAAAATACTTGAGTCAATTCAATACAACTTCCACTTTACATACTGTAAATTCCAAAGTAACTCCTTTTATAATAGGCAATGCTAGCCTAAAATTAATTCATTCTGTGAAGTGAATAAATAAAGTTCTTTCTTTAAACTATAATAGCCACTGTTATTAGATTTAAATGGATTATAAGCCTTAGAACTTACTCTGTATTAAATAAGCACCAAAATTCCTTTTATAAAAAAAATTCAATTCATTAAAAGATCCACTGTTCTTTCTTCGAAAATTGCCTGTTAACAGTTTTAAATGTCCTTTTAATTTTAATTGAATTTTAATTTATATTCGTTTCCAAACTTCGGCCATTGTTACGAAATTAATTCGAGGAATAACAATATAAATTCGTAAGCACGTATGGTTTACAAAGAATATAATTTAAGAATGCTTTTTATTTCCAATTTTTGTAAAATGACACTGTTGATACTTAAAATTTTTTATATTTACGTTAATATACTTATTTTCCACAAAACACGCCAATCTCTCCCCTTCCTTCCTCTCTCTCTCTCTCGTATTGAAGCTAACAACGATAATGGTCGACATAGCAACATCACGTTAAAATGGCGAGATTTCTACAAAATATGCAAATTAAACGTTTAACATGGAATATTTCGAACTGTGGGCGAAAAAAGACGAACGGAATAAGAAACTTCATAACTTTTTCTTCAAAATGGTTCAAATCCGAAGGTCGTCTGTTAATTTCTTCTAATTTTAATTTCCAAATGAATAAAAGCCTGCACGTTGAAAAATCGCGTTTTACATGTTAAGGAATGGGAAAAGGAAATGCCTCTCTTGGAGAGGAACCAAGGAATTTTTTCGCGATTTAAATTTGTCATCACCTGAAAAAGTGTTAATCAAGCATCTCTACCAAATTTCGAGTTTCTATTGTTACTATTTCTCGAGTTATTAGCATTTGCATAGCGTGATCAACCGACCAACCAACCAACCAACCAACCAACCAATGGATGATGGCTATTATTATATAAAATACTCATGACATCTACAAACCCTGAAGATATCATCTATTTATTCCTCTTAGTTTCGTCTATATGAAGGAACTCATTTTTTCCATGCTTTCTCATGGGAGATATACCGGGTCATCTGGAGTCAAACCCAGGACACATGCGATAAAAGTGATAATGGTTCCCTATAGATCTCATGGATATCTAACAACCCTCCAATTTTGAATTCTCTATCATATCGGAAAGTGCCCGAAATTAATTTTCAAAAATGCCACAATGCTTTTCTTATGGGAAAAAATGGAAATTTCGGAATTTCTGGAGTCGAACTAATGACACTAAGGTATGAGATCTCAATTTTTCTGGTGGTTTCTCCATGCCATCTACAATTACTGAAAAAATCACCTCTCCATCTATTACAGTTTGGGGCAGACATTAGTATCCTCCTATATATATATATCATTCTATAAGCACTCTTCTTACAGAGGATATAGGATACTAGTGAAGGTGTGCTTGCATTCCGCAAGCATTTTCCCTCACTCTAAAGTAAAGAGTATGAGCCGACAAATAATTTTTAAACGCAACAGTATGCATCTTCTTGCCGGTTACGTGTTTTTCCTTATTGTCAATATTGGGGTATAAACAAACCCAAAAATTTATAATTATAAAACTTTTATAGGTTTTCAGCATTTGTTACGAATACCTCATATTTATGCAAAATTTCATCAATGTAGCACCTCTAGAAGTGCATTTATATGAATTTCATTGCTTAAATTTTATTAACTTTTAACAGCCACAACAATAAATATTTCTAAAATTTTCAATGTTATTTACCACCGGAACATTATTTCCTAACTCTGTTAAAATTTGCAGCTTCCTGGGTGTTAAGAACGTACATAAACATTAGTCAAATTTTTAATCATTTAAGAATTAATTACGGCCGAACGAATACAAATTTTCAAATTTCTATATTCACGTTTTCATTATTTTGAAAATTTTACCTCTTCAAAAAATTTCAGCTTCATAGCACATTTAGAAGTACCTAAACCATGAAATGTTAGTAAAATTGTTTATAATTTTTTACAGCCAAGAAACTAAACATTGCTGTAATTTTGCAATTATTCCTCCGATTACACAGGTCTGCGAAGATTTTGCTGGTTTGGTAAACATATGTGATTTATATAAATATTGATGCGCTGAATTCGAAAATGGCATTCGTTTTGGCTTATCACGTACAGATTTTACACAATTCGATATTATATGGCTATTATCGAATCCTATATATGTACAGTGTTATACAATTTCGTTAATGCATTGAACATTGAATAGAATGTGATAAAAAATTCAACACTACTGTCGTCCTAAAGTGGGATGGACTTAATGCTTCTGCTGCCTATGAATTATAACCTGTCATCAGCTATATGACCTATGCCGCATGGACCAGAAGTCCCGATTCTTACACCGCCGGCTGAGTTCGAGGATGTCGAATCCTCATCCAGCTCGGAGTTTACAGCAGAGGAATATGTGTATTTCTCATCTGACAACGAAGACATAACTCCGCAGCTATTTACTCAAAGTGGGTTGAACGATTTAGTCCGGGACTTAGGTCTTACTAAGGAAAAGAGTGAATTACTGGGATCAAGATTAAAAGAAAAGAATCTGTTAGCCCCAGGAACAACCTTTTACTGGTTTAGAAATCGCGAGAACGAGTTTCGGAATTATTTTAGAATGGAAGGTGAACTGGTTTTCTGCTGTGATATTCCTGCTTTAATTCAGCAGTTGGGAGAAGAAACCTACGACCCGAAGGACTGGAGTTTGTTTATTGACTCTTCAAAAAGGATTTTAAAGGCTGTATTATTGCATAATGGAAACAAATTTGCTTCCATACCAGTCGCACATACAATATACCTAAAAGTGTCATATGAAAATTTACAAACAGTATTACAAAAAATTAAATATAATGAACATGAGTGGTCTTTGGGCGGTGATCTAAAGGTTTCGGGGATTTTATTGGGTCAGCAAGGAGGCTATACTAAATTCCCTTGTTTCTTATGTGAATGGGATAGTAGAGCGAGGGACAAACATTGGACAAATAAAGATTGGCCTAAAAGGGAAAGATTCATACCAGGAACGAAAAATGTGAAACATGCCAGTTTAGTTGACCCACAGAAAGTTTTATTGCCACCTTTGCATATAAAACTTGGTATCATGAAGCAATTCGTAAAAGCGCTGGACAAGAGTGACTCGTCCTTCCGATATCTCTACCGTAAGTTTCCATCTGTATCCGAAGCTAAAGTGAAAAAGGGCATACTTGATGGACCACAAATTCGACAACTCATGAGGACACCGAATTTACTGATACCATGAATGAAATAGAACTACAGGCATGGGATGCATTCAACAACGTCGTTAAGAAGTTCGTTGGCAATGTAAAAGATCCCCAGTATGAAAAAATCATGGGAAATATGTTAGACAAGCTGCAGAAACTGGGATGTAACATGAGTTTAAATTACATTTTTTACACTCTCATCTCGATTACTTTCCCGAAAATTTAGGAGCCCTCAGTGAAGAACAGGGTGAAAGATTTCATCAGGACATCAAAGAGATGGTGTGTCCATGATGGCCGACTATTGTTGGACCTTAAAAAGAGAAGTTACTCGTCAAGAACATAACAGGAAATCTATGGAACGCTCATTTGGAACAAAGTGAAAACGGAAACATCCTGACCCTATTCATCCTATTTAAAAGCATTTAAATAACTTCTTACCTTAGATGATGTTTATATGGGGCTGTCAGACTATATATCGTATGACTTCTCCATGTCTCTGTACATATACATTCATAAACCCATGATTTTAGCGTAAATTTGTTTTGTAATTTCTGAAAAATCCTGACGTGATACGGAAAAACGGGCATTTGATTTGAATTCAGCATGCTCAAATTAATAAAAATCACATATTCAACTTGAAACAGCAGAAAAAAAATTCATTTTCGCAGGGCAGTGTTATTTTTTTCTATTCACCTGTGTATTAAATTTCAGCTCTCCAACTATTACAGTTTGGGCCAGACATTAGTATCCTCCTATATCCTATATATATCCTATCATTCTATAAGCACTCTTCTTACAGAGGAGGATATCTGATATCGGATACTAGTGAACGTGTGCTTCCATTCTTCAAGCATTTTCTCTCACCTTAAAGTAAAAATAAAAGCCGAAAAATAATTTTTAAAGCATAAGTTCGCATATCGGCTCCGAATTACGTGTTTTCCTGTTTTGAAAATATTGGGGTATAAACAACCCCAAAAATTTATAATTATAAAACATTTATAGGTTTTTAGCATTTCTTAGGAATACCTCACATTTATGCAAAATTTCATGTATATAGCACCTCTAGAAGTGCATTTATAAGAATTTCATTGTATAAACTTAATGAATTCTTAACAGCAACAATATAAAACTTTCATGAAATTTCAAATGTTTCTTTCTACCGGAACATTATTTCCTAACTTGGTTAAAATTTTCGGCTTCCTGGCTCTAACTAAAGTACATAAACATAAGTGAATTTCTTTAACATTTGAGAATTTATTACGTCCGAACGAATAAAAATTTTCAAATTTCTATATTCCCGTTTACATTATTTGGCAAATTCTACATGCGGAAAAAATTTCAGCTTCATAGTGCATTTAGAAGTACCTAAACCACGAAATGTTAGTAAAATCGTTTATAATTTTTAGCGGTCAAAATACTGCAAATTGCTGCAGTTTTGCAATTATTCCTCTGATTATTTTTTTTGGATCACCTATGTATTAAATTTCAGATCTCCAACTATTATAGTTTGGGCCAGACATTAGTATCCTCCTATATCCTATATATCATTCTGTAAGCACTCTTCGTACAGAGGAGGATATACGATATAGGATACTAGTTTATTGTGCATGCATTCCGCAAGCATTTTCTCTCACCTTAAACTAAAAATAAAAGCTGAAAAATAATTTTCAACGCTTAAGGTTGCATCTTGCCTCCGAATTACGTGTTTTTCTGTTTTGAAAATATTGGGGTAAAAACAACCCCTAAAATTTATAATTATAAAACATTTATAGGTTTTTATCATTCGTTACTAATACCTCACATTTATGCGAAATTTCATCAATGTAGCACCTCTAGAAGTGCATTTATACGAATTTCATTCTTTAAATTTTATTAATTTTTAACAGCCACAACAATACATATTTCTAAAATTTTCAATGTTATTTACCACCGAGACATTATTTCCTAACTCTGTTAAAATTTCAGTTTCCTGGATCTACAGAAAGTACAAAAACATTAGTCAATTTGTTAAACATTTGAGAATTTATTACGGCCGAACGAATAAAAATTTTCAAATTTCTATATTCCCGTTTTCATTCTTTGGCTAATTCTACCTCTTGAAAAAATTTCAGCTTCATAGCCCATTTGGAAATACCTAAACATGAAATGTTAGTAAAATGGTTTATAATTTTTTGCGGCCAAGAAAATAAACATTGTTGCAATTTAGCACCTATTCCTCCGATAATTTTGTTTGTTTCACCTTTATATTAAATTTCAGCTCTCCAACTATAGTAGTTTGGGCCAGACATTAGTATCCTCCTATATCCTATATATATCCTATATATCATTCTATAAGCACTCTTCTTACAGAGGAGGATATACGATATAGGATACTAGTGAAGGTGTGCTTGCATTCTGCAAGCATTTTCTCTCACCCTAAAGCAAAGAGTATAATATTAATTAATCGTATTAACATAAAAATATTGATCACTATTGTAAACTCAAAATTACAAGAGATATTTGAATTTTAAGTGAATAGGCATGAAAAAGGTCTATTATCACTAAACAAAAATCAATTTAAAGTTACAAGAACGAATGAAATATCAAAAATTAAAATCTTTCTTACAAAATTAACAAAAAGTCAAAGACTAGGTACATATATTAACCATTATCACCTAAGAAAACATTCATCATTCAATGAAGAAGAATTAATTAATGAGATGAATTTTTAATAAAAAAAATTCCAAACATCAAATGATAATCATAAAATTTAATTTTACATTTATCTTTGGCTGATCCTTACGCAGCTTTTAATATTTGCTCATTTTCCTTTATGGAATTCATAAAATCTTCACAACTAAGATCTTTTAAATTAAAGACACATACGAGTATTGCGTTAACTGTACTGATTTCTAATCTGTTCCGTTCATCAGTCCATTGAGCGTCTAATAAAGAAAAAATTCCTTCGCAGCTTGCATTGTGACCTGGATTTGCAAACAGATATGAACAAATTCCAATGAATTCACTTTTTTCCACGATAAATTCCATTTTCATAAAGATGGTCATCTACTTCTCGTTGAAATTCATCGTTTTCCAATTTACATTTTTTTCAGTTTCATTGCTAATCACTTCCTTCAAAAATACAAAATTGTTCGTACAGAATATTTTCCGTAAATTTATTTCCATTTCTTTCAAGCGATACACAAGAATATGCAGCATCATCCTACTTTGGAATAAATTTTAAAGTCAACCATTTCAAAAATGTATACTGCTTTAATGGTTCAGTCCAATTTAGTAAATACTCCCTTGCTGTTGAATAAAATTTGATGACTTCGTTGCTAAATTTATTTGTTTCTTCATCTTTACATAGTTGCAATATTTCTTTAGTTTTAATAGGCAAAAATTTATCAGATATTCTACTAGCTATCATTTAAATTGTTTCTTCAACAATGTTTTTACCTCTATAATAGTGACGTTTGTTTTCTCAACCTTTAATATCTGGCCATTCATGAATTGCAAGTAGTACGGTACACAAATATGCTTCTCGCAAAGCACTTAAAAAATTCAAAATGAAAATATAAGCCTTTTCATCAGACATAAAATAATATTTTAAGCCTTCAAAAATTTTTAAAATTCGTTCAATCGCAGTACATAGTGATAACCAATGAGTTTTCAAATGAGATAGCAACTTACTATATTCTACATCAACAAAATCACAGAACTCCTTTAAACGTTCCATTCGAACAGTAAACATGTGAAAATAAGAAAACACGCTATTAATTAATAATAAGACGTATGCATTGGAAATCTCGATCATTCAAAACAAGACTTAAATAAAGTTTTGTACAAATAATTTTGAAAGTCAGTTTAACAGAATTAAATTAATTAATTGGTGACTTACTTACTCCCCTTACTTCCCCTTGCAGGCTTAAAAGGGCTTTAAATTGCCTTTAAATCCGTAATTGTAATACATCCAATTAAGTAATTATCGAAGTAGAAATATTTGGGCGATTTCATACCACTAAAAATACTCGAAATATAAACTAACCTTTCATTTAAAATTCCGCACCAGTTTTCTTTTGTTCGTAAGTCTCTCAATAACATCTACGTTCATTCACAGAAAACATTGATATTCACATGAATAGCGGGAAAAAATGTATAAAACAACGATTCACTGACAGTTTACTAAAATGACTGCGAGACGTTGCAGGAGGAGTAATATATATCCTCAGACTCAGGTTGAAAGTAAACCTAAGATTGTGTACTGAAAGAATATGTATGTACTCCTATTAAAACATTGTACTCCTTTGTAGATGCACTACATTGCTGCACAATGTGTAATCCGCACTAACAAGGGGAAGACCAAATTTACGGGTCACCGATCTAGCTGAAATTTGGTAGGTATATAGCCCGCAACACCACGATAATGAATAATCCCCCTTTTGCGGTTATATGAGCAATAGTTTAGCAATAAAATGCATTTGTAGTTTGGATTTTCAGAGATGTCTGTCTGTCTCCACTACACATGTAAGGTACGGTGTGGCGGAGGAGTAACGTGGTAGGCTACAGAGGTGAAGGTACAGAGTTCGTGTCCAGTTGATTTTTTTTCGCTTGTTATTGACTTTAATTTTTGTTTCATTTATGCGACGATGCTACATTATTATGAAAACCATACTTTCTACATTGTTTCTGGAATTTTTTATTTTTGTTTTTTTTTTCGATTTTTTCTTTTTTTCCATTTTTTTGTGGGCTTTTCTACATTTTTATCTCTTCTTTTGGTATTTCATTCATCTTGATCCTATTCCATCTCATTCTCATAACAACAGTATGTGGGGTGATACAAATCAAAAAAACAACTGAAGCACCAATATTTTCTAGTGTAGCAGCTCGCTGCCTTTGCAGGCAACTCCAATCTTCCTAAAGACCGGTTGCCTGCGGGCGACGTAATGGGCACCCCTGGTCTGGGGTATATGTGTGAGTCATATGTTGTTGTGCCCATTCGTATTTTCCTCAGTTGCTTGTTTGTCCCTTTGATAGCATCTTCATACAATTGATGACATTGTAACGGTCGAAGGTTAGGGAGGTAGGACTCGAATGACATTGTAGACAAATGGTTTCACAAATTGTGTATAAGAGCAAGGGTAGGCAAAGCCATTCCGCTTGTTACTTTTGAAACGAGCTGTTCTCTTCGCTTTTAATAACTTACAATTTGGATGTAAGAAAGGAGATTCTTTGGTCGAAAACCTATCTGCGGGATTGACTCCTTTCATTCATTTCACTGTAGTGGTAAGTTATCTTTCATAATTTACATGGCTTTGCCGATAAAATACTACGTGTAATTTTGCTTTTTCCATAACACAATTTGTCAATTAACAGAGCTAGTATTTCATATCTTGAAATTTGGAAATTTTCAGGAAGAAAGTTTCATTGGAATTATGGAAAAAATCACCAGAGACGTAGAAGTTTTGCCAGCCATCGGCGCAAATGATCCCGATAAGCGTGAATTATTCGCTGATGGTTTGCACTTTTGTGCCGAACTTTTACGTGAAACAGGCATTATTTCGGATCGTGTCAATCCAGTGATGTCTGAACGGGCAATTGCAGTGGGATGTGAAATGTACATGCGTATTATTAACATGATGGAGGAAATGTCCATCGAGGAAGACAATGAACTTTTCGTTGGGAATGATTTGGAGCCCATTCCTAATACTATGGATGCATCAGAAGACGACGAAGACGAACCAATTCATTCATCCAATTCTTCTGATGATTGCCGAGCGATCGCCCAAAAAAATGTTGTGAATTCCGCTGGACATTAAAATAAAAGCTGTCACAGCAGTGAAAATGCATCCCTTCGTGCAAGAGTGACCCAAAGAATCAAAAGAATGGACAGCATCAAAATGTGGGAGAAGGATATCATAGCAGGAGGTATGCACTGGGATAAGTACGAAACCATTGAGAAGTGGACATATGATCGCTTTTTAGAGTGCCGACCTAATAGTGAACATGTGACAACGAGGACGCTGAAGCAGTGGGCAATAGGGGCAGCATTTCAATTCATGTCTGATGATTTCAAATTTGAAGTATCTTCATCATGGGTGCCGAGATTCATAAGAAAACAAAATCTGACAGCGACATGTTACAAGATATGTTTCCTGAAGAGAAAGGGCAACTGCAGAAGAAATAATGCATTCTGCCATTCTTTTTCAAGAACAGCTGGAAAAGTTGATACCACAATTTGAGGCTGCATTGGTTATCAATATGGACCAAACGGGCTGTGAGTACAGGGCACACATCAAAAGGATGCTGTCGCACAGGGGTGAAAAAAGTACGGAGGTGTATGTCAGTCAGCTAAATAAGATGACACATTCATATACAGCTCAATATGGATCAGCGTTTTCAGGGGAACTACTTCCATTGGTGTTCATATGCCTTCAAGAACCAACTGGAAAGTTCGGGCCAAGGGTAAAGGGCGAAGTAGAGGAAGCAGTGGCTCCATTTTCAAAGGTATATGTGACATACAAAGTCTGGGAAAATGCAGACAAACACATATGAGATGTATTTGGACAATGTTCTTAAGCCGTACGTAAGGGACAAAAAATTTCTTTTAATCATAGATTCTTGGTCCGGCCAAACAAACCAGGCCCTATATGATGAACGATTCATAAATGAAACAAATGAACAAACATGCACATTGAAAGTG
Source organism: Uropetala carovei (assembly GCA_036926305.1). Lineage (NCBI taxonomy): Eukaryota > Metazoa > Arthropoda > Insecta > Odonata > Petaluridae > Uropetala > Uropetala carovei. The sequence goes on from JAXCHB010000115.1 coordinate 2,084,756, forward strand.
ATCCCGCCAAAATGCACGCCCATTTGCCAACCGTGTGACGTCTACTTCTATAGGCAGGTGAAGAATTTTGTTTCCCGTCTGCAGAATGCTGCGATATTATTGCGTGAAAATCACGACATTACGAGCAGGATGGACACGATGAGGATCCATTCCCTGATTCATCATCAGCTGTCTTCTGCTGTATTTAAACCGATGATACGATACGCATGGTTTGCATCTCGGCTGACGAAAAGCAGGGAACTTTTTTATAATGTGAACCAAATAATTTTCCCTGAGGAAGTACTGAAGAAGAAATGCAGCTGTGGGAAGCAGTACTTTGCCAGGTGTTCCCACTGTAGAAAATATTGGTGCTTCTGTTGTTTTTTTGATTTGTATCACCCCACATACTGTTGTTATGAGAATGAGATGGAATAGGATCAAGATGAATGAAATACCAAAAGAAGAGATAAAAATGTAGAAAAGCCCACAAAAAAAATGGAAAAAAAGAAAAAATCGAAAAAAAAAACAAAAATAAAAAATTCCAGAAACAATGTAAAAAGTATGGTTTTCATAATAATGTAGCATCGTCGCATAAATGAAACAAAAATTAATGTCAATAACAAGCGAAAAAAAAATCAACTGGACACGAACTCTGTACCTTCACCTCCGTAGCCTACCACATTACCCCTCCGCCACGCCGTACCTTACATGTGTAGCGGAGACAGACGGACATCTCTGAAAATCCAAACTACAAACGCATTTTATTGCTAAACTATTGCTCATATAACCGCAAAAGGGGGGTTATTCATTATCGTGGTGTTGCGGGCTATATACCTACCAAATTTCAGCTAGATCGGTGACCCGTAAACCTGGTCTTTCCCTTGTAAGCCATGACCATATCGCTCAAGCAACCTAAGTCCCTGTTTACATATCTACACGTATACACAAAATTAGAATAAATTGAAGGATACAGACTTCGGCATGACAGTTTTTCAACTATTTTTTTATTGAATTCCTCACAATTAATTTTTCAAAATTACCTAATCGAGGTTTTGGTGCCTGGGTATTCCATTAATATTTCAATTTCTATCTGTGTCAGTTGAATATTTAAAAAAATAAAACGAAATTAAAATAACTAAGAATACAAAGAGCAATTTGCCCAAAATTAAAATTAATTCGAGTATTTATAAATTATGTAAAGTGCATTTGGTTATAAATACTTTAATTCACCATAAGTAAAAATCGTTTTATATTTATTTGTATAATTTCTGTATTATTTTTCAAGTTATTTTATGCCATCCTCATATGAGGATGTTAGGCGCTTAAATATATAATTGGTTTTGAATTGTAGGTACAATATTTTAATAAGCTATATACAATTTATCATGGATATAAGGGCTGTTTCTTGAGAATAAAACTTTGATGGACTGGAAGAGGCCGTTCTTGCTATAATGACTGAAGAATCAAGTGGCTATGAAAATGCTGAAGAGTTTCAAGTCAATATTATTCCACCACATTTAGATGAACTGACAGACTTTGAGGAATTTGATGATGACGTTTTATGTGGACCTAATTCATTTCCTCACGATATTCCTGGTTCCATTGAATGAATTGAAAGTTTTATCTCCGAGAGGTATATTTGAAAAGCTTCTTAGTGATGAAATCGTACAATATGTTTGTGACCAAACTATTTTATATGCACAACAGAAAAACCATCATGCCTTCAACATTAGTGTGAATGAAATGCAAACATTTTTGCCGTTTTATTGCTGACAGGTTATAATTGTTTTCCACAAGAGCTAAAGTATTGGTCTCTCGATGAGGACCTGGGAGTTTCACTTATTTACAATAGTATCTCACGAGATCGATATTTAGAAATCAAACAGTTTTTGCACATGGCTAATAATAGCGAAATAGGGAAATCTCAAGACCGAATGTTCAAAATTAGGCCACTTATGAATATGCTTATCAAAAGTTTTTGCCAATGGGGTTTCTTCCACAGTAGATGACTATATGGTAAAGTATTTCAGACACAATCCAGCAAAACAATTTATAAAAGGAAAACCTGTAAGGTTTGGGTACAAAAACTGGATGTTGATCAGTTCTTCTGGGTATTGTTACGTCTTTGATGTTTACTGTGGAAAAAATCATAATCAACCGGAACATTCCAAATCTTTACCTGTAGGCGCTAGAGTCGTGATTGATTTGGTGAACCATGTACCAAATCCCCCAAATCACACGGTTTTCTTTGATAATTATTTCACCAATTATGCATTACTGGTATACCTCAAAAATAAAAAAATCAGAGCAATGGGAACTGTAAGAGACAATCGAGTTCATAGTTGTCCTATTATGCCTTTAAAGGATATGAAAAAAAAGAACAGAGGAACCTACGATTACTGTTTTGACAACAATAATGACATATTGTGTGTAAAGTGGAAGGACAACAATGTCTTCTCTATCCTAACAAACTATGATTTTGTTGAACCACTGCATTATGTAAAACTATGGTCTAAAGTGGAAAAGGCTAAAATTAACGTTCCTCAACCTGCATCATTCGCTACATACAATGGTGGCATGGATGGTGTGGATATTCATGACCAACGTATTGCTTTGTATAGAGTAGATGTAAAAGCAAACAAGTTAGGAAAGTGTACATCGTATCACAAATGGGCGCGTTTCGTGCAATGGAGTATTAGAAAGAAATTAGTATATACCTGTACGTAAGGGAAATAGCGTTTTAAAATTATTTTCTTCATCATAAACAATCCATTTTCTTCCTATTTAATAATATCACATGCACACGTAAGGAAATTAAACGTTTGTTTGCGAGATTGTTTATGTTAGCAACAATGAAGAAGTAACCATGCAAGAAATTTTCTAAGTTCAACTCGATTTAAGACGTGTTTGTTTGACTTTCTCGATAACAGCTACTTCTATGATAAAATTGTATAGGAAAGGAAATACTCTACCAGTTCTACAACTTTTATTTGAAAAATATTTTGATATGAGCAATACTTTACGAGATATGACGAAAATTTCATTTTTTGTCATCAGTAAAGTGGTACCCCTGATTGGCGTACGAGATTCATTTTTGCGATTTTCTTCTTATATTTGATAGTAAGTCCTTAATATCAAATTTCATGAAAATCCGTTCGGTAGAAGCCGAGAACGAACATGCGGACGGACGGACAAATGGACCGACCGACGATAATAGGCGCTCACGCTGTAAGCGAAACGCACCTAAAAAGTGGTGGTGGGTTCTGTTTTACATACGTACATGCTAGACATGACAGTCACTAATGCATGGAAATTACATCAAATGGCCGCAAAGGACAAAATGAACCAACTAGATTTTCACCGCATGATGGTAAGGAGCTATCTAACAGACGCCAGGGCAAATAAATGCAACAAAAGATGCAGAAGCAATCTCGCGTTGAGCAATGAAAATCATTTTCCTGAAAAACTTGAAAAACAGTTAAAATGTTGTGTATCACATGAAGGCTAGATAGTCCTGTAAAAAATTTAAAAAAACTTCATGTATGGAAAAGGGATGTTACGAAAAATACCATGTATCTGCCTAACGTCCTCATTTGAGGACGGCAATTTTTCTAAAGAAATATAGCAAATTTCGTTGATTTTTTAAAATATATTGTTTTATTTAGCATTTATCTCACCAGTGTATGAATAAGAACAATTTTTGCCCGACCCTTTCCGAGCCGGCATTAATGGGTTAATGAGATACTAACTATTTATGCCCCATACCAGTGTAAAATTATACGGCAATTCTTAATGAGATACAAACTTGAAATATGGCAGAATTATGGGATTTCAGTTACAACAAAAGGAAGAAATCTGATATCGTCAAAATTCGAAATCTTACCGGCTGTTTTGCCCCATTATTTCCCTATGCAATGACTAAAATTATAGGGGTCTTCAAAATGAGCTACAACCATGAAATTTGACACGATTATATGATTTTGTACAAAATCGATTGGGAATAATTCAAAATTGTAAAAATGCTAAAAATTTAAAAATGCTTGCAGAATGCAAGCACACATTAACTAGTCTTACATATGATATATTTATCATATCTATCTACTATAATATATTTTGAAGGGTGTGTTTGTTGGTTTGTTCATGGAACTACTCCTAAACGATTGAAGCTAGAATAACCAAATTTGGTAAGATTCTTCCTTACATCCTAACTTAGTGAATGGTCAAGGTTTGGTGAACCAGGAATAATCAGTGCTGCCAATATAAGGGATTAACATTTTTTCCATAACACGTATGAATCCATTTCTTGACTTGCAAGGTATTCTTCCTTCAAGCATCAAAATAAGTAAATATGGGCCGATTTCTTTCGTTTTTGCTTTATTTGATGAATAAAACTCTATACAGGCAGTCCTCAACATCCATACATAATGCGTTCCTGAAAACGTGTATGGAAATTGAATGTACGGATGTCGAACATAGATTTACATGTTATAGGAGAGGTTCCGTTCCCAGAGAGCCAAAAAATATTATTAAATATCTAACTACAGCACAAATGTTTAGTTTTTTGAGCAGGGACCTTTAGACACAATCGTTGATTTTATAATATAGAGAGATAGTGCAAAAAGCAATAAAATATTTAAATAATTGCACAAATAAACACTCCTATACAGCCAAAGATGCCGGCACGGTGGAAAATGATGGCCTGGTGGCTGGCAACCAGCAGCACTCGAAATATTCGTTCGCCATTTCACTAACGTACAAAAGTCCAAATTCGGCATACGAAAGGCGGCTCAGGGGTGTCAATGTATAATGTGTGAAAGCACAAGTTTTTTTCATTTAAGCATTTTGCTATTTTCATAGTTTTCTTGTAATATTGTCTAATCATGGCCCCAAAGAGAGGATTGAAATGAAAGAAAACTGTAAAAAAAACAAATGTAGAGAAGACAGAGAAGGCTTTAAACCTGTGAATCGAGGCAGTTCCAGATGTGCTAGAAATTTCAAATTTGGTACAAAAAGTTAAACAAATAGACAAATGTTTATGTACTTTCGGTCGAGCTAGGGAACTGAAATTTTTAAGAAAGTTAGGAAATAATGTTCCCGTGATAATTAACATTGAAAATTACAATAAAATTTATTATTGTGACCATTAAAAATTCATAAAATTTAAACAATTAAATCAATATACCGTATTCACCTGAATCTAAGACGACCTTTTTTTCCAAATTTTCAGCTGTAAATATCAAGAGTCGTCTTACATTCGAATACGAAGTATATTTAAGCATTTAATCAATGGTTTTTACAACAAATGGTATATTAGAGTAAACAATTCACAACAGCAAATTCAAGTACGTACATAAAGAAGTGAAATAAACAAATAGTAATAACAATAAGAAAAACATGACGGGAATAATAATTATTTAGACTAATAATCATCGTCGACGACCATAACACAGACGACGTACTTTCATCTTGCCCGTAATGCCCAGAGCAATGTCAAAACAAATGATAGCGATTCGCTAAGTGTGACAGTAATTTTGAGTTGTGTATTCTTGATTTAAATGCACAACCCTTAAGTTAAAATGACAGATCATGTTGAAGTACGTGGCACGAGTGCAAAGAGAAAGTTAACAAAGGAATTAGACGGAGCTAAGATACAAATTTTAAGCTGATCGTGATAAATTACGCCGAAAAAACTAATAACTGTGATGCGAGTAGAAAGTTCGGTGTATCTGAGGCAAATGTGCGTCGATGGAAACTCTCAAAACAGGAACTAGAAAAAGCCACAAGGAAGTCGCTCAGTGGTCCAAAATAAGGCCGATTTCATGGCATTGAAGAAGAAGTAGTCAAGTTTGTGCGCACCATGAGGAAGAACGGTATGCCTGTTTCGACTGAAAGTATTATACTTAAAGCTAATGAAATTACTAGAGGACTTAATATATCATTGCAAGAATTCAAGGCGAGCAGAAGCTGGTGCGTGAGAATGATGCGACGAAATAATTTTTCTTTACGGCGACGAAATAATTTTTCTTTACGGCGACGAACTTCGCTGTGTCAGAAGACTATGTTGAAAAACTTCTCGCTTACCAGAAATACGTAATTGGACTTAGAAAAACCAATAATTACCTTTTGAGCCAAATAGGAAATGCCGATGAAACTCCGGTTTTCTCCTACATGCCATCTAATTATACTGTGAACGAAAAAGGTGCGAAGTCCGTCCTAATTAAAACTACAGGCAACGAAAAAATGCGAGTCACGGTAATGTTGGCGGTTTTAGCAGATGGGACTAAATTACCACCATATGTGATTCTAAAGCGGAAAACAATGCCTAAGAAACATTTGCCAAGTGGAATAATAGGTGTCAAGAAAAGGGGTGGATGACTAAAGAACTAATGAGAGATTGGTTACATGTGGTGTGGAATAGACGGCCAGGAGCTTTACTGAAACAAAGAGCAATGCTTTCACTGGATGCATTCAAGGACACTTATCTCCTGAAATTAAAAACATAATGAGTGCGATGAATATTGATCTTATTGTAATACCTGGAGGAATGACATCGCAACTTCAAGTTTTAGATGTTGCTGTCAATAAGTGTTTTAAAAATAATTTAAAGGTTTTGTATTCTGAGTGGTTACAGAGTGGAACTCACACTTTAACACCAAAAGGAAATCTTAAGAAACCTGAAGTTGCAATGCTCTGCCAATGGATCAAGGCATCGTGGCAACAAATAAATGCAAAATTAATAGTGAAAGGATTTAAGAAATGCTGCTTATCTAATGCCATGGATGGGAGTGAGGATGATGTTTTGTGGGAGACTGATGATGAAGTTGAGAGTGATAAAGATAGTGAGCATGAGGAAAATAGTGAAGGTTGCATAGACAGTGATGATGACTAACACAATAAAATGATTTTTTGCAGCACTTGGATTGAAATGTTTTTTTGTTGTCCTGAAATGAGTATATTCTTTCAATGTATTTACTTTATTTTTAATGTTATCTTAAAATGAATGCTACCATTTAATTTGTTTGAAAACCTGAATGGTTCTATTTGTGATGTGATCTTATGATTTTAAAATGTTAAAAGACAATGACATTCAAGAAAAGTATAAGAGAAAATAAATATTTCACAAGATTTATAATTTCTGTAGTAATGAAGGTCAATTTGAGCTTTTTTCTGTTTTGGAATCATCAAAATGGGGGGTTGTCTTAGATTCAGGGTCGTCTTGGATTCGGGTGAATACGGTAAATGCATTTCTAGAAGTGCTACATCATTAAAGTTTGGCAGAAATGAGTGGAATTTGCAAAAAACATTGGAAAAAATAAAATATTCTTAATATTGTATTTTTAGGGCAGTTTTCCCCATTAATGCCCCATAAGAGGGTAAAAATTATGACGCACTTCCAGATGTCCTAGATCCTTTAAGTTTCGCACGATTATAGGTTTTTAGTCACAAGCAATGGGGGCAATCCGATATTGTTAAAATTCTAATTTTCAGGGGTTGTTTTTACCCCATTATTTAAACTAGGCTGAAATGCTAGCCAACTTATAGCAAAGTAAGGAACAATTTTCAATGCCTTCACCATTACACAATATTTTGCTCAAGAACATTCACCAATGCAAAGAGTATTAAACAAAACTAAAATAATCTTAGATAGCATATATTTCTAGAAGTGACACAGATATGTATGTTATGTGTAGGTTACTTGCCGTGATCTGAGAGAGATGCAGTTGATGTAATTTTGGGTTCATAGTCAGGCTCCAATTCACTTTTCTCCCTCGTTATCTCACTCTGCTCTTCATCCTGTCAAATAATTATAACCATTAAACATTTCCCTTCTTAGCTGTATTTATGATTTTAAATCAAATGCCAATTGTTTATGTTACACAACACATTTCATGTTAACCTTTATCGTAGGAATTCAAATTCCCTCCATAGTGGCTGTTTGGCATATTTATGTCGTATATTTAAACGCTATATGCTGATTTTTCAGTAAATTATATATAAAAATGATAACGAAAATAGGGTTATTATAACAAGTTTGAGACAATAGTGAAGATAGGTCAGTTATAGGTGCTATATCAAGAAGTCACTGAATGTTCATAAGCTACTATGTTAAATTTGTCAAAATAAAATATTTGCATATAAATGAATAATACCATTTAATAAAATAGTAATATGTATAGAAATATCCCAATGTTTTTATACCACACACCAATTTATACTGTTAGAATGTTCTTCAGCCATAGTAATTCATAATAAGCATTAATTAGTCACATGGGGTTAATATGACTCCAAGCAATGTATTTCATTCGTTAACAGAAGAACTGGAGTTCCGATCCTGATGTAACTCGTTGATGATGTTTCAGTAATTTCTATTTTTTCAAATCCATCAAATATAAAATTTTTTCCTTAAAACCTTTTCAGCTAATAAGTCAAGTGTGACTTGACATCAGTAGCTTGACAGTCAAGTCACTCGACACTGTTTTTGTCCTGCTTGTGCTTCCATTTTCGTACATCTTAGGGTCTCAGTACCGTAAACAAGCTGACTTATCATTATGTCCTATAGATATACAGTACCGGACCCCTTATCCGGCAAGCTTGGGACCAGACGTTTGCTGAATTAGGGGATTTTCCAGATTTCAGGTCCTCAATTTAGTATATACTTGTTTACATCAATGGAGTATAAAATTAAATGATAATTTCACTTTATATCAAATTGTAACACAAAACAATTAAATTTGTTCAAATAAATCAAGGCATCTTTATCACTAAAACTAGTGTAATGCCCATTGAAATATCAACGGAAGAATTATAGATAGATAGATTATTATTATTTTCATTTAAAATAATTTATATCACACTTTCACATATGAAATATTTTGTCATATACAACATATCTAGGGAATATTCTGTTGTTGACGGGCTATCTTTAGTTAAACTTAAAATAGTTGCCTCTTTCCCTCCCTCTCTCTCATTTCTCCTCCTCCCTCTCTCTCATTTCTCCCCCTCCCCCCTCTACTTCCCTCTCTCTCTCTCCCTCTCAGTCCCCCCTCTCTCACATTAAAAGCATTCAAAGTGTTTACACCCATAAGGATTGATATAACAATAGGATTTTGAGGTCTAACATATAATTGGTAGCCAAGGCAAGATCCCCTTAAAATGGCAATATTTCCACAAAATATGTGAATTAAATGTATAACATGAGCGATTTCGAATTGTACGTGGAAAAAGATGAACAGAATAAGAAACTTTGTAATTTTTTCTTCAAAATGGTTCAGATCCGAAGATCGTAGGTTAATTCCTTCTAATTTTAATTTCCAAATGAATAAAAGCCTGCACGTCGAAAAATCGATTTTTACGTTACCTTATGGAAAATGGAAATGTCTTCCTTGGAGTCGAACCCAGGACTTTTATGGAGATTTATTTTCATCATTACCTTAAAATATGTTAATCAAGCATCCTTGCCAAATTTCAATCTTCTACCTATTCGGGAAGTTTGTTAAAACGCTCTATATCGGCCATCATGAAAACGTGACCAACCAACCGACTTGGGCTATTATAGTATAAAATTATTATTACCTAAAAGTATGTTGTTTTCTAGAATGAATCTTTCCTCTCTATATAGGCAGCTAAAAAATCTATCACACATTTCAAGTATCTATTATTTGTATTAGCTCATTCTTACTTTTGAATTATCATTTTCATTTCACTATTATATAGATTTCAATGCTTTTAAATGAGAATTGATCTCACATGCTACCTAGAAAATGAATCAACAACATCCAATATTTATTTTAATTAAAAATCATAAAAATAATTTCAAACACTAGACTTTATTTTATTTAAATATAAAAATTTCACAAATAAAACTTTGAAAACATGGAAATAATTTTTCATCTCAAGGTTTTAATCATAAACCTCAGCGAAGCCACAAAATTTTGCTGGGACAGTTATTCTGTAAACTCATCCGAAGAACAGTTATCATCAGAATGAATATGCGGAGTGGTAGCTGTGGTATAGGCACAAGCTGAAGAAGTTGAAGGTTGAAGCCCTGTTGAAACCTTCTTGAACATGTCCTTCAGAGTCTGTTGTTTCATATGTTTTGGTCTCTATTTCTGGAGCACTTCTTGTATTTTGTAAACCCACATTATATGCTACTCTGTAATAAGACTCCCCTGTTCCATTCCACGAATTAGTTCTTCTGTTAATTGTATACACCTATCAATGGATACTTTTTCATTTTCATTCAACACCTTATCATCCACTTCAGTATCACTCTCATTCATTTTATTACGATTCATAACCATATTGCAAATTTCACTATCTGTAAGTTGGAGGTATACTGAAGCTCCATTCTCAATGTTTAAATAATCTTCAATAGCTTCTTTATCTACCAATTTTGCTGTATCACATTACAACATTTTTGCAAATGCCAATAAGTCTTCAACAATTTCACTTTCTTCAAAAGAAGGAAAACCTTCAAAATTGGGTTCAGTTTCACCATCATCATTTAGGTATTTGGTGGATGGCCATATATTGTGCCATCCATTCAACAAATAATCTGGGAAACATTGTCCCAAGTCCTTGCAACACTCCAAATAGCATCCTTTATGTTAAATTCTTTTTGGAATTGGGTCACTCTTATTCCTTTGTAACGTGCTATAAGGATTTTTTGCATGAATTCAACCATCTAATTTTCAATGTCTGAAGAATGCCTTAGTCCATTGGTTGGATAAGTGAGGTACAGTTAGGAGGTAAATAAATACCATAAACATTGTCTTTAATAAGAAATTCAGCATCAGCGTGTGCAGAACAATTATCAAGAAGCAGTGGCGTAGAGGACACCCCCGCAGCCCCTGCATGGCAGGGGGGCCCAGGACCGAAAGGGGGTCCAAACCGAACCATGGCTGAAAGCCTTCACGGCTAATAGAGACAAAGAAAAAGAAATATTAGGAGGTAGATTAACGAACCATGCATTCGAAGAGATCGAGAATTTTCCGGAATATGGAACATTGAAAAGCGTGCTCAAATATGCTCGCTTGCATTGGACCAGGCCCTGCCGACTGGGTTATCTGAGAGATAAAGGATGCTATTGTCTTCTAGAAGGTTTCAGATTCATAAACATCACGTAAGGGTACATTATTATCCACTCACAGAGCTAATGAAGCTTGCCTGCGTAGTCATCATTTCAAGCTGTTGTGCCATTTTCCCTTAGTGTATCTTTAGATGGCATCTGGTATAGAGTGACGCGAGGCGAGCCGAGGCTAGTTGAATTGAGAATATTTCCCGTGCAACTCGGACAAAGTCTTCGTTAGAGGCAGATCGTAAACATTTTTGAAGAACTTGTTTGTAAATTAACCATGGACAATGGATCCTTCTCTTCTCTCACTATATATCTTTCAACATACGATAAGGCAAACGAAATGGAAAGCCAGGTACAGAGAGCAGAATATCCTTTTGCTTACCAAAGCATTTCCTCTCCAGAACTGTTGACAGATGAGAAAAACACATCGGCCAAAGAGGACAACCGTCTGTATGCATATGAAAAATTCATCAGACGTAATTGCGACGTTGGCCAGCATTGTGGGGATAGACACGCAACAATATAAAAGTGTCCTCAAATTCAGTCAGCTTGGAAGCTTCACGTGTTACGGTCAGGTCTGCTCTACATAGTATTTGCATTTACGTGAATTTGAAAGTTAGCGCTAATATAAATGAAAATGTTAGTGTCCTCTTTGATGTGTGATTTCCTCATTCTTACTCCTAAGACAAGCAGTGGAGGATTGTGCTGTGAATTTGTGTATTTCAGTGAAATTTTCCCATAGGTAGTAAATATTGAAATATAAAATTTTGTGACATCCACATTTTAAGATGTCAAAGCCAACTCACCTAAGTGGTGCTCAAAAACATAAATTAAAACGAGAAGGTGAGCGTTCCATTCAAAAGAATGCGAAATTACTGACAAGTTTTTTCAAGCAAAACTCAGTTCGCCTGCAAGGAGTTTCAGTTTGTCATCGGGAGAAAAACATCTTATTGCCAGTGACACTGAAGAAGTATGCAAGGATGTGGCTAATGTACAGTGTGGTGATGCACATAGTTTAATGGTAGGTGGTTCTAGTATTATTATCAGTGAAAAAGATTTAGTGGTAGAGGGTGAAGAATTTTCAGAGGCAGATAAATCTACTTTCCAGTATCCTTCGAATCGAGGAAATTTTTCTGAAACTATTGGTGATCCCAAAATTAAAAAAATGATTTTGAGGTATGGATCTTGTAAACCTAACAGGCCTTTTCCGAAAGACAAGAAGCAGAATAGATCTTTCAGTGTAGATTATTATTATGAAACAACTCATACAGGGCAAAAAATATCGAGAGTTTGGTTGTGTTATTCTCCAAAATTGGACTGTGCATAGTGTGAACCGTGTTGTCTTTTTGCTGATAGAAATACAAAGAGCTTTAATCCAGCGTGGTGTAAAGGCATAAGACACTGGAAAGGACTTTCAAAAAAAATTAGTGAGCATCAAATTGCAGCAGTACATTTACATGCCTGTGTTACCTACGAAATTTGGCGACAAGGGAAAGATGTTATTTCAGGATTAGACCTTAGAACTTGAAAAAAGAATCAGAATTTGGAAGAAAGTGCTTCGTTGTGTAGTTGATGTAACATTGACCCTTGCAATGTGTAGTAGCACTTTTAGGGGAGACAGAGAGAAAATAGGTCAAATAGGAAGCGGAAATTTTTTGTGTATCATTCAGCTTTTATTGCAATATGATCCCATATTACAGCAACTCTTGCAAAAAGATGACTGTCGCATGACATACCTTAGTCCTTCTATTGAAAATGAAATTATTGAATTACTTTCCAAAGAGGTACAAAACGAAATATTGAGTGAAATTAAATCAGCTCCTTTTTATTCAGTGATAATAGATACGATTCAAGATATCTCTAAAACCAATCAGTTAAGTAAAATATTCAGATAAGTAACTGTAGTAGTTGATGAAAATAACAGAGCCAAAGAAGTACACATTTGGGAATCATTTTTAGGATTTCATGAAGTAAAAGATCAGTCTGCCTCTGGATTAGAAAGTATAATTGTAAATACGACTGAAAAAAGTGATCTTAAGCTACATTTTCATGTCAACGGAAACGGCAGCATCAAGCAGAATGCACAGGCGGCAAGAAATCAGTCTGTTCTCAAGCTGGCGGTACAGCCGTGCGAAGTAAACAATAGACCGTCAAGGTGCATTTGCATATTAATGATTGATTGAGGTTGTCTGTTCTTCACTAGAATAAAAATAACGATGGATCTGTATCAGTTGCAGTGGAGGAATAATGTTTTGTTGTTTCTCCTTATTCAGAGAAGAAGGCAAGCTACAGCAAGAGGATGCTGGGTTTGTACAATTTTTTCTGCAAGACATGAACATAACCACAACCTTCTTCAGGAGATGAGATTGGGTGACACCAAGCCATTTTTTAATTATCACAGGATGTCTGTCATGATGTTCAACACACTTTTCGGGTTAGTCAGGAAATCTCTTGAAAGAATTTCTCTGACTTGAGAAGCCATATCTCCAGCTGAGCATTTAAGTGCGACGTTAAGGTATGGTCTACGATTGTTAACTTATAATTATTTTAAAAACTAAGGTTAACAGTTGTGAAATATGATCTTAAAATCAAATTGTACTTTTTGTTATTTTATGTAGATACTTAGCCGCTGGTGATACTATGACAAGGTTGTCATAGAATTGGAAAAAATACAGTTTCAAATATTGTGAAAGAAACTACTCAGCTACTGTGGAATGTGTTAAGCCAGCAAAGTTCTTCCACTTCCATCAGAAGGCAGTTGGAAGGAAATAAAGAGAATTTTGGAAGAAGTGGAATTTTCCAAATTGCCATGTTCTTTCTCGAAGGAACTTGTCACGGTGCCTTCTATCACACGTATTGTACTTATCTCTTATTTCAGAGATAAGGTACTTGTCCACTGATTTCAATTCAAAAACTCCTTCGAAATTCAAATTGTTTACATCTCGCTCAGTCACCATCTTGGGATTCTGCGATGCCGCACAAGACAAAAATTGAGTTAAGCTATTCTGGCCGCTACCGCCTCTACCACCGGGCACAGAAAGCGCTCTTCTCTCTCATTGGCTGCACTCTTCCGTTTTCCGCACTGCCGTTGACATGAAAACGTAGCTTTAGTCTGATTACATGTCGAGGTCAAGCATATGATGGTGCCCGAAATATGAGTGGAGTTTATAATGGTGTTCAGCAACGAATTAGAGAAAAACAGCCAACTGCTTGTTACATTCACTGTGCAGCTCATAACTTGAACCTTGTGATTAGAGATGCAGTTGAGGGTGTTCCAGATATGAAAAATTTTTACACTATCATTGAAAAGCTTTATGCTTTTTTTGGCAATAGCATCAAACGTTGGGAAATGCTTACTTCGTTTCAACAGAGTAGCAGACAAAGGCAAACTTTAAAAAAACTATCTCCCATGCGTTGGTCATCATATCATGATGCTTTAATAATGCTCGGGTATCGTTTTTCAGACGTTTTGAAATGCTACTATAAAATAATCTTGACATCCGTAAAGAAAGATGAGCACAAAGAAGCAGAAAATCTCAAAATTAAACTGGAAAATTTTTGATTTGTTTTTCTATTAGTTCTTCACAGCAAAGTTTTAGAAACTATCAACTCTGTGTATCAGTTGCTGCAATCAGATGATGCAGATCTTATGAAAAGCACTGAGCTTCTAGAGAAGGCATAACATGAGCTAGTTTGTTATAGAGGAGTTTGAGGAAGCTAAATCATCAGCAAAAATGCTAGCTGAAGGTTGGGGCATGGAACCACGTTTTATTGAAAATAGATCGTGCCGTAAAGGTACCATTGCTGCATGTGAAGTTGAAGTATTAAAGAATACAGAGTTTCACTTCAAAGTATCTGTATTTTATGTAACATTGGACATTGTAATAAGTCAAATACAGAATAGATTTAAGTCAATGAAAGATATATCGAGTAGATTTAAAATATTATGCCCTACAATACTGGCTAACAAGGCTGATGAGGAATTACACAAGCATGTGAAGGAATTATGGTCTGTTTATCCCGCTGATCTTTCCCCTCAGTTCCCAGAACAGATGCAGTTTTTTAGAATAGCACTAAGATTGGCTATACAAAAACAACGTAGTGTTAGAGACCTTGCTAATCTGCTAATGGTAGAGAACAATGTGATAGCTTCCAGTCTTCCAGATGTGTGTACCTCCTTCATGCTCTTTTAACATTGCCAGTCACCACTGCAAGTGCTGAGAGATCATTCTCAAAGTTAAAATTAATAGAAAAACTATTTACGGAACTCCATGAGTCAAACAAGGCTAAGCAGCCTTGCAATTTTGAGCATTGAGAATGAACGAGCATCCAAGCTGAATGCTGCTTCAATGGAACTCTTTATTTTGTCTTTATTTAACAAAATTGTATGAATTGTAGAAGTTGTGAAGTTAAACTTACGTGCAATATTGCTCTGACGCTCACCATGTTCAAAACACTGAATCACTTTAAGCTTTTCCTCAAGATTTGTTTTCCTTTATAATTTAGGATTATTTTCTACACTTTGATTGCCTTTACTCAATTTTCTCCTTTCTGCCATGAATGCCATGATTTACTGAAATTATTTCCCCCTATTTACTGTTAAAATGATATTTTGCCATAGATACCGAATTTACTCGTGTACCCCGCAGACATTTTTTTTCCGAAACGCTAGGTAAAAAAGGGGATGCACGTCTTACACGAGGATTTCTGAACAGGTTATATAAATTGTATCGATAGTAAATTCTCTGCAATATGCTTGCGTCTATGTTTATATTTGTAAAAGCCGTCGAATTCTACGAAGTATATGCGTATTTATGCGACCAAGCAAACGTGTAAGTTACGCCCGCACTGCAGGCAAAAACTCGCAAAAGTAGGCAGAAAGAATACACTGACTAACTGATAACTATAGTTCAATGACTACTGAGGGTTTGCTGGCTTGAAAATATGAAGGTTCAAGTTTGGTCCTTTTCCCTCATCCACTTCAAGTAATTCGGAGTGGTGAAATTTTTTTGTGAATGAAAGATTTCATCGTTCAAAAGGAAGATGGAAATTCACATCTCAAGTGTTTGGACTCGTTTGTTCGTAACCTTCCAATATTTACTCACGAGACAATATGCGCAAAAACTCCCCATCCACCTAAGGAAGCTCCCATTCATAGATGAACAAATATTTCGTGAAGCGCAACATCTGTTTGTAATATTACGTCAAAAACAGAAGCGGGGACGAAGCTGCGTAATAATGCAACAAAAACAGTTAAGGGATTAACAAACGAGGACTATCGGTGAGGAGATTTCTGCTAATATCGTCATAAAGAGATCATCCAATAAATTGCATCACGTAGAAGGGAGAAGATGCTTAACTTGAGCGACACTTGTTTCAGGGAGTGGGAATCGGTGACTTAAAAAAAGAAACTTAATCTGGCTCAAATTAATTTTTTCCCTCCGAACCGGTCCAAAAAATAGGAGTTCGCAGGTTACATGAGTAAATACGGTATTAAACAAAACACCGCAAATATGTCATTGGAACTGATTACGTGAAAACAGCTTTCCTTTATTTTTTAAGCAAACAAAAGCCAGCAAAAATGTGCACCGTGAACAGTATTTTCATTTTGCAGTAGGTACGATACATACAGTATTTATTTTATTAAAAAATAAATAAAAATGTATACCACGGGATTCCAATTGAGCTATATTGAAACTGCGCTAAACAAGGCATGACTGTACTGTAGTTGCATTTGCAGTTTCTAAAAAATTACAAGATGCAAGATAAACTTCCTGTTTGTTAGTAGGCATCAGTGTTTTAAATAAAACCGCAAAAGCACAACATCCTTTTTTGTCAGATTTCTCACCAACCACTATCACAATAGAGTTGTGTTGCATTTTTACTCATATTTTCCTTGATTTCGGCACTACAGATTGACAAATGCTCTCTTCATAGTCTGTCAGCACAAGGCAAATCTACAAATCCTTCCATATATTTTTCAAAGTATTCACGCACTGCTCTCTTCGTAGTCTGTCAACATAAGGCAAATCTCCAAATTCTTCTATATATTTTTCAAAGTATTCACACACTGCTGGGTTGTCTAATTTCTGTAATGAGATGTTGGCTTTAAGACATGTTTTTACAGTATCTTGAATAAAAATCAATTTTTTAGCATTAGCTGTCTTTTGATTTTTGAACAAGCCTGTGTATAGTTGCTTGGCGACATTGAGGTCGGTCTGCATTCGTCTTTTTTCGAATTATATGACTTGCACTTTTTAGATGCTTCTCCAAACTGTCTTTCTTTGTCCATCCCAGTCGACAGTTACAGTGTTTACACATTAAAATTTTAGAATCCATCCTCTTTAAACTTCTCAGCTCTCTCATGAATAGTAACTTTTGTTCGCCCCATAATAAGTGATAGCGTGGAAGAGCTAGAAAAATTAAATTTTGAAAAATTATAATATCCTGAATATATAGTAAAATAAAGTATTAAAGAGGAAAAAACAATATAATTATTAAAGGTTTTTGACTAATTTTTGTGCCTCTTTTTGAATATGAAGATTTTAGCAATTAACTTGAACTTTATACGTCCTGTAGTTAAATAGTGTGGTGACGTAAAAAACCTAAGAACTTTACCAAAAAGATTGACACCATCACAATGTGATTGCAATGAACTGTATTGTTAGGTATGTAGCGCGAATTAGCTATAAATTGCATGGCTACTAAATCTAATTTCTATTTATTTACCATTGGTGAGAATGGGTGCCATCAATTGTTTGCCAATCGGGATCCATCCGCCGCATTAACTTTTGTTTGTTGCATTTATTGATTTTTTCACATCTATCTCGCATTTATTGATTTTTTTGCATTTATCGCAAAATGCGAATTTCACGTATCTCTACTCATTGTCCATGTCTTGCACCCCTATAATTCTACAATCCATATCAGGGTTTTCACTAACCTCTTTTTAATCTCCTTATTCAATCTGCCCCTCAACAGCTCTTGTTGTCTCACAAATGCCTCTTTTGCTCTTGCTATCCTTGTCCTGATCTCTTTCTTACTTCTTCCATCATTTGACAGAATACTACCTAAATAAGTAAAACTTTCTACCTGCTCCAGCCTTTCCCCATCCACTGTAACACTGACCTGGGTATCTCCACTCTTGGAAAATCTCATAACTTTTGTTTTCCTTGTATTAATTTTCATCTCAAATGCCTTTGCATTTTCGTTTAACCTCTCAGCATCGTCCTGCGTACTGGGTATGAGGGACAAAAACTCCACATGCAGCCATCCTGCGTACTGGGTACTGGTACTATACGTATATTGTATTTCTCTTCTCTCCTGTAAAGTGTGTGCTTAATGTAAGATAATGTAAAAGGCATTGTTTATAAGTGTTATGTTCAACCAAAATCCTCAAAACATTTGGTACTTACGTATTAACAGGGAGCCCAACTTAATACATAAGTACCAATTGGTTTCTACCAAGATATCTGTAGTCTACAGAGGAATTATATCTCGCTTCAGTGTTGTGATGCAAATGGAGAGGATATTGGCGAGCCTTCGGCTTGCTTTGTTTTTATTTTAGTTTTTGTCTCCAGGTGCTACCGTGCCCTTCGCCTTGCTGGAACCCAACTATCCCTCCCTGTTGTCCAGTGATCAGGTTTGTAAATGTCGCGACAGGCCGATCAGTCAAGACGCTTTTGATATCACTTTAGAAGAAATTGCTAAATATTGGTCACCAGAAATAAAAATGTGATTATTTTTTCAATTGTTATCAATAACAAATCATTTAAATGTTAATTGGCTTCTTTTAATGTTGTTCTTAAAAATTAAAACAATTTAAATGGTATTTGTTCCACATTTATATTTTTAAGTAGGGCTCCCCGTTAATACTTAAGTACCAAAAATTTTACATAAATCTAATAAAAATTAAGAAAGTTAGGAATTTTTCAATTTTCAGGAATCAAAATCACAATTTTTTGCAAATTTTTAAAAACCTCCTTTGACCTCAGACATGCGATTTAAGTAAATGTCCTTCATGCTTGAGCGGTTAAAGAACTAACTAGCATCTGAAGGCCCCTTTCAGAATTACTCACCAATGCTTTGTCATATGCATATCTAACCGATTTAACCAGGCTCCCTCTCATTTTATCCCCTAATTCTACATCTTCCCATGCCTCCCTTATCATTTCCTTGACATAAATGTTAAACAATGCTGGTGAGAGTGGGCAGCCCTGCCTCACACCTCTCCCTAGCATTGCCCAATCGGATTCTCCTAGCTACCATTACCTGAAGTCTGGTCCAAATACATATTTCTGATTAAACATCTTTCCAATCAACCCCTATATTCCTCAACACCTTCATCAGCTTAGGCCATAAAACTCTATCAATATTATTAGCTTTTATTCCTAGCTTCCTGTTCAAAATTCTAAGAATTACTTTGGCTGCAAGCAAAACTGAAATGATTGGGTTGAGTGAATAAAAATTAAGCAAATGCTTTTGCTTAAGATTTCTAACATTTTTTCAGCAAAGGCTTGGTTTGAGGTGAATAAAAAAAATAGAATTTGCTTTTGCTTAAAAGACACATTTGCTTATTTTCAGGATTATTAAGTAGCATTTGCTTAAAAATGTGTGAATAAAAACCGACCTTTTGCTAAATCTTCTTAGCATATGCTTACAAATTCTTTAGTGAGGTAAAAATTATCAAGTTCTTTTCTTTGTATAAATTGGTGATATTTTATCGATATTGTTAATATGGCTGAGTTTATGATTACAGTGTGAAAAAATACAAGAAAAAACAAATGTCAACAATTAACGACTATAAAAATTTATATCTGTTCGCAGAGGAAAATGTCAAATATAATTCAAATCCGTTTCTGCGACAAAGCCAATAGAGACGTGGAGGAGCACTTCCTTCAAAGCAGAAGATGGAAGTATTTTTAAGATATATCAGTGAGCCTGGATTTCAAATTGGAGTTGGGGAAGATCATCACATACATCGTACTACTGTGGGTAAGACAGTGAAATTTGTTGCCTCGAAAATAAGTGAAAAAGCGAATGACAGGATAGTTTCCAAAGTTGGTATTCCTAATAGTCAATATTGGGGCAAAAACAACCCCTAAAATTTATAATTATAAAACATTTATATGCTTTTAGCATTTGTTAAGAATATCTCACATTTATGCAAAATGGCATCGATATAAACCCTCTAGAAGTGCATTTATGTAAATTTAATTGTTTAAAATTTGAATTTTTAACAGCCACAATATAAAATTTTTATGAAATTTTCATTGTTGTTTACTACAGAAATATTATTTCCAAACATTACTAAAATTTTCAGCTTCCTGTCTCTAGCGAAAGTACATAAACATTAGTCAATTTGTTGAACATTTGAGAATTTATTTCGACAAACAAATAAAAATTTTCAAATTTCTACAATCACGTTTTCATTATTTGGCAAATCCTACAAAAAGAAAAAATTTCAGCTTCATAGCACATTTAGAAGTACCTAAACCATGAAATGTTAGTAAAATTGTTTGTAACTTTTATCGGCCAAAATAATATATCCTATCCGACAGTTTAAGTCTCGAGTTTGTATCTTGACGGGAAGTAATTTTAAAATGCAAATATAAAAACCTCTACACCAATTTACATGTTTTCTTATGGGCAAAAAATGGGGCAAAAAGGGGCCAAAATAGCCCTTCAAAATAGTAATTTAGACAGTTTCGGATTTTTTCCTTCGGTTGTGACCAAAAACCTATAATCCTACCAAATTTCAAGTTTCTGGCACATCTGGAAGTGCCTCATAACTTTGTATCCTCATATATATATATATGATATATCTATAATATATAGATGCTTCTTACACATGATATATCATATATATAGGAGGATACAAAATTATGAGGCACTTCCAGATGTGCCAGAAACTTGAAATACGGTAGGATTATAGGTTTTTGGTCACAACCAAAGGAAAAAATCCGAAACTGGCGAAATTCCTATGTTGAGGGGCTATTTTGGCCCCTTTTTGCCCCATTTTTTGCCCATAAGAAAGCATGTAAATTGGTGCAGAGGTTTTTATATTTACATTTTTAAATTACTTCCCGTCAAGATACGAACTCGAGACTTAAACTGTTGGATAGGATATAAATTGCAGTTTCATATTTTTGAAGACGGAATGCAAATCCGAGTAGAATTAGCGTAATTTTATAGTTTTTATCGCAAAACATTGCTAATTTTTCTGGGTCTTACAATAGGTTTCCTTGGTAACAAGCTCTATCCTTTCATATGGATAAGCTTTTAATGGGAATCAGAGGCTTATATTTTAATGCTGTTAATGTTAAACTACACATAATGAAGGAAATCTGATATTGATATAATCCTCATTTTTGGGGCTGTTTTGCCCCATTATTGCCCAATTCGAGAACAAAAAAGGCGATGCCGCTGCGTAGGAACCAGGGACTTGAAATTTGGCACGGTTATAGAAATTTCATTGCAACCTAAGATAAATTTATTAAATTACAAAAATTCTCATTTTTAAGGGGCGGCTTTGCCGTTTTTCGGCCCCATGCGGGAACAAAAAATGCGAGGCAGCTGCATAGGACCTAGGGACTTGAAATTTGGCACGATTATAGAATTTTCATAGCCAACTCAGGTAAAATTGTGAAATTGCAAAAATTCCAATTTTTAATGTGTGGTTTTGCCCCTTTTCGGCCCAATATGAGTGTGATAATTATAAGGCACTACTTAATGAGATACAAACTTGAGATTTGGCAGAATTACGGGTTTTTAGTTACAACAGATGGAAAAAATCTGAGAGTGTAATAACTCATAATGTTAGGGGCTGTTTTGCTCCATTATTGCCCCATACGAGGATTAAAATTATAAGGCACTTCTAATTGAGCAACTAACTCCAAATTTGACATGGTTATATGATTATGTACAACATCAATTGGGAATAATTTGAATTTGTAAAAATGCTAAAATTTGAAATTGCTTGCAGAATGCAAGCACAGAACAACTAGTATATATATATATATATATATATATATATAGGAGGATACATAATTATGAGGCACTTCCACATGTGCTAGAAACATGAAAATTAGTTGGATTATAGGTTTTTGGTCACAACGAAAGGAAAAAATCCGAAACTGGCAAAATTCCTATTTAGAGAGTCTATTTTGGCCCCCTTTTCCCCATTTTTTGCCCATAAGAAAACGTAAATTGGTGTAGAGGTTTTTATATTTGCATTTCAAAATTACTTCCCGTCAAAATCAAACTCTAGGCTTCAACTATCGGAGAGGATAGAAATTGTAGTTTCTTATTTTTGAAGACAGAATTCAAATCCGAGTAGAATTAACGTAAATTTATAGTTTTTATCGCAAAAAAGTGATAATTTTCTTGGTCTAACAATAGGCTTCCTAGGTTACAGGCTTAATGCTTTCATATGGGTAAGCTTATAATGAGAATCAGAGGCTTTTATTTTAATGCCATTAATGTTAAACTATGCCTAATGGAGGAAATCCTATATTGTAATAATCCTCATTTTTGGAGCTCTTTTGCCCCAGTATTGCTCCATACGAGAACAAAAAAGGCGAGGCAACTGCATAGGACCTAGAGACTTGAAATTTGGCACGATTATAGAAATTTCATATCAACGGAAGATAAAATTATAAAATTACCAAATTTCCAATTTTTAAGGGGCGGTTTTGCCCCTTTTTGGCCCCATACGAGTGTGAAAATTATAAGGCACTTCTTAACACGTTCGCGACGGAAGCCATTTTCGCTGTCCGTCCCCAGAGGCGTAAATTTCGATAAAAACAATTTTTGATTTTTTGTTTTAAATCGACCAACGAGTCTTCTTTAATGTTAGAAATGAGATTTTTTTACTTTAAATGCATGAGAAGGGACTGCAAATCGTTATTTTATAACTTCTCCTACGAAGTATGCAACCACGAAGTTCAAGTACAATACGTAATTTTTTTCATAATTATTCTGATTTTATATTTTATTTACAAAACCTTGATGAAATCTGAGATTGAAATATTTAGAGATGCAATATCAATAAAATATTCATATAATAATACACAAAAAATCATAAATATAACTTTCATAGTAATCACACTTTCAAAATCTTGATTCGCTTTTACTATATCTCGCTCTTTCGAAAGAACCGCTTGATAGGATAGACACTGTCATTCTTTTCGCATCCCTACCATTCATGTTTTGTGGGCCTGGTGTGCCTGAGTTTTATGGCGAGGGTCTCAAAAGGCAGGAGGGAATGGGGAAGTAAACAACTTCAGGGACAAGAGAAAGTAGCGGTCACTTATACGCTTAGACAAGGCGCGCACTTTGAAGTGCGTAATTACCTTCCAATGTTACGCATCCTGTGCATCTGCATTTCTGGAAATCTTTCACCATGAATTTTTGGCGAAACACGTGGCAAGACCCACGTTTATTGTTTACCAGCGGCTTCATATTTTATTACAAGGCGACCGCTTCACTGTTGTCTAACCGCTCACTTGTCCACATTTACCACATCTTATGCATCTTCTTGGGTGAGAAAACTTTCACCACGAAATTTTAGCCGCTGCACGTGTCATGACCGAGGTCTACTGTTTAGATGCGGCTTCTGCTTTACTATACCCTCTATTGCTTTTTTACAACTCTTTCGGAAATGGGTGCAGTCTCTAACGTCCCGATATTTTTCCTTGGTACCGCAATATACACACCGGTTACTGCGCATCTTTCGCCAGATGTAGTTCTTCTCTCTTATTGGTCGAATTTTGCCCCTTCCACCACCTTTTTCTTTATGTATTATTCTAAGAAAATCTTGACTGGCTAACATTTGGTTTTTGCTTTTGCATACGTGATATTGTGAACCGTTTGAAGTATCATATTCTTGGATATCACTGAATATTTCCCCCTTCGAACATGGGTGATTCAGATATTTCTGTATCCAGTTTCTCGAATTCAGAAGATTCGTATAAACCGCCAGAGTCGGGTGAAGAAAGTGACGTGATTACATCAGACGAAGAAGTTTTGGCCGAAGCATCTTCTGAAGAAAGTGAAGAAAGCGATATTGCAGGGAGAAGTTCAGACGTGTGGGGAGACTACGAAGATGACGTGCGGCAATTTCCCTTTTCAGCTGTGGGTGGTCTGAAGTTAGATTTGGACTTATCTACACCGGTGAGTGTGTATAAAAACTTTGTGAATGATGAAGTGTTGGACCTCATTGTGAAAGAAACAAATAGGTACGCAAATGAGTTCATAAATTCCCACGTGATTGGAAGACGTTTGATGATTCGAAAATGGAGGGACACGAATAAAATAGAAATACAGAAGTTCATTGGAATTCTAATCCTTATGGGTATAAATCACTTGCCAAAAATGAGATTGTACTGGTCAAATAAACCAGCGTATAGGAATGATCTTCTTAGAGCCTCAATGAAACGCGAAAGATTTGAGTTGCTCTTGAAATTCTTTCATTTTAGTGATAACTCTGATTTATCTGCAAGCACGAATAGGCTCTCAAAGATAAAACCCTTGTTAGACCTAATTTGCGATAGATTCCAAGCGACAGTGACACCAGGTGAGAGTGTTGTCATTGATGAGTCAATGGTTCCCTGGAGAGGGAGACTATTTTTCAGGCAGTATATCCCTGGAAAGTCCCACAAATACGGTATAAAATGTTACAAATTGTGTACACCCGAAGCGTATACCTACGATTTGAAAGTTTATGCCGGTAAAAGTGAGAGCTCAGGTAGTAGTGGAATCCGTCACGCTCACCAAGTTGTCTTAGAACTGATGGCAGGTCTTTTGGGTGAAGGTAGAACTTTATATATAGATAACTTTTACTCAAGCGTGGCCCTCGCAGAGGACCTACTAAAGAAGAAAACGTACGTTTGTGGTACTCTGCGAAAAAATAGGCGAGGTAACCCACAAGAAGTCTGTGCGCGGAAGATAAAAATGGGTGAAGTGTTTGCCAAAAAAAATTGAATGGTGTGAGAGTGATGAAGTGGCAAGACAGAAGACCTGTGCTCATGATCTCCTCAAATCCTGAACTCACGGACACGCTAGTGACTTCTGGAAAACAAAAAAGGGGACAGGAAATCAAGATGAAACCTCAATCAGTAGTAGCGTATAACAAAGCAAAGAAAGGTGTCGATGTGTCTGACCAAATGTCTTCATATTATACGGCCCTAAGAAGGACATTGAAATGGTACAAAAAAGTTGCAACTGAATTGCTTCTAGGGACTTGTGTAGTAAACTCGTGGGTAATTTATAATAAATTTGGGCCTGAGAAAAAAATGGATATCTTTAAATTTAGGGAGAAAGTGTATGAAGGGCTTTTGAAAGATGAGTCAGAGGAAAGTGTAGGAGGAAATGATGATAGACCAGGAACATCCACGCAGAAAAGAAAATCACTTCATCAGCTGGGAAAGTATGAAGGGTCTGCAAGGGAATCGAGAAAGCGATGTTCATCGTGTTACGATAAAATTCGGTCCGAAAAAGGAGCGAGTGAAGCTCGGGCAAAATCTAAAAGAGTGAGAACATTTTGTAGAGACTGTGATGGACGTCCTGCAATGTACTTGGAATTTTACAACAAAATACATAAATAACTTTTAGTGAATATTTACTGTTTGTTTTATTTGGGGTAATATGTATATGGTATATCATTTTTGAGTCATTTGTCAATTTATTTTCTAATATGTATTGTTGATTTGATATTTTTATTCACTAATTTTTTATTGTTGATATACTAGTAGTTAGTAAGTAATAATTAAAATTTATTTGTAGAATGTATGTATACAATTTTTTTGGAATTATATATTACACAATGTAACTATTCATGTGTAATTTCCGATTGCCTGACGATAGATAAATGTGAGATATGTTCATTTGTAGTAAGTATTTTACATGTATTTTATTGAATTATTTATGTGAATTAATTTATTTTATACGTAATATGTTTAAAAATTTTTGTAACTATGCAAAAAATTATAACGTTCACGATTATTTAGCAAATCGAAATAAAAAAGTTCACAAAATATGTTTGTAGTTAACTTTCATGGGTGTTGCCTGTAACCTAATAAAAACTGTAACTTGTAGACATTTCAATGATAAATGTAGATAGTCAGTAACTAAAACTATCCCTGTGGGCGTAAGCAAAACGGGAGTCCTCTCCCATAGGCGTACAAACGAAAATCCGTATTCAAGTTATAGGGGAAATGACCACTGGTGGTACACGGCGACTCCTGGCATGATCGCCGGTGACCACCGGTGGTACACGACGCCCACGAGTACGACTGGTCGTGGCCACCGGTGGCCACGCCTTCGCGAACGTGTTAATGAGATACAAGCTGGAAATTTGGTAGAATTATGGGTTTTTAGTTACCACAGAAGGAGGAAATCCGATATTGTAACAATTCGTAGCGTTATGGCTGTTTTGCCCCATACGAGGAATAAAATTATAAGGCACCTCTATATGATCTACAAACTTGAAATTTGACACGCTTACATGATTTTTTTAAAAGTAGACAAGGAATAATTCGAAATTGTAATAATTCTAAAATTTAAAAATGCTTCTTCATTATATATTGATGGGCCTTACTTAGTATATAAGAGCATACAAATTTCCACCGCAAACTGCAATAGTTTGAGAGCTGAAATTTAATACATAGGTGAATCTAAAAAAATAATCAGAGGAAAAATTGCAACAATATGTATTTTCTTGGCCGTTAAAAATTATAAACTATTTACTAACTTTTCATGGTTTAGGTATTTCTAAATGAGCTATGAAGCTGAAATTTTTTTCCATTGGTAGAATTTGCCATATAATGAAAACGGGATTTTAGAAATTTGTAAATTTTTATTCGTTCGACCGTAATAATCTCTTAAATGTTAAATAAATTGAATAAAGTTTATGTACATTCTGAAGAGCCAGGAAGCTGAAAATTTTAGGAATGTTAGGGAATAATGTTCCGGTGACAAATAACATTGAAAATTTGCCTAAAGTTTATTATGGTGGCTCTTAAAAATTCAAAAATTTTAAACAATGAAATTTATATAGATGCACTTCCAGAGATGCTACATCGATGAAAATTCGCATAAATATGAAGTATTCGTAACAAATGTTAAAAACCTATAAATATTTTATAATTATAAATTTAGGGGGTTTTTACACCAAAATTCTTCAATAAGGAAAAACGTAAATGGTGAAGAGGTCCAAACTTTTGCGTTTAAAAATTATTTTCCCGCTACTAATGCTTGCAGAATGCAAGCACATATTAACTAGTATATATCTATAATATATAGATGCTTCTTACACATGATATCTATATATGGGGAGCCGTGGCGTAGTGGTGCGGGCGCTGGCCTGCTACGCTTAGCAAACTCGGTGCGAACCGGGTTGCCCGGCTCCCTATTTGCATGGTTATGTGGAGAACACGCAAATCAGTGCCCCGTCCTTCGGAAGGGACGTAAATCCGTTGGTCCCCTTGGTGTTTCTCATTAAGAGTAGGCTAATGCCGGAACTGGGTTTCTCTCCTCCCTTGCTTTGTGATTTAGACTGAGAAGCCTTCTAGCACTGGAGTCGTTTGAAGTCACAAGGTCCCCCAATTGATTGATTGATATATATATATACTAGTTAATGTGTGCTTGCATTCTGCAAGCATTTTCAAATTTTAGCATATTTACAAATTCAAATTATTCCAAATCGATGTTGTACATAATCATATAACCATGTCAAATTTGGAGTTAGTTGCTCATTTAGAAATGCCATATAATTTTAATCCTCGTATAGGGCAATAATGGAGCAAAACAGCCCCTAACATTATGAATTTTTACATTCTAAGATTTTTTCCATCTGTTGTAACTAAAAACCCATAATTCTGACAAATTTCAAGTTTGTATCTCATTAAGAAGTGCCTTATAATTATCACAGTTGTATGGGTCAGAAAAGGGTCAAAACCACCCATTAAAAATTGGAATTTTTGCAATTTCAGTATTTTATCTTAGTTTGCCATGAAAATTCTATAACCGTGCCAAATTTCAACTCTCTGGCTCCTATGCAGCTGCATCGTCTTTTTTGTTCTCGAATGGGTCAGTAATGGGGCAAAACAGGTTCAAAAATTAGGATAATATCAATATCAGATTTCCTTCATTAGGTGTAGTTTAACATTAACAGCATTAAAATATAAGCCTCTGATTCCCATTTAAAGCTTACCCATATGAAAGGATAGAGCTTGTTACCAAGGAAGCCTATTGTTAGACCCAGAAAAATTAGCAATTTTTTGTAATAAAAACTGTAAAATTACGTTAATTCCAATCCGATTTGAATTCTGTCTTCAAAAATAAGAATTTACAATTTATATCCTATCCGACAGTTTAAGTCTCGAGTTCGTATCTTGATGGGAAGTAATTTTAAAATGTAAATATAAAAACCTCTGCACCAATTTACATGCTTTCTTATGGGCAAAAAATGGGGGAAAAAGGTGCCTAAAAGGCCCTCAAAATAGGAATTTCGAGAGTTTCGGATTTTTTCCTCTGGTTTTGACTAAAAACCTATAATCCTACCAAATTTCAACTTTCTACCACATCTGGAAGTGCCTCATAATTTTGTATCCTCCTATATCTATAATATATAGATGCTTCTTACACATGATATATATATATATATATATATATATATATATATATATATATGAGGATACAAAATTATGAGGCACTTCCAGATGTGCCAGAAACTTGAAGTTTGGTAGGATTATAGGTTTTTGGTCACAACCGAAGGAAAAAATCCGAAACTGTCGAAATTACTATTTTGAAGGGCTATTTTGGCCCCTTTTTGCCCCATTTTTTGCCCATAAGAAAACATGTAAATTGGTGTAGAGGTTTTTATATTTGCATTTTAAAATTACTTTCCGTCAAGATACGAACTCGAGACTTAAACTGTCGGATAGGATATAAATTGTAGTTTCTTATTTTTGAAGACGGAATGCAAATCCGAGTACAATTAGCGTAATTTTATAGTTTTTATCGCAAAAAATTGCTAATTTTTCTGGGTCTAACAATAGGTTTCCTTGGTAACAAGCTCTATCCTTTCATATGGGTAAGCTTTTAATGGGAATCAGAGGCTTATATTTTAATGCTGTTAATGTTAAACTACACCTAATGAAGGAAATCCGATATTGTAATAATCCCTATTTTTGGGGCTGTTTTGCCCCGGTATTGCCCCATTCGAGAACAAAAAAGGCGATGCAACTGCATAGGACCTAGAGACTTGAAATTTGGCACGGTTATAGAAATTTCATTGCAACCTAAGATGAAATTATAAAATTACAAAAATTCTCATTTTTAAAGGGCGGTTTTGCCCCTTTTCGGACCCATGCGAGAACAAAAAATGCGAGTCAGCTGCATAGGACCTAGAGACTTGAAATTTGGCACGATTATAGAATTTTCATGGCAAACTAAGATAAAATTGTGAAATTGCAAAAATTCCTATTTTTAATGTTTGGTTTTGCCCTTTTTCGGCCTCATACGAGTGTGATAATTATAAGGCACTTCTTAATGAGATACAAACTTGAAATTTGGCAGAATTATGGGTTTTTAGTTACAACAGATGGAAAAAATCTGAGTGTGTAATAATTCTTAATGTTAGGGGCTGTTTTGCTCCATTATTGCTCCATACGAGGATAAAATTATAAGGCACTTCTAAATGAGCAACAAACTCCAAATTTGATATGGTTATATGATTATGTAAAACATCGCTTGGGAATAATTTGAATTTGTAAAAATGTTAAAATTTGAAAATGCTTGCAGATGCAAGCACATATTAACTAGTATATATAAATCATATGTAAGAAGCATCTATACCTTATTAAAAAAGTTTAAACAATAAAATTCATATAAATGCACTCTTAGTGGTGCTACATTGATGAAATGTTGCATAAATGTGAGGTATTCGTAACAAAACAGAAAAACACATAATTCGGACAGAGATGCAACTTTAAGCCTTGAAAATTATTTTTCATCTTTTATTTTTACCTTAGGGTGATAGAAAATGCTTGCAGAATGCAAGCACATATTTACTTGTATATGTATATATCATGTGTAAGAAGGATCTATATATTATAGATATATAGGAGGATACAAAATTATGAGGTACTTCCAGATGTGCCAGAAACTTGAAATTTGGTAGGATTATAGGTTTTTGGTCACAACCGAAGGAAAAAATCCAAAACTGCCAAAATTCCTATTTTGAGGGGCTATTTTGGTCCCTTTTTGGCCCATTTTTTGCCCATAAGAAAACATGTAAATTGGTGTAGAGGTTTTTATATTTGCATTTTAAAATTACTTACCCTCAAGATACGAACTCGAGATTTCAACTATCGGATAGGATATAAATTGTAGTTTCTTATTTTTGAAGACACAATTCATATCCGAGTAGAATTAGCGTAAATTTATCGTTTTTATCGCAAAAAATCGGTAATTTTTCTTGCTCAAACAATAGGCTTCCTAGCAACACGCTTAATGCTTTCATATGGGTGATATTTCTGGGTCTAACAATATGCTTCCTTGGTAACAGGCTCTTTCCTTTCATATGGGTAAGCTTTTAATGGGAATCAGAGGCTTATATTTTAATGTCTTTAATGTTAAACTATGCCTAATGAGGGAATTCCAATATTGTAATAATCCCTATTTTTGGGGCTGTTTTGCCCCGGTATTGTTCCGTACAGGAACAAAAATTATGAGGTAGCTCCATATGACGTAGAGACTTGAAATTTGCCTGGTTATAAAAATTTTATTGCAACTGAAGATAAAATAAAACACTGCGAAAATTCCAAATTTTAAGGGCGGTTTTGCCCTATATATTACCCATACTAGTGTGTAAATGATACGGCAATTCTTAATGAGATACAAAGATGAAATTTGGTAGAATTATGGGTTTTTAGTTACAACAGAAAGACGAAATGCAATATCGTTAATATTCAAAATCTTAGCAACTGTTTTGCCAAATAACTGTCCTATGGGACGAATACAATTGTAATGCAGTTCTAGATGAGCTACAAAGTTGAAATTTGACACAGTTATATTATTTTGTACAAAATTCATTGGGAATAATTTTAAATTGTAAATATGCTAAACTTTGAAAATACTAGTAGAATGCAAGCACACATTAACTAGTGTGTGAGTACATATATATATATATATATATATATATATATATATATATACATATTTAGGGCAACCAGGTGTTGAAGAAAACTCAGTCAACTCTTACCATAAGTAGAGCCGCTGGGGTGTTGGAGAGACACCGCATGAACGGCTATCACAACAGCGTTATTCTTAAATGACAGCTACCCGTGGCCGTGCATGGCCCCCACACCTTCACCCCAGTGTCACTGGCATATCAGTTGTGTCTCTGTTGTGCTGACGAAGGGATCATCCCGAAAGCTCAAACCTCTACAAATGTGTCTCTCCAACACCCCAGCGGCTCTACTTCCGGTAAGTGTTCACTGGGTTTCCTTCAACACCTAGATGCCCTAAATATCCTTACTTATCTTTCCTCTTCCGTAGTATATATATATATATATATTTATATGTCTGTGTAAGAAGCGTCTATATATTATAGATATCATGTGTAAGAAGCATCTATATAGTATAGATATATTAATCGATTATGTATCGATTGAAAAAATTAAGTGAAAAACAAACAATTACAGGTGAAATGACAGAAAAAAAAGTGCAGGGTCAAAATGACCAAATTTCATTCATTTTTTAAATCATGGTGGATTTTTTTTACTGTTCTTTATCGAAAAAAATCGACATATTTTTTGTTCTTTTCATCCATAATTTACGTTTTATGATTTTTCAAAGTTACGAGTTTTCAGAAATCGCATTTTTCATCCGCTCGTAGCTCAATATCTGTTAGCCGCGGAAAAAATGGCTCATTGTCAGTATATAAAAGTTGTGTTATTTCCAGCACATTAGGAAAATGAACATTAAAAAATTGAATAGCTATTAAAATTAACGAAATTTTGCAAAAGAAGTAAAAAACTCGATTTTTTCAAATTCGGACCATTTTTCTCGTTTTAATTTTGTAATCATATGCTCTATGAGAAAATACAAATTTGTTAAGCTTTAGCAGAAAATGCTACTCATATTGGTTCAGGAAATATAAATAATTTATTACCTCGGCACACGGTATAGCGCACACTGAGTGCCGAATTCGGTGCACTTACCGCCCGGCGTCTGAGAGATAGCTTCACATTGTATATCATACTGTAACTATCAGAAGTGCTCGTTGAATTTCAACGTATTTAGTGAACCTAAAACTTTGAATTTGTAACATGTAAACATTGCAAGAATAACGTAGTACACAGTTTTAACCGTCCAATAAAGCAAAAATGAACAATACCTATTTAGATGAATGAAGGAAGAAAATCTTGAATGTGAAAAATCAAAAATTAATGTGCGTGCGTGCGTGTATGGCTGCTGAGAAGGAGTTTGGGCACCGGTGCAGCAACTTCTTGTGCCCCCCAGATAAGTACATATATAAGCAGTGCTTTTTTGTAGAGAAAGAGGTACTCCCACCACCTCTTCCTGCACCCCCTTCCTCCTCCTCTATTGAATTTTTTTTTTACCATTCATAGAACCCGTTTATTACATTAGGTTTTAAAGAATTAAATAAATTAAATTGTGCCGAAATTTGACAGGTGTCAAAAATGCCGTACCGGCGCATACTGTCACTGGATAAAAAAATGAAAGACAAATACGAAACCTTTATTTTACACAAAGCTACGTAGATTGGATCATGAAATTTATGTTTTCTTCGACATTTCTTATGCACAAATTCATCGATTAACTTGTTATAATTTAGATATTGCAATGCAGAACTTTCGATCGCTAAAATTGCTTATCTCGTTAAATACTCTTGAAATATAGCAGAATGCAAAGAACTTTTAACTCTTTTAAAGGGTGTTGAACGATCTTTTTAATTAATTTAATTTTCAACCACGAATAAGGATATCACGTAAGAGGAAACTAATCGTAAATTGGGACTGTGAAAGAGCGATACACAAGATCTTCATATACAAACAAAGCTAATATTTCTTCCTAATGAAAATATACAGCCAGCTCCCACCTCTCCCTTTTCCATCAAGAATATAAAAATATATAAAATATTACTTACTTATTAACTGCTACAGTATCTTCCTAATACTGCCAAAAGAGACATATGCGGTCTCACCAGCTTTCACTATAAATTCTTTACTGAACACCTGGCTACTGATTCGCTACTTGTTCTGCAGTCAGGATTTTCCCATTAAATCCCGAAGCGTAAGAACAGCCAACCTGCTCTTCTGAAATAATATTAACGATGACTGATCAATAATACGAGAAGGAGGGGCATAAAGGTTCGTCAAACCTTTCCTACAGGGATATCCCCTGCTTCCATCTTAGGTCGGGTCCACTTAACAAATATGTTTGAGTAAGAATTGACGTAGGTTGTTTCTTTCAAGAATGTTAACATAAACTCAAGCCTCCAGGGGAGACCAAAAAACTTCTCGAGGGAGGGAGGGGGGGGAAGGAGAGAGAGAGAGAGGGAGAGAGAAAAAGGTGATACTCAAAGGAAGCGATTTTCAAGTACAAGTACAATATTTGCTACTAGCTGTGCTAACCGGCTTCGCCCAGGTTTGTGTCGAACTTACAATAAAAATGCATAAATCAATACGGAGTTTCGTGTTTTTTTTATTGCATCATCTTAGGGTCGAGCTAGTGGCTATGAAAAATTCCACATTATTTTTGCATTTTTCCTGACTTTTCCTGGTTTTCCCTGACTTTTCCCAGTTTTCCATATCTGTAGCAGCCCTGTTTATTGCATGATAATGATGATGGTTAAATATTTACAACTAGCACAAGTGCCCATTGAATTTCAACAGGTTTAATGAATCTAAAGTTTCGTCAATGAAACGTAAAAATCGCAAGAATAAAATTGTGCACTGTTTTAACCATCGAATATTTCTATATTGTCTTTTTTAATTAATTAACGAAAATCTCACAGAAATTCCTTGTGAATAAAATAGTACCTTTCTTTCTACTAAAATAGCCATTGTTATTAGTTTTAAATTGATTATAGCATTACGATTTCAATTTCATTAAATAAGTAGAATTCCGGTTCCAAAAAATTGGTTCAATCTTCAATTGCATCTGATAATACTTTAAATAGATTTTGGAATATAATGTACCTCAATATCGTTTATCGTCTGCTCAGCACTCTTGCCTTCTCATTTTCCAAAACAACCACTTTCACCAGTTTTAAATGGAATTCAAACTTAGAAGAGAACTTGATTGGATTCAGTTAAAATAACCACATAACAAACTTCTTATTCCAAAGAAAATCCTTTTATAATATGCAATGTAAACCTAGAATTCATTCATTCTGCAAGTGAATAAAAGTACCACGTACATATATTTCTTTCAATTAAAATAGCCACTCTTAACAGATTTTAATGGATTAATGCATTAGCATTTCAATTTCATGAAATAAGCAGAATTCCGGTAAAAAAAATTTGTTCAATTTTTAATTGCCTCTGATAATACTTGAAATAGATTTTGGAATAAAATGTACCTTAATATCGTTTAGCGTCCTCTCACCACTCTGGACTTCTCAGTTTCCTAAACAACAACTTTCAATAGTTTTAAATTGATTTTTGCTTTGAGATATACTTGAGTCAATTCAGTACAACTTCCACTTTACATACTGTAAATTCCAAAGTAATTCCTTTTATAATAGGCAATGCTAGCCTAAAATTAATTCATTCTGTAAATTGAATAAATAAAGTTCTTTCTATAAACTATAATAGTCACTGTTGTTAGATTTAAATGGATTATAAGCCTTAGAACTTACTCTATTAAATAAGCACCAAAATTCCTTTTATAAAAACAAATCAATTCATTAAAAGATCCACTGTTGTTTCTTCGAAAATTGCCTGTTAACAGTTTTAAATGTCCTTTTAATTTTAATTGAATTTTAATTTATATTCGTTTCCAAACTTCGGCCATTGTTACGAAATTAATTCGAGGAATAACAATATAAATTCGTAAGTACGTATGGTTTACCAAGAATTTCATTTAAGAATGGTTTTTATTTCCAGTTTTTCTAAAATGACACTGTTGATACTTCAAATTTTTTATATTTATGTTAATATACTTATTTTCCACAAAACACGCCAATCTCTCCCATTCCTTCCTCTCTCTCTCGTATTGAAGCACTCAAGGCACGCTTATTCCCAGAAGGATGTATATACAATAATAGTAATTTGAGGTGTAACAATGATAATGGTCGACATAGCAACATCACGTTAAAATGGCGAGATTTCCACTAAATATTCAAATTAAACGTTTGACATGGAATATTTCGAACTGTGGGCAAAAAAAGACGAACGGAATAAGAAACTTTATAACTTTTTCTTCGAAATGGTTCAAATCCGAAGGTCGTCTGTTAATTTCTTCTAATTTTAATTTCCAAATGAATAAAAGCCTGCACATCGAAAAATCGCGTATTACATGTAAAGTAATGGGAAATGGAAATGCCTCTCTTGGAGGCGAACCAACCTGAAGAAGTGTTAATCAAGCATCCCTACCAAATTTCGAGTTTCTATCATTATTATTTCTCGAGTTATTAGCGTTTGCATGGCGTGACCAACCAACCAACAGACGATGGCTATTATTATATAAAATTGTTAAGTAAAAATAAACTTTTTGTTGAAAACAAATAATTAAAATAAATAGACTGTGTCACTGCTTCCCACTGATGTAATTGTGGCATCTTCAGTCTTCCTTTTCTGTGAAGTATACCTCTGGTCCCCACATTCCACTAGATAAATAAAATGAGAAATATTACTTGGTAAAAGTTCCACTTTGTAAGTAATCTTTCTCATTTTATTTATGATGGAGTTCTACCAAGTAAAGGCTTCTTCTGTTGATTTTATTCCATTAGATTTTAATATTTCCAGCTTAATTTTTTCCTGTTGTCTGTAAATTTATTAAGTTGTTTTAATAAGACTAGCCTTTGCAGTTCTTTGAGGGATAACTTCCTGGTTTCATCTGTTTCATAATAGAGCGTACTTATAGTTGGTTTGCATGCCACAGACTTTTTTTATCACCTATAATTATTCTATCGTCTGCTACTTTTGGAGTTACTGAAGTAAGTTGGGGAGACTCAATATGGTTTGAAAGCGAATCTCCTCCACAGATGTAGCACCATCTAACTCTTTAAAAACTGGATTAGCATCCTCATTCATAATGGAAAAGAAGGTTTGCTTCAAATTCTTCAATTTGATCTTTTTGTTACCAGTTGCCTTCAAATCAGTTTTCTTTTTTATTTGAGTCTTCATATTATGGATCTTTTTCTTTAACTGGGTGCCTGTAACGGGTTTTCCAAATATTTGCTGATATTTATTCCCAAATGACATCATTGCTCTCTCCTTTTTCTTCTTCATCTCTGGTATATGGCTCTTATTTAAAATAATTTTGTTCTCCTCTATCACCTTTACAAACTGTATTTGTTGAGATGTTTCTTCAATATCAGATGCTTCATCACTAGATACATATTGTCAGGGCTGGCCCAAGGTATAGGCGAGCCAGGCGGCCGCCCAGGGTGCCGAGGCACTGGGGGCGCCAAGAGGGCACCTGGAAGGACATTATTATAAGGATAGTTCTCTAAACAATACTCAAACATGAATACTCAGAAACGATGTATCACTATTTACATTTATAGTTCTTGTATAACTTGATATTTAGTTAATTTTCGTTTCCGCTCGGCTTCGTTTCTCCCCGACGACCTGCATCTCTCTCTCCATCTTCTGTCTGTCTCTCTTCTCTCTTTTTCTCGTTCTCAATTGTAATCCCCCAATAATAAGACTGTTTAAGATCCCTCCTTCTAGTGAATCCAGTCATCAAATTTCTTAAACGTATCTGTGTTACGATGAGTCGATAAATTAACCTACTCAAAAGCAAATAAGAATTTCAAATCAGGAAGAGCTCATGTATTTGTGTAATCGATTTATATGCAACGAGATGAGTATGAATTTGAGTCAAGGGACAAGGTTTTTGCATTTTTTATCAAATTCCTTTGGACTTTATGGGGTATTAAATTCGAATGAGTCAGTCAGCTTATGGTTTAGCTTAGGCAGGGACGGCCCGAGGTACCGGTGAACAGGGCGGCTGCCCGGGGCGTCCAAGTATTGGGGGTGCTAACCCTACCATCTATCTCTGCATTACTTGCAAGTGGATAAATAATGGATACCAATTTATATCGTGGGGCAGGCGGGAATCTATATAAAATTCCTTTTATTTTTCATTATCAATCATTTTACGAGGCAGTAAATAAATTAACGACCTCTTTTTAAAATATCTTAACAAAAATTTAGAGAGGGGGGGGGGGTGGGAGGGCACTGAACCGTTTCTCGCATTGGGCGCCAAAATACCTCGGGACGCCCCTGCATATTGTTCTTCCATTTTTCTGTAATTAATTTCTTTAAAATTAGTTTTAAGTTTGAGCGAATTAAATTAATTTAAAATATTACAGAAAATTAATGATGAAAATTGAACATTCAATTATCACGATTATCTATCAATAGCCAGCTGTCAACATTCAATTGTCGCAATTATTTATCACGTTTTTTATGTAAACATTATAAACGACAAGACTTGCAGAGTAATTTAGGTAAGGAGCTTTTTTTCTTTAAAAAATAAGAAACATTTTTATAAAACAATTTATTTATCTATTCAATATACTTTTCTTTACAATTTTATTATATCTAAACAAAAATGCTAACATTTTGAGTTAGAGGTAGGAAAATTGATGTAATCTATCTATCTTCATTATTTCGTGAGATATAATACTCAAAGTATGATTAATAGAAAGACTTTGTGCATTTACTACTCAGTTTTAAGCAAATGCTTAAAATCGACTAGCAGATGCTTATAAGCAAAAGCAAACTTTTATTCACTCAAAATGAAGCAAGTGCTTTTAGCATTTGCTTACGCTTTTGCTTTTACTAAGTTCTTTAAGCATTTGCTTAATTTTTATTCACTCGGCCCATTGTTCTATAATCCTGACATTCGTATGATTTATTCTTTTTCTTCAAGGGTAACAAAACAAATCTAGTGAAATCCTTTGGCCATTCCCCCTCTTCATATATCTTATGGCACAATTTATAAAAATTCTTTTTTCCTAGCTCTTTTAACATTTCTACCAGAAGGCCACCAACTCCTACTGCTTTCTTTGACTTCATTTCTCTGAGAGCCTTTTCAATCTCAATATTCCTAGTCCTACATAGTCGCATTCTGCATCATCCTCCCTCTCTATCTCAATAGATTCTGGCTTCAAATCTTTAGCATGTAACTCTTCAATATACCCTTTCTATCTATTCCTCAAATCCTGTCTCATACTTGCCATTTTCATCTTTAGTTATGGCCAGCATATTTCCTTTCTTGTTTCCCGTTACTTCCATAACTTGTCTCTGCTGCTTCTCCATATCCTCACATTGTCCCTTCCACCACAGCTCTCTCGCTTATGTAGTTTCCCTCCTTATCATATTGTTTAACTCTCTATACATTCTTCTTCCATAATCTGTATTAACCCCTCAAGCCCGAAAAAGATTTATGAAAACCTACCTTATTCCCCAAATGAGGTTTTTTAAAAATACAGGTAAAGGTGAGAAAATTTGCGAACATTTTTAAAAATTCATAACTTTTGATATTTTCCTTTTATTTTGACAAAATATTTTGTGAATATACATAAAAGATGACATTTTTAAACAGTATCATTTAAAATATCATATGTCACACACAAATATTGTTGCAGTAGAAGCGAATAAACACCACTCAATTTTCCGGTGTGCGTTCACGGTTTATATATAACTTTCGACATTGCGAGAACTATGAAATGTATTGACATGAAATCTTATTCAAAAAAACATTTAAACATTACTGAACATTTCATTCGCTGAATGTACTAAATGTATCTAAACCAATTAGGTGAAAAGTTTGTCGCATGTCAACTTTTACATGTCTTGACTGGAAATTTTTAACTAAGTGTTGTATTTATGATTTTTTTAAAGATGTTTCATAAATAATATAAACGTTTTAGTTATGCAGTCCTCATTCTTAATCATTACAGAAGTCACATAGAAAACATGGTTAAGTTTTGTTCATTAGAAGCGGAGATATGAAAATGTATATATCATGAATGATTTTAGACACAGAATACGGAAAACTTTTAAAAGTTACAATTAGCTCACAAGTCCTTTCCTGATTTTTTTTAGGAAATATACACATGCGTAATTGAATTCAGCACGAAATTTACCTTATAGCACTGTAAACATATCTAGTAAGCTCCACAAAGAAAAAAATGTGGCAGGAAGATTCTTTCTCTTTGAGAAGATTCCCTTTACCTCACTTCAAACGCCAAGGAAAGCATTCCTAGTGCATTGAAAAGCAATTTTTAGAATGAGAACCACTATAATTTTGTGTCAAAAATGAAAAATACAGTGCAAAATGCAATGTAGATTATAAAATACAAAAACACATTTAAAAAAATTACAAGACATGCATTACTACAAAGGCCAAAGCTTCCTCTTTCACAATATATAAAGGTAATTTAGATTTACAAAACTCTCTTGCGCCAAAAGGCAATGAAATGTGCTGGTGCACCGTAATTTCATAGAAAAAATGAAAAATCGAGCGCAAAATTCAATGTAGATTATTAAATATAAAAAAACTATAAAAATTACAAAGCATGCATTACTATAAAGGCCAAAGTTTCCACTTTCACAATATACAGGATGTTTCAAAAGGTAAGGTCAACCGGCAAGGAGGCAGTAGAGGACGTTGATTTGAGCAGAAAACTTAAATAAAGTTTTTCCCAATTCAATACCGTTTCCGAGTTACAGCGACACTGCATAAATTACTGGAGGATGTACCTCTAAATATTCGTCAGCACATGTGGTATCAACTGGATGGTGCACCGGCACATTTCACACGCTCAGTACATCAGTGGTTGCATTGACACTATCCAAGACGATGGATGGTCCTGTGTCTTGGCCGGCACGGCCTCCTGATTTAATTCCGATGGATTTCTTTTTATGGGGCTGCCTGAAGTAAAAGGTGTACGCCACGGAGGTTGCAAACAGGGAAGATCTCCTGCAACGAATTCATGCCGCTACAGAAGAAATTAGAGTCCAGCAGATGTTGTTGGAGAGTGTGCAAATCTCTATTAGATTCCGTACTGAGGCATGCTTGCGTGAGGGAGGACGACATTTCGAGCATTTGCTCCAATAATGAGCACTGAATGTCCCATCGCTTGTGAGTTTTTATTATTAAGATTCTTGCTGAAATGTTTATAACACTCTATCTAACAAACCGTAGCAAATAAAGGAAACTTTTACTTACAGTTTCTAATCTAATCATTTGTAGTGAAAAAGTATCAAAAGTAATGAATTGAGAAAAACTTTATTTAAGTTTTCTGCTCAAATCAACGTCCTCTACTGCCTCCTTGCCGGTTGACCTTACCTTTTGAAACACCCTGTATAAAGGTTATTTAGATTTACAAATGTCCCTTACATCAAAAGACAATTAAAATTAGTGCTAATGCACCATAATTTTGTGGCAAAAATGAAAAATCCAGCGCAAACTTTAACATATATTATAAAATATAAAAACATGCATTACTAGAAAGGTCAAAGCTTCCTCTTTCAAAATACCGTATTTGACCGAATATAGCCCCCCTACCCATCCTTTCTCACACAAATCTAGAAAATATTTTAATACCCTGAAAGGACATGATCATTTTTAGGACTTTAATGTCATGAAACATGTTGTATAATTTGAAGAAATATCAAACT
This sequence comes from Uropetala carovei, assembly GCA_036926305.1. Classification (NCBI taxonomy): domain Eukaryota; kingdom Metazoa; phylum Arthropoda; class Insecta; order Odonata; family Petaluridae; genus Uropetala; species Uropetala carovei. The sequence continues at coordinate 2,125,706 of JAXCHB010000115.1, forward strand.
TGCACTCATTTAATAAAAAAGTACCAATTAGCGAGTGATAAAATGCCTTGCTAATTGGAATTTTAAGGTTTTCAGATTTGTTCCTCAGAATTCAGAGGGTATACCAACGAAAGAGAGATTTGACAATGAAATGAACAAAAATACATTTTTAGGGAGTAAAAATAAACTTTAAAAAGTGGAAATAACATACTAATTAATGCAGCAATATTAGCAAGTCGAAATAACATACCAATTTATGCAGCAACATAAATTCGCACTTTGCTCATATTTCGATGCGCAGTGCTAATCTATCTTTCGTTCGTGTAATTAACAATTCGAGCTTAGCCAGGCAATTAGTCCATTCTCGGGTAAGGTTAATTTTATTGGTATTACCGTATTTGCTCTTGTAAGCTGCGCAAATAAACAAACAAACATTCATAAATATATATGAGATTGTTTTATTCACCATGTCTTGCACCCCTAATTAATTACATAAAGGTAACATTGATGAAGATGTCTTTTGATCACCTTATTTCTCACTTCTTATTTCATCAGTTTTGACCACTATTGTGGCTAAGATATACTGTATTTACTCGTGTAAGCCGCGCACCTTTTTCCCAAAACACCGGTGAAAAAAAGGGGGTGTGCATCTTACACGAATTCTTTTATTTGCCGCACACCTTTTTTCCTAAAATGTCGTGTAGGTAAACAAATATACGTTAAGCTAGCACCCATACCGCATCTATTATTCTATTTCCAAACTTCGGTGTATTTAGTCATTTTCATTCATTGTATAAAAATTTTAAATGAGTTTTAAGTTTATTAACGGGTGCTCCCCAAACTCGACGAAATCTTCTGCTGCAATCGTCACGGAGACCACGGCACATGCGCGACCAGTTTGGGTTGGTGGGAGGTTTTGTTCTCACGGCAGACGACGCCTACCATGTTCAGATACGGTATGATTCCTTTATTCTATGATACGTCTATGAAAGTCATAGCCACCGTGGTGATCATTGAATGATCTTTGATCATAATTTTAGTTCGCCAAAAAAACGACGACCGCTACAGTAGGGATCAGTGACCATATGGCTGGAAAATTACGTACAGCAGAATGATTGCTACTGGAGCGATTTCTGCCGAACGTCATATGACGACAAAAACAGTTAACTGTTTAACAAAAGAGGACTACCGAGGAGATTTCTGCTAGTACCGATATAAAGAGATCACCCAATAAATTCGTCACGTAGGAGTGTGAAGATGCTTAACTTGAGCATAGCATTTTTGAGAAATAGGAATTGGTGATTTAAAAAACCCTTTTTCGGCTCAAATTTTTTCCCCTAGAGCTGGCCCAAAAACCGGGGTGCGCGGGATACACGGGGGCGCGGCTTACACGAGCAAATAAGGTAAAACTTGCAATTTGACGATAATGAGAGCGATCAGGTAATTGAAAAATCCTTCCTATATGGTGACGTCAATCAGCCTTGCAAATAAATATTCGCAACCCGAGTAGTTTAGTCTTAAAATGGATAGAAACACTTACTGACTCGAATGAAATTCGTTATTGAAGCTTTGCACACTTGTTTGTACCCACCTAATTTTTAGTGCCCGAAAATAGCCTCTCCCCTCAACATTTGCACTTCACTTTTGGCCAAAAACAGGGGGGCTATATTCGGTCAAATACGGTATATAAAGGTTATTTAGATTTAAATATGTTCCTTGCGTCAAAAGACGATTAAAATTAGTGCTGACGGAGGACGTAATAATACATAAGACGGCATATTGGACAGTTTTCGGAGGACATAATAATATGTAAGAGGGCATCTACGGGTTAACCTGCTTCCAGCTCCTCCTCTCTTCCATCTTTTTAATCACCTCTTCTGTTACTTATGGCTTCCTTATTTTCTTGGACTTTATTTTTCTTATTGTTTTATTCACACTTTCTATGATGCACGTTTTCATATTCACCCAGTTCTCCTCTACTGATGTCTGTCTACCTGCATTTTCTAAGGCTTGCATAACAGCATCCTGATAATCTTTCTTCTTTATTCCCTTCAGCCTTCCTATATCCCATTTATATACTCTGTTCCCCTTTATTATATGTTTAAAATGCAAACGTGACCTCATGACCACCAAATTGTGATCCGAGTCTGCATCTGTCCCTGGAACTATGAGTTCAACACACTATTTCTATATCTTTATCTTGCCATGATATAATCAATCTGATATCTCTGCATGTCTCCCAGCATTTTCCAAGTGTACCTTCACCTGATGTGCTGCTTAAACCATGTATTTGTTTCTTATACAAAAATCTATCATTTTCAGCCTTCTTTCATTCCTCTTTCCTAGGCTAAAATCCTCAACCTTGCTACTGTCCCACCATTCCATTCCAATTCTCTATGACTACTAACAAGGGAAGGCACCCAAGTGTAAGTGGCGGATCACGACCAAACTTCACAGGATGAAAGAAAACGAAAAATAATTAGAAGTATTTTCGGAAAGGCGTCTAATGAGCCCGCGTTTTCGAGATATTTGCAATTGAAGATTGAAAAACAAGTGGCTTGTCTACTAATACCATGACGAGCGACACCATGACAACAGGTGGTGGTAGCCTAGTGATAAAGTGTCGGGCTGCGGAAATTGTGTCGCAGGTTCGATCCTCAACATCGCCAAATTTTTTTCTTCTCCAATCAGTTTTATGACTTTAGTTTTATGTAAGTTGTCCAAATTACATCATTAATAATTTTCTTTCTTTTTTCAGGCCAGTATTTTAATTGTTATACTGTTATCGTTGCTGTTCATTAATTAATTAATTAAATGCGGATAATTAACCACAGTAGCGATCGAATCCCCACACATTGTTTCTGTAGGCGAAATGACAATTTGACGCCTAAACGTGAACGCGTCACGTTCTATTGTGCACCGATAGGGTCGCTACCGTTACCGTTTGCTGCCGTTCACCTTCCCGTTCTTGTTCTCGTTCCCGGCCAATTGTAACTAATGAGGCAATGGCGACTGACTAATGGCAGTGTTTGGACCAGTTGCTTCGACCATTTCGAACTTGGCGGCAAGCGACTGCCACGCCAACATGCGACATAGAGGTTTAGTAACAATGTATCACAATGTAACAATATAACGAGTTTGTAACCGTTTTCTTCTCTGAAAACTAGCGTGGGTGACGCTTCACCAGTGTGCTCTCTGACTCCCTGCGACAGCGAGTGTGTCGTGCGTCCGCTCTTGAGCAAAACCGAAATAAATCAAGTAGAATGTGAAATAGGTGTTTTCCATTAATCATAATACCGGGTTTCATCAAGACCCACATAAATTGGTCCTTCGGGCCGGATGGTGAACTTATAGTCTTGAGTTTCATCATAATATCGATTCTACGATCGCGAACTATCATTTTAAATCGCATTGTGCAGTCGGGATTATCGCAGTATCGGTAAACATCGCGTCCTGTGGCTGTTATTCACCATAAAACTTCGCATCGTTCATCGTGTGCATCATTGCACCATAAAACATCGCATCGTTCATCGTGTGCATCATTTCACCATAAAACATTGCATCGTCACCGTGGGCATCACTTCGTCATAAAGCATCGCATCGCCTGGCCGACTCCTACACCAAGCATCACATCACAGCAGCAAGGTAAGCAGTGAGTGCATGCCCTTTCAAGCAATTCCGTAATTATTCCCGCCAAGGTCACGAATCCTTTGCTTATTTCCCTCTTTAGCTTCCTTTGGATCTCCTCCTCCCCCCTCCTTAGCGCCTCTCCGTTTATTAAGCATGGCAGATAAATTAAAGGAACTTACCGCGAGACGGGGTGTAATAAAATCAAGAATTACCATATTTAAAACCTTTTTAAACGACCAAACGATCAATTGAGACATATCAGAATTGAAATTGCGACATGAGAAATTTAAAACATGGAACGCTTTCGATGAAGTGCAGGGAGAAATAGAATCACTTCTTGAAAACGAAACAGAAGAATGTGAAAGAAACGAATTTGAAGAAGGGTATTTTGATTTGGCCGCGAAAGCGCAGTCTATATTAGGTTAAGATGGCGCCCCCTGCAGGAAAGAAGGCGATATATCTCCAGAAAATAGTGAGCACGCGGCGGTAAAACTACCCGTGATTAACCTTCCCATCTTTCATGGGTACTACGATGAGTGGGTACCATTCTACGATACGTTCAAGGGGTTAATTCATGAAAATGAGGGTCTATCCCACATTCAAAAATTCCACTATCTGTGTTCTGCTCTACGAGGAGAAGCGTTACATGTGATCGAGTCATTAGAAATGTCAAAAGGTAATTACGAAACTGCGTGGGAACTGCTGAGAGAACGGTTGGAAAACAAAAAATATATCGTTGGAAAACATGTTAAGGCCTTATTCGATCAACCAAGAGTAGAAAGGGAATCTGCCGTAGGTCTTAGGCAATTAGTTGACCACACAATTAAGCATTTAAGAGCCCTGAAGGCTTTAGGTCAGCCGACTGACAGTTGGGATGCTCTCATCATCCATTTGGTGACGAACAAATTAGATTCCATAACTCAGAAGGAATGGGAAACTTCCGTACCAACGAATCAATTGCCGACCAAGGATGAGTTTATAAATTTCTTGCAACAGAGATGCCAAGTATTGGAGGCGATAGACGTCAATCGACCTACCTACCTCAAGAAACACTTACAAGAAGGCAAGTTTCATCAGCAAAGGGGCAGAGGAACAAATTAATTCATTCACACGTTGGCTACACACGCGGCATCAACAGATGTCAAATGCAAATTATGCAGTAAGGCACATCACATTTACCAGTGCGAAATATTTAAGAACAAGTCACCCCAAGACAGAAAGCGTGAGGTTAATCGTCTAGGATTATGCATCAACTGTCTTAGGTCAGGACATCTTGTGAAGCAATGCATCTCAAGTGGTTGCAAGAAATGTAATCAAAGGCACAACACAATGCTACACTTTTCACAACAGTCACAACTTTCACCCTCGAGTCATCAGGGGGAAATCATGAATGGGATCCCTGATCAAATCAACCTAACGCCACAAGCAACCCCCTTTGTCACAGCATCAAGCCAATCAGCAGGCGTGTCCTCATACATCGTTCGAGACAAGGGAGCACCAACAACAATTTTGCTCTCAACGGCTGTTATTTATATTTGTGATGCGCAGGGCACACCACATCAATGCAGAGCATTGCTTGATTTGGGTTCTCAGTCTCATTTTATGACGGAAGGTTTGGCACAACGTCTTAGATTGAAGAGAAGCAAGCGGATTTCAATCGTCAACAGAATCGCAGGAGCTGCAACGAAGACTGCTCAAATTGTGCAGGCCAAAATTCAGTCCAGAATCAATAGTTACAACACAACACTGGATTTCCTAATTCTAAATAATTTAACGCAACAAATACCCATGCTCCCGGTTGACATTTCAAGTTGGAACCTGCCAGCAAATATGCAACTTGCAGATCCAGAGTTTGGTACCCCAAATAGGGTGGACGTGATAGTAGGCGCAGAAATATTCCTTGAGCTATTGTGCATTGGGCAATTCAGACCAACACCTAATCATCCAGTTTTTGCAGAAAACCACCTTGGGTTGGATTGTATCTGGTAGATCCAATTCCCTCCTAGCCCCAGCATCAACCTTTTGTTATTTGAGCTCTGTCACAAATCTGGACGAGCAGCTTCAAAAATTTTGGAAATTGGAGGAATGTTCTTCTACAACAGCTTATTCCAGAGAACAGCTTGAATGTGAAAAACATTTCACATCCAACACAATTAGAGAACAAAATGGGAGATTTATCGTAAGATTGCCAGTCAAGGAATCAATTAAGCAACTAGGAGACTCAAGGGAAACAGCCGTGCATCGATTCATCCAGATCGAAAAAAGATTGAGCAAGGATTTGAAACGAGCAGAAGTTTACGTGGCTTTCATGAAGGAATATGAGGAATTAGGTCACATGAAAACAGTTCCCGAATCAGAAAGTGTGCATCACGGCATGAGCTACTATATTCCTCACCATTGCGTTATCAAGGAGACAAGCTCCACTACAAAACTACGAGTTGTTTTTGACGCATCCTGTAGGTCCACCACAGGAGTGTCACTCAACGACTCACTCTTAATGGGACCAATAGTTCAAGAGGAACTATTTTCAGTCATCGTCCGATTTAGAACCCATAAGTACGTAATGACGGCGGACATCGAGAAGATGTATCGGCAGATAAAGGTGCATCCTGAAGATGCTGATTTACAAAGGATCGTGTGGAGAGAAGGCCCTGAGTTCCCATTACGTACGTACCAATTAACCACCATAACATACGGAACAGCTGCAGCTCCTTACTTAGCAACTCAATGCCTCAAGCAATTGGCCATCGAAGAGAAACCAGACTTTCCTGAAGCCTCCGAAATAGCACAACAAGATTTCTACGTGGACGACCTATTAACAGGTGCAGACTCAATAACAGAAGCAATCAGGTTGCAGCAGCAATTAATTCTGTTACTTGCACGTGGGGGATTTCAGCTTTGGAAATGGTGTGCCAATGATCAACATCTACTTTCACGCGTTTCACCGAAAAACAGAGAAGTAAGCAAATCGCTTGTTCCGGGAGATGAGCACTCCATTCGGAGCTTGGGACTTCTATGGAATTATGAACAAGACTACTTCTGGTTTACCGCAACCCAAATTGATCAGGAGCAGCACATCACTAAACACACGGTTTTGTCAAATGTAGCGCAGATATTTGATCCGCTTGGGTTGATAGGGCCAGTTGTTCTTAAAGCAAAAATATTTCTGCAATGACTTTGGGAGCTGAGACTAACTTGGGACAAATCACTTCCATCTGCACTTCACTCGGTTTGGAGTCATTATCGTCAGGAGCTCTTGTCTTCAGAAGGGCTGAGAATTCCTCGAAATGCCACTCTTCAAGGAAGAGTAAGGATGGAAGTACACGGCTTTTGTGATGCATCAGAATCAGGATATGAAGCGTGTCTACATACGAAGTAAGGATTTAGGGGGACAACGCAGCGCCAGGCTGCTATGTTCCAAATCGCGAGTTGCACCACTTAAGAAAACAACGCTTCCTCGACTTGAACTCTGTGCTGCTGTTTTACTCTCAAACCTGATTCACAAGGTTGCGGCAGCTCTCCAATACAAGGGTAGGGTGATTTTATGGTCAGATTCCACAATCGTCCTTGCATGGTTAAACTCGCCCTCATCACAATGGAAAACCTTCGTAGCCAACAGAGTTGCTGAAATACATGAGCTAACGAGCAAATATGAATGGAAACACGTTAGTGGTCAACACAATCCAGCGGACCACATTTCAAGAGGTCTTTCACCCCAACAACTTATTGAGACGCATTCGTGGTGGAAGGGACCAGCTTGGCTAGCCGAAGAAGATCATCAGTGGCCGAGGGAAAAATCTATTGAATGCTCCGAAGTGCCTGAGGAAAGAAAGGTGACGGCATTTTTGACCACAAGCATGTCGGACCTAATTTCTAGGTATTCATCACTGGAAACACTGCAGCGGATAACTGCATATTGCATCAGATTTGTGAACAATGCTTCCAAGACCGTGGAGGAGCGAACAACCGGTCCTCTCTCTATCGAAGAATTGAAAAACGCATTATTAAGACTCATCAGGATGGTTCAGCGTGCAGAATTCTCCCGAGAGATAAGGGAATTGAAGAGAGATGGGCAGGTCAGCAGCAAATCGAAATTGAAAACATTGACCCCATTCATCGGCGAAGACGATGTCATCAGGGTGGGCGGCAGGCTACGGAAATCCAATGTTCCATTTGATCAGAAGCACCCAATTCTGATACCTGCGACAAACCATCTCACAAGACTTATTGCACGACGGGAACATGAGAGGTAACTACACGCAGGGCCAACATTGTTACTAGCTTCCTTACGTCAAAAATTTTGGCCGTTCAATGGAAAGAACCTAGTGCGACAAACAGTACACCATTGCGTCACTTGTTTCAAGCAGAACCCAAAATCAGCAGAACAGCTCATGGGAGATCTGCCGAGAGAACGACTGGAACCTACGCGCCCATTTCTCCACAGTCGGATCGACTACTGTGGCCCAGTCTACCTACGAACTTCAAATCGCCAGAGCAAGGTGAGAACGAAGGCATATATTGCAATTTTCGTCTGTTTCGCAACGAAGGCATTTCACATCGAATTAGTTGGAGATTTAACAACAGAGGCCTTTGTCGGAGCACTAAAGCGTTTCATGTCACGACGAGGCAAATGCAGTCATCTGTACTCGGACAATATTACGAACTTCAAGGGGGCACAGAGGGAACTAAGGGAGCTCCACGATCTATTTCTTTCCGAAGCTCACCAAAGGAAACTGTACCAGCTCTTAACGCAGGACGGCATCAATTGGCATTTCATTCCGCCTCGCTCGCCACATTTCGGAGGATTGTGGGAGGCCGCAGTCAAATCATCGAAGCACCATTTAAAGCGAATAGTAGGGAATGCATCCCTTTTTTATGACGAAATGTACACCTGCTTAACAATCATTGAGGCGTGCCTTAATTCCCGTCCACTAACCCCCCTCTCGCCAGATCCAAATGACCTAAACCCATTGACTCCTGGCCATTTCCTCATTGGTGATGCACTCACTGCTACCGTGGAACCCGACCTGAGACAGCTGCCTCTGAGTAGGCTGTCTAGGTGGCAACTCATCAAACAGATGCAGCAACATTTTTGGGCCCGCTGGTCGACAGAGTACCTCTCCAGTCTGCAGCAACGGATCAAGTGGACGGACAAGAAACCGAATTTGCAACCCGGAGACATGGTGATACTGAAGGAAGATAACCTTCCTCCACTCAAATGGAGCCTTGGCCGCAACATGGAAATCCATACAGGGCAAGATGGATTAGCTCGAGTGGCCACTGTGAAAACAGCAACCGGGTCAACACGCAGAGCAGTAAAACCTCTTTGCCCAATCCCCATGAAAGAGTCACCTGGTGCCTAATTGTGAATTCAATGTGATGATTTTCATTTGTGTTTTTGTTTTTTGTGTATTGAGAATAATTATTGTATTTCTATTTCATTATAGTTTAATGACTGGATTATGTATATTTCAATAATGTGTTTCACATTGTTTCAGTGATTTGTTTTTGCTTTTTATGTGAATTGGTTTACATTTTTTAATGACGTGAGTTTTTGTACTTTTAAGATTTGTTTAATATATTTTACTGACTTGAATTCCACATTCTTCAGTGACCACTTCATGCTTCTTAGTGATTTGTGCTGTCCTTTCATTGTAACCATTGTGTCTTATTCTTTCACTGAAAACCTCAGATTTTCAAGGTGGGTGGAACGTTTGGACCAGTTGCTTCGACCATTTCGAACTTGGCGGCATGCGACTGCCACGCCAACATGCGACGTAGAGGTTTAGTAACAATGTATCACAATGTAACAATGTAACGTGTTTGTAACCGTTTTCTTCTCTGAAAACTAGCGTGGGTGACGCTTCACCAGTGTGCTCTCTGACTCCCTTGAGCGAAACCGAAATAAATCAAGTAGAATCTGAAATAGGTGTTTTCCATTAATCATAATACCTGGTTTCATCAAGACCCACAGGCGGTATAACCATTACACATGAATAAATTATGGTTCCCTAATCCATCCCTAGGAGAGCGAGCGAAAAGCGACCCCACCCGGTAGGGCCCACCGCCAGGACACACCGAAAGGACTCGAGAAACTGTCGGAACGTGGCATAAAGTGCTCCTAATTCGGCACGTAAACTATGCAACTCTACAGTGGAAATATCGAGGAGAGTGTGCGTAGAAAATGTTGTATATATTTATCAAGTATCTATATAATCCGAGTATGTCGTAAAAAGTGCATAGGAATGGATTTAAAATTAAAATACTGGCCTGAAAAAAGAAAGAAAATTATTAATGATGTAATTTGGACAACTTACATAAAACTAAAGACATAAAACATTGTTTGGAGAAGAAAAAAAATTCGGCGATGTCAAGGATCGAACCCGCGACACAATTTCCGCAGCCCGACGCTTTATCACTAGGCTACTGCCACCTGTTGTCATGATGTCGCTCATCATGGTATTAGTAGACAAGCCACTTGTTTTTCAATTTTCAATTGCAAATATCTCGAAAACGCGGGTTCGTTAGATGCCTTTCCGAAAATACGTGTCTAATTATTTTCCGTTTTCTTTCATCCTGTGAAGTTTGGTCGTGATCCGCCACTTACACTTGGGTGCCTTCCCTTGTAAGTTCTTTTTAGCCTTTACTTATCTCACATATTTGTTTCTTTTACAAAAATCTATCATTTTCAGACCTCTATCATTCCTCTTTCCTACGTTAAATAAAATTCCAACCTCGCAACTGTCCTACCTTGCCCCCCCTACTCCATTTCAATTCCATATAACTACTAGGTTCTTTTTAGCCTTTGACCAACATCTAATTTCGGTACATTTTCATTTTTCAATTCTTTAAAACTTAAAAGTAATAAACGGCTTCTATAAATGTTAAACATTTTGATTTTTATTACCAACTTTGTTATTAAAAGTTCATGACAAATTCAATAGAGAAGGGGGAGAGGGTGCAGGAAGAGGTGGAGGGGGGAGGGAGTACCGGAACATTTTTTTTACCAAAAAACAGTCTAATACAAACGTTACTCCTCTCCGGCTCTTCTTTCCCCCCCAATATATTAACCTGAAAGCATCACTCCAGGAATCTCCATCCTCTCTCCACCCAACTTTACACAAACTTAAGACATTTATGTTATCTCTTTTCATTTCTAACTTGTTTTTCTTGAGCATTGTCCTCACATTCCAAGTTCGTATCCTAACTTCTAAAGTCTTCTTTTTCTTCTTCGTTCTGTCGACATGAGCTCTGTAAGGATTTTGCGGGATGATGACCAAGACGACTTACTTCCGCCCATTGCCAAACACGACACCAGCTCTATTGGGCATGCTCCTGTACACATCGTGAATTAAGTCATTAAAATGTGTCATGAAGGTTGCGATATTAGTTGAGGTGGTCTCCCATTGACTTCCTCAACAGTATTTTTAACTTGACACCATCACCAAGTTAGGCCAACCCACTGGGTACAGATGCATTTTGCAGCTGCCTCACTGAGGTATGGACAATGCTTGGACTACTCTTAATCTGGTCTTTACCTATTGGCCTTAATGGCACGGGTGAAATTAAGAGCAAATGCTCCAGCTAGCATAGCTTTCAAGGTCTACCGAACCTTCAAGTATTCTACTACGACAAGCTAGTAGTCCTAAGAAGGGCTAAGTAATATAGAATCATCTAAAAATTTTTAGTATGATTTAGAAAGCAGAGAATGTGACTGCCTGTATTTAATGAAATACAAGACATAATTAAGGATATTGTTATACACGTAACACACTCATCAGTATCGTAAAATGAACGTGTTAATAATTCAATAATAGATAGTAAAACCTCTTTATAATGAAATTGAAGGGACCCAATTTTTGGCACTTTGTTGTAATGAGGCCCTTTGTTTGGAGGTTTATTCAGATTCATCATATGTGTATATTAGCATATTATTGTTGGTTATAATTTATTTCAACACTTAATGTTTTACTTAAAGAATGTTTCCAAAAAATTCACTTTATGATAAAAAACAATATACTACAGTAATCCCTCGCCAACCACGGGTTTACCAACCACTATTTCCAGCATCTGCGGATAGCGAATTGTATACCGTTTTACCAACTGCGGTATGAGGTTTTGAGTATACGCGGTTTCAGGTGCACAATCAACAATTTTCTTTCATCAGAATAATCTTTACAGAAGAACATAGAATTACTATTAATGTTAAATTCAGCAATTTTATCTTCTCATTCCTAAGATATATACTGAGTAATTTTTTATGTAATCGTGGAGAATGGCGAACGGTTCTGATAGTGTAATTTCCAAAGTTTTATCTTTACACTAGAAAGTTGAATTGATCACTCGCAGTGCACATGTGGAAAAAGCTGCTTCAGTGTTAATGAATCCAGTACTGCCCTTGGAAGTCCTAATCCCTTATTTCCCATAAATCCTAGGTTTTACCAATAGCGGTTTTGCAAACCACGGTGTTTTCCAGGAACATTTGTATAAATGTCAGGAGAGGGAGATCCTGATAAGTTTCAAGCCAGCAGAGGCTGGTTCGAAAACTTCAAAAAGCGCTTTAATCTCCATAACATTAAGTTAGCAGGGAGGTCGGCGTCAGCAGATCATGAGGCAGCATCCAAGTTTCCTCCTGTGATAAAAATAGTGATTAAAGAAAAAGGCTATCTACCGGAGCAGGTATTCAACGCCTATTTTGGAAACATATGCCCAATCGCACTTTCATCGCCAAAGAAGAGAAAAGGGCACAAGGTTACAAGGCTGCTAAAGGTAGGCTAATGCTTCTCATGTGTGCGTATGCTTCAGGAGACTTCATTGTGAAGCCTATGCTTATATATCGAGCCCTAAATCCACGTGCTCTTAAGGGGAAGAACAAGAATCTTCTTCCAGTTTTCTGGAGAGCTAATACAAAAGCATGGGTGATTGCTGTGCTTTTTATGGATTGGTTTCGTAACTGTTTTGTCCATGAAGTAGAGCGCTATTTAACCCCTCAAGCGTGATTTAAAAATGGCTCCCACTGGTATTTAATTGCTCGAGAATGCAATGTGTTATTTTAATTTAATTCTCGGAAAATATTAAAAATAAAAATTTTAAAAAATAGATAATATTAAGCATGTATGGTTTGCTGTTTAATAATATTTTTAGACTTCTACTTTATTATTTCAAATATCCATCGTACTTTCAACTTTATTCTGCAATATTGGATAATGTGTGGTATATTTCAAAACATGGTACAACACACAGAGAAGGATTTCCAGGGCAGTTTTTACATCGACAAGTTGTCTCCTTCCTTATTCCCTTCTTTGTGCAAACAATGCACTTCCTTTGTCCGAGTCTTCTCTTGCCTGAAGAGGGATCCTCTTCTGTGAAGTGCTGCCCTGGTAGCAGTGTTGCTGCTTTCCTTTCTTTAGTTTTGTGGGAATCCCATTCCGGTTCAACTTTCTGTGCCAACAACAACTAAACTTTGGGATAACTATGGATTAAATCTTTGTCATTATTATCCACAAAATGCAGAAATCGTGATAGAAGAGAAATCCTTTCCTCAAACATAATATCCGGTAAAAATGGAGTTGCATTGCTCACACCGATAAGACTTATCTTTTCTTATTCCCCACCTTGTGCAAACAACACACTTTCTCATCCTAACTTTCCTCTTTCCTGAAGGGGGATTTTCTTCTAAGAAGTGACACCTTGTTAGCCTCGTTGCATCTGATTGTGAGTCTACCTGTATTGGCCTTCCCTTTTTCTTCTCAACTCCACACTCCAAACATTTAGTGAATATCTCAACAATGAGTCTTATTCGAAATGATAGATGGTCTTTTTTATTGCCATTTTTGTAGAATAGAATGCACCGTAACACAAATGGAGTAAGAAGAGAAAATCTTTCTTCGGTCATTACATTTGGTATAAATGGCGTTTCAAAATGTTTCCGAGTGAAGTACATCTTTATATTCCCATAAGGAGAAACATTCCTAAAAGAACTGTAATTTCATTAGGAGAAGTAGGATACCACTTCCAAAACCGAGACTTTCAAAACAAATTTATTTTGGTTTTCTCTTTCTCCAAAAAAGACTGCATACCGATTGGTCTCATCGACAATAAGTTTTATTAGACCATCATCAAAATAAATTTCAAAATACTCAAGGGGATTAAGGTCGTGTATTCATTATGTCTAAAACTCGAAAAGCAATGGGTATAGGGGTTCTTAAAGTTGACCCTGCACAGGACGACATATGTCGTCGTGCATGCTTGAGGGGTTAACGACTAAAAATTTAGCTTTCAAGGTGTTGCTGATTCTCCATAATGCTCCTGGCCATCCTGAAGAATTACGCTTTTTTCATCCAAATGTTGAAGTAGTTTCCCTACCCCCAACACCACCTCACTCCTCCAGCCATTGGATTAAGGCTTTCTAAAAGCTTTCAAGAACTATTACATGCGCCACACCTTTAATCACATTGCCGAAATTATCGAGAATAACCCCGCCTTGTCTTTAAAAGATGCATGGAGAGGATTTACGATTGCGCATGCTCTCACAATTATAAAAGAATCACTGGATGAAATAAAGCAAACTACCCTTAATGCTGATTGGACGAAACTTTGGAAGGAGATTGTGAATTATTTCACCAGTTTCGCTGCTGTGGACAAAGAGGTGAAACGCATTTTACTTCTGCTCGATGACTGCGTGGTGAGGGATTTGACGACATGCAAACAAATGATGTTGATCAGCTCTTGGATTCCCATACTCAGGAGCTAAGTGAACAAGATCTCGAGGAACTGATTGCATCATCAAGCGATGATGAAGAAGAAAAAGAAGATGAACCAAGATCAAATGTGAAGTTGACTTTAGCAAATTTGAATAGAGTACTGCAGCATGCAAATGAATTGACAGAAAAGGTTATGGAGATTGATCCTTCTATTGAATGAAGCCTGAAGTTCAGAAGAGGATTGAATGATCTCATAATGCCGTACAAAGAACTCCAAAAGGACATAAGAAGGAAAATTTTGCAACCAACTCTACATGCTTTCTTCGAGAAAGTTGTAAGTCCAACAGCAGAACTTGAGCCTAAACCGTCCACTAGTGGCTATAAAAAGCCAACAACAGCAGCAGAACATGTGGAAGAAGATGCCGACGACCCTCCTATTGTGGAGGAAGAGGAGGTGGAGTAAGAGGGCCCAGATGACGTCTCTTCCCAATAACAATCAGGCTCTCACTCCCCCATCATCATCATGTACATTATCTACATGGGCATCATCACAGCAATAAAGGTTAGAATTATGTACAGTAACTCATTTAAAACTATCTATACAATATTATTTCCAACATATGTTGCATTTTTCTTTACTCTGATGTTATTGTTTCACTTTATTATAGGCGAAGAAAATGTTTGAGGGGTTGTAATAGGTTGAGTCGTGACATCAGTTCCCCTAACCCCCTTTTTCCCATAAGCTCTCAAGTTTACCAACCGCGAATTTACCAACCGCAAGGGTTTTCAGGAACGGAACCCTAGCAGTTGGTAAGGAGCTACTGTATAATTTTTTCATTCCTGTAACATTGATCAACTTTCATGGTAAAAACAATCTATATGATGTGGCCGTTTATGATGTATGGCATTTATGGGCTACTGAGCTATATCATTTTTATTGATCAAAAATTGAATTACTTTATATTTACTTTTTCAGTATTCAAAATATTTAAATGGCAAATTTTGCTCTTTTTAACACTAGTTGCCTGGTGCCGCAACTGCGGCAAGTAAGTTTCAGCAAGTTCTACGTTCCTATTGCAAAACAAAATTTTTCACGCTGCTCCAGAATAAACATAGCCCATCGCCTAACGTTCTTTGTCATTTAGATTGTTTACGAAGAGAAGATAACCATGTAACTTTCAATATGTTAAAAAAATAACGTGCGTCCCTATTCTCATCTATTTGCATTAATAAGCATTATAGATGTATAATATAATGGTTCTACTTACAAAAAGGTAAGATTCGAGCATTCAAACGATGAAATGTAGAATCAGTTGCTGTGATTAAATCGTTAGAAATGCTTCCCACATGCAGTCAACAGAATAATTATCTGTAAATATTTACATTGCTATGCTTCATTAATTTCAATGCTTAAACAACAGTTCGAAGTGAATAATGCTTTTCTTTCGTCTATTTGAAGGTTTAATCGGCATTAATTGAAGCAGAGACGACAATGAGTCTCCTTGGCAACGCCCGGAACGAGTATGAAAAAACTGCAAAGTTTCAAAAAATCTGATGTGGCCAACACATGACTTTCTCCATATTTGGGGTATAGATATTTAAATTATTATGAATAGCATTATGAGGCAAAATTATTATTTCGTATCGTAAAAGAATACAGTAATCCTTATTGCCATAAATTAGGTATGTTTTGAACATGTTTACAGAATTCACCGCTACATGGTGGTGGCGCTGTATACTGAGAATTAAGAAAAAGCAAAATATCTCCGAAATGGATGGTTCTACGAAAATTTGTTTCAAACAAAACTTGGAAGAAATATTATTCTCTACAACTTTGGTCCTCATGAAGATTACCAATAACGATGTTTTTAAGATGTTTAACGGAAACCGAAAAACCGGTTATTTATAAATAACTCCTAAACAATAACACCTATGGAAAATTGTTTCAAATGAAAACTGTAGGAAATTACATTCTCTATAAACTTTGTATAGAACTGCATATACAATAATGATGTTTTAACGAAGAAATATCGCAAAAACCGAATCGGGTTTCGAATAAACCTCGACTTCCGGTTATCCGTTATTATCAAAAAACTAATAACTTCTTTGTGCTCATGTAAGAGTGTTATATATGAAGTTTGGTAACGATATGGCACGTACTTTTTGAGTTAGAGTGCCCACAATCACATACACAACTACACACACGCACGCACACACACACACAGACATCATTCAAAAAATAGTCTAAACATTTTCTAGGGACCTCAAAATGTGTATTTCCGTTGAAATCTGGAAGTCGATTTTTTTCATGATCACAATACTTTCCCTATACTACGTATGGAGAAAGTAACAAGGTAAGGGCATGTTGAGTATATATAATAGAGCTGTCAATAATCGATTTTCGAAAACCGATTCTACTTACCGATTTTCGACCGCCGTTTTAAAAGTCGAAAACCGAAAAATCGAAATCGATTTTTACCGAAAAGTCGAAATCGATTTTTTTTACCGAAATGTCGAAATCGATTTTTTTTACCGAAAAGCCAAAATCGATTTTTTTACCGAAAAGTCGAAATCGATTTTTTTTACCGAAAAGTCGAAATCGATTTTTTTACTGAAATGTTGAAATAGATTTCTACTGAATTATTGAAGTCGGTCTTCTGGATGTCTACATCGATTTTCTCAAAAAAGCCTACAGTATGTGACCGTGGAACGAAGTGACACCGCATCGTTTCCGTTGTCTATGGTAACCTGATGTGCTACGGATCTGAAATTTGGAATGTAGGTAGAACTCCAGGTGAAACAAGTTCGAAAAATAAAATTCTGAAATTCATACTCCAGAACAGACATATAATGTAATGGTGAAGGCTCACTTATAAATACTGCTCCTACTATTTTATTTTATTTGGAGTAAGATTAAGTAATGATTAAGTTATAATTAAGTAACATTAAGTAATGTATATGTATGATTGTAGCAGTAAATGTAAACATCGGGTTACCATAGACAACGGACACGATGCCGTGTCACTTCGTTCCACGATCACATACTGTAGGCTTTTTTGAGAAAATCGATGTAGACATCCAGAAGACCGACTTCAATAATTCAGTAGAAATCTATTTCAACATTTCAGTAAAAAAATCGATTTCGACTTTTCGGTAAAAAAAATCGATTTCAACTTTTCGGTTAAAAAAATCGATTTCGGCTTTTCGGTAAAAAAAATCGATTTCGACATTTCGGTAAAAAAAATCGATTTCGACATTTCGGTAAAAAAAATCGATTTCGACTTTTCGGTAAAAATCGATTTCGATTTTTCGGTTTTTGACTTTGACTTACCGACTTTTCGATTTTCGACGGTCGAGTTACCGATTTTCGAAAAAAATCGACAGCCCTAATATATAATATCAAAGAAAAATTATAATAAGGCCAAATAAGTAATATTCAAGGTAAAATTTCCAGCATCTTGCATGTATCACCCCATTATAGCATTGATTCTTATGGGAAAAACGATTTAGATTTACGTTGATTTGATATACATCTTGATTTTCAGGATTACATCCTCGACGTAAATCGGGGTATTACTGTAGTAATTAAAGCAAGATCTTCATAGTATGCAAATTTAAGCAATGATATGTTCATAGAGCCCTTACATAAACTGGAACATGTGCATGAGGGGATTTACCGGGCAAAAAATCTATGCAACCCCATGTCAATTTAGTAAAGATATTTAAATCAGCATTTCAAAGGTGAAGGACCTATGCCAGCCCCAAGTCCAACATTGGCCTGTCCGTGATATTCTATTTTCTCCTAAAAGTTCTGTAATGAGCAGCACTGATTAATGGGAGGAATGTGTTTTCAGTTGTCAAGGTGAAAATTGTCAGATGGTGATGGTGATTAAAAATTGATTTTATCAGTCCTTGGTGGAATATTCACATAATACTGGTAAACTTTCCATTGAGAACTGCTGGTTTAAATGATACATCTTTGCAACATTGTAGTCATATTTTCGTGGCTCTTTTCAGAGGCATTTAAAATTGATAGGTGCATAAACTGAGGATTGCAGAAGAATACATGGTTGCTTCGATAGGATAACCTTGTGCATGCGGTATATTCAATTTTTATGGTTATTCATGTGTGAATTTTCACTGCACATGAGCTTATTTCTTTTATTTGGGAAGAGGAATACACTGTTTTACTATATGATAGTTTTTCCTTTGTGAGGGGTACATTTTCCCATTATGAGATACGGAGTATTACGAAAATACAGAGGTACAATATATAGAGGTTTGCCTATACCATTGTGTCCAGTTTGGGCAGGACCAAAAGATATTACGAAAAACAGAGGTTCACTATATATTCCTTCTAAATTAAGACAAGTAGATTAATGACAATAAAATACCTGCTGTTGGTCATCCGACAGTCTCTGTGTGCGCCGAGCCCACACATTATCCTTGCGGCCTTTATCTTCCTCTCCATCTTCACCTTTAGGTCTTCATGGGGGCAGGAAAAAGAAAATGCAACATCATGTAGGGTAAAACATCAATCACTTAGATCTGTAATTAACTATAAAACACAAAATAACACAGCTAAAAGTAACAGTCTGCTTGGCACAAGCATAAATGATCAAGCCAAGACATTTCTACAATCCATTATATTTCTATTTTAGTGATATTTCCATTAGCACACAGTACACCTACGTCCTTTCATAAAGAGAATTTGAAACAGTAAGAAATGCAATCACAGATACTGATGCCCAAAGCAGGATTTCACATGAACCTGATTTGAATACAGTTATCTCTCTTTTACTATATACAGTAAAACCTCATTAATTTGAAGTTCAAGGGACCAAAAAATTACAACTTTGAAGTATCTGGGTTTCAAACATACAAACTTTAATAAAAATCGAACTTGGGAAGAAAAATCTCAATACAAAATCTTATCTATCCGTTCTACAAATGAATTGGCCTTACAAGTTAGTATACACAGCTAACAGGGTTGAAGTGAACAGTTTGCGATTCACAAACACCATCATGTGAGAAAAATAAGTCCCCAGTGAATATCCTGAATTTCCCAGTACATTTTGGAAGAAAAGTTGTTCAACCACACGCCGAAAGATTACTACTCATCTATAGAACCGCAAATTAACTTTCTCTGAGAGATAAAACTCATAAGTTATTTATTGTAGAACTGCATTATGAAAACTTAAATGAAAAATGACTGTTACATTATGACGCACGAGTAGAGTGATATTACTTGTTGGTAAAATAGAATACTGCAACAGCCCATCGATTAGATACTTAAATAAGCTCTCTACTTAGTGCATTTAATTTAAAATGCAATAAGAACCCTTAATATGAATCAACTAATAAAAAGTTGTAAATAACAAATATTACTTAAATGAGATCGAGATTAAATATCTTCGTAATTCTTACTCTCTCAAAAGACCGATCTTTAAGCTTTGCTTAGCTTCCTTTTGATCTGTTGCCTCAAAATCTTGCTCAAAACGATCACGACACTATGCTGTGAGACAGACTGCTGATTTCAAAGTGGTCACAAACGTCACGAGAACATTCAAGTCATGTGACAACCAGGAATAGAAATATTACATTGTGCTCTATGACATTATGGTAAAACCAGTGATGATCTGAAGCTAGCTCCTGCCGGCTCACATGGGCCGGTGGTTAATTTTTCTCTGAATTTGCGAGCCGGTTGTTAAATTTTTAGAAAATGAAAATTTATTGATTTTGTCCTATCAAGTATGTTTTGCCCTATCTGATAGTCAATTACCGACAGTGTTTGAAATGGAATACCGTAATTTTCCAATTATAATATGCACCCCATATAATACGCACCCATGTTTTTATGAATGAAATGTGAAAATTGTCTTATCACCATGTATAATACGCAACTCATTCTTTGTAAAAAGATCACTGTAATTTTTCACTTGGTTATTAGCAGTATCGAGACAGTTCTCGCCTTGCCATCAAGTGAGATACTGTATTTACTCGAGTAATACCCGCACACTTGTAATACCCGCACCCCCGTTTTTGGAAGTAAATATCTGGGAAAAAAGGTATTCGTGTAACGCCCGCACTTTAAAAATTCCAATTTTGTTATTTAACGGTAACACTGGTAAACTAATCTATCTGAAGTCGAGTCTGATGATGTGTAAGCGGCAAAAATCACGTATTTAAGATGTAAATATTAAAACAACTTTCAATGCCTATTCTAATGCAATCAATTGTGAAAAATTGACATTCAACAATATTATATTATAAGGAAAAAAGTCAGAAGGGTATTTTGAAGGCCAGTGCATTA
This sequence comes from Uropetala carovei, assembly GCA_036926305.1. NCBI lineage: Eukaryota > Metazoa > Arthropoda > Insecta > Odonata > Petaluridae > Uropetala > Uropetala carovei. Next base: position 2,146,331 of record JAXCHB010000115.1, read on the forward strand.
TTATCACCAAAAGGTTCCATTTTGAGTCACTGTACAGTGTACATGCTTTATTTTTGCTAAATGTTCGGAATCACGACAGATATGCTACCATCACTGAAAGGAGCGCGCCTCTCATAAAAGAAAACTTAAAAATTATGTGCACAAACTAAATCCCAACATCCAATAGAACGATTTTTATTTCTTTCTCAACATAATTATAAATCGATTTAGGTCTTAAAGCTCCATAAGGTCTCATTATCTTTCGATTATTAAATTGTATGTAAATACCCGTAAAAATTACAATGAAAACAAGATATATCATAAAATCCCAAATTTTAAAAAAAAGAATTTATGTATTCAACTTGAATTCCAAGGGCTTCTTTAGGAATTCCAGGTTCATTTTTTTTCTAATACCTAATCACTGATATTGTCTTCATCTGCAACATAATCATCCCATAAATAATGGTCCTCAGTTCCATCCAATGAATTCGAAATTCCAGTCACTTTAAAGCCTTTGATCACAGTTTCTTCACTTACGCCGCGCCATGCTGCGAGCACACCTCAGAGAGCGGAGCACGTTTCAGCCTGCCCGTTGCTGTTGTGTTATTCAAATTTAAGCACGAATCACGTAAAATTAAAGACAAAATCAGCGGTGTAAGACACCTTCCAGGAAACACGTTGAATTCATTCTTTGCCACGAAACATGGAAGGCGTTTTGCGGGTGGCCTACCGCCGAGAGGTAAAGGGGCATATCTCGTGTAATGTCCTCACCCCGTTTTCTGGGTCCAGTTTTAGGGAAAAAAGTGCAGGTATTACACGAGTAAATAGCATTAGTGGATAGTGAGGATGAAGATGACGTTCTTGGCGATGCCATTTATGTAGACAATGACAGAGAACACAAAACCGCCAATGAACTAATTGGGACTGCAATAATGAATTCAGAGGGTAAGATTTGGACAGTTAAAAGTAAATAAATAATTATTCTTATTTTTGTTTTGAAAAACGATATTTAAAGAAGTGTTATCGAAATGCACTGAAATGTTCGATTTACTGGTAAAAATACGTCCGAAAATATAAATTATTTCCTTAGTAAAAAAACATTGTATGCACTTGATACCATATATAATACGCACCCAACTTTTGGTCAATTATTCGTGAAAAAAAAATGCATATTATAATCGGAAAATTATGGTATATTACGAACCGAACACTTCCAAGGTAGCAGAATGGCATTACTAAACTAGAGCGATCTGGTGCCCCTGGCATGTAGGCCTCCTGCCATCCTTACCCAAATTTCCTTAAGACTTTTTTTTAGAGAGCCAGTTCTTAATATTTTTTCCAGCTCATCACTGGGTAAAACCACTAGGTTTTTGTTTTTGGCTCATCACTTCTTCTTAGGCAAAACAAAGGCATGCTCTTTTTAGAGACAACATTCGGTATAACTTCGTACAAAGTTATTTAATATTGGTTCAGTAAAAGAAATCAATATTCCACAGTCTTTTCTGAAGAATATCACTTTCTCATGAGAAAAGCCTTGCCCAGGTTTGGGAGAGCATGAGGATTGAGATAATAGGGGTTTTTGCAAATTCTGTTCATTACAGCTTGGGTCTCGAATTTTGCTATCCGATTGAGAATGTGAGCATTCACAGTGATGCAAGGATAAGCTGATTCATTTATTTGAATCAACTATGGTTTATATTTCAGATTGACTATTAAATAGGGTGACCATATTCCAACGAGCTGAAAACGGGACATTTCCCATCGTTTGTAAGAAAAAACCAGGACAAATTTTTCGCCTAATTTTTTTATGATAGATCTGTCACTAACATGTTCTATAGCGAAAAAGGCAAATACGAACTTTCCTTACAGTGTGGTGCATGCCAGACTAGGACAAAGCTCAAAGTCAAAAGAGGATCCGACTAGCGTCGTCGTTGTTGAAACTAAGGGAATAAGTTAGGATAAAACCCAGGCAGGATGTTATAAACGGTGACCAGGTTTGCCACCTCAAATTAATCAATGACCCTGAGATTTCCTTATCTGACATTTGCGACTATAATTAACATTTGTTATTTGTTTGATTAGCTCCATGCTTCCGAAAATCCTACATTTCTTATAGGAATACCAGCTATACTATCAGATAATCTGAATTTTATTTCCGATGGGATTTAAAATGGTACAAAATGACTTTTTTAATAAAAAAACGGGACTGTCCCGGCAAAAACGGGATGTTTGGTCACCCTACTATTAAATAAGTAAAAAGGAGTCGCCTGTTTGGGGCACTATGTGTATTTCGTGTGCAAGAAATGTGGAACAAAAACGTGATGTGTTGGCATATGCAAATCTTCCGCTCACACAGGATCGAGGTTTCAAATTAAACGAACTGTACATCAGTCGCCGAACCAAATACAGTGGAATCCCGATTTAAGATTCTCCCATTTAAGGTTTACCCACATTTAAGGCAGTATTTTTGTGGCCCCGACCAAAGCTCCATATAAATAATGTATTGTATCATCCAATTTAGTGTTTCTCGATATTTTGTGAATTGCCCGCAATTAAGGGACAAAATTCACGTCCATGGCAGGGCATCGCCTCGATTTCAGGTGCATTTACACCATGACTCGAGAATATTTCATTTGGTGAAGATGTAATGTGTTAATTCAATCTAACCATCAACGGCACAACACATACTGGCGTTGTTACTACATTAAGTAAACTCAAAAGAATTAATATTTAGTCGTGCTGTTTTGTCAATCCACCTTAAATGTCCTAATCTGTTACGTACTTCACGAAAGTTGCGATGACGTCATCACGTGAATATGGATTTTTTTACATTTCAGTTCACAGGTGCTCGCTCACTAACGTGACTAGTTAGCTAGTTAGGCCACCCGCGTTTACCACAGCCATATTTACCTTGTTAACCCGAAAGGAAGACAATCAATCCCCCAGAAAAGGGGAAGCCTTATTCACAACAATGTTATTATTACATCGAGGTGGCAATGTTATTGAAACTTTGGATGTATGTTCTTACTCGTCAGTCACATTTCCCTACACCGCACAAGACACGCAATCAAATTTGCGAGCCCACTTCGCATAAAGGGCCGAAATGTAACAAATGAGGTTAAAAGAACATAGGAACTGTTAGCGTTGTCATTTTATGCACGGTCAGCCAATAACAGGCATCGAAACGTCCGCCAATACTCACCACGCTGCTTCACTGAGGAATAATTATTCAAAACTTGTAAATACAGTAAAACTCCGTTATAATGCGCCTCACTATACCAGAGATTCGGATATACCACGGGTCTAGTCATGTCCCCCAAAATGATTCCATTTATTTGCTTCGTAAACATCCTTGTTTCAAATTCTACCACGATTTATTTTCTTCGTAAACAACTTGGTTCAAATTTTACCGCGATTTATTTTCTTCGTAAACAACTTGGTTCAAATTTTACCGCGATTTATTTTCTTCGTAAACAACTTGGTTCGAATTTTACCGCGATTTATTTTTTTCGTAAATAATTTGGTTCAAATTTTACTGTGATGCTCTCCTCCCGTCGCTGTCTATAAGAATGATAAGAAATTGTAGCTGAAGTCCAGAACCACGGAAAAGGAGAAAAATTATCGGAAGGTCACAGCGAGAATGAAGATATGTGGGAGGTTGAGACCCCTTAAACAAGTAAAGTATTGGATAACATCAGTGAAGTGATGAATTGGATGGAGAGACAGAATTTATTGTGATCATCTTCATCTTTTACATTTGCAAAACATTAAGACGTATGTGACGAAGAAACGCCATTAGCTGTCACGCCAAAAGAAAATATCGGACTATTTTAAAAACATCGATTAAAGTAAGGTATGCTTTTAAATCAAAATATGATATCAGTTTTTATAGTATTTTGCTATTAAATTTGTTATAACGTGTATGCTTTCACGTTTTTTAAAATTATTTCCCGAAATACCATGGGTTGAGGATAACGCGGGTGTACATTCTGTCTCCCAAAACCCGCGTTATAACGGGGTTTTACTGTATTATCTTATATAACCCATACGAGCCCAATTATATAATGTATTCATTATAGCATGCGAACTTAAAAAACTGAAAGGATCTGCATGCTTGGTTGATTCCTCCTATATAGAAGCGCTTCAATTGTGTTTATTGGCTTAAAAGTTTTATGAAAGTTTGTCTCGGAAAAATTAAAGATCGCAAATCACTGCTAGGAGGTGCAATGAGGGTCACAGCCATGAAGTGATCACTAATTTCGCAATAAAATCATAAGCTACCTTCGCCAAATGACTTACAGTTGGTATTATTCTCAACCATCTTCGTTCTGTGAAATTTTACGAATGAAAAAATTGATCGTTATTAATCCATACACTTAATATTTGTGTTTTAACTAATAAAACATATTTGATATTAATGAACTGCCTTTTAATCTTTCAATTTCAGATAACCCCCATTTAATGTATTACTCTATTTAAGGTACAAAAAACTTGTTCCCGACGCAAACGTTGAAGGGGGATTCAACTGTAATGACTTCTAATTTCATTGTAGGCATATTTCAAATAATCCGTACCAAAAAGTACGCAAAATCATATGGTGCTGGCCGGGGATTGATCTTAGCTTTGAATTACTTCATAATTTGAATTATCTAGGATCAAAATAACGGGGTTTTAATGCAATAGGGTTTATTCTTTTATAATCATCAAGATCCCGAACAAATCTTAAATCCCAGGAAGGAGCTTCTGCAGCTATTGGAGCAGAAAACCAAGCTTAATGTATCATATACGCAGATAAGAAAAATGCATATATTGCGAAGTTCACGATCCTCTTGTGCAGTTAAATGAAACAGTTCAGAAAAGAACTATCTTGACAGCATATATGGTTTTAGCCATCCACCTAGCTTGATGGATAGCACCTGGCACACAGAAAGATATTCCTCAAGGCAGAATTCAACCGAGGAAGATTGACTGCTCGAAGATTATTGTCTGCTCCAGTAGTTCCCTATAATCCTCTTTGCACTGAGTTTTGTGCACATGATTTATAGCAACATATAAAGTTTTGTCCACCACGTCGTCCAATGCTACTCGAATTGCTTCATCCTCAATTCCAGACTTGAAATGCACAGTATCAATTCCTGACTAGGCTTGCTGAAAGCATTTGAAAATGAGAACATTCAGACCTGAGGAATACACAGAATTTTCATCAAAAACACATTATAAAATGAGTTCATAAATATGATGCCTGCATGGGAGGTACAAGAGTTCCCTGTGTAGTAGCTGATCCAACCGTATGCAAGCACCGTTGATCTGACCAGTATTAGATGCTGTTGTATCACAGCAGAAAGCTAGCACAGCATTAGTGAGTTTCCATTCCTTCAGGATCTCATAAATAGCAAATGCCTGATTTTCTCCTGTTATTGACATCAGTTGAGGAATTCCAAGAAGTTTTTCAATGCCCTGGCCAGTGACAATAACAGGCAGGTTCTCAATCCGATCATTACCGGTGAGAGCAGGAAGCAATTTTCCATCCCAGTGAACGACAACTGCATCAAGCTTACAATTAGACATTTTCAACTGACTTCTTAAACCTAGAGCTCATTCTTTCCATAAGTGTTCTCAACAACCGTGAATTGACATTCGATTAATTATCAAATCATTGGTATTATGACCCAACGTTTGTGCAGTCGCCATAAAAATATGTACTGCTCTGCATCTCTGCTGCTGACTTTACATTTATCAAATGCTGCAACAAGTTTTGGAGTAATAAATGCAATATTTGCTCTTTTGGTTGGATTAGATGGTCCAAGCAAGTGTTTCTCTACTACTTATGATTCCTCTTCCTCATCACTTACTTCCATATTTAATTCATTTTCTCCGTTATCGTATACAGCAGTGTTTCCCAAATGGTATACCACGGCACACTGGTGTGACGTGAAATTATTACTTTTATTTACGACAAATTATCTAGCACGCTTATTCATGAACAAGTGTAAACGGAACATAACACAAGATGGTGAATGCACTCTCCGCGACCCTGCACAGCTCAGTTGATTTATCGTAATTGATTAAAGACGTGCCACAGTGTACTTCATGTACAAAAACAGTGCATATAACAACAACGTAGTTTCGGAATTTGAGATACGATTGTGTGTGTGCGGAGCGCAATTGTTTTCAAAATTTTGTGGATTTTTCGTACTTTTTCTGGACGTTGCCAAGGTGACCATCATTGTTGCCTCCAATTCAATTAATGCCAATTAAACCTCCAAAGCGTTATTTGCTTCAAACTGTTGTTTAAGCATCAAAATTAATGAAGCATAGCACCGTAAATATTTAAAGATAATTATTCTGTTGACTGCGTATGGAAGCATTTCTAGCGATTTAATCATGGCATTTCATTGTTTGAATGCTGGAATCTTACCTTTTTGTAAGTAAAACTATTATATTATACATCTGTAATGCTTATTAATGCAAATAGGCTCATGCATAAATTTAAAATTAGATGAGAATAGGGATGTATGTTATTTTTTAAACATATTGAAAGTTATATGGTTATACCATGCACATAGAAGAAAACCAAGTTCCATCCTATGCTCTCAGCTCTTATGTTTGTGATGCGATGAGGCAGAACAATTACGTATGAGACATCCCTCAAATGTTCATTGTCTTCAGCATATTATGTATATTATTGATAGTGGAATACGTCAAGTTAATCGTTACGCTGCACAATATAGACACCTCAGAGAAGATGTAGAAAGCGAAGAACAGCATACTACATTAAATGGAGGGCCATGTCGTCAGTTTATTATTTACACGTTCTTCTAATGACGATTCCAGACAGTATAATGCACCAAAAAGCACAAATGAGGTTGCAATGGTGTATGTTGCTGACCACGAAGGAAATTTGCCTAGTGATGTAGACATTGCAGTGTATCCTAATAATTCTAATACAATTAAACAAATCAGCATCTTATCTGCCCACTTAGATTCAACGGTATTTCATTTGCTGTTTCCTAGAGGCGAAATGTGTAGACTGTCGGAATTCAACACCACTCTGACTTCCGAACTCGTGTGCATAATACTGCTACTTTGCTTCAATTTTATTCTTATAAAATAGCAACTCACCATGAAATTTATGATCCAATCCATTATGTGGGAATACTATTCCAACACTACCTTGTCAATGCTTATGTTAAACATGAATCCAGTCGTCTTACTTATATAAGACGACACTTCGTGTAGAATGCTATTAAGGTTTACAAGATCATATAAGTAATATAATGGTAGATCACAATGTTTGTGTAGGGAATATTGTTATTCTGCCATCAACATTTATCGGTGGGACTCAGTATATGAGTAAGATGTACCAAGATTCAATGGCAATAGTATGCAAGTTTGGGCGTCCAAATCTTTTCATAACTTTTACGTGTATTCCAAAATGGCCAAAAATTACTAACAAACTTCAAACTTGGCAGAATGCTTCAGATGGGCCAGATTTGGTCGCCTGTGTGTTCCAGTGGAAAGTTGAAGAATTTATGAGAGATATGGTTAAAAGACAGATTTTTGGCAGAGTATTTGTGTGGGTGTATGTTATCGAAGAGCAAAGGAGAGGTTTACCACATCTACATGGGCTATTTACATTCGCAGAGTCAGAAAAATTTCATAAATTATCTGATATAGATAATGTTGTAAGTGCTGAATTGCCAGATCAAGCAGTGGATCCAAAATTGTATAATATTATTCTGAAAAATAATATTCATGGACCATGTGGAATTCTAAATCCCAATTCTATTTGTATGGTTGATGGGTAATGCTCCATAAAATTTCCTAAAGATTTTCAGAATGAAACTAATGCCAATGCAAATGGTTACCTACACTATAAAAGATGAAATAACACTTCTTGCAATCATACCACACGTTGCTTACATGTAGACAATCAATATGTCCTTACTTCTAATGCATATCTTAGCAGGAAATTCAATGTGCACATCAATGTAGAAATATGTTCCTCTGTACTGTGTATCAAATATATCAAAAAATACATTTCCAAAGGCACTGATTGAGGCAGATTTGAAGTTCGGCAAAATATTGCCAATGGGATTCAAATAGTATGAAATATGTGAATTTCTCAATTGTAGCTATATAAATTACTATCAGACCTGCCCGTTGAATTTCAACGGATTTATTGAATCTAAAACTTCGACCGTGTAACATGTAAACATCATAAGAATATGATAGCATGGCTTACGATGCCAAGGGTAATTTTAATTGCACACTTACATTTTATTATCCACTAGTAGCCCGTTGCAGCTTCGCCAGCAATTTTATAAAAAAACACGGAATGTATAAAATATTATAACCATTTCTTTTTTAATACTCAAATTTTCCATATATAACAAAAACATTTATTTATTAGTATCACATATGGCATTATAAATATCAATGATATAAATTTAACTTTTAAGCTAAAGCTTCTCTATAAACAACACTTAATGTTGTTGTATGTGGGTAATTGGGCACGGCAAATTGAAGATTTTGTCGATTTTTAACTCTCGATGCAGAAACATACAATTGTCCATGAGAGAAAACAGTTTCTTTAAAAAAAAACCAACTGCTTCTAAAGTTTGTCCTTGTGCTTTATTTATTGAGAGCCCAAAAGCTGGTTTAATGGGAAATTGACGTCTCTGCCAATCGAATGGAAAATCAGTATCGGTTGGTTGTAGTGTTATACGGGGAATAAAATAAATTTCACACATTTGGCATACTTTTACTTTAAGAAGTCTTGTGCCAACCATATCTTCAACAATAAGTTTAGAGCCGTTACATAGCCCATGTTCAGGAGAAAGATTTCTTAACAGAATAACTATCATTCCACGCTTCAGTGTTAATCGATGTGCAGGGATGCTTGCTGTTTCAATTGAATTCAAGTATTCGTATGGAATAACAGTTTCCTGTTGTTCTGTTGTTAATGCATCAGCACTTAAACAATGCCAAGAAATACCCGGAAATAGTGAAATCACTTTTTTGTTTATTTCGTTCACGGTAATATTCAGAGCGAGGATAGCTCGTTTTGCTAACCATTTGCATGTAGAATACAACAGCAGACAAAAATATTACTAAAACATAGTAATATAAATAGTAGAAACGCCTATCAATAATACAGGCTATCTTTAATTGTTTATATTGTTGCCTTCCTCCATCTCTCTCTCACTCTCCCCTCTCCCCCCTCTCTTTCCTCTTCCTCTCCCTCTCTCGTTTTAAAGCATTCAAAGTGCATTTATATTCCAGTAAGGATTGATATAATAATCGGATTTTGAGGTTTAACAATATAATGAGTCGCTATGGCAACATTCCGTTAAAATGGCAAGATTTCCATAAAATATGTAAATTAAACGTTTAACATGGAATACTTCGAACTGTGGGCGAAAGAAGATGAACAGAATAAGAAACTTTATAATTTTTTCTTCAAAATGGTTCAATTCCGAAGGTCGTAGATTAATTCCTTCTAATTTTAATTTCCAAATGAATAAGAGGCTGCACGTTGAAAAATCGCGTTTTACACGTTAAGTAATGGGAAATGGAAATGCCTCCCTTGGAGTCGAACCAAGGAATTTTTTCGCGATTTAAATTCGTCATCACCTGATAAAGTGTTAATCGAGCATCCCTGCCAAATATCGAGTTTCTATCTTCATTACTTCTGGAGTTATTAGCTTTATGAATCTTAGCGTGATGAACACTAAGCAATCTTATATAATAAAAGTGAATGTCTGTCCGTATGTTCCTCATACATTCCCACGCCCTTTGAGCTATCGGGACTAAACTTTGCAAATTGACTTCATATGACTCTACGAGTAACATAGTGTACCTGGGATTTCCAAAATTGACCCGGGTTCGATTCCAGGATACAATTTTATTTTCCCATAAGTTGACACGGGATTTTCGATTTTTCAAAGTGCAAGGTTTTTTTCCTTCAATCGTTAAAATATGTAAATATGGACCGATTTTCTTTGTTTTTGCTTTATTCGATGGCTAAAACTCTATACTATCTTATTCTTGCGATGTTTACATGTTACACGGTCGAATCATTCAGAAATACGCAATTGTTTTCGAAATTTTACGGATATTTCGTACTCTTTCCGACGTTGTCAAGGCGACCGTAATTGTTGTCTCCGATTCAATTAATGCCAATTAAACCTTCAAATAGGTGAAAGAATAGCATTTTCGCTTTGAACTGTTGTTTAAGCATCGAAATTAATTATGTATAGCAACGTACATAGTCTGTTGACTGTGTATGGGAAGCGTTTATAACGACAATTCATCGTGTGTATGCTGGAATCTTACCTTTTAGTAAGTAAAACCTTTATATTATACATCTGTAATGCTTACTAACGCACATTTATAATACTCTCCATAGAGGCCACTCGACATCAGTTTGTGGTTGTGAATAAAATGCCTAATCTATACAAGTTTTTCTAGGATGCCAACATTTCCCCAGAAAGTGACAAATGCTTCTTTGGTTCGTAAATGACAAACATACCGCACAGCAATATATGGGCATTTTCTGTAATTAGTAGGTAAGTATGCTTTATTAAAGATTCAATCCCATTTTGAATGTTCTTACAAGTTAAAATTCTTAAGATTTATGGATTACAGTTTAAAAGCGACTTTCTCTTGATCACTTGGTTACGTGTTTGGCATAACCCGGGCATTGCCAGGTACTTTCAGCTAGTTTATTATATAGATGGCAACAGCTAACAATTGTCTTTACTTATTGTTTTTTTAATAAAGACAATTGAAATTTTAAAGAAATTATTCACAAGTGTAATTGCTGATAATTATTCCCGAGAACTGATGTCATATTCATTGGTCTCTATGGAGAATGTTGTGTTGGACACATCACATTTTCTTAAAAGTGCTCTCTGCTTCGCCAAATTTGTTCATTTCCACTAACTGAAAAACGTGACATGACAGCAAGAGGCACCCTCAGAAATTTTTTCAGGGAGGGGCAAAATGCTCACCCATTAGCATTGGTTGCTCACCTCGCAGGGACTACTTACACAAATATACAAAAAAAAAACGTTTAAATTTCATTTTTTAAGCAGGGCCTGCTTTTCGTTTTAGGGGAGTAGTATTGCACACCGCAGATATAATGCTGGTTTCTAAAATTCTCCATAAAGTATTACATCTAATGTTATTAGCAACGCGAGTTAGATGCTGCGATAGATATCGAAAGATTCCAAATTACTCAGCGATATACGTTTTTTCGTTATACATAAAAGCAGATTGCGTAAATTGGATCAGAACTATTCGTATTCATTTATATTCATAATCAGGGCCGGTGTGGCAGGTAAGGTGTACTCTAGAGTATGCCTTACCTAGGTATAACACACACTAGAGTACATCGTACCTGGTGGTAGCGTGTACTCTAGAGTTCAGCATGCCTAAACACAAGCCCAGGCATAGCGTACTCTGGCAGGTAATTTGGACTCTTAGAGTCCACGCTATCTGAGACCCTTGGTAGGCAAGATGTACTTACTCTATGTTTAAATAAATTTTTGTTATATATTGATGTACATATCATACCATACGGACAGACGGAGGGACGGACGGACAGGCAGACAGACAGACGGCATTGCGAAAACCACTTTTTTGGACTCGGCTACACCTAAAACGTATATTTCCGTCAAAATCTCGAGGTCGAATTTCTTCACGATTACAATACTTCCTCAATATACTTTGTATATGAGAAAGTAAAAAATCGGTACAACATATACTGTACAACGTTTCTCATATAATAATGTGTCGTTTAGTTATCTTCAGAAAATGAAAATCGTATCCGCCGGTTTTTAGAAAATCCAATCTTTGTTAATGTTGCCCAAGAATAAACTAGCCTTATATTCATTTTTTGAGAAATATGATATAGTATTATTGAAGACATAAGCTCAAGTAACTGTACGAAATTTGATAAAAATCGTTAGAGCCGTTTTTGAGGAAATCAAATTGTTGTTAAAAATTCATATAATAAACTTTCCTTAATTATTGAGAAATGTCAACCATTTCTTCATAGCTTCTGCACTGTATGATAAAGCACATAAATATGACATTTCATTCATTTTTGCTTTACCGTTTAGGCCCTAGAGCCAATAATAGTCAGTCAGCCAGAAAGACGGACAGACAGACTGACAGACGGTATTGCGAAAACTTTTCGGACTCAGCTACACCTAAAACGTAGATTTCCGTAAAAATATCGTGGCCGAATTTCTTCGGGATTACAATACTTTCTCAATATACTTCGTATATGAGAAAGTAAAAACACATATTTGGTCAACTTTCGTTGATCCAAGTTTAGAAATGAAGCAATGTATCGTATTATTTCTAGGATTCGGTATCCACGTCATTATATTTATACTAGTATATAGCCCGTCAGAAATAAAGGGAATAAAGTAACTTCAAAATTATGTTATCATACCGAAATTTCCAAAGTGAGACAAATATATCTTAAACTTAAAATAGTTGCGTATATTCTTCTACAAAGAGAATGAAAGTACAGGGAACCATCGGTATATGGGACCTCCATAGAACGGACTTCGGATATAATGGATATATTTTCCAATTGCTACTTTCTCTCAAATTTCTACCAGGGTCGGGAAAAATCTAAATTTTCGATAAAGTATCCCAAATTCGATTCCTTGGAATAATTTCGTTTCAAATAAGATATATGGTAAAATCAATTTTCATTTCGCAACTCCAAAATTAAACAATTTTAGAGCAATTTAGAATTAAATGCGAAATTTTTTCACATGGATAAAAAACTTGACTAATTTCTTTGTAGGATGGTATACACTTCACGTAGATAGCTTAATACTATCACCTTCAAAAAAGCTAATAAAAAGTCCTGCACTGTGAATTCAAGGAATTCACATGATATTCAAATGGAAAACAACAATATTTATTTCAACCTTCCACCCAGCATATTTCGGTGTGAAAAATAGCGCATTTGAGTAGTTTAAGCAGCAGGATAGTTTATGCAAAATTAACTGTAGGTTATCGCAAAGTATGACTTTATACGGAACAAACACTCTGCAAAATATTTATGTAGAGATATGTGAAAATATTGATTTAAAGTGATGAGTCCATGTTACCTGGCAGCAGGGCCGGAATAAGCGGTACGCAAAACACGCAAGTGCGTGGGGCCCAGATGACTAAGGGGCCCACCAGGGGTGGATTGGGCAGCCAGGGCATCGGTAAAGGTCCTGGTGAGGCGATGATGTCCATGGGCGTGGGTTGCCTGAGCGGTTGCTGCCTTGGTCAGGAGCAGTTGCTTTTCCGTATTCTAAAGCTATTTCAGCAGCCCAGAGTGCGTCGGTGATATCACTACTACTTGGCTGAGTAGGTGCGAAGTATTTTACGGGTGGGCATGTACCGCTGTGCCGGTCTCTTCCAATGTCTCATATAGTTTTCCAATTCTGTCTTTCCTTCTTTCTGTGTATAACGCTCTTAGATCTATCAATATTTCAGCACTGGAAGCAGCTTGAGATATGAAATTTGGTGTGTTCTTAGATGATCACATTATCTACTAGAAAATGTTATTACTTTTACATAAAGTGTCCTTGGTTCGACTCCAGATATCCTTTCGCATTGCCCTTTAAAAGCACGGGAAAAACGATTTTGACCATGCAGACATTTTTTCTTTTGATCATTAAAATTCCTAAATATTAACTTAGAATCTTCAAGCAAAAATGAAAGGACGGACGAAGTTCTAACTTATTTTATTGTAGCGGTCTTTTATTGTATTTTTGCATTTTAAAATTTAAAAAATACGTAAAAGTGCGTATTTTTGTTATTTCAACGCTTAATCTAGCATGAGTTGCTATGCAACCTGTATTGTTTTGTTATTAATTAATTAATAAAGCCAGTATGTTATAATTTTTAATGTTACCCATCATATGACGGGTTATTATTCTAGTTGTCTTATATTTACGCTGTCCTTGGTCTTCCCCAACTCGAGCCTTCTCACCCGCCCCCTTCCCTTGCAGTCCCGAGGCAAGAAAGTCTGAGGAGGATACGGGATTTCCCAAGACCCTTCTTCCTGCTCTAATTTTTCAGTTTATAGGTTGCGGTCTTACTTGAGAACGAAATATATGTATATCTTACCCAGGGCCCGGAAGAGGGGATGGTAGCCGGTGCAAATAACTGCGGCCCGGGCTTATTGGGTCCCGCTCTCAGGAAAAAGTTTCCTGTGAATATGAATCACAATACCTGCAATAAGTGACGCACACACGGGGAGGGGGGGGGGGGGGGGGGGGGGGGCACCGGGTCCGGACCTCTCTACCTGGAGAATTGTGATATTTCTAAACTGTGGAAACATACATCGTTATTTTTAATCTGGGTTCATGGGTGCCGTCAGAGAGGAATAGGAGACGGTTTGCCCGATTTGTTTTTAACTTAAATATAATGAACAATGCCATACGCGACATTGATATAACTTGTATACAACTTTTGTGCTTCTCAATATTTCGGACCTCCCCCCCCCCCCTCCCCCTTGAGAGAATTCTGGGTGCGCTACTGCCTGCAAACCGTTAACTTTGTTAGCAACGTTTATACATTCTGTATACACCTTCGCTTTGCCTTAAATAAACCAATGTCTTTATTAAACTATAATCGTTTAATACTTGTATTTTGGTTAATGTCACTTCCTCAATTTCATGCTTATTTACATTCTTTGAACTTTTCATAAAAAGCTGACGGACCAACACATGACTTTCTCCATACGGAGCAATGACTGTGATTACTCTCGACGTCAGCGTTCTCAAAACAATTATCAGCGATTACACTGGAGAATAATTTTAAAATATTTTCAATAGTCTTTATTACGTAAAAAAAATCTGATGTGGCCAACACATGACTTTCTCCATATTTGGGGTATAGATATTTAATTATGAATAGCATTATGAGGCAAAATTATTATTTCGTATCGTATAAGAATACAGTCGTACTTATTGCCATAAATTACATAATTTGGAATATGTTTACAGAATTCACTGCTACATGGTGCTGGCGCTGTATACTGGTAATAAGAAAAAGCAAAATATCTCCGAAATGAATGATTCCACGAAAATTTGTTTCAAACAAAACCTGGAAGAAATATTATTTTATACTACTTCGGTCCTCACGAAGATTACCAATAATGAGGTTTTTAAGGAGATATTTGACGAAAACCGAAAAACTGATTATTTATAAATACTTCCTAAACAATAACTGCTATGAAAATTGTAGGAAATTACATTCTCTATAACCTTTGTATGGAATTGTATATACAATAATAATGTTTTAACGGAGAAATATTGCAAAAACCAAATCGGGTTTTGAATAAACCTCGACTTCCGGTTAACCGATATAACCCAAAAACTAATCAGTTCTTTGTGCTCATGCTAAAGTGCTTTTTATATATGAAGTTTGGTAACGATATGGCAAGTACTTTTTAAATTAGAGCGCCCACAATCACACACACACCATTCCGAAAATAGCCTAAACGTGTTCTAGGGACCTCAAAACGTGTATTGCCGTTGAAATCTCGAAGTCGATTATTTTCATGATCACAATACTTTCCCATTACTTCGCATGGAGAAAGTAACAAGTAAAGAAAATTGTCAACTGCTTCTATAGATAACAAAGTATCTATGAGTAATTAATATCACCCATGGAGGTGTACGCACCGCTATCAACAATTAGAAAGTATTATCATAGCAGCGGAAACAATGGTATCACTTGGCGATGTATTTAACGTAATTTAGAAGAAAAATCAAAATATCTCTTACACTATCGGCTTTATGAAAAAAATGTTCCAAATAAAACTTCTATCAACTTTTATTCTCTACAACTTTTATAATTACAACTATTTATAAAAACTGAGTTTTAAAGGAGATATTTGGAATAAACGACGAAAAAAACAAAATAACCAATAAAAGTATCGGTTTGACAAAAAATTATTTCAAACAAAACGTGCAGCAAATTTTATTCTCTACAACTTTTATAATAACAACTATTTATGGAAATTGAGTTTTAAAGGAGAAATTAAAAAAAAAAACGGAAAAATGACAAGAATAAACATCCACTTCCGGTTGACCTATATTGTCCAAAAACTCGTCACTATTATGAAAGTATTATAGGTTCTCTTAATTAATCCGGCCCCATCTTGGGCCGGGGCCCACAACCTGTGTTTTGCGTGGGGCCCATGAACCGCTTAATCCGGCCCTGCCGGGCAGAGTACGTTTTACCTGACGTATTTTTTGGGCACAGTGGACTCTAGAGTACAAGATGCCCATTGCCGCCTGAGGCGAGCGCATTTTATGCCGCCCTTTGATACAGTACGGGCGGAGCAAGGAAACATTGTGGATATACAGCAATGAAATGACACAAATTAAAATGTTAGTTTTAAGTTTTATTATACAAACAAAATTAATTAAACTTTTCTTTAAATAAAAATATAATTGAAAACAATAAAAATTAACTTAACTGTACTTTGCACGCTTTTTCTTTAGCAAAATCGGATATAACTTCTTCGAATTTTAAATTGGTTGAAATGTCACGTTCGATGGACAATATTGCTATTTCTGTCAACCTTTCCTGTGCCATTGTAGAACGTAAATAGTTTTTAATTGATTTCTATTTCGAAAAAGATCGTTCTTAGCTGGTAACGATCACAGGAAGAGTTAGCAGAATTCTGAGTGATATAAAGATATTTGGAAATTTTTCTACTAAATTATTTTTATCTAATTTAAAACATTTAATGGCGTCATCTCACTATTTAAAACACTTCCAATAATTAAAAGTTCATTGTACAAATTTAATGGTTCTATATCATCTGTCTATGCTATATGCAAATATTGTCATTAAAAAAATAACATCTGAATCTCTATGGATAAACAATGTAATGTCATACAAAAATTCAAATAATTGGTTATGTTTCTAGTCGGAAAAATCTTTCCTTGATATAATTGATGCAAACATCTACTACGTAATTAAAAACCTCGACTTCAATTTTTTTAAAAGGATCTACGATTGGTGTATCACTTCCCTTGTACTCAAATTATCTGTTTTTACGTCGAATTCTAATCGGAGGTGCAAGTTCACATTCTGCTGTTATTTTCATTGTCAGAGCAATATCTTTGGCAGAGTAGAGCATTTGTTAAAAACCATTAGTATGGTATTCTTCCAAAAATGAGCTAATGCTTTTTAAAATTTTAATGCTTTCTGATATTACCATGTTTGCTCTTTGTAATAATTTTGATGCAACATTAACTTTTGATAAAATGTCATACCAAACAACAGCACTGCAAACAAATTTAAAGCTAGAAATTTTATCCGCCAACGATTAGCTTTTGTTTTTGGTATCGCTGTCTCTCTGCTCATCCAAAGAAATTTCCATCAGTGCATCATATATTTCTCCCAATTGGTACCTTAATGGCATCCACACGATTTTACCACCACGTAGTACTAACACTTTTTAAAGTCAAGGATGTTATATAGGTACTTTTTTAGTACAGTCGATCTTATTGTCGAACTTGAGAAAAATACAAATATCTCTTGAACTAAAGAAAAAAATTAACAAAATCTCCAGATTTTGCTGCTGCATCATTAACCACAAATTTAAGCGAATGACACAAGCAAGGTACATACATACAAAAAAGGCTTTATGATTTTGATTTAAAATCCATCTTTGGACGCCGGAATGGGTACCTTTCATATTTGCCACGTTGTCGTAACCCTGTCTGCTCATGTTTTCAATTTTGATGCCCAATGTATCCAGCTCTTGCAATATCAATTCGGTCAATCCAGCTCCAGTGGTTAATTCAACAGGCAGAAATTTAATAAAATATTCTTTAGGAGAATATTCTGACTGCTGTTCTTTTGTCACAATGCGAACTACAAACGACATTTGCTCAATCCTGCTAATGTCCAGAGTGCAATCTAATATTATGCTGTAATATTTTGCTTCCTTAATTCTAGCAACAATAGTATTACGCACTTTTTGTCCTAGCAGATAAATAAGATTATTTTGAATGTCTTTGCTCATATAATGGGCACATGATTTTTTGAGGCTCTTCTTAAATGCTCACTTGTAACAGGATCAAACTTTGCTAATAATTCCATGATTTTTAAAAAATTAGTTTTTATGGTCAAACAATTTATCTGAATTTCCCCTAAATGCCAACAGCTGTGAGGCACATAATTGAATAACAACTATAATTCTCTTTAAAATATCTCGCCAATGTTGTCGTTCGAATTGTGAGATTCATTTATGTTCTCTATCAATGGTCTTGTCAATCTCCAACCTGGTATCTAACTCCATCCATCTAATATATAAGGAGAATGTTTGTATGTTTATATGTTTGTACCTTAATAACTCAAGAATACAAAGTCCAAAAAACTTTTAAACTTTGCACATGCTTTTATGTCATCCCTGAGTAGGTTTTGGGCAAAAAGACCCGGGTTCGACCCCAAGGGATAATTTTGTATTTCCCACAAGATAACACACAAAAATCAAAAATTTGACGTGCAGGGTTTTATTTTTTGCCAAATTAAATCAGAAATAATTGACCTGTGAACTTTGTATTTGTACTATAGTAAAGAAAAATCTATAACATTTCCTATTCTGTTCGTCTTTTTCCTCTAGAAATTCGAAATTTCTCGTATTAATCATTAAAAATGGAAATTTGTTAAATATTGCCATATTTATTACGACTACCATGGCCACGGGTATTGTTGTCTCTTTCCTTTTTAACCAAACAAATTTTGTTTATTTTGACAACCGAATGTTTTTTGTATTGGAATAGTCTAGAATAACTCATGGTAAGGAATTATTTGATGAGGATAACGATTTAAGAGTCTCATAATTGCACAATAATAAACTGTTCATTATGTACAGCAGGTTAGTAAAACATGAATAATAATTTTAATTTTTAAATATTGATTTCAATAACTTTTTCAAGTCTAGTAAATTGATACGATAATCATATTTTGATCAAATGATATATTTGTTAGTTTATTACGTCTATTTGTAAACTCATGAAATTTAATTCTCATTCCATTTTTATTTCTGTTCGGATTTTAGCTGAGTGAGGGGGAGAGAGGGGAGGGAGAGAGGGGAGGGAGGGGGAGAAGGGAAGGAGAGGGTGGAAGGGAGAGGGAGAAGGGGAGGAGAGGGTGGAAGGGAGGGGGAGGGAGTTTACACGTATTTTTCGATTTTTCACAGTGCAAGATTTTCTTCCTTCATTCATCTAAATAGGAAAATGCAGATCGGTTTTCTTCATTTTTGCTTTATTCGACGGTTATAACTGTGTACTATCTTATTCTTGCGATGCTTACATGTTACACAGTCGAAGTTTTAGATTAACTAAATCTGTTGAAATTTAACGAGCACTTCTGCTAGTTTTTAATATTTTGGAGTAATATTGATGCTAATAATAAATGATATAATGAAGAAAATGAAATAAAAAAATAGAATAGCAACTTACTTTTTTTCCATGAAATTTACACTAGTTACACAGATTAATTATTTATTATTATAGCAACAGCGAGTACTAGGACTTCCATGAAATATTAACGCAAGGCATTTGATCTAATAGACCTTAATTATCCAGCCTGCATCAAAGCCTGCGCATGGTGAGCTTATCGCAATCAGTGCCGTTCAGCAAATTAAGCCCAACCACTGTCATCGGTGCTGAGATCGGCTGAATACAGGCATAGCTAGTGCTAGTACTGTAGTGGAATAAACAGCTCGCTTAGCGGCATATTACAAACGTAGCCGAATCTTCGTATGTGCACCGATAAGAAAATATTGCAAAGGAAAGCCGCCGCGCATGCTGGTGTGTGAGAAAAGAAAAGAATAGCTACATAGGAATATACCTTAATCTGTCTATGGTTCCCTTTGTCAATGGGCATCCTTTTCTTTTTTCCAAATCCGCAATGGTGGTTGATTTTTGTCTCAATATGTGCCTGAAAATGCCACCCCAAGCTATGTGCCGCCTGAGGCTGTCGCCTCACCCCTGGTGCTGGCCCTATTTGTAATATTCGTTTATTTGTTATTCGCAGTCGCACAGTAGAAGTAAAACTCCTCCCCGGGCATGCGCTTGCTTGCAGTACTATTGCCCTGCTAAAGTTTCAAAGATGATATCTCTGATACTTTATATTCCAGCATAGGGCACTTGGAATAATGCCAGAGAGCAAATAATTACTTTAACGTGTTCCGCCTTTTCTTCTTCCGTTTTGCGAGTGGGTTTCTGGGAAGCCTCTCAGCAAGTGCTCGGATTACTTGTTCCTTTACTATTGATTATACAGAATCCAAATGGCAACAAAAATGTCGGGAAAATTACATCCAGTCATCTGCATTCCTTATATTTCTTACAATCAACATTCGGAAATACAGTTTCAACAGGAGTATGGGAGTGTTATTGCACTCAATAACATTTACTTGCAGCAACACTTCAGCAGACTTTCACCTGCAAATAAAACAAATATTTTAATATAGCGCAGGGCCCGGTGCAGTCACACCATTTGCATCGTGATCTTTCAGCTCTGCTTGTGCCAGCATAAACTTTAAAATGCCATATGTAAAATTTATGGGAAATTTAGGGGGGGTTAAGTGCCCCCTCTTGCCCCTTACTGTGGGAGCCCATGATGATAGCCATTGACTTCAAATGAGAAAATCAACTTCAAGATTCTGTCCTTTTCATAGGTCATAAAACACACTCATAGAAGAAATCTATATCAGATTAGTTGACAAAAAAGCTTTTTAGGTTAATTTCGCATGTGTGCCTATTATCGTTGGTCTGTTTGCATGTTCGTTCTCGGCTTCTACCAAACAGATTTTCATGAAATTTGATATTAAGGACACAGTCAAAGGTAATAAGAAACTCACCTAAATGAATCACGAAAGCCAATCATGGGTACCAATTTACTGGTGACATAAAATGAACTTTCTGTCATATCTTGTCCAGTATTGGTCATATCAAAATACATTTCAAATAAAACTTGTAGAACTAGTAAAGAAGAGTATTTCTTTTCCTATACAGTTTTATCGTAGGAGTTTCTGTTATCAAGAAAATCAAACAAGAATGTCTTAATTCAAGTTGACATAAAAAAGTTTCATGCATGGTTACTTTTTCATTGTTGTTAACACACACAATCTCACTAAAATACATTTAATTTCCTTACGTGTGCATGCAATATTTTTAGATAGGAAGAAAATAGATTAATTATGACAAAGAAAAGAACTTGAAAACGCTATTTCCCTTACACATATGTCATCTCTTTGAAATACAGGCGACTCCCGAGATTCGACAGAGATGCGTTTCTGAAAACGTGGTCAAATCTCGAATTGTCGAATGTCGAAGGCCAATTTCCATAGACTTGCATATTATAATCGGGAGATACGTTCCCGTATCTCGGGTTGCGCGAGTCGTTTGTTACAAACGACTCGCACGAGCCGGACTAGGCCGTCTGGAGCTCATTCCTGCATACATCTTTCTATATACAACTATATATTCGCAGCGAAATTAATATAAAAGTTATTAAAAAGCACAAAATAACTTGCAGTCTCACCAGTTAATTTAAGGTTATGCAAACCTGCCCTTCTCTTAAATCTAACAAACCAGCCATCAAATTACGTGAATTTATCACGTTCTAGAATTTTCTTCTTCTGTTTCACATAAGTGCTAATAGTTGAATGACACTTTTATTTGACTCACCTGCCTTCTAACCGAAAGGTTGCGGGTTTGAATCCCGCTTCAGACATAGACGTTGTGATTCGTCTTGGGATTTTTCCCCTACCTTCAGACAAGCCTTTGGCTTTACGACGAAGGCATCATTAAAAAAACATATATATAGGATTGGAATATAAATACATTGGAACTGAAAAAATAAACTAACCTGGAGTCCATCTCACGACCAAGTGCAGAATCACTGTTTTCACGCTCCCTGGCCAGCCTCTCCTCTATCTCTCTTTCCCTTGCAGCTGTATCAACTGGTTTGGCACCACCAAAAATTGAGGACGGTGCAACTACAGGTGCTACCTCTGGTTTTTTCTCCTCAGGAGCTCTAGTGCGAGGTGCTAATTGCAGTTTTGGCCTTGTTCGTCCCAGCTCTGGATCAATCATATTTACACTAGTTAATGCATTAATGATGGAATGACCAAGAAGGAAGATGCCATCTTATTTAAAACATAACCAAATAAAACTGGAAATTGCCACCTTTCAGAATATATTACATGCAACATATACAATATGAACCCACCCCATGCATGAAGAAAATGACCCACCTTAGTGGGTGATCATGCAAACACCCAACTGGCACAAACATTAATCGTCAGAAAAAACAACTGAATGAAGACATTTTAAGGGTTGCTGATTTTCGTTATTCTATATTCTGGAATGTTTAATCCAATGAACACACTATAAAGGTAGCTAGGATGACGAACAAATGAAATATAACGAGAATGAGTCTACTTGGTATAATAATTTTAAGAATATAAATTTCCATAACATACTAATATTTTTCAATGCCTTTCTATCCAAAAGTACTTATTTTAATTTACAATTCATAATCGTATATTACAGTAGTCTTTAGGTTTTCTTTCACCTAATCAATTATTTTAACCATTAAACTAAACCAGTTTCCATTTTTTCATAAAACAAGTTCCAACTATCCAATTCTTTCACTATGCTAATATACAAACAAAATGCAATGGTCGTAAAAACATTTTTATAAAAACTTTTGCAAGGAAATAAAAAAATCGAAGTTAATATAAAAGTTACTTAAAAGTTGAGAAATTTTCAAAGCTTTCACCATGAAAAATTATTGCTGCTATGACTACTGAAGGGGTCCAAAATATAAATATCTATGCAAAAAAAGTTACTAAAATTTGGCTCACCCCTCTCTGAAGCAGATCCTTCTTCTTTTTCATCCAATCCTCTTCGGACAAAACCAGCTTCCCTACGGCTTGAATCACCTTCTCTTCTAACAAAATCACGATCACCACCCCTGCGTTCAGAAAACCCACCTCCCCCATCCCTCTCTCTAAATCCCCCCCCATCCCTCTCTCTAAATCCCCCCCCATCCCTCTCTCTAAATCCCCCCCCATCCCTCTCTCTAAATCCCCCCCCATCCCTCTCTCTAAATCCCCCTCCATCCCTCTCACGAAATCCTCCCCCATCCCTCTCTCTAAATCCCCCCCCATCCCTCTCTCTAAATCCCCCCCCATCCCTCTCACGAAATCCTCCCCCATCCCTCTCTCTAAACCCTCCTCCATCCTTCTCTCGAAATCCAACACCAAAATCTCTGCGACCTCCAACTCCCCTATCTCTAGAACCTGGAAAGTGAACACATTCAGAGGATACAAGGACAAGCAAAGCGTATACTTTGCTCTTCAAAAATTCATTATAAACTACAATTGTGCAACCTTAATCTTGACCAGCTGCATTCCTACTTGTGAGATCTTTCAACATGTTGTCTGAGTAGTTATGCCTAAATAGGCCAAATGGGAACTTAGTTGAAAAATTATCAGCTGCTATAAAGTTAACAATCAAATCTAAATATTTACTGAGTCAAAACTTAACCAGACAGTTTTATGACAAAATAAGTATATATTTAAAAAATTCAATTTAAAGAACTTTTAGCAAGCAATTTAAATACTGAGTATTTTTTAAAAATAGTTACAAAAACAATCACTACTTAACATCTGTTATAGTAAATTTTAAAATTGGTTTAAAATACTCTATTAGTTCTCAAGAACTAATACCATAAAATAAACAATTTCAAAACTATTAAAAATTGAGATAGATACCAAATGATTCAAATTTACCCTACTGAGCTATAGGTTCTAATTGTAGTCTAGAGGATTTTTTTGTTGCTATGTTGTCCTATATCCAAACAAAATTATTATGTATATTTCCTTTGTTATAAATTATATGATACATTCAATTACGTTCGTTTCTATGAAAATGATGTCAGCAATTTCGGAGGAAGTGCAATATATCCTCACCCCCAGATAGTAGCACAATTAAAAATTGTAGTCTTTTCTTAGTCTCCAAATATTCGCGTAAATTCTTCAAGAGTCAGAATAATTTTTAAGGGTTGATAGTAGGATGTAGTTCAGTATGTGGCTGTTACCACTGGCAGCACAACAGTCAGGGGTCACCATTTTCATTAATGCAATAATATGAAACCCATACGTATTTTACTCTCCCTTGCCCTTATATGATCTGTAACGTATTGATTAATAAATTTAGTTGGATAGAGGACAACATTTGCAACAAAAAGGTCAGCAAGAGCATATACAGTCAGTCCTTGGACTTACGTCAGGTAACGTTCCTCGAAAGTGATTTAACCATATAAACAATGATATAACAGGAGATTGTTCCTGAATAATAATAAAAAATGCAATTTTTTAAATATGAATAAAACGAGCATGTTTATTCAACTACTAATTACATATTAAGAACATACAATAATATAGAAAGTTCTTTGAAATACATACATATTTGCTGTTAAATAGGTGGATTACTTTTTGGGAGATTTAGGGCGAGTTGATGACTTTTTGAAGAATGGATCCAGGGAAATTTGTTTAACTGTCCTCTTCTTCTCATTGTAAATTTCCCTGTAACAAGAATAGGCATTGTATATAATGTTTTTGGTCTTGGTGCTACGTTCCATGTCAGGATCCATTTTCTCAAATATTGCAGTGGCAGCTTCAAAACGTTTAAAGGCCTCACTCAAAAGCCTGGTTGTCATGGTGCCTTGGTGAAGGATTATCTTGTACTGAGGTGCCATCTTCAGCTTCCCTTTGCTCCTCAAGATAAACAAGATCTTCATTGGTAAGTTCCTGGGATTGAGAGGAAAGCAATTCACGAACATCATCTGCTACAACATCTAGCTGCAGCTGGCCAGCCATCTACAAAACCTCAGCAGTGACTTCATCCACTTCGTCTTGAAATCCCTGACAATCGGAGACAAATTATGGGCATAATTTTCTCCAGACACCATTCAGGTTCGATTTTTTTTAACCTCATTCCAAGATTTTTCAATGTTCTTCGCCGCATTTAGAATGTTGAATCCCTTCCAAAATTCTTCTGGGGATGGTCCACCTTCCTGGCCTGTTGCCTTGATGGCCTGGGCAAAGGGTCTTCTCAGGTAATACCCCTTAAAAGAAGCAATCACCCCTTGGTCCATCAGCTGGATTAATGAAGTGGTGTAGGGGGGCTAGAACACAACCTTAATGTTAGGGTTTGCATCAGCAAGGTATGGAGGATGTCCAGGGGAGTTGTCCAGGAGTAACAATGCTTTAAATGCCATGTTATTCTGCTGACAATAACTCTGAACAGCCAGCATAAAATAGACGGTGAACCACTCATGAAAAAGGACTCCAGTCATCCAACCTTCCTTACTGTATTTCCAGATAACAGGAAGCCTTCCTTTAACCACTTCCCTGATTATTCCAAGTATACTCACATGCATTAGCGGAAAAATTCCTGATTACACCATTTCTGTTCTCCTAAGTGTTACAGCTGAGTTTTCTCGAGTTAGTTTACAGTTTCACCGCTGGATGTCATGAACAAGTCAGTTCAGCAGAAAAACTGTGTCGACCCACAACCGATCCTGAAATTCGAATTTTCTTGGCAATTGTGATTTTACAAAGTATTGACAGAAAAACTGATCAAGAACATTACCGGTTTAAAAGACCAATACATCATAGTCCCATTTTTGGGCAAACCATGTCCTACAGAATTCAGCAATATTTGCATTTTAGTAATAATGACTCTTATGATGCAGAACTTCACCCGCATCCGAAATAAAATAAAATATGGCCTGTTCTTAGTGATTTAGAAAAAAATTTTTGGAAAATAGGCACTCCAGAAAGGGACCTAACTATCAACGAATGTCTACTACTCTTCAAAGGTTGAGATGGGTGCAATAAATTCCCAAAAATCAGGCAAGGTTCGGTAAAAGAACATTTGTGTTGTCTGAAGCAAAATCTGGGTATGTGTGTTCGTTGACTGTGTATACAAGGAAAGGGAATGCTTTAGACAAAGACTATGGCCACCTTCTGATGACAACTCAAGTGGTGATGAGTCTGATGAAGCCTCTTTTAGAAAAAGGACATTGTGTAACAATAAATAATTTTTACACCTCACCACAATTGACCGAGTTACTAATTTCTTAGTTGACGGACACCTATGGCATGGTGCGTGCAAAACGAAAAGGTAGCCACCTAAATTGAAAAATAAAAAGTTGAATAAAGGTGAAGCAATCACATATCGAAGGGGAAAAATTGTGGTTGTGATGTGAAAGGATGCGGGATTTGTGGCCCCCCTTCACTCTACCATTCATAATGGCGAAATGGTGAGTGTTGAATCGAGAGAGAAACATAAACCTAAGACTCTTATTGATTACAACGGCATGATGAGAGGGAGGAGTGGACAGGATGGACCAGCACCTAGCTGATTATCCTCTCCAAGAAAACGGGGGAGAAATATTATAAGATTTTTTTCCACCTCCTAGAACTAGCAATATGGAACTCCTTTGTTCTATACAAGAAAGCAGCAAGGTTTATTTAGATTACCAAATGATCTTCATTGGAGAGATATTAGCGAAATATCACCCCAAAATTGTGTCCACTAGGGTAGGACGGCCATCAGCGAAGCCCCATCCCACTTGCCGCTCAGGTAGCCACTTCCCCAAATTCATACCGCTGGTTGAAAAGAAGAAAAACCCAACCCGGCAATATGTGTTGTGTGGTCAGCAGATTGACAGTAAGTGGAAAAGAGTAAGAAAAGAAAGTCGGTACTACTGCCCAACATGTGATGTGCCATTGTGTGTAGTGCCTCATTTCCATTTATACCACATTAGTTCAAACATTTAGATAATTTTATGTATGAAGTAATTTGTATGTTAGTTATAAGTTTTACTAGAAACGAGATTAATGTTTTCTGATAATGATAACTTTTTCATTATTACAACAAAATTGTAAATAGAACTCCTATCTTCTAAATTTCATTAATCCTATTTGTTTAAAAATGTTTGTAAATGTATAATAGATGTAATTGAATATTTTAGTCAGAGATATTAATAATTTTACCTTTTTAGCAAAAAAACAAAAAACCCTATTTTTAACTATAAAATCATTTTCCTTTTGTGTCGAAAACAAATTTTTTAATTAATTAAAAAAAAGAATACATCTCCTTAATTGTCTCCTTGCAATCATCCTGAAACTAAAATAAAAAATGTTTTCTGGACAATTTCTCGAAAAAAAAATCATCAGGGAAGCTGTTAATATAACCCTAGAGTGCTCTTGGAATTTCAGCATGATAAACAAGCATGAATTTGAGCTTGAAATCACCTGCAGCATTTGAATCAAGCAAAAGAGTTATTTTATCCTTTCCTGCTTTAAAACCAGGCATTGATTTTTCTTCCTGGGCGATATAGGTTCGTGAAGGCATCTTCTTCCAAAACAGCCCAGTCTCATTGACACTGAAGACTTGCCTGGAACAATAGCCTCCCTCTTCAATGATATCTGCCAGTATCCTGATGAAATTTTCAGCAGCATCTTCATCAGCACTAGCAGCGTTGCCTTGTGCCTTGTTATGCAAGTATTACCTGGATTTAAACTTCATAAACCAGCCGTTACCAGCACAGAAACTTTTGTCCTTGGATTCCTCGCAATGCTGATCTTTCACAGTCTCAAAAATACTCAAAGCCTTCATTTGAATGGTGGCAAGGCAAGGCACTGAATTTGCTCTTGAATCCACAAAATTATGTCTTTCCATCTCTGCCACAAGTCCTGCACGTTGCCTTATAATTGTCGATTGCAATGGGGCTGCACTTTTAATTTCAACACTGATTCTGGTCTTTTCTTTTAGGATTGTTTGCACAGTTATGTGAGCAAGGTCAAATTGCCTTCCAATTTCAGACTTCAATAATCCTTTTTCACTAAGTTTGATCACTTTATCCTTCATTTCTAAGGTAATAAGTTTTCTGCTATGTTTCTTTCTATCACCATCTGTAAAGCACTCACATTTCTTTTTATCAACCATTTTTAAGGATCAAATAAATAAAAAGTTCTTAAAAAGCAATATTAAAATGACTAAAAGGAGCACAGAGATATAAACTCTAAGCGCGTAGTCAGGTAGACTGAGTTTAGTTATAAACACTCATGTATATTTAGAGTAACCTTACTGACTGGGCGACGTATCTTACATTATAAAGGATTAGTAATTGGAGAAGAGCAGCGGTTAAAATGAGGACGATAAAGAGAGCTCAAATTCACCAAGAACTGCAGTGCCACGAAGGAGGAATAGCTTTTGAGTTAGAATGCCCACAAAATTCCTATTGAACACAGACACACTCAAGTGTCATCATGAACACTTCCAAAAAATGTTAGGGTGGCTTTAAAACACATATTTTCACTTTGATATCGAATAAAACTTTCTCCATGAAAATAAATAAATGTCGCGACATGTGATACCGTGACTGGTTTCTATTATGGTGTATTAAATCGCAGGATATCACTTATGTAGGCGCTATGTCACTGTCATGGTGTAAATACAGGCTTGACCGTCGTAAGTAATAACATTGGTGGTAATGGACAACTACTGTAAGTGCGGACTTAAGTCGAACTGATATAAGTCGAGGACAACCTGTAATTATGACTTATAAATAGTTTAGGAGATAAAAATTTGAGAAGGTCCCGCTCATGTTATTCAATTGGGGGAATTAAATGTCTCTGGAATTGAACTTAAGTCATTATTTTGCACAGTGATTACACGTGAGTCTTTACGTGTGACTCTCATTAAAATTGAAAGAATGGCTAAAATACATGGAGCTGTTCTCCAGATATTAGACATTCTTTGTGGTATTTTAAAACATACCTACCTACATCTCATACATAAAAGTGAAATTCAGATTATGTTTGTTCTCTATACAAATCCACACTTTCCAAGATATCGTCACAAAACTTCACATAGGTATATAATTTTACCGTGGGTAACATGGGCTACATGGCGATAAAAAATTTGGGAGGAAGAAGGTGTTTAATTCAATAATTATTTTCCCATAAGTTTACACATAATTTTCCATTTATCAGAGTGCTAGGTTGTTTCTCTTCATTCATCTAAATATCTAAATATAAACCGATTTTCTTCATTTTTGCTTTATTCGACAGTTAAAACTTTGTACTGTCTTATTCTTGGGATGTTTAGATGTTACACAGTTGAAGTTTTCAGAAATATGCAATGTTTTTTAATTTTGTGGATTTTTCGTACTCTTTCCAAGCGTTGCCAAGGTGGTCGTCATTGTTACCTCCAATTCAATTAACTTCAATGAAGCCTTCAAATAGATGAAAGTATAGAATTATTCGCTTCACACTTGTTTAAGCAATAAAATGATCGATGTTGCAACGTCAATCTTTATACATAGCAACGTAAATACATACTGATAAACATTCAGGAAATAGCATGTGGGAAGCATTTATAACAGTTGACCAAAGCAATTCAACCTTCTTTCGTCTACTGAATACTGGAATATTACCATTTTTGTAAGTAGAATCAATATATTCTACATTTTTAATGATTATTAATGCAAATAGGCCTATGCATCTGGTGTACACTTATCAGGGTTAGTGATCAATAATGGACAACTATATGTAGCCTTTCCATGGGTTTCTTGCTTACAAGACATTTTAGAAGGGCTAAGTACACAAGAAACGAAGCTGGATTTGACAAAAGTGATATGATCTATATATATAAAAGTGAAATTCTGTTTGTGTCCACTATACAAATTCACACTGTTGAAGATTTCGTCACAAACTTCGATAGGTATGTAATTTTTCCCTGCGAGTAACACAGGCTATATGATGATAAAAAATGGGGAGTTCTTAAATCAATAAATGCTATTTTTCATCCGGACAACATATCTACCGTATATCTTCGTGTATAAGTCGAGAAATTTCTTCCTTTTTTAGGCCGACCAAACCCTACTTTCGACTTATATTTGAGTCGCAAACTAGCTGGACATTCTTCTGGGTCAATAATTAAACATGACTGTCGAAAAACAACATTTGACTGACTTGAAGAGCATTAGTATGAAAAATTCATGCTAACTAGCAGAAAATGCGAAGGCTAATGATAAATACGGCTTTGCCATACTTACGTAGTTTGAAAGGAAACCTTCAAATTTACATTTTATCTTTAAAAAAACCTGCCCAAATGAGTGAATTGAAGAGAAGAATCAATTCAGTACTCAAGCGTTGGTTTTCTTATTTTGATCATGAATTCAAACTGTTAAACACCGTTCCATTCCTTCAGTGATGGATTTCGTTTTTTACTTATAATCATGGACTGAACAGAGTCTGCATTGCGAATATGATCACCAATTTTTCCTTTGTCTTTTAAAATGGTTGCAATTGTTGAACGATTGAGATCATAAACACGACCAATCGAAGCAAGCGGCTCCCCTATTTCTGATCTATGTATTATATCCATTTTAGTTTCCATCGAAAGCACTCAACATTTTTACCACTCTTAGCACTTTCACGAACACTATGTTTACGATTGTTTTCCATATTTCAAGGGTAATAAAAAACAATACGTATATAAACAAGTATGGTTTCGAATACAAACGGCAAATGACGTGTTGACAAGTTTACATGTTCTTACTGTGACCAATGTTCCTAAGTGCGTGAGGGTGTGTTCGTAAATGAAGTGTGAGGGGCAATTCATTGGTATGTGGAATGTTCGTAAATATGAATTGTTTGTTTCTTGAAGCCATTAAAAATTGTAATTTTAAGAATTTCATATTTTTTCCAATGTTTGTTACAAATGGCACACATTTCTTCCAAATGTAAATGGTGTATAGTACATTCAAAAGCTTATGGCACCTTCCTGCGCAGACTGTGACGTAATGTAAGAGAAAGCGGTTGTGGAGAGGGAAGTTGAGGGGGAAGCAAAGCTTTGGAACCAGCAGCTTGGCAGGTTGGCCAAACTATCTGGATCCAGTTTTAAAAGAGGTGGAAATGTTCTGAACTGTAGCTTATCATGTATATATGTAGTTTGATTTTGCAGTAATTTAACTTTGAAAGAAGAAACTATTTTCCAAAGCAAATTTTTATTCGGCAATTAAATACAATGTAATTAAACAACAAACAGGACAACGATAATAGAAGGGTGAATCTAATAGAACAGCGACACGGTTGGCAACTAAGGCACATGTGAGCTCTCTCACAATTGTAAACACCATCATCCTTACCGAGTTTGCATTTCTAAAGTGGATCTTCCATACCGAAAATCGTCTTCTGCACAGGTACCGTAAGCTTTTGAAAGAGCTACAGCTAGCACCTCTAGAGATGCATTTACACGGATTTAATTGTTTAAACTTGTGAATTTTTTTGCTCATGTGGAAGTGACTCATAATTTGTATCCTCCAATAAACAATTTATATTAAAATTCATACCTTAAATTTGTATCTTATTCCATTAAATATCTAACCACATGAAAACAAGATAATATAAATTTTAAGTTGTTTCCTTAGCAAATAAAAAATATTCCACCCTATCAGTTTAGTGTAAATACTTTCTACATACAGTAAAACCCCTTTATAATGTGGGTTTTTGGAGACAGAATGTACACCCACGTTATCAGCAACCCGCAGTATTTCGGGAAATAATTTTTTAAAACGTGAAAGTATATATGTTATAACAAATTTAATTGCAAAATACTATAAAAACTGATATCGTATTTTGATTTAAATGCATACCTTACTTTAATCGGTGTTTTTAAAATAGTCCGATATTTTCTTTTGGCGCGACAGCTGATGGCGTTTCTTCATCACATATGTCTTAATGTTTTGCAAATGTGAAAGATGAAGATGATCACAATCACTCTGTCTCTCCATCCAATTCATCACTTCACTGATGTTATCCAATACTTTGCTTATTTTAGGGATCTCAACCTCGCACATCTCTTCATTCTCGCCATAATTTTTCTGCTCTTCTGCGGTTCTGGACTTCAGCTACAATTTCATCATCATTCTTATAGAGTGTGACGAGAGTTTAGCATCGCGGTAAAATTTGAACCAAGATGTTTACAAAGAAAATAAATAGTGGTAAAATTCGAACCAAGTTGTTTACGAAGAAAATAAATCACTGTAAAATTTGAAACAAGGTTGTTTACGAAGAAAATAAATGGAATCATGTTGGGGGACATGACTAGACCCATGTATATCCGAATCTGCGGTATAGTGTAGCCTGTTATAATGGGGTTTTACTGTATTTTGATAAATGTCATGGATACAACCAATTTATTTTGGAACAATTAAATGATTTATCCAATCACAATTTGTGGAAAATCTACGTAAAATTATTTTAGTTATTTACATAGTTTTAAAAAGTTTGCTTTGGAGAATTCTCACGAAAATATCATTAAAAAGTTTATTAATAATAATTTAATTAAAATCAACAAATATTTGGTTGCTATTTAAACAAAGCAAAATCACACACAGAAATTGAAAAATGATAATACGTTAAATTTTTTCCCATATAAATGCATTGGACTCTCAACTTTGGCGACAAAGGGAGTTGTCATGGTAGCTTATACAGTAAAACCTCTTTATAACGAAATTGAAGGGACCCAATTTTTGGCACTTTGCTGTAAGGTGGTTCCTTGTATGGAGGTTTTTTCAGATTCATCACATATTAGCATATTATTGTTGATTATAACAGTGAGCCAAACAATTAAGTGGGACCAGATGCGAACATCAATGGGTGCCCAACGATATTAATATTTATAGTAATAATGAACAATTTATGGAGTCCCAGTTTAACCCATTCAACGCGGCACGGAAAATCCGAGTTCTTGCCGGTGGCTGAATCCAGTTTCCTTTCATTTCCAGTAGAATTTAGTGCAAGAAATGCAGATATGAAAAAATTTAACGAAAATACGCAAAAATAGATTTTTAACGATTTTTTGAAATACTTACCGATACAACGAGTTATTACAGAAAAAATACGCAAATCGTCGAAAAAAAGTAATAATATAAAAATGAATTTTCCTATAATATAAAAAGGACCTGGAAAGTAAAGAAAACAACCTTTAATCGATAATAAAACGACTAATTTTCATTCACTGACGGTAATTTGAATCGAGTACTTACCGAAAAATTATTAGAGGAAAAACACGCAAATCGTCGAAAAAATTAACGATGTACAAATGAATTTTCTTATAATATAAAAAGGAATTGGAAAGAAAATAAAATAACCTTTAATTCATAATAAAACTAATTCTCAATCACTATAGGAAAATCAGAGTGAATACGTACCCAAAAAAGAAAAAGTCGAAAATCCGAAGAAAATCTACCAATTGCAAAACGGACTTTTCTCAAGCGCTGGTTAGGGTCAAACTGATGGCTGGAGACGCATAGGAAACTCATTCCGCCAGCGGTCCTTTACCCAGACCGCTAGAAACAGATGTAGCGCTATGACTGGAATTCCAGTCATGCCGCCAGCCGATTGAACCACGATGACTGGAATTCCAGTCATGCCGCGTTGAATGGGTTAATATTATAACTTTTGCGGAGTATTTGTTTATTGAAAATTAAAATCAGTTTGCAAGTGATTTTAGTAAAAGTTTTTGCCTCACACCCACCACATCCCCCTTTCGTCAGCCCTGAGTTATAATCTATTTCAACACTAACATTTTAGTTAAAGAATGTCTCCAAAAAATTCACTTTATGTTAAAAAACAATATATTATTTTTTCATTCCTGTAACAATGATCAATTTTCATAGTAAAAACAATACTCTATATGATGTGGCAATTTATGATGTAGGGTAGAGTGACCATAATTTCATGAGAACATTTTCTGTAATTCTCAAGAAAAAACGAGACAACATTTTAAAACGGAAGTTTGATTTATTTCGATCAATACAAGAATTTGAACATTTATGTACATAGACAGGAAAAACAAACTCACTAACAAGAAAATTTAGATAATGATGTGTGGAGTAAAAAGAATTAAATGAACTTGTTGAACACAATCAATTATATTAGATTATTAGCAACTATGAATGTAAATACGATTACAAACAATATCACTTGACCTGCAGTCTCCGGACCTAGGCCCTATGGGTCTCTATCCGATGTCAGGGTATAATTTCTTTGGGTCAGCGAGTTTTTCTGGACTTCTTCTAAAGTAGTAAAATACAATATGAAATATTGGGAAAAAATTCATTCTCTCATTTCCGACTCATTGATATAATATTTCTATCGTTACTTTGTTATGCAATATGGAGGTCGTATTTTATAAATTAAAAAAAAACAGCTGACGTAAATTTTAATTCAATGAAGAGAGTCGTTCAAAAGCATTGTTCCAATTGGGGCAAAATAGAAATTAGCTTATTAATTCTAAAATATTGGTGGATGAAGAAATTAATTTCCTTTTTAAATATTTAATTCAGTTTATTTACCTTTGCATAGTTTTGTTTGCAATTAATTTGCAGTTGATGTAGGAAGAGTTGATTCTGAAACTGGTATGAGTGTTGATGATTCATGCTCTTGCTGAGACATTTTGTACTTTGCGGTTGAAGATATTTCTTGCAGTAATTCTGGATTGTTTAAAAGCAAATTGTAAAAGTCATTGCACAAAAGTTCTCAAAAATGAGTTTTCGTCACAATCACTGCTTTGATGTTTTCAACGAGGAAACGATTCTTTTCGTCTGTCCACAAAGAATTTGTAATAGAAAACACTTTCCATAGCTCCACCAGTGCCGGGTATGGCTAAAGCAAATTCCAAAATCATTTTAATATTTTTTAACAATTTGCACAAACTTGAAAATTCCGAACCATCGTTCCAGAGTTTCAGTTAAATTCATGTTCCATTCGGCAATTTTGTTTTTACTGATGGTGGTATTCATCGAAAAGCTCATCTTCGTCTATTATTTCCGTGATGTTTTTGTCGACATCAGCCATGCATTTGAGTGTATCCTGAATTTGTTCCCAAACAGGAGGACTCTTAAGCTGCACCCAATAAAACACTTTTAATGGTCGATAGTGATAACTCCATTTTTTAAATACATTATGTGTCGTAAAAGAAACCTGCAGCTTATGTGAATTGTTTTTCACTACAGAAATCTTCTAAATCTGATAAAACCGATCTAACTTTTGAGGTGCGGAAATTTTCATTTCTCCGGTTTTTTATTTTGTTTGCTAAAATATCCAGTTCTTCAGCTACTTCACTTCCTGAAATATTATCACTCTCTATTCTTTTAATAGCTTCGCAGCAAACCTTTAATTGACTCTCCATGAAATGAAGCCAAATAATGGAACCTTTTTCAGAATGGTTGGACATTTTTCTTGTGAAATAAAGTAAGATTTTAATCCAGGGAATATTTCAATAATTCTGGTGATTGCTGGTTGTAGTGATAGCCATAAAGTTTTCACAGTTCCTAGGATCTGCTTATACTCAATATCGACAAAGTCACAAAAATTCTTTAATTCTTCCACTTGTACCGTATATGGAAAAATTGAAATATTTTATTCACTACAGCCTCGATGTCAATGGACAAAATATCAGCACATGTTTGTACAGCATTGTGTAAAATGTGGGGCAGCACATCCTATACCACAAATGTTCATTTTTAAGTTGCTAGCTGTAAGTTTGGCAAAAACGTTGTTCGTTCCTTTTATTGCAGCTCCTCCAAAATTTGTTGCAGTTATCCCCACAAAAGGCAATAATTTTGTCAGATAGCTTGTACTTATGCAGTACATTAATTATGTGAGTTGTTAACAAAACAGCAGTTTCACCCTTTAAGTTATTAAATTCAATCACTTTAATTTGAACTCCCATTCTTGGAATAAAATACCGAACTAGTACAGGTACTAACTTTAAGCTTTTATGGTTTAAAGTATCTACCATTACTGATACATACCTAACAAGTTTCTATTCTTCCAAAAGTTGTTGCATCGCAAAAGGCACAAGAACATTTACAATTGATTCACATTTTGTTCGACTACATGAGAATTTTTGTTCGTGCAGTATTTTTATCACTGAGGAGATACAGTCCACAGACCGAAAGGAATGGCTGTGTTTGATTATGTGGAAAGCAAACAACAAACCTTCTTCGGCTTGCACTCTTCTGTTATTGTTTGCTTGGTAAAATATGAGATTACCTTTTGGCTGCAACTGTTACTGCTTACCGCAATCAAATGCTTTTTTTTGTTATACTGTAGTATATCTGAACGACCTCTGTGTTCTATAGAAAACACTGATTTGCAAAAGGTACACAACACTTTTCCCATTTGTGTATCTTCCATTAAAAAAGGGAATTCAGTATGAATTCAGTTTTTAAGCTTTCAGTAAAAACACAATTTTCTTTTCGGCATTTTCCGGGGTTTTATTTACTTTTCTGAATCCAACAGCACATGTATAACCGTTCACGTTCTTCCAAAACCACGTGTTCACAGCAACAAAACAAACTGAAACTAGCTGCTGTTGTGCATTACCAACCTACAAAATTGAGTATATTCTGTTGCACTGCCAACATAAAATAAAAAGCCACCAAATTCTGAATTAGTTTTTAGGCTTAATTTTGTGTGTAACTTTGTATATGAATTGGAACTTCCGCAAAAAACGGGACAATTGGCATCCCGTTTTAACTTTATCGGGACAACGGGGCACCTAAATAAATAATGGGACGATCTCATTAAAAACGGGAAGTATGGTCACCCTAATGTAGGGCATATCTGGGCTACTGAGCTATATCATTATTATTAGTCAAAACTTGTATTACTTTATACTAAATTTACTTTTTCAGTATTAAAAACATTTAAAATGCCAAATTTTGCTATTTTTAACACTATGTACATTAGACATGATAGTATATCAATAAATAGCCAAATAAAAGTAAATGAAAATATAGCACAAAAATATATAATGAAAAAATATTTTTAAGTCCTTTGTTTAAACAAAAGTTACATATTCAGTTGGTCTTCATCATTTATCACAAAGAGCTACTAACGATAAATTATCTATAGAAAATTTATTTATAAAAAATAATTTCTATTTTATTACGTTTTTAACCGCTTAAGGCATTTGAACGAGATGGTCTCGTCCACAATGGTCTGGTCAATTTTATTTATCCCGAGATGGTCTC
The DNA here is from genome assembly GCA_036926305.1 of Uropetala carovei. Lineage (NCBI taxonomy): Eukaryota > Metazoa > Arthropoda > Insecta > Odonata > Petaluridae > Uropetala > Uropetala carovei. Next base: position 2,183,501 of record JAXCHB010000115.1, read on the forward strand.
GTCCACAACAGTCGAGTATTGATTTTACTCCGAGATTGTCTCGTCCTCAACTTTCGACTGTATTTATCTTGTCCCGAGATTGTCTCGTTCACAGCGGTCAGTTCTAGCATGTTTATTCAGAGATGGTGTCGGCCTTAGCGGCAAATTTTATGACTCTTACCCCAAACCATCTGCGTGGGTATGGTATATCTTTTGTTAGAATAAGATTTTCTCATCAAAATATTTTCTCGATCTTTAGTTCGTGTATTTGCTTCTTATTGTTAGTTGTAACACATATATTTGCCTTCTTTCGAAAAAACTACTTTTGGTAAGCAATGCCAACTAGACGCTGTGCCATTTGTTCTGTGAAAAAGGACAAAAAAGGAAAGAAAGTGCACAGAGAAAGTCGATATTTTTGCAATGTAGGAGTTCGTTTATCCCCATGCTTCAAGGTACGTCATACTAAATTGGATTTCTAAATGAATATAATTTCTTTTGTAATCGGGCGAAATATTTTTTACTTACTTATATTATTTTTTATTGTAAGGGTAGTAACTTTATTTTTAATTTTCTATACTATTGCCCAAATTGCAGTGTAGGAATTTGTTTATTCCTTTCTTTCAAGGTGTATCATACTAAATTGGATTTGTAAATCAATTGCAATTTCTTTTGTAATTGTGCGGAAATATGGTTACTTATATCATTTTTTGTTGTAAGGTTACTAACAATATTTTTTGTTTTCTTATACTAATATATTCTATTTTTTCTAAATTATAAACCTTTTAAACAAAAATGGAATGTTATTCTTACTTTTAACCCTTTTTAATTCATGTATTTATCATTTATTTTTTAAAATAAAAATAGTTTAGCGACTGAGCGTTGATATCTGAACATATGACCATTGCTTGTTTTTACCTAAATTGATATACCGATTAAATATTAAATGTTTTTTTCGAGTATATGTATGTATTAGGTATGCTTTAACGAAATAAAAAAACCTGATTATTTTTTTACCCATTTTGCAAAATTAACCCGAGCATTAACCGGTTAATAAATCTTCATACTTAATTATACATACAGGCAGACCTCGTGGTTTGTGGGGGTTATATTCCTGAAAACACTGCGAAAGAGAAGTAATTAATGCAATGGGAAATATAGGGTTTGGTTCCCATCCCAGCAAGAATGGATCATTTGTCCTCTGTATTGGTGACCGCAGAAATATAGAGAACGAGATGGAAAAATGAATTTCAATGAAAGAGAGACTTAAACAAGATAAAAGAACACAAAAAAGTATCAGAAAATAAAATCTTATTTAACTTCCATCCATATGTGCGATGTGTGCGACGCACACGGGCGGCCAATTTACAGTCCGATACAGTATTTTTAACAGTAATATTATAATATACCGTATATTCTTACATTTATTGGCTACGGAAAATTATCATACCATAAGGCGTTTTTTAAAATTTTTATAAAGAATGCCTAAAAAGGGCGGCAAATGAGACACTTGCATGCAGGCGGCCGTGAGGCATGGCACACCCCTTGTTCCACCATAGAATTGAGAAAAATGAACAATGGTTGCCTAACTTGGAGCTAATTTCCCAAATACGGCAGACCTCAGCTTTCTCACTTAACTGTGATACCAGTTTATATTTTGCAACTTTTCACATGTGAAGGGGCACAAGAGTGTGGGAGGACTGCATCCCAAAAATATTTAAAAGTATATATAAGACATGAATCTAATTTTTTAATTACGCATATATATTACATTAATACACTTATTTTTACATATTAAAATAATGCAACAATATTTTTCCAGCCTGACTATGAGAGAAAACGTGAGGAAAAGGCAATTCATTCCACATATAAAAAATTTTGTGTAGCATTTTCTGTGATTTTTCTCAGCGAAAGGGCGAAACATGAGACCGGAAAAGACAAAACTGGTCGCAAATGCAGAACTGCAAAATATTGAAATACACGAAAGATAAAGCTACGAAAGTTGAGGCCTACCTTATCACTCGAAGTGTTTGAAATTACAACAAATACTATGCTTCAAATCATTCAGGTGAGGTCTTAATAACAGTGTTAACACCAGCGTAGATGGTATTGGTTTCTGCTTTACAACAGCACGTACAATATTCTTTTTTTATTTCGCTATGTGGAGGTTTGTTTTTAGTGGAATGGGTGCAATTTTTATTTCGTAATTGGGAGGTCTAGTAATTATTGGAGGTTGATAATTAGAAGGTTTAGTAATTATTGGAGGTTCGTAATATACAGGTTTTCTATATAGTTTTATTAGTGAAATTTTTGGGACCAGCAATATCTTTCCTTATACGGAGTTCTTCATTCTAAGGGAGTTCGTAAAGTAGAGATTTTACTGTACTTGGTATTGCCATAAAACTGACAAAAATCACATATTTTTCTAATTCTAAATGCATTTTAATGCTAATTTGACCAGGCTTCAGATTCCCCATCTTCAGTAAAAATAAACTTTGTTCTTTCCTGCATAAAACCATCCAACAAGTTCATACATGTTTCTAAGTACCATATATTCCGGCGTATAGGTCGACCTTTGAAGTTTAAAAAAATTTTCCTAAAACTTAGGGTCGACTTATACGCCGAACATAAAAATGTGAACCTTAAAGTAAAACTGAATAACATCAATATTTAAGAAGACTGTTGATCTTTCGGTGGAGGTAACCGCTTTTTTGAATCAGCTGTTCCAGTATTTACATTTTATGACATTTACCGTATTTACTCGTGTACCCCATGCACATTTTTTCAAGAAATGCCAGGGAAAAAACGGAGTGCGCATCTTACATGAGTATTTCTGAACAGGTTATATAAAGTGTGAGTATCGATGGTAAATTCTTTGCAATATGCTTTCATTTACGTTTATATTCATAGAAGACGTCGAATTCTATAAAGTATACGCGTATTTATATGACCAAGCAAACGTGTAAGTTACGTCCGTGCTGCAGACAAAAACTCACAAAAGTAGGCAGAAAAAATACGCCGACTAACTGATAACTATAGTTCAATGACTACTGACGGTTTGCTGGCTTGAAAATAGGAAGGTTCAAGTTTGGTCCTTTTCCATCTTCCACATCAAGGAATTCAGAGCGGTGAAATTTTGTTGCGAATGAAAGATTTCATCATTCAAAAGGAAGACGGAATCCACATCTCAATTGTTTGGACTCGTTTGTTCCTAACCTTACAATATTTACTCACGAGATGATACACGAAAAAACTCCCCATCCACGTAGGGAAGTTCCCGTTCATAGATGAACAAATATTTCATGAAGTTCCGCATCGGTGCGTAATATTACGTCAAAAACAGTGAAGTGGAGACGAAGTTGCGTAATATTACAAGAAAAACAGTTAAGGGGTTAACAAAAGAGGACTATCGGTGAGGAGATTTCTGCTAGTAAAGAGATCATCCAATAAATTGCGTCACGTAGTAGGGAGAAAATGCTTAACTTGAGCAAAACTTGTTTCAAAGAGTGGGAATCAGTGACTTAAAAAAAACTTTTTCTGGCTCAAATTAATTTTTACCCTCCGAACTGGTCCAAAAATAGGAGTGTGCGGGTTATATGAGTACATACGATATTTTAGATTTATAATAATTAATTTTAATACTGTAATTACTCACGTAATCTGCATCTTCGTGTACCACACTCACCCCTATTTTTCGACCAGTTTGAGAAGAAAAAAATAAATTTGTACTTTAATAAGTTGATGTCTATGGCGGTGGAAAATTATAAAAAATCAAAAAATAGGTGTGTTCTCTCCATCGTTCCCTCTAAGCTGTGTGGTCGCGCAGCAGTTTTTGAAGTGCCACACACTAAATTTTTTAAGTACGCACAATTGTCTGTATTTTAGAATATATCGGAACAGGACCGCATCAACCCCGGTGCATATCCACGCACTATCGTCATGTAGGCGTGCATAGTGATATTCATTCCGCCCATGGATGAAAAAAATTAGGAGGAACTATGGTTCTCTCCCGGCTCATGATGAATATGGAGAATTGTGATACCAGATGCCAACTTATTTCGGCATAAAGTGTAGGTAGAAACTGATAGTAAATTTTTAATGACAGAACTGCTTTTCTTGAATAAAAATAATAAAATTAAAACTCAATTAAAATGTACAGCTTTAATATTATAAAAATATTACGTCATCTCAATGCTGAAGATGCACCAACGGCAGTATAAACAGCGCATTTAAACCCTAAACATTTCTTGGTCATGTAGATACACGTAAACTTTGTAGAATTCTTCATCTTTTGCGAGTATAAACGTAGACACAAGTGTGTTGCAGTAAATTTACTATCGAAACCCGTAATTTTCAAAACTTGGTCAGAAATCTTCATGTATGACCAACATTTTGGGAAAAAAGGTGCACGGGGTACACATTTGCGATATTTTATTGAATTTTGCAACCGTAGAGATCGATCGCGATCACTAGGTATAGTTCATTTCGATATTATCATTAGCAGCTGAAATCAACTGAATTATAGGAAACTTAATTTAGTGGATCAAGCTCTCCAAAAATTAGTTTCTTAATAGTTGAAATTAAAACATGTCTCATGGAAGGCTCAACGAGAATAGCATGTACTATAAACAGTATTTATATATTTTTATTATTATGTTTATTTCTGTTTTGTTAAAACATAGATTGTACATGACTTTAATTTTGTCTGAAAACGGTTTCATGAGAAGTATTTTTAAGTGAAAAAGTGGGGTTCGACTTATATGGCGAACATATGCCTAATCATGTATTTTCATCCAAAAAAGCAGGGGTCGACTTATACGCTGGAATATACGGTAATTTTATAATTCGAATGAAAAATAAACTGCAATCATCCCTATGCTATTCAAATGGAGAAAATGAAAAAAATATTTTTTTAAAATTAGAAAGGCTAATCAAATCAGTTTAAAAACCTGACAACACCACTTAACTATTTATTCCGATTAAAACGACATATTCTTCTTGTTTCTATGTGCTGTAGTTGCTGAGTTATAAAAAAACATATACATACATATACTTTATAGATATCTATAGATAAGATAGCAATGATTAAAAAATCAGAAAAAGGAGCAACTGTGAGCAAGCAAGTATATACACAACATACAAAAACACAATGTTACAAAAGAATGTTAAAAAATAAGCTGTATAATAAATTTTTATAAATAACTTTTATATTTTAACATTTATTATACTCGTTACTTCAAATATGGTGAAATTACCTGCATAAGTGACCAACTGATGGAGGTGGTGTTATATTCAATTAATCTGGATATCAAGCCTGAAGACATTTCCTGTCGTATACAAATCAACGAAGTGCAACAAGAGTAATATCAAAGGTAAGTAATACACAATCATTATTGGCGTAAAGGTGCTTTCCTTGCTTTTAATACGAGAGAGAGAGGGCGGGAGGGTGAGAGAAGGAAATGACTTTCAATACAATTAATGTTTCTGATGCCAATTTGATCTCCATAAATAGCTTGAAGATATTGAATCTTTACTCCTGTTGATATTTTAATGGGCATTACGCTAGTAAGGTTTTAAAGGAGAAATATAAGACTCTGATTCCCATTAAAAGCTTACCCATATGAAAGCATTAAGCTTGCCTTAAGGTTGCCTAGGTAGCTGATTGTTGGACCCAGAAATATTACCACTTTTTTCCGATAAAAACTATAAATTTACGCTAATTCTACTCGGATTGAAATTCTGTCTTAAAAAATAACAAACTACAATTTATATCCTATCCGATAGTTTAAGTCTCAAGTTCGCATTTTGACGGGAAATAATTTTAAAGTGCAAATATAAAAACCTCTACACCAATTTACGTTTTCTTATGGTCCAAAAATGGGGCAAAAAGGGGCAAAAATAGCCCCTCAAAGTGGGAATTTCGAAAGTTTTGGATTTTTTCCTTCTGCTGTGAACAAAAACCTATAATCCTACCAAATTTCAAGTTTCTAGCACATCTGGAAGTGCCTCAATTTTGTATCTTGCCAAAGTGGTTACAAGTCGCTCTATATATATATATATATATCCCTTCCAACTGCCTCAGTTCACTGCCTCAAAGTCGGCGGAAGGGTGTAAACGGAGGCTAAAGGGCGAAGAACAGTGGTGTCCTCGGACACCGGTAGGTTCAACCATGCTGTGAAGTCTTTCTGCAATATCTCCGGCCAAAGTGAAAGAGGTACTCACCAACCCGCTCTGGGCCAGCGTGGTGTTTTAAGGCCCACAATCCCCCCATGACATGTACATCCATAAAAAACGGCCCTCATTCTCCGGAGGCTGGATTGCCTCTGACCGTGGCAGTGGTCAGGAACAAGGCAGGAAGGCAGAGGGTGCTAAGAATCCCCGGAGGTTAAACGCCCACTGCCACTCTTTCTCATCCTTACCCAATTCCTTTAACCTCAACCTAACTACCTTTAACTGCCGGACTTTGTCCAGTGAAGATAAACTTCAAGAGCTCCAAGAACAACTGGAGAAGATCAAGTGGGACATTTTAGGACTTAGTGAGGTGAGAAGAAAAGGTGAAGGCCTATTGGAGTTGAAGAGTGGAGATATTTTTTATTACAGGGGAACTGACACAGGAAGAACAGGAGGTGTTGGATTCATCATCAACAAAAAATTGAAGAATAATATCGTGGAAATGGAAAGTTCATCCGAGCGGGCAGCTAGACTAGTGCTTCAAATAAATAAAAGATATCAACTTCAAATAGTCCAAGTTTATGCGCCAACGTCATCATACTCGGATGAGGAAGTGGAAGATTTTTACCAAGAAGTTGGAGAACTGCACGACAAAGGAAGCTGCCATCTAAAAGTGGTCATGGGTGATTTCAATGCCAAGGTAGGAGAACAAAAGGAAGACGACAGCGCAGTTGGAAAATGGGACTATGGAGACAGAAATGAACGAGGGGACCGACTTGTAGACTTTGCTGAATGTACTAGTCTATATATAATGAACACTTTCTTCAAAAAGAGTCCCAATAGGAAATGGACCTGGAAAGGACCCAATGGTACCAAAAACGAAATTGACTACATACTAGTCAATAAGAAGCAATTGGCTGAAGACTGTTCCGTCCTCAACCAGTTTAAAACTGGAAGCGACCATCGCTTGGTAAGATGCAGAATAAAATTCAACTCAAAGTTAGAAAGACAGAAGCTTATAAAGAAGAAGCCTAAGTCTATTATCAACACGCAGGTGCTAAAAGAACGAAAAGAAGAATTTCAGCTCCAACTGAAAAATCGATTCAGTGCACTGGAAGACCAAGAAGTTGAATCCCAATTTATAGAAATACTCAAGGAAACTGCTGAAGAAATAGGCGGAACAGTTAAAACAAAGCCAGAGAAAAGGTTGACTGAAAAAACAAGACTGCTGATGGAAAAAAGAAGGAAAATGATAATAACTAATGATCCTAAAGAAATGATCCATTTTGCAGAACTAAACAAAACTATCAGGAAGTGCATCAAGGAAGATGTGAAAAAATATAATTATGAACTAATCGAGAAAGCCATAGAAAACAATAGAAGTTACAAGAAAATGAAGCAACATCTCTCGATCGGAAAGAGACAGCTGGTGGCCTTGATGCTAGAAGACGGCTCCATAACCCATAGTAGGAAACTGATCCTGAAACGGGTACAAGAATTTTACACCAAGCTGTATGAGGATCCTCTAGGAAATGATGAAGTAAATGATGATGCAAACATGCCCACCGAAGAGGTCCCAGGTATCCTTCCGGAAGAGGTGAGACACGCAATCAGAAGTATGAAGAATGGAAAAGCATCTGGAATGGATGGTATCACAGCGGAAGTATTCAAAGCAATGGGGAATCATACGGAAACAATTCTCGCTAAGATTTTTAATTCCTGTCTGAGGAAGAAAAAGATACCAGAAACATGGAACCACGCATGTATTATCCTTCTGCACAAGAAAGGTTCCAAAGAAGACTTGAATAACTACAGACCGATCAGCCTACTCCCAACAGTCTACAAAATATTCACCAAAATACTCACTATGCGCCTTCAAAACCATCTTGATTCTGCCCAATCCAGAGAGCAAGCTGGATTTCGCAGTGGGTATAGCACGATGGACCACATCCAAGTCGTGAGAGAGGTAATCAGTCGGACCAACGAGTATGAATTACCTCTATGTATGTGCTTTATCGACTACGAGAAAGCATTCGACTCTGTCCGAACTTCGTCGGTGTTACGTGCACTAAAGAAACAAGGAGTAGAAGAAACGTACATAACCTTGATCAAGAATATCTACGAAAATGCGACAACATCTGTCCAGCTGCATGAAGAGACGAGTGCCTTTAAGGCCGAAAAGGGAGTGAGACAAGGAGATACTATGTCCCCTAAGTTATTTACAGCAGCTCTAGAGGAAGTATTCAAAAGGCTAGACTGGGAGGAAAAAGGCATAAAGGTAAATGGAGAATATCTGAGTCACCTGCGCTTTGCAGATGATATCATACTGTTCGCAGGAAGCCCAGAAGAGCTCCTTAGAAGAACTGAAGAGCTTGAGCAAGCAAGCCGAGAAGCTGGACTTAAGATGAATCTTAATAAAACAAAGGTTATGTACAACTCCTTCACAAATTCTGAGAAGATACATATCAACGGAGCAGAACTTGGAGAAGTAACCAGCTATGTTTACTTAGGTCAACTCATCACTACTGATGGTTCGCTTCTTGGAGAAATCAACCGGAGAGTGAAGATGGCATGGAGTGCTTTTGGCAAGAATGCGAACATCTTTAAATCAAATATTCCAGTCTTCCTAAAAAGGAGACTGTATGACCAATGTGTTCTGCCTGTTCTGACATATGGTTGTGAAACATGGACCATGAATGCCAGAATGATACAGCGCCTGCAAACAACACAGAGGGGCATGGAGAGATGCATGTTAGGGATCACCCGAAGAGACCGCAAGAGGAACGACTGGGTAAGAAAGAAGACGGGAGTCTGTGACGTGATTAGAAGAGTGAAGGTGTTAAAATGGCAGTGGGCAGGCCACATTGCTAGAAGAAATGACCAGCGTTGGACGTCCAGTGTCATCGAATGGATCCCAAGAAACATCAAGAGACCAAAAAGAAGACCGAAAGACAGGTGGGACAGAGAGCTTGTTAAGTTCTTGGGGCAAACTTGGAGGAGGGAGGCAGTTGACAGGGAAAACTGGAAGAGTCTGGGGGAGGCCTTCGTCCGTCAGTGGACTGAAAAAGGCTGATGATGATGATGATGATATATATATATCTATATGTGTGTGTGTGTATATATATATATATGTATATGTATGTTTGTATATATATGTTTGTATATATATGTATATGTATATATATATATATCATCATCATCAGCCTTTTTCAGTCCACTGACGGATGAACGCCTCCCCCAGACTCTTCCAGTTTTCCCTGTCAACTGCCTCCCTCCTCCAAGTTTGCCCCAAGAACTTAACAAGCTCTCTGTCCCACCTGTCTTTCGGTCTTCTTTTCGGTCTCTTGATGTTTCTTGGGATCAATTCGATGACACTGGACGTCCAACGCTGGTCATTTCTTCTAGCAATGTGGCCCGCCCACTGCCATTTTAGCACCTTCACTCTTCTAATCACGTCACAGACTCTCGTCTTCTTTCTTACCCAGTTGTTCCTCTTGCGGTCTCTTCGGGTGATCCCTAACATGCATCTCTGTGTTGTTTGCAGGCGTTGTATCATTCTGGCATTCATGGTCCATGTTTCACAACCATATGTCAGAACAGGCAGAACACATTGGTCATACAGTCTCCTTTTTAGGAAGACTGGAATATTTGATTTAAAGATGTTCGCATTCTTGCCAAAAGCACTCCATGCCATCTTCACTCTCCGGTTGATTTCTCCAAGAAGCGAACCATCAGTAGTGATGAGTTGACCTAAGTAAACATAGCTGGTTACTTCTCAGAGTTCCGCTCCGTTGATATGTACCTTCTCAGAATTTGTGAAGGAGTTGTACATAACCTTTGTTTTATTAAGATTCATCTTAAGTCCAACTTCTCGGCTTGCTTGTTCAAGCTCTTCAGTTCTTCTACGGAGCTCTTCTGGGTTTCCTGCGAACAGTATGATATCATCTGCAAAGTGCAGGTGACTTCTCCATTTACCTTTATGCCTTTTTCCTCCCAGTCTAGCGTTTTGAATACTTCCTCTAGAGCTGCTGTAAATAACTTAGGGGACATAGTATCTCCTTGTCTCACTCCCTTTTCGGCCTTAAAGGCACTCGTCTCTTCATGCAGATGGACAGATGTTGTCGCATTTTCGTAGATATTCTTGATCAAGGTTATGTACGTTTCTTCTACTCCTTGTTTCTTTAGTGCATGTAACAGCGACGAAGTTCAGACAGAATCGAATTCTTTCTCGTAGTCGATAAAGCACGTACATAGAGGTAATTCATACTCGTTAGTCCGACTGATTACCTCTCTCACGACTTGGATGTGGTCCATCGTGCTATACCCACTGCGAAATCCAGCTTGCTCTCTGGGTTGGGCAGAATCAAGATGGTTTTGAAGGCGCATAGTGAGTATTTTGGTGAATATTTTGTAGACTGTTGGGAGTAGGCTGATCGGTCTGTAGTTATTCAAGTCTTCTTTGGAACCTTTCTTGTGCAGAAGGATAATACATGCGTGGTTCCATGTTTCTGGTATCTTTTTCTTCCTCAGACAGGAATTAAAAATCTTACAAGGGGACGTTGTCAAGTCGATGTCAAGGATCCGGTTGAAACTTCTTGAGGTGAAACTAGAGACAAAATAAGCGGACACGTGTCCCGGATTTCTTCCCCATTCGAGAAAAAATGGGCAAAATATATTTGCACGTAAAACGTATACCGGTATTTAACTCGGCAATTTCATAGAGCGCCGTGGCTGCGGTCGCTAAGGCATTAGCATTGTTAAACATAAGGTCGGTGGTTCAAATCCCACCGTTTGCAAACTTCTTTTTCGATTTTATTTCTGTCTATTTTTTCAAATACCAAGCTGGGTACGTTTCTCAACTTCGTTATTTGTGATTAAATGTTTTTTTTATAGTATTTACGAGTTAAATAAAATAATTTTTGGTAAACTAGGAACTATTCTTCGGGTTTACCAAAATTAGAAGTAACGTATCGTCGAAGCTTGAAAAACGAAGCCGACCTTGCTTTTCTATGAAGAAAAAACAACGTGCAACGCAAAAATAGCCACACCACCACATATTTCCCCGCGACAATGTTGCAATACACGTGCTATTGTGGATCGCTCTTACAATTAAAGGCCGCAGATCATCACCAATTCAGTTATTGCCGTTTGCTGCTTTTGCTACATGCTTCTCTCGCTTCACTCCTTTGATTTGCTTTTTTGATATCGACCTCTGCTCTCCTAGATCACTTACTCTACCGTTAACGACCTCTGCGCTCTTTTTGGATTACGATTTAGCTGTTTGATCTTTCAGTATTGCGATTTTTCGTTTTTTTATGATTATCGTAATATTTTACGAGTCTTGATTACCTCCCTGATTTCGACTTTTGCCTTCATGGACCTTTTCGCTTTATCGATGGAGATCGATCCAGTTGCCGGACCCTCCGGAAGTAGCTTTGCACCGGACGATGAAGACGTCGTCAATGCTTCGTTTTTATCAGATAATCACGATAAACAAGATATAACGGGGGCTGTTCGTTTTTTTATAGGTAAGCAATTTACATTAATATGGCATCTTGTGGCTGTCTTCACCCGCATTCCGAGAAATGCTCCAGAATGCATGGTATGCATCGAAATTAGCGGACACCAGAAGTGTTTTCATGAACGTTCGGGAGGATTGTTTTCCCCAAGACCTACGCAAACGGAAGTGCATATGTTTCGCAATAAGTTTCGTAAGATGCGCGTGGTGCAAGGAATATCTGTGCTTACCCTGTTTTTACGATAAATACCATCCAAGCCTTAGCCTTAAAAATATTCAGTTGAATGGTAAATAGTGAGAGGACCACCTCTTTTTACCGCTGGCAAATAAACAAATGAAAGATTAAAATATGAAAAATTATTTTATTACTATAAAAAAACATTTAATCAAAATAACGAAGTTGAGAAACGTACCCAGCTTGGTATTTGAAAAAATAGACAGAAATAAAATCGAAAAAGAAGTTTGCAAACGGTGGGATTTGAACCACCGACCTTATGTTTAACAATGCTAACGCCTTAGCGACCGCAGCCACGGCGCTCTATGAAATTGCCGAGTTAAATACCAGTATACGTTTTACGTGCAAATATATTTTGCCCATTTTTTCTCGAACCCGGGCCTATGGGGAAGAAAGCCGGGACACGTGTCTGCTTATTTTGTCTCTAGTTTCACCTCAAAGTTTCAACCGGATCCTTGACATCGACTTGACAACGTCCCCTTGTTAGCGAGAATTGTTTCCGTATGATTCCCCATTGCTTTGAATACTTCCGCTGTGATACCATCCATTCCAGATGCTTTTCCATTCTTCATACTTCTGATTGCGTGTCTCACCTCTTCTGGAAGGATATCTGGGACCTCTTCGGTGGGCATGTTTCCATCATCATTTACTTCCTCATTTCCTAGAGGATCCTCATACAGCTTGGTGTAAAATTCTTGTACCCGTTTCAGGATTAGTTTCCTACTATGGGTTATGGGGCCGTCTTTTAGCATCAGGGCCACCAGCTGTCTCTTTCCGATCGAGAGATGTTGCTTCATTTTCTTGTCACTTCGATTGTTTTCTATGGCTTTCTCGATTAGCTCATAATTATATTTTTTCACATCTTCCTTGATGCACTTCCTGATAGTTTTGTTTAGTTCTGCAAAATGGATCATTTCTTTAGGATCATTAGTTATTATCATTTTCCTTCTTTTTTCCATCAGCAGTCTTGTTTTTTCGGTCAACTTTTTCTCTGGCTTTGTTTTAACTGTTCCGCCTATTTCTTCAGCAGTTTCCTTGAGTATCTCTATAAATTGAGATTCAACTTCTTGGTCTTCCAGTGCACTGAATCGATTTTTCAGTTGGAGCTGAAATTCTTCTTTTCGTTCTTTTAGCACCTGCGTGTTGATAATAGACCTAGGCTTCTTTATAAGCTTCTGTCTTTCTAACTTTGAGTTGAATTTTATTCTGCATCTTACCAAGCGATGGTCGCTTCCAGTTTTAAACTGGTTGAGGACGGAACAGTCTTCAGCCTATTGCTTCTTATTGACTAGTATGTAGTCAATTTCATTTTTGGTACCATTGGGTCCTTTCCAGGTCCATTTCCTATTGGGACTCTTTTTGAAGAAAGTGTTCATTATATATAGACTAGTACATTCAGCAAAGTCTACAAGTCGGTCCCCTCGTTCATTTCTGTCTCCATAGTCCCATTTTCCAACTGCGCTGTCGTCTTCCTTTTGTTCTCCTACCTTGGCATTGAAATCACCCATGACCACTTTTAGATGGCAGTTTCCTTTGTCGTGCAGTTCCCCAATTTCTTGGTAGAAATCTTCCACTTCCTCATCCGAATATGATGATGTTGGCGCGTAAACTTGGACTATTTGAAGCTGATATCTTTTATTTATTTGAAGCACTAGTCTAGCTGCCCGATCGGATGAACTTTCCATTTCCACGATATTATTCTTCAATTTTTTGTTGATGATGAATCCAACTCCTCCTGTTCTTCCTGTGTCAGTTCCCCTGTAATAAAAAATATGTCCACTCTTCAACTCCAATAGGCCTTCACCTTTTCTTCTCACCTCACTAAGCCCTAAAATGTCCCACTTGATCTTCTGCAGTTGTTCTTGGAGCTCTTGAAGTTTATCTTCACTGGACAAAGTCCGGCAGTTAAAGGTAGTTAGGTTGAGGTTAAAGGAATTGGGTAAGGATGAGAAAGAGTGGCAGTGGGCGTTTAACCTCCGGGGATTCTTAGCACCCTCTGCTTTCATGCCTTGTTTCTGACCACTGCCACGGTCAGAGGCAATCCAGCCTCCGGAGAATGAGGGCCGTTTTTATGGGTGTACATGTCATGGGGGGATTGCGGGCCTTAAAACACCACGCTGGCCCAGAGCAGGTAAGTGAGTACCTCTTTCACTTTGGCCGGAGATATTACAGAAAGACTTCACAGCATGGTTGAACCCACCAGTGTCCGAGGACACCACTGTTCTTCGCCCTTTAGCCTCCGTTTACACCGTTTACACCGTTTATATATATATATATATATATATATATATATATATATATATATATATATATATATATATATATATATATATATATATATGTATATATGTATATATATGTGTGTATATATATGTGTGTATGTATATATATATATATGTGTGTGTGTGTGTGTGTGTGTATTTATGTGTATATATATATATATGTATGTATATGTATATATATATATATATATATACATACACACACACACACGAAGGAATCATCCCGAAAGCTCTAACCTCTACAAATGTGTCTCCAACACCCCAGCGGCTCTACTTCCGGTAAGTGTTCACTGGGTTTCCTTCAACACCTAGTTGCCCTAAATAAATAAATATATATATATATATATATCAAGTGAGGTTAATATAAAAGTTATTAAAAAGCTTGATTTGATTATCTGGCAGTTTTGAGAATATGGCAACCCCTTCCCCTCTAAGGTGCTGGATAATCAATGATCTATTGAATTTTGAAATATTTATACAGGATTTATATGAGATAATTGACGGGGATTAAAAAGAGTACTTTATTTTGAAATACATGTAATTGTCAAGTATATTGTAACGAGATTTCACTGTATATGGAGGCTTCATATGCACAGATATATGGAGCTTCACGCAAAAATATATGAGGTATTGTAGTAAGTTAAATGTAAAAACAGTTAATAATAAAAACAGAGCTGGGGAGATCCGGTTCCAACCTTATATTTTCTAACTTGTTCCGTTCTGGGTTCGGTTCCAAGTGATCAAAACAAGGAACTGTTCTGGAACTGTTCCTAGTTCTAAAAAGTTTTTTATTGATAAAATTTGACATGAAGTACAACTTTATCAATTACATAAAAAAATGATCCAAGGATGTTAAAAGTAGTATGACAAAGGTCATCTTTTTAAAGAAAATTTTGTTTACTTTCTCCATACATAGTCTATGGGAAAGTATTGTATTTGTGGAAATTACCAAATTGGGGATTTCAATGGGAATACACGTTTTAAAGCAGGGGTGTCAAACTCAATTCGACATCTGGGCCAAATTCTTACCATTGCAACCATGGTGGGCCAGATTAGATATGATGAAAAAATATGATTATTATTTAATCATTTTATATGGTTTATATATTTTCAAAGTAATTTTTTTTCAACATCCGTTCAAAAACATATTACACGTTTAACCAAATCTTTACAAAATAAATTATATAAAATATGAACATAAGAAATTACATAAATACAAATATAAAATATAATAAATAATTTATTTATCAATGCCCCGGAAACTTATTGACATTTTTCAGCAACCACCCTATCAATATTTGGCTCCAGTGATTGTTTGGTTGCTATTCTCATAATCGAATTCAAAATATTTTCCGTGAGTTTTGAACACGGTTTTGACTTATTAATGTTCATCACAGAGAATAGTAGCTCACATAGGTAAGAAGTTGCAAACATGGATAGTATATTGGCAGCAAATAGTTTGATTTCTTTGTAATTGTCGCCCAAATATTTATAAAATTCTTGAACGGTAACTGATTTAAATTTCTCCTCTAACACCATGTCGTACTGAAGGTCAATAAGTTCAATTTGCAGTTCTTCTGGGGAGTTTTCAATATCAAAGGAAAATGGAGCACTGAATAATTTAAATTGTTTCTCATATCTTCTGAAGTCTGAAAATCTTCTTCAAAATTCTTCTTTCACAGCAGAAATGTTTTTAACATATTTCTCCAAAATATTTGCAGATGTTAGTATTCTTTGCTATGGAATTCAATTTGGAAAAGTGAATTAGATTTATAAGGGAGATTTGTTTTTCTCAAAGATTTAATTTCATTTCAAAAGCACAAAGATTGTCATAAAATTCGGTCACTATTTTGTTACGTACTTGCATTTTTGTATTTTAAATATTTAGGTGTCCAACAATATCAACCAAAAATGCAAGATCTTGTATCCATTTATCATCTTTCAACTCAGTTACTGGTTTATTTTTAGTTTCCATAAATGTTTCGATTTCTGTTCGCATTTTGAAAAATCGATTTAAAACCATACCACGACTTAACCATCTCACTTCAGTGGCTTCAGTGTAGTAAGGTAGTCCTTGATGATAAATGCAATCTTGAATTAACTGTTGGAATTGACGATGGTTGAGAGCTCGACTTCGTATAAAATTTACTGTTTTAATAACAACACTCATTACGTTCCATATCTAAAATTTTCGTACAGAGTTTCCTACTGCAAAATACAATTAAATGCAATAAAATCACGATTTGGATTAACACACTGGATTTTAATTTTTAATCTTGAAGCTTCTCCTAACTTACAGCCTACCACTGACCGTACTCAGTCTGTTGCCTTTGATCAGTTTATACAAAATTTATCCAAAGAAGTTGTGACATCATTGAATATAACATCTCCTGTAGTGGTATCATTCATAGGCACTAACTCCACGAATTCTTCAGTGACATTCATTTCTGTGTCAACACCACATGTGAACACTGCTAAATGTGCAATATCAGAAATGTCAGTACTTTCGTCAATCGCTATTGAAAATGAAATAAACGTCTTCATCTTTTCTTTGAGCTGATTTACTAAATAGTCTGTTAATTCCGATATCCAGCCAGTGACTTTATTACGCAAAAGACTGATAATTGCAAAATATTGCTGTTTTTCTGGGCATACAATATTTGCAGCTTTCATCATGCATCTTTTGAGGAATTCACCTTCAGAAAACAGTTTCGAAGACATTGCAATATCTCGAGAAATAACAAAACTTGCTCTCACTGCTGCATCACTACTATTGCACACATTGGTAAAAATCGATTGTTGTGATTTCAAAGCCTTTTCTAATTCCAAAAACTTCTCTTCACACAGTTTTCCCGCATATTTTGAATATTGAGATATATGACATGAGTCATAAAGCCTTTTAATGTTGAATTCTTTCATAACTGCAACAGTTTGCCGACAAATTAAGCATAATGGTTTTCTGTTTGATTTGATGAAAAAATACAATAGTTTCCATTTATCGGAGAACGCCCGGCAATCAACATCTATTTTCTTTTAAGCGACATGGGTAGTATGTAATTATAACATTTATCATACAATTAAATTTTATTTTAGTGATATTGTTTAGTTCAACAATACTGAAAGAAGTAAAAAGAAGTACTGAAATCAGTTTATCAACATGAACAAAGTGGTTTACCTCGGAAAGTTCCGTATACGTTTGAAACAAATGACGGTCGACTGCTGTAGTCGGCTAACTGCTGACACTGCCGCACTGACAAGTGACAACAATGTAAAAATATGACAATATTAATTTGTTGCAAAATTTAATATATACTTTACTATACTTTTAATTTTACAAGTATTTTCAGAATCTTACGCGGGCCAGATTGATTCAACAAGCGGGCCATGTTTGACATCCCTGTTTTAAAGTACCCTTAGTACAGGTCTCCTTGTTATATGCGAGTTCGAAAAATGTGATTTCATTTTAATGCACTCAACTAATTTAAGCAATTTCAATTAATAGCACTCTCTATAATGCGAAATACTTGCTGGCCGATCTAAAGAGGTGGGGAGGAATGGGGAGAGTATTGTGTGGGAGGAGGTGGAGGATTGCAAGGGGGGAAGGGAACTTTTGGTCCAGTTACATAACCACTTCTGCACATCTACTACTGGCACTCTTTCAGGAGATAAAGAAACCATCAGTACTTCCTTTTTACCGTTTAAGTGTCTCTGCTCACTAATATTATTATGCAGTTTTATTTCATTATTAGCCTTAAAATAATTCCATAATAATGAGTCAAAAGGGTAAGAATCATCCTGCTAGTGGTAAGAAAATCAATAAATCTTGAACAAAATGTAATGTGATTTGTCTTTATGAAAGAAACTAGAAAACATGTGTCATTGTTTGCACCACAGGAATCAAAGAATCTACATTTAGGAATATTGGTAATACTGCAGAAAAAACAGATCTAGTTGTGCAAGTCCTGCTAGAACATCAAAAACAAGACAAGATATAATGGAAACAATGGAAAAAATGCTTTCAACTTGGATACAGAATCAAAAAAAGAAAATCGTGTGCAGATCTCACAACCATCAAGAAAAAGGCTCAAAATATTTATGATTCTATCAATAATGATTATTCTCCCGAAGATGTGAGGGAGTTTAATGCGAGCAGTGGTTGGTTTCATCGATTCATACAACGGCATAGCTTCCATAACTTAAAACTTAGTGGAGAAAAAGGTAGTGCTGATGAGGTTGCAGCTTCTAAATTTCCTGAAGAATTCAAGGAAATAGTTGAGGAAGGTGAGTACTCACTAAAACAAATCTTCAAATTGGATGAGACATGTTTTGCAAAAGAATGCAATAGCTGAACTTATTTATGGTTTTAGTAGTAGATCTCAGACATTTCCATTGATTCTTATGGGGAAATTATGTTCGGTTTATGCGATTTCACCCTCTGCGACTTTTTTAAACACAACTGTCGAATAAATCGAGGAGTACCTGTATGTTTGACTATTTTCTCGATGATGACTCTGTGTGTGTGTGTAAATAGAAGTGGAATTAACTGTTGATAATTCTTCATTGTTGCTATATCATCACACGCAAATAAGAACAAGCTTTTAACACATTTAACTAAATAGAATATATACTAACCTTCAACTAACGACTTGGCAAATAGCAATCGTCAAAAACTAAGTAGGACTAAATTGCAAATATCATTATTTCCACTGCTAAGGGAAGACTGAAGCCGTTTCCGAAATGCACACTTAAAGGTAGCATGCTTAGCCGATAGCATGCTAGAGCATGACGTCACAGTGATGTAGAAAATAGTCTGCTTAGAGATCCGGCTACGGACTTCAGATTCGGTCACTCTTGACGATTGCAGCGACAAGAACGGCATTTAATTGTATCACGTTTGGAGGGAAATCTCATTCATAATGGACGATCTTGAGGTTGTGGTTGTTGCGATAAATGCGTGGAATAGACATATTGCCAGAATAATAGCAATAATTGCGGTATGGATGCGTCAACGTAGGAATAAGGTAAGTATTAAACGAAAATTCTGAAAAATATTTAAGTGCGAGTTGTCATTATTATTCTTTTAATATTATGTCGAATGAAAACATGGTTGATTACATATCAAACTATTTATATTATTTTATATATTATAAATTCTTGATTCTTCTATAGCAACTTCGAGGCATTTACTGTAATACACGTGTGAGAACTTTTCTACTGCAGTTCATTCGATGCCCAGATCTAAATTTCAGAAAGCATTTTAGGTAAGTGGTTTTTTGTTGTTTATTTTTGTCCTTTATTGTTTATATTGCCTATTCAGATTTTGTTTATGAGTAATGGTATCATTCTAGGATAATGAGAAATACTTTCGAGCAACTGTGCCGAATGTTATACACAGGATGGAGTGCAGAGATAGATTTAGGTATTTTTCTGTGTTGGCTGGGATCTGCTGTATCATACAGAATGGTATCCCTCATATTTGGGATACCAACATCAACTGTGTGAGATATAATTCATAGGGTGCTTAATCGAATTACTGAGATTTTGCCGATGGTTGTCCCCCCGATAATAATGAATTACAGAACAATGCAATAAAATTTGCAGAACTTGCTGGCAATGCTGCATTCCACCATGTTGCTGGTTGCATTGATGGATGCCACATTCGTGTTTTGTGCCCAAAGGCAGTGCAGAGAGATTATTTAAATAGAAACTATTTCATTCAATTAATTTACAAAGTTTGTGATTTTAATAAAAAATTTATAAATGTCTTTTGTGAATACCCTGGTTCCGCACATGACTCCAGGATATTGAGAAACAGTCCTCTCCTTTTGAATTGAGTTTTCCCTCCAAAGGGTTATTGTTTACTGGGAGATTCTGGATATCCCTGTTTGGAGAATCCCATAAAAATAATAACTCCATATAGAGATCCACAAAATGATTAACGATTGGAATTTAATAGTGCACTTTTAAAATGCAGGATTAAAGTGGAACATACTTTTGGTTTGATGAAGGTTAGGTGGAGGAGTGTATTTCTTAAAGCTCTTGAGGTAAAAGTAAACACTGCAGTTGTAGCGGCCTACTGTGTTATGCACAATTTGTGCCAGGATGAAGGAGATTTGAATTTGGAATACAATATGAATAATGTACCAACTCCACAACCACCCAGAGACCATGTAGTGGAAGAGAATGGTTTTAATTTAAGAGATATCACGTTGGAGGAATTTGTACATAACAGGCATTACAGAATTATCATTTAGTTGCATAATATTTTGATATAAGTTTATTGATGCTAAATTTATTTTGTTGTAATATTATACGGTCTTTTTGTCTTTTATGCTTTATTGCCTGTTATATATATATAATAATAATAATAATAATATTATTTTACATTACTGACATGAATATATAAGCCTTGAAATGTTTCTCTTGAATCCCATAAATGACCTGATTAATAAAAACGAGAATAGAACCTTATGGGTGGTATATTATTAAAAGAGAATCGCAGCCATATTCTATCATGATTAATACAGATTAAAAAATATTTATACAAAAGCAGTAACTGAAATTATTGCCAAAAAAGTAGTCTTAATGAAATCCCAATTACCAATTGGTAAAATCCTAAAACTAGTTTTCCAGAACTAAAAGACTACATTGCTGCTTAAGGCCTCAATCCTAAGTGTTATGCTTGAACTCATGAAATTATGCATTGCAACATTAGAAATGTATGTATCATCTCCAAACTCAAGAAGAGATCAAGCAGTTAAAGAGAATTGCTTTGTCCTAGGAAATACCATGCTTTGGAAATTTATAAATAACAGAAAATATGTCTCTCTTAATATTTTTATTTTTTTTTCAATATGATTAACAAGTCTTGTTAATAAATCTAAATGAGCTTTTCCTTGGCCCACAAGCTCCTCCAACATGTCCTCCACTACTGGCCTTTTTCTTTTTCTGAAAGCAGATGTAGCTGCAGAAATGTGAAGAGGAGATGACACCCCAAGGGACTGAAGGGAGGGAGAAGGTTCTGGGGAAACAGAAGGGTTCAGACATTGGGAAAATTCTGGAAAGGAAACAGTAGGGGTCAATGATGAAAAAGAATCTGAATGGGAAACAGTATGTTCAAGGGAATGAGTCGAGGACTGGGAAGATTTAGAGGAGTCTGACGATATAAGGAGAGGAGGTTAGATGATAGGTCTTTGGTCCAGGTGCTCATCCTGCACCTCAAAAAATGGCCATGAAATTCGGGTGTCATCTCCATCTCCCCATCCTTGGTCAGTTTTTTATCTCTTCAACTCCAGTAAGCAATAATACAAAACATTTAACAAGTCATTTCAAAAATGGTACTGTAATACTTGAATCAATACATATTTGAAATAAAAAAAGACATAATTAATACCTTATACTTGGTAATTACATTCTGCCACTTCTTTACTTGGTCGGCAGTAACCTTCCCTCCCAGATTTAGTTCTGCTATAATTTTTCTGTTTGATAGAATATGAGAAAGAAATGAAAAGATTTACAATTATATTCAATCATTTAGGATGTACATTTCTTTGGTTTTTACTCTAATAATGGATTAAATTCATCTATCTATACATATCTATAAAGTAAGGTGTTTGTATGTATGTATGTATGTGTGTATGTATGTATGTTCTGCTAAGGCTCAGAAACTACAACACGCAGAAAAAAGAGGAAGGTGTCATATTAACCGTTATCATGTGTACGGTGGTGTAGTAAGGTTTTTAAACCGATTCGGTGTACTATTTAATTATAATAAAATATTTTCGTTTATATGGGATTTCCATTTAAAAATTTTTCGTAAATTTCTCGAATTTTTTAACTCCATACATATATATCGCAGACATATGCTCTCGCAAACTTTTTTGTGGTAAATTATCTCCTCTTTTGGAATAATTTTTTAAAAGAGGGGCTTACAGATCAAATAAGACGAATTGAAGGGAAAATCTTATTTTTCATTATTGCTCAGCATTTGGATATACTTAGCAACCGATGTAAACAAATTACGTTTGAACTATAAGCATATCGTAAACGTAGAAATAGTTGATGAAATACTCATTTAATATCTTCTGATTTGATTGGATGTTTTTCTTTCATTATCTATGGTCTTCTATACACAGGTTAATTCTGCGAATAAACATTAGTGAACTGTTTCTTTTTCTGTAATCGTGTCATTCGCATTATAGGTATGTTTGGATATAAGTTAAATTGTTTTTATATGCCTTTTGTCTTATTTTATTTCATATTTTGTTTAAGTGAAAATTACTGAAGATATATGATTAAATTACTACGTTAAAGTTTTTGTGTTTTGTTTTATCAGTTTATCAATAAAAACTGAATTGAGCATTTCATGCTAACATGCAAGTTTTTTCCCATGCTCATCCATTTTGCGTTTCAATGATAATTAGATACTTTTTTGTAATATATAATATCGTTTTGAATTAAAAGAGAGTTTTATCAATTGGAAATAAGGTTCACTCTTGAGTAATTGTTATTTTAATACGAGAACTAAATTAGATTAACATTTTGAACACGTAACGCAGTGAATTTCGAAAGATTTTATTTGAATAATACTTTTGTTGAACTTTATTATGTCTTCTGAACTAAAATTAAGAATTCGTGTCTGCGGTTCCATGGGTAAAATGTAAACACTACCGATACACTCACGTAATTAATTACGTTAGAAAAGTAAAACATTTTACTACATTATTTAAAATCGAATTCGAATATCTCAATCTATTATTCAATTAATTACGATGGAAAACACAATTAAGATCAATAATTTTATATC
This sequence comes from Uropetala carovei, assembly GCA_036926305.1. Classification (NCBI taxonomy): domain Eukaryota; kingdom Metazoa; phylum Arthropoda; class Insecta; order Odonata; family Petaluridae; genus Uropetala; species Uropetala carovei. The sequence continues at coordinate 2,206,489 of JAXCHB010000115.1, forward strand.
TATTTAGAGTAATAATAGATATTCTTATTTAGTTTCTCCTGTTATTATGTTGACATACAGACTCATATTCCGCGTAATCAATATTTACTCATCACTACGACACACTATCTTGTGATTGTTGGTTGTTTATTTAGCAACTGAATAGAAAGCGTCAGTCGCCATCATCAGATACATTGAGCTTTAGGAGATTATTCGTTGGTTGGTTTTGGTTAGTTTGTTGTTTTCATTTGCTTTCGTTTCGTGTCCATTTTTTGTGTTCTTTGTTTGTTTTCGTTCTTAGTTGTTCATTTTGTAGTCTATGTTTATATTCTTTGGTTGTGCTCTTGATTTTTGTTCCTTGATTACTTATTTGTCGGTTTACACCTTTTATGCCGGCTGTTGGTTAGAGTTTAATTCATTTCTTTTTTCTTAGTGGTTTTTACATTGAACTTATATTCTTTGGTTGTATTCTTAATTTATGTTCCACGATTATTTATTTGTCGGTTTACATCCTTTTCTACCGGGTATTGGTTAGCGTTTAATTCATTTCTTTTTTCATGGTGGTTTTTGTAGTTTTCGTATTGGTTTGTTTCGTGTTCTTTCCACTTTATTTCAAGACTCCTAATGTAGTTTACAGAAAGGAGAGGAGAAGTTTTAGTATGTATCATTTTCTCAAGCTGTCTTCTAAGCGGGAAAAAGTTTGCAGTCCGAAATGCACCCGGGCGAAGCCGGGTACGAAAAGCTAGTACATATCTATAAAGTAAGGTGTTTGTATGTATGTATGTTCTACTAAGGCTCAGAAACTACAACACGCAGAAAAAAGAGGAAGGTGTCATATTAACCGTTATCATGGGTACGGTGGTGTAGTAAGGTTTTTAAACCGATTCGGTTTACTATTTAATTATAATAAAATATTTTCGTTTATATGGGATTTCCATTTAAAATTTTTTCGTAAATTTCTCGAATTTTTTAACTCCATACATATATATCGCAGACATATGCTCTCGCAAACTTTTTTGTGGTAAATTATCTCCTCTTTTGGAATAATTTTTTAAAAGAGGGGCTTACAGATCAAATAAGACGAATTGAAGGGAAAATCTTATATTTCATTATTGCTCAGCATTTGGATATACTTAGCAACCGATGTAAACAAATTACTTTTGAACTATAAACATATCGTAAACGTAGAAATAGCTGATGAAATACTCATTTAATATCTTCTGATTTGATTGTATGTTTTTCGTTCATTATCTATGGTCTTCTATACACAGGTTAATTCTGCGAATAAACATTAGTGAACTGTTTCTTTTTCTGTAATCATGTCATTCGCATTATAGGTATGTTTGGATATAAGTTAAATTTTTTTTATATGCCTTTTGTCTTATTTTATTTCATATTTTGTTTAAGTGAAAATTACTGAAGATATATGATTCAATTACTACATTAAAGTTTTTGTGTTTTGTTTTATGTTGATTTTATTTAAAACCACGAGTCGTTAAGGTGTTTGTTTATCATGGAAACAGTTTATCAATAAAAACGGAATTGAGTGTTTCGCAACACATTTGAAAGTTGCGTCAGTCTGCTACTGAAAGACAGCAGTGCAGGACCTTTTTGTGAAAACATTCTTTGTGTCGCATTACGATTTCGAAATGGAGGAGAGAGCTGTGATAAAATTTTGTTTTAAATTAAAGAAAAGTGCGATGAAAACGTATGAAATGTTGAAGGAAGGGATGAATGTTTGTCGCGTACTACGACATTCGAGTGGTAAAAGAGGTTCCGGAACAGGCGGGAATCATTGCAAGACGACGAACAAAGCAGACGTCCCTCCAGAAGCCGTAACGAAGAGAAGATCGACGCTGTGCGCAAGCTGCTTGCACAGGACTACCAGCTAACAATCCGAATTATCAGTGAAAGCATCAGCATCGACAAGGAAACCGTTCGCACCATTCTACATGACGATTTGGACAAGAGAAAGGTGTGCGCGAAATTCGTTCCCCACACAACTCCAGAACAGAAGCAGCAGCGAGTCGACACGTGTCGCAACTTCATTGAGTTGGTTGATGACGACTCTTCTGTGTTGGAAAAAATCATTACTGGAGACGAATCCTGGTGCTTCATGTATGATCCAGAAACTAAAAGACAGAGCGCGGTGTGGTTGAGTCCAAAAAAAATGAAACCCGCCAAAGTCCGGATGGAAAAATCGAGAGTGAAGACAATGTTAATCGTGTTTTTCGATGCACTGGGAATTTGTGTCATATGGACAAACAGTGAACGGTCTGTTTTATTTACAGGTCATGAAGAGGCTATTACAGCGAATCCGACGCATTCGACCCAAGTTTCATGAATCCTGAGATTGGTTTCTCCTTCATGACAATGCGCCATCCCATACGACCGGTGTTGTTACGTGCTTTTTAGCCCAAAAACAGGTATCTGTGCTCCATCACCCGCCTTACTCGCCAGATTTAGCCCCTGCAGACTTTTTCCCCTTTCCAAAGATAAAATTACAATTGAAGGGAAAGAGTGATGTGATGCGCCAACTGAAGGAGATTACAGAAGAGCAATATAAAGAGAGCTTCCAATGGCTCTACCAATGTGCACAAACTTGTATAAGTAGAGAGGGAGACTATGTAGAGCACTAGATTAAATAAAATTATTCATCTGCAACTGTTTGCCTTTTATTCGATCAGTCCGGGAACTTTTTAGCCACACGGTGTATAAGAAAACACATAGATAAATGAAAATATTTTTCTTTAAAGTCTGATGTATATTTACTTTTGATTGTTACATTATTGAAAAGAAATAATAAAGCTATCAACAACCCTAACTCTCGTTCATTGCCCGCTAGTACCAAACAATCATCAAATTAGAAATAACACAGAATAATTTCCTCTGCTATATAATTCATATTTTAAATTGATTTCACGTTATGAATTAAAATATATGTGAGTAACAACATTTAATGATACTTACTCATACGCTGCCTTGGCCACGTTTCTTTTGCAGGTGAATTTTCTTTCATTACCTATTCTTAATTTAATAAACTGCAGAGTTATCTCCTTTGTCCCTGTATAATAAATACATAGTTATTAATTTATTATATTTAAGAGTTTCATAGATTCGCAAGGTAAACATCGCTCAGTATAAAGTTTTAATTAAAGCTTAACTGTAATAAATATTGCACTTTATAAAGTAATTAATATAATACGATAACACTGATTATTCAATTTAAATTTACAACTTCATTTACACACAACAAAATTCATATTTAAAAGAAAATGCACATCGATCGTACTTACACTTAAAAGCTTCCTTTCCCTCCATGACCACTCAAGTTTACTTCTAAGACTGCACTTCCTCTGGCTACGGTCTTTGTCTTCAACTTCCAGCTTGGATCTTGCATGCTACAATTTCGGACAGTCTTCGGGCGTTTCCGTCAAAAGTGAAAGTTCACTCGCAACAAGACCAAGCATGCTATCTAGTCAGAAGTACACATTTCAGATGCGGCTTGAAATTCTCTTAAAAATTTATCTGTATAAGGAGTGGGGGAGGGATTTAAGTCGGTTGTACATTGGCCTCTGGTAGAGGAATTCAACATTCATCCTTAGTACTTGGGGAAAACCCTTTTGGCAGAATGAAGACAATATCTCTCTCGAAGAAGCGCACTCCAGGGTGAGGATTGTTCAGAAAAGATAAGAATTCGCTGATTAATTTTTTGTCCCCCATTCATAGAAGTTTCTTCTGGTCATTGAAATGTACAATACACTTTATCTTACTAGAGACAAAACAATGGCTCCTGGGGTGAATGTATGGGAAAGAACTATTGCCCTCAAGGGTACAAAGGGCAGGGGGTGAGGGTGTACGAAATCTTTCCTCTACTTTAGTGATTAGCGGTGCAATACCTAATATTTGGGCCTAGATAAAAAGTATTTCCTTTTCTTTTCCAACCCTTGCAAATAAAAAATATTTTCAATGTCAAGATCATCTGCACGTTATTTCAACTCGATTGGGAGTGTATCATAAGGATTTAACCTCATATTTCCCAAACTTTAACATTTATTAGCTAATGAGTTACATCATGCATTATTTACAGCCATGGTTGCCTTAAGAAAGTATGCCACATTGAGGCTAGATAAAAATTTCTGCCTGCTGCCCAAGCTCATGAACGATTTATGGGTGCCCTTTTTTGTTCTTTACATGAGGAATACAAATATTGTATTGAGAAAATTTTATTAGGTGGATGATTAAGATATAGTTTCATCTTATCGATAGCATCAAGATGTTGGATTTAAATTTTTGCCTTCATATCCATAAAGCATTTCTTGAATCATCGTCTTAAAAAACAACGTTGATCAATTACACAACAAATTTGACTTCTGAATAATATTTTTCAAATGCGTTCTTTTCTTTCGATTACGGATGATATTAAAATATCAAGAACTGACTAATCCTCCAAGCCCACAATTTCATTGTAGAGAATATTCTTTTAAGAACAATGTTTATAATTGTCCCAAGTAACATTTGTTTTGTTTTGAAAATTATTAATATTTGATGAAATAATACTCAATACCATATTTACTCAGATATAAGCTGCCACCGCATATAAGCCAGACCCAGGGTTTTTCAACATTGAAGATAGAAAAAAAACTTCCCTTGATATAAACTGCGTTTTGAACTCAAAAATATGTCTACAATTGGAGGCTCCAGAAAATTTCTTATTTACTGTCCAATTGAAAAGTTATGGTGTAGAATAACTGAAGTTGCGAGCACATTAAAATGTCAATTTTCGATTTTCTCAGCTAACTTTGCCCAGGTGCATACGCAAGAGATTCATGAGTTACTTCTTCTCTTCCCTGCCTGCTTTAAATGAGTAAGATTATGCAGCTACTGCAAACAAAGGAAAACTATGCATAAAGAAATAATCGAAAATTTCCCTACTGCATATTTCATTGCGTGCGTGTCAAAAAATTTCATGTAACTGGACACATGGTGCATGATTAAGCAATATTACTAATAAAAACCTATGAAAATGGCACAATAAATTCATGAAATAGGCAAGGAACTGTGCACATACACTATCGTGGTGACTACAAGACATCAAGAAAGAAAGAAGTTTCCAAAAAAATGTCGCAGAGAGAGCAGTACTTGCGGATACACGAAGTACTGCCTCGCGAATGAAAAAACGGGTACTCAAAATGAAAATGGTAGATGTGCAAACGGCGAGGGTTTACAGTATGTCTTCTAATCAAAAATGACGTAAACGTGGAAATTGTGATCGTAATATGAGAATATCTAACTTTAAGAATGTTTTTCCTTTTTATTTGTGCATAAGCCGCACCGTAATTTTTCGAATGAAAATTTAGGAAAAAAAGTGCGGCTTATATGCGGGTAAATACGGTAATAATACAAAAGAAAAACTAATTAATTCCTATATCTTTTTTCAATAATAATTAGTACAGCTAGGTATATAAATCAAACGATATCACAAACAATAAATTCAAATTTTTACCATTAAGTTAAAACCTTTGTTACATTTCCCAAGAAATGCTGACAAAAATGCAGCTTGGTTTCCATTACAAAAACTTCGATGATTGAGTTTGAAAATACAAATAAGCACTAAAAAGAAGATTTTAATATTTTCTAATTTATCTGCTTTAAAGACCACAGCCACTTACCAAAGCCTCCTCTATCCCTGTCAAGCTCCCTGTCCTCTTCCCTTGGCCCAGAGCGCCAGTCTCCTAATGTCCGATCAGGACCATCTATGTCTCGGCCAAGGCCACTACGCCTCATATCCCGGCCCATTCCACCTCGACGAAAGCGGTCATCCCCACCATCTGCAACTTCCACACCTACTGACCGACCTTTGATATCCTAAAAGGCACATAGTAATTAGACTTTATAAATTCTACCATTAGCCAAACACATTTAACTATGGTATATATTATTCAAGAAAGATTTATTGACCTCGCCTTATGACTGTAGCCAAATTGAAAACAAAATTTCACCAAAAACCATTAAGTTGGCAGAAATGTATGTGCATTTTCATCACTAATTATGGCATCTTTTCAGTTAATTACCACTTCTGGTCAGTGATGGCAAACGAAAAAATACATTTCATTATGGCAAAAAAAAAAGATCGTTTTCCATTACACTCGAATCTAAATTTCGTTTTGCATTGTTTAACGTTATAACGATAAAAATTTTAGTACACATTAATGAAATCGAGCTAATTGCCCTTTTTTAATTAATAATATAAACGGTTTTTATATTGTATGTTTACAACCTACATAAGGATTTATACAAATAGTAATTGAATTAAACTGAGGATCAGTAGTTTAAAAAATATATTTCTGATTGGAGAAACTTACATCCTCTGCAACATTAATGACAACAGAAAACAGTCCTTAGGAAGTGATATTAGGCAAAAACTGAGAAATGACACGAGTAAACTCCTCACATCTGGTTTGCCATATGACCGGCCTAGTTGAAGCATCAAGTGTCAAAATAAATAAAAATATTTATTATTTTAGGGTTGCATCATCGATTGCACATCGAACGACCTACATGCCAAATTTCAGTTTCCCATCTCATGTGCAATAGCCCTAGTTTTCCAGGTGGAGTGACATCGCCATTTAAATAATTCATCATCTCCTTAACACATTGCATATGGCTCATGCAGATTTATAAAAAAGGACAAAAAGCCTCATTTAGAACCTTTTGAAGGATGTCATGAAGTTAAAATATTCCCAAGCAAATGTTATTGGACTTTTTATGGGAGATGATTTTTTTACCGAGTTGGCTGAACAATCTAATTTATATCATGATCAAAACAAAGAAAAATACAAAACCCCCAAAATACCTGAAATTTTCTAATATCACTTGTGATGAAATGAAAAAATTTCTTGGCATTATCATCCTAATGGGTCGAACAAAAAGGGATTACCTGAAAGATTACTGGTCGACAGATCCTCTGGAAGAAGCACCTATCTTCGGGAAAGTCATGAGCAGGAATAGATTTCAGCAGGAATGGCGTGCATGGCATTTCAACAATAATAATAATGCACAACAAAATGATAACCCAGGTAGACTATAAAATAGAACCTGTTCTGTGTTACCTTTAGGATAAGTTTTCCAGTGTATATAAACCAAAACAAGAGCTCTCTTTAGATGACGCAGTGATACCATGGAGAGGACGCCTTCGCTTTAGAACCTATAATCCTGGAAAGCTTACTAAGTATGGTTTATTGGTAAGGATGGTGTGTGAAAGCGACTCAGGGTACATTACTAATTTGGAAATTTATAGTGGTGAAGGAAAGAAACTTGATCAAACAATTCTTTTAGTTTTGACCCCTAATCTTGATAAATGGTACAATGTGTACCAAGATAATTATTATAACAGTGTAACCATTTCAGAAACACTACTCCAGAGAAAGGTGAGTCTGTGGAACAATAAGGGCTAATAGAGGTCTCCCACAATGCCTGAAAGCAGAGTCGAAATCCCTGAAAAAGGGCGAAACAACATATTGCAGGAAAGGTGACATGCTCCTTCAGATATGGAAGGATAAAAAAGAGGTGCAAATGGTCTCAACCATTCATGATTCTTCTATGGTTTGCACAAGAAAAACAACTATGCATGGTTATGATATTCTAAAACCGAATTGTATTGTTGATTATAATAAGTTCATGAAAGGAGTGGACCAAGCAGTTCAGTACCTCTCATATTGTGGTATTATGAGGAATACGAATAAATGGAGTAAAATAGTGGTACTTTTTCCATTGAACTGTGGGTTATTTAATGCCTTTAGAGTGTACAAAACATTGAATCTAGAGAAAAAACAAAAGTACAAGCTTTTCCTAAAAGAAGTCACTAGGGAATGGATAAGCACCCACGTCTACCATGAGGAATCAACATCTGAAAATGACTCAGGATAACTCCACCAAGAGAGCCCCAATTCCACCAGGAAGATTATCTAGGGACATGAAGGTACAGTGCTTGACAAAAAAACTGCACCACCTTACGACCGCTCTACTGGAATTTCAGTGAACTACTAGTCTCGAACGAGCTGTCAAGCGATATGGCAACAGTGATAGTAGAGGAGGGAGTGAAGGATCTTTTCCCTCTCCCTCCCTCCCCTTAGAGAAGGGTTTACGGCTCTCTCCTAGAACTTAGGGATCAGATATTTTCCCTCAAGATAATGGTTTTGAATTCAGTAGCGCTTACTTTCCCCATTGCAGTAACACGTGAATGAGTGTCAGATATAATTCTTTGCATTTCAAAATTAGTTAGAATTGAGACACAAACTCCGGAGTTTAACATACAGACATCAAATAGAACAATGTTTATTTTTCCAGTCAAGATTAAATTAATTAAATTCTGAGTTAGCATAAATATTTATTAGAAATCGAAAGGAATACACATTTCAACACCTTAACAATGAAAAATGTTTAGTTGCAACGACCACTTCACTTATTATTTCCTTGCTTTGATGCCCAATATCTGTTTATGAATGCTATAAGATGAATTTGAACAATATCTTCAATCATTTTTACATAGGAGGAGGATTTTGGTCAGTTATATGACAGGATACCAAGCACTTAGATAAGCAATTTTTAAAAAGAACAAAGTATAAAAACTACGAAAAATGCTAATTTCAGGAATTAAGTGAGAAACTATTAAATTTAAGTTTATGAATTATGTGTAACCAAAAGCTAAGTAAATAACTTTAATAAACGAAACTATTTTTTTAAACGATAAAATTACTAGCATTCTTAAATAGGAATTACCGTATTTACTCGTGTACCCCGCGCACATTTTTTCCCAAAACGTCACGGAAAAAAGGGGGTGCGCATCTTACACGAGGATTTCTGAACAGGTTATATAAATTGTGAGTATCGATAGTAAATTCTCTGCAATATGCTTTCATCTACGTTTATATTCATAAAAGACGTCGAATTCTACGAAGTATACGCGTATTTATGCAACCAAGCAAATGTGTAAGTTATGCCTGCTCGCAAAAGTATGCAGAAAGAATACGCTGAATAACTGAAAACTGTAGTTCCATGACTACTGAGGGTTTTCCGGCTTGAGAATAGGTAGGTTCAAGTTTGGTCCTTTTCCCTAATCCACTTCAAGAAATTCAGAATGGTGAAATTTTGTTGTGGTTGAAAGATTTCATTGTTCGAAAGGAAGAAGGACATCCACAACTCAAGTGTTTGGACTCATTTGCTCCTAACCTACCAATATTTACTCATGAGACGATACGCGAAAAAACTCTCCATCCACGTAGGGAAGTTCCTGTTCATAGATGAACAAATATTTCATGAAGCTCCGCATCGGTGCGTAAAGGCTCGCTCACACTTGGGAGAAACGCGGCGAAGCGAAGCACGGCTACAAAAAGCATCCGACTCACACTTAAGAGAAGGAAGCGGAAGAAAACTTACGAATGCGCCCGAACCTCACGATGATTCCCGATCTCCCGTGCATACCCATCTCAGCGACCGCTGGCGATTGCCAGATGAAAAGAAAAAATGACGAATGCCCTCGAACCTTCACGAAGGCTGCCGATCGCACAAAAGTTCGCCTCGTGACGTCAGACGAAGCGAAGAAATATTCTCCCAAAGAAATTCTTTCCGCTTCTCCTCGCTTCCGCTCCCTTCGCCGCGCCTAAGTGTGAGCGGGTCCATTTAACTCTTCGGTAAGAATATTTTTCTTGTAGCCGCGCTTCTCTTCGCCGCGTTTCTCCTTAGTGTGAGCGGGTCTTAATATTACGTCAGAAACAGCTAAGTGAGGACGAAGTTACGTAATATTACAACAAAAACAGCTCAGGGGTTAACAAAAGAGGACTATCGGTGAGGAGATTTCTGCTAGTAAAGAGATCATCCAATAAATTGTGTCATGTAGTAGGGAGAAAATGCTTAACATGAGTGGAACTTGTCTCGGGAAGTGGGAATCGGTGACATGAAAAAAACTTATTCTGGCTCAAATTAATTTTTTCCGTCCAAACCGGCCCAAAAATAGGAGTGCGCGGGGTACACGAGTGCGCAGGTTACATGAGTAAATACGGTAGTTAATATCAATTCTGTTCTCCCATTGCTGTGTTTACATAACAGCGAAATAGTTACTGATTTTAAAAATCAAATGAATATACGATTTTAATCGTATATTTGTGTTGCATTAAATTGAGCACTACCGATGCTTTTGTGTCACTAAACAATCAAAACCTTGAATACTTACTTCATTTTGTATTTGAAATAAAATTATAACAACCTAACTAAACTTTTTTAAAAAATAACTTTGTATGATTGTCCCTTAAAAATATTTATTTACCCATCCCGTTCTCAGGTCTTTATAATAAACACAACTTTAAGAATCTTATTAGCAATCGAATTAATATCACACCAATTCTTTTTAAATATTTACATAATGCTTTACACTCTCTTTAATCTCTTAGCTGATGGTTGATTACAAAAGGGAAGGATATCACTTTTATTATTCTCAAACTAGGATGACAAAAAAGAATTTTTAATAAAAAAACGATACTCTATGGTCGAATGTTACATTGTTTCATTCACGTGAAACTGCATCAAAGTCATTTTTTAGATGGAGAATCTAAGTATGTGGTGCACAAACCGCGGCCCACCACAGGTGTTCAAGTGGCTCTTGGCTGTTAAAGAAAATGTGAAGAATATTGTAAATTTGAACAAAAAGAGTTTTGGCGAAATACGGCTCCTCGTTGTGATATGGCATTTTGATATTATTTCCATTAAAACGTTTTAATAATAAACTATAGGTGATTCGGTTTTCTTTCGTAATTGATGTATTTTAAGTTTTCATGGTGCGGCCCCAGCACCGGCTTCAGACGGTAGGCAAGTGAGGCAATAGCCTGAGGGCGCACTATCGGGGGGGGGACCTGATGCCATTTGTGGTCACAATGACGCCCCTTCCTCTCCCAACTTCGGTCTTACAGCAGAAGCGGCCACCCAGCTCATAGAGACATATTTGCGAAAAATGGAGGGAAGTATAAAGCAAAGCAAAGGCAACATGTGCGGGTCGGATCTGCGAGGTAGTTTTTACAAGCTTTCCGTATCCTTTGTCTCCGAGGGTGAAGGAAAAAAGGGACGTTTGCAAGAAAGTGGGGGAGGGGGGAATTTTCCACATTGGACCCATCGGCATATTTGACCTAAAAGGACATGCGGCATCCCTGATTCCAGCGATTCTGTTTCTCTCTTATTTATATTATGAAGACAGCATTTTCCCCTTTCCACTCTGAGAATCCAAGAAACGGCACGATTTGCACGTGAGTTGAGAAAATATTTTAAAGCACTCTTTTGAATGTTTCTAAAGGAAAAGAATAATTGGAGGACAGGAACCGCTCTACCGTCTTTGACGGCTATTTCTGTATGGAAATTCCATGACCTTCCGCATGCGCCTTTCTTCTGAACGGGAGGACATGTATGCGAAGATCATAAATGCTACTGCTGGCAATCTTTCTTTCTTTTTGAAGGTTTTAGATTTTATGACCTTACGGGTAGCTAGAAAGAAATCTTACCGACGCGTCGGCAAACATCGCGACGTTCCCAAGAAAACTTTCTGACACGTGTTTTACACACTGGTCTCTTCACCCTGTCTCCTTTTTCTCTTAAAATTTCTCGAAAAAGAAATTACTTCAAGACCCTCAGATTTTCTTAGTTTGTGGAAGAAGTAACATCGCAGAGAGAGCGAGTCGTGTCGTATTTTTGCAGTAACAGTGTGCATTTTGCATAAAAATTAATAGGACTGGTTAGTATTTTAACTCGTGAAATATTTTAATTGTTTTTAATTTATTTGGTTTTGCTTTTGGAGTTTTTGGGAGAGAAACTGTTTTAATTTTGGTAGAAGGATATCCTAACGATCCAGATCTTCTCATCACTACGTGGGACATCTTCACTCACAACAATGTCAGTACATCGTCTTCCATTGGAGAGGTTAGTTTGAATTTAATGAATTGTTACTGTTTATATTAAACTTCTTTTAGTAATCTGATTTATTTCGAGAGATTTACTTCAATTATTTCTTGGTGTATTGTGAAATTTCTCCGAATAATTAGTATTATTAATATTAGCCGATGTCGGCATTTTCGCCTTGTCATAATGACCCCTATGTTACTGATGATTCCTATAATACCTTGCAAGTCCAAATCAGTCATTCAAGTAAAAATCTCAAAAGTTGAAAAACTATAGCCTAACCCTAATATATAGGATGATCGTTTTTCGGATAAATTTCCCACCCCGTTATTCGCTAAACCCTTTGTTGTGAGGAAACCCTACCGACGACTATAACTGGAAAGACCTTACTGAATATAAATATCGCTGCTCTCAGTTTCAGAGCAACTCCCATGAATTCTCCTCTATACTACCCCTACTAAATTACACCTTTTCACTGCTGTATTTTTTGGTTTGCCAAAACAAAGGGGGAAGGTGTGTCTAATTTTTATATAATTCTTATATCGAAAGTGAATTCTTATAGTTGCGTAGTTATGTTATAGTCGGAATTAATAATGTTACTATTTCTTGATTCTTCGAATTAAGTACGGTTGATAGTAAAATTAAAATTTTTAACTTATTATAATTTTCTTGTTGGATTTTATTCGTTTATCTAGTCCAGTGGTCTTCAACCTTTTTTGAGTCCCAGCCCACTTTTACCATACATTGTCCTTTGAAATAAGTTCACAGCCCACCCAGTGGCGTATTGAGGGTTTCTGGCATCCGGGGCAAAGAAGAATTTTGCGCCCCCAGTAGCAAAGCGATTTACGGAGGTATGGTAACCCTAATACTAGTGGGATTGACGTTAGATGAGATTACCGAATACGGTCTCAGTGGTAATAACAGTGTTTAAAAATTTATGATTTTATATATTTAATAAAATTAAACTTAAACGCTTCGCTGCTTCTGCAATAGACTCCAACCACCCTCATGGGTCTTACGATTTTACCGCAGCATGGATACATTGTCGCTAGCATAGTATGATATAATACTATAGTTAACGACAAATGAACTGTAATAGTTGTACATAAAATTGTTGTAAAGAATGTGTGCGTATCATTAAGGTTTTTTATAGAATGTTATTTTTCAGTGTAAAAATTAGAATAGCATTTGATGAGCTCTTTAACGCCCACTGGTGGGCGCTATTGCCAACCTTGAAGACCACTGATCTAGCCCTTAGATAATAATCATTACTTGTATTTAGTATCTTTCCATTATTGTACGATAAATTCTATAAATCTTTTCCCCAGTACTCACAGTAGCTAGTTCTTTTCTCCTGTAAGGATTTTCACGAAGATAGGTATAATTAAATATGTGAGAAAATTTCAAATTTTCAGATCAATCTAATATATCAAAATAGTGAATAACATTTTGTTTTTGTGGATATTAATATTAGTTGCTGTGCCTATGACCATAACTTAAGAATTCTCGATGAGTGAATTGTTTCTCTTTAACTTTGTTAAAATGATAGAAATGTCAAACGTGAGGCGCACATTTCCTACAGAAACTTCAATCAAGTGCCTTATTCCTAGCGTCTCTAATTCGGAATGGCTTAAATCTGACGTCTATAGCAGTTTTTTGTTTCATCTCATTTTAACGTGATGTCCCCACTGCGATTTGCATTGTTGGATTGTACTGTAGCACTCGATTCAAATCGACTCGAAAAAACGCCTAAATTGCATTTCACATTTAATGACTAACGGATATTTTCTTATGAGAAATAGTTCAACATAGTGCTTACATTTCATTCTATTTAATTAAGCAATTAGTTTTGTATGCATGCATTTAAAACCTTTTCATTTTAATGACTTCATTAAAACGAGTTCTACATATTCCGACCTAATTATGTGGCTTGATGTATTAACCTTTTCTGTAAGAGTACGCAGTTTTGTGATTTGATATATTTTTTCTACTGGATATTAAACTTACATCAGATTTATATTCAATTTTTCATTGGCAAAATAAGATTATATTTTCTTCCCTCTGTCTGTCTGTTCTTTCTTATTCAGTTTTGATCCAATGGGTGAATACGAATCCACTGTAAATTTAAATATGCGGTAGCCTTACAAATATTGTTGTTTAATGGACACTCGCACAATAATGGATTTTGTTTAATATAAAATTAGTATTATTATCATTTTTATATTATAAACTAGCAGAATTTCCTGTTGAATTTCAACGGATTTAGCGAAGCTACTACAGCACAACATACAAACTCTTTAAAATACCTACATATTTTGTGATAATTTTAGATATTAATGGTTCAAAAAAGTGTGAATTGTTGATCATTACCGGACATGAGGGTGGGAGGGGGGCGGCCAAAAGTCTGTGCGGCCCGCAGACTCAGGGAAAATTGGTTCAGCGGCTCTTTGATAAAAAAGGTCGTGAATCACTGATCTAAATCATACCGGATAGTTTCTGGTAATGCGGTCTCCACAATGTTGTATGAAATTGATTGTGATTTTGCGACGTTGAAACTGTAAAAGTTTCTGCATTTTCTCTCCTGTAATTTACATTAATTTAGGAAGGTTTTGAAATAAGAATCGATTTGATCTGCGAACAATAACGTCATTGGAGCAAAACCACATGAACCTCCTTTTCTGTGGAAGTCCTGCATGTGGTAAATAAGAGCCACCTTGAGATAATTCTACGTTCTTCCAAGAAATACCGCTCCCATTGTAAATGAGTACACTTTTCGCCACTCACTCCCCATTGCTTGCTACCTACAACCTTTCTACCATCTACGAACTCTTGTCGGTATCTCCCACCGGCTCCCATACCCGTCCCCACCCCTTTATCCTAACCCACACCTGCATTGTATTCCAAAAAAGATTCCAATTGCACTATTGTAAACTTGTGTGTCCACTTTCAACCAACACCTCACAAACACTAATCACCTTTTCTTTTAAAGCGACCCTTTTGCCCCATAGTTATCTACCGCAGCCAGGGGAAAAACCGACGAGTCATAGACTAAAAGCGTGTGCAGATGACGAATTTTTGTCAGGATGATTCCATCACCGGAAAGGAACCCCTGTAGCCGTGTTGGATATTTACGCTTGTGTTAAACATTCACTCTCCCTTGCGTTCACTGGTGACTTCACTGCTTCCCTTATTGTTGTTATTCCTTGCTTGTGATCATTATTCCTTGCTTGTTATCGTTATATCTTGCTTGTTATCATGATTTCTTGCTTGTTATTGTTATTTATTGCGTGTTATATTTGTTTCATTATTTTGAAGTTTAGTTTATTTTGTTTTTTGTTGTGAAAGTTTTCTTTGGAAAAAGGACAGCTATGTCCTACAACCAGCTAACTGTATTTTGTGCTTTTTAATAACTTTCATATTAATTTCACTGGGATATATAGTAGTATGTATAGATAGATGTATGCAGGGATGTGATGCAGACAGCACGGTCTGGCACATGCAAGTGTTTGTTACAAACGACTCGCGCGAGCCGGACTGGGCCGTCTGCAGCCTTTGCTCTAATCATGGTCTCACTAATAGGAATGTGTTTCTGATGGATCTAGGACAATTCACCGATTCACAATTCACCGAAACCACAATTCACCGAAACCACAATTCACTGAAATCACAATTCACCGAATCACAATTCACAGAAAAGTAAATTCACCGAACCACAATTCATCGAATGTAGTATTCATCGAAATTTCCAATTCCTTTTATGAAGATGGGGAAGAGCAGAAGTAATATAAATGGAATGTTGGCAACAATAACACGTAACAATAAACCATTAACGTTTAAGGAGTGGGTATACGGAGAAAAGAAGGAAGATGAAATGGTTTAGCAAAATGAAATCATGGATTTCATTAGATTGCAAATAACTGGTACATGAAAAATAAATAAACAAATTACGCTCACAGGAGTAGGGGGAGAAGAGGGGGAAGGTTAAACATTTAAAAACGGAATACTAGCACCACAGGTGTCATTTGTTTGCAAATAACTCATAAATGAATAATTAACAATAAATGAACAAATCACACACTCAAGCCTGATGGTAGGGGGAGAAGAGGGGGGAAGTTAAACATTAAAAAACGTAATACTAGCACCATGGGTGTCATTCGATTGCAAATAACTCTCAGATGAATAATAAACAATAAATAAACAAACGACACCCTCAACGCTTATGGTAGGGGGAGGAGAGGGGGAAGGTTAAACATTAAAAAACGTAATACTAGAACCATGGGGGTCATTTGATTGCAAATAACTCGTAGATGAATAATAAACAATAAATAAGGAAATGACGCACTCAAGGCTTACGGTAGGGGGAGGAGATGGGAAAGGTTAAACATTTAAAAACGGAATACTAGCTCCATGGGTGTCATTCGATTGCAAATAACTCGTAGATGAATAATAAACAATAAGTAGGCAAATGACACACTCAACGCTTATGGTAGGGGGAGGAGAGGGGGAAGGTTAAACATTAAAAAACATAATACTAGCACCATGGGGGTCATTTGATTGCAAATAACTCGTGGTGTAATTCGGGAAGAGTTGAGTTGTCTCCCAAGAAGGGAAAATTACCTGATCTCTAAAAAGATCGGAACTGAATTGTCTCCCAGAAGGACCAGGTATATTTTACCGCGTAGGCCGAGTTGTCTCCCGGTCAAATTTTAAACTGCTGTCATTATCAGGATTAAGTTCATGGCCTTCCCTAACATTCTCTTCAGTTCTATTAGATATAACTATGTCCCCGAGCCGATTCTTGACGGTCAGTGGCGGGAGACTCGGCAGCCAATGGGATGCCAACGGCAGTAACAACTCCAACCCTGACATATAAAAGGGCTACTGCAAGGCATAAATTTAATTTCGTTTCCTGTCACTGAAATATCACCTTTAAAGATGAGCGCTTCTGTTTTAAGTGAAAAAGGAAAAGTCTCTTACTTATCGAGGGACATAAGTTCAGTTTTCATAAAATGGTAGCGGGAAATACCATAAAAAGGTGGTCGTGCACTTCAAAGAAAACTTTATGTAAAGCATATGTGAAAACGGAAGGTGTGGAAAACGTTATAGTGGAGTCGGTGCTCGTGCACAATCACGAGAAAATTTCCGAAAAAGTGATCAACAGACAAATTTTAAGTAATAGTGTCAAACGGCCAGCAATCGACGATATGATTGAACGACCAATGAAACTCACACGGAAGGAACTAAAGAAATCAGACCCTGAAACTATCACAACCACAGACATTGTTCGAGTTCGGAAAAATGTGTACCATGCAAGATCTTCTCATCTGCCGAAATTGCCAAAGAATCCTGGTGAATTTCATGACCTGTTAACCGAACTAGAAATAAAAACCAACAAAGGTGAAAAATTTCTTATGAAAAATGATAAAGTTAACATCATTGTGATTTTTTCGTGCAAAAGCAATTTACTTATTCTGTTCACTTTATCGCATTTATATGTAGACGGTACGTTTGAATATTGTCCTAAGTATTTTCTGCAACTTTTTACAATTCATGGACTGAAGAATGGACATTATATTCCCCTAGTGTTCTGTTTGCTACCTAATAAAATCGCTGCCAGTTATAAATTGATTTTCATTTTCTTGAAAGAAGAATGTACGAAACTGGGCTGCACCATCTCCCCAAGTATCATCATTGCAGACTTTGAAACTGCTATACATACAAGTATAGCTGAAGTTTTTCCAGAGAGTGAGATTAGAGGTTGCCGCTTCCACCTAGGACAATCATGTTACAGAAAAATTCAAGAACTAGGTCTGTCCACCGAATATAAAAAGAAAAAGGAGAAAGAAACGGAAGTGTCAACATACCTTACCTACGTTTTTGGCCTACCATTTCTAAAGCCAGAAGATGTTAGTGATTGTTTTGCACTGGATTTCGCTGAATTTAAACCAGACAATGATTTAGTGACAAGATTTTCGGACTACTTAGTGGATACCTACATCGATGAAAATTCCTGATTTCCTCCACATATGTGGGCTGAACATTCCTCCTCCTTGCAGAGAACTACTAATGCATGTGAGTCTTTCCATTCGAAATATAATGCATCCTTTTATACACCACATTCCAATATACATCAGTTTTTAAATGTTTTATTAGATTTTCAAATCCACACTTATATTCAAATCAGAAGTGTTGACAATGTAATGAAAATAAACGATACTAATGTACTGAAAAGAAAAGCTTTTGTAGAATCGAAAATTAAAGAACTGGAACAAAATGTAAATTTTAAAAATATTGATTTTGTGAAAGCTTTTTCTTATCATTTTAAACTGTCTCAATTGAAATAATTATTTTAAATAAAAAAGTATTCTGGATTAAGAACTTTAAATATTTGTATGTTTAACTTGGTTGAGAATGTGATGGCATTATTATTGGCATATGTATGTGTAATATGTTTTATTATGACATTTTGTTATTCAGAGATATTTTTAAATAAACAACATAAATTTATGCCTTATGTTTTGAAGTTAAGATAGGTCCTGAACTTAATCCTGATAATGACAATTCGGTCCCGACCTTTTTAGTGACCGGGAGCCTGCCCCTGGCACCACGGGTGTAATTCGACTGAAAATAACTCATAGATGAATAATAAACAATAAATAAATAAATAACGCACTCAAGGCTTATGGTAGGTGGAGGAGAGGGGGAAGGTTAAACATTAAAAAAACCTAATACTGGCACCATGGGTGTCATTCGATTGCAAATAACTCGTACATGAATAATAAATAAACAAATGACGCACTCAACGCTTATAGTAGGGGGGAGGGGGTTTAGCGTAACTTATGTTTTTATCGAAAAAAGTTAAATCAAAGCCAATGCTCAATCATGGACAACATGGGCGTCGGCTGAAAATTTTTCAGGGATGGGCAAAACACAAAAATGCCTATTACCCACGGGCGGACGCAATTTTTCCCAACCCAGGAAAATTTAACTTAACCGGTCCCCAACTGACCACAAATCCACATCACAGAATCACTATGAATTATAACTGTATTGAATATCCTCTTGAAATTAACTCCAAGTATATTTTAAATGACTAATTTTTTTCCCTTAAAGCGGCTTAGAATCAGATCACGGAAAGAGCCTGAATGCACCGGAACACCGCTCCGGCTCGTCACACACGCCGATGATACCGTTCTCTTTCGACAGACATTTAGAAATACCATCCCTTATAACAAGCGTCCCGTTTTGTAAAAATTTCCGTTCCACAACCAATACAGGCGTTCCGTTTCGTAACATTTTCCATTTGGAGCACTGGTTAAAATCCACTCCGACCTGATTAATACTTGGACACAAATACCCTATCTCCCTACACCCGATCTTTCTTCCCCTCACTTTCCTCTTCCCGTCTACATCTCGGTGATATTCAACCCTTTTGATCAGCGTGCCCCTTGGAAAACTTTGAAGATGTGCATACCCACTTGTATTATCACATAATACGAACAAATCCACAGTAAATTAGAATTAATTTTGGTCGACTAAATTTGTATTCACTGCACCTAATCGTAAAGGTTATAAAAACTTAATCTGCGTATCATGAAAAAAAAACCTCCCGTATTTCCGGTTGAAAACCAATATTTACCTCCTTCCTCCTCACCATCATCCCTCTACATCTCTTTCGAGCGCATATAGACACCGCAATGACACTTTTGCATTACACTCATGAAATGATACAATTGGCTTGGTTAGTTAAAAATGCGGAATTTCGCCCAAATTCGAGCGAATCCGAATAGAAGGATAAATTGACTTTCAAAATAAGAAATGTTCCTTTTTCTTTAAAATATTCTTGGTGTGTAGAACGCATGTCAAATTTTCCAATTTTCATTTGCAATCGGAACAAGGGCTGCTGAGCGGAATTTTAAATATTACATATTATCTTATGAGAAATGAAAATAATTTTTCGAGATATATTACGCCGTTACCTTCATATATCCCATTTAAACATCCTGCCAAATTTTCGATCCTCTGTGTACACCATTTAACGAATTGTCCTAATTTCTCTACAGCGTGAAACACGGACCCAACAAACAACCAGTCAAAGGACAAACCAATTAATACTGCCTTTTATTATAATTGGAATCTTGCACATGGGCAGACTGACGAATAAGGTAAAAATAGAAGTTTAAAAAATCACACGAAATAAATCCAAAATCTAAGAAATCGGAATTACAAGGTGGTCATAGGATAAGTATGTATGTACTTCGATTTTCAAAGATGCAAACATAAATGAACAGAGAATGATAACTCTCTCTACTAAAATTCGAAACAACAAGGCAAGCTTCATTTATGACGTTCAATAATCATAATAAAATTCGATGTATAATTTGTACATCGAGAAGAATACCTTCAATGGTTTATGTCTCAGATCCGGGGCCATGTTTTGGAAGACCACCTGCTCTTCATTTCGACCCTCATTAGAGAGGATTAGCGACCGTCACTCGTACTCGAATCCCGACCCCTAACTCGGTGTTATCTACCCTCACAGCGGGTGGTAAAATTACCGATCTATCATTGCAAAATTGCAATAATTTTTGCAAATAAGACGAATGAAAGTTACATCATTGCATTGCAGTGAAAATCCCGATTATTGGCGTTTTTTAAACGAAATTCTACGATACATGTTAACGTTAGAATTCTTTTCACGATTACAATACTATCTCTATACATATAGGTACTACATATATAAGAAAGTAAAAAATCAATTCATAATTTCATTACGTTACGTATAACGTTTTTTTAGCACTTTGCTATACGAGTATACGAACTTATACATGACGAACTTGGTCGATTCGTGAATGAGAATCTAATTTTCTTTTCGGTTTCGCGTCGATCACTGGATCCGCCACTGATTTCTATATGAGAAAGATTGTACAATGTACATTACACCAATTTTTTCAGCAGTGCATTCTTGGAAATCTAGTCACTTTAATTTCGCTATTAAAAAGTTTTTAATTGCCTTTCATGTTCCTAAGATTCCGGTAGGAACAAAAATTTCTCTCCCATACCATTATTTTTGTCTCAAGCACAGCGGCAGTCAAATTTACAGCCCTTGTTACGACAAGGGGAAACGAAAGAGAGGGATGGGGAAGGAAGGCGAAGGATGTATGAGGGGTGAGGAAAGAGCCCCTGGGAAGTGTAACGAAGCCTGATGCGGTGGAAATAAGAAAACCCAAGTGCCACCTTTTATTATCGGTCGCCAAGATAGGTAGAAACTGGAGGCTTGCACTGATACCAATTTTCGTGTTTGCATCTAAACTTCAGCCTCGCCATATTTTTTCGTATTCGATGGATATGAATATGTTGTCTTTTTTCAACGACAATGAGTTATGACTAACGCAATTTGGGTGAATACGAGACCAACTCATTTGCAGCACCCAGTGAGGTGCCGCCCTAAGGTGGTGCCTTACCTGCTTACCGCCTATAGACGGCGCTGGTGGTATCAATAAATAAGGTATTTGTTACAATAAAGTGACGTTTGAATGGCGAGAATTCTCGCCATCCGTATGCAACGTGATGAGATTTTTGCATGTCCAGTTTTTTCACGTCTTAAAATAATATCTAATATAATATTTACATTTTTACACATTTCCAGGGGGAGCAGCTGCCGCCCCCCCCCTTGCCCCTCCCCCTGCCGACGCCATTGATGGACAACGTTGCATATTCACGAGTTTCATGCTTACAAAACATAAAAGTTAACATTTCAGAAAGGAGTAATTACAAAAGATATGAAGCTGGACATGGCGAGAGTGATACGGTATCAAATTATCGTTATATTTGAATGCCATACACTTGGAAGCGGTTTCCGTACAAACAAATTTGGTTGTTAATTAATTACTAATGAAAATATTACTTTTGACGATTTAATCACGTTTGAAAATGTTTAAATTTTCCGAACACTAGAAAACTATTAACGGTAAAACCACAGGTGATTTTTGTTCCAACTGAGGTGAAAATTCACCTAAAAGAAAAGAACGGTCTCTTTTTTACAATAACGTTTCAATTATTTTTCTTAACTATATGGCCACCTTATGGTATACCGTCAACTCGTCGCAGTCAATTCGTCACGCGCCAATTCGTCGCAAGACAACTCGTCGCACGTCAATTCGTCGCGACAAACTCGTCGCGCGTCAATTCGTCGCAGGACAAACTCGTCGCGCATTACCCCATAAGGAAAACCCGTAAATCAGTGTAGGGGTTTTTAAGTTTGCTTTTTAAAATTATTTCCCGTCAAGTTTCGAACTCGTCATTTAAATTATCGTAAATTGTTAGTTATTATCGGAAAAAGTTGAATCAAAGCCAGCGTTCTATCATGGACAACGTTTCACGAGTTTCATGCTTACAAAACATAAAAGTAAACATTTCAGAAAGGCATAATTACACAAGAAATTAAGCTGGATTTGGCGAAAGTGATACGATAGGAAATGAAATTATCGTTATATCTGAATGCAACACACTTGGAAGCGGATTGTTTACAAATAAATTTGGTCAATCGTTAAGAAAAGCTAAGTGAAAAAGTATTCTTTATAGGTGGTTTCCAGTTTTGAGTAGAATAAAATGTTTTCGTATATTCTGCATACGCACTAGACCTGATAGCGAAACTAAATTCACAAAATCCGTTGAAATTCAACGGGCACTTACACATCTTTAAACGTTAAACGTCATATCTCAGCTTCTATTACTCCAAAATGAACAATTATTTTTATCGTCATACAGCCTATGTTACCCGCGGGTAAAAATTATAGATCTATGCGAAGTGTGGTCACGATATCTTCAAAGGTGTGGAAATCACAATTTGTGGAAAGTCTACGTCTAATTATTTACGTTACTGACGCAGTTTTAAAAACTGTTTGCTTATGGCAGGGGCGGATCCAGAAACTTCTCAAGGGAGGGGCGATCGCCGCTCCGCCTATCGAATCCGCCCCTGCATACTGCTTTATATTTTGAAAACCCCTACCCCTATCAGAATGCTTCTTTCCCTTGCTATACAGACTTAATCTGCGGCGTATAATTGAGGATTTTTGCTCGGAATTAATTTAAGAAAGCACCAAGTGGAGTGCAACGAGGTTATCTAAGGAGGGGGCGATCGCCCCCCCGTGGATCCGCCCCTGGCTTATGGAGAACTCTATTCAACACGAAAATATCATTAAAACTATTTATTATTAATACTAGCACTGCAAGCATTTTTAAAATTTAGAATTTTTGCAATTTCGTATTTTTCCAAACGGTTTTATCCAAAAACATATAACCGTTACAAATTTCAAGCTTAGCTGAATGTGCCTTATAATTTTTATTCTCGTATGGGACAATATTATCATTAGAAACCTTTTATTAGTAATACTTCAAGAAATCAGCATATATTTGGTTTCCGTGTAAACAAAGCAAAATTAAAAAATCTGTACAACATACATTGTATAAACTTTCTCATATATGGGTACTAATGCGTCGCTTATCTTTAGAAAATGAAAATCGTATGGGCCTGTTTTTGAAAATCCAATTTTGTTCAAGTTGCCCAAGAATAAACTAGCCTTATGTTCATTCGGTGAGAAAAATGAAATACGTAGTATTATTGTAGATGTATACTCAAGTAACTGTACGAAATTTGATCAAAATCGTTAGAGACGTTTTTGAGAAAATCGAGTTATTGTTAAAAATGCGTAGAATAAACTACTCTTAATTACTGAGCAATGTCAACCATTTCTAGGTATACTCTGCTCAGTATGATAAAATGCCTAAGTACGAGATGTCATTCATTTTCGCTCTACCGTTTAGGCTCCAGAGCCAGTAACAGACAGACGGCATTGCAAAAACCACTTTTTCGGATTCAGCGACACCTAAAACGTATATTTCCGTAAAAATCTCGAGGTCGAATTTTTTCGCGAAAACAATACCCTCTCGATACTTCGTATGAGAAAGTAAAAACGATATTACCTACTTTAAATGTTTTCCCATTTTTAATGCATTGGATTCAAATCCGGCGGCAATGGGAGTTGTCATGGCTGCTTTTAATTAGTATTGTCATAAAACTAATAACATCGCGTATTTTTCTGATTCTAAATGTATTTTTACGATAATTCGATCAGGATTCGGATTCTGAACTATTTAAGTCTCAAGTTCGAACTACATTTACATTTACATCAATACCCTGCAAGCCGCTAGAAGCGTTTGCAGGGGGTGTCACAACACCAAGTGAACTCTAACTAATTCCTCTGTTGGACTGTCTTATCGCGTCTGGGAAAAAGGATCTGTAGTATTTCTCTGTTCTAGCGATTGTTTCGACATATTTTCTCCTGTACTCTGATCTAACATTACGTTCACTAACACCGATGGGGACGACTATGCCGCGTACGTCTTCAACGAATTCGGAGCTTTCGAATTTTTCAAAGTTTCCTTTTGTAATCAATTCTTCTACTGTTCAACGTCTGCCATTTCAGATCCCTCAATATCTCTGATACACTCGCATCATACCGATATTCTCCTTTTACGAATCTTTTTGGCACCAATGACGCCTCGAAGCGCGGCTCCGAGGAGATTTTCAGTTCCTTTAGGGACTTAAACTCCGAGGTCGATCGTGTCCGAGAGAAGTCTGGGGTTGATGTGCGTTTAACCATCTGCAGCATTGTCCCGCGGATTGACTGTGGCTCTGAGGTTTGGAGTAGGGTGGAGGGGCTAAATCGAAGGTTATGGTCTTTCTGTAGGGACATGGGGGTGGATTTCGTTGACCTTCGTCCGATTCTCGGATCGTGTGGGGCACCCCTAAATGGGTCGGGGGTTCATTACACGCCGGAGGCATCCCAGGGTGTAGCGCGTAGGATCCTTGAGCATAGTAGGACTTTTTTAGGCTACAGAGCAGGGTAGAGTGTAGCCGTCTTAGGGGAATGGGTGTAATTGAGAGGGTAACAGAGAACAATATTACGAGAAATCCGGCCAATACCGCAAATAAATTAGAGTTACCGAGCGATGAAGGCGCTGACATCCGTGATGTCAATAGTGTTAACGTTTGGGATTTCGATAAAAATGGTGAAATAAAACGCGATCAGAAAAAATGCTATATCAACCAATTGGCGGAATAATAGTATGAAGAACGCATGTATTCCTAAAACGATTACGAATGGTAAGGCTGAGGTTTATCTGAGAAGCAATTGTGAGAAATTAAATGTCGTCGTATTGAACTGCCGCAGCATCCATAAGAAAATTGCCGATTTTGAGCATATTATTCGTAGTCTAGAAGCCGATGTCGTGATTGATACAGAGAGTTTGCACACTGACGAGATTGCAAGTCAGGAGGTATTCCCTCAAGACTATAGAATTTTTAGAAAGGATCGTAGTATCCGGACGGGAGGTGGAGTATTTATAGCAGTCAGCAAGGCATACGAAAGTTTTCCAATACCGATTAATGACGCCGAAATAGAAAGTGTTTGGTGTGGAGTTAGAGGAAGCGATTACACTATAGCAAATATATGCGCATTTTATAGGCCTCCCAATGCAAGTTTAGAAATTATTCATAATCTCCAGAAACAAGTAGCAACGGTAATATCGAAAAATAAAGAGAGGGCTATTATAATAGGAGGAGACTTCAACTTACCTTCAGTAGACTGGAATCATAATGGCTTTGATCCCGGTGGTAGAGAGCGTGAATCATGCGAAGCACTTATAGAAACCTTCGTTAAACACTCGTTGTGTCAGCTAGTAAGATGTCCCACGAGATCGAACAATATATTAGATTTACTCGTAACGAACTACCCCGAACGTATGAACAAGCCTTCCATAGAGGAAGGAATAAGCGATCATAATGCTGTGTACGTAGAATTTAAGCTAAAAGTGGAGAAACAGGTTAAGGCTAGAAGACGCGTATATATGTACGCCAAAGGCGATTTCTCGAAATTTAGGTCTTTTCTACAGACACAATTCCCTAATTTCTGCGGGGCATCTATAGATGCTAGTACAGAGGAATTATGGTGCGTGTTCAGGGATATGATGCGAGAGGGTACGGATAATTTCATTCCACATAAACTTAAACGTGATGGTGCGGAACCAAGATGGTACAACCAGAAAGTTAGATGCGCTCTTAGACGGCAAAGAAAACTTCACGCTCGCTTAAATACCAATTCTTCGAAAGTCACAGAGGAACAGAGGTCAATGATACGGCATCAATACAGAGAGGCGCGGTCAAGAGCTAGAGTAACAATGCGAGAAGCATTTAATGATTACAAAAAGAAAGTTCTGCATAGTAATTTGAAAGAAAATCCGAAAGCATTTTGGTCGTACGTTAGAGAGGTTCATGGTAGAGGCCCCACCATAGCGTCATTGAGAACGGAGGCAGGTGATGTAGTACATGATAGCGCGGAAAAAGCGAACTTGTTAAATGAACACTTTCAGAAAGTGTTTACTTCAGTGAGCAACGAATTTGAGGAACCAGCTTTGAATGATGAGGGAAATTCGATGGAAGATTTGATATTCTCGGAAACAGGTATCGCGCACCAGCTAGAGTAGATTAAGCAAAATAAGTCTCCCGGGCTGGAGGGCATACCCGCGCGTGTGTTGAAAGAGCTAGCCTCGGTAATAGCACCTTACTTGAAAATAATATTCGAAAAATCCGTTGCACATGGTACCGTTCGAAAAGACTGGAAGCTAGCATACGTAACGCTCATCCACAAAGGCGGTGATAAAGAGAACCCCGAAAATTATAGACCGATTTCGTTGACGTCATTATCGTGTAAGATTCTAGAACATATAATCGTTAGCTCTGTTCTGCGTTATTTAGATGGTCGTTCTTCGCTAAGCAAAAACCAACACGGGTTTCGGAAAGGTAGGTCATGCGAAACGCAGCTCGCCCTGTTCGTAAACGATTTGTTACAATGCGGAAAGAAAAACACTCAGGTTGATGCTATTTTCATTGATTTTAAAAAGGCGTTTGACAAAGTACCCCATAATAAATTAATAGGAAAACTAGGAAAGTACGGCATAAACCCTCATATCGTGAGTTGGGTAAAAGACTTCCTCTCAGACAAAAAACAGATAGTAGTTATTGATGGGAAATCTTCATACCCGGTAAAAGTCGCATCAGGTGTTCCACAGGGAAGTGTCATAGGATCACTACTATTCCTGATATATATAAACGATATCTGCTCGGTAGTTCGCTGCAAAATAAGACTTTTCGCAGATGACACCGTTTTATATAAGGAGATAACGTGTCAGTATGACCAAAAATCGCTCGAGGAAGATTTAAACGCCCTTTCAGCATGGTGTCAAGATTGGAAAATCGAAGTTAATCACAGCAAATGTTCCCTATTGAGTTTCTGGAAGAGTAAGAACAATGAATTAGACTCGGAGTACAGAATTGATAGATTGAATATCCAATCTGCAGAGTAAGTTAAATATTTAGGAGTCACCATTTGTCATGATCTATCATGGAATATGCATATTCGAAGGATCGTAGGCGCAGCTAATAAGAAATTGGGCTTCGTAGGCAGAATAGTAAGAAGTAGCACAGAACAGGTACGAGAAATGTGTTATTTATCATTGGTCAGATCTCAGGTCGAATACGCTTCCAGCATATGGGATCCGTACGAAAAGGGACAAATACTTCAGTTAGAAAGAATCCAACGGAGAGCAGCCTGATTCGTAAAGCAAAAATATGAGCAAAAATTAAGCGTCACATCACTCTTGAAGGAGTTGAATTGGATATCGTTAGAGGATCGCAGAATTAGCGCTAGGTTAAGCCTTCTGGAGAAATTTAGGTCGGAAGTTCTCTTAGAGGAGGTCTCAGGAATATTAGAGGCACCTACGTACATGGGCAGGCACGATCACGAGAATAAAATACGTGAGATCGACTGTAGGACCGAGCGATATCAGAACTCATTTTTCCCAAGGACCATACGGGATCATAACAGGAGAGTGATTCCCATGAGGGCCGTTATTATGTAGGTTTTGGTGTGCTGCACACCCTGCCACCCACCAGTCTGGTGATTTGCAGGGTATCATGCAGATGTAGATGTAGAATCTAGCCGCTCTACGCTGAACCATTTCGAGCTCCCTACTTAGGCACTCTTCGAAAGGGTCCCAGACGGCGCAACAGTATTCCACGACGGGTCATATTAGGGAAAAGTATGCAATTTCCTTCACGTTCGAGGGGCATCCCCGCAGGACTCTAGAGGAAAGCCCTTGAATTCTGTTTGCCGATGCTATAACGGTTTTGATATGCCCTCTACTAGACAAATTGCTACTGATTGTGAGAATTACTCCTAGGTATTTGTAGCTATTGATGTATTTTAGCTTTAGTTCAGATATTTGGTACGGGTAATGGTTGAAATTCGTGGAGCGCATTTCTTTATATTCAGGTCGAGTTGCCAATCTTTCACCATTTCGTAATACCCTGAAGGTCCTTTTGCAAATTCTCCTGATCGTGTATTGTGTTGATTTCTCCATACACAAGTGTGTCATCCGCGAAGACTCTAACTTTACACTTTATATTATCCGCTAAATCATTTATATATATCAAGAATAACAGAGGTCCGATTACGCTTCCCTGAGGCACGCCGGAAGTCACTTTGACGACGTCTGATGCAACTCCATCGAGGACTACTCTCTGGGTTCTATCGGATAGATATGAGGCGATCCAATTTACAATTTTCTCGTTAATTGAATAAGCCCTTAATTTTTGCACTATTTTCACGTGAGAAACGGTTTCGAAGGCTTTCCTAAACTCTAAAAATACTGCATCAACTCCTATTCCTTTATCTGCTGCTTTCACAATATCTTGTGAGAGTAGAACTAACTGCGTCTCGCATGACCTGCCTCTTCGGAAACCTGGTTTCTATTAAGCGCTTCTTTGCTTTCGAGAAATCGCATTATTGAGCTACCGATAATGTGCTCAAAAACCTTACAGAAGATTGACGTCAACGATATAGGGCGGTAGTTCTCCACTTTTAATTTACTTCCCGTTTTATGTATTGGTGTCCTGGTTATATAACGTAATCAGGAAATTAACCAATTAACCAATATGAATACCCGCCGAACCTCCCCTGAACGGCGACTTCACACGACCGTGGCCGTCGAGAGAACAAGGGCAGAGGCATCCTGAGACACCGGCAGCCGAGGGTCGCCGTCGGCGAGAGTTAGAGATTCGAGTGACGGAGTGCAAAGCAAGAAGAGCATCCTAGCAAGGGCCGTGTGCTAAAGTTTCCGGAGGACAGAGTGTAACTATAAGTTGACATTTTCTGAAGTGTTTAATTTGCGAGACTGTTGTTACATCTCAAGAGCATTTGTTTGGTTGTTACTTTATTTCTTGTACAATATAGCATTTAGTTAGAGGATTATGTGGCTTTGTTTTTTAGTCGCCACATGTGTTCTCAAAAGATTTATGTCCTTATTGCTCTGTTCATATATTCTTATACAAATGATCAATAGTAACATTGTACTGAAACAAATTTGAAGATATTGATAATAAAAAAAATCATGAAAATACTGGGTTTCTCAATATTGCAAATTCCTTATTTTTGGCGTTTAACTTAAAGTTACAATATATGTTAAAAAATTTAATAAACCGCAAGACAATTTACAGAATGAAAGTAGCCGTTAGCATAAAAAAGTTTGGGACCAACTGTGTTAAAGGATATAGGTATACTGGAGGATACAAATTATGAGACACTTCCAAATGTGCCAGAAACGTGTGTTTGTACTAGGGTTGGCCAACCGGTCAATTGATCAGTCAAGAACTTTTCGGTCAACTGACCGGTCAAATTTTGTCAAAAATAGGTCAAAAAAAGTCAAAAATGGTCAAAAATTGTATTTGTGTAGATTTTTATGTAAACACTCAATACTTTTGTATATTTTATAAGTATTTAACATGAACATTCAAAAACACAACAGGCCAAAATACAAATAAAGATTAAAAACAAAAGTTGAAATACTATTCATTGTACAATAACAAACTTTAATAAACCATTCTGGTTCATGTAAAATATAAAAAAGCAGGTGTTTGTAGTGTCCAACAGTCGGTTTCACTTTATTTTTCATTCAGTGTTCTCACTATGGTTATTTTGTTATAAGCAATTCACCTTCCATGTCATCACTCTGTTTCCCCAAAATCTGATTCCACTACTGAATATGTTAACAAATCTTCATCCTTTTCAAAAATGTTTTTCATGAGTCTGAAATTATGATAAACTGTTGCCAACTTCCCAGCTGTTTCTGCTTTGAGTCTGTTTCTGTTTTTGGTGTGGAAGTTCTCCAAAACGACCAGTTTTGCTCAGCACAAGCAGTAGAACTGGGAGATGTCAGCAGAATGTCAGCAATTACTGGAAGGGCAGAGACCCTTCCACCAGTTTGATGGTGTAATCTGACCCGCATTAATAGATTCAACTGCATTCCATATCATTTTTCTGTTGAAATGTAAGTTCTTGCTTTGAAATTAACTATTTCAGCCAAAATAGAATTGCTGTCATGAAAATTTCTAAATTTGGCCACATTTAGTATTAATTTGCTTGCATCATCAAACTCTTCATTTTTCAGCATATCACCTTGATATTGGGAATCTAAAAGATATGCTGCTTTGTGCACATCAGTGATTACTTGGCAATTGCGCTTTTCTATCATTTCTTTTACCAGTTTTCCCTCAGCTGCTGAGAGTGGTAATTCTTCTCATTTAACATTTGTGTGGTCCTGAATTTTCATGAATTCAGACTTCACATCTTTCACATCTGCCTGTGTACATTTTTCACCTTCAACTTTATGTATTGCTTCAGTAATGGGTAGCAACATATCTAAAAATTTCAAATTTCGTACCGAAAAGACATCATCGTCTAATACCATAGTTAATCAATTGTAAGCCGATCCTTTTTTACTTTTTTACCATCTCAGAAATCGCCACTCTGCTTAGAATCTGTGTAAAAAAGTAGTCAATGAAT
The DNA here is from genome assembly GCA_036926305.1 of Uropetala carovei. Taxonomy (NCBI): domain Eukaryota; kingdom Metazoa; phylum Arthropoda; class Insecta; order Odonata; family Petaluridae; genus Uropetala; species Uropetala carovei. The sequence continues at coordinate 2,237,370 of JAXCHB010000115.1, forward strand.
TTATGTCCGTAGTTACATTATAACGTGAGATATGTGTACCAAAGTGTAAGTAAACTATCAGTGTCGGCTTACAATCGATTCAATATGGTATGTGACTTAATGTCTCGTGAACAGATGCTAGAAATACTATCCTCTATTATAGCTGACTGCAAAGTTTTCTTACATAGTTGAAGTTTCTACAAACAAAGTACCACTGATGCCCAACGCGTAAGACTAGGTATGCTCAATGTTGAATTTATATTGTGCTGTTTACAGCATTGAAGAATTACAGCACTGGAACAGGTTTGTTTTTGAAGAATTTGACAATCTTCTTAACTTCTGAGAAGTGGGTTGAATTGACTGAATACTATCTGCCTCTTCAATAATACTACTAATTTTTTGTTGTTTTTGTCATAAGCCACATCAAGATGATGTCCAGCCAAGTGTTTTCTTCCTGGTAGAGTATAAATTGGGTGAAATTTACCAAAAAAATCTACAATATAGGGGTTTTCTATAATGTGAAATGGCAAATTACTTGCATTCACAGCTTTAGCAAACACCCTGGCAAGTTGTCTTCTTTTATGGACTCATTCTGTCCAAAAATACTAATAATCCTGGTTTCATTTTTGAAGTGTAACTCAATAAAGAAGGATGGCTGGAAACTGGCTGCTGCTGAGATGCTGTGGGGCTCACATCACTTGCCAAAGATTAATTGGCGGGTATAAGTAGGGGAACATCTACAGTCTGAGCTACACTATTAGCTTATATTTCTGTAAACCCAGTATCTTCATCTGAGGAGTATTACGCATTAACAGGAGGAGACATTACCAAAAGAAAACAATTTATTGGGAGCATTTTTTTTCGATAAAACTTTCTCTTACTACCGCAGGACACATTACACACGATTTCAAAATATGTTGAATTATTCTGTCTTTATGAGTTACATACTCCTGGTTGCACAGAATATACACCTGCCTTTTACAGTTTTTCCATCTTGTATTATTATCTTAAAATATTGCCACACTTTACTTTTTATTCTTCCCTTGCTAGACATTACTTCAAAATTCTAGCCCCTTCTTAAGAATTAATTTTTGTAACCTAAACTTGCCAAGATATCAGAGTTAAATTGCCATGGACTGGCACCAATTAGAATGATTTCTAGTTTTTGCATATTACTAGAGGTGGCAGCACAATGCAGACAAATGGAAACTGTTATTCATCTTAAATGAAACACTTCGTATTTATCCACAATTTATTAATCATGCAACCTGTTTCACCTGTACTACGACATCATCTTGCCAGATTATATCGAAGTACGGGCGAAACCAGTCGCATAATTAATAAATTGTGGATAACCACGAAGTGTTTCATTTAAGATGAATAATATAATGCGCTTCCACGAAGTTACGCCTGAATCTATCTACTACAAATTATAAATGGAAACCACATATAATATTATTTTACAGAACATATTGCATTATTTTTAAATCACGCAAAATTGAGAAAATCTTGCGACTTAATCCTATTTCAGTGATGTCTTAAAATTTTCTTATGCATGAAATGGAACTGGTGAAAATTCTTTTGAGGACATTTCAAATCTGGCATTAATAGTACTAACATACCCCACTCAAGTGATGTAACATTCAACGTCAATTTAGTAACATGAACATTATAAAGTCGAAATCACAGAAATGAATGAGTGTCACGACTTTAAATGCAATTTTGGCTTTTAAATATGGTTTAAGACGACACGGAAAATTTTACGATTCCGATCTGCCCAAGAGTGTTGTAAATAATAAAACTGGTTCCACTGGTGAATATAGGTATTCAGCTGAAGAGAAAGCAAAAAGATGGTAATTTAAGTGGAGAAGAATTACCCCAATGTGATTTGTTTGTATTTGAAGAATTACTTTAGTATTTCTATTGTAATTTTTTTAAATCTTTCACTTTTCTACTTACTTTATAAGCTAGCACTATAAATGCTTTTATCCTTTCCATTTTGTAAAAATCTGCATTATTTTATTCTAATTATCCAAATATTAATTTAATTGTGATATATCTTCAAGAAGATTATAATATTACTAATCAGATGTAATAAGAAATATTTAAAAGTATTTCTGCACTTATTTATTTTAAGCTACTTTTGACGATGGATTTAGTGACATTTTCAAATTTCTTTTGGCAGCACTGGTCAATAACTGCTGTAACAATAAAATATTTATCTTTTTAATGATCAGCCGTGGCATAGCGTAATCATTCAAGGCCTCCCCACCAAGAAAAAAAATGCCCCCTGCCAAGTAAAACAATGGTCTCCCAATTCCTCGATATTGGGCCTTATTTGGTACTGGGGGAAGGGGGGGGGGGATATTGCAGGGGTGTCCGCTGATCATCAGACATACAAGTATTTACATACACTTGTATTTTTATGAAGCTTTGGTGTGCTGAGATTGCACTAGTTCAGTGTAAAAATATCCTATATACATATTCAGCAAGGGCTGTTTGTGTGTGCATGTGTTATCCACTTATCCCTAAACCATTTTTCAATTACTTAATGGTTGTTATGGAGACAGAGCAATGTTTTGATACTTAACCGGAAAATATCCCAAGTTCATAGTATGTGTTTAATATCCACCAAATTTGTTATTGCTACTTCAAGTTTTGCCTTAACAGGTCCAGAATGGCAACAAGAAATCTGCATGTATTTTTGACCAATTTTTGACATGGTCAAAAAAAGCACTGTCAAACATTCGGTCAATTGACCAATTTTTAACAGTCAATTGACCGGTTGGCCAAACCTAGTTGTATCGATAGTAAATTCTTTGCAATATGCTTTCATCTACGTTTATATTCATAGAAGACGTCGAATTCTATAAAGTATACGCGTATTTATATGACCAAGCAAACGTGTAAGTTACGCCCGTGCTGCAGACAAAAACTCACAAAGTATGCAGAAAGAATATGCTGACTAACTGATAACTATAGTTCAATGACTACTGACGGTTTGCTGGCTTGAAAATAGGAAGGTTCAAGTTTGATCCTTTTCCATCTTCCACATCAAGGAATTCAGTGCGGTGAAATTTTGTTGTGAATAAAAGATTTCATCGTTCAAAAGGAAGACGGAATCCACATCTCAATCGTTTGGACTCGTTTGTTCCTAACCTTACAATATTTACTCACGAGATGATACACGAAAAAACTCCCCATCCACGTAGGGAAGTTCCCGTTCATAGATGAACAAATACTTCGTGAAGCTCTGCATCGGTGCGTAATATTACGTCAAAAACATTGAAGCGGGGACGAAGTTGCATAATACGAGGTTGTCCGGAAAGTAAGGTACCAAAAATTCTGAAAAATTTTTACTGAAGGAGAAATTACAAAAAAATACATGAAAATAATTGTCAGAATCTCTCCTATTTTTCGACGTAATCACCACTTAAATCTAAGCAGTTGTTCCATCTTGGTACCAGTTTCTGTATACCCATCTCAAAAAATTGTGTGTTCAGTCCGCGTATCCACGATGTTGTGGCGTCGATGACTTGTTCATCACTTTCGAATTTTTGTCTGCTAAAAGAACCAAACAGTCAATAGCCCGATGGGGCAAGGTCCGGACTATGTGGCAGATGCGGCATCACCTCCCATTTAAAGGAATGCAGAAGATTTTTCATCTGAGTAGCGGTATGGGGAGTCGCATTATCGTGCAAAAATTTCACACCGTGAGTCAGTAATCCTGGTCGTTTTCGTTTGATGGCCCGGCGTAAATTTTTCAATGTTTCACAGTAACGAGCAGAATTCACAGTTTCACCATACGGAAAGAATTCCATAAAAACAATTCCTTTCGAGTCCCAAAAAAAGTTCCTAACACTTTTTTCGCGGAAAGAGTGACGGAATTTTTTCACTTTTGGTGATGACATGTGTTTCCATACCATTGAATCAGTTTTTCTTTCTGGTGTTTGATGATGTAACCAGGTTTCATCACCTGTGATAATGTTATCCAAGAAGGTGGGATCAGATTTTCCAGACACAGCCCATTCGGAGCTCTTTATGGCGATCAGTAAGTTGTTTTGGAACCCAACAAGCCGAGATTTTTCTGTAGTGTAATTTTTCTGTCAAAATGTCATGGATGATTGTTTTTGGCATACCTAATTCATCCGCGATTTCTCTAGCTTTCAGTCTACGATCACTCAGTAACAGATTATTCACATGATTAACGTTCTCTTCAGTAAATGAAGAGCGCAGTCTTCCTGAACGCTGCTCGTCGAACACATTTACCCTTCCTTCGTTAAAATTCTTACACCATATCGAAACTTGTTTTCGTGACATTACATTACCATACACCGACACTATCTCTTTTTGGATTTCACCTACAGGCATTTTCTTGGCGTTTAAATACCGAATTACGCTACGGATTTCAACTGGGCACGCGTTGTTTATAAGAGGTTCCATGTTTCATGTCACTACAATACAGAACATGAATGAACAGTGGAACAATGCATACTGCCTGGTAGCGGTGGGTTGGGTCGTCGAACGCTCAAGGTCTCGTGAGATATAAAAATCGGTACCTTACTTTCCGGACAACCCTCGTATTACAACAAAATCAGTTAAGGGGCTAACAAAAGAGGACTATCGAGGAGGAGATTTCTGCTATACTCCGTTTTATCTTTTACGAACTTGTAGGATGTAGTGTACAGTAGAAAGCCAGCTACACTTCAAGAACTAAGAAATGAAATTGAACACTTGTGTGAAGCTATCCCAACAGTTACCTGGGTGAACGTTAGTCAGTCATTTTGTTCGCCGTTGTCAACAGTGCCTAGAAACAAACTGTGGTCAATGTGAACAGTTCACCATGTGGCACAAACTATTGCTTCTGTACACACCAAATGAATTTATTTCCAAGGGTTGAGCTGGGTTGTTTTTATTTCCTAAAATGTGTGTACATCTTTTTGAAACACCCTGTACTGCTGGCTAAGTAATACAACATCTACAGGCCTTAGAAAAGTCACTTTCCATAATTTCTCTCTTGCAACAAACATTAACTTTACATTAAGAGTCAATTGAACAATCATATTATCATTTTTAATTAGGCTTCAATTATGAATGCAAGATGTTTTCAATGTAACACAATAGCTTTCTTTCTACTGTATTTCCAATGTAGTTTATATAAACAATTATTACCAGATATAAATATTTCAATTTTTGAAAGAAATTTAAATTTATAAAAGTAATATATACTTATAGACATATATAATATTGTGTTAAACAATACCTTGTTGGTATAGTGCAGTGCTTCCTTTAAACTCTCACGGTCCTCGAATTCCACGTAGCCAAATCCTTTCAATTTTGATCCTTCACGTCCTTCATCTCTTGGTAATCTGAGGTGTTTAATCTGAAATAAAAGGCATTCACTTTCATCATGCAAAAAATTACTGAATTATGATTTCAGTGTTTGTTAATAGAAATCATGCAACACCTGAGTTTTTGCTTCACTCAAACTTTAAAGCATTAACCAAGCATCCCTCACGATAAAATGTTTTCTCACCTTTCGTTCAACGGATGATAATGTGATCATATTAACTTTCTTTGGTAGCCTGTGCCACAAGCAAACAAATGTGTTTAGGGAAGTGGACACAGTCTACACAGGAGAAATTCAATAATCTGTATATATTTATAATACAGGGTGTTTCTGAAAGGTCTCGTCAAACTTTGGGAGCATGTTCTACTGACCATATGGATGAAAAAAGTTCATATGGACACAGGTCCGTAAACGATTCCCTTCCGAGTTACAGCCCTTTTAATTTTGGAAACAGGAAAAAGTCACGACTGTAGGGTGGGTGAGAGAACAGTTCCTAACACAATTTTCAAAGCACAAGTCTTGAAACCTTAGACGAATGTGCTGGCACATTGTCGTGGTGAAACAACATTCTACAATGCAATTTTTCAGGCCATTCTGTCATAACAGCAGTGTTCAATTTCCACAAGACCTGTCAGAATAACTACCTGTGACTGTCCATTGTCTTTCAAGAGAATCGACATAGATCACACCTTCATAATCCCAAAAAATCATTGCCATAACCTTCTTCACTGACCGTTTAGCCTTGAACTTGATTGATCCACTTGACCCCCTTGGTAACCATTGTTTAGATTGAATCTTGCTTTCTGGATCATACTTATAAATCCAGCTTTCATCACCAGTCACTAATTGGCAGAAGAAATCTTCAGGATTGGCATCAATTCGGTTGATAAATTCAACTGCATAGTCAGTCCTTTTAGTCTTGTGTTCAGTGCACAATGCTTTTGGCACCCATCAATCAGAAAGCTTGCTCAATCCTAAATGATGTTAGAATTAACTGAGCTGAGCTATATGAGATATCCAAACATGTGGCTATCATTTTCACTGACACTCGTCAATCTTCTTCCAAAATCGATTGGCCAGCAGCCAGTTTCCTCGTTCATTGAAGTTGATGGTCTCCTACCTTGCTGGTCATCTTCAATGTCCTCTTGTACATCCTTAAACCATTTCACCCAGTCATAAAATGTTTTTTCTTTGGTGCATTATTCTCATGAACTTTCTGCAAAGCACGAATGCTGGCAGTTGATTCTCAACCAAGTTTTGTCAAAAACTTAATGTTCACACAGATCTCAAATTTCAAATTGTCCATACTCATGAATCAATGGGTTAAAAAGATTGAGGTTATTTTATACTAAATGAATGAATTCTTACAAAATATGGCATGTTTATATCTAAGTTCATGACAATTTCAGCCAACAATGACTTGTTTATGTTTGAACTCAGGCATGTTGTTACTGCCATCATTCCAGGAACTTTTTGATTTACCCTCGTATAATACTAATAGATGGTGCAAGCATGCAAGCCTACTTTCAGTAATGGAGCAAAAACAACCTCTAAAAATTATAATTTTAACATAGCTGGATGTTTGCCATTGGTTGTGCCTAAAAACCTATAATTGTACCATATTTGCAGTCTCTTTGTCCTCTGGAAGTTCGCCATAATTTTTAACCTCCTATGGGGCAAAAACGCCATTTAGAATCAAAATTTTAAAAATTTTACATTTTTTACGTTTTTAACAAATTCTACAAATTCTACCAAATTTTTGCACTTGGTAGCAAGCCGTGAATAATGGATGTTTGTGAAGTAAGAAAACACAACTGTTTCTCGTTCTCGAGAAAAACAATCTTAAAATGTTAAAAAATTCTTATGGCTTGATATTAACCATAGATATCAGCTTATACAAAGTATCTAAAGTAGACTAGTTGCTAATGAGTCGGACTAGAGGCGCAGATGTTATCTATCTGCCACGGTTCGAATCCCATTTATTGCAATTCATTTTCGAGGTATTTTTCCTCTTTTTTAGCCGCGTTTAGCTTACAGCGTGAGCACCTATTATCGTCGTCGGTCCGTCCGTCCGTATGTTCGTTCTCGGCTTCTACCGAACGGATTTTCATGAAATTTGATATTAAGGACTTTCAATCAAATATAATAAGAAAATCGCAAAAATGAATCACGTACGCCAATCAGGGGTACCACTTTACTGGAGACAAAAAATGAAATTTTCATCGTATCTCGTAAAGTATTGCTCATATCAAAATATTTTTCAAATAAAACTTGTAGAACTAATAAATTAAAGTATTTCCTTTCCTATACATTTTTATCGTAGGAGTAGCCGTTATCCATAAAATCGAACAAGAAAATCTTAAATCGAGTTCTTAGAAAATTTCTTGCATGGTTACTTCTTCATTGTTGCTATCATAAACAATCTCACAAACAAACATTTAATTTCCTTACGCGTGCATGCAATACTATTAAATAGGAAGAAAATGGATTATTTTTGAAGAATACAAGAACTTTAAAACGCTATTTCTCTCACATACAGGTATATAATTTCTTTCTAATACTCAATTGCACGAAACGCGCCCATTTGTGATACGTTGTACACTTTCCTAATTTGTTATTAACTTTACCGTGATTTTTCAAAAGAACATTAACCATTTTAATTATCGCCTTTTTCAAAAATTAAATTAAAATAATTAAATTAAAAAGTATTCTCTTCCATCACTCAATTTTGAGGCGTACCAAGCATATTTAATCATGTCATGGAAAATCGGCACACCCATTGGTGTTGGACGAGTGCATGAATTTTAATAGTGTCTTCTCGTGATGCTATATCCCGTTTTTCCTCCAGTCGGCAATCTTTCTGTTTTGCCTGCTTTTACGACAGGTATGATCCAAGGAGCTGCTCCTCTTCACGTTAAACCTGGTCCTTTACCATTTGCCCACCTCAAACCTTTATCCTATCAGTTCCCCTCCTATATACAGGGTGATACAAAAGGTTTGCCCCAAACTTCGTGAGTGTCTAGAGGGGCCTAAATGCGACAACTTTTGAATAGTAACCCATGTCTGCCGAAGCCAACCTGCGGCGCTACAGTCGATTCAAAAATTTTACCATTCAAATTTGGCGGCAAGATTTCAATCTTGATCACGCGATTGCCTGCAAAACTTGCATGCATTTGCGCTTGTTATTCATGAGCGCACAGACCCATGAGTTGTTTATTGTTCGTTTGTGAGCTGACAGTGACTTAGTACCTAAATAATAAAAACAATTAAATTACGTAGATTAGTAGCAATGTTTGTGCAAAAGTGTATGGCTCCAGTGAACGTAAAGAGACGTACTTGTATTTTGAAGGCAGCAAGACATCAGTCACTATCAGCTCACAAACGAACAATAAACAACTCACGGGTCTGTGCACTCATGGATAACAAGCGAAAATGCATGCATGTTTTGCAGGCAATCACGTGATCGAGTTAAAAATCTTGCTGCCAAGTTTGAATGGTAAAATTTTTGAATCGACTGTAGCAGGTTGGCTTCAGCGGACATGGGTTACATCTTGTCCGTTTTGGGAAGGCAGTCGTCGACGTGTGAGAGGGGAAGGTAAGGAAGGAGGAGGGGAAATCGTAAGGGGAAAGACGTCACACGACATGTGCAGTAACGCCATTTTGGTTTAGAAGAGTCCACCATCGGAAAGGGAAAGCTTGAGGGGGAAGGTCACACAAAGGGTCACTCTTGGATAGACTTAGCCTTTGCTGAACCTATTGCACTCGTGCTCTCGTTGCCCTTCCTAATATTTGTTACTGTTACTATTGTTAATCTTGGTTGTTTTTACTGTTTTTCTTGATAATCTTGGTTGTTTTTACTGTTTTTCTTGTTAATCTTTATTGTTCCTTGCGCTTAATTTTTCTTTCATTTTCGCATTACGTTTTGCCTATTATTCCTTTGTTAGATCGTATTCCTTATGCTTTCAAAATGGACACACCTCCATCTACCTCAACAGTTGGGAATAGAAAGGTCTTACATAGCCAGGCTAGGGAAATTATTAACAGCGTCCTTAATTTTATGAAAAAGGAAGGAGCTGAAGGAATTAGTATTCCTCTCTCCAGTGTCCGCGAAAGAGCTGCAGCAGCTTGTGGAATCTCTCTCTGCACATTGGATAGGATTTCAAAGGAAGGAGTACAAATTGAACAAGGAAGCAGGACATCATTTTCTAGCCCTAGAAAGAATAGGATGTGGAGTAGTCCAAAAAGTTCATTGGACGATTTTCATGTCAAAGTTGTGTGTAGAACCATACATGAGTTCTACGCAGTGGAACGCAAAGCACCTACACTGAGAGCATTACTTCCAAGAATTCATGAAAGCATAGGATTCAAAGGCCAAAGAACTTGCCTTCATTCATTCACGAAGAAAATTGGATTCAGGTATGATGTACTTTTAATTCATTTAATGTACAGTCCTGGCCAAAATTAATGCAACACTTAATGGCGTTCGACAGCGGTCACTGCGGAAACTATTTGTAGCGAAGACTCTTCTGCTAAAATGACAACACTGAGCAGGCAGAAGTAGGGGTCTTCCGAGGAATGGGGAAATGCACAGCTGTAAGAGCTAGAGGGATTTTGCGGCAGAGCACCGGTTAAGGTCCCTGCAAATTAGCTCAGAACGAAACAGAATGGAACTCTTCGAAACGAACAGAAATGAATTTTGTCCGCTCACCATATCAGAAGTATCGGAATAACGTTAAAAATACTGCGTGTGTGTGTGCGCACGCGCATGCGTGTGTATATCGGAATGAATCTTTTACAAAAAGTCGATTCAATCCTTCCTCCTCATTTCCTCCCCTCACATGTTGGCTCTATCTATTGAACGCCACTTCGCCAAAGACTGATTTTTCCTTGTCATCGAGATGACGCAAATGGATAAAAATCTTTTCATTTTTCTAACTGTTCAATCTATTCACTTTTTTATGCTTTCCTCAGCGGTAGTAGGTATGGAGGAATCCACAGTAATTTTCTCAAATACATAAGTGGAGGCAGGCGTTCGCATTCGTCGTACGCAATTTTAAAATATTTTATCCGCGGCGCACAAATTCTCGGAATTTTTGCGGTCGAACCCGGGAAGCCGAGATGAGAACTCGTAACGGTTTTAAGTTGATTTCTACATTGTTCACTTACCCAAAACATTTCAGCTCCCTATTCCCTACGGTATAGACGGTAGAAAGCTTTAAGTATTTTCCGATGCGTTCTTGGCGAACATTTCGGACCATCTGGGATCGAACCGACTTTGAGAACAGACTTGGAGCTTTATTTAGTAAAGATATAGTGGAAGCTGCAACGTCCATGCGCCGCGCAAACTCTCTACACAAAACATTGCATTCTAATAATCCCACCACCATACTTTTTCTCCGAGCAGTTAAATGTGGCATCGTCACACGCAATTAGTTAACAAAACCAGTTAACAAAAAGAAAATCAATAACAATAACCAGAAAACAGTAAATATAAACAAAAACAGGCACCAAAACAGCAAAAAAAGAATAACGTAACAAGGAACCACAAATAACAATAACAGAAATAACACGTCGCAAGGGCCGCAGCCCACACCAGAGCACAGTCAGAAGACGAATGACATAAGTGAGGAGTGGGGGAAAATATTGGAAGTCAGTGCACAATGGACATCGAGGCGGATCACGTGTAGGTGGAGGAGGGAGGGCAGGGGAGGGGGTTGGAAAGGCAAATGCTTCGATTCAGGAGTAAACAAAAGAGAATCAAATTGACTGAACATCTACGAAGAAATTAATTATGTAAATAATAAGTGGTGCATCAAAGTCGTAAAAGAACGCAGCGATAGCGCTCGTATGCGTAAGGAGCTAACACTGAAACGTGATAGGTGGAGGAGGGAGGGCAAATGCATCGATTCACGAGTAAAATGAAACGTTGTGTTAGCTCCTTACGCATACGAGCGCTATCGCTGCATTCTTTAAGACTTTGATGCACCACGTATTATTTACTTAATTTATTTCTTCGTAGGTGTTCAGTCAATTTGATTCTCTTTTGTTTACTCGTGAATCGAAGAATTTGCCTTTGCAACCCCCCTCCCCTGCCCTCCCTCCTCCACCTATAATGTTTCAGTGTGTCAATAGTGCTTTTCAAATATCTTAGAGGTTGAGGGAGAGGGGAAAGAGAAAGAGTCCCAAAACGTGACCATGCCAGAACTAGTATAACAGGAATGAAGGAGGCAGAGCGTCACTGGGCTCCACTTCATTCTCTCTCAGGCCTCAGTTGTGTCAGTTTCGAGTCTCTCTGTGCTCTGTTGCCTTCTGCTTAACATTAAATAAAGCAATTATACATTAATGTCCAAAAATATATATTTTGAAAAATCTCCGAAGTAGGAGAATTACTGCGAGACATATTAGATTGTTCAGGGTCCAAAAAACTGCGAATTCCGATTGAATATTTAAAATATTTCAAAGTGAGAGTTGGCTTACAATCGGTGTCGGCTTACAATCGTTGTCGGCTTACAATCGATTAAATACGGTAGATATTTCGTAGGTGAAGGATTAGGAACATGTCAAATTATACATATTACACATACAAAGTTGCATCCGTAAAATTAACACAAGAGTGCTACAAATAGTTCCCGTAGTGACCGCTGTCGCCAAATATGAAAAACCCAGCTCGAGTGAGCACACGTGTTAATTTTACGGATGCAACTTTGTATGTGTAATATGTATAATTTGACATGTTCCTAATCCTTCACCTACGAAATACAATTATTAATTATTATTATTGTTATTATTATTATTAATATTATAAAATTGTTGTTAAAAATAGTTTTATCTGTATACGACGAAAAAATGTGCTTCAATGTAATGGAAAAATCAGTCCCCAGCGAATTTACGTTCTATTAGAGATAGACCAAAAGTGTCTCCTATGAATTTGAGACAAAGGATTAAATCGACTTTAACTGTAAGACTCATTTCGATATCTTGCTTCGTTCTCTAGATATTGATACCGTGAATCGTAGAGAAAGCTTACTTAGGTGCTCTCGGTTCGATCCCAGGTGGTCCGAAATGTTTGCCATAAGAACGCATGGGAAAATACCTAAAGCTTCCTACCGTCTATACCAGGGGTCTGCAACCTATGGCACGTGTGCCACTGGGTGGCACGCGAAGATGTTTTAGTTGGCACGCGAAGATATTTTGAGATGGCACCATCATCTAATAACAAAAGTACACAAAATATATTTTTAAAGAAATATACAACAAAAAAAGAGTACGCCATACACTTCTCGAAAAACTAAAGAAACAGGTATCCCTAACGACATAGTTATATAAAGAAATACCTATTTTCCTGCAAGGAATAACTAAAAGAGGAGGTGTATATGAAGCCGTAAAGCCACGGATATAAAAGACGTTGCTCGTTTGACATTGTTTGCACGATTTTATTCAGCAAAGCGTAACTGTGATAGTTGAAGTATGTGCCGTTTCCCCAATGCTCGGAACTACAAAAGGGAAAGAGATTTTTACGTTCATAGATTTTGATTTAAAAAATAAACTGTTTTCTGTGAATATCGATGGTTTACCTGCAATGATGAGTAAAAATACTGGTTTTGTTCAGCTACTCCAAAAATAGCTTTCGGTGGATGAGCAGGGGAAATGTTCTCTCGGTTTGGCAATTGTTTTGATTGAAGTATAATATTTCTCAGTGGAATTGAAAAAGACTATCATCAGTTGGAGAATAAAGAATGGTTTGTAAACCTTATGTTTCTATCAGACATAACGGCGCATTTGAATACGTTGAATGACAAGCTTCAAGGTTAAAGGCTGACCGAGTTTTACTTGTATGAAGGATAGAAGTAATTTTGTAAGAAATTGCATCTCTACGAGGATGGTCTTCAGATATGGAATCTGAGTTATTTTTCCAAATTGAAAATATTTATTGATTGTGATGAAAATTTAAAATTTATACATAATACCAAATTTGCATAAGTGCATAATTTTCTTGAAGGAAGAGTTTTCGCGGCGATTCCAAGACCTCCAAACTCACGGTCCGATGTTTAAATATATATATTTTATCCTGAGAAAACCACAGAAATAGATCTCGATCTGCAGTATTTCAAGTTTCTTGGGATTGAGATGGAGTTAATTGATTTCCTGAGTTCAGACTTGTGGGTCGATAAGTTTTCATCTATGAAGGACGAGGTTAAAAAAAACGAAAACCGTTGCTTAGATATTTGCTCGCGTACTCGGTCTCAGCTTCCAACAAAATTATCGGCAATGAAAAAAGTTGCATTCTCTCTTTTGTCTGCATTTGGAACTAGCTACTGTTGCGAGCAAGTGTTTTCTTAATGAAAAAATACACTTCATTCTGTTCGCAATCGGCTGACAGTAGAAAATTCTGAAGCTTGCCTTCGTCTTCAGACTACCATCAACCAAAATTGACAAAATTGGCATAAAAAATGGAAGGGTAAGGAAGTCATTAATTATATTGTCTTCTTTTCAAAACAGTAAAAACTATTTTTTTAAATAATGCTTGTAATTCACGCTGAAATTTATTATTAAAAGGTATTATGTTTGACGCACTTTTATATGGCGCTATTAATTATGAAGAAAATATTTTTTAAATCGATTCAATGAGAAGTTTTTAAAGCGATTCATTAATAATTATTGTAGTTCTATTATAAATAAATCCTGCTTAGCAAAAAATTAATGTTTTAATCTGTTTTTCTTAAACTGGCATGCGAAGAAGGGCACAAAGAGAAATATTGGTAAAAGTGGCACTCGACAGAAAAACGTTGCCGACCCCTGGTCTCTACCGTAGAGAATAGGGAGCTAAAATGTTCTGGGTAAGCGAACAATGTAGAAATCAACTTAAAACCGTTACGAGTTCTCACCTCGGCTTCCCGTGTTCGACCGCAAAAATTCCGAGAATTTGTGCGCCGCGGATAACATATTTCAAAATTGCGTACGACGAATGCGAACGCCTGCCTACACCTACGTATTTCTGAAAATTACTGTGGATTCCTCCATACCTATTACCGCTGAGGAAAGCATAAAAAAAGTGAATAGATTGAATAGTTAGAAAAATAAAAAGATTTTTATCCATTTGCATCATCTCGATGACAAGGAAAAATCAGTCTTTGGCGAAGTGGCGTTCAATAGATAGAGCCAACATGTGAGGGGAGGAAATGGGGAGGAAGGATTGAATCGACTTTCTGTAAAAGATTCATTCCAATACATATATACAGTGGAATCCCGATTTAAGGTTCTCCCATTTAAGGTTGACCCACATTTAAGGCGATTTTTTTGCGGCCCCGACCAAAGCGCCATATAAATAATGTATTGTATGACCCGATTTGGTGTTCCTCGATTTAGTGAATTGCCCGCAATTAAGGGACGAAATTCTAGTCCATTGCGGGGGTTCGCCTCAATTTCAGGTACGTTTACACCGTGACTCGAGAATATTTCATTTGTTGGAGATGTAATATATTAATTCAATCTAACCATCAACGGCACAACACATACTGGCATTGTTACTACATTAAATAAACTCAAAAGAACTAATATTTAGTAGTGCTGTTTTGTCAATCCACCTTAAATGTCCTAATCTCTTACGTACTTCACGAAAGTTGCGATGACGTCATCACGTGAACACGGATTTTTTTAAGTTTCATTTCGCAGGCGCTTGCTCACTAACGTGACGTGTTAGCTAGTTGGGCCACCCGCGTTTACGACAGCCATATTTACCTTGTTATCCCGAAAGGAAGACAATCCCCCAAGAAAGGGGAAGAGCCTTATTCACAATGTTATTATGACATCGAGGCGGCTATGTTATTAAAACTTTGGATGTATGTTCTTACTCGTCAGTCACTGTAGCATTTCCCTACACCGCACAAGACACGCAATCAAATTTGCGAGCCCACTTCGCGTAAAGGGCCGAAATGTAACAAATGAGACTAAAAACTGCTTCAGTGAGGGATCATTATTCGAAACTCGTAAATAGAGTAAAACTCCATTACAATGCGCCTCACTATACCGCGGATCTATTCATGTCCCCCAAAATGATTCCATTTCTTTTCTTCGTAAACATCCTTGTTTCAAATTTTACCGCGATTTATTTTCTTCGTAAACATCCTTGTTTCATATTTTACCACGATTTATTTTCTTCGTAAACAACTTGGTTCAAATTTTACCGCGATTTATTTTCTTCGTAAACAACTTGGTTCAAATTTTACGGCAATTTATTTTCTTCGTAAATACCTTGGTTCAAATTTTACCGCGATGCTAAACTCCCGTCGCTGTCTATAAGAATGATGAAGAAATTGTAGCTGAAGTCCAGAACCGCAGAAGAGCAGAAAAATTATCGGAAGGTCACAGCGAGAATGAAGAGAAGCGTGAGGTTGAGACCCCATAAATAAGCGAAGTATTGGATAACATCAGTGAAGTGATGAATTGGATGGAGAGACAGAGTGATTGTGATCATCTTCATCTTTTACATTTGCAAAACATTAAGACGTATGTGACGAAGAAACGCCATTAGCTGTCACGCCAAAAGAAAATATCGGACTATTTTAAAAACACAGATTAAAGTAAGATATGCATTAAAAGCAAAATAGGATATCAGTTTTTATAGTATTTTGCTATTAAATTTGTTATAACGCGTATGCTTTCACGTTTTTAAAACTATTTCCCTAAATACCACGAGTTGCCGATAACATGGAAGTACATTCTGTCTCCCAAAACCCGCGGTATAACGGGGTTTTAGTGTATTATCTTATATAACCCATGCGAGCCCAATTATATCTGTATTCATTATAGCATGCGAACTTAAAAAACTGAAAGGATCTGCACGCTTGGTTGATTCCTCCTATATAAAAGCGCTTCAACTGTGTTTATTCGCTTAAAAGTTTTAAGAAAGTTTGTCTCGGAAAAATTAAAGATCGCAAATTCACTGGTAGGAGGTGCAATAAGGGTCACAGCCATGAAGTGACCACTAATTTCGCAAAAAAACCATATGCTAGAAAAATCACCTTCGCCGAATGACTTACAGTTGGTATTATTCTCAACCATCTTCGTTCTGTGAAATTTTACTAATGAAAAAATTGATCGTAATTAATCTATACACTTAATATTTGTGTTTTAACTAATAAAACATATTTGACATTAATGAACTGCCGTTTAGTCTTCCAATTTTAGATTACCCCCATTTAATGTATTACTCATTTTAAGGTACAAAAAACTTGTTCCCGATGCAAGCGTTCCACTGTGTGTATATATATATATATATATATCTACTAGCTTTTCGTACCCGGCTTCGCCCGGGTGCATTTCGGACTGCAAATAGTTATACTTTTTCCCGCTTAGAAGACAGCTTGAGAAAATGATACATACTAAAACTTCTCCTCTCCTTTCTGTAAACTACATTAGGAGTCTTGAAATAAAGTGGAAAGAACACGAAACGAACCAATACGAAAATTACAAAAACCACCACGAAAAAGAAATGAATTAAACGCTAACCAATACCCGGTAGAAAAGGATGTAAACCGACAAATAAATAATCGTGGAACATAAATTAAGAGTACAACCAAAGAATATAAGTTCAATGTAAAAACCATCAAGAAAAAAGAAATGAATTAAACTGTAACCAATAGCCGGCATAAAAGGTGTAAACCGACAAATAGGTAATCAAGGAACAAAAATCAAGAGCACAACCAAAGAATATAAACAAATAATACAAAATGAACAACTAAGAACAAAAACAAAGAAAACAAACAAAGAACACAAAAAATGGACACGAAACGAAAGCAAATGAAAACAACAAACTAACCAAAACCAACCAATGAATAATCTCCTAAAGCTCAATGTCTCTGATGATGGCGACTGACGCTTTCTATTCAGTTGCTAAATAAACAACCAACAATCACAAAATAGCGTGTCGTAGTGATGAGTAAATATTGATTACGCGGAATATGAGTTTTTATGTCAACATAATAACAGGAGAACCTAAATAAGAATACCTATTATTACTCTAAATAGATATAAAATTATTGATCTTAATTGTGTTTTCCATCGTAATTAATTGAATAATAGATTAAGATATTCGAACGAATCGATTTTAAATAATGTAGTAAAATGTTTTACTTTTCTAACGTAATTAATTACGTGAGTGTATCGGTAGTGTTTACATTTTACCCATGGAACCGCAGACACGAATTCTTAATTTTAGTTCAGAAGACATAATAAAGTTCAACAAAAGTATTATTCAAATAAAATCTTTCGAAATTCGCTGCGTTACTTGTTCAAAATGTTAATCCAATTTAGTTCTCGTATTAAAATGACAATTAATTTTAGAAGAAATTGCTAAATATTGGCCACCAGAAATTAAAATGTGATTGTTTTTTCTATTGTTATCTATAACAAATCATTTAAATGTTAATTGGTTTCTTTTAATGTTCTTAAATTTTAAAACATGATTTAAATGGTATTTGTTTCGTATTTATATTTTTAAGTTGGGCTCCCCGTTAATATGTACGTAAGTGACGAAACCATGCAAATGTATATGCCAACGCTGAAATAAATTGTATTGTTATTATTATATTATGTATTTACCATCCATCCAATTTACGTAAATGAATATAGGTGCGGCCGCAATTAGTTACAGTGGAGGGGCAGCACTAATTGTACTGGCAAGTGCTGCCATCTACCAGCCAGTTTGCATAACTAACTGATGAGACCGTCCGGTCAGGTCGCGACAAAGACATCAAGCGTTTTCTTATAGTAGATAATATATAGACGCTTCTTACACATGATATATATATATATATATATATATATATATATCATATATATAGATATATATATATATATATATATATATATATATATATATATATATATATATATATATATATATATATATATATCATATATATAGGAGGATACAAAATTATGAGGCACTTCCAGATGTGCTAGAAACTTGAAATTTGGTAGTGTTATAGGTTTTTGGTCACAACCAAAGGAAAAAATCCGAAACTTGATATTCCTATTCTGAGGGGCTATTTTGGCCCCTTTTTGCCCCATTTTTTGCCCATAAGAAAACATGTAAATTGGTGTAGAGGTTTTTATATTTGCATTTTAAAATTACTTCCTGTCAAGATACGAACTCGGCACTGAAACTATCTGATAGGATATAAATTGTAGTTTCTTATTTTTAAAGACAGAATTCAAATCCGAGTAGAATTAGCGTAATTTTATAGTTTTTATCGCAAAAAATTGCTAATTTTTCTGGGTCTAACAATAGGCTTCCTTGGTAACAAGCTCTATCCTTTCATATGGGTAAGCTTTTAATGGGAATCAGAGGATTATATTTTAATGCTGTTAATGTTAAACTACACCTAATGAAGGAAATCTGATATTGATATTATCCTAATTTTTGGGTCTGTTTTGCCCCATTACTGCCCCATTCGAGAACAAAAAGACGATGCAGCTGCATAGGAGCCAGAGAGTTGAAATTTGGCACGGTTATAGAATTTTCATGGCAAACGAAGATAAAATTCTAAAATTGCAAAAATTACAATTTTTAATGGGTGGTTTTGCCCCTTTTCGGCCCCATACAACTGTGATAATTATAAGGCACTTCTTAATGAGATACAAAATTGAAATTTTGCAGAATTATGGGTTTTTAGTTACAACAGATGGAAAAAAACTGAGAGGGTAAAAATTCATAATGTAAGGAGCTGTTTTGCTCCGTTATTGCCCCATACAAGGATTAAAATTATAAGGCACTTCTAAATGAGCTACAAACTCCAAATTTGACACGGTTATATGATTATGTACAACATCGATTGGGAATAATTTGAATTTGGAAAAATGCTAAAATTTGAAAATGCTTGCAGAATGCAAGCACACATTAACTAGTATATATATATATATATATAGTATTTTTAACGTTATTCCGATACTTCTGATATGGTGAGCGGACAAAATTCATTTCTGTTCGTTTTGAAGAGTTCCGTTCTGTTTCGTTCTGGGCTAATTTGCAGGGACCTTAACCGGCGCTCTGCCGCAAAATCCCTCTAGCTCTTACAGCTGTGCATTTCCCCATTCCTCGGAAGACCCCTACTTCTGCCTGCTCAGTGTTGTCATTTTAGCAGAAGAGTCTTCGCTACAAATAGTTTCCGCAGTGACCGCTGTCGAACGCCATTAAGTGTTGCATTAATTTTGGCCAGGACTGTACTACACCCCGTATGATGTTCTTCTGGTTAATTTCAGGTATTCTAAAATTTGTTCATATCTTTTGGTTTCAAAAATCCGGTGGAAACGGCAAACTTCAAACAGGCAATATCTTTGTGTGTGTAAAGATATCCGTTTGCTGTGGACTGAGTTCTTACGAAGTATTAAGAAATACATGGAAGAAGGATGCTCAATGGTCTATACAGATGAAACCTATATTCATTCATCTCACACAAAGAATTTTGAATGGTCGGATGGAACACCATCTGAACTGAAGGCACCAATCTCAAAAGGGCAGCGTTTAGTCATAGTTCATGCAGGTAAATGTAAATTCATATTTAAAAATCGAAAAAGTTCAAAATCTTACTGAACAGAGTTAATTGTTTTTTTTCTAATTAATAGGAGGAGAATTTGGATTTGTCCCAAAAGCACTACTTACATTCAAGTCCGGCTTGAAAACTGGGGATTATCACGGCGAAATGAATTCCGGAAATTATTTCAAGTGGCTGGAGACTCAATTAATCCCCTATCTTTCCCCCCATTCAGTGATCGTAATGGACAATGCCACTTACCATAACACTGAAGTTAATCGTTCGCCATCCAGTTCTTCAAAGAAAGATGAAATGAAGAGGTGGTTAAATGGCCAAGGCAGAGAGTGAAACGAAACTCGAACTTTACGAAAAAATTAAGAGACATAAGCCGACCACACAACTATACAGAGCAAATCAAATTTTAGCCCAGCATGGTCATAGTGCAGTTAGATTGCCGCCGTATCACCCAGAACTAAATCCCATAGAAAACATATGGGGAATAATGAAGAACTGAGTGGCATCACGAAATACAACTTTTAAGCTGAGTGATGTGAAGGCGTCGGTAGAGGAAAAATGCAACTTGATAGGTGTGAATGAGTGTGTGTGTGTGTGTGTGTGTGCAAAAAAGCTGAAAATACCGAGGCAGAGTACATGGAGCAAGAATGTGTTATGGATGAAATTGAGGATGTGATTATTGGTTTGAATGATTCAGAGAGAGAATCTGAGAATGAAAGTAGCAGTGAAGCAAGTGATTAAGAATGTGACTGAGGATGCATACATGGGCCGAGAACGAATTATAAATGAAACCGAGGAATTAATTATAAGTATGAATGATTTGAGATTGAATGAGAGTGAAAGTATTAATGTAGCGAGTGATTAAGAAGAGGGATATTTTCTATGTCGCAAAATTGTATTTTTCAAGGTTGACTTGTACGCTGAAATACGGTAAATAAATAATTATCAATTGTATTTTGGTACTTTTTAATCCCATCTTCATTATTTGGCCACTAATTTTAAAATCTATTTTCACTGTTGCGCGAAGTCCAGGACGGCGGGGTCCCACTCGCCTGTACGTAAGGGCAGGCGGGACAGCTGCACCTGATAAGCTCCTCCCTCACTCCCTGCCTTTCCTTCTTCCCTTCCAACTCTAACGGCCTCCCTGGGTCTAAACATGGCCTCACCTACAAGTGGCCCCATTTCGAAGATGGACTCCTCCTGACAGTTTATGTCGTACTGCGCACTGCCTTCGTAAAGCGAACAAGCTGTACTATTCAAAAGTTGTTGCATCTAGGCCCCTCTATATGCTCACAAAGTTTGGGGTAAACCTTCTGAATCACTCTGTATAACGAAAGTCATAGCTGCACCTATATCTTCCTACACTTTTCTCACTCCCGAATACCATTCCAACCTAACCCATAATGAGGCCCACATAAGTTAGTTGTAGTCTGTTTAAATATTGCCTTTTTCGGTAATTATTCCCAAAAAAGGCATTAATTAAAATGCTTACTGTTCTTTTGAAAGATCAGGGTGAAGCTAATAAACAAAAATCTGATGTAGCCAACACGACTTTCTCCATATTTGGGATATAGATATTTAAATTATTATGAATAGCATTATAAGGCAAAATTATTATTTCATATCGTAAAAGAATACAGTCATCCTTATTGCCGTAAATTATATTTTGAATGTGCTTACAGAATTCACCGATAGATGATGGCGCTGTCTACTAGAAATTTACGAATAAGTTTAATATCTCCGAAATTTGGTAATGATATGGCTAGCACTTTTCAAGTTAGGGTGCCCACAATCACATACACACAGACATCATTCCAAAAATAGTCCAAACGTGTTCTAGGCACCTCAAAACATGCATTCCCGTTGAAATCTCGAAGTCGATTTCTTTCATCAAAACAATACTTTCTCTATACTACGTATATACAGAACGTAAAAATTGCAATAAATAGGATTCGAATCACGGCAAATAGATAACGTCTGCACCCATAGTTCGACTCGTTAGCAATTAGTCTACCATAGATACTTTGTATAAGCTGATATCTATGGTTAATATCAAGCCATAAGAATTTTTTAACATTTTAAGATTGTTTTTCTCGAGAACGAGAAACAGTTGCATTTTCTTATTTCACAAACTTCCATTATTCACGGCCTGATACCAACAGTGCAAATTTGAAGGAAATCGGCGATATGAATGCCGTGGACTCCCCTTGTAAGACCAGAAATGCACTCATAAATGAACATCTTAAAGACAGTTTATGCCTCTCGGTTTCGAGTTACAAACCCAATTACCAATCACTGGCCAAAGATATGTAGTGTAAATGCGCCCATAATCGTTTAAATAAAGAACAAATTTAAATAAATTTAGCAATTATTTAATTTGTTATTTTTGGCATTTAACTTAAAATTACAATATCCTGAAGTATATGTTAAAAAATTTAGTAAACCGCAAGACAATTTACAGAATGAAAGTAGCCGTTAGCATAAAAAAGTTTGGGACCAACTGTGTTAAAGGATATAGGTATACTGGAGGATACAAATTATGAGACACTTCCAAATGTGCCAGAAACGTGTGTTTGTACTAGGGTTGGCCAACCGGTCAATTGATCAGTCAAGAACTTTTCGGTCAACTGACCGGTCAAATTTTGTCAAAAATAGGTCAAAAAAAGTCAAAAATGGTCAAAAATTGTATTTGTGTAGATTTTTATGTAAACACTCAATACTTTTGTATATTTTATAAGTATTTAACATGAACATTCAAAAACACAACAGGCCAAAATACAAATAAAGATTAAAAACAAAAGTTGAAATACTATTCATTGTACAATAACAAACTTTAATAAACCATTCTGGTTCATGTAAAATATAAAAAAGCAGGTGTTTGTAGTGTCCAACAGTCGGTTTCACTTTATTTTTCATTCAGTGTTCTCACTATGGTTATTTTGTTATAAGCAATTCACCTTCCATGTCATCACTCTGTTTCCCCAAAATCTGATTCCACTACTGAATATGTTAACAAATCTTCATCCTTTTCAAAAATGTTTTTCATGAGTCTGAAATTATGATAAACTGTTGCCAACTTCCCAGCTGTTTCTGCTTTGAGTCTGTTTCTGTTTTTGGTGTGGAAGTTCTCCAAAACGACCAGTTTTGCTCAGCACAAGCAGTAGAACTGGGAGATGTCAGCAGAATGTCAGCAATTACTGGAAGGGCAGAGACCCTTCCACCAGTTTGATGGTGTAATCTGACCCGCATTAATAGATTCAACTGCATTCCATATCATTTTTTTGTTGAAATGTAACTTCTTGCTTTGAAATTAACTATTTCAGCCAAAATAGAATTGCTGTCATGAAAATTTCTAAATTTGGCCACATTTAGTATTAATTTGCTTGCATCATCAAACTCTTCATTTTTCAGCATATCACCTTGATATTGGGAATCTAAAAGATATGCTGCTTTGTGCACATCAGTGATTACTTGGCAATTGCGCTTTTCTATCATTTCTTTTACCAGTTTTCCCTCAGCTGCTGAGAGTGGTAATTCTTCTCATTTAACATTTGTGTGGTCCTGAATTTTCATGAATTCAGACTTCACATCTGCCAGTGTACATTTTTCATCTTCAACTTTATTTATTGCTTCAGTAATGGGTAGCTACATATCTAAAAATTTCAAATTGCGTACCCAAAAGACATCATCATCTAATATGTCACTTTTAATGCCTCATGAACAGATGCTAGAAATACTATCCTCTATTATAGCTGACTGCAAATCTTTCTTACATAGTTGAAGTTTCTGCAAATACAGTACCACTGATGCTCAATGTGTAAGACAAGGCATGCTCAATGCTGAATTTATATTGAGCTGTTTACGGCATTGAAGAAGTACAGCAGCTGGAACATGTTTGTTTTTGAAGAATTTGACAATCTTCTTAACTTTTGAGAAGTGGGATTGAATTGACTGAATACTTTCTAGATCGTGAATAAAGAGCTGCAATGTGTGAGCAGAGCAACTGTACAGCTGTATATGTGAATATTTTTTCTTCACAATATTCCATGCACAACTCATGCTTGCTGCAGTATCAGTCACAAGAGAAAATACTTTTCCGAGCCTAGTTATTCAACAACAGTTTCAAACTGTGATGCTACATACTCTGCTGTGTTGAATAATAGGTGAGAAGCTGCTACCATGAAATTAATGATACCTTCATTTTGAACATTGCTCCAACCATATGAGACAATAGATAGATGAGATGCCTTTCCAATGATACTACTAATTTTTTGTTGTATTTTGTCATAAGCCTCATCAAGAAGATGTCTAGCTAAGCGTTTTCTTCCTGGTAGAGTATAAACTGGGTGAAATTTACCAAAAAAATCTACAATAAAGGAGTTTTCTAGAATGTGAAATGGCAAATTACTTGCATGCATAGTTTTAGCAAACACCCTGTCAATTTCAGTCTTCTCTTGTGGAATCATTCTGTCCAAAAATCCTAATAATCCTGGTCTCTTTTTTGAAAGTATAAATCAATCAAGAAGAATGGTTGGAAACTGACTGCTGCTGAGATGTTGTGGGGCCCACATCACTTGCCAAAGATGAATTGACAGGTATACAGTGTTGCCAATTTAGTGACTTTGTCACTAGATATAGTGAATTTTTATTTAAGAGACTTTTTTTTATGGTTTAGCGACATGTCCCTAATCTGACGACAAATTTAGCATCTTCTGTATTTGGAAAGAAATACATACAATATTCAAAATAAACAAATTAATTACTTTTATATAGATTTATTAAAATCAATATAAGCATTTGGTAAATCTTAAAATACTTTTTACTGTAATTTCCCCAATACTACAGGAATACTTAATATAGCTAAAATGTTTGTCGAAGATTCAGCATTGCTGACTCATTGATTTCCTGTGTAAAAAACTACATACAATTATATTGACAGAAAACTCAGAATCGTTAAAACTTTGGCCAGAAATTTCTAGCTACCGAGATGCAATTGGTGAAAATCCTTTTGAGGACATTTCAGATCTGGCATTAATAGTACAGGCGACTCCCGAGGGGAACAGGGAGGCATTCCTGAAAATGTGGTCAAATCAGCACAAATTCAAACCATTACAGCAGAAATAATGATGTCCAGACTGAAACTAAACCTCTCGTGTTCGGGCGGGTCGAAAATTACTTTGCGTAAACTAGTTTCTAATTCGACCAATCAATCGGCTGGGTTCATTCGACCGGTGGAATTCTCAAGTTGGTTGAATCTTGAACAGTCGAAACTCAGGAGTCACCTGTACTCACATTACCCCACTCAAATGACAGTTATGTGGACAGAAAACTCAGAATTGTTAAAACATTGGCTGGAAATCCTTTTGGGAACATTTGAAATCTGGCATTAATAGTACTAACATACCTCACTCAAATGAAGTAACGTTGCACGTCAATTTAGTAACATAAACATTATAAAGTCGAAATCACAGAAATGAATGCAATTTTGGCTTTTAAATATGGTTTAAGACGACACGGAAAATGTTACGATTCCGATCTGCCCAAGAGTGTTGTAAATAATAAAACTGGTTCCACTGGTGAATATAGTTATTCAGCTGAAGAGAAAGCAAAAAGATGGTAATTTAAGTGGAGAAGAATTACCCCAATGTGATTTGTTTGTATTTAAAGAATTACTTTAGTATTTTTATTGTAAATTTTTTTAAATCTTTCACTTTTCTACTTATTTTATAAGCTAGGACTATAAATGCTTTTATCCATTCCATTTTGTAAAAATTCTGCATTATTTTATTCTAATTATCCAAATATTAATTTAATTGTGATATATCTTCAAGAAGATTCTAATATTGCTAATTAGATGTAATAAGAAATATTTCAAAGTATGTATACACGGCAGAGGGGTGACTCAAAAAGTATGATTGATTTAGTTCTGTATGATGAAAGAGAGAAAGAGAGATCTGGTGAAGGATACAAGGGTGATGAGAGGAGATGAATGTGGGACAGACCATTTTCTGGTTGTCTCTAGAGTGGATCTTGGAAGGAAGTGGACCTGGAGGAAGAGTAAGGGTGTGAAACAGACTAGAGTGAAAGTAGAGAGATTGCAAGAGTGTGAGGTAAAGATCAAGTATATGAATGTGTTGGAATGTAAATTAACTGCCCAGCAGACTGAATGGGAAGAGGATATAAGGAAATGAAATGTGGAAGATGCTTGGAATAGACTGAAAGAGAATGTTAAACCGTGTGCTTCAGAGGTGTGTGGAATGACTTTAGTGGGCTGTATGAAAAAGGATGCTTGGTGGAATGAAACAGTGAGTGAAGCAGTTAATGAGAAGAAGGAGGCATATAAGAGGATGATTGCTGCAAGGAATGATAATGAAAGAAGGATTCTGCATGATGATTACAGGAAGAAAAATAAAGCTGCTAAGAATGCAGTTAAGGAAAGAAAAGCATTAGTACGTTTGAATGATGCTGTAAAGATGCAGAATGATTTTGAAGGGAATAAGAAGTTACTAGTAGGGCAGCCCCGGATCTCCGTTTTTCAACGTGATTTAAATAAACTGAAAGTTTAGTGAAATAATTTTTATTGAATAATTAATGAAATAAATGAAATGCAAATAATCTAAATAGTTCGGTCCTAGGTTAGATCTTCTTTGTTCCTTATTCATTTGACGTGTTTCCCTATTTCTTTGTCTTTCTAGTATGTAATCTCCGCTCCTCACCTACACGGGCAATCCTGTGAGCTTCCGCATCTCTTTCTCTCTCTTCCTACAATACTCTTCCTTTGATCTCTGGCTCCTCTTCCTTTCTCTGGCAGCTGTAGCTGGGCTAATAACTTTACCTTACCTTAGCTCCAATGATTATCGTTGCACCCTTACAGACGAACTCACAAACAATTGCTTTACTTCAAGTGTCTATCAACAATTACTTTTAACTTCTTACAGGACCTACTATAAAGGCGACGTCAATGCAACCGTTTATTTAGATTATCAATGAAGAGAAGATAACCATATAATGTGTTTACAAAAAAACATGCGTACCTATTCTTATCTAATTTTTAACTGATGCGTGAGCCTATTTGCATTAAAGATGTGTAATATGATGATTCTACTTACGAAAAGGTAAGATTCCAGCATTCAAATGATGAAACAAAACAAAAAACAAATTAATTGCACAATTTAAAATAAAACAATATGCTGGGAGCTTGTTTGTTATACACGTTATTCACACAGCTATAAACGCTTCCCATACGCAGTCAACAAAATAATTATCCGTAAATATTTACGTTGCTATGCTACATTAATTTCGATGCTTATGTTAAACAAAAGTGCAAAGCGAATAACGCTATTCTTTCACCTATTTGGAGGTATAATTGATAGTAATTGAATCGGAGGCAACAATGACTGTCGCCTTGACAATGCCCGGAAAGAGAACAAAAAATCCACAAAAGTTCGAAAAAGAATGCATATTTCTGAAAACTTCGACCGTGTAACATATAAACATGGCAAAAATAAGATAGTATAGAGCTTTAGCTGTAAAATAAAGCAAAAAAGAAGAAAATCAGTCCATATTTACGTATTTTAACAAATGAAGGAAGAAAACCTTGCACTCTGAAAAATCGAAAATTCCGTGTAAACTTATGGGAAAATATAATTGTCTCCTGGATTTGAACCCGGGACACTTTAGCAAACGAATATATTTTTTCAGGGACCTCATAGCCAGTAGAAACAAAACACAGTTTACCACATATCTTTACGACGAACGGTTCTGGAGAAATACGCCGATATAAATTGTAAACAATTATCTAAAGACGTCAACGTAAAATTAATATATAGTTAGAATCTGGAAGTGGATAAAAAGGGTGAGACAGGGCAGCAACAATGGAATGAATGGGATTGTAAATAAGGATGGAGAAAGTGTGGAATGAACGTGAAGTGACAGAATGTTGGAAGGAGTATTTTGAAGAGTTGTGCGGAGGTAGTTCTGAAGAGTCTGGCATCCAAGGTGATATTGACTGTATGAATGTGTCCAGTAAAGAAAGAGTTGACGAACGTGAGATTAAGGCATGTGTGAAAATGTTGAGGAATGGGAAGGCTGCAGGCATGGATGGAATTATGGGTGAAATGCTGAAATATGGATGTAGCTTACTTATGAGTTGGATGAGTGATATATTTAATTTCTGTGTTAACATTTCAGTTGTACCAGATGATTGGTAGAATGCCATCGTTCCTTTGTACAAAGGGAAGGGTAGTAAAGTAGAATGTAAGAATTACAGAGCTATTAGTTTATTGAGTATACCTGGGAAAGTGTTTGGTAAAGTACGAGTATTTATTGAAAAGGTTAGAATAGCTACTATGAGTAAAATTTGGGGGGTACAGTGTGGTTTCATGCCAGGTAAGGGGTGTTCTGATCAGATTTTTGCTCTCCAACAAGTAATCGGGAAGTGTACGAATGTGAGAAAGAAGGTGTATTGTGCATTTGGAGAAGGCCTATGACAGAGTCAATAGAAATGACCTGTGGAATGTTCTGGCCGAGTATGGAGTGGATGACTGGTTAGTGAATGCAGTGAGAGCAGTCTACTCAGGAAGTAAGGCTCGCGTAAGAATAAATGGTGTGCTGAGTGACTGGTTTAAGATTGAAAGTGGTGTTCGGCAAGGGTGTGTCACGTCTCCTTGGTTGTTTAATGTGTTTATGGATAAATGTGTGAGGGAAACCTGTGCAAATACGAATGGTCTGAGGATTGGGGAAGTGAATCTGTGGGTGCTGTTGTATGCTGATGATGCTTTGTTGATATCTGAAACGCCGAATGAGTTGCAAAGAACGTTAGATAGTATGGCTGAAGTTACATAGAGATGGATCTGAAGATCAATGTGTCAAAAACAAAGGTGGTTGTGTTTGATAGAATGAATGAATTGAATGACTGTAGGCTGCGCATAAATGGTGAAGTTGTTGAACAGGTGGATGAGTTTGTGTACTTGGGAAGAATGTTTTCTAAGAATGGAAGAATAGATGGAGACATAGAAAGGCGTGTGAATGCGGGTAGAAAAGTGGTGGGTAGCATGTGGTCAGTACTAAATCGTGAAGAAGTGTCTAAGGAAGCAAAAATGGCTGTGTATAGAAGTGTGCTTGTACCCAACTTGTTGTATGGTAGCAAAACGTGCGTGTGTCAGGAGAAACACATGAGTAAGGTGAATGCAGTTGGAATGGGTTATATGAGGAGCATGTGTGGGAAAACCAGGAGAGACAGAGTTAGGAATACTTGGGTGATGAACGAATGTGGAATGAAAGAAACTTGAAGAGGTCAGTATGAAAGGGGTGTGCTGCGATGGTTTGGGCATGTGGAGAGAATGGATGAGAACCGGGTGACTAAATTGATATATGATGGTAGAGTATGCAGATCAAAAGGGAGAGGAAGACCAAGAAAAAGCTGGCTGAATGTGGTGGGGGAGACTCTCAAGAAAAGAGAGATAAGAAGTTTAAGGAATGGAAGACGATGTATGAAACGATGTATGGATGTGTTTGAAGTGGAAGAAGTATGTAAGGATAGAAAGGTGTGGAGAAATATTGTGAATGGTAGAGGCATTTAGCTTGCTTACCCCATAAGGGAACAGCGTGATTGGTATGTATGTATGTAAAAGTATTTCTGCACTTATTTATTTTAAGCTACTTTTGACGATGGATTTAGTGACATTTTCAAATTTCTTTTGGCAGCACTGGTCAATAACTGCTGTAACAATAAAATATTTATCTTTTTAATGATCAGCCGTGGCATAGCGTAATCATTCAAGGCCTCCCCACCAAGAAAAAAAATGCCCCCTGCCAAGTAAAACAATGGTCTCCCAATTCCTCGATATTGGGTCTTATTTGGTACTGGGGGAAGGGGGGGGGAGATTGCAGGGGTGTCCGCTGATCATCAGACATACAAGTATTTACATACACTTGTATTTTTATGAAGCTTTGGTGTGCTGAGATTGCACTAGTTCAGTGTAAAAATATCCTATATACATATTCAGCAAGGGCTGTTTGTGTGTGCATGTGTTATCCACTTATCCCTAAACCATTTTTCAATTACTTAATGGTTGTTATGGAGACAGAGCAATGTTTTGATACTTAACCGGAAAATATCCCAAGTTCATAGTATGTGTTTAATATCCACCAAATTTGTTATTGCTACTTCAAGTTTTGCCTTAACAGGTCCAGAATGGCAACAAGAAATCTGCATGTATTTTTGACCAATTTTTGACCTGGTCAAAAAAAGCACTGTCAAACATTCGGTCAATTGACCGGTTGGCCAACCCTGCTAATGAGTGATAAAAATATATGTAATTGCAAGGAATGTTATCGTAGCAATTAGTTCAAACATGAAAACTTATCATAATGAAGAGTAAAATACAACTGTAAATAAAAACAAAAATGTACGGATGTTTCGAACCCTTACCATGAGAATGAGGAACTTGAAGCAAAAGCAAAATAAAATGTCATTAAACAATTTCGTAAAAATGAAATGACTTTGTATAAGTATATATTTCCAGCGATATGGCTAAAAATACGTATCGAAATGGTTACTGTCAATGGGAGAGCTTTAACAGATGCTGAAGACATCAGATTTTGGGAAATTCTCAATCCAGTTCTAAAAGGAATTAATTTTAATTCAGCTTCTACCAACGCAAAGTTAACGATAAATCGAAAAAATACTAAAGTTTTATTAACGAAGACGCAGATGCAATAAAAATGAAATTTCGACAGGATGTAAAAGGCAAACTATTATCATTAAAACTGTGCCACAAGATTAAAACACTATACTAGGAGCAAATGCAGGCAGTCTTTGACTTTCGTACAAATCGCACTTTCGTACATTATACATTTGCACCCCTAAACCGCCTTTCGTATGCCATATTCGGACTTTCGTACGTCAGCCGAAGAACAAACATTTCGAGCTATCGCATAATGGCACTGTCTGTCAGCCAAGTCAACACTTTTAATAAATTACCAAATGAAGCTAAATGCATAAATATAATAAAATTCAAAAGAGTAATGGCTTCTTGGCTGAAATCTAAATCATTCTACTCAATTGATGTGAGTTTCTAGAAAGTGACCTAGCAGATTTAAATTTTTTTAAAGAACAAGGAATCATACTACACGCTTCGATGACGTTGGCGATATCCCGTTAGCAGATCGCGAAACAATTTGAGACATAATAATTGTGCAGTTGCTTGGCTTTGTCGCGAATGACAAGTGAACTCGGCGAGACTTTCTTGCGAGGTTGGGTCTTGATTTACAGGTTTAAAGCCTTCTCTGTCTTCTCTACATATGGATTCCTATGTAAAAAAGACACTTCTCTACTCGTTGAAGTACGTACCACTTGCAACAATAGCTCTAATCGCTTCTTCACTTTCCTTTTTGATCTTATGGTGGACTCGTTCACACCAAGTAATTTACCAACTGATGAAGCAGATTCATTATGCGCAAGCCTATCTAAAACTTCAATTTTCTTCTCCAAACCGTCACTTTTATGTTTTTTTTTACAGATTTTTCTTTCATTTCAATCATCTCTCTTTGGGGCCATGATTAGGCAATATTACAGGAAAACTATGAAAATAGCAAAATGCTTTAATGAAAAAAACTTGCACTTTCACACATTATACATTGACACCCCTGAGCCGCCTTTCGTATGCTGAATTCGGACTTTCATACGTCAGCGAAATGACGAGCGAACATTTTATGCCTTCTTTTATTTGATTCCCTTACATTATCACTATTACATTTCCTTTTAGATGCCATGCCAAGTGATAAATTTATAAATAAATCAATTAAATAAATAAATTTAAATAAAAGATTAACAGAAAAACGAGTGAAATCAGCACAAATTCAAACAATTAGAGCTGATATAACTAGGTCTACACCAAAACCAAACCTCGCATTTTGTCGGAACCAATAACTACGCGAAGTTTATTTCGCATATATTATCGATCAGCATGATCAAAATCTCGAATTAGTCAACACTCGAACAATCGAGACTCAGGAGTCGCCTGTATACGGAAGAATGGCGTTCGACACTCGTTTTCGAGATTCGAACACGTTTTCAGGAACGCATCCCCAAGGAGTCTCGGGGGACGCCTGTAACTTGAACAATTTCATCATCACTTTCAATTTCACTATCTCAGTCAAATTCATGAGTAGATAAAATACTTCTCAGATGATTCTTCATCGGGCTTTTCTATATCTGCAGCTTCATGAAGTAGACGAATTGTTTTTAAAATAACTTCACCGTTATTGTATATATCTTTTGAAGATTTATGTCAAATTTTTTGAGAATGTTCCTAACTTTAAAAGATAAATAATCTCCAGTATGTTTTCTGCTTAATTCCATCATCGCTAATGTTTGAACAACAATTTTCTAATCCTGAACAAACTGGATACAGGCAGTCCCCTACTTTCGTACATAATGCGTTCCTGAAAACGTGTATGAAAGTTGAATGTACGACTTATATGTTATAATGGTGTTTCGTTCTCAGAGAGCCAAAAAATATTATCAAATCTGTAATTATGGTATAAATGTTTAGTTTTTTGAGCAGAGGCCTTTTAGACACAATCATCGATTTTATAATATAGAGAGATTGGACAGAATGCAATGAAATATTTAAGTAATTGCACAAATAAACACTGCTGTACAGACAAAGATGGCGATGTGGCAGAAACTGGTGGCTGGCAGCCAGCACCACCACCACTCGAAATGTTCGTTCGTCATTTCGCTGACGTATGAAAGTCCGAATTCGGCATACGAAAGGCGGCTCAGGGGTGTCAATGTATAATGTGTGAAAGTGCAAGTTTTTTTCATTAAAGCATTTTGCTATTTTCATAGTTTTCCTGTAATATTGCCTAATCATGGCCCCAAAGAGAGATGATTGAAATGAAAGAAAAATCTGTAAAAAAAAACATAAAAGTGACGGTTTGGAGAAGAAAATTGAAGTTTTAGATAGGCTTGCGCATAATGAATCTGCTTCATCAGTTGGTAAATTACTTGGTGTGAACGAGTCCACCATAAGATCAAAAAGGAAAGTGAAGAAGCGATTAGAGCTATTGTTGCAAGTGGTAAGTACTTCAACGAGTAGAGAAGTGTCTTTTTTACATAGGAATCCATATGTAGAGAAGACAGAGAAGGCTTTAAACCTGTAAATCAAGACCCAACCTCGCAAGAAAGTCTCGCCGAGTTCACTTGTCATTCGCGACAAAGCCAAGCAACTGCACAATTATTATGTCTCAAATTGTTTCGCGATCTGCTAACGGGATATCGCCAACGTCATCGAAGCGTGTAGTATGATTCCTTGTTCTTTAAAAAAATTTATATCTGCTAGGTCACTTTCTAGAAACTCACATCAATTGAGTAGAATGATTTAGATTTCAGCCAAGAAGCCATTACTCTTTTGAATTTTATTATATTTATGCATTTAGCTTCATTTGGTAATTTATTAAAAGTGTTGACTTGGCTGACAGACAGTGCCATTATGCGATAGCTCGAAATGTTTGTTCTTCGGCTGACGTACGAAAGTCCGAATATGGCATACGAAAGGCGGTTTAGGGGTGCAAATGTATAATGTACGAAAGTCGAACATACGAAAGTCGAGGACAGCCTGTATACACAATTACACACACACTCACATATATATATACAGGACCATACCCAGACATTTTGCCGCCTGAGGCGAGATATAATATGGCGCCTCCTGGCCTCGCTGACCTTATGAACTTATTTATATAGGTTTTAATTTTTGTCAAATATTGACGCCCCCCTCGAGAGGCGCCTGAGGTAGCTGCCTTGCCGCCTCACCCATCGGCATGGCCCTGTATATATCATCATAGGTTATCTGTCCGTTGACAGGTCCGTGATTATTCATGGTTAAACTTGGTTCTCCATATACTCCTATTTCCCGCAGTTTTCTAATGTCCTGACAGCTCTCTTTCCTTTTCAAGTCGTCTGCCAGCTGAAACCTTTTCCTACCTCTTTCTCTTTTTCCATCCAGTTTTCCTTCTAGCACTTCTTTAATCATGCACTCTCCTCTCAGGTAATGCCCAATCCAGTTCGCCTTCCTCTTTCTGATAGTCTGTATAATCGTTTGCTTCTCTCCTATTTTTCGTAGTACTTCCTCATTTTTCACCCTATCTGTCCATTTTAACTTCAGCATTCTTCTCCATGTCCACATTTCGAAGCTTTCCAAGTATTTTATATCATTTTTCCTTAGCATCCATGTTTCTGTCCCATACAAAGCAATACTCCATACATAGCATTTTATCAACCTCTTGCAGATTTCCTGCTTTATATTTCCCGTTTGCAGGAGTTTCTTTCTTCTGAAAGCGGCATTTGCTTTTGTTATTCTAGTCCTGATTTCATCGGTACATTTTGCTTCTCACGTTATGATGCTTCCAAGGTATTTATAATCTGAAACTTGTTCTAATGGCTTTCCTCGGTTCCATGTCGTTTCACCCAGAGCAATTCGCCAATGGGACGTTTCACTCAACGACGATTCACCCAAAGACGATTCACCCATGGGACGTTTCACCCAAAGACGTTTGACCCAAAGACGATTCACCCACGAGAGCTTTCACCCAGGTCTTTTCACCCAAGGGTTTTTCGCCCACAATCCAGTTCACCCACATACTGTTTCACCCAATGATATTTCCCCCATAAGTTCTTTTAAAACATCTGACCTTTTCACCATTTCTCCGTCTGTGTGTGATCAATAAATATCTAGGTAACTGTTTAAGCTATGGCTGCCATATATTCAGGGTTGATTTAGGGGCTTGACGTACACATTCCCAATTATATTTTTTATTTATATATAATTGACAGTGTTTTGATTTTAAAATGTAATAAATGCATGATACATTATTTCTTAAAATCGCAATCATTCCATTGGTTTTAACAATTTAGATGCGCTTATAAACAGACTTGGTCCATATATCTTAAGTTAACTCCTTCTAATTCTAATCAGAGAAAGGATTAAAGTTATATGTCAAAAAGTCCGTTTTTACATGTTATCTTATGTGAAAGGAGAGCGATTGTGGCAGTATTTAAACGCCCTTTCAGCATGGTGTAAAGACTGGAAAATCGAAATTAATCACAGCAAATGTTCCCTGTTGAGTTTCTGGAAGAGTAAGAACAATGAATTAGACTCGGAATACAGAAATGATCGATTGAATATCCAATCTGTGGAGTAAGTTAAATATTTAGGAGTCACCATTTGTCGTGATCTATCGTGGAATATGCATATTCGAAGGATCATAGGCGCAGTTAATAAGAAATTTGGCTTCGTATGCAGAATAGTAAGAAGTAGCACAGAACAGGTACTGTGACATTTTCCCCTGCCCTCGGGACTAATCTTGCTAATACTACATAATTTAATGTAATCTCTATAATTTTTAGTTTGGCTTTGTGAATATTTATGGGAAGAGTTATCCAGGCAGAATGTCTAACATACAATTTTCATTTGTATTACCTGATTATATCAGACAATAATCTCTGCTGTGTTTGGTATTGTGCAAGAAATTCCACTTGCTATTGTGCAAGAAATTCCACTTGCTACTTACTTATATTTTCATAATGTAAGATATTTGAGTTCTCTATTGAGATAATTATTTATGTTCAGGTTATCCATTGTGGGATACCCTTCCCAGGTTATGCTTTTCTGATGTTATCTGCTGATGATTTCAGCTAATTTCTATTAAATCTCTTATGTACAATATTCTAATTTGAACTTACTATTGTTAATAACTTTGCTGGTGGGCCAACCAAATTGAGAGAATCATCTATGGGTGGAAAAACAGCATAGAGGGCATTGTGTTCTCTTTTCATCATTTTTGAGGAGGAAGATGTGACATTTTTCCCTGCCCTCGGGACTTTGTCCACAATCCCGAGGGACTTAGTCCACAATACCAAGGTATGTCGATCAACAAAGCCCACCGAGAGAAACCAAGCCCGAACTAATCGCCCCTCCGCTGGACGCCGCGGACTTTTCTGGGTGTCTAAATATATACCCAAAAAGAGCGCAATGAACTTTAAGACTGGAACCACAATTCCAAATACTCCCCTTCAAATGTTCGCCAATCACGACTCACCAGTTCAAAATTCCAGAGTCACCTGTGAACCCCTCCCCTCTTCCCCTGGAACTCCGTTCAAGGCAGTGAGAGGGTTATCGCTTTCTCTGACTCTCCTCCTAACCACAGCAGGAGAACAACCCCTCATTGCATGAGATAGGCTAACCTCGCCTGAACTTTCCAGTGAAGTCAAAAGTGTCAAATCACACAGCGAATTAAATTGTGAGAATTGATATTTTGCTGGTTTATTTTGGTATGGTTAATAAATTGTTCTCTATTAACGAAGGTTATTTGTGTAAATTGTAATCTATGTCACATAGCCAATTGTTATTACTTCAGTACGATAAACGTGTTATTTATCATTAGTCAGATCTCAGGTCGAATATGCTTCCAGCATGTGGGATCCATACGAAAAGGGACAAATACTTCAGTTAGAAAGAATCCAACGCAGAGTAGCCTGATTCGTAAAGCAAAAATATGTGCAAAAATTAAGCGTCACATCACTCTTGAAGGAGTTGAATTGGATATCGTTAGAGGACCGCAGAATTAGCGCTAGGTTAAGGCTTCTGGAGAAATTTAGGTCGGAAGTTCTCTTACAAGGGAAGGGTCTCATGACCGGGAAACGGATTTCTTTGAAACTTGGTGAGCACGTAGTACTCTTCACCAGGATCAAGATTCACCCCCCTTTTGGGCATAACTGACTTATAGTTTAAACAATAAATGGGTTTGTTTATTTATGTTTGCGGTAAATGCGATATAGTACGCCACACTCCCAATATGCCAGCCATGTGACGTATATTTTTACAGGCAGGTGAAGAACTTTATTTCACAGCTGCAAAATACAGCAATCCTGTTGCGTGAGAGTCGCGATATTACGAGTCGAGCAGACATGATTAAAATCCACGCATTGATCCACAATCAATTGTCAGCTACCATTTTTAAGGAAATGATTCGGTACGCCTGGTTTGCTTCGCGACTGGCAAATCAACGCGAATTTTTTTCCAATGTAAACCAGGTAATTTTCCCGGAAGAAGTTATAAAACAAAAATATATCTGTGGGGAGCAATGTTTTGCTAGATGTTCGCGGTGCCGCGAATTTTATTGTTTCCGTTGCTTCTACGACATGTACCACCCGAGAGTCTGTGAGGTTGAAGTATAAAATCAATTAAAAAAGGAATGGAAGAAATGAAAATTTTAAACCCGAAAAGAAATATGAAAAAACGAAAAGAAAACGGGAAAAAAAACAAAAAACCTAAAAACAAGAACCAAAAAATGAATTAAGATGAAATTAATTAAAATTAAACAAATAAACGAAAAAAAAGTGACATAAAGAAGATTCGAACCATCGAACATCAGTTTCGAAATCAGACGCCTTACGCGCTCGGCCACCACCGCCGCTTGGGAGTGTGGCGTACTATATCGCATTTACCGCAAACATAAATAAACAAACCCATTTATTGTTTAAACTATAAGTCAGTTATGCCCAAAAGGGGGGTGAATCTTGATCCTGGTGAAGAGTACTACGTGCTCACCAAGTTTCAAAGAAATCCGTTTCCCGGTCATGAGACCCTTCCCTTGTTAGAGGTGGTCTCAGGAATATTAGAGGCACCTATGTACATAGGCAGGCACGATCACGAGGATAAAATACGAGAGATCGACTGTAGGACCGAGCGATATAAGAAGGGCTCGTTTTTTCCAAGGACCATACGGGATCATAATAGGAGAGTGATTCCCACGAGGGACGTTATTAAGTAGGTTTTGGTGAGCTGCACCCCCTGCCACCCACCAGTCTGGCGATTTGCAGGGTATGATGTAGATGTAGATTTCAAACACCTAATATGCAGTAGTTAATTTGAAATACCTTAAAAAGATATATAACTCAGGAGTTCATTATGTTGGAATATGAACATTTCTTTCGTTTTCCCTTTTCCAATTCATTTATAAATTAAATAGATGGGATAAAATTTAATAAATATTATTTGAAAATTTTTCTCGACTTCCACTGATTTAACAGTTTTGAAGATTACAATCTGATAGAGAGGGAGGTCAGATGTTTTAAAAGAACTTATAGGGGAAATATCATTGGGTGAAACAAGTATGAGAGTGACCTGGATTGTGGGTGAAAAACCCTTCGGTGAAAAGACCTGGGTGAAAACTCTTGTGGGTGAAACGTCCCATGGGTGAATCGTCTTTGGGTGAAACGTCCCATGGGCAAATTGCTCTGGGTGAATCGTCCGGAGATGCTTTCCTCCAATACTTATGTTCAAATTTTCTTCTTCTTTACTTGATATACTCAGAACCTTGGATTTTTCTGTATTTATTTCCATACCGTATTTTCTACCTCTTATCACTAGTCTATTTATCATTTCCTGGAGTTCCTTTTCCTTTCTTGCTAGAAGTACTTGATCATCCGCGTATTTCACTGTTCTTATAATCCTTCCTCCGATTTTGAAATCTCCCGTGCCTTCTAACGCTTCTTGCATTAGCCTCTCTCCATATATATTGAATAGAATCGGCAATAGACAGCAGCCCTGTCTTACTCCTCTACCGATACGTACTCCGCTGGTGTCTGCATTCTCCAACCTGACCTTTACAACTTGATTCACATATAGATTCCTGATCAGTCACCTGTCTTTCCAGTCTACACCTATATCCTTTAATATCCTCATCAGCAGTACCCAATTTACTCTATCAAAGACCTTCTGCCAGTCGACCAAACATATGCAGCAATCTTGGCTGTACTCGAATGCCCTTTCTGATATGATTCTCACTACACCGATAGCATCTCTGGTTCCTCGTCCTTTTCTCAAGCCGAATTGATCTTCTCCTAACATTTATTCGGCCTTTTTCTTTAGTTTTTTATTAAGAATCCTCGTGATGATCTTTGAAGTGTGTGACAGTAGGCTTATCGTTCTGTAGTCTTTACACTGCATTGCCTTTGGCTTTTCTTTAGAGGGATCATCGTTACATCTGAGAAATCCTGATGTCACTCTCCCGAGTCGTAAATCTTGTTA
The DNA here is from genome assembly GCA_036926305.1 of Uropetala carovei. Taxonomy (NCBI): domain Eukaryota; kingdom Metazoa; phylum Arthropoda; class Insecta; order Odonata; family Petaluridae; genus Uropetala; species Uropetala carovei. The sequence goes on from JAXCHB010000115.1 coordinate 2,276,348, forward strand.
ATTAGTTTCGTAATCACTTTTAGTACTTCCGATCCCATGACTTTAAGTACCTCTGCCGGTATTCCATCGCTGCCTGTGGATTTTCCTTTCTTTAGTTCCTGTATCGCCTTTTCTACTTCGCTTTTCATAATACTTGGTCCCAAGTTGTCTTCTTCAATGTAATTCTCTTCTTCCAGTTCCATTTGTACCGACCCTGCCTGCTTTTTGTATAGTTCCTTCATGTATTCTTCCCATACCTGTGCTACATCCTTTGGTTCTGCGACTATTTTTCTATCTGTATTAGTAATTCCTTTACCATGAATTCCATCAGACTTCTTATCTTCTAACTCCAGTGCCCTGGCATACATCATATCGTACCATCCTAACTTCTCCATCTGTTGTATTTCCTCACATTTTTCTTTTATCCAAATTTCCCTAGATTTATCTGTTACCCTTCTCAACTCAATGTTTATGCGTCTATAATTGGCTCTACCTTCTTCACTGTTAACATTTTTCCATCTTCTTCTCTCATCCATTTTCTCCAGCATTTCCTTAGTGATCTATGGTTTTCTGATTTTCTTCTCTCGTTTCCCAATCTCTTTATTCAAGGTATCTTTGATACTGGCTTTCACTTCCATTCTGTATCCACAGTCTTCGGTTTGTTTTCCAAATTTCTAAGGCGATCTTCCAAGTTCATGCTGAAGGCATCTTTCTTTTCTTTCAGTTTTTCTAGGTCCCAAGTCTATCTCTTCTCGTTTTCCTTATTTGTTTTAGCTTTGTAGTTACATCGACTATTAGAAGGATGTGATCTGAATCAATGTCTCTACTCCTGGTAATGTCTTAGCATTTTTTATGCTGTTCCTGAATCTTTGTTTTACTAGGATGTAATTTATTTGGCATCTCAGTCTATCTCCTGGGCTTTTCCATGTGTACAGCCTTCATTTATGGTTTCTGAACCATGTATTAGTCACAACTAGGTCGTTATTAACACAGAATTCTACCAGTTTCTCTCCTCCTTGGTTTCTTTTCCCAAGTCCGTATTGACGGACAACATTTTCTTCTTGTCCTTCACCAATTATGCTCTTCCAATCTCCCATTATTATGCAGTTTACCTTTCCTCCTCTGTCTTCTTCATAAATCTCGTTAATTTGTTCATACATCTCCTCAATTGCTTCTTCTTCATGAGTGGACGTGGGCATATATACCTGGATTATCAACATGTCCACTGGGACTGCTTTTAGCTTTATTGCCATTAACCTATCGTTCTTTGCTGTTATTTTTGTCACGCTCTTCATCATATCTTTCCTGAGTACCAGAGCTACTCCCCTTGCCTCACTATTTCCTCCAGAGTAAACTACCGTGAATTCTTCCGAGTCGAACTGTCCTTCTCCTTCCCATTTACCTTCGCTCAGCCCTATGACATCAATCCTATTTCTTCTCATTTCTTCTTTCAGGTTCTCTAGCTTTCCTGCCTTCCTCATGGTTTTTACATTCCAAGTACATAAGAGTAAGTTACCTACGACAAATGCTTTCCTCAAGGCACTCCCCGCCCGGAGATCCGATTGGGGGATTATTTTACCTCCTGAATATTTTACCTCGAGAGAACTCATATTGTCCAACCATATAATCATTACTAGGGAATTTTAATGTGGTAGTTTCCCTCTTGCTTTCCACATCGCAGTACTGTAGCCGTTCAAATCGTCCCAATCATGCCTGCAGCTCTTTTGGATATAGACCCAGCCAACATAATTTGTTTTCGGCTCTATACCAAACTGACAGTACTGCTGCATACTGTCAGGCACTGATGATAGTTTTTTTTTGTGAAAAACCTCCATTCGCAGGGTTCGAACCCCAGAACTTTGTAACGGAAAGCCGACACTCTAACCACTACACCACCAGTGCAATATCCTGTGTGTGTGTGTGTATATACACACATACATATATATACATCTCTTATAAATATTTTAGTGTGTATGTATGTTCTCTATACGTTTTTACACCGTTGAAGCTATCGAATTCAAAAGTTTCGTGGGTCACTTTATGGACCAAAGGAAGAACTTGGTCTAGGTTTGCAGACTGTGGGGTCTCTTATACCTCATGGGGTCAACAAAATACTATTTCCATAAGAATGCATGGGAAATGGTGTGGAGAAACCTCAAAATGCCATGTAGCCCTTCACTGATGTGGATATAAATATACCTAAATATTAACGTACGATCATGGGAAATGGCTTATTTTACACACGAAAGACTGAATATTTTAATTCTGCTCATGTTTTGTCGTATTACATGCTAAATCTCTCGAAATTTTCCTTTAAGTGCAAAATTTATCGGTTTAGATGACCATTTTCCAGGTGGCAACAAAGCTAAATTTCTTAATTGTCGTCCTCTTCAAAGGGAGATAGTCACATAAATATTAAGGCAAGGAAAATCCACACCGTGGCGTGCCGTAGAGGAAGAATAGTAAACACCAAGATAAAGGGTACAAACGGATTCATGCCTAAATATAGTCTATGAATACTTTTAAAGTATAAAGCAATAGAAATCGTTTGCTACTCAAAAGAAAAACCTTTCCCGAGCGAAGCCAGGAGTTTCAGCTAGTATATATATATACAGACTGGACCAGAAATGCTGTCCTAAAAGTGAATTCATATTTAAATAGGATGGGGATTTTTCATACGAATGAAAATTTCCACAGATGTGGGGAAAGGTTGTAGGTTTTTGGCCAAGTATTGGCTAAGGTGATGAAAAATGTTTTTCACCCCCTTCAGGGGGTAAGTTTGAAAAATGAAGCTCGACCTTATGGGGTTTCAATGTTAAATTTTTGCAGAACAAAAATTTTTGAATTCAAGGGTGCCGATGTGGCCCCGGGAGTTTTCGACAATGGTGATTCCATTGGTGACAGTTAAAGAACCCATAACACTAAGGTATGATATCTCAATTTTTCTAGCATTCTCTCCATGCCATCTAGAATTGCTGAAAATTCCAGCTCTGCAACTATTGTAGTTTGGGTTGGACATTTGTATCCTCCGATCTATATATATATCTATAAAATAAAGTGTTTGTATGTAATTTTATCACGCAGTAACTACAGCACATAGAAACAAGAGAAAGGTATCATTTTAACAGGAATAACGAGTAAGGGTGTGTAGCAAGGTTTTTATATCGATTTGATTGACCTGTCTAATTTTAAAAAATATTTTCTTTTTCATTTGAATAACATAGGGATGAGTGCAGCTTATTTTTCATTTGAATTTTAAAATTATTTAGAAACATGGTACGAATTTGAGACTTGAATGGTTCTATGAAGAAAAGAACAAAGTTTATTTTTATTGAAGACAGAATCCGAATCCTGACCGAATTACCATAAAAATGCATTTAGAATCAATAAAATATATGATTTTATCAGTTTTATTACAATACCCATTATATGCTACCATGATAACTCACACTCGCCAAAATTGAGGGCCCAATGCATTTATATGGGAAAATTTTTAACGTAATATCATTCTTCTATTTCTGTGTGCGAGCTTGCTTTGTTTACATGACAACCTAATATTTGTTGATTATAATTTAAATATTACTAATAAATAGGTTTTAATGATATTTTCGTGTGGCATAGAGTTCTCCAAAGCAAGATGTTTTTAAAACTACGTAACTTAAATAATTAGACATAGATTTTCCACAAATTGTGACTGGATAAATCGTTTCATTGTTTCCACAGTATTGTTGATGTAAACAATTTTCTTGTAACAGAACTCTTGGATAAGAGAATCGAGTTAATGGTCTGAGGGTAATATTCACTCTGTGATTCTTAAACGTTCTCTATTTACTTTTTTGTCTTTCGTTAAATTAAATCATTCCTAAGTTCCTTTGTTCATTTATTTTTTGTTGATTATTGTGGTCTTGCTGGTTTAACTTACAGTTTCCATTTTGAAGAATTCGTCACGAAACTTCGCATACTAGGCATATAATTTTACCCTGTGGGTAACATAGGCTATATGGATGGCGATAACAAATTTTCGGGCAGGGAGAGCTTAAATCAATAATTATTTTCCCGTAAGTTTACACGTAATTTTAGATTTTTCACAGTGCAAGATTTTCTCCATCCATCTAAATAGGTAAATGTGGAGCAGTTTTCTTCATTTTTGCCTTACTGTATACTATGTTATTCTTGCGATGTTTACATGTTACACGGTCGAAGTTTTAAATTCACTAAATACGTTGAAATTCAACGCGCACTTCTACTAGTATCCTATATCATAGATCATCATTCTATAAGCACTCTTCTTACAGAGGAGGACATAGGAGGATACTAATGTCTGGACCAAACTACAATAGCTGAAGAGCTGAAATTTAATACATAGGTGAATCAAAAAAAATTATTGGAGGAATAACTGCAAAATTGCAACAATATCTTTTTTCTTGGACGGTAAAAATTATAAACTATTTCACTAACATTTCATGGTTTAGGCACTTCTAAATGTGCTGCGAAGCTGAAATTTTTTCTATTGGTAGAATTTGCCAAATAATGAAAACGGGATTATAGAAATTTGAAAATTTTTATTCGTTCGGCTGTAATAAATTTTTAAATATTAAAAAAATTGACTAATGTTTATGTACTTTCTGAATATCCAGGAAGCTGAAAATTTTTCAAAAGTTAGGAAATAATGTTCCGCTGGTAAATAACATTGAAAATTTCATAAAAGTTTTATATTGTGGCTGTTAAAAATTCATAAAGTCTAAACAATGAAATTAATATAAATGCACTTCTAGAGGTGCTATATCGATGAAATTTTGCATAAATGTGAGGTATTCATAACAAATGCTATTCTATTAATATATTTTGAAGCGTGTGTGTGTTTATGGAACTCCACCTAAACGATAAAAGCTAGAATAACCAAATTTGGTACGATTCTTCCTTACATACTAACTTAGTGAATGGTCGAGGTTTGGTCAACCGGGATTAATCAGTGCTGCCAATATAGAGGATTAACATTTTTCCATAAGATAACACGTATGAATCCATTTCTTGACTTGCAAAGTATTCTTCCTTCAAGAATTAAAATAAGTAAATATGGACAGATTTTTATTGTTTTTGCTTTAGTCGACGTATAAAACTCTATACTATCTTATTCCTGCGAAGTTTACATGTTACATGGTCTAAGTTTCCAGAAATACGATATTTGTTTTGAAATTTTGTGGATTATTCATACTCTTTCTGGGCGTTGCCAAGGCGGCCGTTATTGTTACCTCCGATTCAGTTAGCTTCAATGAAGATTACAAATAGACGAAAGTTTAGCGTTATTCGCTTTGAAACTTTGTTTAAGCGACGAGACGATCGATGTTTATGAATAGCAACGTAAATAGATACCTACTGATTATTATTCAGGAAGCGTTTATTGATGAAAGTAATTGAACCTTCTTTCATCTATTGAATACTGGAATCTTACATTTTTATAAGTAAAATAATTATATTCTACATTATAATGTTTATTAACGTAAATAAGCTCACGTATCTGGTGTACATTTACCGGAGTCAGTTTACAATCATGGACAACTGTACGTTGTTTTTTCACGGGTTTCTTGTTACAAGACATAAATGTAAACATTTCATAGGCATAATTACACAAGAAATGAAGCTGGATTAGGCGAAAGTGATATATATGATAGGAAAAACAATTATTGTTATATATGAATGCAATATGTTCAGAAACGGATTGTTACAAGCAAATATGATTAATTGTTGAGAAAAACTAATTGTAATCTAAAAAGTATCTACTATATAGGTATTTCAAAGAGTTTGTATGCTGTGCTGTAGTAGCTTCACTAAATCTGTTGAAATTCAACGGGAAATTCTGCTAGTAACCTATAAATGTTTTATAATTATAAATTTTAGGGGTTGTTTATACCCCAATATTGAACATATGGAAAAAACATAAATCAGCAAAAAGGTGCAAAATGTAGAGTTTAAAAATTATTTGTCGGCTCATACTCTTTACTTTAGGGTGAGAGATAATGCTTGCAAAATGCCCATAAGAAAACGTGAATTGGTGTAGAGGTTTTTATATTTGCAACTTAAAATTACTTCCCGTCAAGATATGAACTCGAGACAAACTATCGGATAGGATATAAATTGTAGTTTCTTAATTTTTAAGACAGAAATCAAATCCGAGTAGAATTAGCGTAAATGTATAGTTTTTATCGCAAAAAAGTGGTAATTGTTCTGGAAACAGGCTTAATCCTTTCATATGGGTAAGCTTTTAATGGGAATCAGAGGCTTATATTTTAATGCCATTAATGTTAAACTACACCTAATGAAGGAAATCCGATATTGATATAATCCTCATTTTTGTGGCTGTCATGCCCCATTATTGTTCCATGCCAGAACAAAACAGATGAGGCATCCCCATATGACCTTGTGACTTGAAATTTGGCATGATTACAGTAATTTCATTGCTACCGAAGATAAAATAAAACTCTGCGAAAATTCCAAATTTTATGGGCGGTTTTGCCCCATTTATGGCCCATACCAGTGTGAAAATTATACAGCAATTCTTAATGAGATACAAACATGAAATTTGGCAGAATTATAGGTTTTTAGTAACATGAGTAGGAAGAAATATGATATTGTAAAAATTCAAAATAGTAGCGGTTGTTTTGCCACATTACTGCCCTATGCGATGAATAAAATTATAAGGCATTTGTAAATGAGCTACAAACTTGAAATTTAACGGTTATATGATTTTGTACGTAATCGATTGGGAATAATTCTAAACTGAAAAAATTCTAACATTTAAAATTGCTTCCAGAATGCAAGCACATATTACTAGTACATCTATAATATATAGATGCTTCTAACACATGATATCTATAATATATAGATGCTTCTTACACATGATATATTATATATCTATATATGAGGATACAAAATTATGAGGCACTTCCAGATGTGCCAGAAACTTGAAATTTGGTAGGATTATAGGTTTTTAGTCACAATCAAAGGAAAAAATCCGAAACTGGCAAAATTCCTATTTTGAGGGGCTATTTTGGCCCCTTTTTGCCCCATTTTTTGCCCATAAGAAAACATGTAAATTGGTGTAGAGGTTTCTATATTTGCATTTTAAAATTACTTCCCATCAAGATACGAACTCGAGACTTAAACTGTCGGATAGGATATAAATTGTAGTTTCTTATTTTTGAAGACGGAATGTAAATCCGATTAGAATTAGCATAATTTTATAGCTTTTATCGCAAAAAATTGCTAATTTTTCTGGGTCTAACAATAGGTTTCCTTGGTAACAAGCTCTATCCTTTCATATGCATAAGCTTTTAATGGGAATCAGAGGATTATATTTTAATGCTGTTAATGTTAAACTACACCTAATGAATGAAATCCAATATTGATATAATCCTCATTTTTGGGGCTGTTTTGCCCCATTATTGCCCAATTCGAGAACAAAAAAGGCGATGCTGCTGTGTAGGAACCAGACTTGAAATTTGGCACGATTATACAATTTTCATAGCAAACTAAGATAAAATTGTAAAATTGAAACATTCCAATTTTTTGTGTGTGGTTTTGCCCCTTTTCGGCCCCATACGAGTGTGATAATTATAAGGCACTTCTTAATGAGATACAAAATTGAAATTTGGCAGAATTATGGGTTTTTAGTTACAACAGATGGAAAAAATCTTAAAATGTAAAAATTCATAATGTTAGGGGCTGTTTTGCTCCACTATTGCCCTATGCAAGGATTAAAATTATATGGCATTTCTAAATGAGCTACAAACTCCAAATTTGACGCGGTTATATGATTATGTACAACATCGATTAGGAATAATTTGAATTTGTAAAAATGCTAAAATTTGAAAATGCTTGCAGAATGCAAGCACGCATTAACTAGTATATATATATATATATATATATATATCATATATATATAGGAGGATACAAAATTCTGAGGCACTTCCAGATGTGCCAGAAACTTGAAATTTGGTAGGATTATAGCTTTTTAGTCACAATCAAAGGAAAAAATCCGAAACTGGAAAAATTCCTATTATGAGGGGCTATTTTGGCCCCTTTTTGCCCCATTTCTGCCCATAAGAAAACGTAAATTGATGTAGAGGTTTTTATATTTGCATTTTAAAATTACTTCCCGTCAAGATACAAACTCGAGACTTAAACTGTCGGATAGGATATAAATTGTAGTTTCTTATTTTTGAAGACAGAATTCAAATCCGAGTAGAATTACCCTAATTTTATAGTTTTTATCTAAAAAAATTGCTAATTTTTCTGGGTCTAACAATATGCTTCCTTGGTAACAAGCTCTTTCCTTTCATATGGGTAAGCTTTGAATGGGAATCAGAGGCTTATATTATAATGCTGTTAATGTTAAACTACACCTAATGAAGGAAATCTGATATTGATATAATCCTCATTTTTGGGGGTTTTGCCCCATTATTGCCCCATATTAGAACAAAAAAGGCAAGGCAGCTATATAAGTCCTAGAGACTTGAAATTTGGCATGATTATAGAAATTACATTGCAACCTAAGATAAAATTATAATATAGGAAAAAAATTCCAATTTTGAAGGGGCGATTTTGCCCCTATTCGGCCCCATTACGAGTGTGGAAATTTTAAGGCACTTCTCATTGAGATACAAACTTGAAATTTGGCAGAATTATGGGTTTTTACTTACAACAGAAGGAAAGCATCTGATTTTGTAAAAAATCAAAATCCTATTGCCTGTTTTGCCCCATTATTGGCCCATACGAGTATTCAAGTTGTATGGTAATTCAAAATGATCTTCTAACTTGAAATTTGAGACAGTTATATGGTTTCGTAAAAAATCGATTGTAAATAATTTCAATTTGTAAAAATAGTAAAATTTAGAAAACCTTGCAGAATGCAAGCACATATTAACATAGCATAGAGAAATGGACAGGAAAAATAGAAATTTACAATATTTTAATTTATTGTCCGTTAAAAATTAGAAACTTTTAAAAAACATTTCACCTTTTACGTACTTCTAAATGTTCTACAATGCTGAAATTTTTTCTGACAGTAGAATTTACCAAATAACGATAACGGAATTATTGAAACTTGAAAATGTTTATATATTAGGCCGTATAAAATTTCACAAATCTTTAAAAAAAGGTGACTAATCTTTATATACCTTCGTACGAACTAGAAAGCAGAAAATTAAGGAATTGTGTTTCAGTTACAATTATATTTGAAAGTTTTTTGAAAAGTTTATTATTGTGGCTGTTGAAAATTCATAAAGTTTAAACAACGAAATTTATATAAATGCAATTCAAGAGGTTCTACATAGATGAAATTTTGCGGAAATGTGAAGTATTTGCAACAAATGATGAAAACCTATAAAATTTTTACAATTATAAATTTTAGGGGTTGCTTTTTTCCAATATTGTCCATAAAGAAAAACACGTAAATAGGCGCAGAGGTGCAAACTTTTGTGTTAAAAATTATTTGTCTGCACTTACTCTATATATTAAGGTTAGAGAAAATGCTTGCAGAATGCAAGCACATATTAACTAGTATATATACACTAGTTAAGAAGTGCTTGCATTCTGCACGCATTTTCAAATTTTAACATTTTTACAAATTCAAATTATTCCCAAGCGATGTTTTACATAATCATATAACCATATCAAATTTGGAGTTTGTTGCTCATTTAGAAGTGTCTTATAATTTTATCCTCGTATGGAGCAATAATGGAGCAAAACAGCCCCTAACATTAAGAATTATTACACTTTCAGATTTTATCCATCTGTTGTAACTAAAAACCCATAATTCTGCCAAATTTCAAGTTTGTATCTCATTAAGAAGTGCCTTATAATTATCACACTCGTATGGGGCCGAAAAAGGGCAAAACCAAACATTAAAAATAGGAATTTTTGCAATTTTGCAATTTTATCTTAGTTTGCCATGAAAATTCTATAATCGTGCCAAGTTTCAAGTCTCTAGGTCCTATGCAGCTGACTCGCATTTTTTGTTCTCGCATGGGTCTGAAAAGGGGCAAAACCGCCCTTTAAAAATGAGAATTTTTGTAATTTTATAATTTCATCTTAGGTTGCAATGAAATTTCTATAACCGTGCCAAATTTCAAGTCTCTAGGTCCTATGCAGTTGCATCGCCTTATTTGTTCTCGAATGGGGCAATAATGGGGCAAAACAGCCCCAAAAATGAGGATTATATCAATATCGGATTTCCTTCATTAGGTGTAGTTTAACATTAACAGCATTAAAATATAAGCCTCCGATTCCCATTAAAAGCTTATGCATATGAAAGGATAGAGCTTGTTACCAAGGAAACCTATTGTTAGACCCAGAAAAATTAGCAATTTTTTGCGATAAAAGCTATAAAATTACGCTAATTCTAATCGGATTTACATTCCGTCTTCAAAAATAAGAAACTACAATTTATATCCTATCCGACAGTTTAAGTCTCGAGTTCGTATCTTGATGGGAAGTAATTTTAAAATGCAAATATAAAAACCTCTACACCAATTTACATGTTTTCTTATGGGCAAAAAATGGGGCAAAAAGGGGCCAAAATAGACCTTCAAATTAGTAATTTCGACAGTTTCGGATTTTTTCCTCCGGTTGTGACCAAAAACCTATAATCCTACCAAACTTCAAGTTTCTGGCACATCTGGAAGTGCCTCATAATTTTGTATCCTCATATATATCTAGAATATATAGATGCTTCTTACACATGATATATATATATATATATTATACTAGTTAACGTGTGCTTGCATTCTGCAACCATTTTCAAATTTCAGCATTTTTACAAATTCAAATTATTCCTAAGCGATGTTGTACATAATGATATAACCATGTCAAATTTGGAGTTTGTTGCTCATTTAGAAGTGCCATATAATTTTAATCCTCGTATGGAGCAATAATGGAGCAAAACAGCCCCAAACATTATGAGTTATTACACTCTCAGATTTTTTCCATCTGTTTTAAATAAAAACCCATAATTCTGCCAAATTTCAAGTTTTTATCTCATTAAGAAGTGCCTTATAATTATCGCATTCGTATGGGGCCGAAAAAGGGCAAAACCACACAATAAAAATAGAAATTTTTGCAATTTTACAATTTTATCTTAGTTTGCCATGAAAATTCTATAATCGTGCCAAATTTCTAGTCTCTAGGTCCTATGCAGCTGCCTCACATTTTTTGTTCTCGCACGGTGTCGAAAAGGGGCAAAACCGCCCTTTAAAAATGAGAATTTTTGTAATTTTATCTTAGGTTGCAATGAAATTACTATAACCGTGCCAAATTTCAACTCTCTGGGTCCTATGCAGTTGCATCGCCTTTTTTGTTCTTGAATGGGGCAATAATGGGGCAAAACATCCCCAAAAATGAGGATTATATCAATATCGGATTTCCTTCATTAGGTGTAGTTTAACATTAACAGCATTAAAATATAAGCCTCTGATTACCATTAAAAGCTTACCCATATGAAAGGATAGAGCTTGTTACCAAGGAAACCTATTGTTAGACCCAGAAATATTAGCAATTTTTTGCGATAAAAACTATAAAATTACGCTAATTCTACTCGGATTTCAATTCTGTCTTCAAAAATAGGAAACTACAATTTATATCCTATCCGACAGTTTAAGTCTCGAGTTTGTATCTTGACGGGAAGTAATTTTAAAATGTAAATATAAAAACCTCTGCAACAATTTACATGCTTTCTTATGGGCAAAAAATGGGGCAAACAGGGGCCAAAATAGCCCCTCAAAATAGGAATTTTGCCAGTTTCGGATTTTTTCCTTTGGTTGTGACTAAAAACCTATAATCCTACCAAATTTCAAGTTTCTGGCACATCTGGAAGTGCCTCATAAATTTGTATCCTCATATATATATATATATATATATATATATATATCATGTGTAAGAAGCATCTATATATTATAGATTCATGTGTAAGAAGCGTCTATATATTTTTATGTTGGCCTCACCAGCAACCCCCTCAACATTAGAATCAATGGCCACCGGAACAGCTTAAACACTAACCGTCCCCTTCCGGTGGCTTCTCACGCCAATTCACACCAGGCCACCTTTAATAATTGCTTCACTGTAAGGATTATCCGTGCCCTACCGGATGATACCCCCGCTCCCCTACTTCGACAGTGGGAGTTGGCCTACATCTTTCTCCAGTGTGTCACTTCAAACAGTACATGTTTCTCCGTCGCTGAAGAAGGGCATCAGCCCGAAAGCTCCATTTTTGTGTAGTTTTTGTTCTTTTGTGTTTTTCGTGTGTCCTCAGCACCCCCAGGGGCTCTTCATTCTAGGTAAGTGTCCACTGGGCTTCCTCCAACACCTTGTTGCTACCTTTATTATTACCTTTCCTTTTCCTTAAGTATTTATAGATATATATATATATATATATATATATATATATATATATATATATAGGATACAAAATTATGAGGCACTTCCAGATGTGCCAGAAACTTGAAATTTGGTAGGATTATAGGTTATTGGTCACAACCAAAGGAAAAAATCCGAAACTGTCGAAATTACTATTTTGAAGGGCTATTTTGGCCCCTTTTTGCCCAATTTTTTGCCCATAAGAAAACATGTAAATTGATGTAGACGTTTTTATATTTGCATTTTAAAATTACTTCCCGTCAAGATACGAACTCGAGACTTAAACTGTCGGATAGGATATAAATTGTAGTTTCTTATTTTTGAAGACGGAATGCAAATCCGAGTAGAATTAGCGTAATTTTATAGTTTTTATCGCAAAAAATTGCTAATTTTTCTGGGTCTAACAATAGGTTTCCTTGGTAACAAGCTCTATCCTTTCATATGGGTAAGCTTTTAATGGTAATGAGAGGCTTATATTTTAATGCTGTTAATGTTAAACTACACCTAATGAAGGAAATCCGATATTGATATAATCCTCATTTTTGGGGCTGTTTTGCCCCATTATTGCCCCATTCGAGAACAAAAAAGGCGATGCAACTGCATAGGACCCAGAGACTTGAAATTTGGCACGGTTATAGAAATTTCATTGCAACCTAAGATGAAACTACAAAATTACAAAAATTCTCATTTTTAAAGGGTGGTTTTGCCCCTTTTCGGCCCCATGCGAGAACAAAAAATGCGAGGCACCTGCATAGGACCTAGAGACTTGAAATTCGGCACGATTATAGAATTTTCATGGCAAACTAAGATAAAATTGTAAAATTGCAAAAAAAATCTGACTGTAATATTTCTTAATGTTAGGGGCTGTTTTGCAGAATTATGGGTTTTTAGATACAACAGATGGAAAAAATCTGAGAGTGTAATAATTCTTAATGTTAGGGGCTGTTTTGCTCCATTATTGCTCCATACGAGGATTAAAATTATAAGGCACTTCTAAATGAGCAACAAACTCCAAATTTGACGTGGTTATATCATTATGTACAACATCGCTTGGGAATAATTTGAATTTGTAAAAATGCTAAAATTTTAAAATGCTTGCAGAATGCAAGCACATAACAACTAGTATATATATATATATATCATGTGTAAGAAGCGTCTATATATTATAGATATAAAGGAGGATACAAAATTATGAGGCACTTCCAGATATGCTAGTAACTTGAAATTTGGTAGGATTATAGGTTATTGGTCACAACCGAAGGAAAAAATCCAAAACTTTTGAAATTCCAATTTTGAGGGGTTATATTGGCCCCTTTTCTCTCCATTTTGCCACATAAAATAACATGTAAATCGGTGAAGAGGTTTTTATATTTGCATTTTAAAATTACTTCCCATCAAGATACGAACTCGAGACTTAAACTATCTGATGGGATATAAATTGTAGTTTCTTTTTTTGAAGACAAAATTCAAATCCAAGTAGAATTAGCGCAAATTTATAGTTTTTAACGCAAAAAAGGTAATTTTTCTGGGTCTAACAATAGGCTTCCTAGGCAACTGACTTAATCCTTTCATATGGGTAAGCTTTTAATGGGAACCAGAAGCATATATCTTAATGCCTTTAATGTTAAACTACGCCTAATGAAGGAAATCCGGTATTGTGATAATCCCCATTTTTGGGGCTGCTTTGCCCTAGAATTGCTCCATGCGAGAACAAAAAAGGTGAGGCAGCTCCATATGACCTAGAGACTTGAGATTTGTCACGATTATAGAAATTTTGTTGCAACCGAAGATAAAATAAAAAATAGCAAAAATTCAAATTTTTTGGTACGGTTTTGTCCCATTTCTGCCCAATACTAGTGTGAAAATTATAAGGCACTTCTTAATGAGATACAAACATGAAATTTGGCAGAATTATGGGTTTTTAGTTACAACAGAAAGAAGAAATCTGATATCGTAAAAATTCCAAATCTTAGCGACCGTTTTTCCACATAATTGTCCTATGCGATGAATAAAATTATAATGCAATTCAAAATGAGCTACAAAGTTGAAATTTGATACGGTTATATGATTTTGTACAAAATTGATTGGGAATAATTCTACAATGTAAAAATGCTAACATTTAAAAATGCTTGCAGAATGCAAGCACATATTACTAGTGTGTGTGTGTGTGTGTCTATATGTGTGTATATATATATATATACACACACACACATATATATATATATATGGTACTGGTTGGTTATACGCCCACACGCTATATACACAGAAAAACAAAGGTAAAATAGAACAATGGATGAGTTAAAAAACTTTAATTCCCGTAAGTATGTCCATGTTGCTGTTTTTTAAGTTTCATCATTCTCCCACATTGATAGGATATATTGACGAGTCTTCGGCTCGCTTTGTTGTAATGGGTAGTCATCTCCGGGCGTTACCGCACCCTTCGCCTCGCCCGGAACCAAGGAAACACTCCACGTTGTCCGGAGATTGGGTTTGTAAATGTCGAGACCGGCCAATCAGATAATTATTATAATTGTTTATTTATGGGGGCTCCGCCCCCAAACCCACGAGCAGGAGGGGGGGGAGCCAACTACAGTAGTGCCGTTTGTTTTTTGTCATTTTGTTTACATTTTGTAGTAGGGGGTACCCATTTTAAGAAGCACCCAAACATCTTTACGACATTCCTTTTATTAGAATTGGATTCAAAAGGTTAATCCATTATTATTAGAAATGGTAACTATTAATAAAACTAATAAATGTGTTTCGTTAGCAACTATAAATAAAATTTTAATTAATTGCGTGTGGGCATCTAACTGGACAGTACCATATATATATATATACAGGCGACTTCCGAGTCTCGATTTTTCGAGTCTCGATTAATTCGAGATTTGATCCCGCCGATCGATAATATACGTGGAATAAACTTCGCGTAGTTATTGGTTCCGACCAAACGCGAGGTTTGGTTTTGGTGTAGACGTAGTTATATCTGCTCTAATTGTTTGAATTTGTGCTGATTTCACTCGTTTTTCTGTTAATCTTTTATTTAAATTTATTTATTTTATTGATTTATTTATAAATTTATCACTTGACATGGCATCTAAAAGGAAATGTAATAGTGATAATGTAAGGGAATCAAATAAAAGAAGGCATAAGATTCATAGTTATGAATTGAAATTAGAAATTTTAAAGCAAGTTGAGAAAGGTGAAAGCCAAGCTGAAATCGCACGATCGTTGGGAGTGTGTCCTTCAACTATTAGCACTTACTATGTGAAACAGAAGGAGAAAATTCTAGAACGTGATAAATTCACATAATTTGATAACAACAATAAACAGTCCTAGGCGCGGTGTTGTGATTCCTAAAATGAAGAAACTTTTAAAACTTTGGGTAGATGATCAGTGTCAGAAACACATACTGAAAGCCATACTGAAATCGTACGATCGTTGGGAATGTCAACTATTAGCATTTATGTGAAACAGAAGGAAAAAATTCTAGAACGTGATAAATTCAGGTAATTTGATAACAACAATAAACAGTTCCCCACCCAATAGCTCCTTCTCTTCCAACTAAAATCTTCCAACTTCTCAAAAAATAAACCAAGTCCAGTAAGCGCAGTTGAAAAAGATTTAAGTTATGAAAATATTTTTAATTTTATTGTTTCTTTATTCTTAAGTTATTTTGTACATTTTAATAACTTTTATATTAATTTTGCTGCGATAAATAGTTGTATGTATAGATATATGTACTCAGTTATGTTACCCAGCTCGCGCGAGTCATTTGTAACAACGACTCGCGCGATCTGGACTGGGCTGTCTGTAAAGCGTATTGCATACATCTATCTTTGAAGTTCAAAACAGAAATTTATCTTTTCCTTTTTAGTGCAAAAAATGTTATACATTTAAAATATTTATTATATAATTTATTCATAATTTAATATTGTTGTATTAACATATTAGTGTTATTTTATCTTTATAGAACATGAGGGGAGACTTTTTCCCGAGAGGCGGGAGCGTATCCCCCGATTATAACATGCAAGTATATCGAAAAATGCCGTTCGACACTCGAATATTCGAACACGTTTTGAGGAACGCATCCCCAATGAGACTCAGGAGTCGCCTCTGTATATATCATCATCATCATAGGTAGTCTGTCCGTTGGCAGGTCCGTGATTATTCTAGGTTAAACTTGGTTCTCCATATACTCCTATTTTCCACAGTTTTCTTCATGACTTGATAGCTCTCTTTCCCTTTCAAGTCGTCTAGTAGCTGAAACCTTTTCCTACCTCTATATACCTGTGTGTGTGTGTGTGTATATGTATGTATGTATGTGTGTGTGTGTGTGTGTGCATGTGTGTGTCTTGTGCTGACGAAGGGATCATCCTGAAAGCTCTAACCTCTACAAATGTCTCTCTCCAACACCCCAGCGGCTCTACTTCCGGTAAGTGTTCACGGGTTTCCTTCAACACCTAGTTGCTCTAAATATATATAAATATATATATCATGTGTAAGAAGCGTCTATATATTATAGATATATACATACACATAAATTTATAGTTTATATCGGAATAAGTGGTAATGTTTTTGACTCCTAACAATCGACTGTCATGGCAACGTGCTCAATGCTATTATATGGGCAGAATCTTTTAAAGGAAATCAGAGGGCTATATCATAATGCGATTAATATATTAAACTACGGCCAATGGAAGAAATATGACATTGTAAAAATTTCAATTTTTAGGCTATTTAGCCCATACAATGTAAAAATTATAACACTTCTAGATGAGCTAGTGACTTGAAATTTCGCACAATTATAGACTTTTGGTTACTACAGAAGGAAAATATCCGATTTTGTAAAAATTCGAAATCTTATGGGCTATTCTGCCACATACGAGGATAAAAATTATATGGCACTTCTATATGAGTAAGGGCATTTTGCAGGATTATAGGTATTAGATTGAAACCTATCAAAAAACACCTAAATTCTAAAATATCCAATTTCTCGCAGCTGTTTTGCCCCATTATTGCCCCATACGAAGATAAAAATTACATGGCACTTCTAGATGAGCTAAGGGCATTTAGCAGGGTTATAAGTATTTGATTGAAAGCTATCAAGAAACACCTAAATTCTGAAAATTCCAATATCTCGGAGCTGTTTTGCCCCATACGAGGACAAAATTATAAGGCACTTCTAGATTACAATTGAAATTTGGCACGGCTGTATGTTATTCAACAACATCGATGGGTAAAATTAGTGTGTAATAATTCCAAATTTTAAAAATGCTTGCAGAATGCAAGCACCGTCTACTAGTATATATATTACACATGTAAACACACACACACATATAACCATCACGTTACCTCCAATCCTTTAAAGAACTCGGCGATGTCATCATTGTCAACATCATATGGTAGGTTTGAGATGTAAGCAATGAATGGAGCCTCATTTGGAATCCTTGATTCGTCTATTACTCCTGGCTCTCGTGTTGCACGGGGTGCCGTTGGCAGAACAACTGACTTATCCTTACTTCTAATCGTCGAATGATCTATTCAAGTAGATGACAATAAATATTTTACGTACATTACAAATACAGTTAAATTACATGCACATGAAATTCACCATCATCTAAGTCGTCATCAGCAACACGACTTGGTTTCCATGGCTTGACTGGCTCAGGCTCATCAGCTTTTTTAGCCAGGAACTCATTCAATCCAAGCGTTTTGCCCTTGGTTTTCTTGCCTTTTTTTCCTAAAAGTATATCCCACAAAATAAAGAATCAATTAAATTTGTATCATACATTCTGTATAAGAAAGCATTGTCATAAATAGTTCTTTGCTTCCGACAACTTTGGTGGCCACATTTACATTTATTAACCTAATCTCTGACTATATTTCATTAACATCGTCACATATAATTGCCAACAATGTCGGTAGTTTGTGGATTTTGATGACTATGACTATGAACCCAAAAGTTGCGGTATAAAACTGTGAAACTGTACATTACAACACAATATCACATTATATTAAAAGTCTCCATCAAGAATTATAACGAGATTACTTAATGACTGAGAAGGCAACAATAGCCAATTTAGACAGAAAACTCTTAAGTAAAATGATTTTAGTATAAGGAATCAGTTCACGTGGCTGCCCGACTTACCCGATGAAGCCATATTGCAACTTTAATATGTTTCCCGGATGCAGAATCGCCAACATACCGAATTAAGAGAACCAAACAAATGAATACTGCTTTAAATGCAGTAGGATCGTGGTAGGATTTTATACTGCGTCCTGGGAGTATTTGGTCTGTGTAGTACGGGTAGTTGAATTTAGAAAGGTGAGCAGTATTATATTCAACGGGTGATTTAATACATTTGCGATAATTATTGATATTTTCATGATCGTAAATAAAATTAATTACGATTGTTGATATTCGGAAACAATCGTAACGTAAACTTGTACAATAGTGACGAGGCTGAATGAGTTAATATGAATTATATGGTTTAATGGATTCGGTGTATTGCTTTGTCCTTACAGATACAAAAGGAAATGACTCAAAATCACAGTAACCTTGTCTCCGAGTATATGGAATTTGCGAAATTTCAAAGAATTCGACATGTGAAAGAAATTCAAAATTACTTCAAAGGAATTTTTGAAAATCGGTAAAACGATTTCGTTATTGATAACCACATATTGCACCTTTTTATCTTATTATTACGCATGAACTTGCACTTTGCAGTTGCGGCCACAGCAACTGTCCGGTGGGCTCACTTGTAAATTTTACAAAATATTAGCATATAATAAAAATCAATTTATCAAAAACAGGTTTATTACCCAATTATGGTATAATATAAAAGCGCATACAGCCCCAACATGATTTGTACCTCCGATTCTTGCATTCGAGCAAGACTCCGTCTATCAAGGCCATAAAAATTTATAAGAGAATCGTCTATTAATCTGAAATTACTGATTAATTTTATAGAACAGATCAAAAACTGGAAGGATAGGAAATAAGAGCAAATAAAATATGAAAATATTTGTTTTATTTCTTTACCGAAAAATCGCTTACAAAATAATTTATAGTCACGGTTCGTGTGACGATAATATGAGTGTGCTTTTCGTAATGTTTTAGAAATTTTCACGTAATTTGATGTACTTGGGCTTCCTGCAATAATTTTTCCTTGAAATTTTTAATTAGACGTGATTCTGATAAGCTTTCAAATGTCCGTTTTTTTTAATAATTCCGATGTTTGGACTACTGTACATATTCATGATTTTCGTCTTGCAATTTGTTGGAGTATATCCTGTTCTGAAAGTCAAGCTCAGTAAATGTCCGTTCACACCATTGTCGGAAGACAGTTTATAGAAAAAATAATAAAAAGAGTATAAGAACCGCACATGCCAGATCTTTGTCACTGTTTCTCTGTTTGAAAATATTACACCAGAACTTACCAGTAGTAACACTAATGTATTAAAATGATCCTTGATCATTTCATCTGGACGAAGTTCCTTTAACTAATATCTAATTTTTGTCCAGTCCAGGAAAGCTACCGAAGAATAAGACAATACACGAGCTTGACTTTCTCTACGATGTTGAATATTAATTTCGGTAAATAGTTTTGACAGAAAGTTAAACTTATTGAAAAAAACTTGATTCTTCAAATCTAAAGTTTTGCAGACAATGTTTCTAAGTTCCTCTTTACTACAATTTTGAATTATCTGCAATTGTGAGCCAAGGAAATTGGAATGGAAGGAAAAGGGTCCAATTCTTTTCACATTTACTTTCTCTGTTATCGTTCAATTAAATATTTCAGTTATTTTAGCCATATCAACCATGGTTAAACCTGCCTGCAGAAGCTGATGATTCACCGATCTAAACTGATAAGAAATATCAAGAATGAGATACAGCAGCCCAAAACACTCTCTTGCAGTTGTTAAAGCAAAAAAGCCATCATTTTATTGTACACTTTGCATAGACATTGGAGATTTGTTTTGAAGCTTCACCAACAAATTGCATTATAGTTAAGGTGTCCATTTTCTGAAAGACAAAATACAGGACAAATTTAGTTTTGCCCTGTATTTTGACTTGAAAATACAGGACATCAAAACCATTAGTCACTGAAAATGATGAAAAACACTTCTCGAATTTAACATCACTGCTGGAAATAATTTTCTTAATGTAGGGATATTCCTTTTGTAAATCTTTATTGAAAAAACTCTTCGGGAGCAGTTTTTTGGAAAAAATTGTCACATAAATAAGAATATGTACCTATTCATGGGCCAATCAACAATCAGAATAACTTGGTATGTAATCAATATATTTCTATCAAAATAGGATCCTCAACTTGAATTTTGAACAAAATTGAGAATACAGTAGAACCCCCAAATTCGCAGGGGTTACGTTCCCGAAAACCGCGAATTTGGAATCCACGAAAATAGAAGCAAGGGCCTTATGAGAAAATGGGGGTCAGGTTTGCAGCTCTCCATTATTTTGACAACAATAAATGATGAAAAGGTAGGCTAAAAGTGGTTTTGAATCAATACAATGTGGCATTTAAATCTGCTGTAGTCATACAGTTTATCGCATATTGCCTGCCCACTGATGGCGCACTCTGGCCACTAGCATGTTTATTTTGCAACTCAATTTTCTCACTTAAGCTTCACTTTCATCCATAATATCACAAATATCTCAATCTTCTGAGAATATTTCTTCACGTATGTTTTGCATATGAAACGTTCACTGCAATGGAGAGGAGGATTTTATTGCTCCAGTTTCCTATAAGTATGCTATACAGTTAGAAGAAAGTGGTCCTACTGGTTAAAATTCACGAGATGCGAAAAAGGCAGTAGAGGTCACACCTCCACTTTCACTACCGCAGGGGCAGGTATGGGCATCCCCGCATTACACATGCAGGGTTTTCGTACGAAGCGTATTTTTTCTCGGCAAAATGAAGAAAACACCATCTATGGGCTCTAACCTGTACTAGAAGGACAGCTAGATACCGGAGATGCTTCATGATGAACTATTTCAGCATACCCATAGCTGATGGCCCAAAAAATGGTGTGACGGATATACGAGGTGCTACCCAAAAGTTCCGGGACTGGCCGCGTGGAGCGCTAATCGGAAGTAGTAGGGACTTCTGCCGCTAGAATGTGCTGAAGACATTCTTCATGAAGCAGTGTGTCTAGTTTCAGGTGTGTATGTGCACGTGTTTTCTTTTCACGCAAGTTTTTTCAACCCATTGTTACCGGCGTTCTGCAACTTTCTTGTGTAGTGAAATGGCAGACTTGAAGGAGCAGCTCGTCTGCATCAAGTTTTGCTTCAAGCTTGACAAAACCACGTCCGAGACACATGAAATGCTTAAGCAAGCATTCAGTGACGAGGCTATGAGAAGAACCCGGACTTTCAAGTGGTTCTCGCATTTCAAACATGGACAAATGTCTGTTGAAGATTCTGAACGTTCTGGTCGGCCTTCAACCAGCACAACGGACGAAAACATGGAAAAAGTGCGACAGGTCATTCGTGAGGATCGTCGGCGTACCATGCAAGATGTCAGCAGCATTGTTGGCCTGTCCTACAGGACATGTCAACGAATTCTGTCTGATGAACTAAACATGAGGCAGATTGCAGCCAAATTTGTGCCGTGTGTTCACCCAAGACCAGAACCAACATCGACTGAGTGTGTGCAGGGAACTCAAGGAGCACGTTAGAAACGACCCAAACTTTCTTTCAAAGGTCATTACCATTGATGAAGGCTGGTTTTATGGCTACG
This sequence comes from Uropetala carovei, assembly GCA_036926305.1. NCBI lineage: Eukaryota > Metazoa > Arthropoda > Insecta > Odonata > Petaluridae > Uropetala > Uropetala carovei. Next base: position 2,298,496 of record JAXCHB010000115.1, read on the forward strand.
ACCCTGAAACCAAGCAGCAGTCTTCCCATTGGAAGACTCCATCTTCTCTGCAACCAAAAAAAGCAAGGCAGGTCAAGAGCAATGTCAAGAGCATGTTGATCGTCTTCTTTGACATGGAGAGAATTGTCCATAAGGAATTTCTTCCCCGAGGTCAGACGGTGAATCAGCAGTTCAACACCGAAGTCCTGAGGTGTTTGAGAGAGGATGTGAGATGGAAGCGGCCAGAGAAGTGGTGCACACAAGACTGGCTCCTGCATCATGACAACCAGCTTGCACATACCGCTCTGTCTGTGCAGCAGTTCCTGTTCCCCAAGATGAAAATTTGTATGAAGGGATGGAGATTTGACACTGTTGAGGACATCCAGGCGGAATCGCAGGAAGTGCTGAACAGCATATCAAAATCACAGTTCCAGAGGTGCTTCCATGACTGGCAGAGGTGCTGGAATCGTTGTATTAATTCCCAAGGGGACTACTTCGAGGGTGATGGTGGCGATTAGAACCTCAGGTAAGCCTACGGTAGTTTATGGCTACAGTCCCGGAACTTTTGGGTAGCACCTCGTATACAGCATACAGATTACGACAGGCCATGACAAATATGGACAGCATACCCGCTCAACTGGTTAAAGTCAATGTCTTCTTTTTGCTTCTGCTTTCTGTATTATCACTTGCTTTCCTCTTGATAGACATTTTCGGAAAATGGGGTCGCAGCATGATAAAAAAAGCTCACGGATGGGGAAATTCATTTGTTTAGTGCTTTTTCTCTTCACTTCAAAGATGACAGCAGTAGTCCAAAATGGCGAAACTGCAGAGCACGTATATTTGGAAGCCAAAAATTTGGGGGTTTTACTGTACAGTATGTCCTCAATTAACATCATTAATTCGTTCCTGAAATTTGCGACATTGAACGAAACAACGTTAAATGAATCAATGTTTCCCATAAGAAGCTATGTTATACAGTAAAATCGGTTCCAAAAACTTGAGCGCAAATCTCTCGAAATACAATAACACATCATATATTGTATTTTATGAAGCTATATGGTGCCTTGTATGATGTAAACGGTATCTAAACATAAATAAAATAATAAAAATCAAAAATGAATATATAAATGGCATTAAATAAACAATTAATACAACATACCTTTGTTTAACGTGCTTGAAATCGGAAAATGCTTTATTTCAAATAAGTGCCTCCAGTGACAAAAAGATGAACTACATAGCACCAACCTGGCGAAATGTCATACGAATGATAGAAAGTGACTGGGATGCCTGTTTTTAAAAATTTACAGAGAGCCACGAACACTTTTATGGATGCATATTCATGTGAATTGACAATGCTGTAAATGAAAGTAATTGTCTTGAGCGATTTTTTTGCTGGTAACATATCGCCATTACTGCCATTTGCCTTTGAACCCATTGCTAAAATAATATTCTACTAAATTAATGCAAATCAATTAGAACACTTTCTGCATTCAATTACGGCGATCCTATGCAACTGATGCGCATGAATGCAGTTTTTTTTCATGCGTCATTTCGTCGTCGAATCAGGGCAACGTTAACTCGAATCATCAACAATGTAAATTCGAATATAGGTAGTAATTTTTTAACAATGTTAACGTGAATCAACGTTAATTGAAGCAACGTTAAACCAAGGGGACACTGTATATGTAATATGAAAAATTTTTGCTACATTTGTCTTGCTGCAATATATCTGTTAAACGTTATCATGTTAGAAAATACAGGATTTTTATGGGACAGTTAATTAAATACAGGACATTTGGGCATCTGGTATAATAATTTAATATATACAGGTCAAGGCCCAGAAATACAAGACTGTCCTGTAAAATGCAGGATGGATGGTCACCTTAATTATAATTGAAAGGCAATTTCTTTCTCATTGGCAGTGTCACACATTGTACTTAAGCTATTTATTAGGATATCCCATTTATTAATATGTAGCATTTATGGTTTACTTAACAACTGCCTCAATATCTTCCATATTTTTATACAGCTTTATATATGTACAACTTCCTGATGAACAGAGCAGTACAACCAGAAAAGATCACAATTACTATTGAAAACTCTTGGTTCTCAATTTCTCTCACTCTGCACCTCTGTTGCCCCATCCCTGACAAATCAAAATTAGATTTTGCAGCTTTGTAAATATTATCAGCAAAAAGATGTTCTTAAGGAGAAACCAAATTAAAATTTCTCTTCGAAGCTTGAGGCAAGTACGTCTCGATTTATCACCACCTCCACTTTAGCACCATTATCAGTGATGGACATATGGTGGCACTAATTGGGGCATGACTACATAATTCTCTAAATCTTTTGTAACAACTGATATCTAGAAAATATGTTCTGCTGTATGAATTTTGATTCAATGAAATGAAGTTTGAGTGCATGTGAGAGTTATATTATTGGTGTTCATATGCAAAGCGTTTTTATTTCCCAGTTGTGATTTAGAAAGTAGTCTCCCTATTAACCTGATCTGACAAAGCTGAGCCTGCTGGACTAATGTATATGTTACATATATAATCCAGGAATTGTATACAGTTCATAGGCATTGTATAGTTTTAGGTAAAGTATGAATTATACGAGTTTTGATTGGTTCTAGGTCTTTTGACTCCCAATAAATATTTGAGGAAAAAATTGACCCATTTAAATAAATAACATCATTTAAAGTTAAAAGTTTTTTATCAGCATTAAAATTGACTTCCATTTAAATAAGTTATCATCATTAAACACACCTGATCAAATGACTCCTAGTAATTTGACTCCCTTTATTAAAATTGAGATTTATTAATCAACATTAATGCAACTTTTATTAATCAGAATGAAAAGAGAGACACATTTCATAAATAGAATCATTAAAAGTATCTTTTAATTCATGATTAGCATTATCAAAAGTCACATTCTAAAATTACTAAAAATTATGCAAATTGTACACTTTTCGTCGTAAGATCTCTAGCTTCTTATCTGGATCATATCTTTCAATAAGCATTTGCAGCCACTTGTTTAAATGTTTGTAGTTCTTTTTGCAGTTGTTCTCACCCTGATCGAACTGATCTCTTTTTAATTGTACCAGAACTTCTTCTTTCTTCAGGGTTGAAATCAATTTCCAAATACGTATATACTCGTGTATAGTACGAGTTTTTACGACCAAATTTTTATTGCAAAAATTGGGGATCGTACTATACACGAGTAATGCATTTGAGGATTTAAAATTCATGTATCTTCACGGGCATTTTCGGTGAAGTTATGCCACCCGCACGCATTCTAATTGTAGGCTAACCTTAACAGTGAGGTCCTTGATCGTTGTTATGTTGCTTCGTGAAGAGTAGAATCTTTTTCATATATACAGCTTCAAATTCACAAATACTTGATATAAGTGACGATTTACGGGCACTTCCTTTCTTGAATTTTATGTATGTACATCTTTGTTTGCGTCTTTTTACAAGGGATGGATTGGAACGAGTTGGACTAAAAGTATCGTAGATGGCGTAACTTTATGGAATTTCGACATCTCAGAAAAAAGAAATTACTTTGTAATATTCAACAGTCTTTATTGTTTCTTCAATCACACACCGATCGGTTTCCACTACAAAGTCATTCTAAAAGTGTTACGTCGGTTAGTAACACCATTAGAATGATTTTGTAGTGGAAACCGGTCGGTGTGTGATTGAAGAAACAATAAAGACTGTGGAATATTACAAAGTAATTTCTTTTTAACCGTTATCCCTACCTATTAAACAGATGAGCGGTTGGAACCATTACGTATACGGAACGTAATCAAGACGTACTAGAATTGAAACGATTTTATTTCATCTTGTGCATTCATGATTCATATCACTTTTTATTAAATGTTTTAGGAGTAAGATACTTAACCTATCCGAATTTTAGTGTACTCGCAAGAAATACTATTGACGACATTTACGGCCTATTCCATGGTGGTGTGGAAAATCAAGGTTGTTCGATATATCTCGCTCGTAACCATCGAGCTATCGAAACGAAATATATCGACCATGGTGAAAAGCTTGGGTCGTACTATAAACGAGATATATATGAAAAAATCAGGTTTGTTCACCAAAAAACCAGGGGTCGTACTATACATGGAGTCGGCATATACACGAGTATATACGGTACTTGGATGCATGCAAGCCACTAAGTTTTGAAGGGCATTATGGTGTCCTTTCAAATTGTTTTTTATCCGAGGCATATCCTGTTCTATTTGCTCAAGTACATTCCAACTTTAAATGCAAAGTTTGGGTGTCATTTGTGGCACAATTACAATACAAGTTCACTCACCGTCAACAAAAGACAAGGTATGCAGAAATGCATCCAAAGCCGAAATCAGGAAAAATAAACTCTGACTGGATAAAAGTTTGGAGCAAATGAAATTTGTATTAAATTTTTATCGCCTCCCATTCTTACTAATATCAAATCTTCTCATATCAAATAGTGTGTTGTACAGTTACAATACAAGTACTCATGGGCATCGGCAGGGGGTGGGGGGAGAAGGGGGGGGGGGGGCAGTTGCCTCCCCTGCAAATGTGTAAAAATGTAAATATTATATTAGATATTATTTTTAAATGTGAAAAACTGGATATGCGAAAATTCTTGCCATTCAAACATGTCACTTTATTGTAACAAATATTTTATTTATTGATACATGCTTTTTTTTTTGTTTCTTCTAGCTATTGTTCATGCACATAATGGAAGATTTTGTTAAAGGCGTTATATTGTTCACCAGGGCTGGTCTTCTAGGGTATGCAGCCTATGCGGTGCATTGATGCCCCCCCCCCTCATTGGGACCCTGATTTGTTTGGATTAAGGTGACCAGATATCACTCTTTAGGTGGGACAGTTCCACTTTTTGACAATCTGTCCTGCTGCCCTCCCGATCCAGAAAATGTCCCACTTTCTAGCATTCACAAAAGTACAATAAGACCTCGCTAAACTTTGCCATCAATAATCGTCATTGGTACTATGGAGTTGTTGCCGTGAGCAGACATTCTGTCACCTCTAAGGCAACATACTATCAAACACATGGGTGGATACAGGGGGGAGAGGGGGGGGGGGGGGGTAAAGGGAGTAATTACCCCCCTCTCCCAAGATTTCTGAAAACTAGAATAAATTAACCCCTACACCTCATCTTATGTTCTGAGCAAAATGTGCTCTTAGATGCATTTGGTACAAAACATCTTGAATTTGCACCAGAGGTTAGTTCTAAGGAAATAAATATCCTTGCAAAGTGAGAGTTGCACTGATAGAAGATTCTTTGGTCTCCAGAAGTCTTGAGAGGACGATAGGCGCAATTTCTCTCATTGAATATCACCTATCTCTCTCTCCCACTTGAGAAGTTTCTGGATTCCCATGGAGGTTAGAATACTCTTTAGGTTATGTAAACACTAGCAAAAATTCCCGGCGTTGCCCAGGGAAATTAGGTTCAAATCCGATTGGAATTCTAGATGATACATGGTATTTAAGAATTCACTCGGCCGCCGTTTTGAATAAAACGGGAAGAGAGACACAAAAACCACGTATGAATTATTTCTGGGAGCCCTCCACAATCGTACCATATTTGATTCAAATCAATAGTAGGACTTGGAAAAATACGTATATTTTAATCAGTCAGTTTAATCAGTCCCTGCCGTCTAATTACGGATAAGGAAGTAGTCATTTCCCACCTTTCTCACTGTGTATAAGATGTAGAGTTTTATAGTTTTTTTATTCTTTCTCGTTTTTAATATTTTGTGTTTTTCAGTCTGTATCATAATTAAAGTTGTATATTTTTAGAAGTTTACTAATTTTATGATTTCATTTTCAATTTTTGCTGCTCATCATTCGATTTGATATTTGGTAAATTTTAACCGAATTCGAAAACCAAACCGAATATCCATTTTGTCAAATTCTGAATAGTTGAAAAATGGCCGAATACCAAATAGTTTTCGAATATTCGGTACATCCCTACTATCTATTGATTTCTTAATACTTCATCGTACACAATATTTTGAATCGTGTGAGTTTCCCTGTCGTTTTCAGCTCCTGTAATTTTGATTTTGAGACTGGCCATGGATCGACATCAAGAGAGGGCCATGTATAGATGACCGTGACCAAATATTGGCTTACTCTGATCGATGTGAATGCCCACTCGGTTAAATGTTTGGCCTTGAGATTTATTAATTGTCATAGCAAAGGCTAACTGTATGGGGAATTGTTTTCTGTTAAGAATAAAAGGTAACTCATGATTATCTCGAGTATTTAAAGAGTTTCGGGGTATCGTAACGACATTAAGCAACTGTCAATTCTCATTTCTATTTACACTAATTTCTGGATTATCTACATCATTATCAACAACGTGATCAAGCTTTGTTAAATTACATTCACTAATAGCATTCCTTTTGGCCCTGTACCTTTTATTGTTTTCTCGATTTCTAAATCTATTCCATTCCTTTTTATTTACTACAACCACATCATAGTGACTGTTGTCGGCTGCCCCTCACCTGGCAGAGCTGGGATAACTGCACATGCGCACAACGGTCATTTTCCGATCACTCGTTAGGCAGGGAGAGAGTCCTGAAACTACGCGTCTGCGCACACCAATCATCTTCCGATCATGCGTCACTTAGTTACGACTTTAGAAGATTATAATATAGAGAGATATCTATCCATTATTGCACATTTCTCTTTTGTATTCCAAAGTGAATCACATATTAACGAAGCGGAAACTTTGTATTTATTACAACAAAGTGTATAAGTGAACATAAATATTAACGATATGTTAGTGAATTTTTTATATGCAAAAGGGGGCGCTGTTTGTTTGATTGGCCAGGCGTCAAAATACAATATCTCGGGCTGACAAAGTATATTCATGATTTTTTTTATATCATTTATTCCTTTTTAAACAATGCTGCAAAAACTCGTTTTTATATTGAGTTGACCATGAGTTGGACAATAGCATATTTGTAGAAGAATCCCTCAGCCTAACCATGCATGGTTGAGTGAACGACTTTGTTACAAAAATAAAGGCGCAATATATCTCGACTCCGAAGATCTATCACTTTTGAAAAGTCGAATAGTCAAGCGATTCCTGAAAGTTTGATCGAAAAAGGTTGTAAAGCTTTTTAGTTATGAGTAGTTTTCCTTTTCCCCCATCTAACACCATATAGCAACCAAGCAAATGTCTGCTTTCATTACAATCCCGTCCAAAAACTCTTAAGAGGTTGGTATTCCTTGGCGTCAGTATTAGATGTGAACGTAAATATGTTATTATTTATCGTAGAATTCTGTTAAAAAGACGCTCTTGATCAGTGAATTCACCCAAATATGTTGCTTGAGTCACAATCGCACTAAGTTAACAACATAAAATAGTTTAAATTATATTGCAAAAGACGTGCTCGGTTAGCGCCCCCTTGTTGAGAGGGTAAAGACACCTGAGCTCGGATTTAAGGATGGACCTCAAGGTATGGGCCTCTAACCAGAGCCACCTAGAATAGAAGGCCTGTTCACTTGTTTGTAACATAACTCAATGTAGGGTCGAGTCAGGCTATACTCGTACCCTCTACTTTCGCATATATAACGCGTTGTCAAGCAAAAACGGTTAATATAGCCATAAGTGCATGAAAATTTAAAAACATATTACGATTGCGAAAAAATAATGAGCATATTTATTAAATCTACAGTTTTAAATATACGATACGATCCTATGTATAATAGTTTTATCAGTTGTAACATTCGATATTACTTTTAAGTTTAAAAAGCTTTAAAAAATATTATGATTGCGAAAAAATAATGAGCATATTTACGAATTCTACACAGTTTTAAATATACGATACGATCCTATGTACAATAGTTTATCAGTTGTAACATTCGATATTACTTTTAAGTTTAACAAACAAGAATTCCCGTATCAATCATTCATTGCGGTGTATTTTTTACAGAATAGGTACTAATGATTTTGCAGTACTTACGATTCGAAATGAAAAAATAACAAATATTTCAGGTACTAAAAAGTTTATTGAACTTTAAAATCTCAAACCAAGAAAAGAAATGGATTCACTGCAGTTACATTTTGCTTAAGACAAAACATATCAACCAGATATGATACAGAAAGGCACATATATAGATTCAAATAATTATCAAACCAGTCAATAGTCAGATTACATCAGGAAGGATTACAATATGTACAAATTAATTCCAGAAATAATGTACATAAAAACACATATGCATGAGGCAACTGAAACACATTTATGTACACAGAAATATCAAAATTTTATGTATATGCTTAAGACAAAAATATCCACCAGATATGATACAGAAAGGCACATATGTCTACAAATTCAAATAATTATCGAATCAGTCAAGAGTCAGACCACAATATACACAAATTAATTCTAGAAATAATGTACACAAGAACACATATGTATGAGGCAACTGAAGCATACATTTATATACACACATAGAAATATCTGAGATTTACATCAATACACAATGAACACAATTATCAACAACTAAATGCTTTATTTAGTATTTGCACTGAATTACATAAACACCTGAAGTTTTCTTTTTTTGTTTTTGTATAACTTCTTCGATGCTATTAAATTATTCTCCCTAAGACATAAATTATTTAACAGAGTATTTGTAGAAGCCCAAATTACCATCCTCTGTACTGTTTCTGCTGAATGACCACTGTCACAGCTTTTGAACTCCAATAATGCATCTGTATCAATCAGCAGCGCATTCAATGTAACCTCTGTGGCAAAATTTCGTTGATTGGTAGCCCTTACAAAAGTTGCTTCTCTCGACAGTTTTTCTACAATAATATAATTAAACATAACAGTATTAACAACTGCATTATTTAGATATACCAAGCCACCTCTATCAATGCCTCTGATGTACTGATTCTCTGGCAAGCATTTAACATAATTGCTTTCATCCACCAACAATGTTTTACAGTACTCACATTTTATCCTTTTAAGTACAGAATAGGTACAGTAGCCTGCAAGATAGGTGATTACAGGAGGATATTCTTCACACATCTGAATATCTGCTGAAGTCACTTCTATATCAACCTTACTCAACTCCAGTCCCTGTGCCTCTTTCATTTCATCCCAATTCTCTTCCATTACCTTGAAGCTGATCTTTTCATTTTGGAATGGGAGAGATATTTCTAATACTGACATGAGCCTTAACTTCGTCTCACTCTCAAAAACTTGCCTAACAGAAACATTGTAATTAGATCCAGACAGCTGTCTATACTTCCCAAACCTCGACTCTAAACAATCTGTCTGAAAGTTTCCCGGTAGGACATAGCTCATTTTCAGTTCTGTAATGCAATATTTTGTGAGTTCCATTATACAGTGAGTTTGAAGGCACAGTGCATCTCTCTGCTTAGTTTTCCATGTGGTCCTTCCGTTGATTCCCACATATCCAGTCAATCAAGGAACTTGCTCAAGAAGAGCATATTTTTGTCCTCTGTATTTAGTGTCAGGGGACATTGATTGATGTTCTTCAGCCTTATACCCTTAGAAGGTGTTTTGGTGTTCATAATATTCCACCATGTATGAAATATTTTTATATATTTAGCAGTGTCTGCATAATTGAGCAAGCTGTTATTCTTTCCAATTGACAACAGAGCTTGTACAATATACTCATTAAAAATCTGTAAAACAAGTTTCACATTTTGCTTTTCAAAACTTGATGGGCACAATGCTTTCACACTTACAATTAGTCCATAAGAATATTTGATAAGTGAATCTGACTCTAAATAATACAGTTTTTTAAGGGTACTGAATGTAGGAGTCAAGGGCGTACATTCTTCAAATTCCTCATCCTCTTCAAAATGAAAATCAGGACAAACCATGCACTTGTCACTATCTTTCTGGGCTAACCAGTTATTTCTCATACATTTCAATAAATGCACAGAATCAAATAAAAAAAATAATGGCCTAGTGCTATCCACAGGATGAGGATACACAATATACAGTTTTGGTGGTGAAGTAAACAATGACACAGTCTTTTTGTTAATTGCATTATTATCAATGACAATGCAAATTACCTTGAAACCAATTTCCTCTAGTCCACACAAAATCTTTTTCAAAAACATAAACAACACTTCGGCTTTCATTACCTTGGCAGGAAGAATGTGTACCACATCCTTAAACTTGGAAAATATATTACTTATCATAAAAGAAAATGCACTTGTTGCTGCTTCCTGACTTTCAAATGACGGGCCCGCCCTGACCCAAGCAGCAAAGAGTCATACTACCCGGGCGGCAACCCATGAGGCGAAAACTCACGCAGGGTGACGACAAGAAAATTAAACTGGGCCTTTCCATCGCAACCAAGGCTTTCGTAGGTAAATTGGGTTTGAAAGGCCGACAGCTAAAATATTATCAACGAGTCTGGGTTTCTTTTTGAAGATATGACCCAAGAAATGGTGCACCTCCCGGGTTTTTGCACCCTTGGTGGTCGACCATCCCTTGCGATGGCCCTGATTCTACCCCGACCACTTCCGATTATCCTTGAGGACCTGTAAAGTCATCAATTATGTCTTCATATTTCAATTATTTCATAATATCACTTTCTATTGACATAAGTTATAAACCAGTTAACTATCGTCAGACATTGTTGTGCATAAATAATTCTTGATAATTTTTAACTTTGAAAACGACCTTTCTGCAGATGCCACTGTCAAAGGTAAGGTTAACAAAATTCTAATGACTATGAAGGTATTGGGATAAAGAGCAGTTAAGTGGTTTTGGATGATGAAATTCAATACATTTATAGGTAAAACTGTTCAATTACCTCAAGTTAATAGGGAAACTAAAATACTCACTGTGATTTTCAAGGAGCTGGAACCTCTCCCTTTTGGAAGCAATTGTTTAATCCAATACAAAATAAAAGAAAGTTTTCTTGAGGATCTTGAAAACTTTCACCGACCTGCGCACATTCAAAATTGGAATTCTTTCTTTGTGGCCAAATTCATGTCTCTTGCATAAAATTTGGTTCTGTCTCTAATTTCGTTGTCAGTTCTCGAGCATCTATGAATATTTTGTTTAACCATATTTCTGACCTACAATCTTCGAAATTGAATCTGCGTAAGAAAATTTATTGAAGCCTTCATATCAATGGATGGACTTTGCAACAATTTACTTCCATTTATCTTTTTTAAAACAACCAGCAAACAAATAAATTGGAATTTTTTGATTATTTTTGCTAAATATTTGATCTCATTTCTTGTGGCAGAATCTCGCGAATCATTGCTCTGTATCTCAAAGAAAGCATCATAAATTTCCCAATTTCATATCTTAATGGCTTTAAGGCATTGATCGACTTCCCCATCGGGTGTCACTCAAGGGTTTTAAGGTCATTCTGGGAACTTGTTTTATTAGTACTTCCCATCGTTTAGTTGAAGCAGAGAAGATATTAAAAAGTTCTTGCACAACAGAAAAAAACCAGTTACTTTGCATGTTTTTGCAGAATCACTGACAACTAAATTTAGAGAATGTGCACAACAAGGAATAAATAACATCATGGGATTTAGATTTCGTATCCTTGATTGGATGCCTGAGTGCCTGCCTCACATGTTAGACGAATTATTGTATCCTTGCCCTCTCATAACATTTAACGGTCATTTTACCTTATTCAGTTCCTCCAATAAAAATACGTTAATCCTTCCCCAGTTTTATCCTGAATTGGAAAGAAACCTAGGAAACGTTCATGGATTTTTACATTTTATCCATCTTAAAATGTAACATAACGAATAACAATTGATAATTGTTATCGGTGGCTTTTATTGAGTGTGCAATCCAATATTACTGAATAATATTTTGCCTAAAGAGTTATATTTATGATATTTTGCTTAATGCACCAAGAAATTGATTCTATAAGCTCATTCTGTATGTTTTTTCCTATGTAATGTGCTTGCAATTTATTGTTTTCCGGCATCCTTTTCTGTTTTACAATTCTTTACAAGTGCTCTCCCATATCACCGTCAAACTGTCCTTGAAATGCTAAACATTGTTTGGCATGATATTTTACTATTTCCACAGCCCATTTCAAAACTTTATACCAATGCTGTTTTTCGCTTTCCAAAAGAATGAATGAATGGAATCAACAGTTTTGTGATTTTCAATTCTTTTGAGAATTTCTATCCAATCATCATACTTCAACAAATGTGTTCTACTGGTTTCGTGTTGTTTCAGAACTCTGGATATATTTTTCCAATTTGAAAACCCAGTTTCCCCAGTTAAACTACTGTCATAATTTCTAAAAAGTTTACAGCAAAGACAATAAATCGAATTTCGTATTTCCGATTACACTAACCAATCTCTATGCATTTTCTCGCCATGTGGCAACAACCAATTGTAATTTTGAACAGTAAAAGATCTCCCTTCATCATTTTTTGGGAATCTAAAATCTTGAAGTTGCACTGGTCCCCTTGTGACCCGTTCCACAAAACTAATACTTTGTGTCCTTCCCATATATTGTTTCCTACATCCAGAAACTATTAAAAGGGGCGTTAAAGAGACATGGAAAACCCCAAAAAAAGGGTACACTGAGGGCATTGCTCTTGCTTGAACCTCTACCTCCCTCCATTTTTCGGAATATGCCTCTTTGAGCTGGGTGGTCTTTACACCATGTGTGAGACCAAACTTAACTTAGAGACATAGGCGTCTGAAGCCGGCCCTGTATGCCAGTCTTTTCTTACTAGTTACTAGAGAAAGATCGCTCTGCTTTTGTGCTCCGGAAGTGGTTGCTGTAGAAGTGGGAAGTTTATATACTAGTGTGTCCACTCTGTCTTGTTTTGCTGAATGCATATGCATCATCATCTTTGTTGCCATAGGTGTTTATTTCTGCAAACATTCCTGCCCTTGTTAATTCTTACAGAAACATCAGAAGTGGCATTTTCTGAATAAGAAGAGATCTTGTCACGCGGTCGAGTGTAGGTAAGTGTCTCTAGCCATTTTCGTTACTGAAATGTAGTCATGTATGACCAAAAATTTTAAGATGCATTAACATTAAAATATATGGAAACCTAGTTTGATATATTAAAGTTATTTCGTCCTTATGAAATTATTTTTAAACTTTTCAACAATCCTTTTTTCAAATTTCAATTATATTCATTATCTTTATTGCTGAGCTGTATTTCATAGATTTTTTTTACAAATCATAGTTTTCCACAATAAACGTTTTTTATTGCTTCATTATTTAGTTTACCTCTATTGAAAAGAATTGCCTTTTGCTTTACGCGGTAACATGTCTTCTAATTTTAAAATTGTTGGTTATATTTTATATTAATTATATTTTACTAGTTAATTCCTATTATAATTTTATTCATTTATAAAAAAGAGGTATTTTAACGGAAGTCGCCCCCTACCCCTGAGCCCTCAAATCCTTCCTCCTCTCACCCACCTTGTAAAGCAAAAAAATCCACTGATCGAAATTTTCCTGTATTTTAATATCGCTAAGGCGTACGCGTAATGCACTTATTTACACTACTTATGCATAGTTAAATAAACAATATTGTAATTAATAAATTAAAATATATAGCTTTAATATAATGTGTCAGTGATTGTTTCCAGTGTGGTTTAATGTCATTTAAATTTATTTCTATCCGGGGATAATAATAGTATAGATAGATATAGATTTGTAATTAGATTCTCTCTACTTTCCTGTCCAGCTACCGTACCGGAACTTTTTTTTTAGCAATACAACACTGGTTAAAAGTAAAGAAAAACTTTGTAGAATTGTCAGTTCATATGGTAAATAGTTAAGATTAAGCTGCTACAACTGTAACTGAAAAGTGTAAATACTAACATAGATTGATCAGAACAGCATTTCCCAAATTTGACCATGAAACCCTTTTGTACTTCAAAAGTACTGACAAAACCCTTAAAAGCATTCTCATAGTGTTGAAAAAGTTGACACAAACCTTGTCTTTTTTTTGGGCAATTGGTGCCTGCAAAAACGAATGAATTTATGTAACTAAACTGTTAGAAAATAAATAGAAAAATTTAAGATATTTGAGATATATTTGTTTAAAATGAGAAGGGTGCTATTCCTTCTTTTCTTCACAAATCCGTTTCATATTACGAATGATGCTGGAGAGTTGGATTCTCATATCAGGTGCAGAATTGACTATGCTCCTGTATTTTGTTTTTGTTGCAGTTTTGTTACATAAATTATTTAATACTAGCTGAACCCACGCAATATTTGCGGGTTTTTTCCAATTAATTTATCAAAAATTAAGGAATGTGTAAAAAACGTTAATCTCAATAATTCACATTTAACTATACTAATGTATTTTCCAGGTATTGGTAAGGTTAGCCAGTTTGATTCTCGCTGAGGGCACACCTGCATTTGCATATTGACAATTGATTATGCGAAGTCGATCAGAAATCTATATTTTGAATTTCATATTAGAGAGGAAATTAATGCTACGCAGTAATTTATTGCGAACTTTTCCATTTCCTATAAATAACACGTAAAAATCGAATTCAAGACCTGCAGGCTTTCATTCCTTTTGAGATAAAAATAATAAAGTATTGACCTACAATCTTCAGTTACGAAACATTTTGAACAAAACAAAGTTTCTTATTCCGTTCATCATTTTCCGCCTACAGTTCGAAATAGCTCAATTTAAACATTTAATGCATGTAATACTGGAATTCAAGTGGAAAATAAAAGGGTAATTGAAATGGTAAGATCGGTTTATAGAGGAATGTAAACAATGGATAAGACAATTCTACAGAGGCATATTTCTCCACTTCCATTATCTCAATGTAGAGAAGATGACAATATAATGTGTGAAAAAAATAACTTATGTCCCTATTCTCATCTAATTTGGAATTTATGCGTGAGACTATTTGCATTAATAGGCATTATAGATGTATAATATAATGGTTCTACGTACTAGAATGTAAGATTCCAGCATTCAAACGATGAAATGAAGATTCACCCGCTTTCAATAAATCGTTAGAAACGCTTCCCATACGAAGTTAACTGAATAATTATCTGTAAATATTTACTTTTCTCTGTATATTAAAGTTTGAAGTATTCTTTTTAGTAACTAATATTATCGTACTATGCACTCAAGTCGTATGATCATATAGTTAAATTCAATTCCTTCCTCTAGAGGTTTATTCAAGTAAAGGGGCTCTGCCCCTTACCACTGTCCGGTTTACACCCGTGAGATTGGTGGCAAAAATAGAGCATACCTTTCTAGTTCTGTTTAAGAGCTTTTGTGTTAAGTCTTCCGTCTCTTTTCCACATCCATTTGGGAGAATAAATCATAAGTCGGTCAGAAATCTGCATTTTAAGTCATATTAGAGAGGATATTAATGCTACACAGTAATTGATCACGAACATTTATGTTTATAATTTTCTTTGTTTCTTATTATTGAATAATATGTCATTTCTTTTTTATATAAGAATCAATGCAACCGGTTAATTTATCAATGAAGAGAAGATAACCATGTAATGTGTTAAAAAATAACGTATGTCCCTATTCTCATTTAATTCTAAATTTAGGCGTGCGTCTATTTGCGTTAATAAACATTATAGATGTATAATATAATGACTCTACTTACATTCAAGCGATGAAAGGAAGATTGGAAAGATTCAACTGCTTTGATTAAATCATTAGAAACGCTTCCCATACGAAGTCAACAGAATAATTATTCATAAATACTTGTTCCTATGCATCATAAATTTCGATGCTTAAACAAAAGCGCGAGGCAAAAAACGCTTTTATTTCACCTATTTGAAGGTTTAATTGGTATTAATTGAATCGGAAGCAACAATGATGGTCGCCTTAGCAACGCCCGGCAAGAGTACGAAATATCCGTAGAAATTCTAAAACAATTGCGTATTTCTGAAAATCTCGACTGTGTAACATGTAAACATTGCAAGAATAAGATAGTATAGAGTTTTAGTAAAAACGAAGAAAATCGGTCCATATTTACGTATTTTAACAAATGAAGGAAAAAACTTTGCACTCTGAAAACTCGAAAATCCCATGTAAACTTATGGGAACATATAATTGTCTCCTGGATTTGAACCTGGGACTTTATGAAAATGGGAATAGTTTTCTAGGGACCTCCTATCTTGTAGAAACAAAATGCAGTTTACTGCATTTCTCTACGACGAACGGCGTCTGAGATACAGGGGGGATGGACAGACGGACGGAAACTTCCAAAATTATATATACAGGATTATAGAGTGGCATTCACGAGTAATACCATTGACATTGAAATTTTCTCGTGGAACATCTGATCCTACCATGCAGAACGTCAGGGTCCTTTGGAAAGATCCACAAATGATATGTCCACAGTCTTTATGTCCACTGCCCTTATGTCCACAGTATTTACCTCCACTGTAATATATGTCCACAGTCTTTATGTCCACTGCCTTTATGTCCACTCTTATATGTCCACAGTCTTTTCATCCACTGCCTTTATGTCCACTATTATATATGTCCACAGCATTTTTGTCCACTGTTTTTTTTTCCACTTCCGTATTTGTCCACAGCCTTTTTGTCCACTATTTTCTTTGTCCACTTTTGCATATGTCCACATAGACTTTATTTCTAAGTATGAAAAATATGAAGGGCAAATCCTGAAAATGGAGGAGAGTTTGAAGGAGAGGGAGGAATCCGAAGGAAACACACTGGACATTGGTATCGATCGACTAGGAATTTTATAACAATTACGAATATGAAGTGAAAAATTGAAATTGGAGGGGGTAAAGTAGGAGGTGGAGGGAAAAGGAGGTGCGGAAGGAATCCGAAGGAAAAACTGCCGACATTGGTATCGATCAACTAGGAATTTTATACCAATTACGAATATGAAGTGAAAAATTGAAAATGGAGGGGGTGTAGTAGGAGGGTGAGGGAAAAGTGGGTGCAGAGGAAATCGGAAGGAAACACTGCGGACATTGGTATCGATCGTCAGGGAATTTTATAGCAATTACGAATATGAAGCGAAAAATTGAAAATGGAGGGGGTGTAGTAGGAGGGTGAGGGAAAAGTCGGTGCGGAAGGAATCCGAAGGAAAAAGTGCCGACATTAGTATCGATCGAGTAGGAATTTTATAACAATTACGAATATGAAGGGAAAAATTGAAAATGGAGGGGGTGTAGTAGGAGGGGGAAGGAAAAGGAGGTGCGGAAGGAATCCCAAGGAAAAACAGCCGACATTGGTATCGATCGACTAAGAATTTTATACCAATTAGGAATATGAAGCGAAAAATTGAAAATGGAGGGGGTGTAATAGGAGGGGGAGGGAAAAGGAGGTGCGGAAGGAATCCGAAGGAAAAACTGCCAACATTGGTATCGTTCGACTAGGAATTTTATACCAATTACGAATATGAAGTGAAAAATTGAAAATGGAGGGGGTGTAGTAGGAGGGGGAGGGAAAAGGAGGTGCGGAAGGAATCCGAAGGAAAAAGCGCCGACATTAGTATCGATCGAGTAGGAATTTTATAACAATTACGAATATGAAGGGAAAAATTGAAAATGGAGGGGGTGTAGTAGGAGGGGGAGGGAAAAGGAGGTGCGGAAGGAATCCCAAGGAAAAACAGCCGACATTGGTATCGATCGACTAAGAATTTTATACCAATTAGGAATATGAAGCGAAAAATTGAAAATGGAGGGGGTGTAGTAGGAGGAGGAGGGAAAAGGAGGTGCGGAAGGAATCCGAAGGAAAAACTGCCAACATTGGTATCGATCGACAAGGAATTTTATACCAATTACGAATATGAAGCGAAACATTGAAAATGGAGGGGGTGTAGTAGGAGGGGGAGGGAAAAGGAGGTGCGGAAGGAATCCGAAGGAAAAACTGCCGACATTGGTATCGATCGACTAGGAATTTTATAACAATTACGAATATGAAGTGAAAAATTAAAATGGAGGCGATGTAGTAGGAGGGGGAGGGAAAAGTGGGTGCGGAAGGAATCCGAAGGAAAAACTGCCGACATTGGTATCGATCGACTAAGAATTTTTACCAATTACGAATATCAAGCAAAAAATTGAAAATGGAGGGGGTGTAGTAGGAGGGGGAGGGAAAAGGAGGTGCGGAAGGAATCCGAAGGAAAAACTGCCAACATTGGTATCCATCGACTAAGAATTTTATACCAATTAGGAATATGAAGCGAAAAATTGAAAATGGAGGGGGTGTAGTAGGAGGGGGAGGGAAAAGGAGGTGCGGAAGGAATCCGAAGGAAAAACTGCCGACATTGGTATCGTTCGACTAGGAATTTTATACCAATTGCGAATATGAAGCGAAAAATTGAAAATGGAGGGGGTGTAGTAGGAGGGGGAGGGAAAAGTGGGTGCGGAGGAAATCGGAAGGAAACACTGCGGACATGAGTATTGATCGTCTGGGAATTTTATAGCAATTACGAATATGAATCGAAAAAATGAAAATGGAGGGAGTGTAGTAGGAGGGTGAGGGAAAAGTGGGTGCAGAGGAAATCCGAAGGAAAAAATGCCGACATTGGTATCGATCGACTAGGAATTTTATAACAATTACGAATATGAAGTGAAAAATTAAAATGGAGGGGATGTAGTAGGAGGGGGAGGGAAAAGGAGGTGCGGAAGGAATCCGAAGGAAAAACTGCCGACATTGGTATCGATCGACTAAGAATTTTATACCAATTAGGAATATGAAGCGAAAAATTGAAAATGGAGGGGGTGTAATAGGAGGGGGAGGGAAAAGGAGGTGCGGAAGGAATCCGAAGGAAAAACTGCCGACATTGGTATCGTTCGACTAGGAATTTTATACCAATTACGAATATGATGTGAAAAATTGAAAATGGAGGGGGTGTAGTAGGAGGGGGAGGGAAAAGGAGGTGCGGAAGGAATCCGAAGGAAAAAGCGCCGACATTAGTATCGATCGAGTAGGAATTTTATAACAATTACGAATATGAAGGGAAAAATTGAAAATGGAGGGGGTGTAGTAGGAGGGGGAGGGAAAAGGAGGTGCGGAAGGAATCCCAAGGAAAAACAGCCGACATTGGTATCGATCGACTAAGAATTTTATACCAATTAGGAATATGAAGCGAAAAATTGAAAATGGAGGGGGTGTAGTAGGAGGAGGAGGGAAAAGGAGGTGCGGAAGGAATCCGAAGGAAAAACTGCCGACATTGGTATCGATCGACTAGGAATTTTATAACAATTACGAATATGAAGTGAAAAATTAAAATGGAGGCGATGTAGTAGGAGGGGGAGGGAAAAGTGGGTGCGGAAGGAATCCGAAGGAAAAACTGCCGACATTGGTATCGATCGACTAAGAATTTTTACCAATTACGAATATGAAGCAAAAAATTGAAAATGGAGGGGGTGTAGTAGGAGGGGGAGGGAAAAGGAGGTGCGGAAGGAATCCGAAGGAAAAACTGCCAACATTGGTATCGATCGACAAGGAATTTTATACCAATTACGAATATGAAGCGAAACATTGAAAATGGAGGGGGTGTAGTAGGAGGGGGAGGGAAAAGGAGGTGCGGATGGAATCCGAAGGAAAAACTGCCGACATTGGTATCGATCGACTAAGAATTTTATACCAATTAGGAATATGAAGCGAAAAATTGAAAATGGAGGGGGTGTAGTAGGAGGGGGAGGGAAAAGGAGGTGCGGAAGGAATCCGAAGGAAAAACTGCCGACATTGGTATCGTTCGACTAGGAATTTTATACCAATTGCGAATATGAAGCGAAAAATTGAAAATGGAGGGGGTGTAGTAGGAGGGGGAGGGAAAAGTGGGTGCGGAGGAAATCGGAAGGAAACACTGCGGACATGAGTATTGATCGTCTGGGAATTTTATAGCAATTACGAATATGAATCGAAAAAATGAAAATGGAGGGAGTGTAGTAGGAGGGTGAGGGAAAAGTGGGTGCAGAGGAAATCCGAAGGAAAAAATGCCGACATTGGTATCGATCGACCAGGAATTTTATAACAATTACGAATATGAAGTGAAAAATTAAAATGGAGGGGATGTAGTAGGAGGGGGAGGGAAAAGGAGGTGCGGAAGGAATCCGAAGGAAAAACTGCCGACATTGGTATCGATCGACTAAGAATTTTATACCAATTAGGAATATGAAGCGAAAAATTGAAAATGGAGGGGGTGTAGTAGGAGGGGGAGGGAAAAGGATGTGCGGAAGGAATCCGAAGGAAAAACTGCCGACATTGGTATCGTTCGACTAGGAATTTTATACCAATTGCGAATATGAAGCGAAAAATTGAAAATGGAGGGGGTGTAGTAGGAGGGGGAGGGAAAAGGAGGTGCGGAAGGAATCCGAAGGAAAAAATGCCGACATTGGTATCGATCGACTAGGAATTTTATAACAATTACGAATATGAAGCGAAAAATTGAAAATGGAGAAGGGGGAGGGAAAAGGAGGTGCAGAAGGAATCCGTAGGAAAAACTGCCGACATTGGTATCGCTCGACTAGGAATTTTATACCAATTACGAATATGAAGCGAAAAATTGAAAATCGAGGTCGTGCAGTAGGAGGGGAGGGAAAAGTGGGTGCGGAGGAAATCGGAAGGAAACAGTGCGGACATTGGTATCGTTCGTCTGGGAATTTTATAACAATTATGAATATGAAGGGAAAAATTGAAAATGGAGGGGGTGTAGTAGGAGGGGGAGGGAAAAGGAGGTGCGGAAGGAATCCGAAGGAAACACTACCGACATTGGTATCGATCGACTAGTAGTTTTATACCAATTACGGATATGAAGCGAAAAATTGAAAATGGAGGGGGTGTAGTAGGAGGGGGAGGGAAAAGTGGGTGCGGAGGAAATCGGAAGGAAACACTGCGGACATTGGTATCGATCGTCTGGGAATTTTAGAACAATTATGAATATGAAGCGAAAAATTGAAAATGGAGGGGGTGTAGTAGGAGGGGGAGGAAAAGGAGGTGCGGAAGGAATCCAAAGGAAAAACTGCCGATATTGGTATCGATCGACTATGAATTTTATACCAATTATGAATATGAAGTGAAAAATTGAAAATGGACGGGGTTTAGTAGGAGGGGGAGAGAAAAGTGGGTGAGGAGGAAATCCGAAGGAAACACTGCGGACATTGGTGTCTATCGACTAGGAATTTTATAATATATTCATCCAGGATGATCAATTCTGATAATGAATCTGGGAGACAAGGACAAGTTTAAGCTGCAGCTCTATGAAGCATTGATAGTATGTTCTCATAGCTGGGCATAGTAGAAGCAGCTTCTATATCTTAGGGATCCAATTCTTTGGTTAGTATTTCACTATTTTATTAGGCAAAAAGATGTTATTTTTGAATTTATTTAAAACCTTTTCTCGTTATATAAATAGGGGCTCCAAAAACTTGACTTGCGGTGGGACCCAAGCAGTTGTGCAGGAGCAAACAGATATATGTGGATGGCACTTTCAAAACATTGCCTAAGCTATTTTTCTAGCTATATACAATACATGATGTGGTGCAGGGGCATGTATTTCCATATTTATTTGCTTAACGAAAAGAAAAGACGAAGGTTCTTATGCATCAATATTTTAACAACTGAAACAACACTGTGTCTTTTTAAATTATAATTTTAATCCAGAACTGGTCATGCTTCATTTTAAATTAAGTGCTATAAATGCAGTGCGGAAAACATTCCCCACATCTACCATTAAGGAATGCCTCTTCCATTTTTGTCAATCCATATGAAACATGTAATGGCATTAGGTCTAAAAGCTTATTCAATAATAAGGACACTATTAGGAATGGTATATGGATGCTGATGGCATTACCGTTTATTCCTGTTGAGGACATGCTTGATATTTTTGACCACTTGCTTGCCAACCTTGAACCTACACTAGGGGATCTAGCAACGTATGTGGAAATAACTTATATACAAGGAAGGGAAGGCAGGGGGATGAGAGGAGCCATTCCTCCTAGGTTTGGTCTGGAATTATGGAGTGTAGGTATATGAGCAAACTGTAAACAGACAACAGCGGACCAACAACGCCATAGAAGGGTGGCACTCACGCTTCCAAAGAATGATTCTTACGCACCGTCCATTAGTTGGACATACATGTCATAGAGGATGTTATTCCTGCATCTTTCGTTTCGAGTATTTTTCTTTAAACGGATATTGAAGGATTTTTCATTCTACAAATATATTCTACCATTGGTATTTTTTTATGAACAAAGCAATTTGAATTAATGAAAGGAATCCTATATACTTCACTAAATATAATTAACCAATTTTTCGGAATTATCCTTTTGTGTGTGGGTATTTGTCGCCGTATGAGAGAAGCAGATATTTGACCTTCTATATTTAACATCATTTATCCAAAATCCTCAATAATCTATATTCATTGATTTGATTGAAGTCGCAAATACTCCCTAGATTTCTTGAAATACCTGCAATGGGATGTGTAAATTTACTTTCGGATCTTTTTTCTTTCCAAGCAGTTTATATGAAAATCTTTATTATGTTTAATTTTGAATTCCATCGAGGTAATAAAGCATGTTATTCCCTTGAAACACTGTTTGAAGTGTTTTCCATATTTCGGAATTTTCAGGAGATTCAACTTTTTCGTAATTTTAATTTCTCCATGGGAAGTTATTTAACAAACAAATGCACTTGGCATAAATGGAAATAAATGTCTTAACATCCCCATAGGAACTCATTCGTAAATTTACAAGTGGGGGACGCTTCATTATTCTATAAGCACTCTTCTTACAGAGGAGGATATACAATGTAGGATATAGGAGGATACTAATGTCTGGCCCAAACTACAATAGTTGGAGAGCTGAAATTTAATACATAGGTGAATCGAAAAAAATAATTATAGGAAAAATAGCAACAATGTTTATTTTCTTGGCCGTTGAAAATTATAAACAATTTTACAAACATTTCATGGTTTAGGTACTTCTAAATGTGCTATGAAGCTGAAATTTTTTCTAATGGTAGAAATTGCCAAATAATGAAAACAGGATTATAGAAATTTGAAAATTTTTATTCGTTCGGCCGTAATAAATTCCTAAATGTTAAACAAATTGACTAATGTTTATGTACATTATGAAGATCTAGGAAGCTGAAAATGTTAACAAAGTTAGGAAATAATGTTCCACTGAAAATTACATAAAAGTTTTATATTGTGGCTGTTAAAAATTCATAAATTTTAAACAATGAAATTCATATAAATGCACTACTAGAGGTGCTATATCGATGAAATTTTACATAAATGTGAGGTATTCGTAAGCGTCCAAAATTACCAAATCAGAATGTTTCTCATACAACTGCTAAAGCAAGAGTAACAATATTCTTACCAATAATCTGAAGAAGAGGTGGATGTTACAGGAACATAGCCCTCTAGTGAAAGGCTATTCCATTCATGTACTTCGTATTTGGGAAAAACCCTTTTGGCGGTATCGCAAAAATACTCTTTCCCGAGGTTACACACAATGGCGTGCACTTCGGTTGGTATAGATAGGAAGATGAAACGGCTCCACGACCAGCCCAACATTTATGAAAGCTTCTTTTGGCCATTTCGCTCAAAAGACAAAGGGTGTAAATGGACGGCATGCAAGACCAGATGTCCCAGTGAATAGTGGGTCGTAGTGGGGGAGGTAAACCTTTCCTCTTGTACCTGAGTTTTGGGTGGGACGGCGTCACAGCACGACACAAGTGCGAGGGGTACGGAGGAATTTGAAATCTAAGGTCTTTGAATGCTGGGGAAATCCAGATAGCTCCTTTTGCCGTTCCTGCGAGAACGAAAAATTTTGAATTTCGTTCTCGATTCGGCGTTACTCGAACGAATATTTCGAAAGTCAGTACACATACGGAATATTTCTAACACCTGAAAGGTAATTTTATGAAATATATTAAAATAATCGAGTTACTATCTGTATATTCAGCGATGCGCGAATTAGTTCAAATATAAAATGAACTAATCCTCACAAGCGTTGAAAAATGTTCTGAGAATATAGATAAAACAAAGATTACCTTAAATGAATCGCAGAGGAAGTTTATTTATTGCCATTTCAGCCCCGAATTTCGTTTCTTCATTCAAAAGTAAATCCTACGAAGATATTAACATTAAGAAAAAGTTGTATCAAATTTGTAGACTAATTTGAAGATTATTTAAAAACCGACTACAGTGAAAACCTTTTAACACGAATTGCTAGGGACCGACATAATTATTTCGTGTTATCCGAATTTCGAGTTAACCGAATTTCATGTTCACTGATTTCATGGTAACATTTTCATTTTTCAAATATGGAATTAGCCTCGTAGGCAAATCCATAATACATATCAATAATAGGATGTAATACACAGCAGAAGATATTACCGCAATCATGGGAAAACCCTATCTCAATTGCCATTTCGCATAATCAGAAGAATTTTGCATTTATTTTCGTGGGACCGAATTTTCGTATTAAACAGTATTTCGTGTAAACCGTTTTGCGTTACTGAATGAATATATACCTACTGAAAAGTATAGGCGCTGGAACGGACGGAGCATGCGTTTCGTGTTAACCGATATTTCGTTTTAAGCGATTTCATATTAAGTGGTTTCCACTGTATAAGAAAATGAATTTTCATGCTTTTAGACGCTGTTTGGTACAAAGTCGCGAATTACTCGCGTAATTGTAAGAAATTTTAAAAGCAACGAAAACTGCAAGGCAGAATATGCTATAGAAGTTTCTATGTGGGTGGGGGTGCGAGGCAACAAAGTATCACTAATTTTCCTCTGTTCTGATTGAACTCTTCTATTATGTTCCCTGAATTTCCTATAGCGGGGGCTTCCTTCAGATTCCTTCCGCATCCCCGTTTCCCTCCTCCTCCTAATACATCTCCTCCATTTTTAATTTTTCGCTTCATATTCGTAATTGTTATAAAATTCCGAGTCAATAGACACCAATGCCCGCTGTGTTTCCTTTGGATTCCTTCCACACCCCCTTTCCCCTCCCCTCCTAATACACCCCCTCCATTTTCAATTTTTCGCTTCATATTCGTAATTGATATAAATTTCCTAGTCGAGCGATACTAATGTCCGCTGTGTTTCCTTCGGATTCCTTTCGCTCCCCCTTTTCCCTCCTCCTCCTACTACACCCCCTCCATTTTCAATTTTTCACTTCATATTCGTAATTGTTATAAAATTCCTAGTCGAGCGATACTAATGTCCGCTGTGTTTCCTTCGGATTCCTTTCGCACCCCCTTTTCCCTCCTCCTCTTACTACGCCCCCTCCATTTTCAATTTTTCACTTCATATTCGTAATTGTTATAAAATTCCTAGTCGAGCGATACTAATGTCCGCTGTGTTTCCTTCGGATTCCTTTCGCACCCCCTTTTCCCTCCTCCTCTTACTACGCCCCCTCCATTTTCAATTTTTCACTTCATATTCGTAATTGTTATAAAATTCCTAGTCGATCGATACCAATGTCCACTGTGTTTCCTTCGGATTCCTTTCGCACCCCCTTCTCCCTCCCTCTCCTACTACACCCCCTCAATTTTCAATTTTTCGCTTCATATTCGTAATTATAAAATTCCTAGTCGATGGATACTGATGTCGGCAATTTTTCCTTCGGATTCCTTCCGCACCCCCTTTCCCCTCCCCTCCTAATACACCCCCTCCATTTTCAATTTTTCGCTTCATATTCGTAATTATAAAATTCCTAGTCGATGGATACTGATGTCGGCAACTTTTCCTTCGGATTCCTTCCGCACCCCCTTTTCCCTCCCCCTCCTACTACACCCCCTCCTTTTCAATTTTTCGCTTCATATTCGTAATTGTTATAAAATTCCTAGTCGATCGATACCAATGTCCACTGTGTTTCCTTCGGATTCCTTTCGCACCCCCTTCTCCCTCCCTCTCCTACTACACCCCCTCCATTATCAATTTTTCACTTCATATTCGTAATTGTTATAAAATTCGTAGTCGATCGATACTAATGTCCGCTGTGTTTCCCTTGGATTCCTTTCACACCACCTTTTCCTTCCTCCTCCTACTACACCCCCTCCATTTTCAATTTCTCGCTTCATATTCGTAATTGTTATAAAATTACTAGTCGATCGATACCGATGTCCACTGTGTTTCCTTCGGATTCCTTCCGCACCCCCTTTTCCCTCCTCCTCCTACTACACCCCCTCCATTTTCAATTTTTCACTTCATATTCGTAATTGATATAAATTTCCTAGTCGAGCGATACTAATGTCCGCTGTGTTTCCTTCGGATTCCTTTCGCACCCCCTTTTCCCTCCACCTCCTACTACACCCCCTCCATTTTCAATTTTTCACTTCATATTCGTAATTGTTATAAAATTCCTAGTCGATCAATACCAATGTCCGCTGCATTTACTTTGGATTCCTCCTGCACCCCCTTTTCCTTCCTCCTCCTAATACACCCCCTCCATTTTCAATTTTTCACTTCATATTCGTAATTGTTATAAAATTCGTAGTCGATCGATACTAATGTCCGCTGTGTTTCCCTCGGATTCCTTTCACACCACCTTTTCCTTCCTCCTCCTAATACACCCCCTCCATTTTCAATTTTTCCCTTCATATTCGTAATTGATATAAATTTCCTAGTCGAGCGATACCAATGTCCGCTGTGTTTCCTTCGGATTCCTTTCGCACCCCCTTTTCCCTCCTCCTCCTACTACAACCCCTCCATTTTCAATTTTTCACTTCATATTCGTAATTGATATAAATTTCCTAGTCGAGCGATACTAATGTCCGCTGTGTTTCCTTCGGATTCCTTTCACACCCCCTTTTCCCTCCTCCTCCTACTACACCCCCTCCATTTTCAATTTTTCACTTCATATTCGTAATTGTTATAAAATTCCTAGTCGATCAATACCAATGTCCGCTGCATTTACTTTGGATTCCTCCTGCACCCCCTTTTCCTTCCTCCTCCTAATACACCCCCTCCATTTTCAATTTTTCCCTTCATATTCGTAATTGTTATAAAATTCCTAGTCGAGCGATACTAATGTCCGCTGTGTTTCCTTCGGATTCCTTTCGCACCCCCTTTTCCCTCCTCCTCTTACTACGCCCCCTCCATTTTCAATTTTTCACTTCATATTCGTAATTGTTATAAAATTCCTAGTCGATCGATACGAATGTCCACTGTGTTTCCTTCGGATTCCTTTCGCACCCCCTTCTCCCTCCCTCTCCTACTACACCCCCTCAATTTTCAATTTTTCGCTTCATATTCGTAATTATAAAATTCCTAGTCGATGGATACTGATGTCGGCAATTTTTCCTTCGGATTCCTTCCGCACCCCCTTTCCCCTCCCCTCCTAATACACCCCCTCCATTTTCAATTTTTCGCTTCATATTCGTAATTATAAAATTCCTAGTCGATGGATACTGATGTCGGCAATTTTTCCTTCGGATTCCTTCCGCACCCCCTTTTCCCTCCCCCTCCTACTACACCCCCTCCTTTTCAATTTTTCGCTTCATATTCGTAATTGTTATAAAATTCCTAGTCGATCGATACCAATGTCCACTGTGTTTCCTTCGGATTCCTTTCGCACCCCCTTCTCCCTCCCTCTCCTACTACACCCCCTCCATTATCAATTTTTCACTTCATATTCGTAATTGTTATAAAATTCGTAGTCGATCGATACTAATGTCCGCTGTGTTTCCCTTGGATTCCTTTCACACCACCTTTTCCTTCCTCCTCCTACTACACCCCCTCCATTTTCAATTTCTCGCTTCATATTCGTAATTGTTATAAAATTACTAGTCGATCGATACCGATGTCCACTGTGTTTCCTTCGGATTCCTTCCGCACCCCCTTTTCCTTCCTCCTCCTAATACACCCCCTCCATTTTCAATTTTTCCCTTCATATTCGTAATTGATATAAATTTCCTAGTCGAGCGATACCAATGTCCGCTGTGTTTCCTTCGGATTCCTTTCGCACCCCCTTTTCCCTCCTCCTCCTACTACAACCCCTCCATTTTCAATTTTTCACTTCATATTCGTAATTGATATAAATTTCCTAGTCGAGCGATACTAATGTCCGCTGTGTTTCCTTCGGATTCCTTTCGCACCCCCTTTTCCCTCCTCCTCCTACTACGCCCCCTCCATTTTCAATTTTTCCCTTCATATTCGTAATTGATATAAATTTCCTAGTCGAGCGATACCAATGTCCGCTGTGTTTCCTTCGGATTCCTTTCGCACCCCCTTTTCCCTCCTCCTCCTACTACACCCCCTCCATTTTCAATTTTTCCCTTCATATTCGTAATTGATATAAATTTCCTAGTCGAGCGATACCAATGTCCGCTGTGTTTCCTTCGGATTCCTTTCGCACCCCCTTTTCCCTCCTCCTCCTACTACAACCCCTCCATTTTCAATTTTTCACTTCATATTCGTAATTGATATAAATTTCCTAGTCGAGCGATACCAATGTCCGCTGTGTTTCCTTCGGATTCCTTTCGCACCCCCTTTTCCCTCCTCCTCCTACTACACCCCCTCCATTTTCAATTTTTCCCTTCATATTCGTAATTGATATAAATTTCCTAGTCGAGCGATACCAATGTCCGCTGTGTTTCCTTCGGATTCCTTTCGCACCCCCTTTTCCCTCCTCCTCCTACTACAACCCCTCCATTTTCAATTTTTCACTTCATATTCGTAATTGTTATAAAATTCCTAGTCGATCAATACCAATGTCCGCTGCATTTACTTTGGATTCCTCCTGCACCCCCTTTTCCTTCCTCCTCCTAATACACCCCCTCCATTTTCAATTTTTCCCTTCATATTCGTAATTGATATAAATTTCCTAGTCGAGCGATACCAATGTCCGCTGTGTTTCCTTCGGATTCCTTTCGCACCCCCTTTTCCCTCCTCCTCCTACTACGCCCCCTCCATTTTCAATTTTTCACTTCATATTCGTAATTGATATAAATTTCCTAGTCGAGCGATACTAATGTCCGCTGCATTTACTTTGGATTCCTCCTGCACCCCCTTTTCCTTCCTCCTCCTAATACACCCCCTCCATTTTCAATTTTTCCCTTCATATTCGTAATTGATATAAATTTCCTAGTCGAGCGATACCAATGTCCGCTGTGTTTCCTTCGGATTCCTTTCGCACCCCCTTTTCCCTCCTCCTCCTACTACGCCCCCTCCATTTTCAATTTTTCACTTCATATTCGTAATTGTTATAAAATTCCTAGTCGATCAATACCAATGTCCGCTGCATTTACTTTGGATTCCTCCTGCACCCCCTTTTCCTTCCTCCTCCTAATACACCCCCTCCATTTTCAATTTTTCCCTTCATATTCGTAATTGATATAAATTTCCTAGTCGAGCGATACCAATGTCCGCTGTGTTTCCTTCGGATTCCTTTCGCACCCCCTTTTCCCTCCTCCTCCTACTACGCCCCCTCCATTTTCAATTTTTCACTTCATATTCGTAATTGATATAAATTTCCTAGTCGAGCGATACTAATGTCCGCTGTGTTTCCTTCGGATTCCTTTCGCACCCCCTTTTCCCTCCTCCTCCTACTACGCCCCCTCCATTTTCAATTTTTCACTTCATATTCGTAATTGATATAAATTTCCTAGTCGAGCGATACTAATGTCCGCTGTGTTTCCTTCGGATTCCTTTCGCACCCCCTTTTCCCTCCTCCTCCTAATACACCCCCTCCATTTTCAATTTTTCACTTCATATTCGTAATTGATATAAATTTCCTAGTCGAGCGATACTAATGTCCGCTGTGTTTCCTTCGGATTCCTTTCGCACCCCCTTTTCCCTCCTCCTCCTACTACGCCCCCTCCATTTTCAATTTTTCACTTCATATTCGTAATTGATATAAATTTCCTAGTCGAGCGATACTAATGTCCGCTGTGTTTCCTTCGGATTCCTTTCGCACCCCCTTTTCCCTCCTCCTCCTACTACACCCCCTCCATTTTCAATTTTTCCCTTCATATTCGTAATTGATATAAATTTCCTAGTCGAGCGATACCAATGTCCGCTGTGTTTCCTTCGGATTCCTTTCGCACCCCCTTTTCCCTCCTCCTCCTACTACGCCCCCTCCATTTTCAATTTTTCACTTCATATTCGTAATTGATATAAATTTCCTAGTCGAGCGATACTAATGTCCGCTGTGTTTCCTTCGGATTCCTTTCGCACCCCCTTTTCCCTCCTCCTCCTACTACACCCCCTCCATTTTCAATTTTTCCCTTCATATTCGTAATTGATATAAATTTCCTAGTCGAGCGATACCAATGTCCGCTGTGTTTCCTTCGGATTCCTTTCGCACCCCCTTTTCCCTCCTCCTCCTACTACGCCCCCTCCATTTTCAATTTTTCACTTCATATTCGTAATTGATATAAATTTCCTAGTCGAGCGATACTAATGTCCGCTGTGTTTCCTTCGGATTCCTTTCGCACCCTCTTTTCCTTCCTCCTCCTAATACACCCCCTCCATTTTCAATTTTTCACTTCATATTCGTAATTGATATAAATTTCCTAGTCGAGCGATACTAATGTCCGCTGTGTTTCCTTCGGATTCCTTTCGCACCCCCTTTTCCCTCCTCCTCCTACTACACCCCCTCCATTTTCAATTTTTCACTTCATATTCGTAATTGATATAAATTTCCTAGTCGAGCGATACTAATGTCCGCTGTGTTTCCTTCGGATTCCTTTCGCACCCCCTTTTCCCTCCTCCTCCTACTACGCCCCCTCCATTTTCAATTTTTCACTTCATATTCGTAATTGATATAAATTTCCTAGTCGAGCGATACTAATGTCCGCTGTGTTTCCTTCGGATTCCTTTCGCACCCCCTTTTCCCTCCTCCTCCTACTACACCCCCTCCATTTTCAATTTTTCACTTCATATTCGTAATTGATATAAATTTCCTAGTCGAGCGATACTAATGTCCGCTGTGTTTCCTTCGGATTCCTTTCACACCACCTTTTCCCTCCTCCTCCTAATACACCCCCTCCATTTTCAATTTTTCACTTCATATTCGTAATTGATATAAATTTCCTAGTCGAGCGATACTAATGTCCGCTGTGTTTCCTTCGGATTCCTTTCGCACCCCCTTTTCCCTCCTCCTCCTACTACACCCCCTCCATTTTCAATTTTTCCCTTCATATTCGTAATTGATATAAATTTCCTAGTCGAGCGATACCAATGTCCGCTGCATTTACTTTGGATTCCTTTCGCACCCCCTTTTCCCTCCTCCTCCTACTACACCCCCTCCATTTTCAATTTTTCCCTTCATATTCGTAATTGATATAAATTTCCTAGTCGAGCGATACTAATGTCCGCTGTGTTTCCTTCGGATTCCTTTCGCACCCCCTTTTCCCTCCTCCTCCTACTACGCCCCCTCCATTTTCAATTTTTCACTTCATATTCGTAATTGATATAAATTTCCTAGTCGAGCGATACTAATGTCCGCTGTGTTTCCTTCGGATTCCTTTCGCACCCCCTTTTCCCTCCTCCTCCTACTACACCCCCTCCATTTTCAATTTTTCACTTCATATTCGTAATTGATATAAATTTCCTAGTCGAGCGATACTAATGTCCGCTGTGTTTCCTTCGGATTCCTTTCACACCACCTTTTCCCTCCTCCTCCTAATACACCCCCTCCATTTTCAATTTTTCACTTCATATTCGTAATTGATATAAATTTCCTAGTCGAGCGATACTAATGTCCGCTGTGTTTCCTTCGGATTCCTTTCGCACCCCCTTTTCCCTCCTCCTCCTACTACACCCCCTCCATTTTCAATTTTTCCCTTCATATTCGTAATTGATATAAATTTCCTAGTCGAGCGATACCAATGTCCACTGTGTTTCCTTCGGATTCCTTTCGCACCCCCTTTTCCCTCCTCCTCCTACTACGCCCCCTCCATTTTCAATTTTTCACTTCATATTCGTAATTGATATAAATTTCCTAGTCGAGCGATACTAATGTCCGCTGTGTTTCCTTCGGATTCCTTTCGCACCCCCTTTTCCCTCCTCCTCCTACTACACCCCCTCCATTTTCAATTTTTCCCTTCATATTCGTAATTGATATAAATTTCCTAGTCGAGCGATACCAATGTCCGCTGTGTTTCCTTCGGATTCCTTTCGCACCCCCTTTTCCCTCCTCCTCCTACTACGCCCCCTCCATTTTCAATTTTTCACTTCATATTCGTAATTGATATAAAATTCCTAGTCGAGCGATACTAATGTCCACTGTGTTTCCTTCGGATTCCTTCCGCACCCCCTTTTCCCTCCCTCTCCTACTACACCCCCTCAATTTTCAATTTTTCGCTTCATATTCGTAATTATAAAATTCCTAGTCGATGGATACTGATGTCGGCAATTTTTCCTTCGGATTCCTTCCGCACCCCCTTTCCCCTCCCCTCCTAATACACCCCCTCCATTTTCAATTTTTCGCTTCATATTCGTAATTATAAAATTCCTAGTCGATGGATACTGATGTCGGCAATTTTTCCTTCGGATTCCTTCCGCACCCCCTTTTCCCTCCCCCTCCTACTACACCCCCTCCTTTTCAATTTTTCGCTTCATATTCGTAATTGTTATAAAATTCCTAGTCGATCGATACCAATGTCCACTGTGTTTCCTTCGGATTCCTTTCGCACCCCCTTCTCCCTCCCTCTCCTACTACACCCCCTCCATTATCAATTTTTCACTTCATATTCGTAATTGTTATAAAATTCCTAGTCGATCGATACCAATGTCCGCTGTGTTTCCTTCGGATTCCTTTCGCACCCCCTTTTCCTTCCTCCTCCTACTACACCCCCTCCATTTTCAATTTCTCGCTTCATATTCGTAATTGATATAAATTTCCTAGTCGAGCGATACCAATGTCCGCTGTGTTTCCTTCGGATTCCTTTCGCACCCCCTTTTCCCTCCTCCTCCTACTACGCCCCCTCCATTTTCAATTTTTCACTTCATATTCGTAATTGATATAAATTTCCTAGTCGAGCGATACTAATGTCCGCTGTGTTTCCTTCGGATTCCTTTCGCACCCCCTTTTCCCTCCTCCTCCTACTACACCCCCTCCATTTTCAATTTTTCACTTCATATTCGTAATTGATATAAATTTCCTAGTCGAGCGATACCAATGTCCACTGTGTTTCCTTCGGATTCCTTTCGCACCCCCTTTTCCCTCCTCCTCCTACTACGCCCCCTCCATTTTCAATTTTTCACTTCATATTCGTAATTGATATAAATTTCCTAGTCGAGCGATACTAATGTCCGCTGTGTTTCCTTCGGATTCCTTTCGCACCCCCTTTTCCCTCCTCCTCCTACTACACCCCCTCCATTTTCAATTTTTCCCTTCATATTCGTAATTGATATAAATTTCCTAGTCGAGCGATACCAATGTCCGCTGTGTTTCCTTCGGATTCCTTTCGCACCCCCTTTTCCCTCCTCCTCCTAATACACCCCCTCCATTTTCAATTTTTCCCTTCATATTCGTAATTGATATAAATTTCCTAGTCGAGCGATACCAATGTCCGCTGTGTTTCCTTCGGATTCCTTTCGCACCCCCTTTTCCCTCCTCCTCCTAATACACCCCCTCCATTTTCAATTTTTCCCTTCATATTCGTAATTGATATAAATTTCCTAGTCGAGCGATACCAATGTCCGCTGTGTTTCCTTCGGATTCCTTTCGCACCCCCTTTTCCCTCCTCCTCCTACTACGCCCCCTCCATTTTCAATTTTTCACTTCATATTCGTAATTGATATAAATTTCCTAGTCGAGCGATACTAATGTCCGCTGTGTTTCCTTCGGATTCCTTTCGCACCCCCTTTTCCCTCCTCCTCCTACTACACCCCCTC
Organism: Uropetala carovei; assembly: GCA_036926305.1. Taxonomy (NCBI): domain Eukaryota; kingdom Metazoa; phylum Arthropoda; class Insecta; order Odonata; family Petaluridae; genus Uropetala; species Uropetala carovei. The sequence continues at coordinate 2,332,271 of JAXCHB010000115.1, forward strand.
CATTTTCAATTTTTCACTTCATATTCGTAATTGATATAAATTTCCTAGTCGAGCGATACTAATGTCCGCTGTGTTTCCTTCGGATTCCTTTCGCACCCCCTTTTCCCTCCTCCTCCTACTACGCCCCCTCCATTTTCAATTTTTCACTTCATATTCGTAATTGATATAAATTTCCTAGTCGAGCGATACTAATGTCCGCTGTGTTTCCTTCGGATTCCTTTCGCACCCCCTTTTCCCTCCTCCTCCTACTACGCCCCCTCCATTTTCAATTTTTCACTTCATATTCGTAATTGATATAAATTTCCTAGTCGAGCGATACTAATGTCCGCTGTGTTTCCTTCGGATTCCTTTCGCACCCCCTTTTCCCTCCTCCTCCTACTACACCCCCTCCATTTTCAATTTTTCCCTTCATATTCGTAATTGATATAAATTTCCTAGTCGAGCGATACCAATGTCCGCTGTGTTTCCTTCGGATTCCTTTCGCACCCCCTTTTCCCTCCTCCTCCTACTACGCCCCCTCCATTTTCAATTTTTCACTTCATATTCGTAATTGATATAAATTTCCTAGTCGAGCGATACTAATGTCCGCTGTGTTTCCTTCGGATTCCTTTCGCACCCCCTTTTCCCTCCTCCTCCTACTACGCCCCCTCCATTTTCAATTTTTCACTTCATATTCGTAATTGATATAAATTTCCTAGTCGAGCGATACTAATGTCCGCTGTGTTTCCTTCGGATTCCTTTCGCACCCCCTTTTCCCTCCTCCTCCTACTACACCCCCTCCATTTTCAATTTTTCCCTTCATATTCGTAATTGATATAAATTTCCTAGTCGAGCGATACCAATGTCCGCTGTGTTTCCTTCGGATTCCTTTCGCACCCCCTTTTCCCTCCTCCTCCTACTACGCCCCCTCCATTTTCAATTTTTCACTTCATATTCGTAATTGATATAAATTTCCTAGTCGAGCGATACTAATGTCCGCTGTGTTTCCTTCGGATTCCTTTCGCACCCCCTTTTCCCTCCTCCTCCTACTACACCCCCTCCATTTTCAATTTTTCCCTTCATATTCGTAATTGATATAAATTTCCTAGTCGAGCGATACCAATGTCCGCTGTGTTTCCTTCGGATTCCTTTCGCACCCCCTTTTCCCTCCTCCTCCTAATACACCCCCTCCATTTTCAATTTTTCCCTTCATATTCGTAATTGATATAAATTTCCTAGTCGAGCGATACCAATGTCCGCTGTGTTTCCTTCGGATTCCTTTCGCACCCCCTTTTCCCTCCTCCTCCTACTACGCCCCCTCCATTTTCAATTTTTCACTTCATATTCGTAATTGATATAAATTTCCTAGTCGAGCGATACTAATGTCCGCTGTGTTTCCTTCGGATTCCTTTCGCACCCCCTTTTCCCTCCTCCTCCTACTACGCCCCCTCCATTTTCAATTTTTCACTTCATATTCGTAATTGATATAAATTTCCTAGTCGAGCGATACTAATGTCCGCTGTGTTTCCTTCGGATTCCTTTCGCACCCCCTTTTCCCTCCTCCTCCTACTACGCCCCCTCCATTTTCAATTTTTCACTTCATATTCGTAATTGATATAAATTTCCTAGTCGAGCGATACTAATGTCCGCTGTGTTTCCTTCGGATTCCTTTCGCACCCCCTTTTCCCTCCTCCTCCTACTACGCCCCCTCCATTTTCAATTTTTCACTTCATATTCGTAATTGATATAAATTTCCTAGTCGAGCGATACTAATGTCCGCTGTGTTTCCTTCGGATTCCTTTCGCACCCCCTTTTCCCTCCTCCTCCTACTACGCCCCCTCCATTTTCAATTTTTCCCTTCATATTCGTAATTGATATAAATTTCCTAGTCGAGCGATACCAATGTCCGCTGTGTTTCCTTCGGATTCCTTTCGCACCCCCTTTTCCCTCCTCCTCCTACTACAACCCCTCCATTTTCAATTTTTCACTTCATATTCGTAATTGATATAAATTTCCTAGTCGAGCGATACCAATGTCCGCTGTGTTTCCTTCGGATTCCTTTCGCACCCCCTTTTCCCTCCTCCTCCTACTACACCCCCTCCATTTTCAATTTTTCCCTTCATATTCGTAATTGATATAAATTTCCTAGTCGAGCGATACCAATGTCCGCTGTGTTTCCTTCGGATTCCTTTCGCACCCCCTTTTCCCTCCTCCTCCTAATACACCCCCTCCATTTTCAATTTTTCCCTTCATATTCGTAATTGATATAAATTTCCTAGTCGAGCGATACCAATGTCCGCTGTGTTTCCTTCGGATTCCTTTCGCACCCCCTTTTCCCTCCTCCTCCTAATACACCCCCTCCATTTTCAATTTTTCCCTTCATATTCGTAATTGATATAAATTTCCTAGTCGAGCGATACCAATGTCCGCTGTGTTTCCTTCGGATTCCTTTCGCACCCCCTTTTCCCTCCTCCTCCTACTACGCCCCCTCCATTTTCAATTTTTCACTTCATATTCGTAATTGATATAAATTTCCTAGTCGAGCGATACTAATGTCCGCTGTGTTTCCTTCGGATTCCTTTCGCACCCCCTTTTCCCTCCTCCTCCTACTACACCCCCTCCATTTTCAATTTTTCACTTCATATTCGTAATTGATATAAATTTCCTAGTCGAGCGATACTAATGTCCGCTGTGTTTCCTTCGGATTCCTTTCGCACCCCCTTTTCCCTCCTCCTCCTACTACGCCCCCTCCATTTTCAATTTTTCACTTCATATTCGTAATTGATATAAATTTCCTAGTCGAGCGATACTAATGTCCGCTGTGTTTCCTTCGGATTCCTTTCGCACCCCCTTTTCCCTCCTCCTCCTACTACGCCCCCTCCATTTTCAATTTTTCACTTCATATTCGTAATTGATATAAATTTCCTAGTCGAGCGATACTAATGTCCGCTGTGTTTCCTTCGGATTCCTTTCGCACCCCCTTTTCCCTCCTCCTCCTACTACACCCCCTCCATTTTCAATTTTTCCCTTCATATTCGTAATTGATATAAATTTCCTAGTCGAGCGATACCAATGTCCGCTGTGTTTCCTTCGGATTCCTTTCGCACCCCCTTTTCCCTCCTCCTCCTACTACGCCCCCTCCATTTTCAATTTTTCACTTCATATTCGTAATTGATATAAATTTCCTAGTCGAGCGATACTAATGTCCGCTGTGTTTCCTTCGGATTCCTTTCGCACCCCCTTTTCCCTCCTCCTCCTACTACGCCCCCTCCATTTTCAATTTTTCACTTCATATTCGTAATTGATATAAATTTCCTAGTCGAGCGATACCAATGTCCGCTGTGTTTCCTTCGGATTCCTTTCGCACCCCCTTTTCCCTCCTCCTCCTACTACGCCCCCTCCATTTTCAATTTTTCACTTCATATTCGTAATTGATATAAATTTCCTAGTCGAGCGATACTAATGTCCGCTGTGTTTCCTTCGGATTCCTTTCGCACCCCCTTTTCCCTCCTCCTCCTACTACACCCCCTCCATTTTCAATTTTTCCCTTCATATTCGTAATTGATATAAATTTCCTAGTCGAGCGATACCAATGTCCGCTGTGTTTCCTTCGGATTCCTTTCGCACCCCCTTTTCCCTCCTCCTCCTACTACGCCCCCTCCATTTTCAATTTTTCACTTCATATTCGTAATTGATATAAATTTCCTAGTCGAGCGATACTAATGTCCGCTGTGTTTCCTTCGGATTCCTTTCGCACCCCCTTTTCCCTCCTCCTCCTACTACACCCCCTCCATTTTCAATTTTTCCCTTCATATTCGTAATTGATATAAATTTCCTAGTCGAGCGATACCAATGTCCGCTGTGTTTCCTTCGGATTCCTTTCGCACCCCCTTTTCCCTCCTCCTCCTAATACACCCCCTCCATTTTCAATTTTTCCCTTCATATTCGTAATTGATATAAATTTCCTAGTCGAGCGATACCAATGTCCGCTGTGTTTCCTTCGGATTCCTTTCGCACCCCCTTTTCCCTCCTCCTCCTACTACGCCCCCTCCATTTTCAATTTTTCACTTCATATTCGTAATTGATATAAATTTCCTAGTCGAGCGATACTAATGTCCGCTGTGTTTCCTTCGGATTCCTTTCGCACCCCCTTTTCCCTCCTCCTCCTACTACGCCCCCTCCATTTTCAATTTTTCACTTCATATTCGTAATTGATATAAATTTCCTAGTCGAGCGATACTAATGTCCGCTGTGTTTCCTTCGGATTCCTTTCGCACCCCCTTTTCCCTCCTCCTCCTACTACACCCCCTCCATTTTCAATTTTTCCCTTCATATTCGTAATTGATATAAATTTCCTAGTCGAGCGATACCAATGTCCGCTGTGTTTCCTTCGGATTCCTTTCGCACCCCCTTTTCCCTCCTCCTCCTAATACACCCCCTCCATTTTCAATTTTTCCCTTCATATTCGTAATTGATATAAATTTCCTAGTCGAGCGATACCAATGTCCGCTGTGTTTCCTTCGGATTCCTTTCGCACCCCCTTTTCCCTCCTCCTCCTACTACGCCCCCTCCATTTTCAATTTTTCACTTCATATTCGTAATTGATATAAATTTCCTAGTCGAGCGATACTAATGTCCGCTGTGTTTCCTTCGGATTCCTTTCGCACCCCCTTTTCCCTCCTCCTCCTACTACGCCCCCTCCATTTTCAATTTTTCACTTCATATTCGTAATTGATATAAATTTCCTAGTCGAGCGATACTAATGTCCGCTGTGTTTCCTTCGGATTCCTTTCGCACCCCCTTTTCCCTCCTCCTCCTACTACGCCCCCTCCATTTTCAATTTTTCACTTCATATTCGTAATTGATATAAATTTCCTAGTCGAGCGATACTAATGTCCGCTGTGTTTCCTTCGGATTCCTTTCGCACCCCCTTTTCCCTCCTCCTCCTACTACACCCCCTCCATTTTCAATTTTTCCCTTCATATTCGTAATTGATATAAATTTCCTAGTCGAGCGATACCAATGTCCGCTGTGTTTCCTTCGGATTCCTTTCGCACCCCCTTTTCCCTCCTCCTCCTACTACGCCCCCTCCATTTTCAATTTTTCACTTCATATTCGTAATTGATATAAATTTCCTAGTCGAGCGATACTAATGTCCGCTGTGTTTCCTTCGGATTCCTTTCGCACCCCCTTTTCCCTCCTCCTCCTACTACGCCCCCTCCATTTTCAATTTTTCACTTCATATTCGTAATTGATATAAATTTCCTAGTCGAGCGATACTAATGTCCGCTGTGTTTCCTTCGGATTCCTTTCGCACCCCCTTTTCCCTCCTCCTCCTACTACACCCCCTCCATTTTCAATTTTTCCCTTCATATTCGTAATTGATATAAATTTCCTAGTCGAGCGATACCAATGTCCGCTGTGTTTCCTTCGGATTCCTTTCGCACCCCCTTTTCCCTCCTCCTCCTACTACGCCCCCTCCATTTTCAATTTTTCACTTCATATTCGTAATTGATATAAATTTCCTAGTCGAGCGATACTAATGTCCGCTGTGTTTCCTTCGGATTCCTTTCGCACCCCCTTTTCCCTCCTCCTCCTACTACACCCCCTCCATTTTCAATTTTTCCCTTCATATTCGTAATTGATATAAATTTCCTAGTCGAGCGATACCAATGTCCGCTGTGTTTCCTTCGGATTCCTTTCGCACCCCCTTTTCCCTCCTCCTCCTACTACGCCCCCTCCATTTTCAATTTTTCACTTCATATTCGTAATTGATATAAATTTCCTAGTCGAGCGATACTAATGTCCGCTGTGTTTCCTTCGGATTCCTTTCGCACCCCCTTTTCCCTCCTCCTCCTACTACACCCCCTCCATTTTCAATTTTTCCCTTCATATTCGTAATTGATATAAATTTCCTAGTCGAGCGATACCAATGTCCGCTGTGTTTCCTTCGGATTCCTTTCGCACCCCCTTTTCCCTCCTCCTCCTACTACGCCCCCTCCATTTTCAATTTTTCACTTCATATTCGTAATTGATATAAATTTCCTAGTCGAGCGATACCAATGTCCGCTGTGTTTCCTTCGGATTCCTTTCGCACCCCCTTTTCCCTCCTCCTCCTACTACGCCCCCTCCATTTTCAATTTTTCACTTCATATTCGTAATTGATATAAATTTCCTAGTCGAGCGATACTAATGTCCGCTGTGTTTCCTTCGGATTCCTTTCGCACCCTCTTTTCCTTCCTCCTCCTAATACACCCCCTCCATTTTCAATTTTTCACTTCATATTCGTAATTGATATAAATTTCCTAGTCGAGCGATACCAATGTCCGCTGTGTTTCCTTCGGATTCCTTTCGCACCCCCTTTTCCCTCCTCCTCCTACTACGCCCCCTCCATTTTCAATTTTTCACTTCATATTCGTAATTGATATAAATTTCCTAGTCGAGCGATACTAATGTCCGCTGTGTTTCCTTCGGATTCCTTTCACACCACCTTTTCCCTCCTCCTCCTAATACACCCCCTCCATTTTCAATTTTTCACTTCATATTCGTAATTGATATAAATTTCCTAGTCGAGCGATACTAATGTCCGCTGTGTTTCCTTCGGATTCCTTTCACACCACCTTTTCCCTCCTCCTCCTAATACACCCCCTCCATTTTCAATTTTTCACTTCATATTCGTAATTGATATAAATTTCCTAGTCGAGCGATACCAATGTCCGCTGTGTTTCCTTCGGATTCCTTTCGCACCCCCTTTTCCCTCCTCCTCCTAATACACCCCCTCCATTTTCAATTTTTCACTTCATATTCGTAATTGATATAAATTTCCTAGTCGAGCGATACCAATGTCCGCTGTGTTTCCTTCGGATTCCTTTCGCACCCCCTTTTCCCTCCTCCTCCTACTACGCCCCCTCCATTTTCAATTTTTCACTTCATATTCGTAATTGATATAAATTTCCTAGTCGAGCGATACTAATGTCCGCTGTGTTTCCTTCGGATTCCTTTCGCACCCCCTTTTCCCTCCTCCTCCTACTACGCCCCCTCCATTTTCAATTTTTCACTTCATATTCGTAATTGATATAAATTTCCTAGTCGAGCGATACCAATGTCCGCTGTGTTTCCTTCGGATTCCTTTCGCACCCCCTTTTCCCTCCTCCTCCTACTACGCCCCCTCCATTTTCAATTTTTCACTTCATATTCGTAATTGATATAAATTTCCTAGTCGAGCGATACTAATGTCCGCTGTGTTTCCTTCGGATTCCTTTCACACCACCTTTTCCCTCCTCCTCCTAATACACCCCCTCCATTTTCAATTTTTCACTTCATATTCGTAATTGATATAAATTTCCTAGTCGAGCGATACTAATGTCCGCTGTGTTTCCTTCGGATTCCTTTCACACCACCTTTTCCCTCCTCCTCCTAATACACCCCCTCCATTTTCAATTTTTCACTTCATATTCGTAATTGATATAAATTTCCTAGTCGAGCGATACCAATGTCCGCTGTGTTTCCTTCGGATTCCTTTCGCACCCCCTTTTCCCTCCTCCTCCTAATACACCCCCTCCATTTTCAATTTTTCACTTCATATTCGTAATTGATATAAATTTCCTAGTCGAGCGATACTAATGTCCGCTGTGTTTCCTTCGGATTCCTTTCGCACCCCCTTTTCCCTCCTCCTCCTACTACGCCCCCTCCATTTTCAATTTTTCACTTCATATTCGTAATTGATATAAATTTCCTAGTCGAGCGATACTAATGTCCGCTGTGTTTCCTTCGGATTCCTTTCACACCACCTTTTCCCTCCTCCTCCTAATACACCCCCTCCATTTTCAATTTTTCACTTCATATTCGTAATTGATATAAATTTCCTAGTCGAGCGATACTAATGTCCGCTGTGTTTCCTTCGGATTCCTTTCGCACCCCCTTTTCCCTCCTCCTCCTACTACACCCCCTCCATTTTCAATTTTTCACTTCATATTCGTAATTGATATAAATTTCCTAGTCGAGCGATACCAATGTCCGCTGTGTTTCCTTCGGATTCCTTTCGCACCCCCTTTTCCCTCCTCCTCCTAATACACCCCCTCCATTTTCAATTTTTCACTTCATATTCGTAATTGATATAAATTTCCTAGTCGAGCGATACTAATGTCCGCTGTGTTTCCTTCGGATTCCTTTCGCACCCTCTTTTCCTTCCTCCTCCTAATACACCCCCTCCATTTTCAATTTTTCACTTCATATTCGTAATTGATATAAATTTCCTAGTCGAGCGATACCAATGTCCGCTGTGTTTCCTTCGGATTCCTTTCGCACCCCCTTTTCCCTCCTCCTCCTACTACAACCCCTCCATTTTCAATTTTTCACTTCATATTCGTAATTGATATAAATTTCCTAGTCGAGCGATACCAATGTCCACTGTGTTTCCTTCGGATTCCTTTCGCACCCCCTTTTCCCTCCTCCTCCTACTACGCCCCCTCCATTTTCAATTTTTCACTTCATATTCGTAATTGATATAAATTTCCTAGTCGAGCGATACTAATGTCCGCTGTGTTTCCTTCGGATTCCTTTCGCACCCCCTTTTCCCTCCTCCTCCTACTACACCCCCTCCATTTTCAATTTTTCACTTCATATTCGTAATTGATATAAATTTCCTAGTCGAGCGATACCAATGTCCGCTGTGTTTCCTTCGGATTCCTTTCGCACCCCCTTTTCCCTCCTCCTCCTACTACGCCCCCTCCATTTTCAATTTTTCACTTCATATTCGTAATTGATATAAATTTCCTAGTCGAGCGATACTAATGTCCGCTGTGTTTCCTTCGGATTCCTTTCGCACCCCCTTTTCCCTCCTCCTCCTACTACGCCCCCTCCATTTTCAATTTTTCCCTTCATATTCGTAATTGATATAAATTTCCTAGTCGAGCGATACTAATGTCCGCTGTGTTTCCTTCGGATTCCTTTCGCACCCCCTTTTCCCTCCTCCTCCTACTACACCCCCTCCATTTTCAATTTTTCCCTTCATATTCGTAATTGATATAAATTTCCTAGTCGAGCGATACCAATGTCCGCTGTGTTTCCTTCGGATTCCTTTCGCACCCCCTTTTCCCTCCTCCTCCTACTACGCCCCCTCCATTTTCAATTTTTCCCTTCATATTCGTAATTGATATAAATTTCCTAGTCGAGCGATACCAATGTCCGCTGTGTTTCCTTCGGATTCCTTTCGCACCCCCTTTTCCCTCCTCCTCCTACTACACCCCCTCCATTTTCAATTTTTCACTTCATATTCGTAATTGATATAAATTTCCTAGTCGAGCGATACTAATGTCCGCTGTGTTTCCTTCGGATTCCTTTCGCACCCCCTTTTCCCTCCTCCTCCTACTACACCCCCTCCATTTTCAATTTTTCACTTCATATTCGTAATTGATATAAATTTCCTAGTCGAGCGATACTAATGTCCGCTGTGTTTCCTTCGGATTCCTTTCGCACCCCCTTTTCCCTCCTCCTCCTACTACACCCCCTCCATTTTCAATTTTTCACTTCATATTCGTAATTGATATAAATTTCCTAGTCGAGCGATACTAATGTCCGCTGTGTTTCCTTCGGATTCCTTTCGCACCCCCTTTTCCCTCCTCCTCCTACTACGCCCCCTCCATTTTCAATTTTTCACTTCATATTCGTAATTGATATAAATTTCCTAGTCGAGCGATACTAATGTCCGCTGTGTTTCCTTCGGATTCCTTTCGCACCCCCTTTTCCCTCCTCCTCCTACTACACCCCCTCCATTTTCAATTTTTCACTTCATATTCGTAATTGATATAAATTTCCTAGTCGAGCGATACTAATGTCCGCTGTGTTTCCTTCGGATTCCTTTCACACCACCTTTTCCCTCCTCCTCCTAATACACCCCCTCCATTTTCAATTTTTCACTTCATATTCGTAATTGATATAAATTTCCTAGTCGAGCGATACTAATGTCCGCTGTGTTTCCTTCGGATTCCTTTCGCACCCCCTTTTCCCTCCTCCTCCTACTACACCCCCTCCATTTTCAATTTTTCCCTTCATATTCGTAATTGATATAAATTTCCTAGTCGAGCGATACCAATGTCCGCTGCATTTACTTTGGATTCCTTTCGCACCCCCTTTTCCCTCCTCCTCCTACTACACCCCCTCCATTTTCAATTTTTCCCTTCATATTCGTAATTGATATAAATTTCCTAGTCGAGCGATACTAATGTCCGCTGTGTTTCCTTCGGATTCCTTTCGCACCCCCTTTTCCCTCCTCCTCCTACTACGCCCCCTCCATTTTCAATTTTTCACTTCATATTCGTAATTGATATAAATTTCCTAGTCGAGCGATACTAATGTCCGCTGTGTTTCCTTCGGATTCCTTTCGCACCCCCTTTTCCCTCCTCCTCCTACTACACCCCCTCCATTTTCAATTTTTCACTTCATATTCGTAATTGATATAAATTTCCTAGTCGAGCGATACTAATGTCCGCTGTGTTTCCTTCGGATTCCTTTCACACCACCTTTTCCCTCCTCCTCCTAATACACCCCCTCCATTTTCAATTTTTCACTTCATATTCGTAATTGATATAAATTTCCTAGTCGAGCGATACTAATGTCCGCTGTGTTTCCTTCGGATTCCTTTCGCACCCCCTTTTCCCTCCTCCTCCTACTACACCCCCTCCATTTTCAATTTTTCCCTTCATATTCGTAATTGATATAAATTTCCTAGTCGAGCGATACCAATGTCCACTGTGTTTCCTTCGGATTCCTTTCGCACCCCCTTTTCCCTCCTCCTCCTACTACGCCCCCTCCATTTTCAATTTTTCACTTCATATTCGTAATTGATATAAATTTCCTAGTCGAGCGATACTAATGTCCGCTGTGTTTCCTTCGGATTCCTTTCGCACCCCCTTTTCCCTCCTCCTCCTACTACACCCCCTCCATTTTCAATTTTTCCCTTCATATTCGTAATTGATATAAATTTCCTAGTCGAGCGATACCAATGTCCGCTGTGTTTCCTTCGGATTCCTTTCGCACCCCCTTTTCCCTCCTCCTCCTACTACGCCCCCTCCATTTTCAATTTTTCACTTCATATTCGTAATTGATATAAAATTCCTAGTCGAGCGATACTAATGTCCACTGTGTTTCCTTCGGATTCCTTCCGCACCCCCTTTTCCCTCCCTCTCCTACTACACCCCCTCAATTTTCAATTTTTCGCTTCATATTCGTAATTATAAAATTCCTAGTCGATGGATACTGATGTCGGCAATTTTTCCTTCGGATTCCTTCCGCACCCCCTTTCCCCTCCCCTCCTAATACACCCCCTCCATTTTCAATTTTTCGCTTCATATTCGTAATTATAAAATTCCTAGTCGATGGATACTGATGTCGGCAATTTTTCCTTCGGATTCCTTCCGCACCCCCTTTTCCCTCCCCCTCCTACTACACCCCCTCCTTTTCAATTTTTCGCTTCATATTCGTAATTGTTATAAAATTCCTAGTCGATCGATACCAATGTCCACTGTGTTTCCTTCGGATTCCTTTCGCACCCCCTTCTCCCTCCCTCTCCTACTACACCCCCTCCATTATCAATTTTTCACTTCATATTCGTAATTGTTATAAAATTCCTAGTCGATCGATACCAATGTCCGCTGTGTTTCCTTCGGATTCCTTTCGCACCCCCTTTTCCTTCCTCCTCCTACTACACCCCCTCCATTTTCAATTTCTCGCTTCATATTCGTAATTGATATAAATTTCCTAGTCGAGCGATACCAATGTCCGCTGTGTTTCCTTCGGATTCCTTTCGCACCCCCTTTTCCCTCCTCCTCCTACTACGCCCCCTCCATTTTCAATTTTTCACTTCATATTCGTAATTGATATAAATTTCCTAGTCGAGCGATACTAATGTCCGCTGTGTTTCCTTCGGATTCCTTTCGCACCCCCTTTTCCCTCCTCCTCCTACTACACCCCCTCCATTTTCAATTTTTCACTTCATATTCGTAATTGATATAAATTTCCTAGTCGAGCGATACCAATGTCCACTGTGTTTCCTTCGGATTCCTTTCGCACCCCCTTTTCCCTCCTCCTCCTACTACGCCCCCTCCATTTTCAATTTTTCACTTCATATTCGTAATTGATATAAATTTCCTAGTCGAGCGATACTAATGTCCGCTGTGTTTCCTTCGGATTCCTTTCGCACCCCCTTTTCCCTCCTCCTCCTACTACGCCCCCTCCATTTTCAATTTTTCCCTTCATATTCGTAATTGATATAAATTTCCTAGTCGAGCGATACCAATGTCCGCTGTGTTTCCTTCGGATTCCTTTCGCACCCCCTTTTCCCTCCTCCTCCTACTACAACCCCTCCATTTTCAATTTTTCACTTCATATTCGTAATTGATATAAATTTCCTAGTCGAGCGATACCAATGTCCGCTGTGTTTCCTTCGGATTCCTTTCGCACCCCCTTTTCCCTCCTCCTCCTACTACACCCCCTCCATTTTCAATTTTTCCCTTCATATTCGTAATTGATATAAATTTCCTAGTCGAGCGATACCAATGTCCGCTGTGTTTCCTTCGGATTCCTTTCGCACCCCCTTTTCCCTCCTCCTCCTAATACACCCCCTCCATTTTCAATTTTTCCCTTCATATTCGTAATTGATATAAATTTCCTAGTCGAGCGATACCAATGTCCGCTGTGTTTCCTTCGGATTCCTTTCGCACCCCCTTTTCCCTCCTCCTCCTAATACACCCCCTCCATTTTCAATTTTTCCCTTCATATTCGTAATTGATATAAATTTCCTAGTCGAGCGATACCAATGTCCGCTGTGTTTCCTTCGGATTCCTTTCGCACCCCCTTTTCCCTCCTCCTCCTACTACGCCCCCTCCATTTTCAATTTTTCACTTCATATTCGTAATTGATATAAATTTCCTAGTCGAGCGATACTAATGTCCGCTGTGTTTCCTTCGGATTCCTTTCGCACCCCCTTTTCCCTCCTCCTCCTACTACACCCCCTCCATTTTCAATTTTTCACTTCATATTCGTAATTGATATAAATTTCCTAGTCGAGCGATACTAATGTCCGCTGTGTTTCCTTCGGATTCCTTTCGCACCCCCTTTTCCCTCCTCCTCCTACTACGCCCCCTCCATTTTCAATTTTTCACTTCATATTCGTAATTGATATAAATTTCCTAGTCGAGCGATACTAATGTCCGCTGTGTTTCCTTCGGATTCCTTTCGCACCCCCTTTTCCCTCCTCCTCCTACTACGCCCCCTCCATTTTCAATTTTTCACTTCATATTCGTAATTGATATAAATTTCCTAGTCGAGCGATACTAATGTCCGCTGTGTTTCCTTCGGATTCCTTTCGCACCCCCTTTTCCCTCCTCCTCCTACTACACCCCCTCCATTTTCAATTTTTCCCTTCATATTCGTAATTGATATAAATTTCCTAGTCGAGCGATACCAATGTCCGCTGTGTTTCCTTCGGATTCCTTTCGCACCCCCTTTTCCCTCCTCCTCCTACTACGCCCCCTCCATTTTCAATTTTTCACTTCATATTCGTAATTGATATAAATTTCCTAGTCGAGCGATACTAATGTCCGCTGTGTTTCCTTCGGATTCCTTTCGCACCCCCTTTTCCCTCCTCCTCCTACTACGCCCCCTCCATTTTCAATTTTTCACTTCATATTCGTAATTGATATAAATTTCCTAGTCGAGCGATACTAATGTCCGCTGTGTTTCCTTCGGATTCCTTTCGCACCCCCTTTTCCCTCCTCCTCCTACTACACCCCCTCCATTTTCAATTTTTCCCTTCATATTCGTAATTGATATAAATTTCCTAGTCGAGCGATACCAATGTCCGCTGTGTTTCCTTCGGATTCCTTTCGCACCCCCTTTTCCCTCCTCCTCCTACTACGCCCCCTCCATTTTCAATTTTTCACTTCATATTCGTAATTGATATAAATTTCCTAGTCGAGCGATACTAATGTCCGCTGTGTTTCCTTCGGATTCCTTTCGCACCCCCTTTTCCCTCCTCCTCCTACTACACCCCCTCCATTTTCAATTTTTCCCTTCATATTCGTAATTGATATAAATTTCCTAGTCGAGCGATACCAATGTCCGCTGTGTTTCCTTCGGATTCCTTTCGCACCCCCTTTTCCCTCCTCCTCCTAATACACCCCCTCCATTTTCAATTTTTCCCTTCATATTCGTAATTGATATAAATTTCCTAGTCGAGCGATACCAATGTCCGCTGTGTTTCCTTCGGATTCCTTTCGCACCCCCTTTTCCATCCTCCTCCTACTACGCCCCCTCCATTTTCAATTTTTCACTTCATATTCGTAATTGATATAAATTTCCTAGTCGAGCGATACTAATGTCCGCTGTGTTTCCTTCGGATTCCTTTCGCACCCCCTTTTCCCTCCTCCTCCTACTACGCCCCCTCCATTTTCAATTTTTCACTTCATATTCGTAATTGATATAAATTTCCTAGTCGAGCGATACTAATGTCCGCTGTGTTTCCTTCGGATTCCTTTCGCACCCCCTTTTCCCTCCTCCTCCTACTACGCCCCCTCCATTTTCAATTTTTCACTTCATATTCGTAATTGATATAAATTTCCTAGTCGAGCGATACTAATGTCCGCTGTGTTTCCTTCGGATTCCTTTCGCACCCCCTTTTCCCTCCTCCTCCTACTACGCCCCCTCCATTTTCAATTTTTCACTTCATATTCGTAATTGATATAAATTTCCTAGTCGAGCGATACTAATGTCCGCTGTGTTTCCTTCGGATTCCTTTCGCACCCCCTTTTCCCTCCTCCTCCTACTACGCCCCCTCCATTTTCAATTTTTCACTTCATATTCGTAATTGATATAAATTTCCTAGTCGAGCGATACTAATGTCCGCTGTGTTTCCTTCGGATTCCTTTCGCACCCCCTTTTCCCTCCTCCTCCTACTACGCCCCCTCCATTTTCAATTTTTCACTTCATATTCGTAATTGATATAAATTTCCTAGTCGAGCGATACTAATGTCCGCTGTGTTTCCTTCGGATTCCTTTCGCACCCCCTTTTCCCTCCTCCTCCTACTACGCCCCCTCCATTTTCAATTTTTCACTTCATATTCGTAATTGATATAAATTTCCTAGTCGAGCGATACTAATGTCCGCTGTGTTTCCTTCGGATTCCTTTCGCACCCCCTTTTCCCTCCTCCTCCTACTACGCCCCCTCCATTTTCAATTTTTCACTTCATATTCGTAATTGATATAAATTTCCTAGTCGAGCGATACTAATGTCCGCTGTGTTTCCTTCGGATTCCTTTCGCACCCCCTTTTCCCTCCTCCTCCTACTACGCCCCCTCCATTTTCAATTTTTCACTTCATATTCGTAATTGATATAAATTTCCTAGTCGAGCGATACTAATGTCCGCTGTGTTTCCTTCGGATTCCTTTCGCACCCCCTTTTCCCTCCTCCTCCTACTACGCCCCCTCCATTTTCAATTTTTCACTTCATATTCGTAATTGATATAAATTTCCTAGTCGAGCGATACTAATGTCCGCTGTGTTTCCTTCGGATTCCTTTCGCACCCCCTTTTCCCTCCTCCTCCTACTACGCCCCCTCCATTTTCAATTTTTCACTTCATATTCGTAATTGATATAAATTTCCTAGTCGAGCGATACTAATGTCCGCTGTGTTTCCTTCGGATTCCTTTCGCACCCCCTTTTCCCTCCTCCTCCTACTACGCCCCCTCCATTTTCAATTTTTCACTTCATATTCGTAATTGATATAAATTTCCTAGTCGAGCGATACTAATGTCCGCTGTGTTTCCTTCGGATTCCTTTCGCACCCCCTTTTCCCTCCTCCTCCTACTACGCCCCCTCCATTTTCAATTTTTCACTTCATATTCGTAATTGATATAAATTTCCTAGTCGAGCGATACTAATGTCCGCTGTGTTTCCTTCGGATTCCTTTCGCACCCCCTTTTCCCTCCTCCTCCTACTACGCCCCCTCCATTTTCAATTTTTCACTTCATATTCGTAATTGATATAAATTTCCTAGTCGAGCGATACTAATGTCCGCTGTGTTTCCTTCGGATTCCTTTCGCACCCCCTTTTCCCTCCTCCTCCTACTACGCCCCCTCCATTTTCAATTTTTCACTTCATATTCGTAATTGATATAAATTTCCTAGTCGAGCGATACTAATGTCCGCTGTGTTTCCTTCGGATTCCTTTCGCACCCCCTTTTCCCTCCTCCTCCTACTACGCCCCCTCCATTTTCAATTTTTCCCTTCATATTCGTAATTGATATAAATTTCCTAGTCGAGCGATACCAATGTCCGCTGTGTTTCCTTCGGATTCCTTTCGCACCCCCTTTTCCCTCCTCCTCCTACTACAACCCCTCCATTTTCAATTTTTCACTTCATATTCGTAATTGATATAAATTTCCTAGTCGAGCGATACCAATGTCCGCTGTGTTTCCTTCGGATTCCTTTCGCACCCCCTTTTCCCTCCTCCTCCTACTACACCCCCTCCATTTTCAATTTTTCCCTTCATATTCGTAATTGATATAAATTTCCTAGTCGAGCGATACCAATGTCCGCTGTGTTTCCTTCGGATTCCTTTCGCACCCCCTTTTCCCTCCTCCTCCTACTACGCCCCCTCCATTTTCAATTTTTCCCTTCATATTCGTAATTGATATAAATTTCCTAGTCGAGCGATACCAATGTCCGCTGTGTTTCCTTCGGATTCCTTTCGCACCCCCTTTTCCCTCCTCCTCCTAATACACCCCCTCCATTTTCAATTTTTCCCTTCATATTCGTAATTGATATAAATTTCCTAGTCGAGCGATACCAATGTCCGCTGTGTTTCCTTCGGATTCCTTTCGCACCCCCTTTTCCCTCCTCCTCCTACTACGCCCCCTCCATTTTCAATTTTTCACTTCATATTCGTAATTGATATAAATTTCCTAGTCGAGCGATACTAATGTCCGCTGTGTTTCCTTCGGATTCCTTTCGCACCCCCTTTTCCCTCCTCCTCCTACTACACCCCCTCCATTTTCAATTTTTCACTTCATATTCGTAATTGATATAAATTTCCTAGTCGAGCGATACTAATGTCCGCTGTGTTTCCTTCGGATTCCTTTCGCACCCCCTTTTCCCTCCTCCTCCTACTACGCCCCCTCCATTTTCAATTTTTCACTTCATATTCGTAATTGATATAAATTTCCTAGTCGAGCGATACTAATGTCCGCTGTGTTTCCTTCGGATTCCTTTCGCACCCCCTTTTCCCTCCTCCTCCTACTACGCCCCCTCCATTTTCAATTTTTCCCTTCATATTCGTAATTGATATAAATTTCCTAGTCGAGCGATACTAATGTCCGCTGTGTTTCCTTCGGATTCCTTTCGCACCCCCTTTTCCCTCCTCCTCCTACTACGCCCCCTCCATTTTCAATTTTTCACTTCATATTCGTAATTGATATAAATTTCCTAGTCGAGCGATACTAATGTCCGCTGTGTTTCCTTCGGATTCCTTTCGCACCCCCTTTTCCCTCCTCCTCCTACTACGCCCCCTCCATTTTCAATTTTTCCCTTCATATTCGTAATTGATATAAATTTCCTAGTCGAGCGATACCAATGTCCGCTGTGTTTCCTTCGGATTCCTTTCGCACCCCCTTTTCCCTCCTCCTCCTACTACGCCCCCTCCATTTTCAATTTTTCACTTCATATTCGTAATTGATATAAATTTCCTAGTCGAGCGATACTAATGTCCGCTGTGTTTCCTTCGGATTCCTTTCGCACCCCCTTTTCCCTCCTCCTCCTAATACACCCCCTCCATTTTCAATTTTTCCCTTCATATTCGTAATTGATATAAATTTCCTAGTCGAGCGATACCAATGTCCGCTGTGTTTCCTTCGGATTCCTTTCGCACCCCCTTTTCCCTCCTCCTCCTAATACACCCCCTCCATTTTCAATTTTTCCCTTCATATTCGTAATTGATATAAATTTCCTAGTCGAGCGATACCAATGTCCGCTGTGTTTCCTTCGGATTCCTTTCGCACCCCCTTTTCCCTCCTCCTCCTACTACGCCCCCTCCATTTTCAATTTTTCACTTCATATTCGTAATTGATATAAATTTCCTAGTCGAGCGATACTAATGTCCGCTGTGTTTCCTTCGGATTCCTTTCGCACCCCCTTTTCCCTCCTCCTCCTACTACACCCCCTCCATTTTCAATTTTTCACTTCATATTCGTAATTGATATAAATTTCCTAGTCGAGCGATACTAATGTCCGCTGTGTTTCCTTCGGATTCCTTTCGCACCCCCTTTTCCCTCCTCCTCCTACTACGCCCCCTCCATTTTCAATTTTTCACTTCATATTCGTAATTGATATAAATTTCCTAGTCGAGCGATACTAATGTCCGCTGTGTTTCCTTCGGATTCCTTTCGCACCCCCTTTTCCCTCCTCCTCCTACTACGCCCCCTCCATTTTCAATTTTTCACTTCATATTCGTAATTGATATAAATTTCCTAGTCGAGCGATACTAATGTCCGCTGTGTTTCCTTCGGATTCCTTTCGCACCCCCTTTTCCCTCCTCCTCCTACTACACCCCCTCCATTTTCAATTTTTCCCTTCATATTCGTAATTGATATAAATTTCCTAGTCGAGCGATACCAATGTCCGCTGTGTTTCCTTCGGATTCCTTTCGCACCCCCTTTTCCCTCCTCCTCCTACTACGCCCCCTCCATTTTCAATTTTTCACTTCATATTCGTAATTGATATAAATTTCCTAGTCGAGCGATACTAATGTCCGCTGTGTTTCCTTCGGATTCCTTTCGCACCCCCTTTTCCCTCCTCCTCCTACTACACCCCCTCCATTTTCAATTTTTCCCTTCATATTCGTAATTGATATAAATTTCCTAGTCGAGCGATACCAATGTCCGCTGTGTTTCCTTCGGATTCCTTTCGCACCCCCTTTTCCCTCCTCCTCCTACTACGCCCCCTCCATTTTCAATTTTTCACTTCATATTCGTAATTGATATAAATTTCCTAGTCGAGCGATACTAATGTCCGCTGTGTTTCCTTCGGATTCCTTTCGCACCCCCTTTTCCCTCCTCCTCCTACTACGCCCCCTCCATTTTCAATTTTTCCCTTCATATTCGTAATTGATATAAATTTCCTAGTCGAGCGATACCAATGTCCGCTGTGTTTCCTTCGGATTCCTTTCGCACCCCCTTTTCCCTCCTCCTCCTACTACACCCCCTCCATTTTCAATTTTTCCCTTCATATTCGTAATTGATATAAATTTCCTAGTCGAGCGATACTAATGTCCGCTGTGTTTCCTTCGGATTCCTTTCGCACCCCCTTTTCCCTCCTCCTCCTACTACGCCCCCTCCATTTTCAATTTTTCCCTTCATATTCGTAATTGATATAAATTTCCTAGTCGAGCGATACTAATGTCCGCTGTGTTTCCTTCGGATTCCTTTCGCACCCCCTTTTCCCTCCTCCTCCTACTACACCCCCTCCATTTTCAATTTTTCCCTTCATATTCGTAATTGATATAAATTTCCTAGTCGAGCGATACCAATGTCCGCTGTGTTTCCTTCGGATTCCTTTCGCACCCCCTTTTCCCTCCTCCTCCTAATACACCCCCTCCATTTTCAATTTTTCCCTTCATATTCGTAATTGATATAAATTTCCTAGTCGAGCGATACCAATGTCCGCTGTGTTTCCTTCGGATTCCTTTCGCACCCCCTTTTCCCTCCTCCTCCTACTACGCCCCCTCCATTTTCAATTTTTCCCTTCATATTCGTAATTGATATAAATTTCCTAGTCGAGCGATACCAATGTCCGCTGTGTTTCCTTCGGATTCCTTTCGCACCCCCTTTTCCCTCCTCCTCCTAATACACCCCCTCCATTTTCAATTTTTCCCTTCATATTCGTAATTGATATAAATTTCCTAGTCGAGCGATACCAATGTCCGCTGTGTTTCCTTCGGATTCCTTTCGCACCCCCTTTTCCCTCCTCCTCCTACTACGCCCCCTCCATTTTCAATTTTTCACTTCATATTCGTAATTGATATAAATTTCCTAGTCGAGCGATACTAATGTCCGCTGTGTTTCCTTCGGATTCCTTTCGCACCCCCTTTTCCCTCCTCCTCCTAATACACCCCCTCCATTTTCAATTTTTCCCTTCATATTCGTAATTGATATAAATTTCCTAGTCGAGCGATACCAATGTCCGCTGTGTTTCCTTCGGATTCCTTTCGCACCCCCTTTTCCCTCCTCCTCCTACTACGCCCCCTCCATTTTCAATTTTTCACTTCATATTCGTAATTGATATAAATTTCCTAGTCGAGCGATACTAATGTCCGCTGTGTTTCCTTCGGATTCCTTTCGCACCCCCTTTTCCCTCCTCCTCCTACTACGCCCCCTCCATTTTCAATTTTTCACTTCATATTCGTAATTGATATAAATTTCCTAGTCGAGCGATACTAATGTCCGCTGTGTTTCCTTCGGATTCCTTTCGCACCCCCTTTTCCCTCCTCCTCCTACTACGCCCCCTCCATTTTCAATTTTTCACTTCATATTCGTAATTGATATAAATTTCCTAGTCGAGCGATACTAATGTCCGCTGTGTTTCCTTCGGATTCCTTTCGCACCCCCTTTTCCCTCCTCCTCCTACTACACCCCCTCCATTTTCAATTTTTCCCTTCATATTCGTAATTGATATAAATTTCCTAGTCGAGCGATACCAATGTCCGCTGTGTTTCCTTCGGATTCCTTTCGCACCCCCTTTTCCCTCCTCCTCCTACTACGCCCCCTCCATTTTCAATTTTTCACTTCATATTCGTAATTGATATAAATTTCCTAGTCGAGCGATACTAATGTCCGCTGTGTTTCCTTCGGATTCCTTTCGCACCCCCTTTTCCCTCCTCCTCCTACTACGCCCCCTCCATTTTCAATTTTTCACTTCATATTCGTAATTGATATAAATTTCCTAGTCGAGCGATACTAATGTCCGCTGTGTTTCCTTCGGATTCCTTTCGCACCCCCTTTTCCCTCCTCCTCCTACTACACCCCCTCCATTTTCAATTTTTCCCTTCATATTCGTAATTGATATAAATTTCCTAGTCGAGCGATACCAATGTCCGCTGTGTTTCCTTCGGATTCCTTTCGCACCCCCTTTTCCCTCCTCCTCCTACTACGCCCCCTCCATTTTCAATTTTTCACTTCATATTCGTAATTGATATAAATTTCCTAGTCGAGCGATACTAATGTCCGCTGTGTTTCCTTCGGATTCCTTTCGCACCCCCTTTTCCCTCCTCCTCCTACTACACCCCCTCCATTTTCAATTTTTCCCTTCATATTCGTAATTGATATAAATTTCCTAGTCGAGCGATACCAATGTCCGCTGTGTTTCCTTCGGATTCCTTTCGCACCCCCTTTTCCCTCCTCCTCCTACTACGCCCCCTCCATTTTCAATTTTTCACTTCATATTCGTAATTGATATAAATTTCCTAGTCGAGCGATACTAATGTCCGCTGTGTTTCCTTCGGATTCCTTTCGCACCCCCTTTTCCCTCCTCCTCCTACTACACCCCCTCCATTTTCAATTTTTCCCTTCATATTCGTAATTGATATAAATTTCCTAGTCGAGCGATACCAATGTCCGCTGTGTTTCCTTCGGATTCCTTTCGCACCCCCTTTTCCCTCCTCCTCCTACTACGCCCCCTCCATTTTCAATTTTTCACTTCATATTCGTAATTGATATAAATTTCCTAGTCGAGCGATACCAATGTCCGCTGTGTTTCCTTCGGATTCCTTTCGCACCCCCTTTTCCCTCCTCCTCCTACTACGCCCCCTCCATTTTCAATTTTTCACTTCATATTCGTAATTGATATAAATTTCCTAGTCGAGCGATACTAATGTCCGCTGTGTTTCCTTCGGATTCCTTTCGCACCCTCTTTTCCTTCCTCCTCCTAATACACCCCCTCCATTTTCAATTTTTCACTTCATATTCGTAATTGATATAAATTTCCTAGTCGAGCGATACCAATGTCCGCTGTGTTTCCTTCGGATTCCTTTCGCACCCCCTTTTCCCTCCTCCTCCTACTACGCCCCCTCCATTTTCAATTTTTCACTTCATATTCGTAATTGATATAAATTTCCTAGTCGAGCGATACTAATGTCCGCTGTGTTTCCTTCGGATTCCTTTCACACCACCTTTTCCCTCCTCCTCCTAATACACCCCCTCCATTTTCAATTTTTCACTTCATATTCGTAATTGATATAAATTTCCTAGTCGAGCGATACTAATGTCCGCTGTGTTTCCTTCGGATTCCTTTCACACCACCTTTTCCCTCCTCCTCCTAATACACCCCCTCCATTTTCAATTTTTCACTTCATATTCGTAATTGATATAAATTTCCTAGTCGAGCGATACCAATGTCCGCTGTGTTTCCTTCGGATTCCTTTCGCACCCCCTTTTCCCTCCTCCTCCTAATACACCCCCTCCATTTTCAATTTTTCACTTCATATTCGTAATTGATATAAATTTCCTAGTCGAGCGATACCAATGTCCGCTGTGTTTCCTTCGGATTCCTTTCGCACCCCCTTTTCCCTCCTCCTCCTACTACGCCCCCTCCATTTTCAATTTTTCACTTCATATTCGTAATTGATATAAATTTCCTAGTCGAGCGATACTAATGTCCGCTGTGTTTCCTTCGGATTCCTTTCGCACCCCCTTTTCCCTCCTCCTCCTACTACGCCCCCTCCATTTTCAATTTTTCACTTCATATTCGTAATTGATATAAATTTCCTAGTCGAGCGATACTAATGTCCGCTGTGTTTCCTTCGGATTCCTTTCACACCACCTTTTCCCTCCTCCTCCTAATACACCCCCTCCATTTTCAATTTTTCACTTCATATTCGTAATTGATATAAATTTCCTAGTCGAGCGATACCAATGTCCGCTGTGTTTCCTTCGGATTCCTTTCGCACCCCCTTTTCCCTCCTCCTCCTACTACGCCCCCTCCATTTTCAATTTTTCACTTCATATTCGTAATTGATATAAATTTCCTAGTCGAGCGATACTAATGTCCGCTGTGTTTCCTTCGGATTCCTTTCGCACCCCCTTTTCCCTCCTCCTCCTACTACGCCCCCTCCATTTTCAATTTTTCACTTCATATTCGTAATTGATATAAATTTCCTAGTCGAGCGATACTAATGTCCGCTGTGTTTCCTTCGGATTCCTTTCGCACCCCCTTTTCCCTCCTCCTCCTAATACACCCCCTCCATTTTCAATTTTTCACTTCATATTCGTAATTGATATAAATTTCCTAGTCGAGCGATACCAATGTCCGCTGTGTTTCCTTCGGATTCCTTTCGCACCCCCTTTTCCCTCCTCCTCCTACTACGCCCCCTCCATTTTCAATTTTTCACTTCATATTCGTAATTGATATAAATTTCCTAGTCGAGCGATACTAATGTCCGCTGTGTTTCCTTCGGATTCCTTTCGCACCCCCTTTTCCCTCCTCCTCCTACTACGCCCCCTCCATTTTCAATTTTTCACTTCATATTCGTAATTGATATAAATTTCCTAGTCGAGCGATACTAATGTCCGCTGTGTTTCCTTCGGATTCCTTTCACACCACCTTTTCCCTCCTCCTCCTAATACACCCCCTCCATTTTCAATTTTTCACTTCATATTCGTAATTGATATAAATTTCCTAGTCGAGCGATACTAATGTCCGCTGTGTTTCCTTCGGATTCCTTTCACACCACCTTTTCCCTCCTCCTCCTAATACACCCCCTCCATTTTCAATTTTTCACTTCATATTCGTAATTGATATAAATTTCCTAGTCGAGCGATACCAATGTCCGCTGTGTTTCCTTCGGATTCCTTTCGCACCCCCTTTTCCCTCCTCCTCCTAATACACCCCCTCCATTTTCAATTTTTCACTTCATATTCGTAATTGATATAAATTTCCTAGTCGAGCGATACTAATGTCCGCTGTGTTTCCTTCGGATTCCTTTCGCACCCCCTTTTCCCTCCTCCTCCTACTACGCCCCCTCCATTTTCAATTTTTCACTTCATATTCGTAATTGATATAAATTTCCTAGTCGAGCGATACTAATGTCCGCTGTGTTTCCTTCGGATTCCTTTCGCACCCTCTTTTCCTTCCTCCTCCTAATACACCCCCTCCATTTTCAATTTTTCACTTCATATTCGTAATTGATATAAATTTCCTAGTCGAGCGATACCAATGTCCGCTGTGTTTCCTTCGGATTCCTTTCGCACCCCCTTTTCCCTCCTCCTCCTACTACAACCCCTCCATTTTCAATTTTTCACTTCATATTCGTAATTGATATAAATTTCCTAGTCGAGCGATACCAATGTCCACTGTGTTTCCTTCGGATTCCTTTCGCACCCCCTTTTCCCTCCTCCTCCTACTACGCCCCCTCCATTTTCAATTTTTCACTTCATATTCGTAATTGATATAAATTTCCTAGTCGAGCGATACTAATGTCCGCTGTGTTTCCTTCGGATTCCTTTCACACCACCTTTTCCCTCCTCCTCCTACTACGCCCCCTCCATTTTCAATTTTTCCCTTCATATTCGTAATTGATATAAATTTCCTAGTCGAGCGATACTAATGTCCGCTGTGTTTCCTTCGGATTCCTTTCGCACCCCCTTTTCCCTCCTCCTCCTACTACACCCCCTCCATTTTCAATTTTTCCCTTCATATTCGTAATTGATATAAATTTCCTAGTCGAGCGATACTAATGTCCGCTGTGTTTCCTTCGGATTCCTTTCACACCACCTTTTCCCTCCTCCTCCTACTACGCCCCCTCCATTTTCAATTTTTCCCTTCATATTCGTAATTGATATAAATTTCCTAGTCGAGCGATACTAATGTCCGCTGTGTTTCCTTCGGATTCCTTTCGCACCCCCTTTTCCCTCCTCCTCCTACTACACCCCCTCCATTTTCAATTTTTCCCTTCATATTCGTAATTGATATAAATTTCCTAGTCGAGCGATACCAATGTCCGCTGTGTTTCCTTCGGATTCCTTTCGCACCCCCTTTTCCCTCCTCCTCCTACTACGCCCCCTCCATTTTCAATTTTTCCCTTCATATTCGTAATTGATATAAATTTCCTAGTCGAGCGATACCAATGTCCGCTGTGTTTCCTTCGGATTCCTTTCGCACCCCCTTTTCCCTCCTCCTCCTACTACACCCCCTCCATTTTCAATTTTTCACTTCATATTCGTAATTGATATAAATTTCCTAGTCGAGCGATACTAATGTCCGCTGTGTTTCCTTCGGATTCCTTTCGCACCCCCTTTTCCCTCCTCCTCCTACTACACCCCCTCCATTTTCAATTTTTCACTTCATATTCGTAATTGATATAAATTTCCTAGTCGAGCGATACCAATGTCCGCTGTGTTTCCTTCGGATTCCTTTCGCACCCCCTTTTCCCTCCTCCTCCTACTACGCCCCCTCCATTTTCAATTTTTCCCTTCATATTCGTAATTGATATAAATTTCCTAGTCGAGCGATACCAATGTCCGCTGTGTTTCCTTCGGATTCCTTTCGCACCCCCTTTTCCCTCCTCCTCCTACTACGCCCCCTCCATTTTCAATTTTTCCCTTCATATTCGTAATTGATATAAATTTCCTAGTCGAGCGATACCAATGTCCGCTGTGTTTCCTTCGGATTCCTTTCGCACCCCCTTTTCCCTCCTCCTCCTACTACACCCCCTCCATTTTCAATTTTTCACTTCATATTCGTAATTGATATAAATTTCCTAGTCGAGCGATACTAATGTCCGCTGTGTTTCCTTCGGATTCCTTTCGCACCCCCTTTTCCCTCCTCCTCCTACTACGCCCCCTCCATTTTCAATTTTTCCCTTCATATTCGTAATTGATATAAATTTCCTAGTCGAGCGATACCAATGTCCGCTGTGTTTCCTTCGGATTCCTTTCGCACCCCCTTTTCCCTCCTCCTCCTACTACGCCCCCTCCATTTTCAATTTTTCCCTTCATATTCGTAATTGATATAAATTTCCTAGTCGAGCGATACCAATGTCCGCTGTGTTTCCTTCGGATTCCTTTCGCACCCCCTTTTCCCTCCTCCTCCTACTACACCCCCTCCATTTTCAATTTTTCACTTCATATTCGTAATTGATATAAATTTCCTAGTCGAGCGATACTAATGTCCGCTGTGTTTCCTTCGGATTCCTTTCGCACCCCCTTTTCCCTCCTCCTCCTACTACACCCCCTCCATTTTCAATTTTTCACTTCATATTCGTAATTGATATAAATTTCCTAGTCGAGCGATACCAATGTCCGCTGTGTTTCCTTCGGATTCCTTTCGCACCCCCTTTTCCCTCCTCCTCCTACTACGCCCCCTCCATTTTCAATTTTTCCCTTCATATTCGTAATTGATATAAATTTCCTAGTCGAGCGATACCAATGTCCGCTGTGTTTCCTTCGGATTCCTTTCGCACCCCCTTTTCCCTCCTCCTCCTACTACGCCCCCTCCATTTTCAATTTTTCCCTTCATATTCGTAATTGATATAAATTTCCTAGTCGAGCGATACCAATGTCCGCTGTGTTTCCTTCGGATTCCTTTCGCACCCCCTTTTCCCTCCTCCTCCTACTACACCCCCTCCATTTTCAATTTTTCACTTCATATTCGTAATTGATATAAATTTCCTAGTCGAGCGATACTAATGTCCGCTGTGTTTCCTTCGGATTCCTTTCGCACCCCCTTTTCCCTCCTCCTCCTACTACGCCCCCTCCATTTTCAATTTTTCACTTCATATTCGTAATTGATATAAATTTCCTAGTCGAGCGATACTAATGTCCGCTGTGTTTCCTTCGGATTCCTTTCGCACCCCCTTTTCCCTCCTCCTCCTACTACACCCCCTCCATTTTCAATTTTTCACTTCATATTCATAATTGATATAAATTTCCTAGTCGAGCGATACTAATGTCCGCTGTGTTTCCTTCGGATTCCTTTCGCACCCCCTTTTCCCTCCTCCTCCTACTACACCCCCTCCATTTTCAATTTTTCACTTCATATTCGTAATTGATATAAATTTCCTAGTCGAGCGATACCAATGTCCGCTGTGTTTCCTTCGGATTCCTTTCGCACCCCCTTTTCCCTCCTCCTCCTACTACGCCCCCTCCATTTTCAATTTTTCCCTTCATATTCGTAATTGATATAAATTTCCTAGTCGAGCGATACCAATGTCCGCTGTGTTTCCTTCGGATTCCTTTCGCACCCCCTTTTCCCTCCTCCTCCTACTACACCCCCTCCATTTTCAATTTTTCACTTCATATTCGTAATTGATATAAATTTCCTAGTCGAGCGATACTAATGTCCGCTGTGTTTCCTTCGGATTCCTTTCGCACCCCCTTTTCCCTCCTCCTCCTACTACGCCCCCTCCATTTTCAATTTTTCACTTCATATTCGTAATTGATATAAATTTCCTAGTCGAGCGATACCAATGTCCGCTGTGTTTCCTTCGGATTCCTTTCGCACCCCCTTTTCCCTCCTCCTCCTACTACGCCCCCTCCATTTTCAATTTTTCACTTCATATTCGTAATTGATATAAATTTCCTAGTCGAGCGATACTAATGTCCGCTGTGTTTCCTTCGGATTCCTTTCGCACCCCCTTTTCCCTCCTCCTCCTACTACACCCCCTCCATTTTCAATTTTTCACTTCATATTCGTAATTGATATAAATTTCCTAGTCGAGCGATACCAATGTCCGCTGTGTTTCCTTCGGATTCCTTTCGCACCCCCTTTTCCCTCCTCCTCCTACTACGCCCCCTCCATTTTCAATTTTTCCCTTCATATTCGTAATTGATATAAATTTCCTAGTCGAGCGATACTAATGTCCGCTGTGTTTCCTTCGGATTCCTTTCGCACCCCCTTTTCCCTCCTCCTCCTACTACGCCCCCTCCATTTTCAATTTTTCACTTCATATTCGTAATTGATATAAATTTCCTAGTCGAGCGATACTAATGTCCGCTGTGTTTCCTTCGGATTCCTTTCGCACCCCCTTTTCCCTCCTCCTCCTACTACACCCCCTCCATTTTCAATTTTTCCCTTCATATTCGTAATTGATATAAATTTCCTAGTCGAGCGATACTAATGTCCGCTGTGTTTCCTTCGGATTCCTTTCGCACCCCCTTTTCCCTCCTCCTCCTACTACGCCCCCTCCATTTTCAATTTTTCACTTCATATTCGTAATTGATATAAATTTCCTAGTCGAGCGATACTAATGTCCGCTGTGTTTCCTTCGGATTCCTTTCGCACCCCCTTTTCCCTCCTCCTCCTACTACGCCCCCTCCATTTTCAATTTTTCACTTCATATTCGTAATTGATATAAATTTCCTAGTCGAGCGATACTAATGTCCGCTGTGTTTCCTTCGGATTCCTTTCGCACCCCCTTTTCCCTCCTCCTCCTACTACGCCCCCTCCATTTTCAATTTTTCACTTCATATTCGTAATTGATATAAATTTCCTAGTCGAGCGATACTAATGTCCACTGTGTTTCCTTCGGATTCCTTTCGCACCCCCTTTTCCCTCCTCCTCCTACTACACCCCCTCCATTTTCAATTTTTCACTTCATATTCGTAATTGATATAAATTTCCTAGTCGAGCGATACTAATGTCCACTGTGTTTCCTTCGGATTCCTTTCACACCACCTTTTCCCTCCTCCTCCTAATACACCCCCTCCATTTTCAATTTTTCACTTCATATTCGTAATTGATATAAATTTCCTAGTCGAGCGATACTAATGTCCACTGTGTTTCCTTCGGATTCCTTTCACACCACCTTTTCCCTCCTCCTCCTACTACGCCCCCTCCATTTTCAATTTTTCCCTTCATATTCGTAATTGATATAAATTTCCTAGTCGAGCGATACTAATGTCCGCTGTGTTTCCTTCGGATTCCTTTCACACCACCTTTTCCCTCCTCCTCCTAATACACCCCCTCCATTTTCAATTTTTCACTTCATATTCGTAATTGATATAAATTTCCTAGTCGAGCGATACTAATGTCCACTGTGTTTCCTTCGGATTCCTTTCACACCACCTTTTCCCTCCTCCTCCTACTACGCCCCCTCCATTTTCAATTTTTCCCTTCATATTCGTAATTGATATAAATTTCCTAGTCGAGCGATACTAATGTCCGCTGTGTTTCCTTCGGATTCCTTTCACACCACCTTTTCCCTCCTCCTCCTAATACACCCCCTCCATTTTCAATTTTTCACTTCATATTCGTAATTGATATAAATTTCCTAGTCGAGCGATACTAATGTCCGCTGTGTTTCCTTCGGATTCCTTTCGCACCCCCTTTTCCCTCCTCCTCCTACTACGCCCCCTCCATTTTCAATTTTTCCCTTCATATTCGTAATTGATATAAATTTCCTAGTCGAGCGATACCAATGTCCGCTGTGTTTCCTTCGGATTCCTTTCGCACCCCCTTTTCCCTCCTCCTCCTACTACGCCCCCTCCATTTTCAATTTTTCCCTTCATATTTGTAATTGATATAAATTTCCTAGTCGAGCGATACCAATGTCCGCTGTGTTTCCTTCGGATTCCTTTCGCACCCCCTTTTCCCTCCTCCTCCTACTACGCCCCCTCCATTTTCAATTTTTCCCTTCATATTCGTAATTGATATAAATTTCCTAGTCGAGCGATACTAATGTCCGCTGTGTTTCCTTCGGATTCCTTTCACACCACCTTTTCCCTCCTCCTCCTAATACACCCCCTCCATTTTCAATTTTTCACTTCATATTCGTAATTGATATAAATTTCCTAGTCGAGCGATACTAATGTCCGCTGTGTTTCCTTCGGATTCCTTTCGCACCCCCTTTTCCCTCCTCCTCCTACTACGCCCCCTCCATTTTCAATTTTTCCCTTCATATTCGTAATTGATATAAATTTCCTAGTCGAGCGATACCAATGTCCGCTGTGTTTCCTTCGGATTCCTTTCGCACCCCCTTTTCCCTCCTCCTCCTACTACGCCCCCTCCATTTTCAATTTTTCCCTTCATATTCGTAATTGATATAAATTTCCTAGTCGAGCGATACTAATGTCCGCTGTGTTTCCTTCGGATTCCTTTCGCACCCCCTTTTCCCTCCTCCTCCTACTACACCCCCTCCATTTTCAATTTTTCCCTTCATATTCGTAATTGATATAAATTTCCTAGTCGAGCGATACCAATGTCCGCTGTGTTTCCTTCGGATTCCTTTCGCACCCCCTTTTCCCTCCTCCTCCTACTACACCCCCTCCATTTTCAATTTTTCCCTTCATATTCGTAATTGATATAAATTTCCTAGTCGAGCGATACTAATGTCCGCTGTGTTTCCTTCGGATTCCTTTCGCACCCCCTTTTCCCTCCTCCTCCTACTACGCCCCCTCCATTTTCAATTTTTCCCTTCATATTCGTAATTGATATAAATTTCCTAGTCGAGCGATACCAATGTCCGCTGTGTTTCCTTCGGATTCCTTTCGCACCCCCTTTTCCCTCCTCCTCCTACTACGCCCCCTCCATTTTCAATTTTTCCCTTCATATTCGTAATTGATATAAATTTCCTAGTCGAGCGATACCAATGTCCGCTGTGTTTCCTTCGGATTCCTTTCGCACCCCCTTTTCCCTCCTCCTCCTACTACACCCCCTCCATTTTCAATTTTTCCCTTCATATTCGTAATTGATATAAATTTCCTAGTCGAGCGATACCAATGTCCGCTGTGTTTCCTTCGGATTCCTTTCGCACCCCCTTTTCCCTCCTCCTCCTACTACGCCCCCTCCATTTTCAATTTTTCCCTTCATATTCGTAATTGATATAAATTTCCTAGTCGAGCGATACTAATGTCCGCTGTGTTTCCTTCGGATTCCTTTCGCACCCCCTTTTCCCTCCTCCTCCTACTACGCCCCCTCCATTTTCAATTTTTCCCTTCATATTCGTAATTGATATAAATTTCCTAGTCGAGCGATACCAATGTCCGCTGTGTTTCCTTCGGATTCCTTTCGCACCCCCTTTTCCCTCCTCCTCCTACTACACCCCCTCCATTTTCAATTTTTCACTTCATATTCGTAATTGTTATAAAATTCCTAGTCGAGCGATACTAATGTCCACTGTGTTTCCTTCGGATTCCTTTCGCACCCCCTTCTCCCTCCCTCTCCTACTACACCCCCTCAATTTTCAATTTTTCGCTTCATATTCGTAATTATAAAATTCCTAGTCGATGGATACTGATGTCGGCAATTTTTCCTTCGGATTCCTTCCGCACCCCCTTTTCCCTCCTCCTCCTACTACGCCCCCTCCATTTTCAATTTTTCCCTTCATATTCGTAATTGATATAAAATTACTAGTCGATCGATACCGATGTCCACTGTGTTTCCTTCGGATTCCTTTCGCACCCCCTTTTCCCTCCCCTCCTAATACACCCCCTCCATTTTCAATTTTTCCCTTCATATTCGTAATTGATATAAATTTCCTAGTCGAGCGATACCAATGTCCGCTGTGTTTCCTTCGGATTCCTTTCGCACCCCCTTCTCCCTCCTCCTCCTACTACAACCCCTCCATTTTCAATTTTTCACTTCATATTCGTAATTGTTATAAAATTCCTAGTCGATCAATACCAATGTCCGCTGCATTTACTTTGGATTCCTCCTGCACCCCCTTTTCCTTCCTCCTCCTAATACACCCCCTCCATTTTCAATTTTTCCCTTCATATTCGTAATTGATATAAATTTCCTAGTCGAGCGATACTAATGTCCGCTGTGTTTCCTTCGGATTCCTTTCGCACCCCCTTTTCCCTCCTCCTCCTACTACACCCCCTCCATTTTCAATTTTTCACTTCATATTCGTAATTGTTATAAAATTCCTAGTCGAGCGATACTAATGTCCGCTGTGTTTCCTTCGGATTCCTTTCGCACCCCCTTTTCCCTCCTCCTCCTACTACACCCCCTCCATTTTCAATTTTTCACTTCATATTCGTAATTGTTATAAAATTCCTAGTCGAGCGATACTAATGTCCGCTGTGTTTCCTTCGGATTCCTTTCGCACCCCCTTTTCCCTCCTCCTCCTACTACGCCCCCTCCATTTTCAATTTTTCACTTCATATTCGTAATTGTTATAAAATTCCTAGTCGATCGATACTAATGTCTGCTGTGTTTCCTTCGGATTCCTTTCGCACCCTCTTTTCCCTCCTCCTCCTACTACACCCCCTCCATTTTCAATTTTTTGCTTCATATTCGTAATGGTTTTAATATTCCTAGTCGATCGATACCAATGTCCGCTGTGTTTCCTTCGGATTCCTTCCGCACCTCCTTTTCCCTCCCCCTCCTGCTACACCCCCTCCATTTTCAATTATTCACTTCATATTCGTAATTGTTATAAAATTCCAAGTCGATTGATACCAATGTCCGCTGTGTTTCCTTTGGATTCCTTTCGCACCCCTTTTCCTTACTCCTCCTAATACATCCCCTCCATTTTCAATTTTTCGCTTCATATTCGTAATTGTTATAAAATTCCTAATCGATCGATAGCAATGTTCGCTGTGTTTTCTTTTGATTCCTCCCTCTCCTTCAAATTCTCCTCCATTTTCAGGATTTGCCCTTCATATTTTTCATACTTAGAAATAAAGTCTATGTGGACACATGTTAAAGTGGACAAAAAGGCTGTGGACGTATACAGAAGTGGACAAAAAAAGCAGTGGACAAAAAGGCTGTGGACATATATAATAGTGGACATAAAGGCAGTGGACAAAAAGGCTGTGGACATAAACAGAAGTGGATATAAAGGCAGTGGAAGAAAAGACTGTGGACATATAAGAGTGGACTTAAAGGCAGTGGACATAAAGGCTGTGGACATAAAGGCTGTGGACATAAGGCTGTGGACATAAAGGAGTGGACATATAGGCAGTAGACATAAAGACTGTGGACATATCATCTGGGAACCTTTGGAACACTTTGGGAAACTGTGGATCAAATTACCTATATTGGATGATCAATGTACAGTAGAACCTCAAGGGAAACAAAAAAATTTCGAGTTATAGAAGAAAAATATCATGAATATGATTTTAACCCTTAAAATAAATTCACTTGGAGTTATGGAAAGTCAAGTTACAGATGTTCGACTTGTAGAAGTTTGACTGTACCTTTAAATTTCTTTGTAACTGCATCCAGTTTGATAGGTTATTTACTTGATAAAATATTAATTCTCGTAACATTGTAAAGTTCAAATTAGTAGAGCACTATGGCAGTTAAAGTTATTAAAGATAGAGGTACTCTAGAATGCCATACAAAACTAATAAAATTCCAGCACAAACATACTCAGTCCAAACACACAAGGCTTATGGATTTTCATGCCTATTCTGTGACCCCCGTCTGTGACACAAACGAAAATAACACCTAACAACCTTAAACATATCCCAGACAATCTATTAAGCACTTATGAAAGTTTGTCGATATCCTAATGTAAGAGCAAACTAATAAATAATCAAAATGGCGCATTCCATTTTCCCCTCTTTTCTCCCTAACAGACAATGTAAACTACCTTCACTTCTTCTCCCACTCCATTCCTCCTTCTTTCCAACCTTCTCCCTCCCGACGGTTGTTTACTTTTACTCAACTGCCCATCAACTTTTAACCATCACCACAGATATATTTACTGGAGTCGCCAACAATCTTCCAATTCTCCTTTGTAAGATGCTGAAGAGGGCTACTTGGTAGCCGAAATACATATTCATCTTTTGGTACACTGTGAGTCTGGATGTGTTTGTGCACTGGAGTGGTGTGGGAACCCATGAACCCTTGCATGTCTGGTGTGTATGTGACTCCTGGGGCATGGGTCGCTGGAGAGTCATGGAAGACCATGAAACCTGAGACGAGGGTGTGTGCCAGGGTCATTTGTGTCGCTGACTGGGGTCACAGGAGAGGCATAGAAATCCATTGTATGTACTGAGTGAGTGTGTTTGTGGTGGAATTTTGTTAGCTTTGTATGGCATTGTGGAGTCCCTCTATCTTTAATAATGTAATATCATATCACAAGGACTAATTACAGTGTAATTAGTATCACTGTTAGTAAAATATTTTGCAAAATACAAAATATATATTTTTGTAAATTATTACGAAGTATAGAATATAACTCCAGTAAAAAGAACATCAGCAAAGAGAGATTATATTATGTCACAGTATCTTTACAACAACTTTTTACTGTTATTATCATTCAAAATCTTTCTTTTATCTCAGTTCTATGCTAATATAGTTTTTAGGTTTGACAAAATAATAATACTGTAACATATATACTAAGTATAACAAATTAAAAAAGTAAAATTTAACATTTCAATAGATTCATTTCTTCCGATAACAAATAATGAAGTGGTTAAATTTTTTGGTGAGAATTCAAGGTTGTTTCTTGCATGAAAGGAGGGTGCTATTCATTACTAGTTCATTTCCTTTTATTTCTTTTGAAATTCTATTGTTTGCAATTTCTTTCCTAAGATTTTTCTTACCATTGATGACAGCTGCTCCAAAGTCAACATAACCATTTGGTTTTATAAACCAATTAATGGCTCCTCCTTGATCATTATATTCATTTGAGCCATGAGATGAGCTCAAAGAAAAACCTTAGTGCAGGCAATTATCACTCCCAAATATTCATTGGGTTTTAAAAGCCGGGGAGTCAAAAGACCAGTCACTGGTTCTATTATGCTTTACCTAGGTATTGCATACATAATTCCTAGGTATTCTATAGTGTTCCAATGCTGATTTAGGAAAAATCTTAATAGGACAAACAGTATTGAAACGCTAATTACTTAACAAGAGTGAATGGATGGAAATGTAACTTATATGCGTGAATGCATATGACTGATCATAAATGGAGACCAGGTTCGATTTCCAGTCAAGTTCAGAATTTTTCTCCTTCTCCAACTTCACACTAATTACTTATTAGGTATTTACATATTAATGAGTAACCCAAACAATTTTGTAGTAAATTTTAAAGTTACTTGGGTGTAGTGTTGGGTTGGGTTGGTAAACCCAAGTAACTTTAAAATTTACTACAAAATTATTTGGGTTACTTGTTAATATGTAAGTACCCATAATTATTATTAAAATATGAGCAATCAAGGTTTATGAAATGATAGAGCTGCAAAAATAATGTATAAGTGATTATTAGAAGGATAGACAAGATATACCTACTTACAAAAGTCATAATGGAATAAAACAAATTTATAATACAAAAAGATATTGGGTTATGTTGGTCAGAAAAACACTGTTTTTTGCTGCAACACTTTGACTTTTGTTTAATTCTACATAAAAGCATTGCTTCATAAGTTTTACACGATCAGTGACTTTTTCTGCTGCCATCTCGAACGATAATGAGCAAGGGTCGAAGGCAAAACATTTAAAAACAGACTTGTTCAAACTAGTGCTTGTTTCAACACATTGCCAGTACCACGACTGGCATTGTATAGAATAACTAGACAAAGTGTAAAAGAGCAAACACTTTTCCTGATGTTTTAGGCATTCTACAAAATGCCTAGGAATTGCATATAATGCCTGACATAATACTTTGCCTTTAACATATAAATCAGTGGTTCTCAACCTTTTTTGTCTGCGTCACCCTATGTTCAGTTCATTAGTTATGCATCACCACCCTGTTTACAGTTCCATTACCTTCAAGTCACCTTTAAAGAAAAATTGGGCTTTTCCTACCACATAAAGATAAAATTCTGGCATTTAAATGTGTTAATTCTCCTGGTTTTATTTATGTTTATAAGCCAGAACCTGAATTTATCAAATATTTGCATCACCCCTCAATAGCCATCATGTCACCCTGGGGTGTCATGTCGCCCTGGTAGAGAACCACTGCTATAAATAATATATTAATCTCATGTCTTGTTCCCAGTCTTTTAGAAGGCACCTATACTTCTGAGGAGGTTGAAGGAATCCTTCAAGATCTATGTGATTGTATTTGCAGTGAAATTGAATCTGAACTCATAAGTACATCTCACATGAATGTCCTTCTTTTGAAGCAATTGTTTGAGCAAGCTGAAAAGTTTGGTTTGACATTGAATGGAAGTATATCTGAAATGCAAAATGGGTGAGAAAATAATATTTATAATTATTCTTAAGAAATTAATAATATAAAAACTAATACCTCTCCTTGTTGTTTCATTAGAGAGCTTCTTGAAAAGATGAGAGCACAAGAGATGCCCACTGTTTCAATTAATCTTTCAAATAATAAAACTCCGATGGAAGAGGAACTTAAGGATGAAGCAAGAAATGATACTCTAGTCAAGGTGAACCAAATTACACTGATTTATCTTTCATCAAAATTGCTTATAGAACTCCTTAAGTTAGTGTTTTAAGCAATTTTAGTAAGACATGCATTAAAAATATAAATCTCATTTACAGATAAAATTCTTGTTGATGTATTTTGATAAATTTTTATTCTCTTAAAAGCAATTTAGTGCAATGGAATTAGTTTTTAAAAATGAAAATATATTAACTTAAAGAGATTGATGGTAAAACTTAGCCAGCAAAACTGCTAAGCATGTTAATCAACCACTGTGAAAGCCTTAATTTTATAGTCTTAAAATACAGGGTTATTAGTAGTTATAAACAAAATATCGGTAGTTATAAACACATTATCGGTAGTTATAAACAAAGCCAGACGGAACATATCAATCATATGTTATATCTTAAATGTATGTTATACTAAATAACATTTACAATTTTTGCTAAAAATATTTGAGAAATACATGAACATAATATTAATTAGTATGAGAATAGTCACAAATGACAGAAAAGATATTCTTTTGAAATGATTTCTTCCATCCTTTTATGACTGAACTTTTTTTCCAGTAGTTTATAAATTACAGATTTAGATACGCTTAAATTTTTTACCATTTTAGCGAGCGTCTCACCTTCTCATATTTTGAAATATTTTGATTTTTTCATTGGTAATGGTTGTTCTTTTCTTATGTTTATGGATCTTTGAATCATTGGATTCATTATCCTGCAAATTAAGTTCATTTTCATCATTAATGGTTATTTTTCTATTAAGTAAATGTATAACTATCATTAGATTCATTTACTTGCAAATTAATTTCATTTTCCTTGCTAATTTCCATACTTAAAATATGATTGATATGTTCCGTCCGGCTTTGTTTGTAACTACCGATATTTTGTATATAACTACCAATAATGTGTTTATAAATATCGATAATTTGTTTATAACTACTGATATTTTGTTTATAACTACCGATAACCCTGTAATTTAACAGCTGATGTAGACTGATGGTATAAATTGTGACACATCCATGATTCATTTTAGAAGTAATGATGCTTTACTGGAAAATCTAATATGTAATTATTTTCTTTATTTTTATAACTTTTATAACTAACATGACATTACATTCTTTATTGGAAGTCTCGTGAGCTGCATGATTGTGAAGTGGCTTTGGAAAATTTAAAGAAAATACTGTGCAAGAAGAATGAGATGATAAAGAGACTGAGGGAGAGGCTTCTTCAATATGAGGAGCCCAATGAGTGAGTTGGCCAACAAAGAACAATTAAGTATTTGACTATAAAACCCTGTAAGCCAG
This sequence comes from Uropetala carovei, assembly GCA_036926305.1. Lineage (NCBI taxonomy): Eukaryota > Metazoa > Arthropoda > Insecta > Odonata > Petaluridae > Uropetala > Uropetala carovei. The sequence goes on from JAXCHB010000115.1 coordinate 2,369,883, forward strand.
TGGTGCCCATTACATTGCACTTTAAGAAGATTGGAGTCGCCTGAAGAGGCTAGAGGTGCTAGAAAAATTAAAGGGAATTTGAAGACATTTTCTAGATTTTAAAGACCTCTATCCCAGGACTGCCACCAATTTTTTAAAACCCTGTTACCTACATCAAAATATCCTGTAAAATCCTGTAATATCTTGGTTTTTTTATGCAAAATGTACCAATTTATGGTTTCAATATATTCAGTATCTGCATTGCACATTTTAAGTAAAATTAATTATAACTTAAATTTAATCATGCTCTTTTATGAAGTTTAAATTTATCCTGCATTACAAATCAACTGTATTGGCATAGAAAGTTTTAAAAAATGTATTCAAATTTTAAATATAGCACACATGCATTGAAAACAAAAAGTAACCATGGGCCTAGTTTACAGGACAGGCCTTAGATTAATAAATCTGTTAAATAAATTAATTTTCACTTTCAATGATAGCAATGTAATGGCTCAAGATATTAGACAAAATGAAAAAATGTTGGCAATTTTACAGTTTACCCTGCAAAAAAAAGCTTTTTACTTTCTCCATACATAGTAGTATAGGTAAAGTGACCAGACGTACTGATTTAATCAGTACAGTACTGATTTTAGACGTGTACTGATTTCAAATATGTACTGAATTTTAAAGTTGTACTGATTTCAAAAGAAGAAAAAATCTATAATTATTTTGTTCATTTACTGTGGGATTGACGGTTGAGGTGACTCGGGTGCGATGTTGCCAGGATGTGCAAAGAGGACTTGTGGCAACGCTGAGTAGTTCTCCCTAGCAAACATTACCTGCCCTCCACCTATGATTGGCTGTGAGGGAGGGGAGTTTTTCAGTCTTTCCTTCCAAACCCCCAACCCTTCTCTACAACTATTAAGTCTCAATTCCAAAGTAATGTCGTCCAGACAATAATAGTTATGGTTGTTTATGTCATGTGAGTAGTATAATATTTTAATGCTGTTTAGTAAAGTAACATTATTCTCAGAATAGATTATTAATATTCTTATTTAATTATATTTAAAGATCCTGCCGTAAATAGAAGAAAAAACATTTTCTGATCGACTTCAGCAAGAGTATCCGATATATATATATATAACAATAGTCTTATATACCTATGTATACTGTATAAAATTTCAATATATAAAGTATTATATTGAAATGTAGTTTTCTGTCATGGATATAAGAAATAAAAAAAATCTGATGTGGCCAACACATGACTTTCTCCATATTTGGGGTATAGATATTTAAATTATTATGAATAATATTACGAGGCAAAATTATTATTTCGTATCGTAAAAGAATATACGTCCTTGTTGCCGTAAATTACGTATATTTTGAATGTTTGCAGAATTCACCGCTACATGGTGTTGGCGCTGTATACAGGTATTAAGATAAATCGAAATATATCCAAAACAGATGGTTCTATGAAAATTAGTTTCAAACAAAACTTGGAAGAAATATTATTCTCTACACCTTTGGTCGTTACGAAGATTACCAATAACGATGTTTTTAAGGAGATATTTAACGGAAACCGAAAAACCGGTTATTTATAAAAACTCCTAAACGATAACTACAATAGAAAATTGTTTCAAATGAAAGTTGTAGGAAATTACATTCTCTATAACTTTTGTTTAGAATTGTAAATACACTAATGATATTTAACCAAGAAATATCGCAAAAACCGAATCGGGTTTCGAATAAACCTCGACTTCCGGTTATCCGTTATTGTCCAAAAACTAATCAGTTCTTTGTGCTCATGTAAGAGTGTTAGATATGAAGTTTGGTAACGATATGGCACGTACTTTTTGAGTTAGAGCACCCACAATAACATACACACACACAGACATCATTCCAAAAATAGTCTAAACGTGTTCTAGGGACCTCAAAACATGTACTTCCGTTGAAATCTCGAAGTCGATTTTTTTCATGAATACAATACTTTCCCATTACTACGTATGGAGAAAGTAAAAATGTACTGATTTTACATCTAGAAAATCTGGTCACTTTAAGTATAGGGAAAGTATAGTGATCACGAAAAAATCGACTTTGAGATTTCAACGGAAATACACGTTTTGAGGTCCCTAGACCACATTTAGCCTATTTTTGGAATGATGTGTGCGTGCTTGTGTGTGGATGGATGTGATTGTGGGTGCTCTAACTCAAAAAGTACTTGTCTTATTAATACCAAACTTCATATATAACACTTGAGCATGAGCACAAAGAAATGATTAGTTTTTGGACAATACTGGTTAACCGGAAGTCGAGGTTTATTCAAAACCAGATTCAGTTTTTGCAATATTTCTCCGATAATACGTCATTATTGTATACATTGACCATTACAGAAATGTAGAAAATATAATTTTCTACATTTCTATTTCAAACAATTTTCCATAGGAGTCATTGTTTAGGAATTATTTATAAATAATCGGTGTTTTTGGTTTCCATCAAATATGTTCGTTAAAACGCTGTTATTTACAATGTTTCTAAGGAACAAAGGTATATAAAAAATAACATTCCTTCCAACTTTTGTTTGAAACAATTTTTCATAGCAGTTATTGTTTAGGAATTATTTATAAACAATCGGTTTTCATCAAATGTTCATTAACACACTGTTATTTACAATCTTTATAAGGAGCAAAGTTATAGAAAATACCATTCCTTCCAACTTTTGTTTGAAACAATTTTTCGTAGAACCATCCATTTCAGAGATATTCAACTTATAAATTTCCAGTATACAGCCCCACTAACTAGCAGTGAATTCTGTTAACATATTCAACATATAATTCATGGCAATAAGGATGACTATTCACCTACGATACGAAATAATAATTTTGCCTTATAATGCTATTCATAATAATTGAAATATCTATATCCCAAATATGGAGAAAGTCATGTTGGCCACATCAGATTTTTATTTACAAGTAACCGAGGATATTGGCGAGACTTCGGCTTGCTTTGTTTTTATTTTAGTAATCGTCTCTGGGCGCTACTGTGCCCTTCACCTCGCTGGAACGAAACTATCCCTCACCATTGTCCGGTGATCGAGTGGGTAAATGTCACCACAGGCAGATCAGTCATGGGTTTGCACTCCATGATTAATGGATAACTGGAACAATTTGATTAATATGAACTGTTCAATTGTTAGTAACTTAGCTTGTTTGTATTGTTAGTAATAATAGTAATATTGTTAGTAATAATAATAATAATTGTTAGTAATAAGTGGAACTGGCATTGAAGTAAGCTTTTTTTTGCAGGGGTAAACTGTACAAGTTCCAAAATGTCTACTTCTTTAATTCATAATAGTAATAATATACATAGTATAGAGAACGTATTGTATTCATTAAAAAAATCGAAATAGAGATTTCAACGGAAATACAGGTTTTGAGGTCTCTAGAAAACATTCTGTTTTCTCGATGTTTTCTCTGTCTATGTGATAGGAATTTTTTGAAAAACCGATAGTTTATTAGATATTTTGATCCATAGAACACTTTAGACTATTTTTGGAATGATGTCTGTATGTGATTGTGGGCGCCCTAACTCGAAAAGTACTTGCCTTATCATTACCAAATTTCATATATAACACTTTGCTATGAGCACAAAGAGCTGATTAGTTTTTGGACAATACTGGTTAACTGGAAGTCAAGGTTTATTTGAAACCCGATTCGGTTTTGACGAACTATCTCCATTAAAACATCATTATTGTATATACAATTCTATACAAATGTTATAGAGAATGTAATTTCCTACAACTTTCATTTGAAACAATTTTCAATAGCAGTTATTGTTTAGGAATTATTTATAAATAATCGGTTTTTTCGGTTTCCATCAAATATCTCCTTAAAAACGTCCTTATTGGTAATCTTAGTGAGGACCAAAGTTGTAGAGAATAATATTTCTTCCAAGTTTTGTTTGAAACAAATTTTTGTAGAACCTTCCATTTAGTAGATAATTAATTTATTCGTAAATTTCCAGTATACAGCGCCACTATCTAGCGGTGAATTCTGTAAACATATTCAAAATGTAATTTATGGGAATAAGGACGACTGTATTCCTTTACAATACGAAATAATACTTTTGCCTTATAATGCTATTCACAATAATTTAAATATCTATAACCCAAATATGGAGAAAGTCGTGTTGGACGACACAGATTTTATTTGTTTGGTTTCTGGTTTATTAAAATTCTGGTTTAAACAGCGTACAATATATCCCATATCCAATCCTATTAGTCAAAATATTTCTTTCATAAAACAAAGTCGATTCACTCCTGTTTACTTAGTTGTTATCGGCAATTGAGTTCAGTGATTTTAGTAGTTTGTTGTTCCTGTGCATGCTAGTTAAACTCTTACAGCTTCCTATTGCTTGTTTTGTTTCTCTTCTGTCAGTGAATTGTGAAAAAATAGTTATACAGTCGAACCTCCCAATAATGGGCACCAGCAGGGAATTGAATTTCTGCCCACTATTGGGAGGTGCCCGTTAGTGGGAGAGAACCATCTCCCACAAACAAGAAAAACTTTGAGGTTTCTGCGTAAAAGAATAATTTTATTTACTTATTTGTACTTATTAAATAAACATTTACATAAACGTTTTAGGAATACATATAAATATGTGAACGTGTTCATTGTACATACTTGGTAATTTTAATACATATTACATATTTTAATTAGTTATAATAAAATAATCATCATTACATTTGTTAAAAAAAAGCAACACAATTCGTGGCTTGTCAGTTTTTTTGTAAAATTCATCGATATTTTTTGCACCATTTTATTTAATTTAGAAGCGTTGTGTTTTTCAAAATCAATTTTCACTTCACTTAATAATTTCAAACTATGAGTATTTTCTTCGTTTCGAACAAACATTTCTAGTTCACGAATTAATTAAGGGTTCTCGAATTCTCCAATCATATTTACGCAAAATAAAACGGTTATTCTCTGCTTTGCAGCTTTTCCTCCACAGCACGGATCTTTTCACTCACACAAAGTTTTACTTGGTAAAGCTTTATAAAAGAGACCTGTCTCATCACAATTGTAAATGTCTCTTTTCTCATATCCCTCTCTCTCCCTCTCGTGATCCTCCAAAATCTTCACTTTTTCTTCGAGTGTATGCCACTTATGTTTGTTTGCCATGTTAACACTCACTTGGCCATAAACTAACTGCAAAAGGCTATTTGAAAGCAGGGTAATTTATACCTGGACCATGACTCATCTTAGGTGACTGACCGCTATTGAGAGGGTCAAGGGTAAATGGAAAGTGGAAATCCCCTGCCTGCGCCCGCTATTCAGAGTGACCGTTAATGAGAGGTAAAATTACTTGCAGGGAATTTAGGGAATTCCGGGACCTGAAGAACCTGTCCTTTATCAAGAGGTGCCCGCTAGTGAGATTGCCCGTTATTGGAGGTTCCACTGTATAATGTGTCCTGCCTGAGTGAAATTTGAATAGCTGCGTTTACTTCATTATTATGGTAAATGTAATTTTCCCATTTTAATTTGCAGTGAAATATTCCATTTTATTATATTGACTTTAAATCTTTGTTGTAATACCCAACGAAATGTCTTCAGTGAAGAAAATAAATGTCACTTAAATGTAACGTTAGATATGGAATTTCCACATTTAAGACCTGTTGGAAATGATGAGACTGTCATAAAATGCTGTATGTGTTCAGCAGTATTTAGTATCGCAGTTGGTTGGAGTTCAACTATTGCGAAGCACAATCTTTCTGAAAAGCACCAAAGTACTCTTAATATAGCATCCCCTCACATAAAAACCCTTATTTTAAAAAATCTGATGTGGCCAACACATGACTTTCTCCATATTTGGGGTATGGATATTTAAATTATTATGAATAGCATTATAAGGCAAAATTATTATTTCCTATCGTAAAAGAATACAGTCGTCCTTATTGCCGTAAATTAGGTATATTTTGAATATGTTTACAGAATTCACTGCTACATGGTGGTGGCACTGTATACTGGAAATTAAGAAAAAGCAAAATATCTCTGAAATGGATGGTTCTACGAAAATTTGTGTCAAACAAAACTTGGAAGAAATATTATTCTCTACAACTTTGGTCCTCAAGAAGATTACCAATAATGACGTTTTAAGGAGATATTTGACAGAAACCGAAAAAACCAATTATTTATAAATAATTCCTAAACAATAACTGCTATGAAAAATTGTTTCAAACAAAAGTTGGAAGGAATGTTATTTTTTATATACCTTTGTTCCTTAGAAACATTGTAAATAACAGCGTTTTAACGAACATATTTGATGGAAACCAAAAACACCGATTATTTATAAATAATTCCTAAACAATGACTCCTATGGAAAATTGTTTGAAATAAAAGACGTAGGAAATTATATTTTCTACATTTTTTGTAATGATCAATGTATATAATAATAATGTATTATCAGAGAAATATCGCAAAAACCGAATCGGGTTTTGAATAAACCTCGACTTCCAGTTAACCGTTATTGTCCAAAAACTAATCTGTTATTTGTGCTCATGCTAAACTGTTATATGTTAAATTTGGTAATGATATGGCAAGTACTTTTTGAATTAGAGTGCCCACAATCACATACACACACATCATTCCAAAAATAGTCTAAACGTGTTCTAGGGACCTCAAAACGTGTATTTCCGTTGAAATCTCAAAGTCGATTTTTTTCGTGATCACAATACTTTCCCATTACTACGTATGGAGAAAGTAAAAATGTGAAATAAAGCATATAAAGTTTTTTTTGGTAATGAAATGTGTCCTTCCTTTTTGTATAAAAAATTGGGATTTGTCCTCCCTTTTGGTCAAGAATATCTGGTCACCTTAAGTATGCAGAAAGTAAAAATATAAATATGCTGTGGATTGTCGATCCAGTTCGACAGCTAGCTTTTGCAATCAGTAGTGAGTATTCACGCTCCACCCAAAGTATACAGGAAACCCTCTGTATTCGTGGGTTCTTCATTCACGGATAGAGTCTGACATGTGTTTTCATTAAATTCACCAATAATTTGACAGTCACTCAAAAATCTGTATTTTATCTATTATATATCATAAAACAAAATAATTTAAAATGATTATTTATATATTAAAATGTCTAGAAAATAACCTTTCCATTTTATATAAACATTATATAATTCCTAAAAGGTTTGGGCAATAGAATCTGCCGAGACAGAATTAAAATTGACGAGTAAACATTATAAATCTCATCCACACTTGGAGATGTGTCGCTTCTTGAATGAACCACATTGTTTCATTGTTCCCAAAAGACGGAGCGCAGAAACTGAGTTCCCCTCGTACGCTTATAACTGCTACAATGTTTCTATCACCCCATATAGTGAAGACAAGAATTCATTTTGTGATACTTATAAAAAAGCCTGCAGAATAACCTTTACACCACAGTTTCTTAACCTATGGGTCGCGAAGCTATTTTAAGTGGGTCATGAAACATTTTCCACAATTTCACGATTCTACTTATTAAGTACACTACTTCGAAAAGTGTATTAAAAGTTAGACACTACAATTTTTTGTAAATTTAGTCACTACATTCTAGTGACTACATTGTAGCAACCATCTTCGGCTAGCGCCAGCTTGGCCGTCGTGTTATTAAAAATAATTATCAGTATCAGTGTCTTTTCGAGTTTGCGGCAGGCAGTGCGAAGGTTTCGGATACGTTTTTGTAATATTTGTCTTGTAAATGAACAATAATATACGTTACACGTGTTAACATTATTTTTATATATTAAACTTAAATATAACCCCAAAAATGGCAAAACGTCAATACAAAGAACAATTTTTAGACCTACGTTTCACATACATTACTGAACGTGGAGTAGTCAAACCACAGTGTGTGATCTTTTGTGAAGTGCTTAGTAATGAGTCATTGAAGCAAAGTAAACTTAAAAGACATTTTGAAGCGAAACACAATGCTTCTGTAGGAAAAGAACGATGTCTTTTTGAAAGAAAAGAACAACATTAAACGACAGCTGCTGGATGCTCCAAACAACAGCGATATATATTCTGTGCAACAAGCTACATTCGCTTCTTATTATATTGCTTGGTGGATTGCAAAGCAGAAGAAGCCACATACCATTGGGGAGGACCTTGTGAAACTGGCAGTTATTGACATTGTGTGTATCACCTGCAGAGTTGAAGTTGCTAAGAAATTGCAACAGATTCCATTGTCAAATGATAGAGTTCGTACACATATTAAAGGCATATCAAAAGACATTAAACAACAAATAATTGCAGCTATAAAAACAATCGGGGTATTTAGTATCCAGCTGGATGAATCGACTGATGTAGGTAACGATGCCCAATTTGTGGCTTATGTACGATATCCAGGTGTAAAAGGTATGGAAGAGGACATTTTGTTTTGCAGATTATTTTCCACCACAACAACTAGAGAAGATATTTTTTAAATGGTAGATTCATTTTTTAATGAAGAAGGATTGAACTGGAATCAATGCTTCAGTGTATGCACTGATGGTGCACCGGCAATGCTTGGAGCTCATCAAGGTTTTTGTGCCAGAGTAAAGGAAATTAATCCGCAGGTTAAAATTTTTCACTGCTTCCTACATAGAGAAAATCTTGCTTCAAAGAGTCTGTTGCCAGAGTTGGAGACCGTGATGAATGACATAATTCAGATTTTATAAAAACAAGGTCTCTCAATAGTAGAATTTTTAGCCAGATGTGCTCTGATTTTGGCTCTGAATATGAACATTTACTATATAAGTCTGAGGTCAGGTGGCTGTCTTGAGGAAAAGACCTTCAGTGAATTAGAGCATTATGCAATGAGGAGGAAATTGTTTTCACCGAGAAAAATCACCCTCTGTTTTCAAGATTCTCAGATTTGAAGTGGATGCTACAAGTAGCCTATCTATCTATCTATTTACCGAAATCAACGACCTAAATATCTCTATGCAAGGCCATGATCAGACATTTATTGGGTTAACTGAGAAGATAACTGGTTTCAAAGAAAATCTGAAGTTGTGGAAGAGGAAAGTGGAGGAAAGGAAAGTTGCTTCGTTCTGAATCTACTCATTGAAGACGAGAATGTTAATTTCACTGACATACAGAATATCATCGTGGGACATTTAGGAAAGCTGATAATAGAATTCGATCGCCACATTCCAGCAGGGGATATCGCGAAATACACCTGGGTGTGCATCCCATTTGATTTTGAAGCGAATGATTTGCATGATGATTTTGTAAATATTACTAATATGCAGGAGCAACTTATCGAAGTACAAAGCGACGAGACACTTTGTTACATTTTTAGTAAAAAATACTGAGTCCTTGAGTGCATTCTGGTTGAATGTAAAAAAGGAAAAACCAATCCTGGGAAATGAAGCACTTTACTACTACATATCTGTGCGAGTCAGGTTTTTCAGCCCTCACAATTACAAAAACCAAGTTACAAAACCGATTACAGCCAGAGCATGACTTAAGATGCAGCCTTTCAAACATAAAATTGCGATTTGAAGAACTTGCGAAACTTGTACAAAGTCAAGGTTCACATTAACATGCACAAGATTATAATTTTTTACATATTTATAACACGTTTTAGAATATTACTAATCTCACTTGGGAAGATTTCCTTATGTATGAATGTATGCACATATATGTGTATTTTCATTTCATTAAAGCATTAAAATGTAACATTCGTTATACTGATTCGTGTGTCTTTCATTTTAGAACTCTCTTTTATATCTGACTCATGGGTCACGAGACCAAAGCCATTAGTCTAATCTGGATTGCAGCTCAAAAGGGTTAAGAACCACTGCTTTACACTAATGAAAATACAATATATGTACTTTATGAAGACAGGAATACCACCAACTACACCACTTCGTATTGTGAGCTCGTCCAGTGCTTCACTCGCAGAGGAAGTGGATGGACGTTTTTTGTTGCTGAAGCTTCATTAGTAATAGTGATTCTAGCAGTGAAAGAAATAGTGGATATGTAAAATATTAGTTTCTCTTTCATTCACTATTCCACATAAATTGATAAATTTACATGTTAGTGAGAAAAGAAAATTTATTTTAACCCATTAATCATGGCATCTAATAATGAAGGAAAGCATAAAGCATTAAGTGATTTAAAAGGTAAAAGGGAGAAGAAAGTCATGTCATTAAGAATGAAAGTGGAACTATTAGACAAGCTTGCTAATGGGGATAGTGCTGCGTCTGTGGCTCGACACTATGGAATAAACGAATCAACTGTGAGCTACATCAAGAAAAAAGAAAAGAGCATTACAAGTAGTGTTTCAGGGAGTGCTCCAGCAAGAGCTAAATTATCGTTTGTGAGTTGTGATCCCAAAATAGAGAAAATAGAGACGGCTTTAAGTCTATGGATTGAAGATCAAGCTCAAAAAATGTACCTCTGAGTGGCTTAGTGATACGGGAGAAAGCTCTTCGCCTTTATAAGTATTTTGCTCAAGAATCTGATTCTGAGAGTTCTTCGAGTTTTTGTGCAAGTAAAGGGTGGTTTGAGAAATTTAAGAGGAGGCATAGCCTACATAACGTCAAATTATTAGGAGAACTGGCATCGGCAGACCATGCTGCAGCACAGGGTTTCCCTTCAGAGTTTCTTAAGGTCATAAGACAGAAGGGATACAAGCCAGAACAAGTCTTTAATGCTGATAAGACATCTTTATTTTGGAAGAAAATGTCGTCAAGGACATTCCTATCCAAAGAGGAGAAATTTGCTTCTGGCTTAAAAGCAGCCAAAGATAGCATAACTCTTCTCCTTTGTGCTGATGCTTCATGAGACTGCATGGTGAAGCCAATGTTGTTATACCATTCATTGAATCCCAGGGCGCTGAGAGGCAAAAGTAAAAACTGCTTACCTGTTTATTGGCAGTCTAACAAGAAAGCCTGGGTCACAGCTACTCTCTTCTTGGATTGGTTCCATAACTGTTTCATCCGAGAGGTGGAAAAATACCTAGCCTCCAAAGAACTACCTTTCAAAGCTCTCCTCATTGTGGACAATGCGCCAGGTCATCCTCAGAGTGTACAATATGCCCATCCCAACGTGGAGGTGGTTTTTCTACCTCCAAACATGACATCACTCCTTCAACCGCTAGACTACAGCATGATTTCTACCTTCAAAGCATACTACACCAGGTGAACTTTTGCTCGCATACTTGATACAATGGAATTAAATCCATCACTGGCCATTAGCAGTGTTGGAAAGACTACAACATCGGTGACTGCATAAAAAACGTGAAGGAATCGCTCAATGAAATCAAACATACAACCATCAACTCCTATTGGAGGAAATTATGGAGAGAAACTATAAACGATGTTTATTGTTTACCATCTTTGGATGACAAATTGAAGAGAATTGCAGAAATGGCCCGTGACATAGGAGGGGAAGGATTCACGATTATGGAGGAACTGCATGTAGAAGAACTCATTGAGTCTCACACCGAGGAACTCACTGAGGAAGACCTGGAAGAATTGATAAAGGCAAGCAAGGAAGAAAGTAAAGAGGTAATTGAGGAGGTTGAAAAACAAGATTTAAATCTGAAAAAACTCGCAGAAATCTTCAGCCTTGGGAAGTTATTAACAGACAAAATGATTGAGTATGATCCCTCTATGGAGCGTAGCTTGAAGATGAAGAGGGAAATTGAGACCGTATTAGTTCCTTACAGAGAAATTCAAAAGAAATTACAAAAAAAAGTCAAAACAACTTCTCACCACAACATTCCTACAAAAACCAGATCCTCCAGCCCAACAAACTTCCTCCCGTCACCTCAATCAGATCTGCTTCAACCATTGGGAGTTGCCAGAATGAGGTATCAGAGGAAGACTAATTGATAGCCATCATCATCTACATGTTAATTAATTTTACATTGACGTCTGTAGACATTTGTGTACAATTTATATCGGAATATTTCTCGAGAACCATTTGTCATTAAGATATATGGTAAACAGTGTTTTGTTTCTACTGGCTACGAGGCCCTGGAAAAATATTTTCATTTACATAAAGTCCCGGGTTCAAATCCAGGAGACAATTATATTTTCCCATAAGTTTACACGAGATTTTCGATTTTTCAGATTGCAAGGTTTTTTTCCTTCATTCACTAAATTATATAAATACAGACCGATTTTCTTCTTTTTTGCTTTATTCGATGGTTAAAGCTCTATAATATCTTATTCTTGCAATGTTTACATGTTATACGGTCGAAGTTTTCAGAAATATGCATTCTTTTTCGAATTTTTAGGAATTTTCATACTCATTCCGGGCGTTGCCAAGGAGACTCTCATTGTTGCCTCCGATTCATTTAATGCCAATTGAACCTTCAAATAGACGAAAGAAAAAGGTTATTTACTTCGAACTGCTGTTTGAGCATCAAAATTAATGAAGCATAGCAGCGTAAATATTTATGGATAATTATTCTGTTGACTGCATATGGGAAGCATTTCTAGCTCTGTCAATAACATGTGTATAACAAACAAACTTCCAGCGCATTGAGTTTTATTTTAAATTGTGCAATTAATTTTTTTTGTTTTGTTTCATCATTTGTATGCTGGAATCTTACCTTTTTGTAAGTAGAACCATCATATTACCCATCTGTAATCCTATTAACGCAAATAGGCTCAAGCATCAATTAAAAATTAGATGAGAATAGGGGTGCATGTTATTTTGTAAACACATTATATGGTTATCTTCTCTTCAATGATAATCTAAATAAACAGTTGCATTGACGTCGACTTTATAGTAGGTCCTGTAAGAAGTTAAAAGCAGTCGTAGAATCATCATATTACACATCTTTAATGCAAATAGGCTCACGCATCAGTTAAAAATTAGATAAGAATAGGTACGCATGTTTTTTTGTAAACACATTATATGGTTATCTTCTCTTCATTGATAATCTAAATAAACGGTTGCATTGACGTCGCCTTTATAGTAGGTCCTGTAAGAAGTTAAAAGTAATTGTTGATAGACACTTGAAGTAAAGCAATTGTTTGTTTGTTTATAATGGTGCTACAGCTGCCAGAGAAAGGAAGAGGAGCCAGAGATCAAACGAAGAGTATTGTAGGAAAGAGAGAGAAAGAGATGAGGAAGCTCATAGGATTGCCCGTGAAGATGAGGAGTGAAGAGTACAAGAAAGACAAAGAAATAGGAAAACACGTCATATGAATAGGGAACAAAGAAGATCTAACCTACGGCCGACCTATTTAGATTATTTGCATTTCATTTATTTCATTAATTATTCAATCAAAATTATTTCACTAAACCTTCAGTTTATTTAAATCTCATTGAGGATCGGAGATCCAGGGCTGTCCTACTAGTATAGATTATAAAAAGGCTTTTGATACTGTAGATTACAGCATCCTGTTACAAAAGTTAGAACGAATTGGTATTAGATGTAACATCTATGAAGGGTTCAAGAGTTATCTGACAAACAGACAAATTGTTATGAAAGTTAAAGATACCATGAGTGATACTGCTACTGTAAGTATTGGTGTTCCACAAGGATCCATTTTAGGACCTATTGTGTATTTAATTTATGTAAATGATATATTTGAGGTGGCCAAACATATGCTGATGACACTATAATGATCTCAATTCATAAAGACTTTCATGAGGCTGAAGAAAGGATGCAAAAGGACCTTGATAATATCATGAAATGGATGCATGACAATAGGTTAACAATGAATGAAAATAAATCAAAAATCATGCATGTAACATACATGGTATGTAATCACCAAACAGTTTCAATTAAATTTCATAAACAATCATGTATGCACTTACAGAACCACTCATGTCAATGTCAACCTTTTGAGCAGGTAACTCATTATAAGTACAGGCGACTTTCGAGTTTCGTTTGTTCAAGATTTGATTAATTCGAGATTTTGATCCAGCTTATCGAATTGGGAACTAATTTACGTGAAGTAATTTCGCGGAGTAATTGGTTCCGACCAACCACGCAAGGTATAGTTTTGGTGTAGATGTAGTTATATCTGCTCTAATTGTTTGAATTTGTGCTTATTTCACTCTTTTTTCTGTTAATCTTTTATTTAAATTTATTGACTTATTTATAAATTTATCACTTGACATGGCATCTAAAAGGAAATGTAATAGTGATAATGTAAGGGAATCAAATAAAAGAGTGCATAAGACTCATAGTTATGAATTGAAATTAGAAATTTTAAAGCATGTTGAGATAGGTGAAAGCCATACTGAAATCGCATGATCGTTGGGAATGTGTCGTTCAACTATTAGCACTTATGTGAAACAGAAGGAAAAAATTCTAGAACGTGATAAATTCAGGTAATTTGATAACAACAATAAACAGTTCCCCACCCAATAGCTCCCCTTCTTCTAACTAAAATCTTCCAACTTCTCAATTAATAAACCAAGTCCAGTAAGCGCAGTTGAAAAAGATTTAAGGTATCAAAATATTTTTAATTTTATTGCTTCTTTATTCTTAAATTATTTTGCTTTTTTAATAACTTTTATATTAATTTCGCTGCGATAAATAGTTGTATGCATATATAGATGTATGCAGGTATGTTATCCAGCTCGCGCGAGTCGTTTGTAACAAACGACTTGTGCAATCCGGACCGGGCTGTCTGTGAAGCATATTGCATACATCTATCTTTGAAGTTCGAAACAAAAACTTATTCTTTCCTTTTTAGTGCAAAAAATAAGTTATACATATAAAATATTTATTATATAATTTATTCATAATTTAATATTGTTGTATTAACATATTAGTAATGTTATTTTATCTTTATAGAATGTGAGGGGAGACTTTTTCCCGAGATGTGGGAACGTATCCCCCGATTATAACATGCAAGTATATGGAAAAACTGCGTTCGACATATGAATATTCGAGATTCGAACACGTTTTCAGGAACGCATCCCCAACGAAACTCAGGAGTCACCTGTACTTAGGTATACTAATTAACAAAAATTTCACTTTTAATCTACACATATTAAAAATAAATAGTAAATTGAGAAAGTTTGTTCATCAATTTTAGAACATAAAGGATACAGTACCACTAAAAGTTATGAAAATGATGTATTTCGGCCTTATTGAAAGTTTACTGAGGTATGGAATAACACTTTGGGGTACTGGTGGTTTAATGTATGTGCAAAATGTGAAAGCCATCCAGACGAGGATTCTAAAAATTATGCAAACTAAGAAAAAGTTTCTGCTGCAAAATTATGTTGAAGACCCTTTTAAAACACTTAACATTCTCCCTGTTGATAAACTTTTACGATACATTTTAATTGTTGACAGCTATTTCTGTGATGCATGTAAAACATAGAAAATATATGATGTAAGACTAAATCTTTGGCAAATGGACTGATATGAAGTCCCTTTGTATATCACTGTTAAAGGAGCAAAACAATTAACAGTCTTAGTCCCTACAAGTCCCTAAAAGAAAAATAAAAAATTGCTTGATGTGTGCTTAATTAAATTATTCTGTCTATGTTATTATTGGATAGATATAAAAATAAATAGCCACGATTATTTGTTATCCTGGCACCTGCTGACAAGCCACTGTGTGGCTTAGCAGGACCTAAGCGTTTATTATATTACTTTATTTTATTTTATGTATGTAAACTGTATGATACTTTTCTATATTCTCTATCATTTTATTATACTTTTAAAGTGTAATTATTGCTTGTAATAAATTAAATTAATTTCAATGCTTAAAAAAATGCAAAAAAATACTTGCGACCGGATGACGCGGGTGTTCCCCTCACTTCTTTAGCATGGTCATTGAAAAAGAGTGCCATATTAAAACAATAAGATCTCCTTTAAAAAAAATTATTATTATTATTCATTTATTCTCGAGATATATATCGGTGATTTATAAGAAAAAGTGGAGTAAATCCTCAAGCTTATTCTCATTTTTTATTATTTTATAAATTTTTGGTATGGTTGAGAAATTTTCTGGTTATTGAGCATGTGTTTATTATAACTATGTGGGTGTAAGGGCTAATACAGAGAATTTTCAGGCTTTTATATAATGTTTTTGGGATTATTCCTGTGGATGATATTGTTATTGGTATTATATGGACATTATTTTGATTCCAAATTTGTTTTATTTCTTCAGCTAGAGGTAGATATTTCTGTATTTTTTCTGTATATTTCTTTTCTAGATTTGTGGTGTTAGGTATTGCGGCGTCTATTAAATAAGTGGTTTTATTTTGTTTGTTTGTCAGTGTTATATCTGGTCTATTGTGTGGTTGTGTTCTGTCTATTATTATACTTCTGTTCCAGAATAGTTTTGTTGTGCTGTTTTCTAAAACTGTTTCTGGTTTTTAATGATACCATGGTGTTTCGCTGTCTATTAATTTATATTTTTTCGCTAGTTTTAAGTGTATCTGTCGGCATACATTGTCATGTCTCTCTGTGTATTCGGTTGGGGCTAGGACATTACAACCACCTATTTTGTTGTTCTATGGTTTCTTTTGTTGAGGCACATTTTCTACATTTGTCATCTCAGATATTGGGGTCTTTGATTATGTATCTACTGTAGTTTTTTGTTTTTATAATCCGGTCTTGGATAGCTATTATGAATCCTTCTGTTTCTGCAAATAGTTGACCCTGTATCAACCAGCTATTGGATGCATTTTTATCGATATGTGGTTGTGATAATTGATAAATGTGTTTTCCATGTAGTGTTTTGTTTTTCCATGAGTTAATTTTCTCTTCATTTGTTATAATATTTTCTTCGGGTTTGAAGTTATTATTATTTAGTTTCAAGGGAGTTAATGAATTGTCTATATATACGATGGTTTTGTGAAGCTTACTGTTTTGTTTTGAATAAAAGTAATTTCTCAGGGTACTAATTTGTTTGTGGTGTAGATTTTTTATATCTATTATGCCTCTTCCACCTTCATGTCTGGGTAATGAAAATCTTTCAATGACGGCATGTTCATGGTGTATTCTATATTTGCTTGCCAGAGTTCGGACTAGCATGTTTAATGAATCAAGGTCTGTGTCTGTCCATTTTATAAAACCAAATGAATATGTTAATAGAGGTATTGCATATGTATTTATAGAATGTATAGTATTTTTTCCATTTACACTGCTTTTTAGTATTCTTTCAGTTCTAGATCTAAATTTATTTTTTAAATCAATTTTTAATTTGGTTTCATCGACTATAGGGTTTTGCTGAAATCCTAAATATTTATATAGTTCGCCTGTGTTTAATGGTTCTATTTTTTCTGGTCTATTTCTGTGGTGTGTCCTTCACGTTGTGTAATTTTTCCTTTTATTATTGAACATGTTTTACATTTGTTTATACCGAATTTTATGCAAATGTCATTACTAAATGTTTCCGTGATGTTGAGTATTGATCATAATTGTTGATTACTACTTGCAAATAATTTTATATCATCCATGTGTAGAAGGTGGTTTATTTTTGTAGTGTTTTCTTTTTGTATATTTATTCTATATCCATACTTTGTCTGGTTGAGCATATTGGATAATGGGTTTAAAGCAACACAAAACCATAATGCGCTGAGTGAGTCTCCTTGAAATATTCCTCTTTTTATTGCAATTTCACTGCTTGTTAACCCTTTGTCTATTGTTTGTAAATTGAGGGTGGTTTGCCATGTTTTCATTATGTGTATTAGATAATTGAATATGTTGGGATCTATATTATATATTTTCAGTACAGGCGACTCCCGAGATTTGACAGGGATGCATTCCTGCAAACGTGGTTGAATCTCGAATTGTCGAATGTCGAACGCCGTTTTTCCATAGACTTGCATGTAATAATCGGGGGATATGTTCCCGCATCTCGACTCACGCGAGCCGGACTGGGCTGTCTGCAGCACTTCCCTGAATACATCTATCTATGCATACAACTATATATCGCAGCGAAATTAATATACGAATAAAAGTTATTAAAAAGCACAAAATAACTTGCAGCCTCGCCAGTTAATTTAAGGTTATGCAAACCTGCCCTTCTCTTAAATCTGTCAAACCAGCCATCAAATTACATGAATTTATCACGTTTTAGAATTTTCTCTGGCCAAAGTATACCTATTATATCCCTCCCCCTCAAGGTTACTATGTTTTTTTTATTATTTCGTGTTTTCCTTTCTCCAGTTACTATGTTGTTTACCTTTTTTTTCATTCGTTAGTTTAACAATCGATGATAATTTACAGTTCCAACACGATTCCAACTCTTGAGGAATTTATGTTTATGTTCGGTAATGAAGAAGTGTTTTCAATTCTTGATTGATCAAAATATCATTGAAATCATTCGGAGATGTCAAAAATGCGATGGAATTGCAGCTATCAAGACAAACTTATCGTTGTTCCAAGAAGAGTTGTCGAAGTGAAGTCTCTCTTCGTGTGAATACCTTCTTTGCTAATTCAAAACTCCCTATTTCGAAGATTTTATTACTTATTGGCCTGTCGCTACATTTACCAATCCGATCTCCGGACAAGGGGGAGGGTTAGTTTCGTTCCAGCGAGGCTAAGGGCGCGGTAGCACCCGGAGACGACTACCTATTAAAACAAAGTGAACCGAAGGCTCGCCAATATATTCTTTCAATGTTATATAGAATGAATTCAAAAATAATTATACTTACCTAAATAACAATCACTACAATGTCGTATTTATGGTTGTCATGATATTTCCAAGAAATATATATGTTATCTAGTGCCACCATTTTGAAGGGAAGGGGAGGTATAATACACTTCCTCCATTACATTTCCTTTTAGATATCATGTCAAGTGATAAATTTATAAATAAATCAATAAAATAAACTAGCAGCCTGCTGCAGCTACTCTTGCAAATAATCTAAATAGTTCGGCCCTATGTTAGATCTTCTTTGTTCCTTATTCACTTGATGTGTTTCCCTATTTCTTTGTCTTTCTTGTACTCTCCACTCCTCACATCTTACAAACAGTTGCTTTCCTTCAAGTGACTATCAACGACTGCTTTTAACTTCTTACAGGACCTACTATAAAGGCAATGTCGATGCAAGCATTTATTTAGATTATCAATGAAGAGAAGATAACAATAACGCTTTTCTTTCGTCTATTTAAAGGTTTAATTGGCCTTAAATGAATCGGAGGCAACAATGAGAGTCTCCTTGGCAATTCCTGGAATGAGTACGAAAAATCCGCAAAATTTCGAAAAAGAATGCGTATTTCTGAAAAATTCGACCGTGTAACGTGTAAACATCGCAAGAATGAGATAGAGCTTTAGCCGTCGAATAAAGTAAAGAGAAGAAAATTGGTCCATATTTATGTATTTTAATGAATGAAGGAAAAAAACCTTGCACTCTGAAAAATCGAAAATCCCATGTAAACTTCTTTTATATATATATATATATATAAATACTACAGAAGAGGAAAGGTAAGTAAGGATATTTAGGGCAACTAGGTGTTGAAGGAAACCCAGTGAACAATTACCGGAAGTAGAGCTGCTGGGGTGTTGGAGAGAGACATTTGTAGAGGTTAGAGCTTTCGGGATGATCCCTTCGTCAGCACAAGAGGGACACAATATATATATATATATATATATACACACACACACTTCTTTTAGTTTTTTTAATACTTGCTCTTCCAAGTATTCTGAAGTGCAACGTTCAATGGGCAAAGAGCAGAAAAACCTTTCCTTTAATTCTGCACTCGGCGATAGATATCTCACTACAAAAGTTAACTAATCTTCATGAGAAATGTTTGGAGTAGAATGTAATATAATGCTGTAACAATTAGCCTTTTTAATTTCATTAACTATTGCAGTTCAAATGTGTCCATGGAGTATTGCAACGAATTTGTCGCAAATTTGGCGAGATAAATAATTCGCTGTCCCTTGCCCACAGTTAGCATACTTTTCAAAATGCTTTTTTTAAAAAGACGTCATATTCACTCAGATATTTGAAGCATGTTATAAATTGCCCAGTTTTTGGAATTCTTACTTTCATTGTAACCCCTGAAAGACAGACCTAATCTAGCTACTAATTTAATTAAGCACTTCTTTCCAATAATTTTCTTCTATTTCTACTTGTTTCAATACGTGTCTATTTGATTAATTAACCTAAACAAAGTACACATACTTGTTATATGGTCGTTGGAAATTTCATGATTAGCTAAAACTGGTGAAATGATTTTCCAGTTTTGAAACCCTATTACAAGCTTAGATTTAACCAGCGATCTTGAAAGCATAGCAATAAACAATTTACTTCTTTCCAAGAAGACAAGCGAATCCCTTTTTTCTTTTGCATTACCTTTCTTTATTTGATAAAAATGACCATCTCTATAATATATCCTGCCTTTATCTGTGTATGTACAAGCACTTCAAAAGTTTTATGTTACCAATATTGATACCTACCAACTAAAAAATGAAACAAGCTAATTTCAACTTAAAAGCTGAAGAATTTGCTAAATCATGGTTTCTCAAACAGGGTTCAGCAAAAGATAAATGGGATTCCGCAATAGACTGAAGAAGAGACCCAATACGTTCTTTTCTCTTATTTACAGCAGGAAACATGAGCCTCACTTGAAAACTGTATACTGTAAGATACATAAGCTATATAAATAAACATAATGATTTTCAAGTTAATTTTATTGCGATTAGGCTTACCACCTCTTAGTTAGGATTCCGTGAGGAAGAATATTTGAATATAAGGGTTTCATGGCTTCAAAAAGTTTAGAAACCTCTGTGCTAAATCATAAAATAATGAAGCTGCAGCCAAAGTATACAGTGTTCATGTGACACTGGAGAACCCTTTCCGACAACTCTGCGTACTTTGTCTCTTTTGCAGTCCCTCGCTGCGGCCAATGCTGCATACCTGTTTTCGAAGAGTATCGTCACGTTGATTTTGTGAATCTCCCCTCTGATACTCTTACGAAGGAACAGGTCTGGCCGCAATGCTGAATTCGTCCCTGGAATGGCCCCATTCATATTTGCCTCCCAGTCTCACGGGAGGGTGTCAATGAGGTGTTGCATGACGGCATCATGCCTTTGGTTCCATGCGGCGGCGTGGGGCAAGTAGTGGTTTAGCACATGTGGCAGGGTCTCGTTGGTGTTACCGCAGCGGCGGCAGAGGTCGTTTCCTACCCGCACCCCTCGGCAGGCTCCTTTTAAGGGGAGCACGTTGAGGCGGGCCAGGTGAATAAACCTCCAATCGCAGAAACGGGTGTGGCGGCCGCTTCTTAGAAAGTGGTTACTCACCGCGGCCCTCGCTGTTCACTCGAACGCCTTCCTTGATCGGGTTTACCGACCAGTTGTCTCCTATACGCCACTCTGACCGTCATTTTGAGAGTTCCGTATGTGCACCTCGCTGCCTTCTCCGGGAGAATGATGATTCCCGCGGATGGAGTCTGGTTCAATATTCTCAGTGCCAACTCGGTCTTCGCAGGGCTCCACTCCCATGTCACTCTCACCAGGGCTCCGAGTTGCCTTCCTTGCTCTGGACCACAAGGATGCTGTAGTCCCCGTGGGTTGGTTTAGGCATCCCTCGTTGTTCCCGTTGAGGAAGCAGCACACCTCTCCCTTTGTCGGTCACGAACCTCCTAGGCCGACCTTATGATGCACGACGTTTTCGATGCTCCACCATGCAAAGTTCTGTATGAGTGGTTCCCTGCAGGAAAGCATCTTAAACGTGTGCACGAGGACCATGATGTCGGTCGACATGAGGAGGAATGAGGCCGGTGACCCACATGCAAGGCAACAGATGTAGGATTTCCCTCGATGCACGCGATGGGAGGTTTAGCCACGTCTTGCCTCGCTGCGAATTTCTTTGTCCGTTCCCCTCTCAGCCCCTCCTTGGGGATGGCAGAGTCGCACCGTGGTAGAAGGAACGTGTGGAGGGCGTCGATCTTCTGCCATGGTGCTAGGCAGCTCTTGTCCATGGCATGCAGGTGTTCCGCGAGTGTGGCGACCATAGCCCGCGGGTTTTGCTCGGCCTTGTATCCCACGGGGATTCCCAGATATTTATAGTGTTATCCGTCCGCGAGGACCTTGATGTCGACTCCATGGATGGAGAACGCTGTTTTTTGACGCCTTTGGGAACACCCGGCCTGCAGTCTACGTGGAGCGACGCACACTTCTCTGGTTAAAAGCGAAGTCCACTCCACTCGGCGACTTTCTCTGCACCCAATGCCCATTTTGCTCGCAAGGCGCGGAGGAGCGGCTCCAGAGAGAGGTTGAATAGTAGGGGCGAAAGCGGGCACCCCTGCCGTACACCAGAATTTACCGTTATCAGGTCGGTGTCGCCTTCCACCATTCGGATTCTGGTGGTCGCCCTTTCATATAGCTTCTTGATCATTTTTGCAATGCACTCCGGGACGCCGAGGATGTGCGGGTGGAGGACGGTGCCGAAGGCGATTGCGACTTCTTTACTGTTTCAGCAGGCGTCTTCGAGCACTGACGATAGAACGAAATTATGCTTGAAGCACCCCTCCATTGCCGGGATGAACCCTCTCTGTTGCGGGAAGGAGAGGCGCTTCCCCGCACGGGCCCATCCTATTCCCCCCTAGCGCCAGCAGCCGCCAATTTCCTATTTTCTCTTTGTTTCCCCCCTTATGGATGAGCACGGTCCTCGTGATTTTCCATGCCTCCGGTATGAATTCCCTTTGGAGGCATAGGGTGAAGAGGGCTGCTAATGCCTCTTGCACCCGGGATCCGCCTTCTTCCATGCCGCATAGCGCATGCCATCCGACCCGGGTGCGGTATTTTTGGAGGCTTTCAGTCTCCCTGAGACTTCCGCGGGTGAGAAAGGTCGGAGAAGGACAGTTAGCTCTGACTCGGTGCAGCGCAATGAAAATTCTGGTATTAATGGTAGGGGAGACTGGGGCTAGTTGGTCACAGGGGCAAGTTGGCACATTGCTAATAACGAAGGTATTTGTGGTTAGATAGCACTACCAGCTAGAAAGCAGTTGCGTATAGACGTGGCAAGAGTGCCCCGAGAGTTTCGACGGCCTATGACAACTTGTGCACGTGTGACAGTACTTCTTAGATTATTTTGCATTCTGAGTAATAATTGTAATAGGTACTTATAAGGACGAGGTCATTTGTTAAAATATTATATTTCTTTGAAAGCATATACACTTAGCTTCAGTATGCTGGGAATTCAAGTTGAATTAGTTCTTCCAAACCGATTATTATATTATAAAGTAGCTTTACAACTTCAACAATATATTCATCTTGTCATCATCATCATAGGTAGTCTGTCCATTGACAGGTCCGTGATTATTCTAGGTTAAACTTGGTTCTCCATATACTCCTATTTTCCGCAGTTTTCTTCGTGTCTTGATAGCTCTCTTTCCCTTTCAAGCCGTCTACTAGCTGAAACCTTTTCCTACCTCTTTCTCTTTTTCCATCCAGTTTTCCTTCTAGCACTTCTTTAATCATGCACTCTCTCCTCAGGTAATGCCCAATCCAGTTCGACTTCCTCTTTCTGATAGTCTGTATAATCGTTCGCTTCTCTCCTATTCTTCGTAGTACTTCCTCATTTTTCACCCTATCTGTATATCTTGTATACTTATGAAAATGAAGTAATGCAATACATCACATTAAAGAGTAACACCTCAAGTTTTCGATGGACTACAAATTTTCAATATGAGCACCAGAGGTAATTCGACAAACATCCCAGCGAAACTCCAGCTCCTCCCATACCTCTGCAGTGTTTCAGGGGTGACTTGTGATAAGGCAGCAGTGATCCTGGTCTTCAGTTCATCCACATTCGCTGGTAATGGTGGTTGATAAACACTGTTCTTGATGTAACCCCAAAGATAGAAGTCCGTTGGCGTCAAGTCTGGTGACCGTGGAGGCCAATCAATGGGACCCCCACGTCCAATCCACCTGCCTGGGAAGTGATGTTTCAGGCAGTCTGTCACTGCCCGATGATAATGGGGAGGTGTGCCATCTTGTTGGAAAATCAATCGTCCATGGGGGTCATCATCGCTGATTTATGGCAAAAGGAAATTCTCGAGTATATTGAGATAAACAACCCCAGTAATGATCTTTTCGTGGAAGAAGAAAGGTTCGTAAATTTTCTGTGAGCTCATTGCACAGAGCAAGTTAACTTTTGGGGAGTCACGAACGTGTTTGAGTAACTCGTTTGGCTTTTCTGTACCCCAAATACGGACATTGTGTTTACGTACTCACTAACATGAAACTAACTGAAGATGATACGCTCAAGCAGGTTGTCTTCATCTATCTTCCTTCCCAGCATGCCCACACAAAATGTTTTACGTTTCAGTTTGTTGTCATCTGTGATTGCTTGCAGCACATGATATCGGTAAGGTTTTAACTGCAAACGTTTCTGTAACACTTTCCACACGGTTGGTTGTGGCACACCCAGTTCACGACTTGCACGTGTTGTTGATTTTCTCGGGCTTCTGAGAAACGTGCGCCACACATTCTCCACTGTTTCATCGCTCACACTTGGCCTGTCTGTTTTCTTTGCATGACGCACACAGCAACCCATATTCACAAAATTTCTGTGCCATTCGTACAAAGAGGGTCTACTTGGAGCCTTTCTGTTGTAACGAGTGCGAAATCTTCTCTGCACTTCTGTTGCAGACTTTGTCTCCTCAAACCAAAAGACTCACTGTGCTTTCTCAGCACCGGTGAAATCTGCCATTTCTGTTGATGTTACAGCAGCGCCTCTTGTCGGCAGCTGACATACTGAAATCTACTAGGAAAAAAAACTTGATAATCATAGTTCTCATTCAGTGCCAGTACTACTTCCACTCCCATTATCAGCAAGCTGCTATCAGCATACAAAGTTGTAAAGCTACTTTGTAATAACCCTGTATGTAGGTTTAAAGTTGCGAAACGGCGACGGGGCAAGTTGGCTCGCTAAAAGAGTGGCATGTCAATATACTCCATGGGGCCGATGAACAATTTCCATCGTAATAACAGAAAAAGGAAGACTGCAATTTGACCGATACACCAATGAAAAATGATTTATTAGAGTGTAAAAAACCCGAAAACCGCATTATTGGTCAATTAAAAAAATTTTTTTTCGAATTTGTTTGCAGCAATTTTTCTCATGTCTGTGTTCAACTCGATGTACGATTTTAACCACAGAGACTGGTCAAATTCGATGGCCTTGTGCACAAAATAATCTGCTTTGTTAGACCTATCAAATGATTAGGAAACGTTTTGTCTCGTTTTTTTTGGAATCATATTCCAACAGCCGACCAAGGGAAAAGTGTAATGTAAAATGTGGGCTCATGAAGAGTATATCTATATCTACAGTTCACCCTGCAAGCCACCGCAATGGTGTGTGGCAGGGGGTGCAATAGCACCAAGGGAAAGTGCATAATAATGAACAATATCACCCTACGTCGGCTGATTTCTTATCGTAACTTCTGTTCTGCTCAGCTTTCGTTCTAGGGAAAAACGAGCCTTTCCACCCCTCAGTAGAGCTCTGCACGAGCCAGGACTGGACCGGGTAAGACTGAAAAGTAATGGGCTCAGGCCGGGCTTGAGCCTAGACGATTCATCTGATGCCTTTCCTGTTTGGGCCATTTTGGGCCAGTTGAGGACCCAGTGGACCCTCCTCATGTTTGCGCCACTGGGCAAAGAGAGTGTGTCATCTTCACTATTTCTTTTAGAGGGAGTTCTCCATTCTCTCTTTTACAAGTGACACATCTCCCAGGCCGTCACTAGAGCACCCACGAGTTCCTACCGACTCACCATCTCTTAAACAACTACTTATATCACCATCCAAAGGGTTGTTTGCATTAGGAGATAGTGGGATCTTTGGGAGTCTTACACCCGAAACTTCATTCACTATATACCTCTACACCTTATCCCATCACCTTCCCTTTTGTATCCGGCATTGGTCGTCAGTTCGCTCTGGGTAGCAGATGATATTGGTCTTCCGTACTGATAGAAATTGACATACCATATTCACCTGAATCCAAGACGACCCTGAATCTAAGACGACCCCCCATTTTGATGATTCCAAAAGAGAAAAAAGCTCAAATTGACCTTCATGACTACAAAAATTATAAATCTTGAGAAATATTTATTTTCTCTTATACTTTTCTTGAATGTCATTGTCTTTTAACATTTTAAAATCATAAGTCACATCACAAATAGAACCATTCAGGTTTTCAAACAAATTAAATGGTAGCATTCATTTTAAGATAACATTAAAAATAAAGTAAATACATTGAAAGAATATACTCATTTCAGGACAACAAAAAAACATTTCAATCCAAGTGCTGCATAAAATCATTTTATTGTGTTAGTCATCATCACTGTCTATGCAACCTTCACTATTTTCCTCACGCTCACTAACTTTATCACTCTCAACTTCATCATCGGTCTCCCACAAAACATCATCCTCACTCCCATCCATGGCATTAGATAAGCAGCATTTCTTAAACCCTTTCACTATTACTTTTGCATTTATCTGTTGCCACGATGCCTTGATCCATTGGCAGAGCATTGCAACTTCAGGTTTCTTAAGATTTCCTTTTGGTGTTAAAGTGTGAGATCCACTCTGTAACCACTCAGAATACAAAACATTTAAATTATTTTTAAAACACTTATTGACAGCAACATTTAAAACTTGAAGTTGTGATGTCATTCCTCCAGGTATTACAATAAGATCAATATTCATCGCACTCATTATGTTTTTAATTTCAGGAGATAAGTGTCCTTGAATGCATCCAGTGAAAGCATTGCTCTTTGTTTCAGTAAAGTTCCTGGCCATCTATACCACACCACATGTAACCAATCTCTCATTAGTTCTTTAGTCATCCACCCCTTTTCTTGACACCTATTATTCCACTTGGCAAATGTTTCTTAGGCATTGTTTTCCGCTTTAGAATCACATATGGTGGTAATTTAGTCCCATCTGCTAAAACCGCCAACATTACCGTGACTCGCATTTTTTCGTTGCCTGTAGTTTTAATTAGGACGGACTTCGCACCTTTTTCGTTCACAGTATAATTAGATGGCATGTAGAAGAAAACCGGAGTTTCATCGGCATTTCCTATTTGGCTCAAAAGGTAATTATTGGTTTTTCTAAGTCCAATTACGTATTTCTGGTAAGCGAGAAGTTTTTCAACATAGTCTTCTGACAATTTCTGACACAGCAAAGTTCGTCGCCGTAAAGAAAAATTATTTCGTCGCATCATTCTCACGCACCAACTTCTGCTGGCCTTGAATTCTTGCAATGATATATTAAGTCCTCTAGTAATTTCATTAGCTTTAAGTATAATACTTTCAGTCGAAACAGGCATACCGTTCTTCCTCATGGTGCGCACAAACTTTACTTCTTCTTCAATGCCATGAAATCGGCCTAATTTTGGACCACTGAGCGACTTCCTTGTGGCTTTGGCATTTTCTAGTTCCTGTTTTGAGAGTTTCCATCGCCGCACATTTGCCTCAGATACACCGAACTTTCTACTCGCATCACAGTTATTAGTTTTTTCGGCGTAATTTATCACGATCAGCTTAAAATTTGTATCTTAGCTCCGTCTAATTCCTTTGTTAACTTTCCCTTTGCACTCGTGCCACGTACTTCAACATGATCTGTCATTTTAACTTAAGGGTTGTGCATTTAAATCAAGAATGCACAACTCAAAACTACTGTCACACTTAGTGAATCGCGGTGTGTCGTTTGAAAGGGGAATCCCAATGATTTCCACTCTCATTTGTTTTGACATTGCGGTTGCCATTACATGCAAGATGTAAGTACATCATCTGTGTTATGATCGTCGACGATGATTATTAGTCTAAATAATTATTATTCCCGTCATGTTTTTCTTATTGTTATTACTATTTGTTTATTTCACTTCTTTATGTACGTACTTGAATTTGCTGTTGTGAATTGTTTACTCTAATATACCATTTGTTGTAAAAACCATTGATTAAATGCTTAAATATACTTCGTATTCGAATGTAAGACGACTCTTGATATTTACAGCTGAAAATTTGGAAAAAAAGGTCGTCTTAGATTCAGGTGAATACAGTAATTTGTATTCTTCGTACATCTGTGGTTTGAAATATATTTTGTGTTATTAAAACTTTTTATAAATCCCTAAAATACCAGAATGGATTTAATGAGGAAAATTTTTTTAAAAGTGCATTTACATATGAAATGCTTTGTAAATTTAAAAAAATAAAAAGATACTTTATAAAGGGTATATGCTTACTGAAGAATGTACACAATGTCCACGGTCGGGCTGAATTTGGATCAGTTTAAAATAATTCGGGCCTCGGGCCGGGCCTGGGTGCAAAAATGGGGTGAAGTCTTGGGCCGGGCCTAAGATTTTAGCCCAGACCTCTACCTCTCAGTCCTACAGGCTATCTATATAATAAAACGCTAAGGCAATACGTGGCACACAATAACATTGTATTGCTAAGCAACAGGATATATAAACAGCCGAAACTGCTATGACTGAAACATATCAGATCTTTGTATCATAATGTTAGTATTGTATTGTAAAATCTGTATTAAAGATTGTTATTATTAAGTAGATATTACTATTTTAAAATTAATTTGCGTACAATCTTATATGGTAGATTATATATCATTACGAGCTGTAAGCCCGTAAAAAATTACGGAACTTAAATGATTAAGCGTTTTCATCTACTTAATAACCCGAATCCCTCTTGGTCGGTCAGAGACATTTTTGTTCCATGAGAATTTATAACACAAATAAATTATATCATTTAGCATTTCAAGAGATACAGAATTTTTTTTACCATTGTAAAGTACTTAATGAATAAGCGGCATTGAATGCTATCACTACTTTTCTTCTACAAAACAAATTATCAGCAACTACATCAATTTAAATACCGTATTTGACCGAATATAGCCCCCCTGTTTTTCGCCAAAAGTGAAGTGCAAAAGTTGAGGGGGGAGGCTATTTTCGGGCACTAAAAATTAGATGGGTACACACAAGTGTGCAAAGCTTCAATAACGATGAATTTCATTCGAGTCAGTAAGTGTTTCTATCCATTGTAAGACTAAACTACTCGGGTTGCGAATATTTATTTGCAAGGCTGATTGACGTCACCATATAGGAAGGATTTTTCAATTACCTGATCGCTCTCATTATCGTCAAATTGCAAGTTTTACCGTATTTGCTCGTGTAAGCCGCACCCCCATGTATCCCGCGCACCCCGGTTTTTGGGCCAGCTCTAGGGAAAAAATTTATTTGATCCGAAAAAGGGTTTTTTTAAATCACCAATTCCTATTTCTCAAAAATGCTACGCTCAAGTTAAGCATCTTCACACTCCTACGTGACGAATTTATTGGGTGATCTCTTTATATCGGTACTAGCAGAAATCTCCTCGGTAGTCCTCTTTTGTTAAACACTTAACTGTTTTCGTCGTCATGTTCGGCAGAAATCGCTCCGGTAGCGATCATTTTGCTGTACGTAATTTTCCTGCCATATGGTCACTGATCCCTACCGTAGCGGTCGTCATATTTTGGCGAACTAAAATTATGATCAGTGATCATTCGATGATCACCACGGTGGCTATGACTTTCACAGACGTGTAATAGAATAAAGGAAGCATGCCATATCTGAACATTGTAGGCGTCGTCTGCTGTGAGAACAAAACCCCCACCAATCCAAACTGGTCACACATGCGCCGTGGCCTCCATCACGCTTGCAGCAGAAAGCCGTCAAGTTTGGGGAGCACCCGTTTAAACTTAAAACTCACTTAAAATTTTTATACAATGAATGAAAATGACTAAATACACCGAAATTTAGAAATGGAATAATAGATGCAGCATGGGTGCTAGCTTAAAGTATATTTGTTTACCGACACGACATTTTGGGAAAAAAGGTGAGCGGCAAATAAGAGAATTCGTGTAAGACATGCACCCCCTTTTTTCCACCGGCGTTTTGGGAAAAAAGGTGCGCAGCTTACACGAGCAAATACGGTAATACCAATAAAATTAACCTTACCCGAGAATGGACTAATTGCCTGGCTAAGCTCGAATTGTTAATTACACAAACAAAAGATAGATTAGCATTGCGCATCAAAATATGAGCAAAGTGCGAATTTATATTGCTGCATAAATTGGTATGTTATTTCGACTTGCTAATATTGCTGCATTAATTAGTATGTTATTTCGACATTTTAAAGTTTATTTTTACTCCCTAGAAATGTATTTTTGTTCATTTCCTTGTCAAATATCTCTTTCGTTAGTATACCCTCCGAATTCTGAGGTACAAATCTGAAAACCTTAAAATTCCAATTAGCATGGCGTTTTACAACTCGCTGATTGGTACTTTTTTTATTAAATGAGTGCAAGTTTGATATTTCTTCAAATTATACAGCATGTTTCATGACATTAAAGTCCTAAAAATGATCATGTTCTTTCAGGGTATTAAAATATTTTCTAGATTTGTGTGAGAAAAGATGGGTAGGGGGGCTATAATCAGAGGGGGGCTATATTCGGTCAAATACGGTAACCACAATGACCACACTATACTTACCATTTCAGCAGAAGTAC
Source organism: Uropetala carovei (assembly GCA_036926305.1). NCBI lineage: Eukaryota > Metazoa > Arthropoda > Insecta > Odonata > Petaluridae > Uropetala > Uropetala carovei. The sequence goes on from JAXCHB010000115.1 coordinate 2,400,344, forward strand.
ATCAGAATGTATCACATTTAGCCAAATCTTACGTGTTAAATTATTAATAACAGTAATTATTTATTTTTAAATGTATATCATTCAATGTGTATACATAACAACTAAGTAGAACTACGTCAATTTAAATAAAAATAAAATATTTACCATTTTAGAAGTAATACATGATAATAATTTTCCGTATTAATATCACAACCAAATAACAATGTCTAATGTTTATTTACTCAATGTCTCTAGCAACGTGATAAACAGCTTCTGTATATCGCATTGAAATACAGCATAAAGTTAAAACCATTTAGATACTGTATATATGCAACTATATATTAATTAATTTAATTAGTGGTTAAATTGTTTGCTCAGAATAAAAGTAATGGCTTCAAGAACAACACGTTATGCTAATTATAATGCGAGAAGAAGAGTGGAATGAGCCAATCAATCTGTTGAAGAAGCAAATCAAAGAACTGAAAGAAATCAAGCTGATAGAGATCGAAGAGCCATTGAAGATGAACAACAACGAGAACAACATAATCAAAAACAAAGAAGAATCTGAGTTTGGAATAAAGAGAAAATCGACTACGCAAGAGAAGGCAAGTTAAACGACGTAGATTAAATGAACGTGTATCGGATGCAAATAATTCTCAGCTTGAAGATACCATTGAAGAACATAACTGTGGAAATATGACTCAGACTTGCAATTACTGTAGTGCGCTTTACTGGCCGAATGAACACAACACTTCTAAAAAATACATCAAATGCTGTCACGATGGAAATGTTTCCCTCTATGACTTATCTGAAATGCCTGATTTACTAAAAGAATTATTAACAACAAACTTATCTGAAGCTAAAAATTATCAAGAACATATCAGAGAATACAATGCTACTTTAGCTTTCGCTTCAATGGGTGCAGAAATCAAAGCACCTCCAGGAATAGGACCCTACTGTTTTCGTATTCATGGACAAATTTACCATAAGGTTCACGAACGAACAGAACAAACCAGGGTATAGACAGTTGTATATATTTGATTCGGGTGAAGCAACAAACAAACGTATGGATAATAACCAAGGCTGTTTAGGAATTGTAATGGAGATTAGATACAATGTTACAACAAATAAATCCATTTGCTGAGCCTTACAATCAAATGCATAGGATAACACAATCTAATCCAACAGTAAAAGTTAGAATGGTTTTTATGGAAGATCCAAACTTAGACTTAAGAAGAGATAACGCACCAACTTTAAAAACAGAAGTTGCAGCAATATTCGTTGGTGATGACGGTGAACCACCAGCCAACCGAGATATTTGCATTTACCCTATAAGAGATACTTGCAAGAACATTTCACCAATGAATCGATGCAGTAATCTGATGGTCCACCCTTTACTTTTCCCGAGAGGCGAGTGTGGTTGGCATATCGGAATGGAACATGTAGAAGAAAAACGATCAGCTAAGCGAGTTCGAGTCACACAGTTACAGTATTTCGCTTATCGACTCTCTGTGCATAGCGGTTTCAGTCTCTTGCATAGCAGTAGAAAATTATTCCAGCAATACGTCGTCGACGTTTACGTGAAAACGGAAGGAGCCCGATTGTACTATCTGAATGAATAAGAAAGATTTACGAGTTGAACTGTACCAAGGACTGTTAGATGCGATAGTCTCGAGCAAAAAATGAGAACATGCGAACAGGTAAGATGATAATATTACCTTAACTATGACTATGAACAAGTCGCAGGGTCAGACTTTTCACAAAATCTGTCTCTACTTACGAAAACCAGTTTTTAGTCATGGTCAACTTTACATAGGTCTCTCACGAGTAAGATCATTTGACTCTCTAATTATTGTATCTGCAAATCAAGAGATCGAAAATTGTGTGTATAAAGAAATTTATGATAGTGAACAATAAAGTTAGACTAGCGCGTAGATGCTCTGCGCAGGTAAAGCTAGTCTCTCTTATTTTACGAGGATGGTGGCCCTATTATTTTGGCGCCCCAGGCAAGAAACGGTTCAGTGTCCCCCCCCCCCCCTTTTGCAGCGATTTTCCCCGCACCTCTGCACTTAACGAAGCACTTGTCGAATAAACGCGACGAAAAACGCCGAATATCGCCGCCTTTCGTTGTCGGCGAACAGAAAGCCAAAAGTCTCCGCCAAATGGCAGTTCCCACACCAACGCGCTTTATATAGGGCGAATATTACCCCTATTTCCCATTCCCTCCTTTTCTCATGGTTATATAATGTAATCAAGAAATTAACCAATACGATGTCAAGGAGTCGCCCATTTAAGCTACCCGCCAAACCTCCCCTCAACGGCTCCATCACATGACCGTGGCCGTCGAGAGAACGAGTGCAGAGACATCCTGAGACACCAGCAGCCGAGGGTCGCCGCCGGCGAGAGTTAGATCCCCGAGTGACGGAGTGCAAGGGCCATGTGCTAAAAGTTTACGGAGGACAGAGAGTAGCTATAATTTGACATTTATGAAGTGTTTAAGTTGCGAGACTATTGTTACGTCTCAAGAGCATTTGTTTTGTTGTTACGTTGTTATTTCTTGTACAATATAGCATTTAGTTAGAGGGTTATGTGGCTTTGTTTTTTGGTCGCCACACTTTGTAAATTTTTGTTAAGATATTTTAAAAAGAGGTCGTTAATTTATTCATTGCCTCGTAAAATGATTGATATTGAAAAATAAAAGGAATGTTATATAGATTCCCACTTGCCTCACGATATAAATTGGTATCCATTATTCATCCACTTGCAAGTAATGCAGAGATAGATGGTAGGGTTAGCACCCCCAATACTTGGACGCCCTGGGCAGCCGCCAGGGCCGGCTTCAGACTTTTGGCCGCCCTGAGGCGGGAAGTTTTTGGCCGCCCCCCTCCCACCCTCATGTCCCTAATGATCAAGAATTCACACTTTTGTGAACCATTAATATCTAAAATTATCAAATAATATATAGGTATTTTAAAGAGTTGTATGTTGTGCTGTAGTAGCGTCACTAAATCCGTTGAAATTCATTGGGAAATTCTACTAGTTTATAATATAATAATGATAATAATACTAATTTTATATTAAACAAAATCCATTATTGTGCGAGTGTCCATTAAACAACAATATTTGTAAGGCTATCTCATATTTAAATTTACAGTGGATTCGTATTCACCCAATGGATCAAAACTGAATAAGAAAGAACAGACAGACAGAGGGAAGAAAATATAATCTTATTTTGCCAGTGAAAAATTGAATATAAATCTCGTGTAAGTTAATGATGCTATGAACATATTTAATATCCAGTAGAAAAAATAGATCAAATTACAAAATTGCGTACTCTTAAAGAAAAGGTTAATACATCGAGCCACATAATTAGGTCGGAATATGTAAAACTCGTTTTAAAATGAAGACATAAAAATGAAAAGTTTTTAAATGCATACATAGAAAACTAATTGCTTAATTAAATAGAATGAAATGTAAGCACTATGTTGAACTATTTCTCATAAAATATCTGCTAGTGTTTAAATGTGAAATGCAATTTAGGCGTTTTTTCGAGTCGATTTGAATCGAATGCGACAGTGCAATCCAACAATGCAAATCGCAGTGGGGACATCACGTTAAAATGAGATGAAACAAAAAACTACTATAGACGTGAGATTTAAGCCACTCCGAATTAGAGACGCTAGGAATAAGGCACTTGATTGAAGTTTCTGTAGAAAATATGCGTCGCATGTTTGTCATTTCTATCATTTTAACAAAGTTTAAGAGAAACAATTCACTCTTCGAGAATTATTAAGTTATGGTCATAGGCACAGCAACTAATAGTAATATCCTCAAAAACAAAATGTTATTCACTATTTTGATATCTTAGATTGATCTGAAAATTTGAAATTTTCTCACTTATTTAATTATACCTACCTTCGTGAAAATCCTTACAGGAGAAAAGAACTAGCTACTGTGAGTACTGGGGAAAAGATTTATAGAATTTATCGTACAATAATGGAATGATTATTATCTAAGGGCTAGATAAACGAATAAAATCCAACAAGAAAATTATAATAAGTTAAAAATTTTAATTTTACTATCAACCGTACTTAATTCGAAGAATCAAGAGATAGTAACATTATTAATTCCGACTATAACATAACTACGCAACTATAAGAATTCACTTTCGATATAAGAATTATATAAAAATTAGACACACCTTCCCCCTTTGTTTTGGCAAACCAAAAAATACAGCAGTGAAAAGGTGTAATTTAGTAGGGGTAGTATAGAGGAGAATTCATGGGAGTTGCTCTGAAACTGAGAGCAGCGATATTTATATTCAGTAAGGTCTTTCCAGTTATAGTGGTCGGTAGGGTTTCCTCACAACAAAGGGTTTAGCGAATAGCGGGGTGGGAAATTTATCCGAAAAACGATCATCCAAAATATTAGGGTTAGGCTATAGTTTTTCAACTTTTGAGATTTTTACTTGAATGACTGATTTGGACTTATAGAATTTATCGTACAATAATGGAATGATTATTATTATAGGAATCATCAATAACATAAGGGTCATTATGACAAGGCGAAAATGCCGACATCGGCTAATATTAATAATACTAATTATTCCTAGAAATGTCACAATACACCGAGAAATAACTGAAGTAAATCTCTCGAAATAAACCAGGTTACTAAAAGAAGTTTAATATAAACAGTAGCAATTCATTAAATTCAAACTAACCTCTCCAATGGAAGACGATGTACTGACAATGTTGTGAGTGAAGATGTCCCACGTTGTGATGAGATCTGGATCGTTAGGATATCTTTCTACCAAAATTAAAACAGTTTCTCTCACAAAAACTCCAAAAGCGAAACCAAAGAAATTAAAAACAAATAATTAAAATATTTCACGAGTTAAAAATACTAACCAGTCCTATTAATTTTTACGCAAAATCCACACTGTTACTGCAAAAATACGACACGACTCGCCCTCTCTGCGATGTTACTTCTTCCACAAACTAAGAAAATCTGAGGGTCTTGAAGTAATTTCTTTTTCGAGAAATTTTAAGAGAAAAAGGAGAGAGTGTAAAATACGTGTCAGAAAGTTTTCTTGGGAACGTCGCGACGTTTGCCGTCGCGTCGGTAAGATTTCTTTCTAGCCACCCGTAAGGTCATAAAATCTAAAACACTCAAAAAGAAAGAAAGACTGCCAGCAGTAGCATTTATGATCTTCGCATACGTGTCCTCCCATTCAGAAGAAAGGCGCATGCGGGTGGTCATGGAATTTCCATATAGAAATAGCCGTCAAAGACGGTACAGCAGTTCCTATCCCCCAATTATTCTTTTCCTTTAGAAACATTCGAAAGAGTGCTTTAAAATATTTTCTCAACTCACGTGCAAATTCTCAGAGTGGAAAGGGAAAAATTCTGTCTTCATAATATAAATAAGAGGGAAACAGAATCGCTGGAATCAGGGATGCCCTATGTCCTTTTAGGTCAAATATGACGATGGGACCAATGTGTATAATCCCCCCCTCCCCCACTTTCTTGAGAACATCCCTTTTTTCCTTCACCCTCGGAGACAAAGGAGACGGAAAGCTTGTAAAAACTACCTCGCTGATCCGACCCGCACGTGTTGCCTTTGTTTTGCTTTATACTTCCCTCCATTTGTCGCAAATATGTCTTTAGGGGTTGGGTGGCCGCTCCTGCTGTAAGACCGAAGTTGGGAGAGGGAGGGGCGTCATGGTGACTACAAACGGCATTAGGCCGCCCCCCTCGAGAGTGCGCCCTGAGGCGATTGCCTCACTTGCTTACCGTCTGAAGCCGGTGCTGGCAGCCCTGCTCACCGGTACCTCGGGCCGTCCCTGCCTAAGCTAAACCATAAGCTGACTGACTCATTCGAATTTAATACCCCATAGAGTCCAAAGGAATTTGATAAAAAACGCAAAAACCTTGTCCCTTGACTCAAATTCATACTCATCTCGTTGCATATAAATCGATTACACAAATACATAAGCTCTTCCTGATTCGAAATTTCTATTTGCTTTTGAGTAGGTTAATTTATCGACTCATCGTAACACAGATACGTTTAAGAAATTTGATGACTGGATTCACTAGAAGGAGGGACCTTTAGCAGTCTTATTATTGGGGGGATTACAATTGAGAACGAGAAAAAGAGAGAAGAGAGACAGACAGAAGATGGAGAGAGAGATGCAGGTCGTCGGGGCGAAACGAAGGTGAGCGGAAACAAGAAAATTAACTAAATATCAAATTATACAAGAACTATAAATGTAAATAGTGTTACATCGTTTCTGAGTATTGTTTAGAGAATTATCCTTATAATATTGTCCTTCCAAGTGCCCTCTTGGCGCCCCCAGTGCCTCGGTGCCCTAGGCGGCCACCAGGCTCGCCTGTACCTTGGGCCGGCCGTGATCCTAAGTCCTGTAACAAGCTGTAACACTTTTGTTTCTATCGTAACAATTTTTGACGAATCTAGCGGGTTTTCGCTGCACTCTTTCTAACTCTGAGATTGATCCTTTCTCATACGGATCCCATATGCTCAACGCATACTCTAATAGCGGTATTACTAACAAGAAGTTACCGTCTCTTTGACTTTTTCCTCACTTTTACCTACTATGCGTTTGATGAATCCTAGTTTCTGTTTAGCCTTCCCGCATATATTTCGTATGTGCATATCCCATGAGAGGTAGCTTGTTAAAGTAATGCCTAAGTATTTGACAGAATTGGCTAGTTTTAGCTAGACGCCTTCAACAATGTAATTCATCGCGTCAATGTTTTCGTTTCTCCAGAGTCTCGTAAAGGAACACTTTCCTAAGGTCAATTTTAACTGCCACTCTTTACACCACTCGAGAATTGCATTTAACTCATTAGAAAGTAATAATTGATCATTAGGATTGTTAATCTCTCTGTAAACTACTGTATCATCTGCGAATAACTTGACTTTACTTTTAATAACCTTATCTAAGTCGTTTATACGTATATAAAAGGAATAGTAGTAATTTAGCAACAATTGAGTCGGACAAGACCTATAGAAATTGCTCTTTTTTACATTGTCTTAATAGCTCTCGTTTAAATCTTAGTAGAAATATTTGTTCCTGATTTTCGTCAGTATTGAAAATTGATATCCACAATTGGTAGATCCTTAGAAATAAGATGCTTTTACTAATTGTATGAAGTTCACTTTTCAACCATTGTTGTATTGCTAATAGACAGCTTTAAACTTATCCCTTAGTTAGATTACATGTTAAAAAACTACATTTTGTTCGTTTTATTATAAAACCTGTCCGTTTGAATTTTGTAGTATGTGCCAACTTAACCCATCAACGGGGTAAGTTGGCACACAGGTAAAGGTTACACTTATCACAAATTACGAGTTTAACAATTATAATAATGCTTCATACATATATCACTCTTTAGCCAATGCATTATACTTTAGAATGGTATCGTTGGAATTTTCATAAACTCACTAGAAAAAAATACAAAAATCCCTAACTACAAACTGTCCCAACTATTCTCCCCTATTCATTGCGCGGCGCGTTGAAATGCTGCCATACTTCGACGTTCATGACAGCCCTAAATGCCCTCAATTTATTCACTTTGTACGTAAATTGCAGACATCTCGCATTGTTGGGAGTTGGAGTCCCTCTCGGTGGTCCTTCCCGTTGCGTCCGTCCCCGGGCGGCTGTACTCCAGACAGCCTCCTCCATCATGTAACCGAGGATTTCGTTCATAAGCTCCTCCTCGCCCCCTTGGATGAGCCCTAGCCATCCCACTTGTGCTTCTGTTGGGGCGGGAGGCGCCTCCGTGGTAGGGGAAAGCGGGAGCATTAGGGGTGTCTCCCCAACACGCCTCTGTATCCTCGCCGCTCCCTTGGTTGTGCCTCCTGCAATGAGGGCGCGGTACTCTCATCGATGGTCGGCGATGGTTCCTCCTCTCCGGTTGCCTGTTCCGTCTGATTGCCCTCCCTCGTTCGGGCCATCAACGAGTGGGGTCGCCAGGGATGTTGCATATCTCTTTCCCATCTGGGTGCCGGGGTCCTTCTCTCCCATCTGCGCTCTCTTGGTGAACGGTCTCTTGGTGCAGCATGGTTGTTCCATCGTCGCTGAGGTGTTGGGTGAGGGGAAGGTTCTCCGTTTCGGTGAATTTCGCCTCTGCTGATCCGCCTGGTTCCTGCGTGTGTGAGGCGGCTGCACTTGTAAATGCCTTTCCCTTCTTCAAGGTGGGGGAGGAGGATGGTTTCCCCCGTGACGGCGTGGGGTTTCATGCCTTCTGGCCTCGGTGGTGCCGGGAGCCTACGGCGGTTGTTCTTCCGCCTACCCCTTGCCGGCCTTGGTAGAAGGGTGGTTAGAGTATCTGCTGCCGAATACTAAGGTCGCGGGTTCGAATCCCGCCGAGGACATGGATGTTTGTGTTCATCGTAATGGGTTCTATGTAAGAGTGGACTATATAGTCTAAATATCGCCCTTGAAAATAAAGTCGAATTATTATTATTCATATCCCCCTTCCTGGGTGGACACTGATTAGGCCGCCGCTACTGGGCATTGCGAGTGGCCTTTTCTTCTTCCTTCCTCTCTCCAATTATTTCCATCCGCCGTATCTGTATTTCCCTCCTCCACCATGCGCTCTGCGGCGTTGGGGGCGGTCTGTTGGGTGCTGGCTCATCCTTCAGCATCCACATGGGCGTTTGGCATCCCATCTCTCTGGTTTGCTTGGCTGGTCTCTTTGGTGGCACGCTGCTCCCTCCGTCCGTCACCCATTGCGATCCCTTGATGGCATGTCGGGGACCGCCTCTGGTGTGGGCCCACTCTCTTCCGTGGTGCAGCTGGGTTCGAGGCCTTGGAGTCTCCTCTATCTTCTCGGTGTTGTCGCGTCCATGTCCAATCTTCTCCGCGGCGACCAATGTTCCACTATGTCGATGTCGCTTATTGGTGGGAGCAGATTCACCTCTATAGCCGAGGCAATGGCTAGTTCCAGTGGCAAAAAGAAGGTGGTGTGGCTCCTCCCTGGAGAAGCATAACCTGAGTTCTGCATTTTCTAGAATATATAGCACACGATAGGCAGCACTGGCAGCAAGGCAAGATGTGTGGCTTCCGCTCGTCGTTCAGATGTATTACAAGAGCTATGGTCGGTCCAGATTTAGGCAGAATTAACTCTGACATCTCCTCCTCTAATAGTGAGATTAAGACTCCGCTGTGTTCGTTCTAAGGCTGACACCCTATCTCCCAGTTAACTCGGGACTTTTGGTGCATGTCCCGTTCCTTAAGATTACCCTCTCAGAAGCCTCCTTAGATTACCCTTATCATATACCTTACAGACTAACAGAATATCACACACTTTACCGTTGCTTACCTTAATATACTCCTGATCTTCGTAGAGGTGAAAGATTTGTAAGCCTTAAGGGAAGCAATAAGTAAAGAAAATTGTTAGCTGTTTCTATGGACAACAAAATATCTATGAGTAATTAATATCACCCTTGGAAGGGTATGCACCGCAATCAACAATTAGAATGTTTTGTCATAGCAGCAGAAAGTGGTATCACTTAGAGGGATATTTAAATTAAATTTAGAAAAAACAAAACTTGTAGAAAATTACATTATTAACATCTTTTAAAATAACAACCATTTATGAAAATAGAGTTTAAAGGAGATATTAAAAAATCTGATGTGGCCAACACGATTTTCTCCATATTTGGGGTATAGATATTTAAATTATTATGAATAGCATTATAAGGCAAAATTATTATTTCATATCGTAAAAGAATACAGTCGTCCTTAGTGTCGTAAATTATATTTTGAATATGTTTCCAGAATTCACTTCTACATGGTGGTGGCGCTGTATAGTGGAAATTTACAAATAAGCAAAATATCTCCAGAATGAATGGTTCTACAGGAATTTGTTTCAAACAAAACTTGGAAGAAATATTATTCTCCGCAACTTTTGTCCTCACCAAGATTACCGATAATGATGTTATTAAGGAGATATTTGACAGAAACCGAAAAAACCTGTTATTTATAAATAATTCCTAAACAATAACTGCTATGGATAATTCTTTCAAATGAAAGTTGTAGGAAATTATATTCTCTATAACATTTGTATAGAATTGTATATAAAATAATGATGTTTTAATGGAGAAATATCGCAAAAACAGAATCGGGTTTCGAATAAACCTCGACTTCTGGTTAGCCAGTATTGTCCAAAAACTAATTGGTTCTTTGTGCTCATACCAAAGTATTATATATGAAATTTGGTAAAGATATGGCAAGTACTTTTTGAGTTAGAGCACCCACAATCACATACATACATACACGGACATCATTCCGAAAAGTCTAAATGTGTTCTAAGTATCAATATATCTAATAAACTATCGGTTTTTCGAAAAATTCCTATCACATACACACAGACAACATCCAGAAAATAGTCATAACGTTTTCTAGGGACCTAAAAATGTGTATTTCTGTTGAAATCTCGAATTCAATTTTTACTTTCTCCATACGTAATATAGGGAAAGTATTGTGATAAAAAAAATCGACTTCAAGATTTCAACAGAAATACACGTTTTGAGGTCCCTAGAACACGTTTAGACTATTTTCGGAATGATGTGTGTGTGTGTGGTTGGATGAATGGATGTGATTGTGGGCGCTCAAACTAAAAAATGTACTTGTCGTATTAATACCAAATTTCATATATAACACTTTAGCATGAGCTCAAAGAACTGATTAGTTTTTGGACAATACTGGTTAACCGGAAGTCGAGGTTCATTCGAAACCCGATTCGGTTTTTGCGATATTTCTCCGATAATACTTCATTATTGTATACAATGACCATTACAAAAAATGTTGAAAATATAATTTCCTACATCTTTCATTTCAAACAATTTTCCATAGCAGTTATTGTTTAGGAATTATTTATAAATGTTTTCGGCAGGGCATCGAACCGGAACCGAACCAAAAACCAAAACCGGAAAAAACCGTTATTTTTCCTGGAGTGAAACCGAACCCGAACCGAAAAAAAATATTTTCCTGAACCCAAACCGAAAACCATTATTTATTTCGTTCCATATTTTTTGGTTCGCATAAAAAGTGGGAGCATAAGAAGGGTTTTCCTTTTTGCTTTAGTTTGAGTATATCTGAAAGCCTCACGTTTAGAAACCGAATAAGATAAGGGTTGGCATTTTCTTGAGAACACATTCTCCTCAACCTTGGGAAGGATGTGTCTTTGTGATAATATCTGTTGGCTCAATAGTGGGATTTTCCATGTGCATCTCAATACATAGAGAGAGGGTCTACAATACATCCTGCTGAGATTACCTGTTAAACGAGGCTACTAGAAAGGAACTTGGGCAGTACTTTGAAGACAGCCTCTAATTGTCTTGCTACCCTTCCCCCGAGCATACCCCGTAAAGTGTGTTCCCAGCAAAAATATTTCCAGATTCTTAACTTGGATTTTCCTTAAAGTTGGAGGTTATTGTCCCCATATACTTTCACTCCCTCTCCATATCCACTGAACCCTTGTATTCCGGTAGTCATTCTCTAAAACTTATCCAGGAAGGATCACTCCGCAGTCGTGGTTTTGAGATATTCTTACTTCGGTTATCCTTTGTTACAGATTAGTAAATTTCTATTTATTTTATAGAATGCATCTTAAAATGAGCACACATATTCGTATTGGTTGCTTAAAACTGAAGAGAAATTAAATATGAATGCGAATTTGTTATTTTTAGTGAAATATTTTGCCGACTGCAGAAACCCACATTAGAGACACCGCCTGAAGAAAGTTCACGACAGGCCGAATAACGGTCTTATTTTCTTTTGTTTGCATGTTTGATTGCAGGGTAATATTTAGATGTTTTTTATTTGCTGCCGGGTGAAAATCACATGCTTTCGCTTAGTCATAGTTTCGGTACTTATCATTTCAATTTCATGAAATAATGAAGTTTAACATTCTCACACTACTTAAGTGATTAAAAATATTCAGTCATCGTAAATTTGCATCATGTTAATAAACATTTCTCAGCCTTTCTGAATTCTCAGACCCTCAATTTCTGTGGGCTTCTTCCTCATAGATATTTTATAGATTTTTTCATCCATTTAAGTAATCTCTGAATGAAAAAAGTAAGCCGTGCATTTACAGTTTTTACTATAATACGATCAGAGGGTGGACATGATCTACAAATTGTTATGAAAATAAGGTAATATCTTACTCAATTTACTGGCACTATTGAGATAACGCGATCTCTTATTTTACCGCACGATTTGTAAATAAAAATATTAATAATTCATTATTAGGCATTCCAGCTTTAGCGCATATTAGCTTCGGTCTGTCCGTTCTTCTATCAGGATGCAATTTTTTTCCGTAGCTAATCAGCAGATTTTGATAAAATTTAGTACTAAGGACTAAGCACAGTAAATTAGAAAATGAGATGAATGCTTTGCATAACATAATAAATTTTGAATATTCTATTTATAATTTACTTTATACTTTCCTAATATGTTGAAATCATTTGCGGCGCATGTATGATTTGTAAATATTCAATTCAAAATATAATCTTCAATAAATAAGATACATACTAAATATTCACATTAAAATAATTTATTTTCATGTTTTCCTTGTTTTTTAAAATATTACTGTTGTTATAGTGAAGATGTATTTGATTTAATTAGAAAATTACATAAATTAATAAATCAATTCTTGAAAGTTTCCTAAAAATATTTTAAGGTCAGAGCGAAAAAAACCAGTTCGAACCGGTTCACTGACGCTTGCCGAAACAGAACCGAAAGTTTGTGCTTTGAGTGAACCGGAACAAAAACCGGAGCGAAAAAAATTACAGTTCGATGCCCTGGTTTTCATCAAATATGTTTGTTAAAACGGTTATTTACAATCATTATAAGGAACAATGTTATAGAAAATAACATTCCTTCCAAGTTTTGTTCGAAAGAATTTTTTGTAGAACCATCCATTTCGGAGATATTTAACTTAATCGTAATTTCCAGTATTCGGAGCCATAAGCATAAGTATGTGATTGTGGGTGCTCTAACTCAAAAAGTACTTGTCATATCGTTACCAAACTTCATATATAACACTTTAGCATGAGCATAAAGAACTGATTAGTTTTTGGACAATACTGGTTAACCGGAAGTCGAGGTTTATTCGAAACCCGATTCTGGTTTTGCGATATTTCTCCGTTAAAACATCATTATTTTATATACAATTCTATACAAAGGTTATAGAGAATGTAATTTCCTACAACTTTCATTTGAAATAATTTTCTATAGCAGTTATTGTTTAGGAATTATTTATAAATAACAGGTTTTTTCGGTTTCCGTCAAATATCTCCTTAATAACATCATTATCGGTAATCTTCATGAGGACAAAAGTTGCGGAGAATAACATTTCTTCCAAGTTTTATTTGAAACAAATTTCTGTAGAACCATCCATTTCGGAGATATTTTGCTTATTTGTAAATTTCCATTATACAGTGCGTCTACCATGTAGCAGTGAATTCTGTAAACATATTCAAAATATAATTTACGGCAATAAGGATGACTGTATTCTTTTATGATACGAAATAATAATTTTGCCTTATAATGCTATTCATAATAATTTAAATATCTATACCCCAAATATGGAGAAAGTCATGTGTTGGCCACATCAGAATTTATTTTAAATAGCTCCCTTTAGAAATCAATTTACCTAAATATGTGCTATTAAAAAAGTTCTAGACAATGGAATTTTCTACGGGTTTTGTTTGAAACATTTTTTCATAAATTCTATAGTTTCAATTTTTCTTCTGAATTTACGTTGAGCACATCCCTATCTTGTTCAATTGCAGTGCCACGAGTTTGAAATGCAAAAAACACAAACTACATTACGATCGTGTATGTTGTACATAATGGTTAGGGCAGAGGGCCGAATATGGCTAACGAGAACTCTTCATATGCCCAGAGAATCTATAACAAACAATTATTGAGACGTAGATATTGTTTAAAAAATAAGAATACAAGTATGGAGAGAGTCATGTGTTGGCCACATCAGATTTTTCTTTATTTTCATCCCTATTCTCTCAGTGGCTCTGAAGACCTCCAAGAAGATCTGGGCCCTTATGAATAGAGGGCCCTGATGCAACGCATCAGCTGCATACCCTAGAAGGCCAGCCCTGCTCATGGGTGACAGGATTCGTTGGCATAATGTCTCATGCGTGAAATGTACAGTGGGTGAAGGGCTTTGGGTGAAATGTCTTGCGAGCGAAATGATTCATGGGTGAAATCATAATTGGATGAAATGCCTCACGGGTGAATTTTCTCATGAGTGAAATGTCTCATGGGTAAGGTTCCCAGGTACTTTCACACATCCTTTTACAGAGAAGTGGGACTTACTTTTGTAAAAAAGTAGGATATGTTTTACAAAAAGTAATATTTATAAATTTACAAACTTCATCTATATTATATAACGAGCTTAATCACAAGTGGCAAGGCTGCAAATTACTCTTTTACATATCCATAAGAAACATTTTACATTAAAAAACTTATTTTCTTTTAGCAAATAAAATGTATAAATTAAAGAAAATAGACTGTTTTTGTGACCAAATTGCTTAATTAATTAATATATTATGTTGTCAGGCTAGGTTGTCAGCATCAAGAGAAGAATTGTTAGCATAAACTAGCTCCTATAATTTGAGACAGAAAATTGACTATAGTAAAAGTAATATTATTTATCAGTAAAACAGTAAAGTGACGTTAAATGGATGATAATATTAAGAAGACACTTGAAGAACGTCAAAGACGATTGGTCAGAAAATGAACTCGAAGACAAAGATCTAGATTAACTCAACAGCAGTTGGATGAAAGGAGAGAATACAATTGAAAATATACCAAACTATGATAAAAAATTAAACAGCCAATCAGAGAGTGTTTGGACAGGAACTCAATTTATTTCAATTAAAGTAACCCTGCCTCTAGTAACAGTGGACTGTATTAATTTGGTAATTAATAACCACCAATGGCTCAATTGACTTACCTCTTAGCCGTAGTGGTTTCCTTAGTTATTCCGACTCCGTCTCCTTCATGTCCGTCTGGGGTTGCTCGCGGTTAGGACGACTTTCTAACAACTGATTCACACTCAAAATCACATACAATCACATTACTAGATAAGCCAACGAACCCTGGTGGCATTTCAGCAAACTAAATGCGTTGTGGACGCAACAAAGAGTTTCATGTTCAAATCACCAGAACCAAAATGCTCAAAGAAAAATTGAAAACGGAGGACAAATGTAAATATATCAAAAATTTAATACCCCGTCAAAGTTGACGAGTAAACAAAAAGAAAATACCGTATATTCCAGCGTATAAGTCAACCCCTGCTTTTTTGGATGAAAATATATGATTAGGCATATGTTCACCGTATAAGTCAACCCTCGCTTTTTCACATAAAAATACTTCTCATGAAACTGTTTTCAGACAAAATTAAAGTCATGTACAATCTAAGTTTTAACAAAACAGAAATAAACATAATAATAAAAATATATAAATACTGTTTATAGTATGTGCTATTCTTCCTCTGCAGTCATTATGACAGGTGTTTTAATTTCAACCAATAAGAAACTGTTATTCTCGGAGAGCTTGACCAACCAAATAAAGTTTTCTATAATTCGATTGATGTCAGCTGCTAATGATACTATCGAAATGAACTATATCTAGTGATCATGATCAATCTCTACGGTGGTGAAATTCAGTAAAATATTGCAAATGTGTACCCTGTGCACCATTTTTCACAAAATGTTGGTCATACATGAAGATTTCTGACCAAGTTTTAAAAATTACGAGTTTCAATAGTAAATTTACTGCAACACGCTTGCATATATGTTTATACTCACAAAAGACGAATAATTCTACAAAGTTTACACATATCTACATGACCAAGAGACGTTTAGGGTTTAAATGTGAGGTTTATACTGCCGTTGGTGCATCTTCAACATTGAGATGGCGTAATATTTTCATAATATTAAAGTTGTACCTTTTAATTGAGTTTTAAGTTAATTATTGTTACTCAAGAAAAGCAGTTCTGTCATTAAGAATTTACTATCAGTTTCTACCTATACTTTTTGCCAGAATAAGTTGGCATCTGGTATCTCTATTTGCCATATTCATCGTGAGCCACTGATGCTCCTTTAATCCGGGAGAGAACCATAGTTCCTTCTAACATTTTCCATCCATGGGCGGAATGAATATCGCTATGCGTGCCTACATGATGACAGTGCACGGATATGCACCGGGGTTGATGCGGTCCTGTTCCGATATATTCTAAAATACACACAATCGTGCACGCTTGAAAAATTTAGTGTGCAGCGCTTCAAAAACTGCTGCATGGCCGTGCAGCTTAAAGGGAACCATGGAGAGAGCACACCTATTTTTTGGATTTTTTCTAATTTTCTGCCACCGTAGACATCAACTTATTAAAGTATGAATTTATTTTTTCCTCCTCGAACTGGTCTAAAAATAGGGGTTCGTGTGGTACACGAGAGCACGGGTTATGTAAATAAAGTATTAAAATTAATTATTATATATCTTCTTCTATTTTTGGGCCGGTTTGGAGGGAAAAAATTAATTTGAGCCAGAATAAGTTTTTTTTAAAGTCACCAATTCCCACTCCCTGAAACAAGTTCCGCTCAAGTTAAGCATTTTCTCCCTTCTACGTGACGCAATTTATTGGATGATCTCTTTATGTCGATACTAGCAGAAATCTCCTCACGGATAGTCCTCTTTGTTAACCCCTTAACAGTTTTTGTTGTAATATTATGCAACTTCGTCCCCACTTCAGTTTTCGACATAATATTACGCACCAATGCGAAGCTTCACGAACTATTTGTTCATCTATGAACGGAAACTTCCCTACGCAGATGGGGTTTTTTCACAAATCATCTTGTGAGTAAATATTGGAAGGTTAGGAACAAATGAGTCCAAACACTGATTTCCGTCTTCCTTTCGAACGATGAAATCTTTCATTCGCAACAAAATTTCACCACTCCGAATTCCTTGAAGTGGATGAAGGAAAAGGACCAAACTTGAACCTGCCTATTTTCAAGTCAGCAAACCCTCAGTAGTCATTGAACTATAGTTATAAGCAGAGCTGCAAACCACTTCAAAATTTGGAAGTGGTTCGGTTCGCGGTTCGGTTCTGAATTTTTGGAAGTGGTTCGGTTCATGGTTCGGTTCAGACGGGAATTTTGACAAGTTCAGTTTGCGGTTCGGTTCAACTAAATAAATCATTTGAAATACTATCCAGAAATAATTTATCCAATATAAACATTTCACATTCAGTATCAATCTATAAGTAAATCAATCAGCAGTCATTATTATTTTAAATGAAAGAAGAATTTATTTAAATAAAGGAAAAATTTATATTTTAAATATATTACAGTCCCATCACCATCTTCATTTATTTATATTAAAAATGGTATTTTTGATCCTAATATGATTTCAATGTGGATAACAATAGTATCAGAGAGTAAAGAGTTAGGCACTCTTTCCTTTGAATCAAACCCGCTGGTTTTTCCAATGGGAATTCCTCGTCTTTTCGTTGGTCCGTACTTTGTGGATTGAGATCGAACCGAAACCGAACCACTTTTGCAAAATATTACGGTTCGGTTTTCGGTTCATTGAAAAATTAATCAGTGGTTTTGGTTCGGTTCGCGGTTCAGCAAAATGACTGCGGTTCGGTTCGGTTCAGCGGTTTGGTTCGGTTCGGTTTGCAGCTCTGGTTATAAGTTAGTCGGCGTATTCTTTCTGCCTACATTTGCGAGTTTTTGCCTGCAGTGTGGGCGTAACTTACACGTTTGCTTGGTCGCATGAATATGCATATACTTCGTAGAATTCAACATCTTTCATGAATATAAACGTAGACGCAAGCATATTGCAGAGAATTTACTATAGATACAATTTATATAACCTGTTCAGAAATCCTCGTGTAAGACGCGCAATCCCTTTTTTCCGTGGCGTTTTGGGGAAAAATGTGCACAGGGTAAACGAGTAAATACGGTAAATGCCATAAAATGTAAATACTGGAACAGCTGATTCAAAATAGCAATTATTGCCGTAAATTATATTTTGAATATGTTTACAGAATTCACCGCTACATGGTGGTGGCGCTGTATACTGGAAATTAAGAATAAGTGATATATCTCCGAAATGGATGGTTCTACAAAAATTTGTTTCAAACAAAACTTGGAAGAAATATTATTCTCTACAACTTTGGTCATCAGAAAGATTACCAATAATGAAGTTTTTTAAGGAGATATTTGACAGGAACCGAAAAAACCGATTATTTATAAATAATTCTTAAACAATAACTGCTATGGAAAATTGTTTGAAATAAAAGATGTAGGAAATTATATTTTCTACATTTTTTGTGATGGTCAATGTATACAATAATGACGTATTATTGGAGAAATATCGCGAAAACCAAATCGGGTTTCGAATAAACCTCAATTTCCGTTTAACTGGTATTGTCCAAAAACTAATCAGTTCTTTGTGCTCATGCTAAAGTGTTATATATGAAATTTGGTGACGATATGGCAAGTATTTTTTGAGTTAGAGCACCCACAATCACATACATCCATCCACACACATACACATCATTCCAACAATAGTCTAAACATGTTCTAGGGACCTCAAAACGTGTATTTCCGTTGAAATCTCGAAGTCGATTTTTTCGTGATCACAATACTTTCCCTATACTACTACGCATGGAGAAAGTAAAAATGCATCATTATTGCACAAATTTCCTTGAACTGTTGAATTTATTATTTTTATTTTTTCCTTTGACGTATATTTTGAATGGGGTATTTAGAATTACCCATGACCGGGCTCCGGAAAAAATATTCCTGCATATCATATGTTTAACCTTGGCTTTTGTTGATTGTAATTGCAAATGCTGGAATAATGGGAAGTTGGCGACATTTTAAATGAAACGGTAATCTCTTGGTGAAAGATCAATTCTGGGAGTAAAAACTCTATCGCTACCATTTGATCCAGAAATAATTTCGGTGCCCACAAAACGTTAATGTAAATGTTTTATGACCAATCTGGTACCATTGTTTAAAAATTCTGTAGCGTAAGTATTCAAATATTCTGCAATATCAGGCATTATTGAGTCTTTACTAAAGTAACTTTGTGATTCACCAGGAATCAAGTTCGATATTTCGTTGTTGAGATTCATCACATAATTATTTTTAGTTGATAAAATTACTTTTCGGGCAACTGAATTCAATTGATCAATATCAATACAATCTCCAAATTCAAACCTATTTTCATTTTGTTTACCCGTCAACTTTAATGGGATATTGGCTAGTTTATTAATACTATCTTGCAAAATGGTAGTTACATATATTTTGTATTTGAACATATTTGCTTAAGCAATATATCATCTTTTAGCAACTCATCATACATTTCACTGGAAGTCAAGGCATAATTTCATTTCATTTGTGGCAAAAACTGTTTCAATTTTCAGTCTGTTTCTATCGTCAGTCCATAGTTTTATACACAATGAGAAAACTCGCTCAACATTAGCATTCGATGTTGGAATCGTGAAAATTATGTGCACAAATTTCTTCAGATCAAAGAAATTATCATTTTTAAATAAAGCGACTCACTCTTTATCAATTAGAAAAGTATTAAATTCTTTTGAGACATTTTTAAGGAATGACCAATTCAGTCATTTCATCAAACAAAGAATCCTTTGGAAAATGTAGAAACAGGTGAAAAATCTGCTATGACCGGGAATTGAACCCAGGTCTTCCACTTGCCGGGTGGATATTCTACCAATGAACTCCCATACAGCTTATCCTGTCGCATAAGGACCTTCGGATCATCCTGTCCATCAATTTATAACATAGGCATTGTCACCATTTGAGAGGGTAGGGGTTTTCTTCAATGTATCTCCTTGAGGACATCCGTTGGGGCTGACTGACACTAGCATAGTTAACCCGGTCCCAACCTTAGAAAATATTCCTGTTCTGAAACAGGAGAATTAGTCTACTATGGTAGTTCAGTGGTAGAATATCTGCCCGGCAAGTGGAAGACCTGGGTTCGACTCCCAGTCATAGCAGATTTTTTCATGTTTCCACATTTCCCATCATTACAGCTTATGCCTGTTGCATAAGGATCTTTGGATCATTCATTCCATCAATTTAAAGAATCCTTTGCAGCGATTTTCAGACTTCATCATATTGAATATCTTCAGTACTTTTAAGCATTGACCATTTAGCAAACGAAGGCTAGTCATTACTTCTGAACCACTTATGTATACAATCAACCGCTGTAGCATAATATTCAATAAATTCCTTTTTATATATGGTGGGTTAGAGACTGAGTGAAACATATTGTGGGTGAAATGTTTCGGGGGTAAGACTTTGGGTGAAATGTATCATGGGTGAAAGAAAGACTGGGAAACACCTGGAGACACTCTTCTTGCTTCACCATTGAAACTTGAATGACTTTCTCTCTCTGATGATAATGTAAACTGAATCCTAAGTTGTGTTACTATAACATGAATTTTTTATTAGGAGGCATGCTGTTGCTAACTTCACTATTAGAGGAATGCTTCTGCTACTCTCCACCAGTTTCTTGTTTTCCCAAAAATAACAGTTAAAGCGATAAATGAATAAATTAGGAAATTATATTTTTAGAATGTATTACATAGTAAATTGACAAAGATAATATAAATAATATATTTAAATGGTCATTTAAAAGTTAAAATTTCACAATAAAATAAAGACTGCAGAAACAACACAGGCTGAGAAAATTACATCTTTAATCAGCCATTTATATTTAAAAGCTCACATAAGTTTTCAAGGTTTGTGTCGTTAGGAGCAGCCTCCAATGTCCTACTGAGAGTTTTTCTTGGAATTTTGGTACAGCAATATAAATAGCAAAGAGCTACGATTTTTCATGAAATTATGCTACCGAGCCCTTTGAAGTATTAGTAATAAATGTGACTATAAATGGGTATGAATAAAAACCATTCATCAGATATCCACAGTAATTGGATTAACATAAATGAATAATTTGGAAATAAGTTAAACATGTTTTCATGAAGAGAAAATGAATTAAAGGCAACTAAAGTGAAACTCTATGTATGACCATCTTAAGGAATATGACTGCAAAATGAAATCAGTTCACCTTCTTTAGACAAATGTCTATGATAAATCATTATAATATATTTGGTCTTCTCATGCAAATGCAGGGCTACATGCACCCTAGAGTTGGCCCTGGCCCTATCATTTCATTAAATAAGGAAATTATGAATTATACTAGATTGAAATTTCACTTAAATCATATGAATCGATTTTTATTAAAATGCTTCATAAATTCAACCTCACTCTTTAATAGAGATTTAAAGGAACTTTAAAGTGAAAAAAGGATAAATCCTCCCATTTAAATATTAGTATCCCCGTTATTACATTTGAAATCAATTTGAATTTAAAGAGGTAAGCAAATTTAGGTAAAGATCAGCACTAGGAACCCAGATATGCATACATTCTAATAAGAATATAGCAAGAAGCACCTGAAAGTATAAAAGTTAAAGGCTATTGTACACTTTGAAATATAAATATGATGGACACTCAATGGTGTACACTGATGACTAAACAAATTTTGATGAGAGTGGTTGTAATAGAGGCAAGAAAGAGCAGTCCAAACAGATGTCACTACTCATTCAGTCTTCTTTGGCAGAAAGAGGAGGAAGGATCCCTTGGGATGAAGGATGATGAGGATTTCCTTTTCTGAGCAGAGATGTGAGGAACAATTTAAGCCTGAAAGTATGAGGATTTTCACATAAGGAAAATCACCGAGGTGAGAGGTACTGATCAGATTTAATACAAAGTATGAACAAAGAATATGAAATGGGCCACATTTTTCCACTGACAAGAATTATTTTTTTCAGAAAACACTGCCAAAAACTAATCTGCTTCCTATTGGCAAGATCCCCAGCCATAAAGGCTGCATAAGAACAAGTTAAGCCTAACAATCTGTCCCCAATAATAGGAAAAACATATCTATTTAGAAATAATACAATATTCCATACAGGCTAATATTTAGCAGCTTTCCATCAATTGGAAGAAAGCAAGAATCAAATCCTAAGCCAACACCAAAGTCATTTTTAAAAACTAACAATCTATTTGAGATGCAAAGTAATCGTTGTGGTATTTAAGGATCAAGATGGCCACATTATAAATGAGATATGTGTGAGCAGTTTTAAAGAGCAATTATGGCATTGGCTATAAGTAATCTCAAACAAACATGTCACCGAAGCTATACGGTCTGCACTGCTGCCTGGTGATTTCTCATCCTGGCAGTACAATGTCACTGCAGTAGAGGCCTTGTAAGCACCTGTATCATTACTAATACAGTAATTTATTTCATGCAAGTTAAGGAACTATGCTAGGTTCTACAACAGATATACATTATTTTACATGGTTATTTTATTGTGCAACATAGCTGCTTTTTTCCAACAAATGTATAAATAAATGCACAGAAATGTTTCTCTGAAAATGTTCTAAAATCTTAGTTTGTCCTATCAAATACAATTAGAATTATTATGTAACCTCTATATTGCCATACCTGCCAGCTTTCAAATTTAAAAAATCAGATTTTTTTTCTACTGATGTCTTAGCTCAACATTCATTTCTGACAAGCATGTAATAGCCTTCATGCATAGCTGATGGATAGAGTATATACTCTTTGTGAACTAATCTTGAATCTAGTTATGTCACCAGGGCCATGCCAACCCAGGGTGCAAGGGGTGCATGGCATTCGGGTGTCAACTAGTCAGGGGCGCCTTTCCATCAAGATGTTTGTATCTGTATATTATTGTTATGCGATGAATGTGATGATTTTTACCCTTTCATTCCAGATCTTTTTCCCTTCAATCAGGAAGGAAAAGGCAGAAATAGCAGAGTGATACATAATTTCTCAGTCAAAATTTACCTCCGAATCCTCGCAGTATGCATTCGCATTGTTCTATCTTCGGAAAGGACATATTATTAGAGGTGACTGAAAATCGGAGTTCGGAGTCAGCATGAGAGATGGGGTGCTGCATTCTCCATCCTAGTGAGAGTCTGTGGCAGTATTTCGCTTGTGCATTTACCACGGCCTTTAAAGGCGATCATAAATCAGTTCTCAGATGGACTAGGATTGACTAGTTTGGGGGAGGAGGATGCTGCAGAATTGTTTTGCACCTGGGTGCCAAACACCCTTGGCGCTGCCCTGTATGTTACTAGCAGCATACAATAGCAAGATGATGTACTCTCCTCATTATTCTTATGAATGAAGAAAATACACCCAACTGTAAATAAACAATACACATGCATCAACTGCACAGCTCAGTGGCAAATTATGTTCAATGATATGAATAAACATTCAGTATGTATAGCACTGTCATCAAAATGAAATCTTATTTGTGCACTTTATCCATTTGATTCTTTGTTTGTATGTGCATAACAATATCACAAATCCCACCATATGACATGGAAAAATCACACCTGGACACACTGCAGGAAAAGCAAAATAGTAGCCATTCCTGGATTCCATAATATAGGAAACCATAAGGAACAGGTGTTCTTGAAAATTTTGTTGAATCTTTTTGCCATATTGAGTGATATTATTAATTTTAAAAATAAATGCATACCTCATCAATACCAAAATTGAACTATTATACAAGATCATACAGCTACCAGCAGCAAAATCAGACCTTGATTCAAATAACTTTTTAAAAATCTCATCAAGCAGTCGCTGAAATCGATTATACGAGGCCTCCTTTTCTTATCACCTCACAAAGCACTAAAATGTCTGACTTGATCTTCACCAGTTCTTCTTGGAGCTCTTGAAGTTTAACTTCGCTGGACAAAGTCCGGCAGTTGAAGGTACAGTAGAACCTCATAAATCCGGCATTAAAAAATCTGAAATTCGGCACTTTTTGCAAAGTTTTGAAACAGGTAGCCAACGGGCTCAGGTGCATCTTGAAAGGACTGGTATTTGACTGCAATTAAGCGCTTCCATGATTATCCCAAGTATACTTGGATGCATTAGTGGAGAAATTCCTGATTATCCCGAGTGCACTCTGGCTAGACCTTTTCTTGTTCCCCTAGGTGTTACAGCCGAGTTTTCTTGACTTAGTTTATGGTTTCACTGCTGGATGTCATGAATAGTCAGGTTCAGCTCTCCTACACAGAAAATTCTGAAACACAGCGAAAAGCATCTGTGCCGTCCGAAAGTTCGATGTTTTTCTTTACAACTTTTCAGCTCTGCTTCCATCCCCCAATTTGTTTTATTGCATCAATATACTTTCGAATCTGATGTTTTCACACTCAGATCCTTCTTCCTACAGGTTTACATGCTAGTTCGTGGGAGAAATTTCCAACCACTCTGGGAGGCCCCTGTGTAACGGTACTTGATGGAATGTCGTGGAAACCATTTCATCGCCGGATGTTGTGGAACCCTTTTCCCATCAGGGACCGTACAGCTTTTAGCATCAAGCTCTTGGGCGAATACATCAACTACTGCGTTATCACTGTATTACAATTTTGTTTTATTACGATTTTTGATTAGTGTAAAGCAATTCAATTGCATACCCCTAAATGGACCGTCAAGAGGAAGAATTCAAGGACTTTGATGAATTCCCTATAGAGGAATCAGGTTCAGAATCAAGTTACCTCGAAGACGAGTCATCGTCTGATTCTGATGATACAGTGGAGTCAATGGAAGATACAGATTGGTGAGAAGAGAATACTTAGGGTCTTCTTCCTTCAGCCCCTCTTAGATTTCCTTTTGTGAGCAATTCGTCAATCAATTTTGAAGTTGATCCAGATGGCGGTATGCTGCAGTTTTTCTTAACTATTTTTTGATGAAAAACTAGTTTAGTTAATTGTTAATGAAACAAATAGATACGCAAGTCAGTAGTTCTGCAGAAAACCATCCACCTCATTCAGCACGGAAAAACTGTGGCGACCCACAACCGATCCTGAAATTCGAACTTTCTTGGTAATTGTGATTTTATAAAGTATTGGCAGAAAACCTGATCAGGAACATTATTGGTCAAAAAGACCAATAATTCATAGCCCCATTTTTGGACAAACCATGTCCTACAGAAGATTTGTAGGAAATTGGCAATATTAGCATTTTAGTGACGACTTTATTTTTTGAGATGGTCCCAGCTAGTCAACAAAAAATGTAATATTTTATACATAAAAATATTATTTTACCTATGTTAACTATCCATGCTGCAGTAAGCGATCCAACAAATATCACAAAATTTGTGGAAAAATGTAGCCAACTTCTGAAACTAGCCATGCAAATCCTAAAGAGATATGTACTCAACTTTTCCTTTTTTCATGAAAGTGCCAATACTTTAAGTACACAAAGGAGAATTCTGATATAAATAATTCACTTCTGATAGCCAGCAGAGTAGAAAATTAAAAGACAGGGTAAACTTCCCTCCAAGATATAAGAAGTTAGGGGTTCACTAACCTCACACACAGTTCTCTCCTAACAGTAGAAGTGAACTTGTTCACAAGGCAGACAGTAGTCGAGGTGGCAAACACCAAATTGTACATCAGAACTATCTTGAAGTTTCCAAGCCATTCAATTTTACCAAAATCGCCTAGAAGGTCAAAATTTGTAATTCCTGAAACATAAAGTGAATAAAAATTTCATCAGGAAACGTCATTATTTTAAATTTTATTCAATGAGGAAAAGCTTAATATAAGTAAGGGCCTCGAGAAGTGAGATATACATTAAGAGATTTCTTGTATTCCTTTAATAAATAATGGTTTCAAATGTTTGGATCCTGATATTTTCTATTATAATGCTGCACAGTTGTCAATCAAGAAAAGTGGGCACATGATATCCCTAGAGAAATAAAAGAAACCTCTAAATAAAAATTGGTTCACACAAAATGCCAGTACAGGCAACTCCCGAGTTTCAAACGTTCGAGATTTCGATCCAGCCGATCGAATTGGGAACCACTTTATGCAGAATAATTTTCGCGGAGTAATTGGTTCCGACCAACCATGCGAGGTTTAGTTTTGGTGTAGATGTAGTTATATCTGCTCTAATTGTTTGAATTTGTGCTGATTTCACTCTTTCTTCTGTTAATCATTTAAATTTATTTATTTTATTGATGTATTTATAAATTTATCACTTGACATGGCATCTAAAAGGAAATGTAACAGTGATAATGTAAGGGAATCAAATAAAAGAGTGCATAAAGGCCACCGCACACCGGGCGCTATACTATGAAGATTTAATATAAAGATATATCGCTAACTTTTGTGCAACATGTAATTCAATGTAAGCCCGCAGACCGAAGGAAAAATATAGCGCGCTATAAGCTATAAAATCCCGCTATATAGCACGCGTTGTGGTCTTGGCTATTTTAACAAAATATAGCAGAACTGGCGCATGCGCAGAATGCACGGGCGACCACGTGTACAGTGCTCCTAGCGTCATATAGTTGAAGTCTTTACTTGAGCAAGTATCAGGCTGCTAGTTTTTTTCTTATACAGTGTTTGACATGGAAGACATGCAAGATCTCTTCAAACTGCGCTTTTGTTAAACGAAAATACTGCCAGAACTTTTCGTCATCGTTTTGTAGATCCTGAAATAAATGATGGAACTCTCCAAGTTACTCTCTACTAATATTAATTTCATGAATCCACTTCCTCTTCTTTGGCTTTAACCCTTAAACCGAAGTATCTACTTTTTGTCTATTATTAGAAGTATGTCAGACACACATATAAAAATATTCAATTTTTATTGTTTTATTATTAAATTAAGTGTAATGATACATTAAGCTTATTCATTTATTACATATAATTAATATTCGCCATATACCAATGTAATATCTACATATTAATATTTTAAAATCTTTGCATTGAAAGTATACATAATGTAAAAAATAGTTTGCACTTACAAATCTCCACAACATATGTCACAAATCTTTTTGAAACATTGTAAGTAGATTGGCCTTTGACATTTTATGGATTTATACCTGGTATTTCGATTTTGTGTATACGGACATTAGCTACACTTCCTTTTTCTTTCAGGTCTGTTGCTCTCAGATTTCTGTTTTGGTTTCGGTGTGCCATCCTTGTTTGCTTCTTGTAAAACGCTTTCAATGAGTTTTTCAAGTCTGAACGCAGATTTGGAACAGCAAGTCTGTTTCCTAGGTGTGGCCTCAAAAGTACTAGAGTTAATTCTTTCAAAAAATTGAATCTCTTTATATTTTTCCGAATTTTTGAAACATAAGTAGACTATGTAACTATTCACCGCAGATATGTTTACAAGCATATAAAATACTGTTAATGGCCAACATCGACTTCTTCTGTTATAAGAATAATTAACGCATTTATGATCCATTACATCGACGCCTCCTTTTGTTCGGTTGTAAAATCCCACTATTTCCGGTTTATTTGTGTCGATGCATAGTTGATACCATCAGCACCGCTTTATTCTTTTTTGGAACGTAACTGAGCAACATGATATCATTACTAAATCCATACAATGTCGAACCAACTTCTCTTTTCCTTGATGGTAAAAACTCTTTTGGGATTTTTGTTTTTTTCTCTTCAGTGTTCCTACGTACGCTAGCTTTTTTTCTCGTATTATTTGCACCAATTCTTTAATGTACTACCGCCTTCCGAGGTGCTAGGGCCTGCATCAATCCTTACTTCCGTAACAAATCTAAATTATAGTCGGTAGATGCGGCCACCGACTACCGCCCACCTTCCAGCCGCCTCTACGTGACGGACGTTTTCACAAAAACGCAGTTTTTAATAGACACTGGTGCCGAACTTTGTGTGTTTCCGCGTTCGATGCTGAACGAACGCCGCGTTAGAACCAAGTACGATCTTTATGCCGCCAATAACTCAGTTATTCAGACCTACGGCTGGGTGGTACTTAACTTAAATTTTCGCCTGAGGCGCGATTTTACATGGCGTTTTGTGGTAGCGGAGGTGAACAGGCCTATAATCGGTGCCGATTTCCTTAAGTTTTACGGCCTCCTTGTAGACATACGCAACAACAGGCTCATAGATAGCATCACTACGCTATCCGTCGGCGGCCATTCAGTGTCACATCCGGTGGAACAAGTGAAATGTATCAACGGGAGCACGAGGTTTCACACCGCCCTCTCCCGTTTCCCGGACATCACCCGCCCGTTGGGAACGCCCATAACGCCACGCCACTCCACGGTGCACTTCATCCGCACAACGCCAGGACCCCCGGTGTCTTGCAAGCCGCGGCGCATGGCTCCTGACAAGCTGGCAGCGGCCCGCAAGGAATTCGAGTTGATGGTGCAGATGGGTACGGCTCGTCGGTCCGACAGCAGCTGGTCGTCCGCCCTGCATCTCGTCCCGAAGAAAGGCGATGAATGGCGGCCTTGCGGAGACTACCGAGCGCTGAACGCACGCACGTTCCCCGACCGCTATCCTGTTCCCCATATGGAGGATTTCGCCTCAGCTCTGCATGGCAAGACGATCTTCTCCACGATTGATTTAGTAAGAGCATATAACCAGATACCCGTTAATCCGGAAGATGTCCCCAAGACTGCCATAATAACTCCCTTTGGACTTTTCGAGTTCCCTTACATGTCGTTCGGACTGAGAAACGCTGCACAAACGTTTCAGCGTTTTATGGACGACATATTAAGAGGATTAGATTTTTGCTATGCGTATTTGGACGACATTTTAGTCGCATCAGGGGATGAGGAGGAACACGAACGCCACTTGTGTGAACTATTTTCCCGCCTTAGTGAAAATGGAATTTTAATTAATACCGCTAAGTGCGTTTTCGGTGTGCCGCAATTAACCTTTTTAGGTTATAGTGTTTCCGCTGCGGGAACTCAACCCCTGGCAGAAAAAGTGACTGCGATACGTAATTTCCCCCAACCAAAAACGGTGAAACAGTTGCGTCGTTTCCTTGGGATGTTTAATTTTTATAGACAGTTTCTACCGGATGCCGCCGCGCTTCAAACGCCACTCCATAATGTGCTTAATGGCAAAGTGAAAGGGAGAGACACTATTGTTTGGGATGTTAACTTGCGAGAGTGTTTTGAACGCTGCAAAAGTGCGTTATCGCGGGCAACCCTCTTAGCCAACCCTAACCCCAACCTCCCACTCGCCCTATTTTCTGATGCTTCCGACAGCACCATAGGAGCAGCTCTGCAACAACTGACGAATGACGGCTGGCAGCCTCTAGCGTTCTTTACGAAGAAGCTTAAGGCACCCGAGAGGAACTATAGTGCGTATGACCGAGAACTCTTAGCAATATACAGGGCAGTTTTATATTTTCGGCATATGGTAGAAGGACGAAATTTTGTAATATATACTGACCAGAAACCATTAACCTTTGCGTTCCAGCAGAAATTTGATAAATGTTCCCCGCGGCAATTCCGCTACTTAGACTTAATCGGGCAATACTCAACGGACATCCGCCATGTTGCGGGTAAGGAAAACGTCGTTGCCGAAGCCTTATCCTGCATTGATGCTGTGACACCTGTTATTAACTTTGAGGACCTGGCTGAAGCGCAGGAGAACGACCAGGAATTGCAAAACCTTCTCAAATCTCAGGACTCCTCTTTATCCTTAAAAAAGATTGTCCTCCTAGGTGCTCAAGTTCCACTTTTCTGCGATGTTTCCACCCCTTTTGCCTTTGACTCGGTGCACAATTTATCGCACCCGGGGGCAAATGCATCCATGAAGCTCGTCACGGAACGTTTTGTGTGGCCTTCCATGAAGAAGGATTGCCGAATATGGACTCGTGAGTGTCTCTTATGCCAACGATCGAAAGTGACGCGCCATGTGTCAACACCCATCGGCAGTTTCCTCTTGCCAAATGCCAGGTTCGAGCACGTGCACCTGGATTTGGTGGGTCCATTGCCACCTTCACGGGGATTTCGATATTGTCTGACATGCGTCGACAGATTTACGCGTTGGCCGGAAGTCTTCCCCCTACAAGAAATATCCGCCGAGTCGACCGGAAGAGCATTCGTCGAGGGCTGGATATCCAGGTTCGGAACTCCCTTGAGAGTAACAACTGATCAGGGCAGACAGTTTGAGTCACATCTTTTCCGGGAACTCACACGACTCCTGGGAGTCAGGCACCTCTGCACAGTGGCTTACAACCCCGCTGCTAACGGTCTTGTGGAACGTTTCCACCGGCAACTCAAAGCATCGATTATGTGCCATGCCTCCGAATGGTGGACTGATAGCCTACCGGTGGTCCTGCTGGGGATTCGGTCTGCATGGAAGGAGGATATCTGCGCCACTCCGGCTGAGATGTTATATGGAGAGACCCTTCGCCTTCCTGGGAATTTTCTCTCTCCCACTCCTCCTACAGCATCGGACGATCCTGCCAGTTTCGCTGAGCGGCTCAGGGGGCACATGCAGAAATTCACTCCTAAACCTGGTTCGCGCCATGGGGAGCCATCTGTTTTTATTTTCAGGGACTTGCAGACCTCATCCCATGTGTTTGTGTGGAACGACACGGTCCGGGGCTCGCTTCAACCTCCCTATGACGGACCGTACCAAGTAGTCAGGCGGCAACCCAAAGATTACTTGCTGCATTAAAGGTCGAGACGTCATGGTTTCCCTTAACCGCCTGAAGCCGGCGTATGTGACCGCCAGTGAGGCGCCTTGTTCTAAGCCAGTGCAACCCTCAGCTGTGAGCAGCCCTGCAGAACTACCGCAGCCATTGTCGCCTACCGCTGGTTATTCTACTAGGACAGGAAGACAAATACATTTCCCGAGCCACCTCAAGGACTTCATTCCTGTTTCTTTATTTTTCTTCCTTTGGCAGCCACGTTTATCTAAATATTTTGTTGTTTTTCTTTCCTGTATTTTTTCCTTGTTTTCCATTACCCTCAGGGTTAATTACTGCCAGGGGGGTGATGTAGTGGCAGAATAGTACATTGTATTCCATTTGTACGTCGGTTGTTCGCGGCAACTGCGGCGCCATCCGTCTGAGGCCACTACAGGAGACGGCGCGCAGCCTGGTAGCCGGAGCAGTCTTTTGGAGAGAGTGAAAGTGTGAGGTCGCTCGCGGACGCACCTTTAACCTCACGCCGCTACCAAGCAATCGACCTGTAGTTATTTAATGTGTAATAAACCTTCAGTTGTTCTTCCCACCTTTCATTCTGAAAACCCCGATCACACCTAAAGGTTAAAGCCAATGTTAACAACAGCAATGCCTCGGCGTTTATTCTCCTGGCCATCTTGTAGAACTAAGCGAGTTTCCCGGGAAAAAATAAAACATATTATAGTATCTGGTGTGCACATATTTATATCTTATCGCTAGCTATAACATCGCACAAAAATAGAGCGCTATATAGTATAGTGCCTGGTGTGCGGTGGCATTAAGACTCATAGTTATGAATTTAAATTAGAAATTTAAAAGCATGTTGAGAAAGGTGAAAGCCATACTGAAATCGCACAACCATTGGGAATGTGTCCTTCAACTATTAGCACTTATGTGAAACAGAAGGAGAAAATTCTAGAACATGATAAATTTAGGTAATTTGATAACAACAATAAACAGTTCCCCACCCAATAGTTCCTCTTCTTCAAACTAAAATCTTCCAACTTCTCAATTAATAAACCAAGTCCAGTAAGCGCAGTTGAAAAAGATTTAAGGTATGAAAATATTTTTAATTTTATTGTTTCTTTATTCTTAAGTTATTTTGTGCTTTTCTAATAACTTTTATATTAATTTTGCTGCGATAAATAGTTGTATGTATATAAAGATGTATGCAGGTATGTTATCCAGCTCGCGTGAGTCGTTTGCAACAAACGACTCTCGTGATCCGGACCGGGCTGTCTGCAGTGTGGCGGCCAAATTATAACGCCACATCAATCTCTAACTAATTACTATATTTGGTACAAATAATAACAAACAGGAAAACAAATAGACTTGAGATTCACACTTGTCTCGTAGTTTGAATTACATCAATAACATGGTATTTTAGAGTTGAGTACAATGACAGAACGAAAACAAACAGACTCGAGATGTAACACTTGTCTCGTATATTAGACTCAAGTACAATGACTGAATGAAAGACAATCAGAAATGAGACGTAACACTTGTCTCGCAACGTAATTCACTTCAGTGGTATAGTTTATAGTTACACAGAGTGTCCACAGGAAAAGTTCAGCACACGCCGTCTACGAGAAGATCTCTCTTCGTCTTCATTCCGCTGTTTTACAAACTCAGACACTTCAGCCGCCAGCATGCCGACCGCCCTCTCTCTCCCATCTCTCGTGGGATTACCATTCTGCCGGTGACGGTCATGTGAAGTCAGCAGGTGAGAGGAGGTTCGGCGGTTAGTTTGAACGGGCAACTCCTCAATTTGGTATTGGTTAATTGTTTGAGTAGATTATATAACCATAGGAAGAGAGAATGGTTTCTACTCTATTTCATAAAATCTTTCCTAAATTTGGCTATCCCAAATTTCTAGTTTCTGATAATGGGACCCAATTTAGGTCCGCTCTGTTGTCAGATATGTGCTTTAAATATGGCATAAAGCAAATCTTTACAGCACCCTATTATCCTCGGCCTAACCAAGCTGAATGAGTCCACCGCAATTTAAAATATGCTTTAACGATTTTATCACAAAATGACCATAGGAAGTGGGATGAATTCTTACCTAGCTTAACCATCGCCTTTAATTCAGCCAAGCACATTAGTACAGGCTATACTCCAGCAAAGGTGTTTATGGGAAGAGAACTCCTTCATCCCCTAACTAATTTCTGGAGAATTCCTTCACAAGCTCTGTCGGAGACTCTAACCCAATCCGAAAGTCAGTCCCTATGGCAAGATGTGATGAAAAATCTAAAAAGGACAAGGCTTAGGCAAGCGGTTGCTTTTAATAGAAGCCATTCAGGAAATCCATTCAAACTTGGTGATTTGGTGTTGTACTAAAGGTTCCCTACCAGTTCAAAGGCCCTTCATAAAACTGCGAAACCCAGGCCACAATGGGCTGGTCCATTTCGTCTTAAAAGTTTCATATCTCCAGTAACAGCTGTTCTTGAATTGTCTCCAAATAAAGAGAGAATTGCCAACATTTCATACTTAAAACGGTATCATCAATAAATAGTATTTATTGTATTTTGTATGTCTGGCGTAGGGAATTAGCGACCCCATCACCCAATGATTCTTATCATTACAATCAGCCCCCAGATGAGAATCTGGTAAAACATATTGATATTCGGCCTAGTGCCATGCCTTTGTGAAAACAAGGATGATGTCAAGGCATCATAAAAGGGTATTTAGACTTTTATGTCTCTCCATGGCTCTAAATCTTTATTATTTAACGTAACCTAGCCATGTGTTTCTTATGTTTGCTGGTAATACTATCACTATTACCATTATCGTTTTTGTGCACTATCCCCAATTGGGATAGTGTACCTTAAAATGTTTATAAACTTTATGTCATATGTAACTATAGCCATGCTTTGCAAAACAAGGGGAAACATACTTAAATTTAAAACTGTCTGAATTTAAATAATTATCAGTACTACTTGACTAATTAGAAAAGTTGTTAATGTTATAATCATTACATGCCTTGCCTTAGAAAATAATTGCTTGCTGATTTTCCAGCAAAACAATACTGCTTAATTTCACTTAATGCATTAAATTCAAATTAATCCTTTGTTAAATTTCGGTACTTCTCAGATGGAAATACCATGAAATCTTTTCTTTGTTATAATATCCATTGTTGTGTAATCTGCCCTAATTATAAACCTAAGGAAAGGTTGGGCATCGATCATCACATTGTGAAAATTAATATTTGTTATTGTGGGGACATAACAAGTTGTGCTATTGAGTTTCAATCCGAGAAGACATCTGACTCCAGTGCTTAGTGAACACTTTTCAAAACTGCCTTTCAAAAGGTGTACTAAATCAAACAGTGTTAATAATTGGGGATCTTCCATCTCCTAAGAACTTCAGATGGGACAATGTCGTGGACTCTAATTTTCAGAACGATACAATTTCCAGTGAATTATCCCAATGTACTTACTTCCTACAATAACATTATTTAATAAACTACATTATCAATACTAGAAACAATTCCAGGGTGTGACTTGAAATAAGGTGGTATTAGGCGAAGTGCTACTTGTAAAAGGTGTACTACATAGGGTGTGAACAATTGGGGGAAGAAGGTGGTCCAGAATCTCTCCCCAACTCTTCAAAACTTTGTTTTTTCACTTTCCTCGGGAGGATGCAGCAATTTTCCCTGCAACTCCGCACTTAACTGAAAAACGCGACGTATAACGCCCACCCATTGAATATCGCCCCTCTTCGTAATCGCCGAAGAGAAGCACGACGGCTCTCCTCACTATGGCTCGGTCCCATAGCTACTCGCCTTATATAGCGCAAATATCACCCCTATTTCCCATTCCTCCCTCTTCCTATGGTTATATAATCTACTCAAACAATTAACCAATATCAAATCGAGGAGTCGCCCGTTCAAACTACCCGCCGGACCTCTACTCATCTACTGCCGTCATGTGACCGCCGCTTTCGCCGGGGCAACACGGTTTTTCGCCGGCAGAACAGACTCCCAGAGACAGAGAGCTGAACGAGCGTCGGTCTACTCTATGCACTTGCTGTTTGTCACAGCGAGAAGAGAGTTTTCCTCGTAAACCGTGTGTGCTGAACTATTCCTGTGGACACCTTGTAACTATAAACAATACCAATAATACAATACGTTGCGAGACAAGTTTTACATCTCTAGTCTGCTTGCCTTTCGTTCTGTCATGTATACTTAATTATAATATATACTATGTTATTCATGTAATTCAAACTACGAGACAAGTGTGCGTCTCAAGTCTATTTGTTTTCCTATTCGTTCTAATTTGTGCTAAATATAGCAATTAGGTAGAGACTGATGTGGCGTTATAATTGGGCCATCACACTGTGAAAACATGGAAATGAGCTTCATCAACAACAAGTTAGGAAAGTGTACAGTGTGTCACAAATAGGTGTTTTGTGTAACAGAGTATTTGAAACTACTTTGTATACTATGAAGAAACACATCATAAAACAGCAAAACACCACAATGTGATTACCATATACAGTAAAACCCCGTTATTTTGATCCTGGATAATTCAAAGTGCAGTGTAATTCAAAGCTAAGATCAGTCCAAAGTGAAAAACACGTAAATCGGTGCAGAAATGCAAACTTTTGCATTTAAATTAATTTTTTTGCTCTTACTCTTTATATTAAGGTGAGATAAAATGCTTACAGAATACAAGCACATATTACTTGTGTATGTATGTATGTACCATATATTCTTGAAGCTTAAAAAATTTTTCCTAAAACCTAGAGTCGACTTATACGCCAAACATAAAAATGCGAACCTTAAACTGCACATGAATAACATCTATATTTACGAAGACAGTTGATCTCTCAGTGTAGGTGATCGCCATTTTGAATCAACTGCTCCATTGTTTACATTTTCCGACATTTATCTTATAAGATTTGAAATAATTAATTTTAATAGTTATTAAAAATTCAAATCATAGTTTCTTCTTTTTATTACTCAAATCTCAAAAATATAAACGATCTATTTACAATTACAGAAATGAAGGATAAATAGAAATACCATCAACAGATGGCAGTATGGTTTTATGACTACCATATATACTCGTGTATAGTACGAGTTTTTACAATATAATTTTTATTGCAAAAATTGGGGATCGTACTATACACGAGTAATGCAATTGAGGATTTAAAATTCATGTATCTTCACAGGCATTTTCGGTGAAGTTATGCCACCTGCATGCATTCTAATGGTAGGCTAACCTTAACAGTGAGGTCCTTTATCGTTGTTATGTTGCTTCGTGAAGAGTAGAATCTTTTTCATATATACAGCTTCAAATTCACAAATACTTGATATAAGTGAAGATTTACGGGCACTTCCTTTCTTGAATTTTATGTATGTACATCTTTGTTTGCATCTTTTTACAAGGGATGGATTGGAACGAGTTGGACTAAAAGTATCGTAGACGGCGTAACTTTATGGAATTTTGACATCTTGGAAAAAAGAAATTATTTTGTAATATTCAACAGTCTTTATTGTTTCTTCAATCACACACCGATTGGTTTCCACTACAAAGTTATTCTAAAGGTGTTACGTCGGTTAGTAACAGCATTAGAATGATTTTGTAGAGGAAACCAGTCGGTGTGTGATTGAAGAAACAATAAAGACTGTGGAATATTACAAGGTAATTTCTTTTTATCCGTTATCCCTACCTATTAAGTAGATGAGCGAGTGGAACCATTACGTACGCAGAACATAATCCAGACGTACTAGAACTGAAACGATTTTATTTCATTTTGTGCAATCATGATTCATATCACTTTTTATTAAATGTTTTAGGAGTAAGATACTTAACTTATCCGAATTTTAGTGTACTCGCAAGAAATACTATTTATGACATTTACAGTCTATTCTATGGTGGTGTGGAAAATGAAGGTCGTTCGATATATCTCGCTCGTAACCAACGAGCTATCGAAATGAAATATATCGATCCTGGTGGAAAGCTGGGGTCGTACTATAAACAAGATATATGAAAAAATCAGGTTTGTTCACCAAAAAATCAGGGGTCGTACTATACATGGAGTCGGCATATACACAAGTATATACGGTAATTCAGACTTGTTTATATTGCCTTCTATTTGGCCTTTCATAATATTTCTTAAATGAAACCAATTAATTAATAACTAAAAAATTCGACACTGCATTTCTGGGAATAGGTTGTACATTTTAAAAACAAAAAAATTTCTCGTATTCTTCATCTGTCCCAAAGAGTTCATGAAATTCATCATCCGGAGCAATCTCAGTGCAGTCAACCTCATAAGGGTCCCACTCTGTATCAGATGTTAAAGATTTGAGTTCATTATCATCTTCCCACAATAAATGATCTTCCTCCCCATCCATGGAATTCAATATTTCGCATTTTTTGAACGACTTGATGATGGTTTCTGCTTTAATATCATTCCACGATAAGGGTGCACATTATACATGGGTGACACTTCTGTGCACTTAAAATCGGAAATTAAATTGAACCTACCTCACACCATATTCTCACTTTTGAGGTGAAATAAGAGGAAAACCACAATAATTATCGATAATCCAGGTTATACAACAACAAAACAGAATGAGGCTGAGTGGCTGAGACCAGTGGAGTCAGTAGTTGAACAAATATTAAAACAGATCATCAAAACTCCTCCTAAACTCAACGTGATAATGAAATTATCTCAGTGGTGTGCTTTAATTTGATGTTAGCCGCAGTCACAAACAGACATCCTACGTGATGTTTTCATTTCTCGATCGTAAGGTAATAAGTTTATACTGCTGAGAATGATAAATCCTTAGCATCTCATCATTTGATGAGTAATCGTTTGAGAGTCCCTCTTCATAGGTCCCAGTTATTTCGATGAACGAATAAGCATGGTAATGGCAGAATGAATGGGAGTTTGGTTATCATTGGTTATGGACGAATAGGAAGGGATGCCTGTACAATTAACAATATAAGTAATTTAAAACCAGAAGAATGACATGTATGAACTTAATTTTAACTGTCGCGTTTCCTGTTTCCAGATTTGTTTGTTAAATTTTCGCGTTATTCCTTCCATTAAACAGTTTTAGAATGAGACAGGAAAGAGAGAACCAACATCCACTATAAATGAAAACTCTATCCATTTTATAGATCCCTTTTTGTCTGATTTAAAAGGATTGGCAGCAGTTTGGCTTTCTACGCTGCATCAGTTTAGCCAACTTACTGCATGAAGTTGCTGCCATCTCAACTCATTCTCTTTCATTATTGATGATGCCTCTCCAAGACATAATGTGGAGTTTATTGAACGTAATACTTATGGACAAGTCCAAGCCTTTTAAAATTGTTAACTAGCGATAATTTAATGCTTTAAGGTATTTATTTACGGTACTCTAGTTAATACTTAAAATGACAATATAATTCTAAAATTTTGTTCTTATACCCCACAAAAATCAAGGTGCGTGTTATACACAGGATATAATAAAAAGGATTTTTTGGCAAAAAGTATAGGTGCGCATTATACACGATGGCACGTTACACATGAGTATACAGGTGAGCCCCGCTTAACGTGGCCCCAGCCAATGCAGATTTCATTTCAAATTAAACATTTTTTTTTAAATATAGACATTTTATGCACAGTGCGACCACAGTCTAATAACTTATGATTTTTTAAATATCGCACTAATCAAATTTCATAAAGTACCTTAAATATTGTGATATTTCAGCAGTGTTGCATAATATTGCATCATCTGGCAGACAATTTCACTCTTTTCCCTGTAAATTTCACGGGTCTGACACAAAAAATATCTCCCCTAAGGCGGAAAACATTTGAAAAACGGAAATAGAAATATGATTCATGTTTCACTGGCATCATTGGATCGTAAAGAATGTTTTTGATGATTTATATTTTTACAATCTATAATTTTCGACAATTACTTTATTACAATTTTAATTTACCGTGTTAACAAGTCATTATAAATACAGTAGACTCTCGATTATCCGGGATCGGCTTAACCAGGATGCAGATTAACCAGGATGTAAAAAAAACGTAATATGAAAATAATTTAGAATACATAGTACGAGAAATCGGCTGCTGAAAAACGATGCGACAGTGTAACTGAAACCACGGGCAACGTGCAGAGTGAAGGAATGAAGAGGGGAGGAGGGGGAAAGGCAAGTAACGAGATACCTACCTACATAGTTCCCGCACTTCGTGTGAGCTAGAGATACATACATATTATCACATTGTATGCATTTCACTTATAAAAACATTGCATAGATGGCGCGTGATCGCCGTGAAGTAGCTCCTGATCGCTCGTGCGGAATTGGATCAGAATATTTCGAGTGTTCACTTTATGTTCGTGTGTCATAACGGGTGCATGTGGTTGACAAGATTTAAGCAAAGGCATGGGATTAGTCAGATTGCTATTGAAGGAGAAAAACTTAGCTGTGACGAGCCGGCAGCTGAGGAATTTAGGTCTCAGTTTAAACATTTCGTCGATAATGAAGGATTCACGTCAGAACAAATATATAACGCTGATGAAACTGGTTTATACTGGAAGTGTCTACCACAGAAAACTTTAGCTCATGAAAATGAAAAAAGTGCTGCAGGGAATAAACTTCAGAAACAACGCCTAACAGTTTTGTGCTGTGGTAATGCCGCCGGGTCTCATTTTTTGAAACCATGTGTTATTGGGAATGCAAAGAAACCTCGAGCTTTCTCAAAAGTTAAAGTTTTATCAAATTTACCTGTCGACTACTACAGTAATAAGTCAGCATGGATGGACAGAGAAATTTTTACGGACTGGTTTAAAACAAAATTCATTCCAGCAGTGCGTCAACACTTAGAATCTTTAGATCTGCCACAAAAGGCGATTTTACTCTTAGACAATGCCTCCAGTGACCCAAATGAAGACATTTTAAAGTCCGAAGACGGAAATAAATGTGAAGTACTTACCTCCGAATGTGACAGCTTTGATTCAGCCTATGGATCAAGGAGTGATACAAAACATGAAAACAATTTATCGAAGAAACTTTCTGTTGAAGTTCGTAAAGGAAGACGATGATGATTTGCTGTTGTTTTAGAAAAAGCTAACTGTATTGGATGCTATTTATGAAACTTCTGCTGCTTGGAAAACAGTGAAAAGTTCGACATTAAAAAAATCATGCCAAAAAATTTTACTGGGAAACAACGAGGAATTTCTTGGTTTTGAGGACAGTTTCAACGAAACGGTGCCTGAACTACTGCATAATTTACACAGCATTAGTGGATGTGCGAATGTTGATGAGGAAGCAGTGCGGGAGTGGTTAAATGCAGACCAAAATTTGGCCGGCCATGAAGTTTGGAGTGACAAAGAAATTGTGGAACGTATCAATACCATCGATGTCGACGATGTAATGGCGGTCGATGATTTGGACCAGGAAGAAGACAACCTAATACAGAGCAAAGTATCAGCCACAGCACTGCTTTAACTCACACCAAAGCTCTGCTGGATTATTTGGAGGGACAGCAAGACAGCATCCTGGTTGAGAAACTAATGCCGAGAAATCTGGGCAGCACCATTTGCCGAAAGGTTAACGAATCGAAAAAGCAAACTTCTTTGCTATCGTATTTTAAATAAAATAGGAATAAGTAAGTACATATTTTTCATTTAAATTTTTTTCTATAATCTTACTGTTTTAATACAGTAAAACCAGACTTACACGGAAACACGGCGTAACTCATGAGCACGTTTAATCGCAGTATGTTAACTGCTGCACATTAGACAGTCGCTCAATACATAGCACTACCTGCAGGAAAAGCAGCAGACAAGTGATATTGTTAACTTCGTTTTTTTTTAATCAAGTGCGTGAAGTTTATCTCTTACTGTATCCAAACAAATTTGTTGAATTGCCGCATGAATCGGGTTATTTGAACTGATCGCGTTTGCCATACGTTTCCGCTAAAGCTCTCTTTACATTTCCGCAAGTACCGTACAGCTGACTGCATTGCTTTCAAAATGGTATTGGTTTAATTATTGTTCGATTTACATGATTTTCGACTTGCATGGGAATTTTGTGAACGAATTAATCTCGTTGGTCTTGGACTTACTATATATCAAATGGATGTTAGATTAACTGGAATTTTTTTAACCGGGATTAGTTTATTCCCTACCATCCAGGATAATCGGGAGTCTACTGTACTAATAAAACAATAATGCTACACATCAAAAAATGATATAATTTTGATCTACATATGAAAAAACATGTGGTAAGTGCGGAGGGATCTTAATGTTTGAATGCATATAATGTATAATAATAAATAATCAGTGATGAGCTGGAAAAAAATTAAGAACTGGCTCTCTAAAAAAAAAAGACAGTTACGAAATTTGGATAACGGTGGCCGAAGGCCTATATGCCAGGGGCACCATATCACTCTAGTTTAGTTATACCATTCCGCGAGCTTAACAAGTGTTCGGTTCATAATATATTCCATTTCATACACTGTCGGTAATTGACTATCAGATAGGGCAAAATGTACTTGAAAAGACAAAATCAATAAATTTCCATATTTTCTAAAAATTTAACAACTAGCTCGCATAGCCTGAGAAAAATTAACAACAGTCTCGAGCGAGTTGTGATCACCAAAAAAATCAACTTCGAGATTTCAACGTAAATACACGTTTTGAGGTCCCTAAAACACGTTTAGACTATTTTCAGAATGATGTATGTGTGTGTGTGCGTGTATGTGTGTTATTGTGGGCGCTCTAACTCAAAAAGTACTTGTCATGTTAATACCAAATTTCATATATAACACTTTAGCATGAGCACAAAGAACTGATTAGTTTTTGGACAATAACGGTTAACCGGAAGTCGAGGTTTATTCGAAACCCGATTTGGTTATTGTTCGGTTTCCGTCAAATATCTCCTTAAAAACGTCCTTACTGGTAATCTTTGTGAGGACCAAAGTTGTAGAGAGTAATATTTCTTGCAAGTTTTGTCTGAAACAAATTTTCGTAGAACCATCTATTTCGGAGATATTTTGCTTTTTCTTAATTTCCAGTATACAGCGCCACCACCATGTAGCGGTGAATTCCGTGAACATATTCAAAATATAATTTACAGTAATAAGGACGACTGTATTCTTTTAAGATACGAAATAATAATTTTGCCTTATAATGCTAGTCATAATAATTTAAATATCTATACCCCAAATATGGAGAAAGTCATGTGTTGGCCACATCAGATTTGTTAAATAAAACTTCGTAGGTGTTCTGAGAAATATTTTGAAATTATGTACGTCTACTGCTAAAAAACTGTTTTGTCCTACATTTTACGAGGTAATTGTATAGTTTGGTTAATAAATTACGTTCTAAAAGTCCGGTAAAAATATGTTTTATATTGAATGTGGGTCCAAATACCATTTGGGAAGTTATTTCCCTCTGGGCACAAAAAGGTTATGGTCAGACCACAGGAACGCATCCCCCACGTTAAGCTGGGCTCAACTGTATACTGTATTTATATTTATGTAACAAAATTCTTATAGAATTATTTAGCACGTTTAATGAATAAATCTTCAGGAACATGTCTCTTTGCCAAACAACTTTTATATGTCCATGAGAATTATTACTTTCTGGAACATTTGGTTCTGTATTTTAATTTTTTACTTTTTAGCCCACATAAAAGTTGGTGTCATTAATTTATGTTTTATTTTAATGTAATACTTGATTCACGCATACCCGTCATATTTGACAGGCAATTATGCTAGTGAAAAAATACACTACAGGCACTCCCCAGGTTACATAAGTAATGCATTCCGGCACCCATTACGTAACTTGAAATTTGCATAAGTTGAAAATTACTATGGAAAGAAGAGCAGAGGTAGGGAAACAATGGGGCCTACAGGCCGAATCCAGCCCCCAAAGGCATTTTATTCGGCACGGAAAGTTATTTCAATAAAGCGATCCCTAAAAATTAAAGTACGTAAGATCAAGCACCCGCGTCAAGGATCGAAAAAAGACGGAAGGGATTGGGAGAGAAACCACAGTACCACACAGCCATGTAACAACAATGTAATCTATTATTGTATTCATATGAGTGCAGATATATGCCGCAATTATAGCCAGTCGCTAGAATTAGATAGATTGTTACATCGATTTGCTAGATTAGTAGGTAGTCGCTGTGGCCTTTTTTCAGGCACAATTCAAACCCAAAGTCGCTAGATATAGTTAAAAATTCGCTAGAATGGCAACATTGGCTGGGTAGCACAGTGGGGATTTTGCATTACAACCCACGCCTTGCACATACATATAGATTTAGTTCGAGCTCGCTTACGAAAACTGCTAATGTAAGCATAACGAAATGTTTTTCGTACGTAATTTATGGGGCCGCTTACCTAAGTGCGGGTTTATATAAATAGAGGCTTACGTAACCAAGGGAGTGACTGTATTTGAAAGTATTGTATTTCAAATATTTTTTAATAGAGAAAAAGAATAACTTTTTGTGCAGCAAAATGAATGTAATAAAATGGTATAGTTCTCACCTCACATGCTCAGCTTGTAGGATGAGGTTGAGGAGTTAATATTTTATGGTGTTCAGAAATATTGGGGGGGGGGGGTACTTATCCCCTTTACCCCCCTGTATCCACCCTTGGTCGACGGGCTGTTGCTGTAATCTATTTTACCAACAAGTAATTTTACTCTACTCCTGGTAATTAGAGTGCATCATAATGTAACGGTCATTTTTCATTTAAATTTTCATAATGCAGTTCTACAATAACTTATGAGTTTTTCTCTTGAAGAAAGTTAGATCGCAGTTCAATATATGCATGGAAACATTTCAGCACGTGGTTGAAAGACATTTCGAAATGCATCATAAAAGAGTAACTTGAAATGTACTGGAAAATTCAGGATATTCACGAGCCTATTTTTCACACTCGGTGATGTTTGTGAATCGCGAACTAAATGTTCACTTCAGCTCTGTTTCAATTCGCTGTGTACC
Organism: Uropetala carovei; assembly: GCA_036926305.1. Lineage (NCBI taxonomy): Eukaryota > Metazoa > Arthropoda > Insecta > Odonata > Petaluridae > Uropetala > Uropetala carovei. Next base: position 2,443,904 of record JAXCHB010000115.1, read on the forward strand.
TATACTAACTTGTAAGGCCAATTCATTTGTAGAATGGATAGATAAGATTTTGTATTGTAATTTTGCTGCCCAAGTAGCAGATTGTAAGAAAGTTCGAATTTTATGAAAGTTTACATATTTCGAACCCGGATACTTTGAAATCATATTTTTTTGGTCCCTTGAACTTGGAAATAACTATGTTTTACTGTATATGGAGTGGCAACACAAGGATTCACTGAGAAAGAAGAAATTCAAGACTCAACCATCGATGGGAAAAGTCATTCCATTTTTTCTCACGTTCTATTTAAAGGACTTATTTATTGAAATGTCCACTGGCTGTAAAATGCTGGTCAGGCTGGCAGAAATCACTGCAATATCAGTATTAAGCTGTCTAACTTCAGCAAATATATCAGAGACAAGATACGATTTGAACATATCCCAAATGATTAGACTTCCATGTGCAGTCCTCCTTTGCAGCCATTACATGGCTATAGAAATCACTCAAATCATTGACATAGAAACAAAATGTATTATTTATAAATTCATATGCACAAGATAAATAAATGCCAAGAATATCAATAAAAACTTTTAAAAATCTTAGTATCAAGTGCAAAAGAAATACTAGGATATAAAATTGGTACATACCAAGAATTCGAGCCAGGAGAGGTAATGCTGAGGAGAGAATAAGTGAGATAGCACAGTTGAGAATGAGGTGAGGCAGTGGTGTGGCTCCAAAAGATGGCTGCACTCTCGACACCATAGGGAGGGTGTACAGTCCCACAGAAGATGTGGCTGCCAAGTAGAAAATAAGTACCACCTCTAATGCAGCGCCAGCTGGACCCAAGCTGGATAGAGAGGTCATTCCGAGCACCAATTGCTAAAGGAAAATATATCATCTTGCATGGAAAAATTGTCTTATGAAGAATTAAAATGCTATTATTAGAAGATTCAACTTAAAGCACAGGTTTATATAGTGTACCAGGTAAAGCCTTTGGTAATGCTATCATAAGTCATTAACAGTTTTAAGACCTCACTATTAAATTTGAATGAGCATATGAGGTAAGCAAAACCTCTTTATACCATAAAATTGCCAAAAATTCTTCAACAAGTGAAATTTCATAACTTGATCACATGAATAAGCTGTAGGATCATTGGCATGAATTAATTCCCAAAAACGAAGTGTATTTATTACCAAGTCAGTCAATTAATAGCCCTCGCTTTAATGCGAATTTTCTGTTTACTCTTGGTGTGAGGTCTCCCCACCCCCAGCCATTGGAATCCACCATTTTCTTTCCTTCCTTCCTAGTGTGTGCATGAGAGAGAGAGAGAGGTAGAGAGGGGGAAAGAGAGAGAGGGAGGGAGGGAGAGAGAGGGAGAGAGAGGGAGAGGGAGGGAGGGAGAGAGAGCATATTCTCTCAGCTTCAAGCGCAAACTTCACTGGCGGTCAACACTATGATTTACTCAAAATTTCTTAGCAGTGACTAGTGTTCCTTTTCAAACTAAATAATTATAAACACAATTTAATCATACTAAAATGACATAAGTATTATTAAAATAAGAAAAAGGATGTACCGTATAGGACAATCAGTTTACGTAACAGCAAGAATATTCTAATGCTTTTTGAAGCAGATCTCGAACATTTTCATTGATTCTTATGGGGAAATTATGTTCAATTTATGCAATTTCACCCTATGCGACTTTTTTTTTGAAACACAACTGTCGCATAAATCGAGAAGTACCTGTACATGGCAACAAATCCAAACAACTTTTTCCAGTCGGTAAATAATTGATATTTTTTGACGCATCATAAAACATAAAAGACAGTGTCACTTTGTCCCTTTGTCACGTAATGCTTTTTGAAGCTTAATATCTCGCAAACGACTGAACCGAATTTGATGAAATTTTCAGGATAGCATTATGATATAATAACAAAATGTTTTAATGTATCGAACTCAAGATCAAAGACCCGGGTTCGACTCCAGGGGATAATTTCCATTTCCCATAAGGTAACACGTAAAAAGGGACATTTCGACGTGCAGGCTTTCATTCTTTTTTAGATTAAAATTAGAAAGAATTGACGTACAATCTTTGGATATAAACCATTTTCAAGAAAACATTATAGTTTCTTATTCTGTTCATCTTTTTCTGCCTACAGTTCGAAATTTCTCAATTTAAACGTTTCATTCACACAGTTTGAGGAAATCTTGCCATTTTGAGAGGATGTTGCCTTGCCTAGCAATTCCATTGTTAGACCTCTATATCGAATATTGTTAATTCAATCCTTATAGGTATAAACGTGCTTTGAATGCTTTTAATACGAGAGAGAGAGAGGGGGGAGGAGAGAGGGAAGTAGAGGGGGGGGGGAGAGGAGAGAGGGTGTGAGAGGGGGGGGAGAGGAGAGAGGGTGTGAGAGGGGGGAGAGGGAGGGAAAGAGAGGCAACTATTTTAAGTTTAACTAAAGATAGCCCGTCAACAACAGAATATTCACTAGAAATGTTGTATATGACAAAATATTTCATATGTAACAGTGTGATATTAATTATTTTCAATGAAAATAATAATAATCAGTCTATCTATAATTCTTCTGTTGATATTTCAATGGGCATTACACTAGTTTTTAATAATAAATCGTACATGTCATTGCATTACGAAAGCATTGCTTTAAAATATTTTTAGGCAAAAATAATAATAGATGTTTAATTACTTCAATGTCATTAAAGTCTCTGTATTCTTTGTCACTATCCTCAAATAGTTCATCGGCGATCTTGCATTCTCTCCCATTGCATGCGTAAATGGTGTGGCTGTGAAGGTGAAGCACCTCAGTGAAATCCTCATTCTATATGATGTCTTCAGAACCATCTAAGATGTTTGCGAAGCATTACTTCTAAAAGCCATGTTCGTAAACACTATCACACATATCTCGCTTTTCGGCAAGGCGTGAACTGTCACGATAACTCTAATAACCAAGTAAAAATTACGGTGATCTTTTTACAAAATATGAGGTGTGTATTATACATGGTGATAAGACAATTTTCACATTTCACTCATGAAAACATGGGTGCATATCATAATCGGAAAATTATTGTAAATGCATGGAAAACATATTAAGCGGGTTAAATTTTATTAAGGAGGCACACCAGAGTGAACCTTCGAAAAAATCGAATTTTTTTTATTTTTATTTTTAAACTATAGACTTTCACGAATATTTTCCGACCTGTTACATGCCAAAATTCCTGAAATTGACTAAGTTATGGAATTTTTTCGAGAGACGTGCACGGGGCGTTGAGCGCGTCGCTCGCAGTTCAGCCGGTGCATAGGGTTTCCTCAAGTGTTTACACCCTCCAGAGCCCATCGGCGTTGTGTCCTTGTGGTGGAGAGATTAACGTGGATATTAAACAAAATATCGGGTATGGAATTTTGAATTTCGTTATTGTTTTTGATGCGATCAGCCAGTATGTGAAGTGCTAGGTTTGTGGAAGTGACATAAATTTTACAGAAAGAAGTAGACGGGGACTAGGATTTAAAATTGTGGTGAATTGTGCATCATGCGAATCAAAAACAATGGACTCGTGCCCACTTATCAATAATGCATACGAAATAAACCAACGATTTGTTTTTGCTATGCGATTATTGGGGGTATCATTAAATGGAGCAGAGAAATTCTGTGCCTTTATGGACTTGCCGCACCCTATTTTTCAATCATTATATCAAATTATCGTACAGAGTATGAAAACTGCCTCGGATGCTGTCCAACAATGTTCGACGAAAAAAACTGGTGAAGAAGAAAAAACATTGATGATGCAAGCTACAGGACGTGAAGAATCTGTGGAACTTACCGTGTCAGGAGACGGGACATGGCAAAAACGAGGATTTAATTCCTTATACGGTGTTCAATCACTTATTGGTTATTATACGAGGAAAATTCTTGATATTTTTGTTACATCAGCGTATTGCAAGGCTTGCGAATACTGGGAGAAAAAAAAGGATACAGAAGAATTTAAAGAATGGGAAGAAAACCATGTCAACGAGTGTAATGCTAATCACGAGGGTTCAGCAGGAAAAATGGAAATGGACGGCATTCGCGCTATGTTTCGCAGATCCGAAGAAATACATGACGCAAAATACGTAAACTACATAGGAGACAGCGACACCAAAACTTACAAGGGAGTTGTTGATTCTAAGCCGTATGGGGATTCAGTAACAATAAAAAAAAAGGAATGCATTAATCATGTTGAAAAGCGAATGGGCTCAAGACTCCGCAATGTCAAGAAAGTAAAAAAGGTCTCAGTGGTAGGGGCAAACTTACCAGAAAATTAATTGACGAATTAACTAGTTATTATGGCAAGGCCATTCGTGCAAATCTGGATTCTGTGCAAAAAATGTCTAAGGGCATTTGGGCAGCTTACTATCACAAAACCTCCACCGATGAACAAGCGCAGCATCACTTTTGTCCGCAAGGAGAAAACTCCTGGTGCGCATGGCAACGGGCAAATGCGACAGGAAAATTACATGAATACGTGCACAAACCTCCACTGCATAAAGATGTTGCAGACGCTATTAAGCTAATTTATAAAGAGCTTACCAACAAATATCTCTTTGAACGGTGCTTAGGCGCATTCAACCAAAACAGCAACGAAAGTTTTAACGCACTCATATGGAAAATAGCACCGAAAACTATGTTCACTGGAGTTTCAGTCGTGGAAACCACTGCCAATTTAGCAACAATCTTATTTAATGATGGCCATATGGGTTTATTACATTATTATATTGGCAAGCATTTGTATGAATATTGCCAAACCATGGACGCGCGCCGCATCCGACCAAGCTGAGCACCGAGCGCAGGAGAAGCGCGAGGCAAGATTGCTTTGTAGACAAAAAAAATTGCAAGGGAGGAGGCTGTTCTTTCTGCAGAAGATTTGCTGTATGGCCCAGGAATCACCGAGTAGGGGTAAATTAAAGAAATTCCGAATTATGTACTAAAGAATTGAAAGTAAACTTTAATCGTGTTTTTCTGAAAACCACTTTTTTTAACCTGGTTGACAGTATTTCTAAATAACCATTTGATCGATTGCCTTCAAATTTGGAAAAAATATAAATAATATGATTCTTTTCGACATGACGATCTCAGTTTTTTTAAAGTTACATTTATTTTTGTTTTAATTATAAAAAACAAGCGAGTTTTATTCTGAAATTTTGAACCTATATTTTTCAAACGCGGGCCATTTTTTTTTCGAGTAAACTTTGACTTTTGAGATCGTCATGTCGAAGTTTTAACATTCTATTCTAAGAATATGCCTGATGTTTTGGTTTCAGATCGGCGGTTTCCTTGGAATTCTGTCAACCGAAGGAAAACTTTTTTGAAACACGCCATAGTTGCAGCGGCTATATATATTAAAATTATTATTATTATTATCAAACTTGTGTTATTTGAAAATGTTTTCAAAATGATGTACTTTTAGTTTTTTTAAAACATAAATTCATTTAAATGCATACTTTTTTATAAAAAATTCCCAAAAATAGCCTTACGTTTCAGGCCGTCACCCTGGTATGCCCCCTTAAGGTTAATAATGACCATTTTAATTGGGGAATCCTTTAAAATGGGAACATCGTATATGGGAAAAAATACATTATTCATATGGGAAAAATTTTGGAACTATAAGATTTGAACATCTTAGACAGGAAAACGTCTTAAATGAGAACATATTAAATGGGTTCCATTGTAATTCAATTAGAAAGAGTGCAATGCAGATCAGACAGATTTGTACAACAAAAGTACGAACATTATTACTGAGTGATTCAAACTGTATATCACTGGAAGGCCAAAGACTTGACTGACGGTTAAGGCTTCTGGAAAAAGACCAGAAAGTCTATAAGAGGAGGTTTTAGGAATAACTGAAGCACCAATGTACATAGGAAGAAACGATCATGATGATAAAATACCAGAGTTCAATTGTAGGACGGAAAGTTAATGAGCTCGATCTTTCCAAGGACAACATGAGATCACAATATGGAAGTTCAACCTGCGTGAGATAATTTTTAGGTAAGTTTTGGTTCATTGCACCCCTTGCCACCCACCTATTAGGGTAACATTTGGATCTAGATGTACTTATACGCAATATGTCATGACTATGGTGACACCTAGTAGCCGAGTGGGGAACAATATTGCACCTAAGATGCCATTACAACGAGTTAGCTACTAGAATGGGCTTTTACTGTAAAGAAATGTTTGCCATTGTTGATGGAATGCCTCCACCGATTTGACAACAGTCTCTGAAGACGCAAAACGATGCCCTCGGAGCTGCTTCTTCAGATCAAGAAGAAGTCACATGGGACAAGGACTTTAAGGGAGATTAGGGACAATGTCTCTCTTTGCCAAATAAGCCTTCACTACATCTGTCACAAATGAACATGCATTGCCATGGTTTAGCCTCCAACCATTATCGTAGAGATTAGGGTGCTTGCGACGAATATATGTTCCTGGAGGATAGTCAGCACAGGCACATTATAATTACCTGTGATAGCAGTGTGTGGCAGAACAGTGTGCTGATAGACCATCCCCTGGTAATCAAAGAGGAAATTACCTTTCCTGTTTATTTGACAATTTTGGCATTCTTGGGTGTTGGTGATAACAGGCTTTCCTACATAGGACTTATTTATCTTCCGGGTCATAACAATGGAGAAATGTCACATCATCAGTAATCACAGGCCTTGGTAGAGGGGTGGTTAGCATGTCTAGCTCCAAATGCTAGAGTGGCAGGTTCAAATCCTGCCAAGAGCATGGTCGTGTGTTCGTCCTTGTTATCGTTTTCATTCATTCATTGTAATTGGCCCTGTGCAGCCTCTGAATTCTAGCTAATAAATAAATAAATGAATGATGGATTTCAGAAAATCTTCACCCTTTTCCTGGACCAATGCTCGTGTGGGGACAGAATCGTGCACGTCACCAATATCCTCACATGTTTGAATGTCTGCCTGAAAGTCACTCACGATGGCTGCCTCAGTTCCGATCATTGTCTTGGTCACAACAGTGGCAGGAACACCCTAATTTTCAAAGGACTCCCATTCTTTACGAAACTTGCAGTACAACCATTGTGCCACCTGTGTGGCATGACATAAGAATATCATATACTTCCCAAACTGGTGATAGCAGCTCACTGTTTGATAGTGCATTCTGGATCTCTTAGGGTGACTGAAAGACGTGTGCTTCATAGGCATCCTATGAAATGAGCAATGAGAGCAAAGAGCCAGGAAATGCATGGGGAGTCAGTGGTATATTTCTACTGTATAATCTCTTGTGTACAAGTAGATATTCAGTTTATGGAGAAAAATTTGTGCAAGTCTATACTGAACTTGTATAATTAGAATGACACAAATGCTGGTGCAATGCATTCTTTGTGTATATGCATCCTGTTACAAAAGCATGACAAATTAGTGCAGGTCATGTGTTGAGATCTTGGTTTGCCTGTCGATTACTATCACTTCACTCTGCAAAACCTGAGTGGTTGTATGTTGTGTGAAAAATATAATAATATTAATTTGTAGTATTATTATATGATTAATAATAAAACTAGTATTGGATGACAATAGGTTCAAGGTTACAGCTGAGTGTGCAGCAAACAACAGACAAAAATGCACTAAATATCAGTGCCAAAATTGCAAGGTCAGCCTGTGTTTGGAGCTGTGCTTTGACTTACTATATAAAGCGAGGCTTTAAGCATTGAAAACACAAGCAAAGGAACAAGGTGAATCATCTCTACAAGTGTAAGTAATTAATTTTTCTCTGAATACACAATATTTTTTGTTTCCTTTCCAGTTTTGACCAAATTATGGAGTGGAAATTTTTTCCCATATCAACCTTAACACAGTGAGATTTCCCATTACTTTCCCTTAGAAATGCTTTTTATTTTAATATTTCTTGAATGTTAGTTTTTGAGATATGAGTATACAGTAAAATCTCACATAGTGCAGTAGTTGCGTTTCTTGAAATCGCGTTATATGAAGCATTAAGTTAATAGGAAATAGGGAGTTACCATATATTCTGGTGTATAATGGTTCTCTCCTGGGTAAAAGTGTGTCAGCCAGCAAAAATTGTAGGTAGAAACTGATAGTAAATTTTTAATGACAGAACTGCTTTTTTAGAGTAACAATAATAAACTTAAAACTCAATTAAAAAGTACAGCTTTAATATTATAAAAACTAGTGTAATGCCCGTTGAAATATCAACGGAAGAATTATAGATAGATAATTATTATTATTTTCATTTAAAATAATTAATATCACACTTTTACATATGAAATATTTGTCATATACAACATTTCTAGTGAATATTCTGTTGTTGACGGGCTATCTTTAGTTAAACTTAAAATAGTTGCCTCTCTTTCCCTCCCTCTCTCCCCCTCCCTCTCACATCCTCTCTCTCCCTCCCCCCCTCCCACCGTCCTCCTCATTTCTTTCCCCCCCTCTCTCGTATTAAAAGCATTCAAAGCACGTTTATACCCATAAGGATTGAATTAACAATATAATATAGAGGTCTAACAATGGGATTGGTTGGCAAGGCAACATCCTCTCAAAATGGCAAGATTTCTTCAAACTGTATGAATTAAACGTTTACAAAGAGAAATTTTGAATTGTAGGCGGAAAAAGATGAACAGGATAAGAAACTTTATAATGTTTTCTTCAAAATGGATTATATCTGAAGATTGTAGGTCAATTATTTCTAATTTTAATCTAAAAAAGAATGAAAGCCTGCACGTCGAAATGTCCCTTTTTACGTGCTACCTTACGGAAAATGGAAATGTCTTCCCTGGAGACGAACCCAGGAGTTTTTTGGAGATTTATTTTCGTCATTACCTTAAAACATGTTAATCAAGGATCCTTGCCAAATTTCAATCTTCTACCTATTCGGGAAGTTTGTTAAAACGCTCTATATCGGCCATCGTGAAAGCGTGACCAACCAACAGACCTGAGCTATTCTAGCATTAAATATTACATCATCTCAATGTTTACGATGTACCTACGGCAGTATAAACCTCGCATTTAAACCCTAAAGGTTTCTTGGTAAAGTAGATACATACGTGTAAACTTCGTAGAATTCTTCGTTTTTTGCAAGCATAAACATAGATGCAAGCATGTGGCAGTAGAGTTACTATCGAAACTCGCAATTTTTAAAACTTGGTCAGAAATCTTCATATATGATGCGCTCTCTCTTTCTTTACCGACACCTTGGAAAAATGGTGCTCGGGCTAAACATTTGCGGTATTTTATTGAATTTCGTCACCGTAGAGATCGATCTCGATCACTAGGTGTAGCTCATTTTGATAGTATCATTAGCAGCTGACATCAATCGAATTATAGGAAACTTTATTTAGTGGGTCTAGCTCTCCAAGAATTAAGTTTTTATTGGATGAAATTAAAACATCTGTCACATGGAATGCTCAAAAAGAATAGCACGGACTCGAAATAGTATTTATATACAGGTGAGCCCCGCTTAACGTGGCCCCGGCCAATGCAGATTCGTTACAATGCAGATTTTATTTCAAACCAAAATTTAAAAAAAAATATAGATATGTTATGCACAGTGCGACTGCAGTCTATTATCTTATGATTTTCTAAAATTTTGCACTAAACAAATTTCATAAAGTATCCTAAATATTGTGATATTTCAGAAGGGTTGCATAAATTTGCATCATCTGGTGGGCTATTTCACTCTTTTCCCTGTAAATTTCATGGGTTTTACACAAAAAATATATCTCCTAAGGTGGAAAACATTTGAAAAACGGAAATAGAAATATGATTCATGCTTCATGTTTCACTGGCATCATTGGATCGTAAAGAATGTTTTTGATGATTTACATTTTTTAAATCTATAATTTTCGACAATTACTTTATTACAATTTTAATTTACCGTGTTAACATGTCATTATAAATACAGTAGACTCTCGATTATCCGGGATCGGCTTAACCGGGATGTAAAAAAAAAACGTAATATGAAAATAATTTAGAATACATAGTATGAGAAATCGGCCGCTGAAACACGATGCGACACCGTAACTGAAACCACGGGCAATGTTTTTGATGATTTATATTTTTTAACACGTTCACCCCAAGGGCTTATTTACGTTCGATCAGCCGGGCATATTTTTTTTAGATCTAGGAAAATTCACCACCCACAATTTACCGAAACACAATTCACCGACCACAATTCACCGACCACAATTCACCGACCACAATTCACCGACCACAATTCACCGACACCACAATTCACCGAATTGCAATTCACCGAATCACAATTCACTGAAAAGTAAATTCACCGAACCACAATTCATCGAAATTTCCAATTCACTTTATGAAGATGGGAGGAGAGCGGAAGTAATATAAACAGAATGTTGGTAACAATAATAAGTAACAATAAACCATTAACGTTTAAGGAGGAGTGGGTATGGGGAGGAAAGAAGGAAGATGGAATGGTATAACAAAATGAAATACTAATATCATGGATGTCATTCGATTGCAAATAACTGGTACATGACTAACAAATAAACAAATTACGCTCATAAGAGTAGGGGTAGAAGAGGGGGAAGGTTAAACATTTAAAATCGGAATACTAGCACCATGGGTGTCATTCAATTGCAAATAACTCTCAGATGAATAATAAACAATAAATAAACAAATCATGCACTCAAGGCTTATGGTAGGGGAGGAGAGGGGAAAGGGTTAAACATCAAAAACCATAATACTGGCACAATGGGTGTCATTCGTAAGCAAATAACTCGTAGATGAATAATAAATAAATCACGCACTCAACGCTTATGGTAGGGGGAGGAAAGGGTGGGGGGGGGGGTAAACATTTAAAAACGGAATACCGGCACCATGGATGTTATTCGATTGCAAATAACTCGTAGATGAATAATAAATAATAAATAAACAAATCATGCACTCAAGGCTTATGGTAGGGGGAGGAAAGGGGGAGGTTAAACATTAAGAAAGGTAATTCTGGCACCAATGATGTCATTCGATTGCAAATAACTTCTAGATGAATAATAAATAAACTAATCATGCAAGCATTTTTAAATTTTCTAGAATTTTTACAAATACGAATTATTCCCAATCGATTTTGTACAAAATCATATAACCATTAAAAATTTCAAGTTTGTAGCTAATTTAGAAGTTCCTTATACTTTTAATCCACTCATGGGGCAATAACAGGGAATAACAGCACCTAAGATTTTGATTTTTTACAATATCTGATTTCTTCCTTTTGTTTTAACTAAAAACCCATAATACTGCCAAATTTCAATTTTGTATCTCATTAATAATAAGTGCCTTATAATTTTCAAACTCGTATGGGGCATAAATGGGGCAAAACCGCCCCTAAAAGTAAGAATTTTTGCAATATTTTATTTTAACTTTGGTTGCAACAAAATTTCTATAATCATGCCAAATTTCCAGTCACTCGGTAATATGGAGCTCCTCATGATTTTTTACCTCGTATGGAGCAATACTGTGGCAAAACAGCCCCAAAAAAGAGAATAATATCAATATCGGATTTCCTTCATTAGTACGTACTTTAACATTAATGGCATTAAAATATAAGCTTCTGAATCGTATTAAAAGCTTACCCATATGAAAGGATTAAGCTCATTGCCAAGGAAGCCGATTGTTACGAAACTGTAACATTACCAATTTTTTCTGATAAAAACTATAAATTTACACTAATTCTACTCGCATTGGAATTCTGTCTTCAAAAATAAGAAACTACAATTTACATCCTATCCGATAGTTAAAGTCCCGATTTCGAATCTTGAAGGAAAATAATTTTAAAATGCAAATATAAAAACCTCTCCTACACTAGTATATATATATATTTATATACTAGTAAATGTGTGCTTGCATTCTGCAAGCATTTTCTCTCACCTTAATGTAAGTGCAGACAAATAATTTTTAAACACATAACTTTGCACCTCTGCGCAGATTTATGTGTTTTTCTTTATGGACAATATTAGTATAAAAACAACACCTGAAATTTATAATTGTAAAAATTTTATAGGTTTTCATCATATGTTGAGAATACCTCACATTTCTGCAAAATTTTATCTATGTAGCACCTCTAGAATTGCATTTATATAAATTTCATTTTTAAACTTTATGAATTTTCAACAGCCACAATAATAAACTTTTCTGAAATTTTCAATTCTAATTGTAAGTGAAACACAATTCCTTAATTTTTATAAAATTTTCAAATTTCAAGTTCGACCAAAGGTTTATAAAGATTAGTGAATTCTCTTTAGCATTTATGAATTTTGAACGGCCGAACAAATAAACATTTCAAATTTCTATAATTCCAATATCGTTATTTGGTAAATTCTACTGTCAGAAAAAATTTCAGCATTGTAGAACCTTTAGAAGTACTTAAACCAATGAAATGTTTGCTTAAAAGTTTATAATTTTTAACAGCCAATAAAACAAAAATTGTTGTAAATTTCGATTTTTCCTGTCGATTTCTCCCTGCCATCTACATTTTCTGAAAATTTCAGCTCTCCATCTATTGTAGTTTGGGCCAGACACGAGCATTCTCTTATATCCTACATACTTCTCCATAGCATTTATACAATTTCCAACTATTCCGATTCTATTTTGTACAAAATCATATAACCATGTCAAATTTCATGTTTGTATGTCATTTAGGAGTTCCTTATAATTTTCACAATTGTATGGGGCAGAAATGAAACAAAACCATCCGTAAAAATAAGATTTTCGCAATATTTTCTAATCTTCGGTTGCAATGAAATTTCTATAATCGTGCCAAATTTCAAGTCACTAGGTTGTATGCAGTTGCCTCGCCTTTCATGTTCTCGTATGGGGCAATAATGGAGCATGATAGCCACAAAAATGGGGATTATGTCAGTAACGGATTTCCTTCATTAGTCGTAGTTTAACATTAATGGCCTTAAAATATAAGCCTCTGATTTCCATTACAAGCTTTCCCATATGAAAGAATTAGGCCTGTTTCCTAGGAATCCTATTATTAGACCAAGGAGAATTTCCACTTCTTTCCGATAAAAACTATAAATTTACACTAATTCTACTTGGATTTGAATTCTGTCTTCAAAAATAAGAAACTACACTTAATATCCTACCGATAGTTTAAGTCTCAAGTTCGTATCTTGACGGGAAGTCAAGGTAGCAGTTGTCAAATACTATGGGGATATACTCATGACATCTACAAACCCTGAACATATCTATTTATTCCTCTGTTTCGTCCATATGAAGGAACTCTTTTTTTCCATGCTTTCTTATGGGAGATATACCAGGTCTGTCTGGAGTCAAACCCAGAATACTTGCGATAAAAGTGATTACGGTTCCGTATAGATCTCGTGGATATCTAACAACCCCCCAATTCTGAATTCTCTATCTTATCGGAAAGTGCCCGAAATTAATTTTCAAAAATGCCACAATGCTTTTCTTATAGGAAAAAACGGAAATTTCGGAATTTCTGGTATCGATCCAATGACACTAAGGTATGAGATCTCAATTTTTCTGGCGGTTTCTCCATGCCATCTACAATTACTGAAATTTTCAGCTCTCCATCTATTGTAGTTTGGGCCAGACATTAGTATCCTCCTATATATATATATATATATATATATATATATATATATATATATATATATATATATATATATATATATATATATATATATATATATATATATATATATATATATATATATATATATATATATATATATATATATATATATATATATATATATATATATATATATATATATATATATATATATATATATATATATATATATATATATATATATATATATATATATATATATATATATATATATATATATATATATATATATATATATATATATATATATATATATATATATATATATATATATATATATATATATATATATATATATATATATATATATATATATATATATATATATATATATATATATATATATATATATATATCCTATATCCTCTGTAAGAAGAGTCGATATAGAATGATATATATATATATTATAATATATAGACGCTTCTTACACATGAAATATATATATATATATATATATATATATATATATATATATATACTATATAATATGTGCTTGCATTCTGCAAGCATTTTCAAATTTTAGCATTTTTACAATTTCAAATTATTCCCAATCGATGTTATACATAATCATATAACCATGTCAAATTTGGAGTTTGTAGCTCATTTAGAAATGCCATATAATTTTAATCCTCGTATAGGGCAATAATTGAGCAAAACAGCCCATAACATTATGAGTTTTTACATTCTAAGATTTTTTCCATCTGTTGTAACTAAAAACCCATAATTCTGCCAAATTTCAAGTTTGTATCTCATTAAGAAGTGCCTTATAATTATCACACTCCCATGGGGCCAAAAAGGGGCTAAGCCACCCATTAAAAATTGGAATTTTTGCAATTTTATAATTTTATCTTAGTTTGCCATGAAGATTCTATAATTATGCCAAATTTCAAGTCTCTAGATCCTATGCAGTGGCCTCGCATTTTTTGTTCTCGCATGGGGCTGAAAAGGGGCAAAACCGCCCCTTAAAAATGAGAATTTTTGTAATTTTATAATTTTATCTTAGGTTGCAATGAAATTTCTATAACCGTGCGAAATTTCAAGAGTCTGGGTCCTATGCAGCTGCATCGCTTTTTTGTTCTCGAATTGGGCAATAATGAGGCAAAACAGCCCCAAAAATGAGGATTATATCAATATTGGATTTCCTTCATTAGGTGTAGTTTAACATTAACAGCATTAAAATATAAGCCTCTGATTCCCATTAAAAGCTTACCAATATGAAAGGATAGAGCTAGTTACCAAGGAAGCCTATTGTTAGACCCAGAAAAATTACCACTTTTTTGCTATAAAAACTATAAATTTACGCTAATTCTACTCGGATTTGAATTCTGTCTTCAAAAATAAGAAACTACAATTTATATCCTATCCGACAGTTTAAGCCTTGAGTTCGTATCTTGATGGGAAGTAATTTTAAAATGTAAATATAAAAACCTCTGCACCAATTAACATGGTGTCTTATGGGCAAAAAATGTGGCAAAAAGGGGTCAAAATAGCCCCTCAGAATAGGAATTTTGCCAGTTTCGGATTTTTTCCTTTGGTTGTGACCAAAACCCTATAATCCTACCAAATTTCAAGTTCTGGCACAGCTGGAAGTGCCTCATAATTTTGTATCCTCCTATATATATATATATATATTATATGCCCCAGTATCGTTCCATACGAGAAAAAAAATGATGAGGGAGATCCATATAACCTAGAGACTTGAAATTTTGCACAAATATATAAATTTCGTTGTAACCGAAATAAAATAAAAAATTGCAAAAATTCCATTTTTTAGGGGCGAACATTTTGCGGTTTAGATATTTCTATACGGACTACAGTGCTGAAATTTTTTCTAACGGTAGAATTTACCAAATAACGAAAACAGGAATATAGAAATTCAAAAAATTTTGTTCGTTCAGCCGTAAAAATTTCTTAAATTTTAACAATATGACTAATGTTTATGTAGTTTCTGTAGGTGCAGGAAGATGAGAATTTTAACTTAGGGAGAGTTTGTTGCTCCAGTGGTAGCTAACATTAAAATTTTCCGGAAGGTTTATTATTATGGCTGTTAAAAATTCATAAAATTTATACAATTAAGTTCATATAAATGAATTTATAAAGGTGCTACGTCGATGACATTTTGAACAAATATTAGGTATTCAAAGCGGATGATGAGAACCTATAAAATGTTTATAATTATACATTTTAAGGGTTCTTTTTACCCAATATTATCGAAAAATACACGCAATTAGGTGCACAGGTGCAAAATTATGCTTTTGGAAATTAATTGTCGGCTTTTATTCTTTACATTAAGGTGAGAGAAAATGCTTGCAGAATGCAAGCACACATTCACTAGTATATATATATACTAGTTAATGTGTGCTTGCATTCTGCAATAGTTTCATCTCATCATAATATAAATAGTAGAGTAGACAGATAATTTTTAAATGCAAAAGTTTGCACCTCTGTGCCGATTAATGTTTTACATTATGGACAATATTGGAATAAAAACAACCTATAATTGTAAAACTTCAAGTTTTTCATCATTTGATACGAATACCTCGCATTTCTGCAAAATTTCATCGATGTAGCACCTCTAAATGTGTAGTTATATAAAATTAATTGTTTAAAAAATGATGAATTTTTAACAGCCACAATAATAATCTTTATTATATTTTTCAATATTATTTACCGCTGGAATAGCAAACCGTTATTTATCAAAATATTCAGCTCCCTAGCTCTAATAAAAGTGCATAAACATTAGTAAATTTTTAAAATATTTTTGAATTTTTTACGCCTCAATCAATAAACATTTTCAAATTTCTATAATATCTTGGAAAGATCTACCGTTAGAAAAAATTTCAGCATTGTAGCCATTTGTAAGTAACTAAACCATGAAACGTTTGTTTATATGTTTATAATATGTGATTGCATTATGGAAGCATTTTTAAATATTAGAATTTTTACAACTCCGCATTATTCCTATTGGATTACGACCAGAACCATATAACCGTGTCAAATGTCAAATTTGTATCTCATTAAGAAGTGCCATATAATGTTCACACTAGTATTGGGTAGAAATTGGGCAAAACCGCAACAAAAAAGTTGAATTTTGCTATTTTTTTATTTTATCTTCGGTTGCAACAGCATTTCTATAATCGTACTAAATTTCAAGGCTCTAGGTCATATGGAGCAGCCTCACCATTTTTCTTCTCGTGTAGAGCAATACTGGGGCAAAACAACCTCAAAAATGGGGATTATATAAGTATCAGATTTCCTTCATTAGGCATAGTTAAACATTAAAGACATTAAAATATAAGCCTCTGATTCCCATTATAAGCTTACCCATATGAAAGGATTAAGTAAGTGCCTAGGAAGCCTATTGTTGGACCCAGAAAAATTACCACTTTTTTTCGATAAGAACTATAAATTTACGCTAATTCTATTCGGATTTGAATTCTGTCTTCAAAAATAAGTAACTACAATTTATATCCTATCCGATAGTTTAGGTCTCGAGTTCATATCTTGATGGGAAGTAATTTTAAATTGCAAATATAAAAACCTCTACAACAATTTACGTTTTCTTATGGGCAAAAAGGGGGCAAAATAGCCCCTTAAAAAAGGAATTTCGCCAGTCTCGGATTTTTTCCTTCGGTTGTGACCAAAAACCTATAATCCTACCAAATTTCAAGTTTCCAGCACATGTGGAAGTGCCTCATAATTTTGTATCCTCCTATATATATATCTATAATATATAGATGCTTCTTACACATGATATATATATATATCATATATATATATATATATATATATATATATATATATATATATATATATATATATATATAGGAGGATACAAAATTATTATATATATATATATATATATATCTATAATATATAGATGCTTCTTACACATGATATATATATATATATATCATATATATATATATATATATAGGAGGATACAAAATTATGAGGCACTTCCAGATGTCCTGGAAACTTGAAATTTGGTAGGATTATAGGTTTTTGGTCACAACTGAAGGAAAAAATCCGAAACTGTCGAAATTCCTATTTTGAGGGGCTATTTTGGCCCTTTTTTGCCCCATTTTAGGCCCATAAGAAAACATGTAAATTGATGTAGAGGTTTTTATATTTGCATTTTAAAATTACTTCCCGTCAATATACGAACGCGAGACTTAAACTGTCGGATAGGATATAAATTGTAGTTTCTTATTTTTGAAGACAGAATTCAAATCCGAGTAGAATTAGCGTAAATTTATAGTTTTTATCGCAAAAAAGTGGTAATTTTTCTGGGTCTAACAATAGGTTTCCTTGGTAAAAAGCTCTATCCTTTCATGTGGGTAAGCTTTTAATGGGTATCAGAGCCTTATATTTTAATGCCTTTATTGCTAAACTATGCTTAATGAAGGAAATCCTATATTGCAATAATCCTCATTTTTTGAGCTCTTTTGCCCCAGTATTGCTCCATACGAGAACAAAAATGAAGAGGCAGCTCCATTTGAACTATAGACTTGAAATATGGCACCATTATAGAAAGTTCATTCTAAACGAAGACAAAATAAAAAAATAGCAGAAATTAAAATTATTAGGTGCGGTTTTGCCCCATTTCTACCCAATACGAATGTGAACATTATAAGGCACTTCTAAATGAGATACAAACTTGAAATTTGCAGAATTATGGGTTTTTAGTTACAACAGAAGGAAAAAATCTGATTGTAAAAATTCATAATGTTAGGGGCTGTTTTGCCCCATTATTGCCCCATACGAGGATTAAAATTATAAGGCACTTCTAAATAGGCGACAAACTCCAAATTTGACACGATTATATCATTACGTACAAAATCAATTGGGAATAATTTGAATTTGTAAAAATGCTAAAATTTTAAAATATTTGCAGAATGCAAGCACATATTGACTAGTATATGATATATATATATATATATATATATATATATATATATATATATATATATATATATATATATATATATATATATATATATATATATATATATATATAATATATATATATATATATATTTTGGGCAACTAGGTAGTTTCAATGTTTGTTTCACGGTGAGGGACATCCGCGCCCTCTCGGACGACGCTTCCGCCCCCCAACTCCGTCAATGGGAACTCGCCCATATCCAAATCTTAAACTCTTTCTCTCCTCCCGGCCTCAATATCCGTTAATATTTCCTTCTTTCCACCCTCTCTTTCCCCCCTCCCCCTTCTACATCCTCCAATCCCCGACCTTTCCACGCTCCCTTCCCTTCCACCCCCACACCTTCACCCCAGTGTCACTGCCATATCAGTTGTGTCTCTCTTGTGCTGACGAAGGGATCATCCCGAAAGCTCTAACCTCTACAAATGTGTCTCTCCAACACCCCAGCGGCTCTACTTCCGGTAAGTGTTCACTGGGTTTCCTTCAACACCTAGTTGCCCAAAATATCCTTACTTACCTTTCCTCTTCCTTAGTATTTATACCATTTTATCCTACCTTAACTTTCTTTATATGTCATCTCTCTTTTAACTACTTTCCTATCGCCTTTCTCCTTTAATCTTGTCCTTCCGCCATGGCAAATATCCACAGTTTCCGCTATCATCTCCGAAAACATATTTCCCTCACTTGCCAAATGGAATTCCTCAATTCCTGCTTGGAATTAGGCCTCCCTCCAAAAGGCCTTACTGTAAGAATCCCCCTATCGGGCCTTCCTCCCACCATCCGACCATCTTTTGCCCTCACCAATCACCGTATGTCCCTTAATTAAGTCCAATCAGTTTTACGCCACTACCAATTGCTCTCCAATACGCACTTCCATAAATGCGTCTCCATAATGCATTCACATAGAAACTCCTCAACTTTCAAAGACAATCTCGAATCCATCTTCCAAAAAGCTGCAGAAGAACTCACAGCCAACCGCAAAAGACTTCTCTGCAAACTTTCACTTCTTTGCACCCGCCACCTCCAACAAGGGTTACCCCTCCCCTTCATCCCTGCTGGTGAGTTCAACGCACCTCCCCCGCCCCTCCTCGCCCAAAGACCGTGCCTAGCGGACGTCTTGGGAATCCCAACCCCACCCCCACTGCACACCCCCAACAGGCCCCCCTTTGTTTTAAACCGCCAACAGCGGAAACCCCTTTCCCGGCAAACCCCCACCTCCTCAAGCACCCGAAACTCCCCCCAGCCAGATGACGTCCTGAACCTCTCATCCCACATACTCATCCCTGCCGAGAATGCACTTCTTTCGCGCGGCCTTTCCTTCTGCCCTACCACCAAATTTGACCACATTTCCCTGCTCGCCGACATACAATCCTTTATACGCCTACTTCGCCTCAAGGTCGCCCCACCCAAAACCTACCTCTCTTCTACCCCAGACGCACTCCCACAATCTCTTTCCGCCTTTAAACCCCCCTCTCAATATATCCCACCCTCTCTCCCTCAACACCACCCCGTCGAGCAATATTCCAATTACCTCACACACAGAGTCGCCCAGCCCGATTTTCCCGACCTCCTCGACCACCATGACAATCTGACGAAAGCAGAAAGACACACCATCTCGACGCTTAAACGGAATCACCATATTGTAATACTCCCCGCGGACAAAAGAACGACCACGGTAGTAATGGACCGCTCCCATTACAACGACGAAGCCCTCCGCCAACTATCCGACCAAACCTTCTACCGCCCTCTCCCCTCCAACCCAACCGACCGTCATTCCTCTGAAATAGCCACTTATCTGCGATCCGTTGGAAAACAAGAAGGCCTTCCCGACTCCACCATCTCCGTTATGATTCCCAACAAACCCCGTACCCCTACCTTCTACCTTCTTCCAAAAATCCACAAACCCAATATCCCCGGCCGTCCCATAGTTGCCAGCTACAACTCTCCCACGGAACGCATCTCTGCCTTTGTCGACTCCCACCTACAACCCCTCGTTCGTAAAATCCCATCTTTCCTCCAAGACACAAACCACTTCCTTCAACGCCTAAAATCTCTCCCCTCCCACCTAACACCATCATGACAACAATAGACGTCTGCTCCCTTTATACTAACATCCCCCACCACGATGGACTGTCCGCCCTGAAAAAATCCCTTGACTCGAGACCACCTGACGCAAGACCCTCCTCCCACTTCCTAATGAAGCTGGCGGAAATGGTGCTCTACAACAACAACTTTACCTTCGGAGGGCGCCACTACCTACAAATAAAAGGTACGGCGATGGGCACTCGCATGGCGCCCTCATACGCCAATGTCTTCTTAGGTGAATGGGAGGAACGTTTCCTCGACATACACCCCAGACCACTCCTGTGGCTGAGGTATATCGACGACATTTTCCTTCTTTGGACACATGGACCTGCCTCACTCCAATCCTTTTTAGAGCGCCTCTCTTCCCACCCCACGCTCTCCTTCACCCACCACTCCTCCCCCACCAGCATCACCTTCTTGGATGTCGACCTCTCCATCCGAGAGAACCAAATTCACACCAAAGTGCATCTAAAACCCTCCAACCGCCTCCAATATCTCCACTTCCACAGCTGCCACCCCCTCCACACCAAAGCCTCAATCCCCTACACCCTAGCCCGCCGAGGACGGAGAATCTGCTCGGAAAGAGACTCCCTTTCCGAGTACTGCTCTGTCCTCGAAAATGCTCTCCTCCAACGCGGATACCCGCCGGACCTAATTCGGGACCAAATCCGACGGGCTGTCGCACCCAGCACCCCTAACCCACACTGCAACCGCCTCGCAACCCCCGACTCTACCCCCCAACTCACCCTAATCACCACTTTCTATCCCGGCATCCACGATACCCTAAAAAGTATCCTAAAGGCAGCCCACCCAATCCTCACTTCCTCCCCCAACCAGGTCTCCTTCCCCACACCCCCAATCCTCTCCTTCCGCAGACCTCCCAACCTTGCCAACATCCTGTGGAGAAAAGAACCTCCATCACCCACTCCTCTGCACCCTGCAGGGTCCCACCCCTGCCGCAGACCACGATGCCAAACATGCCCTATAAACCCACCCTCCAACTCATTCTCAAACCCCACCACCAACATCACCTACCCCATAACATCCCCTACCAACTGTACCACCCGCAACGTCATCTACATACTAACCTGCACCCAATGCCCCGCCTTTTACGTCGGACTCACCAGCAATTCCCTCAGCATTCGCATGAACGGCCATCGCAACAGCGTTAGTCTTAAACGACAGCTACCCGTGGCCGTTCATGCGAATAACCACAATCTTAGTTTCAATGTTTGTTTCACGGTGAGGGACATCCGCGCCCTCTCGGACGACGCTTCCGCCCCCCAACTCCGTCAATGGGAACTCGCCCATATCCAAACCTTAAACTCTTTCTCTCCTCCCGGCCTCAATATCCGTTAATATTTCCTTCTTTCCACCCTCTCTTTCCCCCCTCCCCCTTCTACATCCTCCAATCCCCGACCTTTCCACGCTCCCTTCCCTTCCACCCCCACACCTTCACCCCAGTGTCACTGCCATATCAGTTGTGTCTCTCTTGTGCTGACGAAGGGATCATCCCGAAAGCTCTAACCTCTTACGAGGTATAAATATCAAATAAAAAGTACTCATACGCAATTATTTCGTTATAACATTAAACGTAACGAAAAATGAAATGTAGATTTTATCGTAAACAAAAACGAAATTGCCTTTTTGGCCATAATGAAAAACGCAATGAATCGATTTTTTTTCGTTTGCCAGCACTGATATATATATATCATCATCATAGGTAGTCTGTCCGTTGACAGGTCCGTGATTATTCCAGGTTAAACTTGGTTCTCCAAATTTACCTGCGGAATATTTTACCCCGAGAGAACTCATATTGTCCAACCATATAATCATTACATGGGAATTTTAATGTGGTAGTTTCGCTCTTGCTTTCCACATCGCAGTACTGTAGTCGCTCAAATCGCCCCATCACGTCTACAGCTCTATTGGATATAGACCCAGCCAACATAATTTGTTTTTGGCTCTATACCATAGGACAGTACTGCTGCCTACTGTCAGACATCGATGATATATTTTTTTTTTGAAAAACCTCCATTCGCAGGGTTCGAACCCCGGAACTTTGTAACAGAAAGCCGACACGGACACGCTAACCACTACACCACCAGTGTGTATATATATATGTATGTATGTATATATGTATGTATATATGTATATATATATATACATATATACGGAAGAGGAAAGGTAAGTAAGGATATTTAGGGCAACTAGGTACTGAAGGAAACCCAGTGAACACTTACCGGAAGTAGAGCCGCTGGGGTGTTGGAGAGACACATTTGTAGAGGTTAGAGCTTTCGAGATGATCCCTTCATCAGCACAAGGGAGACATAACAAGTGTTCACTGGGTTTCCTTCAACACCTAGTTGCCCTAAATATATATATATATATATATATATATAACATTGAAATCCCCTGCTCTCTTTCCTTTCCTGGTTTAAACCACCTCAAATAACCTACTCTCCTTTCCATGAACCCCATCCTCTTCCCATCCCCTCTACCCCCAGTGAGACACTTAGTTTTAGTTATACTCTTGTGCCAAAGAAGGGCAGATGCCCGAAAGCTCCAAAAAACAGCCTTCCTCTATCGCCATGGATGTCCACAACACCAAGTAAGTGTCCATTGGCTCCCTCCTATCCCTCTCAACTACTAGTTGCAATCCTATATATCTCCTCTTATTTCCTTATTGTTTTACCACATTACTCCTTACCACTTTTTTCTTCGATCTATCCACTCTCGACAACTCCGTTCTATTCTCTTTCCAATCTCTCAACCCCTTACATTGTCTCACTATGCAAGACTTACTCCTCTTATGCCACCACCTACAAAAATTCACATCTCTCACTTGTCAAATTAGCTTCCTTAAATCATGTCTAGCCCTTGGGATCACACCTAATGGCCTAACCATCAAAATCCCATTAACAGGACTTCCCCCCCAGATTCGAACCAAAATTGCCGCCCTTCAGCACAATTTTTCCATTTCCCTCACCTAGTCTGTCCTCCAGGAATATGAATCCCATGCTGTCTTTCATCAGAATACTGCCATATCCCTGGAAGACAAAATCAAAAAATCATCTCTGGCCTCACGGGAACGCATTCTAAGTGTGCATAAAGATGCTGCCTCACAAAAAGAAAGCCATAAGACCCGGCTGATGAGGAAACTTTCTTCCCTCTTCATGAAACACTTCCAGATGGGTCTCCCACTACCCTTTACCCCTACCGTCCAGGGTAATATACCATGCACTCAGCCACCCCAGCTCGGACAGAAGCCCAGCTTAGCCGATATTTTCGGACTTCCCACCCCTCCCTCTCTATGCATAGCAAAACCCAAACCGTGGTCTCATGACCCTAAACTAAAACCTCGCTCAAAAATGCCTCCCCACTCTCGACACAACCCAGACCTAGAGGACAAAGTTAATCTTTCAATGCATGACCTCAGCCCCCCAGAACGTAAATTGCTCTCCCTGGGACTCTCTTTCTCCCCCACTCCAAAGTTCGACCACTTCCGCCCCTAGTGGACACAGTCCTACGCCCGCTCCCTCCGACTGAAGTTAAAATTCAACACCCCTACACCATCCTCCGCGAACCCATCCACACCCATCAACCAGACCGAGCCCCTTTCTCACTTCAAACTGCCATCCCAACACATACCCCCACACTTCCCCCCAACCACCCCCTAGAACAATACATCTCTTATATTTCAAACGCCATCTCCCATCTAGACTTCCCAAAATCCCTCGACCACCAAGACAACCTTTCCAGAGATGAAAGACATGCTATGGCCCAACTCAGGTCCAATAAAAATATTATAATTTTACCCGCAGACAAGGGTTCCACCTTGGTCATCCTCGATAGGGAGGACTACAACCAAGAAGCCCTCCGCCAACTTTCGGACCAAACATATTACCGCCCCCTTGACTCTAATCCCACTGACCTCCATGCCTCCGACATTTCTACTTTCCTACACACAGAGGGGCCACGAGAAGGGCTATCGAAGGATTTTATCACCCGACTTGTGCCCCCCAACCCCCGCACACCTAACTTCTATCTCCTTCCCAAAATTCACAAAGCCAGAAACCCAGGTCGCCCAATAGTCACGAGTTTCGACTCACCTACTGAGCGAATCTCCGCCTTCGTCGACCTTCACCTCAAGCCCCTTGTCCAACAGCTACCTTCCTACGTCAAGGACACAAACCACTTCCTCCATCGCCTAAAATCATTTCCCTCCCCCCTCCCACCAAACAGCATCATGGTCACCATAGATGTGTGTTCCCTCTACACGAACATTCCCCACCCAGAAGGACTTGCCACTCTTCGAACCTCTCTTGACAAGAGGTCAGAGGAGAAGAAACCATCTACTGCCTTCCTCACTACGCTGGCAGAGATGGTCCTCACCAGAAATAATTTCACGTTTGGAGGGCGCCATTACCTACAAACCAAAGGAACGGCAATGGGCACATGGATGGCGCCTTCTTACGCTAACTGTTACTTGGGAGAATGGGAGTCCCAGCTCCTCTAATCCAATCCTCCCGCCAAAAGCCTCTCATCTGGCTCCGCTTCATCGATGACATCTTCTTACTGTGGACCAATGGGGCGGAATCTCTTGATTGCTTCCTAAATACAATCTCCACCCACACCAACCTCCCCTTCACCCAACACTCCTCCACGACAGAAACTACGTTGTTCGACGTAAATTTATGTTTTACAAATGGATGCATCAGCACCTCGATGCATATCAAAAAGACAAACCACCAACAATACCTCCGTTACACCAGCTGCCACCCACACCACACCAAATACTCCTTCCCTTATTCCCTCACCCGCCGAGGATATAGGATATGTTCGGATAGCACTTCGCTATCCGAATATTGCACAAAAATTCAGGAGGCATTCCTCAACCGAGGCTATCCTCCAGAATTAATTCAACATGAAATACACCGTGCCATTTCTTCTTCCCCCCCTCCGGAAAAACACTGAACCCAAATCCATCCACTGAAAGCGACACCCCCCTGACTCTCACAACAACCTTCCACCCAGGGCTACACGAAGCCCTGAAAAACGTCCTTGCCGCCGCCCACCCCATTCTCACATCCTCACCCATCACCCTTACACTCTTCCCCAAGCCTCCCATCATATCATTCCATCGACCCAGGAATCTCAGCGACTTGTTGTGGCGCAAAGAACTCCCTACAGGTTCAACACCACCCCTTGCAGGGTCTTTCCCATGCGAAATACCAAGGTGCTTCACTTGCCCCATCATAGAGACTTCCTCCAAATTCACCAGCCCGATTACAGACATCACCTACCCAATTACATCCCACAGAACCTGCACCTCCAGAAACTAATATACCTTTTATAATGCACAAAATGCCCGGCGTTTCACGTGGGCCTTACCACCACACGCCTCAACATCCGCATGAACGGTCATCGGGATAGTGTTGCTCACAAACGCCCCCTTCCAGTGGCCGATCATGCGGTAAGCCACTCCCTACCCTTCAATAGATGCTTTACAGCACAAACAATCCAGGCTCTCCCAAAAGACTCTTCTGCACCAAACTCTGCCAATAGGAACTCGCTCACATTGAAATCCTCCGCTCTCTTTCCTTTCCTGGTTTAAACCTTTGTTGACACCTCCACCTCAAATAACCTACCCTCCTTTCCATGAACCCCATCCTCTTCCCATCCCCTCTACCCATAGTGAGACACTTAGTTTTAGTTATACTCTTGTGCCGAAGACGGACAGATGCCCAAAATCTCCAAAAAACAGCCTTCCTCTATCGCCATGGACGTCCACAACAGCAAGTAAGTGTCCACTGGCTCCCTCCTATCCCTCTCAACTACTAGTTGCAATCCTATATATATATATATATATATATATATATATATATATATATATATATATATATATATATACATACACACACGCGCGCGCACGCACACACACATATACATATATATATGCACTGGTGGTGTAGTGGTTAGAGTGTCGGCTTTCTGTTACAAAGTTCCGGGGTTCGAACCCCGCAAATGGAGGTTTTTCACAAAAAAAATATATCATCGATGTCTGACAGTAGGCAGCAGTACTGTCAGTATGGTATAGAGCCAAAAACAAATTATGTTGGCTGGGTCTATATCCAAAAGAGCTGCAGGCATGATCGGGATGATTTGAACGGCTATAGTACTGCGATGTGGAAAGCAAGAGGGAAACTACCACATTAAAATTCCCTAGTAATGATTATATGGTTGGACAATATGAGTTCTCTCGAGGTAAAATATTCCGGAGGTAAAATAGTCCCCCAATCGGATCTCCGGGCAGGGACTGCCTTGAGGAAAGCATTTGTCAAAGGTAACTTACACTTAGGTACTTGGAATGTAAAAACCATGAGGAAGGCAGGAAAGCTAGAGAATCTGAAAGAAGAAATGACAAGAAATAGGATTGATATCATAGGGCTGAGCGAAGGTAGATGGAAAGGAGAAGGACAATTCGACACAGAAGAATTCACGGTAGTTTACTCAGGAGGAAATAGTGGGGCAAGGGGAGTAGCTCTGGTACTTAGGAAAGATATGATGAAGAGCATGACAAAAATAACAGCAAAGAACGATAGGTTGATGGCAATAAAGCTAAAAGCAGTCCCAGTGGACATACTGATAATCCAGGTATATATGCCAACGTCCACTCATGAAGAAGAAGAAATTGAGGAGATGTATGAACAAATTAACGAGATTTATGAAGAAGACAGGAGAGGAAAGGTAAACTGCATAATAATGGGAGATTGGAACAGCATAGTTGGTGAAGGACAAGAAGAAAATGTTGTCGGTCAATAAGGACTTGGGAAAAGAAACCGAGGAGGAGAAAAACTGGTAAAACTCTGTGTTAGTAGTGACCTAGTAGTGACTAATACATGCTTCAGAAACCATAAACGAAGGCTGTACACATAGAAAAGCCCAGGAGATAGAATGAGATGCCAAATAGATTACATCCTAGTAAAACAAAGATTCAGGAACAGCATAAAAAATGCTAACAAGGGGAGGGTCAGACGTTCGGGTCACCGAATCTTTTCAAAATCTGCATGCATGTAGTACACGGTAAGGACTATTGAGCGTGGAAGCAATAGGGTGCACCTCTCAAACATTCTCGAGAAAGTCAACCGAGAAGATTGGAGTGTTAAACTAACATGCTCGAACTGAAGTTTCCCAGCATGAGTCACAGTGGTTAAGGGGTTGGCATTGAAGCATGAGGGCCGCTGGCTCGATTCTACCCGTCTGTACTTTTTTTATTGATTTTTTCTCGCAGCCGTGATTTTATTTTAACATTAACAATAAATAGTGGAAAATTACGTGTTTAATTGTTTTAAATTTTAAATGTTTTTATAATTTTTCACTTTTATTTCTTTTTTGTATTCTTGACATTATTTTTCAATCTTTTAACTTCGACACTTCCTTCTTTATGTACAGTTTCGCATACTTATACTGATAGTGCTGAATAAATGTATAGAATACCCATAAGTAAAATATTAACGAATGAAGTTGTAAATATATTGAACACATTTTATATTGAATTTTCATTTATTAATAAAATGCATTTTTGTCAAAAGAAAGTGTTGTATATTGTTATTCGTGTAGTGTTATACACTAATTCTTTATGTATGTATAATACCAGGATGATAAACAGTGCATGTGCTTTTTAAGGTGACGACAAGAAATTTACAGCAGTGGGCTTTGGGTGCTGCAAATCAATTTCAATCGGAAAACTTCGTCTTCAAAGCATCAGACGCATGGGTAAAACGGTTCAAACAAAAGCACAGAATTCGGCAAAGGAAAATTACGAGATTCGTCAGTGAAAGCAAATCTGCGACTTTGGAGGAAATTTTAGCGGCTGCAGACAAGTTTCAAACGAGGGCGAGGGCAGTTATACCAAATTTTCAAAGGATTTTGTCATTAATACAGACCAAACAGTGTGCCAGTACCAATCAACATATGACAGAACTCTTTCCGAAAAAGGATCAAAAACTGTCCTCGTTAAAAGAGAAATAAGGTAACACACTCGTACACAGCACAGTACGCGATTACTATGTCTGCTAAATTAGTACAGCGTGTTTTTTTGTCCTTACAAGAAGCAATGGGAAAGCTTGGCCCAAGGGTTCAAGGAACGGTCGATAAATTAACAAAAGATATTCAAAATATCATTGTAACATGTTCAAAATCTGGAAAATTGACACAATTTTACACTTCCTTTTTAAAAAACACGTTGATTCCTTACGTTCAAAAAGAAAAGTTCTTGTTGATAATAGATTCTTGGGGGGGCCAAACAAATCCAGCTTTGTACGAAGAAATCTTTTGCGATTATGAAGGTCTTACTTAGTACATGTACAGTTAAAGTAATTCTACCGAAATGTACACCCCTCTGCCAACCGTGCGACGTTTATTTCTATAGGCAGGTGAAAAACTTCATCAAGCGCCTTCAAAATTGTACTTATTTGATTGAAAACAGTCGCGAAATTGCATCTCGCAAAGATGCTATCAGAATACATTCTATCGTGCATCATCAGTTATCTGCACCGATAGTTTTGGAAATGATACGTTACGCGTGGTTTGCCTCAAAATTATCTGACGAAAGAGATATTTTCCGAAACGTCGAGGCTTGCTTTCCAGTATATGTTCTGAAAACCCCTTGTATGTGCAAGAGGGCTGCTTTCATACGATGTGCTCGATGCCGTTTAAATTTCTGTTTCCTGTGTCTGAGAGACATTTTGCCGCCTGAGGCGAGATATAATATGGCGCCCCCTTAATTTTTTTACTAAGTAATTTTATTATATGATAGTCGAAAACAATAGGGAATAATAAAAATCTATTTATTCAAATCCATAATCACTTATATTTATGAAAAATCTCAACTATACATAGTTTAATTTTCATAGCATTTGAGTCCGAATCTATTTAAAAATTTTCTTTGGGATCAATGAAAAAATTATTTTCTTCGTGATCTACTTGCTTATGCATATGCCGTACTCTTAGTCTTTCTTCTGTAACAAACACTGGAACAATTTCTAGATCATCCGCGATTTTTTCTGCTGCTACTATTATGTCATTGAATCCTGTCGTGCGATAATCTTAAAAAAAATCAATAGCTTGATCAATGGCTTTAATACATTCTGAAAGGTCAAGTCTAGGGCTTTTTAGTAATTTTGAGACAATGTTTGTTTTAAAAAGTAGCCTTTCTTTTGTGATATTCAACACCAGATAATTTTTTATGGCCAACCATCGTCCGCTTTAAAAACTGTAAAATAGTAGGGTATGGCCTCTTAACTTTTTATAAGAGTAATTTTGAAAATATACTAACTCTAACAATTATTTATAGTATTACAACAAAATACATTTACTCAGTATTTTTGTGGACTGTCTTAATTAAAAAGGGAAGCGATAATTTTGAAGTTATAAATCACAGTAACTACAACTAAATATATCTTTCAATCTACTATTTTCAACAATAAAATAACATAAAATATTAACATGCAAAGGTTTCCAATTAGCCGATAATCTAGACACCATAAACTCTAAAAGAATAAACCTATTTAATTGAAATGCAATTTAGCTCATAAAATAACGCAAGTTCGATTTATAAACATAAAAAACATGATGTTAGTCAGTCGTGCATTAAAAATTACTCTTTGCACCACCACCTATCAAGCAAAATTGTTTTATTTTTCAGTTTTTGTCATGATTTTACCGAAAATAAAATTAATAAATATGGATTTAAAGTACTGTATCTGCCCGAATACAAGTCGATGTTTTTTGTCAAAATTTATCATGAAAAAATCATCCCTCGGCTTAAATGCGAGCCCAAGGAAAATTTGGGTTATGGTTAAATCTGATGTCTCTCATTGCCTTCGCGTTCAAATGATGGTACTATATTTTTCGTAAAGTAAATATTTGACCTATGATGAATATATATAAAAATATCTTGGCGAGATCGCTTCCGTAAATTGACATTTACGCAAAATGCGTTGACGGCTTTGAATGCTCAACTGTTTGAATTTCGGTAAAACTTTACATGGAACGTGTATAATTATAAAAATGCAATTTCTTAAGGCAATGTAAATGCTAATTTCTTTGGAAATAGATTTGGATGAAAAAATATCTTGGCAAGATTGCTGTTACTATATTTGACCTTTTGTGAAAATGAAGAGGAATGAAATTATTGTCATTGAATGTGGAACATTATTCAGCAACGCAAAATTATTAATTGGAGTAATATTTCAAAATGTCAACAACTAAACCATTTCCCCCACAAATCTTCGATCTCGAATAATGTATTCTAAGATGTGCATGAATGCCCGGCACACTTCAGCATAAAATCTACGAAATTTACGTTTTTGCCAAAAAATTGTGGAAATTTTTGGGGGGTCGGCTTAAATCCAGGGACGGCTTCTATTCGGGGAGATATGGTATACATGATTTTACTGCAAAAATAAATGAAAAAGGTTTTCCTACATCTCTCAATAAATGTTTAATATAATATGAAATACTGACACCTTTATAAATCCTGTTCCTTTCAGTAAAAGGTATTTCGTTGATCTGCTAGTAGAAAACGTAGAATGTATCACTTTCCTTCCTTCTTGGAATCGCACAAAATATTTATATCCAACTAATTTAAGACACAGGCCAACAGATTGTCACCTAGCTCTTTTGCATTACTAAGTGAGAATGGTGAGAATGCAGCATAGGGCGAGCTTCATAGCAGATTGACATTCCCCAGAATGGTTAAGCATTTTGAATATTCCAAGAAAAAACAATGAAACAGAAAGACACGGAGGGACGTGAAGCCCCGCCAGGGGTTTTTGCTGCCTTGATGAAAGTAGACCTCGCCGCCACCAATATTTCTTGCCGATGGTCTCTTCGTTTTGCGCCCCTTGGGATATTCCCCTGGGGGCAATGCACTCTTTGACCATAGTTGGGCGCGGGATGAATGAAAGGCATGCATTCCCTTGGAGGGTGGGAGAAACGTGATTAAGAAAGGATAGGCAGGAAAGGAAAATGAGCATCACCCCCGCCACCCTCGCCCTAAGACTCGAAAGTTGATTAGTGGGAAACATTTTCAAGGGTTCTGCCATGGGAGCATGTTATACCTGCTAATGTGACCAGAGAAGAGGATAAATAATGCAATGAATGATTTCTAGGTTGATATAAAGGAATTATAAAATGATGAAAACATGGTCCATATAATTTCGCTGCTACGTTGTAGATTGAGAAGTATCTAGAAGAAGATTAAATGGAATATTCAGAGATGTATTAGGTTAATTTACGTGGTTGCTTTAGCCGTATCGATGGGTTAAGATAGCCTGAGGATATTACGGTAACAATGGAATGAGAAAATTTCTTTTGATGTCCCAGCACGTACGAAGAAGTACGTGAAGGGAAGTATATGTGAGTGAGTGAATGAGCGAAAACGACTGCATGTAAATGCATGAGAGAAAACAGTGTGTTGGGTGAATGAGATGACGTTTGGGTGGTGTGTGTGAGGTTGTATGTGTGGAGGTTGTGTGTGTGTGTGGAGGTTGTGTGTGTGTGTAGGTTGTGTGTGTGTGTGTGAGGTTGTGTGTGAGGTGTGTGTGTGTGTGTGTGTGAGGTTGTGTAATCTTCTTCTAGATACTTCTCAATCTACAACGTAGCAGCGAAATTATATGGACCATGTTTTCATCATTTTATAATTCCTTTATATCAACCTAGAAATCATTCATTGCATTATTTATCCTCTTCTCTGGTCACATTAGCAGGTATAACATGCTCCCATGGCGGAGAGCTCTTATGGGCGCCAAATTTGAAACCCTCGTTCGCTTGCATGTTTCGGATAACGTTGTCGTCGCCTGGTTGATGTAGGATGGGCTTGGTTGGGCAAATCGCAAAATTCGACGCACGATGCGTACGAAGATTACTAATAACGACATTTTTAAGATGTTTGACGGAAACTGAAAAAACCTATTATTTATAAATAATTCCTAAACAATAACTGCTATGGAAAATTGTTTCAACTGAAAGTTGTAGTAAATTACATTCTCTATAATCTTTGTATAGAATCGTATATACAATAATGATGTGTTAATGGAGATGTTTCGTGTAAACTGAATCGGGTTACGAATAAACCTCGACTTCAGGTTAACCGTTATTGTCCAGAAACTAATCAGCTCTTCATACTCATACCAAGGTGTTATATATGTAATTTGGTGTTAATATGGCAAGTAATTTTTGAGTTAGAGCACCCACACTAACATACACACACACACAGACATCATTCCGAAAATAGTCTAAACGTGTTCTAGGGACCTCAAAATGTGTATTTCCGTTGAAATCTCGAAGTCAATTTTTTTTGTGATCACAATACTTTCCCATTACTACGTATGAAGAAAGTAAAAATGGGGAGAACCCTTACTGAAATTGAAGTATATGGAATGGATGCTATTAAAAAGTTCCCCAGTTTGGGAAGAAGTGCAAAGTATGTGCAAAAATGTTATTGACATGGGCTATCCTGTTGACGAAAGTTTATTATTTAATCAATTTTCATTGCTTAAACATTTGATTTCAAAAGAGATGAAAGAAAGGAATGATGAGTGTCTTAATAGATCTTGATACAGCCGGTGGTCATATTTTTTTTCTTCAAAATTTGAATTTATAGAACAGACCTCAGAAATGGAGAAACTATGTAACTTTCTGTTTGCCATTCCGGCACACAATGGAAATGTGGAAAGAATATTTTCACAAATAGACATTCAATGGTCTGATGAACGAAACCGTTTGGATATAAAAACAATCAATTCCATAATGATGTGTAAATTCAACTTTAATATGACCTGTAAAAGTTTTTATGACATGATTAAAAATGATGAAAATTTGATCAAGGCAGGCAGAAGTATGTACTTTAAAATATGATTGAAAACACCATTTTCACCTAATATGTTTTATTGTAATACTGCTTAATTAATCACGAAATATGTAATTTAATTGTTATTTCAGTAAATTATAGTTTATATATTCTTTTGTAAACATATTTATTTGATTTTTAGAATATTCAAGAAAAAAATCAAAATACCCATTATCCAGGTTTTTTTAGAAAATGTCCCGGTTTTTCCCTTTCAAAACTTGTTTCATCCCGGTTGTTACCAAAAGCATCTGGTCACCCTACTCTAGAGCCTAAACGGTAGAGCGAAAATCAATGAAATCTCATACTTTTATCATACTGATAAGAAGCAGGGGCATGCCTACCCGGGGTGCAGTGGTGCAATGCACCCGGGCGCCAGCTTGCCGAGGCGCTTCTCGTCAAAGTATTTGTATCTATATATTATTGGAATTCGACTTGGGAATGTTTCCTACTTTGTCTGAGTGAAAAGGGAAAGTTAGAGATTCTAAAATGACACAAAATCTTCCAGGCAAAATTTTTCCCATCCCTTGCGATACGCAGTCGCATGACTCAGGGCCGCTAGAACACGCATCAGTGGCAACCGAAAATGGGTTCACCATAGGAGTCGACAAGAGGTCGGGGTGCTACTCTGCTAATTTCTATCCCGACCCTAGTGAGGAGCTGCAGCTGAGGCAGCAATCCTTTCGTAAAGTACCATCGACCTTTACCACAAATCCTTTCGCTGGAAGAATGGTAGACGCCTACCCTTTTTCTCACACTTACCGAGTCTTGGAAATCCCAAATCTGTTTTGAATCGGCTTGGTATAGTTTTTCCAAAACCTAGCTTTCCTTACTCCTTCATGATCTCCCACCTACGTTAACGTTTCATTTCTAAATAGTACCAAATTCAAATACTGAAACAATTTTTCCAAATAATGAAAGAATTATTGACACCTACTTCTTCATTGGATTTTAAAATATCTTAAAATTGGGACTTTGATGTAGGAATGCATAAATAATTGAAGTTTTGTTTTCTTACTGTCAGAATAAATATCGAATCTAATTTGGTTTGTAAATGGACAAAATTATAGGAATTTTTGATTGATGATTAAGGTAACGGGACAGAGTATTGAATTATAACCATATGTGCAGCGAGTTTTATAATTTTCCTTCAGTCAGATATTAAATGATATGTTTATATTAATAATTATGCAACTAATTTTTTCAATCAATTTGTTATGGGATACATTGACAGAAAGACATCAGCTTGTCTCCAAGTCGTATATGATCATACCACGAAATTCCGCTAGTAAGGGGGCACCACAGAGATTTCCTGTGCCCAGACTGGACATGCGAAAAAACTTATCACGTTGCGTACGGATGGCGAGAATTCTTGCCATTTAAACATCACTTTATTGTAACAAATACCTTGTTTATTGATACCACCAGGGCCATCTATAGGCGGTAAGCAGGTAAGGCACCGCCTTAGGGCGACACCTCACTGGGTGCGGCAAATGAGTTGGTCTCGTATTCGCCCAAATTGCGGTAGTCATAACTCATTGTCGTTGAAAAAAGACAACATATTCATATCCATCGAATACAAAAAAATATGGCGAGGCTGAAGTTTAGATGCAAACACGAAAGTCGGTATCAGTGCAAGCCTCCAGTTTCAATCTACCCCAGCAACCGATAATAAAAGGCAGCACTTGGGTTTCCTTATTTCCACCGCATCGGGCTTCGTTACACTTCCCAGGGGCTCTTTGCCCACCCCTCTTACATCCTTCACCTTCCTCCCCCATCCCTCTCTTTTGTTTGTAACAGGGGCTGTAAATTCGACTGCCCCTGAGCTCGAGACAAAAATAATGGTATGGGAGAGAAATTTTTGTTCCTAGCGGATTCTTAGGAACATGAAAGGCAATTAAAAACTGTTTTTAATAGCGAAATTAAAGTGACCAGATTTCCAAGAGCTCACTGCCTTACAAAATGAAAAAATCGGTATAATGTACATTATACAAACTTTCTCATATAGAAATCAGTGGAGAATCCAGGGGGCAAAGCAAAACCCAAAAAAAATCAGATTCACATTTGCGAATCAACCAAGTGCGTCATGTATAAGTTCGTATGCTCGTACAGGAAAGTGGTAAAAAAACGTTATACATAACGTATTGAAATTATGAATTGATTTTTTACTTTTCTGTATATGTAGTATAGGTAATCTCCGATTTACGTCGTTCCGATTTGCGCTGTTTCGCTATAACGTTGTTACCTAACAGGTGAAGAGTTTTTTGTTTACCGTCGTTCCTCTCCGATATAACATCGTTTTGAGTCTATCGCCAAAAACGTCACCTCGTCTCGTCTTGCAACTATGAACATGACAAAGTATTACGATTGGAGAAAATTTTGCCTCTCGATAGTTTCGGATGTGATGACTTATAAAAATATTTGGGTTAAATTTTAGCCTCAATCTACTACAGTAGGGTCTCAAAGTACACGAGGGTAAGCGTGAATTTGGCTAATTTGGGGTTCTCCTATAGAAAACAATTTGTACATACAATGTATACATATGTAAAGCTGATACATACTATTAAAGTAAAATTATCGTAAAACTGATACTGAGTATCCGCTATGACGCTCACCTTCGCCTTAGTGCTTCCCCTTTCCATTCCTTCCCTTCCCCTCTCACGCGTCGCCGACTGCCATCATAAAACGTACAAATCAGGGGGCCAGTCGTGTATGAGCAGGGTTCGCGTACACTGACTTCGCGTATGTACTTTGAGACCCTACTGTAATTGTCATTCTCTCGCGTTGGTCGTGCAGTCTGTGTGCAGTGATATTTTTTCTCATTTTTTTGCGTAAGCCTTTACTCTTAAGTATGAGTGGTAAGCGTTCCGCAATAAATTCATCTCCAAGTACACCTGCCAAGAAGACCCGTGTAAGTAACTTTGGAGGTTAAGTTAGATGTTGTGAATCGTTATGAGCATGGGGAGCGTGCTGTTGACATTGGCCGTGCACTTAACCTCCCTCCAACAACAGTCACGAAAAAATTAAAACTAGAGCTAAAAATGTGAACCCCAGAAGTGCAGTTCGTATTACGAAAGGGAGAGATGGTATTTTGGAGAACAGGGAGAGATTGTTAACTGTGTGGTTAGAGGATATGAATAAGCGAAATGTGCCCATGAGTATATCTCTGATTCAGGAGAAAGCCAAATCGCTCTTTCAGGACTTGAAGCAACGTGACAGTGGTGAAGGTTCATCTTGTGATGTTGAGACTGAATTTAAAGCAAGCAGTGGTTGGTTTCAGAGGTTTAAGATTCGTGCAAACTTTCACAATCTTCGTCTGACAGGAGAGGCGGCCAGTGCAGATAACGTTGCAGCAGAGAGTTTCCCAGCTGAACTCAAGAAACTCATTGAGGAAAGTGATATTCTCCCAAACAAATTTTCAACGTCGATGAGACGGGGTTATATTGGAAGAAAATGCCATCCCGCACGTACATTTCGAGGGAGGAGAAAACTGCCTCAGGTTTCAAAGCTGCAAAAGATCGCATCACCCTTCTACTTGGTGGCAATGCAGAAGAAGATGCCAAGTTGAAACCTCTCTTGGTTTATCATTCAGAAAATCCGAGGGCAATGAAAGTGTACAACAAGGCTCATCTCCCTGTAATTTGGCGATCTAACAAGAAAGCCTGGGTGACGATGTCATTGTTCCAGGATTGGGTTATGTCATTCTTCTCACCCTTTGTCGAGAATTATTGCAAGGAACAAAATCTTCAGAACAGGGTCTTACTTATTTTAGACAATGCCCCTGGGCATCCTGTTAACACTGAAGATCTGGCTGACAACATAAGAGTCGTATTTATGCCACCAAATACGACCTCCTTGTTACAGACTATGGACCAAGGGGTGATAGCGACGTTCAAGGCGTATTATCTCCGGCAGACCATGCAACAGCTGATCACCGAGACTGATGGGGAGGACAAACCATCAGTTCGGGAGTTCTGGAGAGGCTATAATATCAAGAAGGCGGTAGACAACATTGGGTCGTCATGGGCAGAGGTCACTCAGGCTACGATGAATGGTGTATGGCGAAAGATTTGGCCAGTGTGTTCAAGATGTCCAGGGCTGCACCGATGTTTGCGGAATCCAACAGCATATTGTGACACTGGCAAAGGAGATTGGATTTGAAGAAGTGGACCAAGACGATGTAGTGGAGTTGCTGGAGTCGCATGGGCGAGACCTGACCAACGAGGACCTGATCGAGTTGGAGCAATTGAAGGCAGTAGAGCAGGAGGAAGAGGAAATGGAGTCAACACCACAACTGAAACAGCTGACAATGAAGAGGATGTCTGAGGCCTTCAGCTTCTTCGAGAAGGGAATGTCAATCTTCGTTGAAGATGACTCAAACATTGAACGAAGCGGCAAATTAAACCAAGGATTGATTGAACTTTTGCGCTGCTATAAGGAGCTGTATCAAGAGAAGAAGCAAAAGGCTACTCAAACTTCCATCATAGACTTTTTAAAACGTGTATGATAAAGGTAAATAAATGCTAACTGTCTATATTTTTATTCTATTACGTCTCCATACAAAATCCTTCCTTTTTTGTAATACTAATATGCATTCAATTGATGCTTACGTTAGTTTTGCGAGTTCGAAAATTTTATTCCGTGAATGCTTCTCCCTTTATAATGCTAAAACTACAGGAGAATCATTTCTCATTACCGTAGAATATATTTTTATTACTGTTTTCACAATAAATCTTTTACCTAAGTTTTTTCTCTAATATGAATTCAAGTGATGCTTAATTTAGAATAGCAGGCCCGAAAATTTGATTCCGGGACCGCATCCCACCTTTATAATGCAAAGTCTACGGGAAAATCATTTCCGATTTACGTCGTTTCCATATACGTCGCCATTTCTAAGAACGCATCCTCGACGTAAATCGGAGATTACCTGTATATCGTATATATAGAGATAGTATTGTAATCGTGAAAAGAATCCTAACTCCGTTAATATATATCGTAGAATTTCGTTTAAAAATCGCCAATAATCAGGATTTTCACCGCAATGCAATGATGTAACTTTCAATCGTCTTATCTGCAAAAAGTATTGCAATTTCGCAATGATAGATCTGTAATTTCACCACCCGCTGTGAGAGTCTCATCTCTAATGAGGGTCGAAATGGAAGAGCAGGTAGTCTTCCAAAACATGGCCCTGGATCTGAGACATAAACCATTAAAGGTATTCTTCTCGATGTACAAATTATACATCGAATTTTATTATGATTATTGAACATCATAAATGAAGCTTGCCTAGTTGTTTCGAATTTTAGAAGAGAGAGTTATCTTTCTCTGTTCATTTATGTTTGCGTCTTTGAAAATCGAAGTACATACATACTTATCCTATGACCACCTTGTAATTCCGATTTCTTAGATTTTGGATTTATTTCGTGTTATTTTTTCAACTTCTATTTTTACCTTGTTCGTCCGTCTGCCCATGTGCAAGATTCCAATTATAATAAAAGGCAGTATTAATTGGTTTGTCCTTTGACTGGTTGTTTGTTGGGTCCGTGTTTCACACTGTAGAGAAATTAGGACAATTCGTTAAATGGTGTACACAGAGGATCGAAAATTTGGCAGGATGTTTAAATGGGATATATGAAGGTAACGGCGTAATATATCTCGAAAAATGTCGCGAGATCGACCTCAAGGGGTTATTTTCATTTCTCCTAAGATAATATGTAATATTTAAAATTCGGCTCAGGAGCCCTTGTTCCTATTGAAAATGAATATTGGAAAATTTGACATGCGTTCTACGGACCAAGAATATTTTAAAGAAAAAGGAACATTTCTTATTTTGAAAGTCAATTTTTTTTAACTAACCATGCCAATTGTTGTATCATTTCACGTGTGTAATGCAAAAGTGTCAATGCGGTGCCTATATGCGCTTGAAAGAAATGTAGAGGGACAAAAGCGAGAGGGTTGTGAAGGGAGGTAAATATTGGTATTCAACCGGAAATATGGGAGGTTTTTTCAGGATACGCAAAAGATTCATTTTTCATAACCTTTACGCAGAGCTGGAAACCACTTCAAAATTTGGAAGTGGTTCAGTTCACGGGTCGGTTCTAAATTTTTGGAAGTGGTTCGGTTCAGACGGGAAATTTGCGAAGTGGTTCGGTTTGGTTTGCGGATCGGTTCGGTTCAACTAAATTAATCATTTGAAATATTAACCAGAAATAATTTATCCAATATATACATTACACATTCAGTACCAATCTGTAAGTAAATCAATCAGCAGTCATTATTATTTTAAATGAAAGAAGAATTTATTTAAAGAAAGGAAAAATTTATATTTTAAATATATTACAATCCCATCATCATCTTCATTTATTTATTTTTAAAAAATGGTATTTTTGATGCTAACATGATTTTTATGTGGATAACAATAGTATCAGAGAGGAAAGAGTTAGGCACTCTTTCCTTTGAAGCAAACCCGATGGTTTTTCCAATGAAAATTCCTGGTCTTTTTGTTGGTCCGTACTTTGTAGATTGAGATCGAACCAAAACTGAACCACTTTTGCAAAAAATAACGGTTTGGTTTTTGGTGCATTGAAAAATTAATCAGCGGTTTCGGTAAGGTTCGCGGTTCAGCAAAATGGCTGCGGTTCAGTTCAGCGGTTTGGTTCGGTTTGCAGCTCTGCCTTTACAATTAGGTGCAGTGATTACAAATTTAGTCGACCAAAATTAATTCTAATCATTTAAAGATTTTCTGTGGGTTTGTTAGTATTACGTGATAATACCAGTGGGTATGCACATCTTCAAAGTTTTCCGGTTGAATATCGCCGAGATGTAGACGGGAAGAGGAAAGTGAGGGGAAGAAAGATCGGGTGTAGGGAGATAGGGTATTTGTGTCAAAGTATTTATCAGGTCGAGTGGATTTTAACCAGTGCTCGAAATGGAAAATGTTACAAAATGGAACACTTGTATTGGTAGTGGAACGGAAATTTTTACGAAACGGGACGCTTGTTATAAGGGACAGTATTTCTAAATGTCTGTCGAAACAGAACGGTATCATCGGCGTGTGTGACAAGCCGGAGCAGCGTTCCGGCTCATTCTGAGATGTGATTTTAACCTGCTTTAAGGGAAATAAATTAGTCATTTAAAATATACTTTAAGTTAATTTCAAGATGATATTCAGTACAGTGATAATATAATTCATAGTGATTCAGTGGTGAGGATTTGTGGTCAGTTGGGGGCCGGTTAAGTAAAATTTTGCCGGGTTGGGAAAAATTGCGGTCGCCCCTGGGTAATAGGCATTTTTGTGTTTTGCCCATCCCTGAAAAATTTTCTGCCGACGCCCATGTTGTCCATGATTGAATATTGGTTATGATTCAACTTTTTTCGATAATAACTAATAAGTTACGCTAAATCTTTACGATAATTTAAATCACGAGTTAGAAACTTGAAGGGAAATAATTTTAAAATGCAAACTTAAAAACCCCTACGACGATATATGGGCTTTCCTTATGGGGCAATGCGTGACGAGTTTATCCTGGACAAATTGACGCGCGACGAGTTTGTCCTGCGACAAATTGACGCGCGACGAGTTTGTTATGTGACGAATTGTGGTGCGACGAATTGACATGCGACGAGTTGTCTTGCGACGAATTGACTGCGACGAGTTGTCATAGAACCCAAGCCTACCGAGTCCTTTATCAGTCCAGATTAATCTTAGGGGTATTTCCCTTACATCCCAAGTCGTAAGAATGGCCAACAAAGGTTTTTAATAATAATATTAGAGATGATTTTGGTCTGCAGAATGGTTGGCCACGGCTGTCATAGAGGGGATTCCCCAACTTCTAGTATTGCACGTGGGGTCTAGGACATCTCGACGCGGCCATCTCGCCGCGGCCACCTCGCCGCGGCCGTCTCGCCGCGAAGACCTTTCGCCGCAGCCGTCTCGCCGCGAGGACTTTCGCCGCAGCCGTCTCGCCGCGAGGACTTTCGCCGCGATCGCCTCGCCGCGGGGACTTTTTGCGGCGGATGTTTTTAAGTGCATTCCAGAGTTGAATTTTTAGAGAAGATAGATAAAAGTTTACTTCCGAATTGTAATTTTTACCTATGGTATTATCTGCAATACAAACGATATACAAAGCATATAAAATGTATAGTGTGTAATAGTTTAATGTTTTTACTTTTCTTGAAGCGAGTCCAAGTTGAAAAACATCAGTATGTATTGATAAACTGAGAGAAAGTCATTGAATTTTAGTAAGTCGAGTGTTTAAGGGAATTTTTATGGTAAACGTTTGTGAGTTAAACTAGAAACGAAACTCTAAAATTCAGAATAACCAATTAAATATTCCGAAATTCTTTTTTATTAGGTTATCTTGACTGTAAAATTAAATTCTTTAAGTCAACCCGCATGAATGATCATCATGAGTTACATTCATTTTTGAAATGCATATACAGTGGAACCTCCAATAACGGACACTCTCACTAGCGGGCACCTCTTGATAAAGGGCAGATTCTTCAGGTCCCGGAATTCCCTATATTCCATACAAGTAATTTTACCTCTCATTAACGGTCACTCTGAATAGCGGGCGCGGGCAGGGGATTTTTCCACTTTCCCTCCCTCGACCCTCTCAATAGCGGTCAGTCACGTAAGATGAGTCATGGTTCAGGTATAAATTACCCTGCTTTCAAATAGCCTTTTGCAGTTAGTTTATGGCCAAGTGAGTGTTAACATGGCAAACAAACGTAAGTGGCTTACACTCGAAGAAAAAGTGAAGGTTTTGAAAGATCACGAGAGAACGAATTCTAGTCATCGCCAGTTAAGTCAAAGGTAAGTCAAGTCTTTTTTTTATTTTGTATTCATATGCACTTTTTAAAACTTGAATGCAGTTAGTAAAATTTTCACTTTGCACTAATTTAACTTTTCGCGATTCTTCCAGATATGCGATTGGGAAAACACAGGTAGCGAACATTTTAAAGGACAGGGAGGAGATTTTAAAACTCTGGCGTGAAAACGGAAATCACCATGCGAAAAAGAAGCTTAAAAGTAACACGGAAATAGATTCAATCGTTTTCCAGTGGTTTTGTGCCGCCAGAAACAAAAATCTTCCCCTATCAGGTCCTATAATTCAAGAGAAGGCGCTGGAAATCGGTAAAGAATTACAGTTAGAAAGCAGCTTCAAGGCATCTAATGGCTGGTTGGAGAAATTTAAAGTTCGGCACAATATTAGCTGTAAGGCAATCAGTGGAGAATCGGCCGATGTTTGCGAAGACACAGTCTCTGAGTGGCAAAGCAAGCTTAGAAAATTTTGTGAGGGATATAAGGAAAGAGACATTTACAATTGTGATGAGACAGGTCTCTTTTATAAAGCTTTACCAAGTAAAACTTTGTGTGAGCGAAAAGATCCGTGCTGTGGAGGAAAAGCTGCGAAGCAGAGAGTAACCATTTTATTTTGCGTAAATATGATTGGAGAATTCGAGAACCCTGTAATCATAGGTAATGCTAAAAATCCGAGATGTTTTAAGGGAGTCCGATTTGAGCATTTAGACATGACCTGGAGGTCAAATTGTAAATCGTGGATGACGACTGAAATCATGACGGAATGGCTTCATGTGTTTGACCGGAAAATGAAAAGAGAGAACCGTAAAGTTATTCTATTTTTGGATAATGCTACTTGCCACCCGCAACTTGACTTGGAAAACGTTAAGTTAATTTTTTTGCCACCTAACACCAGTTCCAAATGTCAGCCTCTTGATCAAGGGGTAATAAAAACTTTTAAATGCTTGTACAGGAAAACAGTGTTAAGACATCTGTTATCTAAAATGGACTCAGCTCTCACAGTTTCAGAGCTTACTAAAACCGTGACTGTCTTAGATGCTATAATATGGACAGTTCCAACCCTTAAGGAAATAAAGGCCGACACGGTGCGTAAGTGTTTCATAAAGGCAGGATTCGGCAGTGACTGTGGCACTCTTAACCAGCCGGAAGAACTTGAAACATACGAGGAACTGCAGCATCTTATTACAGAAACAATGTCTGAGGATGCGATTAACGCAGAAGAGTTTATTTGTTTTGACAACGTAATGCTTACGACATGTAATGAAACCGACATCAAACAAATCATAGCTTTTAGCGCAAAAAATAAAGAAGACGAAGAATGCGACGAGGACGAGTTTGACAGCAGAACTATGGAGGAAGAAGGTGCTCCTAAAACTTATAAAGAAGCTATTCAATTAATTCGTAAACTAGAAACGTTTGTTCGAAACGAAGAAAATACTCATAGTTTGAAATTATTAAGT
Organism: Uropetala carovei; assembly: GCA_036926305.1. Taxonomy (NCBI): domain Eukaryota; kingdom Metazoa; phylum Arthropoda; class Insecta; order Odonata; family Petaluridae; genus Uropetala; species Uropetala carovei. The sequence continues at coordinate 2,487,758 of JAXCHB010000115.1, forward strand.
GAAGTGAAAATTGATTTTGAAAAACACAACGCTTCTAAATTAAATAAAATGGTGCAAAAAAATATCGATGAATTTTACAAAAAAAACTGACGAGCCACGGATTGTGTTGCTTTTTTTAACAAATGTAATGATGATTGCTTTTATTATAACTAATTAAAATGTAATATATATTAAAAATTACCAAGTATGTACAATGAACACGTTCACATATATGTATTCCTAAAATGTTTATGTATTTTTCGTTGTTGTGGTAACAAAATTAAATAAATACGTTACTTCGTATGTGCACTTATCATTGTTACCAAAAATCATTTACTTAGCTTATTATTTAATAAGTACAAATAAGTAAATAAAATTATTCTTTTACGCTGAGCCCCTCAAAGTTTTTCTTGTTTGGGGGAGGTGGTCCTCTCCCAATAACGGGCACCTCCCAATAGCGGGCAGAAATTCAATTCCCCGCTGGTGCCCGTTATTGGGAGGTTCAACTGTAATTATAAAATGTGCTTTTACGGAAATTATTATCTCCTCTTTTGATCTAGAAAACTTTACTAAAGCGTCTATTCAGTACATTTTATTCGTATTCTGAAGAAATTATTTTCTGTATCATTTGAGTTTATAATGGAACTAGGGGTATAATCCAAATTAGACTTCCTATATTGTGTACGTGCTTGATATCAGCAGTCATAGGAATGGTTGACTGGCGGCCATTAATGTAGAGAAGTTGTCTTAAACTTTTGAAAATTATTGCATGAGTTTGCCTATCAAAAAGCACAAAAACAAGGTTTTTGTATAATTACCATTTGAATAAATTTTTCTTTCTATTTTTAAAAATCAACTTATTGAGATGCACTAATGGCTTCAAAAAATTCTCTCGATGAGATTCATACATAATTTGCCGTGGTTATAGCTCGATCGTTTTACAATGGCAGGCGACGACGCAGGAGTTAGTGGAGGAGAAACGTAATTTAATAGGTGAAAATGAGTGGAGAACAGTATGCCAGAAAAAATACAGAAAATGAGTACATTCAAAGAGAATGTATAATGAACGGAATTGAAGAAATACTTGTTAATATAAATTCGGAGAATGAAAGTGATAGCACTGAAGCAAGTGACTAATAAATATCAAAATAATTATTAACTATTATTGTAACTATTATATTTTGCATGTATAAAATGATAAATAAAGGTTTCCTTAAAAATATATTTCAGTAGTTGTTATACTTTGTATCAAAGAAGCTTCCTCCTCTATTGACCACCTGCACGAGGAACTGAACTAGAAAATAAAACCACTCCCACTAGGCATTCATAAGATTCAAGGAATTCTCAAATGAGTAAATTTCCCCATGGAATTTCTGGAAGTCGTTAGATATTATCTTAATGTCAAATTTGTGGAACGAACCAAGGGACTTGAGGATTAGTAAATTTGGTTGGGGTTTGGACTCCATGGCGACAGGGTATGGGAGCGTGAGGGTGTCGATGACCATGGAAGGCAGGACAATTCGGCCTTTCGCTAAACAATCGAGCTATAGCCTAAGATCGACCATGATTATGGCAGTCTTATCTTTGCTACCGTATGGTAAACATCCGTCCTCCGAGTTCCCATTCACGGTGTGATATCGTCTGTGGATCCTTGCTAACTTGCTCAGTGAACATTTTTATTCACTTTACAATAACATTCCGAAAGTTTTTCTAACTTTTACTAATCCCTTAAAATGGAAATTATTCTGTCTATCCGTGGAAAGGAGAAACTATTAGTGGACGGTTTTGTGTATGTGTTTGAGCGGTTAAGTAGCGATGAGCGTGAGAAATTTTGGCGTTGTGAAGAACGTGGAATGTGCAAAGCTAGAATACCCACTTGTATTCCAAAGTGAATCACATATTAACGAAGCGGCAACTTCGTATTTTAAGAAAATCAAATTATTGTTAAAGTTGTCTAGAATAAATATGAACTATGTAGTATTATTGAAGACGTAAACTCAAGTAACTGTACGAAATTTGATCAAAATCGTTAGAGCCGTTTTTGAGAAAATCAAATTGTTCTTAAAAACGCGTAGAATAAACTTCCCTTAATTACTGATCAATGTCAACCATTTCATCATAGTCTCTGCTCAGTATGATAAAATGCTTAAGTACGTGATTCCATTCATTTTCGCTTTACCGTCTACATTTACATCAATACCCTGCAAGCCGCTACAAGCGTTTGGCAGGGGGTGTCACAACACCAAGTGAACTCTAACTAATTCCTCTCTTGGACTGTCTTATCGCGTCTGGGAAAAAGGATCTGTAGTATTTCTCTGTTCTAGCGATTTGTTTCGACATATTTTCTCCTGTACTCTGATCTAACATTATGTTCACTAACACCGATGGGGACGACTATGCCGCGTACGTCTTCAACGAATTCGGAGCTTTCGAATTTTTCAAAAAGTTTCCTTTTGTAATCAATTCTTCTACTCTTCAACGTCTGCCGTTTAGGCTCCAGAGCCAGTAACAGACAGATAGACAGACAGACGGCATTGCGAAAACCACTTGTTCGGATTCAGCAACACCTAAAACGTGTATTTCCGTAAAAATATCGAGGTCGATTTTTTTCGCGATAACAATACTTTCTCAATATACTTCGTATATGAGAAAGTACGAAGCAAGCATGAAAACAATTCATAGTTTTTATCACTTCAAAACTCCATATTTGGGCACTCGTATTTGAAAACTCAACGCTTCTTTTTGGTTTGTCGAAATCTTCTTTTCGCTTTATCTCAATTTACTCAATTTAATAGTGTATAGTTACATGTTAGACGAATCGCACCCAAAGCATTTTTATCAAATTAGCGATGGATAAGCGATTAAGGTTCTTCGCGATCGTCAGAGTTTTGTTGCTACGGTAGATCGATATGTTAATAGCATAGGATAATCAGCACGTTTAATATTAATATTATGTTAAACACTTATTATTACTAAAAGGACGAAAATCAGACAAAGACGTGAAGACAGAAAGAAAACTGAACATTGTTCGCATAGGCCGTGAGATTTTCATATATACCTACTTAAAAATACACGTATAATGTAAAATAAAACTAATATGGAATATTCAACGTGATTTTCCGTTAATTTTTAATCAATCACGGCGAGAGAAGTCCTCGCGGCGAGAAGGCCGCGGCGAGATGGCCACGGCGAAATGTACCTTCGCGGCGAGATGGCTGCGGCGAGGTGGCTGCGGCTAAAAGTCCCATTCCCTTGCACGTGTCCCTCATTCTTCAGTAGGAATTGACGTCAGTTGTTTGTTTCCACAATATGTTTACAGAACTCAAGAGCAAGATTTGCTTGCCTTTCTCAGGAAGTACTAATCTGAGGAGGAAATTCGAAAAGATGTACCGAATGGGTCAAAGAGCGGATCCTGGGGTGAAAGACTGACTTCGCAACGGATATGCAATCACAAATATCTCTCTCTTTTTGGATCCGACGCTCAAATCAACATCCTTACGATAAGTTCAAATCCTATAAAGATTTCGATCAATTCGATCGATTGATCCCCCAACCATAAGCTTTGAATGCATGATTTGTTTATTTATTGTTTATTATTCATCGAGTTGTTTGCAATAGAATGACACCCATGGTGCCAGTATTCCATTTTTAAATGTTTAACCTCCCCCTACCATAAGCCTTGAGTGCGCCATCTGTTTTTTTATTGTTTATTATTCATCTACAAGTTATTTGCAATTGAATGACACCAATGGTGCCAGAATTACGTTTTTTAATGTTTAACCTCCCCCCTTCCCTCCCCCTACCATAAGCCTTATTTATTGTTATTATTCATCTACGAGTTATTTGCAATCGAATGACACCCATGATGCTAGTATTTCATTTTGTTATACTATTTCATCTTCCTTCTTTCCTCCCTATACTCACTCCTCCTTAAACGTTAATGGTTTATTGTTACTTATTATTGTTGCCAACATTCAGTTTATATTACTTCCGCCTTCCCCATCTTCATAAAGTGAACTGGAAATTTCAATGAATAATACATTCCATGAATTGTGAATCGGTGAATTGTGGTCGGTGAATCGTGTTTCGGTGAATTGTGGTCGGTGAATTTTCCGTAAGCCATTTTTTTCTGGGTTGGATGCCTGAATTTCCTGTGATTCATGCCGCCATATGTCACCTGCTGTGTGTGCGCTGAAAGTTTGTATCTCAGTCGACGATCAGTTGTCTATCGTCTTGTTCTGTCCTGTTTATCGTCAAGTTTTGTGAACTATTTTCTGATATAATATTTTGGGAAGGCATTTGTATTCCTCTGGTTTATTACGGTAACTAGTTTATGATATAATATTTTGTGATTATTTTTTGTAAAAGTCATTAGTAATAGTCAGTATTTTATGGTTTTCGATATTTTCGGCTATAAGGCGTGCATAGCCCGGGGCGTCATAGGTACGACCTTGAAAGCTGCACCACAGCAGCTATCACCAGAGGAAGGCAGAACTAATACAACAAGGTGGCTTTGTGACTAAAATTTGCAACAGCGACATCAACGCCCGTTCCTGGAAGTTCCATTAGATTGTTGAATGCCATAATCCCAGGGGAAGGCTTCATCATCTGCTATTGTCCTAACCACTTCTATGAAACCCATCCTAAAAAGTGAGTAAACTTAGGGTCTCTGAAACATGGGGGTCATGAAGCGTATGAGTTATAACCAAAATTATCCACGGTTTTTTACTATTATTGTACAATAATTTTATAAATGAGGTGAAATCTTCCAATTATACTAAAATAATTTATCTTCTTTCCATTGGGTCAGAAGATTCAATGGATCAACCTAGCACATCGGGTGGAACATCATCTAACACAAATAAACGACAGGGATCGCTTTGTTCTTCTTCCGAATCAGAGGAAGATGACTCAGAAGCTGATTCTGATTATGTATATCCTATTAGACAGATTGATTCTGCTACAGACACGTGTGTCACTTCGAGTGATGAGGAAAATTTGGATAATAGTAATAGTCAAAAGTCCAGCTCAGAATGGGGTACAGTGGGACAAAAGTGTTTATCAATAAATGAATATGATGAAGACATGAAGTTTTTACCTGTAGATATAGATTGCAGCAACCCATTCCTATTGTACAAATTATTCCTCACTGATGACATAATACATCTAATGGTTATGGAAACCAATAAGTATGCTGAGCAATATGAGTCTACTGTAAATGTAACAGCAGTAACTTCCAAAAAACATCAAAAGGCCTGGGTACCAGTTACGCATGACAAAATGATCAAATTTATTGGTATATTGCTAATTATGGGTGTCGTGCATGTGCCAGAATTTCGTCTCTACTGGTCAAATAAAACAATGTACACAAATATACTTATAAAAGAAAGTATGAGACGTGACCGATTTCTGAACATACTTAGGTATTGGAACTTTTCTGACAACAGCCAAGCTGTGGCTGAAGACTGCCTGGACAAAATAAAAGTTATATTAGAAAAAATAAAAAAAAGTTTTCAGAATACTGTAAAACCTGGAAAAGAAGTAGTAATAAATGAGAGCATGGCGCCATGGCGTGGACATCTTGTATTTTGTCAATACATACCAGGCAAACACCATAAGTATGGCATAAAATTATATAAACTCTGTCTTCCAGAGGTGGAGGTGTATTCTGGAAAAACTGGGAATTCAACAAAGGACATGCCTGCATTGTTGCTATGAGACTAATGACTGATCTTCTATATGAAGGTCATATTGTATATACAGACAATTTTTATACTAGCGTACCTTTAGTGCAAAAACTACTGGGAAAAGACATGTTTTTGTGTGGCACCATCCGCAGCAACAGGAAGAATTTGCCAACAGAAGCAAAAAAACAGAAAAGGGGTGAAATTATAAGCCTTGAAGATAAGGATGGCATAAAATTCCTAAAATGGACTGATAAAAGACCAGTATAAATGCTAACCACATGCAAAAAACACAAGTGTGTTTTGGTTGAGGAAGGAGAAACCCGCAACTGAAGACAAAAACCTGATGCTACAGCTACAATATCGCTAAGAAGGAGTCGATTATTCGGACCAAATATCGTCCTATTATTCCTCCTTGTGAAAAACGATAAAATGGTATAGGAAATTCGTGATGAGTTAATTTGTGGGACAATGCTTGTAAATGCCTGGGTAATACATCGAAAATGGACCAATAAAAGTAAAATGAGCACATTACAGTTTCGAGAAGCGATTGTTGAAGAGCTTCTAAATAAAACAATACCTGAAATGAGAGACGTTGCGCCATCAAGAGAGAAGCTCCACTTTCCCACAAAGTATGAAGGAGCCACAAAAATACCAGGAAAAGGTTTAGTGTGTGCTACAAATGTATGTCCCAAGAAAAAGGTCGTGAATATGCAATCAAAAATGTAAAAAATATAAGGACATATTGTCCAAGTTGTGGAGGTCAGCCACCATTATGCCTAAATTGTTTTGAAAAGATTCATTCCTAGGGATATTTTTCTTTCTCTTATACTTTTCAATAATAATAAACAAATTTTCAACCAAAATATTATACTTGTTATTTATGTAAATTTATATATAATAAAAAAATTAAAATGGTATATTTCATTGAAAAATATTTTCTTTTACTTTTATATAGTAAACCCTCCATGAGTTCTTCAAAAAAATGCCCACTTATAGGAAGTAACCAAATTCGAAAATATTTATTTTTAATTTCCCCATTTACGTAGTATAAAGAAAGTATTATAATTGCGAAAAAATTTGACTTCGAGATTTCAACGGATATAATATATGTTTTGGGATCCCTTGAACACGTTTTGACTATTTTCGCAATGATGTCTGAATCCGTTGGTCTGTCTGTGGTTAAAAATCTTGTGGGCGCTCTAATTCAAGAACTAATAATCAGATCCATACAAATAAATCCCTTTGATAAGAGAGAGATTACTATATTTTTGCAAGTCCAAGAAAAAAATTTTGATACCTTTCCTGGGGCGGAACGGATAACAGAAACACTCAACCACGAGCCGGGTTCACATGAATCGACGTATAAATGAGCAGGCACCGTGAATCACCGGTGACCCACACCTCCCCGTAGGAAAACTCAGTGTGACTCACCAGTGGGTCACGCCGGGGTGAACGTGTTAAATCTATAATTTTCGACAATTACTTTATTACAATTTTAATTTACCATGTTAACATGTCATTATAAATATTAATAAAACAATAACGCTACACATCAAAAAATGATATAATTTTGATCTACATATGAAAAAACATGTGGTATGCAAGGACGAATCTTAATGCTTGAATGCATATAATGTATAATAATAAATAATCAATGATGAGCTGGAAAAAAAATAAGAACCGGCTCTCTAAAAAAGAAGGGAGTTATGAAATTTGGATAATGGTGGCCGAAGGCCTATATGCCAGGGGCACCATATCACTCTAGTTTAGTTATACCATTCCGCTAGCTTAACAAGTGTTCGGTTCATAACATATTCCACTACATACACTGTCGGTAATTGACTATCAGATAGGGCAAAATGTACTTGAAAAGACAAAATCAATAAATTTCCATATTTTCTAAAAATTTAACAACCGGCTCGTAAAGTCTGAGAAAAATTAACAACAGCCTCGAGTGAGCTGGCAGAAGACGGCTTCAGCTCATCACTGTATATAACGATATACAAATTGTAGAAAACCCAATATGCACTACTATGGGTTTGATCTATAAGCGGAGCTGCAAGAGCATCGTCGATTGACTTTGTTGGAGGACCACAATGACTTCACTAGAGTGAGTGCCGTGAAATGGGTCTGCGACGGACTATTTGAATGCTACCGACAAGTTTTACGTAATAAGCGAAAAAAAGTTAAGCAGTCGACCCTTGACTCTTTTTTTAATAAAACTTCGTAGGTGTTCTGAGAAATATTTTGAAATTATATACGTATTATGTGTGTTTACTAGGTAATTTTTAGTTTGTTTAATAAATTACGTTCTAAAAGTCTGGTAGAAATATGTTTTACATTGAATGTGGGTCCAAAAATACCATTTGGGAAGTTATTTCCCTCTGAGTACCTAAATCTTATGGTGCCCCGGCAAAAACAGATTTTCACTTAATGCAGAGACCTCAGGAACGTACCCCCTGCATCACCTGTATATTTTTATTATTGTTTATTTCTGTTTTGTTAAAACTTGGATTGCATATGACTTTGATTCTGTCTGAAAATGATTTCATGAGAAGTATTTTTAAGGGAAAAAGTGGAGGTCGACTTATACGGGAACACATGCCTAATCAGGTATTTTCATTCAAGAAAGCAGGGGTCAACTTATACGCCGAGTCGACTTATACGCCGGAATATACGGTAGGTTCTTGGATCTCATATTTTCCACGTTTTTAGAATAAATCTTGACGTATTTAAACACATAAAATAGTACCATACTTACTCGCATAATCCATACCATCACGTAATTCTTGCAACCTTATTTCTCAATGTGGAATTAAGAAAAAATTTTATATAATAATAGCCGTCGTCCATTGGTTGGTTGGTCACGCTATGCAAACGCTAATAACTCGAGAAATAATAATGATAGAAACTCAAAATTTGGTAGGGATGCTTGATTAACACTTTTTCGGCTGATGACGAATTTAAATCACGAAAAAATTCCTTGGTTCGTCTCCAAGAGAGGCATTTCCATTTCCCATTACTTAACATGTAAAACGAGATTTTTCGACGTGCAGGCTTTTATTCATTTGGAAATTAAAATTAGAAGAAATTAACAGACGACCTTCGGATTTGAACCATTTTAAAGAAAAAGTTATAAAGTTTCTTATTCCATTCGTCTTTTTTTGCCCACAGTTCGAAATATTCCATCTTAAACGTTTAATTTGCATATTTTGTGGAAATCTTGCCATTTTAACGTGATGTTGCTATGTCGACCATTATCATTGTTACACCTCAAATTACTATTATTGTATACATCCTTCTGGGAATAAGCGTGCCTTGAGTGCTTCAATACGAGAGAGAGAGATGGAGAGAGAGAGGAAGGAAGGGGAGAGATTGGTGTGTTTTGTGGAAAATAAGTATATTAACGTAAATATAAAAAAATTTAAGTATCAACAGTGTCATTTTAGAAAAATTGGAAATAAAAAGCATTCTTAAGTTAAATTCTTTGTAAACCATATATGCTTACGAATTTATATTGTTATTCCTCGAATTAATTTCGTAACAATGGTTGAAGTTTGGAAACGAATACAAATTAAAATTAAAAGGACATTTAAAACTGTTAACAGGCAATTTTCGAAGAAACAACAGTGGATCTTTTAATGAATTGATTTGTTTTTATAAAAGAAATTTTGGTGCTTATTTAATACAGAGTAAGTTCTAAGGCTTATAATCCATTTAAATCTAATAACAGTGGCTACTGTAATTTTAAAAAAGAACTTTATTTATTCACTTTACAGAATGAATTAATTTTAGGCTAGCATTGCCTATTATAAAAGGAGTTACTTTGGAATTTACAGTATGTAAAGTGGAAGTTGTACTGAATTGACTCAAGTACTATATTTCAAAGCAAAAATCAATTTAAAACTATTTAACGGTTTCTACGATAAACAATGTTTATTTTTTTGTTACTATGGATCTCCAATACAACAATCCATTCAATCGTCAAGGGAACAGTTTACAATGTTGAAATAAATTGATTTGTTTTTATTCAGATAGTATTCAAAGAAATTATTCCGTTGATTGATTAATTAGTTAGTTTTTAATTGAAATATTTTAAAGAGTTTTATTTTAAATATGTAATACATAACAACAGAGAACATTATTGAGGATTCGAGTAAGCTTTCTTTCTTCATAAGTACAGAGTACAATTTTAAAACAATCATAATGTTAAGTGCACGAAATTTAAATATTTTCCCTACGTTATATATGTATACATATAATTATTTCCCGGTCTTTGCACACCGACATTTATATCCAGCATTGACGAGAACAAGGCAGGAGAAGAACAACAGAATTTTATAGCCGAAAATAAAAACCAAAGGCATTTACTAAACGACAACGGAATATTCACTAGAAATGTAATATATGACGAAATATTTCATATGTAAAAGTGTGCTAATAATTATTTTAAATGCAAATATTAATAATCAATCTATCTATAATTCTTCCGTTGATATTTCAATGGGCATTACACTAGTAATATAATAATACTGCACGTAACATGAAAAAAAAAATTCCTGAATTTATCATAAATAGAGTAGAAAAACTGCAGAATTTTTCACATCACAGTTACATACAAAACTGTGGACATCACGTTACCCGAAACGGTTCCGTATGACTTAGTTTCTCCAAAAAGTAACTATGTTGCAGCTTCAAGTAACTGAAAGAGTGTAACAAATTCAGCCATAAAGTATCGCCGTTTATTATAAATGTATTTTCTGTGGTGGTAGCTGGAGGATAATAAAATGCAGTAATATCCTTCTCTTGCTTGTAACGTAAAATATACCATAGCACATCAAGGGCTTTATTGTGGGACACTAGTTGTGGAGCTCTACCGTATCAACACAATATGAGAAGCACGCATATGACCCTCTCGGCTCAAAATTTTTGTAAGGTAAAATAATTACCAGAATCAATTTATCAGTATTTTTTCTTTAAAATGTTTTAATTTGAAGTTTTCATCATTTATAGTTTACGAGAAAGTTAAATGTTAACTTTGGCTTTGACATGTCAAACGACATCTTCTGTGGTTTGGTAGAGAAATGTATACCGCATCTTAGCGAAACCGTCTGTTGTGAATTCGCACTATGTGAAATTTTACTGTATTTGTAAATATGTATATGTTGCAGCATTTACAAACCTTCATTTAAATACTGGCAGTGAGTGTCGCCTTCAGCATTTCATTCCAGAATTTAAAGGTTAAATATGGTTATATTAATCCAAAATTACAGCAAGAGAAGAATTATATTTACATTTTTGCAATCCAAACTGTAGTTTATTTACTTATAACTTTTTGGAAACATAAATCACTTAATACGTTCATCTTTTGTATACTTAACTTTTATGTTATATTCCAAGTATATTACAAAGCCAATGACAACCATGTGCATTTAATCATCTGTAAGAAAAAAGTCCAATGCAATAGTTGTGAATTAATGATAAAATAAACTGCATTACCTGTGTTCCTAAAGGCAGAGCTTTAATGCCAACTAGCAGACCAAGTGTATTAAGAGCCACTGTGAGAATGGTAAGAGAAGTTAAAGCCAGTAATGCAACCATCGCCACGGGGTAGACAAGGTTCCTCTGTAGGTATGAGGTATGTTGCAGCCGGTCTATCAAAGAACAATGTGTCTCATTTAATTTAAAATAGATTAGTAATTTTTCTCCCTATTGATATTGTAGGAGATTATTCTATTTATTAGTCAACAAGTGTGATTAAACAAGAATTCAAATAAGAACACTATAAAAGAGTTTGATGAAATGACATTATATTTCAGTCACATTGCAAATAGAGGCAGAGTCCGCTTAACATACAGGTTAAATTCTTGAAACGCATAGATTAAGCAATTTACCACATAAGCAAATGCTGGAAATAGAGATGTATTCCAGTACAAGTTCGTGAATTTCATCCCCCAAAATTTAGCTGAAATATTGTACCACTGCATTTATAATGTAGCAGACAAGATTTAAGCGTTTAAAGAATAAAATAACACAGAAACATGACAAATATAAATAAGTACTCATTTTGAAACATAACATACACACACACACATATATATATATATATATAAAATACAGTAAACACCTCGTTATCTGGCACTCATGTAACCGGAATTCTCAAGCAACCGGCATCTCTTGCATCTTGACTTTTTTTATTACATCTAGTTCAGAATGTTCACTCTAAAATTGGTGCTTTCGGAAATTTTTTGTTTACATCTAATTCGTAATGTTACCGCTAAAATTGGCGTTTTCAGCAGTCGCAATACGTCATTGTGAATGTTTCTTGCACTCGGTGTTAATAATAAAATATTTCGCCCACCTTTTTTAAATGCCTCCTAAAACTGCAATATGCGCTGAAGGTGATAAAAGGAAACGGGTTGTGTTAACCTTAACCCAGAAACTTAATATAATAAAACGCTTAAGAGAAAAGCGAGAACTGCGATGTTTTAATGAAAGAGTTCAATGTCGGTTCTTTACTATTTACGACATTAAGATGCAGAAATCTCAGTTAATGAAATTCATTATGTCTTCTGAGACAACTAGAGAAAATGAATATCGGCACGCTCTTTGTAAGCTGAAACTTGCACAATTGGATATTGCTATTTATGAATGGTTTTCTATAAAGCATTATGAGAGAGTCCCTATTTCTGTACCAATGTTGATTGAAAAGGCCAAAGATTTTTATGAAGAAGTGGAGATTAGTGAACCATGTGCATTTTCTGATGGATGGCTGACATGTTTTAAGATCAGACGTCTAGATGTTTCGGGTGACAAAAAATCAGCTGACCAAGAAGATGCCGATAAATTTTGTGACTTTCTTGAAACATTAGTTAAGGAACATGGCCTAACCCCTGATCAAATTTATAATGTCGATGAGATCGGTTTATTTCGGCAATGTTTACCACATTCAACTCTGGCTAGTTTAAGTGAGACTCGCGCTGAAGGTTTTAAAGAAAATAAAGACTGATTAAGTGTTTACCCGTGTATCAATTTTCCTGAAGAATTTCTGCTAATACATTGTGTTGGGTGTGGATATTTCTCTCCTTTTCTCAGACAAGGAAACAATTTTTTTGCAGGAAAATCCTCAAGGTTGGACAAAGTTAACCCTTAACTCGCGTTGTTATTAGAACAAAAGAGAAGCTAGTAGCGATAGTCATATGAGAAACTCCGTTGGATGTAATGTAGTTAGTAAATATTAAAATATTCCAATTAAACATGTTGAATACTTGTATATTTGAGTTTCATTACTTCCTTGAATGCCAAGGAATTATTTAAGAACAATTGTGAGTAGATTACCTTGTCTACAGTTTAGCAATTCCAAGGTGAATGTACAATTTTGCATCTGTTTCTCATTTTGGTATCCAAATGCTTTATTGAGGCCTATCGAATAAAACTCTCAAGCAACCAGAATATTCAGTTAACCGGTAAACCCAATTCCCCGAGCATTTAGGATAACTGGGAGTTTACTGTATATTGATAGCAAGTACTCATTTTGAAATAATTTCTTATATGACATCATACTTACCACTTCCTTCCTATAGCTGATGAGTAGTTTCAGAGGAGAAAAATTACTGGCAGAGGCAAAAGAGGTCTGTTATCAAGGATTTTGAAAGGTATGGCATACATGCCTAAGGTGATACGTGTGAATGGCACACAAAAGAAAAAATTAATTAACTAACACTAAATTTAAACATGCAAACAAAATATTAAAACAAATAAACATCATAAAACTTAAAACTAATAAATTAAAGACCTAACCGGCACAGTATTCCCCTTCGACAACTTTCACAAGAGCCCGAGGAAATTCATTTGCTGCATCAACATCTGCACTCACAGCTTCACCTGTCACTTTGATATTATGTAGCCTAGCACAGATCTTGAATCTGTGGAACCAACCACAGCTTGCAGTAAATGGTTCACTATCATTTGCACTAGAACTTTCTCCCAGACTATTCTTTTAAATCTTCATGAAGTCTCCTTGCTTTTCCCTGAATTATGGAAAGGCTCAGGGGAATGCGATGCTGATTTCTTTCTTCCGTCCCAAGCTTCAAAAGCCTTTCTATCTCCTCCATACGTGCTTAATATTAACCTCACTTTGGACGTGTTTCATTTTCTCTTATCTTCCACTATGGTATTCATGGCAGAATGGGTCAAAGTCATGCCCTACTGCCACCATAGACTCACCTTTTTCAGCCTTGTTTATAATCCTATTTTCTCCTCAAAGGTACACTGTTTTTGCTTTGATGTTTTGAACTTACATTTCCCCCATTTCGATTAAAATTCTCACTAAAAGTGTTTAAAATATAAAAGGACTCGTAAAACTCAAGAAGTTACAAATGTTTTGTGTTGGCATGTGACATACTAACTGAAGTCGTCATAAGAGTCAACAATTGGTGTGCTTATAACTTAAAACACAACCCTCATCCGCATTCCTTAACCCTATAACTGCCAAAGGGAGGGGCCTCTGAGGCCCCCAAATTTTGTTTTTGTCTGTATCTCTATTAAAAATAAAGATGACGTCTTGATACTTAATTACATTATGCAGAGACTTATAGATAACAATTACTTGAAGTCTCCCATCAATGTATGGATATTTCAATTTTTTTATGCAAACATTTCTATCTTTATATTAGATAATGTACATATAAGTTCAAATACTTTACTAAAATTACATAGCTTTACTCCTATGATGTTTCTAAATATATAAAAATTGATTCAAAACATAACTATGGCTTCTTCTAGTATTTTAGATGGTGGGCTTCTGAAGCCTCCCCCTTGGTAGTGAAAACTGCTTGGTAGTTCTAGGGTTAATAGCAATAATATCTTTTGTGAGTCTGTGCCTTTAAGACGATGTGCTACATCAACTGTAAAATGAAATGAGTTAGTTGATGCATTATTAACCCTTAAGAGGTCATAAGATATTTATTAACCTAAGAGGTCATGCATGGTCATTCTGACCGCATTGGAATATCAGGCAAACTATCAAAGTTACCAACTGTTATTTAATTTTTGAACATCTTATAAGGGGACGTTGTCAAGTCGATGTCAAGGATCCGGTTGAAACTTCTTGAGGTGAAACTAGAGACAAAATAAGCGGACACGTGTCCCGGCTTTCTTCCCCATAGGCCCAAGTTCGAGAAAAAATGGGCAAAATAGATTTGCACATAAAACGTATACCGGTATTTAACTCGGGTATTTCATAGAGCGCCGCGGCTGCGGTCGCTAAGGCGTTAGCAATGTTAAACATAAGGTCGGTGGTTCAAATCCCACAGGCTGCGAACTTCTTTTTCGATTTTATTTCCGTCTATTTTTTCAAATACCAAGCTGGGTACGTTTCTCAACTTCGTTATTTGTGATTAAATGTTTTTTATAGTAAAAAAATCATTTTTCATATTTTAATCTTTCATTTTTTATTTGCCAGTGGTAAAAAGAGGTGGTCCTCTCACTATTAACCAGTCAACTGAATATTTTTAAGGCAAAGGCTTGGATGGTATTTATCGTAAAAACAGGGTAAGCACAGATATTCCTTGCACCACGCGCATCTTACGAAACTTATTGCGAAACATATGCACTTCCGTTTGCGTAGGTCTTGGGGAAAACAATCCTCCCGAACGTTCATGAAAACACTCCTGGTGTCCGCTAATTTCGATGCATACCATGCATTCTGGAGCATTTCTCGGAATGCGGGTGAAGACAGCCACAAGATGCCATATTAATGTAAATTGCTTACCCATAAAAAATCGAACAGCCCCCGTTATATTTTGTTTATCGTGATTATCTGATAAAAACGAAGCATTGACGACGTCTTCATCGTCCGGTGCAAAGCTACTTCCGGAGGGTCCGGCAACTGGATCGATCTCCATCGATAAAGCGAAATGGTTCATGAAGGCAAAAGTCGAAATCAGGGAGGTAATCAAGACTCGTAAAATATTACGATAATCGTAAAAAAACGAAAAATCGCAATACTGAACGATCAAACAGCTAAATCGTAATCCAAAAAGAGCGCAGAGGTCGTTAACGGTAGAGTAAGTGATCCGGGTGAGCAGAGGTCGATATCAGAAAAGCAAATCAAAGGAGTGAAGCGAGAGAAGCATGTAGCAAAAGCAGCGAACGGCAATAACTGAATTGGTGATGATCTGCGGCCTTTAATTGTAAGAGCGATCCACAATAGCACGCGTATTTCAACATTGTCGCGGGGAAATATATAGAGTTTTAGCATGCGTGTCACCCTGCTTGGCGTCACGGGCACCGTGAGAAACGCTCATTTAACGGCGTGGTGTGGCTATTTTTGCGTTGCACTTCGCTTTTTCTTCATAGAAAAGCAAGGTCGGCTTCGTTTTTCAAGCATCAACGATGCATTACTTCTGATTTTGGTAAACCCGAAGAATAGTTCCTAGTTTACCAAAAATTAGTTTATTTAACTCGTAAATACTATAAAAAACATTTAATCACAAATAACGAAGTTGAGAAACGTACCCAGCTTGGTATTTGAAAAAATAGATGGAAATAAAATTGAAAAAGAAGTTCGCAGATGGTGGGATTTGAACCACCAACCTTATGTTTAACAATCCTAACGCCTTAGCGACCGCAGCCACGGCGCTCTATGAAATGCCCGAGTTAAATACCGGTATACGTTTTATGTGCAAATCTATTTTGCCCATTTTTTCTCGAACTTGGGCCTATGGGGAAGAAAGCCGGGACACGTGTCCGCTTATTTTGTCTCTAGTTTCACCTCAAGAAGTTTCAACATCGACTTGACAACGTCCCCTTATTAGTCTTCATCATCTTGGATTTCAGAATAGCCGAGAGTGTTGTAACAAAGACCTTTTCGCAACCAGGCTCACAGGCCAAAGCCACTCAGACAAAAAACACAGTCGATGTTTTTTGAGGGATGTTTTATTAAGGGTGTGATAAGCAAACACTTACCTATGAATTTTGCTGTAGAAATAACAACTTATGTCATAATGAAGGGCAAACAAGAGCATTCGGTCTTTTATATCGTTCAGGACAGGCAGACAGAAAGCAATGTAGAGTATTGAGAACCCTTATAAAAACAATAAATACCCACACAAAGAGATTCATACATATGTTATTAGATAATTAACTCAGGGAAAGGTACTGAGAAGGCCTGGGATGAGAATCAAATACGAGGTTATAAAATTAAGAAAATGAAAAAAGTGCTAAAAGACTGTGTGTGACCTCTTAAGGGTTAAAGCTAGCTGAGTTTTGTTTTTAAACATTTCAAGAGGCAAGCCTTCTCCCAGTTGTTTATATGGGAGAGGCAGATCCACTGACCATGAGGGTCAAGGGTCGGGCTGCACTCTTTCAAACCTGCCTGTTTACCCATGTGTGTGCAAGAATCAATGTACGTGTCATAAGACAATACTTACATAGGTGTGGGTATATGGTGTCAATATTTAATATACACATTAGCAGATGTACGTTAAGCAGATGCTGCCTGTACATCATACATGCTCGCTGGATGGCCTAAAGACTGCGCAAGCTAACTCAGTTACATCCTTTCTCTTGTAATGTTTGCATCCATGTGGTTTTCATTACTTCATTTGTGATCACACTTTTTGTGCATTAAACAATAACCCTCAAGTCTGAAAAGAGAAAATGGGCTATTTCCCTTGAAATAAAACTCAATTCTGAATCACTTGGAAAAAAAGGTAGCATGGAACAGTAACTGCTATGGCTTTGAACCTAACATCAACAATTGTACGCAGAATAAAACTGACTCAGGTGTGACTTTGTAGAAACTTTTCATATTAATCACAATGATATACTTAGTACTTTGCTACAAGATATCTTGTGGAAAAGTACTAAGTGTACTTCTTTATGAATGTGCATCCAATATTGAAGTTTCGTGACAAGATAAAAGAATGTGTAAAAATTACTAAGCCTTTAAGTGCTTCTCGGATTACTCTTGTGAAACATAATCCTATTATGGTAAAAATGGAGAAGTTACTTTAGCAGAATTGAAGGTTCAAAGAAAGTACTTTTTGATTAAGTAAAAGGTAAACACCATAAACCATTGATTGAAACACCTAGAAGTGACTGTCTGCTAAAAAATTTCTTCCTTCTCTTAAGTTGTCCTTTAAGCTTCTGAGTGAAGATATATCGTTGTTTGCATCTCAAGCCAGAAGTGCCCTGCAACAATAACGTTGTCTTTGTAAAGGAAGCTAATAGTCATTTTTTGAAATTTCAATAATTAAAAGTTGATTCTGATGAACCAATATGATGTTAGAACATGTTACTTAGTGTCATATCTTGAGAAGATATGAAGTTTAATTGAGAAAAAATAACTACGTTAGCATTTACACAAGATTTTAGTAGCAAACATCACTTAGCATAATGTTTAGAGTTTGAATGTTTAGATAAATGACTTTTATCATCAAATTATTTCAATATAAACATTGATCATAAATAGTTGTGGAATTTTTTGTGTGGATAAGAAATTCACTCTATAGTCAATAAAGAGCATGATAGTTAATACCATTGAATTTACCTTCCTAAGTTATTGTTGCATGCCTCAGAAAAATTATTTTTAAATATTCTTTGATATATCAGGTTTTATTTTTAAATTTTAGTACTAGCATTCTTTAGTAAAAATCAGTAATTTACAATAATAAATATACACTGTCAATGCTTGATAGCCATTTTTAACGCTATTCAAGGAATTTGGTTTTGGGATGAAAGGAATATTATTAGGTTATGTAACTTCAAGAAAGTTCACGATGTCAGAAATTCATTTTTAAACTGTAAGACCCTATTAAAACATAACAAAACATTAAGTCACCTGGATGCTAAAATAACTCAATTTGGTGCATTGATAAAACATCGGTTCAATATACGTTGCACAAACATTTACGTTATTGCACCCAAACTCCATTCCTACTGCCTATCGCCAACTCATTGAGTTCGGAAGAAGCATTGATGCTACAAAAATAATGAATACTGTCAAAGATTTTTCCTTACCTAAATGGTATTGACACATTGCTAACCATATACTATATGTGAAAATCACACTCGATAAATAGTTGCAACATACACAAATATCAAGCACTAATTGGAATGGTGAAGCCACATAAGTGCTAAGAATTATTACTTGATGGAACAAGTGACGTGAGAGGAATGGAGAACTGGGCAGCAGCTAGTCAAACTTGAGATATAATGCTGCACTGTAGGGTGTTATGTAGTTATTTTTCGAGAAATATGGCTTGTGTAGTATTGCTGCTTATGTCACCAATAACTGAATTAATTATAATCAAAATCATTAGAGAAATTTTTGAATTTATCGATATTTTTGAAAATCTGCAAGAATAAACTACCCTATATTGTTCATCTTTTCTGAGTATATTATGCATGATAGTATGCATAAATTCACGATATCATTAGATTTTGTCAACCATTTCATTCCTGGAATCACACAGAGAGACAGCATGATGAAAATCAATTTTTTGACTCAGGAACATTGAAAATGTATATTTTCATCAAAATCTCTAAGTCAACTTTTTTGTCATTACAATATTTTCTCTGTATGTTATTTATATGAGAAAGTAAAAATACAAAAAAAGTATCAAGTTCACCACATCTCATGGAAAATCTGATAACCTTATTATGGCTATCAAAGACATCTAACTAATTGTAAGATAAGTATTCTGTGATAATTGGGACTTCGGTGGGCACACATAATTGAAGATGCATAATTCATATTTTAAAGCAAAAATCTGGAATAATTTGTCAAATAATGTACAAGTTTATTTTCAACCAGATGCCATTAATAAAATGCAATCAATTACACCAGTAGCTGTATTTATGGTGAAATAAATGAACAAAATATTAAAATTTGTTTTTGGCAGGGACTATTCACACTGACTTGATGATCACCGCTGTTTGCACATAAAAAGATGAGACAAGAAGATAAAAATGCCATTAAAGCATTCTCTTAAGAGTAATTTAACATTGCTTGTGAATTTAAGGTTCTTTATAAGAAACTCTCTCAAATAAAGGATAAAAATTCATTTCAGGTTAAAATGGTAAGTAAATCAGTTTAATTTACATTTTTTGAGAAAGAATTCATCCAACTTTGTCTCCTTTCTTGAAACAGGTTTCCTGTGATTGATATGCTATATCAGAAGATTATTAATATATCAGTGGAGCCTTCTTCATTTTCCATGTAGGTGGAAAAATTCAAACTCACTACAGAATGCCCAGTTAATCTGTTGTGTGGTTAACTTCACAAGAAAAGGTTTTCCTTTTTCAATTTTAACCAAAAAAATATGAAATTGTCTGTGTTACATTTCATGGCTCTATTTCGTGATGACTTTGTGGGCCGTATAAAATTCTCATGCGGGTCTGATGTGGCCCGCGAGCCATAGTTTTCCCACCTCTGACCTACCAGATTCCAACAACTTATTATGCAATATAAGAACGACTTCCGTCGATAATGTGTCTTCCTCTGATGTTATTTCACAACCTAATTTTGTTTCTTTACCTCTATAAATAATGAAATCCCACAGATAACCTGTTGGATCGCACACTTCAAACAATTAAATCCCAAATCTAGAAGCTTTAATTGAAATATACTGCCTCCAAGACAAGCTACCTTTCCACAGTAGCAATGACTCATCAACAATGGCACGTACACTTTTTGGAAATGTTTTTTTAAATGGTCACTTATTAGTAATTACCATATATACTCGTGTATAGTACGAGTTTTTACGACCAAATTTTTATTGCAAAAATTGGGGATCGTACTATACACGAGTAATGCATCTGAGGATTTAAAATTCATGTATCTTCACGGGCATTTTCGGTGAAGTTATGCCACCCGCAATATCTATTGGTAGGCTAACCTGTGGAATATTACAAAGTAATTTCTTTTTATCTGTTATCCCTACCTATTAAATAGATGAGCGAGTGGAACCATTACGTACGCGGAACGTAATCAAGACGTATTAGAATTGAAACGATTTTATTTCATCTTGTGCAATCATGATTCATATCACTTTTTATTAAATGTTTTAGGAGTAAGATACATAACTTATCCGAATTTTAGTGTACTCGCAAGAAATAATATTTACGACATTTACGGTCTATTCTATGGTTGTGTGGAAAATCAAGGTTGTTCGATATATCTCGCTCGTAACCACCGAGCTATCGAAACGAAATATATCGACCATGTGGAAAGCTGGGGTCGAACTATAAACGAGATATATGAAAAAATCAGGTTTGTTCACCAAAAAATCAGGGGACATACTATATATGGAGTCGGCATATACACGTGTATATACGGTATACAATTTGGATCATTAGTTATCATTGTTATTCACAAAATGCAAAAATTTGTCCTGTAATGAAAATCTTTCCTTGCTCATGTACATTTTATGCATAGTTTTCTGAACAACACCCATTAACATAATTAAATCTATAAACACTCTAATTTCATTAAAATTAGCTGGAACCCACTTCTGATAAAGAGATTTTTTGAGTGCCGCAATTGCGTTCTTTTCGCGAGAAAGAATTGTTCTGCATAACAATTCATTTGGAGCACAATGAGGGAAATGAGAGTTGCGTCAAAAGCAACTCAAAGTATTGCAACAAATCATTTACATCATAAAATCTTACTAGTTGTTTCCCAACCAAATCACATGGAAAGGGCTGAGGAGGGTTAGCACTCTCGATATCCCAAATGTCGGACACAAGCTTTTTCTGTAGATAACTCACTTTAGGCTGGAATAATTCTCCCTCGGATTCTAATGTATCGTTACTACTTCTATAAACAGAATATCCTTTTGATTCTTCAGAATCATTGCAAAAGTTACTCTCACTTATTTCATCCAAAATAACATGTCACTCAATGCACGAGAGCTAGAGACCATCTTGAACCGATTGAGGGCTGTGCTTAGCAAGGGGTACGAGGAAGAAAAAAATAAAATAAAAATCTTATAAGTACACACAGACAGAAAGGGGTCTCACAATCAGAACGAAAGCAGAAGATATGAGTTCATAAGATAGTGCTGGAGACGTGAATTAGAGATAGAAAGACAACATAGCTTAATGAAAAGTGTGGACGCAAACGGTACGTCGCACATGCTTGAGGCATCGATTTCAGCAGATGCAAATGTTATGATTCACACACGGTACATCTCACACGCTTGAGGGGTTAATATCCTTCAATCTGTACGAGAGGTATTAATTCTACTGCAAAAATATAGATTATTGCTGTACTCACTACTTGTTTTTGAGTTAGATGTTCCGTTTCCGCATTTTTCGCTCAGCAAACACTTAAATAATGTGATACATAATGTTCCTCAGAAGACATGCTACCTCATTCTCAATAGAGTTAACTCAATCCACGTAGTCTTTCCTGTCTTATGGTACTTCTCAAATAAGTCTTAATAATTTTAAGTTTCAAAAATGCACGTTCTGAACTTGCGAGAGAGGCTGGAATTGTTAGAAATAGCATTAACACTGTATAATGGTCTGGAAAACTGGTGGATAGTACAGCATTTTCAATGAGTAGCAGATTAGCTAATTCTTTCACAGTTGAAAGTTTAGCGATTTTAAGTAAGACCAAAATGAAATCAGCTACTAATTAGGCTTTTATCTCCAACTTTTTCAGTACCCAATATTTTATCAATAGCACACCCAATATCACTTCCTGTGTCACGTGTAGAATCCTGTTGTAAAAACTTACTAATATTTGGAAGTTTACTACGTTTTTCAAGTTCTTCGTTTTTTTTTCTTCGCTTTTTTTGTACCTGCTCAAATGCTTGTAAGTCAACATGATAGACCCTCACAATAATGAAAATATTATGTAGATGAAATAATGATTAATGTTGATCGATAACGAGAGAACTGACTTCCATCACCAGGAACAGAAAATCTCAAACTGAGTTACTAGTCATGGCAAAGCAGTATCGCACTATGGGAAGTCAGATGCAATTCAAATGCTTCTTTCCTTTGATCCTAAGCATCCGAAACTGTCCGTTACCTCATAACCGAAACATCATCATCTGCAAGTTATGAGATGCTTGTTTGTAAGGAATCTGTTTATACTCTTTGTAAACAGTCTATTCATCCTAACCATATGGCCCTATGCTCGTTAATTAAGGTAGCACGGAGAGGATGTCTCTTATCTTGTCCTATTGTATTTCTTCATAGTTTTGTATTTATCTCATAAGTGAGGATTAGGCCATAGATATCATGTGCCTATACTGCTTCTTTTGGGTCTATGGAATTTTTCTTCTCTTTTCATGAGAAAGCTGGTTCAAAATTGTCCTGGCAAAGTTAAAGAATACAAAATGTAAATTCTTAACATTTTGATCTCAACATTCAATCTTTTGCAGGCTCCCCTTAACCACTCAACCGGATAATTTTTTTTTTCAAGTCCCACCCTCAATGGGTAATTAAATAAAGTTAAATATCACCCAGTTTCCGCAAATATAAAACAGCGCAACTGATAAAAATGCTTCTCTTAGAAACGAAACGTCTCTTTCAAATCTCAGAAGCAAACTGAACTTTCCATGTACATCTGTTTTTCATATGACCGTTAGGATTACTAGCAGGAAAAACATTCATAAATAGCAGGTTTACACTTGAGACAAAAGTGCATGCAGAGAAAAGTGTGAGTTTTCGAAAGGGAGTGTGAAAAAACCCCGAGTGTCATAAACAGTCATTCAAGAAGTGGTGATCATGGAAATGCAACCCGCAACGCATATACAGAACTCCCTTATGAAGACCTGCTTCTCAAAGAAAAAGGAAGACAAGGCCATCTGTGGTAGGTAGCATGAACTAGAAGAACCCAGCTATAAGTGCAAGAAGCTACGGGACGGAAAATCACGGCATACCCATAGCAATCAGCATGAAAAATGCCATGACGTCTAAATCCGTCATACCCAACACCGGTGCGTCCAGCCATGTCGTCTATACACGGCATACCCAGATGAGTGGTTAAGCAAGGGCCCGCGGCTCAATAAATTATTTTAAATTATTTAGATCATTTGTATTTTTCTCTATCAATATATTTTTAACATTTCTAATAACTTAAAAAAATATTCTGGAAGTCTAATTATTCTTATGAGTTTAAAAATATACTAGGTCGTTTCCACCCAGAGTGAGTAGTTACATGATAATTTTTAACACGAGTACTTAACCTTTAAGAACACGGACGGCGTGAAGTTTTATGAACACAGGCGGCGTACACAGTATGCCAGAACATTTTTCAATATATTCTCCAACTTGTTCATGACATTTCTTATTTAAATGTAATATGCAGTAATGACAGTGTTATAATAAGCACTCAATTCAAAGAAATCAATTTATTTGGTCATAAACATAAACGAAAAAAGCACAAAAATGAACTTATAAAGTCAACTTACAGAACCTGAACATAAAACCATTGTAAACCATTAAAAATTGTAACACAGTTTCAAATTCAATCACTCTGACTGAGAATATCATCTATAGAATCATTATTACAGCTGTCACAGACGTCTTTGACCAATTTTAGTTGCTTTTCACATGTAAATTGGGAACTCTGCGTACAAGTCACAGTCGTGTAATTATTTTTTTTTCTGCCTCACAAATTCTTTTTTGGTGGTTCTTCTTCTTCTTCTTGGGGAATGGTTTCTTCTCCTCTTGTATGCCTTTTGATAATCGCCTTAGTGTTTATAGGTAATGACGGGATCAATCTTCTTTGCTCTAAATGAGTTTCATTAGAGCTAATGCTAAATTTTTCAAAAAACAGCGTCTGTACTTGGGAGCTGAATTGGGTACTGACGCTTGTAACAAAATTTGACCATTTATTCCCGCAATATTGAGAAATGCATAAAAAATTGTCATGGGTCATCTTGAGGTTCTTGTTACAGTATAAGTACTTCCTAATTTATTCACAACGTCTACCCCACCTTTATTTTTTATTATAGTCTAAAATGACATGAGGTTTCCCTCTATCTTGGTCGACACTTGCGTCATCATGCATAGTGCTCGACAGTACTACACCTCTATTTTTTTTGGAACATACGATACCAAACATTTCTTTTTGGAATCCGAAAAGTGTTGAGCCAGGTTCTCTTGCTTTTGAAGGCAGAAATTCGTGAGGGATTTCCTTTTTATTTGCCCTCATTGTCCCCACTAGGGTGATTTTGTTGGCCCACAAGGACTTTGCCAATGGATGACTCGTGTACCAGTTATCGGTAGTCAAGTTTCGGCCTGATCCTTTCAAATGACTGACAAGTCTATTGACAATATCACCTGGTGTGTTCGACACACAATATGGGCCTTCCGGCTGCACTCCACAGTATATTTCTAAATTGTTGGTATAAAATGTCCTGACATCGACAAGTGCAAATATTTTTATACCATACTTTGCTGGTTTAGTTGGTATGTATTGAATAAATGAGCACCTTCCTCGGGATGGCTCGAGTTTTTCATCGATTGTGATTTGTTCACCAGGTGAATAAGACTCTCTGCAATTTATAATGAAGGGATCTAAAAATTCTCTTATTGGGGCTATATTGTCGATTTTTCTTCTGTCACCCCTCGTATTTTTATCGTCAAACCGTATTGATCTGAGGAGAAATAAAAATCTATTTATTCTCATAACAGCCCGAAGAATTTCAATTTCAGTTCCATCATCAGTCCGCAATTCACGAGGATTTATCTTGCTAGCTTTTTTCACCCCTATTTCCGCTCTCGAAGTATCTTTCACATCTCGTTTACGATTTTGTTCTTCGGTTCCCGAAGCTCGTGCTTTTGCATGTTCATATTTGTGTAATGAATGATTAGATCAAACATGTCACTGTTTATAATCTTAGAAAATGCAGACAATTCATCTGATATCATTACTATTTCGGGGACAGAAGACTCGCAGGATCACTCAGGACGCGCGTTTCTTGTGAACATGTTGAAACACTTTCTCGAACATTCAATGTCTATTACCCACCAGAATAAGAATAACAATCAGTAAAATTTATGGATTATCGACCCTTTTGTAGTGAACTAAAACAACAAGCTGGGAAACATTGAAGAGGAACAACTAATTGAACTATCTTCAGATTTAGGATTAAAATCAGCCTTTAGCTTGATGAGTGCGACTAAATTTTGGATAAATGTCAAATCTGAAAATCCAGCAATGTATGAAAACACAATCAAGTTTTTATTGCCATTTTCAATAACCTGTGCGAAACTGCCTTTTCAGCCATGACTGTCATAAAGACATAAGAGAGAAATCAGCTTGTTATTATCCATGCACTATATTTAGCAGTTACCACTCTTAGCCCAAGAATAAGAAAAAATAGCCAGTGAAAAGGAGCAGCAGCAATCTCATTGATTACCTGAAAGAATTACAACTTTATTTTAAAAATTGAATTGTAATTAAAGTCTTTTGTTCTTATGGATTGTACGTTGTAATGAAATTTCATTGAAGAAAATAATAAAAAGGAATTTTTAATTGAGAGTAGTTTGCTAAATTTTACCGGTCCTTGGTGGGATGTTCGTAACATTTACCGGTTCATGACAGATTTTTGGTTAAAAACCACTGGTGTAGAATGTTGATATATACAATGGAATCCCGATTTAAGGTTCTCCCATTTAAGGTTTACCCGCATTTAAGGCGGTTTTTTTGCGGCCCCGACCAAAGCTCCATATAAATAATGTATTGTATCACCCGATTTAGTGTTCCTCAATTTAGTGAATTGCCCTCAATTAAGGGACAACATTCTGGTCCCTTGTGGGGCATCGCCTCGATTTCAGGTGCATTTACACCGTGACTCGAGAATATTTCATTTGGTGGAGATGTAATATATTAATTCAATCTAACCATCAATGGCACAACACATACTGGCATTGTTACTACATTAAATAAACTCAAAAGAATTAATATTTAGTCGTGCTGTTTTGTCAATCCACCTTAAATGTCCTAATCTGTTACGTACTTCACGAAAGTTGCGATGACGTCATCACGTGAACATGAATTTTTTTGTTTCATTTCGCAGGCGCTCACTCACTAACTTGACGCGTAGTTGGGTCACCCGCGATATTTACCTTGTTAACCCGAAAGGAAGACAATCCCCCTAAAAAAGGGAAGTCTTATTCACAACAATGTTATTATTACATCGAGGCGGCGATATTATTAAAACTTTGGAAGTATGTTCTTACTCGTCAGTCACTGTAGCATTTCCCTACACCGCACAAGACACGCAATCAAATTTGCGAGCCCAAATGCCGAAATGTAACAAATGAGATTAAAAGGACGTTGGAACTGTTAGCGTTCACATTTTTAAAAATTATTTCCCAAAATACAGCAGGTTGCCAATAACGCGGGTGTACATTCTGTCTCCCGAAACCCGCGTTATAACAGGGTTTTACTGTATTATCTTATATAACCCATACGAGCCCAATTATATCATGTATTCATTATAGCATACGAACTTAACAAACTGAAAGGATCTGAACGCTTGGTTGGTTCCTGTCATATAGGAGCGCTTCAATTGTGTTTATTTGCTTAAAAGTTTTAAGATAGTTTGTCTCGGAAAAATTAAAGATAGCAAATTCACTGCTAGGAGGTGCAATGAGGGTCACAGCCATGAAATGACCACTAATTTCGCAAAAAACCATAAGCTTGTAGAATCACCTTCGCCAAAGGACTTACTGTTGCTATTATTCTCGACCATCTCTGTTCTGTGAAATTTTACGAATGAAAAAATTGATCGTAATTAATCTATACACTTAATATGTGTTTTAACTAATAAAACATATTTGACATTAATAAACTGCCGTTTAGTCTTTCAATTTTAGATAATGTATTATTCGATTTAAGGTATAAAAAACTTGTCCCCGATGCAAACGTTAAATGGGGATTCCACTGTATTTTCCTATTTGAAGTTTCACAATAGAGCAATATCTTTCAAAAACTGGTCTCTATAACACCAACTCTGCACTTAAGCAATTTACTTTTTAATGCCAAAAATTCACAAATACCAATGATGACTGACAATGACTGGTGGTATTCTGGCCATGCACATCATGAGCTTCTGCATTTGGCAAGATAAATGGTATTAATAAGTAAAAAAAGGAAAAATATGAATTATAAGCCCTATGGTTAAATAATGATGATGAATGGAGAAAACTCCTAATAAACCATAAAAATATTTGTAAAAAGGAAAGTACTCACATACACACTACTGGTTTAGGGAATACACTCTATGCCAAGGACCAAACACACATGCAACCTTTCTTGATCGACCTACTGATGATGGAATCGTTGATTCCAAAATACATATTTACGCAATCCTTTTAGAAAGAAAGTTCTCCTGTGTGTGTGTGTGTAAGCAAGAAAAGGGTCCCTTGCATTGGAGTAATTCTCCCTAAACCCAGAGTGTGTGAGATTGCATGTGAGAGTACTTTCCTTTTTAAAAAAAAAATTTTATGGTTATTTGGAGGTTTCTCCATCCATCATCCTTAACAAGTAGAATTTTTTCATGAAAATGAAGAAATTAGTGCATTTTTTATTTTGCAAGTGGTTTAACCGCCACATATTCGGTCACTAGAACCTTGTTTAGTATATGTAGTTTTGAGTGCAATCAATTTTGTATTTTAATTTTGAATGTTTCCCTATTCGCCTCTGTAATGTTTTAAAAAACTTTTCAAGAGCAAGTGGCATCACTGTGGAAATATACACTCAAACATTTAGCTTGCCATCTTTTATACCTTGGGAAATAGAAAATTGTATAAAACATATCTCACTTGAGTAATTGTAATGTAACCTTTGCGTTAAAGTTCATTTCTTCATGGTAAATTATACATTCTTTTTCAGTTATCAAAGCGCTTTGTGTGCACAAAAGGAAAAATAACACATTAAGTTCAATTATTTATCGTAGATAATCCATTTCTTTTCATTTATTACCTTCCTTGTGCACAAGAAAGGAAATTAAACATATTTGTATTTGTTGTAGACCTTGTTTGCTTCAGTTGCTAAGAAGATTGTTTTCGTTGACAATGATTGATAAATCCGCATAAGAAATTTTATAATTTCAAAACAAATTATGACTTTCTTATTGAATTTTTCTCAAACTTTTACAGAATAAATAGCATTAATGCAGAGATGTATACTCACTCTTTCAGCATTCCATCATTTATACTTTCCGAGATATTTAAAAAAACAAAATTTTAAATAGAGCTCAATCCACACTTGTATAGTTTTCAAAACTCAAATTTAAAGAAAATCAAATGGCAGAAGTACAGAAATCTACCCTCCAAGTTTCAGCTCTCTATCTTTTACAGTTTCATCACAATTTCTATTTAAGCAAGTGCACAGACAGACAGATGCCAAAGTGAAACTATAAGCACATTTTTTTAACATGCTAAAAATGATTTATTTCATCAATTTATGATTTGCCATTGAAATGATAGCTTGCAAATGCTGATTTAGCTTATAGTGAGCTCTCTTCAGAATACAACTGTCAGCACTAGAGAGGGACTTGCTTTCTATTCTATTCTTTATTATGGCATTGGTTTAGGTTCTTCAGCCGCCGGTCCAAGGACCATTATTTGCTGTTTATCCTGATTACCAGAAAAAACAATTTCAGTACGGAAAATAAAAGTAATTTGTTTTCTATGCTGCTATTTCATTGATAAAAACAACAAAATTTTAATAAGTTTACAATATTCAGATAACAGTCCACGATAGACTTTTGGTTGAAAAATGCTCATTTAGGTCAGTGGTTCTCAAACTTTTTTGGTCTGCAGACCACTTCGATGGGCAAAAGACCTTGCGGACCACCTACTCCATTTACTCCCATCTTGCCACTGCTAAAACTTTAACAAAGTAACCATTTTTGATTATTCCAAACAAAGGAAGGGAGTAGGATCAGTTGTTAGGACATTTCGTTGTATCCACTGAGATTTTACACTGTGAAGAATTTAGTTTATTTCAGTGGTATTAATTTAATTTGTTTTGGTCAACATTAATTGCTTTAAGATTAATCAGGTGAGTTATGCAAATGAATTATTTTAAAATGTTATATTTATTCTTATCAGTATTGTAATACATAGGAATTCCACCTTATGAGGGGTTAAATCTGGGAGGTTTCTACCTTAGGAGGAGGAGTCAATTGTGATAGATTTTTCTTTGCCAAAAAATAACTAATATGAGCAATAAAACTTGGTTATTTATTTATTAGTAAACATATAATGAAGATTCAAGCTAAATTTTATTGTGATAATACTGTACATTAGCATGCCAGAATAGAAATTGACTCTGCTTATGATCGCCAAAATGAGAGAATGCTAACTGCACAACTATGGTTGCTGCTCAGGAATAGCTGATTCTAGGATATATCCACTGCCTCTACTCTCTTGGCATAGTAACAATAAAAAATAAGTCAATAGTAGCTACACGGAATACTTACTGCATAACTTTTTATTTATACTAAAATATATATTGACTTGATTTGGCCTCGGTGTTGTGTATTAGTAACTTGCATTTTGGACCAGCCTGTGGACCACCTGGAGGACTCTTGCAGACTGCCAGTCATTCGCAGACCACACTTTGAGAACAACTGTTTAGACCAGTGGTTCTCAAATGCTTTCAGTCTGAGGCCCCCTTGATGTGAATAAAAAATTTCGAGGCCTCCCCAACTTATAAAGTTGGCTTAAAATGTGGTTCAGCAATCTTATCACATAATAGCCAATATCTGGGTGAATGTTTGTACAGCTTTTGGAGTGTTTTCATTGGTTGAATGGCAAGCCAATCAGGATTCGGGATATCATTATTGAGGAATATGTTTACCTTCGTTATGTAAATTGTTTAACGCGAGCTGATAGATTAAAAAGTAAGTGCGTGAAATCTTTTCTTTTCCATTATATTAGCAGAAATATCTACAGTCAATTCCCTTTACGATGAAATCACATTAGTGAAACATTAACATTAAATCTTTAAATTAAATTTATCGTCTTAATTTATTAAACAGATGTAACAGCTATGTTATGTTTTGAAATGTGAATATTAATTTATAACGTTGCGATGAATCATTCATTGTTGAGAAATCATAAATCATATGTTTACCTTCGTTACGTAAACTGTTTAATTAATGTGAGCGAATACATATAAGTTTAAAACAGTTATTAAGTAAGTGTACAAAATTTACGTTTTTTTCCATTAGATTAGAAAAATAACATAAGGTACAGTCAATTCTCTTTATGTTTGTATTTTTTGGCAATAGAATTAGAAAAAAAAGCTCACTTCTTTCGTAAAAAATCACGACGGTTCAAACGCATTAAGACAATTTTTTTTGCATGTTCAACAGCAGCTTAACAAATTTTAAGAAGCCAATTTTAAATTTAAATGTAATTTTAAATAGAAAAGTATCAGAACATTATTTGTGTAAAAATTGTGATGTGTTTGTATAATAAAGACTAAAATAAGATCTTAATTGAAACTGAACTTATGCTAATAAATAAATAAAGTCATTGCAAATTTTACTTTGAGAAAGCGATGCTTGTTTTTATTAGCTTTTTTTTACAGTGTTCCTGATCAACTTTTTATCACATTTTAATGCTTTCATCGCAGACTTTTTCGTATACGAATTTTTGTTGATATGGTGAAAAAAGTTCACAAGGCAATTTTTGGGCAGTTTTGTTTATAATTTTAAACAACCTACGCAGGACCGGCCCTAGAAATTGTGGGGCCCAATTAGAAAACTTTTGGCGGGGCCCCTACATCTAAAAGGCATAGTTTCCTGCATCCTGAGAGCATCAGATGGCCTCTCATGAGACCACTTGGGTATGGATGGGACTAAAAAGAATCATCACCAATAGATAGTTTGGAGCCCATACACCATTGTGGAGCCCCCTTAGCCATGGGGCCCGATTGGGTCCAATAGGTACAATTGGCCTAAGGCCAGCCCTGAATCTACACATGCATCAAAAAAAAAATTTCCTGTCCTAGGACTGGCGGATAGACTAGTTTCAAATAATAATAAGTACTAAGGAACCTTAATGATATCTATGAAGTACTTTTTCTATTAAATTGTATATTTATAATTAAACGTGGCTTTTTGCTATCAATGAAAAAATACTCGTGACCGACTGACGTGGGTGTTCCTTCTACTACTTTTGCATGGTGATTGAAGAATATGCCATATTAAAAACAACAAGATCTCCTTTCGACATACTGTATCATTTAATTAACTTAGCATATTTTTATCAGCTTATTGTTTATTTAGAAATAAAATTATTTCATTATCTTTATTATAGGCTCATTTTCGGCAGACAACCGGAAAAAGCTTCACGGCACCCTGGGACACAACAGCTCACACTTTGAGAAACACTGCTTTAGGACCATTCTCACATTCATAAATTATAATTTTAAAAAATTTTGAAAATGTCTCACTTTGAATTACCGTATTTACCTGAATATAAGACAACCCCCTTTTTTAAACTCAGTATTTAATAAAAAATATTTAAAACAGTAATTTTGACTAAGTTACTATCTGATTAAGTTCAATTATTACAATTTTTGTAATCAAGTCATAATTAAAATGATTAAAATTGCCTGCACGGCGAGAATGTTTCTTGACGCATACCTTGACTGCTGAACGACCGCACGCGGAGATCATTTTTCCTGCTGTGGGACCTTGCTCCGGCAGCACAGAAGGGAATCAGTGATGCTGAGTCATCCACGAGCGAGCACAACCTTTTCAGTGTGCCCTGCATTTCCCTCTCCTGTTTCTGTTATTGTTGTTATTTGTTGTTAAATAAACTGTTATAGAAACCCAGCGTCATTTTTCACGCATCTACAATAGGATAGAATGACATTTGCTGGTGCAGAAATGAATGTTTTTGCTTTCAACAAGGTCTGTTCTATTTAGCTTTCGCTACACTATGCTACATTACAGTCCATGAAGTATCAAGTTTCTAAACTCCCAACTTTCCATTGTGATAGGATAGAATTAGACCTGCAGGAATCAAAACGAATGTCATCCACTTTTACGACATACAATTGGTTTACACCAAGTTATTCACACTATGCAAATATAAGACAACTCAAGATTTTTCAGGCGCTAAAATTGGAAGAAAACCTCATCCTATATTTGGGCAAATATGGTATTTGCATTAACAGGCAGTTGATAAATATGTAAGCAATTAATATTGAAAGATTTTACATAAACATATTTCTTACTTATAATTATAAATAATGATTTCTTAATTAGAAAAACAAATATAAAACTGGATAAAATAACTTAGTAAATTCCTACATGACTTTATTTAGACTCGATTTAATATCAACGCATAGCATCATCATCAGGAGTTGAGTAGGAATTAACTAACAAAGTTATTTTATCAAGTAATGGATGTCTACAAATTAACGGCCAAGTCAATCAATTATATTAACGAAGAACTTTGTTAAATTCCACAATTTTTTTATTTCACAACCGGTTTCGCTAAATAACTAGCATCATCATGTGAGAAAAGAACTCAAAATATCCTTTATATACTAGGTTGAGGGAGGGGAGGAAAGCAAAGGAGGGGGGAAGGAAAAAAAACAACCATGGGGTAATTGGTGGATGGTGGGGGTGGTAGTAACTAGGGTTGCCAACTCGTGAAGAGTTGATTACATGGGAGATTTCCACTTCATTCATTAGTCGGAAATTCCGGGAGAAGTTTCACAAAGCTGAAAAAAAATCTCTTAAACGAACCATGAGAAAACGTATAAAGAGTATGTAGTTAATCTTATTTTATTTTTACATAATCCGATCTTGGATAAATGCCTATGACAGTGAACGTTGTATTTCCTGCGTGCCAACATTACTGAAATTGCCGCCTCGTGTGCCGCAAAAAGTCCTTGATTTTTGTGCATGGCAACTAAATTTAATTCGTGACCAAGACATAAGAGATTGAAATTTGTAACCATTAACTAAATAACACAAAAGTTTTTGCGGTACTAAATCAATGCTTTCATTGGTTTTCGTATTTCGTTGGCATGACAACCAAAATCCTGAATTTGAGACGGCAGGAAACTGAAAGTGATAGTTTTATAATTTATTTACGTTCGCCACTAGTCATGTAGTGAAAATCTAATCCTATGTATAAAAAACGCCAATGTCCTCACCAGAAGGTCTGCCGAGTTGGAGCAAGAAGTAAAAACATTTATAATATAATTCAAATACAGATACCTCTTCTGTAGTCAATCTTATTGACTGGCTTATACATTCACACTGCTCTAGGCACGGATCTCAATACTTTTTCACTGCTGCGTGAAACTATGTAGTTGAGCTGTGTTCCAACTCTCGCATTACGCATTGTATACACATGTTTAGCAATTTAAATATAAAGATCTATGAGACCCACCCGGCCCATTGTTGCTAACTCTTCAATAGCATCGTTATGTCAAATATGTAACCCGCATGGCGATTACCCTAGTGGTAACCCTTTAGGACAATGTAATAGAGCAACCAAAGGTGGCGGAGGAAGCGGGTGAGTATATTTAGTGTTTACAAGTGAGTCAATTTGCATACATGTAATAAGGGGGAGGGATTCTGAAAAAGAAACTCATTAGTACGTAAAATTTTTGACTTAAAATTTACAATTTCCAATTGCTCCAGTGTGTCCAACCTGAACCCCTTCATTTCCACATGGAGCACTTTTGGGATGAAATCACTGTTGTGTCCGTCCTCCATAAGATGCTTGGCAAAATGTGATGATGGATTTTTCAATGCAAAGCACCATTTATGTTCGTTGCACCTTACTCCCACACTTCTACCAGTTTGGCCGATATAGTGGGCCTCACAGTCACTGCACTTCAGTTCATAAATTCTGCTCTTCGAGAGTTTGCTATAGGATCTTTTACCCTAACAAATACTTTTGCTAAGTTGATGGGGGTGTAGAAGGCGGGTTTGAGATCGTATTTTGGAAACAATTTTGCCAGTTTATATGCCAAATTGCCAACGTAAAACATTATTATTAATTTCCGTTGGGATGGCAATTTTCTGAGCTGCAATCAGTTTAATTTTAATGGAGAGCAGGTAATCAATTAATTATATATTATAACCATTGTTGAGCACCATATGCTTGATGGTGTTTAGTTCTTTGGTGAAATCAGAAGGGAATGTTTACTAGATGGTGTAACATGGAGTGGAAGGAGGCATTTTTGTGAGAATGATGATGAGAGAAATGGTTCGGGATAACCTGGTGTGTGTAGGAAGGTTTCTAGTATATTGAAAAAACAGGCTTGTTATTACTGAAGGATATACCATATTTGCTTGTGTAAGCCGTGGACCTTTTTTCCCAAAACGCCGGTGAAAAAAAGGGGGTGTGTGTCATACACGAATTTTTTTATTTGCCATGCACCTTTTTCCCAAAATGTCGTGTCGGTTAACAAATATACGTTAAGCTAGCACCCATGCTGCATCTATTATTCTATTTCTAAATTTCGGTGTATTTAGTCATTTTCATTCATTGTATAAAAATTTTAAATGAGTTTTAAGTTTATTAACGGGTGCTCCCCAAACTCGACGAAGTCTTCTGCTGCAATCGTCATGGAGGCCACGGCGCATGCACGACCAGTTTGTATTGGTTGGGGTGTTGTTCTCATAGCAGACGACGCCTACCATGTTCAGATACGGCATGCTTCCTTTATTCACTGATACGTCTATGAAAGTATGGCCGCCGTGGTGATTATTGAATGTTCACTGATCATAATTTTAGTTCGCCAAAAAAATGACGACCACTACGGTAGCGAGCAGTGACCATATGGCTGGAAAATTACGTACAGCAGAATGATCGGTGATCGCTCCCAGAGCGATTTCTGCCAAACGTGACCAATATGACAACAAAAACAGTTAAGTGTTTAACAAAAGAGGACTATCGAGGAGATTTCTGCAAGTACCGATATAAAGAGATCACCCAATAAATTTGTCACGTAGGAGTGTGAAGATGCTTAACTTGAGCGTAGCATTTTTGAGGAATAGGAATTGGTGATTTAAAAAACCCTTTTTCGGATCAAATAAATTTTTTTCCCTATAGCTGGCCCAAAAACCGGGGTGCGCAGGATACATGGGGGCGTGGCTTACATGAAAAAATACGGTAGTTAAATCAAGAAAGTTAAGGAATCCATTGTTTTCTATTTCTATTGTGAAAAAGATGAATTTATGGAGGGAATTGATTAGATCAAGGAAGTCATGCAACTGTTCATCTGAACCGGACCAAATACATAAAACATCATCCACATCCTACACCAAAATTTTAAAAAATTAAGCATGGTTAGACTTTAAAAAAGCATTTTCTAAATTGACCATAAAAATATTGGCTAGCAGGGGAGAAAGGGGAGAGCCCATGGCCAGCCCCTCCATCTCTCTATAAAATTTTAAAAAATTGTGGAATTTTCTTCGTTTATATGAGTATAAATTACCACAAAGTCCAGCCAAATTCCTTGGATTTCAATCAATTATAAATATAAAATTAATGACTGTAATCAGTGGCATAGCAAACTCTTATGGAGTCCTCGTGCAAAATCCAATTTTGGGGCCCGTATCATTAATTTTATCATGAATATATAGTGTCATGGTCATTTGCGGGCCCCCTATGGCTGGGAGCCCAGGTGCATTTCACCGGTTTGCTACATGTATGCTATGCCACTGACTGTAATATGAAATGACTTGGAAACAAATTCATTCAAAATCTTCATAATAACTTAGACAATAAATTA
This sequence comes from Uropetala carovei, assembly GCA_036926305.1. Classification (NCBI taxonomy): domain Eukaryota; kingdom Metazoa; phylum Arthropoda; class Insecta; order Odonata; family Petaluridae; genus Uropetala; species Uropetala carovei. The sequence continues at coordinate 2,524,181 of JAXCHB010000115.1, forward strand.
TTTTATAATACTATTCAAAACTAAACAGTCCTTCAGATTTCTAGTTATGCCCAACAAACTAACATGGCACAAACTGAGCTACTTAATTATCAATACGACACAAAGTAAAATAAAATGTAAACTTGAAGTACAAAAACCTACCCAAAAGCCATCTACGGCTTTCAGCCTCCTGTAGCTCTGCCTCTAGCTTTTTGTTCATCCAATCACACTTCAACAGTTTAATTTCGTTTTGCAGAGGAAGTGCAGGGGAAGAGGTTGATGGAATAGTTGCCTTTCTTCTTAAGCAATCTTCCTGCAACACTGCAACATAGTACTCCTCATTCAGGTCGCAAAGGAACTGTGGCTTCACCAAAAAACTGCCCACCACAGCAAAAAGATGAACAAAACCCAAGGGAGTACACACTGTAATGCATGAAATTATATCTACTATAAATAGCTGCTTCATACAAAGGATATCTATAATACCATAATTTTCCTAATATAATATGCACCTAATATAATATGCATCCATGTTATCATGTATAAAATGTGAAAAGTTTCTTAACACCCTGTATAATAGCACCTAACGTTTTGTAAAAACATCAATGTTGATGAAACTTGATTAATAGCAGTGTCGAGACAGTTCTCGTCTTGCCACCAAGCAAGATATGTATGAGAGATTTTATCATATAAACAAGGCTTTTAAAAGTATTGCCTCACAAATGCCATGGATGGTTCTGAAGGTGTCAGATTGCTGATGAACTAATTGTGGACAGTGTTAAAGAATTCACAGCGTTTAGTGATGACGATGGCTAGAAGTAAATAAGTGATTACCGTATTTAATCGATTGTAATCCGATCTTTTTTACCATCTCAGAAATCGCCACTCGGCTTAGAATCGGTGTAAAAAAAGTAGTCAATGAATTTATGTCCGTAGTTACACTATAACGTGAGATATAAGTGTATTAAAGTGGAAGTAAACTATCTACTTTAAATGTATGCAAAAAAGAATCAAAATGACTGAACACCTACGAAGAAATAAATTATGTAAATAATACGTGGTGCGTCAAAGTCGTGAAAAAAAAATGCAGCAATAGAGCTCGTATGCGTAAGAAGCTACATATGTACACAATGTTTCATTTTACTCGTGAATCGAAACATTTGCCTTTCCTACCCCCCTCCCCTCCCTCCTCTACCTATCTTGTTTCAGTGTCTAGCGTGTGCGTACTTGGGTATTCCCGAGCGAACCGTTACTTCCTCGTGCCTTAGCGGCATAGCAGCCAACTTGGGAGAATAATTTAAGAATAAAGGTGAAAAGGAATGCCCAGGCGATATTCGTGTGGTACTAACACATGTTACGTAATACAGCAGAACCTCCAAATTCACGGGGGTTACATTCCCGACAACACCTCGAATTTGGAATCTGCGAAAATAGAAGCAAAGGCCTTATGAAAAAATGGGGGTTAGGTTTGTGGCTGCTGCATGAGTATGAAGCCTCGCATAATTATATCGGTATATTTCTCGAGAACCGTTCGTCGTAAAGATATGCGGTAAACGACGTTTTGTTTCTACTGGCTATGAGGTGCCTGGAAAAATATTTTCGTCTGCTAAAGTGTCCCGGGTTCGAATCCAGGAGACAATTATATCTTCCCATAAGTTTACATGGGATTTTTGATTTTTCCGAGTGCAAGGTTTTTTCCTTCATTCACCGACATACGTAAATATGGACCGATTTTCTTCTTTTTTGCTTTATTCGATGGCTAAAGCTCTACAATATCTTATTCGTGCGATGTTTACACGTTATACGGTCAAATTTTTCAGAAATACGCATTCTTTTTCGAAATTTTGCAGATTTTTCGTACTCATTCAGGGCATTGCCAAGGAGACTCTCGTTGTTGCTTCCGATTCATGTAAGCCTTAAATTTGAAGGTTTAATTGGCGTTAAATTTTAAGGCCAATTAAACCTTCAAATAGACGAAAGAAAAGCATTATTGTTATCTTCTCTTCATTGATAATCTAAATAAACACTTGCATTGATGTCACCTTTATAGTAGGTCCTGTAAGAAGTTAAAAGCAGTAGCTAATAGACACTTGAAGGAAAGCAACTGTTTGTGAGTTCGTCTAAAAGGGTGCAACGATAATCATTGGAGCTAAGGTAAGGTAGAATTAAAAATTTTTCCCCTTTGAATATACTGCGATATGATCTAACGTAGGGCCGAACTATTTAGATTATTTGCAAGCGTAACTGCAGCGGGCTGCTAGTGGGGCATTTAAATCTGCTGTAGCCATACAGTAGGTTTAAAGAGATAATTTTGTATAAACCCTGATTAGCAAAGAATATACTGAAAAAATATTTATTGAATCACGTAAACAGCAAAAAAATGCATGCATTAAATTTGGTGAGAGCTAGAAAACGAACCCCTCGCAGAGTAGGGAGTCCAAGCTCGAGTATCGAGTACCCGAGTACTCGGAATTTGGAAGCCTTTTTCGAGTACTCGACTACCCGGGTAATTTGACGGAGTATCGAGTTGCATATTCTCTCTTGAGAGTTTTATTTACGCCCTCGGAGGCAAGGATACTCTTGAGCTCTGTAAACATATTTAATTTTTCAAAAAATCTGCTGTAAGAAGCAGTGTTCTTCAAAAGCATGTGCTGGCACAAGAAGGGAAGAAACTACGATTGTTACTTGATTGCAAGACTCGATGGAACTCCATTATTCCTACGGTGAATCATTTTTTTAAATTGAATAACTGCATAAACAAGGCTTTGATGGAGTTCGACCAGCAAAAATGTAAAGATACAAATATCAATGTTTTAAAGAATATATCGGAAGTTCTGCAACCTGTTGAGCTTGCTGTCAAAGAGTTAAGCAAAGAGAACTGCAATTTACTGAAAGCTGAAGGAGTTTGCATCTTTCTTTTGAATAAATTACAACAAGCAGATACGGATCTCGCTACTGAGATGATGGATGCCTTAAAAAAAGAACTGATGAAAGACGAAACAAAGATATTGTGTCGTTGTTGCTTATTTTGCAAAGTGGCAATTATCCTAACTCCCACTTTAATGATCATTTTATATATTCTTCAAAAAATGTGATCAAATCATTGGCAAAAGATACATTTCAGAGGTTGTTTGGTGAAGATGAACATGAAAATGAGCAAGAAGAACCAACCAGCTACGGAAAATGAAGGTTCTGCTAGTTCTGTGTATGGTAAGCTGCAGAAAACAATACGTGTTATGGATATTCCGAAAGAAACTTCAACAAAATCAGCATTGGACAAGGAACTAAAATTGATTGAAGGCATCATAGCAAAAGAGGATATCGCACAGAAAAATTGTTCCAGGCTTTGATAACAATTCAACCTACTTCAACAGTTAGCGAGAGAGTTTTCTCAGTAGCTTCAAACTTCATTACTAAGATCCGAAACAACTTAAAAATGTATACCTTAAATGACCTTGTATTTCTTAAATATTATTTCACAAATTAAAAATAATTTTTTTAAATTATATATTTTTTAATTACCCTGGATACTCTGGTATTTCACAAAAGAAGTACTCAATTACCCGGGTAGTTCAAAATCTGAGTATTTGGATTCCCTATCGCCGAGCATACTGTTACGCTACCGTTATGTTCAACAATATAATCATACCTTAAAATGAAGGTTTTTGTTCCTCTGGCCTAGTGTCCGATTCATCAGGACACATCACAGAGGAGTGCGGGAGGTCAGCGGTTGATGCTTGAGGTTCGGACTTATGTAGAAACATCGTTATGGGCAACTGTCGAGGTTTTTTTTGCAGGCTTTGATAAATTTCTCTGTATGGCATCATAACATTTTCAATTCCTCTTTTCATTTTAATTATGCACTCCATATCGTAAAACGAGGCGACAGCGTGATAAAAAAAAACCTCGCGGATGGGGAAATTCATTTGTTTAGTGTTTTTCTCATCCCTTCAAAGATGCGTGAAAAGTGGGGGTCAGTTTACAATCGGTGTCGGCTTAGAATCGATTAAATACGGTATTACTATTTTTAGGTAAGAAATATTTAAAGCAATGCTACCATAATCCAATGAGAAGTACAAATTATTAGTAAAAATGCATGTGAAAATATCAATTATTTACCAGCTGGAAAAAGTCGTATGAGTATGGTACCATGTGTAATACGCACCCTAACTTTTTATTGATTTTTCTTGGAAAAAAGTTCATATTATATACAAAAAATTACAGTATATAGCAGCTTCTTACATAGGAGGATACACGATATAGGAGGAGTATATAAATTATAAGGTACTTCCAGATGAGCTAGAGACTTAAAATTTGCCCCAATGATAGGTTTTTAGGCACAGCCAAAGGAAAAAACCCGAAATTGTTAAAATTCCAAATGTTAGGGGCTGTTTTTGTCCCATTAGAAAAGCATGTAAATTGATGCAGAGGTTTATATAGTATTTGCTTTTAAAAATCATTTCCCATCAAGATTTGAACTCGTGACTTCAACTATCAGAAACCTAAATGATTATAGATTCTTATTTTTGAAGACAGAATGCAAATCAGTGTATGTTTATTGGAAATGTGTGTACTACTCGTGTATTTTATTTTTCAATTACATTAATCTTCATTATTTCCCTGTTGTATTAAGCCCTTCATAAGTGAAGTTCTCGTGAAGCAAAATCTAAAAGAGAAAGATATGGAAAGTGAATTGATAATAGATGCCATGTATTTCCCTCAAAAGTACCCATAGAACACTGAGCACTTTTCGAATGTCTGCCTGGAGATCTTCCCAGAAAATACTACCTCAATTGCACAGCCTATGGATCAGAGATGGCGGACCTTTTTAAAAGAGCGTGTCACATTGTATCATGCGACTTTATATGTAAAGCTTCGCGTGTCACATCGGAATAATAATAATAATGATCATAAAAAAGGACTTTATTTTATCCTATAATGTAATAATAATTTTATAATATAATAGCCCAGGTCTGTTAGTTGGTTGGTCATGCTATTCCATAGGCCGTGCCTCTGGTAGCGAATTATGGTATTAACTCGAGAAAGAATCGAGATAGAATCTCGAAATTTGGCAGGAATGCTCAATTAACATATTTTAAGGTAATGACGAAAATAAATCTCAAAAAAAGTCCTGGGTTCAACTCCAAGGAAGACATTTCCATTTTCCATAAGGTAACATGTAAAAATCCATTTTTTTGGCGTCCAGGATTTTATTGTTTTGGAAATTAAAATTAGAAGGAATTAACCTACGATCTTTGGATCTGAACCGTTTTGAAGAAAAAATTACAACGTTTCTTATTCTGTTCATCTTTTTCTGCCTACAGTTCCAAACTGCTCATGTTAAACGTTTATTTTACATATTTTATGGAAATCTTGCCATTTTAACAGGATGTTGCCTTGGCTACCAATTATATTGTTAGACTTCAAAATCCTATTGTTATATCAATCCTTATGGGTGTAAGCGTGCTTTGAATGCTTTTAACACGAGATAGGGAGGGGGGAGAGAGGGATGGTAATGGAGGGGGAGAGAGGGAGAAGGGAAGGAGGGGTGGAAGGGAAGGGAGGGAGGGAGAGGGGGAAGGAGGCAACTATTTTAAGGTTAACTAAAGATATCCCGTCATACTTACAGGCTTTTATATTAATGATTATAATAAAATGCAATACAAATTTAATACAAATGAAATATAGTCATGAATATAACTTGACAAAATGGATTGTTTTTACGATGTACATAAATATTTTTGTCAATGTGACACTTGTTGTCTGGTCGATGCTAAAGAATCAATTCGTGGAGTGTATACTTTGTGGCTTTTAATCCTACAAATGCATCGGTTAAATCAT